>OY979694.1:94772504-97295524 GCA_963855945.1 Thereva nobilitata | reverse complement strand
AAGGTGGCGAAGTTAGGGACGAATCGTCTATACCAAGAAATTGTACCTATGAATTTCCGTACTTCGGAAACTGACCGAGGGGCTGTGATAGCAAGTATCCCCTGTACCTTTTCTGGATCAACCTGCAATCCATTCTCTCCTACCACGTATCCCAGATATTTTAATTCCGCCCTGCAGAATTCGCATTTTCCAAAGTTGATGACAAGGCCTGCTTCGCAAATTTTGTCCAAGACTTCCTTCAGGACCTTCTTGTGTTCCTCGAATGACTGAGTTACAATAATGACGTCGTCCAGGTAAACAAATACTTTGTCATCCAGTGTTCCGGACAGCACTCGGTCAATCAGACGTTGCCATGTTGCAGGTGAATTGGTTAATCCAAAGGGCATCCTATTGAAATGAAACAGTCCCCGGCCCGGGATGGTGAAGGCGGTAAATTGCTTGGACTTCTCCTCCATCGGGACTTGCCAAAAGGCCGACTTAATGTCCAATGACGATAGATACTTGGCGTCCCGTAGCTTATCTAAAGTAGCCGAGACGAATGGCAAAGGATACGCGTCCTTCTTAGTTACCTTATTCAGTTTCCTGAAGTCGACGCAAAAACGATACTTCCCGTCCTTCTTCTTTACCAGCACCACAGGCGAGGCCCATGCGCTATTGGAAGGCTCCACCACTCCAGCTCGCAACATCTCTTCCAATTGATCGCTTACAACCTTCTGCATTGCTGGGGACATGGGGTAATACCGTTGCTTGATGGGTGGCGATTCCGCTTCAATCGCATGTTCCACAATATTTGTGCATCCCAGCTCCGTTCCCATGTTCCTCCTTGCTTCCTCAATAATCTCTTCCAACTCTCCCTGTTGTTGTTCCGAGAGTTTTGACTTACTTTCCAGCGCATAGATTCGGGCCTCGGCCTCCTCTTCCCCAAACCGCCAGCTGTTGTCTCTAAAGTCCGCGACAATATTCATGTTCCTCCAAAAGTCGATCCCTAAAATTATTGTGTGTGGTAGCTCAGGGATTATCAGGGCTTCCGAAACCTTAATCTTTCCTTCCACAGCAATCGGTAGATCCACTTTCCCCAGCACCTCAATAGTCCTTCCGTTCGCTAAACTGACAACCTTCCTCGTCGTGTTACTAATCTTCAACTTCGTTTTTTTCAACAGCTCCCAACCTGGCCCACCGATGACAGTTGTTGTTGCCCCCGAGTCTAGTAGACCGCAAAATTTCACCCCAAGAACCTCCACCGCCAGGTGAGGTCGCAGGTCGTTTTCTTGCCTGCAGAAAACATAATCCACGTCCGCGTGCAAGAAGTGTACTCGGACCTTTGTCTCCTCTCCTCCAAACTGCCACTTGTTGTCCCTAAAATTGGCCACAATGTTCATTCTTCTCCAAAAATCTATCCCAAAAATTATAGTGTGTGGCAACTCCGGAATTATTAGAACTTCCATTATCTTGATCTTTCCTACTACGGCGATCGGTATATCCACTTTACCCAACACCCCAATCGTACCTCCATTGGCTAGACTAACCACCTTCCTCGCTGTGCTGCGTGTCCTCAACTTCATTTTCTCCAAAAGCTTCCAACCGGGCCCACCGATGACGGTCGTCGTTGCCCCCGAGTCGAGTAACCCACGAAATTCTACACCCAGGATTTCCACTGCAAGATAAGGTCGCACATCGTTTTCCTGACCCCAGAAAACATAATCCACTCTTTCGTGCTGTGCTACCTCTATTACCTGCACTTCGCTGGTTACGGCTCTCTGCGGACTACCCGGCTCGCCGTCTAGGCTCGGGCTCCCTGATCGTTTGCCGATCCTTGTGCCTGTTGTGATTCTCTTGGACCGGAACTCGATGGCCTTTCGTTACATCTGGTACACTGCGATCGGACCGTCCCTGGAGCTCCACAACCAAAACATCGCAAAGCCCTACAATTCCTGGCGAAGTGTCCCGTGCGTCCACATCGGAAGCACCTCATCGCATTCCCTATTGTACTCGCCCTCTGTTGGTTGGAGTTATCCACCGCAGCTATCACTTGAGGTTCGCTGCCAATATAAGCCAGGTCTGGTTCCAGCAACGAATGGTTTCGTCGCGACGGGGGAGGAATGAAAGCCTCAGCAGATGACCTTATTGACTCGAGCTTCCGACCTAGTTCCACCATTTCGGTTATCGATTCTATTTCGTGCAACCCCAGCTGCATCTGGTAGAATGGGTGGACTGTCCTCCTAAGGATTCTCAGTTGCTCCTTCTCCGACAGGGGCTCGTTCAACCGTGCAAACATATTTTTCAAAACGGCCACATATATCCCCATGGATTCGTCCTTTCCCTGCGTCCTTCTCCGTATCTCTTCCAATAGTCGCTCATCGTAGTCCGGTGGCAGAAACTCTTTTCTCAACTCCTTCACTAAGTCATTCCATGAGTGCAGAGAACCCTTATTGGCCCGGTACCAAATTAGCGCGCGTCCACCAAATAAATCCAGGGCTGAGCGGTATAGCTGGCATCGGTTTATACCCCTCGCTTCCGCCATTTCATTAACCCTTTCGAGGAAGGAACTTACCGATTGCCCTTGTTCCCCAGTGAATTTTATACCCCACTTATGTATTTGGGTCTGAGCTCGGTTGGTCGTCATCACCGCCGCAGGGAGCGATAACTCGGCGGCGGCCTCAGATGATTCGTCGTCAGGATCATCCCCTTCCGCCTTTGCATAAAGCGAACCCAAGGATATGATTAATTCCCCTCTAATGCGAGCCTTTTCTTTCTTTTGATGTTCCTCCTCAATCGTCATGCGGTTTTCTCGGGCCAGACACCATTCTATCTTCGTCATCAATTTCTTGTATTCGCTTGAACCTGAGTCGCCTTCGAAGATTTCTTGCAGGGAGGCTATCTCGCTCAGCTTCCTCTGTAATGCCTGAGCGTCTTCGTCGAAGGAAAAGGGGTAGGGTTCAACCAATACTATTTTTCCCTCCTTTTCCACTTTTAACGCCGATCGGAGGGCAGCTCTCATTTCCTCCACCTTACCTGTCGGTAAGCCTCTAATTACCAACTCGTAGGACAGCTCGTCCTGGCTAAGCCTGTTAACCTCCATTTCAAATCCAAAAAAAAATTAAAAAAAAATCGCAAATATGTACGTCGTTAAGTTTTCAGTACCCCAAACCACCCAAAAAAAAGACCTAAAATGCAACCACCAAAAAAATAAAAAAAAACATTAACCGAATGCGAAAGTGCCACCGGCTAGTACTCCAGAAATAGTAAGCCCGAAAACCAAAAAGAAATATCGAAACCAAAAAAACTACGACCAGAGGCAAAGTGTCAAGGAATATAATGATGCTTCAACCTATATTAAAATCAGAAAAAAATATTAACCAAAGCAATGCTCATCCAGGAATTGTATGCATCGCTAGGAGTGGGTCACTGGATTATAGCCGATACTTATAGCAAAAAAAAAATGAGAACCGTGGCTCTCAATTTCCTTCCAATCAATTTACACTTCCTATGATACTCCTTTTCAAAGAACGATTTCTCTTATACTGGATGGTCATTCATAATTCCTGGTTGGGTATCGAATATTCTTCTAAGTCCGAGTAGTACTTCAGTATTTCGTGACTCGGGCGCGTGGCAAGTGTCGCAAAAAAACAATTTGTTTAGTGCAATAATATATTTAGTGAAATGGTGAAATAAAATTGAAGTGAGGAAGTAACAAAAATGTGGAAGTAAAAAAAAATTATTTTGGGTTTAAAGTTGTGAAAGAGGAAAAAAAAATCTATTTGGTGATGGAAGGAAACAAAAAAAAATTAATCACTTAAGGTTCCCGCAAGGTCCCGCACATGGGCTCAGGGCCGGATCTAAGCATAGGCAACATAGGCGCTCGCCTAGGGGCCCGCACCACAAAGGGGCCCGCACCACACACAAAAATATTTTATGCAGTCCACCACATAAGACACATAGTCGCATATTTGATCATAAGAATGATCATAGAAATTGTTACTTCCAAATATATTTTACAACTCGAGCTATGCGAGAAGCTTGGCAAGAAGTTGCGATTTCGGCCAATTGGCGAAAAAATATTTCAAATTTATAAAAGAAGCATAGTTTCGTTTTCACATAGTGCACGGTACGATTCAATCGTATAATAATGAAAAGTTTGTTAAACAACGAACTTTTCGTTATTTGACGACCGGACAAAGATGTTTTGTAACAATCGAAGCGAAAAAGCGTATATGAGCCGTTGAGCCCTTCATGTATTCCTTCCCTCATTTTAATTCGGCGCTCCGGGCTAATTACCGATGCAGTACATATAGGGCTAACTACAATGGCCTTAAGACGTCTTAAGATTTCTCGTCAAATTCTTTTAAGACTGGCTAATTTTCTGTCAAATCTTAACGAATCTTAAGCTCAGCTATAATAGCCTTAAGACGCTTTGACATTTGTAAAAGGTAATCACAACAAATCGAGTCTGGAGTAAATAAAGACGTCTAGTTTAATAAAGCTATACTGGATGTAAAATTGTCCAGGATCGGTCCCTTTCATTTTTAAAAAAGTGGTTTTATAATAACCATTTTTAGAACGGTCTGTATATAATTTTCGAACACTATACGACCGCGGTTTCTTTTTTTTCGCATCACTTCGCTCACTAATTTAGTTAATGTTGTTTAATCCTTTAATAAATCCAAATATTCCATTATTAAGTATCTTATCCACAGAGCACCTTATTTGAAATAATTTTTTTTCTTATATTTCCGCTGATACTTTAATTTTTGTAAAACGCCAAATTAAATATCAATCGCAAACGCCACTTTCTTGAAGATTCTTTAAGATTCTACGGTTCTGAGCGTAGCCTTAAGACTTAACGAAATTTTGCGAAAGAGAACGAAAGATTGTCTTAAGGCCATTAGGCCCCCATCCACGGTCAAACAAATCATCAAACCAATTTTCGACAAACAGCGCACACATTTATGCTTTGACATTTGTTGGCCATCAACGAGGGAAACTTTCTTCAAACATCCCGAGCGACAATTCCTGTAAACAAAACGAACTTTCGTATGCTTTACATGGCACACATAAAAAATGCACACACACATTTAAGCTGTTTGAAGGAAATATTAAACCAGACGAATATTTTCTTCAAACAGCGGCCAACTTCGAAAACTTGTATTTTATACACGCACACTTAGAATTTTTTCGATGTTGGCCAGAAATTTGATGGTTTGTTTGACCGTGGATGGCGGCCTATTGTGGTTGCTTGTTCTAGCCCCATAGCCCCTGTGTTTAGAATAACGTCAAAGTATAGAGAATGTCGTTGATGACTGCCAGATTACAGATGCACGAGCTTTTTTTTATATAGTTTCCTTCCTTTTGTCGTGCGAGTAGAGTGCGTATCCAAGAGAATATCTTTGGAAAACTCATGTACTAGTTCCATTGCCAGAGTACTATACCATAAAAATGCTTTGTCCTGGTAGCAGAATTCTTCAATTTTCAATTATATTTTTGTAATCTTGACCAACGGTGAAGCAAAAATTAATAGGTTCAGAGTTTCAGATCATCATTTTCTTTTCACTTTGTTGCATTTTTCCTGCTTTACTTTCATGACAGAAAACCAACGGGCTTGCTTAGCAGAAGTGTTTCGTGCCCCAGAGTGCTCTTGAAATATCCCTAGCTTGTTTATCTGATCAGAATGATCTCGGCCAAAGGGAAATTGGCAGGAGCTAAAAAATACAAAGGGGAATCGTTCCAAATGTCCAAAACTCATATTGTCTCGCCTGGTTGATGCTCTAGCTAGGTAAATGTAGCAGTTTTTTGAGTGTGACAAATTAGGATTTTTTTTTGGGAAGGGGGCCCGCACCACAGGTTCCGCCTAGGGGCCACCAGATCCTTAATCCGGCTCTGCATGGGCTTAATCATGCACGCTGTCCCTTGGACTTGGTAAGTAACAAAAGAAATAAAAAAAACAATTTGCGATCACCAAACAATTGAGTCCCCAGTGAATCACGCGGTGGGGTGGCGTGATCTGTGAATATGTTGCGCCACTTCTTGCGATACTTGTTGTTAAGTTCGGCAACTTCTTATTCCTCGCAATAAAGTTGCGCAACTTGTCTATTGTTGCTTTATGCAATTCAGCTACACAACTTGTTCCTTGTTATAGAACCTCTCTCTCTCGTAATTTTTCTCTTCTCACTACTACCACTCGATACTACACAGCGAGACTGATCTGTCAGTTTTTGACTAAACCACTTCCTGACTGATGACTGACTGTAACGTCAGGCTTGATACGTATGGGTATGGCGCAACTGATATGGGTTCTTGCCGAAAATCTTTCACTTGGAAGTTCTCAAGCAAAAAAAAAAAATCTCGATTAATGCTAGTTCTTTCCTCGATACACTATTTATGTGAAAAAGACATCAAAGATCCTTGGGAACTCCTTCCTCCTGTTCACCGATAAGTTTGCACCCACCACACAAGAATTTACTTTATATTGTAATAAGGAACCGATTCGGCGGGCTTGAAGAGTGTGACGAACGACAACCACCAAAAATACCTGCTTGCTAATTTAAAGTTCCTTTATAATTCAAACTAAAAATTTCATTAAAATAATCTTTATTTGTTGTCAAAAAAAACATTGACCTTGAACCTCACTCAAAAAAAATAATTTTTATAGCTGTTCGAAGTCGCAAATAATATTCGAGGTCGAACTCATACTGCTCGTCTGATCATCGTTGCAGTTGGAACAAGCTCGACCCGACATGTGAGCAACACCGCTCGACTGGCACGATCAGCGTGGGAGTTGGCATGGACACTAGCGTGTGGGCAGTCACCAGAGAAACACCGTGAAATTTACAAACAAATTGTTCTTAGCAAATGTAATATAAAACTAAAATTATTATATTATAATAAATTATTAGAAGTTGAAGTGCGAGTTAAACGGATGTAATTAAACGGATTTGAAACAACCGGGCCGTATTTGGTTTCTCGAGTCGATATCGACTTCTGTCGATAATTAAAAATTGGCATTTGGCGAGACGATATCGACAACCTTCTCGTCTCGATAAAGACATTTGACGTTTATTAAAAGGCTCAATTTATGCATACAATAAACTTTAACCAGTTTTTTTTTAATTAAATATACGTGGTTTGGTGCACTTGGAGTAATATGACACAATTTGATAGTTTTCTATGGCAGCGCTTATCTGTCGATTTGGTCGTGATTTCAAATATGAAACTTGGAGAAAATCGAGAAGCTTTTTTTGTCGAGTCGATCCATCGACTCGAGAAACCAAATACGGCCCCTGGAACGCAACGTGGGAGACTCAGATAAAGAACAGTGGCAGTGTTATTCGTTTATCAAGGAGAGGCATCCCCCATACATACATTAATGGTCCTTCGAGCCGGATTAGCCGGATGTAGCCCGATTTCAACCCCCTTGAAATCCCCTTAGTTGGATGTCCTCACCTGAAACCCTCCATAAAAACAGGTAAGTGGCAACAATTTGCACACTTCATTTGTTATACATTTTAGTGAGTTAAAATTTCGGTGAAATTAACAAAACCAAACCCATCGTGTTTCAAAGGTAATAAGCAAAGATAAATTAGTGATAAATAATTCCCGTTGCGTTCACATGTGCCGGTATTGTTCCTTGGGAGATCGCTACCAAGCAAAATTGAATAGTGTCATTACTCATTAGTGTTAACCGTACGAAATTCGGTTCCCAGTTAACAAAACGAAGATCCAGTCCCAGGCTAGCTGTTGTTTTTTTTTCTCTTCTCTTTTCATAGATAGTGATTGTAGAATTTAGTTGCGAAAGTGGTCCGAGTCATGTTGCATAAAATCAAACAGTTTTAGAGTCTTGGTTTGTCGAATTTAGATTGCGCATTTTCAGACTCATGTTGCAACCAATTTTTGAGTAAATTATATTTTGGTTTCGATTTATTTTGCGCAGTTTCAGATTCTGGTTGCTTTTATAAATTCAAGCAATTTTGAGTAAATTATATTTTGGTTTTGATTTAGTTTGCGCATTTTTCAGATTCTGGTTGCTTGTATACATTCAAGCAATTTTTGAGTAAATGATCTTTGACTTGTGATTAGTATGCGCAATTTTCAGATTCTGGTTGCTTGTATAAATTCAAGCAATTTTGAATAAATTATATTTTGGTTTCGATTTAGTTTGCGCATTTTTCAGATTCCAGTTGCTTGTATAAATTCAAGCAATTTTTGAGTAAATTATATTTTGGTTTGTGATTAGTTTGCGCAATTTTCAGATTCTGGTTTCTTGTATACATTCAAGCAATTTTTGAGTAAATTATCTTTTGACTTGTGATTAGTTTGCGCAATTTTCAGATTCTGGTTGCTTGTAGAAATTCAAACAATTTTGAGTAAATTATATTTTGATTTCGATTTAGTTTGCGCATTTTTCAGATTCTGGTTGCTTGTATAAATTCAAGCAATTTTGAGTAAATTATATTTTGATTTCGATTTAGTTTGCGCATTTTTCAGATTCTGGTTGCTTGTATAAATTCAAGCAATTTTGAGTAAATTATATTTTGGTTTCGATTTAGTTTGCGCAGTTTCAGATTCTGGTTGCTTTTATAAATTCAAGCAATTTTGAATAAATTATATTTTGGTTTCGATTTAGTTTGCGCATTTTTCAGATTCCAGTTGCTTGTATAAATTCAAGCAATTTTTGAGTAAATTATATTTTGGTTTGTGATTAGTTTGCGCAATTTTCAGATTCTGGTTTCTTGTATACATTCAAGCAATTTTTGAGTAAATTATCTTTTGACTTGTGATTAGTTTGCGCAATTTTCAGATTCTGGTTGCTTGTAGAAATTCAAACAATTTTGAGTAAATTATATTTTGATTTCGATTTAGTTTGCGCATTTTTCAGATTCTGGTTGCTTGTATAAATTCAAGCAATTTTGAGTAAATTATATTTTGGTTTCGATTTAGTTTGCGCAGTTTCAGATTCTGGTTGCTTTTATAAATTCAAGCAATTTTGAGTAAATTATATGTTGGTTTCGATTTAGTTTGCGCATTTTTCAGATTCTGGTTGCTTGTATAAATTCAAACAAGTTCGAGTAAATTATATTTTGGTTTCGATTTAGTTTGCGCAGTTTCAGATTCTGGTTGCTTTTATAAATTCAAGCAATTTTGAGTAAATTATATTTTGATTTCGATTTAGTTTGCGCAGTTTTCAGATTCTGGTTGCTTGTATAAATTCAAGCAATTTTGAGTAAATTATATTTTGGTTTCGATTTAGTTGGCGCATTTTTCGGATTCTGGTTGCTTGAGTAAATTATCTTTGATTTGTGATTAGTTTGCGCATTTTCAGATTCTGGTTGCTTGCATATATTAAAACAATTCGCATTGTGTCATATTTTGGTTTGCTTGGAGCCCTCCCCTCCTAGTGTGTGCATTTGCGTCGCCAGTGAGCCTTAAAGGCTAAGGAACTGCCTATTTTTTATCTGAGGTCTGGAAGTTTTCGCGAGTACCCTCTCAGTCAGGATGCCGTCTGTTGAAGAACTAGTTAGTAGCCAACATCTAGTTTTCGAAGCGTTGGAACAGTTCGTAAGGAACTATAGAAAGTCGCCAAAAGATAGGTTGGAAACCCTAGGGTACATACAGGGCCGAATAGCCGAGTTGGGAAAAATCGCGGAATCGTTCTATTCTAATGATGAGAAAATTCGCGGTCTGTCCAAAGACAGACAACATGAATATTTTACCGAGGATTACGCGGACGACTTCACTGAATTATTTTCCGAATATCAAGGTATTCTTCTGGAGCGATTCTCCAAGCTAACAGCCCAATCACAACTATCCGATCGCGATGCATCGAACAAGATACGAGTAGTCCCCAGTGAAGCCGGGCCGTCACAAGCCGAACCCATGTCTGTGAACAGCGGCAGACAAGGCCAGTCAAGCAGTGGAATAAACACCAATGAGATCAAGCTGCCTCATCTCAGGATCCCCACCTTCACAGGGGACTATGACTCATGGTTATCCTTTTACGATATTTTCGATTCCATGGTGAATTCTAATCCCCAATTATCACCGGTCCAGAAGATGCATTACCTGAAAGTGTCTTTAGCTGGCGAAGCAGAAGGTCTCGTTCGGCATCTATCAGTGACGTCTGACAATTACACCATCGCATGGAACAAGTTGGTCCAGAGATATCAGAACACAAGAGTTCTGATCAATAAAGCCCTTCAACGATTGTTTTCACAAACTCAGATTCAAATAGAAGCTGCTCCCCAAATCCGACGAATTCTTGATACGACAAATGAATGCTTAGCCACCTTGGCAAACTTGAAGGTGGAAGTGGATCACTGGGATCCCGTTATCGTATTCCTAATCCAAGAACGTCTTCCCTCCGAGACAAGACACTTATGGGAACAGAAACAAGGCCACAATACCTCCCCACCTCCATTATCAGACTTGCAAGACTTCCTAGAAAGTCGCTTTCGTACCCTAGAAGCTCTCAGCTCGCAGAGATCGAATCAAAAGGCACCTTCCGAACGACCCGCCCAGAAAACTCGCGCCTACAATACCACCCGACTCCAGTGTCCCTTATGCAAAGACGCCCATACCCTACGCGTATGCTCAAAGTTTTTAGCCATGAAACCCCAAGATCGATTAAAGTTCGTTTCATCTAACTCGTTATGTTTCAACTGCTTAGCCTCTAGTCATCAAGCACGTCTTTGTACTAGCAAATACACATGTCGTCAGTGTAAAGGGCGGCATAATAGTCTGCTACACATGAACACAGCAAACTCTGCTATGCCTGGTAAAGATCGGCCTAACGCAGATAACCCTTCTAACCCGACTACCCCAACCCCAGTCATTGCGTCAACCAGTAAGGTGATGTCGTGTTTTGCCCGAAAAAATAAAATAGTCCTACTCGCTACCCTACTCATCAAGGCATTTACCCCAGATAGAGAACCCATTGTACTTAGAGCTGTGATGGATCCGGGGTCTCAGACAACGTTTATCACCGCACGTGCCGCGCAACTCCTAGGTGCACGACCTCGTCCTTTTCCTCTACAAGTTGAAGGTGTAGGCAAGATCATCATGGCTAGAGCCAAATCGGCTGTCACGTTTAGTGTTCAACCGTATACGAGCAAAGCTCCTCCGATAGAAGTGGTTGCCGCGGTATTGAGGACTTTAACAGACTTCCTCCCTCCAAAACGCTTACCCAGTTATCTTGGGACCCAATTCCAAGGTCTAACACTAGCGGATCCTTCTTTTGACCGCCCGGGAAAAATTGACGTACTGTTCGGGGCTGATATCTATGGCAGGATCCTTGAAGAGGGTTTGATACGTGGAGACGGAAATTCTCCAACAGCCCTAAAAACGTCATTAGGCTGGATCCTTTTTGGCGAAATTAATACACAAGCCCCTTGCGCCAACCCTCCCCAGGAAGTAGCGCTCAACTTCTGTACACAGATACAGGAATGCGACGATATAAAAGGTTTCTGGGAAATTGAGGAGCTCTCCATTCCAACGGAGACCTCAGAGGAAGAAGTCTTTTGTGAAAATCATTTTTGTGAGACCCATTTTCGCAATGAAGAAGGTAGATACGTAGTTCATCTACCGTTCGCACCACTTTCCAACAATGAAAGGATGTTTGGCGAGTCACGTCAAATGGCGTTGAAACGCTTTCAGTCGTTAGAAAGACGTCTGAATGCCGATCCAAGACTGCACCATGACTATAACGAGTGTTTAAAGGAATATCTCGATCAAGGACACATGGAAAAGGTAGATCCTTCTGAAGTATCTCATCCCAAAGAGGTCTTCTATCTTCCGCATCACGCGGTGATCAAGGAAGATAGTTTAACAACAAAAACCCGAGTGGTCTTTGATGCCAGTAGTAAAACCACCAATGGCTATTCCCTAAATGATCGCTTATTGCCTGGGCCCCCATTACAACGGGACATCTCTTTATTGTTAACTGAGTGGAGGCAACATAAATTTGTCTTTACGGCAGATATAGCCCGGATGTATCGTCAAATTTTGGTCCATCCGACAGAAAACGACCTACAGAGGATCATCTGGCGCTCTAGCTCGGAGGAACCTCCGGCCGATTACCGTTTGCTAACCGTCACCTTTGGCGTTACAAGTGCACCCTTTCTCGCAATGCGAGTACTTCACCAACTGGCAAAGGACGAAGGTGGTGATCTTCCCATAGGTGCTCGAATCCTTACCAAAGATCTGTACGTTGACGATGTTCTCTCGGGAGGGTCCAGCCTTGAAGAAGCTCAGGAAGCTAGGAGACAGGTGGATACCATCTTACGGCGTGGCAAGTTCGAGCTCCGAAAATGGGCCTCCAATTCTGACCAATTGTTAGCTAACATTCCCGACACGGAACGTTCGACTAGTTCCTCCATAATGCTCAGCCCAACCAGTCAAATTAAAACATTAGGCCTGCACTGGTCCCCTTCGGCAGATTGCTTTTCTTACAAATTACAAGTGAAAACCTCCAAACCACCATTTTCCAAACGAAGTATTCTTTCAGAAATCGCTCGAATTTATGATCCCTTAGGATGGTTGGCTCCGATCACCATCACGGCAAAAATATTTATGCAAACATTGTGGCAACAAGGTGTCGGTTGGGATGAACATGTCACACCGGAGTTAGAAGTGAGATGGAGTCAATACCTGAATATTTTAAGCAAACTTCATCTGGTAGTCATCCCGAGGTTTATCAGAACTGAACCAACTAGTCTTGTGCAACTTCACGGTTTCTGCGATGCGTCGGAGCGAGCGTATGGGGCCGCCCTTTATCTTCGTTCCAAAACCAACGGACAAGTACATGTTTATTTAGTGAGTGCGAAAACCAAAGTCGCACCCGTAAAATCTATTACATTGCCTAGGTTAGAGCTTTGCGGTGCAGTCTTATTGTCAAGGCTAATAAAGAAGTTCCGTGAGTCAGTACGCTCTCTAGAAACCCGCACCTTTTTATGGACTGACTCCACAATAGTCCTTTCTTGGATAAAGGGTCACCCCAATACCTACAAAACCTTCATCAGTAACAGAGTCTCCGAAATCGTCACCAATGTACAGTCAACGCATACCTGGAGACATGTGAGATCCGCGGAAAACCCAGCCGATCTAGCGAGCCGCGGGGTATCTTCTATAGACGCTTTGTTAGAGCCATTCTGGTGGCAAGGGCCAACTTGGCTTTCCCAGCCTGAATCTTCTTGGCCCTCTACGTGCGTGCCGGGTCCTGAGCCGGCTCTCTTAGAACTTAAAACCACCAAGGCGTACGTCAGTCAAAGCTCAGGTGGAGAACTCACTTATTTACAGGACGTGCTAGAGAGATTTTCCTCCCTAACCCGTCTTCTTCGAATCACGGTTTTGTGTCAACGATTCATTCATAAGTTAAGGCGGAAGATAACGATCCCCCCCCTGGCCCCGGTTACTGCGGCAGAACTCCAGTTAGCAAAGGTAATTTGGATTCGACACGAACAAAGAAGCTTTTTCACGGAAGAAATCCAGTCATTGTCATCGGGTAAATCGCTTTCCCCAAGAAGTGCTATCCTCGCTCTCAACCCCTTCTTGGACGACGTGGGACTTTTAAGAGTAGGCGGAAGATTGCAACACGCCTCTATTCCCTATAACGAGAAGCACCCCCTAATTCTGCATCCCAAAGGTCATTTGACCAACCTAGTTATAGACTCGACCCATAAGGCCTGTTTGCACGGTGGCCCTACACTCACTCTTTCAGTTCTACGGAAAACCATCTGGGTGCTAAATGGACGACGAGCCGTCAAGAGCCTCATCCGGAAGTGCATCCCTTGTTGGAAAAACTCGTGTCAAACGCGGACTCAATTAATGGGAGCTCTGCCGGCTCCTCGTATTACCCCCTCTCGCCCTTTCACACATGTAGGGATCGATTATGCAGGTCCATTCCATCTAAGGATCTCCCGAACTCGTGGCTGTAGAACTTATAAGGGTTATGTGGTGATATTTATATGCCTCTGCACCAAGGCAATTCACATTGAGGTGGTCAGCGATCTTACTTCTGACGCCTTTTTAGCCTCCTTAAAACGCTTCGTGGCTCGTCGGGGTTTTTGTCAAAATATTTATTCGGATTGCGGCACCACATTTGTCGGAGCGCGAAACAGTTTAGATCGAGAAGTCCGACAGGCGTATATGGAAGCTACGCGTTGTGCGGCTGCACACGCTGGCCTTCAGGGCATCAAGTGGAATTTTATACCTCCTGCTTCACCGCACTTCGGCGGCCTTTGGGAGGCAGGAGTCAAATCCATTAAGTACCATTTGAAGCGAGTCATCGGAGATACTACCTTAACGTTCGAAGAAATGTACACCCTGCTCACGCAGATAGAATCTTGTCTTAACTCCCGGCCTTTATGCCCTTTGACTGATGATCCGAATGATTGTCAAGTCCTTACGCCAGGCCACTTTCTAACCGGGGACGCTCTTTTGGCCCCACCTGAAGAAAATGTCTTGGCCTCACCCGTAAATGCGCTCACTAGGTGGAATCTAATTCAACGTGCCAAGCAAGATTTCTGGAGATCGTGGAACAACGAATATCTATCTAGGATGCAGCAACGGCCTAAATGGTTGAAGGCTTCTCCAAATTTAGAGATCGGAAGTCTCGTGTTAATTAAAAACGAAAATCTCAAACCAAACCAGTGGGCTATGGGACGAATAATTAAAATCCATCCTGGTAGCGATCGCCTAGTGCGCGTTGTCACATTAAAGACACAAAATGGCGAACTCACGCGCCCAATAACAAAACTTTGCTTGCTACCTGTTGAAACGTCAACCGGACAAGGTCTGGATAGATAAAAAAAAAAAAAAAAAAAAAAAACAAAAAAGGGGTTATAAAGGAATTATAATCATTATGAATTACTCCCCGAATATTTAACTCTACAACTGAATTTAAATTAAAGATAAGAAATATTGAATTTGACCGAAGTGTGCAATTGTTTGTTACTTATTTGTAATCTGCCCCATCCTATTTTTTTTTTCCCTCTCTCCCCCTTAACTTATACTAAACATATATTACACAGCCAAGTCAGACCATCCCAAGAGCGCTACACGGACACGACTGGTTCAAGCACTTATGAAAGCATCCATCGAGATCTACACTCCAGCACTCCATCTATTATGTTGAAACCTTAGCGATTTCAAGGCGGGGCAGAATGTTCGAAGTCGCAAATAATATTCGAGGTCGAACTCATACTGCTCGTCTGATCATCGTTGCAGTTGGAACAAGCTCGACCCGACATGTGAGCAACACCGCTCGACTGGCACGATCAGCGTGGGAGTTGGCATGGACACTAGCGTGTGGGCAGTCACCAGAGAAACACCGTGAAATTTACAAACAAATTGTTCTTAGCAAATGTAATATAAAACTAAAATTATTATATTATAATAAATTATTAGAAGTTGAAGTGCGAGTTAAACGGATGTAATTAAACGGATTTGAAACAACCAGGAACGCAACGTGGGAGACTCAGATAAAGAACAGTGGCAGTGTTATTCGTTTATCAAGGAGAGGCATCCCCCATACATACAATAGCACTTCTAGTTACTGACACGGTTATTACTAAAAATTCTTCTAGCTCGAACTAATCCCTCTTCCCCTAAAAATTTTCTTTGAAATTCTAAACTAAACTTTTCTTTTGCGTGGAAGAATTTTGGAGAAAAAAAAATATTCTAAAGAAAATGATGTCCCAATATTTTGGCAAGAAAATGGCCGTGAAACCGTACAACACAATGAAGATAACCTCCACTCTCACTAAAAATTCTTCACTTTCACGCTAACAATATTTAATTTAATTTCGGTGCTTTCCACACTACTATAATTAACAAAACACACTATAATTATCAAAAGGATAAGAATTAACTTGGTAATTAATCTTGTAGGACCGCACGTTGGGCGCCAAAAATGTTACGTCCAATTTTCACACGTACGCCTCGGCCGCACTCAGCGTGGGGTGTGGTCCTATAAAAAAATAAGGGATGGAAAATCCAAGTTAACCCTAAAGGGCGCCACGTAGTTTTAAGGTCTACGAACCTATACGAACGTGGGGCTTGAACCCACGATATCACACACAACACTCTCTTAATTAAGAATCACCAGCATTCGGTTAATTTCATTTATTATGAACTATGGCAATATGTATATAAAAAAAACCAATATAATATAAAAAAAATTATAGGAAATATATATATAAAAAAAAATTATTTCAGAAAAAAAGTAATATAATAGAAACAATATGAAACTTTAAACTTAACTTGACTTGTTCCTTCCTCCCAATCCTGTCTCCTCGTGTCCTCTTCAACCTTGGAACAACTTTTTTTCTCACTGTCACTACTTTTTTTCACTTTCACTAACTGATCGATCACCGGTAAGAGAGCGAGCTCGGCAGGGGCCCAGGTTTTTATTTGGAAAAGCCCAGTATTCCGCACGTCCCTCTCATTCTTCTCCGGATGTTCACTCGTTCCTAACCCATCCTATGGAATCGGTTAGAGCGGTAGAAACCGGTTAACTATTATTAACCCAAATTGGGTGCGAAATATATATTTGGGTCTTGGGCGGCATGATGCTACACCTGGGGAAATTCATCGGTCACGCAAAATCTCGCATTCGGCGAAGAACTTGAGCCTGACAGTTCAAGTGATGCTGCCGGATTCCCCAGGTTAGCTGGCATTTTCCTTAGACTTTTATTTTAATGAGCACTCCCTGACGACCGCTCCCTTCTTCGATCTCGCAGGTTGCATCTTGAATGTGAGGTTCCAGGTGAACTACCTTCGCTCGGAGGAGTCAGGATTAGGATTGTGGTGGAAGCCGCATATTATTAACTTAATGCTAACTTAATTGCTAATTTAGGCATTCGTCCTTCTTGCAGGTTGGGTTGTATGTTTCTTCTAGGTCCTCTCCTGGCCACTGATTCATATTCCTCGCCAGTCCAGTTCACGCATGCCAAATAAATAACCTCAGGCCACCGAGGATCTCCATTTAAAAGTCCTCTAAAAAGAAGAAAGAAAATCCCTTAGCAGTATCATCCTTTGCAGGCGGCACATACACAGATAAGTAACTTATACATTATGCTCCTATATAATTTAAATTGTATTCTCCTTTTAGATACCCTAAATGAACGTAAAATACTGAGAAATCAATCTAGAGGAAAATATACCGCCGTATAAATTTTAGGAACATAACAGGTTTAAGTATGCCTTGTTTGGCAATAAATAAATAAATAAATAAATAAATAAATAAATAAAATTGTACCGTTCACAGCGAAAACAAAAAACGACGATTTCAAACGAGTGTCATTCGATAGGTATTTTTATTCTCTACAACTTTCTAATTAACTTTTTTTTGTTTATTGCTTTGTTTTTTTTATAAATGCGAAAAAAACTGTTTTTCGACTGTTTCCGATTTTTTTAGGTTATGTTCTGCACCAGCTGGAAAGATGGAAAAAACTCTATCTTTCTTAGAATTTGTTCTTCAACCCGACCACATTTTTTGCATCTCGATAGCATGGATTATGTGTTTTTTCGTACATTCCCTGGACTATGTCGTTAATCTATTAAAAACGTAGCCCCAATAGGAAGGCAATCAGCCAAGACTCTTAAAAACACTAAAGCAAAAAGCACAATTTTTTTTAATTTAAAAAAGAATTCGTCATGCAGGTATCATTTCCTTTCTTAGCCGGTATAGAGGATATTGTTTTGCGCAATCGAAGTACCGTTACACATTTTTTTGGATTGATTTTTAAAACATTCATGCAAATTTCTTTTTTTTGTGACATGCCACTATTATAAAAACGTTCAATAAATTTTCGTAGTAATCAAAATAAAAATTTCACTCGATGCTTAACTTGGAGCAATATCAGGTGTCTGGATACACTTTAGTGCATAGCCTCTCCGCTCTTAGGGTAACTTTCATGTAAGTTTGTATATTAGAAAAGACGGAGTTTTCCAAAAGGTGTACAACGGTACATCTTCTAATTGAAACCATCTCTGCCTAAAAGTATTTCGTCGAAACCATATATTCTTCTTGTGTTTTCTAGTGAAGTCTGAGGTCTTTCTAAATCTGCACAACTTTCGGGGAAGAAGTTTTGTGCACCGAGTAGTTCCACGACAAGGCACGACCCTACCGGAGCGGAGACACAACTACTCCCTCCGGACACCGTTTTGCTATGGTACTCTCCAAGATTTTCCGACTTAGTAGTTTGTGGAGTTTTACCAAGTCTCCAATATCTCCAAATACTCTACCAGAAGAGTCTCCAACTTTTTGTTTTTCTAATCCCAATAGAGGCTCCACTTGGCAGCTTTCTTGCAACGGATTTTAATTTGGAGAGTTTGTTTTTTCGCCATGCAGTTTTCTCATTTTCGTCTACACCAGAGCGGTGAAGCAATTGATGTACGTAGCAATAATCGTCGCTGTATGAAAGTCGGCAGATAGTTGTGCATCCATTACGCGTACACTAAGCTTAATTGAGTGTATCGAGCTGTTGAACATTATGAGGTCATGTAGGAATCCTAAATGCACCATCTGGGCGGTATTTCGTGGCAAACTGTATTGAAGACTCACAATGTTCAGCGGCTTCCCCTGATCTGAGCACGACAGCTCCTTTGAGACTTGTTAGTCACAGAGTAAGTGGCGTAGCGTAGTAGGGGCGGCCCGCCCCGGGCGGCACTTTTAGGGGACGGCAAAATTTCACAATAAATACAATCTTGGAAATATTATTTTTGTCGCACCCACGATTCGGACCGATCGGAATTTTTTATTACTTATACTGTGACGAAAGCGGGGAATCCCCTTTCTTTAATTGAATGTATAATAATGACATCTTGCTCATTGTAGCGACTGGCAACACCATCTGTACTGACTTGTAGGGATTCCCCGTATTTTATTTTGTGTTTGGATTGTTTATGACTAATATTCAACTAGAATGACTTCTATCATATAAAGAATAGTGCTCAATATTGTACGAGGGTTGTCTCAGAATTAAGTTCCAATATTTTTCTAAAACCGTGTTATTCGCAGGAAAAGCCTGGGTGTCTCAGGGAATTTACGTCTGGCTGTAGTGGCAGCACTGTAAAATTTCTATGCGCGTGCGTCGATCGATCCGACAGTCAGGCTTCAGCCACTAAGGAGACTGCACTCGCTCTTACCGCCAAAACACCAAATAAAGCGAAAGTTGGGGAATCCGGAAAATGGCAAACATTCTTTTGAGATTTCAAAAGGGTGTTGTTGATCAATTACTTGCCCCATGGGAGCACGATCACAGCTGCACGCTTTTCTGGGGTGTTGCAGCAACTCAGAAAGGCGATCCAAAACAAAAGGTGAGGAAATTGACAAAAAACCGTCCTATCGCTCGGCTGAATCCAGATAAAAAATTTCATAACAAAAGAGCATGTTTTCGTTAATACGCGCCGATTGGCACCTCAACAAAGTCAGTATCATATTTGGTACTCGCGATATTGGGCGGTACAAAAATCGCGAACTTCGCTCAAACAAAAAAATGGGTCGACCGATTTTTATGAAAATCTTTTCAGATTATAACTTCGGTAATACGCGTCGATCGTCAGCTCAATGAAGCCAATATCATTTTTGGTTCGCGTGATATCGTGCAGGTACAAAAATCACTTACGTCGTCTAAACAAAGAAACCGCTAGACCGAATTTTATGAAAATCTTTTCAGATTGTAACTTCGGTAATACGCTACGACCGGCACCTCAACGTAGTCGGTATCGTTGTTGGTTTGCGCGAAATCGTTCAGGTACAAAAATCACTTATACGGCGATTGAACAAAAAAACGAATCGACCGAATTTTATGAAAATCTTTTGAGACCATATACATTTCAGTTAATACGCTTCGATCGGCACTTCCAACGTGCAGGAAAAACTGACCACATACGTACGCACACACACACGCATACTTCTTCTCAAATTTTTGCTTAAAATGCTATTGGGACCTTTAAAAATGAAAATAAGTTGAAAACTACAATTTCGATTTTCTGACCGATTACAATAACTTCCCTATAAACTTGGAAGTTAATAAGAGGGCGGCAAAATTTTCTTCCGCCCCGGGCGGCTGACACCCACGCTACGCCACTGCTTCATGGTAGCCAACATAATTGCCTGAAATATGAAGCAAGGTAACAACAAAGCTTGGTATGAGTCAAACTAAAACTTAAGGGTATAACTTTAAAGCCGACCGCTTGTGTTAGCACATATTATGGTTCGTGTATTTAAAATGTTTTCCCGTCAATGTCCCTGCCACTGACACCGCCGCAATCTTTTTGTGCCCTTATGAGGTTTACCTCAAAGAGCTCTTATGAGAAACTGATAAGGCATACCTCACTTCAGTAAGGCTGATTTTTATTCTGTGTAGTGTTCATGAGGAAACTAAGGGGAAAGCCCTCTTTTCGCATGCCCCTCATTTGCTACATCGTGTCCTCGTGAGGAACCTACGGGGAAATCATTCTTTCGGAATGTCCCTGAGGCAATCTCCTTTTTAAATGCTAGTCGGCTGGGATGTAAAAAGCTTAGGCTATACAGTTATAAGTTCTTAAGAGCTCTACTATAATATAATTAGTTTTCGTATGAAAAGCTTTGCTTATGTGCGGCCCTTTGACCACGTTCCTTCGTCGCCAGCGACCGAGACGACCCTATAACGTTCTGGGTTATTAGGTGGACATGAAGTATTTGGGGTGTGGATTTCCCCACCCAAAGCGAAAGTGCGTGTGCACTTTTCCTTCCATCCCCACGCGCTCCGCCGCCCCTGGATAAGGCGTTTGGCTTGGTTTGTGTAAGCTTGACGACGGACGATTGTGGCCGATCCGGTCGAGTGTGGATGCTCGGCAAACCAAAGCAAACGTTTTCAATTTTCGAACGCTTGCAAAGGAAGTTTGCTGCAAGCGTTTGTGATGCGTCCACATGATTGCACGTTTGAATTTGCGAATGCTTGCCAAGCCTTGACAAACGTGTGGATCCGGCATTACAGATAAAACTTGCTCTGGGTTGGTGCGCCAATTGGTTTGTAAGCCGGCTAGAATCTTCAAACTGGTTAAGTTAGATTCTTGATGATCTATATTACATTAATTCAGGGCGTTAATGTAATATTCTAGCGGGTTAGTAGAGGAAAATTAAACAAAAAAAAGCGAAGTTATGATGTAGTTGGGAAGTTGGATTTTTTTGTTTTTTTTCTTTACATATGTTGAGATAAAGCGAAAAAAAAAATTTCTGCAAAATCAGTCCTGTGCTGCACGAGAAAATTGCATAAATGTCAATTTTTGATGCATTTTGAGTGCATTGCTACACTATTTTTTTAATTTCTCCAGTTCTGTTGGTCGTAGAACAATAAAAAAAATTGGAAAATACTCGTAAATGAATAGACTATCGAACTGATTCGGTATAAATACTTTAAAAATGGATCCTAACCTCAAAAAAACAAAAACAACAAAAAATTTCGCTTTTTACGGCAAAAATTCGCAGTTTTCGAAAAAAAATTAAAATTGCCGCCATTTTATGCCAAATCATCGTACGGTAAATTATTTTTTTTTAAATATTAGGTTTTTTTATGTACTTTCTTGTGAGCATACGCAATACTTCGTTACTTTATTTGAAATGCCCATTTTAGGCCTTTGAAAACACTAAAAAAAATTCAATTTTTCAATTTTTTGCCTTTTTTATAGTTGGCAAGTAGCTTTTCATAGTAAGCAAAAGTAAAAAGCGAAATTTTTTTTTGAAATTTCAACCACGTAGGGATTTATAGCATCAAAATACATATGTTCTCCAATTTTTATCAAAATCCGACCGTTTTCCCGTTATTTATTGCATTTTTAGTAAAATAAAACAAAATTTCATACATTTTGTTTTTTTGAGGTAAGGATCCATTTTTAAAGTATTTATACTGAATCAGTTCGATAGTCTATTCATTTACGAGTATTTTCCAATTTTTTTTATTGTTCTACGACCAACAGAACTGGAGAAATTAAAAAAATAGTGTAGCAATGCACTCAAAATGCATCAAAAATTGACATTTATGCAATTTTCTCGTGCAGCCCAGGCCCGATTTTGCAGAAATTTTTTTTTCGCTTTATCTTAACATATGTAAAGAAAAAAAACAAAAAAATCCAACTTCCCAACTACATCACTATCATATAGCAATTTCCCTCTACTAGGTCCTGAATCAGTACAGCAGGATACAGGTAATGTTGCATTAACTCAGGGCGTTAATGAATATATTTTATTGTAAGGCCTCAGAACTGCCTTTGGTAAGATTGCATTAACTCAGCGCATTGATGAATATAGTCGTGGAAAGGCCTCAGAACTGCCTTCAGTAGGATTGCATTAACTCAGGGCGTTAATGCATATGGTGGTAGAAAGGTCTCAGAACTGCTTTCGGTAAGGTTTGAGATCACTGTAGCCTCAGCTAGTTTCTTCCAAGCTCAAGTCACTTTGAAGATCGATGGTGATCTGAATTGGCGTTCAGTGCGCGCCGATATTTGTTTGCAGCATCGCAATAGATCAGTGGAAACTGGTGGGGAATTTAGAATCCCTACTCTCTATTGTGCTGTCAGTTCTGTCAGCTGGCTTTATAGGTAAGAAGTTTTATATTTGGTTAAATTGGTTTTTAATTTATATTTTATATATTTTTAGGATGGAGGGGCTAGTTGTTGCTTATTTTCGTGCTGGAGCTTTTTATTATTGTCAGATAAGTATTTTTAATCTGGAATTTATGCCTTTGTTGATTTTTGGTTTGTTTATGTTTTCAGGAACTTGATGCAGCTTGAGATGGTCGTATTTTTTTGGATGGATTTTTAGAATTTATTTTTGGAGAAAAACCTTGAACGGGTAGGTATTACATTCAAAGTGATTTGTAAATTTTATTCAATTTCCATTTTCAGATTTTTCAGTATTGAGACTGGACATTCTCCGGGGCCTTGAAACTTTGGTTTCAACAAAATTCCTTCGTATGAAGAGCTACCGGTGCTTTTTTTTGTGAATGTGTTTTAATGTGACTTGGTGGCTTTATAAATAAAGAAAGTTTAAATTAATATTTTGCTAGTTGTTCTTAATTACTATCCTTTAGCCACGCTTATAGAGCAGTTTTCGACTTTGTTCCTTATTCACACTATTTTCAAGAGTGGACTTTTAAGTTAGAGTTAATGTTATATGCAATTCCATCATTTAGGGTTTGAGGTTGAAGCATCGAACATTTATGTTCATCTTTCATGTTAGGCTCATAGGAGAAGTAAAAGATTTCCGAACTTGATTTTGAATTTGAGATGGATAATAAGAGTATTCACATTAAGATAGTGTTGCGTTAGTTCACCAAGCAGTTCGAAGTAGTTTATTGCTTCTTGTAATTGGAGTGGTTGGGACGAAAATTAAAACTGATATTTCTTCTTAGGAGAACCTGCACCAATGTTAACTTAATACCATTCAGGTAAAATATTTCCGTTTTGAAGAAAGTAGTTTTTTCGAATTAACTTTAGGCTTAAAATAATTTCTTTGCAGTCTTCAAATTGTGTAGTTTTTTTTTGTTTTGTGTTAGTCTTTTTTAGAAGACTTGAAACCGTTTCAAAATATATTATATCACACTTTTCCTTCACTCTTAATAATGCTATTGATTATTTCATGCATTACTTCATCGATTATATCATTGATTACTTCATTGATTATTTCATGCAATACTTCATTGATTCATTGATTACTTCATTGATTATTTCATGCATTACTTCATTGATTATTTCATGCATTACTTCATTGATAATTTCATGCATTACTTCATTGATTATTTCTAGCATTACTTCATTGATTATTTCATGCATTACTTCATTGATTATTTCATGCAATATTTCATTGATTATTTCATGCATTACTTCATTGATTAATTCAAGCATTACTTCATTGATTATTTCATGCATTACTTCATTGATTATTTCATTGATTATTTCATTGATTATTTCATGCATTACTTCATTGATTATTTCATGCATTACTTCATTGATTATTTCATTGATTACTTTATATATTATTTCATGCATTACCTCATTGATTATTTCATGCATTACTTCATTGATTATTTCATGCATTACTTCATTGATTTTTTCATGCATTACTTCATTGATTATTTCATTGATTACTTCATTTATTATTTCGTGAATTACTTCATTGATTATTTCATGCATTACTTCATTGATTATTTCATGCATTACTTCGTTGATTGTTTCATTGATTACTTCATTTATTATTTCATGCATTACTTCATTGATTATTTCATTGATTACTTCATTGATTATTTCCATGAAATAATCAATGAAGTTATGCATGAAATAATCAATGAAGTAATGCTTGAAATAATAAATGAAGTAATGCATGAAATAATCAATGAAGTAATGCAGGAAATAATCAATGAAGTAATGCACGAAATAGTCAATGAAGTAATGCATGAAATAATCAATGCAGTAATGCATGAAAGAATCAATGTAGTAATGCATGAAATAATCAATGAAGTAATGCACCACCCACCGCCCCGTTTAGACATACCTGGCATTTCTTCCTTGGGAGGATCTAAATAAACTAACATTTTGTAAATTTTCAGCTGCATTCAAATGGGTATGTGGTCGATGCCACTAGCTCTTAGATTGTTCGAGCTTGAGACGCTGTCAATAATTTATGCCTTGAGAAGATTTAAAGTTTACCTTTTGGTAATTGAATTTAAAATTGTGACTACTGCCAGTCCCTTACCTTCACTTTAAATAAAAAGTTGTTGAATCGATCCCAGTAGGACTTGTAAGCTTACAGAAGCACTGAAATGAGCCCTTAATAGTAAGGGGTAGGCCTTACCATACCCCTTACAGAAGTCCTTATTTTTACACACGATGTCATAGGAGGGAAGGCCTTACTTTTTACTATATCAATGAGCCCTTATATAACGCATTACAAGAGAAGGCAGATGGTAAGGGGTAATCCAGAATTAGACCCAACGAAGTTAGAAATTTACCCGATGACTCATTTGTTTTCGTATTTTTGTAATGGTATTTGAGTCATCAGGCAAAATTTCTAGCTTCTTTGGGTCTAATTCTGGATTACCCCTTACCATCTGCCTTCTATTGTAATGCGTTATATAAGGGCTCTTCTAACACCTAAGAAAATAGGAGTACCCCTTACCAGATGACTACTTATATCAGTGCTCCATCGGTAAGTGCTACTTAGAATTCCTACTGGGATGATTTCTCGTTGGGCATTGGAGTTTCAAAATTACAACTACAAAATTGAACATCGTGCAGGTAACAGAATGGCTCATGCAGACGCTCTAAGCCGATGTACATCTATCCTAGTGATTGAAGAAGATTCATTTCAGTATGCTTTGGCAGCTGCTCAACATCGAGATCCAGTAGTCGCTACAGTCTCTGCGGAATTAGAGAGGACCGAAAGCTCTATGTATGCGCCATTCAATGGGATAGTGTATCAGAAGATAACCCAGCAGGAAAAAAGAGAATAGGTTCTTTTTTCCATCGATGTATTCATGCAATGAAACGGAATTTATGAAATTTGGAAACCAAAATGTAATGCAGAATTGGTATTCCTCTTTCATACATTCCACGGTAAGTGGCAGTAGAAGTGAAAAAGTGTAAAAATGAAATCTAGTCTCGTGCGGTGCGAAGTTAAAATTACAATTTAAGGCTGGGATGGCATTACAGAAGTTGTTTTAACTCATCTGTTTCGAGGTTTCCTTTAGATATTTCCATTTAAAACTCGTAACAAATGAGTTGAAACGACTTCTGTAATCCCACCCCAGCATTCGAAAATTCAGCCAGCTTCGCAGAATTGGCAGCATATCATTCAAAAAATCAAACCGCTGCAGTTTCGGTGATATAGCAAGTGAGTCTAGAATGCATTACTTTTCAATGACATCCCCGTGTTAATTTTCATCGATGTTTGGAATCGAAGAAGTAGTATAGCTATCACTTACTGCATCGATTCCGTAATGTGTAAATTTCCTGCTGGGAAATGATGACGTCTTATTTTTATGTTCCGAGGCAGATGGAGCAGCGGGTCATTTAAACGCAACATGATTCCATGGGTCACCTAAGATGTAGTAAATGCTACGATACGAACACTTAAGGAAATCATACTGGTTTCCAGATATGAAAAATAAAATCAAAGAGTATATGTAAGTAGTTGCTTGAAATGCGTTTATTTTTTGCCAAAGGCCGAGAAGGTCGAAGGTATATTGCATAATATTCCGAAAAGCAATACTCCATTTGACGTACTTCACATTGATCATTATGGTCCCTTAGCCCTCGGGTTGTTGACAGTTTTACGAAGTTTATAAGTTATATGCCGTTGGTAGTAGACAAACACGAGTGGTCTTACCTTGTCTTGAATCTTATTTCTCCGCCTAGAAGACCCAACAAGATCGTGCCAGACGGCGGAACTTGTTTTGTTTCTAAGGAGTTGTAGCGGCACAATGGAGCTCCTTGCTGGTAACAGCAAGGCTACTGCCATCATACTTGGGTATACATAAAAGTTTTGAAACAAACATCCTCCCTAGTCTTGCGAAATATTCATAGGCGGTGTTAGGCCGGCCACACGGTACACGCTAGCACGACGGAAGGGGTGGTGGGGGTGTGTGACCGGCAGATAGCTATATGGTTATGGTTCACCACTTACCTAATTGTCTATATAAAAAAGACTCTTCATATCATTCCCGGTCTTCGGTCCTCATCACAGTGCGACCTGTAACGGCATCACTCAACGAAATGCGAACCCCCAGAGAAAGATCTCCCTCCACAACCATCCTGAAAACCCAAAAATGAACCTAGCACTGCATGCCTAGTAAAGAGATAAACAGGGTATGCATAACTTCAAAATACATATATTATATTCAAAAACTCTTAACGTTACACAATCTCCATGCAGCCGTAGCAACAACAATAATTTAACAACAGAGTGTAACAGTGATCTGGTGTATGTTGAGTGTGGGGGGGTGTTACCCACTGGACTCGGTAAGAACACAAACGGGAAGGAACAACGTCGCTTTGGCCAAATCGGAGTTGACGAACACGATCCCTTATTGAATTGCAACCCGAACAAACGCCCAACAGGCAATCACGCCTATTGCTCCAAAATTATATCGTTACAGAGAAAAATTCAAGTGTGCTTTCACACCCCAGAAGAATGGACACTTATTTGATCTTTAAAAGTGTTAATATAAATGGTGTGTCTTGTAGTTATTAAATTCACAAGGTAAATACACTAACTTAGTTTAAACAGAAAAATTGGTAAATATGTGTGAGTTTATGCAATACAAAAAAATATATATCAATATATGGAACAATACTCCATCTAAGTAGTAACTTACTATTCCATCTACGAACAAAAGAAAATCTGAGACGAATTACTTAAACAAAATCCTCTTCCTGGTCTCAAGCGATTATCCAATCCGGGGCAATACAACATAGACTTGCTTTGGACCCAGTAATTGCTTGATTATAACTACGGCCAAAGACGATGCCAGTAATTCACATCAGTTATATTATTATTGAAGTCTCTCTGAGCTCGACCAACGTAAAATATTATACGTGCATGCCGAGTATGACGATAATCAAGATCTATATTAGTAATTGATGTACTTACGTCCACAAAGTAGTGTAAAAGCGTACGGCCTGGAGGCTTTTGGAGAACCAAGCCGACTCACTTTCGCTGACGATAATATCCCGTATTCTGTTACAGGTATGTCATGGTATACTTCAATGTTCCAAATTACTTCTTATTCCATAGGATTTAGTTCCCACATATTTGATGGATGCCCAGTTCTGACATCTACGGACGCTCTTCTGGTAGCGACGAACAAACAAGCCTAATCAATCATAGGGCAAAAGCAATGCACCCAAGTGAAAAAAATTGATGCTTCATATACTAGAGATATTTCGATGTTGCCCCTTATTTGATAAGGCAACCCGACAACACTCAGAGAGGTTTATAGCACTAATTTTTTGGTCCTACCAAGGATCTGTACCGTTCGCTAAATACACATAGCACCAAAATACGCATCAAACTGATTATTTCCTCTTTACAAAAATCACCGTCATCAAATGTCCACTATCCGGTTGGTTTCAGCCGTAATTAACAATCCGAACCTAAAAATTATGTTTGGAGGTTGATCAGCAGGGCAAAAACACACTCCAGCTGTCTTGCTACTATTTCCTCCATACTTTTTGTTTTCAGTAATCCGCTACAATACCTTAACCTCGCTTCCTTTCTCGAACGACTATGGACTTATATCTTGCGTGTCTTCGGAGCACCAAGCACGGATGAACCAGATTCTTGACAGAATTTCGATCTTCACCTTTGTATCCAGAGGTGTACAAGGTCTCAAATTACCATCATGAATTGTAGAGTCATCCGAGCAAGAGTCGTACCAGGTTGTTGGACTGGTGCGTAGGCTCCACATGCAACTCCCAGTTATTCGTCCTTCCGTCCTTTTAATTGACGCTATGAAACTTAACTACCTCTTACTATTGGGAACACACAATCGATGCAGCAATACTAATAAAACAATTAACAAAACTTCACGCGGCCTTTCTCGCCGAAAAATCCCAAAAACAGACATTTCTTTCCTCTATTAAATTCCAGACTGTCAAAAGTTGCTAGTTTTTTTTCATTCCAAGAAGTTTTTGTTTTTCTCGCCTACTTCCTTCCAAAAATTTTTCCATTAAAATTTTGAAGGAAATGACTTGAGCAATAATTTCGGAAATTTCCGCGAGATGGGGGAATAATTAATAGGGAGAACTTTTGGTAAATAACCGACCGTTACATACCCTCGGGTCCACAAGGGCGACTTGCGAGGCAGTGAGGAGCCGAAAAAAACGGAAGGTTTTACTGTCATGTGTGTGGCGCCAATGTGGGGCTCGACTCATATCCTGAGATCCAGAGTCTCATGCTCTAGCTATGGAAACGATCTGGGTTCAAACTCAGCAGAGAACGAAAGACGAATAAAATAAATCTGGATACATTTTGGTGTACGGTCGTAAACAAGGTGTTGTAACGGATAGTCAGGGCAGTCTCTCAAAGGGTATGTCTGGAGTTGCAAGGATCGGGCGGAAGGCAATACCACATTGTCCCCCTCCGGGTCTCTACAATCATCCAGACATCCACGCCAAATTGCCTTTGACATGCCCCGGTGGAACGTCAGGCCAACCATTCGCCGAGCGTATCTCCCCAGCCTGACCGAAAAACAAAGAGGTGTACCATACACTAGGGAAGCTACCTAAGCGGATTAAGGCACCCTATTATTAACCGGTGAAGCCGGCGAGATGCCTTCTTAGGGCTACTCCGAGGAGCGCTGGCTTCGACGACAATCAGGGACGTAGTAATGAGCCGAAGGCTTTTGATGGCAAAGCGGAGCTGAGGCCCGTTGATTTATGGACATGCTCTTTCCCAGAGTGAAAAGTAAAGGCATGGTCATTAGCTTAGACCGTTATAACCATACTTGCTTAACTAACTTGGAGAAACTATGCCTAAGAGTGAGGCAAGTTGAACAAAAATTTGAACGATTAACATCGTTAATAAAAATACGGAAGGTACCATCTTCGAAATACAACCAGAGGCTCAACATAGTAAATCTAAAGAAAACTTAATAACATCGACTGAGGCGATATGAATAAAAAGTAATACGTAACAATGGACTATTGATACTACCTAACTATAACTATAACACTAACACGCCACTAACCATACGGCCTGGACTAGGGATGGTTCAACATACGCAACGAAACAAGGAACATCTCTTAATAACGCAACTACATAAGAACGTAGAACAATATAAATACCATGACTAGCATCATGAAGTCCTGAATGCCGTAATACATGAAAGTGAACAAATCGCCAACTCGGTATGTTGGTCGACAACAACGTAACAAGTAACTTTAACGAGAAGTGACCGGGCGGTTAGAAATATAAAGTGGTAACGACGACAAATAAACTAAAAACGCTTAAAATGCTTAAGGCAGTACCCTGCGTTCGGGAAGGTACTATTCTGCTAAGTCACGTAATATCGATAAAATCTTGACAGGACAATCTTCTGACAATTCCCATCCGGCTGACTTACACGCTCGGCACAGGCATTCTAAATTGTTAGGAGTTGGCTCTTGGAGTAGCTGATTAGTCAGCCCATCAAGCATCTGCCCCAGTTCTCTTCCAAGCGAACTGATCTCCTGAAATCGACTATAAGCTTCCGCCACGAGTAAGGTTATACCGTGCAATTGATAACCAATCGGGGGAATATACCTCTTTATAACTTCCTGCTGATAGGCCAGGGTTAACCTAAACAAATTTCTAAAAACGCTATTTTCCACGGGATTCATCGAGTCAAACAGCTCATACAGCCTAGCTCCAGTATGACAGAAGCGTGGTTCGGCCAAGGAACAATGTTCCCTCTAAGCTGCACAGGTGCGCGACTGCGCGCTAATTTTTCGAGAGTTGCGCAGCCGTTTTTGAATTCTGCGCACAATGGGCTTGCTCACCATTTTTTTATTTCTTTTTATAAAAGATTTACATCTAAAAATGACAAAAATCCTATTTTCACAAAAAAAGTAAAGCGTAGTTCGTTGTTGCGTAAGTTTTGTATACAGCATAGCGTCCGTGCTTGCAGCCCAGCGTTACCATCTTAGTGGTTTTAACACTAGAACTGGTGGTTAAGACTTGCCTTTAGTGAGAAAAAATCGTATCTAGTGGGTAAGAGGAAAGTAGACAGGAATACAATAATAGTTTTGGCCATGCACTGACTAAGCCATAACAAGACATCAATTCCTACTGACCTAATGATTCACTCAAATAACAATCAAGATCACGTGTCAAATCCATCTTCTGAAGTGGAATGAAACCAAAAATACCAACAAATTTTCGTCTGAAGCGCTGCAGAGACGCTTAAGGAGTATCTCGATTTGAATAATTGGGCAGCCATTTTTGCTATTTCATTACTAATTTTGCCACATTCGCACACCGATGTTGAAAGACTTTAGCAGCATGAACATTGTCAAGAATAAGTGAAAGTCTAAGCTCAGGTTCCACCCTTTATATTAACGTCATTCACGTTATGGTGCAATGCCTAGTAGGAAGCTTAGTTCAAAGAATAGAAAAAAGATAGGATAAGTTTAAAGGAAGTCTAGGGATGCATAAGGAGGTGGCGGTAACCTGGCGTTTGAACTTTTGGTTGTATGAGTTCAAAGGCTACCGTCGGGGTCAGCGGGAGATAGCTTCGTTGGAGTCTTACGCCTCCTGAAAATGGTGAATCTCGCTAACCAGGCTACAAAGAGGTGTGCCGTCCAGGTCAGGTAAAGACCTTAAGCCCTAGACAGACTGGCACACTTAATCCGGATTATGACGTCATACTTGACTTTCGGAATCCGGATTAATATCATAGTGACACATCCGGCTTCTTGATCCAGATTAATTGTCAGCTGATATAAACTTTTTAACTATTACTTTGGAAGACTCCCTAAATTTTCCATTTCCTTTAAATTAAATAATTGTGTATTTTTTCCTTGTTTCCGTCGAAGTTTTCACACAATAAACATTCTTTTTACGTTTTCAGATAGGAGATGACATTTAATTTTGATAAAGAAACTCACCACCAATGGCGCTGATGGCAGTAAAGGGTAAACAAATCCAGGCAAATCGAGTTGTATATTGAGGATTAACAAATCCAGTTTACTCTCATAGCTTATATATCGATCTACGTCATTTTGACGTCATAATCCCGATTAGCGTGCCAGTCTGTCTAGGGCTTTAGGAGAACTTTGCTACCCCGATTAACCAGCCGGCAAGATGCCTTATTAGAGCCGTGTATACCCTTCGAGTGCCGACTAATGATAATTTGTCAAAGCAATAATGCTGATTCTATTATTAAAATATTGATATTTTATAGCATTTAGTGGAGTCATTAATTTTTTTATTTGAATTAGTTTGCTTATTTCCGCTTAAATAGCGGCTTTCAAATATTAAGTTTGAAGAACTTTACATTTAGTGGAATATTCTAGTTACTTTTGGTGACGAGGAAAATATTTTAGTGGCTTTGTGGTGGTTTTAAAATTCGAATCTAGTGGTCTCTCGAGGAAAGCTGTTGTAGTCACGTAGTTGGTAAAGTCACCGAGCGAAACATATGACTAGCCTCTGTTTTTATACTTCTCTTGTTGTATAGTTCGTCGTTCAATCATAGTAGATCTTGCTCTAATAAAGAAAGAATATAAACAAAGATATGAACAGTAATGTAAAAATCCTTTTTTGTTTGTGGGTAATTAAAATGCTTTAAAATGTAATTTTCAAGAGTATTATTAAAAAAATATTTCACTTCAAACACAGGCGCAGACCTTCCCCCCGCCCCGCTTGCACTCTTTTACATACGTTTTGAATATTTTTGCTCGCATAAATTTTGTACCGCGCAGTAAGTGAAAAAATTAGAGGGAACATTGCCAAGGAATGGTGGAAAATAATTTCAATCGCATGGATCAGGGTCAAAGGTTTATCTACAATATCTGCCAACATTGTCACTACTCTCGAAGCAATCGTATCGAAAGCAGCTGGATGTGCTTCTAGACATTTAATAATGTTCACGGTCTATTTTATCGCTGCACCCTCCAGTGCTGTTGATAACCACATGGGATTGACAGTTACACGTCTAGGACTAAACTCTTTTGTAAATGGAGATAACAAATATAAGCAATGTGGCCTTCGCAACACTTTATGTGCTACCGGAAGTCCATAAAAAGTTTTTAAACTGGTCACATTCATTTTCTCTACGAACTTACTACGCAACTAGAAGAAGAAGAAAAAATACTGTTAATATATGTTTGTGTTTAAAAGGTTAAAAGGTTCAAATTTCCAGGATGGTTGAAAGCAAAGATCTCTCTCCCTAGGATCCTCGTGGGGCCGATGTCATCGGTGTCAGTGGGTGGTAGCTATGAGACACAGCCAACACCAAGTGTCATCGACAACGCCGGAAGCACCACAGGTCCTCCTTACTCGAACGACATGAAAAGGATCTCTCATCATAATAAAAGGGTATCTTCTTCGAAAATAATGAAAATTTAGTTTGCTACCGCTGTCCAACCACAACTGAGGCACCATCCGGCAAATCAATCAGGAGGGAGGAACAGACGGGGAAATAGTTTACCAGAAACAGAAAAGCAAATGAATTTTGAAAAAACTGATTGGACTTTCACGATGTCCACGGGGCGCAGGGGCAGGCGATATCACGCCTGGTACCACAGCCGGTTAAGCCCGGGTAACATCTTCAACGTACACCAGTAAAAATGAAAGGAAAATCCTGTTCTCTGAACGACGCAGTGGCAGGCGATATGACGCCTGGTCCTACAGCCGGCGAACCAAAAAAAGAGAACAAACGAACCCCTGACTCTGCCTTCACCCATAGCCAAGCGGTCATACGCTTGTTAGCCAGCAGTGCAGGTAAGCCGAGTTCAAAGATGCCTAAAGCGAAGAAGATAACGCTGTACGGGACAACCTAAAAGTGAAAACAACTCAAAATTCACACTAAATTTAGACAACAGAAATAAATCTGTAGAAACAAGGTATTGGTGGTGAACCATAAACAAAAAGTTTCTTTTCATAATTTCAGCATTCGTTGGGCGCCATTTATGTACCGGCACAATGGAGCTCCTTGCTGGTGACAGCAAGGCTACTGCCATCATACTTGGGTATACATAAAAATTTTGAAACAAACATCCTCCCCAGTCTTCCGAAATATTCATAGGGGGTGTTAAGCCGGTCACACGGTACACGCTAGCTCGACGGAAGGGGTCGTGGGGTGTGTGACCGGGCAGATAGCTATATGGTTATGGTTCACCACTTACCTAATTGTCTATATGAAAAAGACTCTTCATATCATTCCCGGTCTTCGGTCCTCATCACGGTGGGACCTGTAACAACATCACTCAACGAAATGCGAACCCCCAGGGAAAGATCTCCCTCCACAACCATCCTGAAAACCCAAAAATGAACCTAGCACTGCATGCCTAGTAAAGAGATAAACAGGGTATGCATAACTTCAAAATACATATATTATATTCAAAAACTCTTAACGTTACACAATCTCCATGCAGCCGTAGCAACAAGAATAATTTAACAACAGAGTGTAACAGTGATCTGGTGTATGTTGGGTGTAGGGGGGGGGGGTTACCCACTGGACTCGGTAAGAACACAAACGGGAAGTAACAACGTCGCTATGGCCAAATCGAAGTTGACGAACAAGATCCCTTATTGAATTGCAACCCGAACAAACGCCCAACAGGCAATCACGCCTATTGCTCCAAAAATATATCGTTACAGAGAAAAATTCAAGTGTGCTTTCACAGCCCAGAAGAATGGACAGTGTAATATACTTATTTGATCTTTAAAAGTGTTAATATAAATGGTGTGTCTTGTAGTTATTAAATTCACAAGGTAAATACACTAACCTAGTTTAAACAAAAAAATTGGTAAATATGTGTGAGTTTATGCAATACAAAAAAATATATATCAATATATGGAACAATACTCAATCTAAGTAGTAAGTTACTATTCCATCTACGAACAAAAGAAAATCTGAGACGAATTACTTAAACAAAATCCTCTTCCTGGTCTCAAGCGATTATCCAATCCGGGGCAATACAACATAGACTTGCTTTGGACCCAGTAATTGCTTGATTATAACTACGGCCAAAGACGATGCCAGTAATTCACATCAGTTATATTATTATTGAAGTCTCTCTGAGCTCGACCAACGTAAAATATTATACGTGCATGCCGAGTATGACGATAATCAAGATCTATATTAGTAATTGATGTACTTACGTCCACAAAGTAGTGTAAAAGCGTACGGCCTGGAGGCTTTTGGAGAACCAAGCCGACTCACTTTCGCTGACGATAATATCCCGTATTCTGTTACAGGTATGTCGTGGTATACTTCAATGTTCCAAATTACTTCTTATTCCATAGGATTTAGTTCCCACATATTTGATGGATGCCCAGTTCTGACATCTACCGACGCTCTTCTGGTAGTGACGAACAAACAAGCCTAATCAATCATAGGGCAAAAGCAATGCACCCAAGTGAAAAAAATTTGATGCTTCATATACTAGAGATATTTCGATGTTGCCCCTTATTTGATAAGGCAACCCGACAACAACACTCAGAGAGGTTTATAGCACTAATTTTTTGGTCCTAGCAAGGATCTGTACCGTTCGCTAAATACACATAGCACCAAAATGCGCATCAAACTGTTTATTTCCTCTTTACAAAAATCACGTCATCAAATGTCCACTATCCGGTTGGTTTCAGCCGTAATTAACAATCCGAACCTAAAAATTATGTTTGGAGGTTGATCAGCAGGGCAAAAACACACTCCAGTTGTCTTCCTACTATTTCCTTCACACTTTTCGTTTTCAGTAATCCGCTACAATACCTTAACCTCGCTTCCTTTCTCGAACGACTATGGATTTATATCTTGCGTGTCTTCGGAACACCAAGCACGGATGAACCAGATTCTTGACAGAATTTCGATCTTCACCTTTGTATCCAGAGGTGTACAAGGTCTCAAATTACCATCATGAATTGTAGAGTCATCCGAGCAAGAGTCGTACCTGGTAGTTGGACTGGTGCGTAGGCTCCACATGCAACTCCCAGTTATTCGTCCGTCCGTCCTTTTAATTGACGCTATGAAACCTAACTACCTCTTACTATTGGGAACACACAATCGATGCAGCAATACTAATAAAAGAATTAACAAAACTTCACGCGGCCTTTCTCGCCGAAAAACCCAAAAAACAGACCTTTCTGGTCTCTATTCAATTCCAGACTGTCAAAAGTTGCTAGTTTTTTTTTCATTCCAAGAAGTTTTTGTTTTTCTCGCCTACTTCCTTCCAAAATTTTTTCCATTAAAATTTTAAGCGAAGTGACTTGAACAATAATTTCGGAAATTTCCGCGAGATGGGGGAATAACTAATAGGGAGAACTTTTGGTAAATAACCGACCGTTACAGAGTTTGATGTGGTTCCTCTTGACTTTCAATCATACATACATAAACGACCGACGATGAAAGTAAAAGATTCCACTTCAATAAATAAATTTAACCAAATTTCTTTATTACGGTTAAAACAACTTTAGTTTAAATGATAAAATATATTTTTATAATAACTTTTTAAATAAATCGCGTAACATTTTATACACGTAAAACCCGTTAAAATTAATTGATTAAATCGTACAACCCAAGATAGGGGTTAATGAAATAAGTCCTGTACGTTAAGACTCTCTAACTAATACTATTACGATTTTATTTTTTATTTTACAAATCAAAATTCGTGTGTCTATGTTTTTAGAAACATTAATACTTGTACAGTGTCTGCGTACGTGATTGTGATTTTCCTAAAGTGTATTTCAAAGTAGTAGTGAAAATCCAAAACGATGACGTAACGCACACTGTATTCCAAAATAGTAAGTGCCCATATTTGAATTAGATAATTAATAAAACTCGTAACAAGAGAAAAACCAAAAATATTGCGTAGCGACTGCTACATAGTTCGCCGACTTTTTGACAAACAATAACATTCGCCACGTCAAAGTAGCCACTGGCTCCCCTCAATCTAACAGCCAAGTTGAGCGGATGAATCGCATCATAACTCCTAAGGAAGCTGAGGCAGAAACAACGCGGAATTGGTATAAAAACTTGACTAAAGTAGAATTTGCATTAAACAACACCCTTAACCGAAGTACGGGTATTACTCTCCTAGCATGCTTTTATTTGTAGTAAGTCAGAAGGGGGAGCTTTGTGATAAAATTTTAGAGCACTTACATGATACTGCCACGAAAAGGGATATCCGCGATCTGGAAAAAATCCGAGACCAAGCTTCCAGTACCATAGAAAAGAACCAGGACTACAATAAGAATTATTTTGATAAAAGGCATAAAACTCCGCGGAAATATAGTAAAGGAGATTTTGTATTGATCAAAAACGTCGTGATCGCAGCGGGAGTCAACAAAAAATTGTTGCCAAAGTATCGCCGTCCATTTGAGATCACAGAAGTTTTAAATAATGACAGATACGTTGTCAAGGATATTGAGGCCTGCAATTAACCCGAATTTCTTACAAAGGAGTTTGTTCTCCACCTAACATGAGGCCTTATATTTCGATGTGTTAAAGAAGTCTAATCATGGTTATTAAGAGTTAGTGAATTTTTTTTTCATTTTAGCTTTGTCTGATCTGATCGATATTTTATATAATGTAGGTAGTATAAAGCTAGTTTGTAATAATGATGAAAAATTTTAACGAATTTTGTAGAGTTAATTTGGTAATATTTTGTTAAATGTTTTATTTTTACTTGTTTATGTAAGGCCAATCGATGTATTCCTATAGATTTCATCTATTACTAATTATAACTGTAATGTGAATATTTAAATTAGAATTAAGTTTTGTATTTTGATGTTTAATTAATATTTCCTTTCCTGGGTATTGCATAAAGTTACAAAACGGCCGGCTGTGGATAGGTTTTGAATCGACGAACAAAAAATCGTATGCGAGGGGGGAAATCGTGACGGTTTAGCCGCTAGAGTTTTACATATTCCCCTGTATTTTTGTAACCCTATGACCTATTTTCGTGTATCAGTGTACACAGAATACTCCCACCTATCTAAAACTGTAAAATTTTTGTATAGTTCTACCATATAACTTCCAGAATAATGAGTCATAAAAGTCAAAATTTCGGTTTTTTTAACTAATATTTCAATTAAAACCACCGTTTCTCCACAAAATCCTTAGTTAACTAATATTTGGCAAGCTTGGACAATTTCCTATCAATAACGTCTGGACAATTTTTATCCTACGACCTTTACTTTTGAAGTTAATAGCAAGTTTGATGTTAAGTCTATATGTGCATAACTGGTATCGGAGCAAGAGCTTGGGTATTATCTAACAAAAAACTGTCAGGTCGCGTGCACATTAAACAGCGATGAGCGGTAAGCGGATATGTGTGCTCATTGATTTGCTGCAATTTTCGGGTTATGTAGATAGTAGTCTGTGCAAAATGTTGTCAAAAGCGGCAAGGCGAGTTCTTTTGCTTGAAAATTCACATTTAAAAAGGCTTATGCTAAGAAGACAAAAAAAAAGGTTAGCCATAAGTATAATAAGAAAAAGCCGACTAACAACGGGAAAGTTCTACACATTATATGCAGATCTCCGTCAAAATTTAAAGAAATTTTCTGATTTTTTACGAATATAGTAAAGTTTAAATTACTTGTCTCCTAACCGTCAGTTACCTGGAACCAATATCGAAGCGTCACATGTTTTGAAAGGGGATGAGACATACCCTCTCAAACCGTATCTTCCAATTTTAATAATCGTTCATCAACTGCTAGAAAATGCATTGAGTATGCATTTGGAATTTTACGAGCTAAAGAAGTTTGTCCAGAAAAGGCAATTGTTATAATAAGATGTACCTGCTTATTGCTTAACGTGATAAGAAAAATGGAAGGCTATAGTTATCCACAGTATGTTCAACAAATGAAACGTTATTAGTTTTAAGGACATGGCGGCTTTCGTAATCCACAAAGGGTAGCGGAAAATATTCGAAATCATTAAGGGGACTTTTCGTTTCAAAAAGTTCAAAATATCCGACTTTTTTACATAAAAGTGTTCCTTAACATCACAGAAATACTGTCCGAACCGTTATAAGAAATTCGTATAGGAAAAAAAGTTATACCTATATTTGTAACGGTATGGTGCGGCTTTTTATATGGGGCGTTCTTTTACAAATCGAAGACTTTTATTAATCAACATTTTTGATTTTCTTCAAATTTTTTTTACGAAGTTCCTATACAAAATAAGCGGACCCATATTTTTTTTTTATTTTTCCGGGCAATATTTTTGAAAATAAGGGGGGTAAAGTTTACGTCACTCGCCGATTATACACGTTTTCAAATCGCTATAACTCCGGTTTTATTCATCGTATCGAGTTGAATGAGGTATCATTTCAAAGGTAATGAAGTTATCTTTATTTATGTATTAAAAGTTGTAAAAAGTTTTTAAAATTAGTATTTGTTATTAACAATTTAATATTTAAAAATCAGTTTACTATTAGATGGCCATTTTTTAAAATTTTTTAAAAAATGCTATCGTATTCCCCGGAAAATTTCCTATAAAACACATATTTTTCCAGAGTGGTATCAAAATAGGGTCTATATGAAATACATTAAAAACCACTGAAAAATGCCATTCGCGATAGTAAATTTATGCTATTTTAAGTCAGTAAATTACGTTTTGTAATATACGCTCCAGTAAATATGCAATATAATTTACCTCAAGAGTAATAATCAATCAATCAGAATGGATCTAGAAAGAAGAATCACTTTTGAAGACGGTGCTAACACCTGTTTTCGGGGCGATGTATTAAGTGCATAAGGTTAACAAAGAAATGAAAACAATTTTCGAAGCAAGATTAGTGCAATGAAAGTGAACCTGGCACCGTCGTAAAAAAAATTATTTATTACGATAAGTATAACATGCCGTCGTCGAAAGGATCGAGGCAGTAGCTAAATAGTTTTTGCAATAATGTATTTGCGTACTTTTGGAGTTATTTAATAAAAGAAACTTATTTAGTATGAGTATGAAACAAAATTCCCCGAATGAAATTAAAAAACAAAATTTAATCAAATTTATTGTGAGAATATAAAGTCGGTTGAAAAAAATATGCAACAGCCTGGAGAATCGAACTCGGAAACCTTTGGACGAGAGGCAAGTATTTACGCTACGAGAGTGTGTTGCTATATACTGGCTAAATATGTACATAAGTCATATCGGAAATTCGGCAATAGTTCTCCAATTCAAAGGATAAAGGAGTATCCACACATATCAGGGCCGTGTTCTGTCATGTGTGAACGAGGCCGTCCCCGGAAGCGGACATGTGTGAACGAGTAAAGGAGTATCCACACTTATTAGTTTTCCGTGAGGGGTTCAAAAAATATTGGTGCGTATATTTTACATGTACTCGTTCACACATGTCCGTGTCCGGACCGGAGAAAAAATCTAACGTCCCGGGGACGTCCCTGATGTGTGTGGATACTCCTTAATTCTCTTACAGTCTGCATGAGTAAGCATGAAATTTCTCACGGAAGAGTTTTAAGTTACCGATGTGCAGCTAGAGGCCTATTGAGTGGCTTCGTTTCCAGGAACGTTCTTCACATTCTTGGTTGATGAGGGGAAAAGTGAGGTGGTACCTCTCATCATGCCCATTTCCCCCTTCATCCACAAAGTTCGTGAGGCACGCTCCTGGGAGCGAATCGTCTAAACAGAACCATAAAAGTTTCCACGGAAGCCTGAAACTCTCTACTTTTTCCACCTCCGCAAGCCTCTCTTCCCAAAAAAAGCTGTTCCTTCTGCTCCGCGTATATTTAGGCCCATTTGTGCAGTAGTTAATCTGCTAACAAATAGTGCACAAATGCGTGAGTGAAGAAAAAATAACGTTATAATTTTTTCAAGTTGGTGAAAAAGTGAAATTCTAAAAATTAATTTTTTTTGGGAAATTTAAAAAAAATATATCATAAGTTCGGTTAAATAGTTCTCCAATTCAAAGGATAATACTCTTACAGTGTACATGAGTATGCATGGAATTTCTCACCGAAGAGTATGTAATAATTCTTTACAATCCGAATGAATTTAGAAGAGAAAAAAAGAAAAAAAGTCGAACTGTCCGATCCGGGGTTTGAATCCGCGATAATTAGTTCGGTAGACTTTTACGTAGACGCTACGCCAAGTCGCTCTTAAATATTTGGTGACAATAAAGAATTTTGTGATACCTTTGAAATAATTCTATCTGTTCAAGGTGTACTAATTTTACCAGTTTTTTAAGCCTACCTTCGAACTCCTTTTTCAGAATTTAAAAAAAATTGCATGGGACCACCGTGGGAAACTACCCTCTTAAGCAAAAAAAGAAAAAAGCAAAAAAGTTATTGCGTTATGCTTATGACACACATGAGGTATCGATACCAAGGTATCGATACCGGGATATGGCGAATACCGGGGTATTGAGGAACCCCTGACACACATGAACGTGGGTATAGTTTGACGTTTGTCGATAGTCTTGACGTTTGTCGATAAAAATTTTAAATCTAGTAGGCGAATTTTATTAAATTTAAATATTTAAGTGTTAAGTGGCATATTGTATTTGGGCTGTGTTCCGTAATATCACCCAGCATACTGTCCAGTAAGAAATTGTAAATTCAAGCGTTTACGCTGTGGTTACGGCAGCATACATGAACGTGTTACAACTTGAAACTGTTTCAGCCTCCAATATTTAATAGTTTTTTGATTACCATTACGTCACACCGATTCACACAAGTAAAATATGGCATCAATTAATGACGTCATTAGCACTGGCCTGTATACTGGGTTGTATTTCGGAACACAGCCTTGATATTTAAATGGAACATTTAATTGACTTATTCCTTGCCAAACAAGAGAAAATAAATCTGGGTCTGAGGCAAATACAAAATTTGGAACAAAAAAGAGAAAAAATATGAGATATTTTGTTATAAAAATATGTATTTACACGTTTTTGTTCGATTTTCGCACACAGGCGGCGCTGTACGCAGTTAAAAGATCTTATACCTACTCTATACCCACAAAATTTTCCTGGTATCAATACCAAGTTCATAACCACTTGTTTTCCTGGGTATAAACTGGGTATAAGGTGACAGACATGTGGTATAAGTTGGGTATACGCAATACCGTGCTATCGATACCCCATGTGTGTCATAAGCATTACAAAGTTATGCGTGAACAGGACCAAAAAAAACATACCTAAGCGTCGAATTGATAACCTCCTTTTTTTTGAAGTCGGTTAAAAAGCATTTATTTCACTTACCATCTATCTTTAATATAAATTTAACTATGCTTAAAGTTAATTATTCTAGCCTATTCTAATCTATCTAACTCACCGGCCCTCATCGGGCACTCTAAATTAATCTATATCTTAAATTAACTTACGCCTTTCGGCTAAAACTTATCTGTATTTTAATTTTATCTTAATATATAAAAACTACGTGTCACAATGTTTGTACACGCTAATCTCCGAAACCGCCCAACAGATTTAAATGAAAATATGTAGGGTTGGTTCCAGATTGAAAGATAGGATAATTTTGGTCCAGATAAGTGAAGCTGTTGTCGAAATATAGAAAATTTCAATGTTTCACTGATTATATTTAAGTTGGCGGGCCGAAAAAATATTTAATTTCAATTGTCATGTACATAAAAAAACCGTTAGCTTTAAAAAAAGCACTCCGATTTTTACGAGTGACAACGTATGAATTAGTATAATGAGTGTACTGAGTGTACAGTGTGTAAAGTACGTACAGTATGTACAGTATGCACAGTGTACTGTGTACTATATACTTTGTACTATGGACTGTATACTTTAACTACCGGAGCCCGCAAAAACACACCAGTTAAGAAACATATAATTTATATACAAAATAAAAATATTTGTGAACATTGGGAAACCTGTAAAATATTAGCATCCATTGTTCTTTATATACTTCCACCGAAAAATTCGTAATAGCTTTTAATAGGTGCGATAAATAAAGTGTTAATAAGAAAATATATAAATGTCGAGTCTTTGCATTATGCCTCAGATTGCGGTGCATCTTGAAAACGGTCAACGTGTATATTTCACTGAAGAAAATGCTCTCCATCGAGCTTTCCAGCCATCAAAAACTACACTTACTGACTTTTTCACACTGTGCCAAAAACCTGATATTTTCGGACAATTGAGTCCTATAGTTCCAAAACGTGTCTTTTCCACTTTCCTTACTTTTTCAGAAATGAGGAAAAACTTTTTTTACACCCTGATTTTTCAAAAAGGTGAGGAAGTGGTCATAGATTGTAGCGGTGTACCTAACTCAATTTTTGATTTTTTCGGATAAGAGACGATTTGGAACTATAGGACTCAATTCGCAACAACATTGTTATATACCGACGTACCTCGCTTTTATACATGGAACAACTCAGGTAAAAAATGGAAGCCACGTAGACAAGGCGAACCACATCCAACTATAGCACGCGTATTGAAAGCAAAGACATTGGGAGGACTTTACGTTTGTTGTTGCTGAATGTACCAACGTCTTTCGAATTTTCACGAACAGTCAATGGTCAAATATTCAATACATTTCAAGATGCATGTCGCGAGTTGCAATTGTTGGAAGACGACAATCATTGGGATCTGACACTTACTGATGCAGCATTTGCATCCACGCCGAATAACATTCGTCAACTATTCGCAATTATATTGACGACATGATACCCAACAGATCGGTTTTGTGGAAAAAATACAAGAACGGCATGACTGAAGACATACTTCGCAGAACTAGACAAACAAAGCAATATTCAAACTCTCGAACTTTTATAGGAATAATTGGTTTTTCGTTAATGGTTATAAATAATTGTTGCAGAGTTGAATTTTTAAGATTTGGATTAATTTTAAATGTCTTAAGGTTGGCTGCAGCGAGTCGGAAAGGCATTATCTTTGTTTATTTACGCGCCGGAAAAAAAAACCAAAAACATAGTTTACCAGCAAGTTTTGTAAACGAATACATACATTGGTAATTTTGGTCACACTTAATATGAAAGCATATTGAATCTAATGTCCCCAAATTTTACAGAAATAAGTATTGGTTCTTTCCTTAGATATTGCGAATAGTTTGATTCTCAATATTTGCATTAATTTCACATGTTTTGATGAACACAATTTCGCAATATAAGAGAAAATAAAACGTGGTTTTTTGGCATTGCTTTTTCCAACTATAAAATATGGCAGGCTTTTTTCGCACCCGTACGGGTGCACGGGCACGGGTGCACGGGCACGGGTGCACGGGAACGGGTCCACGGGCACGGGTGCACGGGCACGGGTCCACGGGCACGGGTCCACGGGCACGGGTACACGGGCACGGGTCCACGGGCACGGGTGCACGGGCACGGGTCCACGGGCACGGGTCCACGGGCACGGGTCCACGGGCACGGGTACACGGGCACGGGTGCACGGGCACGGGTCCACGGGCACGGGTCCACGGGCACGGGTCCACGGGCACGGGTCCACGGGCACGGGTGCACGGGCACGGGTCCACGGGCACGGGTGCACGGGCACGGGTCCACGGGCACGGGTCCACGGGCACGGGTCCACGGGCACGGGTACACGGGCACGGGTACACGGGCACGGGTACACGGGCACGGGTACACGGGTACGGGTCCTGTTTGCTCCGCAGGAGCACGGATTTTGATTGCTCCGCAGGTGCACGGGTACACGGGTATGGGTCCTGTTTGCTCCGCATGAGCACGGATTTTGATTGCTCAGCAGGTGCACGGGTACACGGGTATGGGTCCTGTTTGCTCCGCAGGAGCACGGATTTTGATTGCTCAGCAGGTGCACGGGTACACGGGTACGGGTCCTGTTTGCTCCGCAGGAGCACGGATTTTGATTGCTCCGCAGGTGCACGGATACACGGGTACCGGTCCTGCTTGCTCCGCAGGAGCACGGATACACGGCTCCACGGGCTCCGCAGGTGCACGGGTCCACGGGTCCACGGGCACGGGTCCCAATTGGATGCTCCGCAGGCGCACGGGTCCCAATTGGTTTATTCCGCACCTGCACGGGTACACGGGCACGGGTCCCAATTGGATTGCTCCGCACGGGCACGGGTACAGGGTCCCGTACTTTGACACGGGCTCACGGGCACGGGTACTTTAACACGGGCTCCACGGGCACGGGTACTTTAACACGGGCTCCACATTTAGACACAGAAAACACAATTGTGTCTAACAGCGTGTTCCATCACCGTCGTGTTTAAATATATTTCACACGGCGGTGCAGATTTTTGTCGTTGATGGAACACCCTGTTAGACACACTGTGTCTCTCTGTGTCTAAATGAGCCAAATTACACGGCCTATCACTTTCCCAGACTCACTTTCCAATATTTCCAATAAACCGGTTTTTTAGACAAGGGGGCGCAGGGAAGTTTATGTGTTGGGCTCACTTGTGAATCCAAAAAATTTTTCGGTCTCACAGCAAATTACAAAGATTATTTACATTTAAAACATAATATAAAATTTGACAAATTAAAAATTCCTTTTATTAATTTTTTTTTATAAAAACAAAATAAATTTAGATAAAGACAAAACAAAACAGATAATATTTAAAATTCAGTCGATCGAAACAAAATTTATAAAATCACACGAAAAAAAAACAAAGAAATGAAGAAGTTTAGTTAAATAATTTAAATTGAATCCTTAAATAGCGTTGTACGTGAAGTCCTCCTGTTCTTCACATTCCAGATCTCCCTCGTCCTCTTTTAAAATGCATGTTGGTACAGTCGGGTATATAATATCTTTATAAAAATATAAATTGGTATTGTTAACCCAATCATGACCAAAATGTTTACACAACAATTTGCGGACATCCTCAACTTTTAGCGTGTTCAAAACCACTCCAGCAGATAAAACTGAAGGTGTAATGAATCGTGCTGTTTTGCGTCTTTTAAATATGGAACCAAATTTCCCAATATCATTTTTGTAATTTTTTTTGTCTTTTTAAAATAAAAGTTTTGTAGACGGAAATTTTACAATTCCAATTAGAACATGGAATTACGTGCTTCACGGTCTCAGCTTTCCAATCAAAAACAGGAACTTCAGATCCTAGATCCTAGGTTGTAAACTGTTCCAAACTCTTTAAAAATATTGTAGTAATCTGCAGGTACTAAAATTTCTTCCTTTTTCTTAATTTGTTTCTCAATCAAACCAAATACTCTGTCCGGTGGTATGAAAGAGTGACCCACTTGAGGAAAAATCAGTTCAAGGGTTGTGAAATTTTTTGGCGCTTCTGAAAGCCATTTACTACACATGGGGTGCCTTCCATTGAGTGAAATTACACGGCCATTCACTTGGGACTCACGTCAAACCTAATTTGAGTATTACACGATGCACTTAATTTTCTGCCTCTTTTTCGTGTAACGATTCTATTGTCTATGTGGTTGTGTACAAAGCAACAAAAATTCTAATCATTTTCGCAGCCCCAGAGACCAAAGTTATGCTTGTGTTGGTGTAATTTGCTGTGAGACCGAAAAATTTTTTGGATTCACAAGTGAGCCCAACACATAAACTTCCCTGCGCCCCCTTGTCTAAAAAACCGGTTTATTGGAAATATTGGAAAGTGAGTCTGGGAAAGTGATAGGCCGTGTAATTTGGCTCATTTAGACACAGAGAGACACAGTGTGTCTAACAGGGTGTTCCATCAACGACAAAAATCTGCACCGCCGTGTGAAATATATTTAAACACGACGGTGATGGAACACGCTGTTAGACACAATTGTGTTTTCTGTGTCTAAATGTGGAGCCCGTGTTAAAGTACCCGTGCCCGTGGAGCCCGTGTTAAAGTACCCGTGCCCGTGAGCCCGTGTCAAAGTACGGGACCCTGTACCCGTGCCCGTGCGGAGCAATCCAATTGGGACCCGTGCCCGTGTACCCGTGCAGGTGCGGAATAAACCAATTGGGACCCGTGCGCCTGCGGAGCATCCAATTGGGACCCGTGCCCGTGGACCCGTGGACCCGTGCACCTCCGGAGCCCGTGGAGCCGTGTATCCGTGCTCCTGCGGAGCAAGCAGGACCGGTACCCGTGTATCCGTGCACCTGCGGAGCAATCAAAATCCGTGCTCCTGCGGAGCAAACAGGACCCATACCCGTGTACCCGTGCACCTGCTGAGCAATCAAAATCCGTGCTCCTGCGGAGCAAACAGGACCCATACCCGTGTACCCGTGCACCTGCTGAGCAATCAAAATCCGTGCTCATGCGGAGCAAACAGGACCCATACCCGTGTACCCGTGCACCTGCGGAGCAATCAAAATCCGTGCTCCTGCGGAGCAAACAGGACCCGTACCCGTGTACCCGTGCCCGTGTACCCGTGCCCGTGTACCCGTGCCCGTGTACCCGTGCCCGTGGACCCGTGCCCGTGGACCCGTGCCCGTGGACCCGTGCCCGTGGAACCGTGCCCGTGCACCCGTGCCCGTGCACCCGTGCCCGTGCACCCGTGCCCGTGGACCCGTGCCCGTGGACCCGTGCCCGTGCACCCGTGCCCGTGTACCCGTGCCCGTGCACCCGTGCCCGTGGACCCGTGCCCGTGGGCCCGTGCCCGTGGACCCGTGCCCGTGGACCCGTGCCCGTGTACCCGTGCCCGTGTACCCGTGCCCGTGGACCCGTGCCCGTGGACCCGTGCCCGTGCACCCGTGCCCGTGCACCCGTACGGGTGCGAAAAAAGCCTGCCATAAAATATTTGTTTCATTTTTTGATTTTGTTTTATTGTTCTCGAAAATTTTATTGAAGGCTTCTAGATTTAAAATAAAAAAAGTTATAGAAAATGGCCCTCGAATTTCGAGTGCTGGATGCTGCTATTTGCATTAATTTTAAATCTTTTAACGTTCATGGTTTTAACAGAATACACAGGCAATTTTGGTCATAGTTCAAATAAATGTATTTTGAATCTAATGACTTCAACTTTTATAGGAATAGTTGGTTTTTCGTTAATGGTTAAGAACAGGGATCGGAAACGCAAGTATACGACTCACGCACATTCTAATGACTCGCAGCTCACGAGTCCTTAGGTAAAACTCGTGTGCGCGTGCGTTTGCATGAGTGCGGCCGTATCGCACACTGCTCGCGAGACTTTGAATTGAGTAAATGCCTATCGCACGCGTGCGCACGCGAGTTAATAGAAATGACTCGTGAGCTGTATAAAAGGGAAAAGTAGGAAAGGATGATTTTTAATTTTGAAAGCTTTAATTTTGGATTATTAAATAAAAATTAAAACTTTAAAATTGTGGGAGTTTCAAGTTTTGACATTAACAAATATGTGTCTTATAATAGTGAGTTGGCGAAGTCAATGTGTTTGACTTGTGAAAAAATGTTATCGGGAAAGAGACGTAGTAATATTAAAAGACATTATTTGTCAATTCATAAGCGATTCGTCTATTGACAATTCTCTGTGTGGTTGATATGAGTATATTACTAAATTTCTTCCACGAACTAATTTATAACTGGAAGTATCCTCCATAGACGCTGACCGCTTTCCTTGGAAAAAAATTTATCAATCTTAAGATATTTTGGAGATTTCCTCTGGTAATATGTATAGGAAAAAACTATTTAATCTGTGTTCATAGCGGTTAACCTTATTTTTCTTACCCGCTTAGAACTTTATTTTGTAGGGTGTAACGCAGCCTCCTGTTAGAATAAAAGAAGGCTTACTGGTTTCATTTCTTAAACAGGACTGATTTAATTGTTCTAATGGGACATAAATTTCTCTTAATGATGGGAACTTTAAATGGACAAGAATTTTCTCACCATCATAAAAGCTTACTTCATATTAACAGCATTAAATTTGATTCTTTGGAATTTTAAGTTGCAAACAATTGTCTGACTGAAAACTTACAGCATAGATAATTTTGACTCTTAGGAATTTAAAGATGCAGACAATTATTGTCTAACTGAAAACTGAAATAGTCAAAAGAAAATTTATAGTAAAATTTTTAAAGAATGAATAATACTAGTCGAATTGATTAAACAATCCGAACTAGCTTTTTTCTATTAATTTTTGTTCTAGTAATGCAACATTTACAAAATAATTATTTCCTAACTTTTATAAGTAAGCAGCTGTCTGTCTCACATGTCTGAAACTCTAAATATTACTATTTCATTCAAGCTATTCAAGTTAACAAAAATTACAAAAATGTATGGAATTACCTACAAATTTGTAATTGATTTTTAACCATTATCGTAAAAACTGTTCCAGCGAAATATAATTTATTTATGGCTTTCCTCCTGTGAAACCAACGAACCCTTAAAAATACGAAAATATATTAATACAAAATAATGCGCAAACGCAAAATGTTAACATTTTAGCAAAACAACCATCAAAATCACTGCTAAGTAATTCATTCGTGCTATCAAAAAATCGTCCCAAAAAATCGCAGCATAAAATCTAAGCCCGACTCACGAGTCGAATAAACAACTCGTATACGCACCCGCACGTTCGCGAGCGCGTGCGTTGGAAAATTTTTCAAACGAACGCTCGCGTGCGCACACGAAATTTTTCATACTTTCGTTTGAAATTCTCTAACGCACATCGCACGTTCGTATTAGATTCGCTCGTGGCCAAACGCACGTGGGTGCGTGCGCACGCGAGCGTGCGTTTCCGATCCCTGGTTAAGAAGAGTTGAATTTTGAAGGTTTGGATTGATTTTAAATGTTTAAACGTTGGGTGTAGCGAGGCCCAGCTATCCAAAATACAGAAAATAAGCGGTTCATTGAGACACTTCATCTGTGTATGAAAATTCATATCTCGAAAAATGCCATGTCAATGGATGGTTTTTATTGTCTCGATCAAAATGTCAGATCCCTAATAGTTTCACATTTTGTTATTTGGAATCAAAAATACCAAAAAATTGCCTTTTTCAAACTCTCCTACTGTATATTAAAATTCACATCACCTGATTACTACTATTGGCTTATGGGAGCAGCATAGGTGCGCCGGGTCCCAACTAGTGATGTTATAATTGTTTTATTACTTCACTCAAACTAACAACAAACATTTCTTTTACACCAACTTAGTATGTAATTCAAAATTAATTTATTTTCAATCACATATTCAGCACAGACAGAGGATAGAGCACAGATTACACGGCAAAGATTTTCTCCAATTCTGTAAGAAATTACTACCCGGGCCTTATGCCGCCCGTATAGCCCATATCCCGAGCCTTGTTTAACCCGTGCGAACCGTGGCCCGTGTGACCGTCCGACCCGTGGTCCGTGTGTGCCGTGCCCCGTGCGACCCGTGACCCGTGCGACCCGTATTTTTGCTGCGAATAGACACGCCGATCTTTATAAAGCACCGGATACTCTCTAAGGCCCTCGCTAAAGTATGGCACCCTGGGTGGCAAAATTCGTAGCTATTGGTAACGAAACGACTCAATTCAAAAAATGGGAATAAGAATTTTCGTTCTGACCATTCAATCAAGCAGTATTAAATAGCGAAGAATTTAAACTCGGAAATATCTCTTGCAGTGTACCAATTTTATCACTGCACCGATGACTAGACTTTGAGTTACTTGCATGCTTTTGAAAATGCAAGTCATGCACACCTTGCTTTGTTAGACGTAAAGTCATACCCAATTAAATTATCAGGAACATCGAAATTATTTTTAAGTGCAGCCGCGTCCTACATTCTCACTTTGTCCATTCCAAGGAATATGCCTCAGATTGCGGTACATCTTGAAAACGGTCAACGTGTATATTTCACTGAAGAAAATGCTCTCCAACGACCTTTCCAGCCACCAAAAACTACACTTACTGAATTTCCCAGCAGGCAAAATGAGCTCACAAAATCAGAAATTTATCGTATAACTCACAATGAGCTGAATATGATGAAAATATGACACTCAAAATGCAAAAAAAAATTAAATCATTTGTGAGAAAATAATGAGATCATAATGAGAGGAAGTGAAAAAGAAACCGAGATTGAATGTTCCACTTATTGTTCATTGTTTGGAAGGTTGTTATGAGCTAATTATGAGAAATTCGATTGGTAACATATATACAGGCGCCACATTTTTTTAAGTTTTAAGTCTATTATCTCTCTGGAACATGAAGCCGACACTCTTTCAACTATACGTTTGACACTGCTGGATATTTCGCTTCAAGTGTGTATATATAGTAAATAACAAACTGTTTCAACTCTTTTGAATTTGTGTATAGTATTTTTTCGAACATATAAAGACGGAATTTGTTAGAATTGAATATTTGCAATCAATATAATATTAAAATGTAATATTAAAGAGAAAATAAAATAAAATGTGATGGAAGAACTGTTCTGATGGTCAGTAGAAGTGACGAACATTGATGAAGGATCCAAATATTGGCACCAAGGTTTTAGAGTTTGTCTTAAGAAGGCATTTTGGAATTTACAAAAAGATAATAGCATTTTTTAAACATTAATGTCGATGGCTTGCCAATTTTTAATAACACAACTACGCAATTTTGGCGAATACTTGCGAATATCGAAGGAATTATAAAGGAACCTTTGATTGGAATATACAGCGGTAATAGAAAACCTCCATCGTTACGTATTTATAGATATTATGGAAAATGGAATAATGATTAATGGTTTTCGTTTAACTGAAACTTGAAATGTCGAGGCAAATGTATTTTTCAATTATACGAAACGTCACAAACCTAAAACTGTCGTTTATATATCACATTCTATATAAAATATAATACGTTACACTAACTGCATGTTGTTTTTGCATGATATTTCAATATACACTCGACATACTACAAAAATATGTACATATATTACACAGCAGTTCCAGTCGCACATGCAAAAAAATGTAACAATGAGCTCATATTTAGCTAACGCCGGTTTGTCATTGCTGCGGCACATGCGTAGCAGCCTCAGTAGCGCAGTTGGTAGAATGTTGGCTTCATGTTCCACTGGTCGCAGGTTCGAATCTCGTATAAGGCAATCGAAAAAAAAATATTCTCGAATAATAATGAATATATCTAATTATGAAAATATGCAATAATAAAATAATATGAATATAAATAAAAGCAAATAGAGTCAAAAAAAAAACTAATGCGGAAATAATAATTTTGTTTTTTTAACATTCCTCAGTACTTTTTTGCGTCACTTTCAGTGAGCTCAATATGAGAAAATTTTGAGAAAATTTTTAGTTCTTGATTTACTTCATATTGAACTCATACTTAGTTCAGGAACTTGCGCCAATTAAGTCACTACTTTCTCATGTGTATCTCATAAATTACTATTTGAGACTTTAAACGAAAAATTTGCCAATTGCAAGTAGATCATATTTAGCTCAATATGAACTAGAATGCCTGCTGGGTTTTGACACTGTGCCAAAAACCTGATATTTTCGGACAATTCGCAACAGCATTTGTTATATACCCACGCACAGTGGGGCCAAATCCAAAAAAGCTGGCCAAAAGTCGAAAAAAAAAATGTTTTAGCTTGGCTTTTTTCTATATTTGGTTGGCAACAGCAATACCCTAAGTGTCAGAAAATACCTATAGAAGAATCGTAAACCTATTATCTGGTCTGAAATTTCAGTTGCAATACACCTCTGCTTAAGGTGCATTTCTTTGTTCACTTAGCTGGAAAAAAGTATAGTGCAAAAAAAAGGCGTGGAAGTCTGAAAACATCACCGATTGAGATCAGACAAAATGGAATCAACTCCTGGAGGTGAGTGCAATACAACCATGGTTATTAAAGATAAATTTCATGAATGAATTATTGTTAAAAAATCATGGATTGTTCCAGATTTTTAAAAATTAAATAACAAACAAAAAGAGGGTTAATAATAAAAAAGCTATGCTGTTCTGTCGTGTTCGATGATTTAACGCATATCAGGTGTTGCCCATAGCTGCCCCTAGCCGTTTTTTACTAATTTTTTTAAATAAAATTGGTTTGATCGTTATAAGAAACCAGAACCCAATGAAATAAAAACAAGGTAACTTTTTTGCTTATATTGAACTGTGAAGACCTATACTTTAGCTAGTTCTATATACGCATACATTGAAGATCAATATATGTATGGATATGTGTGTATGTACTGACATATTTTATATTGAAAAAATTTATATTTCTAGAAAATCGAATCCTAACGACTGACTTAAACTTTTTACACGACTGCCCCAAAAAAAGGAGTGTAATGTGTTTAGGTTTGTTGTGTGTATGTACGTTGCTTTCTACCACCAGAACTTCTAAACGCCTGAACGGATTTAGATGAATGGGGTACCGTTAGAATCGTTTAATGAGTCTGAGTAACACAGGCTAGGTTAATTTTTTAAAAAAAACAATATGGCGGCCGTCAGACGCAATTTACATCACGCCCAATTTAATTTTTTTTTCTGATTGGGTCAATATGGGTATCAAACGAAAGGTAAAATTGAGACGATTTCAAATATATATAACACTTAATGGATTTGTGTTAAATAATCGCGAATTTTAAGCTTAAATAAAATTAAATTACTTAAAACGTCTTTTATTACCCCATCACCATGAATGAACACTTAATAGTTAAGCCTAGTATGCTGTTGAGGCGAAATTAAAATTCCCAATACAAACGCTATGTAACACGACTGCTCCAAAAAAAGAGTGTAATGTTTTCAGGATTCATGTATGTATGTTTGTATGTTTCTTTGTTCCACCATAACTTCTAAACGCCTGAACGGATTTAGATGGCTGGCGTACCGTTAGAATCGTTTAGTGAGCCCGAGTAACATAGGCTCGGTTAATTTTTTAAAAAAGCAATATGGCGGCCGTCAGACCCAATTTACGTCACACTCGATTTATTTTTTTTTCTTCTGATCGGGTCAATATGGGTATCAAATGAAAGGTCTCATTGAGACGATTTCTGCCTAATCTATCAGCGTGTCTAAATTCAGATAGAATAAATCAAACTTCGATAACTTTACTTTTGCATTAAAACTGTATCTCAAAAGTTGTAAGTGCTATAGATAATAATAAGAAGTAAAATAAAATCACTTAATAAAAACTGCATTGGTTTACGAATTATAATCACTAAAATATCATAAATAACAAAATAATTAAAAAATTTAAAAACACGTCGCCGAAATAAAAAATGAACTAAAAAGTCAAAAACAAGTTTTAAGTACTAATGTAAGACAGAAACAATGTAGAAGATATTTTATTTATTTTGTTAAGTATCACACAACTATCGTATATGTATAATCTGTATTTTTGCAGTCGGGGTACAAAATGTTACGAGAATAAGTATAATTAAAACTGTACCCCGACTGAAAAAATACAGAATATACATATACGATAGTTGTGTGATACTTAACAAAATAAATAAAATATCTTCTACATTGTTTCTGTCTTACATTAGTACTTAAAACTTGTTTTTGACTTTTTAGTTCATTTTTTATTTCGGCGTCGTGTTTTTTTTTATGAAAATCAGATTTGTTCGTATTTTATGTATACATACATTATATCGATGATTTTTAGAGGTTTAACGTAATTTATACTTTCTTCAACTGGCTCATTTAAATTTGTATTATTGCGATGATAGTTTTTTATGTATCTGTGGCAATTTTCTTCATTTAGAAAGAAATGTATTAGCATTAAATCTTTACATTACTTTTTTAATTTAGATATTAATAACTTTTAGATACAAAACAATGACAACATTATAATGAAAATATATTTTAGTCTTTTTTGAAGCCTTCCAAACTTCTCATGTACCTAGCCATTTTAACTCCGCAATTTATAAAATTGAAATTCTGATAACGAATTCGTAATCAGCGGCAACGAAAACCTCCGATTAATGTGTTTGGGTATTATTTATTAAAGTTTTTGACTTCTTGAGCAGGTTATATCCACCATATTGAGTCCGCCATTTTGGAAATGTCAATTCTGATAACGGATTCGTAATCAGCGACCACGAAATCTCCCGATTCATATATTTGGGTATTATTTACTAAAGATTTTGACTTTTTGGGGAGGTTATGTCCACCATATTGTATCCGCCATTTTGAAAATATCAATTCTGATATCGGATTCGAAATCAGCGACCCCGAAAACACCCGATTAATATGTCTGGGAATTATTTACTAAAGTTTTTGACTTCTTGGGGAGGTTATGTCCACCATATTGAGTCCGCCATTTTGAAAATCTCAATTCTGATAACGGAGTCGTCATCTGAGATGCCGAAAACCCCAAGTAAGCAATTTGAGATCATTTAGAACACTTTTAGACTTTTGGCCAGCTTTTTTGGATTTGGCCCCACTGTGCGACGTCCCTCGCAAATCAGGTAAAAAATGGAAGCCACGTAGACAAGGCGAACCACATCCAACTATCGCACGCGTATTGAAAGCAAAGCCATTGGGACGCAGGCGCGGATTCAAGGGGGGTCACGGGGGTCGTGACCCCCCCAAAAGCAGTGCCGCGGCCAGACAATTGAGAGGCCCTGTGCAAAAATTCAGCGAGAGGCCCCAGAGAGTCCAAAAAAATTTTTCGCTCGCAGATTACCCGTACCCGTGACAGAACTATGGCCCATATGCTGATTTATGTGGCTCGTACTCATTTGTGTGGTCTATTCGATGAACTAAATATGCAAATAATGAATTGAAATGACTTTTATTGCCAAAACAATTTTTCGCTAGCGAGGCCCCAACACACGGAGCCCCGTGCAGTTGCCCACATGCCAGCAGCGGCACTGCTCAAAAGCGCTCGCTGTTTAAAAAACAAAATTGACCCAACTCAAAAAACAAAAACAAAAAATAACCAAACTCACAAAACCGACCCAACTTTTTTGCAAATTAAAAAAACAGCCTTAAAAAATGACCTTCAAGGTCAACAGCAGATTTAGTCCAGGAGGGATAGAAAAAAAGTTGAAATAAATTTACCCTGCGATTTTTGGACGCTATAATTAAGAGAAAAATCGTAGGCATTTCGAGCGTTTCCATATATATCTGACAGGAAAAAATTTTGATTTCTCGAAATCTACTGACCACACCATATTTCACTTTCCCTTCGCCCAAAGGCGTTTTTTTCTGAAAATCAAGAAAAGTGCCTATCTTCAAACGTGTTTATGAGGTATTAAATCGAGCCTCACCAACTTTTCATGAAAATGGGTTGGTAGAGCAACTCTTCGAGAATAAATAAGGCTTTTCAAAGTAACTCTAGCACCACCGTGGGCCTAGTTTAAACTTTTTTTCTGAAACGGCTGTTTTTACATTTTTGAGATTTACGCGAAAAGTTATAATTATTTTTGCATGAAATTTTTACTGTAGGTAGCCACTAACAGAAGCCACAATTTCAGTCCTGAAACAAGGCTCTACGATAATTATAGTCCCTGTAATTAAATGTCAACAAATGGCCATATTTCGTGGTTTTTGTTTTTTTGCACAAACCTGTTGACCGATTTCAATTGTCCAAAACTCATAATTTTCGTCTTTTTAAGCGCTATTACGTACTATTTTTGTTTTCCAAAAACAAAATTTTTTCGCACCTAAAACGTTGAAAAACGTGTTTTCGCTATCATTATTAGCTTTTTTCCACCTGTTCTCCTGGACCGATTTTTTCCAAAACACATTCATTGAATTCCTACGATTTTTCTTTTAATTATAAAGTCGAAAAATCGCAGGGTAGATTTATTTCAACTTTTGAATACTTTTCCGCTATCTCTCTTGGACTAATTGATCTATACTCTTTCTATATGTTTTGATTTGCAAACTCTGAAGTTAGCTGCACTCACAAGAAAGGGCGCGTCTTCCTCAAAAACACATTAGGGCACGTTTGTTTTTAATCCACCAGATAATTCGGTTAGTTTTGTTCGTTTTGTTAATTTTGTTTTTGTTTTTTACGAGTAAACATTTTTTTTCGCCACTTGTAATTCCGTGACCCCCCAAAACGACTTTACACAGTACATCCAAAACAACGTGAATGTTTCTTTTTGCGTTTGTTGTTGCTGAATGTTCCAGGGCCAACGTCTTTCGAATTTTTACGAACAGCCAATGGTCAAATATTCAATACATTTCAAGATGCTTGTCGCGAGTTGCAATTGCTGGAAGACGACAATCATTGGGATCTGACACTTACTGATGCAGCATTTGCATCCACGCCGAATAACATTCGTCAACTGTTCGCAATTATATTCACGACATGATACCCAACAGAACCAGCGGTTTTGCGGGAAAAATACAAGAACGTTATGACTGAAGACATACTTCGCAGAATTAGACATAAAAACCAATATTCAAACTCTCGTACTTTTATAGGAATAATTGGTTTTTCTTTAATGGTTATAAATATTTGTTGAAGATTTGAATTTTGAAGATTTGGATTAATTTTAAATGTCTTAAGGTTGGGTGCAGCGAGTCGGAAAGGCATCATCTTTGTTTATTTACGAGCCAGAAAACAAAACCAAAAACATAGTTTACCAGCAAGTTTTGTAAAAAAATACATACATACTAGAGATGCGCCGAATGTTCGGCCGAATATTCGTATTCGGCATGTTCGGCGTATTTTTTTATGTTCGTATTCGGCCGAATATTCGGTTAGCTTGCCGAATAATTACCGAATTTTTAAAAAGTATTCATTTAAGATTTACATATGTTAAAGAGGCTTGATTCTCGAACCGTATATAGGTAGTATTTGTAAATAAAACAAACACTACATTGTGTAACCATTATTTATTTAAAAAATCCAAAATTCGACTCATTTATATGCTCAATCACAATTCAAACAGGCTCCTATTCCCATAGTCACGTCACCTATCGGAAAATGTGACAAACCACCTGACCTTCACAAACCATGTGACCTTCGTATTATCATAAGCACCTTAGTGAAAATTGTCACAAAAATGAGAGTGTGGCATTGAGAGTGTTATAGTTGCATTTCTCATGGGTAATATGTCACTTATTGTCAGGGAAACTTTTTAATTGACGCGACCATTTTTTTAAAATAAAAAGAGACGACGGGTAGAAAATTTTGTTTGTTTAAATTTTTGGTGATTTAAAATTATTCTTATATTCTCGAGTTAAGGAAGAAGGAAGGAAATTTTATTCCCAAGGGACGAAATTCTCCCTCAAAAATATTCAAGAAGAAATACAAACATTGCCTTGTTCCTGAAATATTGTCTAAATCTGAAGAGAAATAAATCTATTGAATTGTTAAGAAAATATAGTTTAAAAAAACTAAAAAATACGCTTTTATTTTAAAAATGTAAAAAAGCGTGGGGCTCTCTATATTCTTATTTTATTAACACCGGAACTTTTAGCTAGCGCCCCACGCTTTTTTAGATTTCGAAAGGTAGGTTGTTTTCTTATACTGGCTGGAGCAATAAAAACTTTACATTAAAAATTATTTTTTACTTTTTAGTTCATTTTAAAATAAAAGCGTATTTTTTAGTTTTTTTAAACTATATTTTTTATTTTCTATTTTTTAGTCTATTATATGTATGTGTTCGGCCATTTTGTAGTGACCGCCATATTAGATTTAAAACGACATCACAAAGCTTACTATACTATACTCGTCATACACTTTCATTTGATACCCATACCGAGTGGCTTGTAAAGAAGAAGGTAAACCGCCATTTTGTGGTGGCCGCCATTTTGAATTTGGAAAGACGCCCCACAGCGAAAAGTATTCTATTATCACATCCTTTTATTTGATACTCATACCGAGTGGGTTGTAAAGAAAAAGATAATCCGCCATTTTGTGTTGGCCGCCATTTTGAATTTGGAATGACGCCACACAGATAATAGTATTCTAATTGTCACACCCTTTCATTTGATACCCATATCGAGTGGGTTGTAAAGAAAAAGGTAGTCCGCCATTTTGTTTGCCGCCATTTTGAATTTGGAATGACGCCATACAGCTAATTGTATTCTACCTGTCATGCCGTTTCATTTGATACCCATGTCGGGGGTTGGGGAACACAATAGCAAAAATCGACCACCATCTTGGAACCGCCATCTTGATTTTCTTACAAAATGGTCAGATTGCATTGTCACGCGAACTATGCATATGTGCAAAATTAGAAGTTGATCGGTTATATAGAAGTGGGTCAAAATCAAGTTGCAAGATTTGTTTACATAGAACATACATACATACATACATACATACATCCATACATACATCTGGTAAAGCTAATATAAAGCTAAAACATACATACCTACAAACATACAAACAGACATACATGCATACTTACAGAGACACATACATACAGGTGAAGCTAATATAAAGCGTATAATAAAAATGAAATGTTCGTTTACGTCAAGCCGAGCAGCAGGTTTTGATTTATACCTTATTGTTAATGGTTTTCTTACTAGAAGCCTTAAATTCCTCTTCCCTCATCGCTATCAATCTACATTTCCACAGAGCTTAAAAATTAACCGAATAAAGGAGTATCCACACACATCATGGCCGTGCCCGGGACCTCACAGGGCCATGTGTGAACGAGCCCCTGCCCGGACAAGGACATGTGTGAACGAGTAAAGGAGTATCCACACATATTAGTGTTCCGCCAGGGGTTCAAAAAATATCGGTGCGTACATTTTATTCCAACTCGTTCACACATGTCCGTGTCCCGGCCGGAGCAAAAATCGAACGTCCCGGCACGTCCCTGATGTGTGTGGATACTCCTTAATTCGGCCGAATGTTCGGTTTGGTACATTTTTAACCGAATATTCGGCCTCTAATACCCGGGACAGACTAGCACCATTAATGACGAATATGACGTCAGAATGACGTAGACCCATATAAAAGATATGGAAGTAAAATGGAGTCTACGTCATTCTGACGTCATATTCGTCATTAATGGTGCTAGTCTGTCCCGGGTATAATACATACTATAGGTAATTTTTGTCACACTTAATATGAAAGCATATTGAATCTTATGTCTCCAAATTTTACAGAAATAAGTATTGGTTATTTCCTTAGATATTGCGAATAGTTTGATTTTCAATATTTGCATTAATTTCAAATGTTTTGACGAACACAATTAACGCAATATAAGAGAAAATAAAAGTTGGTTTTTTGGCATTGCTTTTTCCAACTATAAAATATTTGTTTCATTTGTCGATTTTGTTTTATTGTTCTCGAAAAATTTTGTTATTGAAGACTTCTAGATTTAAATTAAAAAAAGCTATAGAAAATTTCCCTCGAATTTCGAGTGCTGGATGCTGCTATTTGCATTAATTTTAAATCTTTTAACGTTCATGGTTTTAACAGAATACACAGGCAATTTTGGTCATAGCTCAAATAAATGTATTCTGAATCTAATGACTCCAACTTTTATAGGAATAGTTGGTTTTTCGTTAATGGTTAAGAAGAGTTGAATTTTGAAGGTTTGGATTGATTTTAAATGTTTAAACGTTGGGTGTAGCGAGGCGCACCGGGTCCCAGCTATACAAAATACAGAAAATAAGCGGTTCATTTACACACTTCATCCGTGTATGAAAATTCATATCTCGAAAAATGCCATGTCAATGGATAGTTTTTATTGTCTCGATCAAAATGTCAGATCCCTAATAATTTCACATTTTGTTATTTGGAATCAAAAATACCAAAAAATTGCCTTTTCAAACTCTCCTACTGTATATTAAAATTCATATCACCTGATAACTACTATTGGCTTATGGAAGCAGCATAGGCGCGCCGGGTCCCAACTAGTTTTATATAAAAAAAAGATCATTATGGCGTGAACTCTAAGAAAATGTAAAAAAACCTTACTTATATTTATTTTATATGAAAAATCTTAAAACTATCTTAATCTACTTAATCATAGCCGTGTTCCTTTTCTACTTTCAAGTACTCCGGAGTAAAAAATTAAAGGAACGCAAAATTTGTCGATATGAGTAAAACCTATGAATTCTCTGTGAGAGCAGGAGTAGTTTCAAGTAAATACGAGTAAAAAAGAGCAGAAAAGAAACGGGGCTCATATAACTTAAGGCTGGTACAGACTATGCCAGTATTTTAGTCGAGTGAGTAAGTAAACCAGTATAGACAAACAAAGGAGGTGGCTCAAAATTGCCCCAGGCCCGGCGCAAAAGAAAATTATCTCAGATTGTAGGTTATAATGAGACTTGAAATTCTGTATAGTTGCTATATCCCGCAACTGTGGCTAAATGGTTAATATTGCTATTTCTTTTTATTCAGGGGAAATACCTAATATCACCCTGTATTTTTGTAACGCTATAACCTATTTTCATGAATAAGGTATCAGTATACGCAGAATACTCCCACGTATCTAAAACAGTAAAAGTGAAGATTCTACCCTACCATCTTCCAGAGTAATGAGTCGTCAAAGTCAAAATTTTGGTTTTTTAAAGTAGAATTTCACTTCCAACAACCTTTTTCTCCAAAAAAACGTGGTTAACCTATACTTTTTTTTCCAAAATTAGAAACCTTGGAGTATTTCCTATGAATAATGTTTGGACAATTTTTATGCTACGGCCTTTACTTTTGAGGTTATAAGCAACGGGGCAAACATGAAAGGAAAAATGTTGGAGTCCAAAGAAGAATTCTAGACCTACCCCGCTTAGCTATTTATGTACCTTGTGGCTGCCACTGTTACATTCTCGTACTATGCGATGCCGCTAACTCCGTAAAATCTGTCACTTTGTTTGGGGTACTTCAAAGGTTGTTCACATTGTTGTCAAGTTCTGTTCATCGATGGAAAATTCTTCCCGATTATTTAAGATTACTATAACAAAACTCAGTGAAACACGTTGGGAAGCAAGAATAAGTAGTGTTAAAGCAGTCCGTTATCAAATTAGTGCCACTCACGACGCTTTAATTTCTTTGGCTATTGCAATTGAGAAAACTGATGTTCAAACCTCTCATGAGGGCACTACTCTAGCCGAACAGTTAAAAGATTTCAGCTTCATAGTTTTATTGGTTGTTTGGTATGAGATACTTTTTCAGATTAATGTCGTTAGTAAATCTCTGCAATCAATAGACATGGATCTCGGTAAATGCAAACAAATGTTGAAAAAATGCTGTGCTTTTTTGGAAGAGTATAGAAAGGCGGACCTTAAAAGCGCCATTTTAACAGCGAAAGAGTTGGCTGAAGAAGTGGAAATTGAACCTGTATTTAAAACCACAACAAGAATTCGTCGTGTTAAACGCCAAGCCGGTGAAACTCCCCGCGAAGAGCATAGCATTGCGAATAATAATAACTATACATGTAACGGTTGCTAGTGGGGAAAGGAGTTTTTCAAACCTTAAACTGATAAAAACCTATCTGCGATCGACAACTGGACAACTTTGTCAATCGAAAATGAGATTGCGGAAAAAATAGACTTCGGTGTATTAATAAGTATTGAGAGTTTGCCGAGAGAAATACAAGAAAAGTAAAATTCCATTAGTTTTTTGTAAATAAATGGTTATTATTTCATTCTTTCCCTTGTTTTATTTCCTCCTTTTTTCTTTAAGAGTTTATCCTTCTAGCTCAGAAGGTACACTTCTCAGCTGGGCTGAGAAACGGGCCACGCTTATGTGCAGGGACCTAACCGGCCGAAAGCACCAAAAAAGGTATAAGAAGAGAAAACACCGCATAACGAGCATGCGACCGAAAGTGCGGGCTCCTTCTCGACCCTCTCCGGCACTCCGGTACAGAGCTGGTCCGGTCCCTGCACACAAACGCGGTCACATTTACCACTGCACAGTGGCTCAGCTAAGCCATGCAAACACAAAAAAGACAATGCAACATTTAAGAGCACAAAACATCAAACAGAGAAACGTGCAAAAACAATGAGAAAGTGGGACACACAGGGAGTCACGCCACATTAAAAAGAGTCCTTTTAAGGACATCTTCGCTAGTTTGCATGCTAAAAACACTCGCATTTTTGTTAACATTTATAAGCATGCGGTTAACTGGTTCGTACATCCCATAATTGGTACTAGAGGAATTAATGTACAAGAGAGGTTGACCTCTCAGGTTGTAGTTGTTCACTCTAAATGACGTACGGGTTCGTAGGAAGCCTGAGTCAACTTTGTCATTCAACAAACGATGAACGAATATAACGTCAGCGACCTCGCGACGCTTATGGAGAGAGCTCAAGTTGAGCAATTTAAGTCTGTTCCCATAAGGCGGAAGAATAAGTGGGTCATCCCACGGGAGGTGACTGAGTGCAAAACGGACGAAGTTCGTTTGAACCGATTCGATTTTACCGACATGGGAGGAGTAATAATAATAATAATAATAATAGTTTTATTTGAAGGAGAGTACACAAGATTTACATCTTTTAGAGTACATATACATAGTTAGGCAGCATTAAGGATATATGTATAAAAAAAGCTTAAAATTAGAATTAAAAATTAAAATAAAAATTAAAAATTAAAAATTAAAAAATTAAAAAATTAAGATAAGGATTAAAGTTTAAGTTAGAGAAAATTAGAATTAGGTGCAGAATTAAATTTGAGAATGAAGTAAGTAAGTGAGAGGGGAAAGAGAAAAAGAGAAAGCTAGTGAGAAGAAGAAGAGGAAGATAGAAAAATGGATGCATGTCTTCTGAATACTGTGGCTGTGCTCATTCTCTGAATGTGACTTGGAAGATTATTCCAGAGCCTGAGGGTATATACAAAGAAGGAACGACTACCAGTTAGGGAAGTGTGGGCAGGAATCAGGAATTTGATGGATCTCAAGGATTGCAAAGGAACGAGGAAGTCAGAGAGGTAGCAGGGACTTTTGGTATAAAAGACCTTATGCAAGAGAAGTAAAGCCATGAGATCAAGGAATTGAAAGAGGTCACAACCCAGTAGGGAATTTTGAACACCCGACACATGATCAGACCTTCTCATATGAAAAATGAACCTAATGCAATCATTAAATGCCACTTTAAGACGCTGACGGCAGGATGAATCGAAGGAAATATACACCAGCAACCCATAAAGGAAATGAGGAACAACAAGAGATTTTATGAGTTTGGCTCGAATAGGTGAAGATAACAGACTGCCATGTAGCCACAGTTTACGAAGTGTGCCATAGATCTTAGAGAGCAGCAATGAGACATGATTGCAGCAGGTGAGTTTGGAATTGACAACAATACCCAGGTTTTTGGCACATTCAACGATTGGGAGAGGAACATTATTAAGTAAAAGAGGTGGGAGACTATCCGGGGACAGCGAGCGACGACTGAGGAAAAGTACTTGCGATTTAGTTGGATTTAATTTAAGGAAATTACTAGAACTCCACTCGTTAATTTGAGACAAGGTGCTATTGAGTTCAGAGACGCAAAATCCAATCTGGTGAGGAGGACACGCGATGTATAGCTGGAGGTCATCAGCATAGAGATGAAAAGAGCAGTGACGGATAAAGGATGGAAGATCATTAATATAGAGGGAGAAAAGCAAAGGACCAAGGACCGAACCCTGAGGTACACCTGCAGGTACTCTAAGGAAAGAGGATGTAACATTATTATGCCGAACACACTGAGATCTATTGGAGAGAAGAGAAGAAAAGAGACGAACCGAAGAAGAAGAGAAGTGATACCGTTGACTAAGTTTATGGAGGAGATGCGAGTGAACCACAGAGTCAAATGCTTTGGAGAAATCTAGAAGAACTAGTATTGCAATATCACCTAGATCAAGGGCCGAACGAAGATCAGTCGTTACCTTCAGTATTGCAGTTTTGCAGCTATGGGATTTACGGAAGCCAGATTGGAGATTACAAAGGAAATTACAAGAATCAAGATACCGCGTGACTTGAGTAAATATAATTTTCTCAAAGACTTTAGCGAGAAAAGGAAGAATGCTAATAGGGCGAAAATCAGACAAATCAGCAGGGGAGGGCTTTTTAGGTATGGGGGTCACTACGGCTTTTTTCCAGATTAAAGGTACTTGAGAGGTTGTCAGGAAAAAATTAACAATATGCGTGATGGTTTCAGCAATTAAAGGGGAGAGAATCTTCAGAAAGCGAGGAGAAATTCCATCGTAGCCAACGCTATTGGATGAAATGGAAAGCAATATTCCTAGAACTTCGACTGAGTCAACACAACGAAAAGTAAAACCATCAGAACACAGAGAGTTGGAGGAAGGGTAATAAGCAAAGGAAGACAGTGTGGAACTAGGAGGGGATTGAATGAAGGATGCATTGAGTGAGTTTACATCAAAATCAAAAGAGTTAAGCTCAGAGGCAGGCCCGGCTTAAGGCACGGGCAAGCTGGGCAGCTGCCCAGGGCGCTGTCGAAAGGAGGCGGCACTGACGAGTTTAAATTTTTAATTTATTCCTAAGTAAAAGCAAGTAGTCATTCAGGAATGAAATTCGAATTCAATTGTTTACCTGGCATTTGTAGTTATTCTTTTTTTTTGTTGACAAATTTTGGATACCCAGGTTTTTCCTATTGGGGTCCCTGAATCCGTCTTATATCTGTGTAACCTTTCTAATCCCGCTTTTTCCACGTTTACACTTCGCTTCGAGTCCAGTTCGCTTTTAAGACAGGTGGAACAAACAGAACCAGAAACTAGGGTGGGCCAAAAAAAGCAATATTTTTTTAAGTGATACACGAAAAATTGTTAAAATGGGAGTAACAACAAATTTTCTTGCAAGGAGAACCCTGGCAAATGGGATTTAAGGATGCCTCGTCGAGCTTTTAGATTTTTCATAAGAATCACATAGAGAAAACTCCGCGTGATGTTAGTTGTTTACATAGCTCTTCTAAAAAACGTTTCACGAATATGTCTTCATAACAGTTTTGTATCGAATCGTATGCTCTACAAAAAAATCCTTATAATGATTTCGCTATATTCAATAGTTTACAAGTTATATGCAATCAAAATTCATTTATTTAACTTTAAATTTAACACTTTTAACTTGAGATTATTTAATAATTTTTTCTCAAATTTTTTTTTGACTTTTCGTATAATAACGGTTTCTTATGTAATCTTAGTATTTGTGATGTGACCAATAAAAAAACAGTTTATTATTACGTTGTAGTAAATATTTTACCATTATTGAATATACCAATGGTACCATGTCTTTAGGGGGGGGCGCCAAACACTTGTTTGCCCAGGGCGCCAAATATCCTTGAGCCGGGCCTGCTCAGAGGGATGAATGCCTAGAGAACGAAGATTAGACCAAAGTTGCTTAGTGGACAGAGTAGGATTAAGTTTACGGGAGTAAAATACACGCTTGGCCGATTTGACTTTGCTATTGATTAAGTTGCGAAGTTTTTTGTACTCACTAAGGTAGCTCGGGATCTTCGTTCTGCGATAGCGTCTATACAAGAACTCACGCTCAACAATCAAATTGCGGATTTCATAAGAAAACCAGGGACAAGCTGGAGATTTACAACGTCTTCTTGTAACTAAAGGGACACATTGATTAAATAGAGATTGAGTGAAAGAATTAAAGAGATCAACCTTAGGTTAGGTTGAAATGGCTGCTCCCCCACTAGGGAGCCCACTTAGGCACACCATTGGGCCCATTGTGATGCCATTCTAGTGTTGGGACAAAATTTAGGCCATTTCAAGCCATTTGGAGCTTTTAATAAAGCGACAGAGGTCAAAAACACCAGTGTTTTGCAGCTCACTCAATCCATCAAGGAAAGGTGAGCCAAGGAAGGCCCCTCTTTTCCTCGCGAGGGCCGGGCATGTACAGAGAAAATGGGAGACAGTTTCTTCCTCATCCTCATTGCCACAACTTCTGCATAAGTCGTTGTGGGGAAGTCCCAATCTTTCGGCGTGTGGGCCAAAGGGACAGTGACCTGTCAGCACCTTCACCACATAGCTTATCTCTTTTTTGTTCAACTGAACTAGAGATTTTGAACGCTTTGCGTCCAAGGTCGGCCATATTGTGTGGAGAGTGCGGCACACTGTTGCTGTGGTCCATCTCAGCCCGGCTCGAGCTAAGCTGATTTTTCCCACAGCCAGTTTATAGGTGGCTAAGGGCATTCCCATCTGGGTTAAGTGGGGTGTCCTTTCCACTTCGGTTCCCTGTCTAGCAAGCTCATCTGCCCTGCAGTTTCCCCTAATCCCTCTGTGTCCAGGAACCCAACACAGAGTTATATAAAACTGAGTGGCAGTCTCACACAGAGAACTGCGGCAGTTCAGAACAGTCGTGGATGTTGTGACGACAGAATTAAGAGCCTTGAGGGCCGCCTGGCTATCCGATAGAATACATATATTCTTATGAGATATATTATTTATCTTCAGCCATTCGAGAGCCCCCCACATAGCAGTGACTTCCGCCTGGAAGACACTGCAATGATCGGGTAAGCGAAGAGAGGTATCTATATTTAATGCCTCAGAAAAGATACCACAACCTACGCTGTTCCCAATTTTTGAGCCATCTGTATAGATACATAATGACCCAGTCGGGATAACACCATCTGTCCAGTCATCTCTGGCCGGAATGATGGTATTGAAACCTTTCTCCAAGGTCCACGTAGGTGTAGTATAATCTAGGTTGTCCGCAGCGGTAGCGAACTTCCTAAGGATGGATGAGTGACCATATAAGTATGGAGTCCATCCAAGAGAAGCCTTTGTCCTGGCAGCCGTCCAGGCTGCCATTTTCTCGGCATATATGTCCAAGGGGATAAGATGCAATAAGACATCCAGCGCAGCTGTTGGGGTGCTTCTCATTGCACCACTAATACACAGCTCGGCTGTTTTTTGGACTCTTTCCAGTATCTTCCGATACGTAACTTTCTGTAATGCAGTCCACCATACCGATATGCCATGCATAAGTATAGGTCTGATTACGGCTGTATACAACCAGTGGACGATACGGGGCTTAAGGCCCCAATTAACTCCGATCGTTCTTTGGCATAAGAAGAGAGCTGTTTTGGCCTTATTGGCTCTCTCTAAAAGATTCGGTCTCCACGTTAGTTTTCTATCCAGTATGAGACCCAGAAATTTCGCATCCTCCTTAAGTTGCAATATTTCATTGCAAAGTCTTAGAGAAGGAAAATCAGGAAGTCTATGCTTTCTTGTGAAGAGCACTACTTCAGTCTTAGCTGGGTTAACGCCTAGACCCTTTGTAGTAGCCCATTGAACAAGAGTGTCCAATGCTCGTTGCATTATATCTCTTATTGTTGAGATGTACTTGCCAGTCACCACCAGCACAATATCATCAGCATAGGCCACAGTAGTGCAGCCAGACTCCCTTAGGGTTATCAGAACTTCATTGACTGTTATTTTCCAAAGGAGCGGCGATAGGACTCCACCCTGCGGTGTGCCTCTTCTAACCAGTCTGACTTCTTCCGAGAGCCCCAGACTAGACTTTATAACCCTGCACTTCAGCAGCTGATCAATAAAGGACCTGGAGCACCCGTCGACACCCAGACGCTGGAGTGCCCCCGTAACCGCAGAAGATTCAACATTGTTGAAAGCACCTTCAATATCTAGGAAAGCAGCCAAAGTGAACTCCTTGAATTCAAGGGATTTTTCAATGACCGCTACCAGGGAATGGAGAGCAGTGTCTACCGATTTACCTTTCGTGTAGGCATGCTGCGAGGGAGAAAGCAGTTCTCTATCAATGCTTTGCTTAATATGAATCTCCACAAGTCTTTCGAGGATCTTGAGGAGAAAGGATGTGAGACATATAGGTCTCAAGTTCTTTGGATTGTGGTAGGAGATTTTACCCGCCTTCGGAATGAAAGCCACCTTCGCTACCCTCCAGGATGTTGGAATGTAGCTTAGGCGAAGGGAACTCCTGTAGATGGTTGCAAGCCAGTTCAGAATTAGGTCACTGACTTTCTGAATTTCAATAGGATAAATTCCGTCCGGTCCAGGTGTTTTATAGGGCTTAAAACCTTCTATGGCCCATAGGAGTAAATCCCTGTTTATCAGTCTGTCAATAGTACCTAAATTATATTCACTAATTGGGCTCCCATAACCTGATTCTGCGGATACCGCGAGAGATGTCGAGCCCGGAAAGTGGGTATCGAGCAGAAGTTTCAATGACTCCTGACTACTTGTAGTCCATGTACCATCCGCTTGTTGCAGCAGTTCTTGGCACATCGGGCTTTTGGAGAGAACCTTTCTAAGTCTTGCAGTGTCCGAAAAACCTTCTATTGTCTCACAAAAGGTCTTCCAGGATTCCCTCTTTGACTTACGCAGTTCGTACTTGAACTCCCTAAGACATCTTTTATAGTTGTCCCAGTCTAAGTCCAAGTTAGACCGTTTGGCTTTGTTGAAGGCCTTTCTACTTTCAGACCTTAGTTTGAGAAGCTTACTGTTCCACCAAGGAGGTTTGGTTTTACCCCTATATTTCTTAATGGGACAGGCTGCTTCCAATGCATTATTTAAGAGGTTGCTGAGATTCTTCACCTGATCTTCGAGATCTTCAGCGTTCCAGAGATGGGTGGGAACTTCCTCGGGAAGTGATCTTTCCACCACTTGTCTATATACGGCCCAATTTGTGCTTCGGACATTCCTGTAACCAGGGGCCTTCTTTACAGTTGAGCACGTATTGACATTAAAAAGAATGACTCTGTGGTCAGAAAAGGAGTGTTCACTGGATATTCTCCAGTTTTCTACACAATTGAGCAGGTCTGAGGAAACAAGAGTAATGTCCAAGACTTCTTGTCTTACTCTTGTGACGAACGTAGGTTCATTTCCCCTGTTACACAGCAAGAGATTATGTTGGAGTAAAAGGTCAAAAAGCAACTCACCTCTTACATTTGTATCTGAGCTGCCCCAAATGGAGTTGTGAGCATTTGCATCACATCCAATAATGAGGCTGGCTCCGAGTTTAGCCGCTTCCTTTGCCGCATCAAAAAGACTGGAGCTGTCTATATTTCCCTCATATGGTAGGTAGGCAGATCCAATCCACATAGCCTTGCCGCCCTTTCTGCTGTCCAAGCAAGCCACCACCGTGTCAGCATTACTAAATTTAGACAACATAAAAGCATCAAGGTCATTTTTAACAATTAAACAGGTTCTAGGCTTACCTTCCTCATTTCTGGGATATAGCAACCTGTATTTCGGAGTCCTGATTCCGCATACAAGGCCCCGGACAATCCAAGGCTCCTGTACCAGGACGACATCTAAATCAGCCTTCGAAAGGCATAAGCAGAGACTGGCGGATGCAGCCTTGCTGTGATGGAGATTAATCTGTGCTACTCTCAACATCGTGGTTGCGAGTAGCGGGATCAATCTCGATCACCGTTATGTCAGCCTCGTCTTCCTCCGGTGTGAGACTAATATTATCATCTCCCATCGAAAGAAGTTGGGCAAAGTCCCCCAGTTCGTCCTCCGTCGTTGACGGCGAAGGAACACCAGAGATATTGATATCCTCTACGGATAAAAGAGGAGGGTCTTTTGGACCCAGATTTAGGGGGTGAGTATCCTCAGACACCTTAGGATCAGCTACTTCCGTTCCTGTGTCGCGCGCAGTGCCAAGCACATTGGGTTCAGCTACTTGCGCAACTGTGTCACCCGCAGTGCTAGGTACGTTGGGTTCAGAAACTTCCATACCCATGTTTCCCGCAGTGCCCGAGGGCTCACCTTCTGCAGCCGCAGGTGGAGCAGTTGAAACCACTCCACTCTGCTTGAAGGGCAAATAATCTTTTTTAAAAGGCCTCAGAGTAATGGAGGAGAACCCGTAACTTATGACGCCATCAGATTCCGCCAAAGGTCCTAGCGACTCCTTGCTAATTACAAGTGTAACCGCTCGGCCGTCACCTTTCGGATCCTCCAGTTTCGTAATCCTCCACGATGACGTCTGTAGCTGTGGGTTACTCAACCGAATGATATCCAGAATAGCCTGAGGCTCGGCTGGTTCCGCTGGTTCCGATCAACCTTAGTATCAACACAGGTTGTATTATAGATATCAGCCCAAGGTATTGATGAGGAAGTTTCAGAAAGGCGAGCAAAATTGATATTATTGAAGTCACGGTACGAAAAAAAGTTAGGAATGGAGGAGGAAGGGTGAAAAGTAAAACGAAGGGAGAGGAAGAGAATATCGTGGTCAAGAAAGCTGGGAGGAGAAATTTGGCTATGTTTTAATACTGAATTGGTGGAGGTAACAGTGAGAACATCAAGGAGCGATGGATTATGGCAGTTCAAGAATGTGGGCAGTTGATTTAGAATACGTAGATCCAATGACCCCAAAAAGTATTTGAGTGTATTCGTACGTTCATTAGCCTTCAGAAGATCAACATTAAAGTCACCAGCAGCAATTATGTTATCGTAATGACGGGAGAGGCTAGAGACGAGATCAAAGAAGTTACCGGCAACATCAGGACACACTGACAATAATCAGTAGACACTGACAATAACACATTTGTCATGCGGTGATTTTATTTCTACTGCGATAAATTCAAATTGTGAGCCAATGAACTGGCCAACTACTTGTGAGGAGAGAGAGGAGGTGACATATATTGCAACACCACCCCCCATCCGACCCATACGATCATTCCGATGCAAGCTAAAAGTAGGCAAGGAGCATAGGAAGTTGGGACTTCTGGCTTCAACCACGTCTCATTGACTACAATTACATGCAATTTTGTGTTATCAAACAGGTACCTCAGTTCATCCATTTTATTTCTCAGGCTTCTTGCATTCAAGGTACATATATTCAACCCTAAGGAGGAGGAGCAGAGAATATTTAGTAGCATTCCTTCATTGTGCACTCTATCAGATAAATTCATCAACATACAATGAGCAACAGAGCCACAGAAGCCGAATCGCACATGCAAAAAGAAAATAAAGACAGTAAACGAAAAGGTGAAACATTAGAAGAAGATAAGGCGAAATTCTTAAAGCTAGCATAAAAAAGGAAAAAGGAAACATAAAATAACAATATAAATGAAATTAAAGTAGAACAAACAAATTATATATAGTAAAAGCAAAACCAAAAATTATATAAAATAAAATAATGTAGATGTGCGCTAAAATAATGTTCCCGGTGGTAAATAGGATGCTCCAAAATCCGTGATGGTTTTCCAGAGCTAGGGCTTAGTGGAAACGGGTTCGTTCAGGTCAAGGACTGACCTAAATATGTAGGAGTAAGGAGACCATACCTGGGAGGCGTATTCAAGCAGAGGCCTAACTAAAGATATGTATAATTGCTTGGTGATGAGGGGGTTGTTGAATTCCTTGGACCATCTTTTTATAAATCCCAGGACTGAATTGCCCTTGGAAGAGATATAATTGATGTGGGTGGAGAAATCCAACTTACTTTCTAACCTAACCCCTAGATCGATACAGAGTTAGTGCGGGAGATCTTGTTATCGAGAAGTCGGTTTATATCGGTTCATATCGGTTTGTATAGCAAATAGGGGGCGACGTAGAAGTCTCGCCCAGGGGCGCTGGTAGTGCTAAAACCGGAACTACGTATCACAAACACCTTACCGGGAATACGAGGGGAAGGTGAATGAGCTTTTAGAGCTTTTCGACTCATTCCTTCTAATGACATGGCTGCACAAAACAGATATGGAGCGGAATGCGAAAAGGAAGGGATTCTCGCCTTCCAAAAAAGGCTACCGTCATGCTTCTTGGTATGATTCCATTTCCCGCTGGGTTATTCTCTATACGCAAAGAAACATGCCAACGAGCTTCGAGAAGCAGGATTTGAATTGCTTCCCTTGAACTGTCCGTTGGGACGCACTTTGGTGCGAACTTGTAGATGAAGAGGGAAGTGGAGATGGGGAGTCACAACGAAAGTTTGTTCCTGTGACCAGTGCCAAGGGAAGCAATTCAGATTTTGCATCCATACGAACCCAGCGGGAAAAGTTTGAAGGCCTTCCTCAAGAAGCTTTTAGGAAGGAGTTCGTATTCATAGTTCCGCAAAAGTAGGATGGAAGGGTCAAATATGGATAAGTAAATAATGTACAGTTTTTATTCAGTTAATACAATTTACCATTAAATTGTGTATAAAAATGTGAATCTAAAAGATTATTATAAAAGGATTAAAGCAATATCTTCCCAGGATCTCAATATATTTAGAAGGTGTAAGAAATTGTACTCCCTTGGAAGAAATAAAACAGAACGTATCACAAACACCTTACCGGGAATGCGTGGGGAAGGTGAATAAGCTTTTAGAGCTTTTCGACTCATTCCTTCTAATAACATGGGTGCACAAAAAAGATATGGAGCGGAATGCGAAAAGGAAGGAATTCTTGCCTTCCAAAAAAGGCTACCGTCATGTTTCTTGGTATGATTCCATTTCCCGCTGGGAAGTTTTGTGAGTATATTTTTTATTGGGTGAGAGCGGAGAGAAGTCTTCTAATAAGATTGGAGGGAATTCATTTCTCTGAGCAATCTAATTGGAAATGAATTTGTACAATGTGGTTTGAAATTAATGACTTAATTGTAGAAAATAGTAAAAAGCAGTATTTTTGGAGTAATTAATTAATTAATTAAAATAAATAAAAAAATTGTTTTGCCTGCAATATAATTGGTGCGATTTGTTTTGTGAGTTAAAAATAGTGCAAGTAGTTTTAAAAAGTAAGTTTGAAAAGAAAATTTGAGATATTGAAAAATATTATTTATATATTATTTATAGTCCAGTCAAATTAGTCGAAAAAAGAGGATGAAATTGCATTTTAAGAGGTACAGACTTTTTTCTTTGGTATTTGTTCGGGTACATCTGACAATGATAAAACCAAGTTTGTGGGATCGCAGTGGCTTGGGAAAAGCCGCCATCTTGAAAAAGAGGGAGAGCTTGTTTATATTAAATAGCTCGTTTGCATGCAATGATAAGTGATAATCATCATCAGGAGCTCCACAGCCTATTGTTGGCCTTGGCTTCCTCCAGTATTCGCCTCCATGATTCTCGATCTCTGGCTCGACTTTTCCAGTTTCTTATTCCCAACTGCCTCAAGTCTTCTTCGACGTCATCTATATATCTTTTCTTAGGCCGGCCGGGTCTGCGTTTTCCTGACGGTACTTTCCCCAGCACTATCTTTGTCGGGTTCCGTTCCGCACCTCGTTGGACGTGACTAATCCATCGCAGTCTGTTTATTTTGATCACTTTGACAATGTTTGGAATCTTGCTGATTTCATACAACTCTGAGTTGTATCTTCTTCTCCAAACGCCATCAACCTGTATTCCTTTGTAGATCGAACGAAGAATTCTCCTTTCAAATCTTCCTACCAATGCTTCGTCTGCGTTTTTCAATGTCCACACTTCCGAACCATATAGTAGGACAGGCCTTATTAGTGTCGTGTAAAGTGCCAGTTTCGTCTTCCTTGATATATTTCTAGACGTCAGGTGCCTGCGTAGACCAAAGTAGCATTTATTAGCCAGTGCTATTCGCCTTCTGATTTCGGCCGATGTATCATTACCTTTTGTTATAATCGTGCCGAGGTACACAAACTCATCTACTGCTTCTATATTATAGGTGTCTATCGTTATGTTTTGTCTGCTACTTCTGGCGTTTTTTGTGCACATATACTTTGTTTTGTGCTCGTTTATTTCCAACCCGATTTTTTTAGCGGCTTGCTCAAGTGCTACAAAGGTCTCCTTCATGCTCTCAAATGATCTTCCAAGGATAGCTATATCGTCGGCAAAGGCTAATATTTGCACTGACCTATCGAAGATGCACCCTGATGTGTTAATCGATGCATCTCTTACTGCTTTTTCTAGGGCCACGTTGAATAACAAGCAGGATAGTGCGTCGGCTTGCCTTAATCCTCTATTTGTTCTGAGGGGTGGGGATAGTTCACCATCTATTCTGACTCTACACCTTGCATCTTTCATCGAAATTTTCGTCAGTTCTATTAGGTGATTAGGTAATCCGAGCTGCTCCATAGCATCAAATAACTCATTACGGTTCACACTATCGTAAGCATATTTGTAGTCGATGAATAACATGTGGATGTTTATGTTAAATTCAACAGCTTTTTCTAGGGTTTCTCTGAGTACAAATAGCTGGTCGGTTGTGGATCTTCCAGGACGAAAACCGCATTGATACTCTCCTAATATTCTTTCCACGTATGGTCGTAGTCTAATATAGAGTACACGTGAAAATACTTTGTACGTTGTGTTCAATAGCGTTATTCCTCTATAGTTGTTGCAAGATAGAGGGTCTCCTTTTTTGTGTAAGGGACACACTATGCCCTCGTTCCACTCATCAGGCATTTCTTTCCGTCTCCAGATTTCCACTATTACTTCATGTAGTTTTTGGATAGTTTCCTCTCCGCCTTGCTTAATGAGTTCTGCAGGTATGCTGTCAGACCCTGATGCCTTATTATTTTTTAGTGCTCGCAATGCCAGGCGTACTTCCTCTATGGTGGGGGCTGCTGTGCTGTCATTCTCATCGTCCGCGTTCATGTTCTGCGCATTTCGGGTACCAATGTGCTCCTGCTCTGAGTTCATTAGTAGTAGTTGCTCGAAATGCTCTGCCCATCTAACCAATACTTCGTCCTTATTACTTAATATCTCCCCACTTTTATCCTTGCACATTGTCACTCTAGGCTTAAATTCTTTCCGTTGTTGGTTTACCTTTTTGTAGGAGTTTCTTGCATCATTTAAGCTTGCTGATTCTTCTATTTTTTTCATTTGTTCTTCCCAATACTGCCTTTTTTTCGCTTTGTGCATTCTCTTCTCAGCTCGCCTCTTTTCTTTATACTCCTCTTCAGAGTTTCTTGTTCTGTGCCTACTTAGCATGACTTGGTAAGCTCGGTTTTTCTCCATTGTCACCTGGGCGCATTCTTCGTCAAACCATTCTACTCTTCGTTCTTGTTGAACGAAACCTAGAATATCTTCTGCTGATCTTTTCACTGCTCTTTTTATGTCATTCCATTGGTCGTTCAAGTTTTCATGTGTGTTTTGACCAATTTCATTTATTCTTACGTTGAGCAGGTTCTCATAATCAGCCCTAGTTTGCTCTTCCTGCAATCCTGCCACGTTGTATTTTCTGTCTCTGTTTCCTCTTCTTGTTTTTATTGTCGATATCCTGGCCCTAATTTTCGTTCCCATTAAGAAGTGGTCAGAGTCTACATTTGCGCCGCGGTATACTCTCACATCAAGCACATTGGACTGGTGGCGCGCGTCTATAAGGACATGATCGATTGCGTTGTTGGTTACTCCATATGGCGACTTCCAGGTTGCTTTTTGAATATCCTTATGCTGGAATTTGGTGCTGGATATAACCATATTTTGCGCCATGGCGAAGTTTATAAGTCTTAATCCATTATCATTGTGGTGTTCGTGCAAACTAAACTTTCCAATTGTAGGCTGAAACGCTGCTTCCCGTCCTATTTTAGCATTGGCATCTCCAATGACTATCTTTATGTCATGACGGGGACAGTTTCTGTATACTCTCTCTAAAGAGTCGTAGAACATCTCCTTTTCTTCTTCCGGGCTCTCTTCTGTTGGAGCGTGTACATTTATGACTGAATAATTGAAGAATTTGCCCCTTAAACGAATCTTGCACATTCTTTCATTTATGGCTTCAAATCCTATGACAAGGTGCTTTATTTCCTTCCAAACAATGAATGCTGTACCTAGTATGTGGTCTCTTTCTTTGCAGCTATAAAATATGATAAGTGATAATGATCAATGGCAAATTTGTGGAGAATAAACTTATCTAAAAATGAGCCCTCAACGAGCTCTGTAAGTTGATTTGGCTCAAAGTAATGGCCGGTCAAAGTTCAACCATGATCGTGTGGTGAGGGTTGAATGCAGTTTTTTGCAATTAACTCGCCAAATTTAAATTTTTTTGGCTTAATGCCCATTAACAAATTTAAGGTCCTAGTAATTACGTTTAGAATGAGCCCTTAATCGTTGTTATCGCTTATGTAGTTTGTGAGTAATCCAACGCCAAAGTTCGCACTGGACATACCTGAAATGACTGATAACACCATTTTTTTTTTGAATATTTCGTTAACGGTTGCTCATATGGAAAAGTAGTAAATGGCAGGACTACGGGCAATGAAAATATCTTTCCAACGAGGTATTGGTCGAAACTCCATGTCGTTTTATGTCCGCGATACAGCTGGTCAACGGTCAACCGAGAGGTTTACGAATTTTTGGCTATATATGTATCTCGAGACAATGCAAAGTGAAAGTACAATAATACAATAATCCGCCCAGTTCTATGATACGGGACTGAGGTTTGGACATTGACTTGGAGCGCGTTCAAAGACCTTACTATGGTAAACCACGAGGTAAGCTGTGGTTATGCTGCATCACTTCACTTAACCACGAAAGTTTATGTTTAACCATGGAGGTTTTTGAACGCACCGTGGTTAACTACAGGTTAAAGAAAAATAAAAAAAATAAAAACAAAATTTTCCATAAAATAGTCCCCGCTAATTGCTTCAATTATTTCATTAATTATTTATTTGCAATAATCCCACAAATCCCACTTTAATTTGTTCATGTGTTTAACATTAAAACAACTGTCAGAGAGTTGTTTTTATTCTTCTTCTTCTTAACTATTGCTAACCAATCGGGAGCATGGGGAGGGTTAAAATTTAACTACACCGTGGTTAACCACGGGAGTTTTTGAACGCCAAAAATTTATGCTCGTGCTTATGTTGTAGTTAACCACGGAGTTTTTGAACGACAAAAGTTTACCATAGTTAACCATGGTTAACCATAGTAAGGTTTTTGAACGCCCTCCAGGCCAACAGACTATGAAAACTGAAAACATAACAAATTATTTGGTCTTGTAAGGGTTTAACAAAATTAATGACTCATTAGAACAAACAAACAGCTTGAAGAAATGCATTACCACCTCTGAGCAAAGAATGATGGTTAGGATTTTCAATGATAGGCCAACAGGAAAAATAACTGTAGAACGACCAAGAAATTATATAGTGAGCTAGAACATATAGTCCATTCAAAATGCGCGTTCGGCTGTTCCAACATAACACCGTTAAGAAAATCGAACCCTACATGTTTTTTGGATCGCTGATCACCAAAATCGGGTCCTAAAAATATGGGTGTACCTAACCCTTAAAAATGCAAAAAAAACCCTTTTAAGGGTTTTTCGCGATAATTTCAATCATAATGAAAAATAATCCAATGAAATGCACTTTTTTCAATATCTATTTGCGAAGGTGGTGAATCAACTTTAAATAAAAAAAATTCCCATCGCTCCAAGATGCCTTTAGGATCGGTAATCAGATTCCCTTCTTTGTCCTTGCAGTTTGTGCAACGTGGTGTGAATTACGTTATATCGCGTACCCTTCGGTAGAACTCCCGCGCCTGGTGCTGCCGTCGCTCTCTGTACTGTTCTAGTTCACAACCGAGATTTTTCTCCCAGGGGTCCTTTTTTGTCTGTGAATTCTCTTTTATTCTTTTCTGAGCTCTTTATATTTCCCTTCTCGGGCCCGTGTTCTCTGAGACTGCTGCATTGCTCGGTACGCACCATTCTTACGTTCAGTTGTATTCATTATCGAACCAGTCGTTCCGATCTCTACGACTTCTGCCTAAGATGAAATCAGCAGTACTAATGACAGTATTTTTAAGGCGAGTCCAGCTCTCGTCGACGCCCGGCATCTTATCCACAGGACTTACTCTTCTGATCGCGAGTTCCAACGCATGACCATAGCTGTTTCTGGCCATTTCATTGCGTAGTGCAGCTATGTTGATTCGAGCCTGATCAGCTAAAACCAAGGTTTTCAGCGTTGTAATTCGCTCTCGGAGCACCATACCAACAAGATAGTGATCCGAGTCGCAGTTGGCAAATCGGTACGATCGTACCGCCATCAGACCCGAAAGGTGGCCGCGATCTTTCAACACATGGACTATTTGGTTGCGAGTGACTCCATCAGGAGATACCCAGTTAGCTTTATGGATATCTTTACTCGTAATTTTAGTACTTGCAACGACCAAGTTCTTACTTGCTGCCATCTCTATAACTCGTTGTCCATTGTGATTAGTGTTTTCATGCAAACTGTGGGTGCCGACATATTGCCTGCATACGGGCTCCCTACATACGTTGGCGTTCAGATCTCCCAGTATGACTTTTTCATCATATCTGGGGCAGGCATTAAGTTCCCGTTCAACTACTTCGAAGAATTCTTCTTGGTCATCGTCCGGCGACTCTTCTGTAGATGCGTGAACGTTTATGAGGCTGATGTTCTTAAATTTGGCTCGCACACGAAGGGTACATAGCCTTTCGTTTATTGCTTTAAAGCCGGTATTGGTAGGCTTCATTCTTTTGCTGACCATAAAACCTACCCCGAGCACATGGTGTAGCAACCTTTCTGTGTTTTTCTTTAACTTTTGTTTTACTTGTGCAATTGAATTTTTAAGTCACAAAATTACGAAGGACGGGATTTTTCCATCTGAAAACAGAATTAAATTCATTCAAAATTTTCCTTCACCAACTTCCATTAAACAGGTACAATGATTCACCGGAATGGTAAATTATTTTCATAGTTTCATTCCACGATTAGCAGAATTGTTAAACTCCATTCATATGCATTTAGTTAGGGAGCTTATAGTCTAAGATACGTAGAAGAGTGACCTTCACCGATCGAGTAACCGAATGAAATTTTTTTTTCATGTTTGATAATATGCTAACAAATGTAACGGTGATGGGTTGCCTAACGAAATATGTTCAAGGTTATATTTAATTGGCGTTTTTTCGCTATTTTCCGCCTTTTTCTCTATTTTGAGGAGAAACTATGCACTTTGGTGAAAATATCAAAAGAACAAAGTTGTAGAGTATTAAATTTTGTCTTCACTGTTTTTTCGAATTCCGCATAGTTTCACCGCTAGCGGCCGTTTTGCAACTTTTTTTAGATTTTATAAAATTATGCATTTGTATGAAAAATTGGGAACCGGTCATAAAATCCCGGCCAAAATATCCCCGACAAAATATCCCAGCCAAAAAATCCCAACTAAAATATCCCTTAGACCATATATCCCGTAAAAAAATATCCCTTAATATCCCGGCCAAAATATCCCCGACAAAATATCCCGACAAAATATCCCAACTAAAATATCCCTTATACCAAATATCCCGTAAAAAAATATCCCTTCATAAAATGAAAAGATTTGTTTATGTTATATTTCTATCGATCTTTTATAACAATATACAAAAATTCAAACGATAATTTTCAACAAACAAAAATTCCACTGCTTAATTAATTTAATTAAAAAAAATATGAGTGTGCTTAAGACCACACTTTTGAAGTAAAACTTTTTTTGCTAACAACTGCGCAATTATTAAAATATTAATAGTAATATGCAACAGATATATTGGAAGGTCTGTCGGATATATTGTACGCTTTCAGAAAAGTCAGCCGCTTAGCTTCCAGGAACGTTCCTCACGAACTTGGTGGATGAAGGGAGAAGTGGGGTGGTACCTCTCATCATCCCCACCTTCTCCCTCATCCACAAAGTTCGGACGCGCCCTTTCTGATGAAAAATTAATATTAAAATTGCCACTCAAAATCATGGGAATTTCGTTGAAATTTCGACCTGGTAAAATTGAACCGTCAGAAGTGGAGATTGTCATGTATGAATTCCATTATATCGCGTCAAGTTTTATGCGGTGATACAAAAATAACTACCATCAAATTCATTTGTGCATTTTCTGCCATAAATCTGCCTACACACATTTTATGGTGATTTATCGTGACTAAACGATATCGTTTGTAGTATGTCCGTATGAGATGTTAAAACATTGGTGGAATCTTGCGATCGATTTTTCTTTACAACCCCCCGACATGGGTATCAAATGAAAGAGTATGACGAGTAGAATACAGTAGGCTATGTGACATCATTTTAAATCCAATATGGCGGCCACCATAAAATGGCAGATTACCTTTTTCTGTACAACCCCCCGACATGGGTATCAAATGAAAGAGAATGGCGAGTAGAATACAGTAAGCTATGTGACGTCATTTTAAATCCAATATGGCGGCCACCACAAAATGGTGGATTACCTTTTTCTGTACAACCCCCCGACATGGGTATCAAATGAAAGAGAATGACAAGTACATTACAGTAAGCTATGTGACGTCATTTTAAGTACAATATGGCGGCCACCACCAAGTTTTCACAGCATGCAACAAGAAGTTTGAAAATATGATTGCTGTAAAGCAAAGCAAAGTAAATTGATGTGGTCTTCTTAGCAGCAAAGCGAAGTCAACAGCAACCGTATTAAAATTGCTGCAGCAATTTAAACCCTGGTAGTTACTGCTTGTATCATATAATAATTAAGATACAAACCAGTGCGTCTTTGCTCAATAACTATTATTAGAAAATTTTCATTTTTATTGAAAAATTTTTTTGAATTGTATTTTTTATATTTTGCAATTTTTTAAATGTTGCAAATTTCCATACTTTTAAAATTTTGAAATGACAACAAATTAAAAAGGGATATTCCGTTGCGGAATATTTTGTATGGGATATTTTGTTTTGGGATATTTTAGCCTGGGATATATATCCTGGGATTTTTTGTCGTAGGATATTTTGTATGGGATATTTTATTTTGGGATATTTTAGCCTGGGGTATTTATCCCAGGATTTTTGGTCGTGGGATATTTTGGCATGGGGTAGTATGTTATGCTTCCGAAAAATTAAATGAGATCAAAGTAGTAGTTGCAGTTTTTCAACGGCTTTTCTTTGGACACTTTGATTTATCAACAGAAAGCAAAAATCCATAGGCATACAAAATCTCCGATACAAAAGTTTCAGATACCATTTTGAAGGTTTGAACACATCCATGTCGAACTGGTAGGTCCGTTACACCCGGCAGAGGGATTCATATATTTGTTAACCGTCGTGGACCGATTCACCAGGTGGCCGGAAGTATACCCGCTAAAGAGTATCACAGCCACCATAGTTGTTAAGATATTGTATGAGCATTTGGGATTCCATTGACAGCTACCACGGACCAAGAAGGTCAGTTTGAAGGAAAACTGTTTGAAGAATTTTTCAAACTTTTAGGAACCCATAGGATTCGAAAAACAGCGTATCATCAACAATGAAACGGAATGGTGGAGAGATTTCACAAGCAGTTAAAAGCATCACTTAAGGTTGGTACAGACTATGCCAGTATTTTAGTCGAGTGAGTAAGTAAACCAGTATGGACAAACAAATTTAGGCCCTGTGCGAAACCGGCTAATTGCTTGCTAAACTTCCAGATTTTTTGGAAGCTTCCCAGTCTAATTCCAGTGCTGTGCGAAACCAAACCTGGAATTGCTTGCTAAAATTTTACTGGTTGACATGTACTACGTTTACATGCCTACTTGAAGTATACTTGAAGTAGTTTTCAAGTAACAAAATATGCATGTAAACTCGTCCTGACTTCAAGTATACTGGAGTCAAGTAAATTACAAAAATTTGTTTGATTGACTTGAAAAAGCTCATGTAAACGCTACTTGAATGCTTGAAATTTTCCATGTGGTTTTTTTCTTGGAACAAGAAGAAGATAAAAACTGTAGTGAATGTATACTTTTGATACAATCTGAGACTTTTGGGCGAAGTGTGAACCAGTGCGGACGTCTGTCTGTCTGATTAAAAAGTTTGCAATTGTGTATCTTAAAATATTAAATCTTAAAATATAAAAAGATCTAAAAGCATCTCAGCTGAGATCACCTGCATATAAAATCTAAAACTTGTAAGAGTAGTTAGCCCAGTGAAATACAGTGAAATCAAGATTAGTTAAAATATAACAAGAACGCTGAAAAGGGCAGCGGAAAATATGGCGGATGGCGGGGACCCCGGTCCCCAGCCAGACATAAAGTTAAAAAATATAAATAAAAATATGAACAAGGGTGCCCGCAAATATTACACTGAGGGCGACCCTAATATTCAGAAATTTGATGGAAAAAGCCAAATAGTTGAAGGTAACCAAACATATAACAAAATGGAGCCATGTGGCTCACAAAAAGCAGAAGCGCTGGTGAAGCCAACCAACACAAATAAAAACATGGATATGGAACCTGCACACTCTGACAATGAGAGTGAATACGGATGGACTGAAGTCAAAAATAAGAAGAGGAAGAAATCATCGTTACCAGGTGACAATAGTATTAGCATAGATAGTAGTCAAGTAGATAGTAAGAAATATAAAAATTTTTATAAAACTTTAAGCTTGGACAATTCCAACAACTCCAACAATAATAATTTCAATAAAAAACCCTTTAATTTTAATACTAATGATAAATATAATGATACAAACCAAAAAAATAACTACAATAAGTCACAAGGCTATGGAGAGGGGTTCTGTCCCCCAATCGTAATTAGGACTGATGATATAGTAGCACTTAATGAAAGAATATTCTCAATGTTCCCTAACTCAAACCACAAGCTAATTAAGACCAAAAGGGGCACGGTTAAACTGTATTTCAAAAATAAGGAACATCATAAAACCTTTTTTAGAAAACTAAAAGAGAAAAATATACTTTCTATCACGTATACGCTCAAAGAGGAGCGTCCAAATACACTGCTATTAAAAGGAGTAGATTCTGGATACAAACCAGAAGATATTTTAAGCTTTAAGGGGCCTTAAGGGACCAACTATTAATAATAAAGCCCAATATAATCAATTTAATGAATTGGCAGAGGAACTTCATGGAGTAAGCTATGCTGATTATCTGAACATAGCAAATGAATTTTTCCTTCAAATGAGTAACACTAGGGACCCTGTGGAGAGGCGCCGACTCTTTTCTGGTTACCACTATAGCCTTTTCCAAGCGGGAGGCCGTAATGGGGACCATTAGAGTCGCAACACTCAATGCAGGTTCATTGGTGTCTTATAGAAGGAAATGGTATTTATGTAAACTCTTAGAGGAGAAGAAGTATGATGTGGTCCTGATTCAAGAGACACATCTACGCAATAAAAGTAGGCTTACAATACCTGGATATAATGTTGTCAGGAATGATGAACAACTGCCATATTAGGACGAAAGGGACTCCAACTCACAAATTTCAACTTGCAGATTAGCACCCCTTATGTAGCGGTGGAACTAATGGCAAGAAATACTATCAATAATAATACAAGCAAGTTGTTGTTTATCTCGGCATATCTTACTCCGGACCTCCAAACGAACAAAATCACGGAATTTCTAGAGAAAATAAGTGATATTAATCATTTTAACTATGATAGTATAATAGTAGGGGGAGACCTAAACGCGAAACACCCGAATTGGAACAATGTAGTCACAAATAGGAATGGGAACACCATAAATTCATGGATTAATAATAACCCGCACAACAATAATTTCCAAATAGTGCACCCAATGGGTCCAACCTTCCCCAGGTCCTGTGGTTGTATCGACTTATTTCTTCTATCTGACAACTTAAACAATTCTACAACAAGCATCACGTGCGATACTGCGGAATCCTTCTCGGACCACTATATAGTGGAATTAGGCCTAGAACTAAACAACCTTACGCCTATGCTGATTCCTCCTCCTGGGTTCAGGAATTTTAGAGAAGTGGACAGGGATCAATTCCAACAGCATTTAGATCAAAGACTGGGCAATTGCACATGGAAATTGATACAGCCGTTGAAATCCTATCAAAACATATCAACGACGCTACTGAGCGATTTGTTCCCATTACACAGAATAGATCCCTTGAAAGAATCCCACCAACGATACGGGCCCTGATCACCACCAGGAAAAAATGGAGAAGGAATCTAAAAAGTATTGTGGATAGGAATTTGGGACACAACGGGTACTCAAGAACTCTTATGATGCAGATAGGATTCCTCTCACAAATAATAGATACCCAATTAGGGAATTTCCTAAACACCTCCTTCCAAAATAGGTTCAAAAATATGAAGCCGGGGCCACACTTTTTCCGCGAGATAAACCAGTTAATAGGTAGCCCAAATAGAAAGATCGAAAAAATTATAGTAAACGGGAACGACACATCAACACCGCAGGAGATAACTGAGGCGTTTGCAGCATACTTTGAGAAATCCTCGGCGGACCCTACCACAAACCAAACCTCCAGGCACATAAATCTTATTAACGAAAGTTACTCAGAATTTCAGGAAGAACTGTACACTAAGGGCCTGTTTCACCACTTGCTGATTAAGCTCCTGATAGCCTATTCAGAACTTATCTGCAAGATAAACTACAAATTTCGGTTTCACAGGTCTTGGATAGAAATATCTTGCAGATAAAGTTGCTGGTAACTTATCAGCCGATTCTAGTGGCTGTTAAAAGTTTTATCTGGAAGATAGTAAAAAAATGTTGCAAGTAGGGGGAGTTTTAGAGCATTTTTTGGTATAATAATACTCCTATTTAAGAATTTTTACGTTAAAAATCGTAGACTGCGGTCACAAAAGGGTTCCAGACGGATTTATTTGAATTCTTAGAAAACGAATTTGATGAATATTACGAACATATTACGCGACCTCGTAGGAACCGAGTAATTTGTCCAAATTATTTTGAATCACTCGATTTTAGGATTTGATTCCGGCTTACCAATTTGGGGGTGTGTTTTCGAAATGGCAAATTCTGCCACTAGTATTTAACGGTTATTAGATTATTGGTAGAACCTATATACGCAACGACAGAATTTTTTTCAATTTTAACCCCTTTTTTACCCCCCAACCCCTCTATCTACAAGAGGGTCCATTCTCCGGGCTAGCGAGTGTGCATACGTTCTTATGTATATACGAAATATCAGCTTTAACAAAATGACGTAGGTTTGGCGGGCCTGGGCTCTCGCGAACTATTACTCTACGACTATAGTGGAATTATTTGTTACTCCAACAATTTTTTCTGGTCATGAGAAGCATTTTTTTTAAAAACGACAACTAAATATATTTATTTGATGCCGTATTTAATTAAAAAAATTTAGTATATTGTAACTAAAAATGTCTTTCAGTGATTTGATTTTCAGTAACTTTGCAATTCCACCTATGCAACGATTGCTTATAACTCTCCGATATTTTTTAACTGGGACTCCAAATTAAATCGTGGACATAGTTGCCAGATTGCCTTGATCATGTCATAAACAAACTATTTTTAATGACTCCCGTATTAAGCAAAGATTGAGTGACCCTGCTAAATTAAGTGGCAGATATATTTATCTGCCAGTTAGTTTATCAGGGAGTTTGATGGTGAAACTGAAAAAACATATCAGCAACCTTTATCTGTTAGATACTGTTATAAGGCAGATAACTATCTGAAACTTTATCAGCAAGCGGTGAAACCGGCCCTAAGTCTAACTTTAGCAATATCAATACGGCATTGGATGAAAGTCTGGTGCCACCTTACGTTACCCAAAGTGGCATCATAAATATAATTCACGAACTTAATAATAAAAAATCCGCTGGACTTGACCGGATTTCCAACTTTATTATTAAAAAATTGCCAGCTACGGGTTCAAAGCATCTCACAATAATAATAAATAATTGTATTAACAACTGCTATTTCCCTAAAACTTGGAAGGCTGGTAGACTAACTCCGATCCTCAAAAGTAACAACATAGGCATTGAAAATTTTAGACCAATCTCTTCACTTTCTAACATTGAAAAAGTCCTCGAAAGAGTCCTCGCTATTTCCTTAGACCAATTCTGTTACGTCAACAACATTATTCCCAACGAACAATTTGGGTTCAAGCCAGCCCATTCGACGGAGCATGCCCTATTGGTTATTCAGGATGATATCATTAAAAGTCTAAGAAGAAAGGAGGTCTTAATCCTCTGCTCCCTTGATATAAAAAAAGCTTTTGATTCGGTCTGGCACACAGGACTGATGCACAAATTGAAATGTATAAATCTTCCATTACAACTCCGCAGAATAATCAACAATTTTCTTCTTGACAGAACATTTAGAGTATCTATAGACAATGTACTTTCAAATGAGATGCATATTTCGGCAGGGCTCCCTCAAGGCTCAATACTAGGCCCTAAACTATTTAATATATTCCTTCATGACTTTCCACACACAAACAACTCTATATCTAAAGCTTTACTTTATGCGGATGACACCATAGTTCATGCTATGGATGCGGACCGGGAAAGGTGCATGATAGCACTGGTTAGACACTTGGACCAATTAAATAAATTCTACAGACTCTGGAGACTCGGGATAAATGAGCAAAAATCAAATATTATCTGTTTCAGAAATGCCTGGGGGAAAGGTAACAGGGCGCTACGGAAATGCCGGTCTTTAAACATCAGAATTAATAATATCGAAGTACCCTACAAGAAGGAAATAAAATATCTTGGAATCAACTTAAATAACTTATTTAAATTTAACTACCATATTAAGTTAATGATTAAGAAAGCAAAACAAACAACAGGTCGATTATATCCAGTACTGAACCACAAAAGTAAGCTCAATACTGAATCCAAGGTCCTTATTTATAAGCAAATCATAAGACCTGCCCTGACTTACGGGTACCCCACCTGGTTTACAATCTCTACTACCTGGGCGAAGAATCTTGAAAAAACGGAAAGAGCAATCTTAAGAAATTGCTGTAACATGAAATTTAAAACTAGAAATAGGTATTACTCCAATCACGAACTATATGATAGGGCCAATATAACCCCCATACTAACTTACCTCAAAGCAAGTTGGATCTCCAGGGCCCCCAGCATGGCCACGCACCCAAACCACATAATTAGGAACTGCTATGAAAACTCAAGGGATGTAAGTGAAAACTATTACTTAAACCCCTTAAATCTCCTAAATAATAGAATAAAGAGGGACACCTTCTACCAAGGAAGAGACTCGCAGCACAACAGGGGATAACTGCACTGTGACTTATTGTAGTAAAAAAATTAATAGCAATAATAAACAAAGGGATTTACAACTAAGGAGACAAAAACGATATAAACAAATAAACGAAAGGAGAGGAATTATCCAAATTGGGAGTTAACCCAACTTGCCTTTTAAGAAAAGTAAGAAATTTTCTAAATAAAACAAAATATTGTAATAATAGATGTAATATAGCAAATAACCTAAAATGTATCAAACAAACGATAGAAAATATAAACATTAACCTAGGTTTCACAAACTATTGAATTCAATAACAAGGTCTTAAACAAGAATAATTAAGTTAACCTAAGAAGAAAAGGAAGCTTTAAAACTAGATACTAGGAAACAAATATAAGAACAGACCATGAGCCTGTAATAAACGTACACACAATTTGAAAATATGCTAAATAAATAATAGTATACATAGACACAAACATATTAAATAGAGGTTCTTAAAACATAATTCAGACTTTATAGCTCAACACTTATTAAGCTGAACCATAACCTAATTCCCCAGGGAGCATTCGTTTTAATTTAAAAAAAAAAATACCTTCTGTACATAAAATGAATTAACTTTTAAGTCCAAGACTGAATCAATTTACTTTATTATAATTACAAAAAAAAACAAAAAAAAACCTATGTAATTGAAAGTTAACCTGGCAATGCCAACAACATATCAAGAAACCCACCAACTCGTTGGTATAAGTGTAGATAAAATACAAGAATCCCACAACCAAACTATTCACTTGGTTGAGTATTATAATGACAATAAAATGTACAATACATAGGGGACATCCATAAATTACGTGAGGTGATTTTAGCGATTTTTCGACCCCCCTCCCCCCTTGGTGAGATGTCGTGAGATTTGGCTCGACCCCCTCCCCCCCTTAAATCTCACGTGAGATTTTTAAAATTTTAAAAAATTTGTAGGATTTACACTATTATGGGTATTTTTAGTGTAAATACCTTAATCTGTGCTTGATTGCTTTTAGAAATCATAATTTGTGTTGAAGAACAGTACCACAAAATCATAACAGCACCAACTGGGCATGCACCCAATATAAACTACAATACCTGTGGATTACCATTTAGCAGGTGATTCTGCCTACCCTTTGGAAACCAACCTCAGGGTGCCTTACAGGGATAATGATTTCTTAACAAGAGAACAGAAAACTCCTGTATTTGTAGAGCAAGCATATGGAATATAAAAAAAATTTAGAATTTTACAATATACTGACATACGAAGGTTGGCTTTGGCATCCATTGATTCGTTTTTAGAGAGTAACGACTTGACTGTTTGAATAGTATCTAATGGTAGAGCCATTTATGACTCTGGAGATATACAAACTTCGGAGCATTCTTCTATATATGTCATCGTTAGGTAAAAAACCTGTGACTGAAAGACCCAGGGGGGTTATCCTGGAATCCGATTCGAAAGTCATGAAATTCGGAAATAAGAAAATGGTATCTTCCACCGAATTCGAAATAAATTTGTCCGCCTGTTATCGGATTTCAGTCCGTGAATAAAGCCATTGCCGCATGCCCTGCTTTTATTTGTTTATTTTAAAATATTCTAAAAACTCTTTAAATATTCTTGAAACAATTTATTGTTCGCATCAAAATGTCAAATTAAGTTAATAAATGAAGTTGGTTGGCTGAAAATAATTTCTTTTATCAGGCATCGCTACTACCTTCCGTTTACTTCCTACTTTCGTATCGCCTTAGAAAAGCGGAGTCTGAAGTCACAGCCAGCTTCTCAAATTGACGTTTGAGCCGCCTGTACATCAGGATACAGATCCAAGCGGATCTGTTACACTGTAAAAAAATATGTAAATTCACAGTCCAAATGTATAGTAAAATTACAAATCGCGGTATGAAATACTAATTTACTACAAAATTATTGTAATTTTACTATATATTTTGTAATTTCACATAAAGAAATTGGGAATCTCCAATACTGCATGACGTAAATGTTGATTACATGAATGTGACCTATATTTTACACAATGTTGTGTATTTTTCTTAATCGTTTATGTAGGAGAATTACAATATTTCGTAGTATTATTTATCAATGTTATGTACTGAAGTTTGTACTGTAATTTTACAGTAAGAGGCGTAATTTTAGAACTTATATTTTTAGTAAAATTACAAATTGTTCATTAAAATTGTTCATTAGGATTAAATTTTCCCTCTCATAGATATAATTCACAGGTAACAATGGAATACTAAGCATATAATACCCGATTGTTCTTAAGTTAAGGTCAGACCTTTGACTTCGGTCAGGGTCTGGGCAGTTTTTGTAACAGCCAAAATTTTTTTGATAATTTTTGATGCTTAGAGCCGATTCACACTAGTAGTTTGAAGCTTGCAGATTGAAGCTTTCATTGCGAATCGGTCTTGCATGTTGAGCAAAATGCTATTTTTATGTATAGGGAGAGGGCGGGCATACACAAAAGTTTTGGAAATTTACAAAACTATGAAGTGAAAGTTCCAATACTGATTGTATTTTTACATCGCACAAATAATGTATATTTACTACACAGTTGGTAAAAATGCGTAAAGTAGAATTGGAATATTCCTAATAATATATATTGCAAATTTACAAAACTGCTTGTGAATAAAACTTCCAGTATTATTTTTGTAAAATTACCACAGAAATTTTTTACAGTGTAGACTTCCATTTTTCACAACTCTCGATAATGATAACAAAAGGTTTTCAAAATCTATCTTGGCCTCTAGTGGGTATGTCAGAGCAGATGGTCGTCGATTCAAAATTCGAGTTCTGTAAGATGCTTAGATAACTAATTATGTCGCCTGGTGCAAATGTCTGCTTTTGTAGTGACAATGCACTGCAGACAGCATGTGTTCTGACTGATGTGAAAAGAGCCGATTCTTAATATAATCTCTATGATTGCAGTAGGATTGGGTACATTATGCACTTGAGATTCTTAGGAGCGCATTAGGTTCCAGGTTTTTCAATTGGGCTTCTAGGCCTTTTTGTTTTGTTTAAGCTTAGACCCCCACACTAGTTCATCGTAGGGTCGCAATCTGTCCAAAAATGGTGGTATAAGTCAATGCATATATTACTTTCGCAGTTTTTCCCAGACCATTGTATAAAGAGATAAGCATTTTTCATCACGTCTTCATTCCCAGATATTTAAATTATTTTCTTTACTTTTTTCTGGATGTTCCAGTTGGATGGTATTTTAAACAGTGAACAAATACAGTGTAAACGGCAGTGAAAAATTTTTATACCCAATTGCTATAGAGTCGAAATATAGTAATAGTATCACGTATACTTTTGATTCATTATTCCTTCTCTATTTGCAATATGTTTTGATAAAACCTTTCACCATGTTCATCTGATACTGCACCAAGATTTTCGTGAATGAAATCTAAGTGCGGTCCGAAAAGACGATTTTAAAGATTTTCTCATTTACAGATATTGTTAAAATTGAAAAAAACAAAAAGATATTAAGAAATATTGCAAAAAAAATTACAGAAAAATCGAAAAATACCCATTCTGAGGGCTAAAAGGGCTGAGGGCTAAAAAAGTGGGCTTCTCGGAGTAGAAAATCGGTAAACTTTATAACCCCTTATTAAAAAGCATAAAAAGAAGCGCTCTGCCAATTTTCAGCCTGTACCTAATTATTTCCGCTATATCGCTTTTTTCGGCTTAATTTACCTGTACTATTAATTTAACCCAGTTTTCTCGCGATTTTACACTGTTTCTTGCGGAAAAAAATTACGTGAGATTTGCGGAGACCTTCCCCCTCCCCCACGTGATATTTGGTGAGATTCGGCTCGACCCCCTCCCCCCCCTAAACAACTCACGTAATTTATGGACGTCCCCTAAATAAATCAGACAATACTGAAAGATAAGTATACCTATATTAAGCTGTACCCCAGAAGGAACTTAGAGAAGAACTGAATCAGTAATGCAAGAAATTATGTCTGATACATGTCACTACTTACCAATGTAATGTGTGGAAAGCGTAAGTGTAACCTGCAATAGGGCATTTTCTGACACGCCATCAAATGCCAATGTATTGGAGAGCCGCAAGGCACACACACGATGGCAGGCCGGCAAGATGAATAGGGAAAGTGTGGAGTAGGTATTATTTTTATTGGAAAAAACTAAATATTAGTTATTTCTAGAAAATAAAATGTGAAATAACAGCTCACATTTTTAATATGAAATCTAAATACCAGTTAACCTTTTGATTACTAGGCACTGGTAATATAAATTACATGACATACGATTAATTTTCAATTGCTGAATTAGTTTGATGTTATAAAACTTACTTTCTATTGAATAAATAAATGATAAATTAGGAAAAACTAAGAAAATTCCGCCAAGTTGTTAACAAAATGTATGAGAAATGTCAGCTCTCAAAACTTTGTGTGCCTTGCGGCTGTCTTGTATGGGTGTGTAAAAAATCCCCTATGGCCTCGCAGGCACTTACCACCCTAGGACATGACAATGTAAAAGTAATCGATTCCCTCATCGGGCTCGTAATGGGTCGTGCTTGCCAAGTAGCGTATACGATACCGCATTGATTTGGTATACATTACAGTTCCTACTGGGACAGTTGGCCCATTGCTAGTATAAGTAAACACATGTAAAACTCTGTAAATAATTATAAGCGCCATTGAATAAAACTTCTTTTGAGTTTGAGTTTTGAGTTTGATACAATCTTTTTAAAGTTTTTTATATTATAATAAGGAGCTAGTTTCTGTTATAATAGAAAATGTGAAATGTCAGCTCAAGAAAATTTCAAGATATTTTGAAGTCAAGTAAGTGAACCGAAAACGCAACTTGAGTTTCAAGTAAATTTCAAGACAAGAACTCAAGTAAATCATGTAAACGTAATGATGTAGTTGACGTTTAATTGTAAAAGTAGTATTTGAAATATTTATTTATTTAAGATTTTTTAAAAGGAGGGAAAGTCACGGACAATGAAATAATGATGAAATGATGGCACTAATACTTTTTGCAAAATTGTTGTTCATGTACTGCAAAATGTTACGTTTTTATTAAAACCGTTACCAGTAGCAACCGCTGCATATATGTAAATATTTCAAATATTTAGCAAGAGAAGAAGAAGAAATAGCAAGCTCGAATATTTACTAAATGAAAAAGTACTAGAATTAGCAAGCAATTAGACGGTTTCGCACACGGCCTTTGTCGAGTAATTTACTAAAATCATTTAGTTGAGTCAATCCATTCCATTTCTATTTTTTCGGTCGAGTAGCGGCAGGATGCCATGACTTTGTTATGCAAATTGATTAATTTTATAGTTTTTACTTTGCTATCTTGTCGTCTGTTCATTTTGACACTTTACTTACTAATGCACTGTGTTCGGACACTTTTTAGCTACTAATACGTTTTAAGACGTTTAGTGGTAAGTAAATTACTCGCAACTCGACTAAAATACTGGCATAGTCTGTTCCAGCCTTTACTCCTAGAACTATCTGGGCGGGGGCAGCGGAGGTAAAAAATCGTCTCAGGTGATCCCGTCCAGGCGACGGGCTTCCACAGACTCGAGTGATGATAGACCTCAAGTTCGTGAAAGCTCGCACCCCTTACTTACAAGCTAATTAACTTAAACACTATTCTAGAAACTAAGAACTATCTAGCCGGAGTACCGCGGAGGGCCTGCCTCGCTTGAACTCCGACCAGACGACGAGCTTCCACGGGCTTGAGCTGAGAGAATTACCATAAGCTCGTGGAAGCTGGCACTACTAACCTAGACTTACTTAAATCTAAATTTATTACTAAAGTAAAAACTAGAACTAGTCCTATCTAAGCCTAATCATTAAAATTAAATTACAAGCTAACCTAGTATATATATATCTAAAGATTTTAGGGCGAATACGCAATAATTAGTCGCCCTCAAACCACCAGTACAAAGTGCTGACGTTGGCGGCATCTTTTTTGTCCTTTTCTGAGATTCTTGTACAAAACCTCAAGAGATCCTGAACATTCACATCCTCTTCGTTAAAAGCTTGTCACACGCCCTGCGATGCAAGTGGTAGAATAGAGGCACCCCCGATCTACTTGACGAATCTTTTTGAATCCAGATAGACAAATGCCTCTGGAGGAATAAAGCCGCGTTCACAAGCTGTTTTGTGGTATCTCGCGTTCGGGTAGAACACTCCCCGAATGAGAGGATTGTCGCTCTCCGTCGCTCCAACAATATGGCCTCGAATCAACTTGAATATGAAGTTGTCGATACTATTAACAAATGCCTTTTCATAGAGAACATTTTTGGGGTGAAACTTTTTGAAGCCAGATTCGGATGTCCGATACAGCCTTAAGCACGCTCTTAAGCATTGCCTTTCGAAAACCCGAATCTTTTCATGTAAAAAGGGCATATGTTGAACCATACTGGGCAACCATATGTTAAAATCGGTCTGACCAAGGCTTGATAGCAGATCACCTTTACCCGTGGGCTTTGATGCCTGCTATAGAAAAGCATTTTTGTCATGTGAAACGCCTTGTTTGCCTTGTCAAGAGCAGCACTTACATTTCTATTGAAATATAAGTACTGCTCCAGGCAAAGCCCAAGGTATTTCATTTCCGATTTCTTTTCTAATGCTTGTCCAGCATTGTTCGAAATTCGGAAATTTTTCTAATTCCTCTTGTACCGGCACAATGGAGCTCCTTGCTGGTGACAGCAAGGCTACTACCATCGTGCTTGGGTAGACATAAAAATTTTGAAAACACACATCCTCCCTAGTTTCCTAAATATTCCTAGGGGATGCTAAGCCGGTCACACGGTTCACGCTAGCTCGCCGGAAGGGGTCGTGGGGTGTGTGACCGGATCGATACATATTGGGTTCACCACTTACCTAATTATCTGTGCGGAAGTTCTTCATGTCCTCATCGTTCCCAGGTCCATCCCATCAGAGATCCATGACTGGTACCACTGAATCGTGGGACCCGTACCCGCGTCGCATGATCGCCGGGGGATCCTAGAGAAATAAAAGCTCCCTCCCCAACCATCCTGTATACTCAAAGAAACCTTAGTACTGCATGGTTAATATAGACGTAAAACAGTTTATATAACCTTCAAAATACATATTTTATTGTAACAGATTCTTGCAAGTACACATAAAAATCCAACGTTAGTAGAAATAACAATTTATGAAAAAGAGTACGTGTATTATGTGTCCTGGGGTACAAGTGGGCACCACAAAAAACTCGAGGACGAATTTGCTTGAACAAAAAAAACACAACTACGAAAGGGAACGACAACGTCGAATTGGCCAACTCGGTGTTAAATTAGGTTACTCGTAATCGCCCTATAACAAAAAAAAAACCCAAAAATGTTCTGCGCAATCGCTTCAATAAGAAATCTCGAGTGCCTGTTTGCTCCTCAAAAATTGCTAGTGTTCAATATTTAAAAGTTAAAGTTGTTAATACTTTTTTAAATAGTTTAGTTGATAAAAATGTAGAGAAATATTTAGAGTGAAGAGTAAATATATACTTCAAAAAAAATGGTAGATATGTTTAATATAGGTAATATGTACTATATAGTATGTTAAAAATAGTAAAATTAGCCACGTTAACAAAAGTGGAAATTATTTTTTGTGTGTAAGTAATATAATTAAGAATTGTATATATAATTGTAAGCATAAATTCCTGAAAAAAAATGAAGTAACGTATACCAATCTTCAAGGAAGAAAATACAACCATTAAGTTAGTTAATGTTAAAATTAATAACAACCATCAAATAAAGCTCAACCTTAATCTAATTTAAAAATCTTGAAGGTGTCGAACAATTTTATAGGGCCTCCACAAATCCTCTTGAGGCCATCAATATACACCTCACGACACCAAAAACTGAACCTCACAAGTATTTCTTTGATGTTAATCGGCAGGGCAAAACGAGTTTTCCACTGGCTTCATACTACACTTTCACAATTTTGCGCAAATATCAATGTACAACTACGTTTGATGAATATTCTTGCCGGCACTCGTCCAGAACAGGAGATGCTATGGGGAAACCCCTCTGGCTCACCCGTATATAGGAAGGCTTCCTCTTCCAACAAAACTTCAAATATTCTTTTTCGACTGCAACTAATTAATTGAACTACACGCTACAGGCGAGCTATATCTATTCTCCACATGAGCAACCATGGAACCACCAGTATCGGATTTTTTCAGGAACCTCCAACAACGCCAACATATACCTCTTTAGGGATTCACCAGCAACATTTCATCTCAGGGGCGCACCTCCAAAATATATGTTAGTAACTATATTGCACTCGCCCAAAGTTTGGTAATGGGAGTATAATTGAATCAACAGAAGATGAATCGATATGAATCGCTTAGTAAAAGGACACGTTCCACAATAATTCTAACTGAAATCACTGAAACTCTCAAAACAAACAAAACTATAAACCTCTCTAGGCCAAAGACGGAAACTGACTGTCAAAAAAATCTATTTTTTTCTATTCCAAGAAAAATTTTGTTTCTTCTCGCCTACTTTATGTTAAAATTTGGAACTAAAATTTTCGTTAAGTGACTTGATTAATCGTTCAGGCAATTTCCAATAATTCATAAGGAGAATTTTTTTCTGTAGGTAACCGACCGTTACACTCTGTACATTGTAAGAAGCTCTGTTTAAAACAGTCCGAAAGAGGATCGATTCGCATTTCCTAAAATTGATCTTCAACTTCCAATCGAATAGCATTCGATTGTTTCGAAGTCACGTTGCAGGAGTGTCTGGATCACCCCAATCTTCGGCCCCGTCCGGTACACAATCAGGTCATCCGCGTACGCTAATGCGAAGGAAAAGGGCATTGTTTAACGCATTGTTAAACAGAGTGGTGTATGTGTCTATAGCCACCAGGGGCAAATGCTTTAAAACGTTATTTGGAGTACCATCCAACCCAGACGACTTCTTATTGGGCCATTCCATGAAAATTCGACCAACGTCTGGGAATCGACCTTTACCAATTTCCTTCAAATTTTGTACATTTGGAGTACAAGTGACTAGTATTACGTAGGTGAGTTATTTTGCCAAAATGTTAGGTAGTTTCATATATAACGGTACTTAAATATTTTGAAATTTGCATAATACCAGTCCTTTTAAAAAATCGTACAAAGTGCAATTGTTATCCTAGTGCTATAATATATACAACATATTGAAGAAAAACCTTCAAGCTACACGATGGCGTTGTTAGAATTTATCTTTGGGGTTGCGCAACGCCCCGAAGCGGCCAAAAACCACCCCCGGTTGTCCTGTAAAAAAAACGCTTTCCCTCCGTTTTCGAGGCTGCTGAACATGATGGTGGTGAAAGGCCCTTCGCAGACTTGTCCATAATTTCAAACCGGTTTTAATATGAGCTCAATAGTACACTCGGAACTCACTTTTCTCCATCATTTTCGTGTAACGATTGTAATGCCTATGGAGTAGTGTGGGGTGCAAGCACAGCGAAGCAGCTTTGCCGAGAGCGAAAACATGCTTGTGTTAGTGTAATGGACGGTGAAACCAGAAAATGTTTGGGTGAACAAATTATGGAAAATTATGGAAGAAAAACTGTCTTCCTTGCGACCCCTTGCCTATCTTTTGTTTTGATGTTATGGACAAGTGTGCGGAAGGCCATAGTGCCTTACAATCATCTCGTTTCTGTTTTGTTTCATTTGCGGGAAGGGATTGGAGGGGTTTAAAAAAATTTATCCACCACCACCGTGCGCAGAATCCTCGAAAACGGGTGGAAATATATTTTGGCGGTGATATTACAAAAAAAAATGCATCCCTTTTGGGGGAGATTATTGGCCGGTGGAGAAGTTGGTGGGGGTCGGAAGCTATATTCAACACCACCATCATGCTCAGCACCCTCGAAAACGGAGTGAAAGTTTTTTTTAAGGGAAACTGTGTAAAAGGAGTTTAACCCCTCTTGGCAGTGGTTTTTGGCCGTTTTGGGGGTTGCGCAACCCCAAAGAGAAATTCTAACAACGCCATCGTGTTCAGCATCCTCGTAAACGCGGGAAACTGTTTTTTTTACAGGGAAACTGTGTTAAAGACGTTTAACACCTCCTGGGGGTGGTTTTTGGCCGTTTTGGGGGGTTGCGCAACCCCAAAGAGAAATTTGGAGAAAATCCCAGAAGAGCTTTTTGAGATACCCAATAGGCTAGTGCCGATAGTTTTTTGGAAAAAAAAATTAATAGCAGGGAGGGACCAGCAATGAAATGTCGTTAAGGTCATAACTAAACGAAAAAAACATTTTTAAACTCGAAAAAAAGGGAAATGGTAAAATGGGGATGCTATTTAGGGGTTAAAAACGATTTTTTGCGATTTGCAGTGAAACATGACCTCCTAGTGGAAAATGTTTAATACAAAAGTTGTAGATAATAAAAAGATCTAAAACTTTTGTATTTAACATATTTTGACATAACCTCAAATTTCGAAGAAAATGGCGGAAAATCGATTTTTCAGTTTTTAATTTTTTTCTCCCGTAAAAATAATTCAATTTACATAAAAATTTGTAAGGGTATACCTTGTGTTGCGTTAAATAAGCATGATTTTTTTTTTGTTTGGAAACCGGATAGTTTCCCAGAAATTAACATTTTTCGAAAAAAATACCCTTATCTTGCACGGACAACTTTATTGATGTTTTTTTCGAATTTTGATATTCAATAAGTGCTCATCTAACCATTGAAACGTCTAGTTTGAAATGGTCTATACATTTTGAAACTTTATTTTCATTAAACCGCTTAAAATTAAGAAAAACCGAACACCTGATTTTTCGAATCACGTACATATTTCTCGATTTTTTCAATTTTTTTCAAATTTTTTAATTTTTTCTGTTAATGAGGGATTAAATTGTAATAACAGAACATAAATAAATTTAATTATATAAAGAGTGGCAAAACCATCCTGAAAATTTTAAATAAATAAGAAATAAAATAACAATTTCGTTTGAATTGAATTACGCCGTGACTAGGTAAATGTTTCCAGTTTCGTAATAAAATTTTTACAGCATCATACTAAATATGGTTTTGGGAGATTTTTTATACATTATTTATTTTAATTAATTTAAAAATTATAGATTGACAATATGACCGTATTATTTCCAAAAAAGATGATCCAAATGATTTGTATGAAATCAAAGCAGTTTGGTTCGGTCGAGCAAACAAAGATTTGACCACAAATACAAAATAATGGAAAAATTAACAGCCGCTCACATTCATCGAAAATCTCAAGCTAGTTATAATAGACTATTTCTTATTTCTTATTTATTTAAAGTTTTCAGGATGGTTTTTCCACACTTTCTGTAATTAAATTTATTTAATGTAAGTAATATTATATGACACTAAGTTCTGTCATTAAAATTTAATCCCTCATTAACAGAAAAAATTAAAAAATTTGAAAAAAATTGAAAAAATCGAGAAATATGTACGTGATTCGAAAAATCAGGTGTTCGGTTTTTCTTAATTTTAAGCGGTTTAATGAAAATAAAGTTTCAAAATGTATAGACCATTTCAAACTAGACGTTTCAATGGTTAGATGAGCACTTATTGAATATCAAAATTCGAAAAAAACATCAATAAAGTTGTCCGTGCAAGATAAGGGTATTTTTTTCGAAAAATGTTAATTTCTGGGAAACTATCCGGTTTCCAAACAAAAAAAAAATCATGCTTATTTAACGCAACACAAGGTATACCCTTACAAATTTTCATGTAAATTGAATTATTTTTACGGGAGAAAAAAATTAAAAACTGAAAAATCGATTTTCCGCCATTTTCTTCGAAATTTGAGGTTATGTCAAAATATGTTAAATACAAAAGTTTTAGATCTTTTTATTATCTACAACTTTTGTATTAAACGTTTTCCACTAGCGGGTCATGTTTCACCGCAAATCGCAAAAAATCGTTTTCAACCCCTAAATAGCATCCCCATTTTACCATTTCCCTTTTTTTCGAGTTTAAAAATTTTTTTTTCCTTTAGTTATGACCTTAACGACATTTCATTGCCGGTCCCTCCCTGCTATTAATTTATTTTTTTTTCCTCATTTAAATCCGCTTTGGCACTAGCCTACAAGGATAAAGGACACTTAAGATGTCCTTTGAATCCTTTTCCGTCGAATATCCTTTTTGGCATTTTTATTTAATAGCTTGAAAGTTTTTCTTCAAAATGATGTATTTATCATAGCGCTAGGATAACATTTGCACTTTGTACGGTTTTTTAAAAGGACTGGTACTATGCAAATTTCAAAATATTTAAGTACCGTTATATATGAAACTACCTAACATTTTGGCAAAATATTGGACCTGCGTAATAATTTTCACTAGTACTCCAAATGTACAAAATATGAAGGAAATTGGAGAAGGTCGGGGTCTAAATTTCCTTTTTTTGGTTGAATTTTCATGGAATGGCCCATTGTTTAGATGGCGAAATATTAACAGGAGATCGATTTTCTAATGAAAGTGAATTTAGTTGGGCCGCGGGAATGTCATTCGCTGGGCAGCCTTCACTGAATTCGATAATTGATCGATTCTCGGATTTCCAAGCTTCAATTTCATTAGATAATCTTAAATAGTTCAGTAAGGCGCTATTCTCAAGGTCAAAATTCGCGCGAACATTGGTGTTCACCGAATAGATTCCCTGGTAATATAAATAGGCCTCCACTTTTGGGTGAAATTTTCACTGGTTCATTTTTAGGGAGTGTTACTCTGGACTGAGTTTACGCTGAGAATGGCAACACGGCAGGCCCATCTTTAGAGGAAGCACGGACTTTTGGATTACGGACGGTTCCAAAATCGATAATAGGGTAGGACTGGGGGTACATGGCACAGGGAGCAAAATATGCATGGCCCTAAGCATTCCCGCCTGCAGAGATACTCACCAACCAGGTGTTTGCCCAGACTTGTATTAATAGAGCTGCAAATATCTCTAACATCGTTATTGTGTGGACAGTCAAGCTACCCTGTTATCTATCAAATCCCACAGGGTGTCATCAAAGGCTATTCTGAATTGTCTCCTACACACATATGTTTGCGCAATTAAAACGTTAATTCTGCAGCTTCCATGTGCACCAAGATCATTCAGGCAGGCGTGAGTCTGTTTACTTCCTGTTTGTTGTCAATAAAAAAACGTCTGTTTTCGAGCTTAGATCAATGCAAATCTGAGCTTTTAAAAGTGTTTTATTTCAAAACGCTTAAAGCCCGGGACACACATATCCGCACCGCATGACGGCCGGGGGTTGGACAATACACGGTGAGAAATTAAATAAGTAAAATTTGACGCGGTGCGGACACGGAGGCGCGGAAAAGGGGGGCTGACTGGTAAGATTTTACTGGTTTACTTTCTCTCCGTGTGTTGTTCAACACACGGCCGTCATGCGGTGCGGACGCGGTATTTCGTGTCCCGGGCTTAACACGTTTTATTTTGACGTCACCCATTTGATTAACATTGTCGACACTTTTAAAACGCTTAAAAGTGTTTAAAAAATGCCTACAATGTTAATCAATTGGGTCACGTTAAAATAAAACGTTTTAAGCGTTTTGAAATAAAACACTTTCAAAAGCTGAGATTTACAGTGTTCGCATTGCACCATTACGTAATTAACGAAATGGCGGACTTGTGTAGTTATGAAAAAATAAATGCTTTAATAAACCAACCAAACCAAAACCACCTCTGTCCTCATTATTTCATTATTTAAATTAGATTAGCTCGTTAAAACCAATTCAACATGACCATATATGTTTACAATTTAATTTTTCCTATCCATAATAAATTAAATTCATTACCAGAATTAAGTAAATATTGACAGGTGATAAGATTATGATAATGTTTAAAACAGGCAAAACATCATTAATTTTATTTATATCTCGTAATCAGTTTGTTTATAGGCGATAACTAAGTGACAAGAACGCAAGTGCGAATTTTTGCAATTTTCCCATAATTTTGTTAGCAATTTATTAAAAAATTTTATGGTTATAGAACATATATCACCACTTATTAAACGATAACAGCCAGGAAGATATAATTTACCGTGCGTGTCCCTTCATGACTTTAGCTAGAATTTGCCTAGTACGGAAATTGCTTTGTAGTTGCGACTACAAGGACCTTGCTATTTCAAGGATTGTAATATTTTTCCAAATAAACCCGTAGTCTAGATAAAATTGCAATTTTCTACTTTTCGCATTTAACTTGTTGTTTGTGCTTGTCATAATTTTAGTTTTATTCATGTGACATTAACAAAAGCGACGTAATATAAAATGTCTCTCATTTTCCAGTTTCCCACTTTATGAAAGAAATTATTTAATTCTTGATTTTTATATCCGAAGACCGAATTGCAATTAAATTTCCCAGTTGGATGCTTGTCTGCAAGTGAAGCATAAGCAGAACTTATTGTTACATGGATCTAACTGACAAAAGAAAATTTCCATCCTTGCAGCACAAGATAGAAGATAATAAAAGGGAGAAATATCAAGTCATCTTATACGAAAAGGAATTGAGGCTAATTATATTGTTAGATAATGAGATCACTTAGGGGTTAATTTGTCTACCAGAAGATTTATGAGAGAATTGTTGAAAGTTGATATTACTCTTTTTATTCAGAGGCTTGATGCTGGGAATGGGAACATGATTTTTGCATACCTATCAGTTACAGCATTTATTTGAAAGCATGTTTGTTAACATAATGATATTGAAAATTATATCTGGACAAGGGATAGGGCTATTAAGGAATAGATGAATTCTATTGAGGTCTATATTTGTGGATTTGTTTTATTTATTTGTTTGCTAGATGACCCGACAGATCTTGTCCTACCCAACTTTCAATAAATTTATTTGTAATAGTTTTGGGAATTTGTGACGAGCTATTGAAAATGTGTAAACAGCAAAAATGAGAAAACAATTTCTGAAAAAAAAAATTCTGAAAGTTTCTGAGTGATATGGATGGACAGGACACTGCTCTTCACGAAGTAACGGGCACCGTGGAATACTCCCTAGAATACAAACAGTTCACCCTGGCAACCTTCCTTCCACAGCAGCACCGAAGGTATCCGGGAGGCCCTGACGATACCCGCGATCCACATTCGAAATAGTCAATGGATCCTTCGCATGCTGGAAACTCGAATCATCCTTAGCAGATGGGGAAATAGCAGAGTCATAAAGTCGACGTGCCTCGGCACACCTCAGGGTGGAGTCCTCTCGCCTCTGCTTTGGCTCATGGCCATATGGGCGAGATCCATATGGGCGAGAGCTACAGAATAAAGGCAGTTGCCTATGCGGACGACATGGTGATATTAGTATCTAGAAAATTCATCCACACACTCAGGGAGATTATGGAGTTGACACTCGAAAAGGTAAGCGCTTTGTCCAACCGCGGCGGGCTAACAGTTAACCCGGAAAAGACAGTACTGATGCTTTTCAGCAACAGGACTAAAATACCCGCCTTTAGTCTACCTACGGTTGAATCTGAGCTTATCCCAGTCAGCTAAATACTTGGGTCTTATTCAGGACCCAAAGCTGAAGTGGAGATTGAATATCGAAGAAAGAGCAGGAAGGCCAGGATAGCTTATTATGCCTCTCAGCAGACTTTCGGCAAGAGATTGAAGTGGCACATGGTGCGCTGGTTATACACGGCAGTGATTAAACCGGTGCTCACCTATGGCTCCGCCGTATGGTGGCCCGCTCTTGCCAAAGAATATAACAGATCCATCATCATCATAAATAGCTCCACAGCCTGTTATTGGCCTTGGATTCCTGCAACATCCTCCTCCAGAACTGTCGGTCCTATCTCTTTTTTGGACGTTCGGCGCCTCTATGTCCATCTGGCCTCTTGTTCGTCATAATTTTTGTTATGTTGTCATCACTGCTACGTTCAACATGTCCTGCCAATCGTATTCTGTTAATTTTTATAGTTTTTACGATGTTTGGATCTTTGTACAACAGTTCGTGATTGTATCTTCTCCTCCAAACACCGTTTTCGTTGATTCCTCCATATATTGTGCGTAGGATTTTTCTTTAAAACACCCCAGGAGATGTTCTTCGTTACTGTTTAATGTCCAGGTTTCGGATCCATACAGTATTATTGGCCTTATAAGAGTTCTGTATGGTTTAACTTTAGTCCTCCTTGATATGTTCCTTGTTCAGTGAAATGGGTCTGACATTTTATAATCCTCCGATTGTGTTACTCCACTTCTTTGCAATACACGTTATGCATATTGCCAATAATAATATTTGTATATTTCTGATAGCTTTTAAACTTTTATTTTAGACAAACATTATTGTATTTATTATTTAAAAGTTTTATCTTTACAATAAAATTACGTAACTTTTTATTACACAACCGTTACAAAAACTCAAATAGAGGAAGTTCCTATTTGGTTGAACTTCTAACTAATACTCTCACAATATTTCAAAATTCTTTCTATAGAACAATGGGCCCTATTCTGTAATTTTACATAAAATAATATTTTATGTTATTTTGTGATGATAAAGTTTATTCTTCATAAAATAAAACTAAAATATTTTAAAAATTCGTATTCTGTCATGCTTTCAAAAAAATTATTTTATGAAGTCTGTTATGAACACTTAACATAAAATATTTAGTACAATCCGCTATAGGTTCTATTACGTTTTGAACAGCTGATCGGTTGAAAATGAAAACAAATAAAATTATGAATGAAAACAAACAAAATCAAAGCGCGCCTTGTTTCAGTATCTGACAAAATACATTTTTCTTAATGCGTTGGGCATATTAATTTTTAATTTAACTCAAAACTCAATGAAAACTAGTTTCACGAAAATGTCAATTCCCGTCTGTTATTTTCATAAAATAGGTTAAAATACCTCTAAAATGTGCTGCTTAGATTATTTTATGTTATGAAGGATAACAGGAAATATTTTATGTTATAATCGACTAGCTGGGACCCGGTGCGCCTATGCTGCACCCATAAACCAATAGTAGTAATCAGGTGATATGAATTTTGAATTTGGAATGACTCCACACAGAGCTAATAATATTCTACTTGTCATGCCCTTTCATTTAATACCCATAACGAATGGCTTGCAAAGAAAAAGGTAATCCACCATTTTGCGTTGGCCGACATTTTGAATTTGGAATGACGCCACAGAGCTAATAATATTGTACTTGTCATACCCTTTCATTTGATACCCATACCGAATGGCTTGCAAAGAAAAAGGTAATCCGCCATTTTGTGTTGGCCGCCATTTTAAATTTGGACCGATCGATCTGAAAATTTGGGAATCGTATTTTTTTCGGAAAAAACCAAAATAATATAGATCTGAGCTCTTTAGCAGTAATTCGAAGAGTACCTCCCATACAAAAGTTCGAATTTTACGGATATCGGTACACTACAGCCACCCGAAGTGTTCGAGATAGAGCAAAATAGACCGCGTAGGACCACCCGCCGTACCCGAAAACGCCTTTATACAAAAATTCAGGCCAATCGGATGAGCGGTTTCGGAGTCTATTGAACATTTACAGACATACTTTCACTTTTATATATATAGATTAAACCGAAGTTGCGTGTCAGTAAACAACTGTTACACGAATTCCCCTCTAGAATATAATAAATAAGTTTCTAAAAAATAAATTATTTGTTTCCTCATGCCTACAAATTTGCTCTCATCACTTCCCTGTTGTTTTTATTTTAAATGCGTTTTTCCGACAGCCGGTAAGTATGCTACATTTCGAAAAGAAAGGGAAATTTTGGAATTCCCCAAAACCTGGATAAAGACATCGATAAAACCTGGGTTTTCAGATTTGTATGGGGAAGAACTATATAGTTCATAGCTGGGACCCGGTGCGCCTATGCTGCACCCATAAACCAATAGTAGTAATCACGTGATATGAATTTTAATATACAGTAGGAGAGTTTGAAAAATGCAATTTTTTGGTATTTTTGATTTCAAATAACAAAATGTGAAACTATTAGGGATCTGACATTTTGATCAAGACAATAAAAACCATCCATTGACATGGCATTTTTCGAGATATGAATTTTCATACACAGATGAAGTGTCTCCATGAACCACTTATTTTCTGTATTTTGGATAGCTGGGACCCGGTGCGCCTTGCTGCACCCAACGTTTAAACATTTAAACATTGCACTCTATACGAAGAAAATAGATTGTCGACAGTACAAAGGGCTTTCCCTGAGCTCTAGTCTTCCACATAAAAAAAAAAAAAAAAAAAAATCCAAACCTTCAAAATTCAACTCTTCTTAACCAGTAACGAAAAACCAACTATTCCTATAAAAGTTCGAGACATTGGATTCAAAATGCATTTATTTGCAGTGTGACCAAAATTACCTATTATTGTAAAGCTCTGGGGCAGACAATATTTTTTGTCGGCGTGGCCCGTAATAAAGTTATGGTTCTTTCTGGTAAAATAAACACACACGAATATCCTTAAAAATATAACTACCCACCAAAAATAAATATTAGTGAAAGACTATTTTAAAATAAGGCTTTTTCCAGCAACTATTAGACACATAGTATAATTTCAAGAAAATATGTCATATCCACAGTGTTATCCATGCTATAATCTTTTTTCGTATGAACTTTTAGTTAAATTAAACACTCAATAATCGACAAATATTATTACATCCTGAAAGAAAACAAAATTAAAGGATTATATCTACTAATTTCATATTTAGAAATGGACTTTTGACGGTGATGGACATTATACGCTACAAATTACATGTCTTGCAATTGCTTGGCCCCTGGGTTCTCATCTGCAATGTCACTGACTCAGGTTTTATTTGTTTACCCAGATGCCAGCCTCTTCCCGTATTGCAGAATCCTAGACTTATACCTAAAAATTCAGAGGTGATGGGTTTCTTTCCTTCTTATCCATTATACATAAATCATCCCATATTTCCGTTTCTCCTTACCACCTTTCCAAAAAAACCTTGTTGATCAATTCTGAACCTATTGCTTAGAGAGCTTCAGGATACACTACATTCAATGTTTTTCCATTTGTAGCTAGAATGTCAAAATTTTCCGATTTTCCAACTCTTGAACAACCTACATACAGCTAACCGGGAAATGACACTTATTTGGCAAAATTCTTCCGCCATATTGGCCCCACAATTTTGAATAAGTTTTGATCATAAATTCGTTATTTACTACCTTAAAAATTCCCATATCCCGATTTTAATTGGAATCGGAATATAATTCGCAAACTCGTCGGCCATATTGGCGCGGCCATTTTGAATTTAAATTTTCATCATAAAGTCGTTATTTGCTACCTTAAAAAACCTCAGATACAGATTTTCATTGGAATCGGAACACAATTTGCAAATTCGTCGGCCATTTTGAATTTATAAGTTTTGACCACAAATTTGTTATTTGCGACCTTAAAAACCCCTAGATACCCACTTTCATTGGAATCGGAATAAAATTGGCAAATTCAACCATATTTCTGCGGCAATTTTGAATTTCGGTCATATTTCGGCGGCCATTTTGAATTTCGAAAATCGGGCTACGAGGTGGATCATAGGAGACCCCACCGACCTTCATGTAAAAATTCAAAGCTCTGTGATGACTTTCAACAAAGCTCTTCATGACAGCGCCATCTAGGAGTAGCTTTAGAAAGTAATAGAATAGCCTATGTTCTTCCCTTTAATGTAAATAGCATATGGTTAAAATTTCATTAAGATCGGTTACACGGTGTAGGAGCCTATTGCGTACAGACAGACAGACAGACAGACAGACAGACAAACATTCAGTTTTATATAGTAGATAAAATAAAATAGAATTTGTCGGACAGAATAGGATTTTAGAGAATTCTTTTATGTTATGGCATAACATAACATAAAATGATAAAATTTTACTGACAGAATAGGCCCCAATATTTGTGTGTCTATGTTTTTAAAAAATATTTTCTGTGTACAGTGTATACGTACGTGATATGACAATCTAAATTCTCCCAAGAAAACAAATTCGAATTCTATAATCCTTTTGGGACATAGAACTTTTTCTTAGATCCCGAGAATCGGTTGGAACAATATTCCTCATGTGATCTCGCAATTGCGCCACTAGGTCTGTTGGATCTGATACGTGCTGTGGGTCCCTCACAAAGATTTCTCCTGGAATACGTGGTGCTTGCCCATTAACTCATTCAGCCGGACTACAATTAAGATCCTCCTTAACAGTTGTTCTTAAACCAAGTAATATAGCTGGAATGTGCAACAACCAATTCGGATTAGTCATCTTAGCTCTAAAGGCCGGTACAGATTATGCCAGTATTTTAGTCGAGTGGCGAGTGATTTACTTACCACTAAACGTCTTAAAACGTATTAGTATCTAAAAAGTGTCCGAACACAGTGCGTTAGTAAGTAAAGTTTCAAAATGAACAGACGACAAGATAGGAAAGTAAAAATTATTAAATTAATAAATTTACATGGCAAAGTTTGTTCACACTTGTCTAGTGGCTTATCAAGTAATTAGTAAGTCATGGCAGCCTGCCGCTACTCGACCGAAAAAATAGAACAGGAATGGATTGACTCGACTAAATGATTTTAGTAAATTACTCGACAAAGGCCGTGTGCGAAACCGTCTAATTGCTTGCTAATTCTAGTACTTTTTCATTTAGTAAATATTCGAGCTTGCTATTTCTTCTTCTTCTCTTGCTAAATATTTGAAATATTTACATATATGCAGCGGTTGCTACTGGTAACGGTTTTAATAAAAACGTAACATTTTGCAGTACATGAACAACAATTTTGCAAAAAGTATTAGTGCCATCATTTCATCATTATTTCATTGTCCGTGACTTTCCCTCCTTTTAAAAAATCTTAAATAAATAAATATTTCAAATACTACTTTTACAATTAAACGTCAACTACATCATTACGTTTACATGATTTACTTGAGTTCTTGTCTTGAAATTTACTTGAAACTCAAGTTGCGTTTTCGGTTCACTTACTTGACTTCAAAATATCTTGAAATTTTCTTGAGCTGACATTTCACATTTTCTATTATAACAGAAACTAGCTCCTTATTATAATATAAAAAACTTTAAAAAGATTGTATCAAACTCAAAACTCAAACTCAAAAGAAGTTTTATTCAATGGCGCTTATAATTATTTACAGAGTTTTACATGTGTTTACTTATACTAGCAATGGGCCAACTGTCCCAGTAGGAACTGTAATGTATACCGAATCAATGCGGTATCGTATACGCTACTTGGCAAGCACGACCCATTACGAGCCCGATGAGGGAATCGATTACTTTTACATTGTCATGTCCTAGGGTGGTAAGTGCCTGCGAGGCCATAGGGGATTTTTTACACACCCATACAAGACAGCCGCAAGGCACACAAAGTTTTGAGAGCTGACATTTCTCATACATTTTGTTAACAACTTGGCGGAATTTTCTTAGTTTTTCCTAATTTATCATTTATTTATTCAATAGAAAGTAAGTTTTATAACATCAAACTAATTCAGCAATTGAAAATTAATCGTATGTCATGTAATTTATATTACCAGTGCCTAGTAATCAAAAGGTTAACTGGTATTTAGATTTCATATTAAAAATGTGAGCTGTTATTTCACATTTTATTTTCTAGAAATAACTAATATTTAGTTTTTTCCAATAAAAATAATACCTACTCCACACTTTCCCTATTCATCTTGCCGGCCTGCCATCGTGTGTGTGCCTTGCGGCTCTCCAATACATTGGCATTTGATGGCGTGTCAGAAAATGCCCTATTGCAGGTTACACTTTCGCTTTCCACACATTACATTGGTAAGTAGTGACATGTATCAGACATAATTTCTTGCATTACTGATTCAGTTCTTCTCTAAGTTCCTTCTGGGGTACAGCTTAATATAGGTATACTTATCTTTCAGTATTGTCTGATTTATTTAGGGGACGTCCATAAATTACGTGAGTTGTTTAGGGGGGGAGGGGGTCGAGCCGAATCTCACCAAATATCACGTGGGGGAGGGGGAAGGTCTCCGCAAATCTCACGTAATTTTTTTCCGCAAGAAACAGTGTAAAATCGCGAGAAAACTGGGTTAAATTAATAGTACAGGTAAATTAAGCCGAAAAAAGCGATATAGCGGAAATAATTAGGTACAGGCTGAAAATTGGCAGAGCGCTTCTTTTTATGCTTTTTAATAAGGGGTTATAAAGTTTACCGATTTTCTACTCCGAGAAGCCCACTTTTTTAGCCCTCAGCCCTTTTAGCCCTCAGAATGGGTATTTTTCGATTTTTCTGTAATTTTTTTTGCAATATTTCTTAATATCTTTTTGTTTTTTTCAATTTTAACAATATCTGTAAATGAGAAAATCTTTAAAATCGTCTTTTCGGACCGCACTTAGATTTCATTCACGAAAATCTTGGTGCAGTATCAGATGAACATGGTGAAAGGTTTTATCAAAACATATTGCAAATAGAGAAGGAATAATGAATCAAAAGTATACGTGATACTATTACTATATTTCGACTCTATAGCAATTGGGTATAAAAATTTTGCACTGCCGTTTACACTGTATTTGTTCACTGTTTCAAATACCATCCAACTGGAACATCCAGAAAAAAGTAAAGAAAATAATTTAAATATCTGGGAATGAAGACGTGATGAAAAATGCTTATCTCTCTATACAATGGTCTGGGAAAAACTGCGAAAGTAATATATGCATTGACTTATACCACCATTTTTGGACAGATTACGACCCTACGATGAACTAGTGTGGGGGTCTAAGCTTAAACAAAACAAAAAGGCCTAGAAGCCCAATTGAAAAACCTGGAACCTAATGCGCTCCTAAGAATCTCAAGTGCATAATGTACCCAATCCTACTGCAATCATAGAGATTATATTAAGAATCGGCTCTTTTCACATCAGTCAGAACACATGCTGTCTGCAGTGCATTGTCACTACAAAAGCAGACATTTGCACCAGGCGACATAATTAGTTATCTAAGCATCTTACAGAACTCGAATTTTGAATCGACGACCATCTGCTCTGACATACCCACTAGAGGCCAAGATAGATTTTGAAAACCTTTTGTTATCATTATCGAGAGTTGTGAAAAATGGAAGTCTACACAGTAAAAAATTTCTGTGGTAATTTTACAAAAATAATACTGGAAGTTTTATTCACAAGCAGTTTTGTAAATTTGCAATATATATTATTAGGAATATTCCAATTCTACTTTACGCATTTTTACCAACTGTGTAGTAAATATACATTATTTGTGCGATGTAAAAATACAATCAGTATTGGAACTTTCACTTCATAGTTTTGTAAATTTCCAAAACTTTTGTGTATGCCCGCCCTCTCCCTATACATAAAAATAGCATTTTGCTCAACATGCAAGACCGATTCGCAATGAAAGCTTCAATCTGCAAGCTTCAAACTACTAGTGTGAATCGGCTCTAAGCATCAAAAATTATCAAAAAAATTTTGGCTGTTACAAAAACTGCCCAGACCCTGACCGAAGTCAAAGGTCTGACCTTAACTTAAGAACAATCGGGTATTATATGCTTAGTATTCCATTGTTACCTGTGAATTATATCTATGAGAGGGAAAATTTAATCCTAATGAACAATTTTAATGAACAATTTGTAATTTTACTAAAAATATAAGTTCTAAAATTACGCCTCTTACTGTAAAATTACAGTACAAACTTCAGTACATAACATTGATAAATAATACTACGAAATATTGTAATTCTCCTACATAAACGATTAAGAAAAATACACAACATTGTGTAAAATATAGGTCACATTCATGTAATCAACATTTACGTCATGCAGTATTGGAGATTCCCAATTTCTTTATGTGAAATTACAAAATATATAGTAAAATTACAATAATTTTGTAGTAAATTAGTATTTCATACCGCGATTTGTAATTTTACTATACATTTGGACTGTGAATTTACATATTTTTTTACAGTGTAACAGATCCGCTTGGATCTGTATCCTGATGTACAGGCGGCTCAAACGTCAATTTGAGAAGCTGGCTGTGACTTCAGACTCCGCTTTTCTAAGGCGATACGAAAGTAGGAAGTAAACGGAAGGTAGTAGCGATGCCTGATAAAAGAAATTATTTTCAGCCAACCAACTTCATTTATTAACTTAATTTGACATTTTGATGCGAACAATAAATTGTTTCAAGAATATTTAAAGAGTTTTTAGAATATTTTAAAATAAACAAATAAAAGCAGGGCATGCGGCAATGGCTTTATTCACGGACTGAAATCCGATAACAGGCGGACAAATTTATTTCGAATTCGCATTGGTGGAAGATACCATTTTCTTATTTCCGAATTTCATGACTTTCGAATCGGATTCCAGGATAACCCCCCTGGGTCTTTCAGTCACAGGTTTACAAGACAGCCGCAAGGCACACAAAGTTTTGAGAGCTGACATTTCTCATACATTTTGTTAACAACTTGGCGGAATTTTCTTAGTTTTTCCTAATTTATCATTTATTTATTCAATAGAAAGTAAGTTTTATAACATCAAACTAATTCAGCAATTGAAAATTAATCGTATGTCATGTAATTTATATTACCAGTGCCTAGTAATCAAAAGGTTAACTGGTATTTAGATTTCATATTAAAAATGTGAGCTGTTATTTCACATTTTATTTTCTAGAAATAACTAATATTTAGTTTTTTCCAATAAAAATAATACCTACTCCACACTTTCCCTATTCATCTTGCCGGCCTGCCATCGTGTGTGTGCCTTGCGGCTCTCCAATACATTGGCATTTGATGGCGTGTCAGAAAATGCCCTATTGCAGGTTACACTTTCGCTTTCCACACATTACATTGGTAAGTAGTGACATGTATCAGACATAATTTCTTGCATTACTGATTCAGTTCTTCTCTAAGTTCCTTCTGGGGTACAGCTTAATATAGGTATACTTATCTTTCAGTATTGTCTGATTTATTTAGGGGACGTCCATAAATTACGTGAGTTGTTTAGGGGGGGAGGGGGTCGAGCCGAATCTCACCAAATATCACGTGGGGGAGGGGGAAGGTCTCCGCAAATCTCACGTAATTTTTTTCCGCAAGAAACAGTGTAAAATCGCGAGAAAACTGGGTTAAATTAATAGTACAGGTAAATTAAGCCGAAAAAAGCGATATAGCGGAAATAATTAGGTACAGGCTGAAAATTGGCAGAGCGCTTCTTTTTATGCTTTTTAATAAGGGGTTATAAAGTTTACCGATTTTCTACTCCGAGAAGCCCACTTTTTTAGCCCTCAGCCCTTTTAGCCCTCAGAATGGGTATTTTTCGATTTTTCTGTAATTTTTTTTGCAATATTTCTTAATATCTTTTTGTTTTTTTCAATTTTAACAATATCTGTAAATGAGAAAATCTTTAAAATCGTCTTTTCGGACCGCACTTAGATTTCATTCACGAAAATCTTGGTGCAGTATCAGATGAACATGGTGAAAGGTTTTATCAAAACATATTGCAAATAGAGAAGGAATAATGAATCAAAAGTATACGTGATACTATTACTATATTTCGACTCTATAGCAATTGGGTATAAAAATTTTGCACTGCCGTTTACACTGTATTTGTTCACTGTTTCAAATACCATCCAACTGGAACATCCAGAAAAAAGTAAAGAAAATAATTTAAATATCTGGGAATGAAGACGTGATGAAAAATGCTTATCTCTCTATACAATGGTCTGGGAAAAACTGCGAAAGTAATATATGCATTGACTTATACCACCATTTTTGGACAGATTGCGACCCTACGATGAACTAGTGTGGGGGTCTAAGCTTAAACAAAACAAAAAGGCCTAGAAGCCCAATTGAAAAACCTGGAACCTAATGCGCTCCTAAGAATCTCAAGTGCATAATGTACCCAATCCTACTGCAATCATAGAGATTATATTAAGAATCGGCTCTTTTCACATCAGTCAGAACACATGCTGTCTGCAGTGCATTGTCACTACAAAAGCAGACATTTGCACCAGGCGACATAATTAGTTATCTAAGCATCTTACAGAACTCGAATTTTGAATCGACGACCATCTGCTCTGACATACCCACTAGAGGCCAAGATAGATTTTGAAAACCTTTTGTTATCATTATCGAGAGTTGTGAAAAATGGAAGTCTACACAGTAAAAAATTTCTGTGGTAATTTTACAAAAATAATACTGGAAGTTTTATTCACAAGCAGTTTTGTAAATTTGCAATATATATTATTAGGAATATTCCAATTCTACTTTACGCATTTTTACCAACTGTGTAGTAAATATACATTATTTGTGCGATGTAAAAATACAATCAGTATTGGAACTTTCACTTCATAGTTTTGTAAATTTCCAAAACTTTTGTGTATGCCCGCCCTCTCCCTATACATAAAAATAGCATTTTGCTCAACATGCAAGACCGATTCGCAATGAAAGCTTCAATCTGCAAGCTTCAAACTACTAGTGTGAATCGGCTCTAAGCATCAAAAATTATCAAAAAAATTTTGGCTGTTACAAAAACTGCCCAGACCCTGACCGAAGTCAAAGGTCTGACCTTAACTTAAGAACAATCGGGTATTATATGCTTAGTATTCCATTGTTACCTGTGAATTATATCTATGAGAGGGAAAATTTAATCCTAATGAACAATTTTAATGAACAATTTGTAATTTTACTAAAAATATAAGTTCTAAAATTACGCCTCTTACTGTAAAATTACAGTACAAACTTCAGTACATAACATTGATAAATAATACTACGAAATATTGTAATTCTCCTACATAAACGATTAAGAAAAATACACAACATTGTGTAAAATATAGGTCACATTCATGTAATCAACATTTACGTCATGCAGTATTGGAGATTCCCAATTTCTTTATGTGAAATTACAAAATATATAGTAAAATTACAATAATTTTGTAGTAAATTAGTATTTCATACCGCGATTTGTAATTTTACTATACATTTGGACTGTGAATTTACATATTTTTTTACAGTGTAACAGATCCGCTTGGATCTGTATCCTGATGTACAGGCGGCTCAAACGTCAATTTGAGAAGCTGGCTGTGACTTCAGACTCCGCTTTTCTAAGGCGATACGAAAGTAGGAAGTAAACGGAAGGTAGTAGCGATGCCTGATAAAAGAAATTATTTTCAGCCAACCAACTTCATTTATTAACTTAATTTGACATTTTGATGCGAACAATAAATTGTTTCAAGAATATTTAAAGAGTTTTTAGAATATTTTAAAATAAACAAATAAAAGCAGGGCATGCGGCAATGGCTTTATTCACGGACTGAAATCCGATAACAGGCGGACAAATTTATTTCGAATTCGCATTGGTGGAAGATACCATTTTCTTATTTCCGAATTTCATGACTTTCGAATCGGATTCCAGGATAACCCCCCTGGGTCTTTCAGTCACAGGTTTTTTACCTAACGATGACATATATAGAAGAATGCTCCGAAGTTTGTATATCTCCAGAGTCATAAATGGCTCTACCATTAGATACTATTCAAACAGTCAAGTCGTTACTCTCTAAAAACGAATCAATGGATGCCAAAGCCAACCTTCGTATGTCAGTATATTGTAAAATTCTAAATTTTTTTTATATTCCATATGCTTGCTCTACAAATACAGGAGTTTTCTGTTCTCTTGTTAAGAAATCATTATCCCTGTAAGGCACCCTGAGGTTGGTTTCCAAAGGGTAGGCAGAATCACCTGCTAAATGGTAATCCACAGGTATTGTAGTTTATATTGGGTGCATGCCCAGTTGGTGCTGTTATGATTTTGTGGTACTGTTCTTCAACACAAATTATGATTTCTAAAAGCAATCAAGCACAGATTAAGGTATTTACACTAAAAATACCCATAATAGTGTAAATCCTACAAATTTTTTAAAATTTTAAAAATCTCACGTGAGATTTAAGGGGGGGAGGGGGTCGAGCCAAATCTCACGACATCTCACCAAGGGGGGAGGGGGGGTCGAAAAATCGCTAAAATCACCTCACGTAATTTATGGATGTCCCCTATGTATTGTACATTTTATTGTCATTATAATACTCAACCAAGTGAATAGTTTGGTTGTGGGATTCTTGTATTTTATCTACACTTATACCAACGAGTTGGTGGGTTTCTTGATATGTTGTTGGCATTGCCAGGTTAACTTTCAATTACATAGGTTTTTTTTTGTTTTTTTTTGTAATTATAATAAAGTAAATTGATTCAGTCTTGGACTTAAAAGTTAATTCATTTTATGTACAGAAGGTATTTTTTTTTTTAAATTAAAACGAATGCTCCCTGGGGAATTAGGTTATGGTTCAGCTTAATAAGTGTTGAGCTATAAAGTCTGAATTATGTTTTAAGAACCTCTATTTAATATGTTTGTGTCTATGTATACTATTATTTATTTAGCATATTTTCAAATTGTGTGTACGTTTATTACAGGCTCATGGTCTGTTCTTATATTTGTTTCCTAGTATCTAGTTTTAAAGCTTCCTTTTCTTCTTAGGTTAACTTAATTATTCTTGTTTAAGACCTTGTTATTGAATTCAATAGTTTGTGAAACCTAGGTTAATGTTTATATTTTCTATCGTTTGTTTGATACATTTTAGGTTATTTGCTATATTACATCTATTATTACAATATTTTGTTTTATTTAGAAAATTTCTTACTTTTCTTAAAAGGCAAGTTGGGTTAACTCCCAATTTGGATAATTCCTCTCCTTTCGTTTATTTGTTTATATCGTTTTTGTCTCCTTAGTTGTAAATCCCTTTGTTTATTATTGCTATTAATTTTTTTACTACAATAAGTCACAGTGCAGTTATCCCCTGTTGTGCTGCGAGTCTCTTCCTTGGTAGAAGGTGTCCCTCTTTATTCTATTATTTAGGAGATTTAAGGGGTTTAAGTAATAGTTTTCACTTACATCCCTTGAGTTTTCATAGCAGTTCCTAATTATGTGGTTTGGGTGCGTGGCCATGCTGGGGGCCCTGGAGATCCAACTTGCTTTGAGGTAAGTTAGTATGGGGGTTATATTGGCCCTATCATATAGTTCGTGATTGGAGTAATACCTATTTCTAGTTTTAAATTTCATGTTACAGCAATTTCTTAAGATTGCTCTTTCCGTTTTTTCAAGATTCTTCGCCCAGGTAGTAGAGATTGTAAACCAGGTGGGGTACCCGTAAGTCAGGGCAGGTCTTATGATTTGCTTATAAATAAGGACCTTGGATTCAGTATTGAGCTTACTTTTGTGGTTCAGTACTGGATATAATCGACCTGTTGTTTGTTTTGCTTTCTTAATCATTAACTTAATATGGTAGTTAAATTTAAATAAGTTATTTAAGTTGATTCCAAGATATTTTATTTCCTTCTTGTAGGGTACTTCGATATTATTAATTCTGATGTTTAAAGACCGGCATTTCCGTAGCGCCCTGTTACCTTTCCCCCAGGCATTTCTGAAACAGATAATATTTGATTTTTGCTCATTTATCCCGAGTCTCCAGAGTCTGTAGAATTTATTTAATTGGTCCAAGTGTCTAACCAGTGCTATCATGCACCTTTCCCGGTCCGCATCCATAGCATGAACTATGGTGTCATCCGCATAAAGTAAAGCTTTAGATATAGAGTTGTTTGTGTGTGGAAAGTCATGAAGGAATATATTAAATAGTTTAGGGCCTAGTATTGAGCCTTGAGGGAGCCCTGCCGAAATATGCATCTCATTTGAAAGTACATTGTCTATAGATACTCTAAATGTTCTGTCAAGAAGAAAATTGTTGATTATTCTGCGGAGTTGTAATGGAAGATTTATACATTTCAATTTGTGCATCAGTCCTGTGTGCCAGACCGAATCAAAAGCTTTTTTTATATCAAGGGAGCAGAGGATTAAGACCTCCTTTCTTCTTAGACTTTTAATGATATCATCCTGAATAACCAATAGGGCATGCTCCGTCGAATGGGCTGGCTTGAACCCAAATTGTTCGTTGGGAATAATGTTGTTGACGTAACAGAATTGGTCTAAGGAAATAGCGAGGACTCTTTCGAGGACTTTTTCAATGTTAGAAAGTGAAGAGATTGGTCTAAAATTTTCAATGCCTATGTTGTTATTTTTGAGGATCGGAGTTAGTCTACCAGCCTTCCAAGTTTTAGGGAAATAGCAGTTGTTAATACAATTATTTATTATTATTGTGAGATGCTTTGAACCCGTAGCTGGCAATTTTTTAATAATAAAGTTGGAAATCCGGTCAAGTCCAGCGGATTTTTTATTATTAAGTTCGTGAATTATATTTATGATGCCACTTTGGGTAACGTAAGGTGGCACCAGACTTTCATCCAATGCCGTATTGATATTGCTAAAGTTAGACTTAGTGTACAGTTCTTCCTGAAATTCTGAGTAACTTTCGTTAATAAGATTTATGTGCCTGGAGGTTTGGTTTGTGGTAGGGTCCGCCGAGGATTTCTCAAAGTATGCTGCAAACGCCTCAGTTATCTCCTGCGGTGTTGATGTGTCGTTCCCGTTTACTATAATTTTTTCGATCTTTCTATTTGGGCTACCTATTAACTGGTTTATCTCGCGGAAAAAGTGTGGCCCCGGCTTCATATTTTTGAACCTATTTTGGAAGGAGGTGTTTAGGAAATTCCCTAATTGGGTATCTATTATTTGTGAGAGGAATCCTATCTGCATCATAAGAGTTCTTGAGTACCCGTTGTGTCCCAAATTCCTATCCACAATACTTTTTAGATTCCTTCTCCATTTTTTCCTGGTGGTGATCAGGGCCCGTATCGTTGGTGGGATTCTTTCAAGGGATCTATTCTGTGTAATGGGAACAAATCGCTCAGTAGCGTCGTTGATATGTTTTGATAGGATTTCAACGGCTGTATCAATTTCCATGTGCAATTGCCCAGTCTTTGATCTAAATGCTGTTGGAATTGATCCCTGTCCACTTCTCTAAAATTCCTGAACCCTGGAGGAGGAATCAGCATAGGCGTAAGGTTGTTTAGTTCTAGGCCTAATTCCACTATATAGTGGTCCGAGAAGGATTTCGCAGTATCGCACGTGATGCTTGTTGTAGAATTGTTTAAGTTGTCAGATAGAAGAAATAAGTCGATACAACCACAGGACCTGGGGAAGGTTGGACCCATTGGGTGCACTATTTGGAAATTATTGTTGTGCGGGTTATTATTAATCCATGAATTTATGGTGTTCCCATTCCTATTTGTGACTACATTGTTCCAATTCGGGTGTTTCGCGTTTAGGTCTCCCCCTACTATTATACTATCATAGTTAAAATGATTAATATCACTTATTTTCTCTAGAAATTCCGTGATTTTGTTCGTTTGGAGGTCCGGAGTAAGATATGCCGAGATAAACAACAACTTGCTTGTATTATTATTGATAGTATTTCTTGCCATTAGTTCCACCGCTACATAAGTGGTGCTAATCTGCAAGTTGAAATTTGTGAGTTGGAGTCCCTTTCGTCCTAATATGGCAGTTGTTCATCATTCCTGACAACATTATATCCAGGTATTGTAAGCCTACTTTTATTGCGTAGATGTGTCTCTTGAATCAGGACCACATCATACTTCTTCTCCTCTAAGAGTTTACATAAATACCATTTCCTTCTATAAGACACCAATGAACCTGCATTGAGTGTTGCGACTCTAATGGTCCCCATTACGGCCTCCCGCTTGGAAAAGGCTATAGTGGTAACCAGAAAAGAGTCGGCGCCTCTCCACAGGGTCCCTAGTGTTACTCATTTGAAGGAAAAATTCATTTGCTATGTTCAGATAATCAGCATAGCTTACTCCATGAAGTTCCTCTGCCAATTCATTAAATTGATTATATTGGGCTTTATTATTAATAGTTGGTCCCTTAAGGCCCCTTAAAGCTTAAAATATCTTCTGGTTTGTATCCAGAATCTACTCCTTTTAATAGCAGTGTATTTGGACGCTCCTCTTTGAGCGTATACGTGATAGAAAGTATATTTTTCTCTTTTAGTTTTCTAAAAAAGGTTTTATGATGTTCCTTATTTTTGAAATACAGTTTAACCGTGCCCCTTTTGGTCTTAATTAGCTTGTGGTTTGAGTTAGGGAACATTGAGAATATTCTTTCATTAAGTGCTACTATATCATCAGTCCTAATTACGATTGGGGGACAGAACCCCTCTCCATAGCCTTGTGACTTATTGTAGTTATTTTTTTGGTTTGTATCTGTTCGCCGCAGCATCAATAGGTGAAAACCAAAACAAAAAATAAAGCCAATTTCCATTTTATTAACCATCACCTTTGCAATTTAAACAAAACAATAGACAAGAATAAACGAAATTAAAACCACAAAAAATCACAAATTTTAAAATAATGCAGTAATTATAAAATTTCTATATAAACACAGCATTTTTAGACAAATAATAAATGGACTAGTGGGCGCTAGATGGCATTAGAAAAATACTGGGTCGACATTTTATAGATGAGCTATAAACTATAAACTAAGTTATCAGAGGGTATATAATCAGTGTCCTCGAGCTTAAATTTTTTCTTACAATCTGGACGCCACAAGCAAAGGTAATTTAGAAGAGTCATGCTCAGTAGGGCATTCTTCTAAGAAATTCCTTTGCATTTATGATTGACTCAACGTTGGATAACCTTAACCTTTTCTTGTGCATTGAAGAACTATACATGCATTTTTTGATTAACATTATTCCATATACCATTCCATCCATACAATAAATTATCGATAGGAAACATTCCTCACCCTTTGTCAGCGTCGAATTTCATCGAACAAATAACTGTTTATTTTCTATTTTATAAAACTTGCATCGGAGCGAAGTTTTTTTATGAAACAATTAGAAATAGAAATAAGCAAATATGCTGCGTTGAATTTATGTAAAAATGAATTATAGACCATAAATCAACAATAAAATTTGTTTAGACTATTATATGAAACGTACGTTAAAAACAACTGTTATTCACGGAAGGAAATGAATAATACAAACGAAATAATATGCTGCAGTAATATTTGCGAATGAATTATGTTTATGTTATGAAGCAACGGAAACCTTATTTAGAATATATCGAATGTATGAAATATACCGCAACATTGAAAATAACCAATTGTTATGCATTGGATTTTCCTAAAAAAAAAATTACAAATTAAACAATTAAACATGGTGCATCAAGAATTTATTAACTTCATCAAATAAACCGCAATAACGGGAACGCTGTACGCAACCAAGGAAGAATTTAACCGACCGATTTAAGCGACATTTATGATATTAAAATCTAGGCGAAATTTGGAACAAAGGAATTAATTTTTATGCTTTCGATGAAGAGAATTTTGTTTTTATTATTAGACTTGCTTGGAGTTCTTTTAATTTGATTAAACCATTCCCAATTTAATTGTATTTAGTTTCGCGTTTTTTTTTTCTTTCTTGAATTAAATTTTATTTATGATGTTAGAAATAAACGAATTCAAACCCGTGTACATATTGAAAATCATAATAAACCAGAAATTGTGAACTAAGGTTATTTGCGTTTTTTTTGTTTACTGGAAATTTTCCCTTTTTTATAGATTCCGCTACACTATGGACCCAGTCAATTAGGAATTAGATCCTCATTGACAAAACATTTTTTGGTGGTTCCATCCAGGATCAGTAAATAACCCGTTCACAATTTTTAGTTTATTAAGCTCACCCATTCGTATTCTCGTGATTTTCATAACGGTTAAGGTTGGGCAATGTCGAATTTTAAAAAGTTATTGACGCAAGAACGCGTCTTAAGGGAAAGAATCGAACGAACAATTGAAAATGCAAAGAAAACGGCGATCCCTAAGCGTACCCAAGGTCACTACGAGGCACGTATCACTGATTTAAAGAAGTTATGGGTACAATACACCAATTTGGATATGCAAATAATGCAAATTTATTACGATGAGCCACCAGACAAAGAAGCTTCGAGTAAAGATGCAGAGCCAGAGTACATAACAGGAGATTATTACAGTTATACAGAGGCAAAATATTCCGATTGTATGAGCGAGTTAACTGAAGGACTACGCAAACTCAGAATGGAAGATACACCTGGCAAACCCGTTCTTACTGAGACAGACACATCCTTACCACGGATTTCACTACCAAAATTTAATGGTGAATACGACTTGTGGAGATCCTTCAGTGATATGTTTACGTCATTGGTGCACAACAACGCCAAATTATCCCCCGTTCAAAAACTATACCATTTAAAATCATGTCTGATAGGAGAAGCAGAAAAGGTATTGCGCCATACACCGACTACGGAAGCTGATTATGTGCCTGCCTGGAACAAGTTAAAGGCACGGTTCGAAAATACTCGCATTCTGGTAAATCATCAATTAAAGCGATTGGTCAATCAACCCAAATTAAATATGGAAAATGCGAAGGGAATTAAATCTTTAATAGACACCACGGAAGAGTGTTTACAACAATTGAAGGGTCTCAAGGTAAATACGAAGTCCTGGGATGTGCTATTAATTTATATTTTAGTACAAAAATTTCCCTTCCATACTTTAAAACTGTGGGAAGAGGAGCAAGGGGCCAACGAAGACCTACCCAGCCTTGATGAATTCAAATCATTTTTGAATACACGGTTAAAGGTACTCGAGTCTATTGCTGACGCGGTAGGATCTAAACCTACACAAGTCAAACCAGAACAAATCAAACAAAAAACGTCATCGTTTTATGCCACAAGGGAAAGAGGATGCCCAGCATGTAAAGGTAGACACTTTGTTCTACAATGTTCCAAATATAAAGACATGACACCAGAGGAAAAACGAAAGGTCATTATATCAGCACATCTATGCCTCAACTGCCTATCAAGGCGTCACAGTCAAGCAAAGTGTGACAGCAAACATAGTTGCTTCACATGCAAGCAACGTCATCACACTTCATTGCATCAAGACAATAGCAATGAAACCATTACTACACATCCTAGAAATAGGAAAGGCAATACAAAGGACTTTACAGCAGATCAGCCAACAGGGAATAACCCGCCGGCCAACCAACAAGAAATCACTCAGGCCTTTGTAATAAGGCAAAACGTGCGTGCATTATTGTCTACCGCACTAGTGATCGCTAAATGTGGATCAAGTCAAGCTACCACATTAAGATGCATCATAGATCCAGGATCTCAATCGTCGTTCCTCACAGAGGAAGCATGCAATAGATTAGGTGCTAAATGCACACCCGCTGCCATGGAGATTACAGGTATTGCCATTTGCCCTGCAGCCAGCTCATGTCAAGAAACAATTCTACAGCTGCAGTCGAGAAAATTAACAGGACCTTTAGTTGAAGAAAACTTTTTCATATTGAAGGAAATTACTGACTCCTTACCAAGGTCACGAATTCCAAAGGGAGTTTTAAATCATATTTCGGGTTTAACGTTAGCGGACCCAACGTACTGGAATCCCGGCAAAATTGACGCTTTACTAGGAGCAAATGTGTATGCTCAGATCCTGGAATTCGGACTTGTGAGAGGAAACAAGTCATCCCCGGCGGTCATCAATACCATATTTGGATGGATATTAGTAGGACCGACTACCAAGCACTCGCATCGAGAAGCAATTTCACTCGTTACTACAACTGAAACCGATTTAAATCAGCAGTTGAAACAATTCTTTGAAATAGAGGAATATCCGTCACATCCAATGTTTACAGATGAAGAGCTCACTTGTCAAACGATCTTTGAAACTACTCATGAACGCATCAGCAATGGTCAATATCAAGTCAAACTACCATTTGCGAATAATGAGACTCCGAATCTAGGTGAATCACGACCACAAGCCTTAGCCAGATATGCAGCCCTCCAAAAACAGTTTACGAAAAATCCAACATTAGCAAGCGACTATGCAACATGTCTCGACGAATATATCACACTGCAGCATATGGAGATGGTAGATCCAATAGCAGAAACAAAACAACATTACTATATTCCACATCATGCTGTTTTTAAGGAAAGTTCAACCACAAAGTTACGAGTGGTATTCGATGCGTCGTGCAAAACTTCGAATGGCAAATCATTAAATGATTACCTTCTAAAGGGACCTACATTACAACCAAAACTGTTTGCAATTTTATTAAAGTGGAGAAAGCACAAAATAGCAATGACGGCAGATATTGAGAAGATGTATAGAATGATCTTCATTCATCCAGAACAAAGGCCTTTCCAAAGAATCATTTGGAGACATCCAGTAACCAAGCAGCTTCAAGATTACGAATTGAAGACCGTTACCTTCGGTACAACCTCCGCACCTTATCTAGCAATACGGACCTTACAACAACTGGCCGTCGATGAAGGCAATAAGTGGCCAATGGCAGCAAACGTAACCATGAAGGACTTTTATGTGGATGACATATTGACCGGAGCTGATGATATGGCAACAGCCAAACTTCTGCAAGCCGAACTAATTAATATGATGAAAGCGGGAGGATTCAATCTTCGTAAATGGGCTAGCAATCAAAGGGACTTAATAAGTCAACTGCCACCGGAATATTGTGAGAATAAAGGCGTCTTGAATATATGTGAACAGGAAATGATTAAAACATTGGGCATTCAGTGGTTACCTGCTGAAGACTATTTTACTTTTAAATTAATGGCTAAACCAATACCAGACCTGTACACAAAACGCATCATATTATCAGAAATCGCTTCCCTATATGACCCACTTGGATGGTTAGCTCCACTAATAGTAGTCGCGAAAATTGTAATGCAACTTATGTGGATAACAGGCTGCGCTTGGGACGATCCTGCATCATCAACCATAGTCCAGCAGTGGAAGAAATTTAAGGACGACCTAAGGAATTTGCCTCGGATTAAGATACCTCGATGGATAAATATAGAACTAAGGCTAATATCCAGCTTCATGGGTTTAGTGACGCGTCATCAAGAGCGTATGCAGCGGTTGTTTATATACGAGTAGTTCAAGAAGACGGGAGTATCTCATCCACACTACTAACTGCCAAGACCAGAGTAGCACCCACCAAACCAACCACAATTCCAAGATTAGAACTCAATGGGGCAGTAATTCTCGCACGGCTTATTAAAACCACCGTGGCCGACATGGAGTTAAACAATGTTCCCATTTTCGCTTGGACGGATTCTACAATTGTCTTACAGTGGATTAAGGAGCACCCTTCACGATGGAAAACATATGTCGCGAATCGAGTTGTTGAAATCCAGGATAGCCTTAAATTTGAAACCTGGCAACATGTGCCCACTATTGAGAATCCAGCCGATCTTGCGTCCAGAGGTACAACTGTGGAAGATCTGCTATCCAAGGACATATGGTGGCATGGCCCAGCTTGGTTGGCGAAATCCCAAGAAAATTGGCCAAAATCTAAACGGTGTGAAGAAACAACAACTTTGGAGGCAAAGGTCCAACGTACAGCCAATTTTATGATCGAAACCCAAGATGATATTATTAATCGTTACTCATCATTTAGGAAAACGGTCAAAATCATTGCCTTATTACTTCGCTTCGTCGAAAATTGCAAACATCCAGCACAAAAACAAATTGGGTTCATTTCTAGTGAAGAACTACGTAAGGCAGAACAAATCATTTTCAGGCAAATTCAACGAACAGGCTTTCCGGATGAGTATCACAGTTTAAGTCAAGGTAAACCTCTATCATCAAGGAGCAAGTTGTTGCAGTTGACACCATTTTTGGATACCCAAGGAGTTATACGCATGAAGGGACGCCTGTGCCATGCAGCTATAGCATATAATAAAAAACATTTTTTGGTGGTTCCATCCAGGAAGTCTATGTCTACCGTAGTCTATGCCTACCTTGCTAAATGGTTTCGTAATATTAACCCGAGCTTCTGGTAAGTCACCCATTAATTGTTGTCCAGTATCCTTTCTGAATCGAAAACATTTGATACATTTGTAAATTCTAGTGGAGATGGCTCTTCGTGCGTCTAAAATCCAATATTTGTTTTGGCTAGTAGCTAGTACTAAGGAAGTTCCTCCATGCAAAGTATCTTGATGTAATTGATCAATTATAAGTGCCACTATGTGATGAACCTTTGGTAAAATTATAGGGTGTTACTATACACACCAAGCCAGCGGTATCCCAGCCAGCGATAATAAATGGAGCTCCAGAACTGATGCTAAACATATTAAGGCCAACCACCACCATCAAAGAATTTAGAGAGCGGATCGCCAATACTCATCAACGGTTTATTACTAGAGAAGGGATTGACATCTTCTTAACCCATGAGGTCCTCAAACGAATAAATCTTGAAGCTATCCAGAGATCCAAACATGGGGAGAAAACTCTCAACCTCCCACAAAAATACCAAGTGAGACTTAAGGTGAAGAAGGATGGTCGGCTGATCTTTTTCCACTACCATAAGAAAGGTGTTCTCAAGAAACGGTTGAACAGGATTGTTCAACGGGAGGGAGAATGTTCGCCGCAGCATCAATAGGTGAAAACCAAAACAAAAAATAAAGCCAATTTCCATTTTATTAACCATCACCTTTACAATTTAAACAAAACAATAGACAAGAATAAACGAAATTAAAACCACAAAAAATCACAAATTTTAAAATAATGCAGTAATTATAAAATTTCTATATAAACACAGCATTTTTAGACAAATAATAAATGGACTAGTGGGCGCTAGATGGCATTAGAAAAATACTGGGTCGACATTTTATAGATGAGCTATAAACTATAAACTAAGTTATCAGAGGGTATATAATCAGTGTCCTCGAGCTTAAATTTTTTCTTACAATCTGGACGCCACAAGCAAAGGTAATTTAGAAGAGTCATGCTCAGTAGGGCATTCTTCTAAGAAATTCCTTTGCATTTATGATTGACTCAACGTTGGATAACCTTAACCTTTTCTTGTGCATTGAAGAACTATACATGCATTTTTTGATTAACATTATTCCATATACCATTCCATCCATACAATAAATTATCGATAGGAAACATTCCTCACCCTTTGTCAGCGTCGAATTTCATCGAACAAATAACTGTTTATTTTCTATTTTATAAAACTTGCATCGGAGCGAAGTTTTTTTATGAAACAATTAGAAATAGAAATAAGCAAATATGCTGCGTTGAATTTATGTAAAAATGAATTATAGACCATAAATCAACAATAAAATTTGTTTAGACTATTATATGAAACGTACGTTAAAAACAACTGTTATTCACGGAAGGAAATGAATAATACAAACGAAATAATATGCTGCAGTAATATTTGCGAATGAATTATGTTTATGTTATGAAGCAACGGAAACCTTATTTAGAATATATCGAATGTATGAAATATACCGCAACATTGAAAATAACCAATTGTTATGCATTGGATTTTCCTAAAAAAAAAATTACAAATTAAACAATTAAACATGGTGCATCAAGAATTTATTAACTTCATCAAATAAACCGCAATAACGGGAACGCTGTACGCAACCAAGGAAGAATTTAACCGACCGATTTAAGCGACATTTATGATATTAAAATCTAGGCGAAATTTGGAACAAAGGAATTAATTTTTATGCTTTCGATGAAGAGAATTTTGTTTTTATTATTAGACTTGCTTGGAGTTCTTTTAATTTGATTAAACCATTCCCAATTTAATTGTATTTAGTTTCGCGTTTTTTTTTTCTTTCTTGAATTAAATTTTATTTATGATGTTAGAAATAAACGAATTCAAACCCGTGTACATATTGAAAATCATAATAAACCAGAAATTGTGAACTAAGGTTATTTGCGTTTTTTTTGTTTACTGGAAATTTTCCCTTTTTTATAGATTCCGCTACACTATGGACCCAGTCAATTAGGAATTAGATCCTCATTGACAAAACAGTATCATTATATTTATCATTAGTATTAAAATTAAAGGGTTTTTTATTGAAATTATTATTGTTGGAGTTGTTGGAATTGTCCAAGCTTAAAGTTTTATAAAATTTTTTATATTTCTTACTATCTACTTGACTACTATCTATGCTAATACTATTGTCACCTGGTAACGATGATTTCTTCCTCTTCTTATTTTTGACTTCAGTCCATCCGTATTCACTCTCATTGTCAGAGTGTGCAGGTTCCATATCCATGTTTTTATTTGTGTTGGTTGGCTTCACCAGCGCTTCTGCTTTTTGTGAGCCACATGGCTCCATTTTGTTATATGTTTGGTTACCTTCAACTATTTGGCTTTTTCCATCAAATTTCTGAATATTAGGGTCGCCCTCAGTGTAATATTTGCGGCACCCTTGTTCATATTTTTATTTATATTTTTTAACTTTATGTCTGGCTGGGGACCGGGGTCCCCGCCATCCGCCATATTTTCCGCTGCCCTTTTCAGCGTTCTTGTTATATTTTAACTAATCTTGATTTCACTGTATTTCACTGGGCTAACTACTCTTACAAGTTTTAGATTTTATATGCAGGTGATCTCAGCTGAGATGCTTTTAGATCTTTTTATATTTTAAGATTTAATATTTTAAGATACACAATTGCAAACTTTTTAATCAGACAGACAGACGTCCGCACTGGTTCACACTTCGCCCAAAAGTCTCAGATTGTATCAAAAGTATACATTCACTACAGTTTTTATCTTCTTCTTGTTCCAAGAAAAAAACCACATGGAAAATTTCAAGCATTCAAGTAGCGTTTACATGAGCTTTTTCAAGTCAATCAAACAAATTTTTGTAATTTACTTGACTCCAGTATACTTGAAGTCAGGACGAGTTTACATGCATATTTTGTTACTTGAAAACTACTTCAAGTATACTTCAAGTAGGCATGTAAACGTAGTACATGTCAACCAGTAAAATTTTAGCAAGCAATTCCAGGTTTGGTTTCGCACAGCACTGGAATTAGACTGGGAAGCTTCCAAAAAATCTGGAAGTTTAGCAAGCAATTAGCCGGTTTCGCACAGGGCCTAAATTTGTTTGTCCATACTGGTTTACTTACTCACTCGACTAAAATACTGGCATAGTCTGTACCAACCTTAAGTGATGCTTTTAACTGCTTGTGAAATCTCTCCACCATTCCGTTTCATTGTTGATGATACGCTGTTTTTCGAATCCTATGGGTTCCTAAAAGTTTGAAAAATTCTTCAAACAGTCTTCCTTCAAACTGACCTTCTTGGTCCGTGGTAGCTGTCAATGGAATCCCAAATGCTCATACAATATCTTAACAACTATGGTGGCTGTGATACTCTTTAGCGGATATACTTCCGGCCACCTGGTGAATCGGTCCACGACGGTTAACAAATATATGAATCCCTCTGCCGGGTGTAACGGACCTACCAGTTCGACATGGATGTGTTCAAACCTTCAAAATGGTATCTGAAACTTTTGTATCGGAGATTTTGTATGCCTATGGATTTTTGCTTTCTGTTGATAAATCAAAGTGTCCAAAGAAAAGCCGTTGAAAAACTGCAACTACTACTTTGATCTCATTTAATTTTTCGGAAGCATAACATACTACCCCATGCCAAAATATCCCACGACCAAAAATCCTGGGATAAATACCCCAGGCTAAAATATCCCAAAATAAAATATCCCATACAAAATATCCTACGACAAAAAATCCCAGGATATATATCCCAGGCTAAAATATCCCAAAACAAAATATCCCATACAAAATATTCCGCAACGGAATATCCCTTTTTAATTTGTTGTCATTTCAAAATTTTAAAAGTATGGAAATTTGCAACATTTAAAAAATTGCAAAATATAAAAAATACAATTCAAAAAAATTTTTCAATAAAAATGAAAATTTTCTAATAATAGTTATTGAGCAAAGACGCACTGGTTTGTATCTTAATTATTATATGATACAAGCAGTAACTACCAGGGTTTAAATTGCTGCAGCAATTTTAATACGGTTGCTGTTGACTTCGCTTTGCTGCTAAGAAGACCACATCAATTTACTTTGCTTTGCTTTACAGCAATCATATTTTCAAACTTCTTGTTGCATGCTGTGAAAACTTGGTGGTGGCCGCCATATTGTACTTAAAATGACGTCACATAGCTTACTGTAATGTACTTGTCATTCTCTTTCATTTGATACCCATGTCGGGGGGTTGTACAGAAAAAGGTAATCCACCATTTTGTGGTGGCCGCCATATTGGATTTAAAATGACGTCACATAGCTTACTGTATTCTACTCGCCATTCTCTTTCATTTGATACCCATGTCGGGGGGTTGTACAGAAAAAGGTAATCTGCCATTTTGTGGTGGCCGCCATATTGGATTTAAAATGATGTCACATAGCCTACTGTATTCTACTCGTCATACTCTTTCATTTGATACCCATGTCGGGGGGTTGTAAAGAAAAATCGATCGCAAGATTCCACCAATGTTTTAACATCTCATACGGACATACTACAAACGATATCGTTTAGTCACGATAAATCACCATAAAATGTGTGTAGGCAGATTTATGGCAGAAAATGCACAAATGAATTTGATGGTAGTTATTTTTGTATCACCGCATAAAACTTGACGCGATATAATGGAATTCATACATGACAATCTCCACTTCTGACGGTTCAATTTTACCAGGTCGAAATTTCAACGAAATTCCCATGATTTTGAGTGGCAATTTTAATATTAATTTTTCATCAGAAAGGGCGCGTCCGAACTTTGTGGATGAGGGAGAAGGTGGGGATGATGAGAGGTACCACCCCACTTCTCCCTTCATCCACCAAGTTCGTGAGGAACGTTCCTGGAAGCTAAGCGGCTGACTTTTCTGAAAGCGTACAATATATCCGACAGACCTTCCAATATATCTGTTGCATATTACTATTAATATTTTAATAATTGCGCAGTTGTTAGCAAAAAAAGTTTTACTTCAAAAGTGTGGTCTTAAGCACACTCATATTTTTTTTAATTAAATTAATTAAGCAGTGGAATTTTTGTTTGTTGAAAATTATCGTTTGAATTTTTGTATATTGTTATAAAAGATCGATAGAAATATAACATCAACAAATCTTTTCATTTTATGAAGGGATATTTTTTTACGGGATATTTGGTATAAGGGATATTTTAGTTGGGATATTTTGTCGGGATATTTTGTCGGGGATATTTTGGCCGGGATATTAAGGGATATTTTTTTACGGGATATATGGTCTAAGGGATATTTTAGTTGGGATTTTTTGGCTGGGATATTTTGTCGGGGATATTTTGGCCGGGATTTTATGACCGGTTCCCAATTTTTCATACAAATGCATAATTTTATAAAATCTAAAAAAAGTTGCAAAACGGCCGCTAGCGGTGAAACTATGCGGAATTCGAAAAAACAGTGAAGACAAAATTTAATACTCTACAACTTTGTTCTTTTGATATTTTCACCAAAGTGCATAGTTTCTCCTCAAAATAGAGAAAAAGGCGGAAAATAGCGAAAAAACGCCAATTAAATATAACCTTGAACATATTTCGTTAGGCAACCCATCACCGTTACATTTGTTAGCATATTATCAAACATGAAAAAAAAATTTCATTCGGTTACTCGATCGGTGAAGGTCACTCTTCTACGTATCTTAGACTATAAGCTCCCTAACTAAATGCATATGAATGGAGTTTAACAATTCTGCTAATCGTGGAATGAAACTATGAAAATAATTTACCATTCCGGTGAATCATTGTACCTGTTTAATGGAAGTTGGTGAAGGAAAATTTTGAATGAATTTAATTCTGTTTTCAGATGGAAAAATCCCGTCCTTCGTAATTTTGTGACTTAAAAATTCAATTGCACAAGTAAAACAAAAGTTAAAGAAAAACACAGAAAGGTTGCTACACCATGTGCTCGGGGTAGGTTTTATGGTCAGCAAAAGAATGAAGCCTACCAATACCGGCTTTAAAGCAATAAACGAAAGGCTATGTACCCTTCGTGTGCGAGCCAAATTTAAGAACATCAGCCTCATAAACGTTCACGCATCTACAGAAGAGTCGCCGGACGATGACCAAGAAGAATTCTTCGAAGTAGTTGAACGGGAACTTAATGCCTGCCCCAGATATGATGAAAAAGTCATACTGGGAGATCTGAACGCCAACGTATGTAGGGAGCCCGTATGCAGGCAATATGTCGGCACCCACAGTTTGCATGAAAACACTAATCACAATGGACAACGAGTTATAGAGATGGCAGCAAGTAAGAACTTGGTCGTTGCAAGTACTAAAATTACGAGTAAAGATATCCATAAAGCTAACTGGGTATCTCCTGATGGAGTCACTCGCAACCAAATAGTCCATGTGTTGAAAGATCGCGGCCACCTTTCGGGTCTGATGGCGGTACGATCGTACCGATTTGCCAACTGCGACTCGGATCACTATCTTGTTGGTATGGTGCTCCGAGAGCGAATTACAACGCTGAAAACCTTGGTTTTAGCTGATCAGGCTCGAATCAACATAGCTGCACTACGCAATGAAATGGCCAGAAACAGCTATGGTCATGCGTTGGAACTCGCGATCAGAAGAGTAAGTCCTGTGGATAAGATGCCGGGCGTCGACGAGAGCTGGACTCGCCTTAAAAATACTGTCATTAGTACTGCTGATTTCATCTTAGGCAGAAGTCGTAGAGATCGGAACGACTGGTTCGATAATGAATACAACTGAACGTAAGAATGGTGCGTACCGAGCAATGCAGCAGTCTCAGAGAACACGGGCCCGAGAAGAGAAATATAAAGAGCTCAGAAAAGAATAAAAGAGAATTCACAGACAAAAAAGGACCCCTGGGAGAAAAATCTCGGTTGTGAACTAGAACAGTACAGAGAGCGACGGCAGCACCAGGCGCGGGAGTTCTACCGAAGGGTACGCGATATAACGTAATTCACACCACGTTGCACAAACTGCAAGGACAAAGAAGGGAATCTGATTACCGATCCTAAAGGCATCTTGGAGCGATGGGAATTTTTTTTATTTAAAGTTGATTCACCACCTTCGCAAATAGATATTGAAAAAAGTGCATTTCATTGGATTATTTTTCATTATGATTGAAATTATCGCGAAAAACCCTTAAAAGGGTTTTTTTTTGCATTTTTAAGGGTTAGGTACACCCATATTTTTAGGACCCGATTTTGGTGATCAGCGATCCAAAAAACATGTAGGGTTCGATTTTCTTAACGGTGTTATGTTGGAACAGCCGAACGCGCATTTTGAATGGACTATATGTTCTAGCTCACTATATAATTTCTTGGTCGTTCTACAGTTATTTTTCCTGTTGGCCTATCATTGAAAATCCTAACCATCATTCTTTGCTCAGAGGTGGTAATGCATTTCTTCAAGCTGTTTGTTTGTTCTAATGAGTCATTAATTTTGTTAAACCCTTACAAGACCAAATAATTTGTTATGTTTTCAGTTTTCATAGTCTGTTGGCCTGGAGGGCGTTCAAAAACCTTACTATGGTTAACCATGGTTAACTATGGTAAACTTTTGTCGTTCAAAAACTCCGTGGTTAACTACAACATAAGCACGAGCATAAATTTTTGGCGTTCAAAAACTCCCGTGGTTAACCACGGTGTAGTTAAATTTTAACCCTCCCCATGCTCCCGATTGGTTAGCAATAGTTAAGAAGAAGAAGAATAAAAACAACTCTCTGACAGTTGTTTTAATGTTAAACACATGAACAAATTAAAGTGGGATTTGTGGGATTATTGCAAATAAATAATTAATGAAATAATTGAAGCAATTAGCGGGGACTATTTTATGGAAAATTTTGTTTTTATTTTTTTTATTTTTCTTTAACCTGTAGTTAACCACGGTGCGTTCAAAAACCTCCATGGTTAAACATAAACTTTCGTGGTTAAGTGAAGTGATGCAGCATAACCACAGCTTACCTCGTGGTTTACCATAGTAAGGTCTTTGAACGCGCTCCAAGTCAATGTCCAAACCTCAGTCCCGTATCATAGAACTGGGCGGATTATTGTATTATTGTACTTTCACTTTGCATTGTCTCGAGATACATATATAGCCAAAAATTCGTAAACCTCTCGGTTGACCGTTGACCAGCTGTATCGCGGACATAAAATGACATGGAGTTTCGACCAATACCTCGTTGGAAAGATATTTTCATTGCCCGTAGTCCTGCCATTTACTACTTTTCCATATGAGCAACCGTTAACGAAATATTCAAAAAAAAATGGTGTTATCAGTCATTTCAGGTATGTCCAGTGCGAACTTTGGCGTTGGATTACTCACAAACTACATAAGCGATAACAACGATTAAGGGCTCATTCTAAACGTAATTACTAGGACCTTAAATTTGTTAATGGGCATTAAGCCAAAAAAATTTAAATTTGGCGAGTTAATTGCAAAAAACTGCATTCAACCCTCACCACACGATCATGGTTGAACTTTGACCGGCCATTACTTTGAGCCAAATCAACTTACAGAGCTCGTTGAGGGCTCATTTTTAGATAAGTTTATTCTCCACAAATTTGCCATTGATCATTATCACTTATCATATTTTATAGCTGCAAAGAAAGAGACCACATACTAGGTACAGCATTCATTGTTTGGAAGGAAATAAAGCACCTTGTCATAGGATTTGAAGCCATAAATGAAAGAATGTGCAAGATTCGTTTAAGGGGCAAATTCTTCAATTATTCAGTCATAAATGTACACGCTCCAACAGAAGAGAGCCCGGAAGAAGAAAAGGAGATGTTCTACGACTCTTTAGAGAGAGTATACAGAAACTGTCCCCGTCATGACATAAAGATAGTCATTGGAGATGCCAATGCTAAAATAGGACGGGAAGCAGCGTTTCAGCCTACAATTGGAAAGTTTAGTTTGCACGAACACCACAATGATAATGGATTAAGACTTATAAACTTCGCCATGGCGCAAAATATGGTTATATCCAGCACCAAATTCCAGCATAAGGATATTCAAAAAGCAACCTGGAAGTCGCCATATGGAGTAACCAACAACGCAATCGATCATGTCCTTATAGACGCGCGCCACCAGTCCAATGTGCTTGATGTGAGAGTATACCGCGGCGCAAATGTAGACTCTGACCACTTCTTAATGGGAACGAAAATTAGGGCCAGGATATCGACAATAAAAACAAGAAGAGGAAACAGAGACAGAAAATACAACGTGGCAGGATTGCAGGAAGAGCAAACTAGGGCTGATTATGAGAACCTGCTCAACGTAAGAATAAATGAAATTGGTCAAAACACACATGAAAACTTGAACGACCAATGGAATGACATAAAAAGAGCAGTGAAAAGATCAGCAGAAGATATTCTAGGTTTCGTTCAACAAGAACGAAGAGTAGAATGGTTTGACGAAGAATGCGCCCAGGTGACAATGGAGAAAAACCGAGCTTACCAAGTCATGCTAAGTAGGCACAGAACAAGAAACTCTGAAGAGGAGTATAAAGAAAAGAGGCGAGCTGAGAAGAGAATGCACAAAGCGAAAAAAGGCAGTATTGGGAAGAACAAATGAAAAAAATAGAAGAATCAGCAAGCTTAAATGATGCAAGAAACTCCTACAAAAAGGTAAACCAACAACGGAAAGAATTTAAGCCTAGAGTGACAATGTGCAAGGATAAAAGTGGGGAGATATTAAGTAATAAGGACGAAGTATTGGTTAGATGGGCAGAGCATTTCGAGCAACTACTACTAATGAACTCAGAGCAGGAGCACATTGGTACCCGAAATGCGCAGAACATGAACGCGGACGATGAGAATGACAGCACAGCAGCCCCCACCATAGAGGAAGTACGCCTGGCATTGCGAGCACTAAAAAATAATAAGGCATCAGGGTCTGACAGCATACCTGCAGAACTCATTAAGCAAGGCGGAGAGGAAACTATCCAAAAACTACATGAAGTAATAGTGGAAATCTGGAGACGGAAAGAAATGCCTGATGAGTGGAACGAGGGCATAGTGTGTCCCTTACACAAAAAAGGAGACCCTCTATCTTGCAACAACTATAGAGGAATAACGCTATTGAACACAACGTACAAAGTATTTTCACGTGTACTCTATATTAGACTACGACCATACGTGGAAAGAATATTAGGAGAGTATCAATGCGGTTTTCGTCCTGGAAGATCCACAACCGACCAGCTATTTGTACTCAGAGAAACCCTAGAAAAAGCTGTTGAATTTAACATAAACATCCACATGTTATTCATCGACTACAAATATGCTTACGATAGTGTGAACCGTAATGAGTTATTTGATGCTATGGAGCAGCTCGGATTACCTAATCACCTAATAGAACTGACGAAAATTTCGATGAAAGATGCAAGGTGTAGAGTCAGAATAGATGGTGAACTATCCCCACCCCTCAGAACAAATAGAGGATTAAGGCAAGCCGACGCACTATCCTGCTTGTTATTCAACGTGGCCCTAGAAAAAGCAGTAAGAGATGCATCGATTAACACATCAGGGTGCATCTTCGATAGGTCAGTGCAAATATTAGCCTTTGCCGACGATATAGCTATCCTTGGAAGATCATTTGAGAGCATGAAGGAGACCTTTGTAGCACTTGAGCAAGCCGCAAAAAAAATCGGGCTGGAAATAAACGAGCACAAAACAAAGTATATGTACACAAAAAACGCCAGAAGTAGCAGACAGAACATAACGATAGACACCTACAATATAGAAGCAGTAGATGAGTTTGTGTACCTCGGCACGATTATAACAAAAGGTAATGATACATCGGCCGAAATCAGAAGACGAATAGCACTGGCTAATAAATGCTACTTTGGTCTACGCAGGCACCTGACGTCTAGAAATATATCAAGGAAGACGAAACTGGCACTTTACACGACACTAATAAGGCCTGTCCTACTATATGGTTCGGAAGTGTGGACATTGAAAAACGCAGACGAAGCATTGGTAGGAAGATTTGAAAGGAGAATTCTTCGTTCGATCTACAAAGGAATACAGGTTGATGGCGTTTGGAGAAGAAGATACAACTCAGAGTTGTATGAAATCAGCAAGATTCCAAACATTGTCAAAGTGATCAAAATAAACAGACTGCGATGGATTAGTCACGTCCAACGAGGTGCGGAACGGAACCCGACAAAGATAGTGCTGGGGAAAGTACCGTCAGGAAAACGCAGACCCGGCCGGCCTAAGAAAAGATATATAGATGACGTCGAAGAAGACTTGAGGCAGTTGGGAATAAGAAACTGGAAAAGTCGAGCCAGAGATCGAGAATCATGGAGGCGAATACTGGAGGAAGCCAAGGCCAACAATAGGCTGTGGAGCTCCTGATGATGATTATCACTTATCATTGCATGCAAACGAGCTATTTAATATAAACAAGCTCTCCCTCTTTTTCAAGATGGCGGCTTTTCCCAAGCCACTGCGATCCCACAAACTTGGTTTTATCATTGTCAGATGTACCCGAACAAATACCAAAGAAAAAAGTCTGTACCTCTTAAAATGCAATTTCATCCTCTTTTTTCGACTAATTTGACTGGACTATAAATAATATATAAATAATATTTTTCAATATCTCAAATTTTCTTTTCAAACTTACTTTTTAAAACTACTTGCACTATTTTTAACTCACAAAACAAATCGCACCAATTATATTGCAGGCAAAACAATTTTTTTATTTATTTTAATTAATTAATTAATTACTCCAAAAATACTGCTTTTTACTATTTTCTACAATTAAGTCATTAATTTCAAACCACATTGTACAAATTCATTTCCAATTAGATTGCTCAGAGAAATGAATTCCCTCCAATCTTATTAGAAGACTTCTCTCCGCTCTCACCCAATAAAAAATATACTCACAAAACTTCCCAGCGGGAAATGGAATCATACCAAGAAGCATGACGGTAGCCTTTTTTGGAAGGCAAGAATTCCTTCCTTTTCGCATTCCGCTCCATATCTTTTTTGTGCACCCATGTTATTAGAAGGAATGAGTCGAAAAGCTCTAAAAGCTTATTCACCTTCCCCACGCATTCCCGGTAAGGTGTTTGTGATACGTTCTGTTTTATTTCTTCCAAGGGAGTACAATTTCTTACACCTTCTAAATATATTGAGATCCTGGGAAGATATTGCTTTAATCCTTTTATAATAATCTTTTAGATTCACATTTTTATACACAATTTAATGGTAAATTGTATTAACTGAATAAAAACTGTACATTATTTACTTATCCATATTTGACCCTTCCATCCTACTTTTGCGGAACTATGAATACGAACTCCTTCCTAAAAGCTTCTTGAGGAAGGCCTTCAAACTTTTCCCGCTGGGTTCGTATGGATGCAAAATCTGAATTGCTTCCCTTGGCACTGGTCACAGGAACAAACTTTCGTTGTGACTCCCCATCTCCACTTCCCTCTTCATCTACAAGTTCGCACCAAAGTGCGTCCCAACGGACAGTTCAAGGGAAGCAATTCAAATCCTGCTTCTCGAAGCTCGTTGGCATGTTTCTTTGCGTATAGAGAATAACCCAGCGGGAAATGGAATCATACCAAGAAGCATGACGGTAGCCTTTTTTGGAAGGCGAGAATCCCTTCCTTTTCGCATTCCGCTCCATATCTGTTTTGTGCAGCCATGTCATTAGAAGGAATGAGTCGAAAAGCTCTAAAAGCTCATTCACCTTCCCCTCGTATTCCCGGTAAGGTGTTTGTGATACGTAGTTCCGGTTTTAGCACTACCAGCGCCCCTGGGCGAGACTTCTACGTCGCCCCCTATTTGCTATACAAACCGATATGAACCGATATAAACCGACTTCTCGATAACAAGATCTCCCGCACTAACTCTGTTATCGATCTAGGGGTTAGGTTAGAAAGTAAGTTGGATTTCTCCACCCACATCAATTATATCTCTTCCAAGGGCAATTCAGTCCTGGGATTTATAAAAAGATGGTCCAAGGAATTCAACAACCCCCTCATCACCAAGCAATTATACATATCTTTAGTTAGGCCTCTGCTTGAATACGCCTCCCAGGTATGGTCTCCTTACTCCTACATATTTAGGTCAGTCCTTGACCTGAACGAACCCGTTTCCACTAAGCCCTAGCTCTGGAAAACCATCACGGATTTTGGAGCATCCTATTTACCACCGGGAACATTATTTTAGCGCACATCTACATTATTTTATTTTATATAATTTTTGGTTTTGCTTTTACTATATATAATTTGTTTGTTCTACTTTAATTTCATTTATATTGTTATTTTATGTTTCCTTTTTCCTTTTTTATGCTAGCTTTAAGAATTTCGCCTTATCTTCTTCTAATGTTTCACCTTTTCGTTTACTGTCTTTATTTTCTTTTTGCATGTGCGATTCGGCTTCTGTGGCTCTGTTGCTCATTGTATGTTGATGAATTTATCTGATAGAGTGCACAATGAAGGAATGCTACTAAATATTCTCTGCTCCTCCTCCTTAGGGTTGAATATATGTACCTTGAATGCAAGAAGCCTGAGAAATAAAATGGATGAACTGAGGTACCTGTTTGATAACACAAAATTGCATGTAATTGTAGTCAATGAGACGTGGTTGAAGCCAGAAGTCCCAACTTCCTATGCTCCTTGCCTACTTTTAGCTTGCATCGGAATGATCGTATGGGTCGGATGGGGGGTGGTGTTGCAATATATGTCACCTCCTCTCTCTCCTCACAAGTAGTTGGCCAGTTCATTGGCTCACAATTTGAATTTATCGCAGTAGAAATAAAATCACCGCATGACAAATGTGTTATTGTCAGTGTCTACTGATTATTGTCAGTGTGTCCTGATGTTGCCGGTAACTTCTTTGATCTCGTCTCTAGCCTCTCCCGTCATTACGATAACATAATTGCTGCTGGTGACTTTAATGTTGATCTTCTGAAGGCTAATGAACGTACGAATACACTCAAATACTTTTTGGGGTCATTGGATCTACGTATTCTAAATCAACTGCCCACATTCTTGAACTGCCATAATCCATCGCTCCTTGATGTTCTCACTGTTACCTCCACCAATTCAGTATTAAAACATAGCCAAATTTCTCCTCCCAGCTTTCTTGACCACGATATTCTCTTCCTCTCCCTTCGTTTTACTTTTCACCCTTCCTCCTCCATTCCTAACTTTTTTTCGTACCGTGACTTCAATAATATCAATTTTGCTCGCCTTTCTGAAACTTCCTCATCAATACCTTGGGCTGATATCTATAATACAACCTGTGTTGATACTAAGGTTGATCGGAACCAGCGGAACCAGCCGAGCCTCAGGCTATTCTGGATATCATTCGGTTGAGTAACCCACAGCTACAGACGTCATCGTGGAGGATTACGAAACTGGAGGATCCGAAAGGTGACGGCCGAGCGGTTACACTTGTAATTAGCAAGGAGTCGCTAGGACCTTTGGCGGAATCTGATGGCGTCATAAGTTACGGGTTCTCCTCCATTACTCTGAGGCCTTTTAAAAAAGATTATTTGCCCTTCAAGCAGAGTGGAGTGGTTTCAACTGCTCCACCTGCGGCTGCAGAAGGTGAGCCCTCGGGCACTGCGGGAAACATGGGTATGGAAGTTTCTGAACCCAACGTACCTAGCACTGCGGGTGACACAGTTGCGCAAGTAGCTGAACCCAATGTGCTTGGCACTGCGCGCGACACAGGAACGGAAGTAGCTGATCCTAAGGTGTCTGAGGATACTCACCCCCTAAATCTGGGTCCAAAAGACCCTCCTCTTTTATCCGTAGAGGATATCAATATCTCTGGTGTTCCTTCGCCGTCAACGACGGAGGACGAACTGGGGGACTTTGCCCAACTTCTTTCGATGGGAGATGATAATATTAGTCTCACACCGGAGGAAGACGAGGCTGACATAACGGTGATCGAGATTGATCCCGCTACTCGCAACCACGATGTTGAGAGTAGCACAGATTAATCTCCATCACAGCAAGGCTGCATCCGCCAGTCTCTGCTTATGCCTTTCGAAGGCTGATTTAGATGTCGTCCTGGTACAGGAGCCTTGGATTGTCCGGGGCCTTGTATGCGGAATCAGGACTCCGAAATACAGGTTGCTATATCCCAGAAATGAGGAAGGTAAGCCTAGAACCTGTTTAATTGTTAAAAATGACCTTGATGCTTTTATGTTGTCTAAATTTAGTAATGCTGACACGGTGGTGGCTTGCTTGGACAGCAGAAAGGGCGGCAAGGCTATGTGGATTGGATCTGCCTACCTACCATATGAGGGAAATATAGACAGCTCCAGTCTCTTTGATGCGGCAAAGGAAGCGGCTAAACTCGGAGCCAGCCTCATTATTGGATGTGATGCAAATGCTCACAACTCCATTTGGGGCAGCTCAGATACAAATGTAAGAGGTGAGTTGCTTTTTGACCTTTTACTCCAACATAATCTCTTGCTGTGTAACAGGGGAAATGAACCTACGTTCGTCACAAGAGTAAGACAAGAAGTCTTGGACATTACTCTTGTTTCCTCAGACCTGCTCAATTGTGTAGAAAACTGGAGAATATCCAGTGAACACTCCTTTTCTGACCACAGAGTCATTCTTTTTAATGTCAATACGTGCTCAACTGTAAAGAAGGCCCCTGGTTACAGGAATGTCCGAAGCACAAATTGGGCCGTATATAGACAAGTGGTGGAAAGATCACTTCCCGAGGAAGTTCCCACCCATCTCTGGAACGCTGAAGATCTCGAAGATCAGGTGAAGAATCTCAGCAACCTCTTAAATAATGCATTGGAAGCAGCCTGTCCCATTAAGAAATATAGGGGTAAAACCAAACCTCCTTGGTGGAACAGTAAGCTTCTCAAACTAAGGTCTGAAAGTAGAAAGGCCTTCAACAAAGCCAAACGGTCTAACTTGGACTTAGGTTAGGTTAGGTTAGATATGGCTGAGCTACTGGTGTACAGCTCAAACACTTAGGCCAAAGGAGTAGGCCCATTGTGATGCCATAGTGATCCCACTTTAAACCTGATGTTAAAGTGTCATTTCTTCGCTAAACCATCTCGAGGAAGCAACGAATCTCCTGAGTTGCGGTATCCGAATGTTCGAGATTTCCGCAAGCGTGCTTAGAAAGGGTTTACCAAATGCGGTTAGTCTCCTTCTGCTTAGGGCTGGGCAGTGACAGAGGAGATGTAGTACACTTTCCTCCTCGTCCGGATTTTTACAGGTTCTGCAAAAATCGTAGGTCTCAAGACCTAAGCGGGTCGCATGCGTCCCTATCAGACAGTGTCCGGTAAGCACTCCCACTATAGCTGAGAGGTCTTGTCTCTCGAGGCTCATTAGTGAAGTAGTCCGCCTGAGATCATAAGAGGGCCAAGTTAGTTTGGCCAAGGTGCATTTATTAAGATCCCTCCAATGCTTCTTTGCTTGTTGCATTGTGTGCTGTTTGCATTGGAGTTTAAAGGTGGCCCAAGGCATACCAACCCTTTCCTTTCCAGGAAGGAGAGTGGCGGTCGTGCCTTTCCTAGCCAGTTCGTCAGCTTTACAATTTCCCTCTATGTTTCGGTGACCGGGCACCCATACGAGGAGGGTCCTGAACTGCTGAGCCATCTCGTTAAGAGATCTGTGACATTCAGAGATAGTTCTAGAGCTGTTTGTGCAAGAGCGCAGGGCTTTCAGAGCCGCCTGACTATCTGAAAAGATGTAGACAGTCCGATTCCTATCGCCTTGCTGGTTTATTAAAAGAACAGCTTCATGTATGGCTAGAACCTCCGCTTGATATACACTGCAGTGATCGGGTAGTCGGAAGGAGACTTCAATCCCAGTCTCTGGGGAAAAGACTCCTCCTCCTACTCGACCCTCGAGCTTAGAGCCATCAGTAAAGAAGTTTATGGCATTTTGAAAACTGTGTGGTCTGTTACTCCATTCACGACGTGAAGGAATGTGGACTCCGTAGTTCCTCGTGAATGTAGTCTCGGGTATACAGAAGTCAGTTTTAGTGGGGACGATAACAGAGTTCAACACCTTCGTGTGACTTCCCCCGGTTCCGGTCCAAAATCCAGATTCTTTTATTCTAAGGGCTGCGATGGTTGCGCTTTCCCTTTCCACAAGATTCAAAGGAGGGAGGTATAGCATAACATTTAGGGCATCTGTAGGTGTGGAGCGAAGTGCTCCTGTTATGCATAGCTCGGCACATCTTTGTACTTTCTGTAGTTTGTTTAGCACGGTGGACTTACTTAAGGTTGGCCACCATACTATGACTCCGTATAGGAGTATTGGGCGGACGATCGCTTTGTATATCCATCGTACTATGTTAGGGGAGAAGCCCCATTTCTTCCCAATGGATTTTTTGCAAGCGAAAAGCGCTATGTTCGCTTTCTTAATGCGCTCTTCTGTATTTTCATTCCAGAGGAGTTTCTTGTCTAGGATTACTCCCAGATATTTGGCGCTATTGCTAAATTTGAGCCTAACATTGTTAAGCCGTGGGGGTGTTAAAGGTGGAGTTTTATACCTCTTTGTGAAGAGGACTAGTTCCGTTTTTACTGGGTTAACGCTGAGTCCGCGGGTGGCAGTCCAGCTTGAAAGGGTTTGTAACGCCGCCTCCATGAGATCACAGAGGACTTGAGGAAATTTTCCTTTTGTGACGATGACAACGTCATCCGCGTACGCCAGGACGTGATGCCCCTCGGCCTCCATGCGTCGCAACAGCTGGTTTATAGTTACGACCCATAGGAGCGGGGAAAGTACTCCTCCTTGCGGGGTGCCTCTGTTTACGGCCCTTCGGACCGAGCTGTCGCCTAGGCTCGAGCTCACCATCCTGCCGGTAAGCATTTGGTGGATGAGAGACACCAGCGATGCCTCGATCCCCAGTTCTGTCAAGGCCAGGGTGATGGCGTTCGGGAGTACGTTGTTAAACGCTCCCTCTATGTCAAGGAATGCCACTAATGTATACTCCTTGACTTCGAGTGATTTTTCAATGGTAGAGACCAATGAGTGAAGAGCAGTATCAGTAGATTTGCCCTTTGTATAGGCATGTTGTGTGCCAGAGAGTTCAGAGGTTGGTATGGTCTGCCTCAGATATATTTCGATTAGCCTTTCTAGAGTCTTTAAAAGAAAGGATGATAGGCTAATTGGCCTGAAGTCTTTGGGTGTTGCGTGGGAGGCTTTTCCTGCCTTGGGTATAAACACTACTTTAACCTCTTTCCAACTAGAGGGAATGCAGTTATTTTGAAGGCACCCTGTAAACATGGCCTGCAACCAGGGCATGATGTAACTTGGACTTAGACTGGGACAACTATAAAAGATGTCTTAGGGAGTTCAAGTACGAACTGCGTAAGTCAAAGAGGGAATCCTGGAAGACCTTTTGTGAGACAATAGAAGGTTTTTCGGACACTGCAAGACTTAGAAAGGTTCTCTCCAAAAGCCCGATGTGCCAAGAACTGCTGCAACAAGCGGATGGTACATGGACTACAAGTAGTCAGGAGTCATTGAAACTTCTGCTCGATACCCACTTTCCGGGCTCGACATCTCTCGCGGTATCCGCAGAATCAGGTTATGGGAGCCCAATTAGTGAATATAATTTAGGTACTATCGACAGACTGATAAACAGGGATTTACTCCTATGGGCCATAGAAGGTTTTAAGCCCTATAAAACACCTGGACCGGACGGAATTTATCCTATTGAAATTCAGAAAGTCAGTGACCTAATTCTGAACTGGCTTGCAACCATCTACAGGAGTTCCCTTCGCCTAAGCTACATTCCAACATCCTGGAGGGTAGCGAAGGTGGCTTTCATTCCGAAGGCGGGTAAAATCTCCTACCACAATCCAAAGAACTTGAGACCTATATGTCTCACATCCTTTCTCCTCAAGATCCTCGAAAGACTTGTGGAGATTCATATTAAGCAAAGCATTGATAGAGAACTGCTTTCTCCCTCGCAGCATGCCTACACGAAAGGTAAATCGGTAGACACTGCTCTCCATTCCCTGGTAGCGGTCATTGAAAAATCCCTTGAATTCAAGGAGTTCACTTTGGCTGCTTTCCTAGATATTGAAGGTGCTTTCAACAATGTTGAATCTTCTGCGGTTACGGGGGCACTCCAGCGTCTGGGTGTCGACGGGTGCTCCAGGTCCTTTATTGATCAGCTGCTGAAGTGCAGGGTTATAAAGTCTAGTCTGGGGCTCTCGGAAGAAGTCAGACTGGTTAGAAGAGGCACACCGCAGGGTGGAGTCCTATCGCCGCTCCTTTGGAATATAACAGTCAATGAAGTTCTGATAACCCTAAGGGAGTCTGGCTGCACTACTGTGGCCTATGCTGATGATATTGTGCTGGTGGTGACTGGCAAGTACATCTCAACAATAAGAGATATAATGCAACGAGCATTGGACACTCTTGTTCAATGGGCTACTACAAAGGGTCTAGGCGTTAACCCAGCTAAGACTGAAGTAGTGCTCTTCACAAGAAAGCATAGACTTCCTGATTTTCCTTCTCTAAGACTTTGCAATGAAATATTGCAACTTAAGGAGGATGCGAAATTTCTGGGTCTCATACTGGATAGAAAACTAACGTGGAGACCGAATCTTTTAGAGAGAGCCAATAAGGCCAAAACAGCTCTCTTCTTATGCCAAAGAACGATCGGAGTTAATTGGGGCCTTAAGCCCCGTATCGTCCACTGGTTGTATACAGCCGTAATCAGACCTATACTTATGCATGGCATATCGGTATGGTGGACTGCATTACAGAAAGTTACGTATCGGAAGATACTGGAAAGAGTCCAAAGAACAGCCGAGCTGTGTATTAGTGGTGCAATGAGAAGCACCCCAACAGCTGCGCTGGATGTCTTATTGCATCTTATCCCCTTGGACATATATGCCGAGAAAATGGCAGCCTGGACGGCTGCCAGGACAAAGGCTTCTCTTGGATGGACTCCATACTTATATGGTCACTCATCCATCCTTAGGAAGTTCGCTACCGCTGCGGACAACCTAGATTATACTACACCTACGTGGACCTTGGAGAAAGGTTTCAATACCATCATTCCGGCCAGAGATGACTGGACAGATGGTGTTATCCCGACTGGGTCATTATGTATCTATACAGATGGCTCAAAAATTGGGAACAGCGTAGGTTGTGGTATCTTTTCTGAGGCATTAAATATAGATACCTCTCTTCGCTTACCCGATCATTGCAGTGTCTTCCAGGCGGAAGTCACTGCTATCTGGGAGGCTCTCGAATGGCTGAAGATAAATAATATATCTCATAAGAATATATGTATTCTATCGGATAGCCAGGCGGCCCTCAAGGCTCTTAATTCTGTCGTCACAACATCCACGACTGTTCTGAACTGCCGCAGTTCTCTGTGTGAGACTGCCACTCAGTTTTATATAACTCTGTGTTGGGTTCCTGGACACAGAGGGATTAGGGGAAACTGCAGGGCAGATGAGCTTGCTAGACAGGGAACCGAAGTGGAAAGGACACCCCACTTAACCCAGATGGGAATGCCCTTAGCCACCTATAAACTGGCTGTGGGAAAAATCAGCTTAGCTCGAGCCGGGCTGAGATGGACCACAGCAACAGTGTGCCGCACTCTCCACACAATATGGCCGACCTTGGACGCAAAGCGTTCAAAATCTCTAGTTCAGTTGAACAAAAAAGAGATAAGCTATGTGGTGAAGGTGCTGACAGGTCACTGTCCCTTTGGCCCACACGCCGAAAGATTGGGACTTCCCCACAACGACTTATGCAGAAGTTGTGGCAATGAGGATGAGGAAGAAACTGTCTCCCATTTTCTCTGTACATGCCCGGCCCTCGCGAGGAAAAGAGGGGCCTTCCTTGGCTCACCTTTCCTTGATGGATTGAGTGAGCTGCAAAACACTGGTGTTTTTGACCTCTGTCGCTTTATTAAAAGCTCCAAATGGCTTGAAATGGCCTAAATTTTGTCCCAACACTAGAATGGCATCACAATGGGCCCAATGGTGTGCCTAAGTGGGCTCCCTAGTGGGGGAGCAGCCATTTCAACCTAACCTAAGGTTGATCTCTTTAATTCTTTCACTCAATCTCTATTTAATCAATGTGTCCCTTTAGTTACAAGAAGACGTTGTAAATCTCCAGCTTGTCCCTGGTTTTCTTATGAAATCCGCAATTTGATTGTTGAGCGTGAGTTCTTGTATAGACGCTATCGCAGAACGAAGATCCCGAGCTACCTTAGTGAGTACAAAAAACTTCGCAACTTAATCAATAGCAAAGTCAAATCGGCCAAGCGTGTATTTTACTCCCGTAAACTTAATCCTACTCTGTCCACTAAGCAACTTTGGTCTAATCTTCGTTCTCTAGGCATTCATCCCTCCTGAGCTTAACTCTTTTGATTTTGATGTAAACTCACTCAATGCATCCTTCATTCAATCCCCTCCTAGTTCCACACTGTCTTCCTTTGCTTATTACCCTTCCTCCAACTCTCTGTGTTCTGATGGTTTTACTTTTCGTTGTGTTGACTCAGTCGAAGTTCTAGGAATATTGCTTTCCATTTCATCCAATAGCGTTGGCTACGATGGAATTTCTCCTCGCTTTCTGAAGATTCTCTCCCCTTTAATTGCTGAAACCATCACGCATATTGTTAATTTTTTCCTGACAACCTCTCAAGTACCTTTAATCTGGAAAAAAAGCCGTAGTGACCCCCATACCTAAAAAGCCCTCCCCTGCTGATTTGTCTGATTTTCGCCCTATTAGCATTCTTCCTTTTCTCGCTAAAGTCTTTGAGAAAATTATATTTACTCAAGTCACGCGGTATCTTGATTCTTGTAATTTCCTTTGTAATCTCCAATCTGGCTTCCGTAAATCCCATAGCTGCAAAACTGCAATACTGAAGGTAACGACTGATCTTCGTTCGGCCCTTGATCTAGGTGATATTGCAATACTAGTTCTTCTAGATTTCTCCAAAGCATTTGACTCTGTGGTTCACTCGCATCTCCTCCATAAACTTAGTCAACGGTATCACTTCTCTTCTTCTTCGGTTCGTCTCTTTTCTTCTCTTCTCTCCAATAGATCTCAGTGTGTTCGGCATAATAATGTTACATCCTCTTTCCTTAGAGTACCTGCAGGTGTACCTCAGGGTTCGGTCCTTGGTCCTTTGCTTTTCTCCCTCTATATTAATGATCTTCCATCCTTTATCCGTCACTGCTCTTTTCATCTCTATGCTGATGACCTCCAGCTATACATCGCGTGTCCTCCTCACCAGATTGGATTTTGCGTCTCTGAACCCAATAGCACCTTGTCTCAAATTAACGAGTGGAGTTCTAGTAATTTCCTTAAATTAAATCCAACTAAATCGCAAGTACTTTTCCTCAGTCGTCGCTCGCTGTCCCCGGATAGTCTCCCACCTCTTTTACTTAATAATGTTCCTCTCCCAATCGTTGAATGTGCCAAAAACCTGGGTATTGTTGTCAATTCCAAACTCACCTGCTGCAATCATGTCTCATTGCTGCTCTCTAAGATCTATGGCACACTTCGTAAACTGTGGCTACATGGCAGTCTGTTATCTTCACCTATTCGAGCCAAACTCATAAAATCTCTTGTTGTTCCTCATTTCCTTTATGGGTTGCTGGTGTATATTTCCTTCGATTCATCCTGCCGTCAGCGTCTTAAAGTGGCATTTAATGATTGCATTAGGTTCATTTTTCATATGAGAAGGTCTGATCATGTGTCGGGTGTTCAAAATTCCCTACTGGGTTGTGACCTCTTTCAATTCCTTGATCTCATGGCTTTACTTCTCTTGCATAAGGTCTTTTATACCAAAAGTCCCTGCTACCTCTCTGACTTCTTCGTTCCTTTGCAATCCTTGAGATCCATCAAATTCCTGATTCCTGCCCACACTTCCCTAACTGGTAGTCGTTCCTTCTTTGTATATACCCTCAGGCTCTGGAATAATCTTCCAAGTCACATTCAGAGAATGAGCACAGCCACAGTATTCAGAAGACATGCATCCATTTTTCTATCTTCCTCTTCTTCTTCTCACTAGCTTTCTCTTTTTCTCTTTCCCCTCTCACTTACTTACTTCATTCTCAAATTTAATTCTGCACCTAATTCTAATTTTCTCTAACTTAAACTTTAATCCTTATCTTAATTTTTTAATTTTTTAATTTTTAATTTTTAATTTTTATTTTAATTTTTAATTCTAATTTTAAGCTTTTTTTATACATATATCCTTAATGCTGCCTAACTATGTATATGTACTCTAAAAGATGTAAATCTTGTGTACTCTCCTTCAAATAAAACTATTATTATTATTATTATTATTACTCCTCCCATGTCGGTAAAATCGAATCGGTTCAAACGAACTTCGTCCGTTTTGCACTCAGTCACCTCCCGTGGGATGACCCACTTATTCTTCCGCCTTATGGGAACAGACTTAAATTGCTCAACTTGAGCTCTCTCCATAAGCGTCGCGAGGTCGCTGACGTTATATTCGTTCATCGTTTGTTGAATGACAAAGTTGACTCAGCTTCCTACGAACCCGTACGTCATTTAGAGTGAACAACTACAACCTGAGAGGTCAACCTCTCTTGTACATTAATTCCTCTAGTACCAATTATGGGATGTACGAACCAGTTAACCGCATGCTTATAAATGTTAACAAAAATGCGAGTGTTTTTAGCATGCAAACTAGCGAAGATGTCCTTAAAAGGACTCTTTTTAATGTGGCGTGACTCCCTGTGTGTCCCACTTTCTCATTGTTTTTGCACGCTTCTCTGTTTGATGTTTTGTGCTCTTAAATGTTGCATTGTCTTTTTTGTGTTTGCATGGCTTAGCTGAGCCACTGTGCAGTGGTAAATGTGACCGCGTTTGTGTGCAGGGACCGGACCGGCTCTGTACCGGAGTGCCGGAGAGGGTCGAGAAGGAGCCCGCACTTTCGGTCGCATGCTCGTTATGCGGTGTTTTCTCTTCTTATACCTTTTTTGGTGCTTTCGGCCGGTTAGGTCCCTGCACATAAGCGTGGCCCGTTTCTCAGCCCAGCTGAGAAGTGTACCTTCTGAGCTAGAAGGATAAACTCTTAAAGAAAAAAGGAGGAAATAAAACAAGGGAAAGAATGAAATAATAACCATTTATTTACAAAAAACTAATGGAATTTTACTTTTCTTGTATTTCTCTCGGCAAACTCTCAATACTTATTAATACACCGAAGTCTATTTTTTCCGCAATCTCATTTTCGATTGACAAAGTTGCCCAGTTGTCGATCGCAGATAGGTTTTTATCAGTTTAAGGTTTGAAAAACTCCTTTCCCCACTAGCAACCGTTACATGTATAGTTATTATTATTCGCAATGCTATGCTCTTCGCGGGGAGTTTCACCGGCTTGGCGTTTAACACGACGAATTCTTGTTGTGGTTTTAAATACAGGTTCAATTTCCACTTCTTCAGCCAACTCTTTCGCTGTTAAAATGGCGCTTTTAAGGTCCGCCTTTCTATACTCTTCCAAAAAAGCACAGCATTTTTTCAACATTTGTTTGCATTTACCGAGATCCATGTCTATTGATTGCAGAGATTTACTAACGACATTAATCTGAAAAAGTATCTCATACCAAACAACCAATAAAACTATGAAGCTGAAATCTTTTAACTGTTCGGCTAGAGTAGTGCCCTCATGAGAGGTTTGAACATCAGTTTTCTCAATTGCAATAGCCAAAGAAATTAAAGCGTCGTGAGTGGCACTAATTTGATAACGGACTGCTTTAACACTACTTATTCTTGCTTCCCAACGTGTTTCACTGAGTTTTGTTATAGTAATCTTAAATAATCGGGAAGAATTTTCCATCGATGAACAGAACTTGACAACAATGTGAACAACCTTTGAAGTACCCCAAACAAAGTGACAGATTTTACGGAGTTAGCGGCATCGCATAGTACGAGAATGTAACAGTGGCGGCCACAAGGTACATAAATAGCTAAGCGGGGTAGGTCTAGAATTCTTCTTTGGACTCCAACATTTTTCCTTTCATGTTTGCCCCGTTGTCATAATCCTGGCCCCTACAATTGGCCAATTCCAATCCGTGTTTATTTAAAACATTAAATGCTACAAAAGGAGCCCGAATTCATTAAGATACGTTTAATCTGAAGTTTTATACCTTTTTCAGCACTATAAAGTGGACTATAAGGAATGTAAGACTCTTAAAGGTGACCTGGTCACTGCCGAGAATGCCACAAATCACAATATGCATCTTGCTGTAAACATGCTAGACATTTAATTTGGCACATACTGTGGTCCGTGTATTTTAAACGTCTTTCCCGTCACCGTTGCCGCCTCCACCACTTGCCGCCGCGCCAATCTGTTTGTGCCTTTAGGATGAGCCTTCGGCGCCCCTCCCCGACTGCCGCCCTGGGCGGTCACCCAACCGCGCCCTACCCTAACGCCGCTACTTGTGATACGTTCTCTTTTATTTCTTCCAAGGAAGTACAATTTCTTACACCTTCTTGAATTTATATCTTAACAGTGGAGGCTAGAAAAAGCAGCAATAATATAAAGTTAGTCTCAGAATGATAAAATAAAAAAGAAAAGTTTTGTAAAAGAAAAGAATAATTATTGACAAAATTTGAATTTTTATTTTTATTTCTTAAGAAATTGTAAGGGATGCAATGCATCGCTTGCTTCCAAAGACGCCACGCCACTGCAACCCAGCAGGAAAATCGCATGTACTTAACTTACTCTGGGAAGTAGATTTGGAAGTACTTCCTTATTTAGTGTTTTCTTAAATACCAAAGAAATACTTCTCTACTGGCTTATTAGTAATGCAGAGAAGAATGGGTTTGCTGATCGGGCGTTTGTTTTTGCTGCCGTGTGGGAAGAGTAAGAGCGCAAAAGCATGTTCAAAAACTTCGTACCTTGTCGTTTTCTTTGTTAATCATCTCAGTCATTCCTCGCCTAGGCCGTGTTAATGTAATATCCTTTTAATACTGGGTGGAAGTACTTGACTGCTTCTGTAGAATGACTTCTAGAAGTTCTTTTTGAAATACTTCCATTCCCTACTGGGAATTTTCATGCTATGCTCGTCAAGATTGATGTTTTGTTTCGTTCAATTCTTTATTATGAGTTTGATACAATCATGTACATAAACATAATGTACTTTGTTTTTGTGTCATTTTCTCTTAGATTAAACTTTGCTGAGAAATTCTACTACTTTTGAAAAGGTTTCCTTAATGTCTTGTGCTTATCGTTCAATTATAACGATGGCATTTGCCAATCTGCTAGTATCTGAATATTACTTGTGAAGATGCCATATATGATATTGGTGGTATTGGTGAGATCCCAGAAATTTTAATTACAACTTGAGATTACAAAAATTGTAGTTTACTAAATGAAAAACGTATTCGTATGTTACTCACCCCAGCAAAGGCTAGAGTAGCTATTTTCGAAAAGCACATCTAAGAAAAGGGTTGCATAATCAAGGCGTTTTCCTACATATGATTTAAACTCATGGTAATTTAACATTTCATAAAATTTTAAAAATGCATTTATTTACACTTCTATAACGAACGATTCTCGAGTGGCATTAGGGTAAAAGGAGTGCTCCCTGAGAATAGTATTAAATGGCTAGAAGGACTTGCAGAACAAAAGCCATGATTATCGCAAACCGATTAAGGACATATTAGAACTGCGGAAGTGCATTAAATCGAACAAGTGCTTGACATTTGCCATCAGGGATTTTTTATTTTTTTTCCTTTAAAAACGGGATAAAGGAGACACTTAAGGGAAAAAATTTCCTCAAAAACAAGTGCAAATCTCCATTTTCAGAAATTTCATGATGTTTGCTATAAAAAGGAGACGGGGCGACCTTAGTCAAGAAAGGAACAAACAATTGAGTTTTATGATTTAATGGAAGTGTTGTATGCTAAGCTTGCATAAAGGATAAACGTCTTAGAGAAAGGGGTTATATGAATCGAAAAAGTTCTCGGTTAAGTTCCTGTGTTTCAGCAATTGGTAGAAAATGCATAATCGATTAAAGCAAATAAAAGATTGTACTTTACCATTGTGTAATTGTTTTGGGGTTGGAAGTATTTAATTTAATTCTTGTGACTTTTTTTGCACTATGTTATAAAATAAAACATTTGGTGTACATTTTTGTGAATATAAAGGCTTTTTTGGAGTTTCGAAACTAGTTTAGATATGTTGTGAAATAATGGAACTTTCTTGGCTGATTTTTGATACTTATGTTAAGAAATTTTACTTAAAAAGGCTGTTTAATGAACATATCAGAAAACAATTAGGTATTTCACAGTAAACTAATCCTTTTACTACTTTTTTTAGGGAGAGAGAGAGAGGGAATATAATGTAAAAGAGGGAAGTGTTGTAGTATTTTCCACCAACATTTTTGGAGTTAAAACTACACATTGGATATGTGTTTCTTCTTGCTTTTGAGAAAAAAAATGAGTGTCAATATCTCGAAAACTAAGCGTGATATCGAAAAATTTTTTTTATATTTTCCTCTTATTTTGCGGTGCTTCATCAAAACCCATTGCCAAACAGCGGCCCACGGAAACTGTAGAGGTGCCAATAAAAAAAGAGGGGACAAACAAATTGGACCCAAAAATGGACCGGCAACATCCGAATTATTCATCTTTGAGCTATTCTCAACTGAAATCTGTTGACGGAATGCGGTCCTCACATTTTGCACACTCAATTCCCTCCAGCTACCAGTCTATATTATGAGCCCTTTAAAAAATATTTGCCAAATCTATCCAGCTGTTCCAAAACTATCTTAGCGGACTCTGTTTTGCGCGACAGCTCTCAGCTCTGACCAGGATATTCGAGTTGTTGCGGCCTCTGCTAATAGGGTTCTCCTCCACGTTGTTATAGGTCTTCCGCCTCGACGGGACTTGACTGTTGGGCTAGATTCTCGTTTTCGCGTCGCAAGGTGTGGCCAATCCAATTCTTTTTCCTTCGCCTGATTGGGTCGTCTATCCTTTCTTGGCTGGCACGGCGCCATAGTTCTTCATTTGTGATTCTATCTTGCCAGTGAATTTTTAGGATACGGCGTAGGCACTTGTTGATGAAAACGTAGGCGCCTTGTGATTAATTGGGTGAATTTCCGTGTTTTGCAACCATACAAAATAACTGCCTTAACGTTGGAGTTGAACGGCCGCAATTTGGTGTTAATTGAGATCTCCGTTGATCTCCATATGCGGAACAGGCATGGATATGCGCTTCGTGCTTTATTTATTCTGGAACTGACATCTTCTTCTGAACCGCCTTTTTCGGTGATAATTATGCTACCGAGGTAACAGAATTTATCTAACAGTTCCATGTGACGGTTATTCAATGCTGTCCGTTCAAGGATTCAAGGCAATTATCCGCATTTCTTTGGTTTTAGTCGGATTTAACCTTAAAGGAGTATCCACACATATCGGGGCCGTGCCCGGGGCGTCACAGGGCGTGTTTTGTCATGTGTGAACGAGCTCGTGCCTGGACACGGATATGTGTGAACGAGTAAAGGAGTATCTACACATATCAGTGTTCCGTCAGGCCCCGTTCATACTGGAGCGATATACGATACGCGACACGCACAAAAAAATACTTGAAATTTAAAGGGAGGCGATAAAAAAGGTTCACAGTGGCGCGATAGAGCAACATATTGTAAGCGACATATCGCTTGAGGTGCGACTTGCTGGTCGCCTCGGCGATATATCGGCGCGATAAAAATGTGGTGAGAACAGAATTCTTTGCCGGTCGCTTCAGCGATTCGTTGCTGGCGCAGTATTTTGTATTATTATAAGTTTATTTAAAAAAAATACAATTCAGATATTAATATATCTACGTATAGAAATTTATTAATACAATTTATATTAAAGGTATTCATGAATACATGTATCTAAGTTTACACAATATGCGTATTTTTACGAAGTTTGTTTGATGAACGCACCTATGATGAGATGATGTATATGTAAACCATATAATTGATCAACTGTTCAAACTGGACGTGGATATCTATATCACTAAACTGAAAAAGAAGGTCTGAAAAAAAACTACTTCATCATTCATCTTGCTCTTAAAATATCAAAATAGCTACTGCAATGCTTCTATTCTACTGTGTAGTAAGTAATGCCAAAGTAAATAAATAATTTGAAACGTACGGCTACCTCAGCCTTACTAGTAGTGCAGAGGTAAGGTAAGGCAATGTTCCTTTTCTCCTTAGGGCGGCTCCACACGTTAGCACCAAGGTTGTCCCCAATGCTACTTGTCCAACGTGTGCATCGAGAAATTTTCAGTTGGCGTGAATATTGGGGATAGGCCGTCGCATGTCGGAATTGTGTATCTTTGTTTTCAAGGCTTCGTGACACCAGGCTTTTCAGAAAATGAAAGTTTTCAGGATTCATTCGATAAAACTCCCTGAAATTTGATTCATGTTGAGACAGCTCTCGAGAAACAACAGCCGAGCTATGGTGCACGTTGGTAAGATTGTAGGGATGGACCCAGTATTTTCGTTCTACGCCAGAACCAATAAGCCACTACAACGTCTTCCTCACTTGAACTCATATTTGTAACTGAAGTAATGAGAATTGGGCTTCCAGCACATTTTTATCGCCCAGGTCGCGCCGATTTATCGCCTGCTGGTATGAACCCTCCTAGCAATTTATCGCCGCGACATATCGCGAGCATTATGTCGCTTATCGTATATCGCCTCAGTATGAACGCCGCCTCAGGGGTTCAAAAAAATATCGGTGCGTACGTTTTATATGAATCGTTCACATATGTCCGTGTCCGGGCCGGAGTAAAAATCTGCGCGCACATCCCTGATATGTATAGATATAGATACCTCCTTAAGCCTGCCGAACTACTTTCTGTTGCCAAATTATTTAACATGTTTTTGAGATTCTGGTGTCTGCCATATGAAGCTCCTGTTAACCGAGTCGAACGCTTTCGCATAGTCTACGAAAGCAAGGTAAAGGGGGATGGTAACTCAGTAGACTGCTTCACTATGATTCTCAAGGTGGTAATATGGTCTATGCATTGGCCCTTCCTGAATCCAGCATTCTGTCTTCTAAGCATTCGGTCTTCTGCCTTTCTTATCCTTGATAATAATATGTGGGACAAGATTTTTCCCTCAGGAGATAATAGACAGAGCCTCTCCAGTTGTCGCATAATCGAAATCAGTCTGTGGCGGCAACAACCTGGTGAACTACCGATCCATGGGTAGTCTACATGATCCATTGAGAGTCAAGTAGCAATACATAATACAATCAAATGTTCTCAAACTTCTATTGAACACCGGGCCGTTATCACGGCATCAGTGATAAGAAACCAAAAACGATTAAGTCAGTCTTCACCCGATTGTTGCCGTCACACGACTTGCGAAAAGATAAAATATTGTAATATATTATCGTACATTGTAATAAGCATAGTGCTACCGGCATATTGATTTAATTGCGAAATAAGGAACATACAAAATATTATATATAGTTAGTGACTACAGTAGTTGAAAATAAAGTATAGATCGCAAATAGTATTTTTTATTGTACAAAGAAACCCGCCACTGATGGCCCCACGTGAACAATGTCCATAAGTCAATCCGTTTTCGAGATATCATTAAAAAACCTGTTCCATACAAAATGTATGAGAAAATTAATTTTCTTCATTAATTATTTTTCGTGATTTTTTCCGATGTTTAAATAGTTATTCTGCTATACGGGGCGGAGTCAAATCCAACGTATCAAAAATCATAGAAATCGGTGCAGCCGTTCTTGAGTTATAATGGTGAAACTAACCCGACTTTGTTTTATATACATATACAAGTATGTATAGATAAGTCGGAAATAAAAATCACACGGGTCCGTTAATATTCTTAATTTAATTGCCACATTATTTATGACAGTAGAAACCGAATTGGGAAATCCTGAAACTATCTCAAAAATGAAACTATCTCACAAAAATAATTTTGCAGTTAAATCGATTTAGTCGTTTTTCATTTATGCGAAGCCCAAAAGATAGATACATAAAAATCAATAAATATACAATAATACCTGTGACACATATACCATCATAATGAAAGTAACCTTCATTATCGTGGCAAAAACCCACCATAATGAAAGTCCAAAATGAAAGTATTTTACCTTCATTTGGACTGTAATTTCGGTTAAGTGACATCTGGTGGAAATATTAAAACTACATTTTAAAATAAAATATTTTGATTTGACTTTAGTTACGCAATAATTTGCAAGGATTTTTTCTTTAATACTTTAAAAAATATTTTTTTAAATATTCCAAATTAAAACAACTTCAAATTAAAGCAAAAAACATTCAGGTTTATGTCCTCACTTGAGATGACACTTGCAAATGAAAGTAAAGTGTAATGTGTCACCCCATCATTTCCTTGGCCATCATAATGAAAGTTACCATCGTAATGAGAGTATATTGTGTCACAGGTATAAAAAAGGCATATTCACAAAGTTGCACTAACTCAGTCAAAAAACCAAAAAAAAATGACTAATCCAATCACGGTATACAGAAACAAGGTAGTGTAAAAGAGGCTGACAGCTCGAATATCGTACGAATATCGTAGAAAAAGCCGACGTCACCCGGCAAGTTAATACAGAAAACAACAACAACAATTTCGATTTTGTATGGGGAAGACTTGCCGAGTGACGTCAGCATTCAAATGACATTTCTCTTTTACATTACCTTGTTTCTGTATACCGTGTAATCCAATCAAATTTTCCCCACTTTTTGAAATTGCACTGCTCCCAGTGCTTACACGATTACCAAAGAGGAAAAGCTTCATACGAAGAGCCGTTTGGCAGCATTCGCGCGCAACTTAATTTATGAATGCACCGAACCGAAGTAAACATCTTCAAGAAAAATTTTCTGTGTTGTTGCCGGTTACATATTCAAACCGGAGTATGGGATGGATGAAGTAAAATTTTGTGAATGTTGCAACAAGGTATACTCATATGATTATTTCTTTCAAGGTATGATTCCTGAAAATTTCTGATTTGATATCAAAATTTTGTTTTTGCCTTTTTTGATGAATTATTGAAATATTTTGAGAAATATTTCGTGACTTCAACAAAATTCATATGCGAAATTCTTTAGTTTAGAAATTAGAAATTAGTTATGCTTTGCAGAAAAGAAAATATAACAATTGTTATGAACAAATCGAATTTAACAAATTACTTGAAAGAAATATTAATAATAAAATATAAAAAGTTAAGAACTGTTTTTTTTTCTTTTATAAACTTGACATAAATAGTCTATAATTTCGCAATAAAGACAGGCGTCCCAGTCTTAGAGAATTAATTACGATACTCAAACCAGCATTGGTAATGTATCGCGCATTCCCGAATTATGAATAAACTACATATGTACCGAAATTACAAAATTTAAATTATAAATTACAAAGGAATTGTAAATCTAGTTATTAATGGTGGAAAATTTAAATTTTTTTGTGGGTTTAATTGTAATAATGTTTCAAAATTGTCTTCTAAAGTTATTTTTAACGGTGTGATTATTGCAAGAAGAATCAAAATTATGTTATTAGAATCCTTAAAAAATGCTAATAATAGCCAATATTGGTAGCTTAAAGTTTGAGAAATTAAGAATAAAAAGAATTGATGTTAAAATTTTCAAAGTTAAGTTTAGATTAGATTAGAAAAACGTGTTTTTTAAAATTAAAAAACAAATTTTTTAATTTTTATTTAGATACATAAAATATTTACATAAATTGAACGTTTAGTTATAATAGTTTAAAATTAATCAGATCAAAGTTTTTATTAATTTATTTACATCAAATATTTACAACTATACAAAGTTAAATAAAAACGGTTCGAAATTAATTTCAGGGTGGATGGAAAGTCCCTCAATTCCATATATCTTTCTTTTCGGCTATTCAATTTTCCCTATGTGAGTGTTCTTGTAGGGTCGAGCATCCAAATCCAAAATCCTCTTATACACACACTTGAATCACCATCACCAATTACACGATTATGTCTAATTCCGTAAAGCACTTCACTTACCTTTAATCCCTCCACAAAACTAGCGGCTTCCATTCCTGTTGATGGTCCTACAATAATTTATTTATTATTTGATTTTTTTTGTTTTTTTAATAAATTTTAATGATTTTCTTTTTCTTCTTCTTTAGCGGCTCAACAACCGGGACCCGGTCCTGGCTCCTCGCAACTGTTCTCTCCACCGGTCCCGATTCTGAGGCGATGTCATCCAGTTTGGCATCCCTAAGCTCTGAGGGTCCTGGTCGACGCCATCCTTCCAGCGGAGATTGGGTCTCTCTCGCTGTCGCACCCCATAGGTTTTACCGCAGAGAACTTTACGAGCAGGCTCATCTTCTTTCATACGAGCTAGATGTCCTGACCACCGAAGTCTACCGAGCTTTATTTTCTTCACAACATCTATGTCACGATAGCGCTCGTAGATCTCGTCATTGTAGAGTCTCCGGAATCGTCCTTCCTCACATATGGGGCCAACAATCCTCCGAAATATTTTCCTCTCGAATACTGATAATAATAACAATAATGAATAATGATTTTACCTGTAAAATTTTTATTGCATATATACTGAGGGACAGCCACGTTCCTATTTTTATTATTGCAGCAGACATAGCAAGACTTGTTCTTCACGTCGCGTCGGTTACAAATCCTGAAAAGGGTGGCCAAAATATGTAGACGTTATTCAAATTGTATGAAATTGGGTAAAAATAGTACTTTGAGGTCAGTGATTACGAATCTTCACTCAAAATAAAAAAAAATGGCGGATCCAATATGGCGGAAAAAATTTTATATAAAGTAGTCAGATTTTTATGAAATTTGGTATGAAGAGTATTTCGAGTCTGCTGATTACGAATTGCTACTTAAAATTTAAAAAACAAAATGGCGGATCCAATATGGCGGACAAAGTTCTTATAAAATGGCCAGAATTTTATGGAATTTTATTTAAATTAAACAAATCGGGGCAAACTAAGGCAACTTTTGAAACTTCCAAATTATAGAGAAAGATCTCAAGAATGCGACAAAACTTGTTAGAGAGTGGGATGTCGTGGGACTTTTGAGTGATGAAATTTTAAACATTGACGTTTACAACGGGAAGTTATAAAAAACTTGTTTTGAACGGTACATTACTAAAATAATTAAGAAAATTGATTGTCAAAATGAAATAACGTTTGTTTAAAAGTACATACTTACTTTCGTTAGCAGAAGCCATTTCAAACGATTCCAGGTCACTGTTAACACAGAAAACCCGTTTCACTATGTACCGCGCCGAGGCCCTCGTGTGCCAGACGCTCACGTAACAATGGCTGCCGAAAGCTCCCCATGCAAGTTTGACTGTTATAAAGCGCTGTTTCTAATACCTTAGGTACCAACCTACATAACTAGACCCAAAAATCCCCAAATCATAGATCGATTTTAGGGACTTTTGGCCATCTTTTCGGCATTTGGAACCACTGTGTGTCGCTCCAAATAACTTTTTTTGTCCTATGGGCAACTATAGAACCAACGCCAAATAGGGAGGCTTAGTTACTACCTGGCCCATAGGTCCATTTTGAATAACAGCCATCTACTTCGAAGTGGTATCCCATCGTAGTCCAAATCACTTTCATCTATAGCGATTTGCTTCGCTTCAGGGCAGCTAATCTCATTTCCTTTTTAACAAGCTGCAATAATGTCTTTATGAACTCTCTTCTGTATTCTGCTGTGAATGCTTGGCGACATGTATGGAATATCCATTGCACCAAAATAATTCTTCAGTTTGAGAAAACCCAATTCCTATTGCTGTTGCCGCGACAACTGAAGAATAGTTAACTTCGGTAATGTCTTTTTCTTCTTCATTTGCTGTTTCAAGGTGTAATTTCTCATTACACATAGTGCATTTAAAAAAGAATCTTGAATGCAGTTCTCTTCTTTTTTCTGTTAGAAATATGAAATTTCCCCATGAACACCCAAAACATTTTCCATGGGTGTTTATGTTCCTTATTTGCTCAAGTAAATATAAGTCGTTTGCCAGTTACATTTTCTTTTTCTTCAACTTGCTCCCGTAAATTATTTCCGGTCTCGCTATCCTCGATCAAAATGCCTGAATAATAAAAATTTGTTAATAACTGTTTTTAAAAAATCACGTGTTCTTACTTGGATTAGATGCCTCTCCCCGCCTTGAAACCATTTCTGTATTATTGCTGTAGGAGAAACATAATGAACAAGGTTGATTGGTTGTATGAATATTCTCCGCTGTGTTCCCAGTAGATGTAGTTGCTACAAACTTACAATATCAGATAAAAAATTATATGCAAAGATCAATTGTTTTTTTATTAAAAAAATTTAAATACAAATCAATTATTGATCAATTTCTGTTAATAAATCAATGTACTTACCTCTTTCGCAATCTTTTGCTATAACGGCGATTCTTTAATCCGTATTTACTTATTCCTTTTTTAGCGCATTTCCTTCCCATTTCAAAACTTTTGAAAACACAATTTTAAAAACAGAAGTAGACTTTCACTTTCAATTTTATCTGAACTCGAAAAACTGAGGTATCGCTTTTAAATACTGACAAGACCGCGAAAAAATGTAAGTTTGCTGTATTTTTACATAAAATGCAGATATTTTTATTTGAATTACACCCCCTTTACTAAACAATCAGAAAACCATTCTACATCCTAGTAGGACCTGAAAAACCCAACAGTCCAGTAAAATTCATTTTTTCTGGTTATAAAAAATGATATTTCGCAAAATTTTTCATACATGTTGTGAAATGGAATAAAACAAATAAAAACGCCCTTGCCTTTTGCAAATCGCCCACTTCTGAAATGTTTTAACGACAACAAAATTTAATAACAAAAAAAGGATATCATAAAATTAATTATTGCATACTAGTCTTTGCTATTCAACCCTTTTTTGGGTTTTTTATATTGCAAATGCAATAAACACCCCTCCTCTCCCGCCACCAATAAAAGCAAATTTTCCTGCATCCTAATTTCCACAAAATCATCAAAAAGCAAAAAATTCAAATTTCGATCATTTTCTTTCAGAAAAACTTTTATCTATGCGCGCAACAAAAACAGAGCTTCAAATTTCCCCTCCGTGTTCAGCATTGCTTTTACTCAACACAAACGAGATTTCGTGTGAGATTACGCAAATGCTTTACACAAATATATACTAGCGACAAGGGTCTCTGTAAGCGGAAAGCTGATGAACTAAATTGGAAGAAATGACATAAAATTTTTGCTCAGAAAATGTGTGGCAATTGTTTAAAACATTATTTTCTTACGGAAGATGACTGAAATCTAAAATGTTCCACCATTAATAGCTAGATAATTGATTCTAGTTTATCACACATCAAAAAAATTTAAAGATTTTCGAAGATTTGTAGGAGAATTTTCGGGGCCCAGATGACCAACTTTAATGTACGTTGATATGTGCAATGAGGACCTTATTGTAGAGAAGGAAAAACTATTGAATAGTTTGCAAATGGAGAGGGATCATCGTGAAAACATCCAAAAATTAACAGCAAGTCAGGCAGACAATCCCCTTTGGCATAAAATCAGGAGTAGGAGATTGACGGCATCTAATTTCGGCTTGATTTGTCGTTCAAGAAATACCAGGAGCTACAAAAACAAGGTAGTATCTTTATTATACAACAGTTCATTTTCCAATAAACAAACAAATTATGGAAAACAACATGAAGATGAAGCCATTAAACAGCTTGCATTTGAAGAAAGCGTTACAATAGCAGAATGTGGAATTTTCATTTATGAAAAATATCCCTGCCTTGCAGCAACTCCTGATGGCCTAATAAATAACGATGGACTAGTCGAAGTTAAATGTCCTTAAGCGGCGAGGGAAATGACTCCATTAGAAAGAATAAAAAGTAGAAAAATTGAATTTTGGTCTTACAATAAGAAAGGTGGCAAAATAAAAATTAATAAAAATAATAAATACTTTTATCAAATACAGGGACAGTTGGAAATTGTGGATAAGGAGTGGTGTCTATTTGCAGTTTGGACGCCGCGCCGTATGGACTAAAAGTTGAAAGAGTGACCAGGGACCGAGAATTTTTTCAAATTGAAATGCTGCCAAAACTATTCTTTTTCTATTTCAACTCTTTTGTTCCGGAGCTGTTGGATAGCCGAAAAGAAAGGAATATGGAATTGAGGACTTTCCATCCACCCCTGAAATTAAGTTTGAATCGTTTTAATTTAACTTTGAATAGTTGTAATTATTTGATGTAAATAAAATAATAAAAACTTTGATCTAATTATTTTAAACTATTTTAAGTAAACGTTCAATTTATGTAAATATTTTATGTATCTAAATAAAAGTTAAAAATTTTTTTTATTTAATTTTAAAAAACCGTTTTTTCTAATCTAAACTTAACTTTATTCTTAATTTCTCAGACTTTAAATTACCAATATTCAGTGCCGCGGCCAGACAATTAGTGCCCTGTGCAAAAATTCAGGGAGGGGCCGCAGAGAGTCCAAAAAAAGTTCGCATCGCTCGCGCATTTTCCTTCATACAGACCCGTCCTCGCGACTGAATAATGGCCCAAATGCTGATTTGTGTGGCCCATACTCAATGAAGTAAAAATGCAAATAATCAATTCAAATGATTTTTATTGCAAAACAATTTTTCGCTCCCAGGGCCCCAAATTCACGAGACCCTGTGCAGTTGCACATCCTGCACGGCTATTATTAGCATTTTTCAAGGATTCTAATAACATAATTTTTATTCTTCTTGTAATAATCACACCAATAAAAATAACTTTAGAAGACTAATTTTGAAACATTAGTACTATTAAACCAACAAAAAAATTTAAATTTTCCACCATTAATAACTAAATTTACAAGTCCTTTGTAATTTATAATTTAAATTTTGTAATTTCGGTACATATGTAGTTTATTCATAATTCGGGAATGCGCGATACATTACCAATGCTGGTTTGAGTATCGTAATTAATTCTCTAAGACTGGGACGCCTATCTTTTTTGCGAAATTATAGACTATTTATTTCAAGTTTATAAAAGAAAAAAAAACAGTTCTTAACTTTTTATATTTTATTATTAATATTTCTTTCAAGTAATTTGTTAAATTCGATTTGTTCATAACAATTGTTATATTTTCTTTTCTGCAAAGCATAACTAATTTCTAATTTCTAAACTAAAGAATTTCGCATATGAATTTTGTTGAAGTCCGGAAATATTTCTCAAAATATTTCAGTAATTCATCAAAAGAAGCAAAAACAAATTTTGATATCAAATCAGAAATTTTCAGGAATCATACCTTGAAAGAAATAATCATATGAGTATACCTTGTTGCAACATTCACAACATTTTACTTCATCCATCCCGTACTCCGTTTTGAATATCTAAAGCCTACTTCACACTATCTGAGAAAGTCATATGATTTGACATATGCTTTTTTATATGTGAAAGCATATGATTTAAACATATCACAGCTCTTATAGTTCTACGTTCAAACCTTTTGACTTTATGTGTGATTTAGCTGTCAAAAAAGAAAATGGATGAAAACGTTGTTTCTGGTGTTATTTCTGCTTTACCAACATTTTCATTAATATAATTCTATAGAAAGTGCAAAAATAGAAATAAAAAAATTAAAAGAAAGATATAGAGTCGTCAATGGCTTCTTAGGAGAAATTCTGGCAGAGATATGGCAAGTTTAGTTTTCAAAGAGCTACAATTTGAAGACGAAAACAGTTTTGAAAATTTTACGAGAATGTCGAAAAATACCCTTTCATAAATACAACTCCTTCTATCCTTAAAAAATAGCTACCTGCAAAAACTATTGTATCGGTACCTGCAAAAACAATTGTATTTACCGTACGGTTAAGAAGGTTATTAACCTTGTCATAAAAATAACTGCGTCTGGACCGAATGTCGCCAAATGGGGTTTTTTAAGCGACAATCTTACAAATGGGTCTTTGTTTTACAAACCGGACAGATTTGGACAAAAATAGACCGACACATTTGTGATTTGGCTGAACTTTTTTTAAGGGTTCTATATCACAAAAAAAGAGTTACGTAATCGAGAATTTTTATTTTATTTCAATATTTTGGAAAATAGAAGGAATCGAAAATTTGAGAATTTGGTGATTTTTCGCTTGGAGATTCATTTTCAAAAATCATAACTCTGGTTCTATTTGAGCTAGAAACTTTATTTCTTATTCATTTTGAAGCTAAATGAATGCGTTTTTTTAAACAAATAATATCTTCATCAATTAAAAATGCGTCTTTAATAGAAAATTTGACGTAGAATAAAATGGTTATACTAAACAGTCGCTCCGAGTAGGACAATGGATAAAAACCATTTAAACATTTTAATTTTTTATAACAATATGAATGTTCATAATGTCTATAGAATTTGTTTGTTTAAAAAGACGCATTCTTTTAGCTTCAAAATTAATAAAAAATTAAGGTTCTAGCTCAAATACAACTGGACTTATGAATTTTTAAGCCAAAAATCGCCAAATTCTCGAATTTTCGATTCCCTCTATTTTCCAAAATTATTGAAAAAAAAAATAAAAATCCTCTAATAGGTATCTCTTTTTTCGATATAGAACCCGTAAAAAAAATTTTAACTTATATAACTCATAAAATATAAAATTATTTTCATATAAAAAAAACCTCCACGCTCAGCTTTTCCGTATGACTTCTCAAACGAAAATAGAAGAAGATCTAATTTCTTTAAAGTCATATGCTTTCACATATGTCAACGCATAACACAGCCGCATATGTGTTTACACTATCATTGGGAACATTCACACGTTGCCATAAGTGTGGTGAGTAAAACCGGTTTTATTCAACTCCTAGCAACTCACACGCGGCGTAAATCATGGATAGTAAATTTGAATGCTATACAGGAACATTTAAATGTATTGCAGATGAAATTTACTTGTTAGAGAAAAACAGAGCTAAAGAATGCAAGAGATAGAAGTAACTTTTTATATGTGCGCTAGTTCTTCCGCTCCCTTCCCTCTCTCATCTATAAAACCGGTTTTAGGCGCCATGAACAGTGTTTCCACGACACTTCCTCAAAAAAGTATCCAAATGAGAAAAAAATAGTATCCAAAAAGTATCTAATACTAGAAATTTCAAAAAATATACTAGTATGTATTAAAAACTTCGATAATTATAATGATGCAATCCAATTTACGTCCAAATTTTGTTGTAGAGTTAAACGCCTCCATTCGGTGTTTATAGACTCAGCGTCTCAAAAAGATTGGAAAAATTTTCCGTTAGTATTAGTAAGGATTCCTTCGATCCCAATATGTATTTGGGATTCAAAACTGAAAATTATATAATTTCCAAAATAGAACCGCTTTTGTATTTGCAATGCGAGGTCTACATGAAAGTTTTTTATATTTTCTTTAAATTTTACAGCTTTATATTTTCTTAATTTTGTTAACCAATTTTGTACTTTAGCACCAATGTAAATTTCATGAACAGGCAGACAATTGAATTTCTTTTTCTTCTGGATTAATATCACCTAAATTATCAACTGATAATAATTTATCTAAGCAAATAAAGTTACTTAATATTAATTTGTAATAATGGTTCATGTATTCATATAGACAGTGCAGCCGAACTTTCTCTTGAAATTCCTTATTCATTATAATTATTTTGTTCAAAATGTATAAAAGAAAGTAGAAATATAGTTTGGTTTGGAAAGTAGAAATATAGTTTGGTTTTGGGTTATCTAAATCTTGAGCTATTTCTTTTGCGTTTGCGGACAGGTCATCAATGGTGCAAGAAATGAAATACAATTTTAAATCATCCCATTGCTCTAGAAGTCTAATTACAACAGCCTCTGCAACACAACAGTGACTGCCATTACATCTTGTGAGGCTTAACATCAAAATATGTTTTTGATAATGGTTTTCGGTGGCAAATATAATTTTAAAAATAAATAAAATATGTTTTTGGCGAATAAATAAATTAGGATAAATTTTTACTATTCAAAAAGTATCCTTTTAATAAAAAAAGTATCCGCGTATCCAAAAATTTAAAATGTATCCAAAAGATACAATTGTATCCAAAATGGAAACACTGGCCATGAATATGCACTGTGTGAATAGGCCCATTGTTCTCGTTTTTGACTTAACATATGTGAAGTCATATGACTTTCTCAGATAGTGTGAAGTAGGCTTAACCGGCAACAACACAGAAAATTCTTCTTTTCTTCGGTTCGGTGCATTCATAAATTAAGTTGCGCGCGAATGCTGCCGAACGGCTCTTCGTATGAAGCTTTTCCCATTTGGTAATCGTGTGAGCACTGGGAGCAGTGCAATTGCAAAAAGTGGGGAAAATTTGATTGGATTAGTGATGTTGTTGTTTTTGTTTTTTGACTGGGTTAGTGCAACTTTGTGAATGTATCTTTTTTTAAGCTTTCTTTAAGATTTTGTTGTTGTAGCGAAATTTTCTGTTGGACTTCGCCACTGAATGTAGTAGAGCCTTAATTAAAAAGGTGGGTGTGTGTACTTATGTACGCACATTAGAAGTTATACTTCTTTGGCGTGATTAAGGACTAATTTTTAATTTGCATGCAAATAATTTATTGGATTCTTTATTATTTGCGTGGAAGCAGCATGATGCCGACACGTTCCAGCCTGTCAGTTATACCGGATTCTAATCCTAACTAAAATCACCTACTAGTCAACCCATTCTCCGGCAGAGAGGAAACCCATGTTTTTATTTTAGTCTGTTAAAAGTCCCAGAACATTACTTAATTTGCTGACACAGCGACACAAAGTGCCCCTTGGCAAACGACATTAGAAGACAGCACTCCTACTATTCCAGAAGGTCCATGTTTGTGTTCTAATTATTTTCTAGTTTTTGGTACAGCAGATTTAAAATAAAACCATTTAACTTAAAAGTTTTTTTTACCTATTTTTATTATATTCTTTTTAGTCTTAATTCAGTCATTTTTGGGTTTTACTTTTTACAAAATTCTGATGAAGTGATTTGTTATGCATACCATATTTCCAGCGCCATTTTGAATTTTCTAATTTTGACAACAAATTTATTATATCCGACCTTAAACACCACCAAATAGCTATTTTCATTGAAATCGAATCGTAATTGCCAAAATCGTACCGCATTATTGGCGCCGCCATTTTGATTTTTTTTAAATTTTGCCCACAGATTCGTCATTTGTGACCTTAAAAACTCCTCCGATTTTCAATGGATTCGGAATACATTTGCAAAATTCATCCGCCATTTTGAATTTTTAAATTTTGATCACAGAATCGTCACTTGTGGCCCTAATAACGAAATTGTTAATTGAATTTTCTTTACAAATTTGTTTTTTATTCGAAATTTTAAAACACAAATTTTTTACAAAAATTTCTATTCGAGATTTTAAAATAAAATATGTATTCTCAGTAAGACACAGAATAATCGGACGCCACTTATTATACTTAAAAACATAAATTACAGAAAAGTGGAAAAAACAAAATAATTCAAAAATTAAAAAACACTACGCCCCTGTGACAAAAAATGAGCTAAAAAGTCAAAAACAAGTTTTAAGTATTAATGCAAGACAGAAACAAGATATAAGACATTGTTCTCTTAGTGTAGTCAATGTATGTATAATAAATATATCGTCGTTGCGACCTTTAGATCTCTCTATATACCACGCTATATAATTATTCCTCACACTCCCAGTATCAATTGCTTCGTGTGAGAGAAGTTTTAGCAAGTTAAATTAATTAAAAACTATTTAAGGTCTACTATTGGACAAGATAGATTATCCAATCTTTCCATAATATCTATAGAGTTAGAGTATAACATCGCTGTACAGCTCACTGGTATGAGCTGGACTGTATTTTGTTATCTAGGAGATTAGGACTGCACAACCTAATCAATTTAGTAGCAGTTTTTTGTTTGGAATGCAATAATAAACTCGGAGTTACTTGGATAACTGATTTTTAATTTTCAACAACTTAATTTATATCGTTCAACAATATGCTAAATAATCATTTTTTTGTCAATTAAATTTTTATTTATTAATCATCACAACAACAAGTCAATAAGTTATTAGGGGTATTCATGATCTGTGTTATTTGTGTTATTCGTGTTATTTGTGTTAAATCGAGAAAAAAGTTTAACAAATCGAGAAACTTTCCTTAGTAAATGACATTTGTTTCGATTTTAACAAATAACATCTGAAAAGGCGTGTTAATTCAACAACTCGAAATCGAGATCGAAAATGGCACGTTTTTTTTTCTTTTACTGTCAACAGCTGTTTAGAATTTATTTTGATTGATCGTTTTATTTGAAAAGTGCAAATTAATATAAAAAATAACATTTTCACATGGAAATTTAAAGGGGTCGCTCACGATCTTGTCTATTTCGAAGATAACATTTTACGATTTCTCGACGTTTAACACAAATCATGAATACCCCTATTGACTTGTTGCGTGGTTGCGGTGACCCACTAATTATTGATAATTCGTCAGCATGAATGGCTTTGCCGCGTGCGACATATTTATAATTTTGTTTGCCGTGCAAACATTTTGCCCAGCCGAGGCTGTAGTTCGCGGGGCTGGGTTAGGACGGCTCAGATTTTCTGCGGATTGTTGTATGCTGTATGAACTGTTGATGTCCTCTTGCAGATCGCCAGTGGTTATGTGGTGTTGTTTCAGGCTCCAACGGTAAAATTACTGGTTTGTTATGTAACCCGGTAAGGTTGTATATACCGGTCATGTTGAAGTTCATCGGCTTTAGAAATGTTGATTGAATAATGACTTTGTTACGAACTTCAGGAAAAAGTATATTCTTCGTTGTTTCAATCACACAGTCCTGAGTTGTCTGCAGGATTCCGACGCCATTCAAGGTAACATCTTCCCGTTGCCCGTTGCATTTAATGGCGGCCGCTGTTGGTGAGTCGGCGATAAATAGCCAGGTGTTCGCCAAAAAGAGATGTTTCCACATGACGGAGTGAATTTTCAGTTGGCTTAGTGGGCACTCCTGCTTGTTGTGTCGTAGGTATATTTCATCGATGATACAATTTGGATTTTGCACTAGGTCACTTACAACTGCGGGTGTGCATAATTTGGAGTATTTTTTTAAAGACACGCAATTTGTCATTTATTCTTCGGTAATTTCGAAATATCTTTGATTATTATACTCGATCGCCAGAATTGCTGATGATATTTGTGGCGTGACGTATGTATTGTTAGTAAGTAACAATTTGTTACTTATGCGCTGAGGAATTGGTGTTGCCTTAAGCAATTCAAATGTATCAGCATCCGTTATATGGAGAAATCCAAACACCTTAACATCTTTATCGGCTATGGATATTTCCATATCAGTCCCTGGTTCTGGAATGATTCTTAGATTGGATGGCATTTCGAGTGCTGCTTGATTAGTAATTTCTGCCAATTTGCTTGGAGTTATGAAGTCCATAACGTTTCCTTTACCATAAACTGCCTGTAGTATTTTTACGTAATGCTGTTTTAAGTCTTCTAAGATATCGTTGGCAATCTGGTAAGATGCTAGTATTTGTGTGCTGACCTTATTACTGTCAATCTTGTCATACCATCCTTCAATCTTGTTTACCTCGGAGATTACTCTGTTCAATTTGTCTGTGACTAGATCGAATTGTCTACCCATGCGGACTTCTGTGTCATTCATCCTTGTCATTGTAGATACCATTATGTTTGCTTGATGATTAGCCGCTTGCTTCAACATTTCTTGATTATGCTGAATGTGTTCAATGTCAGTGTAGACCTCATCATTTACTCCAAAGATGGCTTGCAATAGGTGTCCAACAAGGCCTCTTTTATTTCTCCGCTTCCGCCTTTGGTCTACTGCTTGAATTTCAGTTAGGATTGTTGCTTTTCGTTCTAATAGATGTTCAAGTAGAGTGCGGCAATGAGTGTTGTCTTCAAATCGTTTTGCCTCACTGCAGGTCTGTTCCATCTTGGTTATTATATTATTTAACTCTACTAGTGTTTGCTGTTGTGTTGATTGGAATGTGTATCTCGATCTTGATCGTACCTCTTTTTAGTTTGGCGTGTCCAATTTGTTCGATAAACAACCCAGGCTGTGTGTATTTGATTGTGTAATGTGTATGTCCCGGTTGGATTGAGCTTAGTATAGCGAGTGTAGCTAATACCATTTTACCCATGCTCCAGGTATTTGTTGACTTATGTGTCGTCTTCTTGTCCGTATGAAGGCGACTCTCAATGCCACTTTGAGGTGCACTGGTTGCAGTGACATGTGCCATGGCGCACTTTTTTAGCTCTGTTGGTGTTGTATCATCTATATTGGTCATGTTGTCATCTTCAACCGGTAACACACATATTTTTGTTACTGGACGCTTTATTGTTGAGTTTTCTTTAACACGTAGGGTTACCACTCGTACGACTCCATCTTTGCCTGGATGTGTCTCGATTATTCGTGCTAATGGCCATCTCGTTGGAGCGCAGTTTTCATCTTTTACGAGAACAATTTGCCCAGCTTCGATCAGCCTTGCTCCTGATTTCCATTTTGTTCTTTGTTGGAGTCGGGATAGATATTCAGTTTGCCATACCTTCCAGAAGTCTTGCGTCATCTTCTGTACTATGCTGTCTATGTCTATGGTTGGTCCTGGTGGTCCTATTAATTCTTGCCCAACCAAAAAATTTCCAGGTGTTATAGTAAGAATTGAACTAGGGTCGCTCGGTAGTGGGTATAACGGGCGTGAATTTAAACATGCTTCGATTTGGCACAGTAGCGTCGACATTTCCTCGAATGTTAGCGTAGCGTTACCTATTACCTTTTTCAAGTGGGATTTGATAGATTTGACTACAGCCTCCCAGATTCCTCCGAAGTGAGGAGCAGCCGGCGGAATAAAATGCCATTGTATGCCCTCGGTCGCAAAGCTTCCCACTACTGTGGTTATGTTTCTGATGGCATGGCGAAGATCCTTATCCAGTACTTTTTGTGCTCCTACGAACGTTGTTCCGTTATCACTGTATATGTTTGAAACAAGACCTCTTCTAGATGTGAATCTTCTAAATGCTGCTAAGAATGCTTCCGTGGTCATGTCTGTTACTGCTTTGATGTGAATGGCCTTTGTAACTAGACATACAAAAACTGCTATGTACCCCTTGTGGGATTTGCTTCCTCTTCCTTTGGACATTCTTATCTGAATAGGCCCTGCGTAATCTAGTCCCGTGTGCGAAAATGGTTTCGCTGGTGTTACTCGTGCGGCCGGGAGTTCACCCATAATTTGTGTCACTGTTTGTCCTTTGTGCCTGCAGCAAGTAATGCATTTGTTCAATATTTGTCGTATTTTGCTTTTTCCATTGATTATGAAGTATCTTCTTCTAATATAGGCATGTGTGGCTTCATTTCCTCCATGTAGTGTCGCTGCATGAGCTTCAAGTATCAATAGTTTAGTTATGTGGTGTTTGTGAGGTATTATGACGGGATGTTTTTGATTATACGGAATACGAGAATTCTGGATTCTTCCACCCACTCTTAGAATACCATTCTCGTCCAGAAATGGATTTAATGAAAGAATTGAATTTTTTGTGTTAAGTGGTTTTTTTGTTTTCAGCTGTTTTATTTCTGCAGCGAACTCCGTTTTTTGTGTCGTCTGCAGAAGTTGCTGGTGTGCTTTATCTAATTCCCTTACTGATAAATTTGTATTGTTTGTTCTATCCTTCCTGCATTTCGCGATGAATCTTTTGCAGTAAGCCAGCACACGTGTAAGCTTCTTAAATGATGAAAAACGGCTAAGTAACTCGAACCCTTCAGCAATTTGAGTTGCATGGACCGCTATTTTGTCTAACTTAGCTCCTGTTGTAATATTCTTGTTAAATTTTTGTGTTGGCCATTTGTCTTCAGCCATCTTTAACCACGATGGACCAGTCCACCAAAGCTCTGCATTCTTCAAATATTGCGGAGTGGCCCCTCTCGAAACTAGATCAGCAGGGTTATCTTCGGAACGCACATGGCGCCAACTTGTAGGCTCCAGATTTTTGTGAACTTCTGACACTCGGTTTGCAATGAAGGTTTCCCATTTATTTGATTTTCCATGGATCCATGCTAATGTTATCATCGAATCCGTCCACGCGTATTCCCTCACATTCTTAATGTCCAGTGCCTGTTTTGTTCGTCGTATTAGTTTAGATAGTAAGACAGCTCCGCAAAGTTCCAATCTTGGTAAAGTTACTTTATTTAGTGGTGCTACCTTAGTCTTCGCTACAAGTAGTGTTATGTGTACTTGCTCCGAATCTAACGTAGTTTTACTGTATACGACTGCACCATAAGCTTTTTCGGATGCATCGCAAAAGCCATGTAGTTCAACTGTTTTACATGTGGGCGTGTACTGTATCCAACGTGGTATGTTAATTTCTTCAAGTTTTCGTAGTTCATTCCTGATGTTCATCCATCTAGTGGCTAGTTCTTCTTCCAATGTTTGATCCCAGTTGTATCCTTTTGCCCATAACTCTTGAATTAACATTTTGGCTCTCGCTGTTATAGGTGGCAACCAACCGAGTGCGTCAAATAGTCTGGCAATCTCTGATAAGATTGTCCGTTTGGTAGGTACTTCTGATGGTGCATTTAATTTTACCTTAAAGTGGAATTTGTCTGCTATTGGTGTCCAGTATATACCCAAGGATTTCACAGCCTCGTCATATTTTATTTCAATGGAGCCTTGATCCCTAAGTTGTTTTGGTTGATTATCAATTAGTTCACTGTGGTTTCTTCTCCATTTTCTAAGGTTAAATCCTCCTTCTTTTAACGTTTGGATCAACTCTCCTTGTAACCTCCTTGCTTCCTGAATTGAAGACGCTCCAGACATCATGTCGTCCACGTAAAAATCATTGAGAATTATCTTTGCTCCTTCTGGATGATTTTTTTCTTCATCGCGTGCTAATTTTTGCAATGTTTTTATGACTAGGTAGGTTGCTAGTTTAAATTCTTGAATGCTATCTTCCGTTGAAAATCGCCATACAATTCGTTGGTAGTCTTGATGTTCCTATGCAACCTTTATTTGCCTGTACATCTTCTCTATATCGGCGCTGAATACATATTGATGCTTTCTCCATCTTAGAAGATATCTTGTAGATCTTGTTGTAGTCTGGGCCGCTGTGCATTAAATTAATTTGGAATCACCAATTGGTCTAAATCATAAAAACGCGTTTTTCTCGGAAACGGTGCGTTCTAGGCGGTTTTGGAGCTTAATTTGGGATCACCAATTGGTCTAAATCATAAAAACGCGTTTTTCTCGGAAACGGTGCGTCCTAGGCGGTTTTGGAGCTTAATTTGGGATCACCAATTGGTCTAAAACATAAAAACGCGTTTTTCTCGTAAACGGTGCGTCCTAGGCGGTTTTGGAGCTTAATTTGGAATCACCAATTGGTCTAAATCATAAAAACGCGTTTTTCTCGGAAACGGTGCGTCCTAGGCGGTTTTGGAGCTTAATTTGGGATCACCAATTGGTCTAAAACATAAAAACGCGTTTTTATCGTAAACGGTGCGTCCTAGGCGGTTTTGGAGCTTAATTTGGGATCACCAATTGGTCTAAAACATAAAAACGCGTTTTTCTCGGAAACGGTGCGTCCTAGGCGGTTTTGGAGCTTAATTTGGGATCACCAATTGGTCTAAAACATAAAAACGCGTTTTTCTCGGAAACGGTGCGTCCTAGGCGGTTTTGGAGCTTAATTTGGGATCACCAATTGGTCTAAAACATAAAAACGCGCTTTTCTCGGAAACGGTGCGTCCTAGGCGGTTTTGGAGCTTAATTTGGGATCACCAATTGGTCTAAAACATAAAAACGCGTTTTTCTCGGGAACGGTGCGTCCTAGGCGGTTTTGGAGCTTAATTTGGGATCACCAATTGGTCTAAAACATAAAAACGCGTTTTTCTCATAAGCGGTGCGTCCTAGGCGGTTTTGGAGCTTAATTTGGGATCACCAATTGGTCTAAAACATAAAAACGCGTTTTTCTCGAAAACGGTGCGTCCTAGGCGGTTTTGGAGCTTAATTTGGAACATCAATTGGTCTAAAATATAAAAACGCGTTTTTCTCGGAAACGGTGCGTCCTAGGCGGTTTTGGAGCTTAATTTGGGATCACCAATTGGTCTAAAACATAAAAACGCGTTTTTCTCGTAAACGGTGCGTCCTAGGCGGTTTTGGAGCTTAATTTGGGTTCACCAATTTGTCTAAAACATAAAAACGCGTTTTTCTCGTAAACGGTGCGTCCTAGGCGGTTTTGGAGCTTAATTTGGAATCACCAATTGTTCTAAATCATAAAAACGCGTTTTTCTCGGAAACGGTGCGTTCTAGGCGGTTTTGGAGCTTAATTTGGGATCACCAAATGGTCTAAAACATAAAAACGCGTTTTTCTCGTAAACGGTGCGTCCTAGGCGGTTTTAAAGCTTAATTTGGAATCACCAATTGGTCTAAATCATAAAAACGCGTTTTCTCGGAAACGGTGCGTTCTAGGCGGTTTTGGAGCTTAATTTGGGATCACCAATTGGTCTAAATCATAAAAACGCGTTTTTCTCGGAAACGGTGCGTCCTAGGCGGTTTTGGAGCTTAATTTGGAATCACCAATTGGTCTAAAACATAAAAACGCGTTTTTCTCGTAAACGGTGCGTCCTAGGCGGTTTTGGAGCTTAATTTGGAATCACCAATTGGTCTAAATCATAAAAACGCGTTTTTCTCGGAAACGGTGCGTCCTAGGCGGTTTTGGAGCTTAATTTGGGATCACCAATTGGTCTAAAACATAAAAACGCGTTTTTCTCGTAAACGGTGCGTCCTAGGCGGTTTTGGAGCTTAATTTGGGATCACCAATTGGTCTAAAACATAAAAACGCGTTTTTCTCGGAAACGGTGCGTCCTAGGCGGTTTTGGAGCTTAATTTGGGATCACCAATTGGTCTAAAACATAAAAACGCGTTTTTCTCATAAGCGGTGCGTCCTAGGCGGTTTTGGAGCTTAATTTGGGATCACCAATTGGTCTAAAACATAAAAACGAGTTTTTCTCGTAAACTGTGCGTCCTAGGCGGTTTTGGAGCTTAATTTGGAACACCAATTGGTCTAAAATATAAAAACGCGTTTTTCTCGGAAACGGTGCGTCCTAGGCGGTTTTGGAGCTTAATTTGGGATCACCAATTGGTCTAAAACATAAAAACGCGTTTTTCTCGTAAACGGTGCGTCCTAGGCGGTTTTGGAGCTTAATTTGGAATCACCAATTGGTCTAAATCATAAAAACGCGTTTTTCTCGGAAACGGTGCGTCCTAGGCGGTTTTGGAGCTTAATTTGGGATCACCAATTGGTCTAAAACATAAAAACGCGTTTTTCTCGGAAACGGTGCGTCCTAGGTGGTTTTGGAGCTTAATTTGGGATCACCAATTGGTCTAAAACATAAAAACGCGTTTTTCTCGTAAACGGTGCGTCCTAGGCGGTTTTGGAGCTTAATTTGGGATCACCAATTGGTCTAAAACATAAAAACGCGTTTTTCTCGTAAACGGTGCGTCCTAGGCGGTTTTGGAGCTTAATTTGGGATCACCAATTGGTCTAAAACATAAAAACGCGTTTTTCTCGGAAACGGTGCGCCCCAGGCGGTTTTGGAGCTTAATTTGGGATCACCAATTGGTCTAAAACATAAAAACGCGTTTTTCTCATAAGCGGTGCGTCCTAGGCGGTTTTGGAGCTTAATTTGGGATCACCAATTGGTCTAAAACATAAAAACGCGTTTTTCTCGTAAACGGTGCGTCCTAGGCGGTTTTGGAGCTTAATTTGGGATCACCAATTGGTCTAAAACATAAAAACGCGTTTTTCTCGTAAACGGTGCGTTCTAGGCGGTTTTGGAGCTTAATTTGGAATCACCAATTGGTCTAAAACATAAAAACGCGTTTTTCTCGGAAACTGTGCGTCCTAGGCGGTTTTGGAGCTTAATTTGGGATCACCAATTGTTCTAAAACATAAAAACGCGTTTTTCTCGGGAACGGTGCGCCCCAGGCGGTTTTGGAGCTTAATTTGGGATCACCAATTGACCTAAAACATAAAAACGCGTTTTTCTCGGAAACGGTGCGCCCCAGGCGGTTTGGAGCTTAATTTGGGATCACCAATTGATCTAAAACATTAAAACGCGTTTTTCTCATAAACGGTGCGTCCTAGGCGGTTTTGGAGCTTAATTTGGGATCACCAATTGGTCTAAAACATAAAAACGCGTTTTTCTCGTAAACGGTGAGTCCTAGGCGGTTTTGGAGCTTAATTTGGGATCACCAATTGGTCTAAAACATAAAAACGAGTTTTTCTCGTAAACTGTGCGTCCTAGGCGGTTTTGGAGCTTAATTTGGAACACCAATTGGTCTAAAATATAAAAACGCGTTTTTCTCGGAAACGGTGCGTCCTAGGCGGTTTTGGAGCTTAATTTGGGATCACCAATTGGTCTAACACATAAAAACGCGTTTTTCTCGTAAACGGTGCGTCCTAGGCGGTTTTGGAGCTTAATTTGGGATCACCAATTGGTCTAAAACATAAAAACGCGTTTTTCTCGTAAACGGTGCGTCCTAGGCGGTTTTGGAGCTTAATTTGGGATCACCAATTGGTCTAAAACATAAAAACGCGTTTTTCTCGTAAACGGTGCGTCCTAGGCGGTTTTGGAGCTTAATTTGGGATCACCAATTGGTCTAAAACATAAAAACGCGTTTTTCTCGTAAACGGTGCGTCCTAGGCGGTTTTGGAGCTTAATTTGGGATCACCAATTGTTCTAAAACATAAAAACGCGTTTTTCTCGGGAACGGTGCGTCCTAGGCGGTTTTGGAGCTTAATTTGGGATCACCAATTGGTCTAAAACATAAAACGCGTTTTTATCGGAAACGGTGTGCCCCAGGCGGTTTTGGAGCTTAATTTGGGATCACCAATTGGTCTAAAACATAAAAACGCGTTTTTCTCATAAACGGTGCGTCCTAGGCGGTTTTGGAGCTTAATTTGGTATCACCAATTGGTCTAAAACATAAAAACGCGTTTTTCTCGTAAACGGTGCGTCCTAGGCGGTTTTGGAGCTTAATTTGGGATCACCAATTGGTCTAAAACATAAAAACGCGTTTTTCTCGTAAACGGTGCGTTCTAGGCGGTTTTGGAGCTTAATTTGGAATCACCAATTGGTCTAAAACATAAAAACGCGTTTTTCTCGGAAACTGTGCGTCCTAGGCGGTTTTGGAGCTTAATTTGGGATCACCAATTGTTCTAAAACATAAAAACGCGTTTTTCTCGGGAACGGTGCGCCCCAGGCGGTTTTGGAGCTTAATTTGGGATCACCAATTGACCTAAAACATAAAAACGCGTTTTTCTCGGAAACGGTGCGCCCCAGGCGGTTTGGAGCTTAATTTGGGATCACCAATTGATCTAAAACATTAAAACGCGTTTTTCTCATAAACGGTGCGTCCTAGGCGGTTTTGGAGCTTAATTTGGGATCACCAATTGGTCTAAAACATAAAAATGCGTTTTTCTCGTAAACGGTGCGTCCTAGGCGGTTTTGGAGCTTAATTTGGGATCACCAATTGGTCTAAAACATAAAAACGCGTTTTTCTCGTAAACGGTGCGTCCTAGGCGGGTTTGGACCTTAATTTGGGATCACCAATTGGTCTAAAACATAAAAACGCGTTTTTCTCGTAAACGGTGCGTCTAGTGTTTAATATTTCTCGGCAGTTTCTCTTTCTCGAGAAAAGAGAAAAATAAATTTTAGTTCTCGAGAATTCTCATTTCTCGAGAAATATTGTGAATTTGTAAAAAGTTCATGAAATAAAAATTAAAATTCCATTTTATTCATAACACAAAATAAATCTTTGTAAGAATTAAGTAATAAGAAAATAATAAGTATAAATATAAAGATTACAAAACAAACTTTAATGTGATTTGAAGTAGTTTTCTAAAAAATCTAACACATCTAATGTCAAAATTTTGTTTTTTTAACAAAAACATCATCTTTAACTACCCTTTTCTCCAAAAAATACGTAGTTACCCAATATTTTTTTTTCCAAAATTAAAAAGCTTGGACAAGTTCCTATGAATAATGTCCGGACAATTTTTGTGTTACGGCATTTACTGTTGAAGGTAGAGGAAAAACCATAAAAGAAGACAACCAACAGCTTTCCATTAGCTCTGGTTGTTTCAGTTCTGCAAAGCTGCGCTTTCAAACAACCAGAGCGAATGGGACACTCGTTGTCTTCTTTTATGGTTTTTACTCTATTAGCAAATTTTGATGTTAAAATGTCACATATCTTATTTTTCTTCCATTTGACAGCACATTTGGAGGGTGGTAATGGCATCGTGAAGAGCCGGCTTAACACGAACACGCATAAACCTGCATTAAAAGAATGTATATAAAAAAGGGCCGCACAAAACAAATATATTCCAACTAAGTTAGTATGTATGCAAGTAAAAAAAGATGTATGGATATGAGAAAAGAGTAAAAAATTTAAGAAATTGATTAAAAAATAGTCATAAATTTCTCGCGGAAACAACATTCAATTTCTCGAGAAATGAGAATATAAAAATAGTTTTATTTCTCGAGAAATTCTCGAGAAAGAATTCTCGAGAAGAAACACTAGGTGCGTCCTAGGCGGTTTTGGAGCTTAATTTGGGATCACCAAATGGTCTAAAACATAAAAACGCGATTTTCTCGGAAACGGTGCGTCCTAGGCGGTTTTGGAGCTTAATAGTTTTCTTTAAAGGTAGGAAGATACCAAAAAAAAATAAATAAAACACAATTAGTTACTTTATAAGCGACAAATAGAACTTTATTGAACGACTTTTAAACATAGACTGACTTTTATTTTAATCTATAAAAATGTAACAGCTTTTTGGCGGGCGAAACTCCGTGGGAACTTGTGCAACAAAAAATGATTAGGTGGCGTCTGGGGCAACGGAAATGCATGTGCATTGGCACCTGAATTAAGAGTTAAATGTACTTCAAATGTACTTCCAAGAATTTTGCGGTATGTGGGAAGATAGACCGCGCGTGGATTTCGCGTCTGGGACTTTATATGATTTTAATGGGATGTTGCTTATTATCTGTAACATGATTATCTGTAACACCCCCACCGTTACTCTGAGGCTCCGACGAAGTTCCGCTCATACTTTTATGTTTATAAAATTTTAAATACAGATATCTAATGAAAAAAGTTATAATTACTACAGCTAATAATGTATTTATTGAAAGGTTTGTTATAATATTTTCTTTATTATTTCTATTAATTATTTCAATTTTTTCTCTATTATTTTTAATTTCTTTAACGTGTAATTCTTCAAATTTGATTGTACTAATCGTTCTATTTTCTATTACTCTTGTTACAAAATGTGGTAACACGATGTTATCTTTAACTTTAAAATATGAATTTTCAAATAAGTTATCGTTAATTTTGATATTACAATTTTCAAATTTTATCAATTTTGTACCTTCTAAGACCATATTATACTTGTTGCAATTTTGTATTAAATTAGTTTTATCTAAGTTCTTTGTTATTATTACACCAGGAATGATTTCTTTTATTTCCTTTTTATTGAAATATGTTAGGGGGCAGTGTGCCTCTGTAAAGTTCATGATATTAGAAATGCAATTGTCATGAATTTCTACTAAATTTGTTTTTAAATTATTTTTAACATTTTCATCATAAACGGTATTAAATTGATCTATAATAAAGGTATTTTTCTCTATAAATAAGGCTTTACTTTGTTTATTAGGTATGGGTTCTATAACAAATTTTGAGTAAGCTGTTTCAGTATATTCTGATATTAATAATATAATTATAATAATGTCTAACTTAAATGCTACTACAATCTTTATATTTTTCAAGTTTTCTATATCTTTTACTATTTTTAATTCTTGCTCTGTTAAAATATTTCTCGATAATATACCTAGTTTGCTTGATAAAATTATTTGCTCTATATTCTCTAAATGGTCTTTTAATAGGTTTATGCTATAATTTATTTGATATATCTGTTGCATATATATAATTTCAATTTCAATTGCTTTTATACTTTTCTTTATTTGTTCGTTAATTTCATTTAAAAACTTTGTGACGATCTTTTGTTGATCCTGTATATGAGTAGTTATTACTTTTATCTGTTCTGAAATTTCGTTATTAAATAGGATTTGTTTGTTGTTTTCTTTGATTAGTTGTTTTGTCTTGTCATTTAAAGTGTCTAGTTGGCTATTAATTTCTAGTTCGTCATTGTAGTCCATAGTGCCAGTGAGATATTTTAGTCCTGTGCCCACAACATTAAGTAATCCTCTTTTTTGTTTTAGATGAGGTTTCAGATTTATTATTTTTTGCTCTAGTAATCGGAAGTTGTGGATAAGAGTGCTGAACATGGGGTCTAGGAGGTTACTATGTTCCTCAATTATTTTTATGTTTTCTGCTATAGAATCTTTCGTAATCTCATACTCAGTAATATTTATTATGTGAAGGATCTTTGTCGTCTTTAATATTAAACCGACGGTATCTGTTTTAACAGTTATATACCCATTGTTATTATCGAGGTCCTGAATTTCAAGCGTTTGGCAGACAAGTGGAGGAATTAACATTGTCAGAAGGAGGATTTTGATTCGTTGGTTGTTCATTTTGACCTGAAATGCAAGGGTTTCTTTTAGATTTTTTTCTCAAGTTTGCTTTGATGGTTGGACGTGAATTATTTTGAAATTTCTTACTTCTTTTAATATGGGACTTATAGTATTTTAATCCAGATTTTTCATCGATAACATGATCGTCGTCTATCTTTTTAATGGTAATTTTTCGAACTTAGGATGATTTTTCCCGCCACGAATTTCTTTTCTAAAACATGGTCCTGGATCTACTTCTATATTTTCTCTTTGTTTATTGAGATTATTTATAACCCTTTCCTTAATTTTAAGTACTCTTTCTCTTACCTCATTGAACTCGGTTTGGGGAATTTTGCCCGTGTGAAAGTCGATCGGTTTTCTATTGGTGGTTGAATGAATTGTATTGTTATAGAAATGAATAATCTTAAGAATTTTTTCTTCGACAGTGTCTATATCTTTGTTTGGATCGTGTCTAAGTAGCCTAATATGTTCATTAATGGTATTATGTAATCTCTCTATGTCTGCATTAGAGGTATGGTTATTATTAGAAGTGAAGTGGATATCGATATTTCGTTGTTGTAAGAAATCTTGCAAAGGAACAGCTTTAAAGCCAAGTTCGTTATCGACTGTGATTTTTTTCACATCACCAGAAGTGCTTAAGAATTGTAATAGGGCTCTCTTAAATTCTATCCATGATCGTCCTGTTATTCTAATCGCTTGGGCGAATTTGCTGAATTTGTCTATGAATGTAAGAAATAGATTGTTTTCTAAAGTGTAAAAGACGTCAACGTGGATAATTTCATTAGGGGCTGATGGGGTTTCTGAGATCTTAAACATTTGTTTTACGGGTTTGCGATCGTATTTTTCGATATTGCATATTTCACAATTATTAATAAAATATATAACTTTTGGGGCAAGCTTTGGGTGGTAATATTTCATTTGTAGTTCTTTTTGTACTTCTGTTATACCTCGATGGTTGTTTCGCAGGTGTTCATCTTCGATTAATTTCATGAGACGTTCTTCGTCTAGGATATCTTCGAGTAATCTTGTACATCGTAGAATTTTAAGATGTTGGGAGAAGTGGGTAAAGAAAACTGATTCGATTGTTGTTAAGAATTCAGGTTCTTCTACATAAATTGCATTGATCGCGTTTGGATTAAAATGCGTTTTAAGAAGGGTTGTAGCTGTTTCTAAATCTAATGTTTTGGCAGATATTATTTTCCTGTGCTTATTAAAAATATTTTTATCTTGGATTCTCAATGAACCAGAATTTGTTTTTCTTATTATTAATTGGTATTTAAAGACGTTAAGTGGCGATTTGCTTAAAGGTAGTTCATTTTCTTGCTCTTCATTAAGGTTTACTTCTATTCGAGAGAGGGCGTCCGCGTTACTATTCTTGCGGCCCTTTTTATACCTTATTTCATAGTCATACTCTGACAATTTTAGTTTCCATCGGAATAGCCTTGAATTCGGCTCCTTTATGGAGAAAAGCCATTGGAGTGGCTTGTGATCTGTCTCTATTAGGAATTTGCGTCCGAATACGTACGGGCGGAAATATTTGGTTGCCCATATGATCGCAAGTAATTCCTTCTCGATCGTACTATAATTTTGCTCGTGGTCGTTAAGTGTTCGACTCGCGTAGCAAATAGGGTGGTCTTCTTGGGAAAGGATGGCCCCTAGGGCAAATTGGCTAGCATCTGTGGTTATAGTGAACATTTTATTAAAGTCTGGATATCGCAGGATGGGTTCTGTTATGAGAAGACGTTTGAGGGTTTCTATACTTCGTATATAATCAGGATCGTTCATATCTAGTTTAACGTCCTTTTTGAGATATTTTGTTATAGGTTTTGCTATCTTTGAATAGTCTTTAACGAATCTGCGATAATATTCAGTTAAGCCAAGGAATTGTTTTATTTGCTTTTGATTTTTAGGAATAGGAAATTCTTTCATACATTTGATTTTATTAGGATTCGGTCTTATACCGTCCTGTGTAACGACGTGTCCTAAGAATTCGGTTTCTCTCTTGAGAAATTCCGACTTATCTAACTGTACTTTAAGGTTTACTTCTGATAAACGATTAAAGATTTTGTTCAGAGAGTCCACGTGTTCCTGAAGCGAAGTAGAATATATTATTATGTCATCTAAATAGACAAGACATATTTTGTTTATATATTCCCTTAGTACGTTATTCATAAGGCGTTGGAATGTGGCAGGTGCCGTTTTAAGGCCAAAAGGCATTCGCAAAAACTCATAGTGACCATTCTCTATAGAAAATGCAGTCTTATGAATGTCGTTTTCATCGATCTCTATTTGGTGGAATCCTTTCGCAAGATCCAAAGTAGTGAAGTACTGACATCTACCTAACTTTTCCAATATTTCCTCAATATTAGGAATAGGGTATTTGTCATCTATGGTTACTTCGTTAAGCTTTCTATAGTCTATGACTATACGCCATTTGGCTTTCCCGCTGGCGTCCATTTTCTTTGGAACTATCCAGACAGGCGCCGAATATGGAGAGTTGCTGGGTCGAATTATACCTTTCTCTAGCATCTCTTGGATTTGCCTATTAATTTCTTCCTTGTGAATATATGGGTATCGATATGTTTTTGCCTGAATTGGAAAATTATCCATGGTACGGATTTGATGCTTGATAGCATTAGTAAAGGTTAAATTACAGTTTTCTTGATAGAATATGTGATTATATTTATTTATTACGTTTAATAATTGCGATTTTTCTTCTGCGTTAAGATGGCTACAACGAATCTGTTCGTGTAGGGGTTTTTGTTCGTTTTGTTCTATTATATTAAAGTTTTCCTCGTTTACTACTTCAGTTACCAGAGGTTCAATGGCGGTGCAAATTTTGCTTTCCGCTGCTACTTTCACTATTGCGTTTACTTCATAATTATTTACATTATATATGCCTTCTTTTATTAAGACATTAGGGCTTGAAGTGATTTGCTCTTTAAGGAATGCTAATCCTTCTCTCTGTAAGACCGGAATGGGTAATTCTTGTTCTCCTGTTTGTTGCAAATTATACTGATAACAAGTTTTATTTAGTCGGAAGTTTAATCCAATTTCTATGTTGTTTATTCTGAGAACGTTATATTCGTAATCGATTTTTGCTTTCAGAGGGATTAATATATTGTTCCCAATAAGTCCGTCATAGTCGGTGTGAAAATTGTTAATATAGAATTTCATAATAAATTGGGATTTCCCTAATTCTTTGAACAAAGGTATGTTGACTTCTTCGTCGATTTGCACATTATGATTTAGGGTTTTGACTGTGATAGGGTGAGTATATGTATTTATATATTTAGGATGGCATAGACCTGGATTTATTACAGAGTGCGTGGCACCACAGTCCACGATGAATCTAAGTGGTCTTATATTCCCATGAATTAGGATATATGGTAGTTTGCGGTCGAGGCTACTGACCGAAAATTTTGTGCTTGGTGTTCAGGTTCGTTTTCTGATACTTGGTTAATATTAACTTCCATAGGTTCGGGGCTTGGTAATCGATTGCCATTGCGATCTTGTTGGTTGTTAAATTGGGAATTGTTATAAGGATATTGATTCTCATGGTTTGTATAATTATTACTTGCTTGTCTGGAGGTTGTTGCAGTTGGATTGAATTGGGGCTGGAATTGCCTTCTATTTGTGTAATTATTATTACTATTACTATTTCTGTCGTAATTTTGCCTAAAGGTTCTGGGATTTTGGGTAGAGTAATTTTGATCATTCTGGGTGGTATTACGTTGATTGGGATACTGATTTCTTCTGGAAGGATCGTTTCTTTCGAAGTTCCTTCGGTTTTGATTTTCTCTATTTCTTTCATACCGTGAGTTAACTTGAGGGTTGTTAGGTCTGTTGGGTTGGTTCGGGTTAAAATATGCGTAACCGGATTCGTGAAGAATATTAATTCCTTCCTCTAAACTTTGGGGATTTCGGCAATATAATACTGAGCGCATGGGCTCTGGAAGTTTGTTTTTAAAAATGGTCAATGCAGAGGATTTGTTGCTATTAATAATCGTGTCTCTAGAAGCATCATCTTGCTCGGATGTTTGCTTAATTTTTATGTTTAATCTTCGAAGGATTGATTTTATTTCGTTATAAAAATCTACACTTGTGGTTTTGAACCGGGTGGATCTAAGGTTATCGAACAGTTCTTCTGCTGATAGCCGATCTCCAAAATTGTTCACTAAAATAGCCTTCATATCGGACCATTGTGTAATGTGATTATTGATTTCTATAACCTCACGAGCTTTGCCGCGGAGTCTTGACTTGATCACATCTGAGAATATGCTTTGGGACACGCCATCGTATCTGGCTAGAACGGGGTGGATTTTATCTATGAGATCAACAAAATTTTGTAGTTCTCGAAAATCACCATTAAATTCAGGTATACCCGTTAAATATTTTAGGGGATCGATTGTGAGGGTTAACATTGTGGGTGTGGAACCAAAAGTCGTTTCTCTACTGTTAAAATTTTGCAAAATTTCCGAAATTTGTCTAGATTGTTCGCGAGCTGACTCTATGTAGTCGAAGTAATTTTCGTCCGTCATGAATCGATCAACAAAATATCGCACTAATTTATATTACCGGAAAAGCAAAACGCACTGATATATATTCATTAAACACAATTTCACAAAATAAAAAGAAAAACCTTTCAATTTAATAAAACTTAGAACTAACTAAAATATGTATTATTTTTGCAATAATATTTTTGCAATATTTTAAGATCAATCAATATTTATGTTTTTTGAAATGTAACAATTAAATAATATATATATAAAAAAAAATAATTTGCTAGAGAGATTTCTGACCTTGGTAAATCCTAAGAAAATGAATGCTTTTAAAGATTGTTGAATATTGTTGATTGTTGATAGTGCTGGATTCCTTTAGGGCCTGGGATTTTTGCCTTCAAATTGATACAACCTCCGGTTGGAGTCTATGTCTGCCGTCTGCTGGATTTCACGCTTTACTTTCACTTGCTTTTAGAAAAGTGTTTAGAAAAAAAACTTTTCGTATTTGGGAAAAAGCGTTATCGATTTGTAAATCTTATTACAAGAACGAGTTTCAATTGTTCCCTTTTAAGTTTGCGAATCTTATCGCAAAACTATTTCACTTTGTCACTGTACTATAAATGTACGTAAATCTTTTTACGAATTTTCCGTAACTAATGCACTTTTAAAACGATGCACATTAAAGTATTTAAAAATACACGCGAAAAATAAATCTTTTTACTAACTCGCGATGCGCATCCTACCGACTGCGCCAGTTTTCTTTAAAGGTAGGAAGATACCAAAAAAAAATAAATAAAACACAATTAGTTACTTTATAAGCGACAAATAGAACTTTATTGAACGACTTTTAAACATAGACTGACTTTTATTTTAATCTATAAAAATGTAACAGCTTTTTGGCGGGCGAAACTCCGTGGGAACTTGTGCAACAAAAAATGATTAGGTGGCGTCTGGGGCAACGGAAATGCATGTGCATTGGCACCTGAATTAAGAGTTAAATGTACTTCAAATGTACTTCCAAGAATTTTGCGGTATGTGGGAAGATAGACCGCGCGTGGATTTCGCGTCTGGGACTTTATATGATTTTAATGGGATGTTGCTTATTATCTGTAACATGATTATCTGTAACACTTAATTTGGGATCACTAATTGGTCCAAAACATAAAAACGCGTTTTTCTCGTAAACGGTGCGTCCTAGGCGGTTTTGGAGTTTAATTTGGGATAACCAATTGGTCTAAACCGTAAAAACGCGCTTTTCTCGGAAACGGTGCGCCCCAGGCGGTTTTGGAGCTTAATTTGGGATCACCAATTGTTCTAAAACATAAAAACGCGTTTTTCTCATAAACGGTGCGTCCTAGGCGGTTTTGGAGCTTAATTTGGGATCACCAATTGGTCTAAAACATAAAAACGCGTTTTTCTCGGAAACGGTGCGTCCTAGGCGGTTTTGGAGCTTAATTTGGGATCACTAATTGGTCTAAAACATAAAAACGCGTTTTTCTCGGAAACGGTGCGTCCTAGGCGGTTTTGGAGCTTAATTTGGGATCACCAATTGGTCTAAAACATAAAAACGCGTTTTTCTCGTAAACGGTGCGTTCTAGGCGGTTTTGGAGCTTAATTTGGGATCACCAATTGACCTAAAACATAAAAACGCGTTTTTCTCGGAAACGGTGCGCCCCAGGCGGTTTGGAGCTTAATTTGGGATCACCAATTGATCTAAAACATTAAAACGCGTTTTTCTCATTAACGGTGCGTCCTAGGCGGTTTTGGAGCTTAATTTGGGATCACCAATTGGTCTAAAACATAAAAACGCGTTTTTCTCGTAAACGGTGCGTCCTAGGCGGTTTTGGAGCTAATTTGGGATCACCAATTGGTCTAAAACATAAAAACGCGTTTTTCTCGTAAACGGTGCGTCCTAGGCGGTTTTGGACCTTAATTTGGGATCACCAATTGGTCTAAAACATAAAAACGCGTTTTTCTCGTAAACGGTGCGTCCTAGGCGGTTTTGGAGCTTAATTTGGGATCACCAAATGGTCTAAAACATAAAAACGCGTTTTTCTCGGAAACGGTGCGTCCTAGGCGGTTTTGGAGCTTAATTTGGAATCACCAATTGGTCTAAGACATAAAAACGCGTTTTCCTCGTAAACGGTGCGTCCTAGGCGGTTTTGGAGCTTAATTTGGGATCACTAATTGGTCTAAAACATAAAAACGCGTTTTTCTCGTAAACGGTGCGTCCTAGGCGGTTTTGGAGCTTAATTTGGGATCACCAATTGGTCTAAAACGTAAAAACGCGCTTTTCTCGGAAACGGTGCGCCCCAGGCGGTTTTGGAGCTTAATTTGGGATCACCAATTGTTCTAAAACATAAAAACGCGTTTTTCTCATAAACGGTGCGTCCTAGGCGGTTTTGGAGCTTAATTTGGGATCACCAATTGGTCTAAAACATAAAAACGCGTTTTTCTCGGAAATGGTGCGTCCTAGGCGGTTTTGGAGCTTAATTTGGGATCACTAATTGGTCTAAAACATAAAAACGCGTTTTTCTCGGAAACGGTGCGTCCTAGGCGGTTTTGGAACTTAATTTGGAATCACCAAGTGGTCTAAAACATAAAAACGCGTTTTCCTCGTAAACGGTGAGTCCTAGGCGGTTTTGGAGCTTAATTTGGGATCACCAATTGGTCTAAAACATAAAAACGAGTTTTTCTCGTAAACTGTGCGTCCTAGGCGGTTTTGGAGCTTAAATTGGAACACCAATTGGTCTAAAATATAAAAACGCGTTTTTCTCGGAAACGGGGCGTCCTAGGCGGTTTTGGAGCTTAATTTGGGATCACCAATTGGTCTAAAACATAAAAACGCGTTTTTCTCGTAAACGGTGCGTCCTAGGCGGTTTTGGAGCTTAATTTGGGATCACCAATTGGTCTAAAACATAAAAACGCGTTTTTCTCGTAAACGGTGCGTCCTGGTTTTGGAGCTTAATTTGGGATCACCAATTGGTCTAAAACATAAAAACGCGTTTTTCTCGGAAACGGTGCGTCCTAGGCGGTTTTGGAGCTTAATTTGGGATCACTAATTGGTCTAAAACATAAAAACGCGTTTTTCTCGGAAATGGTGCGTCCTAGGCGGTTTTGGAACTTAATTTGGAATCACCAATTGGTCTAAAACATAAAAACGCGTTTTCCTCGTAAACGGTGCGTCCTAGGCGGTTTTGGAGCTTAATTTGGGATCACCAATTGGTCTAAAACATAAAAACGAGTTTTTCTCGTAAACTGTGCGTCCTAGGCGGTTTTGGAGCTTAAATTGGAACACCAATTGGTCTAAAATATAAAAACGCGTTTTTCTCGGAAACGGTGCGTCCTAGGCGGTTTTGGAGCTTAATTTGGGATCACCAATTGGTCTAAAACATAAAAACGCGTTTTTCTCGTAAACGGTGCGTCCTAGGCGGTTTTGGAGCTTAATTTGGAATCACCAATTGGTCTAAAACATAAAAACGCGTTTTTCTCGTAAACGGTGCGTCCTAGGCGGTTTTGGAGCTTAATTTGGGTTCACCAATTGGTCTAAAACATAAAAACGCGTTTTTCTCGTAAACGGTGCGTCCTAGGCGGTTTTGGAGCTTAATTTGGAATCACCAATTGGTGTAAATCATAAAAACGCGTTTTTCTCGTAAACGGTGCGTTCTAGGCGGTTTTGGAGCTTAATTTGGGATCACCAAATGGTCTAAAACATAAAAACGCGTTTTTCTCGTAAACGGTGCGTCCTAGGCGGTTTTGGAGCTTAATTTGGGATCACCAATTGGTCTAAAACATAAAAACGCGTTTTTCTCGTAAACGGTGCGTCCTAGGCGGTTTTGGAGCTTAATTTGGGATCACCAATTGGTCTAAAACATAAAAACGTGTTTTTCTCGGGAACGGTGCGTCCTAGGCGGTTTTGGAGCTTAATTTGGGATCACCAATTGGTCTAAAACATAAAAACGCGTTTTTCTCGGAAACGGTGCGTCCTAGGCGGTTTTGGAGCTTAATTTGGGATCACCAAATGGTCTAAAACATAAAAACGCGTTTTTCTCGAAAACGGTGCGTCCTAGACGGTTTTGGAGCTTAATTTGGGATCACCAATTGGTCTAAAACATAAAAACGCGTTTTTCTCATAAACGGTGCGTCCTAGGCGGTTTTGGAGCTTAATTTGGGATCACCAATTGGTGTAAAACATAAAAACGCGTTTTTCTAATAAACGGTGCGTCCTAGGCGGTTTTGGAGCTTAATTTGGGATCACCAATTGGTCTAAAACATAAAAACGCGTTTTTGTCGGAAACGGTGCGTCCTAGGCGGTTTTGGAGCTTAATTTGGGATCACCAATTGGTCTAAAACATAAAAACGCGTTTTTCTCGGAAACGGTGCGTCCTAGGCGGTTTTGGAGCTTAATTTGGAATCACCAATTGGTCTAAAACATAAAAACGCGTTTTTCTCGGAAACGGTGCGTCCTAGGCGGTTTTGGAGCTTAATTTGGGATCACCAATTGGTCTAAAACATAAAAACGCGTTTTTATCGTAAACGGTGCGTCCTAGGCGGTTTTGGAGCTTAATTTGGAATCACCAATTGGTCTAAATCATAAAAACGCGTTTTTCTCGTAAACGGTGCGTCCTAGGCGGTTTTGGAGCTTAATTTGGGATCACCAATTGGTCTAAAACAGTGATGGGCATTCCTATGCTCGCGAGCAAATGAGCTTTAGAGCTTTGAATGAGCTTTGAATATGTATACGAAGTCAGATGACCCGAATATCCAAGAAAAAGCTTATCAGTCTTAATTAAGACTTCATGCGAGTGGGAACGTATCAGATTTTGTACTCATATGAAAGAATACACTGTCTAGTCAGTGTAAAGCTTTAGAAAACTTTTGATAGCTTTTATACAAATGCATTTCTTTAGCTGTGTAGGTTTGCCCATCACTGGTCTAAAACATAAAAACGAGTTTATGTTAACGGTGCGTCCTAGGCGGTTTTGGAGCTTAATTTGGGATCACCAATTGGTCTAAAACATAAAAACGCGTTTTTCTCGGAAACGGTGCGTCCTAGGCGGTTTTGGAGCTTAATTTGGGATCACCAATTGGTCTAAAACATAAAAACGCGTTTTTCTCGTAAACGGTGCGTCCTAGGCGGTTTTGGAGCTTAATTTGGGATCACCAATTGGTCTAAAACATAAAAACGCGTTTTTCTCATAAACGGTGCGTCCTAGGCGGTTTTGGAGCTTAATTTGGGATCACCAATTGGTCTAAAACATAAAAACGCGTTTTTCTCGTAAACGGTGCGTTCTAGGCGGTTTTGGAGCTTAATTTGGAATCACCAATTGGTCTAAAACATAAAAACGCGTTTTTCTCGGAAACTGTGCGTCCTAGGCGGTTTTGGAGCTTAATTTGGGATCACCAATTGTTCTAAAACATAAAAACGCGTTTTTCTCGGGAACGGTGCGCCCCAGGCGGTTTTGGAGCTTAATTTGGGATCACCAATTGACCTAAAACATAAAAACGCGTTTTTCTCGGAAACGGTGCGCCCCAGGCGGTTTGGAGCTTAATTTGGGATCACCAATTGATCTAAAACATTAAAACGTGTTTTTCTCATAAACGGTGCGTCCTAGGCGGTTTTGGAGCTTAATTTGGGATCACCAATTGGTCTAAAACATAAAAACGCGTTTTTCTCGTAAACGGTGCGTCCTAGGCGGTTTTGGACCTTAATTTGGGATCACCAATTGGTCTAAAACATAAAAACGCGTTTTTCTCGTAAACGGTGCGTCCTAGGCGGTTTTGGAGCTTAATTTGGGATCACCAAATGGTCTAAAACATAAAAACGCGATTTTCTCGGAAACGGTGCGTCCTAGGCGGTTTTGGAGCTTAATTTGGGATCACTAATTGGTCCAAAACATAAAAACGCGTTTTTCTCGTAAACGGTGCGTCCTAGGCGGTTTTGGAGTTTAATTTGGGATAACCAATTGGTCTAAACCGTAAAAACGCGCTTTTCTCGGAAACGGTGCGCCCCAGGCGGTTTTGGAGCTTAATTTGGGATCACCAATTGTTCTAAAACATAAAAACGCGTTTTTCTCATAAACGGTGCGTCCTAGGCGGTTTTGGAGCTTAATTTGGGATCACCAATTGGTCTAAAACATAAAAACGCGTTTTTCTCGGAAACGGTGCGTCCTAGGCGGTTTTGGAGCTTAATTTGGGATCACTAATTGGTCTAAAACATAAAAACGCGTTTTTCTCGGAAACGGTGCGTCCTAGGCGGTTTTGGATCTTAATTTGGGATCACCAATTGGTCTAAAACATAAGAACGCGTTTTTCTCGTAAACGGTGCGTTCTAGGCGGTTTTGGAGCTTAATTTGGAATCACCAATTGGTCTAAAACATAAAAACGCGTTTTTCTCGGAAACTGTGTGTCCTAGGCGGTTTTGGAGCTTAATTTGGGATCACCAATTGTTCTAAAACATAAAAACGCGTTTTTCTCGGGAACGGTGCGCCCCAGGCGGTTTTGGAGCTTAATTTGGGATCACCAATTGACCTAAAACATAAAAACGCGTTTTTCTCGGAAACGGTGCGCCCCAGGCGGTTTGGAGCTTAATTTGGGATCACCAATTGATCTAAAACATTAAAACGCGTTTTTCTCATTAACGGTGCGTCCTAGGCGGTTTTGGAGCTTAATTTGGGATCACCAATTGGTCTAAAACATAAAAACGCGTTTTTCTCGTAAACGGTGCGTCCTAGGCGGTTTTGGAGCTTAATTTGGGATCACCAATTGGTCTAAAACATAAAAACGCGTTTTTCTCGTAAACGGTGCGTCCTAGGCGGTTTTGGACCTTAATTTGGGATCACCAATTGGTCTAAAACATAAAAACGCGTTTTTCTCGTAAACGGTGCGTCCTAGGCGGTTTTGGAGCTTAATTTGGGATCACCAAATGGTCTAAAACATAAAAACGCGTTTTTCTCGGAAACGGTGCGTCCTAGGCGGTTTTGGAGCTTAATTTGGAATCACCAATTGGTCTAAGACATAAAAACGCGTTTTCCTTGTAAACGGTGCGTCCTAGGCGGTTGTGGAGCTTAATTTGGGATCACTAATTGGTCTAAAACATAAAAACGCGTTTTTCTCGTAAACGGTGCGTCCTAGGCGGCTTTGGAGCTTAATTTGGGATCACCAATTGGTCTAAAACGTAAAAACGCGCTTTTCTCGGAAACGGTGCGCCCCAGGCGGCTTTGGAGCTTAATTTGGGATCACCAATTGTTCTAAAACATAAAAACGCGTTTTTCTCATAAACGGTGCGTCCTAGGCGGTTTTGGAGCTTAATTTGGGATCACCAATTGGTCTAAAACATAAAAACGCGTTTTTCTCGGAAATGGTGCGTCCTAGGCGGTTTTGGAGCTTAATTTGGGATCACTAATTGGTCTAAAACATAAAAACGCGTTTTTCTCGGAAACGGTGCGTCCTAGGCGGTTTTGGAACTTAATTTGGAATCACCAATTGGTCTAAAACATAAAAACGCGTTTTCCTCGTAAACGGTGCGTCCTAGGCGGTTTTGGAGCTTAATTTGGGATCACCAATTGGTCTAAAACATAAAAACGAGTTTTTCTCGTAAACTGTGCGTCCTAGGCGGTTTTGGAGCTTAAATTGGAACACCAATTGGTCTAAAATATAAAAACGCGTTTTTCTCGGAAACGGTGCGTCCTAGGCGGTTTTGGAGCTTAATTTGGGATAACCAATTGGTCTAAAACATAAAAACGCGTTTTTCTCGTAAACGGTGCGTCCTAGGCGGTTTTGGAGCTTAATTTGGGATCACCAATTGGTCTAAAACATAAAAACGCGTTTTTTCGTAAACGGTGCGTCCTAGGCGGTTTTGGAGCGTAATTTGGGATCACCAATTGGTCTAAAACATAAAAACGCGTTTTTCTCGGAAACGGTGCGTCCTAGGCGGTTTTGGAGCTTAATTTGGGATCACTAATTGGTCTAAAACATAAAAACGCGTTTTTCTCGGAAACGGTGCGTCCTAGGCGGTTTTGGAACTTAATTTGGAATCACCAATTGGTCTAAAACATAAAAACGCGTTTTCCTCGTAAACGGTGCGTCCTAGGCGGTTTTGGAGCTTAATTTGGGATCACCAATTGGTCTAAAACATAAAAACGAGTTTTTCTCGTAAACTGTGCGTCCTAGGCGGTTTTGGAGCTTAAATTGGAACACCAATTGGTCTAAAATATAAAAACGCGTTTTTCTCGGAAACGGTGCGTCCTAGGCGGTTTTGGAGCTTAATTTGGGATCACCAATTGGTCTAAAACATAAAAACGCGTTTTTCTCGTAAACGGTGCGTCCTAGGCGGTTTTGGAGCTTAATTTGGAATCACCAATTGGTCTAAATCATAAAAACGCGTTTTTCTCGTAAACGGTGCGTTCTAGGCGGTTTTGGAGCTTAATTTGGGATCACCAAATGGTCTAAAACATAAAAACGCGTTTTTCTCGTAAACGGTGCGTCCTAGGCGGTTTTGGAGCTTAATTTGGGATATCCAATTGACCTAAAACATAAAAACGCGTTTTTCTCGGAAACGGTGCGCCTCATGCAGTTTTGGAGCTTAATTTGGGATCACCAATTGGTCTAAAACATAAAAACGCGTTTTTCTCGTAAACGGTGCGTCCTAGGCGGTTTTGGAGCTTAATTTGGGATCACCAATTGGTCTAAAACATAAAAACGTGTTTTTCTCGGGAACGGTGCGTCCTAGGCGGTTTTGGAGCTTAATTTGGGATCACCAATTGGTCTAAAACATAAAAACGCGTTTTTCTCGGAAACGGTGCGTCCTAGGCGGTTTTGGAGCTTAATTTGGGATCACCAAATGGTCTAAAACATAAAAACGCGTTTTTCTCGAAAACGGTGCGTCCTAGACGGTTTTGGAGCTTAATTTGGGATCACCAATTGGTCTAAAACATAAAAACGCGTTTTTCTCATAAACGGTGCGTCCTAGGCGGTTTTGGAGCTTAATTTGGGATCACCAATTGGTGTAAAACATAAAAACGCGTTTTTCTAATAAACGGTGCGTCCTAGGCGGTTTTGGAGCTTAATTTGGGATCACCAATTGGTCTAAAACATAAAAACGCGTTTTTGTCGGAAACGGTGCGTCCTAGGCGGTTTTGGAGCTTAATTTGGGATCACCAATTGGTCTAAAACATAAAAACGCGTTTTTCTCGGAAACGGTGCGTCCTAGGCGGTTTTGGAGCTTAATTTGGGATCACCAATTGGTCTAAAACATAAAAACGCGTTTTTCTCGGAAACGGTGCGTCCTAGGCGGTTTTGGAGCTTAATTTGGAATCACCAATTGGTCTAAAACATAAAAACGCGTTTTTCTCGGAAACGGTGCGTCCTAGGCGGTTTTGGAGCTTAATTTGGGATCACCAATTGGTCTAAAACATAAAAACGCGTTTTTCTCGTAAACGGTGCGTCCTAGGCGGTTTTGGAGCTTAATTTGGAATCACCAATTGGTCTAAATCATAAAAACGCGTTTTTCTCGTAAACGGTGCGTCCTAGGCGGTTTTGGAGCTTAATTTGGGATCACCAATTGGTCTAACAGTGATGGGCATTCCTATGCTCGCTAGCAAATGAGCTTTAGAGCTTTGAATGAGCTTTGAATATGTATACGAAGTCAGATGACCCGAATATCCAAGAAAAAGCTTATCAGTCTTAATTAAGACTTCATGCGAGTGGGAACGTATCAGATTTTGTACTCATATGAAAGAATACACTGTCTAGTCAGTGTAAAGCTTTAGAAAACTTTTGATAGCTTTTATACAAATGCATTTCTTTAGCTGTGTAGGTTTGCCCATCACTGGTCTAAAACATAAAAACGAGTTTATGTTAACGGTGCGTCCTAGGCGGTTTTGGACCTTAATTTGGGATCACCAATTGGTCTAAAACATAAAAACGCGTTTTTCTCGGAAACGGTGCGTCCTAGGCGGTTTTGGAGCTTAATTTGGATTCACCAATTGGTCTAAATCATAAAAACGCGTTTTTCTCGTAAACGGTGCGTTCTAGGCGGTTTTGGAGCTTAATTTGGGACCACCAATTGGTCTAAAACATAAAAACGCGTTTTTCTCGGAAACGGTGCGTCCTAGGCGGTTTTGGAGCTTAATTTGGGATCACCAATTGGTCTAAAACATAAAAACGCGTTTTTCTCGTAAACGGTGCGTCCTAGGCGGTTTTGGAGCTTAATTTGGAATCACCAATTGGTCTAAATCATAAAAACGCGTTTTTCTCGTAAACGGTGCGTTCTAGGCGGTTTTGGAGCTTAATTTGGGATCACCAATTGTTCTAAAACATAAAAACGCGTTTTTCTCGGAAACGGTGCGCCCCATGCGGTTTTGGAGCTTAATTTGGGATCACCAATTGGTCTAAAACAGTGATGGGCATTCCTATGCTCGCGAGCAAATGAGCTTTAGAGCTTTGAATGAGCTTTGAATATGTATACGAAGTCAGATGACCCGAATATCCAAGAAAAAGCTTATCAGTCTTAATTAAGACTTCATGCGAGTGGGAACGTATCAGATTTTGTACTCATATGAAAGAATACACTGTCTAGTCAGTGTAAAGCTTTAGAAAACTTTTGATAGCTTTTATACAAATGCATTTCTTTAGCTGTGTAGGTTTGCCCATCACTGGTCTAAAACATAAAAACGAGTTTTTCTCGTAAACTGTGCGTCCTAGGCGGTTTTGGAGCTTAATTTGGAACACCAATTGGTCTAAAATATAAAAACACGTTTTTCTCGGAAACGGTGCGTCCTAGGCGGTTTTGGAGCTTAATTTGGGATCACCAATTGACCTAAAACATAAAAACGCGTTTTTCTCGAAAACGGTGCGCCCCAGGCGGTTTGGAGCTTAATTTGGGATCACCAATTGGTCTAAAACATAAAAACGCGTTTTTCTCGGAAACGGTGCGTCCTAGGCGGTTTTGGAGCTTAATTTGGGATCACCAATTGGTGTAAAACATAAAAACGCGTTTTTCTCGGAAACGGTGCGTCCTAGGCGGTTTTGGAGCTTAATTTGGGATCACCAATTGGTCTAAAACATAAAAACGCGTTTTTCTCGTAAACGGTGCGTTCTAGGCGGTTTTGGAGCTTAATTTGGGACCACCAATTGGTCTAAAACATAAAAACGCGTTTTTCTCGGAAACGGTGCGTCCTAGGCGGTTTTGGAGCTTAATTTGGGATCACCAATTGGTCTAAAACATAAAAACGCGGTTTTCTCGTAAACGGTGCGTCCTAGGCGGTTTTGGAGCTTAATTTGGAATCACCAATTGGTCTAAATCATAAAAACGCGTTTTTCTCGTAAACGGTGCGTTCTAGGCGGTTTTGGAGCTTAATTTGGGATCACCAATTGTTCTAAAACATAAAAACGCGTTTTTCTCGGAAACGGTGCGCCCCATGCGGTTTTGGAGCTTAATTTGGGATCACCAATTGGTCTAAAACAGTGATGGGCATTCCTATTCTCGCGAGCAAATGAGCTTTAGAGCTTTGAATGAGCTTTGAATATGTATACGAAGTCAGATGACCCGAATATCCAAGAAAAAGCTTATCAGTCTTAATTAAGACTTCATGCGAGTGGGAACGTATCAGATTTTGTACTCATATGAAAGAATACACTGTCTAGTCAGTGTAAAGCTTTAGAAAACTTTTGATAGCTTTTATACAAATGCATTTCTTTAGCTGTGTAGGTTTGCCCATCACTGGTCTAAAACATAAAAACGAGTTTTTCTCGTAAACTGTGCGTCCTAGGTGGTTTTGGAGCTTAATTTGGAACACCAATTGGTCTAAAATATAAAAACACGTTTTTCTCGGAAACGGTGCGTCCTAGGCGGTTTTGGAGCTTAATTTGGGATCACCAATTGGTCTAAAACATAAAAACGCGTTTTTCTCGTAAACGGTGCGTCCTAGGCGGTTTTGGAGCTTAATTTGGGTTCACCAATTGGTCTAAAACATAAAAACGCGTTTTTCTCGTAAACGGTGCGTCCTAGGCGGTTTTGGAGCTTAATTTGGAATCACCAATTGGTCTAAATCATAAAAACGCGTTTTTCTCGTAAACGGTGCGTTCTAGGCGGTTTTGGAGCTTAATTTGGGATCACCAAATGGTCTAAAACATAAAAACGCGTTTTTCTCGTAAACGGTGCGTCCTAGGCGGTTTTGGAGCTTAATTTGGGATCACCAATTGACCTAAAACATAAAAACGCGTTTTTCTCGTAAACGGTGCGTCCTAGGCGGTTTTGGAGCTTAATTTGGAATCACCAATTGGTCTAAATCATAAAAACGCGTTTTTCTCGTAAACGGTGCGTTCTAGGCGGTTTTGGAGCTTAATTTGGGATCACCAATTGTTCTAAAACATAAAAACGCGTTTTTCTCGGAAACGGTGCGCCCCATGCGGTTTTGGAGCTTAATTTGGGATCACCAATTGGTCTAAAACAGTGATGGGCATTCCTATGCTCGCGAGCAAATGAGCTTTAGAGCTTTGAATGAGCTTTGAATATGTATACGAAGTCAGATGACCCGAATATCCAAGAAAAAGCTTATCAGTCTTAATTAAGACTTCATGCGAGTGGGAACGTATCAGATTTTGTACTCATATGAAAGAATACACTGTCTAGTCAGTGTAAAGCTTTAGAAAACTTTTGATAGCTTTTATACAAATGCATTTCTTTAGCTGTGTAGGTTTGCCCATCACTGGTCTAAAACATAAAAACGAGTTTTTCTCGTAAACTGTGCGTCCTAGGCGGTTTTGGAGCTTAATTTGGAACACCAATTGGTCTAAAATATAAAAACACGTTTTTCTCGGAAACGGTGCGTCCTAGGCGGTTTTGGAGCTTAATTTGGGATCACCAAATGGTCTAAAACATAAAAACGCGTTTTTCTCGTAAACGGTGCGTCCTAGGCGGTTTTGGAGCTTAATTTGGGATCACCAATTGACCTAAAACATAAAAACGCGTTTTTCTCGTAAACGGTGCGTCCTAGGCGGTTTTGGAGTTTAATTTGGGATCACCAATTGGTCTAAAACATAAAAACGCGTTTTTCTCGGAAACGGTGCGTCCTAGGCGGTTTTGGAGCTTAATTTGGGATCACCAATTGGTGTAAAACATAAAACCGCGATTTTCTCGGAAACGGTGCGTCTTAGGCGGTTTTGGAGTTTAATTTGGAATCACCAATTGGTGTAAAACATAAAACCGCGATTTTCTCGGAAACGGTGCGTCTTAGGCGGTTTTGGAGTTTAATTTGGAATCACCAATTGGTCTAAAATATAAAAACGCGTTTTTCTCGTAAACGGTGCGTCCTAGGCGGTTTTGGAGCTTAATTTGGGATCACCAATTGGTCTAAAACATAAAAACGCGTTTTTCTCGGAAACGGTGCGTCCTAGGCGGTTTTGGAGCTTAATTTGGGACCACCAATTGGTCTAAAACATAAAAACGCGTTTTTCTCGGAAACGTTGCGTCCTAGGCGGTTTTGGAGCTTAATTTGGGATCACCAATTGGTCTAAAACATAAAAACGCGTTTTTCTCGGAAACGGTGCGTCCTAGGCGGTTTTGGAGCTAAATTTGGGATCACCAATCGGTGTAAAACATAAAACCGCGATTTTCTCGGAAACGGTGCGTCCTAGGCGGTTTTGGAGTTTAATTTGGAATCACCAATTGGTCTAAAACATAAAAACGCGTTTTTCTCGTAAACGGTGCGTCCTAGGCGGTTTTGGAGCTTAATTTGGGATCACCAATTGGTCTAAAACATAAAAACGCGTTTTTCTCGGAAACGGTGTGTCCTAGGCGGTTTTGGAGCTTAATTTGGGACCACCAATTGGTCTAAAACATAAAAACGCGTTTTTCTCGGAAACGGTGCGTCCTAGGCGGTTTTGGAGCTTAATTTGGGATCACCAATTGGTCTAAAACATAAAAACGCGTTTTTCTCGTAAACGGTGCGTCCTAGGCGGTTTTGGAGCTTAATTTGGAATCACCAATTGGTCTAAATCATAAAAACGCGTTTTTCTCGTAAACGGTGCGTTCTAGGCGGTTTTGGAGCTTAATTTGGGATCACCAATTGTTCTAAAACATAAAAACGCGTTTTTCTCGGAAACGGTGCGCCCCATGCGGTTTTGGAGCTTAATTTGGGATCACCAATTGGTCTAAAACAGTGATGGGCATTCCTATGCTCGCGAGCAAATGAGCTTTAGAGCTTTGAATGAGCTTTGAATATGTATACGAAGTCAGATGACCCGAATATCCAAGAAAAAGCTTATCAGTCTTAATTAAGACTTCATGCGAGTGGGAACGTATCAGATTTTGTACTCATATGAAAGAATACACTGTCTAGTCAGTGTAAAGCTTTAGAAAACTTTTGATAGCTTTTATACAAATGCATTTCTTTAGCTGTGTAGGTTTGCCCATCACTGGTCTAAAACATAAAAACGAGTTTTTCTCGTAAACTGTGCGTCCTAGGTGGTTTTGGAGCTTAATTTGGAACACCAATTGGTCTAAAATATAAAAACACGTTTTTCTCGGAAACGGTGCGTCCTAGGCGGTTTTGGAGCTTAATTTGGGATCACCAATTGGTCTAAAACATAAAAACGCGTTTTTCTCGTAAACGGTGCGTCCTAGGCGGTTTTGGAGCTTAATTTGGGTTCACCAATTGGTCTAAAACATAAAAACGCGTTTTTCTCGTAAACGGTGCGTCCTAGGCGGTTTTGGAGCTTAATTTGGAATCACCAATTGGTCTAAATCATAAAAACGCGTTTTTCTCGTAAACGGTGCGTTCTAGGCGGTTTTGGAGCTTAATTTGGGATCACCAAATGGTCTAAAACATAAAAACGCGTTTTTCTCGTAAACGGTGCGTCCTAGGCGGTTTTGGAGCTTAATTTGGGATCACCAATTGACCTAAAACATAAAAACGCGTTTTCTCGTAAACGGTGCGTCCTAGGCGGTTTTGGAGCTTAATTTGGGATCACCAATTGGTCTAAAACATAAAAACGCGTTTTTCTCGGAAACGGTGCGTCCTAGGCGGTTTTGGAGCTTAATTTGGGATCACCAATTGGTGTAAAACATAAAACCGCGATTTTCTCGGAAACGGTGCGTCCTAGGCGGTTTTGAAGTTTAATTTGGATTCACCAATTGGTCTAAAACATAAAAACGCGTTTTTCTCGTAAACGGTGCGTCCTAGGCGGTTTTGGAGCTTAATTTGGGATCACCAATTGGTCTAAAACATAAAAACGCGTTTTTCTCGGAAACGGTGCGTCCTAGGCGGTTTTGGAGCTTAATTTGGGACCACCAATTGGTCTAAAACATAAAAACGCGTTTTTCTCGGAAACGGTGCGTCCTAGGCGGTTTTGGAGCTTAATTTGGGATCACCAATTGGTCTAAAACATAAAAACGCGTTTTTCTCGGAAACGGTGCGTCCTAGGCGGTTTTGGAGCTTAATTTGGGATCACCAATTGGTGTAAAACATAAAACCACGATTTTCTCGGAAACGGTGCGTCCTAGGCGGTTTTGGAGTTTAATTTGGAATCACCAATTGGTCTAAAACATAAAAACGCGTTTTTCTCGTAAACGGTGCGTCCTAGGCGGTTTTGGAGCTTAATTTGGGATCACCAATTGGTCTAAAACATAAAATCGCGTTTTTCTCGGAAACGGTGCGTCCTAGGCGGTTTTGGAGCTTAATTTGGGACCACCAATTGGTCTAAAACATAAAAACGCGTTTTTCTCGGAAACGGTGCGTCCTAGGCGGTTTTGGAGCTTAATTTGGGATCACCAATTGGTCTAAAACATAAAAACGCGTTTTTCTCGTAAACGGTGCGTCCTAGGCGGTTTTGGAGCTTAATTTGGAATCACCAATTGGTCTAAATCATAAAAACGCGTTTTTCTCGTAAACGGTGCGTTCTAGGCGGTTTTGGAGCTTAAATTGGGATCACCAATTGACCTAAAACATAAACACGCGTTTTTCTCGGAAACGGTGCGCCCCATGCGGTTTTGGAGCTTAATTTGGGATCACCAATTGGTCTAAAACATAAAAACGCGTTTTTCTCGGAAACGGTGCGTCCTAGGCGGTTTTGGAGTTTATTTTGGGATCACCAATTGGTCTAAAACATAAAAACGCGTTTTTCTCGTAAACGGTGCGTCCTAGGCGGTTTTGGAGTTTAATTTGGCATCACCAAATGGTCTAAAACATAAAAACGCGTTTTTCTCGTAAACGGTGCGTCCTACGCGGTTTTGGAGCTTAATTTGGGATCACCAATTCACCTAAAACATAAAAACGCGTTTTTCTCGAAAACGGTGCGCCCCAGGCCGTTTGGAGCTTAATTTGGGATCACCAATTGGTCTAAAACATAAAAACGCGTTTTTCTCGGAAACGGTGCGTCCTAGGCGGTTTTGGAGCTTAATTTGGGATCACCAATTGGTGTAAAACATAAAAACGCGTTTTTCTCGGAAACGGTGCGTCCTAGGCGGTTTTGGAGTTTAATTTGGAATCACCAATTGGTCTAAAACATAAAAACGCGTTTTTCTCGTAAACGGTGCGTCCTAGGCGGTGTTGGAGCTTAATTTGGGATCACCAATTGGTCTAAAACATAAAAACGCGTTTTTCTCGGAAACGGTGCGTCCTAGGCGGTTTTGGAGCTTAATTTGGGATCACCAATTGGTCTAAAACATAAAAACGCGTTTTTCTCGTAAACGGTGCGTCCTAGGCGGTTTTGGAGCTTAATTTGGGATCACCAATTGGTCTAAAACATAAAAACGCGTTTTTCTCGTAAACGGTGCGTCCTAGGCGGTTTTGGAGCTTAATTTGGGATCACCAATTGTTCTAAAACATAAAAACGCGTTTTTCTCGGAAACGGTGCGCCCCAGGCGGTTTTGGAGCTTAATTTGGGATCACCAATTGGTCTAAAACATAAAAACGCGTTTTTCTCATAAACGGTGCGTCCTAGGCGGTTTTGGAGCTTAATTTGGGATCACCAATTGACCTAAAACATAAAAACGCGTTTTTCTCGTAAACGGTGCGTCCTAGGCGGTTTTGGAGCTTAATTTGGGATCACCAATTGGTCTAAAACATAAAAACGCGTTTTTCTCGGGAACGGTGCGTCCTAGGCGGTTTTGGAGCTTAATTTGGGATCACCAATTGGTCTAAAACATAAAAACGCGTTTTTCTCGTAAACGGTGCGTCCTAGGCGGTTTTGGAGCTTAATTTGGGATCACCAATTGGTCTAAAACATAAAAACGCGTTTTTCTCGGAAACGGTGCGTCCTAGGCGGTTTTGGAGCTTAATTTGGGATCACCAATTGGTGTAAAACATAAAAACGCGATTTTCTCGGAAACGGTGCGTCCTAGGCGGTTTTGGAGTTTAATTTGGAATCACCAATTGGTCTAAAACATAAAAACGCGTTTTTCTCGTAAACGGTGCGTCCTAGGCGGTTTTGGAGCTTAATTTGGGATCACCAATTGGTCTAAAACATAAAAACGCGTTTTTCTCGGAAACGGTGCGTCCTAGGCCGTTTTGGAGCTTAATTTGGGACCACCAATTGGTCTAAAACATAAAAACGCGTTTTTCTCGGAAACGGTGCGTCCTAGGCGGTTTTGGAGCTTAATTTGGGATCACCAATTGGTCTAAAACATAAAAACGCGTTTTTCTCGTAAACGGTGCGTCCTAGGCGGTTTTGGAGCTTAATTTGGAATCACCAATTGGTCTAAATCATAAAACGCGTTTTTCTCGTAAACGGTGCGTTCTAGGCGGGTTTGGAGCTTAAATTGGGATCACCAATTGACCTAAAACATAAAAACGCGTTTTTCTCGGAAACGGTGCGCCCCATGCGGTTTTGGAGCTTAATTTGGGATCACCAATTGGTCTAAAACATAAAAACGCGTTTTTCTCGGAAACGGTGCGTCCTAGGCGGTTTTGGAGTTTAATTTGGGATCACCAATTGGTCTAAAACATAAAAACGCGTTTTTCTCGTAAACGGTGCGTCCTAGGCGGTTTTGGAGTTTAATTTGGCATCACCAAATGGTCTAAAACATAAAAACGCGTTTTTCTCGTAAACGGTGCGTCCTAGGCGGTTTTGGAGCTTAATTTGGGATCACCAATTGACCTAAAACATAAAAACGCGTTTTTCTCGAAAACGGTGCGCCCCAGGCGGTTTGGAGCTTAATTTGGGATCACCAATTGGTCTAAAACATAAAAACGCGTTTTTCTCGGAAACGGTGCGTCCTAGGCGGTTTTGGAGCTTAATTTGGGATCACCAATTGTTCTAAAACATAAAAACGCGTTTTTCTCGGAAACGGTGCGTCCTAGGCGGTTTTGGAGTTTAATTTGGAATCACCAATTGGTCTAAAACATAAAAACGCGTTTTTCTCGTAAACGGTGCGTCCTAGACGGTGTTGGAGCTTAATTTGGGATCACCAATTGGTCTAAAACATAAAAACGCGTTTTTATCGGAAACGGTGCGTCCTAGGCGGTTTTGGAGCTTAATTTGGGATCACCAATTGGTCTAAAACATAAAAACGCGTTTTTCTCGTAAACGGTGCGTCCTAGGCGGTTTTGGAGCTTAATTTGGGATCACCAATTGTTCTAAAACATAAAAACGCGTTTTTCTCGTAAACGGTGCGTCCTAGGCGGTTTTGGAGCTTAATTTGGGATCACCAATTGTTCTAAAACATAAAAACGCGTTTTTCTCGGGAACGGTGCGTCCTAGGCGGTTTTGGAGCTTAATTTGGGATCACCAATTGGTCTAAAACATAAAAACGAGTTTTTCTCGTAAACTGTGCGTCCTAGGCGGTTTTGGAGCTTAATTTGGAACACCAATTGGTCTAAAATATAAAAACGCGTTTTTCTCGGAAACGGTGCGTCCTAGGCGGTTTTGGAGCTTAATTTGGGATCACCAATTGGTCTAAAACATAAAAACGCGTTTTTCTCGTAAACGGTGCGTCCTAGGCGGTTTTGGAGCTTAATTTGGGTTCACCAATTGGTCTAAAACATAAAAACGCGTTTTTCTCGTAAACGGTGCGTCCTAGGCGGTTTTGGAGCTTAATTTGGAATCACCAATTGGTCTAAATCATAAAAACGCGTTTTTCTCGTAAACGGTGCGTTCTAGGCGGTTTTGGAGCTTAATTTGGGATCACCAAATGGTCTAAAACATAAAAACGCGTTTTTCTCGTAAACGGTGCGTCCTAGGCGGTTTTGGAGCTTAATTTGGGATCACCAATTGACCTAAAACATAAAAACGCGTTTTTCTCGGAAACGGTGTGCCCCATGCAGTTTTGGAGCTTAATTTGGGATCACCAATTGGTCTAAAACATAAAAACGCGTTTTTCTCCATAAACGGTGCGTCCTAGGCGGTTTTGGAGCTTAATTTGGGATCACCAATTGGTCTAAAACATAAAAACGCGTTTTTCTCGTAAACGGTGCGTCCTAGGCGGTTTTGGAGCTTAATTTGGGATCACCAATTGGTCTAAAACATAAAAACGCGTTTTTCTCGAGAACGGTGCGTCCTAGGCGGTTTTGGAGCTTAGTTTGGGATCACCAATTGGTCTAAAACATAAAAACGCGTTTTTCTCGGAAACGGTGCGTCTTAGGCGGTTTTGGAGCTTAATTTGGGATCACCAATTGGTCTAAAACATAAAAACGCGTTTTTGTCGTAAACGGTGCGTTCTAGGCGGTTTTGGAGCTTAATTTGGGATCACCAAATGGTCTAAAACATAAAAACGCGTTTTTCTCGTAAACGGTGCGTCCTAGGCGGTTTGGAGCTTAATTTGGGATCACCAATTGACCTAAAACATAAAAACGCGTTTTTCTCGGAAACGGTGCGCCCCATGCAGTTTTGGAGCTTAATTTGGGATCACCAATTGGTCTAAAACATAAAAACGCGTTTTTCTCATAAACGGTGCGTCCTAGGCGGTTTTGGAGCTTAATTTGGGATCACCAATTGGTCTAAAACATAAAAACGCGTTTTTCTCGTAAACGGTGCGTCCTAGGCGGTTTTGGAGCTTAATTTGGGATCACCAATTGGTCTAAAACATAAAAACGCGTTTTTCTCGGGAACGGTGCGTCCTAGGCGGTTTTGGAGCTTAGTTTGGGATCACCAATTGGTCTAAAACATAAAAACGCGTTTTTCTCGGAAACGGTGCGTCTTAGGCGGTTTTGGAGCTTAATTTGGGATCACCAATTGGTCTAAAACATAAAAACGCGTTTTTCTCGTAAACGGTGCGTCCTAGGCGGTTTTGGAGCTTAATTTGGGATCACCAATTGGTCTAAAACATAAAAACGCGTTTTTCTCGGAAACGGTGCGTCCTAGGCGGTTTTGGAGCTTAATTTGGGATCACCAATTGGTGTAAAACATAAAAACGCGATTTTCTCGGAAACGGTGCGTCCTAGGTGTTTTGGAGTTTAATTTGGAATCACCAATTGGTCTAAAACATAAAAACGCGTTTTTCTCGTAAACGGTGCGTCCTAGGCGGTTTTGGAGCTTAATTTGGGATCACCAATTGGTCTAAAACATAAAAACGCGTTTTTCTCGGAAACGGTGCGTCCTAGGCCGTTTTGGAGCTTAATTTGGGACCACCAATTGGTCCTAAAACATAAAAAACGCGTTTTTCTCGGAAACGGTGCGTCCTAGGCGGTTTTGGAGCTTAATTTGGGATCACCAATTGGTCTAAAACATAAAAACGCGTTTTTCTCGTAAACGGTGCGTCCTAGGCGGTTTGGAGCTTAATTTGGAATCACCAATTGGTCTAAATCATAAAAACGCGTTTTTCTCGTAAGCGGTGCGTTCTAGGCGGGTTTGGAGCTTAAATTGGGATCACCAATTGACCTAAAACATAAAAACGCGTTTTTCTCGGAAACGGTGCGCCCCATGCGGTTTTGGAGCTTAATTTGGGATCACCAATTGGTCTAAAACATAAAAACGCGTTTTTCTCGGAAACGGTGCGTCCTAGGCGGTTTTGGAGTTTAATTTGGGATCACCAATTGGTCTAAAACATAAAAACGCGTTTTTCTCGTAAACGGTGCGTCCTAGGCGGTTTTGGAGTTTAATTTGGCATCACCAAATGGTCTAAAACATAAAAACGCGTTTTTCTCGTAAACGGTGCGTCCTAGGCGGTTTTGGAGCTTAATTTGGGATCACCAATTGACCTAAAACATAAAAACGCGTTTTTCTCGAAAACGGTGCGCCCCAGGCGGTTTTGGAGCTTAATTTGGGATCACCAATTGGTCTAAAACATAAAAAACGCGTTTTTCTCGGAAACGGTGCGTCCTAGGCGGTTTTGGAGCTTAATTTGGGATCACCAATTGGTGTAAAACATAAAAACGCGTTTTTCTCGGAAACGGTGCGTCCTAGGCGGTTTTGGAGTTTAATTTGGAATCACCAATTGGTCTAAAACATAAAAACGCGTTTTTCTCGTAAACGGTGCGTCCTAGACGGTGTTGGAGCTTAATTTGGGATCACCAATTGGTCTAAAACATAAAAACGCGTTTTTATCGGAAACGGTGCGTCCTAGGCGGTTTTGGAGCTTAATTTGGGATCACCAATTGGTCTAAAACATAAAAACGCGTTTTTCTCGTAAACGGTGCGTCCTAGGCGGTTTTGGAGCTTAATTTGGGATCACCAATTGTTCTAAAACATAAAAACGCGTTTTTCTCGTAAACGGTGCGTCCTAGGCGGTTTTGGAGCTTAATTTGGGATCACCAATTGTTCTAAAACATAAAAACGCGTTTTTCTCGGGAACGGTGCGTCCTAGGCGGTTTTGGAGCTTAATTTGGGATCACCAATTGGTCTAAAACATAAAAACGAGTTTTTCTCGTAAACTGTGCGTCCTAGGCGTTTTTGGAGCTTAATTTGGAACACCAATTGGTCTAAAATATAAAAACGCGTTTTTCTCGGAAACGGTGCGTCCTAGGCGGTTTTGGAGCTTAATTTGGGATCACCAATTGGTCTAAAACATAAAAACGCGTTTTTCTCGTAAACGGTGCGTCCTAGGCGGTTTTGGAGCTTAATTTGGGATCACCAATTGGTCTAAAACATAAAAACGCGTTTTTCTCGGAAACGGTGCGTCCTAGGCGGTTTTGGAGCTTAATTTGGGATCACCAATTGGTGTAAAACATAAAAACGCGATTTTCTCGGAAACGGTGCGTCCTAGGTGGTTTTGGAGTTTAATTTGGAATCACCAATTGGTCTAAAACATAAAAACGCGTTTTTCTCGTAAACGGTGCGTCCTAGGCGGTTTTGGAGCTTAATTTGGGATCACCAATTGGTCTAAAACATAAAAACGCGTTTTTCTCGGAAACGGTGCGTCCTAGGCCGTTTTGGAGCTTAATTTGGGACCACCAATTGGTCTAAAACATAAAAACGCGTTTTTCTCGGAAACGGTGCGTCCTAGGCGGTTTTGGAGCTTAATTTGGGATCACCAATTGGTCTAAAACATAAAAACGCGTTTTTCTCGTAAACGGTGCGTCCTAGGCGGTTTTGGAGCTTAATTTGGAATCACCAATTGGTCTAAATCATAAAAACGCGTTTTTCTCGTAAGCGGTGCGTTCTAGGCGGGTTTGGAGCTTAAATTGGGATCACCAATTGACCTAAAACATAAAAACGCGTTTTTCTCGGAAACGGTGCGCCCCATGCGGTTTTGGAGCTTAATTTGGGATCACCAATTGGTCTAAAACATAAAAACGCGTTTTTCTCGGAAACGGTGCGTCCTAGGCGGTTTTGGAGTTTAATTTGGGATCACCAATTGGTCTAAAACATAAAAACGCGTTTTTCTCGTAAACGGTGCGTCCTAGGCGGTTTTGGAGTTTAATTTGGCATCACCAAATGGTCTAAAACATAAAAACGCGTTTTTCTCGTAAACGGTGCGTCCTAGGCGGTTTTGGAGCTTAATTTGGGATCACCAATTGACCTAAAACATAAAAACGCGTTTTTCTCGAAAACGGTGCGCCCCAGGCGGTTTGGAGCTTAATTTGGGATCACCAATTGGTCTAAAACATAAAAACGCGTTTTTCTCGGAAACGGTGCGTCCTAGGCGGTTTTGGAGCTTAATTTGGGATCACCAATTGGTGTAAAACATAAAAACGCGTTTTTCTCGGAAACGGTGCGTCCTAGGCGGTTTTGGAGTTTAATTTGGAATCACCAATTGGTCTAAAACATAAAAACGCGTTTTTCTCGTAAACGGTGCGTCCTAGACGGTGTTGGAGCTTAATTTGGGATCACCAATTGGTCTAAAACATAAAAACGCGTTTTTATCGGAAACGGTGCGTCCTAGGCGGTTTTGGAGCTTAATTTGGGATCACCAATTGGTCTAAAACATAAAAACGCGTTTTTCTCGTAAACGGTGCGTCCTAGGCGGTTTTGGAGCTTAATTTGGGATCACCAATTGTTCTAAAACATAAAAACGCGTTTTTCTCGTAAACGGTGCGTCCTAGGCGGTTTTGGAGCTTAATTTGGGATCACCAATTGTTCTAAAACATAAAAACGCGTTTTTCTCGGGAACGGTGCGTCCTAGGCGGTTTTGGAGCTTAATTTGGGATCACCAATTGGTCTAAAACATAAAAACGAGTTTTTCTCGTAAACTGTGCGTCCTAGGCGTTTTTGGAGCTTAATTTGGAACACCAATTGGTCTAAAATATAAAAACGCGTTTTTCTCGGAAACGGTGCGTCCTAGGCGGTTTTGGAGCTTAATTTGGGATCACCAATTGGTCTAAAACATAAAAACGCGTTTTTCTCGTAAACGGTGCGTCCTAGGCGGTTTTGGAGCTTAATTTGGGTTCACCAATTGGTCTAAAACATAAAAACGCGTTTTTCTCGTAAACGGTGCGTCCTAGGCGGTTTTGGAGCTTAATTTGGAATCACCAATTGGTCTAAATCATAAAAACGCGTTTTTCTCGTAAACGGTGCGTTCTAGGCGGTTTTGGAGCTTAATTTGGGATCACCAAATGGTCTAAAACATAAAAACGCGTTTTTCTCGTAAACGGTGCGTCCTAGGCGGTTTTGGAGCTTAATTTGGGATCACCAATTGACCTAAAACATAAAAACGCGTTTTTCTCGGAAACGGTGTGCCCCATGCAGTTTTGGAGCTTAATTTGGGATCACCAATTGGTCTAAAACATAAAAACGCGTTTTTCTCATAAACGGTGCGTCCTAGGCGGTTTTGGAGCTTAATTTGGGATCACCAATTGGTCTAAAACATAAAAACGCGTTTTTCTCGTAAACGGTGCGTCCTAGGCGGTTTTGGAGCTTAATTTGGGATCACCAATTGGTCTAAAACATAAAAACGCGTTTTTCTCGAGAACGGTGCGTCCTAGGCGGTTTTGGAGCTTAGTTTGGGGTCACCAATTGGTCTAAAACATAAAAACGCGTTTTTCTCGGAAACGGTGCGTCTTAGGCGGTTTTGGAGCTTAATTTGGGATCACCAATTGGTCTAAAACATAAAAACGCGTTTTTGTCGTAAACGGTGCGTTCTAGGCGGTTTTGGAGCTTAATTTGGGATCACCAAATGGTCTAAAACATAAAAACGCGTTTTTCTCGTAAACGGTGCGTCCTAGGCGGTTTTGGAGCTTAATTTGGGATCACCAATTGACCTAAAACATAAAAACGCGTTTTTCTCGGAAACGGTGCGCCCCATGCAGTTTTGGAGCTTAATTTGGGATCACCAATTGGTCTAAAACATAAAAACGCGTTTTTCTCATAAACGGTGCGTCCTAGGCGGTTTTGGAGCTTAATTTGGGATCACCAATTGGTCTAAAACATAAAAACGCGTTTTTCTCGTAAACGGTGCGTCCTAGGCGGTTTTGGAGCTTAATTTGGGATCACCAATTGGTCTAAAACATAAAAACGCGTTTTTCTCGGGAACGGTGCGTCCTAGGCGGTTTTGGAGCTTAGTTTGGGATCACCAATTGGTCTAAAACATAAAAACGCGTTTTTCTCGGAAACGGTGCGTCTTAGGCGGTTTTGGAGCTTAATTTGGGATCACCAATTGGTCTAAAACATAAAAACGCGTTTTTCTCGTAAACGGTGCGTCCTAGGCGGTTTTGGAGCTTAATTTGGGATCACCAATTGGTCTAAAACATAAAAACGCGTTTTTCTCGGAAACGGTGCGTCCTAGGCGGTTTTGGAGCTTAATTTGGGATCACCAATTGGTGTAAAACATAAAAACGCGATTTTCTCGGAAACGGTGCGTCCTAGGTGGTTTTGGAGTTTAATTTGGAATCACCAATTGGTCTAAAACATAAAAACGCGTTTTTCTCGTAAACGGTGAGTCCTAGGCGGTTTTGGAGCTTAATTTGGGATCACCAATTGGTCTAAAACATAAAAACGCGTTTTTCTCGGAAACGGTGCGTCCTAGGCGGTTTTGGAGCTTAATTTGGGATCACCAATTGGTCTAAAACATAAAAACGCGTTTTTCTCGGAAACGGTGCGTCCTAGGCGGTTTTGGAGCTTAATTTGGGACCACCAATTGGTCTAAAACATAAAAACGCGTTTTTCTCGTAAACGGTGCGTCCTAGGCGGTTTTGGAGATTAATTTGGAATCACCAATTGGTCTAAAACATAAAAACGCGTTTTTCTCGGGAACGGTGCGTCCTAGGCGGTTTTGGAGCTTAATTTGGGATCACCAATTGGTCTAAAACATAAAAACGAGTTTTTCTCGTAAACGGTGCGTCCTAGGCGGTTTTGGAGCTTAATTTGGAATCACCAATTGGTCTAAATCATAAAAACGCGTTTTTCTCGTAAACGGTGCGTTCTAGGCGGTTTTGGAGCTTAATTTGGGATCACCAAATGGTCTAAAACATAAAAACGCGTTTTTCTCGTAAACGGTGCGTCCTAGGCGGTTTTGGAGCTTAATTTGGGATCACCAATTGACCTAAAACATAAAAACGCGTTTTTCTCGGAAACGGTGCGCCCCATGCGGTTTTGGAGCTTAATTTGGGATCACCAATTGGTCTAAAACATAAAAACGCGGTTTTCTCGGAAACGGTGCGTCCTAGGCGGTTTTGGAGTTTAATTTGGGATCACCAATTGGTCTAAAACATAAAAACGCGTTTTTCTCGGAAACGGTGCGTCCTAGGCGGTTTTGGAGTTTAATTTGGCATCACCAAATGGTCTAAAACATAAAAACGCGTTTTTCTCGTAAACGGTGCGTCCTAGGCGGTTTTGGAGCTTAATTTGGGATCACCAATTGACCTAAAACATAAAAACGCGTTTTTCTCGGAAACGGTGCGCCCCAGGCGGTTTGGAGCTTAATTTGGGATCACCAATTGGTCTAAAACATAAAAACGCGTTTTCTCGGAAACGGTGCGTCCTAGGCGGTTTTGGAGTTTAATTTGGGATCACCAATTGGTCTAAAACATAAAAACGCGTTTTTCTCGGAAACGGTGCGTCCTAGGCGGTTTTGGAGTTTAATTTGGCATCACCAAATGGTCTAAAACATAAAAACGCGTTTTTCTCGTAAACGGTGCGTCCTAGGCGGTTTTGGAGCTTAATTTGGGATCACCAATTGACCTAAAACATAAAAACGCGTTTTTCTCGGAAACGGTGCGCCCCAGGCGGTTTGGAGCTTAATTTGGGATCACCAATTGGTCTAAAACATAAAAACGCGTTTTTCTCGGAAACGGTGCGTCCTAGGCGGTTTTGGAGCTTAATTTGGGATCACCAATTGGTCTAAAACATAAAAACGCGTTTTTCTCGTAAACGGTGCGTCCTAGGCGGTTTTGGAGCTTAATTTGGAATCACCAATTGGTCTAAATCATAAAAACGCGTTTTTCTCGTAAACGGTGCGTTCTAGGCGGTTTTGGAGCTTAATTTGGGATCACCAAATGGTCTAAAACATAAAAACGCGTTTTTCTCGTAAACGGTGCGTCCTAGGCGGTTTTGGAGCTTAATTTGGGATCACCAATTGACCAAAAACATAAAAACGCGTTTTTCTCGGAAACGGTGCGCCCCATGCGGTTTTGGAGCTTAATTTGGGATCACCAATTGGTCTAAAACATAAAAACGCGGTTTTCTCGGAAACGGTGCGTCCTAGGCGGTTTTGGAGTTTAATTTGGGATCACCAATTGGTCTAAAACATAAAAACGCGTTTTTCTCGGAAACGGTGCGTCCTAGGCGGTTTTGGAGTTTAATTTGGGATCACCAAATGGTCTAAAACATAAAAACGCGTTTTTCTCGTAAACGGTGCGTCCTAGGCGGTTTTGGAGCTTAATTTGGGATCACCAATTGACCTAAAATATAAAAACGCGTTTTTCTCGGAAACGGTGCGCCCCAGGCGGTTTGGAGCTTAATTTGGGATCACCAATTGGTCTAAAACATAAAAACGCGTTTTCTCGGAAACGGTGCGTCCTAGGCGGTTTTGGAGTTTAATTTGGGATCACCAATTGGTCTAAAACATAAAAACGCGTTTTTCTCGGAAACGGTGCGTCCTAGGCGGTTTTGGAGTTTAATTTGGCATCACCAAATGGTCTAAAACATAAAAACGCGTTTTTCTCGTAAACGGTGCGTCCTAGGCTGTTTTGGAGCTTAATTTGGGATCACCAATTGGTCTAAAACATAAAAACGCGTTTTTCTCGTAAACGGTGCGTCCTAGGCGGTTTTGGAGCTTAATTTGGGATCACCAATTGGTCTAAAACATAAAAACGCGTTTTTCTCGGGAACGGTGCGTCCTAGGCGGTTTTGGAGCTTAGTTTGGGATCACCAATTGGTCTAAAACATAAAAACGCGTTTTTCTCGGAAACGGTGCGTCTTAGGCGGTTTTGGAGCTTAATTTGGGATCACCAATTGGTCTAAAACATAAAAACGCGTTTTTCTCGTAAACGGTGCGTCCTAGGCGGTTTTGGAGCTTAATTTGGGATCACCAATTGGTCTAAAACATAAAAACGCGTTTTTCTCGGAAACGGTGCGTCCTAGGCGGTTTTGGAGCTTAATTTGGGATCACCAATTGGTGTAAAACATAAAAACGCGATTTTCTCGGAAACGGTGCGTCCTAGGTGGTTTTGGAGTTTAATTTGGAATCACCAATTGGTCTAAAACATAAAAACGCGTTTTTCTCGTAAACGGTGCGTCCTAGGCGGTTTTGGAGCTTAATTTGGGATCACCAATTGGTCTAAAACATAAAAACGCGTTTTTCTCGGAAACGGTGCGTCCTAGGCGGTTTTGGAGCTTAATTTGGGACCACCAATTGGTCTAAAACATAAAAACGCGTTTTTCTCGTAAACGGTGCGTCCTAGGCGGTTTTGGAGCTTAATTTGGGATCACCAATTGGTGTAAAACATAAAAACGCGATTTTCTCGGAAACGGTGCGTCCTAGGTGGTTTTGGAGTTTAATTTGGAATCACCAATTGGTCTAAAACATAAAAACGCGTTTTTCTCGTAAACGGTGCGTCCTAGGCGGTTTTGGAGCTTAATTTGGGATCACCAATTGGTCTAAAACATAAAAACGCGTTTTTCTCGTAAACGGTGCGTCCTAGGCGGTTTTGGAGCTTAATTTGGGATCACCAATTGGTCTAAAACATAAAAACGCGTTTTTCTCGGAAACGGTGCGTCCTAGGCGGTTTTGGAGCTTAATTTGGGATCACCAATTGGTGTAAAACATAAAAACGCGATTTTCTCGGAAACGGTGCGTCCTAGGTGGTTTTGGAGTTTAATTTGGAATCACCAATTGGTCTAAAACATAAAAACGCGTTTTTCTCGTAAACGGTGCGTCCTAGGCGGTTTTGGAGCTTAATTTGGGATCACCAATTGGTCTAAAACATAAAAACGCGTTTTTCTCGGAAACGGTGCGTCCTAGGCGGTTTTGGAGCTTAATTTGGGACCACCAATTGGTCTAAAACATAAAAACGCGTTTTTCTCGTAAACGGTGCGTCCTAGGCGGTTTTGGAGATTAATTTGGAATCACCAATTGGTCTAAAACATAAAAACGCGTTTTTCTCGGGAACGGTGCGTCCTAGGCGGTTTTGGAGCTTAATTTGGGATCACCAATTGGTCTAAAACATAAAAACGCGTTTTTCTCGTAAACGGTGCGTCCTAGGCGGTTTTGGAGCTTAATTTGGAATCACCAATTGGTCTAAATCATAAAAACGCGTTTTTCTCGTAAACGGTGCGTTCTAGGCGGTTTTGGAGCTTAATTTGGGATCACCAAATGGTCTAAAACATAAAAACGCGTTTTTCTCGTAAACGGTGCGTCCTAGGCGGTTTTGGAGCTTAATTTGGGATCACCAATTGACCTAAAACATAAAAACGCGTTTTTCTCGGAAACGGTGCGCCCCATGCGGTTTTGGAGCTTAATTTGGGATCACCAATTGGTCTAAAACATAAAAACGCGGTTTTCTCGGAAACGGTGCGTCCTAGGCGGTTTTGGAGTTTAATTTGGGATCACCAATTGGTCTAAAACATAAAAACGCGTTTTTCTCGGAAACGGTGCGTCCTAGGCGGTTTTGGAGTTTAATTTGGCATCACCAAATGGTCTAAAACATAAAAACGCGTTTTTCTCGTAAACGGTGCGTCCTAGGCGGTTTTGGAGCTTAATTTGGGATCACCAATTGACCTAAAACATAAAAACGCGTTTTTCTCGGAAACGGTGCGCCCCAGGCGGTTTGGAGCTTAATTTGGGATCACCAATTGGTCTAAAACATAAAAACGCGTTTTTCTCGGAAACGGTGCGTCCTAGGCGGTTTTGGAGCTTAATTTGGGATCACCAATTGGTCTAAAACATAAAAACGCGTTTTTCTCGGAAACGGTGCGTCCTAGGCGGTTTTGGAGCTTAATTTGGGACCACCAATTGGTCTAAAACATAAAAACGCGTTTTTCTCGTAAACGGTGCGTCCTAGGCGGTTTTGGAGATTAATTTGGAATCACCAATTGGTCTAAAACATAAAAACGCGTTTTTCTCGGGAACGGTGCGTCCTAGGCGGTTTTGGAGCTTAATTTGGGATCACCAATTGGTCTAAAACATAAAAACGCGTTTTTCTCGTAAACGGTGCGTCCTAGGCGGTTTTGGAGCTTAATTTGGAATCACCAATTGGTCTAAATCATAAAAACGCGTTTTTCTCGTAAACGGTGCGTTCTAGGCGGTTTTGGAGCTTAATTTGGGATCACCAAATGGTCTAAAACATAAAAACGCGTTTTTCTCGTAAACGGTGCGTCCTAGGCGGTTTTGGAGCTTAATTTGGGATCACCAATTGACCTAAAACATAAAAACGCGTTTTTCTCGGAAACGGTGCGCCCCATGCGGTTTTGGAGCTGAATTTGGGATCACCAATTGGTCTAAAACATAAAAACGCGGTTTTCTCGGAAACGGTGCGTCCTAGGCGGTTTTGGAGTTTAATTTGGGATCACCAATTGGTCTAAAACATAAAAACGCGTTTTTCTCGGAAACGGTGCGTCCTAGGCGGTTTTGGAGTTTAATTTGGCATCACCAAATGGTCTAAAACATAAAAACGTGTTTTTCTCGTAAACGGTGCGTCCTAGGCGGTTTTGGAGCTTAATTTGGGATCACCAATTGACCTAAAACATAAAAACGCGTTTTTCTCGGAAACGGTGCGCCCCAGGCGGTTTGGAGCTTAATTTGGGATCACCAATTGGTCTAAAACATAAAAACGCGTTTTTCTCGGGAACGGTGCGTCCTAGGCGGTTTTGGAGCTTAATTTGGGATCACCAATTGTCCTAAAACATAAAAACGCGTTTTTCTCGGAAACGGTGCGCCCCAGGCGGTTTGGAGCTTAATTTGGGATCACCAATTGGTCTAAAACATAAAAACGCGTTTTTCTCGGAAACGGTGCGTCCTAGGCGGTTTTGGAGCTTAATTTGGGATCACCAATTGGTCTAAAACATAAAAACGCGTTTTTCTCGGAAACGGTGCGTCCTAGGCGGTTTTGGAGCTTAATTTGGGACCACCAATTGGTCTAAAACATAAAAACGCGTTTTTCTCGTAAACGGTGCGTCCTAGGCGGTTTTGGAGATTAATTTGGAATCACCAATTGGTCTAAAACATAAAAACGCGTTTTTCTCGGGAACGGTGCGTCCTAGGCGGTTTTGGAGCTTAATTTGGGATCACCAATTGGTCTAAAACATAAAAACGCGTTTTTCTCGTAAACGGTGCGTCCTAGGCGGTTTTGGAGCTTAATTTGGAATCACCAATTGGTCTAAATCATAAAAACGCGTTTTTCTCGTAAACGGTGCGTTCTAGGCGGTTTTGGAGCTTAATTTGGGATCACCAAATGGTCTAAAACATAAAAACGCGTTTTTCTCGTAAACGGTGCGTCCTAGGCGGTTTTGGAGCTTAATTTGGGATCACCAATTGACCTAAAACATAAAAACGCGTTTTTCTCGGAAACGGTGCGCCCCATGCGGTTTTGGAGCTGAATTTGGGATCACCAATTGGTCTAAAACATAAAAACGCGGTTTTCTCGGAAACGGTGCGTCCTAGGCGGTTTTGGAGTTTAATTTGGGATCACCAATTGGTCTAAAACATAAAAACGCGTTTTTCTCGGAAACGGTGCGTCCTAGGCGGTTTTGGAGTTTAATTTGGCATCACCAAATGGTCTAAAACATAAAAACGTGTTTTTCTCGTAAACGGTGCGTCCTAGGCGGTTTTGGAGTTTAATTTGGGATCACCAATTGGTCTAAAACATAAAAACGCGTTTTTCTCGGAAACGGTGCGTCCTAGGCGGTTTTGGAGTTTAATTTGGCATCACCAAATGGTCTAAAACATAAAAACGCGTTTTTCTCGTAAACGGTGCGTCCTAGGCGGTTTTGGAGCTTAATTTGGGATCACCAATTGACCTAAAACATAAAAACGCGTTTTTCTCGGAAACGGTGCGCCCCAGGCGGTTTGGAGCTTAATTTGGGATCACCAATTGGTCTAAAACATAAAAACGCGTTTTTCTCGTAAACGGTGCGTCCTAGGCGGTTTTGGAGTTTAATTTGGAATCACCAATTGGTCTAAAACATAAAAACGCGTTTTTCTCGGAAACGGTGCGTCCTAGGCGGTTTTGGAGTTTAATTTGGGATCACCAATTGGTCTAAAACATAAAAACGCGTTTTTCTCGGAAACGGTGCGTCCTAGGCGGTTTTGGAGTTTAATTTGGCATCACCAAATAGTCTAAAACATAAAAACGCGTTTTTCTCGTAAACGGTGCGTCCTAGGCGGTTTTGGAGCTTAATTTGGGATCACCAATTGTTCTAAAACATAAAAACGCGTTTTTCTCGGGAACGGTGCGTCCTAGGCGGTTTTGGAGCTTAATTTGGGATCACCAATTGGTTTAAAACATAAAAACGCGTTTTTCTCGGAAACGGTGCGTCCTAGGCGGTGTTGGAGCTTAATTTGGGATCACCAATTGGTTTAAAACATAAAAACGGGTTTTTTCTCATAAACGGTGCGTCCTAGGCGGTTTTGGAGCTTAATTTGGGATCACAAATTGATCTAAAACATAAAAACGCGTTTTTCTCGTAAACGGTGCGTCCTAGGCGGTTTTGGAGCTTAATTTGGGATCACCAATTGGTCTAAAACATAAAAACGCGTTTTTCTCGGAAACGGTGCGTCCTAGGCGGTTTTGGAGTTTAATTTGGGATCACCAATTGGTCTAAAACATAAAAACGCGTTTTTCTCGGAAACGGTGCGTCCTAGGCGGTTTTGGAGCTTAATTTGGGATCACCAATTGGTCTAAAACATAAAAACGCGTTTTTCTCGAGAACGGTGCGTCCTAGGCGGTTTTGGAGCTTAGTTTGGGATCACCAATTGGTCTAAAACATAAAAACGCGTTTTTCTCGGAAACGGTGCGTCTTAGGCGGTTTTGGAGCTTAATTTGGGATCACCAATTGGTCTAAAACATAAAAACGCGTTTTTGTCGTAAACGGTGCGTTCTAGGCGGTTTTGGAGCTTAATTTGGGATCACCAAATGGTCTAAAACATAAAAACGCGTTTTTCTCGTAAACGGTGCGTCCTAGGCGGTTTTGGAGCTTAATTTGGGATCACCAATTGACCTAAAACATAAAAACGCGTTTTTCTCGGAAACGGTGCGCCCCATGCAGTTTTGGAGCTTAATTTGGGATCACCAATTGGTCTAAAACATAAAAACGCGTTTTTCTCATAAACGGTGCGTCCTAGGCGGTTTTGGAGCTTAATTTGGGATCACCAATTGGTCTAAAACATAAAAACGCGTTTTTCTCGTAAACGGTGCGTCCTAGGCGGTTTTGGAGCTTAATTTGGGATCACCAATTGGTCTAAAACATAAAAACGCGTTTTTCTCGGGAACGGTGCGTCCTAGGCGGTTTTGGAGCTTAGTTTGGGATCACCAATTGGTCTAAAACATAAAAACGCGTTTTTCTCGGAAACGGTGCGTCTTAGGCGGTTTTGGAGCTTAATTTGGGATCACCAATTGGTCTAAAACATAAAAACGCGTTTTTCTCGTAAACGGTGCGTCCTAGGCGATTTTGGAGCTTAATTTGGGATCACCAATTGGTCTAAAACATAAAAACGCGTTTTTCTCGGAAACGGTGCGTCCTAGGCGGTTTTGGAGCTTAATTTGGGATCACCAATTGGTGTAAAACATAAAAACGCGATTTTCTCGGAAACGGTGCGTCCTAGGTGGTTTTGGAGTTTAATTTGGAATCACCAATTGGTCTAAAACATAAAAACGCGTTTTTCTCGTAAACGGTGCGTCCTAGGCGGTTTTGGAGCTTAATTTGGGATCACCAATTGGTCTAAAACATAAAAACGCGTTTTTCTCGGAAACGGTGCGTCCTAGGCGGTTTTGGAGCTTAATTTGGGATCACCAATTGGTCTAAAACATAAAAACGCGTTTTTCTCGGAAACGGTGCGTCCTAGGCGGTTTTGGAGCTTAATTTGGGACCACCAATTGGTCTAAAACATAAAAACGCGTTTTTCTCGTAAACGGTGCGTCCTAGGCGGTTTTGGAGATTAATTTGGAATCACCAATTGGTCTAAAACATAAAAACGCGTTTTTCTCGGGAACGGTGCGTCCTAGGCGGTTTTGGAGCTTAATTTGGGATCACCAATTGGTCTAAAACATAAAAACGCGTTTTTCTCGTAAACGGTGCGTCCTAGGCGGTTTTGGAGCTTAATTTGGAATCACCAATTGGTCTAAATCATAAAAACGCGTTTTTCTCGTAAACGGTGCGTTCTAGGCGGTTTTGGAGCTTAATTTGGGATCACCAAATGGTCTAAAACATAAAAACGCGTTTTTCTCGTAAACGGTGCGTCCTAGGCGGTTTTGGAGCTTAATTTGGGATCACCAATTGACCTAAAACATAAAAACGCGTTTTTCTCGGAAACGGTGCGTCCTAGGCGGTTTTGGAGTTTAATTTGGGATCACCAATTGGTCTAAAACATAAAAACGCGTTTTTCTCGGAAACGGTGCGTCCTAGGCGGTTTTGGAGCTTAATTTGGGATCACCAATTGGTCTAAAACATAAAAACGCGTTTTTCTCGTAAACGGTGCGTCCTAGGCGGTTTTGGAGCTTAATTTGGGATCACCAATTGGTCTAAAACATAAAAACGCGTTTTTCTCGAGAACGGTGCGTCCTAGGCGGTTTTGGAGCTTAGTTTGGGATCACCAATTGGTCTAAAACATAAAAACGCGTTTTTCTCGGAAACGGTGCGTCTTAGGCGGTTTTGGAGCTTAATTTGGGATCACCAATTGGTCTAAAACATAAAAACGCGTTTTTGTCGTAAACGGTGCGTTCTAGGCGGTTTTGGAGCTTAATTTGGGATCACCAAATGGTCTAAAACATAAAAACGCGTTTTTCTCGTAAACGGTGCGTCCTAGGCGGTTTTGGAGCTTAATTTGGGATCACCAATTGACCTAAAACATAAAAACGCGTTTTTCTCGGAAACGGTGCGCCCCATGCAGTTTTGGAGCTTAATTTGGGATCACCAATTGGTCTAAAACATAAAAACGCGTTTTTCTCATAAACGGTGCGTCCTAGGCGGTTTTGGAGCTTAATTTGGGATCACCAATTGGTCTAAAACATAAAAACGCGTTTTTCTCGTAAACGGTGCGTCCTAGGCGGTTTTGGAGCTTAATTTGGGATCACCAATTGGTCTAAAACATAAAAACGCGTTTTTCTCGGGAACGGTGCGTCCTAGGCGGTTTTGGAGCTTAGTTTGGGATCACCAATTGGTCTAAAACATAAAAACGCGTTTTTCTCGGAAACGGTGCGTCTTAGGCGGTTTTGGAGCTTAATTTGGGATCACCAATTGGTCTAAAACATAAAAACGCGTTTTTCTCGTAAACGGTGCGTCCTAGGCGATTTTGGAGCTTAATTTGGGATCACCAATTGGTCTAAAACATAAAAACGCGTTTTTCTCGGAAACGGTGCGTCCTAGGCGGTTTTGGAGCTTAATTTGGGATCACCAATTGGTGTAAAACATAAAAACGCGATTTTCTCGGAAACGGTGCGTCCTAGGTGGTTTTGGAGTTTAATTTGGAATCACCAATTGGTCTAAAACATAAAAACGCGTTTTTCTCGTAAACGGTGCGTCCTAGGCGGTTTTGGAGCTTAATTTGGGATCACCAATTGGTCTAAAACATAAAAACGCGTTTTTCTCGGAAACGGTGCGTCCTAGGCGGTTTTGGAGCTTAATTTGGGATCACCAATTGGTCTAAAACATAAAAACGCGTTTTTCTCGGAAACGGTGCGTCCTAGGCGGTTTTGGAGCTTAATTTGGGACCACCAATTGGTCTAAAACATAAAAACGCGTTTTTCTCGTAAACGGTGCGTCCTAGGCGGTTTTGGAGATTAATTTGGAATCACCAATTGGTCTAAAACATAAAAACGCGTTTTTCTCGGGAACGGTGCGTCCTAGGCGGTTTTGGAGCTTAATTTGGGATCACCAATTGGTCTAAAACATAAAAACGCGTTTTTCTCGTAAACGGTGCGTCCTAGGCGGTTTTGGAGCTTAATTTGGAATCACCAATTGGTCTAAATCATAAAAACGCGTTTTTCTCGTAAACGGTGCGTTCTAGGCGGTTTTGGAGCTTAATTTGGGATCACCAAATGGTCTAAAACATAAAAACGCGTTTTTCTCGTAAACGGTGCGTCCTAGGCGGTTTTGGAGCTTAATTTGGGATCACCAATTGACCTAAAACATAAAAACGCGTTTTTCTCGGAAACGGTGCGCCCCATGCGGTTTTGGAGCTTAATTTGGGATCACCAATTGGTCTAAAACATAAAAACGCGGTTTTCTCGGAAACGGTGCGTCCTAGGCGGTTTTGGAGTTTAATTTGGGATCACCAATTGGTCTAAAACATAAAAACGCGTTTTTCTCGGAAACGGTGCGTCCTAGGCGGTTTTGGAGTTTAATTTGGCATCACCAAATGGTCTAAAACATAAAAACGCGTTTTTCTCGTAAACGGTGCGTCCTAGGCGGTTTTGGAGCTTAATTTGGGATCACCAATTCACCTAAAACATAAAAACGCGTTTTTCTCGGAAACGGTGCGCCCCAGGCGGTTTGGAGCTTAATTTGGGATCACCAATTGGTCTAAAACATAAAAACGCGTTTTCTCGGAAACGTTGCGTCCTAGGCGGTTTTGGAGTTTAATTTGGGATCACCAATTGGTCTAAAACATAAAAACGCGTTTTTCTCGGAAACGGTGCGTCCTAGGCGGTTTTGGAGTTTAATTTGGCATCACCAAATGGTCTAAAACATAAAAACGCGTTTTTCTCGTAAACGGTGCGTCCTAGGCGGTTTTGGAGCTTAATTTGGGATCACCAATTGACCTAAAACATAAAAACGCGTTTTTCTCGGAAACGGTGCGCCCCAGGCGGTTTGGAGCTTAATTTGGGATCACCAATTGGTCTAAAACATAAAAACGCGTTTTTCTCGGAAACGGTGCGTCCTAGGCGGTTTTGGAGCTTAATTTGGGACCACCAATTGGTCTAAAACATAAAAACGCGTTTTTCTCGTAAACGGTGCGTCCTAGGCGGTTTTGGAGATTAATTTGGAATCACCAATTGGTCTAAAACATAAAAACGCGTTTTTCTCGGGAACGGTGCGTCCTAGGCGGTTTTGGAGCTTAATTTGGGATCACCAATTGGTCTAAAACATAAAAACGCGTTTTTCTCGTAAACGGTGCGTCCTAGGCGGTTTTGGAGCTTAATTTGGAATCACCAATTGGTCTAAATCATAAAAACGCGTTTTTCTCGTAAACGGTGCGTTCTAGGCGGTTTTGGAGCTTAATTTGGGATCACCAAATGGTCTAAAACATAAAAACGCGTTTTTCTCGTAAACGGTGCGTCCTAGGCGGTTTTGGAGCTTAATTTGGGATCACCAATTGACCTAAAACATAAAAACGCGTTTTTCTCGGAAACGGTGCGCCCCATGCGGTTTTGGAGCTTAATTTGGGATCACCAATTGGTCTAAAACATAAAAACGCGGTTTTCTCGGAAACGGTGCGTCCTAGGCGGTTTTGGAGTTTAATTTGGGATCACCAATTGGTCTAAAACATAAAAACGCGTTTTTCTCGGAAACGGTGCGTCCTAGGCGGTTTTGGAGTTTAATTTGGCATCACCAAATGGTCTAAAACATAAAAACGCGTTTTTCTCGTAAACGGTGCGTCCTAGGCGGTTTTGGAGCTTAATTTGGGATCACCAATTGACCTAAAACATAAAAACGCGTTTTTCTCGGAAACGGTGCGCCCCAGGCGGTTTGGAGCTTAATTTGGGATCACCAATTGGTCTAAAACATAAAAACGCGTTTTCTCGGAAACGGTGCGTCCTAGGCGGTTTTGGAGTTTAATTTGGGATCACCAATTGGTCTAAAACATAAAAACGCGTTTTTCTCGGAAACGGTGCGTCCTAGGCGGTTTTGGAGCTTAATTTGGCATCACCAAATGGTCTAAAACATAAAAACGCGTTTTTCTCGTAAACGGTGCGTCCTAGGCGGTTTTGGAGCTTAATTTGGGATCACCAATTGACCTAAAACATAAAAACGCGTTTTTCTCGGAAACGGTGCGCCCCAGGCGGTTTGGAGCTTAATTTGGGATCACCAATTGGTCTAAAACATAAAAACGCGTTTTTCTCGTAAACGGTGCGTCCTAGGCGGTTTTGGAGTTTAATTTGGAATCACCAATTGGTCTAAAACATAAAAACGCGTTTTTCTCGGAAACGGTGCGTCCTAGGCGGTTTTGGAGTTTAATTTGGGATCACCAATTGGTCTAAAACATAAAAACGCGTTTTTCTCGGAAACGGTGCGTCCTAGGCGGTTTTGGAGTTTAATTTGGCATCACCAAATAGTCTAAAACATAAAAACGCGTTTTTCTCGTAAACGGTGCGTCCTAGGCGGTTTTGGAGCTTAATTTGGGATCACCAATTGTTCTAAAACATAAAAACGCGTTTTTCTCGGGAACGGTGCGTCCTAGGCGGTTTTGGAGCTTAATTTGGGATCACCAATTGGTTTAAAACATAAAAACGCGTTTTTCTCGGAAACGGTGCGTCCTAGGCGGTTTTGGAGCTTAATTTGGGATCACCAATTGGTTTAAAACATAAAAACTGGTTTTTTCTCATAAACGGTGCGTCCTAGGCGGTTTTGGAGCTTAATTTGGGATCACAAATTGATCTAAAACATAAAAACGCGTTTTTCTCGTAAACGGTGCGTCCTAGGCGGTTTTGGAGCTTAATTTGGAATCACCAATTGGTTTAAATCATAAAAACGCGTTTTTCTCGTAAACGGTGCGTTCTAGGCGGTTTTGGAGCTTAATTTGGGATCACCAAATGGTCTAAAACATAAAAACGCGTTTTTCTCGTAAACGGTGCGTCCTATGCGGTTTTGGAGCTTAATTTGGGATCACCAATTGACCTAAAACATAAAAACGCGTTTTTCTCGGAAACGGTGCGCCCCATGCGGTTTTGGAGCTTAATTTGGGATCACCAATTGGTCTAAAACATAAAAACGCGTTTTTCTCGGAAACGGTGCGTCCTAGGCGGTTTTGGAGTTTAATTTGGGATCACCAATTGGTCTAAAACATAAAAACGCGTTTTTCTCGGAAACGGTGCGTCCTAGGCGGTTTTGGAGCTTAATTTGGGATCACCAATTGACCTAAAACATAAAAACGCGTTTTTCTCGGAAACGGTGCGCCCCAGGCGGTTTGGAGCTTAATTTGGGATCACCAATTGGTCTAAAACATAAAAACGCGTTTTTTTCGGAAACGGTGCGTCCTAGGCCAGTGGTGGCGAACCTTTTTATGTGCGCGTGCCAGAAAATTACAAATATTACTTGTCGTGTTGCTGGCGTGCCGGACAGTTTTTAGATTTGGTGTTTCAGAATTTTATTTAGACAATTTCAAAAATGAATATACAAAAATAATATATTACCAGAATCAAAATTGACAGAACCATCGTACCTATTAAATTGCAGAAAAATCTAAAATTGTTAAAATTAAAGAAAAATCTAATATATAATTCCTTCGGGGTGAAACTCGATGACGTTATAACTCGTTAACCGCTGGGCCGATTTTCATGAATCTTTTTTTGTTTTGTTCGTATTTTAGGTTTAGGCAACGAAAATCTCCGGAAAAGTCGGAAAATCGGAAAAAAAATTTTGAATGCTCAGCCAAGCTTACATTACATTAAATTCAACTACATTTGCAAAACCAAATAAAACATAATGAATCAGTTGAAAAACGTTTGAATATATTGAATAGTTTTTTTTTACCAAACAAAATTTGACCATCGCGTGAAAAGTCACAAAAACTGTAAACAACTAAACGTCAACGCGCATGACAAAATGCCGTCTGGTGGCCAGCTATTGCGGGCAAAACGGAGTTATGCCGGATCCAGCTAGTCTAATATAATATTGTAATTTTCCATCAACGCCTATTTTCACAATCACAATACTACTAGAATTAAAACAATAGATACTTGTGCTTAACGAAAAACAACTCAACAAGACTTTAAAGCAACTCAATTGAAACAATATTCTGGGAGGCCGCAGTTTTTTTTGTAAGATACGATATATAGTCAGGCTGTACGACATATAGTCAGATTAGCTATTAACAAAAAGTATAAAACATTGGTACTAGTCCAGGGGTTGCGCGCGAGGTGCTTTTCTGCACAATATTGTTATAAATATGTAGGAATTCCGGTTCCAATGCGAAATATGAGCAGCTATGAAACCCTTACAGTATATAGTTTCTGGATAACTAATAACGAAATAGTATATTCTGTAACAAGTTTGGAATGATGCATATTCCGCACAAGTGGTGGTCCACGAGTGCGGAATATGCCATTCAAAACGTGTTGCAGACTATACTTTTTCTACGCCTCTAATTAATTTTTATTAATATTTTGTAAAGAAAAACATACCTAATGTAAAGCTGCTGTCAAAAATATAATATATAAGGCACAGCAACATTAAATAACATATTAGTAGGGAGTGTTCATTCAAAACAATTTTGTAATTTAATAATTTGTTAATAGATGGCCGCCGCAAAATTTAATAAAAAAATGCTATTATTTTCTACAATTTAATAATTGAATAGCTTATTTAAAGCAAAAATATTCTAGCAGAACATCATTGATTGTTTATTTATTGAAACAATCCTTTTTTCTTTAATTTATAAATCTTTCTTTTCTTTAATTAATAAATCATATTCTTGGATTACGAGGAACAGATGTCGCCACTAGTAGTCATTCCATAACAAGTGATGGAATGAATATTCCACACGGGTGTGGAATGCTGCAAATTCCGTAACTAAAAGTAATATCAGAATGCCTGTATTCTAACAGAGGCGTAGGAAAAACCATTTCTTACACCTGGTCGGGGGTGCTGATTATGTCAACTTTCCCAGAAAATCCGAAATCTGAGCACCTATAAAATCGACAAAAATAATAAGCCATGTAACAAAGGATCTGAAGCAGCACAAAGTTGTACATAGTAACAGCCAAAAAAATTCCTTGTTATCAGCATTTAAGTAAACGGTCAATCCTTTCGCGAGCGATATTTATAAAAATATGCTATTTAATATTTCGACGGGAGCGATTAATCGCAGATTTTTTGCTCAATGTTGATCAAAAAGGGAAGAACTCAAGTCAGCATTTATTGACGAGTGGGCAACCAATGAAAATGGTTTCGAGCGCCCTACACATAAATTGAAAGTACGTACATTTTCTGAAATGATCGCCAAAGAAAAGTAAGTCAGTGGACGGAAATGTCATCGAGTTGAAATTGCAAAGCTCTGAAAAAATTTCATAACATTCGGTCGAGCCGTTTTTTTGTTTAAATGAAAAGACTGGCTAAGAATCACAAGCACTAGTTTAGCATTAGTTTTTCTAAAATCTAATAAACTCGTTGGAATGAGACGTATTCTAAATAAAGTTATCTGTTCTGGATACCGCATAGCGATAACTTTCTAACAAGACATCAATTGTCAAAATCCGAGCACTCTCGTGCAAAATCGTGCAAAAATTACGTTACCCTTTAAAAACGTCAGGAATTTTTCAAAGCTTAGATCAGTACTTTTTGGACAGGGAATTGTTTTCCACCATCCAGCATGCGTCTAGTGTCGCGAAGGAATAACGAAGAAAATGTTCGTTTGCTAATGTTCAGCAAAAACAAATTCTCTAGAAAAATCCACTTCATAATATTAAACATTCATCATACTCGGAAGTTGATCGTGTGGAGCGAAAGGGTCAAACCCACATCCCAACTAGTTTTTTTTAGACTTGTTTCAAAGCAACACATAGTGCAAAGCAAGAGAGAAAGTGAGTCAGCGATACCATCTATCGATGTATTAGTCATTAAGATTAAGGTCTCACCAGCTTAGGCCGGATTCCGCAAGGAAATTGCCACTGTTTCGTCGTGCACGCAGTCGTGTTCACGCTTGCGGAATCCGGCCCTTGGACTATATGTAAGTATATGATTGCACACTTTGCAATGACTGGACGGGTTCATTTTAAAAAAGCACCCGCAACTTCATCCAAAACACGGCTTAATTTTAATATTAATTCTATATTAAATCCAATTTAATATCGTTCACGTGCCAGCAAAATTTTCGTACGTGCCATTTCTGGCACGCGTGCCATAGGTTCGCCACCACTGTCCTAGGCGGTTTTGGAGTTTAATTTGGGATCACCAATTGGTCTAAAACATAAAAACGCGTTTTTCTAGGAAACGGTGCGTCCTAGGCGGTTTTGGAGTTTAATTTGGCATCACCAAATGTTCTAAAACATAAAAACGCGTTTTTCTCGTAAACGGTGCGTCCTAGGCGGTTTTGGAGCTTAATTTGGGATCACCAATTGACCTAAAACATAAAAACGCGTTTTTCTCGGAAACGGTGCGCCCCAGGCGGTTTGGAGCTTAATTTGGGATCACCAATTGGTCTAAAACATAAAAACGCGTTTTTGTCTGAAACGGTGCGTCCTAGGCGGTTTTGGAGCTTAATTTGGGATCACCAATTGGTGTAAAACATAAAAACGCGTTTTTCTCGGAAACGGTGCGTCCTAGGCGGTTTTGGAGTTTAATTTGGAATCACCAATTGGTCTAAAACATAAAAACGCGTATTTTTCGGAAACGGTGCGTCCTAGGCGGTTTTGGAGTTTAATTTGGGATCACCAATTGGTCTAAAACATAAAAACGCGTTTTTCTCGGAAACGGTGCGTCCTAGGCGGTTTTGGAGTTTAATTTGGCATCACCAAATAGTCTAAAACATAAAAACGCGTTTTTCTCGTAAACGGTGCGTCCTAGGCGGTTTTGGAGCTTAATTTGGGATCACCAATTGTTCTAAAACATAAAAACGCGTTTTTCTCGGGAACGGTGCGTCCTAGGCGGTTTTGGAGCTTAATTTGGGATCACCAATTGGTCTAAAACATAAAAACGCGTTTTTCTCGGAAACGGTGCCCCCCCAGGCGGTTTTGGAGCTTAATTTGGGATCACCAATTGGTCTAAAACATAAAAACGGGTTTTTCTCATAAACGGTGCGTCCTAGGCGGTTTTGGAGCTTAATTTGGGATCACCAATTGGTGTAAAACATAAAAACGCGTTTTTCTCGTAAACGGTGCGTCCTAGGCGGTTTTGGAGCTTAATTTGGGATCACCAATTGGTCTAAAACATAAAAACGCGTTTTTCTCGTAAATGGTGCGTTCTAGGCGGTTTTGGAGCTTAATTTGGAATCACCAATTGGTCTAAAACATAAAAACGCGTTTTTCTCGGAAACTGTGCGTCCTAGGCGGTTTTGGAGCTTAATTTGGGATCACCAATTGTTCTAAAACATAAAAACGCGTTTTTCTCGGGAACGGCGCGCCCCAGGCGGTTTTGGAGCTTAATTTGGGATCACCAATTGGTGTAAAACATAAAAACGAGTTTTTCTCGGAAACGGTGCGTCCTAGGCGGTTTTGGAGTTTAATTTGGAATCACCAATTGGTCTAAAACATAAAAACGCGTTTTTCTCGTAAACGGTGCGTCCTAGGCGGTTTTGGAGCTTAATTTGGGATCACCAATTGGTCTAAAACATAAAAACGCGTTTTTCTCGGAAACGGTGCGTCCTAGGCGGTTTTGGAGCTTAATTTGGGATCACCAATTGGTCTAAAACACAAAAACGCGTTTTTCTCGTAAACGGTGCGTCCTAGGCGGTTTTGGAGCTTAATTTGGGATCACCAATTTTTCTAAAATATAAAAACGCGTTTTTCTCGGGAACGGTGCGTCCTAGGCGGTTTTGGAGCTTAATTTGGGATCACCAATTGGTCTAAAACATAAAAACGCGTTTTTCTCGGAAACGGTGCGCCCCAGGCGGTTTTGGAGCTTAATTTGGGATCACCAATTGGTCTAAAACATAAAAACGCGTTTTTCTCATAAACGGTGCGTCCTAGGCGGTTTTGGAGCTTAATTTGGGATCACCAATTGGTCTAAAACATAAAAACGCGTTTTTCTCGTAAACGGTGCGTCCTAGGCGGTTTTGGAGCTTAATTTGGGATCACCAATTGGTCTAAAACATAAAAAGGCGTTTTTCTCGTAAACGGTGCGTTCTAGGCGGTTTTGGAGCTTAATTTGGAATCACCAATTGGTCTAAAACATAAAAACGCGTTTTTCTCGGAAACTGTGCGTCCTAGGCGGTTTTGGAGCTTAATTTGGGATCACCAATTGTTCTAAAACATAAAAACGCGTTTTTCTCGGGAACGGTGCGCCCCAGGCGGTTTTGGAGCTTAATTTGGGATCACCAATTGTCCTAAAACATAAAAACGCGTTTTTCTCGGAAACTGTGCGTCCTAGGCGGTTTTGGAGCTTAATTTGGGATCACCAATTGTTCTAAAACATAAAAACGCGTTTTTCTCGGGAACGGTGCGCCCCAGGCGGTTTTGGAGCTTTATTTGGGATCACCAATTGATCTAAAACATAAAAACGCGTTTTTCTCATAAACGGTGCGTCCTAGGCGGTTTTGGAGCTTAATTTGGGATCACCAATTGGTCTAAAACATAAAAACGCGTTTTTCTCGTAAACGGTGCGTCCTAGGCGGTTTTGGAGCTTAATTTGGGATCACCAATTGATCTAAAACATAAAAACGCGTTTTTCTCGTAAACGGTGCGTCCTAGGCGGTTTTGGAGCTTAATTTGGGATCACCAATTGTTCTAAAACATAAAAACGCGTTTTTCTCGGGAACGGTGCGCCCCAGGCGGTTTTGGAGCTTAATTTGGGATCACCAATTGATCTAAAACATAAAAACGCGTTTTTCTCATAAACGGTGCGTCCTAGGCGGTTTTGGAGCTTAATTCGGGATCACCAATTGGTCTAAAACATAAAAACGCGTTTTTCTCGTAAACGGTACGTCCTAGGCGGTTTTGGACCTTAATTTGGGATCACCAATTGGTCTAAAACATAAAAACGCGTTTTTCTCGTAAACGGTGCGTCCTAGGCGGTTTTGGAGCTTAAATTGGGATCACCAAATGGTCTAAAACATAAAAACGCGTTTTTCTCGGAAACGGCGCAGGCGGTTTTGGAGCTTAATTTGGGATCACCAATTGTTCTAAAACATAAAAACGCGTTTTTCTCATAAACCGTGCGTCCTAGGCGGTTTTGGAGCTTAATTTGGGATCACCAATTGGTCTAAAACATAAAAACGCGTTTTTCTCGGAAACGGTGCGTCCTAGGCGGTTTTGGAGCTTAATTTGGGATCACTAATTGGTCTAATACATAAAAACGCGTTTTTCTCGGAAACGGTGCGTCCTAGGCGGTTTTGGAGCTTAATTTGGGATCACCAATTGTTCTAAAACATAAAAACGCGCTTTTCTCGGGAACGGTGCGTCCTAGGCGGTTTTGGAGCTTAATTTGGGATCACCAATTGGTCTAAAACAAAAAAACACGTTTTTCTCGGAAACGGTGCGCCCCAGGCGGTTTTGGAGCTTAATTTGGGATCACCAATTGGTCTAAAACATAAAAACGCGCTTTTCTCATAAACGGTGCGTCCTAGGCGGTTTTGGAGCTTAATTTGGGATCACCAATTGGTCTAAAACATAAAAACGCGTTTTTCTCGTAAACGGTGCGTTCTAGGCGGTTTTGGAGCTTAATTTGGAATCACCAATTGGTCTAAAACATAAAAACGTGTTTTTCTCGGAAACTGTGCGTCCTAGGCGGTTTTGGAGCTTAATTTGGGATCACCAATTGTTCTAAAACATAAAAACGAGTTTTTCTCGGAAACTCTACGTCCTGGACGGTTTTGGAGCTTAATTTGGGATCACCAATTGTTCTAAAACATAAAAACGCGTTTTTCTCGGGAACGGTGCGCCCCAGGCGGTTTTGGAGCTTAATTTGGGATCACCAATTGATCTAAAACATAAAAACGCGTTTTTCTCATAAACGGTGCGTCCTAGGCGGTTTTGGAGCTTAATTTGGGATCACCAATTGGTCTAAAACATAAAAACGCGTTTTTATCGTAAACGGTGCGTCCTAGGCGGTTTTGGAGCTTAATTTGGGATCACCAATTGGTCTAAAACATAAAAACGCGTTTTTCTCGGAAACGGTGCGTCCTAGGCGGTTTTGGAGCTTAATTTGGGATCACCAATTGTTCTAAAACATAAAAACGCGTTTTTCTCGGGAACGGTGCGCCCCAGGCGGTTTTGGAGCTTAATTTGGGATCACCAATTGATCTAAAACATAAAAACGCGTTTTTCTCATAAACGGTGCGTCCTAGGCGGTTTTGGAGCTTAATTTGGGATCACCAATTGGTCTAAAACATAAAAACGCGTTTTTCTCGGAAACGGTGCGTCCTAGGCGGTTTTGGAGCTTAATTTGGGATCACTAATTGGTCCAAAACATAAAAACGCGTTTTTCTCGGAAACGGTGCGTCCTAGGCGGTTTTGGAGCTTAATTTGGGATCACCAATTGTTCTAAAACATAAAAACGCGTTTTTCTCGGGAACGGTGCGTCCTAGGCGGTTTTGGAGCTTAATTTGGGATCACCAATTGGTCTAAAACAAAAAAACGCGTTTTTCTCGGAAACGGTGCGCCCCAGGCGGTTTTGGAGCTTAATTTGGGATCACCAATTGGTCTAAAACATAAAAACGCGTTTTTCTCGTAAACGGTGCGTTCTAGGCGGTTTTGGAGCTTAATTTGGAATCACCAATTGGTCTAAAACATAAAAACGCGTTTTTCTCGGAAACTGTGCGTCCTAGGCGGTTTTGGAGCTTAATTTGGGATCACCAATTGTACTAAAACATAAAAACGCGTTTTTCTCGGGAACGGTGCGCCCCAGGCGGTTTTGGAGCTTAATTTGGGATCACCAATTGACCTAAAACATAAAAACGCGTTTTTCTCGGAAACTGTGCGTCCTAGGCGGTTTTGGAGCTTAATTTGGGATCACCAATTGGTCTAAAACATAAAAACGCGTTTTTCTCGGGAACGGTGCGTCCTAGGCGGTTTTGGAGCTTAATTTGGGATCACCAATTGGTCTAAAACAAAAAAACGCGTTTTTCTCGGAAACGGTGCGCCCCAGGCGGTTTTGGAGCTTAATTTGGGATCACCAATTGGTCTAAAACATAAAAACGCGTTTTTCTCGGAAACTGTGCGTCCTAGGCGGTTTTGGAGCTTAATTTGGGATCACCAATTGTTCTAAAACATAAAAACGCGTTTTTCTCCGGAACGGTGCGCCCCAGGGGGTTTTGGAGCTTAATTTGGGATCACCAATTGATCTAAAACATAAAAACGCGTTTTTATCATAAACGGTGCGTCCTAGGCGGTTTTGGAGCTTAATTTGGGATCACCGATTGGTCTAAAACATAAAAACGCGTTTTTATCGTAAACGGTGCGTCCTAGGCGGTTTTGGACCTTAATTTGGGATCACCAATTGGTCTAAAACATAAAAACGCGTTTTTCTCGTAAACGGTGCGTCCTAGGCGGTTTTTTAGCTTAATTTGGGATCACCAAATGGTCTAAAACATAAAAACGCGTTTTTCTCGGAAACGGTGCGCCCCAGGCGGTTTTGGAGCTTAATTTGGGAACACCAATTGTTCTAAAACATAAAAACGCGTTTTTCTCGTAAACGGTGCGTCCTAGGCGGTTTTGGAGCTTAATTTGGGTTCACCAATTGGTCTAAAACATGAAAACGCGTTTTTCTCGTAAACGGTGCGTCCTAGGCGGTTTTGGAGCTTAATTTGGAATCACCAATTGGTCTAAATCATAAAAACGCGTTTTTCTCGTAAACGGTGCGTTCTAGGCGGTTTTGGAGCTTAATTTGGGATCACCAAATGGTCTAAAACATAAAAACGCGTTTTTCTCGTAAACGGTGCGTCCTAGGCGGTTTTGGAGCTTAATTTGGGATCACCAATTGACCTAAAACATAAAAACGCGTTTTTCTCGGAAACGGTGCGCCCCATGCAGTTTTGGAGCTTAATTTGGGATCACCAATTGGTCTAAAACATAAAAACGCGTTTTTCTCGTAAACGGTGCGTCCTAGGCGGTTTTGGAGCTTAATTTGGGATCACCAATTGGTCTAAAACATAAAAACGCGTTTTTCTCGGGAACGGTGCGTCCTAGGCGGTTTTGGAGCTTAATTTGGGATCACCAATTGGTCTAAAACATAAAAACGCGTTTTTCTCGGAAACGGTGCGCCCCAGGCGGTTTTGGAGCTTAATTTGGGATCACCAATTGATCTAAAACATAAAAACGCGTTTTTCTCATAAACGGTGCGTCCTAGGCGGTTTTGGAGCTTAATTTGGGATCACCAATTGGTCTAAAACATAAAAACGCGTTTTTCTCGGAAACGGTGCGTCCTAGGCGGTTTTGGAGCTTAATTTGGGATCACTAATTGGTCCAAAACATAAAAACGCGTTTTTCTCGGAAACGGTGCGTCCTAGGCGGTTTTGGAGCTTAATTTGGGATCACCAATTGTTCTAAAACATAAAAACGCGTTTTTCTCGGGAACGGTGCGTCCTAGGCGGTTTTGGAGCTTAATTTGGGATCACCAATTGGTCTAAAACAAAAAAACGCGTTTTTCTCGGAAACGGTGCGCCCCAGGCGGTTTTGGAGCTTAATTTGGGATCACCAATTGGTCTAAAACATAAAAACGCGTTTTTCTCGTAAACGGTGCGTTCTAGGCGGTTTTGGAGCTTAATTTGGAATCACCAATTGGTCTAAAACATAAAAACGCGTTTTTCTCGGAAACTGTGCGTCCTAGGCGGTTTTGGAGCTTAATTTGGGATCACCAATTGTACTAAAACATAAAAACGCGTTTTTCTCGGGAACGGTGCGCCCCAGGCGGTTTTGGAGCTTAATTTGGGATCACCAATTGACCTAAAACATAAAAACGCGTTTTTCTCGGAAACTGTGCGTCCTAGGCGGTTTTGGAGCTTAATTTGGGATCACCAATTGGTCTAAAACATAAAAACGCGTTTTTCTCGGGAACGGTGCGTCCTAGGCGGTTTTGGAGCTTAATTTGGGATCACCAATTGGTCTAAAACAAAAAAACGCGTTTTTCTCGGAAACGGTGCGCCCCAGGCGGTTTTGGAGCTTAATTTGGGATCACCAATTGGTCTAAAACATAAAAACGCGTTTTTCTCGGAAACTGTGCGTCCTAGGCGGTTTTGGAGCTTAATTTGGGATCACCAATTGTTCTAAAACATAAAAACGCGTTTTTCTCCGGAACGGTGCGCCCCAGGGGGTTTTGGAGCTTAATTTGGGATCACCAATTGATCTAAAACATAAAAACGCGTTTTTCTCATAAACGGTGCGTCCTAGGCGGTTTTGGAGCTTAATTTGGGATCACCGATTGGTCTAAAACATAAAAACGCGTTTTTATCGTAAACGGTGCGTCCTAGGCGGTTTTGGACCTTAATTTGGGATCACCAATTGGTCTAAAACATAAAAACGCGTTTTTCTCGTAAACGGTGCGTCCTAGGCGGTTTTTTAGCTTAATTTGGGATCACCAAATGGTCTAAAACATAAAAACGCGTTTTTCTCGGAAACGGTGCGCCCCAGGCGGTTTTGGAGCTTAATTTGGGAACACCAATTGTTCTAAAACATAAAAACGCGTTTTTCTCGTAAACGGTGCGTCCTAGGCGGTTTTGGAGCTTAATTTGGGTTCACCAATTGGTCTAAAACATAAAAACGCGTTTTTCTCGTAAACGGTGCGTCCTAGGCGGTTTTGGAGCTTAATTTGGAATCACCAATTGGTCTAAATCATAAAAACGCGTTTTTCTCGTAAACGGTGCGTTCTAGGCGGTTTTGGAGCTTAATTTGGGATCACCAAATGGTCTAAAACATAAAAACGCGTTTTTCTCGTAAACGGTGCGTCCTAGGCGGTTTTGGAGCTTAATTTGGGATCACCAATTGACCTAAAACATAAAAACGCGTTTTTCTCGGAAACGGTGCGCCCCATGCAGTTTTGGAGCTTAATTTGGGATCACCAATTGGTCTAAAACATAAAAACGCGTTTTTCTCGTAAACGGTGCGTCCTAGGCGGTTTTGGAGCTTAATTTGGGATCACCAATTGGTCTAAAACATAAAAACGCGTTTTTCTCGGGAACGGTGCGTCCTAGGCGGTTTTGGAGCTTAATTTGGGATCACCAATTGGTCTAAAACATAAAAACGCGTTTTTCTCGGAAACGGTGCGTCCTAGGCGGTTTTGGAGCTTAATTTGGGATCACCAATTGGTCTAAAACATAAAAACGCGTTTTCCTCGTAAACGGTGCGTCCTAGGCGGTTTTGGAGCTTAATTTGGGATCACCAATTGGTCTAAAACATAAAAACGAGTTTTTCTCGTAAACTGTGCGTCCTAGGCGGTTTTGGAGCTTAATTTGGAACACCAATTGGTCTAAAATATAAAAACGCGTTTTTCTCGGAAACGGTGCGTCCTAGGCGGTTTTGGAGCTTAATTTGGGATCACCAATTGGTCTAAAACAGAAAAACGCGTTTTTCTCGTAAACGGTGCGTCCTAGGCGGTTTTTTAGCTTAATTTGGGATCACCAAATGGTCTAAAACATAAAAACGCGTTTTTCTCGGAAACGGTGCGCCCCAGGCGGTTTTGGAGCTTAATTTGGGAACACCAATTGTTCTAAAACATAAAAACGCGTTTTTCTCGTAAACGGTGCGTCCTAGGCGGTTTTGGAGCTTAATTTGGGTTCACCAATTGGTCTAAGACATAAAAACGCGTTTTTCTCGTAAACGGTGCGTCCTAGGCGGTTTTGGAGCTTAATTTGGAATCACCAATTGGTCTAAATCATAAAAACGCGTTTTTCTCGTAAACGGTGCGTTCTAGGCGGTTTTGGAGCTTAATTTGGGATCACCAAATGGTCTAAAACATAAAAACGCGTTTTTCTCGTAAACGGTGCGTTCTAGGCGGTTTTGGAGCTTAATTTGGGATCACCAATTGACCTAAAACATAAAAACGCGTTTTTCTCGGAAACGGTGCGTCCTAGGCGGTTTTGGAGCTTAATTTGGGATCACCAATTGACCTAAAACTTAAAAACGCGTTTTTCTCGGAAACGGTGCGCCCCATGCAGTTTTGGAGCTTAATTTGGGATCACCAATTGGTCTAAAACATAAAAACGCGTTTTTCTCATAAACGGTGCGTCCTAGGCGGTTTTGGAGCTTAATTTGGGATCACCAATTGGTCTAAAACATAAAAACGCGTTTTTCTCGTAAACGGTGCGTCCTAGGCGGTTTTGGAGCTTAATTTGGGATCACCAATTGGTCTAAAACATAAAAACGCGTTTTTCTCGGGAACGGTGTGACCTAGCCGGTTTTTGAGCTTAATTTGGGATCACCAATTGGTCTAAAACATAAAAACGCGTTTTTCTCGGAAACGGTGCGTCCTAGGCGGTTTTGGAGCTTAATTTGGGATCACCAATTGGTCTAAAACATAAAAACGCGTTTTTCTCGGAAACGGTGCGTCCTAGGCGGTTTTGGAGCTTAATTTGGAATCACCAATTGGTCTAAAACATAAAAACGCGTTTTTCTCGGAAACGGTGCGTCCTAGGCGGTTTTGGAGCTTAATTTGGGATCACCAATTGACCTAAAACATAAAAACGCGTTTTTCTCGGAAATGGTGCGCCCCATGCAGTTTTGGAGCTTAATTTGGGATCACCAATTGGTCTAAAACATAAAAACGCGTTTTTCTCATAAACGGTGCGTCCTAGGCGGTTTTGGAGCTTAATTTGGGATCACCAATTGGTCTAAAACATAAAAACGCGTTTTTCTCGTAAACGGTGCGTCCTAGGCGGTTTTGGAGCTTAATTTCGGATCACCAATTGGTCTAAAACATAAAAACGCGTTTTTCTCGGGAACGGTGCGTCCTAGGCGGTTTTGGAGCTTAATTTGGGATCACCAATTGGTCTAAAACATAAAAACGCGTTTTTCTCGTAAACGGTGCGTCCTAGGCCGTTTTGGAGCTTAATTTGGGATCACCAATTGGTCTAAAACATAAAAACGCGTTTTTCTCGGAAACGGTGTGTCCTAGGCGGTTTTGGAGCTTAATTTGGGATCACCAATTGGTCTAAAACATAAAAACGCGTTTTTCTCGGAAACGGTGCGTCCTAGGCGGTTTTGGAGTTTAATTTGGAATCACCAATTGGTCTAAAACATAAAAACGCGTTTTTCTCGTAAACGGTGCGTCCTAGGCGGTTTTGGAGCTTAATTTGGGATCACCAATTGGTCTAAAACATAAAAACGCGTTTTTCTCGGAAACGGTGTGTCCTAGGCGGTTTTGGAGCTTAATTTGGGATCACCAATTGGTCTAAAACATAAAAACGCGTTTTTCTCGGAAACGGTGCGTCCTAGGCGGTTTTGGAGCTTAATTTGGGATCACCAATTGGTCTAAAACATAAAAACGCGTTTTTCTCGGAAACGGTGCGTCCTAGGCGGTTTTGGAGCTTAATTTGGGATCACCAATTGGTCTAAAACATAAAAACGCGTTTTTCTCGGAAACGGTGCGTCCTAGGCGGTTTTGGAGCTTAATTTGGGACCACCAATTGGTCTAAAACATAAAAACGCGTTTTTCTCGGAAACGGTGCGTCCTAGGCGGTTTTGGAGCTTAATTTGGGATCACCAATTGGTCTAAAACATAAAAACGCGTTTTTCTCGGAAACAGTGCGTCCTAGGCGGTTTTGGAGCTTAATTTGGGATCACCAATTGGTCTAAAACATAAAAACTCGTTTTTCTCGGAAACGGTGCGTCCTAGGCGGTTTTGGAGCTTAATTTGGGATCACCAATTGCTCTAAAACATAAAAACGCGTTTTTCTCGTAAACGGTGCGTCCTAGGCGGTTTTGGAGCTTAATTTCGGATCACCAATTGGTCTAAAACATAAAACCGCGTTTTTCTCGGGAACGGTGCGTCCTAGGCGGTTTTGGAGCTTAATTTGGGATCACCAATTGGTCTAAAACATAAAAACGCGTTTTTCTCGGAAACGGTTCGTCCTAGGCGGTTTTGGAGCTTAATTTGGGATCACCAATTGGTCTAAAACATAAAAACGCGTTTTTCTCGTAAACGGTGCGTCCTAGGCGGTTTTGGAGCTTAATTTGGGATCACCAATTGGTCTAAAACATAAAAACGCGATTTTCTCGGAAACGGTGCGTCCTAGGCGGTTTTGGAGTTTAATTTGGAATCACCAATTGGTCTAAAACATAAAAACGCGTTTTTCTCGTAAACGGTGCGTCCTAGGCGGTTTTGGAGCTTAATTTGGGATCACCAATTGGTCTAAAACATAAAAACGCGTTTTTCTCGGAAACGGTGTGTCCTAGGCGGTTTTGGAGCTTAATTTGGGATCACCAATTGGTCTAAAACATAAAAACGCGTTTTTCTCGGAAACGGTGCGTCCTAGGCGGTTTTGGACCTTAATTTGGGATCACCAATTGGTCTAAAACATAAAAACGCGTTTTTCTCGGAAACGGTGCGTCCTAGGCGGTTTTGGAGCTTAATTTGGGATCACCAATTGGTCTAAAACATAAAAACGCGTTTTTCTCGGAAACGGTGCGTCCTAGGCGGTTTTGGAGCTTAATTTGGGACCACCAATTGGTCTAAAACATAAAAACGCGTTTTTCTCGGAAACGGTGCGTCCTAGGCGGTTTTGGAGCTTAATTTGGGATCACCAATTGGTCTAAAACATAAAAACGCGTTTTTCTCGTAAACGGTGCGTCCTAGGCGGTTTTGGAGCTTAATTTCGGATCACCAATTGGTCTAAAACATAAAAACGCGTTTTTCTCGGGAACGGTGCGTCCTAGGCGGTTTTGGAGCTTAATTTGGGATCACCAATTGGTCTAAAACATAAAAACGCGTTTTTCTCGTAAACGGTGCGTCCTAGGCCGTTTTGGAGCTTAATTTGGGATCACCAATTGGTCTAAAACATAAAAACGCGTTTTTCTCGGAAACGGTGTGTCCTAGGCGGTTTTGGAGCTTAATTTGGGATCACCAATTGGTCTAAAACATAAAAACGCGTTTTTCTCGGAAACGGTGCGTCCTAGGCGGTTTTGGAGTTTAATTTGGAATCACCAATTGGTCTAAAACATAAAAACGCGTTTTTCTCGTAAACGGTGCGTCCTAGGCGGTTTTGGAGCTTAATTTGGGATCACCAATTGGTCTAAAACAGTGTTTCCCAAACTTATTTCGGTCATGGACCCCTTAGTATAACAAAAACTTAATCATGCACCCCCAAATCCAAGTCAATTAAATTTTATGATATAATAAAATCTACTAAAAATACTTTAATCTGTTCTCTCTGAGAAGACAATTGCACGTTGCTAGGTAAATTAATTCGGTACATATTTTTAATTGTTAAGAAAACAAAAGAAAAAATGCAATTGTGCTTGAAAATATAGGTACTTAATAGATCCCAGCGGGAAAAATTGGGAGCGCTGCTCAAGGTAGCTGATTTTGAGCTTACTGGAGTTTTCAGAAATTATATAGAACGAGCAAAACTGGCAATTATCTTAATGACCATAAATCGTGTCATTAGTATACTCAATAGACCGCTTCTCTTTCGATTACAGAAGTTAAGCAGCATTGGACGTGGCTAGTACTTAGTGCGGGGCCCGCTTGGAAAAACGACACGCGCCCTTGGAAAAAAACGAAATAAACGAACGAATAAAAGCTTTTCGACACCCGAAGCTTTTATTCATATATCCATCAACTTCAAATTTTGCACATATGTATGTATGTATAGTTCGCGTGATAACGCAATCTGACCATTTTGAAAAACTAGTTGGGATGTGGCTTTTGACCCTTTCGGTCCACAAGATTAACTTCCCAGTATTCGTTCAAACAAAAAACGACTCGAACGATTTTTATGAAAATCTTTTCAGATCATACTTCCTTTAACACGCTTTGAACGGCATCTTAACGAAGTCGGTATCTTTTTTGGTTCGCGCGAAATCGTGCTGGTACAAAAATCACTTACGTCGTTCAAACAAAAAAACGGTTCGACCGATTTTTATGAAAATCTTTTCAGATCATATGTCCTTTAACATGCTTCGAACGGCACCTTAACGAAGTCGAAATCTTCTTTGGTTCTCGCGAAATCGTGCCGGTACAAAAATCACTTAAGTCGTTCAAACAAAAAAACGGCTCGACCGATTTTTATGAAAATCTTTTCAATTCATTTGTCCTTTAATACGCTTCGAACGGCACCTTAACGAAGTCGATATCTTTTTCGGTTCGCGCGAAATCGTGCAGGAAAAAATGACCACATACGTACGCACACACACACACACACACACACATATTTCTTCTCAAATTTTTGCTTAAAATGCTATTGGGACCTTGAAACGTGTAAATACATTGAAAATTTCGAATCCGATTTCCGGACCGATTACAATAACTTCCTACTGGGAAGTTATAAAATCAAGATGGCGGTTCCAAGATGGCAGCCGTGTTTTGCAATAGGCATGTTAACAACGGCATAAACGTAAATTTATTTAGCGCTGTTAACAAACTGATTTGTGCTTTTTGGCTTAGCTAAAATGTAACACAGCTTCTAACTGTCAAAAGGAGTTGACGTTTACTTGTGACTTTTTGTTGTAAGCAAATAATTTAGTAATATTTTGATACAGCAGAAGATATTATTATAAATTTTTTTTCGTGTTATATTTTATAAAATGAGAGATGTTATAATTTTTAGTTGTTATTAGTTGTAAAATGAGAACTGTCAAATGATATGCTAGGAACGGTGTTAAGTTAGCAGCGATAATTTAACAGAGTAACTTGGGCCTAAACGTGCCGTATGGCAGGTAGAATATAATTAGCTGTGTTGCATCATTCTAAATTCAAAATGGCGACCAAAACTGAATGGCGGAAGACATAATAAACTAAAAAGCAGAAAATATAATCTATCAACTTAAAATTTTGCACATATACATAGTTCGCGTGACAATGGACTCTGATTTTTTTGTATAAAAAAAATAAATATGGCGGTTCCAAGCTAGCGGGAGAATTTTGCAATGGTGTTCCCCAAGCCCGCGACATGGGTATCAAATGAAAGGGTATGACAAGAAGAATAGAATTAGCTGTGTTGCTCCATTCCAAATTCAAACTGGCAGCCAACAGAAAAAAGCGGATTACCTTTTTCTTTACAACCCGCTCGGTATGGGTATCACATGAAAGGGTATGACGAGTAGAATACAGTGGCGGCCGCCACAAAATGGCGGAAGACATTTAATATACTAAAAAGTAGAAAATAAAAATAAATAGTTAAAAAAAAAATAAAAAAAAACGATTTTATTTTAAAATGAACTAAAAAGTAAAAAATAATTTTGAATATAAAGTTTTTATTGCTCCAGCCATTATATGGGAACAACCTACCTTCCAGAATCAAGCTCAAAATGAAATTAATGAAGTTATTGGTAAAATTTATAAATATAACTTACTTAAATGTAAAAAGCATGGGACGTTAACGAAAAGTTAAAAAAAAAAAAAAATAATTGTGTATTAAAGAACACAAGGCAGAAGTGAAACCTCGCGTACATATTTATGTCTATATGTTCTTTATTATTGTATTTTTTTTCATTTGCTCGTGTCTTGTGTTATAATCTAAAAAATGAATGAAGCAGGGAATAGGAAGTAAGAACCATAATATTTTAACTCAATTGATAAATCATAGTATAAATAATATTTTGAGAGTATTGCAGTACAGTGTATAAAATCAAAAACATTTCGCTACTTTTACAAAAACTTTATCTTTAATAAACAATCTTAATTTTTTAAATAACCGACTCGTCATTTTTACTTTACTGATGCCTGCGCCATCTATGTACGAATTTAAATAAATTGTAAATATTTTCCTGCTCGTTTAGTAGAATTGTTCATATAGTATGGCATCACTAAATTACTATCATGGCTGTCGCTGTCAGTTACTTGGTTGAAGCACTGTGGAAAGATACTCTTCTGACGGTGATATTCGCGAAATTCATCAGTTTAAGTTACTAAAAACCGAAATGTTAAACGAAATAGAGTGGAAACTAAATTGTTAGTTTAGTTGTGCATTCATTGAATTGTGAAATTTGTTTTTGTTTTGTTGTGTGCTGCTCTTTTGGCGGTGATATTCGCGAAATTCATCAGCTTGGTTGTTTAAATCCAAAATGTTTAACGAAATACAGTGGAAACTAAATATTTAGTATGTATACTTGTTCATTCATTAAGTTTGTGTTTTGTTGTATTTAATTTGTTTCAATATTTTTGTTATTTTCTCGTTATTTTGTAAACGAGTGAGAAGACAACTTCCGTTTAATACGGCAGTCCTTGTTTTCGTTGCCGATTCTGAATTGTGACAGTTGTAAATGAGTGAGAAGGCAACTTCCGTTTCGTACAACTGTCCTTGTTTTCGTTTCTGTATTCTGAATTCACTCGTACTTGTTCGAATCACTTCAAAATCCCGGGAACGAGAGCAAGGAAGTTGCACTTCAATAAGAATATAGGTAAAGAGCGTTCCCCCTGAGAACGTCTGAGAACATTCTCCTCTTCCCAAATTCTGTTTGTATAACAAAAGTTTTGTAACAAATGCAGATATAATACTTTTAGTTTTGGGAAAATTTAATTGATCACCATGTAACTTTAAATTTATTTCATCAAATTTGGCGAATAAGTCAGTCAAATAAAGTTTTTTGCTTTTCGATTTCGTCCGCGCCGCGTGGTCACGCGGGAAACATGGCGTTTTAAATTTTTCTAATTTTTTATATGAAAACTTTCGATATGTTTCGCGGACCACCGGTAGTTCTTCGCGCACCCCCAAAATAATTTTTAATTATCACGGACCCCCTGGATCATCCCATAGACCCCCAGGGGTCCATATGGACCACTTTGGGAATCACTGGTCTAAAACATAAAAACGCGTTTTTCTCGGAAACGGTGTGTCCTAGGCGGTTTTGGAGCTTAATTTGGGATCACCAATTGGTCTAAAACATAAAAACGCGTTTTTCTCGGAAACGGTGCGTCCTAGGCGGTTTTGGAGCTTAATTTGGGATCACCAATTGGTCTAAAACATAAAAACGCGTTTTTCTCGGAAACGGTGCGTCCTAGGCGGTTTTGGAGCTTAATTTGGGATCACCAATTGGTCTAAAACATAAAAACGCGTTTTTCTCGGAAACGGTGCGTCCTAGGCGGTTTTGGAGCTTAATTTGGGACCACCAATTGGTCTAAAACATAAAAACGCGTTTTTCTCGGAAACGGTGCGTCCTAGGCGGTTTTGGAGCTTAATTTGGGATCACCAATTGGTCTAAAACATAAAAACGCGTTTTTCTCGGAAACAGTGCGTCCTAGGCGGTTTTGGAGCTTAATTTGGGATCACCAATTGGTCTAAAACATAAAAACTCGTTTTTCTCGGAAACGGTGCGTCCTAGGCGGTTTTGGAGCTTAATTTGGGATCACCAATTGGTCTAAAACATAAAAACGCGTTTTTCTCGGAAACGGTGCGTCCTAGGCGGTTTTGGAGCTTAATTTGGGATCACCAATTGGTCTAAAACATAAAAACGCGTTTTTCTCGGAAACGGTGCGTCCTAGGCGGTTTTGGAGCTTAATTTGGGATCACCAATTGGTCTAAAACATAAAAACGCGTTTTTCTCGGAAACGGTGCGTCCTAGGCGGTTTTGGAGCTTAATTTGGGACCACCAATTGGTCTAAAACATAAAAACGCGTTTTTCTCGGAAACGGTGCGTCCTAGGCGGTTTTGGAGCTTAATTTGGGATCAGCAATTGGTCTAAAACATAAAAACGCGTTTTTCTCGGAAACGGTGGGCCCCATGCAGTTTTGGAGCTTAATTTGGGATCACCAATTGGTCTAAAACATAAAAACGCGTTTTTCTCATAAACGGTGCGTCCTAGGCGGTTTTGGAGCTTAATTTGGGATCACCAATTGGTCTAAAACATAAAAACGCGATTTTCTCGGAAACGGTGCGTCCTAGGCGGTTTTGGAGTTTAATTTGGAATCACCAATTGGTCTAAAACATAAAAACGCGTTTTTCTCGTAAACGGTGCGTCCTAGGCGGTTTTGGAGCTTAATTTGGGATCACCAATTGGTCTAAAACATAAAAACGCGTTTTTCTCGGAAACGGTGCGTCCTAGGCGGTTTTGCAGCTTAATTTGGGATCACCAATTGGTCTAAAACATAAAAACGCGTTTTTGTCGGAAACGGTGCGTCCTAGGCGGTTTTGGAGCTTAATTTGGGATCACCAATTGGTCTAAAACATAAAAACGCGTTTTTCTCGGAAACGGTGCGTCCTAGGCGGTTTTGGAGCTTAATTTGGGACCACCAATTGGTCTAAAACATAAAAACGCGTTTTTTTTCGGAAACGGTGCGTCCTAGGCGGTTTTGGAGCTTAATTTGGGATCACCAATTGGTCTAAAACATAAAAACGCGTTTTTCTCGGAAACGGTGGGCCCCATGCAGTTTTGGAGCTTAATTTGGGATCACCAATTGGTCTAAAACATAAAAACGCGTTTTTCTCATAAACGGTGCGTCCTAGGCGGTTTTGGAGCTTAATTTGGGATCACCAATTGGTCTAAAACATAAAAACGCGTTTTTCTCGGAAACGGTGCGTCCTAGGCGGTTTTGGAGCTTAATTTGGGATCACCAATTGGTCTAAAACATAAAAACTCGTTTTTCTCGGAAACGGTGCGTCCTAGGCGGTTTTGGAGCTTAAGTTGGGATCACCAATTGGTGTAAAACATAAAAACGCGTTTTTCTCGGAAACGGTGCGTCCTAGGCGGTTTTGGAGCTTAATTTGGGACCACCACTTGGTCTAAAACATAACAACGCGTTTTTCTCGGAAACGGTGCGTCCTAGGCGGTTTTGGAGCTTAATTTGGGATCACCAATTGACCTAAAACATAAAAACGCGTTTTTCTCGGAAACGGTGCGCCCCATGCAGTTTTGGAGCTTAATTTGGGATCACCAATTGGTCTAAAACATAAAAACGCGTTTTTCTCATAAACGGTGCGTCCTAGGCGGTTTTGGAGCTTAATTTGGGATCACCAATTGGTCTAAAACATAAAAACGCGTTTTTCTCGTAAACGGTGCGTCCTAGGCGGTTTTGGAGCTTAATTTCGGATCACCAATTGGTCTAAAACATAAAAACGCGTTTTTCTCGGGAACGGTGCGTCCTAGGCGGTTTTGGAGCTTAATTTGGGATCACCAATTGGTCTAAAACATAAAAACGCGTTTTTCTCGGAAACGGTTCGTCCTAGGCGGTTTTGGAGCTTAATTTGGGATCACCAATTGGTCTAAAACATAAAAACGCGTTTTTCTCGTAAACGGTGCGTCCTAGGCGGTTTTGGAGCTTAATTTGGTATCACCAATTGGTCTAAAACATAAAAACGCGATTTTCTCGGAAACGGTGCGTCCTAGGCGGTTTTGGAGTTTAATTTGGAATCACCAATTGGTCTAAAACATAAAAACGCGTTTTTCTCGTAAACGGTGCGTCCTAGGCGGTTTTGGAGCTTAATTTGGGATCACCAATTGGTCTAAAACATAAAAACGCGTTTTTCTCGGAAACGGTGCGTCCTAGGCGGTTTTGGAGCTTAATTTGGGATCACCAATTGGTCTAAAACATAAAAACGCGTTTTTCTCGGAAACGGTGCGTCCTAGGCGGTTTTGGAGCTTAATTTGGGACCACCAATTGGTCTAAAACATAAAAACGCGTTTTTCTCGGAAACGGTGCGTCCTAGGCGGTTTTGGAGCTTAATTTGGGATCAGCAATTGGTCTAAAACATAAAAACGCGTTTTTCTCGGAAACGGTGGGCCCCATGCAGTTTTGGAGCTTAATTTGGGATCACCAATTGGTCTAAAACATAAAAACGCGTTTTTCTCATAAACGGTGCGTCCTAGGCGGTTTTGGAGCTTAATTTGGGATCACCAATTGGTCTAAAACATAAAAACGCGTTTTTCTCGGAAACGGTGCGTCCTAGGCGGTTTTGGAGCTTAATTTGGGATCACCAATTGGTCTAAAACATAAAAACGCGTTTTTCTCGTAAACGGTGCGTCCTAGGCGGTTTTGGAGCTTAATTTGGGATCACCAATTGGTCTAAAACATAAAAACGCGATTTTCTCGGAAACGGTGCGTCCTAGGCGGTTTTGGAGTTTAATTTGGAATCACCAATTGGTCTAAAACATAAAAACGCGTTTTTCTCGTAAACGGTGCGTCCTAGGCCGTTTTGGAGCTTAATTTGGGATCACCAATTGGTCTAAAACATAAAAACGCGTTTTTCTCCGAAACGGTGCGTCCTAGGCGGTTTTGGAGCTTAATTTGGGATCACCAATTGGTCTAAAACATAAAAACGCGTTTTTGTCGGAAACGGTGCGTCCTAGGCGGTTTTGGAGCTTAATTTGGGATCACCAATTGGTCTAAAACATAAAAACGCGTTTTTCTCGGAAACGGTGCGTCCTAGGCGGTTTTGGAGCTTAATTTGGGACCACCAATTGGTCTAAAACATAAAAACGGGTTTTTTTTTCGGAAACGGTGCGTCCTAGGCGGTTTTGGAGCTTAATTTGGGATCACCAATTGGTCTAAAACATAAAAACGCGTTTTTCTCGGAAACGGTGCGTCCTAGGCGGTTTTGGAGCTTAATTTGGGATCACCAATTGGTCTAAAACATAAAAACGCGTTTTTCTCGGAAACGGTATGCCCCATGCAGTTTTGGAGCTTAATTTGGGATCACCAATTGGTCTAAAACATAAAAACGCGTTTTTCTCATAAACGGTGCGTCCTAGGCGGTTTTGGAGCTTAATTTGGGATCACCAATTGGTCTAAAACATAAAAACGCGTTTTTCTCGGGAACGGTGCGACCTAGGCGGTTTTGGAGCTTAATTTGGGATCACCAATTGGTCTAAAACATAAAAACGCGTTTTTCTCGGAAACGGTGCGTCCTAGGCGGTTTTGGAGCTTAATTTGGGATCACCAATTGGTCTAAAACATAAAAACGCGTTTTTCTCGTAAACGGTGCGTCCTAGGCGGTTTTGGAGCTTAATTTGGGATCACCAATTGGTCTAAAACATAAAAACGCGTTTTTCTCGGAAACGGTGCGTCCTAGGCGGTTTTGGAGCTTAATTTGGGATCACCAATTGGTCTAAAACATAAAAACGCGATTTTCTCGGAAACGGTGCGTCCTAGGCGGTTTTGGAGTTTAATTTGGAATCACCAATTGGTCTAAAACATAAAAACGCGTTTTTCTCGTAAACGGTGCGTCCTAGGCGGTTTTGGAGCTTAATTTGGGATCACCAATTGGTCTAAAACATAAAAACGCGTTTTTCTCGGAAACGGTGCGTCCTAGGCGGTTTTGGAGCTTAATTTGGGACCACCAATTGGTCTAAAACATAAAATCGCGTTTTTCTCGGAAACGGTGCGTCCTAGGCGGTTTTGGAGCTTAATTTGGAATCACCAATTGGTCTAAAACATAAAAACGCGTTTTTCTCGGAAACGGTGCGTCCTAGGCGGTTTTGGAGCTTAATTTGGGATCACCAATTGGTCTAAAACATAAAAACGCGTTTTTCTCGTAAACGGTGCGTCCTAGGCGGTTTTGGAGCTTAATTTGGAATCACCAATTGGTCTAAAACATAAAAACGCGTTTTTCTCGGAAACGGTGCGTCCTAGGCGGTTTTGGAGCTTAATTTGGGACCACCAATTGGTCTAAAACATAAAAACGCGTTTTTCTCGGAAACGGTGCGTCCTAGGCGGTTTTGGAGCTTAATTTGGGATCACCAATTGGTCTAAAACATAAAAACGCGTTTTTCTCATAATCGGTGCGTCCTAGGTCTAAAACATAAAAACACGTTTTTCTCGGAAACGGTGCGCCCCATGCGGTTTTGGAGCTTAATTTGGAATCACCAATTGGTCTAAATCATAAAAACGCGTTTTTCTCGTGAACGGTGCGTTCTAGGCGGTTTTGGAGCTTAATTTGGGATCACCAAATGGTCTAAAACATAAAAACGCGTTTTTCTCGTAAACGGTGCGTCCTAGGCGGTTTTGGAGCTTAATTTGGGATCACCAATTGACCTAAAACATAAAAACGCGTTTTTCTCGGAAACGGTGCGCCCCATGCGGTTTTGGAGCTTAATTTGGGATCACCAATTGGTCTAAAACATAAAAACGCGTTTTTCTCATAATCGGTGCGTCCTAGGTCTAAAACATAAAAACGCGTTTTTCTCGTAAACGGTGCGTCCTAGGCGGTTTTGGAGCTTAATTTGGAATCACCAATTGGTCTAAATCATAAAAACGCGTTTTTCTCGTAAACGGTGCGTCCTAGGCGGTTTTGGAGCTTAATTTGGGATCACCAATTGGTCTAAAACATAAAAACGCGTTTTTCTAGGAAACGGTGCGTCCTAGGCGGTTTTGGAGCTTAATTTGGGATCACCAAATGGTCTAAAACATAAAAACGCGTTTTTCTCGTAAACGGTGCGTCCTAGGCGGTTTTGGAGCTTAATTTGGGATCACCAATTGACCTAAAACATAAAAACGCGTTTTTCTCGGAAACGGTGCGCCCCATGCGGTTTTGGAGCTTAATTTGGGATCACCAATTGGTCTAAAACATAAAAACGCGTTTTTCTCATAATCGGTGCGTCCTAGGTCTAAAACATAAAAACGCGTTTTTCTCGTAAACGGTGCGCCCTAGGCGGTTTTGGAGCTTAATTTGGAATCACCAATTGGTCTAAATCATAAAAACGCGTTTTTCTCGTAAACGGTGCGTCCTAGGCGGTTTTGGAGCTTAATTTGGGATCACCAATTGGTCTAAAACATAAAAACGCGTTTTTCTAGGAAACGGTGCGTCCTAGGCGGTTTTGGAGCTTAATTTGGGATCACCAATTGGTCTAAAACATAAAAACGCGTTTTTCTCGTAAACGGTGCGTCCTAGGCGGTTTTGGAGCTTAATTTGGGATCACCAATTGGTCTAAAACATAAAAACGCGTTTTTCTCGGAAACGGTGCGTCCTAGGCGGTTTTGGAGCTTAATTTGGGATCACCAATTGGTCTAAAACATAAAAACGCGTTTTTCTAGGAAACGGTGCGTCCTAGGCGGTTTTGGAGCTTAATTTGGGATCACCAATTGGTCTAAAACATAAAAACGCGTTTTTCTCGTAAACGGTGCGTCCTAGGCGGTTTTGGAGCTTAATTTGGGATCACCAATTGACCTAAAACATAAAAACGCGTTTTTCTCGGAAACGGTGCGCCCCATGCAGTTTTGGAGCTTAATTTGGGATCACCAATTGGTCTAAAACATAAAAACGCGTTTTTCTCATAAACGGTGCGTCCTAGGCGGTTTTGGAGCTTAATTTGGGATCACCAATTGGTCTAAAACATAAAAACGCGTTTTTCTCGGGAACGGTGCGACCTAGGCGGTTTTGGAGCTTAATTTGGGATCACCAATTGGTCTAAAACATAAAAACGCGTTTTTCTCGGAAACGGTGCGTCCTAGGCGGTTTTGGAGCTTAATTTGGGATCACCAATTGGTCTAAAACATAAAAACGCGTTTTTCTAGGAAACGGTGCGTCCTAGGCGGTTTTGGAGCTTAATTTGGGATCACCAATTGGTCTAAAACATAAAAACGCGTTTTTCTCATAATCGGTGCGTCCTAGTTCTAAAACATAAAAACGCGTTTTTCTCGTAAACGGTGCGTCCTAGGCGGTTTTGGAGCTTAATTTGGAATCACCAATTGGTCTAAATCATAAAAACGCGTTTTTCTCGTAAACGGTGCGTTCTAGGCGGTTTTGGAGCTTAATTTGGGATCACCAAATGGTCTAAAACATATAAACGCGTTTTTCTCGTAAACGGTGCGTCCTAGGCGGTTTTGGAGCTTAATTTGGGGTCACCAATTGACCTAAAACATAAAAACGCGTTTTTCTCGGAAACGGTGCGCCCCATGCAGTTTTGGAGCTTAATTTGGGATCACCAAATGGTCTAAAACATAAAAACGCGTTTTTCTCGTAAACGGTGCGTCCTAGGCGGTTTTGGAGCTTAATTTGGGATCACCAATTGACCTAAAACATAAAAACGCGTTTTTCTCGGAAACGGTGCGCCCCATGCGGTTTTGGAGCTTAATTTGGGATCACCAATTGGTCTAAAACATAAAAACGCGTTTTTCTCATAATCGGTGCGTCCTAGGTCTAAAACATAAAAACGCGTTTTTCTCGTAAACGGTGCGCCCTAGGCGGTTTTGGAGCTTAATTTGGAATCACCAATTGGTCTAAATCATAAAAACGCGTTTTTCTCGTAAACGGTGCGTCCTAGGCGGTTTTGGAGCTTAATTTGGGATCACCAATTGGTCTAAAACATAAAAACGCGTTTTTCTCGGAAACGGTGCGTTCTAGGCGGTTTTGGAGCTTAATTTGGGATCACCAAATGGTCTAAAACATAAAAACGCGTTTTTCTCGTAAACGGTGCGTCCTAGGCGGTTTTGGAGCTTAATTTGGGATCACCAATTGACCTAAAACATAAAAACGCGTTTTTCTCGGAAACGGTGCGCCCCATGCGGTTTTGGAGCTTAATTTGGGATCACCAATTGGTCTAAAACATAAAAACGCGTTTTTCTCATAATCGGTGCGTCCTAGGTCTAAAACATAAAAACGCGTTTTTCTCGTAAACGGTGCGTCCTAGGCGGTTTTGGAGCTTAATTTGGAATCACCAATTGGTCTAAATCATAAAAACGCGTTTTCGCGTAAACGGTGCGTTCTAGGCGGTTTTGGAGCTTAATTTGGGATCACCAAATGGTCTAAAACATATAAACGCGTTTTTCTCGTAAACGGTGCGTCCTAGGCGGTTTTGGAGCTTAATTTGGGGTCACCAATTGACCTAAAACATAAAAACGCGTTTTTCTCGGAAACGGTGCGCCCCATGCAGTTTTGGAGCTTAATTTGGGATCACCAATTGGTCTAAAACATAAAAACGCGTTTTTCTCATAAACGGTGCGTCCTAGGCGGTTTTGGAGCTTAATTTGGGATCACCAATTGGTCTAAAACATAAAAACGCGTTTTTCTCGGGAACGGTGCGACCTAGGCGGTTTTGGAGCTTAATTTGGGATCACCAATTGGTCTAAAACATAAAAACGCGTTTTTCTCGGAAACGGTGCGTCCTAGGCGGTTTTGGAGCTTAATTTGGGATCACCAATTGGTCTAAAACATAAAAACGCGTTTTTCTAGGAAACGGTGCGTCCTAGGCGGTTTTGGAGCTTAATTTGGGATCACCAATTGGTCTAAAACATAAAAACGCGTTTTTCTCATAATCGGTGCGTCCTAGTTCTAAAACATAAAAACGCGTTTTTCTCGTAAACGGTGCGTCCTAGGCGGTTTTGGAGCTTAATTTGGAATCACCAATTGGTCTAAATCATAAAAACGCGTTTTTCTCGTAAACGGTGCGTTCTAGGCGGTTTTGGAGCTTAATTTGGGATCACCAAATGGTCTAAAACATATAAACGCGTTTTTCTCGTAAACGGTGCGTCCTAGGCGGTTTTGGAGCTTAATTTGGGGTCACCAATTGACCTAAAACATAAAAACGCGTTTTTCTCGGAAACGGTGCGCCCCATGCAGTTTTGGAGCTTAATTTGGGATCACCAATTGGTCTAAAACATAAAAACGCGTTTTTCTCATAAACGGTGCGTCCTAGGCGGTTTTGGAGCTTAATTTGGGATCACCAATTGGTCTAAAACATAAAAACGCGTTTTTCTCGGGAACGGTGCGACCTAGGCGGTTTTGGAGCTTAATTTGGGATCACCAATTGGTCTAAAACATAAAAACGCGGTTTTCTAGGAAACGGTGCGTCCTAGGCGGTTTTGGAGCTTAATTTGGGATGACCAATTGGTCTAAAACATAAAAACGCGTTTTTCTCGTAAACGGTGCGTCCTAGGCGGTTTTGGAGCTTAATTTGGGATCACCAATTGGTCTAAAACATAAAAACGCGTTTTTCTCGGAAACGGTGCGTCCTAGGCGGTTTTGGAGTTTAATTTGGAATCACCAATTGGTCTAAAACATAAAAACGCGTTTTTCTCGTAAACGGTGCGTCCTAGGCGGTTTTGGAGCTTAATTTGGGATCACCAATTGGTCTAAAACATAAAACGCGTTTTTCTCGGAAACGGTGCGTCCTAGGCGGTTTTGGAGCTTAAGACGGGATCACCAATTGGTGTAAAACATAAAAACGCGTTTTTCTCGGAAACGGTGCGTCCTAGGCGGTTTTGGAGCTTAATTTGGGATCACCAATTGGTCTAAAACATAAAAACGCGTTTTTCTCGGAAACGGTGCGTCCTAGGCGGTTTTGGAGCTTAATTTGGGATCACCAATTGGTCTAAAACATAAAAACGCGTTTTTCTCGGAAACGGTGCGTCCTAGGCGGTTTTGGAGCTTAATTTGGGATCACCGATTGGTCTAAAACATAAAAACGCGTTTTTCTCGTAAACGGTGCGTCCTAGGCGGTTTTGGAGCTTAATTTGGGATCACCAATTGGTCTAAAACATAAAAACGCGATTTTCTCGGAAACGGTGCGTCCTAGGCGGTTTTGGAGTTTAATTTGGAATCACCAATTGGTCTAAAACATAAAAACGCGTTTTTCTCGTAAACGGTGCGTCCTAGGCGGTTTTGGAGCTTAATTTGGGATCACCAATTGGTCTAAAACATAAAAACGCGTTTTTCTCGGAAATGGTGCGTCCTAGGCGGTTTTGGAGCTTAATTTGGGATCACCAATTGGTGTAAAACATAAAAACGCGTTTTTCTCGGAAACGGTGCGTCCTAGGCGGTTTTGGAGCTTAATTTGGGACCACCAATTGGTCTAAAACATAAAAACGCGATTTTCTCGGAAACGGTGCGTCCTAGGCGGTTTTGGAGCTTAATTTGGAATCACCAATTGGTCTAAAACATAAAAACGCGTTTTTCTCGGAAACGGTGCGTCCTAGGCGGTTTTGGAGCTTAATTTGGGATCACCAATTGACCTAAAACATAAAAACGCGTTTTTCTCGGAAACGGTGCGCCCCATGCAGTTTTGGAGCTTAATTTGGGATCACCAATTGGTCTAAAATATAAAAACGCGTTTTTCTCATAAACGGTGCGTCCTAGGCGGTTTTGGAGCTTAATTTGGGATCACCAATTGGTCTAAAACATAAAAACGCGTTTTTCTCGGAAACGGTGCGTCCTAGGCGGTTTTGGAGCTTAATTTGGGATCACCAATTGACCTAAAACATAAAAACGCGATTTTCTCGGAAACGGTGCGTCCTAGGCGGTTTTGGAGTTTAATTTGGAATCACCAATTGGTCTAAAACATAAAAACGCGTTTTTCTCGTAAACGGTGCGTCCTAGGCGGTTTTGGAGCTTAATTTGGGATCACCAATTGGTCTAAAACATAAAAACGCGTTTTTCTCGGAAACGGTGCGTCCTAGGCGGTTTTGGAGCTTAATTTGGGATCACCAATTGGTCTAAAACATAAAAACGCGTTTTTCTCGTGAACGGTGCGTCCTAGGCGGTTTTGGAGCTTAATTTGGGATCACCAATTGGTCTAAAACATAAAAACGCGTTTTTCTCGGAAACGGTGCGTCCTAGGCGGTTTTGGAGCTTAATTTGGGATCACCAATTGGTCTAAAACATAAAAACGCGTTTTTCTCGGAAACGGTGCGTCCTAGGCGGTTTTGGAGTTTAATTTGGAATCACCAATTGGTCTAAAACATAAAAACGCGTTTTTCTCGTAAACGGTGCGTCCTAGGCGGTTTTGGAGCTTAATTTGGGATCACCAATTGGTCTACAACATAAAAACACGTTTTTCTCGGAAACGGTGCGTCCTAGGCGGTTTTGGAGCTTAATTTGGGATCACCAATTGGTTTAAAACATAAAAACGCGTTTTTCTCGTAAACGGTGCGTCCTAGGCGGTTTTGGAGCTTAATTTGGGATCACCAATTGGTCTAAAACATAAAAACGCGTTTTTCTCGGGAACGGTGCGTCCCAAGCGGTTTTGGAGCTTAATTTGGGATCACCAATTGGTCTAAAACATAAAAACGCGTTTTTCTCGGAAACGGTGCGTCCTAGGCGGTTTTGGAGCTTAATTTGGGATCACCAATTGGTGTAAAACATAAAAACGCGATTTTCTCGGAAACGGTGCGTCCTAGGCGGTTTTGGAGTTTAATTTGGAATCACCAATTGGTCTAAAACATAAAACGCGTTTTTCTCGTAAACGGTGCGTCCTAGGCGGTTTTGGAGCTTAATTTGGGATCACCAATTGGTCTAAAACATAAAAACGCGTTTTTCTCGTAACGGTGCGTCCTAGGCGGTTTTGGAGCTTAATTTGGGATCACCAATTGGTCTAAAACATAAAAACGCGTTTTTCTCGGAAACGGTGCGTCCTAGGCGGTTTTGGAGCTTAATTTGGGATCACCAATTGGTGTAAAACATAAAAACGCGATTTTCTCGGAAACGGTGCGTCCTAGGCGGGTTTGGAGTTTAATTTGGAATCACCAATTGGTCTAAAACATAAAAACGCGTTTTTCTCGTAAACGGTGCGTCCTAGGCGGTTTTGGAGCTTAATTTGGGATCACCAATTGGTCTAAAACATAAAAACTCGTTTTTCTCGGAAACGGTGCGTCCTAGGCGGTTTTGGAGCTTCATTTGGGATCACCAATTGGTCTAAAACATAAAAACACGTTTTTCTCGGAAACGGTGCGTCCTAGGCGGTTTTGGAGCTTAATTTGGGATCACCAATTGGTCTAAAACATAAAAACGCGTTTTTCTCGGAAACGGTGCGTCCTAGGCGGTTTTGGAGCTTAATTTGGGACCACCAATTTGTCTAAAACATAAAAACGCGTTTTTCTCGGAAACGGTGCGTCCTAGGCGGTTTTGGAGCTTAATTTGGGATCACCAATTGGTGTAAAACATAAAAACGCGATTTTCTCGGAAACGGTGCGTCCTAGGCGGTTTTGGAGTTTAATTTGGAATCACCAATTGGTCTAAAACATAAAAACGCGTTTTTGTCGTAAACGGTGCGTCCTAGGCGGTTTGGGAGTTTAATTTGGAATCACCAATTGGTCTAAAACATAAAAACGCGTTTTTCTCGTAAACGGTGCGTCCTAGGCGGTTTTGGAGCTTAATTTGGGATCACCAATTGGTCCAAAACATAAAAACGCGTTTTTCTCGGAAACGGTGCGTCCTAGGCGGTTTTGGAGCTTAATTTGGGATCACCAATTGGTCTAAAACATAAAAACACGTTTTTCTCGGAAACGGTGCGTCCTAGGCGGTTTTGGAGCTTAGTTTGGGATCACCAATTGGTCTAAAACATAAAAACGCGTTTTTCTCGTAAACGGTGCGTCCTAGGCGGTTTTGGAGCTTAATTTGGGATCACCAATTGGTCTAAAACATAAAAACGCGTTTTTCTCGGGAACGGTGCGTCCTAGGCGGTTTTGGAGCTTAATTTGGGATCACCAATTGGTCTAAAACATAAAAACGCGTTTTTCTCGTGAACGGTGCGTCCTAGGCGGTTTTGGAGCTTAATTTGGGATCACCAATTGGTCTAAAACATAAAAACGCGTTTTTCTCGGAAACGGTGCGTCCTAGGCGGTTTTGGAGCTTAATTTGGGATCACCAATTGGTGTAAAACATAAAAACGCGATTTTCTCGGAAACGGTGCGTCCTAGGCGGGTTTGGAGTTTAATTTGGAATCACCAATTGGTCTAAAACATAAAAACGCGTTTTTCTCGTAAACGGTGCGTCCTAGGCGGTTTTGGAGCTTAATTTGGGATCACCAATTGGTCTAAAACATAAAAACGCGTTTTTCTCGGAAACGGTGCGTCCTAGGCGGTTTTGGAGCTTCATTTGGGATCACCAATTGGTCTAAAACATAAAAACACGTTTTTCTCGGAAACGGTGCGTCCTAGGCGGTTTTGGAGCTTAATTTGGGATCACCAATTGGTCTAAAACATAAAAACGCGTTTTTCTCGGAAACGGTGCGTCCTAGGCGGTTTTGGAGCTTAATTTGGGACCACCAATTTGTCTAAAACATAAAAACGCGTTTTTCTCGGAAACGGTGCGTCCTAGGCGGTTTTGGAGCTTAATTTGGGATCACCAATTGGTGTAAAACATAAAAACGCGATTTTCTCGGAAACGGTGCGTCCTAGGCGGTTTTGGAGTTTAATTTGGAATCACCAATTGGTCTAAAACATAAAAACGCGTTTTTCTCGTAAACGGTGCGTCCTAGGCGGTTTTGCAGCTTAATTTGGGATCACCAATTGGTGTAAAACATAAAAACGCGTTTTTCTCGTAAACGGTGCGTCCTAGGCGGTTTTGGAGCTTAATTTGGGATCACCAATTGGTCTAAAACATAAAAACGCGTTTTTCTCGGAAACGGTGCGTCCTAGGCGGTTTTGGAGCTTAATTTGGGATCACCAATTGGTGTAAAACATAAAAACGCGTTTTTCTCGTAAACGGTGCGTCCTAGGCGGTTTTGGAGCTTAATTTGGGATCACCAATTGGTCTAAAACATAAAAACGCGTTTTTCTCGGAAACGGTGCGTCCTAGGCGGTTTTGGAGCTTAATTTGGGATCACCAATTGGTCTAAAACATAAAAACACGTTTTTCTCGGAAACGGTGCGTCCTAGGCGGTTTTGGAGCTTAGTTTGGGATCACCAATTGGTCTAAAACATAAAAACGCGTTTTTCTCGTAAACGGTGCGTCCTAGGCGGTTTTGGAGCTTAATTTGGGATCACCAATTGGTCTAAAACATAAAAACGCGTTTTTCTCGGGAACGGTGCGTCCTAGGCGGTTTTGGAGCTTAATTTGGGATCACCAATTGGTCTAAAACATAAAAACGCGTTTTTCTCGTGAACGGTGCGTCCTAGGCGGTTTTGGAGCTTAATTTGGGATCACCAATTGGTCTAAAACATAAAAACGCGTTTTTCTCGGGAACGGTGCGTCCTAGGCGGTTTTGGAGCTTAATTTGGGATCACCAATTGGTCTAAAACATAAAAACGCGTTTTTCTCGGAAACGGTGCGTCCTAGGCGGTTTTGGAGCTTAATTTGGGATCACCAATTGGTGTAAAACATAAAAACGCGATTTTCTCGGAAACGGTGCGTCCTAGGCGGGTTTGGAGTTTAATTTGGAATCACCAATTGGTCTAAAACATAAAAACGCGTTTTTCTCGTAAACGGTGCGTCCTAGGCGGTTTTGGAGCTTAATTTGGGATCACCAATTGGTCTAAAACATAAAAACGCGTTTTTCTCGGAAACGGTGCGTCCTAGGCGGTTTTGGAGCTTCATTTGGGATCACCAATTGGTCTAAAACATAAAAACACGTTTTTCTCGGAAACGGTGCGTCCTAGGCGGTTTTGGAGCTTAATTTGGGATCACCAATTGGTCTAAAACATAAAAACGCGTTTTTCTCGGAAACGGTGCGTCCTAGGCGGTTTTGGAGCTTAATTTGGGACCACCAATTTGTCTAAAACATAAAAACGCGTTTTTCTCGGAAACGGTGCGTCCTAGGCGGTTTTGGAGCTTAATTTGGGATCACCAATTGGTGTAAAACATAAAAACGCGATTTTCTCGGAAACGGTGCGTCCTAGGCGGTTTTGGAGTTTAATTTGGAATCACCAATTGGTCTAAAACATAAAAACGCGTTTTTCTCGTAAACGGTGCGTCCTAGGCGGTTTTGGAGCTTAATTTGGGATCACCAATTGGTGTAAAACATAAAAACGCGATTTTCTCGGAAACGGTGCGTCCTAGGCGGTTTTGGAGTTTAATTTGGAATCACCAATTGGTCTAAAACATAAAAACGCGTTTTTCTCGTAAACGGTGCGTCCTAGGCGGTTTTGGAGCTTAATTTGGGATCACCAATTGGTCTAAAACATAAAAACGCGTTTTTCTCGGAAACGGTGCGTCCTAGGCGGTTTTGGAGCTTCATTTGGGATCACCAATTGGTCTAAAACATAAAAACACGTTTTTCTCGGAAACGGTGCGTCCTAGGCGGTTTTGGAGCTTAATTTGGGATCACCAATTGGTCTAAAACATAAAAACGCGTTTTTCTCGGAAACGGTGCGTCCTAGGCGGTTTTGGAGCTTAATTTGGGACCACCAATTTGTCTAAAACATAAAAACGCGTTTTTCTCGGAAACGGTGCGTCCTAGGCGGTTTTGGAGCTTAATTTGGGATCACCAATTGGTGTAAAACATAAAAACGCGATTTTCTCGGAAACGGTGCGTCCTAGGCGGTTTTGGAGTTTAATTTGGAATCACCAATTGGTCTAAAACATAAAAACGCGTTTTTCTCGTAAACGGTGCGTCCTAGGCGGTTTTGGAGCTTAATTTGGGATCACCAATTGGTGTAAAACATAAAAACGCGATTTTCTCGGAAACGGTGCGTCCTAGGCGGTTTCGGAGCTTAATTTGGGATCACCAATTGGTCTAAAACATAAAAACGCGTTTTTCTCGGAAACGGTGCGTCCTAGGCGGTTTTGGAGCTTAATTTGGGATCACCAATTGGTCTAAAACATAAAAACGCGTTTTTCTCGGGAACGGTGCGTCCTAGGCGGTTTTGGAGCTTAATTTGGGATCACCAATTGGTCTAAAACATAAAATCGCGTTTTTCTCGTGAACGGTGCGTCCTAGGCGGTTTTGGAGCTTAATTTGGGATCACCAATTGGTCTAAAACATAAAAGCGCGTTTTTCTCGGGAACGGTGCGTCCTAGGCGGTTTTGGAGCTTAATTTGGGATCACCAATTGGTATAAAACATAAAAAAGCGATTTTCTCGGAAACGGTGCGTCCTAGGCGGTTTTGGAGTTTAATTTGGAATCACCAATTGGTGTAAAACATAAAAACGCGATTTTCTCGGAAACGGTGCGTCCTAGGCGGTTTTGGAGTTTAATTTGGAATCACCAATTGGTCTAAAACATAAAAACGCGTTTTTCTCGTAAACGGTGCGTCCTAGGCGGTTTTGGAGCTTAATTTGGGATCACCAATTGGTGTAAAACATAAAAACGCGATTTTCTCGGAAACGGTGCGTCCTAGGCGGTTTTGGAGTTTAATTTGGAATCACCAATTGGTCTAAAACATAAAAACGCGTTTTTCTCGTAAACGGTGCGTCCTAGGCGGTTTTGGAGCTTAATTTGGGATCACCAATTGGTGTAAAACATAAAAACGCGATTTTCTCGGAAACGGTGCGTCCTAGGCGGTTTTGGAGTTTAATTTGGAATCACCAATTGGTCTAAAACATAAAAACGCGTTTTTCTCGTAAACGGTGCGTCCTAGGCGGTTTTGGAGCTTAATTTGGGATCACCAATTGGTGTAAAACATAAAAACGCGATTTTCTCGGAAACGGTGCGTCCTAGGCGGTTTTGGAGTTTAATTTGGAATCACCAATTGGTCTAAAACATAAAAACGCGTTGTTCTCGTAAACGGTGCGTCCTAGGGGGTTTTGGAGCTTAATTTGGGATCACCAATTGGTCTAAAACATAAAAACGCGTTTTTCTCGGAAACGGTGCGTCCTAGGCGGTTTTGGAGCTTAATTTGGGATCACCAATTGGTGTAAAACATAAAAACGCGATTTTCTCGGAAACGGTGCGTCCTAGGCGGTTTTGGAGTTTAATTTGGAATCACCAATTGGTCTAAAACATAAAAACGCGTTTTTCTCGTAAACGGTGCGTCCTAGGCGGTTTCGGAGCTTAATTTGGGATCACCAATTGGTCTAAAACATAAAAACGCGTTTTTCTCGGAAACGGTGCGTCCTAGGCGGTTTTGGAGCTTAATTTGGGATCACCAATTGGTCTAAAACATAAAAACGCGTTTTTCTGGGGAACGGTGCGTCCTAGGCGGTTTTGGAGCTTAATTTGGGATCACCAATTGGTCTAAAACATAAAAACGCGTTTTTCTCGTGAACGGTGCGTCCTAGGCGGTTTTGGAGCTTAATTTGGGATCACCAATTGGTCTAAAACATAAAAGCGCGTTTTTCTCGGGAACGGTGCGTCCTAGGCGGTTTTGGAGCTTAATTTGGGATCACCAATTGGTCTAAAACATAAAAACGCGTTTTTCTCGGAAACGGTGCGTCCTAGGCGGTTTTGGAGCTTAATTTGGGATCACCAATTGGTCTAAAACATAAAAACGCGTTTTTATCGTGAACGGTGCGTCCTAGGCGGTTTTGGAGCTTAATTTGGGATCACCAATTGGTCTAAAACATAAAAACGCGTTTTTCTCGGAAACGGTGCGTCCTAGGCGGTTTTGGAGCTTAATTTGGGATCACCAATTGGTATAAAACATAAAAAAGCGATTTTCTCGGAAACGGTGCGTCCTAGGCGGTTTTGGAGTTTAATTTGGAATCACCAATTGGTGTAAAACATAAAAACGCGATTTTCTCGGAAACGGTGCGTCCTAGGCGGTTTTGGAGTTTAATTTGGAATCACCAATTGGTCTAAAACATAAAAACGCGTTTTTCTCGTAAACGGTGCGTCCTAGGCGGTTTTGGAGCTTAATTTGGGATCACCAATTGGTGTAAAACATAAAAACGCGATTTTCTCGGAAACGGTGCGTCCTAGGCGGTTTTGGAGTTTAATTTGGAATCACCAATTGGTCTAAAACATAAAAACGCGTTTTTCTCGTAAACGGTGCGTCCTAGGCGGTTTTGGAGCTTAATTTGGGATCACCAATTGGTCTAAAACATAAAAACGCGTTTTTCTCGGAAACGGTGCGTCCTAGGCGGTTTTGGAGCTTCATTTGGGATCACCAATTGGTCTAAAACATAAAAACACGTTTTTCTCGGAAACGGTGCGTCCTAGGCGGTTTTGGAGCTTAATTTGGGATCACCAATTGGTCTAAAACATAAAAACGCGTTTTTCTCGGAAACGGTGCGTCCTAGGCGGTTTTGGAGCTTAATTTGGGACCACCAATTTGTCTAAAACATAAAAACGCGTTTTTCTCGGAAACGGTGCGTCCTAGGCGGTTTTGGAGCTTAATTTGGGATCACCAATTGGTGTAAAACATAAAAACGCGATTTTCTCGGAAACGGTGCGTCCTAGGCGGTTTTGGAGTTTAATTTGGAATCACCAATTGGTCTAAAACATAAAAACGCGTTTTTCTCGTAAACGGTGCGTCCTAGGCGGTTTTGGAGCTTAATTTGGGATCACCAATTGGTGTAAAACATAAAAACGCGATTTTCTCGGAAACGGTGCGTCCTAGGCGGTTTTGGAGTTTAATTTGGAATCACCAATTGGTCTAAAACATAAAAACGCGTTTTTCTCGTAAACGGTGCGTCCTAGGGGGTTTTGGAGCTTAATTTGGGATCACCAATTGGTCTAAAACATAAAAACGCGTTTTTCTCGGAAACGGTGCGTCCTAGGCGGTTTTGGAGCTTAATTTGGGATCACCAATTGGTGTAAAACATAAAAACGCGATTTTCTCGGAAACGGTGCGTCCTAGGCGGTTTTGGAGTTTAATTTGGAATCACCAATTGGTCTAAAACATAAAAACGCGTTTTTCTCGTAAACGGTGCGTCCTAGGCGGTTTCGGAGCTTAATTTGGGATCACCAATTGGTCTAAAACATAAAAACGCGTTTTTCTCGGAAACGGTGCGTCCTAGGCGGTTTTGGAGCTTAATTTGGGATCACCAATTGGTCTAAAACATAAAAACGCGTTTTTCTCGGGAACGGTGCGTCCTAGGCGGTTTTGGAGCTTAATTTGGGATCACCAATTGGTCTAAAACATAAAAACGCGTTTTTCTCGTGAACGGTGCGTCCTAGGCGGTTTTGGAGCTTAATTTGGGATCACCAATTGGTCTAAAACATAAAAGCGCGTTTTTCTCGGGAACGGTGCGTCCTAGGCGGTTTTGGAGCTTAATTTGGGATCACCAATTGGTCTAAAACATAAAAACGCGTTTTTCTCGGAAACGGTGCGTCCTAGGCGGTTTTGGAGCTTAATTTGGGATCACCAATTGGTCTAAAACATAAAAACGCGTTTTTATCGTGAACGGTGCGTCCTAGGCGGTTTTGGAGCTTAATTTGGGATCACCAATTGGTCTAAAACATAAAAACGCGTTTTTCTCGGAAACGGTGCGTCCTAGGCGGTTTTGGAGCTTAATTTGGGATCACCAATTGGTATAAAACATAAAAAAGCGATTTTCTCGGAAACGGTGCGTCCTAGGCGGTTTTGGAGTTTAATTTGGAATCACCAATTGGTCTAAAACATAAAAACGCGTTTTTCTCGTAAACGGTGCGTCCTAGGCGGTTTTGGAGCTTAATTTGGGATCACCAATTGGTCTAAAACATAAAAACGCGTTTTTCTCGGAAACGGTGCGTCCTAGGCGGTTTTGGAGCTTAATTTGGGATCACCAATTGGTCTAAAACATAAAAACACGTTTTTCTCGGAAACGGTGCGTCCTAGGCGGTGTTGGAGCTTAATTTGGGATCACCAATTGGTCTAAAACATAAAAACGAGTTTTTCTCGTAAACGGTGCGTCCTAGGCGGTTTTGGAGCTTAATTTGGGATCACCAATTGGTCTAAAACATAAAAACGCGTTTTTCTCGGGAACGGTGCGTCCTAGGCGGTTTTGGAGTTTAATTTGGAATCACCAATTGGTCTAAAACATAAAAACGCGTTTTTCTCGTAAACGGTGCGTCCTAGGCGGTTTTGGAGCTTAATTTGGGATCACCAATTGGTCTAAAACATAAAAACGCGTTTTTCTCGTAAACGGTGCGTCCTAGGCGGTTTTGGAGCTTAATTTGGAATCACCAATTGGTCTAAAACATAAAAACGCGTTTTTCTCGTAAACGGTGCGTCCTAGGCGGTTTTGGAGTTTAATTTGGAATCACCAATTGGTCTAAAACATAAAAACGCGTCTTTCTCGTAAACGGTGCGTCCTAGGCGGTTTTGGAGCTTAATTTGGGATCACCAATTGGTCTAAAACATAAAAACACGTTTTTCTCGGAAACGGTGCGTCCTAGGCGGTTTTGGAGCTTAATTTGGGATCACCAATTGGTCTAAAACATAAAAACGCGTTTTTCTCGTAAACGGTGCGTCCTAGGCGGTTTTGGAGCTTAATTTGGGATCACCAATTGGTGTAAAACATAAAACACGCGTTTTTCTCGGGAACGGTGCGTCCTAGGCGGTTTTGGAGCTTAATTTGGGATCACCAATTGGTCTAAAACATAAAAACGCGTTTTTCTCGGAAACGGTGCGTCCTAGGCGGTTTTGGAGCTTAATTTGGGATCACCAATTGGTGTAAAACATAAAAAACGCGATTTTCTCGGAAACGGTGCGTCCTAGGCGGTTTTGGAGTTTAATTTGGAATCACCAATTGGTCTAAAACATAAAAACGCGTTTTTCTCGTAAACGGTGAGTCCTAGGCGGTTTTGGAGCTTAATTTGGGATCACCAATTGGTCTAAAACATAAAAACGCGTTTTTCTCGTAAACGGTGCGTCCTAGGCGGTTTTGGAGCTTAATTTGGGATCACCAATTGGTCTAAAACATAAAAACGCGTTTTTCTCGGAAACGGTGCGTCCTAGGCGGTTTTGGAGCTTAATTTGGGATCACCAATTGGTGTAAAACATAAAAAACGCGATTTTCTCGGAAACGGTGCGTCCTAGGCGGTTTTGGAGTTTAATTTGGGATCACCAATTGGTCAAAAACATAAAAACGCGTTTTTCTCGGGAACGGTGCGTCCTAGGCGGTTTTGGAGCTTAATTTGGGATCACCAATTGGTCTAAAACATAAAAACGCGTTTTTATCGTGAACGGTGCGTCCTAGGCGGTTTTGGAGCTTAATTTGGGATCACCAATTGGTCTAAAACATAAAAACGCGTTTTTTCTCGGAAACGGTGCGTCCTAGGCGGTTTTGGAGCTTAATTTGGGATCACCAATTGGTATAAAACATAAAAAAGCGATTTTCTCGGAAACGGTGCGTCCTAGGCGGTTTTGGAGTTTTAATTTGGAATCACCATTGGTCTAAAACATAAAAACGCGTTTTTCTCGTAAACGGTGCGTCCTAGGCGGTTTTGGAGCTTAATTTGGGATCACCAATTGGTCTAAAACATAAAAACGCGTTTTTCTCGGAAACGGTGCGTCCTAGGCGGTTTTGGAGCTTAATTTGGGATCACCAATTGGTCTAAAACATAAAAACACGTTTTCTCGGAAACGGTGCGTCCTAGGCGGTGTTGGAGCTTAATTTGGGATCACCAATTGGTCTAAAACATAAAAACGAGTTTTTCTCGTAAACGGTGCGTCCTAGGCGGTTTTGGAGCTTAATTTGGGATCACCAATTGGTCTAAAACATAAAAGCGCGTTTTTCTCGGGAACGGTGCGTCCTAGGCGGTTTTGGAGCTTAATTTGGGATCACCAATTGGTCTAAAACATAAAAACGCGTTTTTCTCGGAAACGGTGCGTCCTAGGCGGTTTTGGAGCTTAATTTGGGGATCACCAATTGGTGTAAAACATCAAAACGCGTTTTCTCGGGAACGGTGCGTCCTAGGCGGTTTTGGAGCTTAATTTGGGATCACCAATTGGTCTAAAACATAAAAACGCGTTTTTCTCGGAAACGGTGCGTCCTAGGCGGTTTTGGAGCTTAATTTGGGATCACCAATTGGTGTAAAACATAAAAACGCGATTTTCTCGGAAACGGTGCGTCCTAGGCGGTTTTGGAGTTTAATTTGGAATCACCAATTGGTCTAAAACATAAAAACGCGTTTTTCTCGTAACGGTGCGTCCTAGGCGGTTTTGGAGCTTAATTTGGGATCACCAATTGGTCTAAAACATAAAAACGCGTTTTTCTCGTAAACGGTGCGTCCTAGGCGGTTTTGGAGCTTAATTTGGAATCACCAATTGGTCTAAACATAAAACGCGTTTTTCTCGTAAACGGTGCGTCCTAGGCGGTTTTGGAGTTTAATTTGGAATCACCAATTGGTCTAAAACATAAAAACGCGTTTTTCTCGTAAACGGTGCGTCCTAGGCAGTTTTGGAGCTTAATTTGGGATCACCAATTGGTCTAAAAACATAAAAACACGTTTTTCTCGGAAACGGTGCGTCCTAGGCGGTTTTGGAGCTTAATTTGGGATCACCAATTGGTCTAAAACATAAAAACGCGTTTTTCTCGTAAACGGTGCGTCCTAGGCGGTTTTGGAGCTTAATTTGGGATCACCAATTGGTGTAAACATAAAAACGCGATTTCTCGGAAACGGTGCGTCCTAGGCGGTTTTGGAGTTTAATTTGGAATCACCAATTGGTCTAAAACATAAAAACGCGTTTTTTCTCGTAAACGGTGCGTCCTAGGCGGTTTTGGAGCTTAATTTGGGATCACCAATTGGTCTAAAACATAAAAAACGCGTTTTTCTCGTAAACGGTGCGTCCTAGGCGGTTTTGGAGCTTAATTTGGGATCACCAATTGGTCTAAAACATAAAAACGCGATTTTCTCGGAAACGGTGCGTCCTAGGCGGTTTTGGAGTTTAATTTGGAATCACCAATTGGTCTAAAACATAAAAACGCCGTTTTCCTCGTAAACGGTGCGTCCTAGGCGGTTTTGGAGCTTAATTTGGATCACCAATTGGTCTAAAACATAAAAAACGCGTTTTTTCTCGGAAACGGTGCGTCCTAGGCGGTTTTGGAGCTTAATTTGGGATCACCAATTGGTCTAAAACATAAAAACACGTTTTTCTCGGAAACGGTGCGTCCTAGGCGGTTTGGAGCTTAATTTGGGATCACCAATTGGTGTAAAACATAAAAACGCGATTTTCTCGGAAACGGTGCGTCCTAGGCGGTTTTGGAGTTTAATTTGGAATCACCAATTGGTCTAAAACATAAAAAACGCGTTTTTCTCGTAAACGGTGCGTCCTAGGCGGTTTTGGAGCTTAATTTGGGATCACCAATTGGTCTAAAACATAAAAACGCGTTTTTCTCGGAAACGGTGCGTCCTAGGCGGTTTTGGAGCTTAATTTGGGATCACCAATTGGTCTAAAACATAAAAACACGTTTTTCTCGAAACGGTGCGTCCTAGGCGGTTTTGGAGCTTAATTTGGGATCACCAATTGGTGTAAAACATAAAAACGCGATTTTCTCGGAAACGGTGCGTCCTAGGCGGTTTTGGAGTTTAATTTGGAATCACCAATTGGTCTAAAACATAAAAACGCGTTTTTCTCGTAAACGGTGCGTCCTAGGCGGTTTTGGAGCTTAATTTGGATCACCAATTGGTGTAAAACATAAAAACGCGTTTTTCTCGTAAACGGTGCGTCCTAGGCGGTTTGGAGCTTAATTTGGGATCACCAATTGGTCTAAAACATAAAAACACGTTTTTCTCGGAAACGGTGCGTCCTAGGCGGTTTTGGAGCTTAATTTGGGATCACCAATTGGTCTAAAACATAAAAACGCGATTTTCTCGGAAACGGTGCGTCCTAGGCGGTTTTGGAGTTTAATTTGGAATCACCAATTGGTCTAAAACATAAAAACGCGTTTTCCTCGTAAACGGTGCGTCCTAGGCGGTTTTGGAGCTTAATTTGGGATCACCAATTGGTCTAAAACATAAAAACGCGTTTTTCTCGGAAACGGTGCGTCCTAGGCGGTTTTGGAGCTTAATTTGGGATCACCAATTGGTCTAAAACATAAAAACACGTTTTTCTCGGAAACGGTGCGTCCTAGGCGGTTTTGGAGCTTAATTTGGGATCACCAATTGGTGTAAAACATAAAAACGCGATTTTCTCGGAAACGGTGCGTCCTAGGCGGTTTTGGAGTTTAATTTGGAATCACCAATTGGTCTAAAACATAAAAACGCGTTTTTCTCGTAAACGGTGCGTCCTAGGCGGTTTTGGAGCTTAATTTGGGATCACCAATTGGTCTAAAACATAAAAACGCGTTTTTCTCGGAAACGGTGCGTCCTAGGCGGTTTTGGAGCTTAATTTGGGATCACCAATTGGTCTAAAACATAAAAACACGTTTTTCTCGGAAACGGTGCGTCCTAGGCGGTTTTGGAGCTTAATTTGGGATCACCAATTGGTGTAAAACATAAAAACGCGATTTTCTCGGAAACGGTGCGTCCTAGGCGGTTTTGGAGTTTAATTTGGAATCACCAATTGGTCTAAAACATAAAAACGCGTTTTTCTCGTAAACGGTGCGTCCTAGGCGGTTTTGGAGCTTAATTTGGGATCACCAATTGGTGTAAAACATAAAAACGCGTTTTTCTCGTAAACGGTGCGTCCTAGGCGGTTTTGGAGCTTAATTTGGGATCACCAATTGGTCTAAAACATAAAAACACGTTTTTCTCGGAAACGGTGCGTCCTAGGCGGTTTTGGAGCTTAATTTGGGATCACCAATTGGTCTAAAACATAAAAACACGTTTTTCTCGGAAACGGTGCGTCCTAGGCGGTTTTGGAGCTTAATTTGGGATCACCAATTGGTCTAAAACATAAAAACGCGTTTTTCTCGGAAACGGTGCGTCCTAGGCGGTTTTGGAGCTTAATTTGGGATCACCAATTGGTCTAAAACATAAAAACGCGTTTTTCTCGTAAACGGTGCGTCCTAGGCGGTTTTGGAGCTTAATTTGGGATCACCAATTGGTCTAAAACATAAAAACACGTTTTTCTCGGAAACGGGCGTCCTAGGCGGTTTTGGAGCTTAATTTGGGATCACCAATTGGTCTAAAACATAAAAACACGTTTTTCTCGGAAACGGTGCGTCCTAGGCGGTTTTGGAGCTTAATTTGGGATCACCAATTGGTCTAAAACATAAAAACGCGTTTTTCTCGGAAACGGTGCGTCCTAGGCGGTTTTGGAGCTTAATTTGGGATCACCAATTGGTCTAAAACATAAAAACACGTTTTTCTCGGAAACGGTGCGTCCTAGGCGGTTTTGGAGCTAAATTTGGGATCACCAATTGGTCTAAAACATAAAAACGCGTTTTTCTCGGAAACGGTGCGTCCTAGGCGGTTTTGGAGCTTAATTTGGAATCACCAATTGGTCTAAAACATAAAAACGCGTTTTTCTCGTAAACGGTGCGTCCTAGGCGGTTTTGAAGCTTAATTTGGGATCACCAATTGGTCTAAAACATAAAAACGCGTTTTTCTCGGGAACGGTGCGTCCTAGGCGGTTTTGGAGCTTAATTTGGGATCACCAATTGGTGTAAAACATAAAAACGCGATTTTCTCGGAAACGGTGCGTCCTAGGCGGTTTTGGAGTTTAATTTGGAATCACCAATTGGTCTAAAACATAAAAACGCGTTTTTCTCGTAAACGGTGCGTCCTAGGCGGTTTTGGAGCTTAATTTGGGATCACCAATTGGTCTAAAACATAAAAACGCGTTTTTCTCGTAAACGGTGCGTCCTAGGCGGTTTTGGAGCTTAATTTGGGATCACCAATTGGACTAAAACATAAAAACGCGTTTTTCTCGGAAACGGTGCGTCCTAGGCGGTTTTGGAGCTTAATTTGGGATCACCAATTGGTGTAAAACATAAAAACGCGATTTTCTCGGAAACGGTGCGTCCTAGGCGGTTTTGGAGTTTAATTTGGAATCACCAATTGGTCTAAAACATAAAAACGCGTTTTTCTCGTAAACGGTGCGTCCTAGGCGGTTTTGGAGCTTAATTTGGGATCACCAATTGGTCTAAAACATAAAAACGCGTTTTTCTCGGAAACGGTGCGTCCTAGGCGGTTTTGGAGCTTAATTTGGGATCACCAATTGGTCTAAAACATAAAAACACGCTTTTCTCGGAAACGGTGCGTCCTAGGCGGTTTTGGAGCTTAATTTGGGATCACCAATTGGTCTAAAACATAAAAACGCGTTTTTCTCGGAAACGGTGCGTCCTAGGCGGTTTTGGAGCTTAATTTGGGACCACCAATTGGTCTAAAACATAAAAACGCGTTTTTCTCGGAAACGGTGCGTCCTAGGCGGTTTTGGAGCTTAATTTGGGTTCACCAATTGGTCTAAAACATAAAAACGCGTTTTTCTCGGGAACGGTGCGTCCTAGGCGGTTTTGGAGCTTAATTTGGGATCACCAATTGGTCTAAAACATAAAAACGCGTTTTTCTCGGAAACGGTGCGTCCTAGGCGGTTTTGGAGCTTAATTTGGGATCACCAATTGGTGTAAAACATAAAAACGCGATTTTCTCGGAAACGGTGCGTCCTAGGCGGTTTTGGAGTTTAATTTGGAATCACCAATTGGTCTAAAACATAAAAACGCGTTTTTCTCGTAAACGGTGCGTCCTAGGCGGTTTTGGAGCTTAATTTGGGATCACCAATTGGCCTAAAACATAAAAAAGCGTTTTTCTCGGAAACGGTGCGTCCTAGGCGGTTTTGGAGCTTAATTTGGGATCACCAATTGGTCTAAAACATGAAAACACGTTTTTCTCGGAAACGGTGCGTCCTAGGCGGTTTTGGAGCTTAATTTGGGATCACCAATTGGTCTAAAACATAAAAACGCGTTTTTCTCGGAAACGGTGCGTCCTAGGCGGTTTTGGAGCTTAATTTGGGATCACCAATTGGTCTAAAACATAAAAACACGTTTTTCTCGGAAACGGTGCGTCCTAGGCGGTTTTGGAGCTTAATTTGGGATCACCAATTGGTCTAAAACATAAAAACGCGTTTTTCTCGGAAACGGTGCGTCCTAGGCGGTTTTGGAGCTTAATTTGGGATCACCAATTGGTCTAAAACATAAAAACGCGTTTTTCTCGTAAACGGTGCGTCGTAGGCGGTTTTGGAGCTTAATTTGGGATTACCAATTGGTCTAAAACATAAAAACGCGTTTTTCTCGGGAACGGTGCGTCCTAGGCGGTTTTGGAGCTTAATTTGGGATCACCAATTGGTCTAAAACATAAAAACGCGTTTTTCTCGGAAACGGTGCGTCCTAGGCGGTTTTGGAGCTTAATTTGGGATCACCAATTGGTGTAAAACATAAAAACGCGATTTTCTCGGAAACGGTGCGTCCTAGGCGGTTTTGGAGTTTAATTTGGAATCACCAATTGGTCTAAAACATAAAAACGCGTTTTTCTCGTAAACGGTGCGTCCTAGGCGGTTTTGGAGCTTAATTTGGGATCACCAATTGGTCTAAAACATAAAAACGCGTTTTTCTCGTAACGGTGCGTCCTAGGCGGTTTTGGAGCTTAATTTGGGATCACCAATTGGTCTAAAACATAAAAACGCGTTTTTCTCGGAAAGGGTGCGTCCTAGGCGGTTTTGGAGCTTAATTTGGGATCACCAATTGGTGTAAAACATAAAAACGCGATTTTCTCGGAAACGGTGCGTCCTAGGCGGTTTTGGAGTTTAATTTGGAATCACCAATTGGTCTAAAACATAAAAACGCGTTTTTCTCGGAAACGGTGCGTCCTAGGCGGTTTTGGAGCTTAATTTGGGATCACCAATTGGTCTAAAACCTAAAAACGCGTTTTCCTCGTAAACGGTGCGTCCTAGGCGGTTTTGGAGCTTAATTTGGGATCACCAATTGGTCTAAATCATAAAAACGCGTTTTTCTCGGAAACGGTGCGTCCTAGGCGGTTTTGGAGCTTAATTTGGGATCACCAATTGGTCTAAAACCTAAAAACGCGTTTTTCTCGTAAACTGTGCGTCCTAGGCGGTTTTGGAGCTTAATTTGGAACACCAATTGGTCTAAAATATAAAAACGCGTTTTTCTCGGAAACGGTGCGTCCTAGGCGGTTTTGGAGCTTAATTTGGGATCACCAATTGGTCTAAAACATAAAAACGCGTTTTTCTCGTAAACGGTGCGTCCTAGGCGGTTTTGGAGCTTAATTTGGGTTCACCAATTGGTCTAAAACATAAAAACGCGTTTTTCTCGTAAACGGTGCGTCCTAGGCGGTTTTGGAGCTTAATTTGGAATCACCAATTGGTCTAAATCATAAAAACGCGTTTTTCTCGTAAACGGTGCGTTCTAGGCGGTTTTGGAGCTTAATTTGGGATCACCAATTGACCTAAAACATAAAAACGCGTTTTTCTCGGAAACGGTGCGCCCCATGCAGTTTTGGAGCTTGTTATGTATAAAAACTTGGCATTCCCAAATTTCCCACAAATTGGAAATTCCTTAACGGAAAACTTTTTAAATTCAACATTTTCAACAAAAAAAAACCAAAAGTCCTAAACGGAAAATTTTACAAAAATTATCTCATGACAAATCCAAGTTGTAATAGGATACTTCCCTTCAAGGGAAACGACGAAGGCAAAAGCAACTTGAGCTTTTTCGTCAGCGAGATAATTTTCGCAAACATTTAAACATGTGCAACCAAAATGTGGGAATCCAAAATGCAATCCAGCAATTTTTGCATGTAAAATTGCAATTAAGCAATTACCTGGACACTTCTTGAGGGTAATCAAATAATTTTAAAAAAAAGATACAGGGAGTCCTATTTGAACTTCGGTCCCGAGTGGACCTCGGACATCCAATAATTATAAATAACAAAAAAGTAAAAGAAAAGTGAAAAGCGCGGTCGCGGTGGTGACTTCGGCGCCGTGGTGGTTGCTCTGGCACCGTGGCGGTTGCCCGAGTTAAAAGTAATTTAAAAAAAAAAACAAAGCTAAAAAAACAAAAACGGTGTGTACAAATAAAGTTATTATTTAAAAAATGTGATTATATTAGAAATATGTAGTTGAGTGAAGTTGCATAAAATTGCATATCTTTGAATAAATGTATTATGAATAATTAAAACTTAATACCTCTTAACATAAAGTGAAGTTTTTATCTAACATGAATTTTTATACAACAAAATGAACGTGAATATTTATAGAACAAAGTTTTTATATAACGAAAACAAATATACAACAAGCTTAATTTGGGATCACCAATTGGTCTAAAACATAAAAACGCGTTTTTCTCATAAACGGTGCGTCCTAGGCGGTTTTGGAGCTTAATTTGGGATCACCAATTGGTCTAAAACATAAAAACGCGTTTTTCTCGTAAACGGTGCGTCCTAGGCGGTTTTGGAGCTTAATTTGGGATCACCAATTGGTCTAAAACATAAAAACGCGTTTTTCTCGGGAACGGTGCGACCTAGGCGGTTTTGGAGCTTAATTTGGGATCACCAATTGGTCTAAAACATAAAAACGCGTTTTTCTCGGAAACGGTGCGTCCTAGGCGGTTTTGGAGCTTAATTTGGGATCACCAATTGGTCTAAAACATAAAAACGCGTTTTTCTCGTAAACGGTGCGTCCTAGGCGGTTTTGGAGCTTAATTTGGGATCACCAATTGGTCTAAAACATAAAAACGCGTTTTTCTCGGAAACGGTGCGTCCTAGGCGGTTTTGGAGCTTAATTTGGGAGCACCAATTGGTTTAAAACATAAAAACGCGTTTTTCTCGGAAACGGTGCGTCCTAGGCGGTTTTGGAGCTTAATTTGGGATCACCACTTGGTCTAAAACATAAAAACGCGTTTTTCTCGGAAACGGTGCGTCCTAGGTGGTTTTGGAGCTTAATTTGGGACCACCAATTGGTCTAAAACATAAAAACGCGTTTTTCTCGGAAACGGTGCGTCCTAGGCGGTTTTGGAGCTTAATTTGGGACCACCAATTGGTCTAAAACATAAAAACGCGTTTTTCTCGGAAACGGTGCGTCCTAGGCGGTTTTGGAGCTTAATTTGGAATCACCAATTGGTCTAAAACATAAAAACGCGTTTTTCTCGGAAACGGTGCGTCCTAGGCGGTTTTGGAGCTTAATTTGGGATCACCAATTGGTCTAAAACATAAAAACGCGTTTTTCTCGTAAACGGTGCGTCCTAGGCGGTTTTGGAGCTTAATTTGGAATCACCAATTGGTCTAAAACATAAAAACGCGTTTTTCTCGGAAACGGTGCGTCCTAGGCGGTTTTGGAGCTTAATTTGGGACCACCAATTGGTCTAAAACATAAAAACGCGTTTTTCTCGGAAACGGTGCGTCCTAGGCGGTTTTGGAGCTTAATTTGGAATCACCAATTGGTCTAAAACATAAAAACGCGTTTTTCTCGTAAACGGTGCGTCCTAGGCGGTTTTATTGGGATTTCGTTTAACTGTTCGATCAAATTGTTCTTCACACGTTCTGTTTTCTTCAGACACAGGTCTCAATGCTGTTTCTTCAATTTCCCAAAACTTTCGAAGCTGCGAATCGACATCTACCCTTGAAATCATGGATGTAATTTTTCTGGTTGCTTCGCTCTGAGGAATTGGTCCAGACAGTATCCAGCCAAATTCAGTTTTTTGAGTTAACGTTCCACCTTTAGTTTTTCTAATGCTGTTCATTAGGATGTCTCCAAATACGTCTGCGCCCAATATCATGTCAACTTGTCCAGGGGTATGGTATGTTGGGTCTGCGAGGATGAGATTACTCCAATTGGTACGCTCTTCGCTAACGAAATACTTTTGTGGTTGGTCGCTCGTCACTGATGGAAGTATTAGAGCTTCACACTGCAGTTTGAAGTTGGAAGGAAATCTCGGAATGAGTTCCACTAGAATTTTGCTGTGAGATGTCCCAGCCGGGCACTCGTTCGTTCCTGTAATATCTGAATATATTTTCACTCTTGGAACTCCTAGTGCTTGTGCCGCATTCTCCGTTATGAGGGTGGCCTGTGACCCGGGATCTACCAATACTCTTAGATACTCATAGCTGTTCCTGATGGTTTTGGCTCGTACTAGTGCTGTTGCCAGTATTACATTACAAGATTTCCTTATAACGTGTGAATCAACTGTGCATTGAGATGTAGTGAGGTGTGATGACATTACTCTCGGTACATCTTCTTGTTTTGCTGTAGGATTTCTTGCCTCTTGGTGAATTAATGTGTGGTGTTGCTGCTTACAGATGTTGCATCGACATTGACTGTGACAGGGGTCGTTCGTGCCATGGTTCAAACAGTTGGAACATGTTTTACTCTGCCGGACGAAGTTGAGCTTGTCTGCTAATTTCAATGCTTTGAATTCTTGACATACGTATATACTGTGCTGCCCATTACAGTATCGACACTCTGTAGTACTAGTGTGATAACTTTTTATTTGGTGGTTACCTCGTGACTGTACATGGTTTACGATGCGGCTGCTTTCAGTTTTCTTCCTAGGCTCTGCAATTACTTCTAGTGCTTGAAATCTAGTTTCCAGGAACTTCAGTATGTCCTCTAATTGCGGTATCTCTCGAGGCTCGTTCAATGATTGCTCGTACGCTTTATAGTCTCTGGATCCATCTTTCTTCGTATAATATGTGCTATGAAGGGTTCCCAGGGTGGGGTTTCTAGCTGTAGGCTGTTAATTCCATGTAGGCATTCTTTTATCAGGTCATGCAATTGTTTTATTGCTTTGGCAGAATCGGTAATTAATGCTGGTTGATCCAGAATTGCATCTGAAAAGGTGGAAAATATTTTCCGTTTATTATTAAACCTGCTTGTTACTAGGCTCCATGCTGCTTCATAACTAGATTCGCTGCTTGCCAAGTGTTGGATAAGTTTGTGCGCCTCTCCAGTCAGCGATGTTTGCAAGTAATGCATTTTCTCAGCATTACCTAAACGCTTGTTGTTGTGGATTAGTCTGCAGAATATATTTTCAAAGTATTTCCAGGCCTTATAGTCTCCGTCAAAGTTCGGAATTTTTATTTGGGGTAGTTTCGTCTTTGTCGCATCCTCAATCTGACTGTTTTCTTCTATCACATCTTGTAGTTCTATCATGGTTTCTTGGTATATTTCTTCAAGGGTTTCATATTGCTCCTCCTTGAAGTACTGATGCGACAGCTCTCCCTCTTCTGCAAACGTCAAGATTTCTTCGTGCAATTCTTGTACAGCGTCCCATTGCGTTGTTAACTGCTTGATTTTAAATTCGCAGTACGTCTTTGTTTTCGCTTGGCCTCTCTCTACTACTTCATCAAGTATTCTTCTAATGTTGCTCATTTTGACACTCTGTTTCTTGAGACGCAATGTCTTCTCCTCTAAGTCATCGTTAAATTTTATGTTGAACTTTGTTCCAGTGGTGTTTGCTGCGGTCTCGACCGGCTGCTCGTTCAGTTTTTGTTGATACTCTCTCAGTAGTTCCTTAGCCTCATCGTATTTACTTTTCACTTGAATATAAAAATTCTGAGTGAAATACTGCTCCGATGGTCTGTCCAATTCTTCCAGGTGGTTGTGGTTTTCTTGGAATTTTTTCCAGGAACTGTCGAATTCCGCTAGTCTCCTCTCTATATAGGTTTTATTAATCGAGTTAATCTTCTAGCTCAGAAGTACACTTCTCAGCTGGGCTGAGAAACGGGCCACGCTTATGTGCAGGGACCGAATCCGGCCGAAAGCACCAAAAAAGGTATAAGAAGAAAAAACACCGCAAAACGAGCATGCGACCGAAAATGCGGGTTCCTTCTCAACCCTCGCCGGCACTCCTGTACCGAGCCGGTCCGGTCCCTGCACACAAACGCGGTCACATTTACCACTGCACAGTGGGTCGGCTAAGACATGCAAACACAAAACAAAAAACAATGCAACATTTAAGAGCACAAAACATCAAACAGAGAAGCGTGCAAAGACAATGAAAACGTGGGACACACAAGGAGTCACGCCACATTAAAAAGAGTCCTTTTAAGGACATCTTCGCTAGTTTGCATGCTAAAAACACTCGCATTTTTGTTAACATTTATAAGCATGCGGTTAACTGGTTCGTACATCCCATAATTGGTATTAGAGGAATTAATGTACAAGAGAGGTGGACCTCCCAGGTTGTAGTTGTTCACTCTAAATGAAGTACGGGTTCGTAGGAAGCCTGAATCAACTTTGTCATTCAACAAACGATGAACGAATATAACGTCAGCGACCTCGCGACGCTTATGGAGAGAGCTCAAGTTGAGCAATTTAAGTCTGTTCACATAAGGCGGAAGAATAAGTGGGTCATCCCACGGGAGGTGACTGAGTGAGTATCTTTCCTCACAATGCTCTCTTTCCTCATATTTGGAAGGGCACGGCTGATGTCCTCCCCTAGCTGCCTTTGTTCCTCTGCTAATTCCGAAAATAGCTCCATTTTGGTATTTCAGACTTGGTGATTTGGTTTCTTTTTAAGCTCGCGATGCGAGTTGTGTGTAGGTTTCTTGATTCTTAAAAGGTTCGAAGGACCAATGTATAGCTCACTGGTATGAGCTGGACTGTATTTTTGTACGTAGGAGATTAGGACTGCACAACCTAATCAATTTAGTAGCAGTTTTTTGTTTGGAATACAATAATAAACTCGGAGTTACTTGGATAACTGATTTTTAATTTTCAACAACTTAATTTATATCGTTCAACAATATGCTAAATAATCATTTTTTTGTCAATTAAATTTTTATTTATTAATCATCACAACAACAAGTCAATAAGTTATTGACTTGTTGCGTGGTTGCGGTGACCCACTAATTATTTATAATTCGTTAGCACGAATGGCTTTGCCGCATCGCAAAGGATATTAATTATGACGATATAATTAATGGCTTTGCTCAAATGAAAGCTAGAAGAGTACAATTAAATGAAAATTAAATATTCTTACAATATAAATAATGAAATATATTTTTGTGTACAATAAATTTTTTATATGATATCTATTTGAACTATAACTACTTTTTCCCAAAAAATATAGGGGCCCTAAAAAATTTTTTGCGCAGGGCCCTAAAAAGGCTAGTTACGGCGCTGCCCCCGATACCGATTTTAAATGGGTTCAGAAAACATTTCCAAAATTCATCTGCCATTTTGATTTTTCAAATTTTGACCACAGAATCGTCAATTGTGGCCCTAAAAACCCCCAATACCGATTTTCAATGGAATTGGAACACAATTGAAAAATTCGTCCGCCATCTTGGAACCGCCATCTTGATTTTTTTACAAAATTGTCAGATTGCACTGACACGTTAAAAAGTTGAAAAAGCTGTCGCAAGATTTGAACCAACCAAATATACGAGGTCAAGCTAAATAAAACCATTAATATCTTGTTCATTGTTTTATTTTCCCAAATAATAACAGTAAATATTTTGCATTATATATTCAAACTAATTTCTGATTGAATAATTATATTAAGTTTTAACCATTCAAAATCATTGGTAAAACAGTAAATAATAATCGCTTGTTATTGTACAGTTGCCATATAGCTTTATTATTATCTTGGCCAGTTTCACACGGGCAGACAAACAACCAAGAAAAATCTTCTGAAAAAGTCGGCCCGTGTAAAACTGGCCCTTAGAAACTCGCGCTTAGGTGATGAATAGAACACGGATCGGATTTCCCTCCATAGCCTCACGACAGAGCCCCTCACCAAGCAACTACGAATCTTCTTATACCTACAAAAAGCCCAAACCTTCGCTTGGCTGATGAATCGTACATGAAATTTATTTCCCTCCATAGCCTCAGGATAAAAACCCCCTCAACAATCGACATCGTGAACAGATATCAGCTAAAGAATGGGAGTTGAAATGCTTGCCCTCCATACCCCTTCGCCCATATTCTCCGTCACCGTCTTGCGTTGCGTCTCGCGTCTTGATAAAAATTCACTCTCATAATATTTTCCGAAGTATAACTTCAAAAATTTAAATGTTATCCACAAAACCATATAAAAACTGTCAACTTATTCATTCCATTTTAACTAATTTTACATCCCACATAATGCCGGGTTTACACGAATGACAAAAAATACAATAGTCATAAACTTTTGTCATTGATAATGACATTGCCATTTATACGGCGCAAATAATGACAAATAATGACTTGTGTGGAGCATTGTCATTAAATGGGATTAGTTTATGACGAGTTGTCATTTTAAGAATGACAAAAGCATCAAAAAATATATTTGCACGAAAGACAGATTATGACGAGTCGGACAATGACAAAAGTGACAATTTGGTTAAGACAGAATACAATTTTTTGTGTTACGGGTGCTTTGAATAAGGTGCATAAGGCCTGTGAAATTTCTGAAGAAGCAACGAATCGAAAACCTTGGATTATGGAAGAGAACAAAAGATTATCAGCAGCTTGTTTTGCCGCTGTCGTGTTTATGGAAAAGGAGGAGGACGAAGAAACCTGGTATGCTGCTAAACGAAGGAAGCAAAGTACTGAATGGATCGGTCCATGTTTATAGCAAGAGGCTTCCATGAGACATTAGGTTTTCAACTTATGGTCATATACTAGCTTATTAAGTTAAGCGTTTCCGTGTGTAGTGTTACCTATTATGATCATAAACGATGTTTGTGAACGTCATTTTATAATCTCATAAATTAAATTATTAATTTTATAAGCTTTAAATATTTAGACTATATTTTCTCAACGACTTAAGCATAATTGGGATTTCCAACTGGAAGAGAAAGACGCAGGACGGAGAACGTTGGAATAAAATTCTTGAGGAAGCCAAGGCTCACAGAGGGCTGTAGCGCCATTGATGATAATGATGGTATTTTCTCAAACTAACTCATGTCAAAAGCTTGCACATATGAGATTTGTCGTGTGTCAACCTCAAAAGTTATTAACATAAATAAAAATGGCCATAAAAGATATGATCATAAATTGCGGTCGTGTGTTGCCGGTATTACACACGGTTCATAGAACACAAGGGTCATTTTGGACCTCAACACCTCCGATAGTTATAATTTTTGTTATATTTGTTATTCTGGTGGAAACTAAGAAAAAAGCAAATATCTTGAAGAAGAAAATATTTTGTCTTAAAAGACATTAGCAAAATACGTTAACAGGAATTAACAACTGCAAATAAATAGATTGAGTTTTTAAAACATTTTGTATAACTCAATTTCAAACTGAAGGAAATCACAATGTACAAAAATTTTATTTCAATATGATCCCAATGTCGTCCCATCCTAAACTTTGTCATATACGTAGGTACGGGCGAGTTTCATTTTTACTCGGATAGTCAAACAACAAACAGAAACTTAATTATTCTGATTTTTACAAATCTATATAATAAAAGGGAAAGTTTGTCTGTCTATCTGTAAATGTTTAATAGACTCCGAAACCGCTTATCTGATTGGCATGAATTTTTGAACAATTTTTGCTCTATCTTCAACACATCGGGTAGCTGTAGTGTACCGATATCCGTAAAATTCGAACTTTTGTATGGGAGGTACTCTTCGAATCACTGCTAAGAGCTCAGATCCATTTTATTTTGGACTTTTTCCGAAAAAAATACAATTCACAAAGTTTCAGATCGATCGGAGGTGATTTACGTGTAGTTGCCGTACAATTTTAAAAATAATCGTACGACAAAATCATGCAACGTGTAGCCAAAGGAAATAAGTCCAATCAATCTACACAAATCCATCTAATAATTGCCATCAGGAAAAAAAATATGGTTATATAGGAAAAAAAAATTCTAAATAAGATAGTGTTTTTTTTTAATTTGGAATGGCGAACCTAACCTAAAAAATTCCGGAAAATGAAAAAAACGCTTTTTTGCGAATAACAAAAAAACTCGAGCTCGGATCTAACAAAAATAAAATTATAAAGTTGTAGGTATTCAAATTATCTTTCGATTGATATATATATATAAAGTTATAGGTTAGAGCACAAAACATAGAGAAAAATTCAAAAAACTGTTAAAAATCAAGTTTTTTTAATTTGTTTATAACTTTTGTTCAACGCAACTTAGATATTTGTTATTTGGCAAAAATATTGCTTCTTGTTAGCTGAAGAAACAGTGGTATTTTTGTTGCGAAATATTGAACACTTTTCTTAAAATTTCACTTTTTGTTAAAAAAGGCGTTCTTCTAAAAACGCTCCTCTTGGTCTGCGGATTCTTCTAGAGTACCGTTCTATATCTTAAAATTTTCTTCGAAACTTATCACTATCACGTCCAAGTAACAAAAGATCTATTTAAAGGTTTTGGCCCCCAAAAACATATTAATACTGAAAAAACAGGCTCAAAAAGTTAGTTTTTACAATCGAACGCAATTTGATTTTTACCTCGATTCGAATGCAGAAAAGATTGAACTCGCAGTGACATCATCGAGAATATCATCAACTCTACTTGATGGTGGATGTACAGAAATCTGGCTCCCATTGAATTAAAACCACCTACATGTAACATAGTAACATCACCAAAAACTCCGGTATTGCCACAATCCTTAACACGTGCAATATTGTAATTTGGGACGAATGCACCATAACCCATAAAAAATCGCTCGAAACGCTTGACAGGACTTTGCGAGATTTCCGAGGAAAAAACCATGCGTGTCCATTTGCTACAAGATGCCTCTGCTCAAACATTTTCAAAACAAGTTTTAGACATTGGAAATGGCGAAGTTCCAATCGATATCAGAACAAAAGAAATTTCGTTTCCGCAAAAATTTTACCAAATGCAGCCAAATATTCAAAACGTTGTGGACAAGGAATTTAACAACGCACTTCAAAAATCCAGAGAATCCAGATCGAAGAATGACGATGCCAACAAACTTAATGAACAAATTCAAATGGAACTGCTCGGAAAAACTGTTAATTACTGTTATATATCCTTTTCGGTTCGGCCCTATTATATATCCTTTCGTCCGGCCAGTCAATTCCATATAATTAAAACATTGTCTTGAAACATTAAATGGTTGATCGTTTATTAAATACGACTAGTAGTCCAGTCAAAATAGACATTTGACACATATATAAATGGTCACTTGCTGAAAATTGGTACACACCTTAAAAACATCATTATACATAAAATGTCGAGACTGACACGCGATCGGTCAGGAGGAAATTTTTTTATTCAAGGTCAAAAGGTCAAAATGTCAGTTTTTTGCAAATCTCTCTTAAACGGTAAGTCTTATCATAAAATAGTGTTCACAAAGTTTGTAGATTAAGCGATTATCTACAAAATAATATATTATACATTTTCCCGTACGAATTGTCATTCATGAGATATCGCCGTTTTAAAGATTTAAAATACTCATAGGCCTTCCGCACACTTGTCCATAACATCAAAACAAAACCGGTTTTATAGGCAAGGGGTCGCAGGGAAGACCGTTTCTCTTCCATAATTTTCCATCATTTGTTCACTCAAACATTTTCTGGTTTCACCGTCCATTACACCAACACAAGCATATTTTCGTTCTCAGTAAAGCTGCTTCGCTGTGCTTGCCATAGGCCCTTCGCAGACTTGTCCATAATTTAAAACCGGTTTTAATATGAGTTCAATAATACACTCGGAACTCACTTTTCTCCATCATTTTCGTGTAACGATTGTAATGCCTATGTAGTAGTGTGGGGTGCAAGCACAGCGAAGCAGCTTTACTTGAGAACGAAAATATGCTTGGGTTAGTGTAATGGACGGTGAAACCAGAAAATGTTTGGGTGAACAAATGATGGAAAATTATGGAAGAAAAGTTGTCTTCCCTGCGACCCCTTGCCTATAAAACCGGTTTTTGTTTTGATGTTATGGACAAGTGTGCGGAAGGCCATATGCACTCATTCGCGACTTGCAAAGGTCATCAGACGTTCAATAAATCCTTTGTTGGCCTACGCAGCTAATATTTTCAGGGGTGATTCCTGGATGTGTTTGGAGAAAAAAATTGTTCTAGAGAGGGCGTCTATCCCCACTATCCACTAAAATACAGGGTGTTTAAGAAAAAAAAAATTTTTTTTTTTAAATTTACTTAAACTTCAATTACTCCTAGACTAATTATCGTAAAGCAACAAAACTAGGCTCATCTTAAAGGTAAATGTGTATTCTTTAATTTGGTATAAAGATCAAAAAGCTGAGTGACTCCGTTTAGAATATATGTAGGTACAAATTGTGAAATCGGCGAAATGAAGTGGTCTTCTAATTGTTCTTTTGGATCTCCTTAGTGGTGCTGGTGTTGCTGCAATCAATCAATCAATCAATCTGAAATATTTCTTTAAATTTATCAAATGATTTTTGAGAATTTTGGCTCCAGTTCCACTTAACATCTTTACGTAGTAACTGATCTAATGGTTCTCTTATTGGTTGAATGTTATGGATAAATTTTCCATAATAATTTATGGCGCCTAAGAACGATCTTAGTTGGGTTATATTTGATGGTGGGGCGTGGGGCATCTCTCGTATACATTCAACCTTTTGTGGATCTGGTTGAATGCCCTTGCTATTGATAATATGTCCCAGGAACTTGACCTCGTTCATTAGAAACTCACATTTCTCCCGCTTTAGTACAAACCCAAAATCTTCTATCTTTTGGAATAATTTTGTTAGGTGTTGTAAATGTTCTTCAAGCGTTTCGCTTGCGACAATCAAGTCGTCCAAATAACCACTAACAAAAGGTAAATCCGCGATCATAGCATCAATTATTCTTCGAAATTCCCCCTGGTGCTGTTTTCACGCCAAAAGGAAGACGTTTAAATAAAAATAAACCACGATGCGTATTGATTGTTAATAGCTTCTGCGAATCTTCATGTACCTCTAACTGAAAATACGCATCCGAAAAATCAATAACGCTGAAGAAGTTTTTACCTGCTAATTTGGCGAAAATATCATCTGGTATTGGTAGTGGGTATTTATTTGGTTGTAGTGCATTATTAAGTCCAGTTGAATAGTCTGCACAAATACGAATTTTCCCTGTAGGTTTTTTCACTACAACGATAGGTGCTGCCCAAGAAGAGAAATCGACTTGTTCGATTATTCCATTCTTTTGTAATCTGGATAATTCTTCTTCAATCTGCGGAAGTGCTGAATATGAAAGTGGTCTTTTTTTAATGTAGACTGGTTTCGCTCCTTCTTTTAAATGTAACTGCACCTTTGTTTTAGAACATAGACCTAAAGTCGATTTAAATATTTTTGGAAAATTTTCCTTTAATGCCTGCTTCATTTGATTTTGTGCGCTTCATTTGATTTTACTAGCCGGCACATCGCGTTGATTGGTTTTGACCATAGATTAAAGAGTGCTAACCATTCTATTCCAAATAGATTTAGGTTAGGAGCTTCTGTAATATAGCAAGTTCCTTGCTTGGTGATACCATTTACTGTAATGTTACACCTGAATTCATGGGTTAATTTCAATCTTTCATCTGATGCGTTATTGGCTGTAAAAGTTGTGTCCGTCGCAGATGGTTTACCAATATCACACCATGTATCATATGAAATGATAGAAATATCAGATGCCGTGTCTAATTGCAGTTTCACCGGCTTGTCATTTAACAATACTTTAATAAATTTTCTTTTATCCGCACAGTTTATTTTGTTAACTGACACTATCACATTTGCATTGGCTTTATATTTGTCATAATGTTCGGACTTGTAGTTGCTGTTTTTATATTGAGCCTTTTTGTTCTTTGTTTTTGTTTTCTGAGTACTTCTACAATATCCTTCCTTATGACCCACTTCTTTACAAATGTGGTTTAAAAGTTACACTCTTTAGCAAAATGCATACCTCGACAATTCCAACAAGGATATTTTGGCTTATTATTGACTTTATTTTGTGTATTATCAATATGCTTGTGCCTCGTGCCTTGAAATTTCCGCTGTTCGACCTTGTTAACATTAGTTTGAATTGGCTTTTCAACTAATGTTGCTTCTACCTTAAGTGTGATGATGCGTTGACACTCATTCACTAGCTCATGCAAAGTCACAGGATTATTCTCCGTATGTTTTTCCAATTTCTGGAGTAGCCTTACACGAAGATCCTGATGTGATTTCAAGCCACAAATGTGATTTACGAATCCATCACAGCTGCGATTTACGAATCCAGTATATGTAACGAAATCATCGTGATCCTTGTTTTTTATTTGGAGGCAGTTATATCTTCTACTAAATATAGTTAATTGCAACCCTAAGATTTCTTTTAACATTTTGACTGTTTGTACCCAGTCATAATCTTTTGTTGCTTTGGGAAGTATTTAGTTGATATACTTGCTATGAGATTTTTGATCTAATTTACGTAGCAATAGGCGCACTTTAGCTTTCTCATCTAAAATGTCATCTGCTGCTGTAAATACGTCCTCGTACCTGCAATACCATTTGTCGAACGTTACTCCATTTTCGGGGTCATATACAAAATCTTGCATTGTATTCGCAAATGACTCCATTGTGCTTCAATTCTGTTATATATCCTTTTGGTCCGGCCAGTCAATACCATATAATTAAAACATTGTCTTGAAACATTAAATAGTTGATCGTTTATTAAATACGACTAGATAGAAACATAATATCTTTTGAACTGCCACATAATAATAATTAATTAACGTCATAGCCTACTAACATAGCTCAATAATATTAACTGTTATAATTTATCGAGTTGCCAACAATTACAAATCGATTGACACAGTAATGGACGAAGAACAAGCAGTCAAATATCCAATTGAATTTCTTAATTTTTTGGAGCCACCAGGCATGTGCTATTGACATAGAATGTTGGATCACCTGTGATGCTAATTGGTAATTTTAACGCGCCAAAGGCCAAAAGCTATGCAACGGAACAAGACTTGTCATCAAAAAATTAATACCGAATTGGATCGAAGCAAGAAACTTCAACGGTAGGGTAAATTCGAAGGGGACGACGTCCTAATTCCAGGTATACCAAAGATTTCCAACGATATACCTTTCGAGGTTAAGCGGCTTCAGTTACCTTTGCGCTTTGCCTTCGTGATCACCATAAACAAAGCACAAAGTCAATCGTTGACTATTGCTGGATTGAATTTAGAAAATTCCTGTTTTTCACACGGCCAATTGTATGTTGCCTGTTCGCGAGTTGGTACACCAACAAATTTATATATTTATACACCAAACAAAAAAAACAAAAATATTTTGTATACGTGTTCTTTATTTGAGCGTAGCATCGCATGACGGATATGAAATCCAAAATACAGAAAAGTAGTCGTTCTTTGAGACACTTCATCTGTGTATGAAATTTCGTCTTCTTCTATATATGCTTAAAACAGTAACTGAGCTGGCACACACGGATCATAACGTCAACACTAAAAAACCGGTTTTCTAGTTTTCTAGTAGATTTAATAAAAGCTCTTTACAACAACTCCAAATGCAGGGTTCTTCACAATGGAAAATTATCCGACAGCTTTGAAGTGAGCTCAGGAGTACAACAAGGATGCCTACTTTCACCATTACTATTTCTTATAGTAATAAATGACATGACTACGCGGATGATATCTGTTTGCTGGCCCACAGACACCAGGACCTTAAAAACATGTTAAATAATTTCGCAACAGAAAGTAGTTCAGCAGGATTAAGGCTAAATCCGACTAAAACCAAAGAAATGCGGATAAATGCAAACACCATTGAACGCACAGCGCTGAATAACCGTGAAGTGGAATTGGTAGATAAATTCTGTTACCTCAGTAGTATCATTACCGAAAACGGCGGTGCAGAAGAAGATGTCAGTTCCAGAATAAATAAAGCACGAAGCGCATACGCATGCCTGTCTTATATATGGAGATTTCAATTAACACCAAATTGCGGCTGTTCAACTCCAACGTTAAGGCAGTTCTTTTGTATGGTCGCGAAACACGGAAATTCACCCAATTAATCACAAGGGGCCTACGTTTTCATCAACAGGTGCCTACGCCGTATCCTAAAAATCCGCTGGCAAGATAGAGTTACAAATGAAGAGCTATGGCGCCGTGCCGGCCAAGAAAGGATAGACGACCAAATCAGGCGAAGGAAATGGAATTGGATTGGCCACACCTTGCGACGCGAAACCGAGAATCTAGCCAAACAGGCCCTCGACTGGAATCCGTCGAGCCAGAAGACCTATAACAACTTGGAGGAGAACTCTATTAGCAGAGGCCGCAACAACCGGGAGATCCTCGTCAGAGCTGAGAGCTTTCGCGCAAAACAGAGTCCGCTAGAAGGCAACTGTTTCCGCCCTGTGTCCCATGAGGGATTAAAGGAGCGTTATGTATGTGTGTTGTATGTATGCCAGCACACTACTGACTGACAGACAACGCACAGCCCAAACCGCTGGATCTAAAGGGCTGAAATGTTTCACAGTGCATCCCTATAATGACATAGACATCCACTAAGAAGCGATTTTTCGAAATTCATCGTCTAAAGGGTGAAATGCGGTTGACCCAAACTGCTGGACCTAAAGGGCTCAAATTTTGACAGTACATTCCTTCCTATAAAGACGTGGACATCCACTAACACATTTTCTTTAAACTTAGTAAAAAACCTCAACTGCAAAATAAACGGAAGTTAAGAAACGGAGGCTTATGAGGGCAGCGAGGTGCGCCGGGTTCCAGCTAGTTACTAATATATTTATTTGCACTTTGAATTTTGTTTGTTAAGTAATTATTTTAAATTTCCATTTATTTCCCCAGCTCCATGAAAGTCTTTCGAGTGTTCATTCCTACGGAAAAATATGATTTTCCTAAATTGCCTTTTGATGTTGACTTATTGTCTGACTGATACCCCAATGAAATTGAATTGACTTTGTAGAGAATCCCAGTCGTTGACGGAATTATAGAAGGGCACAAACGTTTCTATAAACAGAGAAAAGAATCTAATAATCGAGGAATTTTTTTCATTCGCTTTTTTATTATATCTCAGTGAGTATTTAGCTCGGTATACGATGAAAATGATTTTATTACTAAAATGTGACATCGAATAAATTCAATATTGAAGTATTGAAGATATCTATTGAATGAAGTTCAAGATGTGTACTCAAAGGATTAACTCAGGTTCCTCATGTCATTGGTATATTCTGAATGATAGTTGAAGGAATGCTTTTCAATCATTTTCCGTACAAATTTGGTTGCGATGGAGTTAGCTCAAGCATTTTTACATTGATGCATTCTTGAGCTAATGTACAAACATTCAGAATCAAGCCAACTTTTTAATATGTTTTCATCGGAATTGAAGTGAATATTACAATCTCTGGAGGGGATAACATGTGGTATACTTCAATGTATAGGTAATATTTGATGTAAACGAGCTTTTTTAACTCGATGCAATAACTTATTTTAAAGTATATTTTCTGTATAGTATACATAAGCAGCACTCCGCATTTAAGATTTTTCAAAATGGTTGCCACATTCCTGTAGCAGCGAGCAATCATAACAAGAGTGATTAGGTGGACTTCAAGGACATGTAAAAGAGTTAAAGATATGAAAGAAGAGATTAGAAATAACATTAAGCAAAAAGTCAAAAAAAATATTAACAAATGCGCGATGGGTATAAATTTTATGCAAAAAACACAAGAGTATGAAAGAAACAGAAGATGTTCCTTGATTCCCCTATTGGAATGTTTACATTAAAATTGAAGAAACACTGGAGCAGATCACGTATGGCTCGCCGACGTTAGTATGTATGCGTGAAAATTCGTGTTGGTACACATTGCGGCCCTATGAATTCACTTGTATTGTCCGTTAAAAAAGGAGCGAATATTGCAAGGCGACGAAATCACTGCCCTTCATTTTTTTATCTTTCTTTCACGAACATTGCATGTAGTGTGAAAGTAATTCCGCCTCCTTTTATCATAGATATTACTTCTTTAATATTTTGACTTTTTCGCTTCCATTGAAATTTTTATCAGCTGATCTCAAGGGCATTGAAACATTTTTAAAAATTTGTTCTAGCTCATCACTCTTATTGTTATCGCTCGCTGCCTGTAATCTCTGATTCTCTTCATGGCGGAAGAGATGATACATCTGATCCATCTCTATTGGAGTAGATTACAGTCAAAATTAAGCATAGGTGCTAACAAATTAATTGGGAATTAATTCTAGCCAAGGAAAGGAATTATGGCGTTTTCATAGAGATGAGGCAGTAATTTAGTTTGGACCCGGCAAACAACTGCATCCTTATGATACTGTAACGTTTTTACAGCTTAACGGGTTCGTTTAGGATTAATTAAGAAATACACTTTTGAATGTTCACACACAAATTCTTTAGTAACTGATTTTTTTTTGCAAAATTAGAAAGGTTGGACAATTTGCTATGAATAATGGTTAGACAATTTTTATGCTGCGGCCTTTACTTTTGAAGTTATTAGCAAGTTTGATGTTAAAATTGGCCTTATTTAGTACTTTTTCATGCAACAACACAATCATGCAATAGAGTTAACCCTTCTAATTCAGAAGGTCCACTTCTTAGCTGGGCCAAGAAAAATTTACCAGCTCAGCACAAGTTGCACTGAGATAGGCTCAACTAAAGCATGCAACATATAAATTGAATATGCAATCCCGAAAGGGTCACATCTCGCACATTTTTATATGCGAGATGTGACCCCCAGAGATTGCACATTCAATTAAAACAGAAAGAAATGTAACACACAAAGAAGCGTGCAAGAAAAGTCAATCAAAGACTCCTTTTAAGGACGTCCTTACTAATGCTCACGCTAAAAACATCACAGCACAGCACAGCACGAGACATCAAATTCAAATTCAAATTCAAATTCAAATAATTTGTTATAAAAGTGCTGAAGATTACAACCTCTTATATAGCACTACACAATAGAACATACAATTCAGGAAAATAAAAACAAAATAACAATAATAATACAAAAAGTGAAGCAAATAACACTAACGAGTAATCAGAACTATGAAAACTTAAATTACAAAACTAAAATTACAAAACTAAAATTACAAAACTAAAATTACAAATAATTTAGAGAATGACATGTGTAGCATCCACAAACATGACTATAATTCTACGTTCCTGATCAATTTGCCGAACACCCCGCTGGATCCCTCAGTCTGCACATAACTCGGAAGAGAATTCCACCTGCGAATAGCCTGGACAAAGAAAGAACGCTCGCCAAAGCGAGAATTACACCTTGGTATAAGGAGCTGAAGACCTCTGTTAGATCTCAAGAGCACTAACTTTTCATGTAGGTAATCTGGGCTCCTAGCATGTATCAGTTTATGAAGAAAGGCAAGCTCACGCCTTGCCCAATAAGTCTCAATGGATGTACCGACAAACGAATTGACGTACGCAGAAATGTGACTTCCTCTGGATAGGTTATAGATATACCTAATGACATCATTAAATGCCACCGTTATTTTCCTCGCACATACAGAATCCAATTTGGGAAAGATAAGGCTACCATACACAAAGTGAGGTAACACTACAGTCCTAGCTAGCTTCATTCGTAATCCAGGAGGCACACTAACCGAGCTAATCCACAGCTGCCTTAAGCTACTATAAATTTTACCCAGAGTCGAACGAACATGACCGCAGCAACTAAAGTTGGAGTTGAGCTGAACACCCAAATTTTTCGCAGAATGTACATAGTCGATAACGGCATTATTTAATACAACAGGTGGTAAGTCTCTTGTGTCGATGAAGTTTCTATAAATAGCTAAGCAAATTGATTTAGATGGATTAAGCAGCAGACCATTGGTCTGAGACCATTCATGAACATATTGCAGGTCTTCGTTTATCCGCACGATACAGTCCTCGACTAGCCCAATCGGACGAGTGAGATACAATTGGACATCATCGGCATATAAGTGGATAGCACAGTTTCGTACTGCTTTTGGTAGGTCATTTATGTACAGGCTGAATAAGAGTGGTCCAAGAATTGAGCCTTGAGGTACACCCAAATATAGAGATGCAGCGGACGAATAGTCATTTCCCACTTTAACAACCTGGGATCTGCCAGTCAGGAGATTATTTATCAGCTTCACAGCCGAGGATGAAAAGTTAAAATCCCTATTAAGCTTACTAAGCAGCTTTTGGTGATTTACCGAGTCAAACGCTTTGCTAAAGTCAAGCAGAACTAATACAGCTAACTGGTCCTTATCGAGTGCCTCGTGGATGTCCGACGTAACTTTTAATAAGGCTGTCTCGCAGCTGTGATTCGGTCGAAAACCAGACTGCCATTTGGATAAGAGATTGTTTTGTTTGACATATTCCATTATTTGGTTGTGCATAACTTTTTCCAAAACTTTCGCAAAGAAGAGTAGTAAACTGATAGGACGAAAATCACCAGGTTCCGACGGGGATGATTTTTTGGGAACAGGAACTACCAATGCCTTTTTCCACTCAGTCGGGAATTGGGAGGTAGTCAAGCAAAAGTTTAAAATATGAACTAAAGGACTCACAATAAAAGGCACTAACAATTTCAGGAATTCGGGTGTTAAAGAGTCGAGTCCTGTGGCATTCGACTTGATAGAGTGTATAGTTGCAAGTATTTCAGAAGCCTCAGTGCATCTAAAACTAAACCCCACATCAGCCAGGTCATTTGAATCTTGACACAGAATGTCAGACTGTTGAACGCTTCTATCCACAAAGAAGTTATTTAGCACATTTGGATCCATAGCAATTTTGCTATCATCACTGCCATGTATTCCCAGATTGCGGATATTCCTCCATAACTTTTTCGAAGGCTGATTGGTATCCAACTTAGAGGCAAAATATGCACTTTTTGACGAGCGAATCATAGCTGTTACCCTATTACGCACAGCTTTATATCTGCTATATATCAATGCTTCCTTGCTTCTACGGTAGTGCTTAATGAGGTAATCTCTCTCAGCCATTGCACGATGGATGTCATCAGTAATCCAAGGGCACCTTCGCAAATGTACAAAAGCCTGAAAATTAGAAAATATATAAAAAAGGACGTTTTTCATTCATAATTTGTAAAATTTTTAAATAATGATTAACCCGCACTCGCGATTGATTAAATGACAGCAAGTGATTTGATAAGAAGGATGAGGAGCCAATTCTCCGCTCACTTTTTAAAATATACAATGGGTTACAAAATTAAGCAAAGATTAACAATTAAATTGAAATTATGCAAAACCAACATTGTTTTCTGTTTCTTTAAAAGTCAGTTTATTCATCATAAATTTTAGGCCAGACAACCTATCAGTTGCGGAAGAATACTTGTTGTTGTATTTGTATATAATCTATCCGATACCTGAAGCAGAAAATCTAAGTTTTTCCAAGTTACCTAAGAAACGTTTTTCAAAAACCAAAACATTTTTAAAACAATAAAATTTTATTATTCTTGTAAAATGAAAAAATGAACATTTTATAAAAAAGGTTTGCAAAACAATTCCTTTAGTCATAAATTTACCTTTCGGTGGCCGTTTATTTCGAAGGGGTTTTAAATTTTTATGGGAGCTTATGGTTTTCCAAGAATATCGTTAACGACTTCTTATAAAAGTGAGGGATTTTGCAAATATGTATATAACTCTGCAAAATTAATCTACTTCATTGTTATTTTATTATTCTTGTAACTGAAAAAAGTTAGTTGAAAAAATTAAGACATTTTATAAAAAAGGTTAGCAAAAAAATTTCCTTTAGTCATAAATTTACTTGTTGGTGGGCGTTTATTACAAAGGGTTTTTTAATTTTTATGTGAGCTTATTATTTTCCAAGAATATCGTTATTCACTTCTTAAAAAAGTCAGGGATTTTGCAAATAACTCTGCAAAATTAACCTACTTCATTGTTATTTTGTTATTCGTGGAGTAAATATGGAAAAAAAAGCAAAGAACGTGAATTAATTTTTCGTGCGTTTTGTTTTTTGAAAAAATTCAAACGGGCGAAGTAAAGGTTAAAGATTGTTCGGAACAAACATTGCTAGATCATACTGCATGGATGACAGGTATGTTTATTTTAGAACTTTTTGTGTTTTATATTAATTAAAATTTTCATTTACAGCTTCCAGTGTTAGTACAGTGAGAAGAATCGTCAAAGAAGCTTCCGATGTTAGAAGAGGTAACCCATTTGAAGTCACCGCACAATTTACTACTGGAGCAGGACAGGTAAGTCTTTTTTTTAAATAAACTTAAGTTTCAATATAAATATAAAATTGTAGGGTTCCCAGAAAGTTGTACGAATACGCACGCCTTCTCCACAGCCAAGTACGTCAAGAGCAGATTTCGTATCACCAAGGAGAAAAAGTGCCAAACGTAGGCCTTCACGAAGTGAAATGGATGATTTCAATTCTGATGTTGTAAGAAGACTGTGCACTATTCACCTGTTACGATAAAAGCTCAGAAAGCAGCTTAGTTATGAAGGCAGTGATACTTCTTTGTGGAGATTGATAAAAAGACTGGGATATCAGTTTAAAAGTATGCCGGACAATAGAGAGGTGTTAACAGAAACCAATAGGATTCGTCTTTTGCGGTTGAAATATCTATGGGGAGTAAAAAAATATCGTATATATTAGTATATATTGGTAAGTAAGCGTTTTTGTTAACCATAATTATAATATAATATGCATCTCCATTTTCTATTTGTGTTATTATATTAACTATAACGACATATTTTATTTCCAGATGAAACTTACATCCATACAACGGATGCTGCAGCAAAAGTGTGGATTTCACAAAATCTGAGGGAGGGACCCAAGAAAGCGCTATCAACAGGCGCCCGCTTCATAATTGCTCACGGCGGAACCGCAAATGGGTTTATCCATAACGCACTCCTGATTTTCAAATCAAAACGGAATGCGAGTCTCAAGGGCGAGATGATATCTTGGCTTACAGAGAAAGGATAATTTCGTTTGAAAACAATTCTACAACAAAGGATTTGTACGAAGTTATATGCAGACATCGAGAGCAACATCTTGAATATAGTATAGATGCACTTTTGGAAAGTCATGGCCATTCCGTTTTGAGGTATGAATTAAAAAGATAAAATTATATTTTTCAATCATTTACTAGCTTTTCCTGTTCCAGGCTGCCACCGTATCATCCCCAATTAAATCCCATTGAATTGATCTGGGGTAGCTTTTAGAAATAGTACATAAGGAATTTTCAGCTATAACGGAGGAGGACTGGCGAAATAGCTGCAGGCATGTTCAGGACATCGAGGAGGATTATTTTCGAAAAGAGGGTATGTTTTTTAATTCAAATAGAATAATAATTAATTTAGGAGAGGACTCTGATGACATCGATGGAGGTGAAGAATGGTAAAAACCCACACAAAATTTAAAAATTTGTAATTATATTAAAAATTTTAATAAACTTTAAGAAAAATATTTAAATTATGTATTATTTGTTTTCCCTTTTTTTATAAGAAAAGTAAAATGTCAATTTTATTAAAAAAAACTGTTTCCTATTAAATAAATAATGTTTAAAATATTTCCTTCGCATTTTTATTTCATTTACTGTTAAATTTCTACCAATTATTCAAATGGGAAAATATAGATTTCGTTTTTCAGTTGAGATTTTTTAAGCTACTGTGGTATATACAGAAGCTCTAATAAAAAACAGAGTCGTCGTAATATTTCCAACAAGTTGTCAGAAATTATATGTGAATTGCTGAGAATTCTTTTGCGCGCGCCTTTGGCCTTCTTTTTTGGAGCTTTTTTTTCAATTAGAGAGGAAGAAAAATGCTCTCAAGCTTTTAAGCATTTTTAAGAGCTTTTTACCCCAACCAGCGCCAAATGTCACAGCATTTGAAAACATCTATACTCGCAATGACGTGAATAACTATGGAAATGCTCGGTTATCCTCGGGACGCATGCGCTTCCCTGCATGCATTGCACGAACCCAGCCCGTCTCCGCCTGCCACAGCCGTGATTTATATTAATTCTAATGCCACCTTTTACAAATAAAGCAATTTGAAAAGCATAAAAATTGTTATTGTGAGTCAACCATAGAAGATAGCCATATGTTATCGTGGACTTTTCTTTAGAACTTAGAACCCGTGAGCGTTACATTACTTAAAATGGGATACAGTAATGCCCGGTTTCACAGTGTCGATTTGAGCTTTCGCTCAGCTGAACCTGGGCAGTATTTTTGAGCTTTAGCTCAAGTCAAAACTGTTTCACAGTTTGTTTTTGTGCTCAGTTCAGCTGAACTTAGTTCACTGGATTTTGCAGGCCACTGTGGTTGAATCAGTTGGGGAAATTTTTGCTTTTGGTTGATAAATTGTGTGATTTTTCTAGTTTTTAATCTTTAGTTGTAAGGATTTTTGAAAAGATATGGCTGCTTATTACTATAAGAACGAGTACGACGAAAGTAGACATCCTTTTCGTACTCCTGAGCTCACCTCAAAGTTTCGGATAATGTTCCATTGTGGGGAACTCTGCATTTGGAATTGTTATATGGAGCGTTTATCAATATTATTATTTTGTCAGGTAAAAGGGGGATCGTAATCCAGGAAATGATTCTATGATTCTCAAGGTGTTCATATGGTATATGCAGGAGCGGCACTTTCTGAATCCAGCTCGCTTCTAAGCGTTCGGTACCATACATTTTCTCCAGGTTCCTGTGAAAATAAAGCATTCAAAGCGGGAAGAAATAATCTCTCCATCTTTAGAGTTACACAGCAGCCTTCTATCCGCACTCTTTACGGCATGCTTTGTAATAGAATGATCTCTTCTCTTTACAATTAAAAAATCAAACTTCAAACTTATAATTAAAATCAATAAATAAACACTAGTTCACTGTGATTTCTCTAAAATTAATGACATTACTCTCACTTATATCCTGTGCTTTGGCTTAAGTGCCCAAATTTAGTCGCTAAGTTCAAATCAATTTTGAACCAAGTTCAACAGTTGAACCACTACTGTGAAACAGTAAAATGAGTTGAGCGAAAGCTCAAGGCTGAGCGAAAGCTTAAGTGAACACTGTGAAACCGGGCATAGAAGAAAAAAATAATAATAGTATTAATTCAACATACATTACTGATTATCATCTATATTAATTTTCCTTATGTGACTACTTATGTAAAAACACATACTAAACGAATAAGTAAATATATAATAAGTAAATATCACATAAATAAGACAAAGGTACAATACAAAATGCAATAACATCTCGCTACTTAATATTTACTAGATAGATTAACATTTATAGCTGACTAACGCTAGATTTTTTACGACCATTGCCTAGCTAGATAAGTTGCTTATTCTGTATCAAATGAGCTAAAGTCAAATTAATTCCGGATTAAATTGAGAGAGAAAAAACAAAAATAAAATAAAATTTCCTCTTCGTTAGTTCTTGTTAAAAACTATAAAAGGAAATTAAATTAAGAGTTCTTACATGTTTAGTCCCCTTTAAACGCCAGAAAAAAGTTGGGGGCTAACACAGTTTCCCCAATTCGAATTCTTACCACCTTAGACTCTCTAGGGGTAGCCCTACGCCCTTTCCCAGCGTGATTCCTAAAGCAAATCAGCTCACATTTATTTCGGTTCACTTCTATTCTCCACTTTTTAAGAAATTCTATTATTTTATCAACATGATGTTGAAGAGCTGCGTGAGCCATTACCACAGTATCATCTGCGTATTGGATAGCGCTAGAGAAATCGGTCTTGAACGGAAATCATGTAAGAACAGATTAAAGAGTTTGGCGCCAAGAATGGACCCTTGTGGGGCGCCTGTCTCTATACTAAGAGGTGGCGAGGAAAGTTCTCCAGTTTGAAAGGTTCCAGTTCTCTCTCTAAGGAAGCTATGTATGATTTTGATTAAGGAGAATGGACAGTCCAATGCTTTAAGCTTCAGGAGTAGACCGTCATGCCACACACGGTCGAAGGCCTTACTGAAATCAATGGAGCACGCTAATGTGCATCTATTAGCTCTTAAATTACTGGAAATCTTATCGTGAAACAACAGTAGTGCCTGCTCCGTAGAATGCTTCCTCTCAAAATCAAATTGTAATTCCGGGATACATCGCTCAGTAGTGATGAGCAAAAATGATTTTGTTCTTGCAGTATTGTCTTGTTCTTGCGCATTTAGCAAGACCAAGAACAAGAACAAGACTTAGTTATGCTCGCAAGAACAAGAACAAGACTAACTGTGCAAGAACAAGACCAAGAGCAAGACTTTAGCAAGAGTCTTGCAAAATTTTCACCTAAATTCATTCTTTTAAAAACAAAAAATGTAAAATTGATTAGGATGTTGATATAAATATATGTGTGTATTGTATATTTACTTTTTAGTATGATAATTGTAAAAGCAATTATTCACATTTGTACATGAGTACGTAATGACTTTGAATGCATTGTGCGTCAACGAGATTCACAATCAATATTTCTGCATTTCGAAACAAAATTTGCCGAAATGATTTAGGTAAATGTTTCACACTGTCAAGTCTTTTTTTAATCAATGCTCTGGTACTTTCCTTCAATTACTGGTGTCTAGGAAATGAGTCCTTCTTCTGTAAAATCTTTCTGGATTTTAAAAGAAAACCATACAAAAACGAAGATTCCTACGTTTCTTTTTTTAATAACCAATTTATAAAAATTCATACAATACATACTTGATGAGCGAAAATTGCAGTGTTGTCTTGTCTTGGCTTGGTTTGCACATTAGCAAGACGAAGGGCAAGACCAAGACTTAGCTATGTTTGCAAGAACAAGAACAAGACCAAGACTTAGCTATGTTTGCAAGAACAAGACCAAGAACAAGACTTAGCTATGCTCGCAAGAGCAAGAACAAGACTGACTGAGCAAGAACAAGACAAGACCAAGCCTATATTAGTCTTGTCTTGTCTTGTTCTTGCGTTTCCTCATCACTATCGCTCAGTACTACAGAACTTCTCGAGCCTGGCCAAAATCAGTTTTTCCAACAGTTTCCACACATATGAAAGCATCGCTATAGGTCTGAAAACATCGATTTTAGAGGGCCTTGAGGATTTTGGAATGGGGATTATTTTAGCACACTTCCAGCACTTAGGGAAGTAACAGTTGTTTAAGCAATTGTTAAATAACGGAGTCAAGTGAGAAGCGAGGGTCCCCAATCATTTTTTTAAGACGTAATTCGAAAATCCGTCCAGGCCAGCAGAATTTTTAGCTTTCAGGCTATCGCTCAATGCTATTGTGCTTTCAAACGTCGTAAAGTGCCCACCTATCTCAGACGGGCTGCAAGCCCTGTTTGTTGGTGAGAACGGGTAGCGAGCGACTGGATTATTTTGTTCTATTATGGAAATAGCCTCCTTCACTTGCGTTTCAATCTGGTGGTCGTAAAAATATGGCTCTTTCCGGAAAATTCTTTCGCAATGATCCCTGAAAGCATTCAGTTTTTCCTCCAGGTTAACTATGATATTGCCATTAATGGCTAAGTTGGAATTACTGATACTAGGTTGGTGATGGCCTGATTTTCTTTAGTTCCCTTCTATACCAGGAATTCACATCCAGCCTAATTCTTTCCTTGATCAGTCTGTCGAAGCCAGTGTTGCCAATTTTATTAGCAGCAAAGCGCTAGAATTTAGCGCCAATTTAAATGAATGAGCGCTAAAATTTAGCTCCAATTTAAATAAAAGAGCGCTAAAAGATTGAGCGCTCTATTTTAATAAAACGGTCTAACTATAGGGCATAATTTTTTGCAGTTTTATGATGCGGCGTGAATTCTAGAAACACGTTTATGTGCACTTAAATAAAAAAACATTTTTTTAAATATTATTCTAACTTTTTATTACTTTACGTTAATTCTAATTTCTAAAAACGTAACAATTCATCGATTTCCATTGCAAATCATTATTGATGTAAGAGTTTAAAATTCCTATCCTTTCCACGATTTCTGGAGGAAGTTTATAATTATGGCAGCTTTTATTTGTAATCGATAAGCCAAATCTAATGTGTAAAATAGCTTCCAACATAGGTAATATTTCTATTTCTCAATTTTGTTTTCACTATAATCATTTGACTGAATACTCTTTCAATATCGGCATTTGAAAAAGGTAAGGAGAATATCGAGCTCCGCAACATTTTTAAAAGGATTGATGCCACAGGATCCTTTATAATTATATAGTTTTAAGGAAATAGTCGGTTAATTTTTAAAAGTTGTTGCTCAAAATTTATTACGAAGTTGGAAAGCGCTAAGAGTTCTTTGAAATCATTAAATTAGCGCTTACGCGCTAACGGCAGTTTTTAAGCGTCAAAACACATTGAATAGCACCAAATCTAGCGCCTAAAGCGCTAACTTGGCAACACTGGTCGAGGCATCTAATTCTACTTGAAAGCTCCACGTATTCCTCATTCTGTCTGTTCCCAGAACTATAGAGAATTCTTTTAAGGGCCCTTAACCAACCTATTCTAACCTTCATTAGTTTCAGGCCTAGCTCTGAAATACCTTTATATTTAAATGTGAGGGTTTGCGTTCAACATGCTCATTTACGACTTCCATTATAACCCTCGGGATTTTGTCAGCCGTTATCGTTAAACTTCTATCAGTCGCTATTGGGACTCTCGAGAGGCTCCTATGGAGCTCTTCGTTAAAAACACTCCAGTCAACATTTTTAAACGAAGTGACGAGTTTTGGATCACGCTTCACACCCAGCAGGCAAAATGAGCTCACAAAACCAGAAAATTATCGTCTAACTCACAATGAGCTGAATATGATGAAAATATGACACTCAAAATGCAAAAAAAATTAAATCATTTGAGAGAAAATAATGAGATCATAATGAAAGGAAGTGAAAAAGAAACCGAAATTGAATGTTCCACTTATTGTTCATTGATTGGAAGGTTGTTATGAGCTAATTATGAGAAATTCGTTTGGTAACATATATACAGGCGCCACTTTTTTTTAAGTTTTAAGACTAATATCTCTCTGGAAGATGAAGACGACCCTCTTTCAACTGTACCTCTGACACTACTGGATATTTCGCTTAAAGTGTGTATATAAATAGCAAACTGTTTCACTTCCTTCCTTTTTTCGAACATATAGCGCCGCCACATTTCTGAAAGTTGAAATTCTTCATGTCATTTGCAGCTTGAATTTCGTAAACAAAAGATGGAATTTGGTAGAATTGAATATTTGCAATCAATATAATTTTAAAATGTAAATCCAAAGAGAAAATAAAATAAAATGTGATGGAAGAACTGTTCTGATGTTCAGTAGAAGTGAGGAACATCGATGAAGGATGCAAATATTGGCACCAAGGTTTTACAGTTTGTCTTAAGAAGGCATTTTGGAATTTACAAAAAGATAATAGCATTTTTTAAACAATAATGTCGATGGTTTGCCAATTTTTAATAACACAATTGCGCAATTTTGGCCAATACTTGCGAATGTCGAAGGAATTATAAAGGAACCTTTGATTGGAATTTACAGCGGTAATGGAAAACCTCCATCGTTAGGTATTTATCTGGACAAATTTGTAAATGAAATGACTGATATTATGGAAAATGGAATAATGATTAATGGTTTTCGTTTAACTGAAACTTGAAATGTCGAGGCAAATGTATTTTTCAATTATACGAAACGTCACAAACCTAAAACTGTCGTTTATATGTCACATTCTATATAAAATATAATACGTTACACAAACTGCATGTTATTTTTGCATGTTATTTCAATATACACTCGACATACTATATATGGATATTACACAGCAGTCCCAGTAGCACATGCAAAAAAAATCTAACAATGAGCTCATATTTAGCTTACGCAGGTTTGTCATTTATATACAATCTTGCTGCGACACATGCGTAGCAGCCTCAGTAGCGCAGTTGGTAGAGTGTTGGCTTCATGTTCCAGCTGTCGCAGGTTCGAATCTCGTATAAGGCAATCGAAAAAAAAATATTCTCAAATAATAATGAATATATCTAATTATGAAAATAAGTAATAATAAAATAAAATGATATGAATATAAATAATAGCAAAAAGAGTCAAAAAAAAAAGAAAAAAAATTAATGTTTAAATAATAATTTTGTTTTTTTAACATTTCTCTCGCGTCACTCTCAGTGAGCTCAATATGAGAAAATTATGAGAAAATATTTAGTTCTTGATTTACTTCATATTGAACTCATACTTAGTTCAGGAACTTGCGCCAATTAAGGGGTCTTCCTGGTTACAAATTTTCAAAAAATCGAAAAATTTTTTTTACGCATTCTACTAATAAATATATTCAAAAAAATGATACAAAAGGTTTTAGAGCGATATCTTAATTCTAAAATTATTTTTGAACGTATACAGTGAGACGCTGTGAGAAAGAATTTTTCAACGCTCGGCTGTGTTTCGATAATCTCGACTCCCCCTGTTTTTACCATCTGCTTCGATCTGATTCACTCTATACTATGAAGTATTATATTATACCCTGCAAACATTTCGATTTATGCTGCAAGAGAAGTATGAGCAGGAGGAAGGACTTATGTACGGGCCGGGCATGGCAGATTAAAAAGGTATATAGTTTTTCTTTAAAAATTTTTTTAACAAAACTTCAAACGCGATTATCTAGAAACTATGTTTTTTAAGGTGGCGGGCACGATTTAACAAAAACTACTTGACTTGTTCTGATTTTTGAATATGTTAATGTACACATTTATGGCTATCGCATGAACCAGAATCGTTTTAATTGGTAAAAAATTGTCCGATTTTCAGCCGATTTTCCACCCTCAAAAATTGGTTTTTTCGAAAAATGGCCGCCATTAACATTATTACTCCCCGTGAGAGATGTCGAGACCCAAAAGAAATCCAAATGTGAGAACCCCTTGGGAGCGTGGGGGTGCCCGGGTATACCAGCTCAGAGTACAGGAAGGCCTGAGTCTCAAACCATCTACACAGGACCCTGCCCTGCGTAGACGTCTCGGAGTCTCCCCTTTGAGGGTGCCTAGCATTAAAGTCTCCACCAATGATGAAACCATCATATCCTCTCACCATATTCTCGAGGCTCTCGAGCTGGTCGACCAGGCCCCACTCACTTTGCACGGGATGTAAATGGCACCTATTAAAATTTTGAAACACCTGCCATTCTTACGAATCGGCCAAGTTATAAAGCAGCTGCTGTAACAGGTTGTGGAATATTCCACTGATTGAAACATTAGGGATGCCCTGATAGCTATGGCTGTACCTCTACCTGCATCACCTCTAACTAGCTTATAACCTTCCAGTCGTGGGTTGTTCCTCGGGCCCAGCCTAGTCTCTAGAATCAAGGTCACCTGAGGTTGACGAATCTTAAGTTCGTTTTGATAGAAAAATTGCTCTCTTCCTCGAGATGAGCGAATTCACGTTTATGTTCAAAATGGTTAGTTCTATAATGAAAGTGGTATGGGAAGAGAAAAGGCCGCTGCCTTATTTCCCTCCAACTGCTTGTAGAAGACCAGCCAGAAGGCCAGTAATTTCCCTTACCGCGTCCCTAAGGGCTTGAACCAGTTTCGCTGATTCTTCGGCAAAATCTCCAAACGGAGTAAGGTTAGATTTTTGGCCACCAGAGGCAACATTGGCATATGAAAGGCCAGCTTTTACAGATTGGTACGAAGGGTTGGTCGTGAAGACATTTCTTTCCTCTCTTTTGCTTCTAATATTCAGGAGATTCTCCCTCCCTCTATTAATGTAGGCAATAAAATTGGGGCAGCCTCTGAAGTTAGCCGGATGCTCCCCACCGCAGTTAGCACATTTCGCTTTAGTATTCTCCTTTTCCCCCTTCCTTGGGCATAAGTCTCCACCGTTAGACCCGCACCTAACTCATTTGCATTTATTTGCGCAATTCGCACTTAGGTGACCGAAGGCCTGGCACTGAAAGCACTGAATGTATTCTTTTTGTATTGATTTTTCGAATGCATGGTATGCATCGTAGGTTGATCCACAAAGAACGTAGCCTTATTGTGACCGAGCTTTTGAATACGAATATTAACTTTATTATTCTGCTGCGACCTACAAAACTCCAACACCGTAGTGGGTTTAACTCCAGAAAGAAAGATAGGAGGGCAAGGGCACCATTTGATTTTATTACTGTTTGGAGTCGAAGATGATTCCAATTGTGAGACATTAGAAGGAAGTTGGGCGTCTTCCGTCTGAAGGGGACTGATCACTTTGGGGTTATCCTCAGTTCTCAAATGTACCTTCGCACCTTTTTTAACAACTGTAAAATCTACATCTTTATTTATTTTATATACAAAATCAGGCACTTCTACGCTGTTTGTGTCCATATCAATTGGGCTGAGGCAATCGCCACCAACCTGGGAATTATGAATATCGACATTAACAATATTTTGCGAATCAGTATTATCAATAATATTAGAATTAACCGACTTATCTTTATTAATAATAATTTTATCTTTGGCTGTAGAGTCCAAGGCCGAGTGTGCCTCGTCTGCTTCCTTGCAGCCTCACTTATCAGGGGTATCCTCTTTTATAGAGTCTGGGTCCTCCACCAGGGCCTTAAAGCTTTCGTCTCTAGTAGCATTCACCTTACGTGGCTTCTTTTTTATAGTTCTTTTAGGGTGGGGGCCCAGGGGCGCCCCACCTTCGGGCATTTCTACTGATACCCTTCTCTTCAGCATCCAAAAGTCAGTCGGACGCCAGAAGAAAACAGGAATTAAACGTAAAAAAAAGTTGATTATTGCACCTAATTCAACAGAAATCAGTGAGGCAAGCCCGTCTCCGACTTGAGTACGGTTATTTGTTGATTTACTACCACTTCACTAGTACTGTTATGTTTGATGCAAACGAGAGTTTCAAGAAAATACGCCTGACCACGATCGCTGTCAGATCGAAACTGAACGGATACTAAGGTTTTGTGCCATTCTTACTGCATGGCACCCGTACATACCATTCGAGAATTTAACGAACATTCTGTACCGGCACAATGGAGCTCCTTGCTGGTAACAGCAAGGGCGGCTACCATCATGCTTGGTCATGCTTCCTTCATCAGCAGCTTTGAAGAAATGATCCGGATAGCAATCGCAGACATAAACAATTTCTGAATAACTCACCCTCCCTAATCCTCCGAAATAATCGTTAGGGGGGTGTTATGCCGGTCACACAGTAAACGCTAGCTCTACGGAAAGAGTCGTGGGGGTGTGACCAGACCGTTACCTATATGGTTCACCACTTACCTACATGTATGTCGGTGTGAAAAATCCCCTAAGGCGTTGTGGAACCTGTAACAAAGTTGACTCAACGACGTGAGAACCCCAAAGAAAAATCTCCCTCTAAACCATCATGGAAACCCAAAAAAACAGGAACTTAGCACTGCTTTGGCCAAATCGAAGTTGCACAAATCAATAACCCTTATCAAATTGTAACCCGACTAAACGCTCAACAGGCAATTACGCCTATTGCTCTATAAAAACCCAAAAGTATATCGTTAAAAAGGAAAAGTCAAATGTGTGTTCACACCCCAGCAGAATGGACAGTGTAATATATTTAAAAAATATTCTATATATATCAATTAAAATGTGTAATATATGTCACCCTCAGAGCAAAAGCGGGCTATATTTGATGTTGCAGCAAAAGAGGAATAAAAATATTTCAGAGCAAAAATGGTTCAACTATTATTCAGAGCAAGAACGGAACGGAAAAAATCTTAGAGCAAAAGCGGGTTAGCTTTCTAAACCGTTTTTGCCCTCTAACGAAAACTTAAAACTCTTTTGCCCCCAGTTTTTATTTATACCGCAGTTGCTTACATTATTACTTGGAAATCTATATTTAGACAACATTTTCTTCACTTTACTAGAAAAGACAATGCAACTCAATTCAAAATTTTGAATTTTTTGGAATTTCCGCGTTTGTAACATAAATTCTTTGTATGTGTGAAGTGTTTGTAATTATGATAAATTTTAGGTTTTTGCCATTTTCCATTTATTTGGGGATTATTGCATTTCTGACATAAATTTTTTGTCATTGTTATATTTTATCTTTATAGTAACAGGTAAAATAGGAAAAATAGCGGAAAAAATTAGGTACAGGCTGAAATTTGGCAGAGAGTTTCCTTTTAGGGTTACTAATAAGAGCAGCCCTCTTTTTAGGGGTTTTAGACCTCAAAATGGGTATTTTTCGATTTTTCTGCAATTTGTTAGTTAAAGGCTAAAAAGGGGCAGAGATCTTCCTTTTAGGGTATTAAAGTCTCACGTATTAAAGTCTCACGATTTTCCACCTCGGGAAAGGGAATTTTAGCCCCCAAAATCGGTATGTTTCGTGTTTTTTTTATCCTAATGATATTTTTTTATGCAATTTCAATCTTAATTCTTATGAGAAAACAAAGATTTTCTCTTTTTTTACGCCTTTTGTTAGAAAAATTGTATCTGCTTGAGTTATTGAATAAATAAATATATAAGATACACATGTGTTGGTACATATATGTAGTTCTGGTTCTTGTTGAATTGTCATAGTCTCGTAAAATCCATTTCCAGTTCCCAACCCCATTCGCTTGGATTTTTTTCATTCCCAAGCCAACATCTGTTGGTATGCCCTAAATGAGTGAATCATTGTTTTCTCTTTCCGAAGGGGCTGTTTAAATGCATTATATTTTTGTTCATTCAATGAATGCTTTCCAGTTTTATGAGAATCAAGTTTCACCGGCCTTTTGTAGTTCTTCGTAAGTGGATTCGATATTATTGAATACATCTAAATTTTGGTTGGACTTTACCACTTCTTGGCTCAAAAAATAAATATCATTTTGTGTTGGAGTTAATGCAGTTAAAATAACAAGTAGATCAACATCCTGTCCTAAAATAGCTGCTTGCATTGCATACGATTTTTCAATTGCAGTAATAACAATCAAAACCTGTAATTTTGTCTGACATTTCCATCATAGCTTTTTCTCCATGACTTTCGGCCAAAACCAAAAAAACGAACATCTGCAGAAACATAGAAAAATATCCATTTTGGGAGCAAAACACCAAAAGTGGGGTTTCCCAGGGTGGAAAATCGGTAGACTTTAATACCCTAAGGAGATCTCTGCCCATTTTTATCCTTTAACTAACAAAATTGCAGAAAAATCCAAAAATACCCATTTTTCGGGCTACAACCCCCTAAAAAGTGGGCTGCCCTGGGTAGAAAATTGGTAGACTTTATAACCCCTTATTAAGAACCCTAAAAGGAAGCTCTCTGCCAATTTTTAGCATGTATCTAATTATTTCCGCTTTTTCGGTTCATTTACCTGTACTATTATTACTACCTTCAATTTTTGTAATGTTTAAATTTTATGAATTTTTTCAATTTACGTTTTTTTTACATAATAGTAGTAGTAGAAAAAATGTTCAATTTTTTAAAAAATTCCGAATTTTTAGCTACATTTCAAAAATTGCAAACATCAAAATCAAAAACTGCAGATATTATTGTCAAAAATGCAAACTTATTAATATTAAAATGAAATGGGCAATCCTTTTGAAACTGAAAGTCTCAAATCCAAAAATTAAAGAAATATAGCAATTTTTTTTAGAAATTAAGGCCATACAAAAATGGCATGACTGAACGGAAAAAATGTAGAACATTTACCCTAAAATTAAAGATAAAATTTCAGAAAGTGGACAAAGTAGAACTATAGACAAACTATACTATGTATAATTTCGAAAAATATGAAAAACGAAAATTTCTAATATAACAAAAATGTTTTATTGTTGCAAAAATTAACCCCAGAAATGAAAAAAAAAATATTGTAAAAATGCAAAAACTATAGTGGAATCTCATTAATTGCAAGGGACTGTAAAAAATCTTTGAGTTATGGAAAATTCGAGTAAAGGAGGTTGACGCTTTGGTTAGGCTTCTATTGCGAAAGTAAGCAAAAGCATTTATAATGAAAACTGAGAACAAAAGGAGTTCAAATTTTAGTTCTGCGCAAAAGTGGTATAAGTTTTCATTAAGAGCAAAAGCGGAATAAAAAGTTAACCCGCTTTTGCCCTCGGTTTTTTGATACACCGTTCTTGCGCTGAAGTATAGTTATACCATTTTTGCTCTAAGCACCCGAAGATATTCCTGTTTTGCGCTAAAAAAAATACCGAACCGTTTTCGCTCTCTTATTTTAACCCGCTTTTGCTCCGAGGGTGTCATATATTATATAAGAAGAATGTGTACTTAAATTATATAATCAAAAAAATTGTAAATATAGTCAATTCTGTGCAATATAATAATAATAGTTAATTAAAAATGTGATAATAGTATAGTTAAAGTTAATCAATATAACCATAAAAAATTTTAAATATAATTACTGTTATGTAATATTGTGTTTTTTTTCTTTGATACATGCACTCCGTACATGATTTAATTAATAATCACATCTCATCCTTACAAAAAAAAAACATCGGATTTAACGGAATGTGCGGAGGTTATATAACTATCTTACTGACCTTTAGAATTACTTAGGTAACTGTTGTTAATAGCTGTTACAATACTCGGTTTTGTTACTACACCTTTTCATATAATTTCAAGTTATAATTATTTTGTCGCTTGCCGCATCTGCCTTGGCCTTTATCACCGCCACCGCAGTCACTTCGCAAATGTGTCCTTATACCCTGATATACAACTCACAGGTGTAGCTTTCACTTTGCAAGGTTTTTCTCTGTCCCAAAATAATTCGATTACACGTACACTTCACAAATATGTAACAGTCTTGGGTTGTCCTCTAATAGTTTGGAGGCTGGTACAATCCGCTCCATCCTACCTCTATTACTGAATATTCGGTCAAAAGTGCTAGAATATTAAGTATTTATTTAAAAAAAGAAAAAAAACGCAGCCCGTTCCGGGATTCCCAAAGATGTTGATGATCTCTTCTCCTAATTGCTTGTTGAGGACAGTTACAGCTCATTTATTATATTTGCGGCTTTGATTATAATGTAATCTTGACGGACTAAATCACTTTGGTCATGAATATTCTACTTTTTCCGATTTTTCGTTAGGAAGATAACAAAAAAATTGCGATCTGCCAGACAGCTGTTCACAATGCCCAATCCCAGTTGTTCCTTGCCATTTTCAATTGAGTTTCAATGTTCAATCTCGAGCCAGCGAATACTAGTTTTTGTGTTGATGGATGGAATCCTTTCAAACATTGGGAGATATTTTGTTTGGGAATACTTTCCCCAGTCACCTTGGCCAGCCTCGGTATAGGTAAGCGTTAACCAGCTTGATTCGAACAGTTGAAATTGTAGTTAATTATAATAGCGAAATTTTTTTGTCTAATTTTATTCCACGAATACTACACCAATCCGACTCGATTATAGGCCCTTCGCAAACTTGTCCATCATTTCAAACCGGTTTTGATATGAGTTCAATAATACACTCTGAACTCACTTTTCTCCATCATTTTCGTGTAACGATTGTAATGCCTATGTAGTAGTGCTGGGTGCAACAAAATTTTCGTAGTCGCCGAGAACGAAAATATTTGTGTTAGTGTTATGGACGGTGAAACCAGAAAATGTTTGGGTGAACAAATGATGGAAGAAAAACTGTCTTCCTTGCGACCGCTTGCCTATAAAACCGGTTTTTGTTTTGATGTTATGGACAAGTGTGCGAAAGGCCTTACACCATCTAAGCCCAGACTGTTCTGGCTGGGTGTCTTTTCAATACCGACTGTCTCTCATGAAGAATTCCTCCAGACTCAAAATTTTTCAGTTTATTTTTCAAATTTTTGAAATAATTTTTTTCGGGAAGTGATTTCAGTGATATTTTCGGAAATTTCCGCGAGATGGGGCCACCATCAATAGGGAGAAATAACCTACATATAAATAACCGACCGTTACAATTCGACAAGTTCATTAAGTCAATTTAGGTCGGTGTCATATGAAAACTCATGTTCGTACCTTTAGGGTACGTACGGTTACGGTCCGGCACGTCATATCTGGTTCAGGCTTTAGTGTTGTTTGATCTATGGTGGCAATGACCGAAATGTGAGGTACAGTAGTGGAATCATGTATTTTGTCTGCTACATCAGGCACGTACGCAGGGGGGTTACTGCGGGTTAAACCCCCCCATGACTCCAATAATAATAGGAAAAGTTATAATTAATAAATATATCAACTTATTAAACAATTAAAAAAATATTCCGAATACCGATGTATAATATATGGTGGATTCTTTTCAAACGGGATAGCAAAAAAATAAATATCTTTCAAACTTTGGGAATATGTTCGTGAACTGGATGTGATATACCAAAATTTTTTTTAGCGCAATTGTGTGCGCCATTTCGGAGTTAAAACTGTTATTGAAAAAAACGCGATTTTTCAAAAATCACGTATTTCTCATTTATTTATAGCTCTCGACAAGCTCTGACTTTCGGGATGGCCATATAGATTTTTGTAGGAAATTTTCCGTCTTTTCAGATGAAATTACGCAAAAAACAATTGGACGCATTTTTGGCCAATTTTTTGGCCTTTTTGGCCAAAATTTGAAAAAAAAAGGAATTTTTAAATTTTTTTTAATGTCACCAATCGATTTTCTGACTCAAAAACTACGCGCCACCAAGTTAGTTTTCAGAGTAGTTCCCTTCTTTTCGGTAAAAAAATTGTAAAAACGCCCTAAATTATTATTTATGTTTCTTCACAATTTTCAATAAAAAAATTGCGATAAAAATATACCTTTAGGTAATTATTTTTATAGTGAAATAACATAAAATATAATATAAGTACATAGTCCTATTACATGAGAAAATTTTTTTTTTACCCAATATGTGTACAAAATATGTTTTGTGAAACCCCCCCCGCAAGGTTTCATCCTGCGTACGCTACTGTGCTACATTAAGGATATGTTTTGGTGAATGACATTGCTCTATTGCGATTAAGCAAGCTTGCATGAAAGATGGGCGTTTGTTCATCCATTGTTTTTGAAGCAAAGGTTTATTCACTACTTAGGTATTCTCAATCGTATCACCTTGGGCCATCAGAGTTTCAAAGCCAATGAAATCGACTATTGAGGCACCCATCAGTCTGGTGAAGAGAGCCCTAGAGATCGCACACTAGTGGAATATGCCGAACGCTACTCGGCTGAACTGTAAGTAGTTGGTTGAAAAGGAGTCTACCTATAAGGGACATGGGTCTACCCTTCATGTTATATATATGTCCTTTTCTCGATAGCGACGAATTTTTGTAATAAAAGTTTCTAATTTGTGCAACTAAAATGTATGTTTTCTTTTTGGTGTAATTCTGGTCTTAACCCACATTGCCTTAATAATTAAAAATATTTATAAGTTTAGGGAGTATATTTTAAATTTATCAAAAAATGTGTGAAACCCATAAGCGATTTCTTTGCAAGTTATTGAATTTTATTGTTACTGCATTACTTCTTTAATTTTTATATTATATACAACACATATGCTATTATTATCTACTGTTTTACTAATTTGCTTAGTTTCCAATGTATAGCCGGCTTTCTTAAAAATCAAATTGATTTCACGAATTAAAAAAAATTTAATTTTTTGCTAAAATTATCGTGGTTTAATCACTTTTAGGACTTTTTTCAGTTAAGTACAGTCCATTATAAGCTGCTATCCTCTCAAAATCTCATCCTTCTTTATCGCTTCTGGTCCCGGAAAAGTTTTAATTTCATTGTACTTGAGTTTATGGCTGGAAATGCATGCAATTTTCTTTCTGGATGCCCCATACTAAACGCTGCACGAGAGCCTCAAAATTTCATATACACTTCAAGTTGAAAAGCTCACATTCGCGAGAAAGTGCATTCATTTACGGTTATGGTGCCTATATGCCTAACAAATCAGACAGTGCGGGTAGCGAGGTCCTTTTTTGGGGTTCGTCGAACAACAATGAACCATTTTAATGAAATTTTTGAACAACCTTCGAATACACACCCCTGGGCACGTTCTGTATCAGCTCATCGCATGTGGCTCATATATGAGGAAATGAAATGGCGGCATAGGTTAAAGCCTGACTTTTTGGATTTTTTGTTGGCTTTTTTTTAGCTTATCTCATCTCGAATGTAATGAGCAACTCTCCAATCCTCCAGCAGAAAGTGGAAGAATTGAGGCAAATTTTGTTTAATTAAAGTTTTCGTCTAAAACACTCTCCAAGGGCGGAAAGATACCAAAAAATGGCTAAATGAGAAATGATTTTCACAAAATTGCTGTATTGTAGCCGAAAATTGTGAAATTTTCAGTAAAGATTGCTCTTGTGTTGGGAATTATGAGTTTTTTTTCAGCATTTTGCTTACACAATAGAATCTGTCGATTGGGATATAGACTTCTGCATTCAGCATCAGTTATGAAGGATGATCGAGGGTCTGACTATAGAAAAATGTGTGACAAAAGTCAATTTTGATTGCTGTGAAAGAAGTCTAAAGAAGTAATTTTTATCCAAAGAGTTTTTTGTTTTTATTGTATGTTGTATTGTGCTATGTAGGGCGTAGGCGTATGAGGGTTAATATACGGCTAAGTACTTCTTTGTAATGTCAAAAAGGTAATAGTCTAAGATTCCACGGTGCGATTCGTCCCTTATATGATAACCAGATAAAAATTCGTAATTTTATCAAGTACAGATAATGTAACGAAGTACTATTGGTGCACTTAGATAAAAATGGATCCGAATATTGTAAATTATGATAGTTTCTTAATTTTTGTTAAAAAGTTCGTATCATTTGTTAACTAGATCAAATTTTATTTTATAAGAAACCCAGCGGTGGATTTACGCTTAGGCCCGGGCCTAGGGCGGCAAAATTTCAGAGGAGGCAAAATTTTAGAGGCTGCAAAATTTAAAAATCAATTTAAGTTAGTTTAACTGTGTACTGTGAAGCACTTTGAAAAATCGAGAGATCCGAAGTCGTGCATGTCGTCCGTCTGTAAATGGTCTTCAAATCTTTCGTAACGATCGCCAAGGTCGCACTAGTGGTGGTGTTGTTAAATTCCTTAGGGGCTACCTAAAATGTACCCAGTAGGACTTGTAAGCTTACAGAAGTACTGAAATGAGCCCTCACTAGTAAGGGGTAGGCCTTACCATACCCCTTACAGAAGTACTTATTTTTACACACGATGTCATAGGAGGTAAGGCCTTACTTTTTACTACACCGATGAGCCCTTATATAACGCATTACAAGAGAAGGCAGATGGTAAGGGGTAATCCAGAATTCGACCCAACGAAGTTAGAAATTTACCCGATGACTCATTTGTCTTCGTAATTTTGTAATGGTATTTGAGTCATCGGGCAAATTTCTAACTTCTTTGGGTCTAATTCTGGATTACCCCTTACCATCTGCCTTCTCTTGTAATGCGTTATATAAGGGCTCTTCTAACACCTAAGAAAATGGGAGTACCCCTTACCAGATGACTACTTATATCAGTGCTCCATCGGTAAGTGCTACCTAGAATTCCTACTGGGTAGGATTATCGGTCCAGAAACAAGGGAAAGAATAATATTTATCACTCCATGAACCTTGGTATTGAGTTTATTTGTGTTGAAATCTCCAATGGTTCTGAAAAACTTTTACTTGTCAGTGTTAAATCTCCCCCGGTCTATTTAAACCTGATAATTCCGCTGAACTGTGAGATACCCTGGGGGATCTTTCTCATCCTATGCTCATATAGTTTGTTGCCGGCGATTTCAATGTAAACTTATTAAAATCATCCAGTCAAGAAAAATTCTTGAATCATACAATGCAGACCTTAGGCTTTGTTCAAATGAATACTTTACCTATCTCACTTGATGTCTTCCTTTGCTGCGAACCTAGTATGATACTCTTTCAAAATCAAATCTCTCCTCCAAGTTATTTGGACCACGACATCCTATTTGTTGGTTACAATTTTCACGTTGACGCATATACCAGGAAAACTATAGTGTCTCGTGATTTTAAAAATATTAACCGCGATCGGCTCCTGGAACACTGTCAATTGCTTCCCTGGGATAATATTTTTGGGGCAGAAGACATATGTAGATGATAAAATTGCTGTCTTTGAGGAGTTTACCGTCCAGTTATTTGACGAATTTGCTCCCCTGCGTACTAAATGCCTGAGTCATAAGATTATCGCCGAAAGGGAGTGTATATATCATCGTTTCTTAAAATTCAGAAGTGAAAATGCTAGAAAATAATACAATCGCGTTCGCAATCTAGTCGTTGCGAAAATCAGGTAGACTAAACGTAATTTTTATGTTCGTAAACTGGATCCGTCACTTCCAACTCGAACTTTCTGGAATAACCTGCGTAACTTGAGCGTCTACCGTAATAAAGAAGATTCACATGTATACGCCAACTGCAATATAAAGTCGTGTTTTTTAATGAACTATATAGTTGTTCCCCATACAAATCTGAAAACCCAGGTCTTTATCCAGGTTTTGGGAAATTTCAAAATGTCCCTTTCTTTTCGGAATGCAGCATACTTACCGGCTGTCGGAAAAACGTCTTTTTAGAATAAAAACAACAGGGAAGTGACGAGAGCAAATTTGTAGGCATGAGGAAACAATTTATTTTTTAGAAACTTGTTTATTATTTTCTAGAGGGGAATTCGTGTAATAGTTCTGTGGTGCTAAGGCAGAACCCGATCTGTCAAAATAGGTAATGACTTTCAACTGTTGGCAATATAAACGAAAAATTGTTTTTTTGACATATCGGGTTCTGCCTTAGCACCACAGAGTTGTTAACTGAAGCGCAACTTCGGTTTAATTTTAATATATTTAAAGCACTGAAGATGGCGCTTAGTATAATTTCCCTTGTCGTTTTTTTAATGAACTCGATCGAAGAACTATATATTTCATTAAAAAAACACGGCTTAAATATTCTACCTGGTGAAGATTTCCAATTTAATTTCCTCCTCTGCCATCCTTTTTGCTGGCGTTTCCCAAGGATCTATCTTAGGCCCTCTACTGTTTAGTATATATATAAATGATCTTCCACTAATAGTAAAGCATTCTTACGGACATATGTATGCTGATGATGTACAACTCTATTTTAGTGATACTAAAATTCAATTTGAGTAGTGCATAAATAACTTAACTCAATGGGGCTACGTAGACTAGACATGCTTCAACATGTAGTAAGACTGATTTTACTACATACTCACCCTCCCCCCTCACCGCTCTCTTCTTAAAAATCGGTTTTACCACCTAGTAATCATGACTGGTCTACTTTGCCCCATTGGTCCTCCTTAAATTCACTAAAACTAAACCCATCTAAATCTCATTGCATCATCTTCTCCAAACCTAAAGCCTCATCAACCGACCTCTCTCAAATTACCTGAAATTGGACCCTTGTCGCCTGGGTTTACCGGAATATGACATTTTGTGACCACATTGGTTAAAGCTATACTTTTGCCGCACATAATGCATGCCTCTGTGTCTTCCCTTCGTTAGATTCATGCTGTAATGGTAAGCTACAAATAGGCTTTAACGACTGCATACGTTTCATTCATAACCTTCGCAGGTATGACCACATTTCGCCTTACCGGCACTCAGTTTTACGAAAAATCGCCTTTGTTGACCCTTAACCCTCCGTAAAATTGTTACCGTGTCTTCAATCCATCGGAACTTTTCACATCTTCTTTGGAACATAATATCAAGGTCCAGAACAAAATTCATCTTTCCCGGAATATTTCCGAAGCACAATGTTTAATTTCCCTGGAATAATTATCTACTAACTTATTCGAAGAGATCGGTTTGAAGTAATTTAAATATTCTAATTTTGTTGTGGGTCCAACACCAAAATGATGTCCAATGCTGCGGTATTCCGCTGAAGACCCCAAAGGAGATATTAAGATATCATTCCTTTTTTCTCAAAGATATTGCTTTTCTCATATTTGTGTCTGGTCCCTCTAAAATGTAAAATTTTTTGTATAATAACTCAGACATAGTTCTTGTCATGCGAAAGTTTTCTTTAAAAATTTGTTCCCATATGCGAGGCACATCTACATTTCAAAACGACAAGGTTCCTTGCTATAAGCTAAGTATTAGAATTGCTATTCAAAAGTAATAAAAAATGTTACTTATTTCCACATTAACCGATTGAGAGACCGGCGCGGGTGGCGAAAGAAGATACAAGGAAATCAATTTGTTTTTTAATTGTGACAGCATTGTGATGATTTGTGCGCCCTTTTATTAGAAGTTGGAACGAACTCTTATCTGTAAGGATATAGTTAGAATTTCAATATATATAACGATTTATGGAGTCGGTTAGTATCGTGCCATCTGCTGGTTGTAGTTTGAACGAACTGTAATTGAAATGTTAAACCCTTCAAATGTCACACCGAAGCTTCTGGAAGTGTTTTAACGAAAGTTCGTTAAGCCCTACCCCGTGATCTTTTAATGAACTGGGTTTTGAGAGCTTTTGAGGAGCTTTTGAGTTCCCATACAAAATCGAAGAACCAGAAGACCCATACTGTGTTTCCATGCAGAGTTTATCCTGAGTTTACTCAGATTAAGCGCCCATGGAAACGGGGATTGAGTAAAGTGTCGTTAAATCCAAGTAAACTCAACGAAGCCAGTCCGATTAAGCCAGGTTTTGCATGTGTGTGTGTTTCAGTATCGTTTACTGCACATATACCAACGGCGACGCAATGTAAAATTGAGTATCTGTCACTTTAACCCAGAACCGTCATGGAAACAGCATCGAGTGATCTTGAGAGAAAAAGCTTTCTATTTACTTAACGAAAACTATACCCTGGCTCATGGAAACACAGTACCAGATAAAACCTGGGTTTTCGATTTTGTATGGGAACTCAAAAGCTCTCAAAACCCAGTTGATTAAAAGAACACGGGGCTAGACAGACTGGCACACTTAATCCGGATTATGACAACATATTTGACTTTCGGAATCTGGATTAATATCATAGTGACACATCCGGCTTCTTGATTCAGATTAATTATCAGCTGATATAAACGTTTTAACTATTACCAAAGCCAAAAAAGGAAATATATTCAATTTCATACAAGAAAAGTGTGCACGTTCCTGTTCAGAGAGCTTTCCTATTTCCTCCATTTAAGCTTCCTCCAAGCGAAAGCTGCCCCCGCTAAATCTTTATTTTCGGTGGCATTGTCAAGATATTTGAGTAAATCTAATCTGAAGAGACTAAATGGAAAGGAAAGCGTTAGCGATGCATAGGAGCATGGTTATTGTAGAGCTATTCGCGTTTGCGCTTCTTTTTTTACAGGTTTTCTCATTTATGAAATATCGGCATGTACGAATGTGTATATTGTATTCTAGGTCAATTTTATTAAAGGGATTTGTTGGTGGAAATAAATGTAAATAAGAAGGAAGCTATTAAATGTATTGTTTGATTTTTTGTTTAAATGACAAAAATCAATTACATATTTTTAGAAGTTTGAAGATTTTGTTTTTTCAGGTCTGACTTTTCGGTTTCTACTACTTTGCAAAAGTTAGTAAAATCGTGAGTTTTGTGCGAATTTTGGTTTTGTTTTGATTGATAACAATGATTTCCGCGATGTGTTTATTTTGTAGATTTGCGAAAGTTTTATTTTGATCACAGATTCACAAGCAAATTATTGCGTTTTTCAAGGATTTCAAGATGTAAAATATCATATCATGAACAAATTTAAAAATATGAAAAGTGGAAATTATTGCTTTATATGTAGGTATTTGTAGCCATTCTCGCTTAATAGTGCAGCCAATACATGAATTCTATTTTAGGCACTAGGAAAAAAATCCAAATAACTTGAAGTTTTCTTATCTTTATTATGATGTTCTACTGACATCCTGGAAAGTATCCTAGTTTCAGCGGTCACGCTTTCTTATATTGGGGTAAATTTTAACTTGACGCAATTAATATCGACAACCATTTTATTCGTAAAACGTACGGGAAAGTTTCGGTGTCTCTCTAATACTTTTATTTTGTTAAAAATACATACTCCTTTCCACACCACCGCAGGGGTAGAGTATTAAGCGCGTTTTTTAAAGTGGCTTCCCCAGTAAGCCTAATCCACAACAAAATTTCGGCGTTACATCCCTTACAGGCATTTATTTAGTCTTCGTTGAGTAAATCCGACATAAAATTGTATTTTTTAAAAGCAATTCTCCAATTTGCTATTCACGCTTCTACTCCTAAGAATTTGAGGTAACAACTTTCTGTCGAAATCCAATTGTCCTGTTCATTTTGTCTAAAATCGGCGAAATCGGTAAATTTGTACCGCTCAAAACATAAAAATTTATTAAGTAAATATAAAAAACTTATAGAAAAGTTGAAGAGCAGCAGCAAAGAAAATAGAAGTAAGAAGGTGAACCTAGAAGGAAGAATATGTCGAAATAACTATCTCAGTAGAATAGTCAAAAGACCGCTAACTTCTTTAATTGCCTCCGCTCCATATAACTCAAAAATGGAGAGACTTTTTAAGACGAAAAATGCTGAATAATAGAAACTTTATTTATTTTTATTAGTTAGTTTTCGATAAATTTATAAAATTACACTAAAAAACCGCAGTCATCCCCTACATGTCACTACCCTTTTTTGAGTTGTGCCGTTATTTCAGAAAATTTCATTCAAACATCAAGGCGCTATCTGACAAAAACTTGCAGAATTAAAAATACGTCACTATAAAGGATAAAAGTAGACAGATAATGCATATATGTATTCTATACAATAAAACGAAATTTGAAATTTTTTGAGTTGTGCACATCAATGCAAAACAGCGATATGTGACTAAAAATTCAAACACTTTTTGCACTCTGATACTTTCTAACAAGAAAAATAAAAAAAGATGGAGTTATAAAGAAAGATCGTTAGCTTTGAATTTCCATTACAAATCTCCTACAACTTACAGGTATTTTAAAGATAATTTAAACATAAATTTACCATTTCTGACCTCTGCATCGTTGGCAACTAATTAAAAATATTCAACTTGGTTTTAATAACATGGTTACAGAAAACCTTAAGAAGATTGTTTCGAAATGGGATGAAGAAATGAGGCACGCTGTGTTAATATTCGATGAAATTAATATTAGAAAAGAGTTAACATATGATCAGGTAACAGATGAAATAGTTGGTTTTGTAGATATATGTGATTTTAGAAATAAAGAACCAGCAAAGTATGTTTCTGTTTCTATTGTCCGAGGTTTATTTTATAATTGGAAATTTATTATTAGTTTTTTTGCCACCGGTAAACCAATTAATAGTAAAGTATTAGCCGAAAAAGTGAAGTTGACTTTCGACTACTGTTGTGAACTTGGGCTTAAAATCCGAAATATAACCTCAGATCAGGCTTCTAACAATCGCAATTGAATTAGTTCTCTCGGAGTAACGGAAAACGATAATCGAAATTTTTTTGCAATGATGCTCCGCATTTGTTCAAAGCAATACTTTATTAGTAAAAGATATTGACTATGAAGATGGAACAGTAATTTGGAACTGTGTTAAAGAACTAAAATGGTGCCGAAGTTAACTTCAAAACATGTATGGCCAAATACTTGGGAAAAATTAAGGTTTGTTATGCTCTTCAAATTTTAAGTAACACAGTTTGTGCTGCCCTTAAAACTGCTTTGGAATTAAGTTCGCTTAGCCCTAATGTTTCATCAGTTACACTTTCTACTTACGTTCTCAATAAATTGTTCTATTGTCTCAATAGTAAAGAACATTTTAGTAGAAATTGGTATAAGTGTGGATTAGCTCAAACAAATACTCCAAGGAAATATCTTTCTAAAATGCCACATTACATTCAATCAATTTGATTTGAGAACAAAAACAAAACATTTAAGATTGTGGGATTGATTTTGACTCTAAAGTCCATTATTCTTTTAACTTATGAAATATTAAACGAGTTTCTCAATTAACATTTCGTTCTGACATCGAAATTTAACCAAGACCCAATTGAAAACCTACTTTCCTTAGTACGATCAAGAGAGGGCTTCAGTAACAACCCATATTTATATAATTTCTATAGTATCATTTGCAAAATTATATCGAACAAAATTTTGTCTATATCTTCCCATAGGAAGAATTGTGACGAAGATAGTCAGCAATTTATAGCTATTGACTCATTTAGTGATGGCAAAACCATAGATAATAATGACGATCATTGTATTTTTACTGTAGAGAATCGGACGATTGCTGATGTCACTAACGAGGGTCACGAAGTTAGCTATATAATCGAGTCAATTGTTTTGTTTGTGGCACACACTTCAATTTAAAGATAAGAGCTCATTTAAAAACTATTCCAAGCAAAAAATTATACAATTCTAAAAGGGAAAATTGTTACCTCAAATTCTTAGGAGTAGAAGCGTGAATAGCAAATTGGAGAATTGCTTTTAAAAAATACAATTTTATGTCGGTTTTACTCAACGAAAACTAAATAAATGCCTGTAAGGGATGTAACGCCGAAATTTTTTTTGTGGATTAGGCTTACTGGGGAAACCACTTTAAAAAAACGCGCTTGATACTCTACCCCTGCGGTGGTGTGGAAAGGAGTATTTATTTTCAACAAAATTAAAGTATTAGAGAGACACCGAAACTTTCCCGCACGTTTTAGGAATAAAATGGTTGTCGATATTAGTTGTGTCAAGTTAAAATTTACCCCAATAAAAGAAAGCGTGACCGCTGAAACTAGGATACTTTCCAGGATGTCAGTAGAACATTATAATAAAGATAAGAAAAATTCAAGTTATCTGGATTTTTTTTCTAGTGCCTAAGATAGAATTCTTGTATTGGCTGCACTATTAAGTGAGAATGGCCACAAATACCCATAAAGCAATAATTTCCACTTTTCATATTTTTAAATTTGTTCATGATATGATATTTTACATCTTGAAATCCTTGTAAAACGCGATAATTTGCTTGTGAATCTTTGATCAAAATAATACTTCCCCAATTCGGCAAAATAAACACACCGCGGATATCATTGTTATAAATCAAAACAAAATCAAAATTCGCACAAAACTCACGATTTTACTAACTTTTGCAAAGTAGTAGAAACCGAAAAGTCAGACCTGAAAAAAAAAATTTTCAAACTTCTAAAAATATGTAATTGATTTTTGTCATTTAAACAAAAAATCAAACAATACATTTAATAGCTTCCTTCTTATTTCCATTTATTTCCACCAACAAATCCCTTTAATAAAATTTACCTAGAATAAAATATACACATTCGTACATGCCGATATTTTATAAATGAGAAAACCTGTAAAAAAAGAAGCGCAAACGCGAATAGCTCTACAAGAACCATGCTCCTATGCATCACTAACGCTTTCCTTTCCATTTACTCTCTTCAGATACGATTTACTCAAATATCTTGACAGTGCCACCGAAAATAAATATATAGCGGGGGCAGCTTTCGCTTGGAGGAAGCTTAAATGGAGGAAATAGGAAAGCTCTCTGAACAGGAACGTGCACACTTTTCTTGTATGAAATGGAATAGCTTTCCTTTTATTTGTCTATTCTATTACCTTGGTAGACTCCCTAATTTCTCCATTTCTTTTAAATTAAATAATTGTGTATTTTATCTTTGTTTCCGTCGAAGTGTTCCCACAATAAATATTTTTGTTACGTTTTCAGCTAGGAGATGACATCCAATTTTGATAAAGTAACTCACCACTTATGGCGCTGATCGCAGTAAATGGAAACAAATCCGGGCAAATCGAGTTGTACATATATGGAGGATTAACAAATCCAGTTTACTCTCATAGCTTTTATATCGATATACGTCATTTTGTCGTTATAATCCCGATAAGCGTGCCAGTCTGTCTAGGGCTTTACAAAGAACAGTATCGATATAAAAAGAAAGACCGGACTACCGGACCGAGAAATTGCTCCTGGATATATGTATGTATAAGTGGAGTGGCAGCGGCATTTAGATTCGGTTTTTGATTTAAAAAGCGATTAAAGTATTCGAAGTGATCAATGTGTGAATTAAAAGGCCATAAATAAAATTTAATAGTGAGTGGTATTAAATTGCAAGTGATAATAGTGAACTTCAAGAGTTGTGTCTGCATTATTGAATGTTGTTAATAAATAAGTTTTGTGTGAAAATTTAAAAAAAATGTATTTTTAATAATAGAGTTAACCCTTCTAACCCAGAAAGTGTACTTCTTAGCTGGGCCAAGAAAAATTTACCAAATCTAATCCCGAGATCTTTAACAAAATTAACACGAGGGACACCCTCGTTAGAAGAGGTGTAGTTAAAAATTATGGGACTACGACTTCTCCCAAAAGTCATGGTTTCACATTTACTAATATTGAGAACCAGGTTGTTGTTGGCACACCAAGGTCAGCTTGCAAAAATTTGCAATCGTCGATGCTCTTTATGTGACGGTACAATTTGATATCATCAGCGCAAAGCAAGATTTTACAGTGTCTTAGCAAGGGAACAATGTCATCAATTGATAGAATAAAGAGCAGGGACCGAGATGACTTCCTTCCTTGGTTACTGATTTGGATCACGAAAAAGAACTGGGTAGGCCCTGTCAGCTAAGTAAGACTGGAACCATGCTAGAAAGGGTCGCGGAAAGCCTAACATCTTTAATTTAAGAAGTATAGTGCAGTGGAAGAACTTGTCAAATGCCTTACAAAAATCACTGGCAATCAGTCTGGCAACCGGAAACGAAGCCCTCGACAGCATGAGAAGTGAACTCAAGAAGATTGGTGGTAGTGGAACGAGCTGCAAAAAAGCCATGTTGCTTCGTTGAAACCACCTCCTGCAGATAGGCGCGATTGCGGAATAGATAATCGATTCAAGGAGTTTCGGAATGACAGAAAACTTCGCAACTGGTCTATAATTCGATATTTCGTTCTTGCTACCACTCTTGTGAATAGGGACTATGAACGAATTCTTCCAAAGAGTAGGGAAATACCCTTTATCAAGGGATTTTTGAAAGATGGTTTTCAGAGGAGACTGGAAAACCTCTGCACAGGACTTAGGGGCCGGAGGAGAAGTCAAATGGGAGTTCGTTAATATGTTTCACGATATCAGCACTGGTAATTGAGAGAGATAAAACATTAGCCTCACGGTTAGTAAATAATATGTGACGAAAATTAGTGAGAAAGATTGACGAAAGAATGAGGCAAACATGTTGAAAATCGCAGGCGACTCACTACTAGACAAGTTCGAGTGCTGCATGGCATTAGCGTAGTTATGAACCTTTTTCTTCGAGTTGACGAATTTAAAGAAATTTCTAGGATCAGTAAACACTTTATCGCTCATACAGCTAAGATATTCTCGATACAGAGGAGAAGAGAGTGAGCAAAATCGGTTTTCCAGAGTCTATTCTTCTGATTTTTCAAATGCTTGAGTTCGTTATTGAACCAAGGTGAAGATGAACTGGGTAATTTTTGAGGTTCATAAGGTACACAAGAAACCAGCGCTTCGTATAGTACGCCATAAAATCTCATTTGCAGAAAGTAAGCTGTTGAAATTAATCAAGGCAAGTTTAGATGACAGCTCACTAAAATTAGCCTTTTTGAAGTTAAAGGCATGGGATATCACCTCCGGACAAGGATTATTCTCAGAATTGAAGCAATAATTGAGCAAGCGAGGAGGATGGTAATTGTCAACAGACGACATGACTATTGGACTGGGTTCAATAGTCATGTTGACTGAGTCCGTAAAAAATACAAGATCCAACTGCCTCCCCAACACATTAGTCACCAACTCATTTGATTCAAGCCGAGTGAGAATAGGGAATTGAGAAAACAGGATTCTTTAAGATTAAGGTTCCCTTCAGGGAGGAAGTTATCGTCATCTTCGACATATACCCACTGAATATTGAATAAATTGAAATCGCCTAGAAGCAGTAGCTCATCGCCGGTGTTTATCATACACTGGATATGATCAACAGAAGAGATGAGAATATCATAAAGGTTTTTACCTCCTTCGTCAAGAGTGCTTATCATATCTGGTGGGATATAGCAGCACAGCACGATCAATGTCAAGGTGGTTAGAGAAACTAGGAAGCACAATTGGGTTTGTATTAATTATTAAATTAAAAAAATATTTAAGTTTCCAAATTACTTCTTTATGTAACGTAGCTCATCAACTATGAAAATAACTCGTAGTGACACCGTTGGACCTTCTAGTGCCAGATAGTGCTCACTAGGAGTTATATTTCATGACTCCCAAATATTACTCTAGACACAACTATTTATATTAATTGGCTACCAGGGTAACCAATAAACAAGGAATCTTAAACTAGACAATATTTTAAATGTTAGTTTTAGACCGAGTCCCCCTTACGTTCTGGTACTAGAGAGAAAGCGTCTCGAATTTTTTGCAACTGTGGAGCGCTCGAAGTGGGAGCGTTTGCATGAAGGGCTCGAGTACGGATACGCAGGACAAACAGCTTGGTAAGGGCACCAGCGGGCCAGAAACTAGGGTCTAGGAGACTCTAGGCAATATCAGGCGGTGCAGACAAAACAAAAGAAGCAACAGGCTTGGAAGCCTTGCTGATTCTTCTGCAATGAACAGTTCCAGGGTCTACAGATTTATTCCTTAGATATTCACAGATAGTCTCCGTCTAATACCGAAGAGAGACTTGTGGTAGGCAATTACAATATAAGCAATATTGCAATATACCTCAGGTGTGTCTCTATATACTGAAAAAAAATCTCGGTATACACTCAGTATACTCAACGTTGAAACTCAATATCCCAATTGAGAAAAATTTCGTGGTATAGCTCAGTATACCCTGGATTTAAACCGAAGAATAGTCTGGGCATAAACCAAAATGTTAATTTCGAACAGAATTTTAATTCTTCAATTTTGGCAGCACTACGTGTCAAACTTGTTTATTTCAAAGTTGTTTGTTTATTTCAAAGTTGTTTGTTTATTTCAAAGTTGAAGGTGCTAGAAATGGATAAACCAGCAATAAAAAAAAGAAAAGTCCTTAGCGATGTTGAGCTACGGTGCTTCATCGACATTTGGCGGAATTATGCGAAAGATCTGCGATCAGCAAAAAGAAACACGCACATTATTGCAAAGATCAAGCAGGACTTAATGAAAGAACATTCAATTCATTTAACGATTCCTGAAATAAAAAACAGGATTCAAAATCTGACCAAAAAATATAGGTACGTGATGGTATGAATTAATAAAAATAGAAAATTTATTTTCTTTATTATTTAGAGACGAAAGGAAAATAATAGGCAATTCTGGTGGCAGCCCATCAAATTGGGAGTTGTATGAAGACATCCATGGCTTTATAGGGAGCTATAAAGCTAATTTTACTTGCGAACTCGCAAAAGAAAGTTTAGGTGAGTTAACACTAATCTATTTATTTCTAGAAAATTACATGACAAAATTATATATAAATTTCTAGATTTTGAGTTGGATGAGATCCAGATTAATTATGATGGCACCGTGCAATCTCCACTTGGAATCTCTGCCGAATCATCGGTTGAAAATGTGATTGGGCCAACAGCAACAACTTCGCAAACTTCTTCCTCGTTGCCATCGCCTGCGTCCTCACGGAAAAATGCTAGAAATAAAAAAGGAGACAAATTTGAAGAAACTTACAACAGAGAAGTGGATTTGTTAGAAAAATATTTTAATGAAAACATAGAAACGGATAAAGCTACAACTGAATTATTCAAACAAAATAATGTGATTTTGCAAAAAATCGTAGATAAAATGTAAGAGATAGAAAATGACAACAAATGAATTTACCTAAATTAAGAAAAATAATGCAATTATTTAATTTAAGGAAAAACGAAGTGATAACAAAATGAATTAAAGAAAAAAATATGAGTGTGCGTAGGACCACACGTTGGAAGTGAAAACTTCTATGGCCGGCCAGTCTATATTTCCAAATCAATCTTAATATTACAATAGGATAAGGATCAATAAATTTTATTTATTTATATATATATATATATATATATATATATATATATATATATATATATATATATATATATATATATATATATATATATATATATATATATATATATATATATATATATATATATATATATATATATATATATATATATATATATATATATATATATATATATATATATATATATATATATATATATATATATATATATAATATATATATATATATATATATATATATATATATATATATATATATATATATATATATATATATATATATATATATATATATATATATATATATATATATATATATATATATATATATATATATATATATAATATATATATATATATATATATATATATATATATATATATATATATATATATATATATATATATATATATATATATATATATATATATATATATATATATATATATATATATATATATATATATATATATATATATATATATATATATATATATATATATATATATATATATATATATATATATATATATATATATATATATATATATATATATATATATATATATATATATATATATATATATATATATATATATATATATATATATATATATATATATATATATATATATATATATATATATATATATATATATATATATATATATATATATATATATATATATATATATATATATTTATATATATATATATATATATATATATATATATGTATATATATATATATATATATATATATATATATATATATATATATATATATATATATATATATATATACATAATATATACCTATATTTTTATATTTATTATAACTATACTTACATGGGAAAGATTGATGGATACAGACATTTTAACATCAATTAAGGATAACTAATTTAATGCAGTCAAAAGTAGTTACTCACTTCCTATAAATATAATGAACGATGTACATACATTTTTGGTATCCGATGAGTCGCGTGGAAGGCTAAACCAAGCTTCGGAAATGCACGATTAAACTTTATACCCACATACTAATTTTCAAATGTGTGGATTTTTATGGCCATAGTACATAGTGGATAGTATATAGTGCATACATTGTAAATAGTACATAGTACATAGTTCATGGTACATAGTATATAATACATAATGCATTATACATAGTACATAGAACATAGTACATAGTACATAGTACACAATACATAATATATAGTACATAGTAAATAAGCATCATATACAGTACATAGTGCATAGTAAATATTACATAATAGATAATACATAATGCATTGTACATAGTACATAGAACATAGTACATAGTACATAGAACATAATACATAGTATATAGTACATAGTAAATAGTGCATAATATACAGTACATAGTGCATAGTAAATAGTACATAGTATATAATACATAGTGCATTGTACATAGTACATAGAACATAGTACATAGGACATAGTACATAGTACATAGTACATAGTACATAGTACATAGTACATAGTACATAGTACATAGTACATAGCACATAGTACATAGTACATAGTACATAGTACATAGTACATAGTACATAGTACATAGTACATAATACATAGCATAATAGTAAATAGTAAATAAGCATAATATACAGTACATAGTGCATAGTAAATAGTACATAGTATATAATACATAATGCATTGTACATAGTACATATAACATAGTACATAGTACATAGTACATAATACATAGTATATAGTACATAGTAAATAAGCATAATATACAGTACATAGTGCATAGTAAATATTACATAGTATATAATACATAATGCATTGTACATAGTACATAGAATATAGTACATAGTACATAGAACATAATACATAGTATATAGTACATAGTAAATAGTGCATAATATACAGTACATAGTGCATAGTAAATAGTACATAGTATATAATACATAATGCATTGTACATACTTCATAGAACATAATACATAGAGTATATAGCACATAGTAAATAGTGCATAATATACAGTACGTAGTAAATAGTGTGTAGTACATAGTACATAATACATAGTGCATAGTACATAGTGCATAGTACATAGTGCATAGTACATAGTACATACTACATAATTCATAATACATAGCACATAGAACATAATAATTAATACATAATAATTAGTACATAGCTCATAGTACGTAGTACACTACATAGTCCATAATACACAATACTTAATATATAATATTAAATATATAATATTCAATATATAATATTTAATATATAATATTTAATATATAATATTTAATATATAATATATAATTCATACTACATAATTAAAACTAAAACCCCCCCAAGGAAACATTTTTCTCTCGTGATGGTACGTGCGCGTGATGGCACACAAAAAGTGCGCGTGACGCGAGTTTTTAGTTTTTTCCCCAGGCCAAAAAGTGCGCAACGTGCCTATAGAAGTTTTCACTTCAAAAACAAGCTATGAATGCTTTAAAATGATAATAAATAATGAATATACCTAAAGTTTGATGACATCAAACTGTACCGCCACATAAGGAGTGTCGAGGATTGCAAACTTCTGCAAGCAGACCTAAACACCTTCCATTCTTGGTGTTCCCACAACAACCTGGTCCTTAATATTAGTAAATGTGAGGTCATGACTTTTTGTAGAAAACGTGGCGTTATAACTTACGACTATACTTTTCTCGATAACAAGATCTCCCGCATTAACTCTGTTATCGATCTTGGGGTTAGGTTAGAAAGTAAGTTGGATTTCTCCACCCACATCAATTATATCTCTTCCAAGGGCAATTCAGTCCTAGGATTTATAAAAAGATGGTCCAAGGAATTCAACAACCCCCTTATCACAAAGCACTTGTACATATCTTTAGTTAGGCCTTTACTTGAATACGCCTCCCAGGTATGGTCTCCTTACTACTCCTCCCATGTCGATAAAATCGAATCGGTTCAAAGGAAGTTCGTCCGTTTTGCTCTCAGTCACCTCCCGTGGGATGACCCACTTATTCTTCCGCCTTATGTGAACAGACTTAGATTGCTCAACTTGAGCTCTCTCCATAAGCGTCGCGAGGTCGCTGACGTTATATTCGTTCATCGTTTGTTGAATGACAAAGTTGACTCAGGCTTCCTACGAACCCGTACGTCATTTAGAGTGAACAACTACAACCTGAGAGGTCAACCTCTCTTGTACATTAATTCCTCTAGTACCAATTATGGGATGTACGAACCAGTTAACCGCATGCTTATAAATGTTAACAAAAATGCGAGTGTTTTTAGCATGCAAACTAGCGAAGATGTCCTTAAAAGGACTCTTTTTAATGTGGCGTGACTCCCTGTGTGTCCCACTTTTTCATTGTTTTTGCACGCTTCTCTGTTTGATGTTTTGTGTTCTTAAATGTTGCATTGTTTTTTGTTTTGTGTTTGCATGCCTTAGCCGAGCCACTGTGCAGTGGTAAATGTGACCGCGTTTGTGTGCAGGGACCGGACCGGCTCGGTACAGGAGTGCCGCGGAGGGTTGAGAAGGAACCCGCATTTTCGGTCGCATGCTCGTTTTGCGGTGTTTTTTCTTCTTATACCTTTTTTGGTGCTTTCGGCCAGATTCGGTCCCTGCACCAGTGGCGGACTAAGGGTGGGGCGGAGGGGGCGGTCCGCCCCGGGCCTCTGGTTTTGGGGGCCTCCAAATGTCTACAAGTTCCCTTGATCAAATCCTAAACAAGGCTTTTAAAATATGCTCAGGGCCTACCTAAGTGGTACTTTGGAGTCAGAGATGCCGTTCAATGTTCCCGCAGATACAAATAAGTACAGCATGTACCGGTGTCAAAATTACTTTTACTGTTAATCTTTCAATGTCTATTTCGTGTAGTTCCAGTTTTACTGAATTCTACAGCTATCTAGACTTTTTACGCTCGACTAATATTCTTTTATGCTGAACGCGCCCAATACTCAGGGAATTCCCGACGTTGAAGCGGAAACCCTGAATGAATGAGGCGCAAATCATTTACTCTCGTTTGCCTACATTTTTCGTCGAAGAAGTTCAAAACCTTTCTTTTTAAATCTATTAAATTTCATTACGAAACCACTTATATTATAGCTTAAAATATAATGCCGGATCCACACGTTTGTCAATGCTTGGCAAGCGTTCGCAAAATCAAACTTGTGGAGAAGGCGTTTGCAGGGACGGATTGTCCCCCTTATCGGCCCGAGCATTTCGGTAGTGACCGGCCCAAATTTTATATATATGGATTGTGGTGCCCACGCTGCTGTTCATGGATTCTCTTGTGTGCAAGATAATACCTTTAATTTTATGTACCTTGGGAGAAATTAGCATGTTGCAGAGCTGGCCCTAAATCGATCGAAATGGTAGAGAAGAAATTAGCACGGTGCGCTTCGTGCGCCTATTGCACGGGCGGTCCAGGGTTCATTCGAAATTAGCATAGACTGAAAGTACTGCACAGACCGTGATATAGACGCACGGCGGGCGCAGTGCGACTGTTGCACGGACTGTGCAATATTTCCTCGAAAATTTATATTTCCTATGGACCCTAGACCGGCCCGAGCAATAGGCGCACCGCGCGCACCGTGCTAATTTCTGCTCTATTATTTCGCTCGATTTAGGGCCAGCTCTGAGACGTATTTTTCTCAGGCGGCGAGGGCGGCCGGCCGAAGGCGAGCTCAAGGGGGGAAGAGAGGCGAGGAAGAGGAAAGGCCAAATTCGAGCTGATCTTCGTGAGCCTAGTCACAATTATTACGAAACTTTAAGTTTCTTCACAAAAAAATCCTGCATTTACTCGAATGGGCTATAGGCCAATCCGCCCCTGGGCGTTTGGCTTGGCTTGTGTAAGCTTGGCAACGCTTGTGGCCGATCCGATCGAGTGTGGATCCTCCCAAAACCAAAGCAAACGTTTTGAATTTGTGAACGCTTGCAAAGCCTTGACAAACGTGTGGATCCGGCATAACAGTACGTGCCCGAGTAAAAATAAAATATGACCTTACTACGGGCGAAAGCTGTTCGTGATTGAGACATAGTCCTCCGCCATGTGGCGGTATTCTATTCTGAAGGCTCGTTGCAGGACACTTCGGCCGTACACCACACACACCCACGGGTCTAGGTTTCAATATAATGCGATTAAAAAAATCTCTTTAATATACATCTATATAGAGATATTTTCACACATGCTAATGCACTTGGGTTCCCCTGTAATAAATCATACGCATACACAAATGGACAATCGTAATCTCCTCATTTTCTGTATATTCAAGGCCGACACCCGGCAAAACTATAAGTTAAATTGGTGCAATTCTTTACTCAAAAATGAAATCATTTTGGGGAAAGTGTGACTTTCGCTCCCCAACAAAACTCAAAACACACCGCGTATTTATTGAGAAAAACATCATGAAATCTGTCATCTCGTTTCGCTCGTTTTATTTTTTTCGATTGTTTTTTTCTTCGAGCGAAATAACAAAGTCTCCCACTATAAGCCAACACGACACCACGCACTTCACGTAAAGCAAACCGACGACTGGCGAGCTCGTTTCCTTGTGCATCGATATCTTTAAGTAGGATAAATCGAAAAGACCATTGTACATAACGAAAATGATGAAGTTCCCATAAAACACATTCAACAATATATTTGGTGCAGATTCCTTTTTTGGCTTAAATTTCCCGTCGAATGCCCGTTTGTAAGGCACAGTACTTGGCCGAATAAAACGCTTCTAAAATTACATCAACTTCTTAGACTGAGGGCCTCATTCAGCTTTGCCGCCCCGGGCCTCTGACGGGCTTAGTCCGCCACTGCCCTGCACATAAGCGTGGCCCGTTTCTCAGCCCAGCTGAGAAGTGTACTTCTGAGCTAGAAGATTAACTCGATTAAATTAAGAGAAATAATGAATTTATTTAATTTAAGAAAAAAACGAAGTGATAATAAAATAAAGAATGAATTTACTTAACTGATTTTTGATTGCTTTTCTTATTTGTGCCCCTGCTTCATTTCCATTAAAACGATTGTGAACTCTCGGTTCTTCAGGAATATCCGGGAGTGGTAATTTCAGCAGCCATTTATCGTTGATCTCGTCGTTGTTGTTATTACAAATATTATGCAAAATGCTGCATGCTTTTATTATAATGAAAGCATTATTTAATTTCACTTCGAGACCTTTCCCTATTCTCCGAAAACGAGCTTTCAGATGCCCAAAGGCGTTTTCCACAACCCGTCTGCATTTCGATAAATGATAATTGAACTTCTTCTGGTCTTCAGATTGATCAATGGTGAATGGATATGGTTTCATTATCATATCTGATAATTTGAACGCAGACTCTCCAATTAGCAACACAGGCACATTAACTCCAGCAAAGTTTCTAGCAAATTTTTTGAATAAGGGATTGTGCACGTGTTTTTTCTTTAAATTGGAACTTCCCCATATGGAAGAATCGTTAGCTCTTCCAGGAATACCAATATTCACGTACATGAAACGGTATCTGTAGTCTACTGCAGCGAATAATATTGTGGAATAGTTCCCTTTAAAATTATAATAATCCGCTGCTTCATTTTTAGGTGGGTTTAATTTTATGTGACATCCGTCAATAGCACCATAGCATTGTGGGAAACCTAGTTTCAGGAAACCGTCAGTGTTTTCTTTAATTTTATGTTCTGTTGCCGGGTAAAATTCTGTGAAACAATGTCCATATTGATTATTTATCTCCTGACCAAATTCCAAAACAATTTCTCCGACTGTTGATCTTCCCACTCCAAATAAATCTGCAATTGTTCTACACTCGGATGATGACCCGAGCGCATGCAATGCGATCGCTATCTTCTTTTCTATGGGTATAGCAGCACGCATATAAGTATCCTGTCTTTTCAGTTTTCCCATTTTCGAAACAATTTCTTTGAACGTACTTCTATTGACACGAAAACGGTTTTTAAATTTCTTGTTATTAAAAGATGGAACGCATTTTTCCCAGTAATCGGATGAAACAACCTTTAATATCAACAACATACATTTTATGTTTATGTAGTTTCAAAAAATAATAGCAAAATCTACTTACATGTGACCAAACTATTCTCTTTTTATGTTGACGTTGAGATAAACTCCGCTGAGTTATTATATTACGCATTCGAATTAATGCCCGAAGGGCTAATATTTTGCATTTTCTTGAGTGCACTTCCAAAGTTTCTATTTTATTTTTATTTTGAATATAAAGTAACAATAATTTTACAATATTTTTATCCATTTTAATCTAATCCTTGAAAATTGAAAAGTACAAATTTCACAGTTGACAGATAAATGACAACCAATATATAGTATACTGATGCAAGTGTGTCTCCAGTTTTTTATATTGCAATATGGCAATATTGCAATATCCCGATCTCAATTACTATACCGCAAGTCTGTCTTCGGTATAAGTTTCGGGAGAGAATCTGGAGATGAAGATTTTGGTCTTGGTACCGTAACCAGAAGGGTGCAAACCTCAAGAGGATCTGCACCTTCGTTGGCCGGTGGACCATCAACTATTAAAGGTAGAGAGGTTGCTTCCAAGACCGGTAAAGAGGACGACCGACCGAGGAACTCAAGGTGACACCATTGCCAATGGTGGGGCGGCGATTTAGACCATTCTTACGAGTTTTGCAACGCGCCTTACGGCCTGGCACGATTGGGTTGCTAGCAACCTGTTTGGGGATGACATTCGCCGAAGGTGAAGCAGCCGTGGAGCAGGGTGAAGAGACAGGCTGCTCCCCTGCCTGCAGGGCGCCTTCAAATACTACCCCCGCTGAATGGGAGTTTTTACTGTTAAAGACGCTTTCGAATTTTGTATTCTGACTTTCTGGGCATTCGTACTTTGAACCACTGCTGTTGACAGCGATTTTATATCAGCCCTAACACGCTTCGTACTCCTTTTGATATCATCCAATATAGGATGAAAGGAAGCCGAGGAGTTGGAGGTGCAGGTAGAAGTGCCGATAGGATTTAAGATTGACGAATGTAGGTCGTCCATCGAATCTGGACGTTGATGGATTGGACGTCATCAGCTAACATTTGAAAATGGGAAATATTGCCGGAAAAGGAGTTGAGACGGCCAATGACTGTTTCATGGCCATCAAGAAAAGCATCCGAGATGTCCTTCATCAGCCTCAGGACATGACAGGGCTTAATGCCAGAGCACTCCCTGCAAGTTGACCCTCTACGGGCCGAAGAGTTGGAATTGATTCCAACGATGAGGCAGGTAGGGTGGAAAACACCTCCCCATACTCCATCGCAAGAAATCCCATCTCGGACGATCACCGAAGAGCACAACTTGCAGGATTGGTGACCCGCCATGTCAGATTTGTCAAATTGTTACACAAAAAAAAACAAACAAAAAAAACAAAAAAAAATTTTTTTACAAAAAGCGATGATTGTGAAAGGACAATAATGAGGGAACCCACTTAATTTGACAGATTCTTGTCAAATTGAACTGCAAAAACAAATTTTTCGATTGAAATTAAAAGTAATTGAAGCGGTGAATTCCAAAACAACACAAGTCCATCGCATTTGTTTTGAGAGAATAACGATTTTTTTATTTTATTGCTGTGGATTTAATAAATTAAATCCAGTTTTGTTTGTAATATGTTCGTTGGGCTCTAGTTTGAATAAATGTTACTTGTTTCGAAATTTTTAAACGTTATTGCAGTTACTGTGACCAATTTAAATTCATGGACTTGTGCTGTTTTGGATCTCATTGATCTTGAGATTAAAAAAAATTTCTAATAATTTGGTTTTTAGGTCAAAAATCAATTCTCAAAAACAATATTAACAAATTTATATACATTTTATTAGAAAATAACCAAATTAAATAAGAAATTTCATTAAATTAAACAATTAATTTTCAATAATCCAAAAAATATAAAGATTTTATTTCAGTCAGATTCCCATCGCTCGCTATCCGATGATAATTCATCCTGGGCAGGGTTTCTGCCTCTGCGAGTGTCACTGCTTCCGTACTTTTGCCTCAAAGTTTCAAAATTACCTCTATATTTTATTTTGCATGTAATCAAAAACTATGCATTCAGACACATTCAAACGCAACAATGTGAACTACCAACAATGTAAAAACAATGGCGCCCTCTAGCGCAACAAACTAAAACAAGCGCATCATTGGTGCTGCCATAATAGATTTTTTATTGAATAGATTTTTTATTGACGTTTTTTCATTTTTTGCATCTCATTTTAGAATAAATGAGAATCAAAACAACACAAGTCCATTGATCAGTAATTTCAAAACAACAAAAGTCCATTGGTGGACTTGTGCTGTTTTGTACATTTTGTCGAATTTTGAAGTTTTTCGAGTGTTAACACATTCCCCGTCACCCAAAGTATCCCAAACCACTCATAACTCGATTTTGCTAAAAAGTGGACTTGTGCGGTTTTGCAAGTCACCGCTTCAATTTGCATTTTGAGAATCAGTTCTCAAGATTAAAATCTTTGCATACCCTTAGGTGTAGCAAGAAAAGAAAAAGACAAGTAAAAGAGAGTTGAATGACAGATTATATACTAATGGTGCTGTTACACGAATGACACACTTGCCATTTTTTCTGTCATAATTTGTCATTATCGTCATACACGGTCATAATTTGTGTCATTATTTCTGTCATAAAAAATAAACAACAACAATGCCATTAATTATGACCAGAGATTATGACAATTGTCATTTTTTGTCATTCGTGTAACTGGGGCATAAGTAGATATGGACAAACATTTGTCCGACTACGACGCTAGATGGCGATAGTTACACTGATATGAATTTTTGGGCTTCTAATTTCTGTTGTAAACCTCTAAAATCAACGGGAATGGGGTTTCAACATTAATTTTATAATATTATTTCGTTCTACGTGCACAATAATCATAACATACAAAAATTTTCAATTTTGTTAATTTGTAGTAAAACTTGAAAAAAGCAGGTTTGCGCCTGAATTTCAAAAGCATTACAAAGCCCTTCACGCATGTTGGAAGAAAAGCCAGAAGTTTCGAATCTAAAAATAGATTCCTGTACACCGTGTTGTTGTTGATTTCTGTGTTGTTTTGTTTAAGAAGGGGGTGAAATTTGTCAATGAAGAGAAATGAATGAAATGGGAAATTTGACATTGTGTTTTATTCTCTTTTGAGAAAATGAAATATAACGATATTCAAATTAATTAAAAAATTTTCATAACTTAGTCTATCGGGCTTCCTACTCGATAATCAATGGGCAGAAGCTCTAAAAATGAATGGCTGGGCATGTACATATTCCTTTTGTTTTGTTTAGGAAGAGGGAGGGTGGGCTGAAAATATGATGATGGTTAATGGTCAGTGGCTGAAATTTGTATTTCACAATAAGAAAATAATGAATGGAAGAGAGATGCAAATGCAATGGGAAATTTAGACATGGTGTTTCACTCTTTTTTGAGAAAAATGAAATAGGTTTTTTTAACAAAAAGTCTATCTTTTTGTACTGATTTTGATTGTTGCTTATAGAGAAAATATGAGTCTTTTAGTTGTGTAAACTTTTGAATGGTGATAGTTGGTGTTTAAAAATGGCTTATTGTTGTAGTTTTAAAGATTGTTTTAATATCCACGGCAAAGGATCCACATTAACATTTTTACTGGTGCCAAATGATTTTAGAAGGAAGGTTTGGTTAAAACATTCTGGTGATATTAATTTAAAGGTGTCATCAACAAAACGAATTTATTTTTGTGAAAAACATTTTTATCCGCGCGACATTGCGAAATGTGCTAATAAAAAAATTATTCATAGAAACGCGATTCCGAAGTCATTCAGTGAAAATATATGGTCCTGTAATGAAGGTAAGATTGATCCATATTGCCAAAATATCCTAGAGTGCGCGAAATTGATGGAAAACAAGGAAGAGAAGCAAACCACTACCTTAAAACGCAGAAAGGAATCGAGACAGGAATCAATCCTATCTTCGGATTCTGGCGAAGAATTAACGGTGAAAAAATGCGCAAATGATAAAACATATACAAGAGATCGCGAGGTACTTAAAACTCTTGAAAATGTAGACATTTGCCAATGGGAGCTTCCTTCAGTACAAAGGGTTGGTTCATCGGATCAAACGAATAAGATTCGAAGAGTTCCGACATATGTATATGGTTCTCTAAAAATTTCGCCTGCAACTATAGATAAAAAAAACGAATTGGAAATAATAGACCGGTTATGCGAAGGGAAAACTGACGAAGTAAAAACTTTTTTGAAAAGCCAATTGTTTCATAAGAATTTTGGTAAATCGGCACAAAAAGAGAAAAAATTGGCCATAAAGTATTATTATCTTTCCCCAACGCTGTACCGGCATTTATTAAAAACAGGATTTACTTTACCATCAACATCGACTATAATGAAATGGCACTCCGCATTGCGTTTTGGGACTGGACTCTCTGGCATTTTGGTGGAAATTTTAAATAGCAAATTTGAGGAGTTAAATGTTTTAAATCGTAGATGTATGTATTTTAATGTTTGATGAAATGTCCACTAAAAGAGAATTAGAATACAATTCAAAAGATGATATTGTATATGGTTTTACAGATATTTCCTCCATTGGAAGAGAAGACAAAGTTTCTTCTTCGGTCATGTTTTTCATGCTGCGTGGTTTGAATCAAAATTGGAAACAAGCCATTAGTTATATCGCGGGACCTGTAAATGCGGGAAATTTAGTTCATATATTGCAAGAAGAAATTGTAAAATTATTGAAAATTAAATGTGATTTAATTGGCGTCACTTGCGATCAAGGCGCTAGCAATCGCTCTTGCTTTATGAAATTGGGCGTTACAAATGAAAAACCATACTTTATCATCGAAGGTAAGAAAATTTACGCATTTTTTGATATTCCCCATCTTTTTAAAAGCGTGCGAAATTGCCTTTATTTAAACGATATCCAAATAGAGAGTAATGCTATATCTTGGAGTGTCATTAGGGATGTGTATAATTTCGATAATGGAAAATTAGGGCGATGTACAAATTAACAGATGTACATATAGACCCAAAAAATTTTGATAGGATGTCTGTAAAACTTGCTACTCATGTTTTAAGTCATAGTGTAGCATCGGCGATTCTAACCGCAGTTGGCCTTAATTGCTTTGAAGGAGAGAAGAAGCAGGTGGCTTTAAATACTGCTCATTTTATAAGCACTCTGAATACACTATTTGATAATTTGAATAACGTAATCAGATACTCTAAAAATCCTGCACGGAATGCTATATCTTCGAATAACACAATTTTGGAAAATTTGAAAGATGCTAAAAATTATATTAGCAAGTGGGCATATACAGGGCGAATGAAGCGGCCATATTGCTTTGATGGTTTATTGCAAACCATAACAGCTATAGAAATGTTGTGGAGTGATCTGAAAGGAAAACAAGATTACATCATAACAAGTCATTTAAACTAGGATCCTTTAGAAAACATGATATCTATGATAAGGGGATTTAAAGGATCATATGAACGTAACCCATCGGTTTATAGAACATATAGAAACTTAAAGCAAATAATTTTCCAAAATGCCGTTCCTTCAGAGCATTCTAGTTATGTAGATTGTGAGTCAACCAATCTAATAGATTGTAATCCAACAAGAGAAAGTGAGGATATCGTACCACCAGAAGCATGTACTAGTACTTACTTTACGGATAAAGAAGAAGATATTCAAATAGAAGAATATTCAGAAATGCTTCAGGACATTTTTGACAAGAGCACACCGCAGGAAAAGCTTAAATATAGCTCGACCTTATATTATTTCGGTTACTTATCTCATAAAATAGTTCAGCGTATGAAATGTGAGGCATGCAAATCCCATGTTGTAAATAGCTCTCCTGAAACATCTAATAAATATCTCCTAATACAACATAAAGCATTTAATCCGTCCCAATCATATGGTTCTCTTACTGTTCCTACTGCAGTATTTGAAGCCGAATTAGCGATTGTATATTAGTCCAGTCAAATTAGTCGAAAAAAGAGGATGAAATTGCATTTTAAAAGGTACAGAATTTTTTTTTCGGCATTTGTTCGGGTACATCTGACAATGATAAAACCAAGTTTGTGGGGTCGCATTGGCTTGGGAAAAGCCGCCATCTTGAAAAAGAGGGAGAGCTTGTTTATATTAAATAGCTCGTTTGCGTGCAATGATAGGTGATAATGATCAATGGCAAAGTTGTGGAGAATAAAATTATGTAAAATATGAGCCCCCAACGAGCTCTGTAAGTTGATTTGGCTCAAAGTTATGGCCGGTCAAAGTTCAACCATGATCGTGTGGTGATGGTTGAATGCAGTTTTTTGCAATTAACTGAATGTTAATTTTTTTGGTTTAATGCCCATTACCAAATTTAAAGTCCTAGTAATTACCTTTAGAATGAGCCCTTAGTCGTCGTTATCGCTTATGTAGTTTGCGAGCAATCGAATGCCAAATTCGCACTGGACGTGCCTGAAATAACTGATAACGCAATTTTTTTGAATATTTCGTTAACGGTTGCCCTTATGAAAAAGTAGTAAATAGCAGGAATACGGGCAATGAAAATATCTTTCCAACGAGGTATTGGTCGAAACTCCATGTCGATTATGTCCGCGATACAGAGGATCAAAAGTCAACCGAGAGGTTTACGAATTTTTAGCCATTTAGATGGTTAAAGTGGCATTGGTGATGGTGGTATTGGTGATGGTGACGGTGGGTATCGTGGTCGTGCTGATGGTGGTGTTGGTGTTGATGGTGATAGTGGCATTGGGGATGGTGGTTGTTGTGCTGATGGTGGTATTGGTGATGGTGTTGGTGTTGATGGTTATAGTGGCATTGGTAATGGTGGTATTGGTGATAGTGTGTATCGTGGTAGTGCTGATGGTGGTGTTGGTGTTGATGAGTACAGTGACGTTGGTGATGCTGGTGTTGGTGCTGATGGTTATAGTGGCATTTTGAATGGTGGGTATGGTGCTGATGGTGTTATTGGTTATGGTGATTGTGGTTATAGTGGTCGTACTGATGGTGGTATTGGTGGTGGTGGTTATGATGATCGTGCTATTGGTGATGGTGGTAATGGTTCGGTGGTGATGGTGCTATTGGTGATGGTGGCAATGGTGTAGGTACTGATAGTGGTATTGGTGATGGTGGTAATGGTGGAGGTGATGATAATAGTGATAATAGTGAGTGATAATGTGCTAATGCTCGTAATATTGATAAAAAGAAAATATGCCAGAGCGTCCCTTGTCAGAGTCCATTGTAGATGTTGATTGGTTTAAAGCGTGTTCCGGATATAATATATAATGAACTTCCTATGACGCGTCAAAAGCAGGTTTTCGCAAATATCTCTTAAATAGTAAAATGTGTTCGCTTGACCAAAACAAATTGTGGATTATTCCTAAAGGGGAAACCACGTTAAAAAAAAGCGCCAAGTACTTTACCTCGAAGGTGGTGTGGAAAAGAGTACATACAGTACTGATTAAAATATTAAGACCACCTATTATTTTCATAAAACTCTGACTTCAAATTACTATAACTTTTTAAACTATAGATGTATTGAAGAAAAAAACCTCAAAATTTAGCTTGTAACATAACATCGTACATCAATATTATCTCCTACATCGATATTATCTACCCATTTTTCACAGCAATGAAAAACATATCAAACGCCACCCCAAAAATAAGGGTAATAGTCATAATTAACGGTGCCAAAAGTAATACGACTAAACTCTAGCCTAGAGGATGTTACGGTATTACTTAGTAATGGGATAACTCAATACTTAGAAATGTTTTCTGTTATAATTTTTTTTAAAGTATTGCAACTATTGTTAGGGGTGGTCTTAATATTTTAATCAATAGCGAAGTTTATTTTTTTCCTACTGAGTTTACTGTTTAATTTATTACTATAAATTTTTTACTAATAATACATTGTGATACAAGCTAAATTTTGTGTGTTTTTTTTTCTTAAATACATCTATAGCTTAAAAAGTTATAGTAATTTGAAGTCAGAGTTTTATGTCGAATAGTAGGTGGTCCTAATATTTTAATCAGTACTGTATTATGCAAAATATTTAAATTTTATATTTTGTATGGCTTAGAGTTGAAAAACTTTTTTTTGAAAAGCTTTACATTTTGTTAAAAGTTGTTACTTTGCAAATTCCGTTGTTCAGTGATTAGATTGAAAGATCCTCATACTTTAGATACATATACATTTTTGTTTTTTTTCGGAAACTTGAGAGTAAAGTTATGGATACAACCGAAAAGCGAAATTTTTTTGCAGCCTCTAATTCTACGCCTTCTGTAAAACTGTAAAATTAACTTACATCAGAAATAAAAATTATTTTATAGAGCTCAATAACTATTACAATTGCACTGGCCTGCAACGAAATCTTCTTCAAATAAAATTATCATGGATATTTTAACGTGCTGAATCTAAATCTGGGTTTCATTTCTTGCTATCACGTATATAAATATTTATAGTTATTAATTTTTTTTTAATTTTCTCAAAATTCAGAATTTTTTGTTTTTCGATTTTACGTTTACGCTATTTTCATTTACATAGTGTGGAGACATGTAAGACCAGTTCGAACTGAAGATGATGCAATGACCGGTCCGCCATATAATTTTACTGGGCCTGAGGCAAAAATTTCATTGGGGCAATATGACGGACAAAAGCCTCTTTCGTGTGGACCCACCATTAAACACCAAATCCACATCAGCTAATTTATTAATAAGTTCTATATTTTCATTCTCTTCTCTTTAATATTTTTTTGGTTAAAAGGTAAACGTTTTTTTTCAATGCTTGTCTTTTTCTTAAATGTTGCTAGTTTGCAAATTACTGAGTTTGTTGAGTAGATAGAAAGACCCTCTTCAAAACTACATACATTTTTGTTTTTTGCGGAAACTTGAGAGTAGAGGTTCTAAGTGCGACGGAAAACTCACCACCCGCCTAACTGCAGACCTCCCCTGCGCACACATCACTGTTTAGCAGTTCGTTTATAAACAGAAAAACTCATAACATCTCAGAGTTCAAATACACGGTTCATCGATATCTAATCAAGCACCCTCCAGACCCCTAACCTAACCCTTCTCTTCTATCCATCATATCAACCTTACTACTAGCATAGACAAATAAAAGGAAAGATATTCCATTTCATACAAGAAAAATGTGCACTTTCTTGTTGAGAGAGCTTTCCTATTTCCTCCATTTAAGTTTCCTCCAAGCGAAAGCTGCCCCCGCTAAATCTTTATTTTCGGTGGCACTGTCCAGATATTTGAATAAATCTTATCTGAAGAGAGTAAATGGAAAGAAAAACGTTGGCGATGCATGGGAGCAGGGTTCTTCTAGAGCTATTCGCGTTTGCGCTTCTTTTTTTACAGGTTTTCTCATTTATGAATGGCATATGTACGAATGTGTATATTGTATTCTAGGTAAATTTGATTAAAGGGATTTGTTGGTGGAAATAAATGAAAATAAGAAGGAAGCTGTTTGTTTGATTTTTTGTTTAAATGACAAAAATCAATTTACATATTTTTAGAAGTTACGATTTTATTTTTTCAGGTCCGACTTTTCGGTTTCTACTACTTTGCAAAAGTTAGTAAAACCGTGAGTTTTGTGCGAATTTTGATTTCGTTTTGATTTATAACAATCATTTCCGCAATGTGTTTATTTTGCAGATTTGGGAAAGTTTTATTTTGGTCAAAGGTTCACAAGCAAATTATTGCGTTTTACAAGGATTTGAAAATGTAAAATATCATATCATGAATAAATTTAAAAATATGAAAAGTGGAAATTATTTCTTTATGGCTATTTATGGACATTCTCACTTAATAGTGCAGCCAATATAAGAATTCTATCTAATGGCACTGTAAAAAAATATCCAAATAACTTGAATTTTTTTATCATTATTATGATGTTCTACTGACATCCTGGAAAGTATCCTAGTTTCAGCGGTCACGTTTTCTTCTATTGGGGTAAATTTTAACTTGGCGCAATAATATTGAAAACCGTTTTATTCGTAAACGGGCGGGAAAGTTTCGGTGTCCCTCTAATACTAGTATTTTGTTAAAAAAAATACTCCTTTCCACACCACCGCAGGGGTAGAGTAATTGGCGCGTTCTTTTTAAAGTGGTGTCCCCAGTAAGCCTAATCCACAAAAAAATTTTCGGCGTTACATCCTTTACAGGCATTTATTTAGTCTTCATTGCGTAAGTCCGACATAAAATGTTGGCAGACGTAAAAACGGAGCAAGCTTCGATATAGTTTTGGCAGACAGTTTATTCTATAAATTATTACAGAATAGAGTTCAATTATTTCAAGGAAAAAAGGATTGTATTTTTCTTTATATATAATATAAGATAAGGACACAACAGTGGCTACGAGGATTCTTATGGAGCAAGATTCCGAAAGTAACCCAACAGCGAGACTAGCGGTAGAAGCAGAACTCAACCGGCTCGCGACAAGCGGCATTATCAAACCAACAAGTTACACTCAATGGGCAGCTCCTATTGTGGTAGTTAAGAAACCAACTGGGCAAATGCGTCTGGGCATAGACTTTTCGACAGGGTTAAACGAGGCACTAGAAGACAATCAACATCCATTACCATTACCCGAGGGCATCTTTGCAACTTTAAATGGTGGCCAAATTTTTTCACAACTAGACCTTTCAGATGCGTATTTGCAGGTACAATTAGACGACGACTCCAAAACACTATGCGCAATCACAACACATTTAGGTAACTACGAGCTCCAACGTTTACCATTCGGAGTAAAGTCGCCACCGGGCATATTCCAGTCCATTATGGATAAAATGTTAGCAGATCTCCCATTTGCAACGGCATAACTAGACGACATAATTGTCGTAAGCAAGCGTCCTACAGAGCACAAGACACATCTAGACACAGTCCCCACACAGGATAAAAGAATTCGGGTTCCGACTTAGAATTGTTAAATGTAAATTCTGTATGAAGTCAATCAAATATTTGGGATTCATAATTAGTGCCAATGGAAGAAGACCAGACCCAGAAAAGACCAAAGCTATTATTGAAATGCCAGCTTCACAAAATGTTAACCAACTAAGTTCTTTTTGGGTATGGTTAATTACTACCAAACATTTGTGAACAACATGAGCATAATTAGACAGCCATTGGACGATTTACTTAAAGAACCCAATACACGAGCGCTCCATCCGACCGCGCCACGCCAAAACAACAACAATTTGTATGCATTCGAAATTTCGAGTGCATACAAATTGTTGCTGTTTTGGCATGGCGGGGTCGAATGAAGCGCTCGTGTATTGAGCCGTTAAAGTAAACCGAGAATGGACCTGGACAGCATCATGTAAAAAGGCATTTAATGACATAAAAGAAATTCTTAAATCAGAATTGCTCTTGACTCATTTTAACCCAGTGAACCATATCATTGTGGCAGCCGACGCGTCAAACCTTGGCATTGGCGCAGTAATTCAACACCGATTCCCGGATGGCTCAATAAAAGCAATTATGCATGTTTCCCGAAGTTTAACGGCGTCAGAGGAAAAATATTCTCAGATAGAGAAAGAAGGCCTGGCACTTATTTTCGCGGTCAAGAAATTTCACAAAATGTTATTTGGCAGAAATTTTTTTATTAATGACAGACCACAAACCATTATTAACTATTTTCGGTGGTAAGAAAGGCATCCCAGTACATACCGCGAATCGTTTACAAAGATGGGCAGGAACGCTCATCGCATAGAATTTTAAATTGGAATACAAGAAAACAACCGATTTTGGTCAAGCAGATACGCTGTCGCGTTTAATAGGGCAACAACAATCCCAACTGGAAAAGGAAGAAATCGTAATCGCCTATATCGAAACGGTGATTAACTTAACAGAAATTATTCGTCATCTTCCAGTAACGTTCGAGGATATTAAAGAAGCAACAAAGGAAGACGAAGACCTGCAACGAGCGATGTACTTTGTCACAAATGGATGGAGGACTCTAGACATTAGGAGGCAACAACGAGATTGGAACAATATTCAACATTATTACCGGAGGCAAGAACAACTTACAATCTTGTCTTTTATTCGGAGACCGAATCACCATCCCTTCTTCGCTGGGAGGAAAAATTCTAAAATTATTTCATGAAAGTCATCCAGGCTCGCAAAGGCACGTGGATACGTTTATTGGCCACTCATGGATAAATAAATTGAAACCTTTGTTCAAAATTGCACCAACTGTAGAGCAGCGGCGAAGCAGCCGATTAAAACAACACTGCATTCGTGGAGACAGGCTACTCAGCCTTGGCAGAGAATCCTTATCGATTATGCAGGGCCACATAAAGGAAATAACTTCTTAGTAGTGGTGGATGCTTTTAGCAAGTACCCGGAAATGTTCGTTATGTCATCTACAACTTCTGAAGCCACAATTAAAGTTCTGCGGCAATTATTCGTGCGACATAGATTACCCGAAACAATAGTTAGCGACAATGGTACTCAATTTACGTCGGGTTTATTCGGCATCAACCACATTCGCACTCCACCCTTCCACCGTCAGGCAAATGGACAGACAGAAAGGTTTGTCGATACGTTAAAAAGAGCACTGCTCAAATTAAAGGGGAGGGGGACATGCAAACAATTCTTGACACGTTCTTAGGAACATGCCGTACAACACCAAACTATAATGTACCACCCAAATCACCTGTAGGACAACGAAACGCACAATTCAACCGCAAACACGGGGCTCAGGAAAGGCGGTACTACACAGGAGAAAAAGTTTATGTGAGACAGGTTAAAAGTCAACCTTGGCAATGTGCAAGAATTACGGCAACTAACGGGGTAGTTTATCGCGCAAGGTTAGAAACTGGGAAAATACAAAGATTCCATGCTAATCAAATGCGATCACGAACGTCGGAAGAAGCACCCATACCTTCAATGGATCCATACAGGATCATAGTCGAAACATTCGACCTTCCACTTGGCAGTGATGTCAATCCAGAGGAAACGGCACCACTCACCATGCAGAGGACATCATACAGGAAGAACCGGAAACTAGGGTCCAGCCCAGTCTGGTTGAACCACAAATAGTGCGACGATCAACAAGGCATAGGAAGCAGCCATGCAACCTAGTCAAAAACCCTATGACTAGTTATTTAAAAGGGGAGGTGTTGGCAGCCGTAAAAACGGAGTAAGCTTCGATATAGTTTTGGCAGACAGTTTATTCTGTATATTATTACAGAAGAGAGTTCAATTTATTCAAGGAAAAAGGATTGTGTTTTTCTTTATATATAATATAAGATAAGGACACAACATAAAATTGTATTTGTTGTTTAATTTGCTATTCACGCTACTACTCCTAAGAATTTGATGAAATTAACAACTTCCCCTTTTAGGATTGTATAATTTTTTGCTTGGAATAGTTTTTTAATGAGCTCTTATCTTTAAATTGATGTGAATGCCACAAACAAAATTTTCGAAGAAGAATAAGGATCAAATAATCTAAGATTTGTTTGTGGTGATCGTAACATTCATTTTCTTTAGCTAACCAGTGGGAAAACTCAGATTTTTTACTTATTGTATCCATACAATGTTCAATTATTTTGCTTTTTAAACCTTTTATTTCAGGAGTATTCTGAACAAATTTAGCGAAGATTTTAACAAAGATTTTACAAATATTAAAAAAATAATCTGTAGGATTTTTAAGTGCACCAAAATCGGTACTTTTTGAATAATTTTTAAAATAAATAAAACTTTCCGAAGGTTTTGAATACTTAACAGTTTCGTTTGGGTTTCTCATAACCTTCTCGCATAACAAACACTTTTCCTTTTTTGAAAAGCGGTCAATTATGAAACCTACAAAATACCTTAAAGAAGTTTCTTCGACAGAAATCGAATCTTCATTTGCCCCACATTCCAACAAATCAATTGACTCGATTATGTTGCTAACTTCGTGACCCTCATTAGTGACATCACCAATCGTCCGATCCTCAACAGTAAAAATACCATGATCGTTATTATTATTTATGGTTTTGCCATCACTAAATGAGTCAATAGCTATAAATTGCTGACTATCTTCGTCACAATTCTTCCTATGGGAAGATATAGACAAAATTTTGTTCGAAATAATTTTGCAAATAATACTATTGAAATTATATTAAGATGGATTGTTACTGAAGCCCCCTCTTGATCTTACTAAGGAAAACAGGTTTTCAATTGGGTCTTGGTTAAATTTCGAAGTCAGAACGAACTCTTTATTGGGAAACTCGTTTAATATTTCATCAGTTAAAAGAATAATGGATTTTAGAGTCAAAATCAATCCCCCAATCCAAAATGTTTTGTTTTTGTTCTCAAATGAAATTGATTGGATGTAACGTAGCATTTCAGAAAGATATTTCCTTGGAGTATTTGTTTGAGTTAATCCACACTTATACCAATTTCTACTAAAAGGTTCTTTACTATTGAGACAATCGAACAAGTTATTGAGTTTTGAAAAGAAATCGGAAGTAGAAAGAGTAACTGATGAAACATTAGGGCTAAGCAAATTTAATTCTAAAGCAGTTTTAAGAGCAGCACAAACTGTGTTACTTAAAACTTGAAGAGCATAAGAAACCTTCATCTTTTCCCAAGTATTTGGCCATACATGTTTTGAAGTTAACTTCGGCACCATTTTAGTAGAACCATTTTTTTCTAAATTATAGAGTTCTTTAACACAGTTCCAACTTACTGTTCCATCTTCGCAGTGAATATCTTTTACCAATAAAGTATTACGTATTGATTTGAACAAATGCGGAACATCGAACATTGCAAAAATCTTTTTATTATTATAATAAAAAAAAGGGTCCTTTTCCGTTACTCCGAGAGAACTAAAGCAACTGCGATTGTTAGAAGCCTGATCTGAGGTTATACTTCGGATTTTAAGCCCAAGTTCACAACAGTAGTCTAAATTCAGCTTCACTTTTTCGGCTAATACTTTACTGTTAATTGGTTTATCGGTGGCAAAAAAACTAATAATAAATTTCCAATTAGAAAATAAACCTCGAACCATAAAAACAGAAACATACTTTGCTGGTTCTTTATTTCTAAAATCACCTGTATCGACAAAACCAACTATTTCATCTGTTACCTGATCATATGTTAACTCTCTTCTAATATTAATTTCATCAAATATCAACACAGCTTGTCTCATTTCTAAATCCCAATGTGAAACAATCTTCTTAAGGTTTTCTGTACCGGTGTTATTAAAACCAGGTTGAATATTCTTAATAAGTTGCCAACGATGCAGAGAGCTCAGAGATGGTAAATTTATGTTTAAATTATCTTTAAAATACCTGTAAGTTGTAGGAGATTTGTAATGGAAATTTAAAGCTAACGATCTTTCGTCATAACTCCATCTTTTTTTATTTTTCTTGTTAGAAAGTATCATAGTGCAAAAAGTTTTTGAATTTTTAGTCACATAGGGCGCGGAGGCAATTAAAGAAGTTAGCGGTCTTTTGACTATTCTACTGAGATAGTTATTTCGACATATCCTTCTTTCTAGGTTCACCTTCTTAGTTCTATTTTCCTTGCTGAAGCTCTTCTTTGCAAATGAGCTGCTAGCAAAATGTTAAGGGGTATTTTGCAAAGAACAAGCGTGTAGCCACTTCTTATGCATAGCAGAGTCTTTCGAAGGAAATTTAAAGAACCTTAGCTCTGCATTTGTTCTCTTCTTTGCTTTGCAAAAGGGTAACACACAAATTACACCCCATTTCAAGGATTTTTCCATTTTTAATAATAAATAACAAATTACCTGAATTTCAGAAACACTTTTGTCAAAAACGGAATAAACAAAACAACACAAAAACAGACTCAGGAAATCAATACTCTTCGTTGGCTAAATCAAATTAAAAAATATATAATATAATAGATAAGAAAATAAAATATAATTAATAAAAAAGCCAAAAATATATAATATAACAACAAATCTCAAAGCCTTTCACTATTTTCTTTTTATTTAAAAAACTAAAAGGAACAACTGAACACTATCGCTTTTACCTTTTAAATGACTCAATTCCTAAAGAAACTTCCTACGATTACTTAGAACATCGCAATACATTTAAGATAAATGGGCCTATTTATTTCATAAATTAATTTATAACATGTACCTAGAATTAATATGTTATAACAAAGCCTGTAAAAAAAGCGCAAAGGCAAAAATCTCAACCATGCTCCATCCATCGCTATCATTTCTCTTTCCACAGCTTTCGTCTGGAGGAAACTTAATGGAGGAAATAGGAAGCCTCTCTGAAGAGAAAAGTGGACACTTTCCTGAAATGGAACATCTTTCCTTTTATTTTTCTATGGTAAAAGAAAAGAGAAACAAAAATTATAGCTTACTGGGGAAACCACTTTAAAAAAAACGCGCCAATTACTCTACCCCTGCGGTGGTGTGGAAAGGAGTATTTTTTTTAACAAAATACTAGTATTAGAGGGACACCGAAACTTTCCCGCCCGTTTACGAATAAAACGGTTTTCAATATTATTGCGCCAAGTTAAAATTTACCCCAATAGAAGAAAACGTGACCGCTGAAACTAGGATACTTTCCAGGATGTCAGTAGAACATCATAATAAAGATAAAAAAATTCAAGTTATTTGGATATTTTTTTACAGTGCCATTAGATAGAATTCTTATATTGGCTGCACTATTAAGTGAGAATGTCCATAAATAGCCATAAAGAAATAATTTCCACTTTTCATATTTTTAAATTTATTCATGATATGATATTTTACATTTTCAAATCCTTGTAAAACGCAATAATTTGCTTGTGAACCTTTGACCAAAATAAAACTTTCCCAAATCTGCAAAATAAACACATTGCGGAAATGATTGTTATAAATCAAAACGAAATCAAAATTCGCACAAAACTCACGGTTTTACTAACTTTTGCAAAGTAGTAGAAACCAAAAAGTCGGACCTGAAAAAATAAAATCGTAACTTCTAAAAATATGTAAATTGATTTTTGTCATTTAAACAAAAAATCAAACAAACAGCTTCCTTCTTATTTTCATTTATTTCCACCAACAAATCCCTTTAATCAAATTTACCTAGAATATACACATTCGTACATATGCCATTCATAAATGAGAAAACCTGTAAAAAAAGAAGCGCAAACGCGAATAGCTCTAGAAGAACCCTGCTCCCATGCATCGCCACCCAGCGGGAAAAGTTTGAAGGCCTTCCTCAAGAAGCTTTTAGGAAGGAGTTCGTATTCGTAGTTCCACAAAAGTAGGATGGAAGGGATAAATATGGATATGTAATTAATGTACAGTTTTTATTCAGTTAATACAATTTACCATTAAATTGGGTATAAAAATGTGTATCTAAAAGATTATTATAAAAGGATTAAAGCAATATCTTTCAAGGATCTCAATATATTTAGAAGGTGTAAGAAATTGTACTTCCTTGGAAGAAATAAAAGAGAACGTATCACAAACACCTTACCGGGAATGCGTGGGGAAGGTGAATAAGCTTTTAGAGCTTTTCGACTCATTCCTTCTAATGACATGGCTGCACAAAAAAGATATGGAGCGGAATGCGAAAAGGAAGGAATTCTCGCCTTCCAAAAAAGGCTACCGTCATGCTTCTTGGTATGATTCCATTTCCCGCTGGGCAACGTTTTTCTTTCCATTTACTCTCTTCAGATAAGATTTACTCAAATATCTGGACAGTCCCACCGAAAATAAAGATTTAGCGGGGGCAGCTTTCGCTTGGAGGAAGCTTAAATGGAGGAAATAGGAAAGCTCTCTCAACAAGAACTTGCACACTTTTCTTGTATGAAATGGAATATCTTTCCTTTTATTTGTCTATGCTACTAGACATTGCACCATGACTTTAACGACATGACGGACTAGTGGTACAAAAGGTGATTCCTGAGCTTGACCATGCCACATAAAAAAAATCAAAAATAAATATCATTTTATATATCTCAATACTAGTACAATTATTCGTAAAAATTTCAAGTTTCTACAAATTAAAATATCTGAGAAAAAAATCTAAAAATTTGTCACATTTTTCGCTCAAAAAAGTTAAATAATCCCTTAAAAGCCATTTCATTTTTCTCAACATAATAACAAACGCTCGATGCCAAATTTCCCATTAAAGTCGTCTTGCCCATTAATTTCTTTACCCAATGTCAAATTTCACCCATCGGCCACGAAATCATCATCACAAAAAACGTAGGAATCTATTTTTAGATCAGCAGCCACTAAAATAAAAGCCGCAGCTAATGATTTTTTTTCCAAAAGCGCGAAAGGCTTTTTCATAAACAAGGAAAAGTTTATTTCGGAAACTAACCATATAGAGGAGAACAAAACCCTGCGATACTAGCGCACGAAGTTCATAGCGTCGTAGTCTGATGTTATTTTGGCTCGCGTTTGTCCATATCTACTTAGTATATAATCAATGTGACAGATAAGGTTCTGTCAATAATCAACAGAATTTCTAATAAATATCAACCAAGATTGGATTATTTCAACAAAAACAAACATTTCAAAGAAACAATATTTTACATAAATCACCTTTAACACTGCTTGCGAACACCTGAACCAACATAATATGTGAATAACACCTGAACCAACATATTATGTATGTACAGTAGCAGTATTAATTAAATGAATTTATTTCTTTTGCCGTAAAACCTTTCTGGTGTTCCAATATACCTCTTAATAAAATACAATACAAGCAAAAATAAGCAATATTATTTTTTTTATTAATTATCACTGATATTTTACACGACACATCCACTTACTACATTTGTCAAAACTTAACGACGAATTTTACCGTGTGGGTAAATATATAGCAAAGTGTTACCCACCTCCGATTTTTTTGAAATTTTTTTTTTATATGTATTTTGGCCTGTAGAATCCATTTTTCGAAAAATAAATTGTCGCTCGCTTACCGTTTTCGAGTAATAAATTTTTATAGTTGTGTAAAATCGGTTTGCAGAAAAGTGATAACCGCCATATTGAAAACACTTATTTAGAACCCGAAGGGGGTTCATCGGGTGATTATTGATACGTTAACCTTAGAACGGGGGGTATGGGGGGCGGAGCCCCCCAAAATCGAAAAGCTAAATTCAAAAAGGGGGGTATGGGGGGCGGAGCCCCCCAAAATCGAAAAGCTAAATTCAAAAAGGGGGGTATGGGGGGCGGAGCCCCCCAAAATCGAAAGAGGAAATCTTAAAAGGGGGGTATGGGGGGCGGAGCCCCCCAAACGGGGGGATGGGGGGCAGAGCCCCCATTCCATAAAAAGTGTACTTAATTTTCCAATTGCACCTTTTGTTTTAGAAGAACATATAGGATGATTTGTTGAACGTTCGACACCAGTGCTAATTTCACGATTTTGCTGGATCCTTGCGCAGGTAGACCAATGCTAAGATTCGCCTGAGGAGCTCCTAATTTTAGAAGAGCCAAAAGGAGGTTTAGTTGTTTTACTTCCAACATTAGTGTTCATTTCACGATTTTGGTGGATCCTTGCGCATGTAATGTTGGAAGTAAAACAACTAAACCTCCTTTTGGCTCTTCTAAAATTAGGAGCTCCTCAGTTGAATCTTAGCATTGGTCTACCTGCGCAAGGATCCAACAAAATCGTGAAAGTAACACTAATGTTGCAAGTAAAACTGCAAATCATATTGTATGTTCTGCTAAAAGAAAAGGTGCAATAGAAAAATTAAGTACTCTTTTTATGGAATGGGGGCTCTGCCCCCCATCCCCCCGTTTTTGGGGGGCTACCGCCCCCCATACCCCCCGTTTTAGGGTATAAGTTTTCGATTTTGGGGGGCTACCGCCCCCCATACCCCCCGTTTTAAGGTTAAATTTTTGGATTTTGGGGGCTGCCGCCCCCCATACCCCCTCCTCTTACAAGTACCCATTATAATTTTGGAGGGTTTTACTACCCATACCCCCTCCGCCAGTTAAATAAGTGTTTTCAATATGGCGGTTATCACTTTTCTGCTAACCGAATTTTCCCAACTTTAAAAATTAATAACTTGAAAACGGTAAATGAGCGCCAATTTATTTTTCGAAAAATGGATTCTACAGGCCAAAATACATATAAAAAAAAAATTTCAAAAAAATCGGAGGTGGGTAACACTTTGCTATATATTTACCCAATTTATTTGTTCATAAAAAGTAAACATAAAAGCAACTAAAATTGATCAAATGCCTTCTTCCAAAATGAGTTCGTTTTTGCCCTCGATCTAAAATTCAGCGACATTTGTCATAAATTTTAATTTCACAAATTTCATGTTGTTATTCTTCATAATCTATGAATCTCCACACATTGCTATACCGTTTACCATATTGGACCCTTTCATATTTTTCTTAAATTGATACACGCAAAATAATTTAATTGCCCCTAGCAGCCGGCAATCCAACGAGTCAATTACATAATTGACTTTGAGTGCGTTTGAAGATGGGTACTCATCCGTTGACGGAATTGTCTTGCTGTTCGAAATGAGTTTAACTAGCAACACGTGCACGGGATTCCTCCCTTTCAAAATAAAATAATACTTGAAGCTGTGAAATTGCTTAGTCAAGTGCCGCTCAAGGAAAGGATTTTGCTCATTTTAATGATAAAAGATAACTGAGAATTTAAAACGTTCGTATAATGGGTGGAATGATTATTATTAATATGTCGAATTAAGTAAGCGGAATACTAATGCCGGGTTCACAGTGTTAAAGTGCTAATTTTGCTATGTGCACAGTGTTAAATTGCAACTTTCGGACAAATTTAAAAAATGTCAATAACAGCTGTTAAATTAAAAATATTCATAAAAGAAACTGCCAACAGAATTCTCCAACTTTACTAAAACTTTTGTTTGATCGGAGTTTATTTAATTTTAAAGTACAATTTATTTTATTTTTCAGTAAAGTGTTGAATTTGGAGAGATTTCTGTTAACTGAAATTTAATTCACAACTATCTCTTTCGGAAAAAAATGTATGGTACTGCCATCTAATGACCCGAAAGAGAAAATTACCGAAAATTAGCTTTTTATTAACTAAATTTTCAGAAAATATGCATTCGTAAAGTTCTCAAATGAATTTTGTTGCAATAACTTTTTAATTTTTAATGTTTTTATGTTTTTAAATATAAAATAATAAACAAAAATCACCTACTTTGGTAAAACAATTCTGCTTATTCATTAGTGCGACAAACAGATGTCACTGATTATTTCCGAATTTCGGAAATAATCCTAAATTTGAGTGTTGAAGTTGAAGTTGAGCCAACTTTAACTGATGTTCTCTAATTTTGACATGAGATGCAAATACAGAATTATGCAGTGGAATGAACGAGACGAAACATAAAATTAATTCAATTTCTCATTGTGAACGAGGCATTAACATTTAATTCAATGAATTTTGTTTAAAAACAAATTGAGCAGTGGCGGCTTCTGCCTCTAAAATTTGGTGGCGCTAGAAAGAACTATTAATCTATCTATCTACTTATCTATATATATATATATATATATATATATATATATATATATATATATATATATATATATATATATATATATATATATATATATATATATATATATATATATATATATATATATATATATATATATATATATATATATATATATATATATATATATATATATATATATATATATATATATATATAAAAATGAATGCCGTGCGTTAGTCTCGCAAAAACTCGAAAATGGCTCTAGACTGGGAACTGGGCGGAATTGAGTGTGCAAAATATGAGGACCGCATTCCGTCAAACGATTTCAGTTGAGAATAGCTCAAAGATGAATAATTCGGATGTTGCCGGTCCATTTTTGGTTCCAATTTTTTTTACCCTCCCCCCCTTTTATTGGGACCTCTACGGCTTCCGTGGCCCGCTTTTTGACGATGGAATTTGATAAAGCACCACAAAATAAGACGAAAATATAATGGCATCGATTCCCGAATCCGGCGGATCGGAAGCGAGTGCGGACTTGACACTTACGTCCAAAATGCCGTATGTTTATGTTGAGATTCCTTAATTTTGTTCTCGGAGATCGTTTACAGGATGGCATTGCTAAACGTTAAGATTCACAATTATACCCACACGGCGGATTAGGGAATCGTAAAGTGTCAAATTCGCACTCACTTCCGATCCGCCGGATTCCGGAATCGAGGCCAAAATAAAATTTTTCGATATCACTCTTAGTTTTCGAGATATTGACACTTAGAGTTGACTTTTGAGGTATTTCTCAAAGGTTTCTAGTGATATCACAGCTAGGATTTCCGTGCCACCGGTATTTTAATTATGAATTTCGATAAAACACTCCAAAATAAGACGAAAATGTAAAATATTTTTTCGATATCTCGCTTCGTTTTTGAGATATCGATACTTGAAGTTTTATGTATTTTCAAAAATATTCTACAGCGTTAATCGTTTCCAAAAAATACGAAAAATTCACAGTTATGCCAGGTCAAAATTTCCAAAAATCACTGTTCGACCAAAAAAATACCTGAATAACTTCGAAAGGATTAGGTTTTCGAAAAAATGAGAAGAGGGCTTTTTGTAGGCGATAACGTTTCGTATTGACTGATCAAAAAAATTTTTCGAAAAATCAGCTTTTGAGTGATTTTTTTTCCAAAAAGTGATATCTCCGACGGCCATGTTTTTTTTGTGATTCCGAAATTGTTTTCTTAAAATGTCCCAAGGAAGCTGTGGACCAATTTTCAGCCATTTTGTCTCCTTTCGTGCGATTTTTTGCTAATTTCCCCGGACTTATCACAATAATTCAATCAGTCTCACTGCGGCTGTGGACGTGATCAGGTGCTATGGGGGAGTGTTGTTGGCCGTACACGATATTCGAGCCCCCATTCCATAAAAAGCGTATTTAATTTTTCTATTGCATCTTTTGTTTTAGAAGATCATAAAGGATGATTTGTAATTTCACGTTCGACACCAGTGCTAACTTCACGATCTTCTTGAATCCTTCCGCATATTAACCAATGCTAAGATTCTCATGGGGAGTTCCTAATTTAGTCCGGGAGCTCGCAACAACAAGTTGTGTTAAATTTTTTTCATTGGAAAACCTTGTATATTCGGTAGAGTACGTTCTTACGATATTAAAAAGTCATTTCGTACACCTGGATGGTGGAACAAAGTAAATCAAAGATTTTGTCAAATTTTATTCACCTTGAATAATATTTGACAATACCCTTACGAAATGTTACATTGTTTAGAGGCTCTAAGAACTATTTTGTCCCGCTTGCCAGGTGTGAGAAACGTTTTTCAATACATTATTTGTTAAAAACTAATTAAACAAATTAATTTCAAGGTGAATAAGATGTAACAATGACCCTTTTGAAAGTTACATATTCGTAATCGTTTTCTGTGTTAATGTCCCGTTGACCGACTTCGGCATTATTATACACCTTTCTTAATTATATTAATATGGCGGTGAATAAAATCATACAGTGATTTTGTCGCGAGCTCCCCGCCTAATAGGATGATTTGCAATTTCACTTCCGACATTAGTACTAATTTCACGATTTTCCTGAATCCTTGCGCACGCATACCAATGCTAAGATTCTACTGGGGAACTCCTAATTTTTGAAAAACGAAGAGTATATTTTAAATAACGGTTGCCATTACTATTTATTTCACTGATTTTTGCAAAACATTGATTTTTTTGTTCGCAAAACGAATTTTTTATTCTGTTTCTTGTTTTGTCTGTTTGGTGGAAACCCGGCATTTGGGATGTTTTATCGAAATTCATCCACAAAACGTGGCGCCGCGGATATAGTTATCGTATCAAGCTCAATAATGAATGCTATGCTATATGTAAAACTGGAAACTTCGAATATCGATATCTCAGGAATTTAGGGAGATATCGAAAAAAAATATTTTACAGTTTTGGCTTAATTTGGGATGCTCCAATGAAATTCATTCCAAAACCTGCCTCAAACAGAACAATCATTCGAAACAAATTTGAAAACGAAAAAATTTGTGCAGCAATAATTGAGCGTTCGCGCAGCTCGAAAGAAAATTTTGCGTTTTCAGTAAGGAAACCACGCCGGCGCCAGATATAGTTTCAAACATTTGAACACTTGTTTGATTGCTATGTGTGGCACGGGACTTTGAATATGTGTTCAAAGTTTGAACAAAATGTGCACTTTGCCATGCGTATCGGCAAAGTCTTCAAAGAAGTGTTCAAAGTTTGTCGTCTACCAGCCTACTATGGCGAAAAACTTATGCAAAGCATGTCTGGCAGCTAGGGTTCGAACTATCGGTTTCTAGTATCGATACCAAGTACTAATAACAGAATCAAACCGTGGTATCGATACCTAGAAAGTATCGGGCTGGAAGTATCGATACTACTCAGTATCGATTACTTTTTAAAATACATATATTTAAGAAAAAAATATTTATTTAAATTTACGTAAATAACATAACCCAACGGTATGAAGACTCCGTCGACAAAAAAACAGCACAGACACATATGAACAAAGGCATGCCTAAGGCCCGTTTTCATCTTCAGCCTAAGATGGAAACGCAAATTGAGCATGTTCACATTTTTGGTAGAACAGAATACAAACTTCTGTGTGATAGAGGAGCTCCATTTTGGGTTCCCACAATGCGTTTGCTATGTAAATGCTCCTTTAAAAACAGCTACTGGTTAAAGCTGCATTCAGAAATAAACGTAACTTGTATGTAGCGACATCTCTGAAGATTGAAGAATATTCCGATTTTTGCGGTTTATCAGTAGTACATACAGTGGCTGTCAAAATTATTGGCACACCCAAGAAATTTTACAACTGAGGAAGATATAAGACTAAACTATGTTACCAAATTTTATTGATTAAAATTTTATTATTTAAATTATAAATAATAAATTTAAAAAAAAATATAACAGAAAAAAGAAATTCATCAGTTTAAAATTTCTTGCGTGTGCCCACTGTATGTAGGTTGACAAAGTACTCGATACTTTTAATGAGTAGTACTTGACGATACCATGATCTTGGTATCGAGTGCTCAGTATCGGGTTTCAAGACGACAGTATCGATACCTACTCAGTATCGAGAGTATCGTTCGAACCCTACTGGCAGCTTACGACAATATGTGTCCAAATGTGTTTTCAAAGCTTGGCAAAGTCTTCAAAGAAGCGTACAAATCTTTGAAGCTACATCTGGCGCCGGCTTAACACGAAATTTTTGAAGTGAAGCTTTTTTAGTCGCGGTAGAGTAACTTTCTGTGTTTTGATATGGGACCGCCACGAAAAATGTAAGGAATTGAGGGGAATTGACATAGTAGGCAGGCCGAGGGGAAGTACGCCAAATCCACTGTGTAGTTTTAGTCAGGGCAAAAGCTGGTTCTGTAGGAAAAATTTGCTTAGGGGAGGTTCGTTAGAGCAAAAACTGGTTATGTTTGAGTTTGAGCTATAGGTGGTTTTATTGCCGAACCCAGTTTTGAGGGTTAAGTTAGTACAGAGGTTCTGTGGGGAAAATTAGGACGGAAAATCCACCGTTCTGCTCGGAATGTCCGGACGATAAAGATGACGCGGAGTATGCCCTCTTTAAATGCCCGAGATACAGCCACAGAGACGCAGCTAGCACCGGAAAAAATTCTAGAGCAGATGACGAGGTTCCCAAATTCATTTTTCTCGCAAAGAAAGCAGAGACAGAAGGTCGTTCATCAGGTGCTTGTGAGGAACCCTTTCAAGGGCTATAGTACAGGATCCGTAGAACAACGACCTTCACCGATCGAGTAACCGAATGAAATTTTTTTTCATGATAAATAATATGCTAACGAAAGTAACGGTAATTGGTTGCCTAACGAAATTTGTTCAAGGCTATATTTAATAGGCGTTTTTTCGCCATTTTCCGCCTTTTTATCTATTTTGATGAGAAACTATGCATTTTGGTGAAAATATCCAAAGAGCAAAGTTGTAGAGCATAATATTTCCTACAAATTTTGTCCTCACTGTTTTCCGAATTCCGCATAGTTTCGCCGCTTTTTCAGATTCTGTTGATAAATCAAAGCGTACAAAGAAAAGACGTTGAAAAATTGCCACTACTACTTTGATCTTATTTAATTTTTCATACAAATGCATAATTTTAGCTCAAAATACAAATACAAAAAATCGTAAATCGAATGCACGTAGCCCGCTAAATTTGAAAATTCACCTTTAGTCCAGTCAAATTAGTCGAAAAAAGACTATGAAATTGCATTTTAAGAGGTACAGAATTTTTTTTTTTGTCATTTTTTCGGGTACATCTGACAATTTGTGGGGTCGCAGTTTTACTGATTGATAATTATAGTTTATCGTCAAAAATTTTATTTTTAGAATGTGAAAACTGGTGGTTCTCAGCTACTATTTCCCATAATTATCATTTTCAGTTGTTAAATAACTAAAAATTCCTAAACCTCTCCGTTTACCTTTGACCCGCTGTATCGTGGACATAAAACGACATGGAGTTTCGACCAATACCTCGTTGGAAAGATATTTTCATTGCCCATATTCCTGGCATTTACTACTTTTTCATATGAGCAACCGTTAACGAAATATTCCAAAAAAAATGGAGTTATCAGTTATTTCAGGCACGTCCAGTGCGAACTTTGGCGTACAGAGCTCGTTGGGGGCTCATTTTTTTAGATAATTTTATTCTCCACAACTTTGCCATTGATCATTCTCAGCTATCATTGCATGCAAATGAGGTATTTAATATAAACAAGCTCTTCCTCTTTTTCAATATGGCGGCTTTTCCCAAGCCACTGCGACCCCACAAACTTTGTTTTATCATTGTCAGATGTACCCGAACAAATGCCAAAAAAAAAAATTCTGTACCTCTTAAAATGCAATTTCATTTTCTAATTTGACTGGACTACTTACTTTTTGAACAGACCTCGTATACTGTTCTGTCATCATTTAACTGAAAAAATCACTTGTAAATAGTTACTACTGGGTCACCACATCAAATCAATCAATTCTCTGGATCTCACCACCTCAGGGAGTTATGATTTTTTTTATATTTGTTCTTCTGGTGAAAACTTAAAAAAATATAAATTTTCAGATTTTTAGGACTTCTAATTTTTCAGTTTTTAATTTTAAAAAAATCGAGGAGTGCATAATTTTGACAATTTTTGTAATCTTTAAATTGCTCTAGTTCAAAAGCAATTCCACATTGAAAGCGGAAAGTTGCACCAATTTGTTCTGCTTTAATACTGCTTTAATTCGATATACAACATAGACCATGTTTACGCGAAGATATTTAAGCTCTTAACATCATTATCAGTACTAGTTTTAAGAGCGTTTACGCGAAAATATTTAGGTTCGAGATATTGATATCAGTAGTAGCTTTAAGAACGTTTACGCGCGTTAAATTTATCCACAAAATGTCAGTTCTTAAACTGTCAAAAAGAAGTACGTACGTACAAAATTCTTTTTTTTTAAAACTCAAAAAGAGATTTTTTTATTTTTTTGAAAAAAATATATTTTGTGCATACACTCAAGGTACATATATGCCAAAATTTAGGATGGGACGAGATTGGGATCATATTGAAATAAAATATTTTGTACGTTTTGATTTTGTTCAGTTTGAAATTTAATTTTTCTGCAATTCCGCACGAAATATCTTTTCCAGTGAACTGGATTTTCAATGTAAACACCATCAATTTCTATTACCAGTGCTCTGGAAAAAAAGTGTCAGTGAAGAACTGGCAATCCCTCTGTCAGAGAAATATTTGCCAGTATTCGCTGTTAATGTAAAAAGTGTGCCAGTGCACTGGCTGCGACTGCCAGCGAAAACTGGTACAGTTTAAATGCACCTACATCCTAATCAATTTAATATTTTTTGTTTTTAAAAGAATGAATTTAGGTGAAAATTTTGCAAGACTCTTGCTAAAGTCTTGCTGTTGCTCTTGTTCTTGCACAGTTAGTCTTGGTCAGGGCCAGATGAACATAATTGTGGCCTGTAGGCATAATTGTGGTGGGGGCCTGCTCATGGCCGGTGATTTTTGAAAAATCGACGTTCAATCTTTATACTTTTCTTTTCAACCTGGCAAATAATCAAGATCGTTTATTATAACGGAACACATTTATATTTATCAATGAAGTTTTCAAAAATTCATCATATTGAGGGAGCAGTGCCAATACCCAGATATAAGCCATTGTGAGGGGATCCTATTGTTTCATTATCTCCTCTGAGCGGTAAATTTCATCCTCCAATAAAAATAATCACACATATTATTCGCTTCAACAATTCACACCAGTACATTTTTTTCCTCTCCATCTGCTGTCTTAAATAATCATCAATAGCATCTATTACCGAGTTTCCATGGGAGTCGAGTGGATTGAGGTTGACACTACAACTCAACGACTTTACTCTATGCGTTTCCATTTCTGCCTTCCGTCTTCCTTTATCTTTTTCCATCAATTAATTGTTATAGAGTTTTCTCTAAAAGTATTTTTTATTAAATATAAAGTCTCTCCTGACGTCCAAGCGAGGCGCGACATTTTCACTTTTTGTACCTTTGCCAGTGTGGCGTTTTTAGTTGTGTGCGTGAACTCAGTTCAACCTACCTATTTTCGTTGAGTTGAAAATCTTTAACGAAAACTGTTAACTGTGTTTGTTTCCATGACGTATAACTCGGGTTCATGACGTATAACTCGGGTGACGTATAACTCGGGTATAATTAAGGACGGCTGCTAGATGTTCCGATGACTTTTCATGTGATGTGAGGCAAAACGAGCATAAACGTTTTTCCAATCACAGAATCCATCTTTTGTAAAATGAGAAACACCTCGGCCGAAAATAGGGAATCCAATCCCGCGAACGCGGGATCCCGCACAATTTTTGCGGGATCAGAAATGCCGGACTAGACATACGGAATCCGCGGGATCTGCGGGATTTGAGCAGTAGAATGACCTGTTAAAAGAACCGGGACTAAGAGAAATACTAACAATATTGAAAAGTATTAACAATTTATGTGCTGTGCGTTTATATGAACGTGATCAATGTCAAGTTACAGTACGCTACGACAGGGGATTCTCCACGTGAATGGAGCGTACGGGGATTACCTTTGCGGCTAATTGTATTGTTTGTCAAACAAACTACTGAGTCAGTCAAACAAAGCGTTCCGGCCAATTCTGAACTACGCTGGAATTGATTAGGCTGGAATTTTCTTACATCGGTAGCATAAACTCTGTTGGGGCCGCATTTGGTTTCGACTCAATATATAAAAATTGGCATTTGGCAAGACGATATCGACAACCTTATCGTGTCTACACGTGTGGATTAAGTCGTTTGACGTTTATTAAGGCCCGAATTAATCGACCTGGATATATTCTCGGTTATTTCTTATCCCGTACAATTCTACGGATATTTTTTGCTATTCACGGAAAGCAAATGTACCAATTTAAAATGTTTCCAGAATTACAAATTCATTCATATTGATTCAATATTTGAGCCGTTTTCTTTGAAAGTGGTGTAAGTCCACTTTATATGATATGGAGATATTTACGGGTTTACGTTTGAATGGATTGAAAAATATTGGTAAATGTTAATACGCTCATTTTATGTTTTTTAAATATTAAATTGTTTTAATTTTATAATGTGATCGTTTTTAAAGTATTAATTAAAAGAAATTTATACTTTTGATGATCTCAAATGGACTTACACCACTTTCAAAGTCAACAAAATATGAAAATCATACATGGATGAAATATTAAATATGGGATTTCAATTGAATCAAAGCAATTTTTTATATGAAATTTTTATTACAAATGTTAAAAAAACAGAGTAAAAAGGTTTTATTCCAATATTTCTTCAGGTAATGCCATTTATATTATATTAATTAATGGTAATGCCATTTATATTATATTAATAACTTTATATAAATTCTAGTTGGGACCCGGCGCGCCTATGCTGCTCCCATAAGCCAGTAGTAGTAATCAGGTGATATGAATTTTAATATACAGTAGAAGTCTTTGAAAAAGGCAATTTTTTTTTTATTTTTGATTCCAAATAACAAAATGTGAAACTATTAGGGATCTGACATTTAGATCGAGACAATAATAACCATCCATTGACATGGCATTTTTCGAGATATGAATTTTCATACACAGATTAAGTGTCGCAATGAACCGCTTATTTTCTGTATTTTGGATAGCAGGGACCCGGTGCTCCTCGCTGCACCCAACGTTTAAACATTTAAAATCAATCCAAACCTTCAAAATTCAACTCTTCTTAACCATTAACGAAAAACCAACTATTCCTATAAAAGTTGGAGTTATTAGATTCAAACTATGATCAAATTGCCTGTATTCTGTTAAAACCATGAACGTTAAAAGATTTAAAATTAATGCAAATAGCAGCATCCAGCACTCGAAATTCGAGGGCCATTTTGTATAGTTTTTTTTAATTTAAATCTAGAAGTCTTCAATAACAAAATTTTTCGAGAACAATAAAACAAAATCAAAAAATGAAACAAATATTTTATAGTTGGAAAAAGCAATGCCAAAAAAACAACTTTTATTTTCTCTTATATTGCGAAATTGTGTTCGTCAAAACATGTGAAATTAATGCAAATATTGAAAATCAAACTATTCGCAATATCTAAGGAAAGAACCAATACTTATTTCTGTAAAATTTGGAGACATTAGATTCAATATGCTTTCATATTAAGTGAGACCAAAATTAACTATGTACATATGTATTCTTTTACAAAACTTGCTGGTAGACTATGTTTTTGGTTTTGTTTTCCGGCGGGTAAATAAACAAAGATGATGCCTTTCCGACTCGCTGCACCCAACCTTAAGACATTTAAAATTAATCCAAATCTTCTAAATTCAACTCTTCAACAAATATTTATAACCATTAACGAAAAACCAACTATGCCTATAAAAGTTCGAGAGTTTGGATATTGGTTTGTTTATCTAATTCTGCAAAGTATGTCTTTAGTCATGCCGTTGTTGTACTTTTCCCACAAAACCGATGGTTCTGTTGGGTATCATGTCGTCAATATAATTGCGAACAGTTGACGATTGTCATTCGGCGTGGATGCAAATGCTGCATCAGTAAGTGTCAGATTCCAATGATTGTCGTCTTCCAGCAATTGCAACTCGCGACATGCACCTTGAAATGTATTGAATATTTGACCATTGACTGTTCGTAAAAATTCGAAAGACGTTGGTCCTGGGACATTCAGTAACAACAAACGCAAAAAGAAACATTCACGTTGTTTTGGATGTACTGTTTAAAGTCGTGCCAATGTCTTTGCTTTCAATACGCGTGGTTCGCCTTGTCTACGTGGCTTCCATTTTTTTACCTGATTTTTTCCATGTATAATAGCGAGGGACGTCGGTATATAACAATGTTGTTGCGAATTGTCCGAAAATATCAGGTTTTTGGCACAGTGTGAAAAATTCAGTAAGTGTAGTTTTTGGTGGGTGGAAAGCTCGTTGGAGAGTATTTTCTTCAGTGAAATATACACGTTGACCGTTGTCAAGATGTACCACAATCTGAGGCATAATGCAAAAACTCGACACTTATATATTTTCTTATTAACACTTAATTTAATCGCACCAATTAAAAGCTCCAATATATCTTAATAGGTAATAGATCCATTATATGGTTGAATTTTTGGGATGCGATAGATGGATATAAAGGTGGTAGTATTATATTTTAAAATTTTCGTATTCTTCCAAGTGTGGGGGATAAATCTAAAGCTTTAAATTCCCAATTTTCATCAAATGAAGTTTTATGCAGCATTGTATATGGTTTGTTTTTTATAAACCTTATCCAACATATCTTATGCCAAGTTACCTCTTCACCATAACTATTTTTTCCGTCTTTTTAGAACTGCATTTTCTAGTAGTTTCGTCGAAACAAAATCATATCGTTTCATTTCATGTAAAATGAACTTTTTACGTTTTCGGCATTGTATAATAATCGAAGGATTTTTTTGGGAACTGTTTATCAATAAAAAGTTCATAGCAGATAGCATTGAATGTTATGTTGGTAACTAACTTTTTGTCAAAAATGGACTTACACCACTTTCAAGGAAAACGGCTTGATACTTCATTTAATTTTTTTAATTTTCACTCACAGCTTTGTTCAATTTTGAAATTTCGAAATTTCAGAGGTTAGAAATCGGCGGAAAAACTTATTACCAGGTGGAACTGGTATTATTTTATCCAAGCCCCGAAAATCGCGGTCGGTGAATACGAAATATCCATGATATTTATATGCGTGGATATATCCAGGCCGGTGAATACGGGCCTAAAATGTCCAATTTAGGCATACAAAAAGTTTCTATTTTAATTAAATATAAGTAGTTTGCTGAACTTGGAGTAGTTTGCTGAATTTGATGTTTTATATGGCCGCACTTATCTGTCGATTCGGTCGTAATGCCAAATATAAAACTTAGAGAAAATCCATAAGCTTTTTATGTAGAAACCAAATACGGTGAGGGAGCCTCTTTACCTACATATATTATTATTTTATTAACACTGGAGGTTTTCGTTAGCGGCCCACGCTTTTTCTACATTTAAGTAAGTTATATTTATCATTTTTACCAATAACTTCATTAATTTAGTTATTTGCCTGATTTCGAAAGGTAGGTTGTTCCCTATACTGGCTGGAGCAATAAAAGCTTCAAAATTATTTTTTTCTTTTTAGTTCATTTTAAAATAAAAGCGTATTTTTCAGTTTTTTTAAGTTATATATTTTTATTTTTTAATTTTTAGTCTACCATATATCTTCCGCCATTTTGTTGTGGCCGCCATATTACTTTTGCCGGTCCGTTAACTTAGCAGGCACAGCTCAGTTTGAGACAAGAAAGCAATGATAAAGAAGGAAATACGAAATACGGAATACGAAATGCAATAAACTCAAAATCATCGAATTTGCATTTAAACATTTCTGGCTTTTTACTGTAGATATGTGCAATATTTTTCAGATCATCTTAAAATAAAAACCTATTTTTTAGTTTTGCTAAACTGTACATTTTTAGTTTTTTACTTTTTAGCCTTACGTCTGCTTCCGTTTTTTGGTAGTCGCCATATAAGGTTTAAAATGTCGTCACACGGCTTAATGTATTGTACTCGTCATACTATTTCATTTGGTACCCATATCGAGGGTGTTGTAAAGAAAAAGGTAGCCCGCCATTTTGTGTCGGCCGCCATTTTGAATTTGGAATGACGCCACACAGCTTATAGTATTCCACTTGTCATATCCTTTCATTTGATACCCTTTTTAAGTATGTTAGAAAGAAAAAGTTAATCCGCCATTTTGTGATGGCCGCCATTTTGAATTTGGAATGACGCTAATTGTATTCTATTTGTCATACCCTTTCATTTGATACCCATGTCGGGGTCGGGGAGCACAATAGCAAAATTCGGCCGCCATCTTGGAACCGCCATCTTGATTATTTCACAAAATGGTCAGATTGCATTGTCACGAGAACCATACATATGTGCAGAATTTTAAGTTGGTCGGTTATATGCAAGTGGGTGAAAATCAAGTTGCAAGATTTGTCTACATACATACATACATACATACATACAGGTGAAGCTAAATATAAAGCGTATAATAACAACACAAAGCACAACATAACAGGCCGACGTCTAAAATGCATCTGATATTCAAAATATTCCAAATTTTTTCCTACCCACAACCGCTTGACAGTTACGCAGACATAAACATTTTTCATGCAACTCCAGGAAAAATAGAAATCGTTTCTAGTTTCAGTCAACACCGCAAACTTCGCCCTTACCCTTCCCTTGACCCACGAACTGCGAAGTGACAGCTCGTGTTGATCAACACGTTGAGCCGTGTATCATCCCCCTTACCACTTGTATGCATTGTTGTCAGTGAAGTTTTAGAATTTATGACTATCGTCAAATGATCGTCTTTTTACGTTTTAGAATTCTCCGTTCTTTCGGAATTTTGTTCTCTGACTTAAGTCGCAAATATGATTTTTTTTTCATTTCATAATTTCTAATTTCAAGACAATGTGGTGGGGGCCCCGAGGCAATGCCTCATTGCCTTGGGGTTAATCCGGTTCTGGTCTTGGTATTGTTCTTGCGAGCATAACTAAGTCTTGTTCTTGGCCTTGCTAAATGTGCAAGAACAAGACAAGACTGCAAGAACAAGATAATTTTTGCTCATCACTAATACGGACTACAATCAAACAATTGATTAATAATTAACCTTAAGTAACAATAAAATCTGATTTAATTTGTCTGAGCCAACATTGATAAATAAATTTTTATGAGTAATTAATTTCACTGATAACATGCGAACAAAATGAGTCCCTAATGCCCATGAATCTATAAATAAAAAAATAGTTTGTCCCTAGAAGTTGAATGAATATATTCCATCGAAGATATCCAGCTGCAGGGTACTCTACTTAATCCCAGTTTAATACAATATAAACTCATTCCATGTCCTCAGATTCGTTCTATTTGCGCTTAACAAACAAGTATAAATCCAACTTATTTATCAATATCCCGTCCAGAGGGTCCTCAGGGCGTAATAACAGTTTTATGAAACCGAAATCAAGTCGCAAACAGCCACAAACTTCTGCTATAACGACGATTTGCGAAAATTTCCTCTAGAATATTAATTCCACATAAGGATATTATCTGATCGGAAGCACTCATATGTGGGTTGAATGTGGTCTGCTGATGCATACAAGACATCCTGATAAGGTTCCCCGAAGAAGTTTTCACTGTAAAGGATAGATGGGCGTTGGTCGTAAACAGATTTTAGAAATTCAACCGTGAATCGAGGAAGGTTGTGGTTTTAGGGATTCTTTTTGCTGTTCCTTTTTTCAAATCCCTTTTAGGACAATTGAAGAAGTTTCGCCGAAACGCAATACAAAGCAGAAAATTTGCAAACAAGTTTATTGTTGACCTTTTGTCCACCTTAAGGCTTGTGTCCTTTGACTGTTGAATTCCATTCAGAGCATTTTCTTCCTTTTTAAGGACTTGGTCAGTTTTATTATTTTCTTGAGCAGATTAGATGTGGTCAAGTTTTGTATAATACAAAACGACAATGGGTTTGATTTGTCCATATTTGTATGCAAAGGTGGCATATTCAGCGGATGAAGGCGATTGCTCACACCCAGTTGTTTTGTGTAACAGGGAAATTACCGGCTCTATTAGCAAAAAGGAATTCACTAGGGGTTGTTGATGTTTGTACATTTCTATTGGCAAAACGAGGGTAATCTGGGTCTTAAATATGTTATCGTGGAGTTGTTTGTGTAATAATACAAAAAGTAAGAAAACACTATTTTCTAGAGTATTGAGGTGTTAAATATTTTTTCCTCCGGTTTGAATAGAAACATTTTTCTATAGTTGAGTCTCAGATGTCTTTTCATTTAGGGTTAACAAAATCTATTGATTGAAATTCAAATAATAGGAAAAAACATGAATTTTCTAATTAGGAACAATTTTTGTTCATCTCAATTTTGCGTTTTTGTGCAACAGTTTTTTGTAAGAGAAAGGAAGTTAATTTCCGAGATACAAAAATTTTGCAAGTAAGGGACCTAGGGTAAAAGGTTAAACTGATGTAGGAAATATTTAAATCATTGAGTTCACGAATAAATAAAAATACCAGTATGAGTGAGTGTGATATTGTTATAAATAAAAACTAGACGGGTTGATGATGACTTCTTTACTCTTAAAACATGACTGGCCTGTGACCGTTGATCGCAATAGCGATTGGCACCGATTTTGTGTATAAATTATCAAGGAGGGATATACTAACACATTATTTCTCATCTCCCCCTTTTTAATGGACATATTTAAATATTATAGTATTAAAATTAGTCTTTAGTTTATTCAAAACTACATTCCTTCAAACTACAACAGACTACTATAGACTCTTTACCTATATTCTTAATTTATTAACACTGGAACTTTTCGCTTTTTTACATTTCGAAAGGTAGGTTGTTCCCATATAATGGCTGGAGCAATAAAAGCTTTACATTAAAATTAATTTTTTACCTTTTTAGTTCATTTTAAAATAAAAGCGTATTTTTTAGTTTTTTTTAACTATATATTTTATTTTGTAATTTTTAGTCTATTATATGTTTTCCGCCATTTTGTGGTGACCGCAATATTAGACTTCTAATGACGTCACACAGCTTACTGTATTATAATCGTCATACACCTTCATTTGATACCCATACCGAGGTCATTGGAAAGAAAAAGGTAAACCGCCATTTTTTGTTGGCCGCTATTTTGAATTTGTAATGACGCCACACAGCTAATGGTATTCTACTTGTCATACTCTTTCATTTAATACCCATACTGAGTGGCTTGTAAAGAAAAGGGTAGTCCGCCATTTTGTGATGGCCGCCATTTTTAATTTGGAATGACGCCACAAAGCTAATTGTATTCTATTTGTCATACCCTTTCATTTGATATCCATACCAAAGGGGTTGTAAAGAAAACGTAATCCGCCATTTCCTTTGACACCCATTGTTGAGCGCAGCAGCCAAAAAGAAACCTGGTGAAAAATTGAATGTAAACAAGTATTTAATAAATAACATAATTACCTGGCTCTCGATAGCTGAGGACATGAAGAAGATCAGAACTACAAGAAAGGAAAGAAAAACATATGAATTAAAATTATAATAATATTGAAAAATAATAAACATAAAGAAATTGAACGTAAACCTGAATTTCAACATTACAATAACAACAACATGGGATTATGAACTTCGACTAAAAGAGATATAAATTTATACTTCAATGAACTAACCAAAGAATTTAAGGAATTAGTATATAAGTCAATTTAAGCAATTGAATGGAACTTGGAAAATGAATTATAATAATAATAATAACAGAGTTACCCTTCTAGCGCAGAAGGTGCACTTCTCAGCTGGATTGAGAAATATTTACCACTGGTCAGTGGCTCAGCTAAGACATGCAAATAAAAAAAATAATGCAACATTTAAGAGCACAAGACATCAAACAGAGAAGCGTGCAAAACAATGAAAAAGTGGGACACACAGGGAGTCACGCCACATTAAAAAGATTCCTTTTAAGGAGATCTTCACTACTTTGCATGCTAAAAACACTCCCATTTTTGTTAACATTTATAAGCATGCGGTTAACCGCCTAGTACATCCCATAGTTGGTATTAGAAGAATTAATGTACAAGAGAGGTTGACCTCTCAAGTTGTAGTTATTCACTCTAAATGACGTACGGCTTCGTAGGAAGCCTGAGTCAACTTTGTCATTCAACAAACGATAAACGAATATAACGTCAGCGATCTCGCGACGCTTATGGAGAGAGCTTAAGTTGAGCAATTTAAGTCTGTTCGCATAAGGCGGAAGAATAAGTGGGTCATCCCACGGGAAGTGACTGAGTGCAAATCGGACGACCTTCCTTTAAACCGATTCGATTGTACCAACATGGTAGGAGTAGTAAGGAGACCATACCTGGGAGGCGTATTCAAGCAGAGGCCTAACTAAAGATATGTATAAGTGCTTGGTGATGCGGGGGCTGTTGAATTCCTCTTTTTATAAATCCCAGGACTGAATTGCCCTTGGAAGAGATATAATTGATGTTGGTGGAGAAATCCAACTTACTTTCTAACCTAACACCTAGATCGATTACAGAGTTAGTGCGGGAGATCTTGTTATCGAGAAAAGTATAATCATAAGTTATTAAATAGTACTTAAAAAGGAAATTTGAATTTAATTTGACATTTGGGGTTATGTTACAACACAACAACAAGTAAAGGCACGAAACCATGCAATATTAAGAAGATGAACTTTCCTGTACAGTATGAACACCAACGAACACCTGTTCACATGATCACACGCACGAAAACAACAAAAAACCCCAAAAAACTACCCTTAGAGAAATAAAATATAAAAATTTTGAAAAATAAAACTTTTGAAGCTTTTTTTGAGACACACAAATTTAGTTAGAAGCATGGTACAATAATTCTAGGCAGGCTCATAAGGAAAAGCTTTGGCTTCGTGAATTCACTCAGATATCAGTTCATAAGCCTAGTACTAAGTTCGGCGCTAAACTAAATTTTAGCGCGTCTCCAAACTTGTACCCTTTTCAGCAAGATAAAATTTGACAACGTAGAATTGTAGAGAAAGTTCATATTAACGTTTTTTTTGGGTTAAATTTCAAAGTCTTCTTCGAAATAAAACTCCTCAAAATCCACTGGAAATATAAAATTATTAAAACGTGTTTCAAAATATTTTAAACACATAGAATTATTTATTATTTTTACTATTTTTTCATGCACAAATTTTATTTTAGTTTTATTTCCGCACTTGAAACTTCTACAACCCTAAATTTACTTATTTTTCTGTTTGTTTTATATCACTGGTTTTTTTCAACAAAATTTAGCGTGAAATAAGGTGCCTGCACGATAAAAATGCAGCTAAAAATGTGGAGACTAACATTGCTGCCATCTGTTTTAAAGAAATAGAAACATGGATTTATCGAGCATTTTAGCGGCGAACTTAGTACTGCATGCGCTAAAGATGTTGCTAAAATTTAGCTTGATAAATTTTCGCGCTAAATTTTGTATGAAAATTTCATTTAGCGGGGAACTTAGTACTAGGCTATAAGGGAAAAAAAGCTTTCCCCTGATGTCACTCAGGTCTTTTCTCTAACAAATTGCTCCTAAGCCTTTCAAGATGGAAACAGACCTTTTCCTTATGAGCCTACCTTGTATTATTGTACCATGGTTAGAAAGTCAGAAAGTATTTTAATATATTTTTTATTGTATGTGTGTGTGCCTGGATGTATATATATCTACTGGCGGGGTACCGACCACCGAACACTCGATTCACCTATGCCCCTTGAAATATATGTAATAGACAAAAAATGAGATTTAAAATATAATAAATTTTATTTATAAATAAATTTCATTAGTCAAAGTCGCCATCGCCATCTTCACTTTCCATCTCCTCTTCGTCTTGGTCGATAATTGGTATTCACAATCTATACACTATATATTATATAGGCACTATATATATGGGTATTAGGGTGCCCAAAAACAAGAGCAAGGGTAGTTGCGTGTAGCTAGCAACAGTTTTGAGTAGCTTACCAGTCCCAATGGATCGCAGCTATTTAGAGGTCGCTCACGACGGTCAAAGTTTCGAAAAATGTAATTTTTTTGCATTTTTTCCCTTTTACCCACCCCTGAAATATATTAGCCAACCCTGACCCTCCAAATATCAATTCATATTTTATAAACCTGGAAATGATAAAGTACCACTAGCACTTATTCTTACTAATTAATCAATTTAAAAAAAGATAAAGATCGCCAAAGATGTTTCACATCTTTCACGTGGTAATAGATTAAAAAGTGATTTTAAATTGATTAAAGATTATTATGGAATAGTTATTATACACATAAGTGCAAGTACCATCACACAACATAAATAACAACTTTTTCACTTTTCCTTCGCATTTTTTCTACACTTATATTTTTATAAGAGTATTATCACTTTAAAGTCACTTTTTATTCTATTACTACATAAATTTAACATTTTTTTCCTAAATAAACACAAAATACCACCACGAATGCAAACAAAATTGGCCACCTTAACAATTAACACACTTAAAAGAGACTTAATCACTCATTTTTTTAAATTAAATCACTAAAGCACTAATCACTGGTAATCCGTGTGTAGTAAAAAGTGATAAAATACAATATTTTACCACTTTTTACTGCAAAAATATTATTAAAACATTAAATTCTAACAAAAGTGACAGATAATAGGCCCGGCACCAACACAACTAAAAAGTCTGCTTCCAGGCCTGTAATTTCGATGGGCTTGGGTACACCCATTGTACAAATACTACAAGGTATTTTCGTAATCTTTTCTTGTTGTGACGTCACTCGTAGCCAGCTTTTTTGCTGTTTACGTTTTGACCGCATGAAATCCGTGAGTGCATTTAATTTGTTGAAATAGTTGAAGAATCAATGAATTCACTTGCCAGGACATTTCCAGTGTCCAATTCGAGGAATTGCAGGAAGATGCACTGGCAAATTTAGCTGGATATGTTATTAAATGCTTAAGTAAGTTAAGTACGCTAGGAGCAACACTTAGGAATAGCTCGAATATTGATCATAGGTACACTGTAAAAAATTTCTGTGATAATTTTACAAAAAAAATACTGGAAGTTTTATTCACAAGCAGTTTTGTATATATGCAATATATATTATTAGGAATATTTGTGGGACGTAAAAATACAATCATTGGAGTTGGAGGCATTGGACGTTTCACTTCATAGTTTTGTAAATTTCTAAAACCCTTGTGTTGTAACTTTTTAGCAGAGAGGGGAACAGGAAAAAACCTAAAGCTAAAGATTCCCGCCCTTTGTCAATGTGCTTGGGCCTGCTTGAAAGCGTCAAATTTTATTCCTAATTTACGCCCACTCTATCTACATAAAAAAAATGGCATTTTGTTCACCATGCCTTTTAAAGCATGTACGTGAGGCAATGGGCCAACTCAATAATGCACGTTGCTCGAGCAATTGACTTATTCAGCTACAGACTTCCAATTGCTGAAGAAGTCATTTGCTCGCGCAACGTGCATTATTGACTTGGCCCAATGTCTATCAAAATTTCTTGGCTGATACACTAAATGCCTAGACCCTGATCAAAGTCAAAGGTGTGGCCTTAACTTAAAAACAATTGGGTATATATGCTTAGTATTCCATTGTTGCCTGTGAATTATATCCATGAGAGGAAAAATTTAAACCTTACATTCAATAACCAATTTGTAATTTTACTGAAAACTTATGTTCTAAATTACGCCTCTTACTGTAAAATTACAGTACAAAGTGTTAGGATTTTTTTAGTACATAACATTGATTAATATACTAAGAAATATTGTAATTTTCCTACATAAACGATTTCGAAAAATACACAACATTGTGTAAAATATACGTCACAGTCATGTAGTCAATATTTAATTTAACCAGTATTGGAGATTCTCAATTTCTTTATGTGAAGTTACAAAATTTCTAGTAAAATTACAAAAATTGTGTAGTAAATTAGTATTTCATATCACGATTTGTAATTTTACTGCACATTTGCACTGTGAATTTACATATTTTTTTGCAGTGTAAACGAATTATCCAAATGTAGCCATCAAGGATAAAAATAAAACAATTTGAAAATATTTTCAAAAAAATTAATGGTAATATATTACTAAAAGAAAATTTGTTAAAATACATTCTTAAAGCGGCAGAAAATTTTTGATTTTTTGTAAAATGCAAGAATTATTTTAAATTTAAATGTTTTTGCAAATAAACAAAACCATTGTAGAACCAAATTAAAGAAAATTGTCACTTAATAACGAAAACTATTAACTATACATATCTGTTGAATGCATTGAACAATTAAAATTGCAATGAATTCGGTGTAGTAGTTTTCACGTGAAAATTAAAAACCATTTATTTCCTTATAAAATTTCAAAAATCGGCTACCAGTGACGTCACACCATAAAAGCTCTCCGTAAGAGCATACCTTGGTAGTATTTGTACGATGAGGTACCTGCACCTGTCTTGCCTGGTTTATTATTTCAATGCTTCTCTTACATTGATCATCAAATCAGTTCCACCTTCTATCGTTGTTTTGTGTACATAATACATTATTGCTTGTTTCTGAAATTTGTTCTTTTATCGAGTTCCATATTGGGTTCAGATCTTCAAAACAACCCTGGTTATTTCCTCTAACTTTGCAGTTAGTATTCTTCACACAGTTTGATTTGTTTCTTCAGTTCTTAATTTTTCTATGTGCCACTTTGTTTGTCTGGTATCGTTTCTTCTAAATATTGCCGCTAGTTTTCCCCCCTCATTTTCCCAACAACTAGGTAGTGATCAGTGTCCACATTCGCTCTTCGATAACTCCTTACATGCAGTATGCTACTACCATGTCTAAAATTGACTAGACACTAGAATATTGTCAATTTGGTTATGGTATCTGCCATCTGGTGACGTCCATGTCATCTTGTATATTCTTATCGTTAAACCAGTTGCTAGGTATTGTTAAACTTCTTGCGATGCCGAATTCAACCATTCTGCTTCCTTTATCGTTTATTTCATCGTGCAGCGAGAATTTACCAGTGAAGAAGTGATGATATGGCCCCTTACCCAATCTGGATTTAGGTGGTGAAGGTTAGTACTTCTATATTGGCAGAGTCTACCATAAAAATAACGAGAATGGCATAGCCTTGATGCAAAAACTCTTGATTAGATCTGCTAGACTAAACAATTCAACCTTTGCTTAAATTTGCTTACAGTTTTTGTTTACCTGTACAATGTGTTTGTGAACAAAATTCTACCATGACCAAAATTGAATAATGTCGTAAAATCTAAACTCTAAACTTTACAAGGAAATTAAAAGCTGATTCACTTTATCCTCGGGGACATGTAAAGTTTTTCTGTAGACAAATGATTTATTTTAGGTTTCCGCTTTTACTGCATTAGTTAGTACTGAAATTGAAAATCTCAAACTTAATTATCTTTTCAGATTCCGCAAAATATTTATTTTTTTAAAATATACTTGTAAAGAAAGTGCATTGCCTTTGCTTTAAACTTTGCCGCGTTCCGCTGCAAAGACAATGTAGTTTGATATTCAGTAGTGTCAACTGCCCAGATGAAATAAAACCACATGGGCAATCAATTGTTAAGTAAACGAAGAACCCAAATTAATCAAGTGAAAACTAAGTGCCAAAAAGAGGGAAACATACATAAGACGAAAACAAACTTTAAATGTCGTTTCTTTGTATTTCAGGTAATGAAAATGTAATGAATTATTGTATGATTGAGAGAAGTAAAAAAGTCTTTGTTTTTTCAGAGCAACGAATTATAGTTTTTTATTTTATGTACCAGTCCTGGACAAATAATCTTACAAAACGACATTTTTAGTGATTAAAGTGAATTAAAAATGGAGAAACTACGTTTTGAATTTACATTATTGCCTGGAAGTGATGGAAAATCAAAGATTCATTCTATAACCTCAATATCTACAAATGATAAAAAAGTGTATGCAATACCAGAAAAGGTACAATCATTTAGTTATCATAAAGAAATAATGAAAACAACTGCATATAATAAAGTAAAAAATAGTTTAGAAAAATGGTACCAGATTAGAAGAGTCTGGATAACAATGACAGAAGAACTTAGAAGTACTTATATGGATGAGGAAGGAAATTTACAATTTGAGGATAAATTTCTAGAAGAATTGAATCCAGAACAACTGGCTACCGCACATAAAAAGGAAACAGATTCACTGGAAAGACTAATTGAAAAATTAATAGAAAATACACAAGCAAATAGACAGCAAAACTTAAAACACATTGCAGAGAAGTTTGTGATTGAAAATTTTACAAGCAAAAATTCCAATGCAAAGCAGTGGATTGAAATATTTGAAAAAGAATGCATACGTTTTGATGTGACATCAGATGAGAAAAAAATTGAAATACTCAGATTATTTATGGATAAATCTTGTGTAGAATGGTACAGCTCAATGATTATAAAGCAATGATTATAAGTCAACATGGAAAACCAAATTTTGCGAATCGTTTGCAAACAAAGGATGGAACCCAGTCACTTATGCATTATCTTTTAAATACCGAGATGGTTCGTTATTGGATTATGCAATAAGAAAAGAAAAACTTTTATTAGATATGAGAAGATCAATTGATACAAGTACCTTAGTGAATGTTATAGCAGCTGGTTTACCAGAGTTTATACTGAACAAAATTGACAGAGAAACATTGAAAGATACAGTGTATTTGTTTAATGAAGTTAGCTAGTATGAACACATGGTAAATAAAAAAAGCTTTTTGAGTAAGAAAAAAAATGAAAATTTAAAATTGAATGGTAAAACTGAAGATCGAAATATATGTAAAATTTGTGAAAAATTGAATAGAGGTACTCGCTATCACCCGGAAGCTGCATGCTGGTTTAAAAGAAAAGATGATGATAAGGTAAGGAAAATCTTTATTAATCATGTAAACAATTCAGTGATAGAAGCTGAATTAAATGAAACTGATCAAAAAAACGAATAGTAACACCATTAATAAATGTCAAACTACGATTAAATGATAAATTAGAAATATATGGAGTTTACGATTCAGGTTCCAATGTTTCTCTGATTAATTCTAAGTTATTGAAACTAAAAGGAAAAGAAAACAGTTTCAATAAGGCAGAGTTAGTAACGATTAATGGTGTTCAAAATACAAGTGGTTTGACAACTTTAAAAATAAAAATTTTTGAATTAGAAAAAAGTGTAGACGTTTATATTATTGACTAGTTGGGACCCGGCGCGCCTATGCTGCTCCCATAAGCCAATAGTAGTAATCAGGTGATGTGAATTTTAATATACAGCAGAAGAGTTTGAAAAAGGCAATTTTTTGGTATTTTTGATTCCAAATAACAAAATGTGAAACTATTAGTGATCTGACATTTTGATCGAGACAACAAAAACCATCCACTGACATGGCATTTTTCGAGATATGAATTTTCATATACAGATGAAGTGTCTCAATGAACCGCTTATTTTCTGTATTTTGGATAGCTGGGACCCGGTGCCGCTTGCTGCACCCAACGTTTAAACATATAAAATCAATCCAACCCTTCAAAATTCAACTCTTCTTCTTAACCATTAACGAAAAACCAACTATTCCTATAAAAGTTGGAATCATTAGATTCAAAATATATTTATTTGAACTATGACCAAAATTGCATGTGGATTCTGTTAAAACCATGAACGTTAAAAGATTTAAAATTAATGCAAATAGCAGCATCCAGCACTCGAAATTCGAGGGCCATTTTCTATAGCTTTTTTAATTTAAATCTAGAAGTCTTCAATAACAAAATTTTTCGAGAACAATAAAACAAAATCGAAAAATGAAACAAATATTTTATAGTTGGAAAAAGCAATGCCAAAAAACCAAGTTTTATTTTCTCTTATATTGCGAAATTGTGTTCATCAAAACATGTGAAATTAATGCAAATATTGAGAATCAAACTATTCGCAATATCTAAGGAAAGAACCAATACTTATTTCTGTAAAATTTGGAGACATTAAATTCAATATGCTTTCATATTAAGTGTGACCAAAATTACCTGTGTATGTATTCTTTTACAAAACTTGCTGGTAAACTATGTTTTTGGTTTTGTATTCCGGCGCGTAAATAAACAAAGATTATGCCTTTCCGACTCGCTGCAGCCTACCTTAAGACATTTAAAATTAATCCAAATCTTCAAAATTCAACTCTTCAACAAATATTTATAACCATTAACGAAAAATCAATCATTCCTATAAAAGTTCGAGAGTGTGGATAACGAATAACGTTGACGAATGTTATTCGGCGTGGATGCAAATGCTGCATCAGTGATTGTCGTCTTCCAGCAACTCGCGACATGCATCTTGAAATGTATTGACTATTTGACCATTGACTGTTCGTAAAAATTCGAAAGACGTTGGTCCTGGAGCATTCAGCAACAACAAACGTAAAAAGAAACATTTACGTTGTTTTGTATGTTTTGTGTAAAGTCGTCCCAATGTCTGCTTTCAATACGCGTGCGATAGTTGGATGTGGTTCGCCTTGTCTACGTGGCTTCCATTTTTACCTGATTTCTTCCATGTATAATAGCGAGGGACGTCGGTATATAACAATGTTGTTGCGAATTGTCCGAAAATATCAGGTTTTTGGCACAGTGTGAAAAATTCAGTAAGTGTAGTTTTTGGTGGCTGGAAAGCTCGTTGGAGAGCATTTTCTTCAGTGAAATATACACGTTGACCGTTTTCAAGATGTACCGCAATCATAGCATAGCATAATGCAAAAAGTCGACATTTATATATTTTCTTATTAACACTTAATTTAATCGCACCAATTAAGAGCTTTTGCGGATTTTGCGGTGGAAGTATGTGAAGAACAATGGATGCTAATATTTTACAGGTTTCCCAATGTTCACAAATACTACAAATGTTGAAGGTAATCCAGATGAGAATGATGGAGAATATGATCTTGCACCTTAAAGATGTTAATAAGATAATGTTTAAGTGTAATTTTCAATTATCTACATATATGTATAAAAATCAATTGCCGTGCGTTAGTCTCACAAAAACTCCTGAACTACTGCGAAAATCGTCACGTAATTAACTGTTATTAGTATAAGTGTTAGTAGTATTTGGGCAGGCTGAGAAAAAAACAACCTTGTAAGGTTGTGAGTAAGTCTTAAGTAATAATAACAGTTAATTACGTGACGATTTTCGCAATTTAATTAAAAAAAAACCTAACTTTTACATTTGCAGCGCCATCTCTCGACCAATAACAAAAAATGTTTCGGATAAAACTTACATACTTTTTAACCCTCTATCAGAATCTGCAATAAAAAATAGGGGTTTCCATTTAAGATTTTAAAGTTGCCCCCTGTTCCCGCCGCCCTTGGGGGGCTGGGGGGGGGAAGTCTACGGCATCAGATGTCCTCCTCAGAATCATTAACTTTTCATTTGGAACACTTTTTGATTCAATGCAATGTTTCAGATTTATCGCTACTGGCGGATTAAAATGGGACACCCGGTATAGATGACATTCTTATATTTTCTAAAACTTTTTCTGAACACATTAAGCATCTAACACAGTTACTGGAAGCAATAAAGACAGAAGGCTTCAAAATAATTCTATCAGACCAGTAAAGGACAATTTAATTTCAATAAAGAATTTTCCTGTTCCGAAAACTCAGAAAAATATAAGACAGTTCCTAGGAAAAATCAATTTTTATCATGAGTATATACAAAGAGTGCAATAATACTAGATCCATTGCATAATTTACTCAGGAAAAATCAAAAGTTCATTTGGTCTGATGAATGCCAAAAAGCATTTGAAAGTATAAAAAACCTGCTATGCTCCCAACCAGTTCTGGAAATTTTTGATCAATATTTTACCAATTAATATTTATACAGATGCTTCTTTAAAAGGTGTTGGGGCCATTTTAAAACAGACACAGCCTGATGGAAAAGAAAAACCAGTGGCGTGTTTATCGAAAAAACTGAATGAAGCACAGAAGAAGAAAAAACCAATATACTTAGAATGTTTAGCTATTAAAGAGGCAGTGAGATACTGGCAATACTGGCTGAAAATCATTTACAGTTTACTCGGACCACAAACCACTAGAAAACATGAATCTGAAATCTAGAACCGATGAAGAGCTAGGTGATTTAACATATTATTTATCGCAATATGAACTAAAAATAAAATATGCTCCAGGAGGAAAAAATCTGGAAGCGGACTGTCTGAGTAGAAATCCGGTATTAGAACCTAATGAAAATACAGATGAACATTTAAAAATAGTGAACTTGATTAAACTGAAAGATATTCTAACAGATCAAAATAAAAATGAAGATGTACAAAATAACAAAAGCAAATTGATTGAAAAACATAATATATACTTAAAAAAGGTCAGAAAAAAAGAAAAAATAATTTTATCAGAACAATTTAGCATCAAACTATTTAAAAGCATACATGAAAACTTATGTCATATTGGAATCAATCAAATGCAAAGGACAATTGAGGAGCCGGATCAAAGAACCGCACTTTCGCTCGCTCGACTCCAAAAAACGTAAAATTAGTTCGAAAAAAAATTTTCTTCAAATAAAAAAATGAAAAATACTTATTTGTTTAGAAAAAAGGGCGCATCGTTTTGTTTCATACAATTTTTTGTGGCATCATTAGTTTTTAAATAAACAACAAAAACCCGATTTTTTTTGAAACTTTTTTTTATCAATTTTTTTATTTCTACTCGTCATAACTCTCTTAATAATTATTCAATTGATCTGAAATTTTTTGTGTAAACTAATTACACATAGCTTTGAATGGTAGACAAATTCCGATTAAAAAATGACATGTCGTTTGTTTGTTATTAACTTTTTATTGCGTTGCCACGTGCGTCGCGCATCAAATTTTTCAACTTCAAAAAGTATCGACGGAATTTTTGATTTTAATTTGCTATAAGCGACAAAGTTGTTTATTAAGGTCTTATAAAGTTTTCTGAAAAATTTCAAAGAGTTTCATTATCATGATACATAGTTATAATCAAATAGTCAGATGCGCTGAGCGTGGTTTCAACTGCGCCGAGCGTCTTCTTACACTTAGAGCGCGCCGTCCACTCCACGCGTCTGACTTTGTTTGATTATAACTATGCACCATGATGATGAAATTCATCGAAATTTTTCAGAAAACTTTATAAGACCTTAATACACAACTTTGCCGCTTATAGCAAATTGAAATCAAAAATTCCGTCGATACTTCTTGAAGTTGAAAAATCTGATGCGCGACGCACGTGGCAGCGAAATAAAAAATTAATAACAAACAAACGATATGTCATTTTTTAACCGGAATTTGTTTCACATTCAAAGCTACGTGTAATTAGTTTATACAAAAAATTTCAGATCAATTGAATAATTATTAAGAGAGTTATGACGAGTAGAAGTAAAAAAATTGATAAAAAAAAAGTTTCAAAAAAAATCGGTTTTTTGTTGTTTATTTAAAAACTAATGATGCCACAAAAAAATTGTATGAAACAAAAAGATGCGCCTTTTTTTCTAAACAAATAAGTATTTTTCATTTTTTTATTTGAAGAAAATTTTTTTTCGAACTAATTTTACGTTTTTTTGGAGTCGAACGAGCGAAAGTGCGGTTCTTTGATCCGGCTCCTCAATTAGTCCGCACTACACAGCCAAAAATTTGACGAACAACTTAAAAAAAATTTATAGAAGCTGTAAAAGTTGCATTAAAAATAAATCAAGAGGTCACGAAAAATTTGGCTTGATGTCACATCTAGGCACGGCTACAAAGCCATTCGAAATAATCTCTATAGACACAATTGGAGGTTTTGGAGGTTCAAGATCGACGAAAAAATAACTACATCTGTTAGTAGATCACTTTACAAGATATGCATTCATTCTAACATCAAAAACTCAGAGTGCAAATGACTTTGTAAAACTAGTAATGAAAGCAACAGAAACGGAAGATATTGGTATGCTTCTCACCGACCAGTATCCCGGAATTAATTCGAAAGAATTCAAGAAATTCTTAAATGATAAGGGAATACCTAAATGCTTAAATGCACCATTCTCAAATGGCCTAAATGAAAGGCTGAATCAAACAGTAATAAACAAAATCAGATGCAAATTAAATGAAAAGGGGAAAAAGAGAGCCTGGACAACAGTAGCTCAAGAATGCGTGAATAAATATAATGATACTAGTCATTCAGTTACCGGCTTTACACCAAGTTACCTTTTGTATGGTACAGATGTCACAATTTTACCGAAGGAATTAAAGGAGAAAAAATCAAATAGTGACTGGATCAGAGACATAAAAACAGTACTTGAAAACACAATAAAATCTCATAACTACAACAAAAGATTATACGACAAAAATCGCAAATACTATGAATTTAAGGTAGGAGACATGGTATACGTGGAAAATGGAAACAAGCTAAACAGGAAGAAACTGGATGAACTTAAAATTGGACCATATGAAATTGTTGAAAGTATTTCAAACTCAATATACAGAATAGAAACTGGTCACAAGAAGGCAGAATCTAAGCTTTTCCACATCACGAAACTTACTCCAGCCTCTACATCAGAGGAAGAAGAAAAAGACGTTTCAGAAGAGGATGAATAACGAGCGAAAATTTTGCTGTAAATGTTCTCCCCCAAGGGGGGGGGGGGAGATGTAAAAAAAGTGCATTGCCTTTGCTTTGAACTTTGCCGCGTTCCGCTGCAAAGACAATGTAGTTTGATATTCACTAGTGTCAACTGCCCAGATGAAATAAAACCACATGGGCAATCAATGGTTAAGTAAACGAAGAACCCAAATTAATCAAGTGAAAACTAAAGCCCAAAACAGAATGAATGCAGAAACTTCGACTTCAAATTTGCATTTTGACAGTTTCATACATTTTCTATAGTACTCACGTTCAGTTAACAGAATCAATGCAGTAAACGTTGCAGTAAACTTTGCGCCGACTTCGACTTTGAAAATTTTAAAAGTTGCTGCAAAAGTTTCAGAACTACCAACACAACATTTCAATTTTGCCACTGTAGCCAAATTAGAAAATTTAAATTGATTGAGTTTATCGTATGCAAAACTTAATAATTGCAAGTAATATACGTAAAAGTCACATACAATAAAAAAAATTGGAAAATTTTTTAAAATTTATAATTTTTGTTATGTTATTAAATGGTGATCGCAATTGTAAATTCTATCTGTCAAATTATCGACTTTGAAGTTCTGAATTGAATGTGTTAGCGCTGTGCAGCAAATTCAACTTTACTGCAACGGTGAAGTCAAAGTCGAAGTTTCTGCATTCATTCTGTTTTGGGCTTAAGTGCCAAAAAGAGGGAAACGTACATAAGACGAAAACAAACTTTAAATGTCGTTTCTTTGTTTTTTCAGGTAATGAAAATGTAATGAATTATTGTATGATTGAGAGAAGTAAAAAAGTCTTTGTTTTTTCAGAGCAACGAATTATAGTTTTTTATTTTATGTACCAGTCCTGGACAAATAATGTTACATACTTTGAACGATTTTTCTCAAACGTCATTAAATAATTTCACTTTATTCATAAATATGCTGAGTAAATCTCGAGATTGAATAACACTAATTATCCAAACATTTATTTTATAATCCCAAAAGGAATTTCACATCCAAGTTAGAATTGCCAAATCTCATCTATACTTGCTCTCAATACTATAACAAACTTGCTAACAGCCACTTATCAAATCATAACAGAGCTCCATTTAATGAAGGAAGTGTAAAATTCTAAATTGAGTCAACCGGAGTTGATTGCTCAACCTAGGAGCATAATTCACTTAGAGATTTCTTTGAAACATAAGACACTGCACAATATAAGGCATCTCTCGCAGCCATGCGCCAATTTGCTTCATCCCCATTGGGCAAATACATCCAAAGAATCCGGATAGGTCACTAGATCCCCAACGTCCCAGAGCCCCTCTTCCAGCACACAGAGAATGTGGTTCACGTGAGTCTTATATAATGGGTGCGGGGTGGCCATCCGTTGTACCTCTGTACAGGGGTAAAAACCACCCATCCTGTATCCCAACCGCTGGAGTACATAAGGTTCAGCTCTAGAGTTTCGCTCTTTGTTTTTATTGAAGCAGCACGCTCAAACGAAATTTAATATATTAAGGGATGATTGTCCCGACAAAAAGGGCGAATTCGATTTTATTGCTTCTCTTCTTTACAGGTTAAGATAATCACTGCAAGTGAGCAGGTCACAGGAGGTAGGTTTATTATCCTTTTTGGAGGTGGGTGTGGGTTGTGGGGAATGGCATTAGACTCCTTTTCCTACGACATCGGCAGAGAAGGAGCAAACAATGATGTAGACGCCTGGTTGCCTGCAGACTATAGAAGATGGAAATTCTTTCTCTTGACTCAGTCACGTTTAATTTTGTTGTTATAAAAATCTAATTAAGAGAAGCTCAATTGAGGAGTTTCCTTTATATGATCATAAATAAGGATTTTCCTTTGAATGATGATAGAATTATGTTTAAAGTTTGATTGGCATAAGAATGTTTAAAATTAAACCTAAATTAAATGTTTCATACTAAAAGTGATATTTAGCATTGTAAATATGTGCGATCGTTCCTGCGCGAGCTTTCTTCAATTAGAAATGACTGTATAAATGCAATGCGAATCTGAACGGGTGACTGTAACGGGAAACATTAGTTCTCACCACCTAGCGATGGGGGTGGTTTCCGATGACCTACGGGTAGTTACAGTTGCTAAAAATTGTCTAATATCTATTCTATAAAAAAGAATAAATTAACTTTAGGGGTTGCTGTACGGATGGATTTTAGTAATAAGGGTTGTCCTGGGGGTAGTTTCCGATTAAGTTAGAGGGTTGGATTTATTTTTATTGAGTTCGCCATACTGCCCGCCCTCTTGGCATATTGTGTCTTAAATGTACACAATTTGGTAGTGCAAATCGCGGAGATATTACTGATGACGATTTTCAATAAATTTAAGGGTATGCCACCCGCTTTGCCAACATACGTGTTCGCCCATTTGGAATTGGATTTAGTTTATTTTGATCTACGTTTTCTGCAAATTGTCGTGCACTAAATCGATGACGCTATTGGGCTGCCCGCCTTCGTAGGATCGTTATCTCCCTTACCATAAGAAGATATTACCGTAAAGTTTGTCCGTATTACGGGTGACGTTAAAATCGCGGCTCTGGCTATTAGGCCGGCCGTTAACCAAAACTGCATATGCAGCTTTTCGTCATTTATATATGGAACGAAAAAAAACTGGCATATGAAGCATTATGAAGCTTTGGTATACGGCCGGCCTTAAGGTGAAACCCAAATGTAGGCTTGGCTTGCTTTAGAGCTTTGCTTTGCTTTGACATATAAAAGAAACCAGTGCTTTGTTATGGGACAAAACCAAATTACAAAGCGGAAAAGCCAAAGCAAAGCCAAAGCAGAGCAGAACAAAGCTCGAAATGACCAATGTTCAATTTTTTGATGCTTTGTATGCTTTCGCGATATTTATTTTGCTTAATGTATGTAGAGATTTGAGAAAATTTATTTCATAAAGAAATTAGTTTTTTGCGAATAACATTAATTATAACTATTTAAGAGTTCAAAAACTATTTCTATATCCCATTTCAAATTTCTCGTAAATGCTTGAACAGTTAATGCCATAAAACATATGTGCTTCTTTAGCACTCTACACAATATTTCAAATTTTCATTCTCCCTTTTTTACAGATACAATTTCCATACGATCCTAGGCTACTCGCTTTTTTGCATTTAAGTAAGTTCTATTTATAATTTTTACCAATAGCTTCATTAATTTCATTAAAAATAGCTTGTTCCCGTATGCTGGCCGGAGCATTAAAAACTTTACATTCAAAAATTATTGTTTACTTTTTAGTGCATTTAAAAAAACTTTTTTTCTAGTTTTTTTGAATTATACAGGGTGTATTGCATAAAGTTACAAAACGGCCGGCTGTGGATAGGTTTTGAATAGACGAACAAAAAATCTTATCGAAAGGGGGGGGGGGTGAAATCGTAACGGTTTAGCCGCTAGGGCGTTTTGAAGTTTTTTGTTTAGAGTTTTACATATTACCCTGTATTTTTAATGCAATTTTTCACCTAAGCTTTTCCAAAAAGTACCAAATAAGCACCAAATAAGATCAATTTTAACATCATACTTGCTAATAACTCCAAAAATAAAAGCCCTAGGATAAAAGTTCCCAAACATTATTCATAGGAAATTGTCCAAGCTTTCTAATTTTGCAAAAATAAAATATTAGTTAACTAGGTATTTTGTGGAGAAAAAGGTGGTTTTAGTTGACATTTTGGTTACAAAAAAACGAAATTTTGATTTTGATGACTCATTACTCGGGAAGTTGATAGGGTAGAAAATTACACAATTTTACACAAAATTACAATTTTTACATCTTGGATAGGCGGGAGTATTCTGCGTATACTGATACCTTATTCATGAAAATAGTTCATAGGATTACAAAAATACAGGGTGATATGTAAAACTCTAAACAAAAAACTTCAAAACCCCCTGGCGGCTAAACCGTTACGATTTCACCATTCTGTATAAAGGCTAAAAATAGAAAATATAACCAAATTTTGCCCACACGGGTAGTTCGCGTGTCAATGTACATTAACCATTTCAAAAAAAATATAGCAGTTCAAAGATGGATGTCGTTCGAAATCCCGAAAGACAAAATCCCGAAACCCAAAATCCCGAAACCCGAAAGACCAAAAAGACAAAATACCAAAAGACATAATCCCGAAAGGTTAAAACACCGAAAAGACAATTACCGAAAAGTCAAAATACCAAAAAGTCAAAATACCAAAAGGTTGAAATACCAAAAAGAGACCGAAAAAAATGTAAAAGTAGTTTAAAAAAACACTTTATTCAAGAAAAGTTAGTAAGCTATTAAAAAGGTTTTACAATGATAAGTTACGAGCAAGTCTACGTAAATACACAAGAACCTCAGTGTTTGTTCTACTCTCAAATACATTAAGAACTTGATTCTCCCGATTTTGAGATTTGTTTGATATCGGAAACTCAGCACCAGTAAAAAAATTTTCAATATCGGCTTCTACATGCAGAATTCCTTTTTGAAAAATATCAAGATATGTATGTATGCTGATGTGGCAAACGACCCCGCATAGTGTCATCAGTCTTCGATGCCAACCTTCTACATGATTTTGTGCGCATGGCAGTCCAAGTTCAATATTTTCGAAGACAGACCAAAGTTGAGGTTTAAATTGCACTGGACCATGGCCTCCATTTCTTATAGGTCCTCGAACGTAGGACTTGTCGAACCATTCCATCAATTCCTTGGCATCAGCATCTATATTTCTTTGGAGAAGTATGAAAGCTGCCTCAATTTCGCTGCATGGCAGAAACGCAAGCGCTGGAATTTTTCGAAGTTCAATTGAAAATTCAAGATCGATTCCTTAATTAGTACCGTTGTGATTTTCCCATCGAGTTGAGTCGATTGATACCCTATTTCACAAACTTAGGCCAAACATTTTAAATTTTCGAAATTTCGAAAAATGATCTTCCTTGACATTTTGGTGGTCAAAGTCATAGTTTATTGACCTTGACTCATCGAGCGAAGTTGACCTACATAGGTAAATAATGTGTTTTGGATAACTACACTCGGACCGTTTTTGGTATTTCGACCTTTAGGTATTATGTCTTTTCGGTCAAATGCTATTTTGGTATTTCGTCTTTTCGGTCAAATGTCTTTTTGGTATTTTGTCTTTTCGGTTTTGTGACTTTCGGCATTTTGGCTTTCAGTATTTTGGGTTTCGGTATTTTGTCTTTCGGTATTGTGTCTAAACCCCTTCAAAGATTGCGGTGGATTGTTGTAATTGCGTTCTACCGACCCCACGACATGGGTACCAAATGAAAGAGTATGACAGGTAGAACACAGTAAGCTGTGTGACGTAGTTTTAAATCTAATATGGAGGCCACCACAAACAAAAAGGCGGAAGACATATATTACATATGCCAGAAGAATGGCTATTATGCACAATAGTCTCAGTCCATAAAAAAGGTGAATTGATGAGCTGCAAAAACTGCAGACCAATCACTTTGTTGAACATAGCTTACAAAGTGCTTTCACATATTTTATTTAATAGACTGAAACCACATTTGGAAGATAAAGTAGGTGATTACCAAGCAGGATTTAGAACGAACAGAACAACAACAGAGCAGATTTCATAATGAGACAAATACTTGAAAAATGCTGGGAAGGAAGCATTGATATACGGGCAGTTCTACAAAAACTGGAATAAAATCGAATTATTTTTGGCCTTCGTTTTTTTAAAGTATTTCAAAATTGAAAATTGGATATAACAAAGATTTATGATAGTATTCTAGGTTTTAATGGGTCAGTCAAAATATTTGAATTTTTATAAGTTATAGCACTTTTAAGTTTTTGGATTACAGGGAAGTGAGAATAGAAACCGGAAAGTGACGAATATATTTCTTAAAAAAGATTTTTAGGTTAACATTATAGTAAGTATTGCATTTAAGTGATACATCAATTAATATTTCTGAGAATAGAGAGCTAAATATGTACAAGATTGCCTACCAGGGAAGTGCGGTTAGTATAGAAAAAGTACTGGAGCAAATGTTAAGTTTTATTAATTTTAAACATTATTTCTTTCCTAGTGTGATTCCCCAATTACACCGACAACTTTTGCTCGTTGTTTGGCACAATATTTTACAAAACCTATTGGGAAATGCTCACATTCAGTCTATGTCGACAAGGAAGTGATAGACAGGGAAGTGATAATTTAAATGATTTTGTCTCAAATCCATAAGAATGTTGTATTTTATCATAAATATATTATGCACCAATGATCAGTGTAATTTAAGCAAACAATATCTAATCGTTGAAACGTAATTACGTGCCAGGGAAGTGAGAATTTGACTGACACGAACTACAAAATCTTCACTAAACTCACTCCCACGACTAATCGCTCACTATGCTGACTTCACCTCTTCCTTTCAATCACCAAAGCGGCAAAGTCGCTTGCTACTCAATTTATAGATGATTTTAACGGATTTTTAGATGACAGGGAAGTGAAAAAAATGCGTGTCGCCTCTTATTTCAATTAATAATTTTAAGAGAAAAAATCTAACTATACAGGGTGTCCCGTCCTGGCTTTCCAAGCGCTTAACGCCCTATCTCTAAATCGGGCAGGGGTAGCCCTCCCCTTTTTGTTTTTTTTGTCGATCATTTTTTGTCTACTATCTAATATTAACCGATTAGCAAGCCAGGACGGGTCACCCTGCATAAACTATACAACTCTTTTGGCAAACAAAAACTTATGATTGAGGTTTTTCGCGAGTTTTTTTATGTAAACTGCTTATTAAACGCCAGTATTTGGGCTTAAATTTTGGATTACTGCAAAATCGCCCCACAGGGAAGTGATCATTTTGACTCATTTTGACTATTTGGAGCTAATTTTGAGTTATAAATACTTGTTTGAAATAACTGATTTTGAATGCGCAATTAGAAACCGATGTAAACTTTTATTTGAAATAAAAACTTTAAGGACATAATTTGTAAAATGACGAATCTCACGAGCCCGACCTCACTAAAATTCCTGTTTTTGTAGAACTGCCATACATCTTCTTTTTGTAGACTATAGAAATGGTTATGACCTGCTGAATAAAAGAGAGCTGTGGAAGAAGATGAGTGAAATGGGTTTCCCGAAAAAATTAATAGAACTATGCAACATGACCACCAAAGACTGTACAACACAAGTGGGGATACGAGGTTGTACCTCAATCAACTTCCCTCAAGAATCGGGTCTGCGACTAGTGTTGGGTAGTACACGATTATAAAATGTGTTTGTAAGAGGTGCCTTTTGAGCCAGTACAATGTAAAACTTTAAATGAGGCGAGGTGCTATTGTAATGCCAAAATGACAAACCCAAGCAAATTAAAAAAAAGAAAGTAAATATATACCAATGAAGAGCATTTTTACAAGTTTAATTCTAATATACATTAAACTGCCTTAGAGTAAGTAAGAAATGCTTCCAAAATGTACAGCCACGGACAACTAATTAGAAACATTTTCATAAAAATTGCATTTATACATTTTTTATGTTTTTATGAACAATCCTGCTAGGAATTCATTATGATATTGATATTGATTTCCTTCAATAGGTCCACCATTATATATTTAAAAAAAATTTAAGAGGAGGTGGTGGGAATTCTTTAATTTGATTCCTACATAAAAACATAAAAACTGTATAAATGCAATTTTTATGAAACTCTTTCTAATTAGCTGTCCGTGGCCGTATATTTATATTTTGCAATCCCACCTCGCCTAATTTGAAGTTGGAAATTTTGCTACCGCAAAAGAAGTAAGAAATTTCTCTCCAGTGAAAAACCTCACTCCCTCGAAAAATGTTAGAATTGTCTCTCCAGGACAAAATTTCACTCCCTCGAAAAATGTAAGAATTGTGTCTTCAATACAAAACTTCACCCCTCGAAAAATGTAAGAAATGTCTCTCCATCCAGTTCGTATTTACAATCTCATCACGGCTGAGTTTAAATTGGATACTATCCTGCCGCAAAAGAAGTGAGAAATGTCTCTCCAGTTCGTGTTTACAATCTCACCTCGCCGCAGTTCAAATTGGAAATTTTACTGTCGCAAAAGAAGGAAGAAATTTACTCTCCACTACGTCATTTACAATCACACCTCACTTCATTTATCTCGATACACGCTCATATACCGCAGTAGGACATTATTTTTGAACCGGGACATTTAAAAAAATTGAGGCCTCAGTACAATTTACATCGTGTTAGTCCGGCTCAACACTATCTGCGACAAAGAGATGCGGTCTCACCAATACTATTTAACATTGCTCTGGGCGCAATTCACAATTTAATTGAGCAAATAGCACCTTCACAAGTAACATTCAAATGCTAGCCTTTGCAGATGACATAGTCATAATTGGACCCAAAGCGCAAGATGTAAAAGAAACCTTTTCCAAAATTGCAGAAAGCTCAGCAAAGTTCAATCTACGAGTAATGAGGAGGACAACGATTAGGGCGAAGTATCAGCCTTGACGATCATAGTGTGGAAATTGTAGAAAATTTTATGCTTACTGCAGAAAATAAGATAAAGGCGACAACCATAGACGTTTAGTAGCCGCACATAAAGCCTTTTTTTGCACTAGTCCCGGTCTTAGAAAACATAAAAATTTCAATCCAGTGAAAAGTCAAAATATACATATAAAACATTAATCCGACCAGTTCTATGCTACCGATCTGAGGTTTGAGCATTGACCCAACAAACAGAAAATCAGATCAAAATCTTCGAAAGGAAAATACTAAGAAGAATAATAATTGTTCCTGTAGGTGTTAACCCATAGAAATATAAACTAGTTTAGTTTATATTTCTAGGGGTTAACCCGAACTAGTAAAGGGAAATTAAACAAAGAAAAAGCGAAGTTATGATGTAGTTGGGAAGTTGGATTTTTTTCTTTTTTTTCTTTACAAGATAAAGCGAAAAACAAATTCTGCAAAATCGGGCCTGCACGAGAAAGTTGCATAAATGTGGATTTTTGATGCATTTTGAGTGCATTGCTACACTACCTTTTTAATTTCTCCACTTCTGTTGGTCGTAGAAAAATAAAAAAAATCTAAAAATACTCGTGAATGAATAGACTATCGAACAGATTCGGTATAAATGCTTTAAAAATGAATCCTAACCTTAAAAAACCAAAATGTATGAAATTTTGTTATTTTTTACTAAAAATTCAATAAATAACGGGCAAATAGCCAGATTATCATAGAAATTGGAGAAAATGTGTATTGCTATAAAATTTCAAATTTTCAAATTTCAAATTTCAAAAATTTTGATTTTTACGGCAACAATTGGCGCTTTTCGAAAAAGATTAAAATGGCCGTCATTTTATGCCAAATCATCGTAGAGTAACATTTTTTTTTAAATTGTAGGTTTTTTTCCAATTTTAGGACTCTGAAATAAATAAAAAATTTAAATTTTCAATTTTTTGGTTTTTTTTTTCTTAGTTGGCAAACGACAAAAAAATTGAAAAAATAATTCTTTTTTTATTATTTTCAAAGTCCTGAAATGGCTATTTTAAATAAAGTGGTAAAGGACGACCAAGAAATAGGTGGATCGACGACCTGTTAGAAGATTTAGGGAAACTTCGTATAAGAAATTAGAGAGGAACAAGCAAGACGTAGAGACGTCTGGAAGAGGAGACTTCAAGAGGCCCTGTAGCGCCATTTAAGAAGAAGAAGTGGCTGGAGCAGTAAAAACTTTACATTCAAAATTGGTTTTTTCTTTTCGTTTCATTTTAAAATAAAAGCGTATTTAGTTCTTTTAAACTACACATTTTTTGGAACGAAGTTCCTTAACGTGGCTTGCGGGTAGAGTGAATTCGTAAAAATCGTCACGTAAGAAAATGCGGTATGATTTGTATGTATGCTTGCGAGAATCGATCCCAGTAGGCAATTTACGAATTCACGAAATCAGAATGCAGTGTTTCTTTGTAGAAATTGGAAGCGAACCGATAGCTATGGAAAGAAATAGTAATGTAAAATGTCATGCATAAGGCTAAAAATACAGTGGTAGGCTTGCCTAAAACCAGAGCCGTTCGGCGCTTGTTACTCGCGCCTAGGTCGTACAGAGTCGCGACCTAAAACATATCCGATGCAATCAGAAAATCACTCGTCCTATTACATGATGTAGTCTTCATCCGATGATGATTTGATTGCGCTAGATTGTGGGAAATATTATCATTAATTAAAAAAATTGAGAAATAGTACAGTACAGCTGGACTGGAAAATCGGGGTATGCGCCCAAAAATTCTTGGAAGGATGATTTTTCATAAATCGTTAATGGAGCATAAAAGAAGCTTAATTCTAAATTTGAGGGAAATTTCGAGTGGACGTTTTTTGGAAAACTCAAAAAGTTTTTGAACAGCGTTTTTCTCTGAATCTACGCATTTTAGAGAAAAGTTGTTTAAACAAAAAATTGTTACCTACAATTTGTTTCATAGAGGTCAGTCTGTACAACTTCAAATACAGAAGCTAGGTGGCGCCAAAGTTTCCAAAAAAGTGTTTTTTCGGTTTTTGTCCCAGAAAAAATGGTTTTTTTAAAAAAGTGTAAATCAGTAAATTGTTCCTCTTAAAAATGTCTACAACATTTATTTAAACTTTTTTTCCCTCCGACTTACCGTTCCAAAGTTATAGCGTTCTGAAGTGTGAGAATTGTGCTCTGAAGACGGCACACTGGTTAATTTGAGTACAGTTATAATTGGTACGTTGCGATTGAATGAGCTATGATTGTTTAAAGTGATTAACAACAACTCTTAATAATTATTATTGTTTTAAAGTTCAACTCCAATGAACAATGTATTATTGTGATCAATACTAACAGATTTTTGAGACAAGCTGTGGGCAATGCGTATGATATATTTTTTTTGACACAACAGAAATAATAAAATAGAATGGTGTTAACTACGCAGCAAGTTTAAATAAATGTTGTACACATTTTTAAGAGGAACAATTTACTGATTTACACTTTTGTAAAAAAAACCATTTTTTCTGGGACAAAAACCGAAAGAACACTTTTTTGGAAACTTTGGCGCCACCTAGCTTCTGTATTTGAAGTTGTACAGACTGACCTCTATGAAACAAATTGTAGGTAACAATGTCCTCTACATTTTTTGTTTAAACAACTTTTCTCTAAAATGCGTAGATTCAGAGAAAAACGCTTTTCAAAAACTTTTTGAGTTTTCCAAAAAACGTCCACTCGAAATTTCCCTCAAATTTAAAGTTAAGCTTCTTTTATGCTCCATTAACGATTTATGAAAAATCATCCTTCCAAGAATTTTTGGCGCATCAATATTACATCTGTACTGTACTAAAACCATAACGACAGATTTTTAAACTTTCAGTATCCATTTCCAGTATGTTGCTAAGCAGGCAACCGACAAGAAAAAACTAAATTTTCATTCCAGTAAATTTATCAGCTCCGACAGCCGGCACCGACAAGTCTCAACTTGCCGCGACTGTGTTAAGCCGCTATTACATTAGGATGCCATGGCAGCGTACCCAGCAACGTAGCGATCTGGAATATGTACGTTTGCATTATGGGTATTAGACCTGGCGATGGCCTGGCCCAAAGCCTTCTACATTTACAAGCCATGCCCTACGAAATCTCACACTCACATTCAAAGAAAATGGGACTTCCATTTATCTGTCAGAATGGACTTCAGTCAGAATGGACTTCAAATTAGCTGTGAGAAAAACAATTTTTTAACTTAGTTTTTGGAATAAAAAGTGGTAAAATATTGTATTTTATCACTTTTTAGTGCACACGGATTATCAGTGATAAGTTATTTAGTGATCTGAGTCCATAAATTAAAAAGAAATTAGTGGTTAAGTGTATTTTAAGAGTGTTAATTGATTAGGTGACGTTTTTGTTTACATTCGCGGTGGTTTTTTCGTGTTAATTTAGGGAAAAAATGTTGAATTTGTGTAGTAATGGAATTAAAAGTGAATTTAAAGTAGTTAAAAATTATTATAGAAGAGTTATTAAAAACATAAGTGCAAGTACTACCACACAAAATGAATAACAATAACTTTTTCACTTTTCCTTCCCATTTTTCTGCACTTATGTTTTTAATAACTATTCTATAATAATCTTTAATCACTTAAAAAGCACTTTTTATTATATTACTACACAAATTCAACATTTTTTCCCTAAATTAACACGAAAAAACCAACGCGAATGTAAACAAAAACGGTCACCTAATCAATTAACACTCTAAAAATACACTTAACCCAGGGCCGGATCTAAGCATAGGCAACATAGGCGCTCGCCTAGGGGCCCGCACCACAAAGGGGCCCGCACCACACACAAAATATTTTATACAGTCCACCACATAATTTGCCGCGCAGGTGGAGCCGGAGGCGCATAGATTATGTTTCTATTGAAAATCATCATAGAAATTCGTACTTCCAAATATATTTACAACTCGAGCTATTTCAAACTATGCAAGAAGCTTGGCAAGAAGTTGCGATTTCGGCCAATTAGGGAACGCGAATTTATAAAAGACGTATCGTTTCGTTTTCACATGGTGTACGGTACGAACCGATCGTAAAATAATGAATAATGGTAAACAACGAACTTTTCGTCATTTGACGACCGCACTGTAAATTCACAAAGATTTTTCGTAAGAATTGAAGGGAAAAAGCGTATATGAGCCATTGAGCCCTTCCTGTATTCCTGCCCCCTAAACATTTTAATTCGGCGCTCCGGGCAGATTAGCGATGCAGTATTACATATTATACAAAATTTTACCATCATCACATTGAGGGTATCTACACTACTCCTTCCACTGTTATCGAACCGGTTTTATAGGAGAGAGGTATAGAAAGGGCAAGAGGGAAGTGTAGTAACATCTTCAGCAGAAATTTTTGGAGTGAATACTTAACTCATACATAATGTGCTTCTGCTTACACGCTCTGATGTTCACTAATTATAGGCACACACATAGATACCTCCGTGAGACAACAGTTGAAAGAATCCCAGTGTAGATACCCCAAGACCCTCGTAAGTACAGGCCTGGAAGCAGCCAGGCCAACTAATACTAACATAGCTGAAAAGTGGCCAAACATTTCTGACAGGTGTGGAATTAACATGGCCGAAGCCATAAGAAGCAATTTTTTAAGTTTGTTTTTGCACTAAAAAGTGGTAAAATATTGTATATTTTCACTTTTTGGTGCACATGGATTATCAGTGATTAGTGCTTTAGTGATTTAATAAAAAAAATTCAAATGAAGTGAGTGGTTAAGTGTATTTTAAGAGTGTTAATTGATTAGGTGACCATTTTTGTTTACATTCGCGGTGGTTTTTTCGTGTTAATTTAGGGAAAAAATGTTGAATTTGTGTAGTAATATAATAAAAAGTGCTTTTTAAGTGATTAAAGATTATTATAGGATAGTTATTAAAAACATAAGTGCAGAAAAATGTGAAGGAAAAGTGAAAAAGTTATTGTTATTCATGTTGTGTGGTAGTACTTGCACTTATGTTTTTAATAACTCTTCTATAATAATTTTTAACTACTTTAAATTCACTTTTAATTCCATTACTACACAAATTCAACACCTTTTCCCTAAATTAACACGAAAAAACCACCGCGATTGTAAACAAAAATGGTCACCTAATCAATTAACACTCTTAAAATACACTTAACCACTAATTTTTTTTTAATTTATGGACTCAGATCACTAAATAACTTATCACTGATAATCCGTGTGCACTAAAAAGTGATAAAATACAATATTTTACCACTTTTTATTCCAAAACCAAAGTAAAAAATTGCTTCGTACGGCTTCGGCCATGTTAATTCCACAACTGTCAGACGATTTTGGCCGCGCACAGACACAACCAAAAAGTCTGCTTCCAGGCCTGTACTTACGAGGGTCTTGGATACCCTCATTGGCCCAATCTACACTAGTATTGCTTCGGCAGCAGTACAACAGGGTTTTTAGGAGAGAGGTATAGAAAGGACAAGAGGGTAGTGTAGTAAGATGTTCACCTGAAAATTACATATACAATGTCCTTCTGGTTACTGTCTTACTCTGGGTAGCAAAATTATCGACACGTACCCAGATATCTCCGTGTAAAGACAAGAAAATTACTCGCGATTAAAGAATATCAGGGTAGACCTAGATTAAGTTGTAAAACCGGTTCGGCTGCTGCTGAAGGAATACTAATGTAGTTATCCGCATTGTGTTGTACTTATCCTCCCCCTGTCTGTGTGTATGCACCGTATCAAAGGTTGGAAAGAAAGCTCGTTGTGTGGACGCAGTATAGGTGGTGCGAGTTTCGCTTGTCTAAACAAATAAGAAACAAAATCTTTTGTTCTGTTGCGGTGAATAGCTGTGTGTAAGTTCAACAATTCAATCAGAATTAGACTTCTCCAAGTTTTTTATTATTTGACACACAAAACTTAAGTGAGAGTTCTGTTTATACAGTGGTTTGGAATAATCTCAAAGAATAGAGAATGGCGTTCATGACTGCCAGATTACAGATGCACGAGCTTCCTTCCCATTGTCGTACAAGTAGAGTGCGTATCCAAGAGAATATCTTTGGAAAACTCGTGTACTAGTTCCATTGCCAGAGTACTATAACATAAAGATACTTTGCCCTAGTAGCAGAATTCTCCAATTTTCAATCATATTTCCGTAATCTTGACCAAAGGCCAAGAAAAAATAAATGAGTTCAGAATTTCAGATCATCATTTTCTTTTCACCTTGTTTCATTTTTCCTGCTATACTTTCAAGGCAGAAAACCAACGGGATTGCTTAAAGTGTTTCATCCGACAGAGTGCTCTTGAAATATCCCTAGCTTGTTTATCCAGCTAAACCTAACATAACCTGCTCGGTCGAAGGGGGATCCTTCCAATTGTCCAAAACTCATACTGGCGCTCCTGGTGTGATGCCCTAGGCCAATGTAGCAGTTTTTGGAGTGTGGCAAGTCAGGATGACCCTGGCAATATCCAGGTGCAGGTTTCCGAACTTCCTGTAGATAACGTCTCCCTCCAGGTCGATACCACAGTTCTTTTTATTACGCAAGTCTAATGTATAGAAATTGAATTTGAAACCATTAAAACATTGTCCTCTTTCTGCTGTCAAGGTTAATGGTTTGAAATTTTTTTTGGGAAGGGGGCCCGCACCACAGGTACCGCCTAGGGGCCTCCACATCCTTAATCCGGCTCTGACTTAACCACTCACCACCAATTACACTAACAACATAACGTGATTTCACCGAGTTGTGGTCCGATTGAGCGGAAATTTGCTCTCAATATTTTCCTTGTTCATGGCTTGTAATATAGAAGGTTGTGGCATGGCTTGTAAATGTAGAAGGCTTTGCCTGGCCACATATCCAGAATGGAGGCGTGGCCATAGCGTTCACATATCCCAGACGCCGGCGCAGTGTTCCCACTCAGGAAGCTGTTTTTAATATTGTGTTGCAATGGAAAATTTTGAAAGGTTTATTGTGAAAATTAAAAGCAGATCGGCTATTTGGGATAGTTCCTAAGAAGAGCATTCAGATAGGGACAAGAAAAAAGCTATCTATTTCTAGACCATTTCCTCGATTTCCATTTTAAAAATGACATCGTAATGTAATAGCAACCTTATGGCCCAATTAAATACATGCGTTAATTCAAAATGCTTATAATCAAGCATCGGCGTCGACTATCGGAAAGAAAATGCGTAAGGAACTTCCTAAACGCACTATATTTTTTTTAATTTAAAACATACATATGTATATTGTTCTAAACAGCAAAATGTTTTTTAAAAGACCTTTCCTTTGTTTGGAATAACGACGGAGTTCACTGAGTATCAAGATTGTAGGTGCAAATTACACTATCCATCACTCGATACTCACATCAAAACGGTTTGTGTATGATGCGGGTATTACACTAAGCATTCATTTTTCTGTCACTTTTTCGTGTAACGATTGTGATGCGTTTGTAGTTGTAACAATAAAGGCGAATTTACATCCCAAGAATAAAGTGGAAGAGCAAATCTGAGCTCCTTTATCGCATAGAAGATAGTATGGTTCTATCTCTGATTCACCAACGTGGCAACAGAAAACGGCAGCCTCAAAGTAGGGCTCTACTCTACTTAACGAATGCGTAGACCGAAAAAAGCTTTTAATTTCGTTAAATTTCAATATTCTAAAGCCTATAAGTATGCCATTTTCGCTAGTTTTTGCATATTTACCTTGTTTTCGACAGAAAAATGCGTTAATTTTTTTTTACTCAAAAACAAAGTGAGAAAATGTTTGAAACTAATAAAATTGTCTTTTTTACTACATATTAATTTAATATAACTATCTAAAAGGCTTTGCAGCTTATTAAATTGTTTCCTCTGCGACCGTGTTAAACATTTTACGTTTGACAGTTGTAAAAAGTTTCGAGCTTTCGACGAAACTTTGCGCTTGAGTTTTGTACAGGACCACTTTGTTCTTCCATTTTATTCTTGGGATGTAAGCTCGCCTTAAACGTGAATGAAAAAGGGAATTTCTCATAGTTTTCGCAGACCCCGAGTGCGATGTTATATTTGTGTTAGTGTAATGGATGGTTGCGGCTGGCAAATTTTCTGACTCAAAAGTGATGAGACATATGATGCATGACATTACTTCCCTGCGACCCTTTTCCTATAAAACCGGTTTATGTATAGGGGTAATAAACGAAATTATGGATAGTGTAACTTGCATCATAGAAGTCCTTTATTGATTCCATCGAAGCGTTAGGTAGCTTTTAGTCTATTTGTCCAAATTAGGATATTTTTAATTTGACCTTACGATGATTATAAGGTTAAAATTATAACGAAGTGAAGAAATGTGGAAAAAAATATTTTCTTTTTAAATTGCAATAAAGAAGAAGCTGTTAATAATACATATACTTGAATTCTGCAGTTAACACATTCAGGGGCGGATCCAGTCTTCGAAAAAAGTTGTGGTCGCTCCACCCTAAAATCGGCCAAATGCGAGTCGGAGTATGACCTCGCTCATGATCGATATAGTACAATCCTACAAAGGAGATAAATATATGACGATATGATAGAATATATGACGCCCTGACCAAGATTTTGTAAAGTGTAGTTCCACGTGGGCAAAGCCGTGGGGCAAACACTAGTAGGTAAATCGATTGCGTAGGTCAAGCCGCATTGGATGTCGTTAGCGCTTGGTTGGGGGACTGCTTGGTAAAACAACACCCGCGTTTGCAATCGTCTATGCCGATGCGGATGCATTTATAAATGTTTATGCCTGTAGCGGGAGCTTGCATACCCGTGCGGCATTCGCATTTGTTCGCTATGCGTCCTAGGTGCGTCCTAGCATGCTTTTAAGAAAATTAACCAACTTAATTATTTTTACTCAGGTTTGAATAGACTAGGACTATCAATATTTTCGCTAAATTGACAAAGTATAGGTGCGAACGTACGAGATTTAGATGACGAAGTTGTAAAAAAATGAATGTATTACTTTTATGAGAAACTTGGATGAAAAATGAAGAATATGATGAGGACTCCGCTAATGTTTTACCACCTCATACAGATATACAAAAACGCCATCGCTTAGTCACCATGAAATGTGTGTAGGCTGATCTATGGCAGAAAAAGGACAGATGAATTTGATGGTAGTTATTTACGTATCGCCGCATAAAACTTTCGCGAAATAATCCAATTCATACATGACAATCTCCACTTCTGAAGGTCAATTTTACTAGGTCAAAACTTCAACGAAATCCCCATGATTTTGAGTTGCGATTTCAATATTATTTTTTCATTAGATACTAGGTCCGAACTTTGTGGATGAAAGGGAAAGTGGGGATGATGAGAGGTACCACCGCACTTCCCCCTTCATCCACAAAGTTCGTGAGGAAAGTTCTTGGGAGAAAAGCGTCTAAACAGACCCAATATTGACAAAAGTACCACGACATATGGAACCTCACTTGATGCAGTATTTACGCAATTCAAATTGTACTTGAATCAAGTCGCTCGGTATGCTCGTCACTATACTTCCTGCATCTGTCGTTGGCCTTACTTTTCTGAAAGCGTACTATAGGTATATCTGACAGACCTCCACTAATCAAGCATATTGTTAGCTGCTTAATATTTTAATACTTGTGGCAGTTGTTGGGTAAGAAAGTTTTACTTTTAAAGTGTGGTCTTAAGCACACTCATATTTTTTTGAAGTGAAACTTCCATGCTCTCGTTCCGGGGATTTTGAAGTGATTCGAGCAAGCACGAGTGAATTCAGAAAACAGAAACGAAAACAAGGACAGTTGTACGAAACGGAAGTTGCCTTCTCACTCATTTACAACTGTCACAATTCAGAATCGGCAACGAAAACAAGGACTGCCGTATGAAACGGAAGTTGCCTTCTCACTGGTTAAAAAAAAAACTAGAAAAAAACAAAAATCTTGAAACAAATTAAATACAACAAAACACAAACTCAATGAATGCACAAGTATACATACTAAATATATAGTTTCCACTGTATTTCGTTCAACATTTTGGATTTAAACAACCAAGCTGATGAATTTCGCGAATATCACCGCCAAAAAAACAAAACACAACAACAAAACACAAACAAATTTTACAATTCAACGAATGCACAACTAAACTAACAATTTAGTTTCCACTCTTTTTCGTTTAACATTTTGGTTTTTAATAACTTAAAACTGATGAATTTCGCGAAGATCACCGGCAAAAGAGCAACTTTCCACACTGCTTCACCAAGTAACTGACAGCGACAGCCATGATAGCAATTAAGTGATGCCATATAAACAAATTCTACCAGCCCAGCAGGAACATATTTACAATTTATTTAAATTCGTACATAGATGGCGCAGGCATCGGTAAAGTAAAAATGAGGAGTCGGTTATTTAAAAAATTAAGATTGTTTATTAAAGATAAAGTTTTTGTAAAAGCAGCGAAATGTTTTTGATTTTATACACTGTACTGCAATGCTTTCAAAATATTCATTATGCTATGATTTATCAATTGTGTTAAAATATTATGGTTCTTACTTCCTATTCCCTGCTTCATTCATATTTTATAGCATGTACATACCGATTTTGTTATCGTTTTATATGGTTTCAGACTATTTCAAAACTAACAACTGTACACACCAACTGACTTGGTTATTTCTGTCATTTCAATTATTAGATATGGATGTCAATTCATTGTTATTGCAAAATAATTTAGCTTCGTTTTTAATTATGGATGATTATTACTCAAGGAAAAGTAATTGAAGAGCGATATTCCAAAACGTGCTAAGTTCTTATGATGTAATTAGTGGGAAATAAAAAAAACTGAATATCACTTAGTACGATTTGATTGTGCAATTAGTATGATTTGTGATAAATGTTTATGATGAATGCATAACTACTACGTCATAGATTGGAACGCAATACAATATTAAAATTAAACAAAAATTGACTTAGTACGTTTTGGAAAATCACTCTTCAATTATTTGAGGAAAAAAAGAAAGCAACATATTTGGAGAGCTATTTGCCATTACAAAAGAGTTAAATTCTTGTATAATATTTTGTTAATGAGAAAAAGTATTCGAAGAAATATAGGGACATTGTAAAAATGCGAATTATGTCTATTTTTTTAATCCTTCGTAATTGTCCTTCCACAGTTCAATTATTTGTTGTTCTGCCCTTTGAAGCCAAACAGATCTTTTTCTCTTGCTCATTTTAATTTCAGCGAGAAATTAATTGAATTATATGATGTCAACGTGGCTTTTGACAACCAATTTTTATAGATTGTTGTAAATATTCATTGATATATGGCTCTCATGTCAGTTAATTATCGTAGTTAACGAGTTAACCATGGACATTTTTCTTGGTTTGCAGTACTTGCTCGGTTTGAAAATGTATGACAAAACTAAGCAAAACCATCTATATTATTACGGTTAAGGCTTGAAACCATCTCAATAGTGGTAACCAAGTCGGCGTGTACGTGCTATTATATTATAACACAAGACACGAGCAAATGAAGAAAAAAAAAATACAATAATAAAGAACCAGGACGATTCGGGCGAAGGGGTACAGGCAGTGGTGTATTTTAAGATTTGGAGCCCTGTGCCTATAATATTTGCCGCCCCACAAATTAACGGAAAAAAGCGTAAATGTTGTAATAATGAAAAAAAGGCCATACAAAATAATAAACATCACTTAGTAAATATATTGAATATATGAATCCCATCAACCAACCGATGACATGCGCTGGTGGAGCGGGGAAGTGCTAGCGGAAGGCTATGACTGGAGGAAGAAAGAAGGAAAGCTATGTAGGTGGAGAAAGTGGGAAAGGCGAAGGACCGTGGTGCTGCCGCGATTCGAACCCGGGACCTCTGGGATGGTTAATACCGTCTCCGACAAAATACTTGGAGGTAATGGTGCCTTCACCGCTCTGCTACAACATGGAAATTACGTATTGCTACACACGTCACCAGCGTCTGCGGAGCTAGTATATCTCTAGTGTATATGTGGGGTTCGGCTTCTTGATTTAAACCAAATATTTGACGACAAACAGTACAGCCGTAGATCGAAAATATCTACTTTGACGCGACTCAGTCAAACTTTTATCGTTAAAGTCCTCCATTCCCTTTCAACTATAATCGCTCAATTAACTTGAATCGTGAGAACGCGCCTTTATCTTGAAGAAATCTCACAATTAACGAAAGTTGATCTACATTTGTTAATGGTTTTATAAAAGTTATTTTTTCTCACTGTGTTAAGTGTATTAAAGGTTTCCAAAGCTGATCGTCCCGGGCCATGGCCCCCATGACCCTAGGGTAAATATGCTACTGGGTGTAGAGTCTATGGAGGGCAAGCATTTCCACTCCAATTACTGACATGTATAGTATAATGGTCTGCTCAGCTGAAATATTTCCATAAAAATTCATGGACTTAAAAAAGGATAGTCCTTTCGCTCATTCATAAGCCCCTTTTGTCCCCGAACTCAAATTTGGTTAAATTTCGTGTTATGAGTTCAGTGCATTCACTGGCAGAAATAAAATCAGGCAGTGCCAAAATTGAAAAAAAGAATTTTGACATTCAAAAACACCACACTTTTCCATTTTCTTAAATATTTTTACTCTTCACTTTCAATAAACTACATAATACGACAAATTTTTCATCTTTGCAGTAAAAGAAGAAAGATAAATGATGAGAATGGCAAACGATGAGCAAAAATAACTCTTACTGCATGCCATTTCGAACCTATTAACTCCAAACCTTAGTCCATTTCAAATATTTTTTACGGATCCAGTTGGATGTGGTAAAATTTTTGTGATAAAACTTATCATAGAAATCTATAACAGATACACTAGAATGATGGATGCTGTAAATCGTACATCACTTGTGCTTCGACAGGCAAAGCTGATGTTGATATAGACGGAACTGCTGTACATACTGCCTTATAAAGATGTTTGGCAAGGTTACTTCCATTAAGTACTGAAGTAGCACATTAATATGGAGCATTATTAAAATATCATTGATGATATAAGTATGATTGGGCGCTGAGTTACTTATTATGTGTCATTTCACACCCTTCACTAAATTAACACACATGAGAGGATAACTTAAATGAAAGTTATGACAGTATTTAAGTACCCAATGGCCAGAGAGCTCCACGACCTCTCTTTACAGTCAGTCGGCAACAAAAGGGCGTCGTGACAAGTCATTGCAGTTTACATCAAAAATTTTAAGCTTACGCTGACGATTTAGGTTTAGGCCGCGTTCCCATGGGCTCCATAAAGCTCGACTTCGGCTTGCCTTCGTGTAGTATTCGGAAATTTTTATGAGAGGCTGCAATAAGCTTGCCGCATGCCTGCATCTCCTCGTTAACATAGGTGCATCTGCTGATGTCAAAAATCAGCTGTTTTGTGATTTTGAAAAAGTGAAATGGATTACTTTAAAAATAAAAAAAAAATTAAGTTAACGAGTGCAATAGTACTAATAACTAATAATAAAGAAAGACAAAGTGACAAAAAAAGAAAATTAAGAAAAAGACGGTTTTGGAATTGTTAACTTGTAAGTTCCGTGATTTTGCAGGGTGTTCACATAGAGTGCATGCAGGACGGCAAAATCTCGAACTTGACAGTTCCGTGATTTTGCCGCATGGATAAGAGATTTCCTCTTTGCATTGTTTTTGCAGCAATACTGTGCAAGAGAGAGAACATGTGCCGAGACAGATATTTTTTCCTGGCCAATCAGAGAACATTAAGAGCTTTACTATTTCCAGTAATGCTCCGTCTAATACTACCATGATAGAACGCTGACTTCAGTGATCAAACAGAGAATTAGTTCTTTACTTATTTTGTTCTTAGACCGGTTCTACACATTTCCAATCTGTCATATTCCTTGGCTTGAAAAAAGGTCATGTCTACAAATATTCAAATTTTTGAAGTTATACTTCTTTATGGTGGGTCCACACTACGCGGACTTGGGTCGTAGGCGCTTTTGCCTTTTTTCATATAGAGTTTTATGACTTTTTTACGACTTTTTAAGGACTTTGTCCATTGGTAAAGGCCGTGCGGCAAAACTACGCGGACAAAAGGCTATGCTTAAAAAGGTACATTGTACGTCCACACAATATGAGCTTTTGAAAAGCGCGTACGGCGTTTCAAATGAGGATTGATTGTTTTCTCACTCATGATTCAGAAAATTAAAACATCACGCGCGCTTTTATCTGGCCGTACGGCCGTCCTTTAGGCGCGTTTTAAAAATATATGGCTATATGGCAACTGTACAATAACAAGCGATAATTATTTACTGTTTTACTAATGATTTTGGATGGTTAAAACATAATATAATTCCTCAATCAGAAATTAGTTTGAATATATAATACTAGTGGAGTCGGACAAGCATCAAAATTGAGTGAAAAAGGAATTGTTTTCAGTCTCAAATTTTTTTTTAATATGTTAGTTACATCGAATACTATACGAAATGGAAATTTTCTGCCTCTCGCAACCGCCGCTACGTAAATTATGGGCCATTTTGTGAAAAAACTACCATTTTGGTCGTTCTTTCTAAATATAGATAAGAATTTCTCGGAATGTGTAGGTCCAAAAACAGCGAAAAAAATTGAGGCTATTTGTTATGATATTGGTTCTCAGCGGTTACAATATATATGTATTAGTAATTCATCTTTGATATATGACAAAAAAAATTTAGTTTTATCAAAAAAAAAGTTGAATTTTTCTAGCAAAATTGACGAAAAAAAACAAAAATTCACGATTTTCGATTCGATTTTTTCCACTTTTTTCAAGTTTAAAATTTTTTTTTGTTCACCATCATAAAGTGCATAAAAAAACCTACACTTGAAATAAAAAGGAATCTCATACGATGCGATGCACAAAAGTTATTGGCCAATCAATTTTCAAATTTGAGGTTAATTTTTGAGACTTGTGTTAGATATTTTGACCTAAAATGTTTACCAGTTATTGTTCACATTATAAAGTATAATTTCTGAAAATTTCATAAAATTTTACTTAAAACATACGAAGTTATTACTAAAAAACCAAAATTTAGCAGTTTCTCCAGTTTTTAATTTTTTTTTGAGGTTATGTGTGCAGATTAAAGTTGAATTTTGTAAGCGCTGATAGGTAATATCATAATGAACACCCTTAATTTTTTTCGCTTTCTTTGGACCTACACATACCGAGAAATTCTCATATATATTTAGAAAGAACGACCAAAATGGTAGTTTTTTTACAAAATGGCCCATAATTTACGTAGCGGCGGTTGCGAGAAGCAGAAAATTTCCATTTCGTATAGTATTCGATGTCACTAACATATTAAAAAAAAAATTTGAGACTGGAAACAATTCCTTACGTTTTGCTTGTCCGACTCCACTATACAAAATATTTACTGTTATTATTTGGGAAAATAAAACAATGAAAAATATATTTTACAGTTATAGTTAGAAAGAATTTGAATCTAACATGAACATAAAAAACCATTGAAATTAGTCAAAATTTATGTCGAAAAGATGGTTTCGATGATAAAACTAAAGTGCAAAGGTTTGCTAACATGAACTTAATGCCTAATACAGAGTTTAAGTTGATGCGGATGGCAAACGATAAGCAAAAATATCTCTTGCTACATGTCATTTTGAATCTATTAACCCCAAACTGTAGTCCATTTTAAATATGTTAGAGAACAATGTCCATGGCTCGCCTGTGCACACGCGCAGACTTTACATCTACTTGTTATTTTGTATACTTTTGTAAAACCTTATACATGTATACGCTAAAATAGTAGGACTTAAAATAAACTTGAAACTTCGTTGACTTCAGTTCGAGGTTTTTTGTTCTAATCTAAAACTGCAGGTACCAAAAACAGTTATATAATGGCTATTAATACCTATAACAGCCTCCCCAGCGATCTTAAGGGGTAACACCATGGAATTTTTGTTTTTTGGCTTGAAATATACTTCAGGATAACAAAAACAATGTGCAGTTGGTCCTATAACAGAAAAATAGTTTTGAAGGATTTAATTTTCGATTTTCCCCCGGCGCCTCGGAGCACGCGATGGTCCGACTTATTGCTTGTATATTGCTTTTACCTGTCGAAATAATAAGTGCTGCTATAGCAAAAAGGTTATTTGGGTTCCCCAGGTGTCCACCAGGGTGCGTTACAAAATAATAAACTTGTTTTACATTACATCGCACAGTGAAGGTAAAATACAATTTTCAAATATTAGAGTACTTTCAAAACTTTAAGCGCGATTATCTGGAAACCATGTTTTTCGAACTGGGTGGACGGATTACTCGGAGACTATTGCATGGATTGGTTTGAAATGTTGACATTAGCTTCACAATTGCATTCTTTACAAAAGTACGTAGCCGTTATTTGATTCGTTGTAAAAAAAATTTTTATAAACAATTTACTGCTCATTTTTTTGCCGAAAATCAATTTTTTTTTTCATAAGTGCGCCATTTTTACAAAAATCAGTTTTAAAAAAGATCCTACGTACTTTTATGGGCAAGGTCAAATAGATTAGGAAACTATTTGGATTTTGTTCCAGGTCTTCAACTTTCGGAGAAATCCGTCCACCCGTGGAGGCCCTTAACAAAAAGGCGATTTCGAAAAACGACTGTGGCGTTTGTTTAAATACCTAAGAAAATTTTGTTAATAGTTTAAGATTTTGAATTTTGTTAATATTTTGGTTAAACTCATCTTTATTTTAGTTTATTGGTTTTTAATTTAAGTATCCAATCCTACGCACAGGTATTCTTATACCTCTGTAGGGTTTGCTAGTATTAATGCATTATATTGTATTATCCTATGTAAACAAATTGGACTTGAATAAATAAATAAATAATAGGTTATGGGCCCAGGCCGCGATTATTAAAGAAGGAAAAGAAAATTCTTAGGGAATAGTGGAAAATGGCTAGCTCAATATATCAAATAGAAAAGCCAGATGAAAGAAACTATGATGGGTGGCGCATCCAGATGAAGAGTGTCCTAGTGCACGCGGAACTTTGGCGTTATGTAAACAAAACGGTGAAACCGGAAAATGTGACTCCGGAGAATATGGCGCATGGAAGTCCAAGAACGAAAAGGCCTTAGCTTTGTTATCGTTGAGCGTAAAAACAGCGCAGTTGAACTACATAAAGAATTGTAAAACATCTTCCGAGGGCTGGGAAGCGCTCAAGTCTGTATACCAATCTTCAAGGCCCGCACGAAAGGTTACAGTCTTTAAAAATTTGCTGAGGCTAAAGATGGCGGAAGGGCAACATAAAAGCTTTGTTCGTTTACGCCACACGGGATCCCGCGGGCACAAATTTTGCTATTTCTCTCTCACTCCCTCTCATGCAAATACTTCAAAACGTCTCAAATCTCGGGATCCCGCGGGATCACTTGTGGAGTAAACGAACAAAGTTATAGATTCGCATAATGAGCACTCCAAAGTAGTCGAAAAACTGAAAGAAATTGGAGTAAATTTAGAAGATGAGCTGCTGGTAATTATTCTATTATCCAGTCTACCAAAATCATTCGCTAATTTCTTGGTGGCAATTGAGTTCAGGGATGAATTACCTAAATATCAAACATTGGTCACGAAACTTCCTGAAGAAGAACAGATGCGAATTGAGACGGGCCATGAGGAAGGGGAAGTTCAAGCACACCATCATGCCCTGGTAGCTAAATCAAAATCGAAACCAACGCAATTTCAAAAGGCTGGTAACAGTAAGCTGAAATACATCCAAGAAAACAGGCGGTGTTACGCATGTAAGGAAATTTAGCAGTTAACTGCAAAGACAGTAAAAAACAACCAAATGCTACTACAAATACAAGGGCAACAGCCGCTATATAATTTTTTTTACTAACGAGTGCGAATGCGTTTAAGCATCAATGGTGTCTGGATAGCGGAGCGACCGCACACATGTGTTGTGATTCTTCAAGTTTTATTTCCCTCCACCGCTTAAACCAACATGTTAAGTTAGCGGGAGATAATTATGTCCTTGCCACTGGAGTAGGAAAAGTGCAACTAAACACACTAGGGAACGGAAGTACTCCTAAAAGTACTTCTAGAAGTCATTCTGCAGAAGCAGTGAAGTATTTCCACCCAGTACAAAAAAGACATTACATAAACACGGCGATGGCCTAGGCGGGGAAGTACTAGCTCTTCACTTCCATAGAATGGGTTGTAGAAGTACTTCCTTTTTCCCTTCCATAGAATGTGTTGTAGAAGTACTTACACCACATTGATTTAGAAGTACTTCCATCCAGTACAAAAAATACATTACATTAACATGGCGATGGCCCAGGCGGGAATGACTTCCTTTTTTCCTTCCATAGAATGAGATCTGAAAGTTCTTACACCACATTGAACTCATATCGCCGCCTGATTGTAAGAACTAGGTAACTCCAAATTTTGTGATTATGAGTTATCATAGTTTCATGTAGTCAATATCGAGCAGTATTTACTGCAAAGATCCGGTAACTTGTTAAAGCAAACTAGCAACATCTATTAAACAATGTAAAAACTGGACAAATGAAAATACCGCACTTATTATCATGTTACGGGTAGGTAACTAGAGAAATTTATTTTTTACAGAATTTTGAGTTGCCTAGTTCTTGCACTCAGGCAGCGATATATAAAGCGATTATATTGTAAATTTTTGTAATATAGGAGGGGAGTGGGTGGAGGTGTTAAAATAAAGCGATTTTTAAATTTTATTTATAATGCTGTTTTTAAGGGCTGTACCAATTTTCAGCAACTTCCGAATTACCTCGCAGTCAAATATCTATTTTGACTGGACTATGAATATTACTTTTTTGAGAAGTAAGAAAGAAAACGACAAGCTACGAAGTTTTTGAACACGCTTTTTGCGCGAAAACAAATGCACGGTCACCAAAGCCATTGTTCTCTGCATTACTATTGAGCCATTACAGAAGTACTTCTTTGGTATTTAAGAAAACACTTAGTAAAGAAGTACTTCCAAATCTAGTTCCCAGTGTAAGTACTCGCGATTTTCCCTACTGGGTTGATGGTAATTTTATATCGGTGACTAAAGCAGCAGAAACAAATAAAGTGACCTTTGAGGATAATGATGCCATAATAACCGATAAAGCAGGAAACGTGATTTTGTCTCCATGTAAGACAGGCGGTTTGTACATAGTAGGGAATTGTCATGAGGTAACACAAAATAGAATAGTATAGATAGAGGTGCAATGATGAAGTTCAAAAGTGGTACGGTTATCTAAACCTAAAGGATATAAGTCGATTGTCTTCAAAGAACATGGTTGTAGGATTACAATTACCCTCAACCCCGAAAAACTTCAATGCATCACCTGTATGAGAGCAAAAATACATGTGCAAGCGTTTCGAAGTTCAGAAGTTCGGTCAAAGCATTTATTGGACTTGAGGGTCTGCGTCCATTGGATGATCCAGATATTTTGTGAGATTCATTGATGATAGTTCGGGGAAAATATATGTTTATTTTATCAAAACAAAAGGAGAGGTCTTTGACGTATTCAAGTTGTTTAAGAATCGTGTTGAAGCTGAGAAAGTTCGAAAAATCCGATTCCTGCAGAGCGATAATGGAGGAGAATATTTGAGTAAAGATTTTTCAAATTACCTTACTGAGTACGATATCCAAAGGCAGTTGACAATACCGTATACACCACCGCAGCACGGGGTAGCGGAAAAAGCCAACCGAGCAATTGCGGAAGCAGCTAGATGTATTTTTAATAACTTCAGGTGATAGTGAGAAGCTATGGGCGGAGGTGGTGAACACGGCAGTGTATCTTCGAAACCGGTCACCAACTAAGGCGTTAGATGATGTGACGCCTTATGAAGTTTGGCATGGAAGAAAGCCGAAAATTTCCTACTTAAGGATTTTTCGGTGTAAAGCAGTGGCAATGGATAAAAGGTTGAACAGATCGACGTTTGCCCCGAAAGGCACAGAATACATAATGATGGGCTATTCAAGCATTTCGAGAGGTTACAGGGTGTTGGATCCTCACGACAATAAAGTGTGTGTCAACAGGGATGTGCTTTTCATAGAAGAAGATGGTAAGTCTAGCGAAACAAATGTACTAACAGATTTTGTTGTTGTAGATCCAATTGAAACTAATGACAAGAAAGATGATACTTGTGCAGAAGAGAGCGAAAATGATAACTGTGCAGAAGAGAGCGAAAATTTTAACGAAAATAATAACTGCGCAGAAGAGAGCGGAAGAGCTGAATGGTAGCTGTGCCGAGGAAAGTAATAAAGCACAAAAGAAGGTACGAATTGGACCAGGGCGCCCAAGAAAAATAAAAGGAGGCAAACCAGGAAAGCCAGCCAAATAATACAACGTATTGAACGTTGTCAGTCTAACGCAAAACTTACTAATCCGTTAAATGTCAAAGAAGCGCTCTTGCGACAAAGATGCACATAATTGGATCAGTGCAATGAAAAACGGACAGCGCTAAATAACAGTGACGTGGAACTGGTAGATAAATTCTGTTACCTCGGCAGTATTATTACCGAAAACGGCGGTGCAGAAGAAGACGTCAGTTCTAGAATAAATAAAGCAAGAAGCGCATATGCATGCCTGTTTCCCATATGGAGATTGACGGAGATCTCAATTAACACCAAATTGCGGCTGTTCAACTCCAACGTTAAGGAAGTTTTTTTGTACGGTTGCGAAACATGGAAAGTCACCCAATTCATCACGGGGCGCCTACAAGTTTTCATTAAGAGATGCGTAGGTCGTATCCTAAAAATCCGATGGCAAGATAGAATTTCAAATGAAGAACTATGGCGCCGTGCCGGCCAGGAAAAGATAGACGACCAAATCAGGCGAAGGAAATGGAATTCGATTGGCCACACCATCGGACGCGAAGACCATAACCTAGCCAAACAGGCCCTTGACTGGAATCCGCAAGGATCCCGTCGAGTCGGAAGACCTAGAACAACGTCGAGGAGAACCCTATTATTAGAGGCCGCAACAACTGGGAGATCCTGGTCAGAGTCCGCTGGAGGGCAATTGTTACCGCCCTATGTCCCATGAGGGATTAAATGAGCAATTAGTAGTAGTTAGTAATGAAAAACGAACACAAATCCCTAATCAACAAAAGTACATGGGAGCTAGTGAATTTACCGTACGGCCATCGACCTCTTGGTGGGTCTTCAACATCAAACGGAATAAGTTTGCGCAAATTGAGAGATATGAAGCACGGCTAGTAGCCAAAGCGTGCACACAGAGGTATGGTATCAATTATAACGAAACCTTCTCCCAGTTGTCAAATACTCAACAATAAGGTTGGCCTTGGCTTTAGCAGTGGAATATTAGTGGCATAGCCATCAAATTGATGTCACGTTAGCGTACTTAAATGGGGACCTACACGAAGACGTATATATGTACCAACCCGAACAGTTTGTAGATCCTCAGTTCCCGCAGAAAGTCCTGAAGTTAAAAAGGCTTTATATGGCCTAAAACAGTCGGGAAGAGAGTGGAATGAAAAACTTGATAAAATTTTACAGAAGAACGGTTTCGAACAATGCGAAAGTTCGTGCTTATATGTAAAGAACGCGGACGAGGGCATTACCATAATTACGGTATACGTAAATGATTTATTGTTGGTGGCACCAAATAAAGAATTGACAGAGAATTTTAAAAGAAAAATCGAAGAAGAATTTGACATATTATAAATAACGGTGAGCTAACGTATTATCTAGGTATGGAAATTGACCTATCTAAAACTGTAAAAGTCAAGGTTCTACCCTATCAACTTCCAGCGTAATGAGTCATCAAAGTCCAAATTTCGGTTAAAATTTCAACTAAAACCACCCTTTTCTCTAAAAAATTTGTATAGTTACCTGGAAAGTTTTCCGGGAGTTTTGAAAATTTGTAATTTTGTAGATTTCGATGTGCTCTTCCCGAATTTCATCTTTGCCACCTCATATCTTTGCCATGTTCGAAAAATGATGCCTAAAAGCAGTTTTTTGACAATATGTCCTTTCCGACTAAAAGTTTTTTTTCAACATTTCAATGAGGCGGTTCTTGTTTGCATCATTGCCCAGGAATTTATTTTGTGAGACAGTTGGGATCATTGTCTCGTCAAAAAGTATGTCTACTGAAGCAGTTTTTCGTGACCGTTTTTTTTTGTGACTCCGAAATTGTTTTCTTAAAAAGGCCCAAGGAACCTGTGGACCAATTTTCAGCCGTTTCCGAATTTTGTCTCCTTTAAATGCTAATTTCCCCGGACTATATAAATACATAGAAGATACATTTACGCATGCCTTCGTCATTGAAAAGGGATAAGCGAAATGGAGAAATTTCGTACGAAAGAAAATTTTCAAGTTCCTGGTCAGATTCTTTTGCAATGCACATTCTTTGGAAAATTAACAAAAGATTAATCGGGACAATGTCGTTTTCTATCCGGATGCCTGAATTCAAACCACCAATTGATTTTATTCGGTCATTCCATTTGAAATCGCTGCCAATGATTTAGAAATACCAGCACTACCAATTTCTTGAGACATGTGACAGTTTATCTTTTCATCTCCGATAACTCCAGTGCTTATTGACATGATTTCCTTTAATTCTGGAAATCAGGGGCCAGTTCACGCAATTCGACGTCGACTGAAAACGACACGGAGCGCATTCAGAAACCTTACTATTGTTAACTGTGGTAAACTTTTCTCGTTCCAAAACTCCGTAGTTAACTACAACCTAACCACTAGCATAACTTTGTGACGCTCAAAACCTCCCGTGGTTAACCAAAGTAAGATTTTTGAACGGGCTCCATGTTGTTTTCAGTCGACGTCGAATTGCGTCAACTGGCCCCAGTTTTTAAAGTCGTCATTGTCACGATTAACACGCGAACTTCTCATTTCGATATTGGCAAAAAACTGCCTTTAGGCGCCATTTTTCGGGAAGAGCACATCGAAATCTATAAAATTACAAATTTTCAAAACTCCCGGAAAACTTTCATAGGGTTACAAAAAGACAGGGTGATATGTGAAACTCTAACTCTACGACTTCCCCCACCCACCAATACGATTTTTTTGTTCGTCTACCCATTATCTATCCACAGCCGCCGGCTTTGTAGCTATTCGTAGCATACCCTGTAGATTTCAGGTAAAATTAAATGTGACGGGTTTTTGGAGATGTATAATGGTGTGCGGCGCTCGTACGCCAAAACTATTGAATTTACGAAAAAAAGGTTATTACATAAACTGTAGGAAATTTTCTCTAGTTTTATTTTGATAAGTGCTTTCATCGTAAAATGAGTCGGAAAGGAGATATTGTCAAATAACTGCTTTTAGGCGCCATTTTTCCAACATGGCGTTGCGAGCGGCAAAGATACGAGGTGGCAAAGTTGAAATTCGGAAAGAGCACATCGAAATCTATAAAATTACAAATTTTCAAAACTCCCGGAAAACTTTCCAAGTAAAACTTCCAAATGACTGTACTATTAGCAAATGGCGCTGTTGTTAAATTAGTTCATGTTGAACGGAGAACTAAGGGTTATGTGGATTGATTTCCCAAACTCACTAAAGATTGTCCAAAAAGTAAAGAAAAAAGTCCCTGGACATGTAACTGCTATTTAAATTAGGAAAACTGCTGTACCGATAGGAAGAAGATCAGCAACTTTTGCACTTAATAACAACAAAACGATAAAAGTGAAGCTATCGCCTCTACCTTTACTTTGCGCTTATGCAATACGACCCATAATCAAAGGAAAGAATTGAAACCAATTATACAAAACTTGAATGTTTTACTTTCAAACGAAACGTGGTTACTCAATGAAGGGTCAGTCAGTATAACAAAGTTCCATTGCATAATTCAATATAAGCGATCAAACGTTCGACCTGGAGGCTGGTTGCCGTATATCAAAATGTTCACGACACTACTAAAATTATTACGCCGAGTATCGATATTTACAAGTTTTGACAGAAGTTTGCATTACTCCAAATCAAAAATCTAATTCTTGAAACAATTATTATGGCCATACACAAAAGCCTGAGAAGAATTTCTTGACAGAAGCGAAGATTAGGGTCCACTTTTTAACTTTCTCCAAAAGCATGTTAATCTAACCATGAATAATGATCGATTGGTTTCAACAACACGACAGGGTACCACCATCCGATACGTTAGTATGAAACTCGGCTAAGAGCAGAGAAAATCATACAATAGTTAGTGACATCGGGCGATGTATGGAATAAAGTGGAGGAAACGCTAAATATGCTCCATCAGAAGGTAAGGCGGAAAGAAACCAAAAGGAAGAGAGTAAGGCTTAGAAATACCAGTAGTATTAGCAGGTAGATAAAAGCTGGTCTAGCTGGCGAAACGCATTGGTGAAAAGTCCTTCTCGCGGGGGAAGGGTTGACTAGTAGGTGACTTTAGTTATGATTAGAATCCGGTATAATCGACAGGCTGGACTGTGTCGGCATCATGATGCTTCCACCTGCCAACGCACGCAAATAATAGAAAATCCAATAAATTATTTGCATGCAAATTGAAAATTAGTCTTAAATCACGCCAAAGAAGTATAACTTATAATGCGCGTACTTAAGTACACACACCCACTTTGTTTCCTTCAAATTTTAAGTTCACGTACAAAATGAGCTCAACTTGCTATCCGTGTACACTCATATTCATCAATATACACTAGGGCGGGTCAAATTTTTGACCTACCTTTTACACCCCCTAGCGATAGTCTATGGGTAATTTTAAGCAACTTTGCCCAAGAAACCATAGGTCGAGAGTCGATTTTGAGTCTCCGGATTTTCAAAAATAGGTTTTTGTTTGTCAATGTTGAAGATTTATTTTAACTGCTCCATTCAAAGGAGAAAAAACCATTTTTTTCTCCAGACACACGTATATAAGGGTTTTATTATGGCAACCCCAAATTATAAAAGACCTAAAATAAATGCATAGGCCAAGTATATAAAAACGTATTCGAATGCAACGTTGCATCAAAATTTCAAAGCAATCGGAACTTTCGGACATTTTAGATTAGGAATAAACCAACATTTACATTTTTATTATTTATTTTTATTTTTAGAAATACAATTTGAAGGTACATTTGACAACCTAGATTTTAGATGGTCTTAAATGTTTAGTGTCGAAAATTGGGGCGGTCCCCATACATGAAAAAATTATTTTTTTGAAAAATAGTGATAAAACCCATAAAATATGGATAAAATGTACGAAAGCGCCCTCTAGCGGCACTCGTAATTAAAATTAAACATCAGAAATAGATTCCTTGACCCCGAAAACCCCTATATACGTGTGGCTGGAGAAAAAACTGTTTTTTTTTTCCTTTGAATGGAGAATGGAGCAGTTAAAATAAATCTTCAATATTGACAAAAAAAACCTTTTTTTGAAAATCCGGAGACTCAAAATCGACTTTCGACCTATGGTTTCTTGGGCAAAGTTTCTTAAAATTACCTATAGAAGGGGGTGTAAAAGGTCGACTTTTTCATCCATACAAATTGACCCGCCCTAATATATAAACACACTCATAAAAACGTAGAGTGAAAGCACTTGAACGCAAATTTCCTTTCCATTCTGGGCTGCTTTCCATTTCCTTTCACGAAAAATTGAATGAAATGGAATGAAAAATTGAATGTGTAGAACCCGTCTTACAGGCGATGGCAGAGAGTTGTAAAGGCGTAAGAATGATCTTCTTTTCGGTGGGAAAAGTAAAAATACCACTGCGGGGATTCGAACCACTGACTTCTATGAGGGTAGTCCCCTAATACCCAGGACAGACAGCGCTCTTAATGTACATTTGCTAAATCGACATTAGGCGCTAATGTGCATTAAAAAATAAGGCGACAGACACTATCTGCATGACATTTACTGTGTTTCCATGCAGAGTTTATCCTGAGTTTACTCAGATTAAGCGCCCATGGAAACGGGGATTGAGTAAAGTGTCGTTAAATCCAAGTAAACTCAACGAAGCCAGTCCGATTAAGCCGGGTTTTGCATATGTGTGTGTTTCACTATCCTTTACTGCACATATACCAACGGCGAGGCAAAGTAAAATTAATTATCTGTCACTTTAACCCAGAACCGTCATGGAAACAGCATCGAGTGATCTTGAGAGAAAAAGCTTTCTGTTTGCTTAACGAAAACTCTACCCTGGCTCATGGAAACACAGTAATTGGAGCTATTTGATGAACATATGTTTTTTGACAGTGAAAACTTTGAAATTTTAAAAATGCAATAAACATAGCAGTACAGAACAACAACAAGGAAAAACACGCAATAAGCAAAGAAGTATATATAAAACATTTTATTTTAAAAAGTTTCGCATTAAGGAGACAAGAAATGTATAATATTAAATATAAACATTAAACATCTGCATTGTTCGCCATCTATGAGAAAATAAAAAAACTAAGAGAACCGCTGTAACGAACTCGATTAACTCGCTAATGATCAAAATATTTTGATGATTTGGCTTGATGTTAATCATCAAAAAATTGGGTATTAACTAACAACTCAGGGCGACGCACACTGCAATTGACAATTACCTAGTTTATAGCTAATCCAAAAATAATTCGAATTATGGATCATCCAAAATTTTTTGTCGTATAAACGGGATAATTCGAATTATGGCTTAAACCGAAATTTTTCGGCTTAAGCCAAAGTTATAAGAATGAAATTGTAAGAATTTTCGATATTAAATACCCGTTTATACGTTAATTCGAAATTTTGGCGTAATCTTGAGTTAAATCGATTTAATTTTCCTGCTATAAACTTGGTAAATGATTAGCGTTAATTGAGAATTTAAGAGCGCTGTCTGTCCTGGGTATAATAGTCCGGGAGCCCGCGTAGAAAAGTCCTGCACTGGGATTTCTAAATTTAGAGCAGTGTGGTATTCTGTAAGCCTAAAGATTCTAAAATTTAGAGTGCATTAAGCATTCTAAGTTGGCAAAAAGGTGAAGGCAGCGCCATCTACCGCAAATTCCGGTTATTAATTTTTGTAGTAGATGGCACACACTCTTGCACAAGAGTTCTCTAAGTTTTAGACAAAATTTGGAATTCTGTAACACATTTCTTGTCTAAGTTAGAGTTCGATTTCATTCACATATAATGTGTCTTGTGGGCAAGGTTGGGAATTTGCAAAAATGTAAGTTTAAACAATTTTTTAAGTTCAATTTTTTATTGATTTTATGGAAAATCACGCGGAAATAGCAAAAAATCGTTTTACAAGCGAAGGAAAAACCCTGTTGGAGGAGTATTTGTCTTCAGCAAAGAGAAGCAAAGAAGAAATATTAACAACCTTAAAAAATTTAAATTATGTATATAAGGACAGGTAAATTTAATAAAAATTATAAAACCAAAAAACTACAATTATTAGAAACAAATAATAAGTATTTAGAATTATTCGAAAGTGAAAATAAGTATACGTAATATAAATGTGTGTTTAAATTCTAAAGAAAAATACTTTATTTTGGGTTAAAAATTTTACATTTTTTTTTATGTAAATAGTTTAAATTAAAATTGTAGTTAAAGGGGATCATAAATTTCAAATACTTCATTTCTTCATACTTATTTACATATTTGATGTGAAAACGTACTATCTTATCTAAAAATCTACTACATCAGTCTAATTCGCTTACGGAATACCAACCCACTCTAAGTTAGAAAACTTGTGTGATTTAGTAAAGCTCTAAATTCTCAATCGTTACGGAATCCCACTGCTGACTATCCGGCGAACTTTGACAATGTGTGAAATTGATTGTTCAGATATAAGTGAACAATGAATGGACCGTTAGCTGGTTGGGTAGCGGTGGGGTGGGTGTGAAAGGGTTGAAAATATGTAAAAAAAATTGAGAAAAAAAATTATCCGGCGAAAGATGAAACTTATATGAGAGAAAGATTATGTTATATAATGAAAGTAGAAGATAGTCAGCTGGACAAGGGGTGGTGGATTGTCCGTCAGCTGATCGATCGCAAGGGTCCAAAAATATGAAAAATTAAACTATTCGGCGAACTTTGAAATTTTGGTATATGATAATATTTATACTAACATTGACGATAAACGCAGTCAGCTGCGTGTGTGTGGATGGAAAAGTCGTCAGCTGGTACAGTAAAGGTGCTGAGTGTTGAGTTGCCTGAGAGGCGTACACCACCTTTATAGCGTCAGCTGACGACTTTTCCACCCACATAATTGCAGCTGACTTTGTTGATAGTTAACCTTGGTATGAATATTATCATATACCCGAATTTCAAAGTTCGCCGTAAAGATTCAATTAGAAATAAGTTAATGTTACAAATCATGCGTGCGGCGTTTCCTTTTTTTGTAAATTCCATTAAATATTCAATTTATTGGGAAAATAGATTTTTTTAGGAATATACAAATTCAATACATTTCAAAAAAATACAAAATAATTTCCTCAGACACGAAAATTTCGTAAATAAGTAAAAAAAAGAATTTATTCGGCTTCCGATAAGATTCATTCATTCTCTTCATTCTCTCCATCTGGTTCATCGCTCTTTTGATGATGCTCAGTGTGTGAAAGTAAATTTTCCTCTTTGTCACTCGCGTCTAAACAAATTAATTATTATTTATAAAAAAAGCTGCTTCAGGTAAGATAAGACAAGTGATATAATCCCTTCAGTGGTATGGAGAAAGGTCATCAAATCGATACTGTCTTTACTGACTTCAGTAAGGCCTTTGACCGTATTGACCACCATATCTTAAAGACAAAACTACTAAAATTTCGAATATCTGGTCCTCTCCTAAGATGGATAGAATAATATCTCAGCGGAAAAACAAAGGCCGTTAGATTTCAAGGATTCCTGTCAAAAGAAATCGAAGTAACTTCCAGAGCCCCTCAGGGTAGTCATCTTGGCCCACTTTTATTCAATACATTCATCTCAGACCTGTCAGAAAAACTAAGGAATACACGACATCTCTTTTATGCCGATGACCTCAAAATATATAGTGTCATAAGGTCGCGTGATGACGTAGCTCTCCTTTAGTCGGAACTGAATACGTTACAAGATTGGTGCTCAACCAATAAACTACAACTTAACACCAGTAAATGCCACGTAATTACCTTCTCTCGTAAAAAAGCATACAGCTGCAATACTACCTCAATACAATCTCAACGGCAAAGCACTAGACGGTGTTGATCAAATTGTAGATCTAGGTATTGTCCTGGACAAAAAAATTAAATTTTAAATTTGCACTACGAAAATATTATTGCTAGAGCTAGCAAACTTCTAGGCTTTATAAAAAGAAAAACCAAGGGACATCTATACGACCCGTGTGATTTCCAAAGCGTACCGCCCTACGCTCACAGTGTTGGATTTCATGCCGCTGTTACATAAGCGTAAGTTGCTTATTTCATGCTTTACTTTGCTCGTCTTTTACGATAAGATTAAATTTCAGTTTCTGTCAGACAGGATCAAACTTAACGACCAGGTCCGACATAATACGCATACGAAAATGCTTAAGGAATAAGCTCATCGGACCGAGTATGCAAAGAACGAGCCCATCAACAGATGTATGATTTTTAATGATAACAGTTCCTGCTCTCCCTGGAATTAGCAAAATATGCTTTAAAAAAATGGATCTCCTTCCTATGCTCTTTAATCATTTTTTGTGTGCCAAATAAATAAATTAGATGCCAAAAGTTGACTAATATAATTTAGACTGAATACTGTTACTTTAACTGATATTTATAAGTTTTTATCCCTGTGTAATATAGTTTAAGTTGCCTTGTTTGGCGTAAATAAATAAACAAGTATTGTCGACATCTCGGATAATCATTTCCACTGATGGAGGTAATTGATCTCCATCAAACCACATGAAATTCAGTTCGTTGTCCTCGAGCTGCCTCCCATAACCAAGGGGATCTCAAGTCGATGAAACCTGTTGGTGTGCGTTGTTCCAAATCCTGGATATATACAGTTCTTAAAATGTATTATTCCAGCTCCGATTTTGATGGTTGCAAGAGAGATGCATCAAAATTTTTGTCTGGTAAGCGGAATTCATTGTAATTTTCGGTAAATTTATACACTTTCATGAATGTAGGTACACGTGCATCATTGATTTTTTTTATAGTTTTAAATCCATACATCGTGCAAACAACTAGGACACGATAAGCTTTCAAAGGTTTTTCGAGTAACACTAGATCGGATATTGTCGTTTCGAAAGCAATAACTAAGTTTTCAGCATTTAGGTAAACGCTCTTATTACGTATTTTTTTCAATTGTATTAAATTTGTATTTTCTTAAAAAAATCTATTTTCACAATAAATTGAATATTTAATGGAACTTACAAAAAAAAGGAAACGCCGCACGCATGATTTGTAACATTAACTTATTTCTAATTGAATCTTTACGGCGAACTTTGAAATTCGGGTATATGATAATATTCATACCAAGGTTAACTATCAACAAAGTCAGCTGCAATTATTTGGGTGGAAAAGTCGTCAGCTGACGCTATAAAGGTGGTGTGCGCCTCTCAGGCAACTCAACACTCAGCACCTTTACTGTACCAGCTGACGACTTTTCCATCGACACACTCGCAGCTGACTGCGTTTATCGTCAGTGTTAGTATAAATATTATCATATACCAAAATTTCAAAGTTCGCCGAATAGTTTAATCTTTCATATTTTTGGACCCTTGCGATCGATCATCACCACTACTTCTACTTTCATTATATAAAAAAATCTTCCTCTCATATAAGTTTCAGCTTTCGCCGGATAATTTTTTTTCTCATTTTTTTACATGTTTTCAACCCTTTCACACCCACCCCCACCACTACCCAACCAGCTGACGGTCCATTCATTGTTCACTTATATCTGAACAATCAATTTCACACATTGTCAAAGTTTGCCGGATAGTCAGCATTTTTCTACGCGGCTCCCGGACTATAACCCCTAATCTACCGAGGCCCATGAGCTAATGGCGAACATTTTCTATAATAATATTCTAGTTGTGCCACTTTCAACATTTTTCCAAGGAATAGAACGAAAATTTTTTTCAGAAGAGAATTTTTTTATTTTCTGTTGTTTTGTTTTATCGGAAGAGAATTTTTTACAGAAGAGAATTTAGTTTTGTGTTTGATTTTACCTTTTGTGTATAAACAGGGGCCCCACTAGTATTGAATAATAATGTACTATAGGGATCCTCAAATTTCATTTAAAAGCACTTTTTGAAACATTTCCGCAAAAAATCTCCAGTTTTTATTAAGATTAATGTTATTTCTTTTCATTAATTAATTAATTTAATTAATTAACTAATCTGAATGTTTTGCTACAGCGGATGCACTCGTGAAGTTTTTGTACTCTGATGGATTCTTTCGATACTTTTTATGTCTTGTAATCTGGGATGCCACGTAAAAAACTCAGCCATGTAATCTACATTTCATTTACGTAAATTACATGACGTAAATTACATGAAAAAATTGGAGTTCTCTACATGGATTTTGTAAAAAATGTAAAAAACAAAGGCAAAGTAAAATAAATGCCCACGAGTTTCTTTGATGTTTCCACCGAAAGTTTGTTTCGGATGTTATTCTGACTGAATGTATTACCGTATTGGAAAAAAGCCGCTAGAGCAGCGCTGTTGATGCCGGAATTTTCAAAAACTTTATCGCAAATTTAGACAGCTCCTCGTAACCTTGTTGAGCAGCATAGTGGGCTTGATTGGTCACTTCTCGCTGCGATTGTTCAATCCGACGGCCAGAATTGCCATATGAAGTGACATATTTCATTTTTGAAATTCAAATGGCAATCGAATGACAGTTCGCAATGGATACACAACTCCAAACAAGTAGTTTTTTAGTTCAACATTCATTTTCGAAAATCATAAATTATCATATTCTCATTCACTTTCGCACACTTCCCACTTTCAACAATCAGACTCTGTCAAATTCGCATTCACTTTCAAGCCGGAGGATTCCACAATAAGGCCCAATGTATGAATGGCAATCATTATGGTACGGAGGGGGACAGATAGCATGTTACATGAACCGCTAGCATGCAAAACGCTCTTACGGTCATTTTTACTTCTATATTCTTTGCTTTACACAGTTCGTCTGTGCACTAACAATGTAAATTGACCAACGTGATCAATACCATAAATACACTGTTTAGCACAGTCGTGCTATGTATTTTTTGGAGGTTTGGGAGTTTTTTACAAAAACATAGTTATTTACATGGAAATTACGTAATTTACAGTTTTTTACGTAAATTACGTCCAAAACTCGAAAATCATGTAAATTTGCCATCCCAGCTTGTAATGCAGTTGCATATGATATGTGTCCAGAGCACGGAACTATATAATAATAAACTTCTGGACTTATTTATTGCAATATTTAATCTCCGAGATCACACTTTTTTCGATAAAATAGAGCCTGATTATTTATTGATGTTGTTGCTAATAAAAATATAACCTGCATACAATAAGTTATTGTACATTAATCTTCTGCATGCAAAAAGCTAGGAATTATTAAGTTAGGTTTCAAATAAAACTAAAGTGTTCCTGCATCATAATATAGTGTATATTTCAACCACATAACAGTAAAAATTCTTTCCAAGAACTTAAAAAATTTTCGAGGATTGTTCCATTTTATCTTTCTACCTGAGCTCACTAATTAGCGACCCTCCAATAAATCGTTTTGATCCCTTACAGCTCTTATGAAAACAAAGGATTAACATGTCATAAAGGACATTACTTTATTGCAGTGCATCTTTCTTGTGGTTTGAGAATAATGGAAATAGTACAATATCCTTTGTTCTTACCTCAAGAAAATTAATTATAAGAAAAGAAGCGGGAGACTCCCGGCTTAGTTTCAGAAAGATGTTCTTCCTAGAACAAATAAAGATTATGATGCATCAGAGCCGCGAGGGACGACACGGCAGTAATTAATTACTTCCGACCATCCGAAGACATTGAACGATGCATTCAGAAGAACGCTTTACTTTCGTTTCGAGATCCATAAATTATTGCATCGTTATTGCCAATTATAACCCTCCTACAACGGTGTGATAGTGGAGCATATTTACATCAAGATAGGTTGTTCGCTTCAGTTTAATCAAAACGAACAGGTGTTTTATATTGTGATTAAAATACATTGCGGGTGTCGGTTGCCTTGAGGGAATTAAATTTAGTTTATTAGTTATTTCTAAAAAAATATACTAGATTCCCTAAAGGAACAAAAATAAAGAAAAAAATTGAATTTTTATGCTTCCTAATGAGTGTTCATTCATAAAACATTGAATCCTTGAAACAATTGAAGTAGAAGTGACCCGGATTTGGCAACTTTTCTTGTTACCTCGGACCATTTTGGGTATAATCCTTGTAATGAGATGTAAGCCGATGAGGCCCTTTTGCGTCTTGTGAAAGGTACTAAATAGGGATTTAAATCTGATGCTAACACGTTTTAATATTTAGAGAAGTGTGTGCCATTCTATTAATTCTGGGAGTTAGTGTCGCCAGAGGAAATCAGTTAAGTCTCCCTAATGTGGGAAATCGTTTTGTTTTATTCTTTAGTATTTGGAAATCGGATTTTCATTTGGTGCAAATATTTGCTTACTGTCATTTTATGATTATCGTATGAAATTTTAAGGAAATTATATTATGGCCAAGGATATCCATAAATAAACTATTTTAGTTTTTAGTAGTCGTAAGCTAATGTTCGTAATAATATAACTAATGTTTAAAATCAGCGCAAAAATGGTGTAACCCCAGACGATGTAAACCACCGGTGTAGTCAGCTTACACCCTTTTTGCTCTATTACTTCGCTATATTTGTTCTGTCCAACAGTTATGTTATGTACAGTTATGTTTTTGGAAGGCAAAAAGTAGCTTACTCCATTATTGAATTGAAAGTTCATAATGTAAGAAATGTATTTTACACCAAAACCGCAACCAGCTTAAATTGTTGGTTACACCACTTTTGCGCTGATAGCCTCAAATATAATCTATTATATCGGTAAAATATACACATCACATTTTATGTGGATGCCACTAACAAAGAGGTTTATCAATAGTTTTAACAGCAGATTTTCGAAATATACAAAATATGGCTATCGTACATTTACGTCATCAATTAAGAATTGACCGAAATGCCATAAACATACAAGGGAAGAAACCATATCTTCCCCTTCTTATGTGGTAGTCTAAGCTCAGAATCATCCTTTGCACTAATAGTCTGCGTACCTTCCGTACTTCTCGTACTTTTTTTTCATGTTAGAGCTTACTTGACATTTTTAAGAGGCTGTAGGATTTCACCAGTGCCAACGACGGATTTAACTTTTTGATTGAGTTCCAAAGGATCCTTGGAATCATTTATTCTTAGAGAAACAAAATAAGGAGAGCAATTATAATAAATTCATGTAACACATTCATGTCGGTTTTTTATTCAACGTAAAATAGCAACAAACTTTAAAATATGTTTTAGTGGATTACATATTGTTTACTCGACTGTTTAATAGCGAAATCTTTGATAATAACGTCGCGAAGAGAATCATGCTCGATGCAAAGTATGGATAATGAATCCAGTCTTTCCTGCGTCATCATAGTTCAGCGAGGACTTATAAAACGCTTTACTTGTGCGAATTTTCTTTCAGCAAAACAGAAGAATGATTGGCGTCATAATCCAGGTCTGCATTATCCAATCTTCCCCCGACACGAATTTCACCACCAGAGTCAAAGAACGCTTTTAAACTTCTAGGCACACAGTTAGATTTTAAGTCTTTACGATTCTTTAACGCACGATAACCTTCAAAATAATATCTTCGAACCGAACTAATTATATTCAATAACTCGTGTTATAACTCTTCCGCGGTAATATTTTCATAATTTCTATTTTTTGCCTTAATCTTCGAATGGAATCGATAAATGTATGCGATTAAGTTAACCAACACAAGAAAGGAATTGTTACGGCTACTCAACCAAGTTTCCTTACCACTTAATTAACAAGACCATTACACTTTGCGTTTTTCGAGTAATTGCTTTTCGAAACGATAGTTGGCCACATTTTCTCTGTAAGGCACAAGAACTGGGGTCCATGGAACCATAATTTTGGTTCTGATCAGGCCTGCGGAGTCGGTCAAAAATTTGGGACTCCGACTCCGACTAAAGTGTTTTTAAATTTTAAATTCGACTCCGACTCCCACATTGTTATGAAAATCGTTCCCTACTTCTTCTTTGGGGCCCTGATCACGAACATCGAGGTACCGCAGTCCTAAAATATGGGTTTCGCCCTTCCTCGCGATAATTTCAATAATAATCCAATAAAATACACTTTTTTCAATATTTATTTGCGAAATTGTAAAAAATTGTTTTTCCAACTATATGCTTCAAACAAATTCAATTGCAAAAATTTAAGACTTGCGTAGTACTAGAAAAAACAGCCAAATGAAATCATTTCGGTTCGAACATTACGAACGGTTCTACATAATTTCGAAATCACTTCCTAAAATCACATAATTTCGGCTCAGTGGGCACATGATTATAAAACTTTCTTTAGGCCCAAGTTATTTTAACTCGGTTAAATTATCGCTGCTTCCTAGCATGCCATTTGGCAGTTCTCATTTTACAACTATGTAATAACAACCAAAAATAATAACATTTCAAGGGAAAATAATAATAATAATAATAATATCTTCACTTCATGCTGTATTGAAGTATTACTAAATTATTTCTTAATAACACATATTTACAAGTAAACGTCAATTCATTTTGACAGTTATCAGCTGTGCTACATTTTAGCTAAGCCAAAAAGCAGAAATAACTTCGCTAAAAATAGTGCTGTTTATGCCGTTCTTAACGTACCTAGTTCAGTTAAAGTAACTTGGGTGTAAACGCGTCCAATTTCGACCTCACGATGTACACATATCGAGGGAGGCTAAAGGAGTATCCACACATATCAGGGCCGTGGCCGGGACGCCACAGGGCCGTGTTCTGTCATGTGTGAACGAGCCCGTGCCCGGATACGGACATGTGTGAACGAGTAAAGGAGTATCCACACATATTAGTGTTCCGTCAGGGGTTCAAAAAATATTGGTGCGTACATTTTATATGAACTCGTTCACACATGTCCATGTCCGGGCCGGAGCAAAAATCTAACGTCCCGGACACGTCCCTGATGTGTGTGGATACTCCTTAAACCGTTTAGCCGAGCTGCAGAAATGGCTGATCTGAGATACGTTGAAAGACGTAGTGTAGAGAAGGTGCTGTCTGCACTGTATGTATGTAAATATGTGGTGCCTGCACTGTATTTCTGTAAATTGCAAATCGTGATATGAAATACTAGTTTACTACACAATTATTTTAATTTTACTATAGCTTTTGTACCTTCACATAAAGAAATTGAGAAACATGAATGTGACGTATATTTTATACAATGTTGTGTATTTTTCTAAATCGTTTATGTAGGAAAATTACAATATTTCTTATTATATACTTATCAATGTTATGTACTAAAAAAATCAACACTTTGTACTGTAATTTTACAGTAAGAGGCGTAAATTTAGAACATAATTTTCAGTAAAATTACAAATTGGTTATTGAAATGTAAGGTTTAAATTTTTCCTCTCATGGATATAATTCACAGGCAAAACTGGCATACTTATCATATATACCCAATTGTTTTTAAGTTAAGGCCAGACCTTCGACTTTGATCAGGGTCTGGGCAATTATTGTTACAGCCAAGAAATTTTAATAGACGTTGCCTCATGTATGTACATGCTTAACAAGGCATGGTGAGCTATTTTTTTATGTATAGGGAGTGGGTAAACTAGGAATGAAATTTGGCGCTTGAAAATATTTCAAGCAGGACCAAGCACATTGGCACGGCGGGAATCTTAAGCTATACGTTTTTCCCTGTTCGTCTATGTGGTAAAAAGTTACATCACAAAAGTTTTGGGAATTTACAAAAATATGAAGTGAAAGTTCCAATACTGATTGTATTTTTACATCCCACAAATAATGTATATTTACTACACAGTTGGTAAAAATGCGTAAAGTAGATTAGGAATATATAAAAATTACGTGTCACAATGTTTGTACACGCTAATCTCCGAAACCGCTCAACAGATTTAAATAAAAATTTGGGAATGTGTAGGGTTGGTTCCAGATTGAAAGATAGGATAGTTTTGGTCCATATAAGTGAAGCTGTTGTCGAAATATAGAGAATTTCATTGTTTCACTATTTAAGTTGGCGGGGCGAAAAAATATTTAATTTTAATTGAATATGCAATTTCGAAAAGGTCAGATCTTGCATTTTTGACAAATACGTTTTTTGATATCAGTGGATTCTAAATGCTTCCCCGTACCTATTATGTTCAAAAAAGCCACATATCTAGTATTCGTCCTACTTTCGATGTCAAGGCGTGGCGCGAAATAATTTCGAAAAGGTCACAACTCTATATAAGAGATGTCCCTTTTCGAATTTATTGCTTAACATAAGACCTTTAACCGCCATAATAATTTTGTCTCTTTTGTTCACGTGATTTAATACCGTTTCCGTACGGATTGCCAGGTCAATTGCACACTCTCCAATCTTAAACCCGTATAGAAACCAGTAGCCTACAGAAGAAGATTTTTAATCAAAGTCTATAATTATCTAAGTTTATGTTTAATTTTAGATACCTAAAATAAAAGTTTCGCTAAATTTATATGGTTTTTTCTTTAAATTCTATTAACCCAATGCCGTGAATTTCGAAAAGGGCATATCTCATAAATTTAAAATAAGTAAATATACATATATAATAACGTTAACATCAAAATCTTTTTGTAACTTTCGATTGCTTATTGGCCCCAAAATGTAACTTAAAAGTAAATTCTCTAAATATTATACTTCTTTAGAAAATAATTAGTTTTTTTCATTTCCTGAAAAATTTAAATGTTCAGAGATGTGCCCCTTTCGAAATTGTATATTCAATTGTCATCTATATATAAAAATGAATTGCCTCATATATGACGGAGCATCACTTGAGTACCTACGGTTTGACCGACCGTTTTTTTGTTGTGTTCGTTATTGTCAGGACAAGGTTCATATAAAAGAAAATATTTGAGAAATACACGGGAAAAGTAAAAAATGTTGATGGTATTTTTATATGAAAAAAATTATTTTTCTACTATGTACATTGAGTAAAATTTAAGTTGGCGGTGCGAAAAAATATTTCATTTCAATTTTGATGTATAAAAAAACGGTTATATTTTCAGGTTGATTTTAAAGTTGACTGATACTACGTACTAAGCACTATGTACGATGTATTATATACTATGTGTGTACTATGTACTAATGTACTATGTACTCTGTACTATGTACTATGCACTATATATATACTATCTACTATGCACAATGTACTATGTATCGTCTAAACCACTTACCCATTTGCTTCATTTTTCAATTTAGTTTTATTGCTCTCGAAAAATTTTGTTATTGCAGACTTCTACATTTAAATTAAAAAACCTATAGAAAATAGCCCTCGAATTTCGAGTGCTGGATGCTTCTATTTGCATAAATTTTAAATCTTTTAACGTTCATGGTTTTAACAGAATACACAGGCAATTTTGGTCATAGATCAAATAAATGTATTTTGAATCTAATCTAATGACTCCAACTTTTATAGGAATAGTTGGTTTTTCGTTAATGGTTAAGAAGAGTTGAATTTTGAAGGTTTGGATTGATTTTAAATGTTTAATAGTTGGGTGCACGGAGGGGCACCGGGTCCCAGCTATCCAAAATACAGAAAATAAGCGACTCATTGAGACACTTCATCTGTGTATGAATGAATGGTTTTTATTGTCTCGATCCAAATGTCAGATCCCTAATAGTTTCACATTTTGTTATTTGGAATCAAAAATACCAAAAAATTGAATTTTTCAAACTCTCCTACTCTCCTACTGTAAAAAAATTCATATCACCTGATTACTAACTACTATTGGCTTATGTGTGCAGCATAGGCGCACCGGGTCCCAGCTAGTGTACATATAAAAAACACCGTTAAATTTTCAACGGACATTTTTTAATTTTTTAAGTTGTTGGCTTAAATAAAGTGTTAAATGATATAAAAAAGAAAATATATAAATGGTGAGTTTTTGCATTATGCCTCAGATTTAGATATGTATTGTGCTGTCTAAACTAAATTTCTTCAATATTAGATTAATTTAAAGATTTCATATAAGCCAATAGTAGCTTCCGTTATATACATTTTTTATTCATCTTATAATCAAGTCTAATAAATTAAATGAACATTCTTTATTGATAACGGATAATATTTAATTTTTTTAAATGATGTAAATAAATGCTGATTCTTAAATCTAAACAAATCTAAACAATATTGTTATTTTAAATTATACTAATGAATTTTATTTAATGTAATGCTAATTGGTTAATGTAAACAAACATAGCTTTATTTTTAGTCTGATTTTAACTTTTCCCAGATACAATTTTCTGCAGTGAGTTTAGGTTTATTCTGTTATCATTTGTTTATCGTTGTTTTAATTTCATATTATTTTAATTGAGCTATGTAAATAAACACTGATCGGAAAATCGGACAAAATTTTGAACGCTCAGTCAAGCTTACATTACATTAAATTCAACTACATTTGCAAAACCAAAAAAAAACATAATGAATCTGTTGTATAACATTTGAATACATCGAATGGCTCTTTTTTACCGAACAAAATTTGACCATTGTGTGAAAGGTCACAAAAACTGTAAACAACTAAACGTCAACGCGCGCGACATAATAGCCGTCTGGAGGCCAACTGTTGCGGGCAAAACGGTGTTATGCCGAGTCCAGCTAGTTCCTAATAAATATATTGCAAATTTACAAAACTGCTTGTGAATAAAACTTCCAGTATTTTCTTTGTAAAATTACCACAGAAATTTTTTAAATTGGTGAATTGGCATTTCCAGCTACGGGTACCTTGGGGGTGGTGCAAATGGTCAAAAATTTCTTTCACTAGTATTTAACGGTTATTTAGCTCTAACAGAACCTACATACACAGCGGCAAAATTTTTTTAATTTTAACCCCTTTTTTAAGATCGCCACCACCTATTGCGAGATGGGTCCACTTCCCGTAAAAAAGTCATATTATAAAAAATACTCGAAATTATTTGAAAAGCTCTCCTACTACAAGCCCTTAATTTCGAAATTAATGTACAAATAAAGCCAATTTTAACATCAAAATTTGCTAAAATCTTCAAAAAAAAAGGCCGTAACACAAAAATTGTCCAAACATTATTTATAGGAAATTGTTCAAGCTTTCCGATTTTGAAAAAAAAATATTGATTAACTACGTATTTTTTTGGAGAAAAAGCTAGTTGAAGTTGACATTTTTGTTAAAGAAACCAATATTTTGATTTCGTTTATTCATAACTTTTGAAGTTGGTAGGGTTGAACCTTTACCTTTACAGTTTTAGATAGGTGGGAGTATTCTGGGTGCAGTGCAACCTTATTCAGGAAAAGCGGACCCTGGTATTTACAACTAAGCCAGACGTAAATCGAGAAAAACACTTTCACCCTTCTTTTCAAGATGGCAGCTATTCGACAACCCCTGTGACCCGCAAATCGGGTTTTTACTTCGCTAGAACCTCCTTAACAATGAGCAAAACGAATTACCCACCTTACCAAAAATCGTCAGATATTTCCTATTTTTACTGTAGAATTTTAATTTTTTATTTACTTTTTACTTTCAATTTTACAACTGAAATTTCTTGTAGCTGTGGCTGCAATATTATGAATATTTAGTTGATATAAACAATTGCTTTGTTGCTTTTCATTTAAAACCTTTTATTTATAATTAAAAGGATGTGTATATTTATTAGGGTGCCTGCTTTTCCACCCTCTACCCTTGTTATTAGTTTGAATCTTCTCTTCGCTGACTCCTATTAGTTCCTCTTTTGAAAAATCCCATTAATTCATAAAATTCAAACTGAAAGTAAAATTATTTTTCAATTTTACAACATGAAGAAATTAGTTAACAATTAAAAAAATTACGGAATTTAGCGATAATCAATGATGATTCATAGGCAGCCATAAATACGAAGCAATTAGAAATCGTGGCTTGGATCATTCGCGGAGCCTGATAGAGTTCGCTGCTTGCTGTTGTCTATATATACACAAGCAGCAGGCACCTGACTTTAGCACGTCTATTACACCTTTATGTTCGCGGTGTGCCTGTGCAGTTCTTGTTTTACCTGTAGCCAGACCACGTGCTCGGAGGCCGTAATCCCCTCTTCTTCTGTTGCTTTTATGTATGCGCCTGCTCATCTTTAGAGCATAAAACATATAGTCATTATTCTGTTGAACCAATATAAACCTGTGGTAGTTGAAAGAATTCAGCCCCTTTTTTTATACCCTGACTGGTGTTCGGAGCTCTTACCTTTTTGGCATTTTTGTTATCGATGTGTTCGTTGAATTGTCGACGACGAAGCTCGAGCTCTATTTTATATACATCGGTGGGGTGGTTGTCATGTCAACGACTCCAGTTGTATAGTAGCCTTTTTCTATATATCAGGAGCACACCCATTGCAGAATATTAAGACTACCCCTTGGCTCGTATTTAATGCAACCGTCGGTGATGTTGAAATCAGTCGGTGGTTGTCGTCCGTGACGTGGTTGTCGCTGAAACACATTAGAACGCCTTCTGTGTTGGAAAAAATATTGTTTTTGTTTTCAATAACACAGTGCCATTATAGTGGAATTTAGTGAGCAAATAAATTACATTATCTTTGATAAAAACAAAGCAAAAAGGATTAATTAAAACAAATTAATTTTAGTGCAATAATTTAATATATACACCAAAGTGCGGCTTTTGTTTTTCTAATACCGTGCGCATAGAGGATATAAAGTGAATTTCTAATAAAAATATTAAAATAAAAGTAACAAAAACGGAAAAATAAAATAAGTTTTGACAATAATTTTATTCTTTTATTTAAAAAAAAACACGCAAAAATAAGATATGATGTCTAGTGCAACACATTCACCTGCTGTGTCCTTGAGGCCTTCACAGGATGGACCTGTTTCTAAACCACGTGCTGTGTATAGTATTGACCAAATTTTAGGAAATCAAAGTAGAAGAAGTGGTAAGTTATTAGCAATTTCAATATTAATTTGCATAATTTCAAAGTGATTTGCACATGTGCTAAGGCATTGCTTCCTGTGAAGTTTTTTTTCCATAGTTCAAGTTACATGCTGATCGAACTTTTGTTTACTTAGTAAGGATAGAAACTACAGCAAAGATCATTCGAGTTGTATGTTTTTTATATTGTGTTTTTGTACTATTGTATTTTTTTTTGGATTTCGGATTTGCGGATTTTCTTGACCCGCCCTACAGATTTTTTTCTATGCTTTTATCATATCTTTAGCATTCGTTTTACTAACTCACAAAATACATTGTTATGGTTATTAAGATATCCCCGCAAGTCGTAGGGGTCAAATCTGATATATATTGAGAATAATCTCTCAAGTTTTTAAGTTTATTGTATGGCGATGGTTTATTTTGGAAGTGAGGTTGAATTTTCTCCAAATGTATCCTTCAGCCAAATAAAAATCACCATCACTTATTATCCCCTTTCGCTGCAGCAATATTTAAAAGAATTCGTCTTTACGAATTATAACAATTGTCTTCTTCCCTTTTCTTTGAAATAACTTTAACTTTTTTACTTTCGACCTTGGAATCGATGCTTGGTCATCTGGGATGGTAGTGTGCCCCCTTTTTGCAATTTTCAAAAGCTTTTATTTATATACTATCTTTCCTAAAATAATTTTAACTAAATGCCTAAAATTAATATATTCTACCTAATCGTAAACTATCTAACTTATTGGCATTCGGCGGTAGTCGGACAATTTATCTTCTAGGTCTAGGCTATCGGGGCAACTTTTTGTGATTCGACTTCGACGTTCCAAAATTTGCATTTGATCGTTTTTCACGATATAAAATCCACAAGAGTAATCTTTGGTAATTCGTATTTAATGCAGTTCCTGGATCACTAAAATTTAGAATTAAGAAGAGTGAATTGATTGATTTCATTTGATCATTTTTAAAATTAGCACTTATTCTTGCGGCTAACCTTTGTCTTCAATTTTCTTCTAGTTTTGAAATTATAGCGTCTTGATATAATATATAAATAATTTTCCTTTAAGCACCTATTGTGATCTGTGCGTTAAAGCGATTAAATTAATTAAATTCTGATAAAAACAAAAACAAATGTTCTTATGTTTTCTAATAAAATATTCCAATATTCTCTCTTTATTAATCCTACATACAACGATTCAAAATCGAAAAGGATTCAAGTTGTACATAGGACACTTGACTCTAGAACGAAGTTCTTCATCATTTAGTTTTCATGTTAAAAATCCTCAAATAAAATAAAATTATTAACTTTAAGTTCCATTGCAACGATTTTGCCATACTTTTAATAGACGTTAAAAATCTTCCGAACGATATTTTAATATTTAACATTAAGTTGTATGTAGGTACGTGAAATCGGTTTAATACTATATTTATTAAGAACATAACTCTCGTGATGCTGATAGTATTTAGACGTTGCGCTGAATTTAAATCTTTGATAATACTTACAGACTCGGATATATTTTTATCAAAGACATATTGAGTAACTTAGATACTATATTTACTTGGTGGACTAATCAATTTCCATTTACTTTGCAAATATTAAAAATAGCTATAATTTAGAATTAAAGAATATACATAAAACTAGGGATTGTTATATCATAAACATTTTGACAAAAATGAATTTGTAAAAATGGAAATTTTAACCTAAAAATCTATATTGTATTAGATTATAGAATGAAAGTTAACAATGTCATGTGTTATCCATCTTCGATCTAGGCAATCGAAAATATTTTGGTGCCGCTTTTGAAATCAACGTTTTGCGAAATCGTATTTAAAGTTTAACATTCCGTAATTTATTTTCTACTGCTATTATATTCCAAACAAAATCTATATGTCATAGTCGATGCTTGAGAATTGCTCCTCTTGTCTAGATGTATAAGCCTCCACACTGGTTTTTGTTTCGCGTTCGTCAAAACTTAAACGGTGATTATATTCTTTTTCTACGCCTGTGTTAGAATACAGGCATTTTGATATTACTTTTAGTTACGGAATTAGCAGCATTCCACACCCGTGTGGAATATTCATTCCATCACTTGTTACGGAATGACTACTATTGGCGACATCTGTTCGTCGTAATCCAAGAATATGATTTATTAATTAAAGAAAAAAAAGATTTATTAATTAAAGAAAGAAAAGGATTGTTTCAATAATAAACAATCAATGATGTTCCGCTAGAAAATTTTTGCTTTAAATAAACTATTCAATTATTAAATTGCAGAAAATAATAGCATTTTTTTAATAAATTTTGCGGCGGCCATCTATTAACAAATTATTAAATTACAAAATTGTTATGAATGAGCACTCCCTACTTATATGCCTTACTTATACATTATATTTTTGACATTAGCTTTACATAAGGTACGTTTTTCTTTACAAAATATTAATAAAAACTAATTAGAGGCGTGGAAAAAGTATAGTCTCAACACGTTTTGAATGGCATATTCCGCACTCACTTGTGGGGAATATACATCATTCCAAACTTGTTACAGAATATACTATTTCGGCACAGCAAATATACTCGTATCAATTGGCAAATCTTAGCTCTTTCATTAAATATTCAAGCGTCAATATTAGATACTGGTCAATAAAACTAGCTAATTTCTAGATTAATTGATTTGGTCACGAATTATTGTTATGAGCCTACCCATCATATCGGAAATACATCTCATTAGAAGTGTAGGCTGAGATCTTCATTAATGGGGTTTATAATATTAAAAATGATTAATATTAATTTTCACGTTCACGTTTCATTAAATATTTAGTAATTTTCTAATATTTAGGCCGATTAATGATCATACTACAAGTCGTGAAGTGAAGCCACTTGTTTTAGAATGTACCATATAGTATTACTTAGCGTATTATTTCTATTTCTGCTCTTCCTCGGGCTTAAGGTGTTTGCTATTAAAAAAAATTCAGTCATCGTAGAAGAAGCCCATATTCATTTTGCATTACAGCAGTCAGCGATTTCAAGCAGTGGTAAACAATTTTAGTAAAAAATTAAGTATTTATTGATCTCGTGAAAGGGTGAATAAAAATCTGGTTACAGCTTCCACATATAATCACTATTTCAAATCTTAGTCATCGTGTGCTTTTCATAATTTCACAACGCTGTTGCATTTTATACACTTTAAATGTTGAGTAATTGCAATGCATGCTGCAAAAAAAATTCTATATCCAAAGTTTTCTTCAGTGATCTGTATTTCAATATTCTTCAGTTTTATACTCTTAACAAATTTTCGCAATCTTCTAGCAAGTATTTTCATCATTTTCAATGCGATGGGTCTTGCGAAAGGCCAAATCAATGAAATTCTTTAGCCCCAATGGGGGAGGTGATAACAGAAACAAAATTCGAGCCCGATTTATTAGCAACTCTGTTCGCCTCGAATTATACTTTACACTACTTTTGACACTGCTATGATTCCCCCTACTAAATGGACGGATTTTTTTGGACTTGCTATGTGTATAAATGTCTTAAAGGACTTGATGTCAATAAATCCAATATTCCCTATGGTCGTAAAGAAATGCGCTTCACCTTTGGCTAAACTCCTGTGAAAACTTTGCGCTCTGCGTCGGTTTCTATAATGTAAGACAAGCTTTCTTCATGATCGTGAACTCATGTCCAACAGGGCGAGCGAGAATCGTGTCAATTCAACGCCTCCAAACCGAAGGAGTGCCTTATCTCTAATAAAACCCAATTTTATTTCCGGCTGTGTAGTAGGTATGTTTGGAACTAACGACAGACCTATCTCTTAATAGCCTAGGCATAACATCAACCGAGGATCTGTATTTGATTAACCGCATATTCCAAATCACTAAACAAGTATTTTAACGATTGGGATTCCTTAAGAGATGCAAATTCATTCTTCAACCTCTAGCTCAGGCTGTAAATTACAAGTCCTACGTTCGAAAACGCCTTGGGTACAATTAGTCGTGGCCGCCAAAACTGCTTTGTCGAGGCTAGATAATATGCGGATGCTGTGCTTTCAAGCTTATCGGTGACAGCTTCAGTTGCTACTTCATAGGACACATTAAGACCACAGGAAGTTGCAGCCCTGGTAAATTGTATCGCTTTTACCATAACGACTGTTTACAGAAATTAATGCTCTCCTGCTTCAACGGCAATGTTTTTACCGCAACTCAAGATTAGCCCCCTTGGCACACTTGTACAGCCTTCATGCCTTTCTTTCTCCCACACTACAGGTTCATTCATAAATAGAACTATTAGACGGTGAAACAATCTTCCGTAGTCAGAATTTCCTAACTTTAAAAACATCCACGAGTTCAATCGCCAGATACATCGCCTCCTCCTTTATCGCCATCTAGACTCTTAATAACCTATCCTGTCCTTTATTTGTCCTTCGAACCAAACCATTCTTCTTTTCCTTTTCCGAGTTCTTGAAATTTTCAAGCTTTCGAGCACTCAAGGTGTCATGGAAACGTACTAATTGTCATCTTGACCAAGCGAATCACAAGCATTTAAATTCCTACAGAATTTGATATACGAAGTTCCTGTCAAAGCTATCATAAACTTCGTTGAAATCTACAAAGATTGGTGTTGCTTCGAGCTATAATAGTGTATTTTAAAAAGAAAATAAATAGTCGATCGTCCGTGGTTTTCTCCTTTCCAAAACCATCTCGCTATTCTTCTAAAATTGCATAAGTTGGTAGCCTGCTGACTAGAGCGGAAACTAGAGCTAGACGTGAAAGAGCGGAAAATTTCACTAAAATTTATATTATAACTTATTTTAAAAAAAATTGTTTTATTATAAAAAATTAATAAAAATAAGAAGAAAATTCGGAAAATCTAAGCGCGCCAAAAAGCTGAATTAAAATATTCTAGCGAGGCGTTCGGGGAAAAACTAAAGTATCCTTGCCTAAAATGTACGCAAAAATAAAAATGAAAAAAGTATTTTAAAGAGGACACTCTAAGCTTTCTAAGAAAGCCATTAGTTTATAATTTTTTGTTTTTTTTTCTCATAGAAAACTTGACCGGAAGTTATAATTTGTAAGCACTAAATGATTTTGATAGTTGTATGAGGTGTCCATCAAGTTGTTCCGTATTTTTTAAGTTGAACTGCATTAAAGACAAAATTTCTTGCTTAATCAAAAGCTAATCATCTATAGATGAACAATTGTGTTTTATTAAAGTAACAGCCTTTCTAAAAGAATATTTGCGCATGAGCCTCAAAGAGAACATAAAATTTCTTAATTTATCGTAAATACAGTAGATATTCAATATATTCACACTATGCAGTAGAATAGAATTCATAACTTCTAATTGTGGGCACAGCAATAATTTAGTAGCAATTCTTAATGTAAAGTTTCTAGATTAATTTTGAAGAAGGTGTGACTAGATAATATTAAGATAAGAACATATTAAGTTGTTACTATTGTTGACTATTGTTACTATTGTTGACTATTGTTGAACATGAGTTTCAGATATGATAGAAGAAAAAAATCTATGTGCGAGATAAAATACACAGTTCATCCACACTAATAATTCTTTGCGAAAAGGCATGATTGGCAGTCCCTCCACTAGTACCTTTGGTAGCTATAATGCCAATCAACAACATGCTAAACAGGAAGAACTTTCCTATCAAAATTATCATCCATGCGCTGTGAAATATTCGACCTTCTTCTTTGTTTTGGGAACGCCTTAATGGAGCAACCAAACCAAATTGGATTAAACGAATTTGTAACGTGCTTATCCTGAGGCCAAACTTGAAGAGAAAAAATTTAGAATTATAAAAGTGCGTTTTATACAGGACATTTTCATGAGTTTGGAGTCTTTGATTTAAGATAGCTCCTTAATTGTTTTAATACAGAATGGTCGAATAGAGAAAGTAAATATAATTTCGCTAAATAATGAGTTTAAATTAAATATATGTATTTATTTAAGGCTTTTTGCAGTGTACATTAAACAAAGGTTTTTTTAATCATTTGTCAAAGAAAGAGTTTTTTGTAAGTCTAAACAGAAATAAGTAAGTAGTGAGTGCTTGATGCGGGCATCACCATTGTCGTTATTTATTTTTAGTAACTTATACCCTTATTTTGGTAAATGTTTTAAGGTTTTTTTTATATTAGAGATCACACGATCTTTTCCGTCTTCCTTGTTATTACAGCACACTGTGGGATTCAAAAAATCTCCTCCCCCTAAGTCGGGTTTGAGCTTTAGCTCTCCAGTTCCGTATATTTAATCCGCTCATATCAGTTTCAATCGAATTCTTTAATCTCGGTCTCGGTCTAGCCCTGCTTCTCATTCTCTCTGGGTCTACTCTAATAATTTTGCATACCTGTTTACGTTCGACATGTACGGCCTATCTTTTTTTTTTATGTGGAAGACTAGAGCTCAGGGAAAGCCCTTTGTACTGTCGACAATCTATTTTCTTCGTATAGAGTGCAATGTCGAACAGCAAGCTCTAGTCGATAGATAGTGAAGGGGAAGAGAGAAGTAGGAAGGAACTGCCACAACCACCTAACCCCAACCATTTCTATCGCGACTCTGGCATCGGGGCAATGAGAAACAACTCGCTGGAGTGTTTTGCCTCCTGAAACAAGTTGAATCCCATCAACCAACCGATGACATGCGCTTGGTGGAGCGGGCAGTGCTAGCGGAAGGTTATGACAGGAGGAAAGGTGGGAAAGGCGAAGGACCGTGGGGCTCTGCCGAGACTCGAACCCGGGACCTCTGCGATAGTAGCCAGGCGCCTTACTCCCTAGACTACCGAGGCCCCCTCTTACGAATCTGATTGACTATGTATATTTCGGGCCGTAAACTTTTAACCGAGAGTTAGGAATTACCTTTTCCCACAATCGGTGGTATATTTAAAATGCGGCAAAACATGTGAATTTTTAAGTTGGGAAATTCTTTTCTAATATTTTCGAAAATCACTGGAATTTTGTATCGCGACTTTTGCCCATGTTTTCGCAAAAGGATCTCTCGCTCCTACTTCCATTTCAATGTAAAGCTCAACCTCACTGCAATATTATTAATGTCCCGGATTCACCGACCTCAGTTCAACAATGTTCAGTTCAATCCACAAAGTGGCTTCACCAGCTAAAGTCCAGTTCATGTTCAGTTCGTGCTTGAAATTGTTGTTGCTTTTTCGCCAGAAGTTAGAAATGCAAAAGCTCACTGGAAATTCGAGTTTATTACTGTCTTTTGAGCGAGCTTTTACGTTTAACTTCAGTTCGAATCGAGTTGGGCGAACTGAGTTCTGGTTTATTCCCAGTTGAATATGTGCAAATTGTACGCGAACTGAGGTTACAATTTGCTCGAATTTGCGCAGTTTGGCCGGTGAAACCGGGGTATAAGGCCATGGGCTGCATGCCGTATGGCAAAAGCTATTAACGTTCTCTGATTGGCCAGAAAAAAATATGTGAAGCTTGGGTATACGGCCGGCCTACGGCTTGTTGTTGTGAAAAATAAGAGCTTTCAAAGTCACTTACGAAACCATCTCCCTCCTCACGGTATACATATAATAAGGTAATGTAATCCGAATGCAAACATTGAGCTGTCATTTCGATCGTGACGTCACTGAAATCGTTCGGGTCTAAACAAATTGAAAAATAATTTTTGTGAGTTTTGTAAAAGTGAAAAGTTGTGATTATTAAATAAAGGAAGTAATAAAATAGGAAAAAAATGGTTAAATGTGTTGTTGTTAATTGTAAGAACGATGAAAACAAAAAATATTGTGTAGTGAAGATGAAAAATTTAACTTTTCCGAAGGATGAAAATTTGTGTGATATGTGGATACGAGCTAGTGGAAATAAAACTGTTTTAAATGTTAATACCGCAAAAATGTGCGTTGACCAGTTTTTAGAGCAGGACTATAGATTAGAAAACATTCTTTTAAAGACACCAAGAGTGTAAAAAAAACCGAATAAAGGAGCTATTCCTAGTCGAAATTTGCCAGTTTCTCATGCTGAAATTTCCGGACGAGAATAAAGGATTAATAAAACAGAACAAAGGCAAATTTTGCAGGAAGTAATTTCAGAATATGAGCAGTAACATATTTTTCTGTTAAATATCGCATAACTTTTTTTATTTGAGTGTTTTCCTTTTTAGAAATCAAAGAGATCAGGTGGAGTTGGAAGGTAGCGGCATAGAAAATTTAGTAATAAGCACAGTTACTAGTGTTGCTGTTCAGACAGAGTCAATTTACAATGGAATTCTATATTAAATTTGTGGTAAACTTATTATGCATTATATTTTTTAGAAGAAATTTGGAAAGTTGTCTCGAAAGGGAAATTGTTATTCTAAAAAGACAATTGAAGAAAACACTCAAACAAAAAAAGTTATGCGATATTTAACAGAAACATATGTTACTGCTCATATTCTGAAATTACTTCCTGCAAAATTTGCCTTTGTTCTGTTTTATTAATCCTTTATTCTCGTCCGGAAATTTCAGCATGAGAAACTGGCAAATTTCGACTAGGAATAGCACCTCTATTCGGTTTTTTTTACACTCTTGGTGTCTTTAAAAAAATGTTTTCTAATCTATAGTCCTGCTCTAAAAACTGGTCAACGCACATTTTTGCGGTATTAACATTGAAAACAGTTTTATTTCCACTAGCTCGTATCCACATATCACACAAATTTTCATCCTTCGGAAAAGTAAAATTTTTCATCTTCACTACACAATATTTTTTGTTTTCATAGTTCTTACAATTAACAACAACACATTTAACCAGTTTTTTCCTATTTTATTACTTCCTTTATTTAATAATCACAACTTTTCACTTTAACAAAACTCACAAAAATTATTTTTCAATTTCTTTAGACCCGAACGATTTCAGTGACTTCACATAAAATTGACATTTCGGGAATACATTACCTTGTATATGTATACCGTGTCCCTCCTCAACTGTCAAACCGACGGCATTATTGTAATTTAACAAAAAAGCTCTCAGATTACGCATTCAAAGTATCTCGGAGATTTTACATACGGTGAATGTGTTGTAAAGTTATCAAATTATGTACTTCCAATCCAGGGATTTTATTCGAAGCTAGTTCACTTCGAATAAAATCCCTGGATTGGAAGTACATAATTTGATAACTTTACAACACATTCACCGTGTGTAAAATCTCCGAGATACTTTGAATGCGTAATCTGAGAGCTTTTTTGTTAAATTACAATAATGCCGTCGGTTTGACAGTTGATGTTGATCTTTCATCGTTAAACTTACAATTAAAGGTAGATGTGTACGGACCTTAGTATTCTTTGATTTTGACATTATTTATTTAGTTTTTGATAATCTAAATCAATATGTTAGCACTGGTCTAAACAGAACTTTATGTATAAGTATAGGTCTAACGAGTTTTTTTAAGCCAGAAACCACATAATTTGTTTGGAAGTATCTCTTTTGTATTTCTTCTGATATGTCGTTGTATTGAATCACGACTCTTCCCAAATAATCAAAGCTTTTCGTTTTAGGATTAATTTTCAAACTCTTCTAATGTTTTCTAGGTAAAGGAGAAATACGCACAAGGGTGCGTCACCGTGCCTTCGTCCTTGATTCGAAGTGAAGTTTTCCTCCTTAAGCTGGAACTATAATAGACGTGAAAGAACGTACGTCAATCCCTGCGTTACCAGGGCTCTATGATGAAAAGGAATGATTGACTATAATAAATGTACATCACATGTACGTGTTTTTGTTAATGTTTCGTTAAACGTAGTATAACGCCGTCTTATGGGATCTGGATCCCACCCAGTTGGCGGCGTGGTAATGTCAAAATCGTAGCATATTTGTTGAATTCAGACTCAAATTCAAACAATGTTTACTGCGATTATTATATCTGATTGTACGTCTATGGTGAGAGATATGAGGGCATAAACTAGGAATAAAATTTGGCGCTTGGAAATATTTCAGGCAGGGCCAAGCACATTGGCACAGGGCGGAAATCTTCAGCTTTAGGTTTTTCCCTGTTCCTCTCTCTGGAAAAAAGTTACCACAAGAGTTTTGGAAATTTACAAACTATGAAGTGAAAGCTCCAATACTGATTGTATTTTTACATCCCACAAATAATTTATATTTACTACACAGTTGGTAAAAATGCATAAAGTAGATAAAGAATATTCCTAAATAATATATATTGCAAATTTTCAAAACTGCTTGTGAATAAAACTTCCAGTATTTTTTTTGTAAAATTACCACAGAAATTTTAACAGTGTAGGTATGTAATGCATTCTGAGAACAGCAAACTAACAAAATGTTGATTCTCGTAGAAATTGACAACTCAGTTCGTTTGTATTATCACCATGCTCGAAATATGGGGGAGGTATATTAACTGAGATCCATTGGGCAATTTTTTCTACTCGCAAGTACTTGCGGGTACATCACCAATAGAACACGATTTTTGATAATTACCAGTAAAACGTATCTGCTCAAAAACAAAAGCAAGGGTAGTTGCGAGTAGCTAGCAGCAGTTTTGAGTAGTTTACCAGTCCCAATGGATCGCAGCTATTAACACATGGCATAATTTGTTGCACATGAGTCCATCAGGCAATAACCGCGGGGAATTATAGATATCTTAACGCTGGTAAGTTATTTCTTGGTGCAATTCTATAACTCGTTGGCCATTGTCATTAGTCTTGTCATGCAACCTTTGGATACCAAGGAACTTTATGTCTATAGAATCCTGGAATATGGATGATTTTTACATCATTCCTGGGGTACTAAGATTCTTATTGCGTACAATTCTTGTGTTTCGTCGTCAGACATATTTTTCTAAGCGGATGGACGTTTGTGAAGCTTATCTTCTTAAATTTCCTCGCTCGAATACACTAAAAAATTTCTGTGGTAATTTTACAAAAAAAATACTGGAAGTTTTATTCACAACCAGTTTTGTAAATTTGCTTTATATATATTATTAGGAATATTCCAATTCTACTTTACGTATTTTTACCAACTGTGTAGCAAATATACATTATTTGTGGGATGTAAAAATACAATCAGTATTGGAGCTTTCACTTCATAGTTTTGTAAATTTCTAAAACTTTTGTGTATGCCCTCTCCCTATACATAAAAATAGCATTTTGCTCACCATGCAAGGACCGATTCGCAAAGCAAGCTTCAAGCGTCAAGCTGCAAGCGTCAAGCTGCAAGCTTCAAACTAGAAGCTTGAGCTGAGTTTTGCTTTATTTGAGCACTGCAGCTTGAAGCTGTGAATGTGAATCATTGTACAAACCCTTTTATCCCAATTTTGAAGCCTGAAGCTTGAAGCTTGCAGCTGTAATTGTGAATGGGCCCTAAGCATCAAAAATTATCAAAAATTTCTTGGCTGTTACAAGAACTGCCCAGACCCTGACCAAAGTCAAAGGTCTGACCTTAACTTAAGAACAATCGGGTATATATGCTTAGTATTCCATTGTTAACCTGTGAATTATATCTATGAGAGGGAAAATTTAAACCTTACATTCCAATGAACAATTTGTAATTTTACTGAAAATATTAGTTCTAAAATTAAGCCTCTTACTGTAAAATTACAGTACAAAGTTCAGAACATAACATTGATAAATAATACAAAGAAATATTGCAATTTTCCTACATAAACGATTTAGAAAAATACACAACATTGCGTAAAATATAGGTCACTCACATTCATGTAATTCAACATTTACGTCGTGCAGTATTGGAGTTTCTCAATTTCTTTATGTGAATTTACAAAATTTATAGTAAAATTACAATATTGTGTAGTAAATTAGTAGGGGTATTCATGAAAACTTGTAAAACCCTAGTAACCCGCGTAAATCGTATAAGTTTACCACCTCGTAAACGAACTGTCAAAATTTGTATGGAAAGTGAAATACGCACACTAGATAATTTTACGCTACAGTTTTGCTGTGTAAACTGCATAACTGATATGTGTAAAATGTGCAAATGCCAATTAGGCATCAAATTAGGTTGTTTTGATTTTTTAACTGCAAAATGAATAAATGTCGCACCTTTTTTGGCATTTTTTAGTGTAGTACTTTAGACATTAACGTCCAGTTTGAACAATTGATCACTTACATCGTTTTCATACATCATGTCATCAGAGGTGCGTTCATCAAACAAACCTCGTAAAAATACGTGCATACCTAAAGTGTAAACTTACACGTTTTCATGAATACCCTTAGTATTTCATACCGCGATTTGTAATTTTACTATACATTTGGACTGTGAATTTACATATTTTTTTACAGTGTAGAATGCAAGAATGACCATGAAACCTACCCTTAGCACATGATATCTTGTATCTTGGGTTACAATCGTTCCAAACAGATTTTCTAAGTAATAAAGCTATTTTCGTTGCCGTGTTAGGCGTCCTTTAATCTCGTATCCGTGGTTTGTTACCCATTCTATCCAGAAGCTTTTTACTTGTGAGGTTATGAACGTGACACCAACCTTAATTAAAAGGGACTCGATTATATTATCTTATGCATTTTTTTAGAACAGTAACCCAGTGACCCCCGCTTGGATGTTATTATCTCACTTCCTTCAGTTCTTAATAGTTACGAAATGTGCATATTTACATATACTATGTATATATTATTCCCTATTGAGGTAATGACTGACAAAATGGCGAATAAAAGTAGTAATACAAAAAATCTCCAGAAATGTCCAGGAACCTTAACAATAAACATATTTTTCGTTAAAATAATTTGCTTTGTAATAATATGCTAGTTCAGTTTCCAATGGAATGAATAAGTTCAGTTTCTCTAAAACTAATTTAAAGTGTAACTTAAAGCTGCGTTTCTGAGTAGTTGTTAGAATAGATGAGCGATATTATTGCATTGCTGTGTTTTTAAGAAATAGGCAATTTTTAATAACATTTTTGGAAATGATAATTTTTTTAATGTACAATAGTTATTCTGATAAAAAGAACCAGCTTTCTAAAAACACTTTGGAATAAAAAACACAGTCTTTTTTCTCGCCAAAAGTTAATTAAATTATTTCTCAACAAAAACAGAAAGCTGCCCTTAAAAATTCCTTTTGATAAGATAAATTACTTACACCAAAACGAAATCTAAAAACTAAAACAAAACCACAGAAGGAAGAATTTCTTAAATATTTAGGTAAGTTCTGTTACCCTCAGATTAGTCGCGGTTATCTCATTGGAGAATTGAAAAAAAACTTCAACAGAAAATAGTGAAAAATAGGATATTTTCATGGGTTCGTGGCTACGCAAGCATTAAACAGATATAAAAAATGGTCAGGAGCAAAGGACGGACGAACCTTGTATATTATGGCGTCATTGATCCTCGGCCGGCAAAAACACAAAGGTAACAAATGAGTAACAAATAAAAAATGACTTGGAGTAGGCGCTACAGTGCAAGCAGCAGAAAACAAAGGGAAGGTACAAATTAGTTTTATGTTGTCCAAGGCGAAGTTGCTGACTAATTAGGATTTAATTAAGATAATTTTTTTAATTGCTTTAATTATTAGATTATGGAAGAAGCGCCTTAGTTACGTTGACCTAGTTTGGTCAATATTATTGTCAGAGAAGTGGTTTAGTGGTTTTGAATGTGTAGAATCTGCTATAGATAAATTATGGTTATTATCCAGCTTCACCTTTCTTTGCACCATAAGCTTCCTACAAAACTAGCTTCTTCTCCATCAAACTTTGATTGAGCTATTCTTTTGTCTCAGTTCCGGTTTTATCATAATTTTCGATTTTCTTCATTAGTATTCTTTTCCAGGTGCTTTAGGTCTAACAACAACTCTCTGTTTCCTTGCGGGTTCCAATAACGGGGTCTTTTTTACTATTATATTTAATACTAGTGGGCCCCTGTTTCAACACAAAACGTAAAATAGCATAAAATTCTCTTCCGATTAAACAAAACAACAGAAAATAAAAAAAATCTCTTCTGAAAAAATTCTATTTCTTGGATAAATGTTGAAAGTGGTGCAACTAGAATATTATTATAGATTCCAAGAGTTCCAAGATTCAGGTACTCTTTCCGTTATCTGTGTGATTGCTAGTTTTTCCCTTAGCAAATTCCATATCTGTTTGTCATTTTTCTGGACCAAAAAGTTGTCAACATAGCCAATATAATATGTAATTATTTGTTGGCGAAAACCTTTATTTTGTTTACATTCGTCTGGTATATTCTTCTTTGTAGGCTCCTTTTAATCCCATCGTGGGACGTAGGGCAGAAACAGTTGCCCTCCAGCCTCTGTTTTATGCCAGAGCTCTCAGCTCTGTACAGGATATCCCAGGCCTCTGGTAATAGGATTCTCCTCCAGGTTGTTTTAGGTCTTCCAACTCGATGGGTTCCTTGCGGATTCCAGTCAAGGGCCTCTTTGGCTAGTTTCTCGTTTTCCTGTCGCAAGGTGTATCCAATCCAATTTCATTTCCCTCGCTTGATTTCGATGTCTATACTTTCTTGGCCGGTATGGCGCCATAATTTTCATTTCTAATTCTTGCTGTAAACATGCTAAAGGCGACCGACGAATCACTGTATCACTGACTGTCAAAAAGGAATAGAATTCACGGCTTTATATCAAGGTGCACATTACACAGTCCACTGCGATGGTGACGTCGCCGAGCCCGGTGACCGAATCAATTTAATTTTTATTTCCTTGTAATGGAATTAAAAATAAAAATTTGACAAGAGGTCATGAAACAAACTGAAATTATGTCACACACGCAATGGTGCAAAAACACGAAATACAACATGAATTATTATGATCTTAATTAATATCAAGTAAAAATATAAAATTAATTGATAAAATATGAAAATTAGATGAACAAATGAACATAACCCCAAAAAACAAAATACCGAGAAATTGCTAAAAAAACAATTTATAAAATCAAAATTTTACGCACAATCTACAAAACACATCACAACAAATTTTGGGTGCCTTCCATTTAGACACAGAAAGACAACTGTGTCCGACACAGGCATGTCGATCTGTGTCGTTCTGTGTAAGCTCAAATGGAACACTTAAGTTTATGAAAAATCCGCCACAGCGCACTTTCCTCGTTTTTATTTTCGTTTGACAAGATAATCGTAAATTTTATGTTGATCATTTCTTTAAATTAATTACCCGACATCTTGTATATTACCTTGTTTATGCGTAAGACGGTTTTAAGCTTAAAATCGGTTTAAGACGAATTGCCTGTATAAACAGATTCGGATTCTCCCTCAGACAATTGAAAATTTACGTTCTATATTATGCATTAACATAACATTAATCACTAGCCGGAATAGAGGGAGATTATTCTTTTAATGTAAGACCAAAATCAGTCATTTTGAGAACTCATGTGCCTGAAGATCCGAACGTTCAAATGAACGATTTCGGAAAAAAAAAATTAAATTTAGAATCGGACGTTTGGACGTTAAAAACGAAGTAAATATTTATTTTTTGACAACGGAATGACACTGGAGGGGTCGAAAATTATCAACCCTAAATTATTAACCCTAAATAATCATCCCACCCCCCACCCACCCCCTAGAAGTAATTTTTTCTGTAAAAATAGTTAGAGGCTTTAGAGCGAGCTGCAAATTGGTGTGTTTGTTAAGAGTGATCTTAGAAAAGTACACAAAAAATTTCAACCCCATAAGTGCCCCGGAAGCCACCCCCCACCCACCCCCTAGATGTAATTTTTTCTGTAAAAATAGTTAGAGGCTTTAGAGCGAGCTGCAAATTGGTGTGTTTGTTAAGAGTGATCTTACAAAAGTACACAAAAAATTTCAACCCCATAAGTGCCCCGGAAGCCACCCCCCACCCACCCCCTAGATGTAATTTTTTCTGTAAAAATAGTTAGAGGCTTTAGAGCGAGCTGCAAATTGGTGTGTTTGTTAAGAGTGATCTTAGAAAAGTACACAAAAAATTTCAACCCCATAAGTGCCCCGGAAGCCACCCCCCACCCACCCCCTAGAAGTAATTTTTTCTGTAAAAATAGTTAGAGGCTTTAGAGCGAGCTGCAAATTGGTGTGTTTGTTAAGAGTGATCTTAGAAAAGTACACAAAAAATTTCAACCCCATAAGTGCCCCGGAAGCCACCCCCACCCACCCCCTAGAAGTATTTTTTCTGTAAAAATAGCTAGAGGCTTTAGAGCGAGCTGCAAATTGGTGTGTTTGTTAAGAGTGATCTTAGAAAAGTACACAAAAAATTTCAACCCCATAAGTGCCCCGGAAGCCACCCCCCACCCACCCCCTAGATGTAATTTTTTCTGTAAAAATAGTTAGAGGCTTTAGAGCGAGCTGCAAATTGGTGTGTTTGTTAAGAGTGATCTTAGAAAAGTACACAAAAAATTTCAACCCCATAAGTGCCCCGGAAGCCACCCCCCACCCACCCCCTAGAAGTAATTTTTTCTGAAAAAATAGTTAGAGGCTTTAGAGCGAGCTGCAAATTGGTATGTTTGTTAAGAGTGATCTTAGAAAAGCACACAAAAAATTTCAACCCCATAAGTGCCCCGGAAGCCACCCCCCACCCACCCCCTAGATGTAATTTTTTCTGTAAAAATAGTTAGAGGCTTTAGAGCGAGCTGCAAATTGGTGTGTTTGTTAAGAGTGATCTTAGAAAAGTACACAAAAAATTTCAACCCCATAAGTGCCCCGGAAGCCACCCCCCACCCACCCCCTAGAAGTAATTTTTTCTGTAAAAATAGTTAGAGGCTTTAGAGCGAGCTGCAAATTGGTGTGTTTGTTAAGAGTGATCTTAGAAAAATACACAAAAAATTTCAACCCCATAAGTGCCCCGGAAGCCACCCCCACCCACCCCCTAGAAGTATTTTTTCTGTAAAAATAGCTAGAGGCTTTAGAGCGAGCTGCAAATTGGTGTGTTTGTTAAGAGTGATCTTAGAAAAGTACACAAAAAATTTCAACCCCATAAGTGCCCCGGAAGCCACCCCCCACCCACCCCCTAGATGTAATTTTTTCTGTAAAAATAGTTAGAGGCTTTAGAGCGAGCTGCAAATTGGTGTGTTTGTTAAGAGTGATCTTAGAAAAGTACACAAAAAATTTCAACCCCATAAGTGCCCCGGAAGCCACCCCCCACCCACCCCCTAGAAGTAATTTTTTCTGAAAAAATAGTTAGAGGCTTTAGAGCGAGCTGCAAATTGGTATGTTTGTTAAGAGTGATCTTAGAAAAGCACACAAAAAATTTCAACCCCATAAGTGCCCCGGAAGCCACCCCCCACCCACCCCCTAGATGTAATTTTTTCTGTAAAAATAGTTAGAGGCTTTAGAGCGAGCTGCAAATTGGTGTGTTTGTTAAGAGTGATCTTAGAAAAGTACACAAAAAATTTCAACCCCATAAGTGCCCCGGAAGCCACCCCCCACCCACCCCCTAGATGTAATTTTTTCTGTAAAAATAGTTAGAGGCTTTAGAGCGAGCTGCAAATTGGTGTGTTTGTTAAGAGTGATCTTAGAAAAGTACACAAAAAATTTCAACCCCATAAGTGCCCCGGAAGCCACCCCCCACCCACCCCCTAGAAGTAATTTTTTCTGTAACAATAGTTAGAGGCTTTAGAGCGAGCTGCAAATTTGTGTGTTTGTTAAGAGTGATCTTAGAAAAGTACACAAAAAATTTCAACCCCATAAGTGCCCCGGAAGCCACCCCCATCCACCCCCTAGAAGTAATTTTTTCTGTAAAAATAGCTAGAGGCTTTAGAGCGAGCTGCAAATTGGTGTGTTTGTTAAGAGTGATCTTAGAAAAGTACACAAAAAATTTCAACCCCATAAGTGCCCCGGAAGCCACCCCCCACCCACCCCCTAGATGTAATTTTTTCTGTAAAAATAGTTAGAGGCTTTAGAGCGAGCTGCAAATTGGTGTGTTTGTTAAGAGTGATCTTAGAAAAGTACACAAAAAATTTCAACCCCATAAGTGCCCCGGAAGCCACCCCCCACCCACCCCCTAGATGTAATTTTTTCTGTAAAAATAGTTAGAGGCTTTAGAGCGAGCTGCAAATTGGTGTGTTTGTTAAGAGTGATCTTACAAAAGTACACAAAAAATTTCAACCCCATAAGTGCCCCGGAAGCCACCCCCCACCCACCCCCTAGATGTAATTTTTTCTGTAAAAATAGTTAGAGGCTTTAGAGCGAGCTGCAAATTGGTGTGTTTGTTAAGAGTGATCTTAGAAAAGTACACAAAAAATTTCAACCCCATAAGTGCCCCGGAAGCCACCCCCCACCCACCCCCTAGAAGTAATTTTTTCTGTAAAAATAGTTAGAGGCTTTAGAGCGAGCTGCAAATTGGTGTGTTTGTTAAGAGTGATCTTAGAAAAGTACACAAAAAATTTCAACCCCATAAGTGCCCCGGAAGCCACCCCCACCCACCCCCTAGAAGTATTTTTTCTGTAAAAATAGCTAGAGGCTTTAGAGCGAGCTGCAAATTGGTGTGTTTGTTAAGAGTGATCTTAGAAAAGTACACAAAAAATTTCAACCCCATAAGTGCCCCGGAAGCCACCCCCCACCCACCCCCTAGATGTAATTTTTTCTGTAAAAATAGTTAGAGGCTTTAGAGCGAGCTGCAAATTGGTGTGTTTGTTAAGAGTGATCTTAGAAAAGTACACAAAAAATTTCAACCCCATAAGTGCCCCGGAAGCCACCCCCCACCCACCCCCTAGAAGTAATTTTTTCTGAAAAAATAGTTAGAGGCTTTAGAGCGAGCTGCAAATTGGTATGTTTGTTAAGAGTGATCTTAGAAAAGCACACAAAAAATTTCAACCCCATAAGTGCCCCGGAAGCCACCCCCCACCCACCCCCTAGATGTAATTTTTTCTGTAAAAATAGTTAGAGGCTTTAGAGCGAGCTGCAAATTGGTGTGTTTGTTAAGAGTGATCTTAGAAAAGTACACAAAAAATTTCAACCCCATAAGTGCCCCGGAAGCCACCCCCCACCCACCCCCTAGAAGTAATTTTTTCTGTAAAAATAGTTAGAGGCTTTAGAGCGAGCTGCAAATTGGTGTGTTTGTTAAGAGTGATCTTAGAAAAATACACAAAAAATTTCAACCCCATAAGTGCCCCGGAAGCCACCCCCACCCACCCCCTAGAAGTATTTTTTCTGTAAAAATAGCTAGAGGCTTTAGAGCGAGCTGCAAATTGGTGTGTTTGTTAAGAGTGATCTTAGAAAAGTACACAAAAAATTTCAACCCCATAAGTGCCCCGGAAGCCACCCCCCACCCACCCCCTAGATGTAATTTTTTCTGTAAAAATAGTTAGAGGCTTTAGAGCGAGCTGCAAATTGGTGTGTTTGTTAAGAGTGATCTTAGAAAAGTACACAAAAAATTTCAACCCCATAAGTGCCCCGGAAGCCACCCCCCACCCACCCCCTAGAAGTAATTTTTTCTGAAAAAATAGTTAGAGGCTTTAGAGCGAGCTGCAAATTGGTATGTTTGTTAAGAGTGATCTTAGAAAAGCACACAAAAAATTTCAACCCCATAAGTGCCCCGGAAGCCACCCCCCACCCACCCCCTAGATGTAATTTTTTCTGTAAAAATAGTTAGAGGCTTTAGAGCGAGCTGCAAATTGGTGTGTTTGTTAAGAGTGATCTTAGAAAAGTACACAAAAAATTTCAACCCCATAAGTGCCCCGGAAGCCACCCCCCACCCACCCCCTAGATGTAATTTTTTCTGTAAAAATAGTTAGAGGCTTTAGAGCGAGCTGCAAATTGGTGTGTTTGTTAAGAGTGATCTTAGAAAAGTACACAAAAAATTTCAACCCCATAAGTGCCCCGGAAGCCACCCCCCACCCACCCCCTAGAAGTAATTTTTTCTGTAACAATAGTTAGAGGCTTTAGAGCGAGCTGCAAATTTGTGTGTTTGTTAAGAGTGATCTTAGAAAAGTACACAAAAAATTTCAACCCCATAAGTGCCCCGGAAGCCACCCCCATCCACCCCCTAGAAGTAATTTTTTCTGTAAAAATAGCTAGAGGCTTTAGAGCGAGCTGCAAATTGGTGTGTTTGTTAAGAGTGATCTTAGAAAAGTACACAAAAAATTTCAACCCCATAAGTGCCCCGGAAGCCACCCCCCACCCACCCCCTAGATGTAATTTTTTCTGTAAAAATAGTTAGAGGCTTTAGAGCGAGCTGCAAATTGGTGTGTTTGTTAAGAGTGATCTTAGAAAAGTACACAAAAAATTTCAACCCCATAAGTGCCCCGGAAGCCACCCCCCACCCACCCCCTAGATGTAATTTTTTCTGTAAAAATAGTTAGAGGCTTTAGAGCGAGCTGCAAATTGGTGTGTTTGTTAAGAGTGATCTTAGAAAAGTACACAAAAAATTTCAACCCCATAAGTGCCCCGGAAGGCACCCCCCACCCACCCCTTAGAAGTATTTTTTTCTGAAAAAATAGTTAGAGGCTTTAGAGCGAGCTGCAAATTGGTGTGTTTGCTAAGAGTGATCTTAGAAAAGTACACAAAAAATTTCAACCCCATAAGTGCCCCGGAAGGCACCCCCCACCCACCCCCTAGAAGTAATTTTCTCTGAAAAAATAGTTAGAGGCTTTAGAGCGAGCTGCAAATTGGTGTGTTTGCTAAGAGTGATCTTAGAAAAGTACACAAAAAATTTCAACCCCATAAGTGCCCCGGAAGGCACCCCCCACCCACCCCCTAGAAGTAATTTTTTCTGAAAAAATAGTTAGAGGCTTTAGAGCGAGCTGCAAATTGCTGTGTTTGTTAAGAGTGATCTTAGAAAAGTACACAAAAAATTTCAACCCCATAAGTGCCCCGGAAGGCACCCCCCACCCACCCCTTAGAAGTAATTTTTTCTGAAAAAATAGTTAGAGGCTTTAGAGCGAGCTGCAAATTGGTGTGTTTGCTAAGAGTGATCTTAGAAAAGTACACACAAAATTTCAACCCCATAAGTGCCCCGGAAGGCACCCCCCACCCACCCCCTAGAAGTAATTTTTTCTGAAAAAATAGTTAGAGGCTTTAGAGCGAGCTGCAAATTGGTGTGCTTGTTAAGAGTGATGTTAAGAAATAATGCCAAGTCCATAACATCCCCGGAAGTCACCCTTAATTCAAGGAGATATGTATGTAATGAAAGCAGTGAATACAAAACATAAAATAAATGAAGAAATACGTCCACTGTGCATCCAAAAATTCTCTATCAGATCGGATGAAATTGTTTTCATTTTTTTTTCAAAATGGCAAAAAAATGAAATTGCTGTTATTTGAGCTATAAGCAAAGGTAAATAAAATAACCAAAATTACATTAAAAAATTTTCTTTTTAATTGTATTCGAAAACTGGCGTCGAGATCTACATTTTGAAAAATTTTCATATTGGACTTAATAGCATTAAATGGGCGGGTTTAGGCCGAAGTTAATTTAACTGAGCTAGGCAAGTTAACAACGCCATAAACAGCAATTTTTTTAGCGCTGTTAGCTAACTTATTTCTGCTTTTTGGCTTAGCTAAAATTTAGCTGAGCCAAAATGAATTGACGTTTGCTTGTAATTTTTGTTGTAAGCAAATAATTTAGAAATATTTCAATACAGAATGAAGATTTTGTTATTATTATTCATTTTTTAGCTTTTTATTGTTTGTAAAATTTGAAATTTTATTATTTTTGCCTGTTATTAGCTGTAAAATGAGAATTGTCAAATGGCTTGCTAGAAACGGTGCTAAGTTAACAGCGCTAATTTAACAGAGTTAAAATATCTCGGGCCTAAACGCGCCCAATGACGGGCATTTCAAATTATATATAGTAAATTAAGATCAAAAAGTATATTTTCGGAAAGTTTGATGCAAATTGGTTTAGTGGACGGTCTTCGGCACTACGTTTTTTTCTCGTTTTTTCAGTTTTGTAGGTTCTTACGTACTTCAGAGACTTGAAACCAACGAGGATTTATTGCCAATTTTATTACGAAGAAACTGGTTTTTAGTTTCCACCGATCCGACTTATAGATTTCTCATTTTAAGCTCGAAAAAAGCGGTAAAATTTTTTTTATTGCTTATGAGATAAGTAACGCACGGTTTTCGAGGTCCAAAAGTTAGAAGTGATACCACAAACAGGAGAAAATCACAAAATCTTTCTGTATCCATACTATATACATACCTATGTTGGCCTTTGTTGAAGTTGAAATTTTTGTTAAGAAAAAACCGAACTTTTGACTTTGACGACTCATAACTCTGGAATTTGATAGGGTGGAAGCATAATTTATACAATTTTAGATAGGTGGGAGTACTCTGCGGACACTGGTGCCCTATCCGTGAAAATGCAACGGTAACAAATTTCAACTGGCCCTAACGGCTAAACCGTTCAATTGTTTGTTCGCCTAACCTAAAACTATCAACAGCCGTCCCTTTCGTAAACTGAACAAACACACCCTGTATAATACAAACCCCGCACCATAAAATAAGTGGAATGAGCGCGCAAGTTATATCTTTTCGTCATTTCGAGTCAAAATTCAAATAAAGTGGAAATATGACACCAAGTGAAGCAAACATGTTAACGATTCTCTTCCGAGTCAGCAAATATGCTGACAGAAAATGATCCACATAAAATTATTCTGTTTTAGCTAGTCGGTGAGAATCATAAAAAATAAAAAAAGCTAAAGCTTTGAAAAATGTTAAGAAACAATTTGTAAATCAATCTCGACGTGATTTTAAGCCAGAGTAGAATTGAATTAATAGTGTGTTTAATAATTTCGTTTTATTTATTTAACTAAATCCTTTATAATTTTCTAAAGAAATATAATTCGCATGGATAATTGTGACTCTAACCCATTAGTCGACCTGCCATCCAACTGGTAGACAATAAATAATGGTATTCAATTTAGTATATAAAGTTACTATAACAAACTTACATTATAACATAATGATCCAGCTTCGATGGAATGAAAGGAAACTTCACATATATTTGACACTTGATATGCTATAATTGCAGCTAATTTAGAAGTGTCTTTCCTATCCTTAATTTTCGCGCACTGAATAATCACGCACTATTATCTCAAAGAAATAAAATTAAATTCACTTAAAAAGTACTATATCTTTTATAAACAATTATAACGATTTAAACAATTCAAACGAATAACATGCATAAAATTTCAATAAAAATGCGATATTATAGTTTTTAAACACTTAAACTTTGAAACATTTACTTCCCAAACGAAAATTAAAAACGCAAATTGATTTTATTAAAATAAAAACTTAAAATATCGAGTGTTCTAAACAAACAACAATTTAGCAATGTCTGCAACTAACTAACTTCTGTTTTTCTAAAAACAAACCAAAACGTATATAAAAAATACCTGATGCTTAGAAACTATACATAAAGGATAATTAGTACATCTCTCATCTTTCGAAAATATCATTTCCTGTGTTCCTAGGAAGTGCATTTCAAACCGACAAAGAGATAAAGGATATGTGGGAATTTCCATGTTTTATTGCTCTCATAAATGACCGAAGCAAATAGAAATATTACATGAAACAAAAATAGGTGTAACAGGTATCAGTTGTGGCATATTTTGGAAATTACCTCATTGTTTTATAAAAGAAAGAAAGGGACGTATGAAAATTGGGGCGTAGTTTACAATGCATGTTTCAGTTTCAAACTTTCGAAAACAAGTTACATATGTACATAATTCAAAATTTTCGGTATGAATGAATAACCGACAGGGAAATTCCAGATAAAGGAGATACAAAAAAAATATTTTCCTCAAATCGAATGTTCCAGGAAAAGATTTTCATTTGACACCTAGTAAACAATTTCTATTATACAAACAATTGGAAATTTTTAATAGTAAGGTAAAAATTATTTTCTAATTTACCAAAAAAAATTCATACAGCATAAAATAGTGCTAAAGGCTCGCGCACACTACAGCCGCGACAGGCCGCAGCGCAAAAATACGGCTAGCAAGCGATACGCCAGTCGCTGCGGTGCGGCCTGCCTGTAGTGTGCGATAGTTAATATAAAATGTATGAAAGCGATGTAGGAGGATTTTTGTTATGCGATGCGGCCCGCCCTAATGTGCGCGGGCCTTAATAGTTCTTCCAGATATTCATTTATTTTTTTAATAAATAAATTGGTTATTTAAAAAAAAACATAACTTCCCAGAACTCTCAAATTTTATAAAATTTAACATTCTAAGGCCCCATACACGGTCGAACATTAGTGGTAGATAATATTAATGAAAGCAGTAAATAAAAAACACAAAAGTCATGAAAAAATTTATACGTATTTACAACAATACAAAAATGTGCAATAGCCAGTCCAAGACGGGGGATCTGGTGCCGTGACGGGGATTTGTCGGCCTGCGCAGACTTCGTCTATGGCACCCTCAAATTTTTTTTCTCAAAAAATCCGCCTAAATCATCAATCAGTCATCAATTCAGAATTCCGATGAAAAAAACCTCATAAAAGAAAAGGGTCGTATGAAAATTGTGTCGTAATTTACAACACATATTTCAGTACGTGTATAGGGGGAATGTTCTTTCTATCTATCTATTAATTCTGTGTAATAGACAAATTTTATAGAAACAAAAAAATTATAAGCAAAATCAAATTTTAGAGATTAATGAGAGTCTTAATGTTCTGTGTTCGTCTCAATCCAAAATTAAGAAAAAAACAGTACAACTGTGTGTGATGTGTGATGTATTTATTCTATTTTTTACTGGCGCCAAATTGCAAATTTTTGGGTTCCACAGTTTCTTCATTTATTTTATGTCGAGCCATTAACTATTTAGGCATTTCAGTTGTAATATATTTTTTAGAAACTCTAAAGCCTCTAAATATAATTTCAACAACAATCATTTCTTGCGTTGGGATGAAATTTTTTGCGTAATTTTCTAAGGTCACTCTTAACAAGCACACCAATTTGCAGCTCGCTCCAAAGCCTCTAACTATTTTATCAAAAATAATCTCTTCTATGGGGTGAGTTGGATTATTCAAAAATAATCACTTCTGGGGGGTGAGTTGGGGGTGGCGTTAAAATATACTTGAACAGGAATGAATTTATTCAGATTTTAAAACAGCAATGAAAAGAACAAAAGTAGTATTATAAAAGTCACCAGCTCAATGCTGACTATAATAAAATAAATTAACTGAAAACAATAACTGGATAAAGTAATAACTAATCAAGGCGGAAAGATTTAAATCTAAGAAAAATCTAAAAAATAATACGTTTAAAAATAATCAATTCCACGGATGCCATCCTGTTGAAAAATATCTATTATTAACTTCCCAGTAGGAAGTTATTGTAATCGGTCCGAAAATCGGATTCGAAATTTTCAATGTATTTACACGTTTCAAGGTCCCAATAGCATTTTAAGCAAAAATTTGAGAAGAAATATGTGTGTGTGTGTGTGTGTGTGTGCGTACGTATGTGGTCATTTTTTCCTGCACGATTTCGCGCGAACCGAAAAAGATATCGACTTCGTTCAGGTGCAGTTCGAAGCGTGTTCAAGGAAATATGATCTGAAAAGATTTTCATAAAAATTGGTCGAGCCGTTTTTTTGTTTGAACGACTTAAGTGATTTTTGTACCAGCACGATTTCGCGCGAACCAAAAAAGATATCGACTTCGTTAAGGTGCCGTTCGAAGCGTATTAAAGGACATATGAATTGAAAAGATTTTCATAAAAATCGGTCGAGCCGTTTTTTTGTTTGAACGACTTAAGTAATTTTTGTACCGGCACGATTTCGCGAGAACCAAAAAAGATTTCGACTTCGTTAAGGTGCCGTTCGAAGCATGTTAAAGGACATATGATCTGAAAAGATTTTCATAAAAATCGGTCGAACCGTTTTTTTGTTTGAACGACGTAAGTGATTTTTGTACCAGCACGATTTCGCGCGAACCAAAAAAGATACCGACTTCGTTAAGATGCCGTTCAAAGCGTGTTAAAGGAAGTATGATCTGAAAAGATTTTCATAAAAATCGTTCGAGTCGTTTTTTTGTTTGAACGAATACTGGGAAGTTAATCTTGTGGACCGAAAGGGTCAAAAGCCACATCCCAACTAGTTTTAATTTTTTTTGGTATTGTTAAGAACGAGCTAATTTTTGGAATTAATTATCAATTTATTATGGTTTAGAACGAACTAAATATTTTCTAAAAACTAGCATTCGCCCGCAATCTCCTCCGCATACATTTTGGATACGTAAATTTTGTTTAGTTTCTAAAAAAATGTTGCAAGTTAAATACACCAAGACCCGCTCGCTCTAAAGCTTCTAACTATAATTTCAAAAATAATCATTTCTAGGGGGTGACTTGAGGGTGGCTTCCGGGGCACTTATGGGGTTGAAATTTTTTGTGCCTTTTCCTAAGATCACTCTTAAGGGGTCTTTCTCATGGATTACTTTTAAAAAATTGATATTTTTTTTTCTTCACAAATTTGTTGGTAATAGTCTCAAGAATATATGTAAAAAATTTCAGGTTGATATCTTTAATAAAACTCGAGCTACAGCTATATAAGTAATGGTAGTTTTATAACAAAAACCACCCCCATTACTGCGTGCTGCGATACTCGCTGTATAATATTATTTAAACCGGTATTTTTGTATATCCACGAGTTTTCATGTCGTATTATAGATGACATTCATGGGTAGACCGTTTCTATATGGTCCTGGGATAGACGACGAATAAGTGGCAAGCGATTACTTCTGTAAAAGAAATTTTCATCTCAGAATTATTATTACATGAGACTTTATACGCGTTTTTCTGAAACAGTATTTTTCAAATTTTCCCGCAACACACAGAAAAATCTATTCGTCCGATCGGCCTAAAATGTTGACCCGTTATTTTAAATTAATTTTTCTATACAATGAACCTCTAAAAATTAATTATTTTGCTAAACTGACCGTTTGGGGCGAGTTTTAAAGTGAAAAAAAGGTGTTAATTTCCACTTTTTTTTAAAAGCGCACCATTCTTACAATTTAGCGGGGGAAAATAGATTTTTCGATGGTTCATTGTAGAGTTTGAAACCTCTACTTTAATGAGTTTTTGGTTTTTTGGAGATATCTTAATCAGGAGTGGCGCTGGAGTGCGGGAAAATTCGGTGTTTTAAAAAAAGATATCAACTTGGCGCTTCGTTGCAGCGGACATGTGCGGGCAAAAAAAAGATAAAAAAAGTTTTTATATAGTCGACGAGATATACTTTCATATGTAATATATTTTTCTTGTATATTATAAATATATTCGCCAAAACAGAAATGTTAAAAAAGTCTATTTTTTTGAGTAATCCATGAGAAAGACCCCTCAACAAGCACACCAATTTTCAGCTCGCTCTAAAGCCTCGAACTATTTTTTCAGAAAAAATTACTTCTAGGGGGTGGGTGGGGGGTGGCTTCCGGGGCACTTATGGGGTTGAAATTTTTTGTGTACTTTTCTAAGATCACTCTTAACAAACACACCAATTTGCAGCTCGCTCTAAAGCCTCTAACTATTTTTACAGAAAAAATTACATCTAGGGGGTGGGTGGGGGGTGGCTTCCGGGGCACTTATGGGGTTGAAATTTTTTGTGTACTTTTCTAAGATCACTCTTAACAAACACACCAATTTGCAGCTCGCTCTAAAGCCTCTAACTATTTTTTCAGAAAAAATTACTTCTAGGGGGTGGGTGGGGTGGCTTCCGGGGCACTTATGGGGCTGAAATTTTTTGTGTACTTTTCTAAGATCACTCTTAACAAACACACCAATTTGCAGCTCGCTCTAAAGCCTCTAACTATTTTTACAGAAAAAATTACATCTAGGGGGTGGGTGGGGGGTGGCTTCCGGGGCACTTATGGGGTTGAAATTTTTTGTGTACTTTTCTAAGATCACTCTTAACAAACATACCAATTTGCAGCTCGCTCTAAAGCCTCTAACTATTTTTTCAGAAAAAATTACTTCTAGGGGGTGGGTGGGGGTGGCTTCCGGGGCACTTATGGGGCTGAAATTTTTTGTGTACTTTTCTAAGATCACTCTTAACAAACACACCAATTTGCAGCTCGCTCTAAAGCCTCTAACTATTTTTACAGAAAAAATTACATCTAGGGGTGGGTGGGGGGTGGCTTCCGGGGCACTTATGGGGTTGAAATTTTTTGTGTACTTTTCTAAGATCACTCTTAACAAACACACCAATTTGCAGCTCGCTCTAAAGCCTCTAACTATTTTTACAGAAAAAATTACATCTAGGGGGTGGGTGGGGGTGGCTTCCGGGGCACTTATGGGGTTGAAATTTTTTGTGTACTTTTCTAAGATCACTCTTAACAAACACACCAATTTGCAGCTCGCTCTAAAGCCTCTAACTATTTTTTCAGAAAAAATTACTTCTAGGGGGTGGGTGGGGGGTGGCTTCCGGGGCACTTATGGGGTTGAAATTTTTTGTGTACTCTTCTAAGATCACTCTTAACAAACACACCAATTTGCAGCTCGCTCTAAAGCCTCTAACTATTTTTACAGAAAAAATTACATCTAGGGGGGTGGGGGGTGGCTTCCGGGGCACTTATGGGGTTGAAATTTTTTGTGTACTTTTCTAAGATCACTCTTAACAAACACACCAATTTGCAGCTCGCTCTAAAGCCTCTAACTATTTTTACCGAAAAAATTACATCTAGGGGGTGGGTGGGGGGTGGCTTCCGGGGCACTTATGGGGTTGAAATTTTTTGTGTACTTTTCTAAGATCACTCTTAACAAACACACCAATTTGCAGCTCGCTCTAAAGCCTCTAACTATTTTTACAGAAAAAATTACATCTAGGGGGTGGGTGGGGGGTGGCTTCCGGGGCACTTATGGGGTTGAAATTTTTTGTGTACTTTTCTAAGATCACTCTTAACAAACACACCAATTTGCAGCTCGCTCTAAAGCCTCTAACTATTTTTACAGAAAAAATTACATCTAGGGGGTGGGTGGGGGGTGGCTTCCGGGGCACTTATGGGGTTGAAATTTTTTGTGTACTTTTCTAAGATCACTCTTAACAAACACACCAATTTGCAGCTCGCTCTAAAGCCTCTAACTATTTTTACAGAAAAAATTACATCTAGGGGGTGGGTGGGGGGTGGCTTCCGGGGCACTTATGGGGTTGAAATTTTTTGTGTACTTTTCTAAGATCACTCTTAACAAACACACCAATTTGCAGCTCGCTCTAAAGCCTCTAACTAATTTTACAGAAAAAATTACATCTAGGGGGTGGGTGGGGGGTGGCTTCCGGGGCACTTATGGGGTTGAAATTTTTTGTGTACTTTTCTAAGATCACTCTTAACAAACACACCAATTTGCAGCTCGCTCTAAAGCCTCTAACTATTTTTTCAGAAAAAATTACTTCTAGGGGGTGGGTGGGGGCTGGCTTCCGGGGCACTTATGGGGCTGAAATTTTTTGTGTACTTTTCTAAGATCACTCTTAACAAACACACCAATTTGCAGCTCGCTCTAAAGCCTCTAACTATTTTTACAGAAAAAATTACATCTAGGGGGTGGGTGGGGGGTGGCTTCCGGGGCACTTATGGGGTTGAAATTTTTTGTGTACTTTTCTAAGATCACTCTTAACAAACACACCAATTTGCAGCTCGCTCTAAAGCCTCTAACTATTTTTACAGAAAAAATTACATCTAGGGGGTGGGTGGGGGCTGGCTTCCGGGGCACTTATGGGGTTGAAATTTTTTGTGTACTTTTCTAAGATCACTCTTAACAAACACACCAATTTGCAGCTCGCTCTAAAGCCTCTAACTATTTTTACAGAAAAAATTACATCTAGGGGGTGGGTGGGGGGTGGCTTCCGGGGCACTTATGGGGTTGAAATTTTTTGTGTACTTTTCTAAGATCACTCTTAACAAACACACCAATTTGCAGCTCGCTCTAAAGCCTCTAACTATTTTTACAGAAAAAATTACATCTAGGGGGTGGGTGGGGGGTGGCTTCCGGGGCACTTATGGGGTTGAAATTTTTTGTGTACTTTTCTAAGATCACTCTTAACAAACACACCAATTTGCAGCTCGCTCTAAAGCCTCTAACTATTTTTACAGAAAAAATTACATCTAGGGGGTGGGTGGGGGTGGCTTCCGGGGCACTTATGGGGCTGAAATTTTTTGTGTACTTTTCTAAGATCACTCTTAACAAACACACCAATTTGCAGCTCGCTCTAAAGCCTCTAACTATTTTTACAGAAAAAATTACATCTAGGGGGTGGGTGGGGGGTGGCTTCCGGGGCACTTATGGGGTTGAAATTTTTTGTGTACTTTTCTAAGATCACTCTTAACAAACACACCAATTTGCAGCTCGCTCTAAAGCCTCTAACTATTTTTTCAGAAAAAAATACTTCTAGGGGGTGGGTGGGGGGGTGGCTTCCGGGGCACTTATGGGGTTGAAATTTTTTGTGTACTTTTCTAAGATCACTCTTAACAAACACACCAATTTGCAGCTCGCTCTAAAGCCTCTAACTATTTTTTCAGAAAAAATTACTTCTAGGGGGTGGGTGGGGGGTGGCTTCCGGGGCACTTATGGGGCTGAAATTTTTTGTGTACTTTTCTAAGATCACTCTTAACAAACACACCAATTTGCAGCTCGCTCTAAAGCCTCTAACTATTTTTACAGAAAAAATTACTTCTAGGGGGTGGGTGGGGGGTGGGATGATTATTTAGGGTTAATAATTTAGGGTTGATAATTTTCGACCCCTCCAGTGTCATTCCGTTGTCAAAAAATAAATATTTACTTCGTTTTTAACGTCCAAACGTCCGATTCTAAATTTAATTTTTTTTTTCCGAAATCGTTCATTTGAACGTTCGGATCTTCAGGCACATGAGAACTCCTCAGACATTCACACACAATAATTCGTCTTAAGCTGAAATAAATTAAGCTTGAGACGAATTTCGACTTAAGACTGTTTATACGGAAGTTCGACTTATGCCGAAGTTCGACTTAAGCATAAACAAGGTATATGCAGGGAATCTTAAAAATGAAACAATATTGCTGTAAATTATAAATTTACGATCACATTTCAATTGGCCGGGGGTTGGTAGCATTGCCTTAGTTGTGCCCGGCTGTGTCTAGCTGTGTCGTTGATGGAACACTTCTGTGTCGGACACAGTGTAACAATGTGTCTACCTGTGGCTAAATGGTAGGCACCCATTGGTATTATATTGGTGCATATTTACTATTTATGAAAAAAAACAGCTGATTCAATTTTCCTTCCTTATCTGTTCTGCATACTTTATCGAAGAGGGAGAATCTGGCTTTGTCTCGCCGAGTTCACTATGTATGCGTTGAGTTGCGCTCAGTAATGACGTTCATGCACGCACACAACTAACGGGGGGAAAATTTTGTATGTAGATGAAAGACTTGTTATATCTAGACTTTGCAATGCACCAGGTGCACACGCAGCCTTGCGGAGCACTCAAAATATTGTTCGCGACACAACTTTGACACTTCGCGATCATAAGTGTCAAACTGAATTGCAATTTTCTGGCGAATCGAATGGTGATGCCAGTAAGAAGATATTTCACATTGTTGACTTATATTTCGCGATTTTTAAAAATTTGCCTCAGTAAAAGGAAAATAGATAGAAGGAGACAACAGGACAAAATAGGCGGGAACTGCAAAAATATCTCCATATATCAAGGTATATTGGAAGTACGCCAAAGGACATTTTTCTTCTGTAAAAAAGAGCAAAAAAATTAACAACTAAGGCGGGGTTTACATCTGAAATTTAGGAATTTTATTCACAAAAGTTCACTTTCTATCTGTTCTGAAGCTAATGTAAACTATTTTGAAACAAGAGATGAATTTTATTCGCGCAATTTTTATCAAATAAATTCCGGTGATACATGTAGAAAGTCAACTATATTTCTTATAAAATTCAGTGAACTTAATTCAGCAAAACTAGTTGCAATGTAAACCCCCTTGCTATATTATTTACTATCCGAAAAGTTCACAGAAATTCACGGAAGAGAATGAGACTGAATAAATTCATGAAACAGCCAAATTGCTTTGGGCTTTGCAGAATTTTACCTTTTGTATTGCAGAAATTGGAAGAAATTCACAAGTAGAACTGATTTCTACTTTTGAATATATTCACTTACGCGGGGTTTACATCTGCAATTTATTCGCGGAATTTATTACTGGAAGAAATCATTCATAGTTCAAAAGCGTTTACATCTCGACACAAAATTTATTCCTAGAACAAGAGCTCAAAAATATTCGTGAATAAATTCAATGAATATAAGTAGTTTACATTATAAATAAAATTCTATGTAAAAATTGCAGAAGCTTTTACATATAGCCAAAATGTTCTTGTGAATTTTGCAAGGAATAAAATTGAATGTGAATTTATAGATATTGCTGAAGGGTCAGTTATATACCATTATATGAATATATTCAACTTACGATTGCGTACATATGTACATAGACAGATGTTTCATTTATCATATTCAACCAAAAAAATTACACAGAAAAAATATAATTTATGAGACCATCCAAAAAAATGTCCGAGCAGAACGAATTTTTTTAAAAAAAACCAAAATGTGTCTGGACGGAAAATTGTATATTATAAGAAGGAATACGTTTGGAGTATTGCACCAATCGCCCATAAAAAATACCCATTTCCGAAAGGTAGTTTCTGTGCAATATCGGCACTTTAAGATACAGGAATCGCAGCAGATTCGCCCAAACCTTACGAATATCATTACCAAATAAATACTGGAAATTTCTATCAATCACTTTGGCGCTGAAATTGGGGCTAGTCAGGGTCAAAAGGCCAAACTTACTATTTAAGAGATATATTTTAGAAACCGTCTTATTATTTTTTCACAATCTGAACCCATTAAGTTTCTAACTTAAAATTTTGAAATTTAGTACAATGAAAATTTTAGAAGAAACTCTGAGGCAAAGACTGCGTTTATGTGCAGTGACCGAACCGGTCCAAAGTACCAAAAAAGGTCCAAAAACCCGCATAAACGAGGACAGGACCGAAAATGTGGGCTTTTTTGGACCTTTTTTGGTACTTTGGACCGGTTCGGTCCCTGCACATAAACGCGGTCATACTTTCCAGAAAATTGAAGGATGAAGGATATAAGTGTTATTCTTGATATTCTTTTTCATGGATATTTTAAGGTATTTTTTTTTTAAATTTGGTCTTTTCTTAAAATGAGGTTTAGTTCACTGTACTAGCCTGCGAAGGGACATATTTCAGAATTTTTAAAGGAGATCCAAAACCAAATTTAGCGAAATTTTCAAAGTGCTATAAATCATTTTTCTTTCCTCTGACCTTACGACTGTGTTAAATTTCAACTAAATCGTTGAAATGTGGTGATCCATTTTGATTTCAAATCTGATTAGTCGTGGAACAAAATAAAAAACAAAAAACGTTAAACGGTAGTACGAGTTTGTTTTTAAGTGAATTTATTCAAAAGTAGAAATCAGTTCTACTTGTGAATTTCTTCCAATTTCTGCAATACAAACGTAGAATTCTGCAAACACCAAAGCAATTTGGCTATTTCATGAATTTATTCAGTCTCATTCTCTTCCGTGAATTTCTGTGAACTTTTCGGATAGTGAATATATAGCAAGAGAGTTTACATTGCAACCAGTTTTTCTGAATTAAGTTCACTGAATTTTTTAAGAAATATAGTGAATTTTGTAAATGTATCGCCGGAATTTATTCCATAAAATTGCGCGAATAAAATTCATCTCTTGTTTCAAAATAGTTTACATTAGCTTTCAGAACTTCTTGCTCGATAGAAAGTGAACTTTTGTGAATAAAGCTCCTAACGGAAAATTCGCCAATAAATTGCAGATGTAAACCCCGCCTTAAAAGCGTTAACGATTTAACGTTTTTTGGTTTTTATTTTTTCCGCGACCAATCAGATTCGAAATCATAATGGGTCACCGATCTATTTTGTTAAAATTTTACATGCGAAGAAAAATGATTTATGGCCGGTGCTACACGTTCAACTTTTCATTCAACTTCAACACTTTTTCTTTTTCCCTTTCGCATGTTACATGCGAGCTGAAGAGAAAAAAGTGTTGAAGTAGAACGAAAAGTTGAACGTGTAGAGCCGGGCTATAGCATTTTGAAAATTTCGCTAAAATGAGCTTTGGAGGTTCTTTAATAATTAATACATAATGTTCCTTTGCATGCTAGAATAGCGAACTAAAATTAGATCTAATTTTATAGAAAAGACTTAAATTTTTTTTTTAAAAATACCACCTTAAAATATCTATGAAAAAGCATATGAAGAATAATCCTTTTATCCGCCATCCTTGAATATCCTGGAGAGTGTATCTGTGACTTTCTTTAAAAATTTTATATTTTAGTTTAGAGCTTGTACTATAAAGTAGGAAAAAATCTATATGTGAATTTTTTCTTGGTTTTGACTGGAATATACATATTGTGACCAAATATGGAATTTTTGCGATATCTTCAGGCAAAATTAATATCATTTAGGGCTTGCCGATTTCCCGTGCCCGTAAAGATTTGACTGTCTACTGTTTGGCAAAAGTGGTTGAGATTTTAATTGTTAATTTAGCAGTTTTTGTTTTTTGAAAGTCGAATTTTCAAAATGGGTCGTGAAAAGTGTTTAACGCACCTGGGACGAGCGAAAATGCAGGCCTTTAAAGAAGAAAACATTTCCAACCAATAAATCTCTAGCAGGATTGGAAGAAACTACCTATGAAACGATTTATGGGAAAAATAAAAAAAGGAAGATCATAAAATAGTACGTATACATGCGAAATTGAAGCCGGATTCAAGCCAGCTTGGATCTTAGAAAAATCCATGTATACGTAGATCGAATTCAAATAGGATCGAGCGGAATTCGATGAAAAAGCAAAACAACAGTAAAACGATACGAAAACTACAAATTGTAGGTTATGTTCATTGCTTTCCAATAGCGTTTGAATCCATTTAAACTTAATAGGCAGATTCTGGATCGTTCGATTTGGTCATGTATACGTGGTAAAAGGCAACAACATTAAGAGAATGACTCCAAACACTACGAGAGGCTTCCAATTCAGCAGAGAGCGCTCGCCACAACTGGAACTTCCGCAAGTGTAAGGACTGTGATATTCTTACTGCTGCGAGAGAAAACACCGTGTTGCTGGTAATACATTTATTTAATGGCTGCCCTTGTTTCCGGTCGTGCCTCATTTACAATGAAGTTAGTTACTAGTTACTCTAAAGATGAGTGCACAGACCACTAGCGGATATTATACTATGTACATTTATTTTACTTATTCTACACCTCCCCCTAAGTTTACTAACACAATATCAATTTACTTAATTCAGTTACACTACAATTTAACTTTTCCATTGACCTGTTTCATTGCAATTAAATACTTGTAATTTAATCTATTTTTTTTTATTTTATTTTTTTTTTCAATTTAATTAGTAATTCAGTTAATTCAATATAAATCCTATTATTATTTCAATTTAATTTATAATTCAGTTAATTCAATATAAATCCTATTATTTACTCTGCTCTTCTCTCTCTCTCTCCCACAGCTTCAAATGCAATTTGCCTCTATCCTTTTCTAAGGTCTCTGGAATTTCTTCGTAATACAGTACCGTCGTTCCGTTCAATCAGATAAGATCGTGGTGCGCTATGCTTGCATTTTATTGTCGCTTTTTCCCACAGTTTGCCATTCCTGAACCAGATTGAATCATTATCAGCGAAATCTGCCTTTCTTCTTGTACCATGATCATAATACCACTTTTGTTTACGTTGGTTTCCTTTCAAAGTGTTACGCACGTTTTCATTATCCTGAGTACAAAATAGTTTGATATGTCCTGGTATGTGAGACCTAGTTTTCCGTCCCAAAAGCAATTCGGCAGGTGATTTATTTATGTCTTTTATTGGAGTATTTCTGTAATCCAAGAGTGCTGACCACCATTCTCTTTTATTATCGTTGCATTTTCTTAATAAACGTTTCATTGTTCGCACCGTTCTTTCAGCTAATCCGTTCGATTGGGGATACAGTGGGCTGCTTGTGGTCAATTTGATGTCATGTTTATTCAAAAATTGTTTAAACAAGGATGATGCAAAGGGCATGTTATCTGCAACAATTTCTCTAGGTATGCCGTGGTTGGAGAAGATATTTTGAAGTTTTCTTATTATTTCATCAGCGGTTTTGTTTTTATTTAAGGGAACTATTTTAGGGTATTTAGAGTAATAATCAATAATAATAAGATAATTTTTCTTTGCTAATTCCATTATATCCATAGCTATTTTTTCAAATGGATATGAGGGAACTTCATGTGATAGCATTGGTTCTTTTCTCTCTGAGTGCCTATATTTTTGACACACTTCACATTTAGCAACTACACTCTCTATATCTTGGTTCATGTTGGGCCAATATACCAGGCTCTTTGCTCTTCTTTTCGTAAGTTCTATGCCTTGGTGCGATTGATGGAGTATATCTAAAATTTCCTTTCTCAGGTTGTTCGGTACAATGATCCTATCATTTAAATACACTAATCCATCATCTAAATACAAATTTTCTGCAAATTTCCAATAATGTCGAATGTTTTGTTTGAGTTTATTTTTTGTATAAGGCCATCCTTCTTGGAGTACCAGTATCAATTCCTTGAGAACCTCATCTTTTCCAGTTTCTTGTTTAAATCTTTCTTTCCTAGCATCACTAATGTTTATAGTATGTACAAGTTCATTTAATTCTTCTATTTCTGAATGCGCTTCCGACTCGTCATAGTTCCGCGATAATATGTCAGCTATAAATAGGTATTTCCCAGGAATATATTCTAATGTCAAAGACTGGCTTCTCATCCTGCATAAGACAACATCCAAGACCAAATTTCGACGCATCTGTTTGTAGTGTGATCTCTTTCTTTGGGTCAAATACTTGAAGGGTTGGTGCTTGGATAATAGCTTGTTTGATTTTCTTTAAGCATTTTGTGTGATTTTGTAGCCAGTTGAATATTATGTTCTTTTTCAGCAATTCACGAAGAGGTTGACACAATTCTGCTAAATTTGGAATAAATTTTCTTAGATAATTTATCATACCTAAACACTTTTGCAATTCTTTTTTGTTTGCACAATCTTTAATATTGTTTATAACTTCAACCCGTTTTGGGTCTACTGAAATCCCATCAGCTGAAATAATGTGACCTAAATAGTTAACCCTATTTACTTTATATTGTAATTTTTCTTTATTGAATTTCACATTCTTTTCGATAGCTCTTTCCATCACTGATTTTAAAATCTCATCATGCTCACTCTCACTTTCGGCAGCTATTAGTAAATCATCGATATATGTTATTACCCCCGGAATATTTGCAAAATTTCGTTCATTGATTTTTTGGAATATCTCTGGAGCTGTTTTTATTCCAAATGGAAGCCTTTTAAATTTAAAGCATCCAAGTGGTGTAGAAAATGTACACAATTTACTCGAGCTATCATCAAGTTGCGCTTTCCAATATCCCTCTTTAAGATCAAGAACCGTAAAGATCATTTTATTCGCTAATTTTGCTGCTATTTCCTCAAACGAAGGAATATGATATTTTTCTTCTTTTATAACTTCATTTAAATATTTTGGATCTAAACACACACGAATGCTTTTATTAGGTTTTTCCACGAGAATTATATTTGAAATCCAATCTGACGGCTCTTCTACCTTTTCAAGTATTTGTCTTTTGCATAAGTCATTTAATGTTTCCTTCACCGCTACCTGGAATGTAATTGGGATTCGTCTAGCCGGCTTACTCACTGGAGTTGCACCCTCCTTCAATACAATTTTATATTTTTCCTGAAATTTCCCAAGGCCCTCAAATGCGCTTTCATATTTTGCTAAAAACTTTCCTTTTTCAGTTTTAGTAATTGTCTCTACACGTTTAATTAAATTTAATTTTATACACGCTTGCAATCCTAATATGGGGACAGCAGCATCCACAATAAAATATTTCTGGAGCGATATAGTATTTGCAAATATACATTTCGATTCCACTTCCCCTGTTGTATTTATTTTATGACCACCATAAGCCCGCAGCTTAGTTTTTGTATTAATTATTTTACTTCTACTAAAATATTTTACGAATTTCTTAGGTAAAACATTTGCTTCCGCACCTGTATCCAACTTAAATTTGATCATTACATCTTCGACCCGAATCATTTGAGTGCAGGAATTTGTTTTGCTATCACTGTCGTCACCTATTATATCTATATAAAAATTTGCTTCATTACTCACATTTTCTCTAGTTGATATTGTTTTTATTTCTTTTGTTGTTTTTCTGCCGCTGCAAACGATAGCAAAGTGGTTTTTTCTCCTGCAATTTTTGCATTGTTTTCCATATGCAGGGCATTTGGCCTTTTCATGGTTATACCCACAAAATTTGCATTTATTTTGGTTGAACCTAAAATCTTTAGAATTTTTATTATAATTTTTTCCACTTTGATTATTTTGATTAGAACGATACTTATTTTCCGTCTTTCTTGTAACTCCTGGCTTAATTTCAAATACTTGACTTTGATGGGCTTCTCGTACCATTTCCGTTGCTTGCTTTTTTGATGCCTCTGCTGCTTTCGCCATATCAACCGCTTTTTTGAGATCCAAGTCCTCGACTTCTAAAAGACGCTTTTGGAGCTGTTTATCCAACGCACCAAATACAATTCGGTCGCGCAACATTCTGTTTTCCATGGCTTGGAAAGCACATTTCCGAACTGATTTCTTCAAGTCCATGTAGAATGAATCGAAGGGCTCATCTACTTCTTGGTTCCTACTATGGAAGAGAAATGTTTCGTAGACCACATTCTTTTTGGCCTCGCAGAATTTTCCAAATGCACTCATCGCTTCCTGATATGACGATTTCTGCTGCTGTGTTAGGTTAAACGACTGGAAGAGTTCTACAGCTTCTGGACCTACGGTGTTTAGCAAAATCGCTACTTTCACCTCCTCGGGTTTCTTATTAATCTCTGCAGCAATCGCAAAAATTTCAAAATTTTGCTTAAAAATCCTTTAATTTTCTGAGACATTTCCTTCTAGGATTAATTTGTCCACTTTTTTAACATAATCCATGATTTTGTGTTTCGTGATGGTGATAAACCTGGTTTTGGGTGGTCTTCCACGTGGCTTCTTTTCTATCACTTTTTTCTCACTCTTCGCTATGCCCATATATTGTGGTGCTTTATTTCTTTATTTCTGTTTAATACTCCGAGCAAATTTTTCTTTTTTTTATGTAATTGAATTTTTCGTTTCAAACCGGCTGCGCCATGTGATATTCTTACTACTGCGAGAGAAAACACCGTGTTGCTGCTAATACATTTATTTAATGGCTGCCCTTGTTTCCGGTCGTGCCTCATTTACAATGAAGTTAGTTACTAGTTACTCTAAAGATGAGTGCACAGAACACTAGCGGATATTATACTATGTACATTTATTTTACTTATTCTACAAGGACTGTACAAATGATACTGAAGTCCTCACCACATCTTAAAAGGTCGCGGCTGCGAAGGAAACCTATCCTCACCGCTAGACCACCGAGAAAACTGTCTTGCATTCACACCGAATCACATGTTCTGGAAGTCCGAATGGTAAAAAGTAATTTTTTCGAATGAAAAACGGGTTTCTTTCGATGTCCAAAAGACGTTCGACCGTGATCTACCATAATTTGGGGAACAATTACATTCAATAGACAGACCGACCTGGAAAATATAGGTAAAGCCAGACTGGCTTAAAGCATTAAGGACTTCTGGAACGAACAAATCCAAAGATCGATTAAACCATAAACGGAGGAGATTGGATATTCCAACAAGATCATGTCCCTATTCACACGGCTAGTTTGTGGAACAAGATGATAGAGCTCTGCACTGGCCCTCGCTATCACCGGACCTTAACATAATTTAAAACTTATAGGGATCGCGAAATGTTGATGAATATGGAAGGCAATTCCAAAATAAAACCGACTTGCCCGCCAGGATAAAGAGTGGAGCAAAAAACCGCACTTGCTACTTAAGGAACTATACAAATCTATGTAGGAAATGTAGATTATTTATAATAAAAAAATACTGTAAAGAATCATTAAATTCGCATTTCCATAGGATCTTCTTTCAAGAGCTTGGACATAATTTGTTGGAATGCTCCACACTTATCCTTTTTTAAAATCCAATTTTCACCCAAAACACGTTTTGGGTTTTTTATTCTCGACTTCGTTCATCTCGGAAGTTAATAAAAATATAGCAGCTGCCGGTATTTTTTGTATGGTCCATTATAAATATTTTTTCTAAGTAAGTAAAAATCACATGTGAAAAGCACGAAATTTTATATGAAAATGATGAATGAGTATGTACGTACACTTTCGTAAGTTGAATATATTCGATTAATAGTGTAAACTGATTGTACAGTAGCATGTATAAATTCACATTGAATTTTATTCCTTGCAAAATCCACAAGAACATTTTCGCTATTATGTAAACGCTTTTCCAATTTTTACATAGAATTTTATTTATAGTGTAAACTATTCTGAATTATATTTAGTGAATTTATTCACGAATATTTTTTAGCTCTTGTTCTACAAATAAATGTACGTAATTTTGTGGCGAGATGTAAACGCTTTTGAACTATGAAAGCTTTATTCCAGTAATAAATTCGGCGAATAAATTGCAGATGTAAACCCGCCTAAGACATCGATCAAGTTCTTCAGACATCAAGGCGGACCAGCAAGGATTTGCAGTACAACAAAAGGTATGAATTAACGGAAGAACAAGGCACGTTAGTAAATTAGTGACATCGTGCCACAATAATACTAATAGCAAAATTTGCGGCATACACATGTCAGTTAATGATATCGTGCCAATTAAATCGAATTTCTTCCAGATCTGTCAGGAGTGATAACAAGTGTAATATTTATTGAAGAAAGGTCCTGCAAATAATTGGTTATTACATTTAAGTTTTGTCTTAAATTATGTTCAGATTTGAATTTATTGTAATAAATAAATGAATTAAATTTTCATTTTGGGTTTTCTAGTTTTGATAAAATCTTGAGATTTTTTAAGAGGTAAATTGATTGTATATCCTTCTTCAATGAACAGGAAATAACATTAATGGTGAATAGGCACAACCTTGTTTCACTGCGGTTTTCATTGTTATGAGATCGGTTAACTTTCCATTATGAATTCAATATTTTGAGCGCTGTTTCATCGTATAGAATTTTATATTTTGTATTAGTTTTGCTGGTACATACCTACTTTATTTTGTATTTTCATCTTCTTCACACGGATTATTTGTATTGTTTAGACTTGCAGTTAGTGTTATGCGGGGCTTACATCTGCAATTTATTCGTGAATTTTCTTCTAGGAATTTTATTCATAAAAGTTCACCTTCTGTTGTGCAAGAACTTCTGAACGCCAATGTAATAAACTATTGTGAACAAGAGATGAACTTTATTCATGCCATTTTTACCGAATAAATCCTGGTGGTATGATACCTACATGTAGAAAGATCACTATATTTCTTAAATAATTCAGTGAACTAATTCAGCAAAACTAGTTGCAATCTAAACCCCCTTGCTATATATTCACTATCCGAAAGGCGTTCACGGAAAAGCGTGCGACTGAATAAATTCATAAAACTGACAAAGGGCTTTGGGGTTTGTACAATTTGAAGCTTGTATTGTAGAAATTGGAAGAATTCATAAGTAGAACTGATTTATACTCAGGGCCGTATAGCACCAAGGGGGCGACGCGTTTTTATCATATATATGAAATCTAGATACTAGAAGGAAAAAAATTAAACGACAATGAAAAATAAAAGCAATAAAGAAAACTATTTGTACAGTATATTCTGCTTTCAAGGTTTATTTTTTTTAAACAACAACATTTAATCTTTTTTTTAAAATAATTGTACTTTGTGATTTTTTAGTACATTGAGTCTTAAAATAACCGTGTCCAACACTACTGGACACGACTGGGTAGGAGTCGATTATTAAATGGGATAGTAAGAGGTACCTTCCTCTTTTTGATGTGAAACATCTTTGCGCGCGTTGTGAGTAATTCTTCAAGGTCGGGAACATTTTCTGGGAACGCTTTATGGGAACGCTTCGACGGAAGATCTGTATTAAGGAAGACAAAATAAGACGGAGATTTTAAAAAAAAATAGTAGCACCAAAGAAAAGTGAAAATAATTACAATTTGCTGCCTGGCCAGAAATTCCATAAATAAAGACGTCCCTTACACGTTATAAACTTTATTTATTTTAAAATAAACTTAATTGTTGTGATCTTCCGTTATATATACTTTTGTTTTAGAGGAACTTAGAACTTTAGTGTTTGATCTTGTCCAGCAGCTGGTTATTCAGAAAGTGGTTCCTTTTTTATCGGCATGAAGCCGATAACAGCATCTCCTTCTTCTGGTGTGTGTGGGTGGTCGTTCCCTCCTCTTATCAGGAGAAGAGGTTAAAAAGTGCAGTGGCGTCGATCTTGAACAGGTAGAGTGGTTGCCTTACGACGTTGATATTCCAAATAGTCGTGGGTTCAATTCTTGATCGCGGCATTTGAATTTTATTACTTATATTTCAAAGCTTTTATTTCAAATTTTTTCAAAAAGGTATAATAAAACAAGAAGTGCGCTATTTTTGCATAAGAGTTTAAGAGGACGTAAAAAGACTTTTTTTATTAAATTGCACAAAATATTACTGAGACAGTAAAGGGGGATGCCAGAAAATGTATGGGCTTTGGTACCCACTCCAATAGCTATGTGTAGCAACTAAAAAAACAAAAACAAAAAATAACCAAACGACCAAAATCAAACGAACTTTTTCGCAAATTAAAAAAAAGACCTAAAAAAGATTGATTGATCTATACTCTTTCTATTATGTTTTGATTTGCAAACTCTAGTGCAGTAAAAAGGGCCAAAAAATGAAGAGATAGGTATAGTGTGGATACAGCAAGGTTATGATTTTATCCTGTTTGGGATATCACCAGGAGCAGGGTTACCATTTTTTATTTTTGAAATACCAGACATTTAACTACAAAATGCCTGATTTTATAGTAAAAAGCCTGACAAAAGGAAAAAAGAATTAAAATCTCAATTATAAAAAAGCCTGACAACAACTAAAGCCTGCCCTGAGCCTGACATAGCTATAAAATGCCTAACATGTCAGGCGAAATCCTGACAAATGGTAACCCTAACCAGGAGTATATTCTTAAGTTTTGGACCTCGAAAAACTTGTGCTACTTTTTTTATAAACAAATAAGTTTTTTTACCACATTTTTCGAGCTTAAAATGTGAATTAATCCGCTTCTATAAGTCGGATCAGGGCAAACTAAATACCAGTCTCTTGTTATAATAGCCAAAATCAACATTCTTTTTTTTTAAATTAAAGGTCCCAGAATTCTCTACCAGATCTGACGAAATGCTTTTTTTACTGCACTACTCTGAAGTTAGCTGCACTCACAAGAAAGGGCGCGTCTTCATCAAAAACATATTAGGGTACGTTTTCGTAGGGCGCGCTTGTATTTAATCCACCAGAAAATTCGATTAGTTTTTTCGTTTTGTTTTTTAGTAGTACACATTTTTTTCCGCCACTTTTAATTCCGTGACCCCCCCAAAAACAAATTCTAGATCCGCGCCTGCATATAGTATGGATAATTCGCGTGACAATGCAATCTGACTTATTGCTCTAGCCAGTATATGGGAACAACCTACACCTTTCGAAATCACACTCGGATTAGTTAGTTATTGGTAAAATTTAGAAGTATAACTTATAGTTGAATGTAAAAAAGCGTGGGGCGTTAACGAAAGGTATTAATAAAATAAGAATATAGGTAAAGAACGCAGAAAAAAACTTGTCAAAATAGCAAAATTACTATTTTTTTTAGTAAAATAGGGCATCAACAATAACAATTCTATTCACTATATGGATGAAGAAACAGTGTTTTCTTAAATAATTGAAAATGTATTCTTAAAACCATTTGTATGTAATGTACTTAAGTCTTTCTTAAAATTAAAATTTTGAAATACGTTTGAACAATGATACCAAAAAAGTACAAACCCAAAATTGTTAGTGGAATGTTTTTTCCATTTACCTCTTGTGATGTTTTCTTTCAAATATTTAAAAAAGAGGTTGCCAATGTCAGGTATCGATCCCACGACCCCCTACAGTCCTACATCTCACCTTTAGCTTACAGTGGTTGATCTCGGTAAATATAGTCGTCTGATTTGATTTATAGGCCTTTGAAAGCGATGGACTAAATATATTTCTATGAATAAATTAAAAATATGAAAATCAAATATCTCTATTTTGTTGCACAATAATGCTAACTAATTTTTGTTCGTTTGAATCATATATTTTATATTATCGTGTCATTAGAGCAAATATGATCAGACTGGGTATCCCCAAATACCTCGTGCACATATTGATAGATTTCCTAACAGGCAAGACGCTGCACTGTGACTCCGATAATATAGAGATCCCATGTAGAAGAGGACGCAAATCTAGCAATAGCTGCAGATCTTTTTGATCCACAAACCTCGACAAATATGGAGGTCACAAGATGAGTGGTACCGGAAAATTCCCACAATGTACATTGGAACCGGGGGAATAAGACCGAGTCTGATGACCATAGGCATACCCAGCAGACCATGGGAAGGTGCCCTCATTGCCCCGCCGGGCTACGAAAATTCTGTTGATTCTGAGCTCAAGGACTAACGAAAGGTTTTGTCCGACGAACGGTTTTGTTTTGAAATTTTGTTTCCGCACTTAATAAAACAAATGGGGTGCGACTAAAGGGTCAGTTCACGACTGGCAGGCCCATTAGTTAGTTTGCTTGTACGACCACAGTACACAAGTATCCAGTGGCGGATTTAGGGGGGGCTATAGGGGCTTCAGCCCAGGGCGGCAAATTTTTAGGGGCGGCAAATTTTCAAAACATTTTTTTATATTTTAACCGGACAACGTATATATGAGAACGAATGATAATTTGAAACCACATGTCATAAAGAAGGTAGTAATCAGAGACTATTTACTGTACACATTTAATCCCAATCCTTTACGATATCCTTCCTAAACCAACCGTCGTGCGTAATATATTCGTCTGGAGAGCGATGTGTCAGATGGGTCTAAAGGCCCCAATACACGAGCGCTCCATTATGGCGACACTACAATGGGTGGTGTGAATAAGAACTGAGTGCAAGTGTTCACTCCATTTTTTTGAGTGAACACTTATTTTGGCGTGAATAAAAATAACCTTCGTTAGGTTTCGTTAAGTACTTCACTCTGTCATTTCTCCATCTAGAGTGAACACTTCATTTTGATGTGAATAAAACAAAGTTTTAACGTTTGCCTGTGAGTGAACACTTGTAAAATTTGAGGCTGGTTGCGAGGACCTTTTTCATTCATTTTAATAAAATAAATTAAAAAAACTTTTAAAATAAATAACTTTTATAAATGAAATGCACTAAAAAGTAAAAAATTATTTTTTCTTTGGCAGTGATAGGTATACACACGAAAAGTTTCATGGCAAAATAAGAAGTTTAATGTGTATTAACAATTTTAAAATTATATTCTCGTTTGACTTTAAATGTTTGAACTCTTATCAATGAATGGTGTAAATTTACAGCATTTCAAGTGCATTATTAAAAGTTTGGGCATGAGTTGCAGTTAGACAATTGTGATTATAGTTATGGATGTCCAAACTTTTATTAATGCATTTGAAAAGCTGTAAATTTACACAATTCATTGATAAGAGATCAAACATTTAAAGTCAAACGAGAATATAATTTTAAAATTGTTAATACATATTAACCTTTAAGGTAAGCCTGAGTTCTGGAATTTCTTATTTTGCAATGAAACTTTTCTTGTGTATACCTATCACTGCCAAAGAAAAAAAATATTTTTTACTTTTTAGTCACAACTATAATTACAAACTAAATTTTTAAATTAATCCATTTTAAAAAGCAGCAGGTAAGTTTCTCATGCGATCCGGTTTTATATTTTCAATTTTCAATCCGTTTAAAGATCTTAATCTACTCAGCATTAGATAAATGCTTGACCTCGCAACAAAACCACCTTTTGCCCAAACTAAATTCCGCAAAGGTAAATTTTTCCCACAGAGCCTCATTTAGCCTTAAATAAATTTTCCCAAAGTAAAACTCCTAAATACATCCACGTTTACTAGCCTACTAATTTCACAAAAATGACGTTCCCCTTTAATCCCAAACTTTCCCATGAGTGAACTAAAATTTCCCATGAGTGAAGAGTATTTGAATGAGAGATTTTTTATTCACACTAAATCGAGTGTTCACTTTTAACGAATCACTCCACTCAGGAGTGTTCCCTTTAAGTGTACACTTAGTTTTTATTCACTCCACCCAATGTTGCCAGTCCATTGGATCCGGTCCAAAATTAGGGCACACACACGATAGCGCCTGAGCCAGTCAGCCGATTGCAGTCGGCTAGACGAGCACAGTACTTAAATTTTGTTTTCACAAAGGTTGCATCTCCCTCCGACAAAGTGATAATGGTTACAAATGAATTTTATTGTTTTATTGCCCTCATAAATGAGCACATCGGAATAGAAAAATACCGCAAAAAAACAAAATACCGAAAAAATATCATTATATCTATATCATTAATATATATCTATAAAACTATTATCTCTGTTTTTTCATTTCCGAAATCAATATAAGTTATTGTAAAATATAACATTAGGAATATTATTTATTGTAAATGATTGTTGTTGATGGTGAGTTTATGTTTTTAAGGAATTACTGCTGACATTTTCCGTCACTGATAGAGAAAAACGTTGAAGACGAAGTGAGATTCCAGACCCTGAAATGTAATAAAAATTGTTTATCTTTAACCCTAGATAGCTAATGTTCGTCAAAATGACGAACATCCAATAAATATCTCCCTCTCCCTTTCTAAATTTGTGCTATTTATGATTTGTGATTTATTAATAAAAACTGAAATAAATATTATGTTTTTCAGTTATTATCTTTTACTTATATCCTAGATGTCCTACTAATACAACAAACCTGATGAAAAATCACAAAATTTCACTAAAATTCACATTTAAAAATTTGTCGTAAAAAAGTCGAATGGTTAGCTTTTATGATGACTTCAGGAACGTTAGCTATCTAGGGTTAATCGGTGATGGGAAATGCCCGTTATAACTCTTAAATAACAAAAATAATATTTATTCAACCTAAGTTTAAATTTAGTTTTCACGTTTTTCGCGATAGGCTAGTATTTGTGTGGTATTGTTGTTAGCAGTGATTATAAAAACCTGGTTGATGGATGATGTGAGAGCGGTGGTGGGGCGGCAGATCTCTTCCAGCCCTTAGGCGGGAATTGTGTAAATCCGCCCCTGCAAGTATCACGTATTCCAAAATCATCTACAAATACGATAAGAAGCTTTCGAAATCATCATTGCAATGCGTCCAACTGTTGCACCCGCGATAATGGAATCTCCCTTCCTTGAATATTTCTCTAAGGTAAGATTACGGTCATCAAGCAAGGCAATATGTGTCATCAGCATATCCTGCCAACTGTTTTGATTTGTAAGGCAGGGTTGCGTTCGCGTCAATGTTTACTTTGCGAACTACTTCTTCTAGGCATAGATTAAATAGCATGGGTGCCAACCCGCCGCTCTACTTTAAGCCTTTCTTAAATGGGAAGGACTCTGCCAGTTCTCCTTGTATTTTAACTAGACACCTTGTATTTGCCATAGTAATTTTCGTTAATTTCATTTCTTTAGGGGGATGTTTAGGTCCCACATTGTCGCATACCTGTTTTTCCTGTCGACGCTGTCGTATATTTGTATGAAGGATAAGTATGAAAAGTTCATACACCTCAGTGTTGCATTCCCAGCATTTTCGAAGACCCTACAGAGCAAATAGTTGGTTCATTGTTGACCTATTTCTTATAAATTCAGCTTGGTATTCACTAATTGCTGCTTCAACATAAGGTTCCAGTAGGGCTCTAAATATGTTTGTGATTAGTTATATACTGTGCTTAAAAGAAATATGCCTAGTTTGCACATTTGAATTTATCCCCTTTCTTGTGTATTAGGCACTACGTGTTTTGTTTTGTGCAATGAAGTTGTTAAAAAATTGTCTTTCCTTCTACGTACAAATGTTTTTTACTGTTCTTCTCCTTTCCTCGTATTTCAATTTCTTTCTCTTCGTCGGTCTTTCTATATTATATTTTATATTCTTATATCTGGCCTCTACAGCTGCTTTATATTCCTTCTCGTCTAGCTCTGCCTGTGCGTTTGTAACTTACAGTTTCCTTTGTTACATCTATCAATATTGCCTTCAGTTTCATCATTTCTCCCTCGACTGTATCTGCGTTATTTATGTTTGGATATTTGGGGTTGCCTGATATCACTCTCTTCTTTTTACTTGAGTGGACAACCGACATCTGAATTGAAATACATAGATATATTTCCCTAATGTTGGTTCTCTAGGCTAGAACACCAGCCTTTGCATTTGACGTCTTGCGAGCGCCGTCTTTTAGTGTAAGTGAATCAGTTAATTAGATATAATTTATTAGTCCGCTCAAATTAGGAAAAATTAAAGAAATTTTTCCCACAGCTAAGAGACCAAGGTGCTAAGTGACGGATTTGGGTTGTCTAAACATGATTTTTACAACCCGCAGTTCTAATAAAGGGTGCGTTTTGAGAAATATATGAATTTTAGTGTTTTTTCGCCTTTTTCTCTATTTTGAGGAGAAACTATGCATTTTGGTGAAAATATCAAAAGAGCAAAGCAAATTTCCTACAAATTTTGTCTGTTTACTGTTTTTTCGTATAGTAATCATAGTTTCGCCGCTGTGAGAAAAATTTCGAAAATCAGCGATTTTTTGATTAAATCGAGCGGACTATATATTAATACATTTTTTATTGGACTTTTGAAAGTACAATTGACTCGAATTTTACTCCCGAGAGCTATAGCTCGCTTATCAATACTCGGAGTGAGTATCAGGGAATGAATGAATTAATACACAATTATTACTTCTATTTATAGTCCTAAATTATCCTACTTAGCTTACAAAATCTAACCTAGGAAAGGATTATGCCATTTGAAAACCACTTGTAGTACAGTACTTTATAAATGCTTACTATAACCCGCACTCTATTCCATTTATAATAAAACTTACTTGTACTACAGTGTTTTTTTATATTAGGATATTACATATACACTTCAGAATCTAGCTTTTACTTGGAAGTGGGCACCTCCACAGGACCTTTCTTGTAGGATACTGAAACCAGGAATATTCTGAAAAGTACCGTCTTATATTTTATCCCATTGCAGTGCAGTTTATATGGTCTTGTTTAAGGCATTTTATTTTTATTTGATATTATAGCGATCGGTATGAAAAAAATAATTCCAAACTTATTGCATGTGTTTTTTATTCATCCATTTAAATTTTTGTACACCAAACACATACATACACAATCTAATCAACATTTAATAACGTATTTTTTTCTTTTATAATTGCTATATCGAAATTAAAAAGATAAATTTTTGCCAAAGAAACTTCCATAATCCACAGAACGAAATTTAATGCAATTATAAAACTTAATTTTCTGTATAGTCCATAAATGTGTATTAGCAGCAAAGCAAACAAACAATCCTGGATTGAAAAACACAAAACCTATTTTTTTGTTATTTTCATTACATTTTAAGTGGTCTCGAATGATTTTTATGGGCACATTATATTATCCGTCATTAAAGTCATCATCAGACCGAATCAACTCTTATATTTTTACTAATGTGCACGCACTACAGTAATTTTATTAACCAGATTAAACAGATTAATAAAGTTTACTTCGGATCTAATTCTTTTTTTGGGAAAAAGTAGATAGTACAAAAAAAATGATTTGCATCACAAGAATCGAGTGAGTGTGGCAATGATAATAACAACAACATTTGCCAGATGATATCCACCGAGCATCACTCGAAAGTCTACACAAATTTAATTTGTCCAGGAAAATGGTGTGGTAATGGGTGGAATTGTTGAAAAATTATTGTCCTACTAAATACTGGCTCCAATTGAAGCATATTCGTCATGCAGCCATGATTTTCAGTAGCTTCATGACTTTATTACGTCTCCGCCTCTTTGTATTATATATTTTTTGTTAGCACTATCGCAGTCCGGGAATAGGGGTTTGGGTAAGTTTTACCTCTAATCTCTTACCCAGATAAAGTCATCAAAGCTATTATGTCAATTAAAAACCGATTCTTGGTGGGTTTTCATTTACATTTTCGGGGCGCTCTTTTATGTGACTCTATTAATACACGACAGCATTGTCATATCAGGATTTTCGATCTTAACCGTGCGGGATCCCGTCCAAATTAAAATTTTCAAAAAACTAAAATAAAAACAGCAAGAAAAAAACATTGAACAAATTTTGGGGTAGGGTCATTGTTTTCTAGTATTTTAGGGGGCCTATTAGAAGTGAAACTTATAAGTAAAAAAACCTTGGGAGGTGTGGTTAGGCCATGAAATCAGATTGTAGGATCTAGTTTAGAGATCGTGTAGCTATTTTGTCTGGTAAAAATTAACAGGTTTTTGGGGATAATTTGCTTTGTTTGTGTAAAATGAAATCAGCACCTAAATTTGGACTTAAGTCAGTTTACTAATGGCAATGCAATTAAGGTCCCCAACAACTTTCCGAATTAGAAAAAAATTTTTGGACAAAACTTAGAATTAAAATACTATTAAATAGACAAAATCCCACCACCACCTCCGCGACTGACTGATTCTCCATTTAGATCAGTTCGTAGTATCCCTACCTGATTTAAATAAAACAAAACAAAAATATACGGACTATAAAATTCTTCCGTTTTTTTTCGGCATAAAAATCCCCTCTTAGTAATTACATTAAGCGTTACATGATACTTTTGTAATAATTTTTATTGTCTTATTTGTGTGTTTGTTCATTAACACACAGTCGTACAATATAAATCGCTAATTCAGGCAGGTATCAAGCAACGTAATTTTCCAGTTGGCTGCGCTTTCCTAGATTCTGAACATCTATTATTATCTGATCGGTGATCGTGGGCCAGTTACCCTTTCTTCTATATCCCTCTCTCATTCTCTTCTACACTTTTATTTATTATTACAATTATGTGATCTCACTTGAGAAGGTGCTGCAACGGGGGAAAGAATGCTTTAGTTGATTCTTAGGTTTTCATTTTTTCGGCGGGGTGGTCTGCGACGTGTTTTTAGTATTGAAGATCGTTATCAATTCTACATTTCTTGTTAACAATTATTGCACTTTTTGTGCTATATTATTTTCGATTAAATTTTTGGGAAAAAATCCCTCAAATTGCGTATTTGAGTTAGCAAATATGGAGTTAATGTTTGCAAGATGATCCAGAATGTGCTTCCGTTCATACTTTGGATGTGTGTTAAATTCTGTCGGTAGTGAAGAAGGTAAGCAGATCGACTGTTTTGTAATGTAATTATCACGGGTTAATTTTTTAATTTTTATTAAACCAATTTTTTTTAAATATATTAAGGGGTTGCTCTGATTTTTGAGGCAAAAAATTGACTATTTTTGGAATTATTTTTCAGAAAACGCTTATTATTTTTTAATACAAAACTTTTTACAAAGTATTAAGCAACTCTTAGAGATCACAAAAAAAATTTTTTTTTTGCCTTGAAAAATAAATATGCAGCACGCGCTGAAGTTGACACCTCAAAAATAACATGACAAACGGTTCCAGCGATAGCTCCGTCCCCACTGGTCCGAATCATAAAAATCAAAAACGGTCTTGTTAGAAATTATATCCTTTAGTCAGCTAATGTCGATATTAATCAAAATTCCAACAAAAAAAAATTCCTCGCGTATTTTAGTGAAAAGAATAAAAAAATGCCACTTTTTCGGCCCAAAACAGGTAAAAAAGGGGGGATAAAATATACATAACAAGCTTTTGAAAAAAAAATTGTACATTAGCTGACTTGCTAACATTATTTTCGACAAATTGCCGTAAAATTTAAGTCAATATGTTAAGGGGACATAGCACCTACAAATTTTCAAAAAATCTAAAATTTTGTTTTGATAGAATTTGTTAGAATAAACCTTTACGAAATATTTTTTAATAATATAAATAAAAGTGAAAGGCATCGTAGATTGAATTTTGGTAAGGTTTTTTTAAAAAAAATGTTGTATTTTAACTTGAACGCGATTTTCTTAAAACAACGTGTTTCAAGTTTAAGAAAAGGCAAGGCAAGATTAAGAAAAAAATATTTATTCAATCGTTCTAAAATTTTAACACGTTAATCTACACATGTTAATGTACAAAATGAACTACGGATGAAAAAATCGGCGTACAATTTTTTGAGTAACAGGATGTTTTCGATGGCAAAAAAATTTGATTTTTGAAAAAATGCCGCCATTTTGTTATTTTTCAACCAAATTTTTTTCTTTTTAGTTCATTTTATAGCGGCTTTGATGCTGATTAAAACCCCTCTTTTGTTTTTGTGTTCGACTTTTCTGAGAGCGGAAATCCTGCCCACCGTGATTTTTTGGGGTTTTTTGATAAAATTCTAGCAGACGACGCGGGACCGAGAAAAATTAAAAAAATATTTTTTTGTATAGTTAAATACAAGTAAAACATATGTGCAAAGTTTCATTAAGATATGTCTACGTTTTCATTTAAAAATTTACATTAAAAAACAAAAAAAAATTGAAATTTGAAGGTGCTATGTCCCCTTAAATGGTTTTTTTAAATCGCGGGAACCGTTTTAAAAAATGGCATTTTTTTTCGTTTTTTTTTCTTTTTCTATGTGGCAGTGCTAAGCTCAGGAATCACCCTTTGTACTACCAGTCCGTTATGTCGCTTGTCACGTCATAGTGCAATGTCTAGCAGTAAGCTCAGTACGAGGGGAATAGGTTATGGGTTATGGGGGTTCGGGGGTGTTGAAAAAGGTGGCGATGATCCCTGCGTTTTAACTCTTGCATGTTGTAGGAGCTCGGAAATACTGACTGCGAGAGATTATTCCACAGTCGAGTTGTTCTACTTAGAAATGAATTGCTATCTTGTTGAGTAGATCGTTTTAGTTCCGATTTGTATGTTGTTCACTGTATTATAATAATAGTAATTTGTAAAATCGTGGCATAGATCCATGAGGGAACAAAAAAGTTTCACTCCTCTTATGCCAACACCAATAAGCCTCATCACAAAAATAAATTTCCTATTTATTTCGTACCAATGCGAGCGCACGAATCTATGACACGACGTTTACAATCACACTGTAATGAAACTTGAAACCCGAGTCCTTTCTCACAAGTTTTCGAAAATTGTATGTCCTTATTACATTCCTAGCATTTTACAAAACTTGACAAGGAAAGAAAAAATTTCGTAAACGCAATAAAAGCGTAATCGACCGTGTCGTTGTATTCTACATCCAAGGAATCTGCGTTTTTCAATTTCCGCGAAACCGCACTTGTTCGTTCGGTAACTTTTTTTGGATCCGGAGGATGATATTTACGTTTTTTTATCACAGATTTCCGAATTTTATTTATGCGACTTCCTTTAGTTGTACGATTCACACCAACCATTTTCCACGTTTATACTAAGTAACTGTAGACGAACTAACCGAAATAATGTAGGGAAATTCCAGACGTACGTTTGAGTTATAGTAGCTGATGTTTTTGCTATTTCCACGAATGCATTATATAACAATAACATAAGATTCTATGTATACACAAAAACAATAGCGCCGAATGGCCGGCGGAAAAACAGTTTTTTTTTTGTACTTACAATACCGTATATAACTTTTTAACGAAGAAGAATTTCGTATTCTACACATATTAAGAAATATAAAAAAGCAAAAAAAAATCGTTTTTTTTAAACCAAAAATCAGAGCAACCCCTTAAGTGTCGTGCATTTTTCCAAGTTCGAGATTAAATGATGCGTTTTCCGTTTTTCGTATTAAAATCTTCCATTCTTACTTGATGGCGCTGCAGCCCATATCGATCCTTGGCCTCCTCTAATGATTTCCTTCAGTTGGCACGTTGTATGGCGGCTTGTTCCAGTTACGGTTTCATAGTATTATAACTGCGTTTGCTCTTACTGCGCCATTTCCTGTTTCTTGGTTCAACTACTGGAGTATCAACGAGTTTTGAATATGAATTCAAAAAATCAAAATGCTATCATTAGATAATCGCTTTCTCAGAAGAAAATTTTTTTTTTCGATTTTTTAATTTTTGGTGAAATTTAGAATTGAAAACACCGGTTTTCGCCAAAAAAATGGGCCAATTTGTTGTTGTAAAATTTATAATTTTGAAAAAAGCTCTCGGTGATACCTGGTCATTTATATAAGGAAGTATGTAGTACTTATACTAAATTTCAAAAGAATCGGTCGAGTAGATTTTGAATTAAACTGTTCACCGGCTTCAAAAATGACAAGTGTCAGAAAATCGCTTTAAAGTTTTATATACCAGAATTGAATTTTCATTAAACATGAAAAATTTGTTCATACCTAAACAGAGTATCTTAGTTAGTTTTGCTCCGATTTGTTTCAAATTATGACACAACAATCTTAAGAAACAATAAAAAAATCATATGAAACAATAAAAACAAAATGAAAAAAAAGTTTAAAAAATATAAAGGACCATGTCTCGGAGTGGTTTCGAACCACGAACCTCTGGTATGGTCGCCTTAACCCCTGGGTTACTGAGGCCGGCCATGCGATAATTGATGTAGAGTTCTATGTAAAATAGCATTGTTCTCTGTTCTGAAAGCATTGTCGCTATTTTTGGCGTTAAAATCTATTAATATTGTATTATATATCGATTATCCGGTAATTATGGTGTAGATAAGAAGGCATGGAAGTCGTCTCTGAGGTCAGGATCGCATGCCTCTGCCGTCCAGAACTTACGATTCCAGTCTTTTTTCTTCATATCGTTGCTCTAGTTTGTTAACTTTCAAAATCTGTTCCAATGTTTGATTGCAAAAGTTCAGCTTGTCCTTGAGTGACATAATATCGGCGAGGTTAGTGGGATACAATCTGCCACCTGACGTTCTAGATCGAATTTGGTTCTTTCAAGTTCCCAGCATACTTTAAATTGTATTGAATTAATGACAGTTGCCAGAGAGGCTGGCAACTCCTTATTAGTTATTAGCTCTTTATCAGTTATTATTTTTATGAAATTATGTTGGCCTGATATTTACTTTTCCTCTTTATAACCTCATCTTCAATTATTCTACTACAAGAACAAAATCAACTAAAATATTAGGAGGACAGAGTTAAGTATTACCCTAGAATCAAGGTTGATAGTACGTGGTTTGGTTTTTTTAACTGTAGCGCAGAATGCTCTCAATAAAAGATCAAAATAATTCAGCAGAAATTGACTAGCGTTTTTAAACACAAGGTCCCGTTTTAGATAGGACGACTGAAGAGTGCATTAAAACTTTAGATAAATGCATTGAGCTTTAATTATACATACTTTTTTGAACAAATATTCTCTGACCTTTATTCAATTTTTTGCGTTTTATCAATTTAAATATTGTAAGAGCAAAAGTAAAGAATGCAAACACTCTTTCGATTATACTAAAAGAACATATCTACTCTTTTGGAATAAGCATTTCCGTCATATTTTTTCTTTCTAATTTATGTTTGATGTTTTTAATCGTTATATTATTTGATATATTTTTAAGCTGTTTTTAAGGACTCAAATTAAGAAAATATATATATATATATATATATATATATATATATATATATATATATATATATATATATATATATATATATATATATATATATATATATATATATATATATATATATATATATATATATATATATATATATATATATATATATATATATATATATATATATATATATATATATATATATATATATATATATATATATATATATATATATATATATATATATATATATATATATATATATATATATATATATATATATATATATATATATATATATATATATATATATATATATATATATATATATATATATATATATATATATATATATTTTCAAAAAATACCAACAAATTTTTACTAATTGGTTACCAAATACGTCATGCATAAAAGGAAAACCTTAAGACGTTTGAAATATCCAAGATAACAGAAAAAAAATAAGAATAAATTCTTATGAATTCTAAACCTATCAAACAGTAAGTAACAATACTAAAGATCCATATGCAGTAGCCAGAAATCTTTTATTTATCTTTTAATTTGATTTTTTTCAAATCAATTTTATTCGAAAAAAAAATTCCAATAAGTCGTACTTAATTTTGTTATTCCATATTCAATTTCATACCAGTTTCTCGCTACAGCCAAAGCTTTACAAATAGATCAAAGGCGGAAACGAGAGCAAAAATTGTATTATAGCCAGGACTTTTACATATTGAAAAGGACACTTTAATAGCCAATTATCGCGGAAACTGTGCTGTGATTTCTGCATATGAGGAAAAATAAAAGGGGAGACTAGAATGCTAAATGCGCATTTAAAAAGTACAGTATACAAATCTTTTATGCCTTTTCAATCTATTTATATAACACAAAAGGAATTTTCCCAGAGAAAAGCTGGGATTTCACATTTTTTTCACTTTTTTGTACATAAAAATAATTTTGTTGTTTTATTAGAAAAGAAATAGCTTTTCTTTTTAGCACAATTGGTTAGTGATACACCCACGTTATTAGAAACATTTGAATACAAAACATGTTATGCTCTTTTAAACCAGTTCGTTATTTCAATGTTCGTTCAGCACTGACATTATAAACGAAGCTATTTCTACAAAAATCTGTTAGAATTAAATTTTTAGTGATATTAAACCATTTTAATACAATTTCACTATACATAGTGTTTCAGACTAAGATGCTAATCCGTTAAGGGGTGGTTTCTGGCTGTATGTGGAGTACAAAATTGTTTTAGTGAGGCGGCCTATCGGCACTATCCATCCACTAAGATACTGGGTGTTTACGAAAAGATCTAGAGGTGGTATACTTTTCCATGTAGCCGTATACTTTTCACTTGTTTATCGCTAAAATTCTCTATCTATCGACAACATATGTAAATGTCGAAGCACAATGACATTTGACGCCGTTTGCAAAAATTATGGCACATTCATATTATGACATTACTTTTGCCCCATCTTGTATATTTAATCGGTATGAGAGTGTTTACTTTGGCTGAAGCCGCCTCTTCAAATCACGCAAAACGCGTCAAAATCTATGCCCCGTTCAACTGATACTTATTGATTTTTTCGCTTGGCTTCTGACGTTGAACACAGTTGTTCTCTCTTCGTGAGCCCAGTGTACAGTTTCGAAAGATCCAGATTCCGCTCTTTTTACACGACTGCCCCAAAAAAAGGAGTGTAAAGTGTTTAGGTTTCATGTGTCTATGTACGTTGCTTTGCCCCACCATAACTTCTAAACGCCTGAACGGATTTAGAAGGCTGGGGTACCGTTAGAATCGTTTAATGAGCCTGAGTAACATAGGCTAGGTTAATTTAAAAAACAAAATTGCGGCCGTCAGACGAAATTTACGTCACACTAAATTTTTTTTTCACTCAAAGAGTTATATCGACTCAGAAAGCACGAAATTTTTCAATGGAATTTTCGCTCACATCTCTACTAAAAAATTGGTTCTGTAGCCGAAGCAAAGTTATAAAGAATTTATATGTAGCGTTTTTGTGCCACCTCTTTTCTTTAGTGTTCACCACACTTCAATGGTGAAGTGATTATTTATTTCTGTTTGTTGGATAAATTTTACCACCCTTAAGGCCCTTTTACATCCCAAGCGCAAAGTGAAAACGCAAATTGGAGCTGTTTTATCCCTGCTGCACGAACGTGGATTCCAGACAGAGAGAAAAGCAAGGGTGGCGGAGAATAATCATTGTAGGTGGGGAGCACGTGAACAGATAACCGTTAAATTGAAAAAAGCTAATCGATCAATTTACTTACCAGCTGTCTGTTGAGTTATATGGTTTTAAATTCTTTGGTATCGGGTCATTGCTCCGATCTCTAGTGGAGAATTTCGGCGTGGATATGTGAGTAGTAACTGCGACGGTATCGAAAGATTTACGCTTTTAGGCGCGATTGTCGTTTTACCAATGCGGTCCCCAATTGAGTACTAATCACGTCCAACGCTGCTTGCCCTCTGTCTATTGAGTATGTTAAATGACAATTTTCACGGCGCCAACATAATCGACTGAAATATGAGTCAATGCAACAGCAACTAAAGCTTTGTATGAGTAAAACTAAAGCTTAAGAGTATTAAAAGCTTTTCAAAAAGTAAAGGGATATGTTGGGATTGCCTCATTTCATTTGTAATGAGGTTATCTCAAAAGGCCCTTATGAAAAACTGAAAAGGCATAGCTCACTTCAGTATCGCAGAGCCCTCTTTCGGCATGCTCCTATTTCCCACATGGGGCCCACACTTTTAAATGCTAGTGGGGTTGAAAAAGTTTAGGCTATACAGTTAAAAGTTCCTAATAGCTCTAATATAATACATTTATTTTTCGTATGAAAAGCGAGCTAGACGGCCCTCCAACGTTCTGGGTTATTAGGTGTACATGAAATATTTTGGGTGTGGACGTTTCTTTCTATCCCCACGCCCTCCGTCGCCGCTGCAGAAAAGCAAAGATAACTTTACACCTTCTCCCTACTACCGTCGTTAGTTGGTTATCCAGGCGGCACCACAAGTAGGCGACGCGACGTTTCGATTTTTCCCCGCCACTGTTCGATTTAGCCTTAAGGCGATGGCCCAATGCCGACGGCGCGTTATACGCGGCAGGCGCTTCGTGCGCGTTAACGTCCGTTGAAGGTTCATTCATAGCGTCAGGACGTCAAAAATATTGTTTTAATTTAAATTCATGTATGGATTTTTGTGTATACATATACTTGTTAGAAATGTGATTTTTTTAAACATAGCCTGCCAACGCCAAAAAGTTGAAAGTTGCTCGACTTTTGCCGTCGCTTGACGCCGCTGACGCCGCAAAGTCGTGAATGGGATAACTTGATTTGAATTACACACAACCAAATGTCGACGTCAACGCGCGTCAAAGCCTTGACGCGCGTAAACGCGAATAAAGTCGTGATTGGGCCGTCGCCTTTAGACTTTACTACTCGTATTATTTTTACTTCTAAGCTGCCCAGTCTGCATGCTGTACGATTAGTCGGGGAGACAGCGTTACATTTTTGATGGTCATTTCAGGTCGGTTAGTTTGGTATTAGTCCGAGAGGCCGCGTTGGAAGCTGGTGATTTCATCCCGATTGATTCTTTTTGGAAATTATTTTTTTCGGATAGACAAAATGCACATTTTCTCACCATCTGACTCTTGTTTCGATTAATTCAATGGCCTTATCTAAACTGTCATTTACAAAAAAATTAAGCGACCTGAAATGACCATTAGCCATGTAATGCTGCCCCGGACTAGATTGCGAATATCTTCTTCCAACCTTGCTCTTGAAAAGTCCCAGACGTCAAGAAATCTGACGGATTGAGATAGAGGAGTCTTTCTCGATGAATTGCTTTCTTCAGTTCTTTTTTCAGTCGTAAGAGCGATGTTGATCGATGCAGTCTCTGGTCTGCATTTTCAAGTTTCACTGATAATTTAGAATAGGTCAAGAAATACCTTGTATTCTCTTCGAAATTTAAGTTTTTTGTGCGATAAATCTACTCAAAAACATTCAGTAATTTTAACTTCTGCTTAATAACTGCTTGTATTTGTTAGAATAACGCCGAATACTAATTTGACTTGATATTACTCAATTGCAGAAGCATCTCAAATACCTAGAAGATTTCAAAATGTCTACTCCATCAAACCAAAACGATTTTCGTTTAACCACATACCACAATTGCAAACCCAAATCATATTCCAATACTACAAACAATTACGTCACCAATTACTAATTGAATTCTACTTCAATATATTCCGTATCAAAGCAAAACCATTTTGCAATAGAAACAAAAGTGTTCACGCATGATAATCACATACATTAATCCTTTATGTAATCTGCGGAGGTGTTTACCAGTTTATCCGTCGTCCTTTTGCACTTCGCCAATGTTCAAAATAGCAGGACAACAATTCATCCATGTCACAGAAATTAACTTTGTTCAATGGCTTTTGTAATGGACATCGATCGTCCCCGACTGCATATGCAAATTTCATTTACATCCGATAGACGTAAAATAATAATATGGACGCCATATAAATTAGGCATTAATTCGTTCAGGAAATTGAAAATTTACAATGCATGTATAATGAATTAAGGGTGTGGAGCCGGCAGGCCGAGGGATGATGGTGGACTGTTGGGGTTTGGTATTCGTCTCGCCTTGCACCCAACGTTTTCATCCTCGTACAGTGCGTATCGATATAGAGAAGCCAAGGTAATAACAGGCCTTCAATACAGAAAACATACACCAATGCGTATGCGATAAATTGATGATGGTGTCGTATATTGAATATGGTAATTGCAACCGACTCCAAGGTGAATATAATAATAAACTCGTTTTATCACACCGAACAAATCTATGGAACTGATGTCAAACCACATTTTCATGAGGGCATGTCCTTGGGTCCTTATTATATAGAGAGAGAGCCTCACATAGAGTTCGAGTGCACCGCTCTGTATATTCTGTACAGTTCATGCTATGTTCGTATCACTTTGAACCCTTTGTAAAATATCGCCCAACTGCCACATAATAATGCTAGAATCTTCAAAATTTAATATTTCATAAAATCATTTTAGTATCGTGCTGTGTTATTGTTGAAATATTTTGGTCGCATCTAATTTAGGGATCGTTTCCTTTTGATTATAGGACTTGAATCGTCAACGATGCCGGCAAAGTTGCTAGTATTGTCGAGAGGAAGTTTCTTCTTTCAACAAAAAATAATAATAATAATAATGTAGCAAGAAAGGAACTGTTCCCTTTTCATGGTGGTACTCGTATGGGTAGCCAAGTGTTGAATTTCTTTCTTTTTCGTCCTTGCGACTTGTAACTTTTTGAGTTATTATTTTTTTACGATATTATTTTAAAGAATTGCATGCTTTTAGAATGCGCAATTTCTGTTTAGATTAAAAATTGTAGTTGGGTTGTATTTATGTATAATAATAGATTTGCTATGAAATATAAAAAACCTTTTATTTCGTACATGATTCATGCGGTGGGCTTTTTAATTCTTTTAGAGTTGTTTTTGTTTTTTATGGTTTAAACGGAAATTCGTATAGAAGCAAATTGTGTCTTTTAGGCCGATGTTACAATTGGGGCTTTGACTTTACTTTGACTTAACTTCGGGCTTTGATTACATCTAATGTCATTAAAGCAGATTAAATAAAAGCTGCGACTGAACTTTGTCTGCGACTGTATTTCGACTGCAGTCCGGCTTTAAGAAAATTCAAAGTTTCGTCCGCCTGCAGCCAACTTCACTTTATCTGAAAAAACTGAAAACAACTTTTTTAAAGGGAAAGGAGCGGTTTTGAATTCCGAGTATTTTTTATAGACTGCGAACAACATTAAAAAAAATTCCAATTCCTTTTCAGACATTTTAAAATTTTGATTTTTCTACTTTGCTTCTGCTTTGAAAGGAAACAGCTGATTGCAGTCAAAGCTACAATTTAATTTTAAAGTCGAAGTCTCCGGGGACTTTCTTTGGAGTCGGAGTTGAAGTCGAAGCCAAAGCCTCAATTGTAACACGGCCCTTATAGTGATAACTAGCTGGAACCCGGTGCGCCTCGCTGCCCCCATAAGCCAATAGTAGCTTCAGTATTTATACCAAGTTTTAGGAAAATATGACCAAAAAAAATAATTCCCTATTCCATTTACAGACAAACATTGACTTTTATACACAATACCTGGAACCCGGTGCGCCTCGCTGCCCCCATAAGTCAATAATAGCTTCCGTTTATTTTGCAGTTGAAGTGATATGAATTTTAATATACAGTAGGAGAGTTCGAAAAAAGGCAATTTTTTCGTATTTTTGAAACTATTAGGGATCTGATCATGATCGAGCCAATAAAAACCATCCATTGATTTGGCATTTTTCGGGATACGAATTTTCATACACAGATGAAGTGTCTAAAACAACGACCACTTTTCTGTATTTTGGATTTCATATCCGTTGTGCGATGCTGCGCACAAATAAAGAACATATGTACTTAATCATTAACGGATACACAATCTTTTTGGTTTTCTTGTTTGGTGAATAAATGCATAAATTTGTTGGTGTACCGACTCGGGAACAGGCAACATACAATTGGCAGTGTGAAAAACATGAGTTTTCTAAATTCAATCCAGCAATAGTCCACGATTGACTTTGTGCTTCGTTGATGGTGATCGCGAATGCAAGGTGTAAAGGGAACTGAAGCCATTTAAACTCAAAAGGAATATCGTTGGAAATCATCGGTATACCTGGAATTAGAACGTCTTCTCCTTCGAATTTACCTTACCGTTGATGATTCTTGCTTAGATTAAATTCGGTGATAATTTTTTGATGGTAAGTCCTGTTCCGTTGCACACCTTTGGCGCGTTCAAATTTCGAATTAGCATCCAACTTTCAACATCAGTATGTGTGGTGACATGCCTGGTGGCTCCAAAGAATAAGAAAAATTCAATTGGATATGGCTGCTTGTTCTTCGTCCTCTACTGTGTCAATCGGTTTGTATTTGACAGTTTTCCGAGCAGTTTCATTTGAATTTGTTCATTAAGTTTGTTGACATTGTCATTCTTGGGCGCTAAGATTGCACATTCGTGCAGCCAATCTGCATTTTTGTAATTCGTTGTTAAATTCGGGAACACCTTGTCCACAACGGTTTGAATATTGCGCTACATATGACCAAAGTTTTGCGGAAACGAAATCTCTTTTGTTCTGATATCGATTAGAATTTCGCCATTTCCAATGTCCAAAAGTTGTTTTGAAAATGTTTGAGCACAGGCATTTTTTCAACACTGTGCCATAGATATGATGCTTCTAAGCATGCGTTAAGGTGAAACCCCAATGTAGGCTTGGTTTGCTTTAGTGCTTTGCTTTGCTTTGACATATCAAATAAACCAATGCTTTGTTATGGGAAAAAACCAAATTGCAAAGCGGCAAAGCCAAAGCAAAGCCCAAGCAAAGCAAAGCAAAGTTCGAAATGACCAATGTTCAATTTTTTGATGCTTTGTATGCTTTCGCGTTTGTTTAATATTTATTTTGCTTAGAGAAATAAATGTATTTAGAGGTTTGAGAAAATTTATTTCATAAAGAAATTGTTTTTTTGGGAATAACATTAACTATAAATATTTAAGAGTTCAAAATTAATCTGAGACAACTATTTCTATATCCCATTTTAACAAATTTCTCGTAAATGTTTGAAGAGTTAATGCCATAAACCATTTGTGCTTCTTTATCACTCTACACAACAATAGATATTTACATTCGATCCTTTGTTCTTTTTATGAAACAATAATGTCCATTCCAAAGGAAAAATTCCGCTAAATTCATACCTCTTACCTCTTTCGTGTACTATTTCTATTTCCTGTGCTCATGAAAAGCAAACTGTAAAGTAACTAAAGCAAAGCGTGTATTTGGGTTTGTTTTGCTTTGGAATGTTGGGCTTGTTTTGCTTTGGCACGTGGTACCTGAAAAGCTCACCAAGTTCAAGCAAGCCAAGCCTACATTGGGGTTTCACCTTTAAGCTCATGTGCAGGCGTTGCTCGAGGTATAATAGGCAAAGTGTAGAGAAAATCAGGGTGCAATTAGTATCAGAACGCCTCCCATCGGTTGGTTTTTTCCTCCGAAATCTCGCAAATTCCTGTCAAGCGCTTCGAGCGATTTTTTATGGGCCATGGTGCATTCGTCCAAAATTATAATTTTGCACGTTTGTTTTTGAAATTACGACAACTGCCGGTAAATCAGCTCCGATCGATCTGAAACTTTGGGAATCGTATTTCTTTCGGAAAAAACCAAAATAAAATGGATCTGAGCTCTTTAGCAGTGATTCGAAGAGTACCTCCCATACAAAAGTTCGAATTTTACGGATATCGGTACACTACAGTTACCCGAAGTGTTCGATATAGAGTAAAATAAACCGCGTAGGAACACCCGCCGTACCCGAAAACCTCTATATACAAAAAATCATGCTAATCGGAAGAACGGTTTCGGAGTCTATTAAACATTTACAGACAGACAGACAAACTTTCACTTTTATGTATATAGATTTTCCTGTTTTCCAGTCTTATATTCTCGCAATCACTTTGTGAATCACTTGATGTAGTCTAGGTGCTCCATATTTGACCAGCTCCGTAAGTTTTTTACACCATCTACTAGTTGGAAGGCAAAGCTCATAAATATTTCCTTCAGCACCCATTATAGTGAAATTATCTGTTCCATCCCTCGATCTTAGCATACTTTTAGTCATTGCTGTAAGTAAAGTAGAAGTAAAGTGGTTTATAAGCTAAGATCTACCACATATAAAAAACACTTAATCACTCTTTGTACTACCAGTCTGTCATAACGTTCAGATCATGGTGAAATGCCTAGTAGTAAGCTTAGTTTGAACTTTAGAAGAGAATCAGAGGAGGTCCTGGGAGTGTTGGAGCAGATAGGGATGAACGTTACGCTTAGATTTTGTACGAGCTCGTAGAAACAGATTATGGGATATTGTTCCACAGCCGATAACCGTGTATTTATTGGCTGTTTTTTATATTGTTTTATAATAAGAGTAAACGATCAGTCCAGATTTCGTTCCGCTTCTAGTACAAAAATTTTGCCTTCTAAAGTCATTTTACTTGTTTTTAGCTTCATATAGCTTCTTCGAAATATTTCTTTACTTGGCGGCTTTCTATGACAACACCATTCACTTTAATAACATTATGGTAAAAATTTCAACTTGGCGTTTGAATTTGGCTTTAAATTTTGCTCGACCTCGGTAAGTAGATAAACTCGTTTCACCTTAAATGCCTTGGTTTGCTGCAAACGTCATTGGACTTAAAATTGCGTAGAGTCGCTATCTGATTTGGAATTGGTCTTTTCAGTATATTAATATTAGACCATGATGAACTTAATAAATGCTTCGCAAACGTAACTAACGTTTCTAAGCAAAGCTTGTTTTAGTGAGTATGTGGTGGTTTGAAAAATATGTAATAATCATAGAATTACTTACAATACTTGTCAAACAGCATTCGTAGGATGATCAATTACGCTTTTACTAACACCATTTTAAATACTATCTAAATTAAATGTAAAGCATAACCAGAAAACTTAATTTCCCACTCCTGAAAGGCGGTTTAGTAAATTCCTCTATGCTAACCAACTTTAATACGCCATTCACATTTTCCTTAACCGCCTCCTCCGCCACCTAAAAAAGCAACAATTTGCTTGCCTACTCATGAATTAGTTCTTCTGAAATACAGCCAAAATTTAAAAACAGAAAAAGCGAGCATTCAATGAAAATTCTGAATGTTAATCGGATTTTCGTAATATATTGATAAAAACATGGGAATGCAAAATCCGTAGGATAGCAGTTATAATTTTTACCGAATATAAAAGTGTATAAATATGAAATAAATGTCTGGGATATGAAACCACCAAACAGGATTCAGTCACTTTATGCATATGTTCGTGTACGAGTATGTGGGGGTTATGTACAATTTTTTTAGAGGAGAGGGAAACACGTAAATTGCGAACAAAATTCAGCAAATCGTTCAGATTGTCCTGTTTTTTTTGACGACCAATCTATTCGGCATTCAGATGGGATAAGTGTCTGAATGGATGCTGATTTAATTGGGATTTTATTTTTTGAATGGTTGTTGAGCATTTACCATGCCATTCACTGTTGTTTGGATTGTAGCTATCTAAAAGGACTTTATAGAGATTAAGGACTTTTCAGTGCAAATTTTTATATACCTATGTATTGTATATATGTAACAGATAAACGATTGATGGAATATATGTTAAAAAAATAAATTGGATGCATAAATTGTTTTTTTTATAACTTTTATTTAAAGCATAGGTGGTAAACTTGTAATTAATTTTTGAGAATTATTTTATGTTTAAATAAAGTTAAAAAAATGGTAAATTAATTTATATTATTATTTTGCTTTTAATTTTAGAACCGGAATCAATATCAACTAGAAACGAATCCCCACCAAATCAAGAAAGTAGTGTAGATGCTGATAATGATGATGATCTGTCAAATAGTTTGAATAATGGTCATGATCAACATGATCTAGAAAGACCTAGAAAAGTCAGAAGGTAATGGGTTAAAAAACAGTTTGTGTTACAAAAGTAATTTTTATCTTCTTCATATTTCAGATCTAGGACAACATTTACAACATTTCAGCTACATCAATTAGAACGTGCTTTCGAAAAGACTCAATACCCAGATGTTTTCACACGGGAAGACTTAGCAATGAGATTAGATTTAAGTGAAGCTAGAGTACAGGTAAATGATATAATATTTTGAATTATTTTTCCAAACAAAGTTGAACTTAGAAATTCATTTTGCTTGAACTTTGTTTTTTTTGAACGGCTTTACTTTACCGAAACTTTATTTTCCCTAAAACCTTTTCTCTGAAGTAAAAATGTCAGAAGTGAATAATGTTTTCTTTATATCCATTTTGTATTACTTCTTATTAGAATCACTGACGTTTTACAGCTATAAGATAAGATAAATGAATGTTGCAGAGAAAATATTTTTATACTCTTTATATTAGCTTGACCTGTATGTTGTATGTTGTATGTTGTATGTTTTATGTTTCATGTAAACAAATCTTCCAACTTGATTTTGACCCACTTCCAGGCAACGGATCAACTTCAAATTTTGCACATATGTATAGTTCGCGTGACAATGCAATCTGACCATTTTGTAAAAAAATCAAGATGGCGTTTCCAAGATGGCGGCCGAATTTTGCAATTGTACTCTCCGACCCCCGACATGGGTATCAAATGAAAGAGTATTACAGTAGAATACAATTAGCTATGTGGCTTTATTCAAAATTCAAAATGGCGGCCAACAAAAAATGGCGGACTACCGTTTTCTTTACAACCCACTCGATATGGGTATCAAATGAAAGGAAATGACAAGTAGAATACTATTAGCTGTGTAGCGTCATTCAAAATTCAAAATGGCCGCCAACACAAAATGGCGGACTACCTTTTTCTTTACAACACCCTCGGTATGGGTTTCAAATGAACTGGGTGTGACAATTAGAATACTATTAACTGTGTGGCGGGATTCCAAATTCAAAATGGCGGTCAAAACAAAATGGCGGTTTATCTTTTTCTTTACAACGCCCTCGGTATGGGTATCAAATGAAAGTGTACGACGAGTATAGTACAGTAAACTGTGTGACGTCTTTTTAAATCCAATATGGCGGTCACTACAAAATGGCGGAAGACATATAATAGACTAAAAAATTGAAAATAAAAAATATATAGCTTAAAAAAACTAAAAAATACGCTTTGATTTTAAAATGAACTAAAAAGTAAAAAATAATTTTGAATGTAAAGTTTCTATTGCTCCAGCCAGAATATGGAAACAACCTACCTTTCGAAATGTAAAAAAAGCGTCGGCCGCTAGCGAAAATTTCCGATGTTAATAAAATAAGAATATAGGAAGAGAGTCCCACGCTGTTTTACATTTTGAAAGGTAGGTTGTTTCCATATTCTGGCTGGAGCAATAGAAACTTTACATTCAAAATTATTTTTTACTTTTTAGTTCATTTTAAAATCAAAGCGTATTTTTTAGTTTTTTTAAACTATTTTTAGAACAAATAATAATTAAGGTACTACTGACCATTAGAAAGGCATTTTTGAGTGACTTTTTACAAAAAAACTGCTCAGCTCCTTTATTAGATATATCATTATACAGTTTTTTTTTAAAAGATTATTTAATATTTATAGAGTAAAAAAGAATATCGTTTTTCTAATTTTGATAAATAGTGTAAAGTAGAATCCTCGAAAAAGATTTTCTTCTGCGGCCGACCGTTAATCTCCGGATTTCACGTACTTCACGGGAGAAATTACCTCAAATAACGAAAAATCGATAAAAACAAAAAATGAGAAAGGTAGGAAAAAAAGTACAAAAATGGACCCTGTTTTTGACTGTTTTAACCTTGCTAAAAATTTGTTTATAATTTTTTTTTGGGAAATTGAGCTAAATTCTCCTAAAAAATATGTCTATTAATAAACCACAGCAAAATTTTTCAAAATCGGCCTAGCCAATCCGGACATTAACTGTCGGCCGCAGAACAACGAGGACTCTACTTTAGCGCCACCGATAATTTACACTATTTATCAAAATTTGAAAAGCAATATTCTTTTTTATTCTTATAAATATTAAATAATCTTTCAAAAAAAACTGTATAATGATATTTAATAAAGGAGCTGAGCTGATTTTTTTTGTAAAAAGTCACTCAAAAACGCATTTCCATTTCTAATATTCAGGTAATAGATACTTCCAGAGTGATTCGATCATCAACTCGACTGTTTTCCTTTAACAAAAATGGTTTAAATGCTTCTTAACTACTGCCGTATATACAGTTTTATTGAGCATTTTATTCTTGTATTATAATATTATATTAAAGTGTTAAAGCTGCTTCAGTTGAAGATAGTCCGGTAGCACTTTTATTGAAAGAATTGGTGAATTCGCCAGACAATTTGAAAAGGGGAATTATTTTTTACACGATCTGAAGCTTCCTTCATTAATTCCTAGGAAAAATATTATGGAACACTTAAAAAACTCTCATTTGGTTATTGTAAAAAAAGATAGTGTTAGTGGTTAAATGAAATAATACTGATAAGTACGAAAGTTTGGATTTTCCAATATAATAGTTTGTATTGGTCCAAAAATTCAATATATAATATATGTACGTGTGTCCCGATATGTTTCTGATTATAGAGACAATGGACCCTATTCTGTAATTTTTAATAAAATAATATTTTATGTTATTTTATGATGATAAAATGTATTCTTCATAAAATAAAAATAAAATATTTTAAAAATTCGTATTCTGTCATGCTTTCATAACATTATTTTATGAAGTCTGTTATGAACACATAACATAAAATATTTAGTACAATCCGCTATGGGTTCTATTACGTTTTGAACAGCTGATCAGTTGAAAATGAAAACAAATAAAATTATGAATGAAAACAAACAAAATCAAAGCGCGTTTTTTTCAGTATCTGACAAAATACAATTTTCTTAATGCATTGGGCATATTAATTTTTAATTTAACTCAAAATTCAATGAAAACTAGTTACACGCAAATGTCAATTCCCGTCTGTTATTTTCATAAAATAGGTTAAAATACCTCTAAGTATGCTGCTTATATTATTTTATGTTATGGATCGCAACAGAAAATATTTTATGTACGATAAAATAAAATAAAATAAAATTTGTCGGACAGAATAGGATTTTAGAGAATTCTTTTATGTTATGGCTTAACATAACATAAAATGATAAAATTTCACTGACAGAATAGGCCCCAATAATTCATTTTCAAATAATTTATCTCTGATGAAAAAAGTAGCATCATGATGAAAGCTGCGCCACCACAAAAACGTTCTAAATTTTTAAAATAAAACGCCAGATTGGAGTTTCCAGGTAATTCTTTGTTGTTTTAAAATAGGCAATTCTAGAATTTCATTTGAAAAGGATATCCTTGAAATTCTGGGCTTATTCTTTTGTGCAAACGACTTTTGGGAAAATTGCCGATGACTTTTTTTGCATATTTCTTAGCTTATTTCACCAATAGCAACATTATGGTTGTGTTTCATGAAGTGGCATATTGTTGAAACCATTATGTTTTTCAAATCAATACCAACCCTTTTTGTATGAAATAAAAGCCGGTGAAGGTGACAGGTTTTTTCCTTAATTTAAAACTCAACTCAGTTTTGGAAAGGGTCGAATTGGACTTTTATGTCATGTGAGTTTCTGGACTGTGCCATCGTGAAGGGTGGGGATGTGTTGCCGCCAGTATTGTTAAACCGATTTCGCCAATAATAGCAATAAATGGATAAAAATAACCCAAACTAAACAGGTCCAAAACCAAAACAGTAAAAAAATAAATAATAATTTAAAAAAAATCCAAGTGGAGGCCACCACACCGTAACAAACAAAGGAATATTGTCGGAAAATAAATACGTCTCCTTCAACCGCTCCTGCTCTTTCAGCTTGGGTGCGCCGGCATTGCAGCCTATATCGGTCGGTTAATGCAGTGGTCTCCAAATTTTTTGACCGCGTACCCTTATGACGAAAATAATCATAAATTGTACCCTCAAATTATGTATATACAGGGTGTTCCGTGGCCGATTTACGATTTTAAATTCGAATATTTGCAAAACCGATAGGCGGATAAACGGAAGAGGAATATCGTTCGGCGCGCCATGCATGTTAAAGCCAACGATTTCCATTTAAATGGGTTTGTCAGCAAGACAAATTGCAGATATTGGGCATAAAAAGAAAAAAAAACCGCGATTGAAGCACCAACAAACCCTGCACCATAGAAATATAAACTAACATGGAACGGCTGTGTCGTGTAAAAACCCTGTACGTGAGCGACCACTCTAAAGGTAGCTTGTTTAAAAGGACAGCAATAATTGCACAAGTGGGACACAAATTGCCGAACTGTCTGGGGTAGCTTCTTGAGTGAATGGTGGCGTGCCAAGTCAATATCCGGGGGGTATAGATTTTATGCCAGGAATTTGAATCGCTCCGCTTTTAAAACTTCCCTCTTATTATTTCTGCATATTTTGGCCTGCACTGCCTTACCACTACTACCGAGTGAACTCAAACACATCAGGAATTGTGGTCCGCTTAATCTGGCTTACAGCCATTCCGTGTTTAGTTTATATTTCTATGCCCTGCACCCGCCAAAAAGTGACTGTTTGAGTTGCTCTAACGTCTTGCTTTTCGCCTCGTCATAAGGAATGCCCCATTTGGCCCCCTTGAGGAAAAATCTACCCGATCCTGATTGGAAAAAGAGGCCTAAAAAATGGAGAAAGCTTTATATTTTTAAACCAATGCGGTCCCCCAACTGAGTACTAATCACATACAATGGTGCTTGACCTCTGTGATCGAACTAGAACCAGTCTATTAAGTGTGCTAAATGACACCCTTCAACGAGATGGCAATTAACCCTGCGATTGCACTCTTGGGTGTTGTAGGAGTTTGGAAACACGTACTGCGAAAGTTTTTTCCCACAGTCGAGTTGTGAGAATTCCTAGTTTGCAGAGTTTTTTTGTGTGGTGTTCATGAGGAGCCTACGGGAATCCATCTTTCTGCATGCCCTTGAGGCAATCCCCTTTTTAAATGCTAATCGCGTGGGGTTTAAAAAGCTTAGGCTATACAGTTATAAGTTCCTTATGCCTCTAATATAATATATTTAGTTTTCGTATGAAAAACCTGGCTTGTGTGCGACCCTTCGACCACGTTCCTTCGTCGCCAGCGACCGAGACAGCGCTCCAACTTTCTGAGTTATTACGTGTACATGAAATATTTTGGGTGTGGATTTCCCCACCCAAAGCGAAAGTGCGTGTGCATAGCCACGACCTCCGCCGTCCCTGATGATTCTTAAACAATTGCTAAGTGGACCACTGCGACATCGTGACTGAACCCTGTATATAAAGCAAAGACAACTGTTCGTTTTAAAAATGGGTGTTGACGATTATTTGGCGTTTTTTGTTTCTCTTAATGGCTATATCTGTTAGTTTTGTATGGATATAAAAACTATTTATTGTTTTATTTCCTTCAAAAATAAGGGTTTAAAGATAAAAATTCGCAACAATATTGAATATCTCAGAAAAGTAGAGGACATAAAATACTTTGAAGAGAAATTTGGCGTATTCCCTAGAATTTTTTGCGTACCCTTCGGGAGACCACTGGGTTAATGGTTAAGTTTCATCCAACACAGTACTTCGCTCTTCCCTTGAAAACTCGGACCACTGCCTAGTCAGCGCTAATTTCCCATATCCAGCTCCTGCCTGAATCAACACAGTTTCCCCAAGAACTGCCTGGCACTATGGAAAAGTAAACTGGTTGGAGGTTTTTACAAGCCATTGATTGGGATTTGTGTTTCCATGGTTCCAATGCGAACTCTGCCGTGTGTGTGGAATGCGTTTGTAGTTCCTCACTCTACCAAATCTAACAAGCCTCCGAATAGATGGTTCAATTGGGAAGGTGTGAACGCAATTATAGCTAACACCCTCCTTTATGTATAAGGGCGAGGTGATAACAAAGAGCAAATCCAAGGCCAATTTATTGACATCTCTGTTCGCCTCTAATTCTTCTTTATCCGAAACTGCTATACCACCTACTCTTTTTCTGAGTTTTCTTTAGCGAGATATATAGTTGCCTCAATGAGGTTAACGCCACTAAATCCACTGGCCCTGACAATTTTTCTCCTATAATACTTAAGAAATATGACTCACCCTAAATCTCTGTGCAAACTTTTTGCCTTGTCATACTTCTCCGGAGTATATCCCATTCTAAAAAAAGGCGAATCTAACAAACATTCTACTGGCGATCTCCTTGTATATTTAACTCTCTCTCAACCAAAGCATCCACCGCTTTGGTGAGTCTAGTATGGTTGCTTTAGAAATATCCAAGGCTTTCGAGAGAGTATGGCAGAGAGTGTAACTCATAGCTTTTGGTACAGACTTAAGTACAGACTTAGGTAAAGTTTTAAGCAACTAGACCGAGAGTTTTCTTCTGGTCTTTCGATCAAGGTAGTACGGGCCAATCTATCACTCGCTATTTTTCTTATCTTTATAAATTATCTGTAACTTCACAGCTTTGCTGATGAAGGTACTCTGCGTTACTCTTATGCCTTCGTATGGACACTTCTCGAGTACAACTCATTCATCTGTGCTGGCGCCTCCAGAACCACCCTAGCGGGGCTTGACAGAGGACTAAACTGCGACTTTAAACTCATGACACCTTTCGCGTCACCATTGACTCATTGAGCCATCACAGGAATGTAGCAGCCTTGACCAAATTGTACCGCTATTACTATTGTAATACTGTTCGACTGAAATTCCGCCCTCCTGCTTACACGGCAGTATTTTTGCCGCAACATAAAACTAGCCCGCTCGGCCCACACTCATTATCTACAGCCCCTCTTTCGTGCACAATACGATCTACAAGTAGCGTTTATAAATGGAACAATATGTCTACAAGTTCGTTTATAAATTGAACAACACGATTGTGGAATAATTTTCCGCAGTCAGTATTTCCAAACTCGTACAACATCTTAGAATTTAAAAGTGAAGTACATCGACATCTACTTGAGCAACCCGCAGACCTCCTATAATCTACCCAATTCTCTTCTATCCTTCAAACTAAACTTACTGTTAGACAATGCACCGTGACCTGAACGACATGGCAGGCATGTAGTACAAAAGGGTAATCCTAAACTTGGTTTTTTTCACATAAAAAAATCTCTTAGTTGCTGTTTCCTAAGGCTCAATTTTATCGTCTTATTTGTAATCGCAAATCGATAAACAGTATATTAGTGCCTTTCTTCTACCTTTAAATGTAACTCACTTCTTCAAATTGTGACCTCAAACAGGTAAGCCCTAACCATAAAGCCCCGAAACTCGCCGCGTTTTCCGTCTCCATGAAATCATTAAAGTATTCAAGTATTGATTCTGCCGCTAATATTATGGCAACAGATGTTACGCCTTCATGGCAAGTCCGATTAGTACATCTCTAGTGCACATTTTATTGTAAAAATTAATCACAGCCGAGCAACATGGTTACACAATTATATTAAAAAAATTTCAATCCATATTGCCACATATTATTTCGAAAACAAAAGAAAAATCCTTGTTAACCAACTAAACCAACACAACCAAATAACAGGATCTTCGTCATATATGATTAATAAAACAATGCATGCACGGCCGGAAAAAGGAGTAATCCAGAACCCAAAGTACTAAATTAGTCCATTTAGTTACGAATTAAGCAATTTCGCGTTTATTGTTTGTAATAAATGGCATCCAATCTCTATCCCATAGTAAACGTTAATTGACGCTAATTACGACTGTAGAAGTGGTAATTAAAATTACGCTCAAATAATGCCTAACAATGGGTTCACCTAGTATGCTTCGGCGACAATACCATTCAAATCGGAGGGAGGGCGGTGGAGTAGGATAATAGAGTAGTCCACAATTGCATAGAAGCATTCGGTTTGTTGCGCACAGGCATCAACAACATCAACATAATAATGTACTATGCAAACACTACAATTTCATTAGCATATGTAATTTTCGGCTAGTTGTCAGCCGTCATCGTTCTACCCCTTGGTTGAAGGTAATTTCAATTCCTGTGGCTCCTTACCTGGGTGGGTAATTTAATTTTTTATGCTCTCGATGGGATTATGCTCGTTCCCTATAAAAGCGGCCATGTATCAATTTAGAAAACACTTAATACCAAAATTGTGGGGATGTTTTATGATCTTGGGTTGTTCGTCGTTACATCACAAACGCTGAGACTCAACAATTCGGTTTAATGCGACGGGTGTTTGGTGTTCATCACCCCTTATTAGGGGTCGGAGTACTCTTGTGAAATTAATCGCTTTTAATACGTACTTAACAGCAAGGTAATGTGATGAGAACATCTCGATTATGGACGCTCCTCTGACATCACTGGATTTGAAAGTTATTTTCAATTATTACGGATTTTGGTGGTTTTTGTTAAAAAATTAAATTGAGTGAAAGTAAATTGGTTTTAATGCAAAGCAAAAGTGTTACGGTCACTTTAAAAAAAATTAGGGTAGGTAAACTCGCGAATTTTTATAATCGAAAAAAATTAAGTTTATTACGGAAAAAAGTCTACGCGTTTCAAACCCGTCCATGTTTTATTAAGTTTTTTTTTAAATCCGTCCTTCTGCTGGTAAGTACCTAAAAAATAGATTATCCTCGAGAATTTTGACTTCATTGTATCCGGGTCCTTCAACGAATCAATCAATGCAATAAAAATTGAGTTGTCCTTTCTGTAATCCCTCTGCTCCTTCAAAAAAGAGTAACTGAAGCACCCTTACTATTCAGGATAAAAAAACACAACCCTCTTCCTCACTCTATGTCCTTTTCCTCTTTATATCTCTCTCCTTTTTTATGCGATAGCGCACCACTTGAATAGAAAAATGCTGAGTTGAATTAATGTCCGCGCGCGTGTAGGATAGCAATTATTTCAGGATTTAATGCACTCTCCGGGATCCGAGATTTAACTGGTTTAGAATATTGTCGTAACTCTGTAACCCTGTTTTTATATTTAGGGGATTTTGTTGTTTGCAGTTGTCATTATATCTTTATTAGGTTTGATCAGATACAAGTGATACCGTTATAGATGTGTTTGTAGTGAGTTTAAGAGGGATTTAAACAAATGGACTGAAATGAACGTTTAGAACGTATATTCCGTAGTTCTTGTTGTTGGTGCATGGATCAAGTACTGAACAAATGTTTTTATCGATATGATTGCTGGAAAATGGATTTTACAAATTGGCCACGGTTTAGATTGAAAGGTGTTGTCAAGGGTGAGAATAGATTAATAGGAGATTGGGGGAAGTTGATTCTAATCGATCTAGACTTAGATTAGACTTTTTAGATAACGAAGGGAAGAATATACCTTATTATATTGGAAGTGAAATTTTGTCGCTGGTGCAGTTTGTGTAGACATCTCGCTTATGAATTCTTTAAACTTACCATCTACAATTTTGTTCATATCTGTTTCCTAAGACGGCCAATTATTATTTCGGTTGCTATGTTATCTAGAATTATTCTTCATTTTTAAGAATATATTCGGCAAATTCTTGCGTAGCTGCGATGAAACTATTACTAATATTTTAGTTGACTTGTCGATGATTTGGCATAATTAATCGTTCGAATCATCAATTTAACAGAGATCATAATGGATTACACTTTTTAAAAAATCTATTGTAAACCACTTTTTCATAGTATCTTTTATATGTCTTGAAATATTCAACGACAAAGGTTCAAAATTACGTTATTGATTAGATTTTTGATAAGTCGATAAATCTATGTTTTAAGGCGTAGCATAAAAATTGCCCAGACATTATTGATAGGAAATTGTCCAAGCTTTCCAATTTTGCAAAAAAAATATTAGTTAACTAGGTATTTTGTGGAGAAAAAGGTGGTTTCAGTTGAAATTTTATAACTCATTGCTCTGGTAGTTGATAGGGTAGAACCTTGACTTTTACAGTTTTAGATAGGTGGGATTCTACGTACACTGATACTTTATTCATAAAAATAGCTCATAGGGTTACGGAAATACAGGGTGATATGTAAAAATCTACCAAAAAAAACTTCAAAACGCCCTAGCTGCTAAACCGTTACGATTTGAACTCAACCCCTCCCATACGATTTTTTGTTCGTCTATCCAAAACCTATCCACAGCCGGCCGCTTTGTAAACTTAAGGGTATACACCCTGTATATTATTGGTTTTTTTCGATAACCTTTTGCTATAGTTTACTGAGATTTATTTTATTTGGAAGCCTAAGCTTCGATGTAACACTTTATACTACCAGTTCGTAGTATATCTAGTAGTAAGGTTAGCTCGAATATAGAAAAAGGATATGATAGGTTAAGGGTAGTGAATCAGGCAGTACCAGACTATCAGGTAAACAGGAGGTGCACCGCCTGCTCGGTTAACCGGTTAATCGACGGGCTTATTAAGGTTAACATAATTTGCGTAAAAGTGAGTGATAATATAAAGCCTCGTTTGAAGTAAACATAAAAAGGATTTCTGAGGAGAGCGGAACAAATCTGAAAGATTGTCAAGTCAGGCGCGCAAAGGTGGGCGTTGACTTGCGATATCCCATCCAAAGCTCTAATTCAGGCCTATTCTGATTCAGGCCTATTCTGAACTCGGCTGGAATCGATCCCGCTGAAATTTTCAAACATTCTTATGCTACCAATGTAAGAAAATTCCAGCGAAATCAATTCCGGCGGAGTTCAGAATAGGTCTGTAATATTTGGCGCGTGACTATTGTTGTGTGTACGCGCATTGCCGTGATGGAATAATTCCCTTATGACCAACGAACTCTAGTCGTTTTCCAATAATGGCTTCGTTCGAACTGTTCAATTGCCGACAGTACGTATCCGAATTGATTTAATGGATTCTTAGTTGAAGTCCGAAAATACGAAATCCTATCATAGCATCCTACTGAAGGGCATAATCTTCCTCTGTGTTTGCTTTCAATGTCTTTAAAGACAAATCATTATTTTGATATCAAAATTGCTTGCTCATTGCTTTATTATAAACAATAAACATCTTGTCACCAATTATAAGTGGCTAAAAATCGCTTTCTTCACGTTTACTCCGAATCTTGCATATGTTTATACAAGCTGTCAAATGAACTACTTAGAGCTCATAAGGAGCTCAAATATCCGACGATCACGGAAATCAAGCCGAATTGGGCGTGGTTAGTGATCAGGTGGGAGACCGCTCTATTTTCGGCAACCCCACTACCTCTTCAAAAAGTGAAAAGGAACCGGAAAAAAATGGTCTGACTCGGTTCGGCATCCCTCGAAACCGTCTATTATTATTATTACCACCCTAGCCTCTTCACGTGATTACGAACGCTTGAGTGATGCATGTTTAATGGTTCTGCAATATTTCGTGTCATGCAACATGGTCAACCTTGTCGAAATCAAAATCGCCAACTATCTTTGGTTCTTGTAGAACATTGCCATTGTAAACTGGACGTAATTGTTCTCAGCATGTCTCCCGTTACTATTTTTACAGAAGTTAAACAGTAATTATAAGCCGAAAATGCAGTTTGATAATCCATCTTAATCTTGCAACAAATCTCTACAACTTAACCTAATCATTCAATTTTTAGAATGAAGTTAAAACTGTCACCTTTTTGCTTGATGATACGTGCTGCCTACAATATCAGCGAGCAATAATAATAAGAGTGATGAGCTAGAACAAATTTTTAAAAATGTTTCAGGGACCTTGAGATCAGCTGATAACAATTTCAATGGGAGCGAAAAAGTCAAGATATCAAAGAAGTAATATCTATGATAAACAGAGGCAGAATTACTTTCACACCACACGCAATGTTCGTGAAAGAAAGATAAAAGATGAAGGGGCAGTGACTTCATCGCCTTGCAAGATTCCCGCCTTTTTTAACGAACAATACATAGTTAAAAACCAATTCTAATATTGTGTACCAACATGAAATTTTACGCATACATACAGAAAAAGCAAATTCAATTTACACGTGCTCTGTTCCAGTGTTTCTTAAATTTGAATGTAAACATTCCAATACCGGAATCAAGGAACATGTTCTGTTTCTTTCATTCTCTTGTGTTTTTTGCATGAAATGTATGCCCATCGCGCATTTGTTAATATTTTTTTTGGCTTTTTGCCTAATGTTATTTCTAATCTGCTCTTTCATATCTTTAACTCTTTTACTTGTCCTTGAGCTCTGCCTAATCACTCTTGTTATTATTGCTCGCTGACAATATTAGCTCGATTTTGCCTAGAAAAAACATCTTATACTATTTTATACTTTTGCGCGTTTTCCATGTTTATAAGATGAGTTTTGTGAAAAAACAAACAAATGAAGTACAAATTTCCGATGATCCAATTTCAAATATAGACTTTTGAGAGGCCCAAATCTCCGAAATACTATCAACCTCTATTTCAACAGGTGATGTTTTAGAATAGGAACAGTCAAACCCTTTAAGTTATGTCTCATCTTAGTAGGCTTATTGAGTGATGTATTGTCAGCAAGCAATAATAGTAAGAGTGATGAGCTAGAACAAATTTTTAAAAATGTTTCAATGCCCTTGAGATCAGCTGATAAAAATTTCAATGGGAGTGAAAAAGTCAAAATATCAAAGAAGTAATATCTATGATAAAAGGAGGCAGAATTACTTTCATACTGCACGCAATGTATGTGAAAGAAAGATAAAAAATGAAGGGGCAGTGACTTCCTCGCCTTGCAAGATTCCCGCCTTTTTTACGCGACAATACAAGTGGAAATCCATTCCTAATATTATGTACCAACACGAAATTTTACGCATACATACAATCCGTGCAAACCCAATTTACACGTGCTCTGTTCCATTGTTGCTTCCATTTGAATGTAAACATTCGAATGGGGGAAACAAGGAATAACTTCTGTTTCTTTCATATTCTTGTGTTTTTTGCATAAAATGTATACGCATCGCGCGTTTGTTAATATTTTTTTGGACTTTTTGCTTAATGTTATTGCTAATCTCTTCTTTCATATCTTTAACTCTTTTACTTGTCCTTGAGCTCTGCCTAATCACTCTTGTTATTATTGCTCGCTGGTATTGTTCTCCAATGTTCTTAGTAGACGAGAAACAACATTAGTGGTGATTGTCAGCATATAAGAGATCAAATTTAAGTAAAACTTTTATGAAAAATAGTAGCCACTGCATTCGCTAGTAATGCAATTGCCTTATGTTTCTTCATAACAGATCTATCCTTCTCAATCTACGGGTTTGTTAGATGTTTCGTCTCAAGAGTCAGTTGATCAATCAAAAATTAAAGTAACATTGTAGAAAAGGACCTTAGAAATGCTTATTAAGATTGTTTTTATTTCTTGCTTGGGATTATAATGCATCAATATTCAGTAAATCTAACACAATAAAAATATACCCAGTGCTTACTAATTCCTGCTGATGGTCATCGCAATATGTGTTAAACATTTGAAACGGTTTCGATGTTATCATTGCAGCTCCCACTCGGGCTTCCAGACACTCCAAACGACCTCTATCAGTCAAATTGGAAATATTTAGCGTATCTATTGTATTTTCGCTATACGAATTGGTGAATCCAAGCCATTTCAAGTAGAATTGAAATCAGCGCATACTCCTTTAACGTAATAGATTTAAATTTTCAAAAACGTCGTCATCTAGTGCCTTAAATTTGTATGCTAAACTGATAAATGAATGACTTTAATTTCTCAAATCAACTTCCAAAAATGTGTATTGGTGAAGCGCAAATGTATAGTAGCCACTAAAAAGGTTGTCAGTCAGAAAATATTTGTGATAATACCTATTAGTGGTACATTTTAGTTAGAATTTCCAATATATTTTTCTTCTTACGATAGTAATTTAAAATTGTAATCGCACTCCTTACAATCACTCTGCTTTTAGATTACTCGAATTTAAATCGTTCATTAAAGAATTGAAAAAGCGCACCTAAAATAAATTTTGATTTTCACACGTTTAAAAACAGTTTTTGGAAAGGAATCACATTTTTATTGTTATAATTCCTTTCATGAGTTTCAAGATCAAAATAATTGATTAAATCAATTTTATTCCTTCCGTATGAAATGGCTCACCCTTTATTTTTTATCACCCCCTTACTTAGAAGACAAATTCCCATGTGACTTAGTACATAGTTAGAAATGCGGCGCTTATATCCTTCTCTGGTGGACTCCTTGTTAAGTAATCCGTTTTTTGTTTTGTTTTCATATTATCACGCTTGCCTAATTCCGTGATTATGAACAACACATGCGGAACTGCTATGCAGAATGTCTGGGTGTGTTGCTCTACCATTAGCTTCCTTAAAGATTTTAAATGTTTGATCACCACCCTGCAGCAGTAATTTGTGAGTCCACACTAGACTTCAGTTCAAGTCAGTCAGCAATTACAGGAGTCTTCCATTCAACCGTTGAATCGTTCTCTATTGTGTAATTATACTAATTCGGTTTTGAATGGTTCCATACAATGGGGGACGGAAATGCTTAAACCCCTAAAGTCGGGAAATTGGCGAACTTTTTCCCTTTTTTTGTGCCGTGAGAATGTCTTAAGGTTTTTAGCTAGTATTTTTCTATTTGTTACGGCTGATGTCGTGCATTTCCTTTTTTGGATTTTGCTAGACAATAGATTTTGTTTTAATTAGGACAAGCGAGAAGAGGCTGTAAAACGTGTTTGAAAGAGGGTAAATTTCTGTTTTTAACCATTCAAATTAATATATTGGTTTCTTCTTCTTATTAAATGGGGCTACGGTCCTTTTACAAGTCGTGTCTTTTGAAGACTTTTCTTTCTATGTTTTCTTATTTCTCTCCATTTCGTAATACGTTTATCTTCTAAAATGTAATTCATCCACCCATTTTTGGGTCGTCTAAGGCTTCTTCTCCTGTTGATCTACCATTGAATATACCTGCTAGTCGACGTTAAAATATTGTGATGAATTGCTAATTTTAATTAGATATTTAATAAACTCATTTGAATAGCATTTTTTAGCTCAATGTTACATCTTCTCGTTCTCACGGATTAGATCACTATTTAGTAAATGCAATATTCTGAATTAAAGTTACAAATACATTCGAGGGCAAAGTTTACCACGCCTAAAATCGAAAAGCGATAAGATAAAAGTGTGGTTTAAAAACAAAATAAGCAGACCATACAATGAGAAGAACTAAGGGGACATCCATAAATTACGTGAGGCGTTTTTGGCGATTTTTCGACCCCCCCTCCCCCTTGGTGAGATGTCGTGAGATTTGGCTCGACCCCCTCCCCCTCCCTTAATCTCACGTGAGATTTTTCAAATTTTAAAAAATTTCTAGGATTTACACTATTATGCGTATTTCTAGTGTAAATACGTTAATCTGTACTTGTTTGCGTTTGAAAAACATAATTTGTCTTGAAGAACAATACTACAAAATCATCCCAGCACCAGCTCGGCGTGAACCCAATATAAACTACAATACCTGTGGATTACCATTTAGCAGGTGATTCTGTCTATCCTTTAGAAATCAATCTCATGATGGCTTACAGGGATAATGGTTTCTTAACAAGAGAACAGAAAAAATTCAATTCTAGTTTGAGCTCAACTCGTGTATTTGTAGAGCAAACATATGGAATTTAAAAAAAAAATAGAATTTTACATTATATTGGCATACGAAGGTTGACTTTGGCAAAACTTACAATTATGGCATGCATAGTCATCACAATATTATTGTAAAGATGGAGGTATACAAACTTCGGAGCATTCTGCTATAGATTTAACCTTAGTGTAAAAATCCTCTGACTGAATGACCCAGGCCTTAGAAAGGCAAAGTCTGAAGTCAGAGACAGCTTCTCAAATTGGCGTTTGAGCCGCCTGTACACCAGAATATAGATTCAAGAAGTGCAGATCCGTTAGACTTCCATTCTTCACAGCTCTCAATATTCACAACACAAGGTTTTCAAAATCTATCTTGGTCTCTAGTATGTCGGAGCAGATTCGTCGATTCAAAATTCGAATCCTGTAAGATGCTTAGATGACTAATGTCCCCTGGTGTAAATGTCGGCTTTTTGTACAGTGAAAATGCACCGCAGATAGTAAGTTCTGACTGATGTGAAAAGAGCCGATTCCTAATATAATCTCTATTATTGCAGTAGGATACATTATGATACATTATGCACTTGAGATAGGAGGGCATTAGGTTGCAGGTTTTTCAATTGGGCATAGCCTTTTCGTAAAACTATGGAGAAGAAGCAAGTTGCCAGAAGAATGGCTTTTAGGTACAATAGTCCCAGTCCATAAAAAAGGTGAATTGATGAGCTGCAAAAACTACACGCCAATATTTTTGTTGAACACAGCTTACAAAGTGCTTTCACATATTTTATTTAATAGTCTGAAATCACATTTGGAAGATAAAGTAGGCGATTAACAAGCAGGATTTAATAGATCGACAACAGACCAGATTTTCATAATGAGACAAATACTTGAAAAATGCTGGGAAGAAAGCATTGATATACATTTTCTTTTTGTTGACTATAGAAATGCTTACGACCTGCTGAATAAAAGAAAGTTGTGGAACAAGATGACTGAAATAGGTTTCCCGAAAAAATTAATAGAACTATGCAGAATGACGACCAAAGATTTTAAAACACAAGTGAGAATACGAGGATGTAACTCGATCAACTTCCCTCAAGAATCAGGCCTGCGACAAGGAGTTGCGATCTCAACAATACTTTTTAACATTGCTCTGGAAGCAATAATGAGGGAAACTCAGCTTAATGGAGCAAATAGAATCTTCAGGTACTACCCTTCGCAGATGACATAGTCATAATTGGACGCAAGGCGCAAGATGTAAAGGAAAGCTTTTCCAAAATTGTAGAAAGTTCAGCAAAGTTCAATCTACGAGTAAATGACACAAAAACAAAGTATATGATCGTATCAAAACGAGGACAACGATTAGGGCGAAGAATCAGCCTTGACGATCATAGTGTGGAAATTATAGAAAATTTTATCTATTTAGGGACAATGCTTACTGCTGAAAATAAGATAAAGGACAACATCCATAGACGCATCGTAGCCGCAAATAAAACCTATTTTGCACTAGTCCCGGTCCTAAAAAACAAAGAAATTTCAAGACAATGCAAAGTCAGACTATATAAAACATTAATCCGCCCAGTTCTATGCTATGGGTCTGAGGCTTGGACATTGACCCAACAAACAGAAAATCAACTTAAAATCTTCGAAAGGAAGATCTTAAGAAGAATATTTGGTCCTATAAGGGTTAACCAGAACCAATGGCGCATTAGGACAAACGAAGAACTTCAAGAAATGTATGACGAAATAAATATAGCTACATACATAAGACTGAATAGACTGCGATGGCTTGGACACGTTGTACGAGCTTCAGAAGATAGAATGCTAGCCAGGATTTTTAATGGTAGACCATCAGGAAGAAGAAGAGTAGGACGACCAAGAAATAGGTGGATAGATGACGTGCTAGCAGATATACGGAAATTTCTTATAACAAATTGGAGAAAGCTAGCAAGACGTAGAGACGACCGGAAGAGGAGACTTCGAGGGGCCCGAGTTCTGCAAGGACTGTAGCGCCATTTAAGAAGAAGAATAACACACTTATATACGCACGCCATCAATAATCCAATATGTTGCACGTGAGTTCATACCGCGGCGCAAATATAGATTCTGACCATTTCTTAATAGGAACGAAACTTAGGGCCAAGATACTTATCTACAATAATAACAGGAAGAGGAAACAGAGTCGGAAAATTAACGTGGTAGGTTTGAAGGAAGAGCAAATTAGGGCTGAATATGAGAACCTACTCGACGTAAGAATAAATGAACTTAGCAATGGTCAAAGAACACGCGAAGATTTGACCGATCAATAGAACGATATAAAAGCTTTGTAATATAAATAAAAATGAAATGTGCAGATAAAGAATTGAACCGGCGCGGCGCCTGTTTTTACAACGTCAACTTCGTTAGTCAACACGCGCAACCAATTCTTCCAATTTCCCTATGGCTGGGTCGTGGCATATAACGACTTTTCTTTGTGCTACTTTTTTTAATATCTCGATCTTATTCTATCTTCCCCACTGCAGATCTTCCGTACGTTTCACGGGATTAAAATATACCGAATCGGTGCAAGCAAATCTTCCCGCAACCTGGAAAAATCACTCTTAACGCGCGCAAACATGTTACACATCAAAAAGAGCAATAAAAGGAGCAGCAAAAGATGTTCTAGGCTAGGTTATGAGCACCCTACATTAGCACCCTACATGTGCAGAACATAAACGAGGACGATGAGAATGACAACGCAGTAGCTCTTACAGTGTAAGGCCGGGCGCCGGGTGTAATACCGGGTGTGGCAGTACCGTGGCAGTGGCGTGGCGGTCTAATGGCAAGTGGAAAAATGTATTCCCGTAAAATCAAATGAAATAGCGCACATTGAAGTGGAGTGGCGACGGAGGCGTGGCGTCACTTGATTGAACAAGGACGACATTCATTGACGCGTCGCGTCGTAGCCGCAAATAAAACCTATTTCGCACTAGTCCCGATTCTAAAGAACTAAGATATCTCAAGCAAGTGCAAAGTGAGAATATATAAAACATTAAATCGCCCCGTTCTATGCTATGGGTCTCTGGGTTGGGCATTGGCCATCAGAATATCAGTTCGAACTTAAAAGAAAAATCCTAAAATGAGTATTAGTCGTGAAAGGATTAACGGCGCAAGGAATGGCGCATTAGAACGCACGAGACCTTGAAGAAATGTGCTACGAAATAAATATACATACATATGTACATAAAACTGAGCAGACTCCGACGGATCGAACACGTTGTACGTTGTTGGAAGACACGATGCTAGCCCAGATTTTCAATGATAGACCAAGGAAAAAGAAACGTAAGACGACCAAAAAAAATAGGTGGATGGGTGATGCGCCAGAAGACTTAGTATAAAAAATTGGAGAGAGGAGGAGGTAGAGATGACTGTGAGAAGAGACTTCAAGAGGACAGAGGCCCGAGTTCTACCAGGATATGTGTAATCTTAGTATACTATCTTATAAATTACAGTGAATTACTATCTTCTAAATTAATGTGGCTTTATAAATATTTCCTTAAATGCATTTACATTTACTATAACAGTATAAAAACAACAAAAAACGGCTAACAACCCTATTAAAACTTATTGCCTATAAACCGTTAATAATAAAGGTATTGTTCTTTTCTACAAAAGCAACGGCCTCAATATTCAGTTTTGTTCATTTTCTGCTAGTTAAGGTCAAAATTCAGCAATGAATTTTCATTCGAATATAGCACTTTTCCAGACAATGGCGCTCAATCGGAAATGTTCCTCTCTGATCCATTCAGCTAAAATCTGCACCACCAATTCTTCCTTGCAAATTTACACTTCCCCCTCACACTGCCATTCAACTACTAGCTATGTTGCTACTTGGTCCACCAAATTTATAGCCCACAATCTGCATCTTAGTACGTGCCCCTATGAATTCTGGAAATTCAATTGTTTGTGGTATATTAAGAGCTCGTCAATGCTAAACAGTTGCAGAAACACGAAAGATGTCCTGCCAAGTCAATCGAGGCAAAATTAATTTGAACATATTCAGGAAGCTGGCTAAAGGACCAACCTAAAAAGGGAGGCCTATGATTGCAGCGCTTACTGTAACAGTACACATCCTCAAAATTGTTCAACTGAATATCAGGACGATTTCCGTTCATTAATTTGTCGCCGCTTTGTAAGGCAAGAATAAGTTGCTGGAGCTTATCCCGAATGTTTTTTACCCTTCATCCTAATCTCGAAATCTTTCCACATCCTACCCTCTTCGAAAATTTATAATTTCATGCCATTATGCTGCATTATATTTATTGTACGAAGGATTCATGCATCAACCACCACCATCATTATCGTCGTCATCACCACCATCGCTACCACTCGCTCGGTTACTTGAACATGTTGCTGGCACGTATGCAGGACCCAAGGATAATTGTGCGCAATCTTGGAGATAATTGCCCAAGATAATTGGCATATTGTCAATTAGCTCGTCCTAAAGTCCTACAGGAGAGTTTCGCTTCAACTGAAATTTAAGTGAATCGTTTTAAATTCATTGCGATTCAATTGAAGTGAATGACGGAGAAAATTGGATAAAATTACAGGCGCTACTTTCCTTTGGTATGGGTGTATGGTAATGGAATGGTGAAATGTTAGATGGGATTTTGTATTGCGCTTATATTTGGGACAAGAATGGAGTTTTCTACATAATAATTTAATAAGGCGATAAACATAAAAATTTTATGGTATTGTTTAGGATCTTAACAATTTAGTAATTTTTTTTAAATGGTTTCTTTACATTCCCAACACAAGGGGGAAGGGGGGGGGGGGTGAATACTGAACTCCTTTATGTATAAAGTCAACTGATGGAAAATTTGTCGATTACATATTTTGCAAGCTTGGAGTGGTGAAATTCTTTAACAATAACAATTGCTTCTTTATATAAAAGTTCACAGTTTCAATGGCAATCATTTATAGCAATAGTAATGCCATGGCTCGTGGCATTGGAGAAGTGAATAAGTTTAATATGAAGGATAGATAGATGATATAATAGGCTAGGTTAACTATTTTAGTCTATTTACAATAATAGCCCAGCCCAGTTTATACATGAACCTCTAAAAAATCCCAACTGGAGATTTTTCAGCAGGATTCTCTTAATTTTGGGGTCACAAATAATTTCTCAAAACTCCTTAAAGCCAACTGGCCGGCTACTAAAGTTACGGAGGATCAAAGGTCACGAAAATCGGGTTTTCTCAAATATCTCATAAATTATAGGTTTTACATTAATTTCGGCTGAATAAAATTTGCTCCTGAGATAAATATGCATAAAAATGTCCAATACAAAATTTACATAGAACGGTAAATGGCATGGTAAAACTTCTAGCCTGACAAGAACTAGCAGGCGCTGCGGGTTTTTTCCCCTCACTAAACCTCCAGAAATACTACCACCTGTCTAAATCTGCAAGTGTCTTCCGGACAGAACCGCTGACAATCTTAATAGCCTACATAGTAATGCAGAAACCTTAAGGTATACCTCCTTTATAACATCGAAGCTTTTCGAAAACCGTAAAAAAGAGCTCTGCCTTGGCTAGGAAGCACAGGATCGAATTCAGTGTGTACCTTTTCACAGGGCAATTAGAAGTCCCATGAATTGGCCAAGTCTCATAGGCGCAAGGCATATCATTACGCAGTTCGTTTCAATACCAGCTAACTGGAGAAGTGAAGCATCATGCGCCAAGACTAGAAAGTGTTAGCCAAGCCAACCAAACTTAGGAATCACCCTTTGTACTACCAGTCTGTCATGTCGTTCATGTCATGGTGCAATGTCTAGTAGCAAGCTTGGTTTGAAAGATAGAAGAGGATATGATAGATCAGGGGTATTGGAGTAGGTGACAATGAACCTTACGTTTGAACTCTTGGGCGTTGTACGAGTTCGGGAAAACTTATTGTGGGAGATTATTCCACAGCCAAATTGTTCTATTTATAAACGAATTTTTAGACTTTAGTGTGCGCGAAAAGGGGGCTTGTAGGATATGAGAGTGAGCCGAAATCGAATTGTTTTTCTTAACCCGGCGCACCGCCAGATACAGCTTCAAAGATTTGAACACTTGTTTGATTGCAATGGTTGTTTCCACACGAGCGTACACACGACACGACAAGTGTAGGCTGCAAAATTGGTTTATGGAGAAGAAGTTGAGAGAGGACGATCGAAAACTGGCCCTCACTCCCGCTCGTGTGGAAACAGCCTATGTGTGGGGAACAGCCTATGTATGGCATGGGACCTTGAATATGTGTTCAAAGTTTGAACAAAAGATTTGCACTTTGCCATGCGTATCGGCAAAGTCTTCAAAGAAGTCTTCAAATCTTTGAAGCTGTATCTAGCGCCGGCTTTACGGCTTTCAAAAACTGAAAGAAGATTAGAATAAGGAATTAATTTGGATATAAAATTGGTCCTTGTGGGACACCAACTTATATTCAATATTATGCAGTTCTACCTTGAGTGAATGCCCGGAAAGAAACTCATAGTCCAGATTGATTTCGTTCAGGCGATACCTGCAAAAATTACTAGTGTCACATTTTTCATAAATCACTTTTGTGAAAAAATCTAATGCTTTCGCCGGAAAAATTGAACTAATTTTTATTATCACTTCAGTAAATAACCCAAAATAATGAATTTTCGCAATATAAGCTATTGTATATTTCAAGGTTACGTTATTTTCAACATAAATGAGAATACTAATAGCCATAAAGACTTCGTTTAGGGCTTGATATTGATCAGTATCAAGATATGGTTAATTTTTTATTTTATTTTAATAGTTATTAATGTATATAGTAATTGTTAATTGTTTTATGGATAATTCTGTTAGGTTTATAATACATATTCGCAATGCTACCACAATGAAGTGTACTATAGGCGATATGGTCACTTAATTTACGCTCTGAGCCAATTGTCCAAGCTTTCTAATTTTGGAAAAAAAATATTGGTTAACTACGTATTTTTTGGAGAAAAAGGTAGTTGAAGTTGATATTTTTGTTAAAAAAAACAAAATTTTGATTTTGATGGCTCATTACTCTGGAAGTTGGCAGGGTAGAACCTTAAGTTTTACAGTTTTAGATAGGTGGGAGTATTCTGCGTAAAAGAGTGCATTTTTTAAGCTAAGCTTGGCTCTTGGTTCTCGAGAATCTGGCAATAAATGAAAAAAATGGAAAAAAGCCGTTTTGCTAGTTTCCTTTTCGTTTTCAGCAACCTCAAATTAGGCTAAAAAACACTTTTCTTATTAGGTACACGCAATTAAGCAAAAATTTGTAAACTATGTAGTGTTATTTGTCATAAAAAGTTTGGCTTTGATTTTCATGATTTTATTGCAATTTATTGTTTTATCAAAACTAACATATTCTTAGTTTAAATTTGGTTCATATATGCATTTCCAATTAATATTTCCTGCAATTCTTTACAGGTTTGGTTTCAAAATCGCCGAGCAAAATGGCGTAAACGTGAAAAATTCTTAAATCAAGATAAAAATGGATATCTACTCCCTGATCAAGGTTGGTATAAATTTAACATGTCATTATTATTATTATTTCGGTTTTCTGTATCTAGTTTTATCTTTTATACAAAAACAAAATTCAAACCCTTCAAGTTAATTTTCCCTACATTAAAACTCATTTCAACTTCCGCCTCTACAAGCCCGTAAACTGGTCTTTGCCGAAATAATAATTTCCATACGAAAACCTAATTACACACCATAATTACAGGGAAATTTCTGATAACATATCTTATCGCAAAATTTGATTTAATTACACAAAAAAAAAATATACTAAATAATAAACATAACACAAAACCAGTCATGTTACAGGGCGACGCACATAATTTCCCTTAAAGTAACACAAATTGTGTTGCGAACAAACTCGCTTAATGCTTAGACACCTGTTAATTGATATTTAATTATGGCGCTCAGCTGCAAATTATTTTTCGTTATATAAATACTGATATCAAATGTAGATAATCCACACTCTCTTTATATGGGCATATATATGTGGGTAGCGGGCGAAAGGGTCTGTAGATGGACAATGAAAATTATTAGTCGCAACGAGTTATAACGACTGACGAACAAGGGTAGGCATGACAGAGAACAATGTTAGCACTTGAGGGTAACCAATTTGTTGAACATGGAAGAGGGAATGTTCGCGGGGCTAGGTAAAGGACAATGTAAGAGGGTAATTTGTCACTAGAAAAGGGCGACAACTAATTGTAATGTGGTGGCTGCTCCTTGGTCAGAGCTAATTATGTCCATGGTCAACAACTGGACAATTAATGACTGCAAACGATCGCAAGAAAATTTGCAGCAATTTGTCTTATGGTTAGTTAGGGCCTTTTCTGGTTTCCTTATTCTTGTTTTATGACATTGAAAAAGTGTTAATGGTGTTTATGGCTTGTAAATATAATAATGTTATTTGTAAGTTTTGCGCTTATTCAAATTGAAAAAAAATCAATCAGTAGATTATTTATCTAGAAAAAGAAAGTCGATTTAAATTTTAGCAGTACTTCCAGCAGTATGCCGGAACCCCCATCTTCCATGAGAGCACTGATGATACTGGACGGACAACGAATTCTACATAGCAGCTAATAAGGACTTGGTCGTTGCAAGCTCTAGATTTTTTCGTAAAGACACCTGAATACCTACTGGCCATAGCTCGGTAGGCTTTGGTGGGTAGGGCATCTATTTCATTGAGCGAAGAGCAATCTAGTTCTCTGTTGTAAGATCTATGGTGTGCGACAGCGAGGGAGACCCAACCTCCACTTAGCGATGCCAAACTGGGTGACATCTGCGCGGAATCTGGACCGGTGGGAAGTACAATTGCGACAGACCAGGGCCGGATTCCGGTGGTAGAGACGTTAAAGAAGAAGGAGAAGTATTTCCAGCTCTTCTTACATGGTCAGCTTCAGTTAACATATCGATAGTAATCCAAGATTTAATACTAGTCTTTGTCTTTGGTATTTCTTATAAAGGCAAGGTAATCGATCCTCGATGAACTTGATCATATCCGACAGAAACTGAACTTTAAGGTTGCCGTTATGGATTTCTACGGCTGCGATAAGGAATTTTCTTCTACCAGACAGCGGTATGAAATCCAACACTCTGAGCCTGTCCGTATAGGTTGGTAGGTTAAAATAGCGGTTCTTGTAAATTTCTCAGAGCAAAAAATAATGTCCTCTGTTATGATTCAATACTGTTGCTGCTTACGATAAATATAGTATGGCAGATTGATAATTTGATCGACCTGATACCTTGTCAGTGAGATTATAATTTTTTTTTTTTGAGATATTGGGCCCGAAAGTACCGCGGCTGTTCGGTTGACCTATTGTACTGCACCCCTATACCTCATATTTATTGGCCAGACCGCTGGAACTAGTTCAGCAGTCTGCCTAGTGGCTTGTCGCTTCCACTTGACTGTTCAACTGGCTTCTCGTTGTTGACTGGCTTCTCGAAAGGAGTTCACGAAAGCGGGATCGGGTAGGCTCCGTGGGCTCCCCAATTCCACTCCGGCCCTACTTGCTCCGTTCAGTGAGACCAGAACCTTAGGGCAAAACGACGGGGGGTCTGGGTCTGCTTGTTGTCCCAGTAGGAGGCTAATTGCGATTCCACGCTTATTTCTTAATTTATTAATTTATAATAATGGAAGTGTTCCCCCTAGATTATATGGGAACTGGTGCTGCCAATTTTCTGGCGGGTTCAAAAACTTTGGGCAAAGCGGCGGCTGTCTAGGTATGCTTCTTGGCTACCCGGGTTCCAGGCCACCGTCCTGTCTTTGGTCTGTAGGGAAGGAGTTCACGAAAGCGGGGCTCGGGTGTGCTCCGTGGGGCTCCCCAATTCCACTTCGGCCCTCCTTCCCTTGGCCCCCTCCAGACAAATTGGTCCACAAAATCCTATGAGTATGGTAGCAAAAGTAAGGTCCATCCTGCAGAGGCTCCATATCAGAATAAGGCATTATACAACTGGGTGCGCTCGGTGCCCAGAGGAGATCGTTAAATGTCAGTACAAATGCAGTCCGAGTCGGAATTCCGTATTTGGAAACCGAACACGGAAACCGTATGTGTGCGGCCAGCCTAAAACTCAAAATCGACTTGACCGATTCTTTTGAATTTTTAAACACAATTTCTACACATAAATCAACAGGTAATCAGGGAGAGTTTTTTTACCATTTTTTCCCGTTTTAATAGCAAATTCACCGAAATTTTTTAACGACAATCGCGTTTTTAACTGCCAAAAGCTGCCAAAAATAAAAAAATCGAAAAAAACTCTCCTTGATTACCTAGGGAAACATATCACCTTTTAAACGCATTTCGGTTTTTTTGGTTCTGATGATCCGGTAACGAGTAATGGTGTTCACCGCATAATAACTTTTTTTCGAGGCGCCTTCGGAGATATTTTTAATTGAAAATGTTTCCAAAGATACTTCAGATCTTATACTATAAGCTGTTTTAGACGGTGCGCTTTAGCGCATGTGCCTCGCGAACGTTTGGAGATGGACATGAAGGGAGGAGTGGGAATGAAGAGAGGTACCACCCCACTTCTCCCTTTATCCACAAAGTTCGTGAGGCACATGCGCTGGAGCGCACCGTCTAAACCGGGTCTATAACGTGTATATGAAATAAATAAATGAACATTATTCATATCTTCAAAAAAAATCATGAAAATATGCCTTTTTTCGCCATTAAAACCTTACCCCCCCCCCCCTAAGATACCGTGCATACTCGGTATATTTGGTCGACAGAAGGCCGTATTGCCTTTGAAAGGCAGTATTAGGGTAGACTTGTGAGAGATTGTGCCTCTTGATGTCACACCGAATCTTGGATTATTTACTCTAAATCCAAATTAATGAAGAGGCGCGCCATGTTGTACCGTGTTAGTTCACTGAATATGCTCTACTCTGATTATGCTATCTTAGGCTTAGGTCCCCTTAAAATCTATGAGGAAGTGAAAAATTGAATTTTGGCGAACTACTGTATGTGGAATGACGGTCGGTTAAGGGGGAGATTAGCCAGCGGTAGTCGTTGCCGATCAGCCGATCAAGCCGGAGCTGCTCATTAAAGTAGAATTCAATCGCGAAGAAGAAGATAATCCTATCTTGTATCAAATAATATAACTTTAATTAATAATTATAACCTGAATTAATAAATATAACTTGAATTTATAAATATAAACTTGAATTAATAAATATATCATTATTATCAATAGTATTGTGAGATCATTTCCCACATGTAGGTATGTACTATATTGTCTGGGTAGACATTTTGCCATCGCCTGACCCAGAGTAAAAACCCGATCAGTTTTTAATTTGTCTGAAATGTCGCAACGCTTAGCTTAGTTTTGCATATAGGGCTATTCTGTTTTGCAGCAGACAATATCTTATACGGAACCGTTGTGAAATCTTCTTGCGCAGGAACATCATCAGATGTGGGTCGAAAACAATTTCAAATTCTTAGTCCTGTTTTCAAATTTTTCATTTCTAGTTGAAATAATTATAACTAGTTGGCCCAGCACTCGAAATTCGAGAGCCATTTTTTATACATTTTTTGAATTTAAATCTAGATGTCTTCAATTTGATAGAAGTCCCTGTTCTTCTGTTTGAGTGATATAAAATCGTAATCCATCCAATCAACGAACTCTACTGGCAGCAACATACAATTGCAATATTGGCCACAGATGGCGTACTTTTCATATATGGGAATTTATTGTAAAATTATTTTCTAATTTTTAGGGTTGTATTGTGCCATGTATAAATAAAATTGTGATGCTGCACTTCTTTAAGCTCAGAGCTGTTTCACCGCGAAACAGTTTTCAATATAGATGGAGTAACTCTGTAAAATGGTCCCTCAAAATAAATGCTTGCCATTTAATTATATGATGATATCATGTTTTTATCTTTTTCATTCTTCTGAATGCCTACTTAGAACATTTCCGTCTGACAATATATTCATCACCAGCAATGGCACTGAAACTGTCAATTTTTATTATATTTCAACTTTTGCAATTTTCACACTATAACTATTTCTTTTTTTCCAGGAATTCCAGACTTTCATCTGCCTCTACCAATGGCTCATAACTTACCAGCTCATCCGTCATCAATACCAGCTGAATTCTGGCAGCCCAACTTCGCGCTACATCCACCTTTCAACCCAGCTCTAATACCCCAAAGCTTAATACCTCACTATAAACTGCCAAATTTTCAAACCCTTTTATCGCAGTACATGGGCTTAAATAATCTCGGAGGGATCTTCGGTTATCCTCAGAATTTAGCCGTGCACTCTCAACTTAGTCCGCAGTGCAGTCCTAGAGAGAGTCCGCCCCAAACCAAAACAGAAGATTAAATTCTAGCCGTAATTGTAAAATAGGGCACAAAAAAGAAGCTAGCTTATCCAAATTATTGAAAATATTGAATTTGCTTATCAAGCCAAAAAGAAAAAGAAATAAAACCATAACGTACAGTAAGATAAAAACAGGTTAGAACTTTTCGTTTTGTCTATCATTAAGCATAAACAAAGAGAGATGAAGTTTGTTATATTGTAGTAGGGTAAGAAGCAACCGGCAAATAGAGGCTACTAAAGTAATGTTTCATATCATTTCGAGTTTATTTTGCTTTTCTAGCTTAATCGGGGTTTTTTATTTGTATTTAATTTCTTTCAAATGTTTTTATCAAATTGACATCCTTCGTTTGAATTACAATCAGATTTATTCGAAAATATTTAGTTTTAAAAAAAAAGAATTTATTGTGGCTGTAAATAATTAAGATCAAATAATGTATGGAGAATAAGGCAATCCTTATAAATAATCGTACGTATCCATATTCTGTTAAAAATTGTTTAAATTATATTGTACAGTGTAAATATTATGATAGTAAAAATACAAATTTATATGAAAATTTCTGTTTTTTTATTTATAATCTAAGTGGTGATATTTTGTACGAGGCTCATAGAGTACGATAACTCATTAAGTAAACTGTCGTTGCACAAGCAGACACAAGCGTGGGTGAACAGCTAGAGCATAAAGAACCTTTTACATTCTTCTCTGGTTATATAGGACTGCTATACCAATTAAAGTTAGAAGCTTTAAGGTTTACACTTTTATCACTATGGAGTATCGATATACCTTAGGTTTCCGAATGCTTTAGGATTTTTTACCTCGACTTCTGTACTAGAATGATTTCCTTCGCAATTCTTTTCTTTTTGATGTATAATTCTTTAGGCGCGTTTTCAAAATATTATGAGAGTAAGTTTTTACGATGTAAGAAAAATGTGTGACAAAATGTGTAACAAAAAATGTGTAATGCAATGGTAATGGTAACGCAAAAATTAGCAGACGATATTAGCGAAGAGGTAGAGACTATGGAAGGCAAGCATTTCAACTCCCATTCGTTAGCTATAGATAGATTTGGTACAATGAAGATTCGTAGCAGATTATTGTGTACGAGGTTGATCGGTGAGAGGGTTTTATCTCGAGGCTATGGAGGAAAATCCATTTCATGTCCTATTCATCTGCTACGCGTGAGTTTCTACAAAATAAAGCTATATGGCAGCTATAAAATAACAAGAAATAATTATTTATTATATTACTGAAATAATTTTGAATAGCTAAAACCTAATATAATTACTCAACCCAAATTGGTGTGGATATATAATATAAAATATTTATCATAAATAAATAAGTTTTGGTTTTGGTTATCAACTGCCCATTGTAAATGCCCGTAAATCTGCGATCGAATAATCACATAATCCAAATCGACATACAAACATATAAATGCCTGGGATTCTTCAAGAGATGCAATTCCTCCTCCAGCCGGCTGCCCTGGCTACAATCTACAATTCCTACATTTGGCCTCGCCTGAATACAGCTCGTATTATCTGGGCAGGCGCCCCAGAAACCTACTGGGCTTGGCTGGAGAACGTGCAAAACCTTAGAATAGAGAAGATAAGGAACCGAAAATAGCGTACATGTATACGGATTGGAGGGAAGCACTTAAATTAAAGAACCTCTCGCTCTAAAAGAAAAGAAACAACCGTATGTTCATAGGTTTTATGCAGTTCCCGGACAGAGGCGTACCGAAATTCGTTCGCGTTTGCTCCAAACATTTTCAGCCAAGTGATGTGTTCTCATTTGGATGGTTGCTGAGAAACGCAATCCCCTCCCGGTTTTTGACTAAATGTGATACCGCCAATGTCCGGGAACTGCACAACTACTATGGGAGTGCTGTGAATATGTGTTGCCGAAATGCTTCCCCGATTTTAATTAATTCCGTTTCCTTCTCTTCTCTATTCTAAGTGCAAAACCGCGCCAATAAACTCATTGGCGATAGCACCCTACTACTACTTCATAGATTTTTTAAGTCCCCGTAGGAATGTAGCAGCCCTCGCTAAATTGTACCGCTATTACCATAACTCCGCTGCAATTCCTGATTCATGCCTACACGGAAACTTCTTTCCCGCAACACAAGAAAGGGTTATGGATGAGGCGAAATTGTTCTTGAAAGAAATTACCATGAACAATCAATTTTACTGCCAGCGCACAAGCTAGGGCTAAATAACCGTTAAATACTAGTGGCAGAAATTTTTGACCATTTGCTGAGGTGCGGGGAAACGGCAACTTCAGCTAGGGGTGGCTTGGGGAGGGGGTGCAAATGGTCAAAAATTTCTGCCCCTAGTATTTAACGGTTATTTAGCCCTAGTAGAACCTACATACGGAGTGACAGAATTTTTTTCAATTTTAATATTATTATAAAGTTATATAAATCAATAAATAAACTATGAAAACATCAATTTTCTCGGAAAAAATTCCTTAAACATATTAAGCGGGCAATTAAATCGTGGTGAAGGAGTATAAGTGAAAAATTATCAAATTTGTTTTTGGGCGTTAAGTCTAATTCCGGTGGGAACTTCCGGGCAGTTTTCTCAGTTTTAGGTCATACCTTAGGTCTTTTACCTTAGCTTCGGTGATAAAATGGTCGGTTGAACGAACACGCGCAGACTTTGAATAATTTTTTTGAAAACCTTAATTGATATAGCTTATTTGTAGAACATTTTCTTACAAGGAATTTTCAGCTCGGTTTTTTTTAATTAAGCTTGTTTTTATTAGTTTTACAGTTCTTCGAACATCTCATCTAGAACAAAATTGTTCACGTTATTCTTATCTGCTTTTTCCATCGTCGCACAGTGGGGTCAGAAAAAAATTAGTTCAAAAATCTGTGGAGCCGTAAATTTTCATCGAATCAGCTTCGCTTTTTTTTAGAATGTTCGTTGTGCAATTCTCTATCGATCTGTCGAGCCGGATTTTTCATATATTTTCATACGGGATTCCTCAGGAATCACCCTTTGTACTACTAGTCCGTCATGTCGTTCAAGTCATGGTGCAATGTCTAGTAGTAAGCTTGATGTGAAGGATAGAGGAGGAAAGGATAGGTTAGAGGTCTTGGGGGTGCGTGAGTAGATGTCGGTGGATCTTGCGTTTGAACTCTGAGGTGTTATATGAGTTCGGAAATATCGACTGCGGAAGACAGTTCCACAATCGAGTTGTTCTATTTATAAACGAACTTCTAAAACGTAATGTGCGTGAAGAGGGGGCTGAAGGGTGTGGGGGTGAGCCGAGTTGGCTATTATTATGTTGCGGGAAAAAAGTTGCCGTGTAGGCATGAGGTTTCTAATTTCAGTGGAGCAGTCGCTATAGTAGTAGCGGTAAAACTTGCTGAGAGCTGCTACATTCCTACGGTGGCTTAAAGAGTCGATGGAGGAGCAAATGGTCCTATCGCCAATGAGTTTAATGGCGCGGTTTTGCACCTTGTCCAGCCAAGCCAAGATGGTTTTTGGGGCGCCCGCCCAAATGTACGAGTTGTATTCAAGGCGGGGCCGAATGTAGGACTTCTAGATTGTAGCCAGAGCAGATGGCTGAAGGAGGAGCTTGCAACTCTTGAGGAATCCCAGGCATTGGTAAGCTTGTTTGGCGATCCATCCATTCCATCGCAGATTCGAAGATAAGGTTACGCCTAGGATGTTAAGAGATGGGTCAGCCATTACATTCTTTTCGCCCACTGAGATAGAGGGACGGTCGGTACAGGTTTTTGTAGAGAAAAGGCAGTACTTTTTTTTGGTTGCGTTGAATTCGACGCGATTCTTCTGTTTTCCCCCATTTAGGGGTTGATTCACCCTCTCTGAGGGGTAGTTTGAAGAAAACGGTTATGTAAGTGCCGGGAGATAAATTTAATAAACCTTTCTAAGCTACATTAGGCTCAAATATACCTTTTTGGCACGTTTCTCTGCATTTTTGCTAATGAAGAATATATTTTTGTCAAAAAAACTCAATTTCAATTTGTCAAAAAAACTCAAATTGTAAAAAATTGAAAATATATATGAAAAATCCGGCTCGACAGATCGATAGAGAATTGCACAACGAACATTTTAAAAAAAAAAGCGAAGTGGATTCGATGAAAATTGACGGCTCCACCGATTTTTGAACGGTAATTTTTTTTCTGACCCCACTGTGCGTCGCTGGGAGCTATAATACTAAAGTCGGAGTGTCTGTCTGTGATTTCGAAATAATTGTTATTTTCTAAGCTCATATGGTTATTTATCCGACTATCGGCTCAAATCGATAATCGTAGGAAAGCGAGCGGAAGCTTTTTATATCATTCCAATTGAATATGCAATTTCGAAAAGGTCACATATCGCATGTTTTGACAAATACGTTTTTTGATATCAGTGTGTTCTAAATGCTTCCCTGTACCTATTATGATCAAAAAAGGCACATATCTAGTATTCGCTTTACTGTCGACGTCATGGCGTTGCGCCAAATAATTTCGAAAAGGTCACAACTCTATAGGAGATCTGCCCTTTTCGAATTTATTGCTTAACATAAGACCGTTAACCACCATAATAATTTTGCATTTTATCTATCAGTCATTGCGTTGTAAGTTGCTAGTAAACACATACCGCTGTACCTCCACAATGAGTTCTTCTTGACTTGCAGGTAAAGGTTACATCGATTATTTTTTTATCCGATATTGATTCATTAAATAAAACTATTTTATACCACGCCTGCATAGCAAAAACTAGGTTTCCGTACGGATTTTAGGTTGGAAAAGAGCGATTGCCCACAGGTCAATTGCACACTGTCCAACCTTAAACCCGTATAGAAACCAGTAGCATGCAGAAGAAGATTTTTAAAGAAAGTCTATTAATTATCTTTAATTATAGTCTTTAGATACCAAAAACAAAAGTTTAGCCAAATTTTTATGGTTTTTTCCTTTAAATTTTGTTTACCCCATACCTAGCCCAGTCGCCAGAGCCAAATTTAGACCGAAAGCTCGCACAAAATGTGATCTCGCTGAAAATTGGAACTTAGGTACTTTTTTGGGTGTAGAAAACGATAAAAAAATCTTTGCTGCGCTAAAGTGTATGCTAAGTTCACAATTTCGAAAACAAATCCGAAAATTTGGTTTTTGCTTTATATATCGAAAAATAAAAACAAATCGAAAAACTAATAAATGTTGATTATAGGACGCAGTACGCGAACAGCAGCAACACTCCGCGTAGAGCTCAACCACCACTCCTACCACCTAGGAACAAAGTTCCTTTTCGTCCAGTCGTACCAGTACCTTCGCCCAGGAAACACTTCTTCCCAGAACTACTGCAAGATCCTCGACAGCCTTCCGGGCCATCATTTCATGAACGCCATCCCACGCCACCTCCTAGGCATTCCGCTCCTCAAAGGAGACCTGAGCCGATGGATGTTGATAGAAGTATGCGAACTAGGCAGGTAAATTACATGAACAGGCCAAATAACCAACAACAGGCAGCAAAACGAGGGCACTCCTCACCATCGCACCAGGTCCACCACCCGAACAAACAGCAACGAATATTCCATGTTGACGGAAATAACAGACAACAAGACGAAAACCACGAACAAGACCAAGACTCGTACCCCGACGATCCCCAAAACGAAGATGGACAATCTCTTACCGAATACGTTGCCTCAATGGATAACCCAGATTTCGACCCAACAGAGGAACTCGATGACATATATTTTTTAGATTAAAGAACTCTTCGCTCCCTTACTTCGAATACAAGAAGAGAAGCGGAGAGAACACCAAATTTTTAGTAGATACCGGGTCCAATAAAAATTATGTTCAACCACGCCACATTAGAAATCCCATTCCCAACAAAAAGCCATTTTTCGCGAATTCTCCCGCTGGTCATATTAAGATCACACACCACACACTCTTCGACCTATTCGGTCTCAATAAAAAAATTATATTCTTCATCTTACCAAGTCTAATACCTTTCGATGGAATCCTTGGTAATGACACCTTACGTGAACTAAAAGCAATCATCCATACTAATGAAGATTATATGACTATCCATTCAAATATAAAAATTCCTCTCAAGCAGCATTCCTCCGAGAATGCCAATAGTATTAACGTGCGCACCTCCCACCTAACGAAACAACAGAATGAAGTTTTCCATGGCCTTGTGAGGAAATGTCCACAGCTTTTTGCAGATCCGAACAAGAAATTGACGTTCACAACCACCATAAAAGGCGAAATTAGGACCACCACGGATACGCCGGTTTACTCCAAAACCTATCCATATCCCATGGCATTAAAAAACGAGGTTGAAAGGCAAGTTGAAGAACTCCTTGACGAAGGAATCATAAGGCCATCGAAGTCACCATACAACGCCCCCGTATGGATCGTCCCAAAGAAAATGGACGCATCCGGGAAGAAAAAATACAGAATGGTGATCGACTATCGCAAATTAAATGCGATCTCGATTCCAGACCGGTACCCAATCCCAGAAATCCACGAAGTCTTAGCAAACCTAGGGAGAAACAAGTACTTTTCGATCATAGACCTTAAAAGCGGCTTCCATCAGATCCCCCTTAAAGAGTCCGACACAGAGAAGGCAGCGTTTTCTATTAATAACGGCAAGTACGAGTTCGTGCGACTTCCATTTGGCCTCAAGAACGCTCCATCAATATTCCAAAGAGCCCTTGATGACATCCTAAGGGAACATATTGGTAGAAGGTGTTATGTTTACATAGACGACATAGTAATTTTTGGGAAAAATGAAGAGAAGCACTTCCAAAACTTAGAACAAATTTTCATAACGCTTGAGTCGGCCAACCTTAAGGTCCAACTGGACAAATGTGAATTTTTAATGACCGAAATTGAATTTCTAGGTTGTATCGTAAGATCAGACGGAATCAAAGCCCACCCAAAAAAAGTTCAAGCCATAGTCAATTTACCCCCACCCACAAACCTTAAGGAATTACGTTCCTTTTTAGGAATGTCGGGGTATTACAGACGTTTTATCCGCGACTATGCGAAGTTAGCAAAACCCCTGACATCCCTTCTAAGAGGGGAGGATGGACGAGTGTCCAAAAATTCGTCGAAAAACAAAACCATCAAACTCGACAAGAATGCGCTAGAAGCTTTTAACAACCTGAAAACTTCTCTCACATCAAAAGAAGTAGTTCTTGCGCATCCAACTTTGAAAAGGATTTCGAACTGACTACAGACGCTTCGGACTACGCAATCGGAGCAGTGTTATCTCAGGATAACAAACCTATAACATTCCTCTCTCGAACATTGACCAAAACAGAAGAAAACTACGCGACTAATGAAAAAGAAATGTTAGCCATCATATGGTCATTGAGAACGCTAAGAAATTATCTCTACGGCTCCCGAAAGGTGAACATATTTACAGATCACCAGCCTCTAACGTACGCTCTTAGTAGCAAAAATAAAAATAGCAAGATGAAGCGCTGGAAAGCAGCACTCGAGGAGTACAACTACAAACTAAAGTACAAACCGGGGAAAGCCAACGTAGTAGCGGATACACTGTCACGATTGATTCCAAAAACTCACGTGAACTCTCTAACACCAACTATCCCCAGTGACGAGAGTTCTTCGCATAATCTAATCCCAACCGTAGAAACACCCGTAAATGCATATCAGAACCAAATCAGTAAATGGACTTTTAACCAGTGAACCTATCATGGGAAAAATACAAGGAATCTACCCCATCCACTTCAAAAATTGCCAAATTAGATTCACGCAAACAATTGTAGAAGACATTGAGAACGAAGACCGACAAGAAGACATAATAAGGACAGAACACCGACGAGCTCATAGGAACGCACACGAGAACCGACTGCAAGTACTACAAAAATATTACTTCCCGAAGATGGCTGCGAAGATAAAAAGAATTGTAGGTAATTGCTCTATCTGCAAGGGAAACAAATACGAAAGACATCCAAACAACATCGAAATAACCCAACACCTATTCCTACCTATCCTGGTCATACTCTTCACATCGACATATTTTCCACGGAAAAAAAATTAGTCCTAACAGCCATAGACAAATTTACTAAATTTGCAATAACCAAATTAATAGAATCTCGCGCAGTCCAGCACATAAAAAGACCTCTTCAAGATATCCTATTCTATTTCGGTGTCCCCCAAGCCGTCATCGTTGATAATGAGAAGGCTCTTAATTCGATATCTATTATATCCATGCTTGAAGATGAATTTCATGTAACAGTGTTCCGCTCCCCTCCATATAAGAGTGAAGTCAATGGACAGATCGAACGCTTTTATTCAACACTATCTGAAATAATGAGGTGCCTAAAAGCTGATGGGTACGACAAACCGTTCGACCAACTCTTGGAACGCGGCGTCAACGAGTACAATTTTACGATACATTCCACCACTGGGAAAAAACCTATCGAACTACTGTATGGACGTGTTCCAAACATAGACCCAAAGTAGTTTGAAAAGATAAGAGAAGGCAATGTTGAAAAGCTTAGGAAAAAACAAGAAAGAGATTTAAAACTCCATAACAAGAAAAGAAAACCGGCAAAACAGTATCAACCTGGAGACATAATTTATGTCAAACATAGCAAAAGAATAGGCTCTAAGCTCACAATAAGATATCGGAAGGAAATCGTTAAAGTAAACACCAATTCTACTGTTATAACAGAATCCGGAAAAACTGTCCATAAAAGCAATATTAGGAACTAATTAAAATTATTATTTCAGGTACTTCCTCCACCACGTCGGCGGTGAAATTCAGATCTTGGATTACTCCAACTCGCAAATTATATCCATATACGCAGGACAAGCACGAGTACAGACAGGGAACTTTAAACTGATACATGTAATTGACGTGACACAATACGAACGTAGCATAACCGAAATGATACCGACGATCAACAACTACAGAAACCATTCCTTGCATCCCTACCTTAATCATGAGGTGCAGCAAATACAAGACTTAATAGCCAATTTGAAACCTAAAAAGGTGAAAAGATCACTGGACTTTATAGGAACAGCCTGGAAGTGGATCGCAGGGAGCCCCGACCACGAAGATTTTATAACAATTAAAAATAAAATAAATGATGCATTAAATAACAATAATAAACAGGTAGTAGTAAACAATTTATATCAAGATAGGATTAATAATATTAGTAGAATCATTAACGCAGTTCAGAAAGAACTAAAGGAAGAAAAAACTTTTATTGAAAATGTAATAACAAATATTAAATACAAAATGAAAATAATTAAAGAAGACTTAACAAACATAAACCATGCCATACACTGGGCCACATTAGGAATTATAAACTCTCTAATACTGCCAAAAAGAGAAAAAGCAGTAGCAATAAGTACCATTAAAAAAGAAAATTACCCTTTTGAAACCATAGAAAAGGCTTTAAATTTTTCAGAAATTAAAATAGTCCCCAATTCCATATCAATTTTATACATTGTGAACATTCCGATAACCACTAATAAAGAATATCAAAATTTATTGTTAAAACCTGTTAAAAGAAATAATGTAGCTACCGATTTGTCTTATGGTAATGTACTAAAAAATAAAGAGGAAATTTTAGGAATTGTAAGAAATTGTAGAATTTATAATCATCTTTCTATTTGCAAGAGCGAAGATATTGCTGATTGCATCCCAAATTTACTAAAAAGCCAGAGAGCTGCCTGCAATGTGATGAGCAGCCAGCACTTACCCACAGTTGAAGAAGTCTCACCAGGTAAAATCCTCTTTAATAATTTTAACGGAAGCCTTGAAGTAGAAGGAACATCTCAAATTCTCAACGGGACCTACTTAGTAAAATTTCACAACCTAACCCTAAACATTAAGGACGAATATTCGTATCAAGAGAAGTTTCGGGCCATGAAGCACTCCCAGCAATCCTACAACCTACACCGAAAGAGAGAGAGAGTATCGCAAGATGTTATCCCTTCCTATGATGGACGAGCTGAATATTAACAATACTAGGACAATCGAATTACTACAGGTAGAAACAACCATACATCAGTTCGTGACGTACAGCCTTATTGGCACGATTGCAATAGTATCCACCATCATCACTGTTATAAAGCGATTTAACAAAGGGCGAACCAGTATGAAAGTGATTATCCAGGAGACGAATCAACATCAACCGCAAGATGCCACCTCTGCATATCCCACAGAAGCAAATAGTACGGGCAACAGCATCCCTAGAATTAAATTCAACGACATCCCATATTTCTAGTACCTCGATTGAGGACAATCGATTCTTAGGAGGGAGCAGTTAACTGCGTCAACAATAAACAGTTAACGGAGTCAACTCAAATTTCGCAATGACTTTGGCGGAAATGCTAAATCCGCATTTCCAGCATTTTCAATAATTTCGAACACGCGCTGCTGACCCAGCGTCTTCCAATAATAATCGAAATTGTTAAATCAGCAATGCGATATTTAGGCCATAGGTAAATCATAAGTTATCATTTAAGTAAAACCAATTTTTATATTTAGTCTTAAGGTGGAAATAAAGCAAACCACATCAAAGAAATTTTATTTCGTTTTTATTTTAATTTTTTTCCTCGTTTTAAATAAAAGTAAATTAACTTATATCTTCAATTTTATAAACATCAGTGAGAATTTTACAGCTATAACTTCCAGTCAAGTTTTCTATGAGAAAAAAAACAAAAAATTAAAAACTAATAGCTTTCTTAGAAAGCTTAGAGTGTCTTCTTTAAAATGCTTTTTTTATTTTTATTTTTGCGTACATTTTAGGCAAGGATACTTTAGTTTTTCCCCGAACGCCTCGCTAGTATATTTTAATTCAGCTTTTTGGCGCGCTTAGATTTTTCGAATTTTCTTCTTTTTTTTAATAATTTTTTATAATAATAAAACAATTTTTTTTAAAATAAGTTATAATATAAATTATAGTGAAATTTTCCGCTCTTTCACGTGGCGCAATTGGTTTTTCGATTTTTTTTTATTTTTCGATATATAAAGCAAAAACCAAACTTTCGAATTTGTTTTCGAAATTGTGAACTTAGCATACACTTTAGCGCAGCAAAGATTTTTTTATCGTTTTCTACACCCAAAAAAGTACTAAGTTCGAATTTTCAGCGAGATTGCATTTAGTGCGAGGTCAAAGTCTCTGACAACTGGGCTAACCGTGAATTTCGAAAAGGGCATATCTCAGGAATTTAAAATAACTAAATATACATATATAATAACGTTAGCATCAAAACCTTTTGTAACTTTCGATTACTAATTGGCCCCAAAATGTAACTCAAAAATAAATTTTCTAAATATTATACTTCTTTAGAAAATAATTAGTTTTTTTCATTTCCTGAAAAATTTAAATATTTAGACGTGCGCTTTTCGAAATTGCATATTCAATTATACACCTCAACTCTCGGAAACGTTTACATGATTTTGGAACTTTCACGGGAAGATTCAGTTTTAGGCTACTTTTTCTTTTTTACTTTTTGAACCCCAGGATATTTAAATAAAGTCCTTTAAGGACTTCAATTTGAATGATAAAAAAAAGTTTTCACTCTACTATGGATATACCTACTTCTTCCGATTAGGTAGAATTTCATATTTATTATTGGCTTTGCAAATACTATCTTTCCTGAAAATTTCACGCTTTCAGAAATAGCCTTCACTTTTTGACGGTCGCCGCTCGAGTCAAAAGGGTTTCTATTGATTGTTATATATAGTTACGTTGTCGTTCTCTCTGTTTTTAGGGGTTAATCCCTTAAAAAGCTATACCGATTTCGATGGAACTTTCACGGGCAGTATTTTCTTGGGCATATTTTACGTCTTTTTATTAGAGCTTCTGTATATACCACAGTGGCTTAAAAAATCTCAAACGAAAAACGAAATTTATATTTTCCTATTTGAATAATTGATAGAAATTTGAAGATCGAAGATAAATATTTCTTAGCCGTAAGTAAAATAAAAATGCGAAGAAACTATTTTAAACATAATTTATTCAAAAGGAAACACTTTTCTAATTAAAATTGAATTTTTATTTTTCTTATAATTTTGTGAACCATTATTTTATTATTATTATTATTAATGAATGAGGGGGCAACCCATATGGTGAACACTGCGGCCAAGTTAGGCCTATTGTGTACGTACCCCACTAACGGAACAGACTATCAGCCTTCCGGACGAAGGCAAGAAGGTCTTTAATTGAAGAAGAGCGGACTTGAGCGGGGCTCATAAACTCTCTGATAAACGTTCTTCTTCTAAGCCAGATCAGAGCAGGACATTCGCAAAGAATATGTGTGGAAGTCTCGTCGCCTTCCAGGCAGAGTCGGCATTCTGTCTCTTGAGACAGTCCTAGGTTGTGGAGGTGGTACCGCAGTCCTACATGGCCAGTCTCTTGTCTAACTTTATTCCCAAATATTTGACTGAGTCTGAGTACTCAACTGTGGTACCCTCGATGCAAATAGGACCTAGGTCCACTTTGTAGCGTTTGGAGAAAGGTACCAAGACAGCCTTATTTGGGTTGATTGACAGACCCTCCGTGGTACACCATCTTTGAACTTCTCGTAGTGCTGTTCTCATGACCTCTGTAATGGTCAGGTCAAACTTCCCAGAGACGATGATGGCAAGATCATCTGCATAGCCGATGACATCGAAACCAGATTCAGATAGTTTGGTCAAAAGTTCATCCACAACTAGTGACCAGAGTAACGGGGATAGGACTCCACCTTGTGGGCAGCCCTTAATAGCTTTAACACTAATGGTGGAGACACCTAGGGTAGAAGAAATGTCACGATCTACAAGCATGGCATTTATCCACTCAATTGTGTGAGGATCCAGGTTTCTGAGAGCCAGTGCTCTAGAAATATAATCATAGCCAGTGTTATCGAAGGCACCTTCGATGTCAAGGAATGCACATAAAGCAGTTTCCTTAGCAAGGAAGGCTTTCTCGATTTTGCTGACCAGGTGGTGTAAAGCAACCTCTGTTGATTTACCTTTAGAGTAAGCGAACTGGGAGCTATGTAGGGGAAGGGAGAGCTCCAGCTTGCACCTAATATGAAGGTCTAGCAGCTTTTCCATCGTTTTCAAAAGAAAAGAGGTTAAGCTGATAGGTCTGTACGATTTGGGCAGCTCCAGGGGCCTATTGCCCTGTTTGGGGATAAAAACCACCACGACTTTCCTCCAGATGGTAGGGATGTATCCCCAGTTGAAGCTGGCTCTAAAGAGGCAGACCAAGTTGTCGATAATCAGATCGAGGCACTTCTGAAGGAGTGCCGGAAAAATACCATCCCCTCCCGGGGATTTATAGGGTTGAAAAGAGGCCACTGCCCATTTAACCTTGTCGCGGTCAAAGATGTTCCCAGAAATACTTCGGGAATGGCGGTCTGGGATGGTCCTATGACTACACCCAGCATCCAGTGGATAAGCGGTCTGGAGGATTGACCCTGGAAAGTGCTCTCTGAGCAAGTACCTCAAAGTTTCTTCGTGGTTAGAGGTGTAGGAGCCATCCTCCCTTTTGAGAAGGCCCACTCCGTTAGAGGAGTCTTTTGCAAGTAGTTTTTGGAGTCTAGTCGCCTCTGGTAGAGTCTGAAGGCTCTCACAGTGCTTCCTCCAGGCAATCCTTTTGGACCGTCTTAACTCCTTGTTATAGGCTGTGAGGATGAACCTGTATTCATCCCAATGCCCGGTGTGTTTTGCTCTATTGAACAATCTCCTAACATCCCTACGCATTTCACCTAATCTGTCGTTCCACCAGGGTACTTTACGTGACGACTGAAAGGAAGAGACAGTGTTGCTGTCATGGTAGGAGGAGATCAGCACGTCAGTAAGCTGGGTGGCCGCATTCTCCAGTTCACACACTGAGGTGATAGAAGCGGCAAGCAGGTCTGATTTCGAGGCCACAAGCCCCTGAAACTTAGACCAGTTGGTTTTCTTAGGAACCAAAGAAGAGGAGCGGATATGTGGGAGGCCCACAATGTCGAACCTAATGTGCAAGTGATCCGAAAGTGAAGCCTCGTCCAAAACACGCCAGTTTTCAATCCTGTCGGAGAGAAGCCTGCTGGTGAAGGTGAGGTCCAGCACCTCCTTTCTACTAGCAGTGACAAAAGTGGGTTTGCATCCCTTATTTGCAATGTCTATGTTGTTCATAACAAGAAATTCTAGGAGACACTCACCCCTTTCGTTTACATCGGTACTCCCCCAAATGGAGTGGTGAGCATTTGCATCACAACCGATGACGAATTGCCGGTTCGTCTTATGACAGAACTCAATCAGTTTTTGAACCTCCTGGGGTGGCACTATTGCTACATCCCCCGGGAAGTAAGCGGACGCAAGGACAATTTCTTGGAATCCGTTGGCGGTGGGAACCGCAACCGAGATCGCCGCTAGATCTCTGGAAATAAAGTTAGTCATGGAGAGATGAGTGACACGGTTGTCAATTAAAAGGGCAGCACGAGGCGACCCGCATCTCCGATCATATACTAGTTTACTTGAGCCGGTGGAAAGTCCTCTGACTTTGCCATCGGTTACCCAAGGCTCTTGAATAAGAGCAAGGGTAAGATGCCTCTCCGCGAAAGTCTTGCACAGGGTGGAGGAAGCCCCTTTCGCGTGGTGCAAGTTAATTTGGAGTGCCCTTATGGCGCTCATTTTTTCTCCAAGGAGCGTTTGACAAGCCCGGTCTTCTTGGCTTGTCTAGGACCCTTTGTCCTACCACTTTTGCCCTTGGGGGGTGCTGATTTGCCCCGTGCTCCGACTCCAGGGTCGCCAGGAGTGTTCCTTTTTTGCCCCGCTGTTAGCTCTGTCACAGGCTCCCTGGCGCTTGCGGCAGATGCGGGGGCCGGATCTGGAACAACGCCAGATGGTCCCGGAGTCGGTGCGAGCGCAGCTCCGTCGCCAGTTGGCCCTACGGCCAAGGTGACGGCATTGCTGCAGTCCTCGGTAACACCAGAAGCGTTGGGAGGTGCCACTTCAGACCCTATGGTCTGTGTGTCACACGACGAACCCTGCCCTTGTGGCTGCTTCGGTGAAGGATCTTTGTCCTTAAGAATCAGCCTGATGTGGGAGAATCGATAGGCGATTTTCCCCTTCAGACTAATCAACTTAGCCATGGAGGCGGAATCCACTACCATGACCAAGTGAAGAGTGTTTTCACTCACCCGCCTCTGGACCACTTTCCATTTGTCAGCGGGAACCGAGTTTTGTGCGGCGATAGTCGCCAGCACGTTCTCATTTGTTAAGGTACCACTCTGAGGGAAGTAGCCTCGTATAACGTGAGTCTGAGGGAAGTTACCCTCTTCCACCAGAGTGATATCAAGAGCACTCTTGCTCTTAATGAAGGAGACGTTACTCCTCACCCATTCTGCTGTGTCAGGGTTTGAGCAGACTAACAGCAGCCAGCCTCTTCTTTGGAAGCTCCCTTCGAAAGACGGCTTGACTTCGCCGCCTGCTTTTTCGATAACGACGTCGATGATCGCCTCCTGCAGCTGTGCCATTTGCTCAGGTGTCAGGGGCTGGTTGACCATGTCAGTCGAGATGAGGCCAAGTTTAACGCTGCTTACCACCTGGCTAAAGGTGGGGCGAGTGGGCCCCTTGGCCGTCTTGGTCCTCTTCTGTTCCGGACGTTCCGGAGTTTCCTCCTCTGAGCGAACCCTCTTCAGCTCAGTTTTTTTGGAGGGCTTTGCTAAAGCTTTTTCCAGGGCCATATCCCTGGATAGGCCTTTTGCCAGTGCTTCTTTGAAGCATTTTTTCTGGCGGTTGGAGAGCTTAACAAACCCAGGTTTGTCAAGCTCCATCTTTTCAAAGCCTCGGGCAATGGTTGTGGCTCCGGAAGTAACCGAACACACACTGTCCGAGTCTGCGCTGCAGACGGATTCTGAGTCTAGAGACTCGTCTTTACCGTGTGCAGAACCAGCGTGCCCAATGGCTCCGCTGGTCGAAGCAGTTGGTTTCCAACTTACGTGCCCAGTGGCTCCGCTCGTTGAAGCAATTGGTTCACAACTTGCGTGCCCAATGGCTCCGCGCGTTGAGGCAATTGTTATCTCTTGCGTCCCTATGGACACTTGAGATGTGGCCATCGTCGCAATTGACGAGGTTGATGCTGTCAGAGCTGCATCAAGCTCATTATTTTTTTTATTTAATTCCATATATGGACCCACGAGTGTACGGGAAAGTAAGTCACCCACAGCGAGCCCGTATACTGCGGGAAGGCTAATTAAAACTGGAGGACGCCAGGTATCCAGAGTTCGGATATTAGAGACCAAGCACCCCCTTGGCCATGCGTCTCTCGGCATATCCTGTTTCACCTTAGATTGGGGTGATTTTTTCAAGAGTGTTCTTCTCTCCGCCCGACTACCATCAGCCAGCACTCCTGGTAGAGACATGACCATGCCAGGAGTCTGTTTCCAGTCGCCCCACGAGGAGGGTGTAGTCGCGCTTCCAGCAGTGTAGCACAGTTACGGCACGGAGCACAAAGCAGCGTGTTTTTCCCCCTGTGTACCTGTTGGCTGGCGACCTTGTGAACCATTGTATATTGTGAACCATTGTATATTGTAAAAAGTGAGCGAGAATTGACTCCTCCTCCTCCTTATCAAATCACTTGCTGTCATTTAATCAATCGCGACTGCGTATTGCTAATTTTACAAATTAAGAATGAAAAGCGTCCTTTTTTATATATTTTTCAATTTTCAGGTGTTTGTATTTTACATACATATTTGCTACAGAAATAATTTGTAGCAATTTCTATTAAAAAAAAAAAAAAAAAAAACCTATGCCCTGCGGGAATAGGTATTTTGAATGAATAAATGTTACATTATTTATAAAGTAATTGTATTCATTTCATAAGTTCATACACTAAATAAGGCGGCACTAGACGCCACAAGCAGAAGCTGGTTCACTAGCTTGGTCCACAACACCCAAACATTACATGGCGACCCTGCCAAAACAAGAGGCTCTGAAGGCGATATAAGAAGCGCTGGACAAAACAATATAAAGAAAGAAGAGAAGAAACAGACGCCAAAAAATATTTTAAAATGAAAATAAAATAAAAAAAAAAATTATAAAAAATAGTTAAAATTTTAAGTTTAGAATAGATGTTAATTTAAAAATTCAGAATTTTTATCAGAAATAAAAAGGTAGAAATTATAATATTTCAATGTAAGATAATTTTCTTTTCTTCGCGTATATTCACTCTTTGAGCTTCTTGGAATACGAACAGAAAAAAAAAACAGAAAAAGTAATAGATAAATATCAAAAGGAACGCAGAATACCTGTTAGTTTGCGCTAGAGGAAGATAAAAATAAATAACAAGCTATAAGATGATGAGAGGTTAACAGTAAGATATAGGAGTCAGATATATATAGGAAGGTATGAAGAATTAAAAAATATAATAAAGAAAGGTGTACTAGTATAAAAAAAATTACTAAGAGGTAAGGATCATAGAGGGATTTAAAAGAAGAGAAAGTAGAAATATAATAATTTAAAAAGGAGAGAAAATAGAGAGAGGAATTTAAGAAAAAGAAATATATCCAGAAATAAATAGTAAAATGGCATTTGATATGACGATTGCAATCAAGCTGATCCCAGAATTTGATGGAGACAGCACCAGATTAAATAATTTCCTAAATCTTGTTGAATGTGTAAAAGACACACTAGCAACAGAGGAAGATGAAGAAAAATTGATAAACTATTACCAGAATTAACGACAAGGTGCGAAATAGATTATACAATGAGACGACACCAACCAATTATGATGATCTTAGAAAGATATTCTTGAGATTATTCAAACCAATGGTGAATCCACTGAGGATACAAACAACCTTGGCTAGAGCACGCCAGTACGATAGATCAGTAGAAGAATTCGCGGATGAGATTGAAGCTTTAACCGCAGAACTGAACGCATCACAAATATCTGAGCAAGGGGAAGAACATAGAAAGATAATAGTTAAACTAAATGATCAACTTGCTCTGAATGCTTTTAAGTCAGGTTTACGCAGTAACATAAAAAGCACAGTATTTGCAGCACAACCTAAAACGATGAATGAGGCTGTACAACTAGCGACCATTGTAGAGGCCGACAACGAACAACCAAAATATGAAATGGTAGCAGAAAAGATGAGAAAAGCAAATTGGTCTAAATGGCGATTTGAAACAGCGAATAATTACGGAAATAATAATTATGAAAGATGGCAGAACGACACGTTTGACCCTCATAGAAATAATAACTGGAGGTACCAGCAGTACAGACATCCAAGTCAAAATAAGAATGGAGAAGGGCAACAGCAATATTCAGACTATCGAGGACGAAGAGAATATGAAAATCAGCAAGGGCAAAAACAATGTTTGAATTATCACGAGCAACAGAATGAGTTTTACAGTGATGATAAACGAGCAGAAGTACAGAATAAACCCACGTATAATATAAATAAGATAGATTCAGAAAAATGCTTTGGTATCCCCACAGAAAAAGAAGAGATGGACGAAGAGGAGAGTGTAATAAAAACTTTAAACATATACAGGATAAGTAATGAAAAACTAACAAATTATGTAAACATCGAAGCAGATGCAACAAATAAAGACACAGCATGGTTCATAGACACGGGAGCTGATATTTCCTTGATAAAATGTGATAAACTCGTAAAAGATACGGTAATATGTAAGGAAATAAGTAAAATAAAAGGAATTACAGATGAGCAATTAGAAACTATAGGAACCATAGAAGTAAGATTTAAGATAGAGAACAAAGACATAACACATAAAATACATGTTGTAGAAGAGAACTTCCCAATAGCAACAGGTGGATTATTAGGTAAAGATTTCTTCGTGAAACACAAGTGCAAACTGGATTATGAAAAATTCATATTAATAATACCAACTGAATTCGAGCAAATAGAAATACCAATGGACACAACTCAAACGAACACAGATATGACAGTTCCTGCAAGAACACAAATAATTCAGCCCGTTAAATTAGGTATAAAAGAAGATAGAGTAATATTTAATGAAGAAAAAACTGATGCAGTAATACCACAGAAAGAGGTAAAGCATATAAAGACAGTAAAGGTTAAAACACAGGGAATAAAGAATAGAAGCACAAAAAGAAAGTCACCTGAAAACATCGATATGAAAAATGATTTGTCTGATCAACAATTCATCTACACATGTACATCCATATCTGAAATCAGGAACACGAAAGTGTTAAAATTTATAAATAAGAATATCCAAAGAAGAAAATATAATAATGAAAATGTAGCAAAGGAAGAAGTAAGGATTCAGTATAGTGATAATCTAGATCTGAATTTAGGTTCGATATTAGAGAAGCTATCACTTGTGATGATAGAAAATGGGATAAGGAAGCTGGCGCTATCATCAGAAGAGAAATTATTGAAAGAAATAGGAATAGAGGAATTCAAAAAGATTTTCAACATGATACAAAAGAAGATAAAGAAAGGAAAAAGAAAATCCATAAAAATAATAATATTCGCACCAGGACGAATCGAAGGTGAAGAAGAACAAAAGAAGATAATAAAAGAATACCATGGGGTACTGTACACTCTCGTGGTAGATTTCCACCCTTAAATCTTCTTCAAGACTGGAATAATTTCTCTATATATTATTTATTATTTTAATTTACCAAATTCCTTTTTTACAAAAAAGTCCTTTGTTCGTCTTTCTTATATTTTTTTTATTATGTAATCTTTTATATTCCATTTGCTTCTGTCTCAAGCCTCCTTTATAATAATTTTTCTGACAAAAATGCCGTTTTAATTTGTAAAGGTGTAGCCCACTAGATTAGCCTAAAACTAAGTTACACACAGTCAATTAAACTACTCCACGAATCTTGTGGTGGGTTTGAACATACTCCCCCGGCTGAGAGATATTCGATCAGAAAGTTACAATTTTATACAGTACTTAATATAAGAGTAACATAGAGTAGTTACATAGAATTGCAATACTAACAATAAAGGTGAACCAATACAAACATAAGATAATGCATAAATTAACAAGTTTACAGTGAAATGAAATAATTTTTAGCCTCAATTGTTCGGATTGACATCTATAGGCAAAGGGGCCAGCTTCTTTACGCATCTGATTACTTCGCCCATTTTGGTCTTCAAGCGCACGGTCCTGATGATTCCGTCTTGACCAGGAAAAGTTTCGATGACTCTGCCTAGGCGCCATTGTAAAGGGGGTAGATTTTCATCTCGTAGCATGACGATAGTACCATTCTTGATATGATGATCACCTCCAGCCCAATGATATCGAATATTTAATTCGTTTATGTACTCCTTATGCCATCTGGTCCAGAAGTCTTGCTTAACTTTTTGTATGTGCTGCCACTTGGAAAGGCGATTACATGACACATCTGAAAGATCTTTTTCGGGCAAACTCGACAGAGAATCACCAATTAAGAAGTATGAAGGAGTTAGTACATTAAGGTCATTAGGATCTGAAGAAAGGGGAGTCAACGGTCGCGAATTAAGTACAGCTTCTATTTCCACAACTAAGGTGTTGAATTGTTCCCATGTAAAGAGTTCCACTCCTACTACACGTTTCAAGTGATGCTTAAATGACTTAACGGCGGCCTCCCAAATGCCGCCAAAATGTGGAGATCTGGGAGGGTTAAAACGCCAAACGATACCCTGGGGCGCTAAATAATTATGTACTTTTTCAATGTGGGTTTTAGAGGAGAGGATGTCTTGTAATTCGTTTCTAGCGCCCACGAAATTGGTACCATTATCAGATTGTATGAATGAGCATTTTCCTCGTCGAGATATAAAACGCTTGAGAGCAGCTATAAAGGCTTCAGTAGTGAGATCACTCACAACTTCTAGATGTACAGCCTTTGTAGAGAGACATATAAATACGGAGACGTATACCTTGATTTTGTTTCTATTTCTCAGCTTCTTTTCTTTAATAAGGAATGGTCCACAATAATCTATACCTACATTGGTAAAAGGCCTAGTAGCAATAGTTCTCACACTAGGTAGGTCGCTCATCACATAGTTGACTGGTAGAGGTCTTGCTCTGGCGCACCGTACGCAGTTACGAATAACCTTGCGAACTTGGTTTCTTCCGTCTATGGGCCAATATTTCTGTCTCATTGAATATAGAGTTGATTGTATACCTCCATGTAAATTCTCAAGATGCTCCTTTTTGATTAAAAGTTGTATAATATGATGCGACTTTGGCACGATAATGGGATGCTTTTGTTGATAAGAATATGAAGAATGACCCAATCGGCCGCCAACACGTATTAATCCATCTTTATCAATGAAGGGATTAAGAGGCAATAGTTTGCTTTTCGTAGACAATTTCTTATTGTTAGTCAACGATTTGTAATCGAGAGCGAACTCTGTTCTCTGAGTTAGTTGAAGAATTCTAATAGATGAAGCTTCCAGTTCTTCTGCGGTTATGAGTCCGGTGCTGCGATTAGAAGGTCTCACCCGTAAACATATCGCAATTATGCGCTGTAAATGCAAATAGGAAGAATATCTTTTTAGCATGTCGTCATCTGCAAATCTGGCAATCAAGCAAATAGATTTACGTATTTCTGGTAGTTCCTTAGGCTTGATCAATGGTTGAGTTGGCCAAAGCTGCTCTCCTCCGGATAGCCACCTAGGCCCTTCAGCCCACAGCGTGGCGCATTTAAATTCCTCAGGTAACATCCCTCTGGTTAACAGGTCAGCAGGGTTTTCGTGTGTACTAACATGTCTCCAATCCGAATTATTTGTATAGGATTGTATCTCTGTAACACGATTGGCTGCAAACGTTTTTAACAAATGAGGAGAAGTGTTTATCCAATATAAAGCAATCATAGAATCTGTCCAGAAGAACACACGGCTAATGTTGATATCTATAGAGGATCGTACGGTATTATATAAAGTAGCTAACAAAACAGCGGCACAAAGCTCCAGCCGTGGAATTGTTTGAATAATTTTTATAGGAGCTACTCTTGATTTTGCGCAATATAGTTGTATTCGGATATGTCCAGCCGCATTAGTACTGCGTAAATAAACACATGCTCCATATGCTTTTTCACTAGCGTCACAGAAGCCATGCAATTGTATATCGCTACATTCTTCTAACAACATTTTTCGGTCAATCGATATATCATTAAGATCCGGTAGCTGGTTAGCAAAAACTTCCCACCTAGTATGGAGGTCCGCAGGTAATGATTCGTCCCAATCTGTTTTGAGCTTCCACAGCTCTTGCATTAATAATTTCACTGTAACTATTACCGGATTAAGTATTCCCAAAGGATAAAATATTTTGGCTATCTCCGAGAAAATAACTCGTTTAGTCACGCGGTTGTAACCCAGTGCCTTCACCGTGTAGATAATAGCATCCCGTTCTGAATTCCAATGGACGCCTAGTGTTTTCAACGTTGTATCGTTGCTAGTTTTTAAAGATAAATTCACATTACAATCTGGAATGGTATCTAAGACTTCAGCAGCGTTTGATGCACATTGACGAAGGTTGAATCCTCCTAATTGTAGCAAATCACTCATGTCTTTCCTTAATTGTACTACTGCGTCAATTGTGTTGGCTCCGCTGAGTAAATCATCTACGTATAAATCCCGCTTTAGTATTCTTGAGGCTTGTAAATAACGATGGCCCTCGTCATCTGCAAGTTGATGTAAACAGCGAGTGGCTAAAAATGAGGCAGATTTAAGGCCAAAAATTAATCTATTGAATTGATATGTGGAATATTCTCCGTTTTCCTCTTTCCATAAAATGCGGAGATATACTTGATCCTCCTCTCGGACACTGATTTGCAAATACATTTTTTCAATGTCTCCTGTTAATACATAGTTATGGAGTCTAAATCTGAGGAGAAGTGAAAAAATGTCACTTTGAATTGTGGGACCTAATAAGAGAGCATCATTAAGTGATATTCCTGTGCTGGAAACAGCGGAGGCGTCAAAAACAATACGGACTTTCGTCGTTAAACTACTCTCTTTGAATACAGCTTGATGTGGTAAATAGAATCCCTGCCCAGATTGGTTGTTTATTTTAGTCATAAAACCAAGACTGAGATAATCATTCATGGCATTACGGTATTGTATCTGCAACTTAGGATTACGATGCAATCGTCTTTCTAATGATTGTAGACGTTTGAAAGCCATATGCTGAGATTCTCCTAGCTGATCCTTTTTGCTGTTAAAGGGTAGAGCTATAATATACCTGCCATCATCGGCACGTTGAATATATTTTTGAAAATGTCTCTCGCACTCCGATTCTTCATCCGATAGGTGTTTAATAGTGGAAATCTCTTCGAGTTCCCAAAACCTTGAAATATCTTCCTGTAAATTTACTAAATGGCATTTACCCATATGATTTGGTTTATTATATAAAGAAAGATTGCCTCCAATGATCCACCCTAGCCGAGTCTTCTGTAGAATCAGATCAGGCTCTTGAGGTGATGAAAGTACAACTTGACCAACACAAAGAGCAGCTAACGTAGTGCCTGATCCTAATAAAAGTTGTACTTGAGCAGGCTTATGAAATTCTGGATCCGCAAGCGGTAAATTTGAAGGTATATTACAACGTTTACGATCTATGAGTTGACTAGGAGTAGCCGAAGTGATGTTTGGCACTACTAAAAAGTCAAGAGTTTTCTGATATCCATTTAATCGGGATTTTATTGTTGCCATAACGTTATATTGAGAAACGGTTGCTAGATCATTCAATCCGCCGACGGGAATATAACAACTTTGTTTAGTTAATTCAAGCATAGAAGCCAAGGCGTTGGTTATGAAATTTCTTGTTGAACCAGTATCAATAATTGCGCGACATATAACCGAAGTATTATTTCTATGAGATATATGAATCAAGGCAGTTGGAATAAGATCATCAGAAGGTGGTGTTTGCAGTGTGAAAGATTTATCTTGGCCCGAGTGTAGTCACAAGGTCGCCTTTGTGGTTGAATCTGATGGAGATGTGGTATCCCTTGGAATATTTGAATCAATTTTCTGGGGCTGATTAGGGGCAATTATGTGAAGAAATGTATGATGTCTCTCACGGCACACATGGCAGGAACCTGCCTTACAGTCGTTCACAACATGGTCGTTTCCAAGACAATTAAAACAAAGAGAAATCCGAGCAACTAATTGTCTTCTTTGTGTTGTAGACATCGAACGAAATGCTGGACACTTAAAAATTGTATGTTCATGTTGACAGGCGGGGCATGTTATCGGGCTGCCTATAGTGTTTTTATTTGAACTAATAACAAATGCTTGTCCACGAGCTTGGTTAGGACCTTTGCGGAATATTTTATTATCAGTCTGATGATGTTTATTGTTTATTTCCCTGCTAAATGATGTTGTGTTTTCGGTGCAGCCTCCGCGCTTCTCCAAAAAGTTTAGAAGGTGTGAATATGATGGCATCTTATTGTCGGCCAATGTAGTTTCCCATTGGTAAAGAAGATTTTCATTAATTTTTGTAGTGAGTAGATATATGATGCAGCTATTCCAGTGCTCTACGGGTTCTCCAAGACTTTTGAGGGCGCGAATATGCTGTCGAAAAGTATCAATTAGTTCATCAATAGCGCTGGGGTTATCTCTCGTTAGTCGTGGTAATCGGTATAATATAGACCAATGGCGAAGGATAGCACGTCGTGAATTATCATATTTGTTAGTTAAGATCGCCCAGGCCTCGTCATAGTTGTCACCAGTACTTTCTATTGAATCCACAGCTCGTGCCGCTTTATCTGTCAAGCAAGATTGTAAATATTGTAATTTATCCACCTTCGGTATATTTTTATTGTCACCGATTCGAGCAGTAAATTTATCTTTAAAGGCCTGCCACTTTTCTATAGAACCGTCGAACTTAGGTAATGTTATTTCAGGCAGCTTCATTGTAGGTAGTACGCCATGTGTGTAACCCTTAGACTCCTTCTGTTTATTGTCACCATTTGAATTGGAATTTTGAGTTTCTAGAGCTATTCTTATTAATTTGCGAGTTTCTGCCACCACGGAATTGTAATTATCTTCCATTGTTTCGAGCTCACTGCTATGTACTTCCTCGGAAGTTGAATCTTGCTGCATTAATTCTTCATGAATATCGTGTATGTTTTTAAATTGACTTGTTAGGGCTTCAATCTTAACCTGTAACTCGTCTATATCTGGTGAATTGCGTGCAGTTGAAAGATAATTCCTGAATTTTGTAATACGTGTTTTTATGTCAGCGCGTCTTCGCTTGAGAATAGCTATAGGGTCTTTAGGGTTTGGAGTCATGGTATTTACTAAGTTTGGACAGGGATTGCACTTTCAGCGAATTCCCGTTGTATGTTTTTCAGCTTGTCTGCTAGTACCTATGTACCTATGTTATACGTTTCGCACTTTACTTTCGTTGATTAGTGCCAAGCTTGATTTTATATGTTGCTCTGTTAGTCTCCGGAAGCACAGATCCGGCTCGAAGGACCAAATTTTGTACACTCTCGTGGTAGATTTCCACCCTTAAATCTTCTTCAAGACTGGAATAATTTCTCTATATATTATTTATTATTTTAATTTACCAAATTCCTTTTTTACAAAAAAGTCCTTTGTTCGTCTTTCTTATATTTTTTTTATTATGTAATCTTTTATATTCCATTTGCTTCTGTCTCAAGCCTCCTTTATAATAATTTTTCTGACAAAAATGCCGTTTTAATTTGTAAAGGTGTAGCCCACTAGATTAGCCTAAAACTAAGTTACACACAGTCAATTAAACTACTCCACGAATCTTGTGGTGGGTTTGAACAGGTACAGCATACAGGAGGACAGAGTAGTGTGAAACGAATAATAAATAAAGTTGTAGAAAGATGCTGTTGGAAGAATCTAAGTAAGATGGTTAAATATTATATGAAAGACTATGAGAAATGCAAGAGAAATAAAATAATAGGACATACAAAAAAATTAGAAATTCAGATTACAACAAGCTCAAGTGTTTGCGAAAACCATAATCGAGTAATCAAAGTTAAAAAGAAAAGAAAATTATGGCAAAATACCCTAGATATGTATGCATGTAAATATAGATGATAAAGTAAAGATTAAGATAGGTAATAGAAAATACATTAATCACCAAGGTCCTTTATAAGGTGAAGACCATATGTAGTGGTAGAAACAAATAATGTAAATTCGAAAATTAGACTAGAAAATAATAAAATAAAAGAAATACATAATAATAGGTTAGTTAAATATTAATATAAAAATTTTTCCTTCAATAGGAAGAAAAATTTTTTCCCTGAAGGGAAGGGATGTAGTGTATATAACAGCACACTATGGAAAACACTGTAATACAAGTTAATTATGACAGTTCTAATAGACAAATAACGACTACTGTATTACAAGTGGATTCCATAGGGGAATAGATTATGTAAAGTAAATTTATTAAGCTAAGTAACATAAGTAGGGGAATTAGGTAGTATAAATAGTTGTAAGGATTTTGTGAATAATCATTGATTCCCAGAACTCAGTCCGAGTATAAGTGGCAATAACTTGCCCTGCGGGAATAGGAATTTTGAATGAATAAATGTTACATTATTTATAAAGTAATTGTATTCATGCACTAGACGCCACAAGCAGAAGCTGGTTCACTAGCTTGGTCCACAACACCCAAACATTACACTTGGTTGAGCATGGTTTTTACATGTATTTAAAAGCTCTGCTCAATGCATATAAAGATAACTTAACTTTATTCATTCGGCATGCGCGCATCCCTTCCCAAATAATTTTGTTGAGTTTTTTCTGCGTTTGTTGCCTTTTTAAATGAAAAGAGGGGAAATGATAGAACAAAATTTATAAAATTTGGCAACGAGGTGCGCAGAACTGTTCGAATTTTTTGTGTCACGGAGTTTGAAAACATCTATAAATAGCTAAATACTGAAGGATTTCTTTTATGAGTATTCATGAAAACGTGTCAGGTTACACATTAGGTTAGAACAGGTGGCATACAACATACAATCCTGATTACGGGGATGATACATATCTGTTTGCTGGCCCACAGACTTCCGGACCTTAAAAATATGCTAAACAATTCAGTAACAGAAAGTAGCTCAGCAGGCTTAAGGATAAAACCGAAAAAAGTAAAGTAATGCTTATAAATACCAAACCATTGAACGCAGCGCAGCGGTGGTCGATAAATTGTGTTCCTTGGTAGCATTATTATCGAAAATAGTGGGGCAGAAGAAGACGTCAATTCCAGAATAAATAAAGCACGAAGGGCATGTGCATGGGTGTTTCGCATATATGGAGACTGACGGAGATCTCAACTAACACCAAATTGCGGCTGTTCAATTAAAACATTAAAGCAGTTATTTTGTATGGTTGCGGAACATGGAAAGTCAACCAATTCATCTTTAAGTTTTCATCAACAGATGTCTACGCCGTATCTTAAAAATCCGCTGGCAAGATAGAATAAGGTACAAATGAAGAACTATGCCGCTGTGCCGGCCAAGAAAGGATAGACGACGAAATCTGACGAAGGAAATGGAATTGCATTGGCCACACACACGACGCGAAAACGAGAATCCAGCCAAACAGGGTCTTCACTGTAATCCGGAAGAACCCGTCGAGTTGGAAGACCTAGGACAACGTGGAGAAGAACCCTATTAGCAGAGGCTTCAATAATTGGGAGATCCTGGACGCAGCTGAGAGCTGTGGCACAAAACAGAGTCCGCTGGAGGGCAACTGTTTCCGCCCTCCGTTACGCGAGGGTTTCAAGGAGCAGACGAAGAAGAAGATGTTGAAATAGTAGTTAATAGTTAAATCACTTCTTCTTCTACTACCATTACTTTCAGTTGACTATTACCAGAGATTGAGATAGTGGCTACTTTAGAACTTAGTGGCTTACCTGGATTCTGTTCAGCTAAAAATTTGAACAATGTGTGAAAATTTCGCGATGTTTGGGTTATCTATGAAATGAATGTTGAAAGAAAAATAAAGCCAATTTTATTTTAGTTAAATACGTTCGTTCACTCAACACTACAAAATTCAAAAGAATTATTGGTACTACAAATGATGTACTACTACTAATGTACTACTTGGCGCACATTAAGTCACCGGATTAAGTACTTAATTCTACAAAATAAAGAGCTCATCAAATACATAGATTATTTGATGGGAAAAGTTATGGACGCACCGATAAGTAATAGGTAATTGCATTATTCTTATCAGTCTATTAAGCAAGTAAATTCAATTACAGCTGAGAACTAAAACAGCTGCTATTTAACGCGATAATATTTGATTTTAATTAAATCCGCTTAGGATCACTGCACACATTATTTGTAAACAGGCAGAGCTCACACGCCCTAAAGTATTGATTTAATTACGGCAGGTGCAATCAAAGGTGAACACATGCAATTGGGCTGTTAACTTGTTACGTGCTTTATCAATACCAAATACTTTACATGTTTATGACGGGTAACTAATGTGAAATCATGCTCCTGATGAAATTTGCTTATTTATAGTTCGTGTATATAATTTTAATTTTGTAATATGCAGTGATAGCATGTTTGGGGTGTTGTTTTTTGTTTGGTTGTGGGAAGATGTTGATTAAAGCAAAAAAATATGAAGTCTTCAGTGACTTCATGGGTAGTTTCTTGTAAGTTTGCATGAATTGTATATCAGTTCAACCTGCTAAAATATTACTAAAGTATATTTTTATTTTAGTATATTGGGTTTCATGGAGTTTGAAAGGACTAACCTGATTGGGAATAGCTTGGGCAAACATTTGATATGTAATAAATTTCTCCAATAAGTATTTATTTTTTCAATAAAATCCGTTTGGAAATTATGACAGGTGAAGGTTATACTGTTGTCAATAAATAATGTACTTATTTGAAATTTGTTTTTATCTTGAAATTTGTTTTCATTTTTATTATTTTAGTATAAATGTTTTAAGACTATTTTATCGGCATATAACTTATTACAACTGAAAAATATGTAAACCTGCAGACAATCTGTTTAACTTCTTTAAGAAAGATAAAAATGCCTACAATTAACAGCTTTGTATCTGGATGTTTTTCAAACATTTTTCTTGGATGCATAATACAAGTAGCAAGCTTTTTACATGTTGCACAGCCTTCAAATATTTAGCCATGCATGTTTGCTGTAGGTGTAGCTTTAGAAATGTTGTAGGATGATTTTATAGAGGCCATAGGCTTATATTTAGTTCCAGCTGTTTTTGAGTAAAGTTGTAAAATATAGGCTCAAGGTAGTTCGGCGACTTCGTCTTCTTGTTTTGATTTCCACGAGGTGTTGGATCCAAGAGATACTGCGATTGAGCCATGGGCCTATTGTACCTTAAGTAGCAGCCCCACTACCTCAGATTTATAGATCAGATCGTTTGAGCTAATTCAGCAGTCTGCTTAAAGGTTTTGCCCTTAGATTTGTCTTGTGAAGCTAGATCGGGCTAAACAACTCAAAACTAATTTGGACTATCTTTATCGCTGCTTTTTGGACTACGGGATTGCCACTTGGTTGACAGATCGGATAAAGATCCACTAGTACGCACCCTTCCTAATTTTTTTTATAAGGACATGCTAATATCCATGAAAAGCCCAGAAAATGGCTTCACGCTGGCAGAAGTAGGCAGAATACACGTCTACAGCTGCTATACGGCGCCAAGTCTGACAATAGACGAGTACGAGTCGATGCTGGAGAGGTTAGCCGTCGAAGCGGGTCGCTATTGCCCGGAAATAATAGCAGGAGGATTCCAATTTTTGGGCTCTTGAATGGGGCAGTCGACAAACGAACGTGATGTTAGTCAACACCGGAGGCGTAAACACATTCCAAAGAGGTGTGAAAACATCTGTGATCGACATCACCTACGTGAGCGATTCAGTGTCGAAGGACCTGCAATGGCGGGTGAGCGATGTGTACACGCACAGCGACCACTAATCCATCATCTTCGAGATGGGCCAGGGTATAGGAGCCAAGAATCCTAGGCGCGAACGGTCAGAGGATGGGCCGTTAAAAAACTCAACGCAGAGGTGTTCGAGGAAGTATTCCTGCATGATGCGAGGTCGGCAGGATGTGCCAGGGAATGCGCAGAACAAATTGAAAACTCGGTAAAACGGGCTTGTGATCGACGAATGCCGAAGGGCCTGCCTGAAAGCGAGAAGGAGAACTCAGAAAAATCAGAACCGTCCGGATTTCGATGAACTCCTTAAGAGATATAAGGAAGCGTGGAAAAGGTTGAACAAGGCCATCGCCAGAAGTAAATCCGAGCACTTCAAAAGATTGTACAGAGATTGTCCTACAGATCGATATGCCTCGTTAGTTGCATAGGCAAACTTTTCGAGCGGGTGATCTGTAACAGGATACTCCCTAGCCTCGAAAGGGTAGGTGGTCTGGCAGATAGGCAATTCGGCTTCAGAAGGGCAACGTCGACGACAGATGCAGTCAACATGGTGGTGGGCATGACAAGAGGCCGTCATAGAGAAAAATCACTGCTGCGCACTGATAATCCTCGACGTAAAAAATGCTTTCAACTCAGCGAGGTCCCAATGTTGGGGGCCCTAGAACGAGTCGGCGCCCCCTCTGGAGAAGGATGGTTAGCTCAGTCCTGATATATGCAAACAGTAGAAAATGGAGGGCTTATAGGCTAAGTGCACTTCGCGCTTGTTGCGCGCACAGGACCACGTCGACGATGCGGCGTGCGTGATAGCGGCGATGATCCCCATCGACATTCTGGCGAGAGATTGCATGCATCTGTATGACCCAGAATATGGTGGAGGGAAGTCAGGAAAGGTACGGCGGCAGATTGCGCGCTGCGAGTCCGTAAGGGAATGTCAAGCGAAGTGGGACGAGACTGTAAAGGGTCGTTGGACCCATAGACTTATCCCTTATGTGGAAATATGGGTTACGAGGGAACGTGGGGAAGTGAGACCTCACGCAGTTCCTGAGTGGACATGGGGGTACAGGAAAAACCTCCACCGCTTTGGGCACGATGATTCACCGTTGTGTCCCGTATGCGCAGCGATGGAAGAAGACGCAGAACACGTCTTCTTTACCTGCTCGAGATTCGCCGATGAAAGGGCGGAATTAGAAGAAATGGCCGAGGCGCCACTAACGCCGGAAAACATCCTAGGACACATGACGAGGTCCGAGGAAATGTGGAGGAAAGTGGAAACAACGCTGAAGGCCATCCACAGAAAGCTAAGGCTAGAAGAAGCCGTGAGAAATAGAGAAAGGCGAAGATATGCCACGAGCTGTACAGCTAAATAAAACTGAACGACCCCCGTGATGTAGTGCTTATTAGCCAGTCCCGCGGGGGAGGACCACGTCGAGGAGGCTTTTTGGTCTCATGTGTTCATAGATCCATATATGCATATGAGCATGTATCTATATGTGCGAATGTGTGTATCGTCATGCGGGATCAGCCAGTAATGGGCGCATGAGTAGTGGCGGTAGCGCAAGCTTTCTACCTCCTGGAAAAAAAGCGCATGCCAATATAGTATACCCTTCTTGAATGACAGTATCTAGCGTGCCATAGTTGAGCGCACTACTGAATTTCGACCTAAATCATATACATATGTATATTATCATGGGCCTTATATTGGTGGTGTACAGTACATGCAGTACATGGCTTTTGGTTGTATATCAGATGTGGATCCACAATGGAAATGCTCGTTAGGTTGTTCACGTTCTGGTACAAATGGAGTTTGGCATCTAGTGTCACCCTAGGCTTGCTGTGAGAAGCCTAGCATTTTGGCCGAAAGTACTAGGTCACACAATCTTATCATTATCCGTTTCTTGGTAAATGGTACCAGGACATTTTCTCAGGATTGGCAGTGAGTGGTACACTGGCGCACCAGCTGGAGACCAGTTCAAGTATTTGTTGCATGCGTCTTGACGTAGCTAAAGCGGCCTACACAGACTTTTCAGAATGAGTGATTATTAATCCGCGAGGATTCAAAAAAGAGACTCGTATTGTTGTAGTCATTGCTATAATGTCAAATGATGTCTTGTCAAAGGCTCCCTAGATATTGAAAAAAGCTGCCAGGGCAATTTCTTTGTTTTACTCAGGTCCCTCTAGTTTGCAAAGGGCCGTCACAGTGAATTTCCCTCTTCGTTCTCGTGCTGAGAAGAGAAAAGTGGTTTCAGCACAAAATAAGTACTTTTTACTTCCTTCTCTAGAACTTTTTTCATTGGCTTTAAGGCGAAAAATTCAGCATTGGTGTAGTCAGCGCCCCGTGGCTTAGGTATAAATGCAATATTTTCGTTCCTCCACACATATGGGTAATAGCAGGGCCGGAGCTTTAGGGCCCCATTCAAAAATCACGTGTGATGATAATACATAGTATAAATGAAGCGTAAAAATTGCACTATTTTGTTAATTACCATATTTATTTTTAACATCTTATACCAACTTGTGGAAACAGTCAATATATTCTAGCAATGTTTTATAAAAAAGGTAACACGTCTTTCGAAAAAGTTTTGGAAAACAGTACAGCTTTTTGCTCCACCTTTTCGGCGAATTCGTGAGATATTGAGATTGCAGCATTATTCATTCCAGCAAACCTAATATTTCCGAGTTGCGATAATATTGTATCTATCATTGGGTAAAAAATATTAACTCGAAAGCATTGTTGAGGATCGGTAAATCTTTCATCTTGGGACAATTCATCAAAGTTGTCTCTGAAAACTTTTTTTCGATTTTCCACTTCCCGAGTAAAAATAAAAAACGGCCTTACAAAGGGCTTTTTAAGGGGCATATGATGGACGTAGAGTTTTTAACTATTTTTAATGGGAGCACATTCGGCCTCACGACGCGACGGCCAAATTTGACCAAAAGATTTAAAAGGCCAAGTAGGTACTGAGACACACGGGCATTCGACGGGAAATTTGAGCCAAAAAAAGAATCTGCACTAAATGTATTGTTGAATGTGTTTTATGGGAACTTCATCATTTTCGTTATGTACAATGGTCCTTTGGATTTATCATACTTAAAGATATCGATGCACAAGAGAAACGAGCTCGCCAGTCGCCGGTTTAGTGGTGAAGTGTATAGTGGCGTGTGTGAGTCGGACGAACATGTAACTACGTTGAGCCGGAACAAGACTACCTCTCCCCCCGTTTTCGAGTATGCTGAAGACGATGGCTTTGTTAGGATTTCTAATTTCGGTTGCGCAACCCCTCCAAATGGCGAAAAAACACCAAGAGGGGTTAAACGCACTTTGCTGAGCATGGGAAAACTAATCGTATTTCTCTTCTTGGTTATAATCGTCGTTCTTTCTTCTTCAGCTGAAAAAATATGATCAAATACCGCCAGTAGGTCTACTGAATGATTGATACATACTTTTATCTTAATATATAAAAACTACGTGTCACAATGTTTGTACACGCTAATCTCCGAAACCGCCCAACAGATTTAAATGAAAATTTGGGAATGTGTAGGGTTGATTCCAGATTGAAAGATAGGATAATTTTGGTCCAGAAAAGTGAAGCTGTTGTCGAAATATAGAGAATTTCAATGTTTCACTGATTATATTTAAGTTGGGGGGGCGAAAAATAATTTAATTTAAATTGTCATGTACATAAAAAAAACTGTTAGCTTTAAAAAAAGCACTCCGATTTTTACGAGTGACAACGTATGAATTAGTGTAATGAGTGTACTGAGTGTACAGTGTGTACAGTACGTATAGTATGTACAGTATGCACAGTGTACTCTGTACTATATACTTTGTACTATGGACTGTATACTATAACTACCGGAGCCCGCAAAAACATAGCAGTTAAGAAACATATAATTTATATACAAAATAAAAATATTTGTGAACATTGGGAAACCTGTAAAATATTAGCATCCATTGTTCTTTATTTAGGTACTTCCACCGAAAAATGCGTAAAAGCTTTTAATTGATGCTAAATAACGCGTTAATAAGAAAATATATAAATGTCGAGTTTTTGAATTATGCCTCAGATTGCGGTATATCTTGAAAACGGTCAACGTGTATATTTCACTGAAGAAAATGCTCTCCAACGAGCTTTCCAGCCACCAAAAACTACACTTACTGAATTTTTCACACTGTGCCAAAAACCTGATATTTTCGGACAATTCGCAGCAACATTGTTATATACCGACTTTCCTCGATATTAAATCAGGAACAAATCAGGTAAAAAATGGAAGCCACGTAGACAAGGCGAACCACATCCAACTATCGCACGCAAAGCCATTGGCACAACTTTACACAGTACATCCAAAGCAACGTGAATGTTTCTTTTTGCGTTTGTTGTTGCTGAATATTCCAGGACCAACGACTTTCGAATTTTTACCAACAGTCAATGGTCAAATATTCAATACATTTCAAGATGCATGTCGCGAGTTGCAATTGCTGGAAGACGACAATCATTGGGATCTGACACTTACTGATGCAGCATTTGCATCCACGCCGAATAACATTCGTCAACTGTTCGCAATTATATTGACGACATGATACCCAACCGAACCATCGGTTTTGTGGGAAAAATACAAGAACGGCATGACTGAAGACATAGCGGGTATACAACAAATTCTGTAAAGTGACAGCTTTCCTCTTCTTGATTTTTATTTCTCGCACAGTGTCTAAAACGTTTGCGTATTTGCTGCAGTTTGCAAGCGCACACTGCATTATTGAACGTCTGACGAAAATCGCTTTGATTTATTGACTTGTGTGCAAAAGCAACAAAGTCATTTGCTGGCGCAACGTGCATTATTGACAGCACCCATACTTTACAGAATTAGACAAACAAACCAATATCCAAACTCTCGAACTTTTATAGGAATAATTGGTTTTTCGTTAATGGTTATAAATATTTGTTGAAGAGTTGAATTTTGAAGATTTGGATTAATTTTAAAAGTCTTAAGGTTGGGTGCTCGGAAAAGCGGGGAAAATTTTACAACATATCAAAAACAGCTATTACTTGTCATGTTAACCCAAAACGATTACGACGTGCTGAAAATAATTTCTTCATTTGGTGCCTTTACTACAATATTTTGAATAATTTCATAAATAATTTATTAATTTCAATAGTGTTATGTCATTATTTTGAAGATACAAGTGATTTTTAGGTTATGGTCTTCTTGATTTGCACGAATCATCCCAGAAAGCGTTCCTTCACTTTCGGGATTTTGACTAAATTCTCCCCCACCAATCAAGTAACTTTTCGCAGCCTACGTCAGGACAGGTTTTCTATTGGAACAGACCTTACCCAACAAACAATTTTATTCCTATATGTAACTCCAAGATCATCTGGGGAATAGTTCTTGCGCACTTAAGGTCCTATATAAAGCCAGATATTAACCTCACAGTGCTCCCAGGGAAGAGCGCTAGGCTTTTATAGCGATATAATGGAGAATCCTATAATATGCTCCGAGAATAAAATTTAGTCTTGATATGAAATATTATTTCTCATAATGCACTTATATCGAAATCTCATATTGGTGTACAACACTTATACCTTAGTTCAATTGCTATTGTAGCAAACTAATGTTATAAGATTGTTGGATCAACTTATATAGGAATTAAATGTTCTCCTTTTGGGAAAAGTAAATTCATATCAATGTTATATTATATAGGAAAGGTGGCATTAATATAAATTCATTAAAGGACAACAAATTCTCTTTGAGTTAGATTTGATCAAACATATGGGATGCGTTGAAAGTGATTAGATCTATTATAAGTAATATATTTCTTTTTCTCAAAATTGGTTTTTTGCAATGTATAACATGCAATGCAACAACGATTTAATTTTTACTGTTAATATTTAATACGCTACCTCGAAAAATAACAACGCGCCTTAAGATAAATGAATAAAATTTAAGGGGAGGTAGGACCCAAATGGCTAAAATCGGTAATTTCCATTAAAATTACGTGATTTTTTAATATTTTTGTCGAAAAAGCATGCAGCTGGGAAAGCGAAATTACACTGAATACTAATAAAAACGCAAAGTTCAGAATGAATTGCCTTTATTATGAATATTTTCAAGTCTAAGCTAAAATTGACGTTTGGTCGCGATGGCGTTTTGAGTAAGACTAACTGGTGATGGTGGATAGGTGACGATTAGGCTGGGGATGACGAGTTGGCTGAGTTACCAGATTATAATTTTGACATCCTCCCACCGGCGATGAATTTCCCAATTCTACAGGATACAGAAGTTGCACTGGTCTCCGAAGACGGGATCCGTTTTTAAAACGCAGCTCACATGCCCTTATTCGTCCATCTCGTCCAGGATACACGATCTCAACCACAGCCAGTCTCCATAGGATGCGAGGAAGTGTGTGGTCCTGAACTAGCACAACATCTCCTGGTTTCAGATTATGCGAAATCTTCGCGTCTGAGTAATGTGCTGATCGTAACCGCTGAAGATACTCAGTCTTCCATCGTTTGAAAAATAAGTTGGTAGTAGAAATACGACATTTCCATCTTGCTCGCATCTCGGCGTCCAAAGAGGTGCAAGCCTCAATTACAGGTGAATTGGGAAATGTTCCTATAAGGAAGTGGCTAGGTGTAAGCGGGGACAAATCTTCGGGGTCATCGCTCACATACGTTAGGGGTCTAGAGTTGATTATGAATTCAGCTTCTGCCAAGAATGTGTTTATCTGATCCATGTTGAGTGTCGCGCGACGAATCGCTATTTTAAGTACGTTCTTCACAGTCCCTATAAGACGTTCATAAAATCCTCCCCACCATGGAGCACGTTCAGCAATAAACTTCCACGATATGCCTTTCTCGGCCATAGCGGTTTGAAAATCATCATTACAAATAATTTTCTCAAGTCCTTTCAGTTCTTTAGAGGCTTTCTTAAAATTGCAAGCATTATCCGATATTATAACCTTAGGTATACCACGACGAGCAAAGAAGCGACGCAGTGCGAGTAAGCAAGACTCTGATGAAAGTGAAGGCACCAACTCTAAATGAACTGCTCGCACTACGGCACAAGTGACGAGCATGATATATACTTTTTTTCGCTCTGATATACCTGGAGATGTCTTCTGATATAGCGGTCCCGCAAAATCTACGCCTATTGTCTCAAAGGGTTTTCCACACATAATCCTCTCTCTTGGTAAAGGTGCGAACGGTTGGGAAAGAGCGCGTGACCTTAGTAGTGTGCATACTCTGCAAAGACTTATAGTTGATTTTACCAGTTGCCGGGCCTTGATAATCCAGAAATTTTCTCGCAATTTTGTTAGGACCGTGTTAACTCCACTGTGAAGCACCTTTTCATGCACATATTGCACGAGTATCCTAACGAAGTGACTAGCTTTAGGTAAGAGTACAGGATATATAGCGTCGTAGCCCAATTCTGCTTCTACTAAACGGCTGCCGACACGCAATAACGCATGTTCATCCAGGAAGGGATTTAATTTCAAAATTTTAGAGGTTTTTCTAACAGGTTTTCCTTGACCGAGGTCTGTTATCTCCTCTCCATAAGTTTGTAACTGGATAAATCTAATCCAGTACCTTTCAGCATGCTGAAGCTCATTAGCGGAGAGATGCTTCATTGATGAGTTCCGTTCCGTTCCAAGACACTTTCTCTTAAAGCGAATAATATAGGCCGTAACCCTAAGTAATCGTCGATAGCTGGAAAACCTCTCTACTTCCAGCAACGGTTGAAGGCACGAAGTTCTGTCCTTATTCTGAGGCGTTAGAGCGGCAAAGAGCGTTGTAGAAGAATAATGTTGTCTCAAATCTGATGGAGGCCAGGTGATAGAGTTCTGCCATAGCCATGAAGGACCATTGAGCCAGGTTGAAGACCTCTGCAATTTTTTAGCGCTAATACCTCTGGTAAGAAAGTCAGCCGGGTTTATAGCTCCAGGACAATGTCGCCATGCAGATAGCTTTGATATGCGTCGAATTTCAACAACTCTATTTTCAATATAAGGTTTCCATTTACGATGTTCACCATGGATCCAACTAAGCGATATCTTCGAATCTGACCAAAGGAACGCTGAGTCAAATTCTAATGCCAGATTGGTTCGGAGATATTGAGACAATCTAGCTGCAATGAGACACGCTGTTAACTCCAGCTTCGGTAGCGTTAAATTTTCTGGACCCTCAGTTTTAAGGGGGGCAACTCGATTTTTGGCACATAAGAAGGTTACGTTGACCTCTCCATCACTAGCTTCGCTTCGAATATAAGCCACTGTTCCATAGCCTTGGACACTGGCATCGGCAAAAACATGTAATTCCTGATTGGCTCTAGAGGGAGTCTTAAAAATCCAGCGAGGTAAGGTGATGTCCTTTAAGAGACCAATCTGGTTAATACAACTACTCCAAATAACTTGTTGAGCTGGTGGAAGGGGTTCGTCCCATCCTACATTCAATCGCCATAAATCTTGAAAGAGAATTTTTAGTCTGATTATGAATGGACCAAGAATACCTATCGGATCATATATCCTCGCTATTAGCTGTAGAACGCTCCTTTTGCTGGCGGTGGCTGATTGCAGTTCTCCTAAACTGGTGAGATCCAGTTCCAATTCGTCAGACAGACAATACCAAGTGAGTCCCAAAACCTTTTGTGTGGTAGGGACTTCGCTGACTTTCGAAAATTGAGACCTTAGACAAGAATCATTAGAGTTCCATTTACGTAGGTTCATCTGTGCCCGACTCAGTATAGAGGGCGCCTCGTAGTATATTCGCTGGGCTTCATCCACAGATTCAACGCTTGCCACGAAATCGTCCATGTAAAACGATCGGTTTAAAATTTTACAAGTATCCGGATAATTGATAGCTTCCTCCGTAAAATGTTTCTTTAACGTTGCGCATAGCAAATAAGGGCTGCAGGTACACCGAAAGTCACGCGCTTCATTCGGAATTCAACTAGCTTAGGAAGTCTTGTTGCGTCAGACACTCTCTCTTCGAACCAAAAAAATCTATGAGTGTCACGGTCCTTTTCTGCCAAGGAAATTTGAAGAAAAGCCTTTTCTATGTCCGCGATAAGACCAATCTTACACAAACGAAATCTCAATAAAATAGCTAGAGCGTCCAATAATAAATTAGGACCGGCGAATAAATTGTCATTTAACGATAAGTGTCCATTCGCACAAGCCGATGCGTCGAAAACAATGCGCAACTTGGTTGTCACTTTATCTGAACGATATACCGGGCGGTGAGGTAAATAATAAATACGTTCCGTATTCGCGGCGCGTTCCTCGACCTTTTCCGCAACATTATCTATAAAAAACTGATTCATCGCCCGATCGTACTCGTAAAGTTTTGAAGGCTCCCGAACCAACCTTTGCACTAATTTATTACATCGAACTAGAGCTCCCGCACGATAGCTATCTAACACACAGTCGTTATCCTTCCACAATAAACTAGCAACATACCGATGCTCACCTCTTTTAATAAAATTCTCAACGTCAAGTTCGCAGCTCCGCACGTTATCAGGTGTTATGCCAAGAATATCTAAATCCCATAAACGTTTATAATCAGGTTCACTTATATTTAAACATACGGTTGTATTCATTAGGGAGAGTCCCTCCAAGGAATTGCTTTCTTCCAAAGGCCCTTGAACTGTCCATCCAAGGATGGTGTTGATTGCTGTTAAACGATCAGTGATTCGCTTAGACTCTTCCAGGGCCACTGTCCAATAAAAATCTGCCCCAATTAAAAGATTGATGCCAGGTTCAGGTTCGTGTTGATTACGGGCATCGGCTAGGACAATGTTTACAAATGCTGGACACGAAGGAACGGGAATCGGTAGCACATCTTTACATATCTCTGGAACTACTACTGCATCTAAAATTGTAAAATGATTAGAAAACTGGCTCATCACTTTTATTTTAACAATATGAAACTCTAAAAGAGGATTCTCTCTCGCTCCAAATGACATGACTCGCATTTTGACTTTTCCGAACACTTTGAGTCCTAATTTCTCCACAAGGTGACTTGTCACGTAAGATTTTTGGCTACCACCATCTAAAACCGCACGCACTAAAAGTGATTTACTTCCGTCTACGGCTGATGAAATAAAAGCACAGGCCGTTTGTAAATAAACATGGGATGAGGTTAGCAGCGATGACGAGCACAAACTAGTTGACATTTCAAGATTTGAAGCGGAGCTCGAACTTTTGTTTTGACAGCTTCCTTCATTACCACGTTCAATTTTAGTAAAACTGGGGTCGCAGACGGCGATAACATGCCTACCACCACACTTCAGACATTTCAAGCCTTTAATATGGCAACTCCTTGAGTTATGCCCACGGCGCGTACAGCGAAAACATCTTCTATCCGATTTCATCATGTTCTTGCGTTCACTAACACTAATAGAGGAATTGCAGCGTTGGGTTGTATGATCGTTTCGTTTACAAAAAAAGCATGGACTTGGTTCAATGTTAGATGAAGTGGACAATAGACCCGAAACCGTAGGAACGTTTCTCGATTTTGTAGTTGCGGTCGTACCGGATGGCCTTTGATGGGTTTTGTGAAGCACTGCCGCTTTCTCTAGGGAGTCGACTTCTCCTCTTAAAAAACATAGAATCCCTTGGATATGATTGTTCGTGTCCTCAATGAGACATGTTTCTTCTCCGTCTGGTGACGAGTTTAAAGGAACGGAATCTTCCTTACAAGAAAATGAATCCGCACTTATCTGTTGATTACGCGTCCTATAATACTCCACAAGAAGCTCCTTCGGGATGGAGCGCAAAAGAACATTTTTAAGCACGACAGCGTAGCTAGCAGAGGACACGCGAAGTGATGTAAGAGAGCGCATAACGGCCATAACTTTATTGTACATTTGTCGAAGTCCGGCTACATCATCCCGTGTAGAAATTGCTGGAAGAGACATGAGCTGCTGGATTGAATAGTCGACCAGCTTATCGTTATTGCCGAACTGCTCTAGCAACAATGAAATAGCAGCGTTGTAATTCGCTTCGGTGGGTGTGAATCCAGCGATGCACTCTGCTGCCTTGCCTGCTAAATGAGCCTGCAAATAATTAAATTTATCTATGCTGGTTAAATTATCGTTATTGTGGACGGCTGAGCTGAATAATTCCCAGAAGGGGAGCCAATCCTTAAAATCGCCAGCGAAGACTTTTAGACTAAGTTTTGGAAGACGGGCTGAAGAAGCGACGGGCGTAACGGTAGTCTGGTTTCTCTGACCCGTTAGTGAGGAACTACTGAGAAGCTTCAACTTATTGAGACGCTGATTTATGCGGGATATAATGCCCACTACTTTGTCTTCATATTCATTCACCGTTTCCCATTCACGAAATAACTCCTCCGGCTTTACAGCAGCTAGAAACTGCGCGTTAGCTGTCTTGAGACTGGAATTGACGGAATTAATGCGATCCGCAAATGAAGATAATTCTTCCTCAATTAAGTCAAAAGTTTCATTATTCTTCTCCACAGCTCTATTTTCCGCCTTCGATAAGAAATCTGAGGCGGCGTTGGTTAATTTCGTGATTTGTCCACGAAGCACTGCGCGACCCGTTACATCCATTATAAAAAATAGTACCGATATCCAGACACGACTCTGACTTTGCTTCAAACGCGTTCGTTTATGCCCTTTTTTCCCGGGTTTCGGCACCAATGTCGAAAAAGCATGCAGCTGGGAAAGCGAAATTACACTGAATACTAATAAAAACGCAAAGTTCAGAATGAATTGCCTTTATTATGAATATTTTCAAGTCTAAGCTAAAATTGACGTTTGGTCGCGATGGCGTTTTGAGTAAGACTAACTGGTGATGGTGGATAGGTGACGATTAGGCTGGGGATGACGAGTTGGCTGAGTTACCAGATTATAATTTTGACAATTTTGTTTATGTTAATCCAAATCATGAGAAAATTGTGCAAAATCCCACCAAAAATGAAAATTTTATCCCTTAAAAAAAAAAAAGGTAGAAAAAAGGGGTAAACGCGGCACCACATATTGAGCTCAGTTTTCAACCGAACTGCTTGAAATTTAACACAGTTCTTCTCCAATATATAATGGGTGAAATGGAAAATCAGCTTTTTAATTTTTTATTTTGTTTCGAAGTTATGCTCGCTTGAAATAAAAAGTGCTCAAAATACGCACTTTTTGGGCTATTTTTCAGTATTTTTTATATTCAAAGTGACGTAACTTTTTTTTGAATGAATTAATCAAAAATCTGATTTTCTATTTCATTTGGTATATATTGAAAACGAAGTGTATAAATTTTCAAGAGAATCAAATGAACCGTTCTCTTGATATCTGAATTCCTGTGTGAGAAAACACGAAAAATTTGTTTTCGAGATAATCGCGTTTAAAGTTCGGCAATGGTTTATTCGGCTCTTTTCAACTTTATTTCATTCTGTAGCATTATACAAAAATATATTTTTATTCTGCAATGCCTGGACCGTAAGTGGGTCCTTCTTTTTCCTTTTGAGCCTTTTCCGTATTCGATTTAGAGCGTTTTTGAGCTTTTCTCTTGTAGCGAGAAGAATCCTTGCTGCGCGCTATGCTGGACTGACATCGTTTAACGTCCCGTTTCGCAGCGATTGATGATGCCGCGGATTGAACGTCAGTACACCCTTTTGATGTCTGCTTCATTTTCAACATCGTCTCATATCCCATGTTGAATTCGCCGATGCCATTTGTAGCAGCAATCTAAAAATTTTAAAACATAAGACATTATTCTAATTATGAGACCGTTTTCTTTTTTAATACTTTTTCAAATCTATATGATTTAAAATATTCAATTCTTAATAAATTTAACAAAATATGTTTCAATATTTACCTCTAATTTTTTCAAAGAGGTAGATTTTGTTTTCGGACACTTAGCCCAAATTGAATTATGTACACTCTCATTTGCATTTTGCGTTCCAATCGTTGTACACCTCTTCAATAAGTCATCTTGGGTAAGCCTTTCATAAACTGGTAAAATCTGCTCTACAACGTCTGGTCGGAGGTGCAAACTCATTTTGCTGTGGTTTTTCGGTAGTTTCTTCTGAGCTTTCGCTTTTTGCCAAAAACACCACGAATCAACCCCCTCTGGACAGTAATGGTGTCTTGGTTTTTCATCCGTAGAGCTGGCATGATAGATGGTCGAAAATATAGCTGTTTGCATCGCCTTTACGTCAGGAGCATTTGTTCTGATTGCTTTGCCGTAATAAGATTGTAAGGTTTTCATTTTAACCTCACTCAAACTTCCGAATTTTCCTCCTCCGATGGATTCGTTTTGTGAGGATAATGTCTTGGCAATGGTTTTTAATGCGCTATAAATGCGCTTGCTAACGTGGTTGATGCATTCCTGTTTCTCAATTTGAATTCCTTCATAAATGTTCAAACTTTTTAAATGTGTAAATGACTTCGCATCACCGTCGCCTAGAAAAATAACATAGCGCATTCTACATTTTCTGATCGAGTTTTTCCAGAGAATTTCCGCTGCATGTAACTCCATGGCTCCAGAAGAACCGTTGAAGTTTTGCTCGCACTCGCCTTTTTCCTTATGTTCTTTTTGCCAGTCCGAATATTTAGCTTTGGTTTTTAATTTTTTCTTCATTTTCATACATAATTCACAATACTTTGATAGAATGACAAAGTCGATAACCAAACCCGTTAAAATATCGATTACGATTCCCAAGCCATGTAGTGATAGGAAGCCTCGAGTATGCCACGAACCATCGAAAGATACTGCAATGTTTATTATTTCTTTGTCCGCTAATTCCGGATTTTCGTTGATATGTGCCCTCCTTACAACTTCACGCGTACGAGATAGAATAGCTTCTCTTAGAACCTCATTTTTTTCATATGCAAGGTTTACATATTTTAGAAAAGTTTTCGGACACATGATTTTTATATTCATTTCAGTTCCTAATTTCTCCATGCCCGCAAAACCAACTCCCATGTCAAGAAAAGCGTTTGTTAGCAGTTCGTTTATTTCAATAGATCCTTCGTTACTATTTAATGAACTTGATCGACATTCGCTATGAACAGTTTCACAGTCACTACAAATAACTTGAACATTACATTCGAATCCTCGCTCGTTGCAATGCTTGACAGTCAAACTGCTTTTTGAACATGTCTTACATTTTAGACCAGACAACAGTTTTATCCAAATACCGTCTTTGTAAATTCTGTATTGTCCATTAGAACTGGAAGCTCCAGGCATAGATTCATTAGTCTGATTATTAGTTGAATCCTTCTCTCGCAGCACACTACCGTGAAGCTCGTGGTATGACAGTATTTTCTTTGCTTTCCTAGTGACGGTTCTTTTGATTGCCTGTTACGAATTAGCTTGCTCATTATAACTGAATTAAATATTGCAAATCTGTATATTTATAGTCTAAAAATACTTACTTTTTCATCACCTTTCTTACTCCAGGGTAAACTTTCTCGCGATTTTTTTGCTTTTGCCCTTCGCCGTTCCAATATTTTTTTCTTTGAACGTTTTATTGATCTCACTTTTTTTGATTTACCCATTGTTTTTTTATGGATTAAAAAACGTTCATAGCACTCCACAAATTTTTGTCAGTTTCACTATGTATATTTATTACGAAAAGAATTAGAAAAAGGTCTTCACTCGACGAAATATTTTCTAAAACTGAAGTCAAATTTTCATTTTTCACGTAGCAACGTCATATCTTCAAAACTGCACACAGACACCATCAGACACAGTTACTGATTGCAGGTCCCAATTGGGGAAAACAAAAAATTGCAGACCCAAATGAAACATGAAACATGAGCGAAACGATGGAAACTACAAAATGCGTAGCTAAAGTCCAACTATAAAATATCAGATAATGTGTGTTTATTTATTTTTGGATTATTCATTAGAAACCAGAATTCACCGTTTTATGGAAAAATATTTTTTTTTCGGACAAGCAGAAATTGATCGATAATATTATTAGTTTTAGATTTTATTATTCGTTACTGTTTTTATAAAACAATTAGTTTCAAAATTGTTGATGTATATAATAACAAATGATATCATTTATTACTACGAAGAGTAATATTAGCACCTAAGTGAAGAAAAACTCATTCATGCCCGAGCCGCTCGCTAAACGTCAGAATTATAACGCTGTGCGGTATCGTACGAAATGTTAAAAAAACACGATGAATTATAGTTATATTGAAATTTCAACTTTACTAACTTATAGTACAGGGTTGAAAGTATCAGAATCTGAAAAAAAAAGAAAAAATCGATTTTACGTTTTTTCATGATTTTTGGGTCGCACCTCCCCTTAATGTATTATGTAAAAAACATATTTTCGTTTCAAAAAAAAATTTTTTGAAACTAATATATTATATGTATTTTTCAATAAAATTTCGATATAACTATTTGTTTTCATGCTTGTAAACGCATTTATTCTTAAACTTTTAATTATAAATAAATGCGTTTATTTTTATTTCAAAAATGGCCGATCTAAAATTTAATACTAAAGCATCCCCCTTAAATATTTCATAAATTTTTCATTATTTTGATAAAAACTTAATAAAACAACTATCCAATATTACAAAATTTATATCTAAATATTTGTTTATATATCTAAAATATAAAAAAATTAAAAAATTATAACATAAATACTCCAGTCTTACAATTCAAACTATACAATGAAATGATAAACTATTGTACCAGTGGACAAAACTAAAGCACCCCCCTCAATTCAATGGAAAATTTGCCATAGCGACTGCCTAAACTTTAGGCTCTAAATGATTAACGGTCAGTAAATATCGTGAATGATAACAAAGTACGAGGCAAAGGGGCGGGTTTCACCTATTCATTCTAGCGGAAGATCGAACAAAACATATAATAGGGAAGACTCTTTGCTAAAAGTGACCATCTTTAAATCCTGACATATCCTCAGCACAACTTTCTAAAGATTTCGGCTTTGGAATAAGTCAGAGAACAATCCGACGAAGACCCGTAGAAGCTGGATTATTAAGTCGAAGACCCGCTAAAAAACCACTAATATCTGCAAAATATATGAAATATTGATGGGGGGTGCTTTAGTATTAGCCAATACTGTACATGTATGGCCCACGAAAAAGAGCTGTTATAGTACTTCAGATCTCTATTAACGATAATAAATCTTGATATAACAGCCAAAATTTGATGTCGTGACTTTAAAACTAACATAAGCATTCATGAGCGCTTATATAAGATACAAATTCTTGTATAAAAATTCAGATTTCTGAATTAAGAATAGAAATGTCGATATAACATTTGTAGTGCTACATCGGCACTTTACAGAAAAGGGTGAAGCAAAATGTCATATTTCGGTGTGTGTGTGTGTGTGTGTGTGTGTGTGTGTGTGTGTGTGTGTGTGTGTGTGTGTGTGTGTGTGTGTGTGTGTGTGTGTGTGTGTGTGTGTGTGTGTGTGTGTGTGTGTGTGTGTGTGTGTGTGTATTTCGAGAGAAGAATTCTTCTATGAGATCGGTCTGATCGGTGTTGTCTGTTTATATTCTTCTAGTTGAGTCAATAGATTACACTCATTATTGAAATGTTATTCTTTTTACCAGTCTTTAAATGTAGTGAAGGATTATATTTATATTTCCACGGCGTGCCGCGCTGGCACTTAGTATCTAAAAGTTTTTATACATATATGAATACAAGTTCCAAGTGCTCCATATGATCCTATAATAGGGTTTGTTAAAAACTGATTGCCTATATAAGTGTTGATGGAGAAAATAAATTCTTACTTATAGTTGCTTTTTTGTATTCTTATATAAGAATCGATATAAGATTCACTTTCTATATAAGCCTCGATATAAGAAAATACTACCCAAGTATTGTTTTCCCATACTCATTCTCCCCACTACTGATATAGGAATATTATATAGGATTATAACTCTTTGGGAATTATAGTCTCTTGTACGCACTCAAATAACACTTACATTTTAGTAAGTAAATTACTCCTATGACATTAATACTCCCTATAAAGCAACAGATGTCGAATTAGCATTCTAGTTGATGTTTTAAGAACTAAAAGACCTATATAGAAATTTAAATGTAGATCAAGACTAATATAGGAGCTCTATAAGAAAACTCAAAATTTTCAGCACTTGAATTCTTAGCAATGTTCCTTGGGTATAAAACAGTTGCATTTTTTCGCCGGTCAGCTCCCCGACTATTACGTATTAGTCCAATCAATCTACAATAGCTCCTTGTAAATTTAGCGTTAATTGCCAACAGGAAACAAAAACTATGGTTATATAGGAAAAAAAATTCTAAATAAGAAAGCTTTTTTTTTTGAATTTGGAATGGTGAACCTAACCTAAAAAATTCCGAAAAGTGAAAAAAAGGTTTTTTGCGAATAACAAAAAAACTTGAGCTCGGATCGAAAAAAGTCGAATTATAAAGTTGTAGGTATTGAAATAACAAATATCTAAATTGCGTTAAACAAAAGTTATTAACAAATTAAAAAAACATGATTTTTAACAGTTTTTTGATTTTTTCTCTGTTTTGTGCTCTAAACGATACCTTTAAATACATCAATCGAAAGATAATTTGAATACCTACAACTTTATAATGTGTTTTTTTTCGATCCGAGCTCAAGTTTTTTTGTTATTCGCAAAAAAGCGTTTTTTTCACTTTCCGGAATTTTTTAGGTTAGGTTCGCCATTCCAAATTCAAAAAAAACGCTATCTTTTTTAGAATTTTTTTTCCTATATAACCAATTTTTTGTTTCCTGATGGCAATTATTAGATGGATTTGTGTAGATTGATTGGGCTATATGTATAATAGAGTAATAGCTGCTTCGTAACAATTTGATGTTTAGTTCAGGAGGGATAGCGTAAACGTTGAAATTAATTTACCCTGCGATTTTTTTGAAAAATCGTAGGAATTCAGTAAATATGTTTTGGAAAAAATCGGTCCAGGTGGAAAAAAGTTAATTAGTAGCGAAAACACGTTTTTTCACGTTTTGGGTGTGAAATTTTTTTTTGAAAACAAAAAATAATACGTAATAGGTATGGTTTAAAAAGCGAAAAATATGAGTTTTGAACAATTTAAATCGGTCAACAGGTTTTTACAAAAAAATTAAAACCGTGGCCTTAATTATAGGGACTGTAATTATCGTAGAACCTTGTTTAACGCACTAAAAATTTTATAACAAAATAGTAATAACAACATAGTAATAAAAATAGTAATAAAATCGCAAAAATGTAAAAACAGCTGCTTCCGCTAAAAAGTGTGAACAAGGCCCACAATGGTCCTAGAGAGATATTGTGAAAAGCCTTATTTATTCGCAAAGAGTTGCTCTATAAACCCAGTTTCATGAAATGTATGTGAGGTTTGCTTTAATACCTTAAAACCTCGTTTGAAAACCAACTTTTTTTCCAGGTGCGATAGTTTTTTGCATGAAAAGTTTTTTGTTTTTGAGCTTTTTCTTGAAAACCGGTTTTTGACAGTTTTATTAATTTGTTTTTCAACTGTTCTAAATATATTCATATAATTTCTACCATTTTTATCTTAATTATAGCGTTGAAAAATCGCAGTTTTTTTTTTGTTTTTAAGAAAAAGCTCAAAAACCAAAGAGCTAAACCAAAAACTCAAATGAAAAGCTTTTTGAGCAAAAACTGGAAAAACGGTAGTTTTAAAACGAGTTTTTAAGGTATTAAATCAAACCTCACATACATTTGACGAAATTGGGTTTTGTAGCCCATTGTAAACCTTGCCTTGCTCAACCTTTTTTCCGGAAACAGCTGTTTTTACGTTTTTGCGATTTACACGAAAAGTTATTATTATTTTTTCATGAAATGTTTATTGTCGGTAGGCACCAACAGAAGCCGCAATTTAAGTCCTGAAACAAGGTTCTACGATAATTACAGTCCTTATAAAATGGTAAAAAATGGCCATATTTCGCGGTTTTTATTTTTTTTGCAAAAACCTGTTGACCGATTTCAATTGTCCAAAACTCATATTTTTCGCCTTTTAAGCGTTATTACGTACTATTTTTTGTTTTCAAAAAAAAATCGCCCCTAATACGTGAAAAAAGTGTTTAGTGTTAACTTTTTTCCACCTGTTCCTCTGGATCGATTTTATCCAAAACACATTCATTGACTTCCTACGAATTTTCTCTTAATTATAGCGTCAAAAAATCGCAGGTTGAAATTTCAACTTTTGAATACTTTTCCGCTATCCCTACTAGACTAGTTAGTGTGAATCCAAAAATGGTCATTAAGAAGTATTAATAATATTATTGGTATTAAGACTCTAGAAAAGCAAATTTGTCGGAATCCAACAAGTTTAGATTCTCATGCACGGCAACTCGAATTTGCCCCAAAATGGTACCCATTTCTGATGATTTTCTAAGCTGCAATTTGGGAAGCCTAAACGTCGATGTATTGTAGATTTCTTATAAAACACACGATTCTGCACGATGATACTTTATTATGTTAGCACTTAGACAGCTCAACACTGACCCGAAGAATACGGGGCGAACCTCAGGCCAGTTACTTGAGTTCTAAAACAAGAGTTCAGTGACTAAGTCACATGAGGGTTGGGTAGTGCACTTTTTAGTATATGACAGTCGATATATTTGAAATGGGTGTTCGTTGAGGAACCACCACAATATTACAGTTTAGCGTAATGGCCAATTGATGGATTCCAGAAGGGAGTGTAGCGGAAAAAACAATAAAGCAGGTCTCGAATACAAAAAACGCACGTGGCTTTCCTTTCACAATTTTCTATATTAAATTCAAAAGATACACTAAAACATTCCAAAATTCCGCTAAAATTCAATTCAACAAAAAATTTAAAATTTATTATTAATTAAATTAAAACTCATGAAAAATTATTCTTATAAATTTCTAAAATTGCTTCCTCTTAAAAACTAATTCGCCCTATAACTTTGATGTAAACGCAGACATAAGCCTCCACCGCTGTGAATTGTTAAAGCCAAAACACCATCACCATAAAAATTGAAAACCGAAAAGGCCAGAACCACATTTCTTTAAAAAATGTCCCCAAAGGGCATTACTTTTTATTCCTGTGGTCTTCAGCCTAAATTTGAAACGCAAGTGCCTGCGGCCTGTTGATGTGTCTTCTTTTATAATCCTGATGTCCTTGGTCGATTTGGCAGCGAATTCATAATTTGCATTATCGATGTTTTTCTCCATCCATAAATTATGGTTTCTCATAAACTTCTTTTTCAAACGAGACCATTTGTTTTATTTGATGCATAATTATTAACAACACACAAAATTGCCGTCTTTCATATTTTTAAATTCCTTATTATTTTATAATTACTAATTATTGCAGTTGCCATAACGTCGATGCGGCAGGATTTATTAGATTTCCTTATCGACATCCTTTAAGGATATTGTATCCCTTTCTAAATCCTTTTTCTCTTTTCCACTCATTGGGCAAATTAAATTTATAAAAATTGGAAATATTTCGCGAAAGGGATATTTGTCCCTTCAATCTGGCCTTGCTGCCCTTAATTCGCCTCGTTGGGCAATTGGTTGTCGTCACAAAGTATGAATGACAGGTCGCGTTTGTTTGTTTTCGGCCTTCGCGGCGCGGCTCGCTTATGTGTTGTTTTCGTGCGTATTTATTGTTTAGATGTTGAATATTGTTAATAATATTATTCAGGTAAGTGCCCTTTAATGTTTTGGCGTGGTTTGTGTTCGTTTTATCTTGTAATTAGGGCAAAATTTACGCTTTTATGTTTGTTATCACCAACTGTCAAAGTTGGGTTAGAATTCCCTTTTTATGTCTTTAAATCTTTAAATTTCTTACTAATTTTAGATTGCCCTTTCGTAGGGACTTATTCTCTTTGCCTTTCATTTATTTTTTAATCCCAGTTCATAAAATTAAGGATGCAAGGGATTCTTTTAACTTTGCATGTAGTTGTTGTTGTTTTTATTGTTACTTTAAATAATTCAATTTTACTTATTTTAAATTCAATTCTTTATTTATTTTATTCTCAATTCTAAATCTAATAATTCTATGTTTTATTATTTCTTTTTAGATACATATATGCAGTTCAGTATTTTGGATATGGTATAATTGACTTCGTGGAAATTTCATGTGACGATTTATAACCATTAGGGAAGTATTCTTAGTTATGTACATTGTTTACTTTTTGATTTGTTTTTATTCTATTTTAGGTCTGCTGTGTGGAACATTCTTCCCCCCGTTGAACACCCTTGTTCAACAAACTGCGAACAACGCCTCTCTTGTGATAGTGGAAGAAAACTAGACTGCCATCGGATTTTAGTTTAAGCCGCACTTGGTATCTTTCAGGTAGATTAATCGTTTTTTCCTTCTTTTTTGATTTGGATAATGCTTCAAAATTAATTCGTTTCAGCACTTCTCGAGTGAGGAAAATTTCGACGCCCTCTCTGGTGATGAACTTTTGATGCGTGTTTTCTATGCGCGTCTGGAGTTCCTTTAAGGAAGTAGTCGGCCTCAACAGATGGAGAGATGGTTCTGCTGCCCCATTGATTATGGCTGGCTTGGACAATGTTGGTGTGGTGTGCGTGGTGTTTTTTAGGTGCCTTGTTGGGTGATCCTTTGTGATGGCTTTGGATTGTTGGTGTTCAGCGTCCCGATTGTATGTTGCTGCATGGGGTTGAGACGACCTTCTGTGTGATGGGTTGTTGTCCTTGTAGACAGGATCAGCATAGAAATTCGGGTCTGGATCGTTGTCTAGCGAGAAGAAGATTCGCTCAGATAGAATGAGAACGTCCTCGTCATAGTCCATCTGAAAATAGCTTGTAAATTAAATTGTTTAAAACCTTCGGACTACACAACACTGAGGGACGGACAAACAGTTGTAGGTTAGTATTTAGATAATACTAGATTGCATCTGTTGGCAGGCGTGATAATTTGGCTACTGGTCGTCGCAAAACGCTAGTTTGTGTTTTGATTTGCGCGACTCTGACAAGGCCATCTGCGCCTGGATAGACCTCCTCGACAATACCTAATGGCCATTTGGCTGGCGGTGTATTTTCACTAGTCACTAGTACTATGTCGCCAATTTTGAGATTTTGCCTTTCTTGATGCCATTTTGGTCTAGTTTGGAGTTGATGCAAGTAGTCCGTTGACCACGCCTTCCAAAATTTATGCACCCTTTGTTGGAGTTGTTTCCATCTCTGATGTATTGGTGTGTCGTTAGAGTAATCTGGTTCTGGCAGTGTGTTCATCGCTTGTCCTATTAGAAAGTGTCCTGGCGTTAGAATTTCTGGATTGTGTGGATCCGTACTAATATAACACAATGGTCGCGAGTTTAGTATTGCCTCAATTTGGGTTAGCAATGTTGAGTACTCCTCGAATGTGTATGTCGTGTTGCCTAAACTTCTTCGTAGATGGTTTTTCACTGATCGGACGCCTGCCTCCCAAATTCCTCCGAAGTGGGGTGCCGCTGGAGGATTGAAATGCCAGTTAATTCCATGGTTGGTGGCATATTTTGCTGCTTCTAGGTTGGAGTCTTGTATTGCACGTCTCATCTCTTTGTCTAGGACCACTTTCGCTCCTACGAAATTAGAACCGCAATCGGAATATAGGTCGGAAGGTAGTCCTCTTCTGGCAATAAATCGTTTCAAAGCGGCGATAAATGCTTCTGTCGATAATGCTGAGACCAGTTCTATATGTATGGCTCTTGTTGCCATGCAAACGAAGATAGATAGGTAGGCCTTGAATAATTGCGCTTTTCTGAGATGTGACGCTTTCACAGTTATAGGTCCAGCATAATCTATGCCGACCTTGCTGAAAGGTTTTGTAATATTGACGCGAGCCTCTGGTAGATCCCCCATTAGTTGTTGACAGGTTTCCCTTCGAAATCTGGTACACTTAACACATTTATGTATTCTATTCGAGATTGCTCGTCTTGCGTCTAAGATCCAATACCTTTGGCGACTGGTAGCAAGTACTATAGAAGTTCCACCATGTAATGTTTCCTTATGGATTTTATCTATGAGTAATGCTACCACATGATGATTTTTTGGTAGTATTATTGGATGCTTTTGACTGTATGGAATGTTTGCATGAGCGAGCCGTCCTTTCAATCGAAGTAAGCCTTGTTTGTCAATGAAGGGAGTTAATTGCAGGAGGTTGCTCTTGTGCGAAAGAGGCTCGCTGTGAGATAAATTGTAATACTCGTTAGGAAAACATGCCCTTTGTACTAATCGTAGAGTAATGGCTTCGGCCTTGCACAATTCATCACGAGAAAGAAGACCGACTAATTTTGTTCGTGGAGCCTTGCAGTTTTCTGTAAAGCGAAGTATGTATGCGATTATCCGAACTAATTTGTCAAAGGAGGAATATCGACTAAGAAATTCATCTTGTATTGCAGTTGCGAAATTTGCGGTTCGATCTTTTCTGGACTCTAAATCTGTGACTTCTTCGCACTTTTTCAATCTTGGCCAATGCTCTTCACTCTTGGTTAACCAGGTTGGACCGTGCCACCAAATGTTGTTGGTTGATAACTCATCCACGGTGGTACCTCTAGAGGCAAGATCAGCTGGATTGTCTGCAGTGGGAACATGTTGCCAGGCTTCGTATTTGATGCTTTCCTGAATTTCGACAACCCTGTTAGCAACATAGGTTTTCCAGCGTGAGGGATGTTCTCTTATCCATTGTAGAACGATGGTGGAGTCGGTCCAAGCGAATACAGGTACAGATTTTAATTCCATATCGTTGAGTGTTGTTTTAATTAAGCGTGCAAGCAGTAATGCTCCATTTAATTCCAGTCGAGGAATGGTCGTCGGTTTGGTAGGCGCCACTCTAGTCCGTGCAGTTAGTAGAATGGATGATATTTGGCCGCTTTCTTGTTGCGTTCGTAAATAGAGTACTGCTCCATATGCCTTATTCGAAGCATCGCAGAATCCATGTAGTTGACAGGTTGCAGTCGGAGTGTATTGAATCCAACGTGGAATTTTTATTTTTGGCAGATTTTCCAAGTCCTTTTTAAATTTGGTCCATTGGTTGTTTACAGTCTCAGTTGCCGGCGCATCCCAAGAGCAGCCCATTATCCACATGGTTTGCATTAGGATTTTTGCAACCACTATTGTGGGCGCTAACCAACCAAGTGGATCGTACAGTGAAGCGATCTCGGACAGGATGGAGCGTTTGGTATACGTTGTTTGTGTTGGCTTCAATTTGATTTTGAAGGAGAAGTTGTCTGTAGTGGGATGCCATTGTATACCCAACGTTTTTATTGACTCTACTTCGCCAATAGCTAGTGCTTCCTTGAGCTCACAATATTCTGGAGGCAGATGAGCTAATAAATTGGGTTCGTTGCTAGCCCATTTCCGTAGGTTAAATCCTCCTGACTTCATCATGCTTATTAGTTCCGTTTGAAGATGCTTCGCACTTGATACGCTATCAGCTCCAGTTAGCAGGTCATCCACATAAAAATCCTTAAATGTTACTCTTGAGGCTAGAGGCCAGTTGTCTTTCTCATCTTCGGCCAGTTGCTGTAGGGTTCTTATGGCGAGATATGGCGCTGCAGAAGTTCCGAAGGTGACAGTTGTTAATTCGTAATCTTGGATCTTGTTGGTTGTAGGATGTTTCCAAATGATTCTTTGTAGAGATCGTTGGTCAGGATGAACGAGAATCATTCTGTACATCTTTTCGATGTCTGCTGTGATGGCCACTCGATGCTTCCGCCAGTTCAATAAGGTCGCAAAAAGTTTTGGTTGCAACGTTGGTCCCTTTAGAAGATAATCGTTCAGGGATTTCCCATTTGTTGTCTTGCAGGACGCATCGAAAACAACCCTTAACTTTGTAGTAGTGCTGTCCTTAAAGACAGCATGGTGTGGAATATAATAATGGCCTTTGTGGATGTTCGTAGGTGCTACCATCTTCATATGACCAAGTTGTATATATTCATTTAGGCAGTTGGTATAATCCTTGGCTAAGTCTGGCTTTTTCTCAAACTGCTTCTGCAAGGTGATGAATCTTTGCAATGCACGGGGGCGAGATTCACCTAATTCAGGAACTTCGTTGTTGATAAATGGTAAGTTGACTTGATACTGGCCATTTTCCAGTCGTTTGTGCGTAGTTTGAAATATGGCTTGACATTCTGCATCATCCTTTTTGATTACTGGATGTGATGGAAACTCTTCTATTTCGAAAAATTGTTTGAGCTGGTGATCCAAATCATTATCCGTCATTGCCATAAGAGAGACGGCTTCTTGATGTGTTTTATTGGTAGTTGGTCCTAATATAATCCAACCGAAAATTGTTTTAATTGCTGCGGGAGCCCTTTTGTTTCCCCGCTTGACGCCACCTAGGACTATTTGGGAATATACATTTACTCCCAACAAGGCATCAATGTTCCCAGGCTTCCAATAGGTTGGATCAGCGAGACGAAGACCCGTTAAATGTTGCAAATCTCCCTTAGATACCGTCTGTCTTGGAAGCGGATCCGAGATCTGTTTCAAGATGAAAAAGGTTTCTTCTATTATAGGTCCATTTGACTGAGTAGATTTTAATTGCAGGGTAGTTTCTTTGCGGGAACTGGTGGTGCAAGTGTTTATACCAGTGATTTTCATGGAAGTAGGACTGCATGTGGCCTGTAGTCGATTGCAGGCGTCTTCTGTGAGAAAGGAAGATTGTGAACCTGGATCAATCAAACATCTTAACGTGATTGCTTGGCCATGTCTGGTTGTGTAACTACCAAGGCTGTTGATAGTAGGGCGTGAACGGTTTGTCTTGTAATGAAGGCTTGAGTGGCTTGAAGTTGAGCAGCGCTGTGGCTATCGCCTTCTTGTTTGGATTCTGCTTGACTTGAATTTGAATCCGTTGTTATTTGTATTGCGTTGGACGAATACGACTTGGTCTTTCCCTTCGGAGAATCCTGATGTAGTGAAGTGTGGTGTTTTTGCTTGCATTTAAAACACGTATATCGGCTTGTGCATTCGGAATGAGCATGTTTATTGGATAAACAGTTGAGACAGCGCCCAGAAGATAAGATTACCTTTCGCTTTGCTTCAGGAGTCATTTTTTTGTATTTGAAACACTTTAGAACAAAATGCCTTCCTTCACAAGCAGGACATCTTCCTTCATTTATGCTGTGATATGCCAGTGTGTTATCCTTGGAATGTGCTGCAGGTTTAATTTTGAGTTGAGTTGGTTTAGGTCCTATTACATCGGCGATTGACACGAGAATGTTTAAACGTGTGTGCAAAAATTTCTTGAAGTCCTCCCATGTCGATAGATTTTCATTAGATCCCTGATCTTCTTCCCAAAGTTTTAGCGTGTGAAAGGGAAGTTTTTGAACCAAAATGAAAATCAACAACGCGTCCCAAGAACTAGTATCCACCTTTAAACTTTTTAGCTGCTGTAGACATTCTTCTGTAGTGTCTATAAATGATTTGATTCCTTTACTCGTCTCGATGTTTATCTTAGGCTGATTAACTAATGCCTTCAGCTGATGGTTTACTAAAATGCGGGTGTTCTCAAATCGCTTCTTTAATTTGTTCCAGGCAGGTAAATAATCTGCATCGGTGATTGGAGTATGACGTAGCACTCGCTCTGCTTCACCAACAAGACATGACTTGAGATGATGAAGTTTCTGAACTGCTGAAAGCCTTGCATTATTATGCACCAATGATGTGAACATGTCAGAAAACGATCTCCACATATCATAATCTCCATCAAATTTCGGCAGAGAAATCCGTGGAAGAACTGCATCCTGATGAACAACGATAGCTGTATTTGAATCAATAGCGCTAGGATTAACGGTCGATTTAGCGGTTGATGTTTCCGATTTAAATTTGCGTAAGTTTTCACATACTTCGCTCAAATAATCCGAGTATTTAATTTCAGTGTTGTTATAATGATCTCCAATTACGTATGGATGCTGAGATGTTTCGTTTGGATTTTCCTTGCTGATTGCATGCATTAAATCTAAATCCACGTCGTTATATTGATCCCATAATTTCCTCAACTCTGTGTTTCGAAGTTCATAGAAGCCCTGTGTGCGTTTAGCTGTAGCTGTCCTCCTGGAAGTTTCTATATATTTTTCAATTCTACCTCTCAAAACTTCTTCTTTAAGAAGCAGTAGTTCTAACGTTGCCATTGTACCGTATGAATTTAATAACGGATAAATAAAAACGTAATATGCCTTTGAAGAGCGTTCCGTTTAGTAACGGAGAAACAAAAAACGTAATATGTCTTTGAAAAGAGTTCCGCTTTAATAGAAATTGTGAATAAGCCACGTACTGTTCCTGGATGGAACCACCAAAAAATGTTCGTTGAGGAACCACCACAATATTACAGTTTAGCGTAATGGCCAATTGATGGATTCCAGAAGGGAGTGTAGCGGAAAAAACAATAAAGCAGGTCTCGAATACAAAAAACGCACGTGGCTTTCCTTTCACAATTTTCTATATTAAATTCAAAAGATACACTAAAACATTCCAAAATTCCGCTAAAATTCAATTCAACAAAAAATTTAAAATTTATTATTAATTAAATTAAAACTCATGAAAAATTATTCTTATAAATTTCTAAAATTGCTTCCTCTTAAAAACTAATTCGCCCTATAACTTTGATGTAAACGCAGACATAAGCCTCCACCGCTGTGAATTGTTAAAGCCAAAACACCATCACCATAAAAATTGAAAACCGAAAAGGCCAGAACCACATTTCTTTAAAAAATGTCCCCAAAGGGCATTACTTTTTATTCCTGTGGTCTTCAGCCTAAATTTGAAACGCAAGTGCCTGCGGCCTGTTGATGTGTCTTCTTTTATAATCCTGATGTCCTTGGTCGATTTGGCAGCGAATTCATAATTTGCATTATCGATGTTTTTCTCCATCCATAAATTATGGTTTCTCATAAACTTCTTTTTCAAACGAGACCATTTGTTTTATTTGATGCATAATTATTAACAACACACAAAATTGCCGTCTTTCATATTTTTAAATTCCTTATTATTTTATAATTACTAATTATTGCAGTTGCCATAACGTCGATGCGGCAGGATTTATTAGATTTCCTTATCGACATCCTTTAAGGATATTGTATCCCTTTCTAAATCCTTTTTCTCTTTTCCACTCATTGGGCAAATTAAATTTATAAAAATTGGAAATATTTCGCGAAAGGGATATTTGTCCCTTCAATCTGGCCTTGCTGCCCTTAATTCGCCTCGTTGGGCAATTGGTTGTCGTCACAAAGTATGAATGACAGGTCGCGTTTGTTTGTTTTCGGCCTTCGCGGCGCGGCTCGCTTATGTGTTGTTTTCGTGCGTATTTATTGTTTAGATGTTGAATATTGTTAATAATATTATTCAGGTAAGTGCCCTTTAATGTTTTGGCGTGGTTTGTGTTCGTTTTATCTTGTAATTAGGGCAAAATTTACGCTTTTATGTTTGTTATCACCAACTGTCAAAGTTGGGTTAGAATTCCCTTTTTATGTCTTTAAATCTTTAAATTTCTTACTAATTTTAGATTGCCCTTTCGTAGGGACTTATTCTCTTTGCCTTTCATTTATTTTTTAATCCCAGTTCATAAAATTAAGGATGCAAGGGATTCTTTTAACTTTGCATGTAGTTGTTGTTGTTTTTATTGTTACTTTAAATAATTCAATTTTACTTATTTTAAATTCAATTCTTTATTTATTTTATTCTCAATTCTAAATCTAATAATTCTATGTTTTATTATTTCTTTTTAGATACATATATGCAGTTCAGTATTTTGGATATGGTATAATTGACTTCGTGGAAATTTCATGTGACGATTTATAACCATTAGGGAAGTATTCTTAGTTATGTACATTGTTTACTTTTTGATTTGTTTTTATTCTATTTTAGGTCTGCTGTGTGGAACAATGGGCGTTGCATTGATAGGTTCAGGATCGTTAAAAAAGTTTCTTGTTGTCTTTCAGAAATCTTGAAGCCAGCTTTGCCAAAGCGCCAACAGCCAAATTCTCATATTCTGCAACTTGTTTAAATTCTATTTCATTATCCTCCAAAGAATGATGCCAGAAAATGTATGGGCTTTGATACCCATCTCCAATAGCTATGCCCCGAGCAGAACAGGCTTGAGTTTTGTGACAAAAATCATGAAAAGAAGAAGAAGTATTGGAGCGTCAATATTTTCTTCTAAACCTAATAATACTTTCGTAAAAATATTATTTGAATCATTTCCAACATTCCTATTGCTCGTCAGGTTATACAAAAAACTTGTAACAATACTGGTTAAATCTAAAGTTCCATCAGAAAAAGTGTTATCGGCCGGAAGTGTTGCATCTGATTGATTTTCCACAACAACATAGTTCAATATTCCACCATTTCCGTCAAGTTGAAGTGCCATTTGATTCGACTCATCATAAACAACTTCAGTATTTATGGAATATTCATTCAATGATGCGGATAAATAATTTGATGCGGATACAATATGATTTACTGCAGATAATGTATTAGTAGCTGTGGATGCACTTTCATTAATCTTACGTTTTATTTTCGCTAATGAAGGTGCAATGATAAAAAAAATTTCTTGGCTTAAACCACTTTTTCTTGAACCAAGCAACTCTTGTTTTGGATATAACGAAAACAAAATTGTCTCGGGATAAGCAACACTCATAGTCCTGGTTTTATTGTCTTGGATGAAGACAAAAGTTTACTTGAAGTTAAAAAAAAATTACGAAACCGATGATATTATAATTGAAAAATATTCAAGTTCTAAAATCGGTCTTAATAGTTGTGATACATTTTTAGAGCTTGAAAGTCCGGTAAACGAAAAAAGTCCGATAAATTAAGAATTTAGTTTCTTGAGTAAAAAATTAAACAATCTTAGTTCGAGAAAGAAAATATAAGTATTGAGCGAAGAACTTTTGCTTGGCTCAAGAATTTCCAGTGTCTTACTCTGAGACAGCTTTCTCATGTTAAGACTGAAAAAATTTTCTACTCAAGACAACGAAACGAAGACTATCGAATTGCTGGAATCAAGACAATTTTTTTATGAGTGTGTTTTTGGTGTTTGTGTATTAGTCCAGTCAAATTAGTCGAAAAAAGAGGATGAAATTGCATTTTAAGAGGTACAGAATTTTTTCTTTGGTATTTGTTCGGGAACATCTGACAATGATAAAACCAAGTTTGTGGGATCGCAGTGGCTTGGGAAAAGCCGCCATCTTGAAAAGGAGGGAGAGCTTGTTTATATTAAATAGCTCGTTTGCATGCAATGATAGCTGATAATGATCAATGGCAAAGTTGTGGAGAATAAAATTATCTAAAAAATGAGCCCTCAACGAGCTCTGTAAGTTGATTTGGCTCAAAGTAATGGCCGGTCAAAGTTCAACCATGATCGTGTGGTGAAGGGTTGCTAAAAGTTGGGTTGAGTTTCATGTAATGCTATGGACATTATTGTTAATAGTTTCCTGGATCTGTTAAATTCGAGTATTCATCTAATAATTTATCAGCATCTTCAAAATTATTTCTTCCACCAATAATTGCATCATATGAATATTGTTTCCAAGTTTTGAAATCAGGGGCTGAGGATCTCGTTTCGTTGTAATGTCTCAACCATATTCATTGGAGGCCATTAAACTTATTTACCTTGTATCCGTTTTATGGGGACTACAGAGATATTAGGGAAAAACTGATTTTCGTGACCTTTGACCCTCCGTAACTTGAGTGGCCGGTCAGTTCAGGCTTTATGGACTCTTGGGAAATTATTTGCGACCCTAAAATAAAGAGAATTCCGCTGTAAATCTCCAGTTGGATTTTTTTAGAGGTTTGGATTTTTTTTGCATAAAGTGACTGGACTATTTATAAACAGATTCCGGCATATGGTTACAATAAAGTACATAAAAAACCTACATTTAAAAAAAACAAGTTTACCCTAGGACCATTTCTCATTAAATTACAAAGGTTTTAATATTATTCGAAAATGACCAATTTTGGCCGTAAAAATTAAATTTTTTTCTTGAAAATTGAATAGCTGTTTATAACATTAAAATACATGTTTCCTCCAATATGTATGAAAATCCACTGATTTTTTCATTATTTAATGAATTTTTAGTTGAAAAATAAATAAAATGAGAAATTTGAAATTTTTCAGGGTAGGAAATATTTTTAACGTAACCTCACCAGTTCAATATCCCTTTTACTCAGGAGTACTTTCCCTTTTTTTTATTTTTCTAAGACCAATAGACCAGTAGATATTTGAGAAATAGTGTTACTTGTGCACTCAAAATTCACCAAAAATGCACTTTTATTTGATTTCTCCAAACTTTTCGGTTTTTGACTCAAGGGCGTATGCTGATTTGTGTGGCCCATACTGATTTGAGTGGCCCATTTAATGAAGTAAAAATGCAAGTAATTAATTGAAATGATTTTTATGGCAAAAACATTTTTCACGCTGAGGCCTTGTGCAGTTGCACACTCTGCTCATATGCCAGCCGCGGCACTAAAAAAATCATAGTCCACTTGATCAGACAACAAACACTAATAATGGTTAAATTAGAGAATTATTTCAATTTCACCAATTAAAATTTGGTTGGGAAACATGGAAGGGTAAATTGTACAAGAAAGCAATTTCCAATCAATACAATTAGCTTTCGCTATTACAAACCACAAATCTCAACGATTGACTCTGAATAAAGTAGCTGTGGATGTTTGCGAAAAGGAGATGTCAATTGGATTAACATACATTGCATTGTCTAGAGTAAAAGTTTTGTTTTAATGTATTTTTTTATATATTATATATTTTTTTATATATTTTTTATATATTCACAAAATCAGCTTTTATTATTATTTTGTTTAACTGTCAAACTTTTTTTTCCTTGCGTGTGTTTTTTTACAAACAATAACAACTCTATTACTTTTAAAATCAAATCTCCTAGCTCAGTCACCTGAATCATGATATATATTTTCTTCGTGTTTCAGAGCTTTAAAGTCGACCTGTTACTTGTGAAAACTATTTCTTATAGCATTTTTTTCGGAAGGTCCGGGAAATTCTTGTCCACAGTTATCGTTTCCTAATATCTATCGAATCGAAAGCCACAGTTAGCGATACAGTTTGTACATGCTACTACTGTTTGTTTTTTATGTGAAAGTCTAACTTCACATGTTACCCTTTGAAGTACCAGTCCGTCATGTCGTTTACGCCATGGTGCAATGTCTAGTAGTAAGCTTAGCTCGAACGATCGAAAGAGGATAGGATAGATTAAAGGGAGTGATGGCGATGTTAAACGTTGTATGAGTTCGGAAATATTGTTCCACAGCCGAGTTGTTCTAGTTATAAAAAATGAATTTCTAAACCGGATTCGCGTGCTTGCCTACATTATCGAAGCCATAGGAGTAATGTAGAGTACCGAAGGTCAGCAGTCTCCTCAGTTTTGAGGAGATTGAGGGTAGGTCATTTAGAGAGCCTATGATAGAATTCAGCACTGGGGAACCCCTGCAGAGATGGTGTGGGGGACAGATTCGACGCCATCCAAAACTACCTTGATTGACTGGCCAGAAAGAAAACCCTTAATCCCAGTTCTTTGGAACAGAGTAATACCAATAGCTTGGAGTTTAATTAACAGAGCAGCGGGTTGCCATATTCTATCAAAAGCCTTAGAGATATCTAGAGCAACCAGGCCAGATTCAACAAATCGGTGTGTACTTTATTTGAGATGCTCCGTTAGTATATCTGTTCGATATAAAGCCGTAGATCTTTCTTTATTATTGTTTAAATTATGTTTATACACTCCTGATTAAACCAACCATGCTGCCTAGGCTTTATGGATTTGGAAAATGAGGAATAAATATAGGTATTCCAGCCAATATAATTTTGGTAATGCAGAGAGCGGTAATATCGTATTGCCTACATCATTTCACATATTTCACAAGCAAGTTGGCAAAAATCAGATTAGTAGTAAATATGGGAAAAGCAGTCGAAATAAAGCTAGCGTAGAAGATACTTTTTGCTATTTAAGTTGGAAGAACGTTTTTGGAAAACATTTACAGCTGCTCATAAATCTAGAATATATTTAGTAATTTAGAAATTTATTAATATATTAAAAAGTACCCAAGATTAAAATTTTATTTAGTACCGTAACATTTAAAACGAAGAATGGAAAATACAAAAATTTAATAAATGAGAGCAAAAGAAAGAAAAAAAAATTTATAATACATATATGCAAAAGAAAGAAAAAAAAATTTATAATACATATATGGAAAAATTGTTTAGTTGCACCATTGTTAGTGGATCAAATAAAAACATGTTTTGATATTAATATGATTTTAATTGGTCAGAATTTTAAAAACAATAACGACACTGTACTTAATAGTAGAAAAATAACAAATTAACGAATTCCAAATAAACTTGATCTTTGAATTTGAGGTAAAAGTTAAAAATTGTGAATATATTGAAATTCTCAAACATTATCGAATCGAATAATTAATATACAAAAAAAAATCTTTTAAAACAATGCAACCAAAAGAAAGAAGAGAAAGAAAATTATCATCGGAAAAGTAGCGGAAACTTTTATCCATTTCAACATTTTTTTTCTTTTGGAAATTTTCATTTTGATTACAAAATAATCAGCAGGATCCAGTCCCAAATTGAATTCAATCAGCAAAACGTCGTCGAAGTACTCCAGAAAATTGTCGACAAAAAGCCGTCCAAGAAGGGAAGACGAAATTCGCTTCAGATAACTCGAAAGGAAATTAATTTAAGGCAAAAGCAGAGTTCACAGACTCAAAGGACCTCAGAGCACGGCAGTTACTGAGCTGGTGTTATATACGTACATGGGAACGCAGACACTAACGCTTTTGCTGTATTGTATATAGTATACAGTACACAGCCACTTATTGCTTTAAAAGGGCATTCAGTTGATTAAATCAGGCGAAATAATTGATCCTCGTCTATTGTTGCAAATTGTGATGTTGTTGAGATTAACGCAGGACATTTCGTGCGACAACGAATATAGGAAGTTGCATTGAGTGCCTTAATCTTAGCGGGGTGAGAGTGTTGGTACTTAAGGATTCGCCTAATTCACTTCTAAGTAGAAACTTCCATTCGTTTGATGCCATTCACAAGTGGCTAATGTATTCGGTGGCATTTATTGTGCCAGGAAGAAAAGGAGACCAATCGAGCACAACCGAATTCGATGTTTTAGAAAGAAAAGATGATTTAGGATAAGCTCAAAGCCAGACGAGATTTTTCTCACCACATTGATACCATTTGGCTTTAAAATGTTTGCTTGCTTCAACGAATTAATTTTTTAACTGAGCTCATGCCCGGCATCTTTGTCGGTTGCTGTTAAGTATGGATTTATCCCTGATGAATATGTTTACAAATAGTATCGCTCCTTATTGAAGTTCATTTAAATGACAGCTGCAGTTTAGTGGAATTTATAACTCCCAGCATGATTTTTCTTACATAAGAAAAGCAGAAGGAATTTGTAATAATTATTCATCGACCCAGAATTGTGAGTTTGCTTAAAGAATACAAAACCGCAGCCGGTGCTGCATTTTGGTTGCAAACATTGATTTTGTTTAGTAGACTCGGGTAACGTTCTTTGATCCAAGCAAATGAAATAATTCAGCGTTTCTTTTTGTAGTTTATTCAAGCCATTAATTACATAGTATCTTTCGAGGTAACTTCCGAACTTTTGATGCACATCGGAAATAGAGGAATTCCGCAAGGCCTGCTTGGCGGCCAGAAGGCACAGCATTAGGAGCGAAATCGCCTGGACTCCGAGGAACTCTAAAAGAGTTTTCGTTATTCATAATTTGCGCTCTCCTCGGATTTGTTTAGACATTTGGAAGTCCAACAAACAATTGATTGAGCAAAAATAACACTGTTTAATTACACGCTTTATACAGGGTGCTCCTGCTTAGTTTACAAAGCCGCCGGCTGAGGATAGGTTTTGGAAAGAAGAACAAAAAATTGTAAGGAGGGTAGGGGAAATCGTAACGGTTTAGGCGCTAGGGCGTTTTGAAATTTTTTTTGTTAGAGTTTCACATATCACCATGTATTTTTGTAACGCTATAACGCATAATACTTCCACCTATCTAAAATTGTAAAAGTGAGGTTCCACTCTACCAACTTCCAGATTTATGAGTTGTCAAAATTTTAGTTTTCATTAACTGAAATTTCACCTCCAACTTCAACAACATTTTTCTCCAAAAAATAAGTGGTTAACCTATGCTTTTTTTCAAAAATTAGAAAGCTTGGAGTATTTTATATGAATAATATCCAGACAATTTTTATGGTACGGATTTAGGACATTCCGAGCTACTTTACATAATCGTCATAAATAGTTTGTCGAAGTCGAGAGTGGCAGGAATGGTATCGGACAATGCACAGTGGTTCAAAACGCCAAAAACACGGCCAAAACCAGTTATCAGTTTTTAAAAAAATAAAATGGCGGCTTCAAAATGGCGGTCATTATGTTAAAAAATAATTAAATGGGTTTCTGGGGGTTTTTGAAGTCACCGATTTAAAATTTTACAAAAAACAAAATGGCGACCAAAAATATTTGAAAATTAGTTTTCCTGCAACAACCTTGGATTCTTGGGCTCTTCGAGGCTGCAGATTTCGAATTTGACAATATTTTTTACGAAAGCAAAATGCCGGCTAAAATATTTAATCGGTCACTTTCCCACTGAACGCGGATTGGATAAGAAATACAAGTTCTAACGTGGAGTGTTCGCATTTCTTCCGCTCTTTTTCGTTTTGTCCGTACATTGGCTTCAGCGAAACTTCGTTCTATAAACTTCTTGCTATTTAATTCGAATTTTGGTGACCTCTTTTCATAGTCGGCTCTTTTGGTTATCCAACAATGTTCGACCGATTTTATGTGGCACGCACACGACTCCTCCAAAATATGAAAAACTTACGTATTATTCTTCAAACTTTCCTGATCGAGTTCGAATATTTCCTTCCGCAATAGAGAAATAGTTTTTTCGACAACCCAATCTTTATGAAACAATAATTTTGATAAAACAAATAATAACGCATTCGGAATCTGACACCACGAAAACCCAAGACAGATAAAGAAGAGAAAGTGGGCGTGGATAGGGCACTCCCTACGGAAAGAATACGTTAACGAAAAAAACACTTCAATGGAATCAGCAAGGAAGTAGAGGTGTCGGTAGCCCAAAAAACACATGGAGAAGAACAGTAATGAAACAAATCGAATACTTTGACAAAACCTGGATTGAAACCAAGAAGATAGCTCAAAACAGAGTCCGATTGGGAAGCTTTGTGGAAGCCCTATGCTCCTAAGAGGAGTAAATCAGGACAATAATAAATTGAGTAGGCATACAAAATTATATAGCTATAAATGATCATTTATTACATTCAGGAGATGAAGCCACTTTGCAACATTGAAATCGGACCAATAGATAACTTTTTATTCACGTCTCATTGACACGTTCACTTTTCCTACCGCCGAGCGTCTTGCAATACTGAGTTCCTCGACGGTTTTAAGAGGCAAGGCGTGCTTTCTGGAGCTTTATAACCCTTATAACATGCCTAGGCTACCACTTTAACTTTATAGGGACAAAAAATCCCTATAAGAAAAACTTAATTTTTTGAGTTTTGGCCGTGTTTTTGGCGTTTTGAACCATTGTACAATGATAGCATTGGCTCCAGGTTCAGCTCCTTGAGAATCGATAAGTGAACCGCAAGATCTCCTGGCTTAAAGGAGAATAGCCGCTGTAGAGCTGACGTCTCGCTAAAGCCTCTTTCTTCACTATTAGATGGAGCAGTGGAAGGTTCAGTAGGGTCTCACAGAATTTCATTTTACTTTTATTGATAAAAGAGGAAGTGGTCTTCTCACAACGTGTGAAGCTGTGCAAAAGAAGAATATTATCTTTTTATTTTGGAAATTTTTGATCTAAATTGTTGGAGCTAAAGACTCTACTATAATGATTACCTTTACCAATTTTCAAAAATAATGTTTCTTTGGCGCTCGAATTTAGACCGCATAATAAGACCAAACTGTCCAAATCTTCTGATAGAACAACAGAGGTGAGAGATGTTAGTTTAGTGCAGTATGAACAATTAATGAGTCTTCAGCTTGACTAACAGATATATAAATAGCTGTAAATTTAGCTTTTAACAGATTTGAAAGGCGATTTTTTGACGCGAAATTTTTTTTGCTTCACTGTCAGCGGTATTGACTCCGTAAAACCAATATCTGTGCCTGTGCTAATTGGAGCGAACCAACGAACCAACCCGGAGTCACGCTTTACAGTTTTCACCGCTCTTAACAATATGACAGCCTAACACAGCCCATCCTTCCCGCCACTCAAAAAAATGGAAACAAATACTTAATAAAAAAATAAATCTAGTTAAAACTACTCCAAAACTGCAACTTAAAATGAATCCACACGTACCAAATATGAAAAACTACTAATTATTAAAACCTTAACCTCTTAAAATTGCCTTCCAGAGCCTCGATCATTTCCTTAAATTCTTGTGTCCGAACACCGATACTCTCAGGGAAAGTATTTTTTCTCCAAATCCCTTTTGAGAAATCTCGTATGGAACACCTTAAAACATTCTTACCAACAGCTGATTTCAGGTACTACATATCAAGTGACATACAATTAGAGAAATTCGATACTTTTCTAATTGCTAGTTTGCGGCGTTCACCGCAAAACATTTGCTATATAATATCAGTTTCAAGGGTGCCGTTTACAGGAATAAAATATGTAACAAGAGCCAGAAGTTTGTCCCGTTTATTGAAAGTTAAACGGAGGGAAGATTTCTTCTTCCTAACTTCCTTGGAATCCTGAAATTATTGAGCTAATTGTGTGTGGGATATTAGGACTTGGTGCAGGTACAAGAACCTTAATGTCGGCTTCCTTTTACGCAGTCATCCATCAGATAAAATTTCGAGGATGTACGATATCAACAAAGTAACAAATTTCTGATATTGATGTCATATAGGTTCCTTTCATTAAGGATTTAACTAAATCCGAACCTAGAAAACCAGAGGGGGAGACGAAGAGGGGCAGAAGAGTTTCATCTGTCGTTGATGAAATTTAATATATCCCTCGATTTGTTTGGATAGAACTTTATTGAGTCCAAAGTTTAATAATCCAGTCACGTCCCCTCTAGTTACACTTTATTCGCTACATATCCTTAAATGCGTGTAGGTATATCATACATCACGGTAAAGGATGAAACGTTTTAGTGTGTATAATATCTATTGCATATAAAACTGAGTCAAAGTCTGAATGGCTGTTCTCGATGAAGAACAAAAGTGTAACTCGTGGCTTTGTAAAGGGTGCGAAGCCCATTCGAACGTGTTACTTACGCCTCCTTAAGTAGTTAAGTGGCCTTGTGAAGGGCGCTTGAAATGAAGCTCAAGAAAGGCTTTCAATTTTATTTTATTTTTTGTGTTTGAGTTTGCTTTGAATCAAAATAAACATCTGGATACTTCGGGATGTAGGGAATCTTGCATGGGATTGTAAGGTAATATTAAAAAGGATTATATTGAACTGGTAGAAGTTTAATGGCTTTCCTGCGTTGATCAAGATTAAATACAATGTTTATTATTGAAAACATTGTGGGCATTATTAAATGTTTAAGGGAGAAAATATAGTGATTTCTAAATTTTTTTTTTTGATAATTACTATTAGGTAATTGTACAATCAGGGTTTACACATGGGTAAAGGAATGCAAATGTAGTGCAAAATTGTATGTGGAATCGGAAAATCATGGGATTAGCTATTTCAAACATTATGTCACCTATTTTCATACATATTTTAATTTCAGTGTAGTAAAAAACTGAGATAATAATTATTTACTCCATGTCATTTGTTATCTCTCCATGTCATTTGTTATCTCTCAGTGTCATTTGTCCTCGTGCAATGTCTACTAAGCCTAGTTAGAAAGATAGTTAAGGGGCCATTCAAGTATTACGTAAGCAGAATTTTAGTAATTTTTAAGCCCCCCTCCCCCTTGTCAGCAAAAGTAAGCAAAGCTCTTACCAGGTTTCTTTATTGTTTTTCATGAGTCTAAAATAAGGAATTTATAGGCTATAAAGAAAGGAGAATGCAAATTTGTACCCACTTCCTATAGCTATATGTGCAATACGTCGTTGGATAGGTTTTTTTTGAGTTGAAGTTACTATGGCGCCTAGTTGGAAATCTTTGTCCGTTCTGAGTAATAAGGTCAGAACTGTACAAAGATAGAGTTTTACATATCACCCTCTATTTTTGTAACAGTATAACCTATTTCCATAAATATGGTACCAATGAACGCAGAATTCCTCCACCTATCTATGATGGTAAAAGCGATGGTTCTATCTTTTGGAGGTATGATGAGTCATCCTAGTCCTACTTCGGCTCTTTCTAACTTAACAATAAAACACCGCAGTAAGCAATATCAATAATTTCGGGCAAAGCCTGAACATACTTTTTGCTTTCGAGGATAGACAAGTACGGTTGCCATATTTGTTCAAATTAAAATCCAATAAATTTTTGCAAAAAAATCAGAAAAAGTAAGTAAATAAATATTGCTGACGTAATCACCATCCAGACCCCCGTCCGCCATGTCATCAAAAATAAGCAAAGCAAAGACTCCCCCACCCCCTTTGGTGCTTAGGTAATACTTGAATGGTCCCTAATACGTTAAAAAGGGAGCGAAGAACTATGCGCTTAAACTTTACGAAGAGTACGAAAATATTGACTATGACAGTGAAATTTTCTTTTATAAACGAATTCCTAGATGTAATATCGAAGAGCAAACATGTGGTGTTATTTCATCGAATACCACATCGTTCCTATCTAATACTACAGCACAGAACCCTGACTTCCGCCAACGGGGCTACAGCCAAAATTGAGCCACTTCCAAATGTACACTTAGGTCGCGTGCACATTGAATAGCGATGAACGGTGAGCGGTTCGCGCTGAGCGGTGAGCGATGAGCGGTAAGCGGATATGTGTGCACATTGGTTTGCTGCAATTTTCATGTTATGTAGAGAGTAGTCTGTGCAAAATGCTGTCAAAAGCGCCTAGGCGAGTTCTTTTGCTTGAAAATTCACATTTAAAAAGGCTTATGCTAAGAAGACAAAAAAAGGTTAGCCATAAGTATAATAAATAAAAGCCGACTGACAATGGGAGAGTTCTACACATTATATACAGATCTTCGTCAAAATCCAAAGAAATGTTATGATTTTTTATGAATGTCTATAGTAAAGTTGAAATTACTTGTCGCCTTATTGTCAGTTACCTGGAACCAATATCGAAGCGTCTCATGTTTTGAAAGGGGATGAGACATATCTACCCTCTCAAACCATACCTTTTAAGGTCATATCCGTCGAGAAACTTAAACAATATAAAAGAAAATTTTAATAATCGTTCATCAACTGCTAAAAAATGCATTGAGTATGCATTTGGAATTTTACGAGCTAAATGGGACATCTTGAGAAAAGATAACGAAGTTTGTCCAGAAAAGACAATTGCTATAATAAGATGTACCTGCTTATTGCATAACGTGATAAGAAAAATGGATGGCTGTAGTGATCTACAGTATTTACAAGAAATGGAACGCTATTACTCCGCAAATTTAATTTCAACTGAGAGCCTTGAGGACATGGCGGATTTCGTAATCCACAAAGGGTAGCGGAAAATATTCGAAATCATTTTGCAAAGTACTTTTTACATTTTTGATTAACTGTAAGGCCTGAAACACATTCAGGGTAGCAAGCACCAAGCCGCAAGTACCAAGCATCAAATGTAAGTTTAAAACAACGTAAACTTTATGACAGCTTTCACATTCGCGGTAGCAAGCATCATTTGATACCAGTAACAAATGAAGCTTGGTACCCAAGTTTGGAAAATTTTAAATTTTGCTACTTGATGCCGTAGTTATGCCAACAGAAAAATGTTATTTTCATAGCTCTCAAAGTGTCGACAGGTTGTGTTTACTTTATAGCAAATAATGTTTATATGAATGTATTATTATTAAAAATGGAAGAAAAAATAATAGAGAAAACTCTGCCAAAAAAAAACAATTGTACGTTCTTCGGGTTCATTAAGTTCTCTTGTCCAAAGCCTTCTGTTATTTAATACGAAATCAATCATAACCATAAATTGCATTGCAGACCAAAAGCAATATTTCACATTTGTCTTCAAAATCCATATTGTTTTCTTGTTAGTAGTGAATATTTATAAATACGTTAAGTTGCCAATACTGTATGATACTCGCGGCTTGCAACTCTGAATGTGGCTTCTTTCGGTATCAGATGCTTGGTACTTGCGACTTGGTACTTGCGGCTTGGTGCTTGCTGCTCTGAATGTGTTTCACGCCTAAAAAATAACTAACTAAATATATATATTAACTAATATATTTAAATAAAAATGACAAAAAATACATATTTTGCAATTAATAAATGCCCAAATTAAATTGCACCGCTCACCGCCGCCGCTCACAATCAAGATTGTTTAAGCGGCGAAAACACCGCTCAGCTGTAACGCTCATCGCTCACCGCTCATCGCGGTCCTATCTGAACACTTTCGATTATTTGCGTAGGTTACGTGGTGTTTAAGCACCGCTCACCGCTCAAGCGCACCGCTCACAGCTCAACGCTGCTCAATGTGCACGCGACCTTAGTTTCATTCAACAAAAAATAATATAAATAATATCTTAATATATAAAAACTACGTGTCACAATGTTTGTACACGCTAATCTCCGAAACCGTCCAACAGATTTAAATGAAAATTTGGGAATGTGTAGGGTTGGTTCCAGATTGAAAGATAGGATAATTTTGGTTCAGATAAGTGAAGCTGTTGTCGAAATATAGAGAATTTCAATGATTCACTGATTATATTTAAGTTGGCGGGGCGAAAAAATATTTAATTTTATTTGTCATGTACATATAAAAAACAGTTAGCTTTAAAAAAGCAAAGCAAATTTTTACGAGTGACACCGTATGAATTAGTGTATTGAGTGTACCCACTGAGTGTACAGTGTGTACAGTATGTACCGTGTGTGCAGTGTACTGTGTACTATATAGGTACTATGTACTATGGACTGTATACTATAACTACCGGAGCCCGCAAAAACACACCAGTTAAGAAACATATAATTTATATACAAAATAAAAATATTTGTGAACATTGGGAAACCTGTCAAATATTAGCATCCATTGTCGTTTATATACTTCCACCGAAAAATGCGTAAAAGCTTTCAATTGGTGCGATTAAATTAAGTGTCAATAAGAAAATATATAAATATCGAGTTTTTGCATTATGCCTCAGATTGCAGTATATCTTGAAAACGGTTAACGTGTATATATCACTGAAGAAAATGCAAACCAAAAACTACACCTTTTCACACTGTGCCAAAAACCTGACATTTTCGGACAATTGGCAACAACATTGTTATATACCGACGTCCCTCGCTATTATACCATGAAACAAATCAGGTAAAAAATGGAAGCCACGTAGACAAGGCGAATCACATTCAACTATCGCACGCGTATTGAAAGCAAAGACATTGGGACGTCTTTATACAGTACATCCAAAAGAACGTGAATGTTTCCTTTTGCTTTTGTTGTTGCTGAATGTTCCAGGAAGAACGTCTTTCGAACTTTTACGAACAGTCAATGGTCAAATATTCAATACATTTCAAGATGCGTGTCGGGAGTTGAAATTGCTGGAAGACGACAATCATTGGGATATGACACTTACTGATTCAGCATTTGTATCCACGCCGAATAACATTCGTCAACTGTTCGCAATTATATTGACGACATGATACCCAACCGAACCATCGGTTTGGTGGGAAAAATACAAGAACGGCATGACTGAAGACATACTTCGCAGAATTAGACAAACAAGCCAATATCCAAACTCTCGAACCTTTATAGGAATAATTGGTTTTTCGTTAATGGTTGTAAATATTTGTTGAAGAGTTGAATTTTGAAGATTTGGATTAATTTTAAATGTCTTAAGGTTGGGTGCAGCCAGTCGGAAAGGCATCATCTTTGTTTATTTACACGCCGGAAAACAAAACTAAAAACATAGTTTACCAGCAAGTTTTGTAAAAGAATACATACATAGGTAATTGTGGTCACCCTTAATATGAAAGCATATTGAATCTAATGTCTCCAAATTTTACAGAAATAAGTATTGCGAATAGTTTGATTTTCAGTATTTGCATCAATTTCACATGTTTTGACGAACACAATTTCGCAATATGAGAGAAAACAAAAGTTGGTTTTTTGGCATTGCTTATTCCAACTATAAAATATTTGTTTCATTTTTCGATTTTGTTTTATTGTTCTCGAAAAATTTTGCTATTGAAGACTTCTAGATTTAAATTAAAAAAGCTATAGAAAATGGCCCTAGAATTTCGGGTGCTAGATGTTTGCATTAATTTTCAATCTTTTAACGTTCATGGTTTTAACAGAATACACAGGCAATTTGGTCATAGTTTGAATCTAATGACTCCAACTTTTATAGGAATAGTTGGTTTTTCGTTAATGGTTAAGAAGAGTTGAATTTTGAAGGTTTGGATTGATTTTAAATGTTTAAACATTGGGTGCAGCGAGGCGCACCGTGTCCCAGCTATCAAAAATAAAGAAAATAAGCGATTCATTGAGACACTTCATCTGTGTATGAAAATTCATATCTCGAAAAATGCCATGTCAATGGATGTTTTTTATTGTCTCGAACAAAATGTCAGATCCCTAATAGTTTCACATTTTGTGCCTTTTGCCTTTTTCAAACTCTCCTACTGTATATTAAAATTCATATCACCTGATTACTACTATTGGCTTATGGGAGCAGCATAGGCGCGCCGGGTCCCAACTAGTTAATATATAGAAATATATATATAGCTGATTGTCACGAAATGGTAGTTTTTCGAAGGTGTATTGAGGAATGGATAAAAAACTATTTAAAGAGCAATGTTTCTCAGGTTTTAAATATCATTCATGCATCTATGGTTACCACATCTACACCGGGAGTCGCCAGTAATATGTTTGGGCAGTTCTACAAAAACTGGAATAAAATCGAATTATTTTTGGGCCTTCGTTTTTTTTTTAATGTATTTCAAAATTGAAAAAAATATATAAGAAGATTACTGATAGTATTCTAGGTTTTAATGGGTCAGTCAAAATATTTGAATTTTTGTAAGTTATAGCACTTTTAAGTTTTTGGATGACAGGGAAGTGAGAATAGACACTGGAAAGTGACGAATATTTTACTTAAAAGAGATTTTTCGGTAAACATTATAGTAGGTATTGCATTTAACTGATATATAGTATCTATTAAAATTTCTGAGAATAGAAAGCTAAATATGTATGTACAAAAATGCCTACAAGGAAAGTGAGGTTAGTATAGAAAAATTACTCGAGCAAATGTTAAGTTTTATTAATTTTAAACATTATTTCTTTCCTAGTGTGATTCCCAATTACATTGTCAACTTTTGCTCGTTGCTTTGCACAATATTTTACAAAACCTATTCGGAAATGCTCGCATTCAGTCTATGTCGACAGGGAAGTGATAGACAGGGAAGTGATAAATTTAATGATTTTATCTCAAATCCATAAGAATGCTGTATTTTATCATAAATATGTTATGCACGAATGATCTGTGTAATTGAAGCAAACACGTACAATTAATTCAAATTTAGTAATATCTAATAGTTTAAACGTAATTACGTGCCAGGGAAGTGAGAATTTTACTGACACGAACTCCAAAATCTCCACTAAACTCATTCCCACAACTAATCGTTCACAGACTGAAACAAAACGTAGCCGTTACTATGCTGACTTCACCTCTTTCTTTCAAGTACCAAAGCGGCAAAGTCGCTTGCTACTCAATTTATAGGTGCTTTTAACGGATTTTTAGATGACAGGGAAGTGATAAAAATGCGTGTCGCCTCTCGATTTTGACTATTTGGAGCTAATTTTGAGCTACAAATACTTGTTTGAAATAACTGATTTTGTATTCCCAATTAGAAACCGATGTAAACCTTTATTTGAATTAAACTTTCAGGACATAGCTTGTAAAATGATGAATCCTTGATGAATGATGAATTGTAGAACTGCCCGTTTATTTGAAAATTTTATACATTTCAGTGCATGTAAATTGAATGATAGCTGTTACGGAGGCGACGATTACGGAGGCGACATTGGATAGAAAAACAGGTTTCTTAGTCCACCATTAGAAGTAAACAATTTTTCCGAAAATTTGCTCATTACTCAAAAGCGAAGAAACTCGGTGAATGAAGTCCGAGAAAGATTCAATTGCATTTCTTAACAAACACATGCGCTATGGAGTCGACTGTTTTTGGCTGTTTCGGTATTTTTCCCGATGTTTGATGTTTATTGAATAAAATGATCGCTGCTCGCACCTTCGACACACAGACACTGTGATTCTATAACGTGTGAATTTTCATTTCCATTATGTGGCGCCCCCTTCACAATTAATATCTGTTTTCTAAACTCCAGATTTGAAAATTCTATTATAATTATTAAAAAACAACGGACAAAATGTCAGCCAGGAACTTTCAACCTGGCGCACTTTGGAGGGAACTCAAAATTGTTGTGATCGGTGGTGAATGACCTCTGGAACAATTTGACATACCCCGCGAGTACCACTGGAGTATTATGTTTCCGTCATGACGGGTCCTTGACGTAAAACCGGGAAAAGGACAGGTTACGGAGGCAACACTTTTGGTGGTTTTAGGGCTGCCATTTTTTTCACTAGTATGTAACAGGGAAATTCAGGATGAGGGAATTGTATGATTACTATATACATAAAAGTGATAAGGGCCCGAAAAATTCCATCCCGCAATCGTAGCAGAAGAAAAACCTATAGCCATCGAAAACTACCATTTCGTGACAATCACCCATATATAATATAAATAATGAATATATAGAACAGTAGGCTAAATAATCTTTGTTATAAGGCTCAAAACACATTCGGCGCTGCATACTTCACGCCGCAACTTTCACAGCTTCAAATCAACGAGAATTCATTAAGGTACTAGTACACAAATAAAAGCAAAATAAGGGCAAATTTTTAAAAATTGATTTCTCAGAACCCTTAATACATATTAATGTAAACTTTTTTTTAAAAAATTATTCTATTCTTAAATAAAACAAAACAAAATTTTTTTTTAGTTTGGCAAGTCTGAAACAAAAAATCAAAAAGACTAGTAATGTATTGCCGACATCTATTTACCATCATAAGTAAAAATCGATAATAGAAAGTTGCATTTCAGTAGTAGGAAAAAAAATTTAAAATGGGGCCTTGTTTTTTAACCCTTTTATCCCTAAAAAATAAAATTGCTGCCTTTTTTTAAATATTTTGGTAAATAGATGTAAGGAATATGTTAATAAACAAAATAAAACAAGTTTTTTCGAAATCGGCCGAGCCAATCTGTAGGGTTACTCTCTGCCACGGAGACATGCATTTTTCCTTGACCTTGACTTCGGCGCCATCTAGAAATGGTACAAATAGTCGAAACTAAAAAAAATTTTGTTTTGTTTTATTTAAGAATAGAATAATTTTTTTAAAAAAAGTTTACATTAATATGTATTAAGGGTTCTGAGAAATCAATTTTTAAAAATTTGCCCTTTTTCTGCTTTTATTTGTGTACTAGTACCTTAATGCATTATTCATTCTTACTCACGCTGCAATCGCTTCGAACAATTTTCAAAATTTGTAGTATGCGGCGTAAGTGCTATCAACTTTAGAAAAAGGAATTCTAAACACGGCCGCCATATTCGTTGTTTACTGTTTGCGTGAAAAAAAGTGAAAAGGCGGCAATTTAAAATGGAAGAAAAAATAATAAATTTTGTGAGCGAAAATAAGTGTTTATACGTTAAAAAAAATCGTATAAATTAAGGTGACCAACTATTTTTTGTACAAATGGAGTTTCGTTGGATGTAGGGATTGTAGTTGTGAAAAAACTGAGTCTTAACCCGAATATATATTTTTAAAAGGATATAAAAATTATAGTAATACTAACATTTTAAATATAACTTCTAATTCTTAAAATCATAATATGTATTGTTTGTATGAATTTTCCTGTATAATTCTGAATTTTCTTCCAATAGCGTCAAAACGTCAGAACAACTTACATCACCCTTGTTGAATTTAACCGTTACAAATGCAGCTAGTGTCCTTACGAGTAGTTGACATTTTTCACTGTTTCAGTAATCATTACTAAGGGAAACTATCTACAGCAGCATGCCGGGACAACATAGTGCACATTCAATCAATAATTTTAAATTTTCGTGGGGCACAGCTCTAGTCTAAAATGCAAAATTATTTCTACCCACCTTTGGTACACGCTCACTTTTTATTGGGTAGTTTTATGAAATAATGATGCATGGCTGTGGACGAAATAGAGCACAAGTTTTTATGTAGCGTTTTGTTTAACAGAACGCTATCAAAAGTGTTGGACATTTTTCCAAACCTAAAAAATACGAGCGAAGCGGATTGTGTAATTGTAAAATGCGCTCGCACTATTGCTAGAAGCTGTATTAAGGGCATTTGATAAAATGTGCGCAGTACAATCAATTCCTGAAATATTTCTCTTGAGTCGATTTTTTTGATTTTGTGTGTACATTTTTAACACCTCTTCGGTTAAGTTTACTAAAATTCGTATTATCTACCGGTAAGCCGGTAACGCTAAAATTTTTGAGTTCACGCGTAATTTCATAAACTTATTAACAAGTTTCTCCTTCAATAGACTGCTTTAAAATCCTAAGACGAATGTCACTTTTAATATCGAAATATCTTACTAAAATTGGGTATAACTTTATTTCCGACGCATCTGATAGAATAGATACAAATGATATGGATCCCAAATAAGTATTCTATTTGTATTTTCTAGCAATATTCATTAAAAACTCCAGTTACTATTGCTTTGCATTTAGTACTTGAGCAAGAAAATTTTTGCATTTTCAATTTTTTTTAATTAATATCGATGTAATACCCAGTCACTTTATACGTGAACCTCTAAAAAAATCCAACTGAAATTTTACAGTGGGATTCTCTTTATTTTGGGGCCACAAATAATTTCCCAAAAGTCCATAAAGCCAACTGACCGGCCACTCAAGTTAAGGTCACGAGGGTCAAAGGTCACGAAAATCATTTTTTCTCAAATATCTCGTAAGTTATCGGTTTTACGTAAATTTTGGCTAAGTAGAATTTGTTCATGAGATAAATCTGCATAAAATTGTCCTATACAAAATTTACGTAGAACCAATAGTTTTCGAGGAATGGGGCTGAGAAACCTCGGGCACCGTGCTGCATTAGTTTACGCACCACTTTTGAAGTAGAATGCAAGCAGCGTTTTTACATGGTATCCCCAGTGCCTAGTCCATAGGTTACAAGTTATATAGTTTTGTTGATTATCTCTCTATCTCTTCCATTTGCACTTCCTTCATATTGTCACATTCATCAACACTCATCTCAGAGGAAATTAAGGACATGTGGTCGGCGTTATTATCGATCAACTCAGGTTCAATGGTTGTATCCTCGGATATCGAATTGATACACGACGAGCCCAGACAAGAGCCATGCGCTACGGAACATGGCAATCCTACTTTTCTGTATCCACTTCCCACCATCCACCTCTAAGAAACTCCAGCTGGAAATTTTCCAGCCGGGTTCTCTTTATTTTGGGGTCACCAATAATTACTAAAGGTCACAAAAATCAGTTTTTTTTAAATATCTCGTAAATTATCTGTTTTACGTTAATTTTGGCTAAATAACATTTAGTCGATGAACTTTTTTTATAGCTTAATGTTAAGTGCTGTTGTTACTCCAACGATCTACTATCAATTGAACCACTTGAAGAAAACATCCGTCGAGCTATTCGTGAAATAAGGCCACAAACAAAATTTGGTTAACAGAATCGTCCACTGCCAAGCCAGCCGCCGCCGATTGGGCGAAATTGTTTTACATAAATAATCGGAAGATATACTCTCTTCAATAAAGCAGCATTCATTGAAAAATATTGAATGGTGTAGTTTTAATAACAATTTCAAAAAGAAATTAACAGATGGCCAACCTTGTATATGCATCGAAGAAGGCTTAAACTGTTAGACCGAGAGCCGACCGCTGAAAAACCTATGTTATCGGGAAGAAGAAAACAAAAACTATTGTAAGTAACATTAGAAATAGCAGAATACTTTAGGCGTGGTGTGTAAAGTGTGACCTAAGGTGAGAAATTAGGTTATATTAGTGGTGGTATTTTAGTCCAAACCTATGTTATTGACAAGAAGGATAATTTTTTTTTAAATTGAAGTATACACCTAATAATTACTAAAACGCATAGTGTGCCGCGCCCTGGCTGTGGCCTAACCCCTGGCAGACCAGAATACAATTTTTTGTATGAAAAATGATTAAAATCGCGATATCTCCCGAACGGTCACTCGTAGAGAAAAAAGTAGGTTTTTTGTAGAGAATCACAATATCTATATTTCTTGCATTGACTATTTTCCAATAGCACTTACCGTTTACGAAGTATTTGCGAAAAACCATTTTCGCGACCTTTGACCTTGAATAACTTTTTTGGGCCAACGACAAGAAGGATATTTTTTTTTTAAATTGAAGTTTAAACCTTATATTTACTAAAACTCATGGTGTGCCGCGCTCTGACTGCGGTTTAACCTCTGGCAGATAGTGATGAGCAAAAATGGTCTTGTTCTTGCAGTCTTGTCTTGTTCTTGCACATTTAGCAAGACCAAGAACAGACTTAGTTATGCTCGCAAGAACAAGAACAAGACTAACTGTGCAAGGACAAGACCAAGAGCAAGACTTTAGCAAGAGTCTTGCAAAATTTTCACCTAAATTCATTCTTTTAAAAACTTATAAAATTGGTAAGGATGTTCAAGTAATTATGATATAAACATATGTGTGTATTGTATATTTATTTTTTAGTATGATAATTGTAAAAGCAATTATTCACATTTGTACATAAGTACATAATGACTTTACATGCATTGTCCGTCAACGAGATTCACAATCAATATTTCTGCATTTCGAAACAAAATTTGCCGAAATGATTTAGGTAGATGCTTCACACTGTTAAGTCTTTTTTTAATCAATTGATATAAAAAGAAAACCATACAAGATGTAGATTCCTACCAGTGGCGTGGCGTGCTTTGAATTGTAGGAGATGCAATCTCGCAAAATTTGTGTGGAAAAATTCCATTCCGCGGATGCACGTTATATATTCAAAAGGAGTATTAAGATTATCTATATTATAATGAAAAATAAAGTCTTCCATTGAAATTTCAGCGAGTGTGAACTACTTTTGGAAGTTTTCGTATTAAAAACAAGTCGAGGACTAAAGAAATTTGAGAAAGCTGTGATTGACTGAAAGAAGATTCGGCACTCACGAATCTTGTCACATGATTTCGATAAAACAATATTTAAGCGATGTACAAAGCAGTATACAAAAAGAGCATTTGGAAATTTCTTTAACCCGGGTTTGAAGACACCTAACTTCACCCGCCATAACTGAAGCTCCGTCATAGCAATTGTAACTTGGAACCACATGCGAAATTCTCCATAACATGAACTATATATTCATGCAAACGAACGGCTCTTCTATCATCGAAAATATTTTTAAAACTAATGAATGTTCCTTTCGTGTTGCCAGAAGAAGAAATGTATCTCAGAGTGGTTGAGAACATAGATCGACAGGAAATATCCGTGGTTTCATCACAAATAATTGCGACAAACTCAGAATTGTGGGTTTCAGAAGTAAATTTAATTTTTAGTAAGAGTGCAGGAAATAACCATTATTAAATCATTTTGAATATTGTTTCATAATCCAGAAAATACTGAAGCTGATTTTTAATTTTAGCATTATGTTTGGACAAAAGTGAAATTAATTCAACATAATTTTCCCGGTTAATAGAATCTTGACCGTTGCTCTGTCCGCGAAAAGCTTGCTCCTAACATGCCAAGTCGCAAAGAACATCTGTAAAATTTTAATAATTTTCCGGTTCTTTTTAACTAACTCATTGTTCTCATAATTGAGGATATATGTCTACTAGATTTTCAATCCTTTGGCCTGTACCGAATTTAGAAAGAGCGAAAACGGATTTGAAATGCTCGGAGGATTTTTGGCCATGCCTATCAACGGCGTTATGAAAATTTTTTAAATCATTAAATCCCGAAAACCGCCAAACGTTCTTTTCAGTTGAAAATAAAATGCAAGGCCAACAAAAAAATTTTTGTTAATCTTGACAGCCGGTGAAAGCTAATAATAATAATTTATTAGAAAAATTCCTAATGCAAGTTTTATTTTCACTTAAAATATGTAATATTGGTTTCGGTCTACCATTTTCAATTATGGATTTATTTTCCGTAAATGAACACGAGTCAAAGGATTGCCGCAAAAAATCATCCATTATGCATAAATGCTTACCATCAACATCACCCATGATATTTAATAAAGCAAAAACAAACGAAAAAAACTAACATAAATAATATATAAATATTTTTCAATATCTCCAATTTTCTTTTCAAACTTACTTTTTAAAACTAGTTGCACTATTTTTAACTCACAAAACAAATCGCACCAACTAAATTGCAGGCAAAACATTATTTATTTTAATTAATTAATTAATTACTCCAAAAATACTGCTTTTTACTATTTTCTACAATTAAGTCATTAATACCAAACCACATTGTACAAATTCATTTCCAATTAGATTGTTCATAGAAATGAATTCCCTCAAATCTTATTAGAAAACTTCTCTCCGCTCTCACCCAACAAAAAATATACTACCAAAACTTTGTATCCCAGTAGGAAATGGAACGAGATCTCCTCGAGGGAGGTATATGGGAGATTACAATTTTACAAGCAAATCTCTCTGGCGAACTAAAAAAGATGTTTTAGGGAGTTCCTGGTACGAACCCAGTAGGAAATGGAACGAGATCTCCTCGAGGGAGGTATATGGGAGATTAGAATTTTACAAGCAAATCTCTCTGGCGAACTAAAAAAGATGTTTTAGGGAGTTCCTGGTACGAAACGCGGGGCCAGATCTCCCTAAGGGACGTATATGGGAGACTATAAATATAAACAAAATGCATTGAAGAGTTAGTGATTGTAAATAAAATTATTCTTATTTTACGTAATCGCAGTGCACTTAACTTAGAATTAAAAGTGCGACTTTACTACTTTTAATTCTAAGTTAAGTGCACTGCGATTACGAAAAATAAGAATAATTTTATGTGTTTTATGAATATAATTTATGTTGAATTACTAATTATTTCTTTTATTTGTTATTTGCCTATAAAATTCTAATCTCCCATATATCTCCCTTAAGGCGATATCGCTCCATTTCCTCCTACTAAGTAAAACATTGTCTGCCACTTTTGAAAACCTTCAAATGAAGAGTAGTCCAAGAGAGTACAAATATAGAAAAATCCACTTTAACTCTCCAGGAGAGTACAAATGGAGTACTCCCTTTTCCGGACATGCTTTTGGGAAAAGGAGCAATAAAAGGAACGTAGAGGGAGGTCTCCCAAGGGAGGCCTCCTTTATTCATTTGGGATGCTCCCTTTTCCTAATGGGATGGATGCAAAATCTGAATTGCTTCCCTTGCCACTGGTCACAGGAACAAACTTTCGTTGTGACTCCCCATCTCCACTTCCCTCTTCATCTACAAGTTCCCAACGGACAGTCAAGGGAACCAATTCAAATTCTGCTTCTCGAAGCTCGTTGGCGTGTTTCTTTGCATAGAGATAGAGAATAGGTTTCGTTTGCGAATTCAGAGAGAAGGAAAAGAGAGCTTTGGACATAACTATGGATGCAAAATCTGAATTGCTTCCCTTGCCACTGGTCACAGGAACAAACTTTCGTTGTGACTCCCCATCTCCACTTCCCTCTTCATCTACAAGTTCCCAACGGACAGTCAAGGGAACCAATTCAAATTCTGTTTCTCGAAGCTCGTTGGCGTTTTTCTTTGCATAGAGATAGACAATAGGTTTCTAGTGTTCTTTTAATGAACTGGGTTTTGTGAGCTTTTGAGGAGCTTTTGAGTTCCCATACAAAATAGAAGAACCAGAAGACCCAGTAGGCTAGTGCCGATATTTTTTTTCGAAAAAAAAATTAATAGCAGGGAGGGACCAGCAATGAAATGTCGTTAAGGTCATACCTAAATGAAAAAAAAAATTTTAAACTCGAAAAAAGGGGAAATGGTAAAATGGGGATGCTATTTAGGGGTTAAAAACGATTTTTTGCGATTTGCGGTGAAACATGACCTCCTAGTGAAAAATGTTTAATACAAAAGTTGTAGATAATAAAAAGATCTAAAACTTTTGTATTTAACATATTTTGCCATAACCTCAAATTTTCCAAGAAAATGGCGGAAAATCGATTTTTCAGTTTTCAATTTTTTTCTCCCGTAAAAATAATTCAATTTACATGAAAATTTTTAAGAGTATACCTTGTGTTGCGTTAAATAAGCATGATTTTTTTTTGTTTGGAAAACGGATAGTTTCCCAGAAATTAACATTTTTCGAAAAAAATACCCTTATCTTGCACGGACAACTTTATTGATGTTTTTTTCGAATTTTGATATTCAATAAGTGCTCATTTAACCATTGAAACGTCTAGTTTGAAATGGTCTATGCATTTTGCAACTTTATTTTTATTAAACCGTTTAAAATTAAGAAAAAGCGAAAAAAGCCTCTCTCGGTATCCTTCTAAAGCATTGCGCTTATGGTGGACGGCCAATCTACCGAGAGCTGAATTGCTGCGCCTGAAAGGGGATATTCTCCAATTGGTCCACGCCCGCATCAGCCCACGTCCGCTTGGAATATATTGAACGAAGGAGAGGATAATGTGCGAATTTTAACTGCATCTTATATCTCATCGGACTTTTCCACACTAGTATCCTTGCAGCAGTATTCAAACCGGTTTTTTAGTAAAGGGGTCAGAGAATCAAGGAGAATTCTCTACAAAGAGTGATAAACTTGGAGAAGAATGTGCAGCACGGGATTCAACTCACTCATAGAGAAACAGTTTGGGGGTCAGAAACGTGAAGCACCCCAGTGTGGAATTTACGAATTCATGAGATTGGAATGCAGTATATGGGCGCTTTCAAAAATTCAGCCGACTGCAGCAGTCGGAGCAGTCAACCGTTCAAATATTCAACTGAAGTTAAAATTTGTAAGCAATCAGAGCAAACATTTGGATTCGTTTGCATTTGACTGCTCCGACTGCTGCAATCGGTCGAATTTTTGAAAGCGCCCTGTTTGTAGAAATTGGAAGCAATGTGAATCGATGGCTATTGGAAGAAATGGTAATGTAAAATGTCGTGCATAAGGAACATGCACACTTTTTCTTTGCCTATTGGAAGAAATGGTAATGTAAAAGGTAGCTCTTATGCCTTCATATTGGAATGTATGGTAAAGCAAAAAGTAGCTCTGATACCTTCATATTAGAATGAATGGTAATGTAAAAGGTAGCTCTTATGCCTTCATATTGGAATGTGTGGTAATGCAAAAAGTAGCTGTTATACCTTCATATTGGAATGAATTGTATTGCAAAAAGTGCCGTTATGCCTTCGACCCTAGAACATCGCAATGTTAATCGAAGGGATGATTCGATCTAGAAAGTAGACATTACGCATTCGAAGGAAAGTGTACAGAATCGACTCTGGCAGGCTTCCATTCCCTACTGGGACTCAATTCGAAATGATCACGCACACATTCAAGTACTTAATCGGAATACGAATGCTTATTAAGTCTGTTGAACAACATGAAAGATAATAATCTGTGCCACCCACCCTAAAGGCTTAGATCTGGCAGACCCTGAATTCGTAACTCCTGTTGTCATTGATATTATCTTCGGTGCAAATCTGGTCGCAGACCTATTATCTGATGGCATTCGTCGAGGATCCACCAGCTCTCCAGTTGACCAGCGCTCATAATTAGAATGGATCCTCTCAGGGATTATTAATGCAGAATCCAACGCAGCAACCCAATCTTCAAGGTGAACTTACATAACCGACGTTTTTTCTGTCGCGCCGCTCTTTTTTAAGATTTCAACCAAACAATTTGATGTCGCAGAAATTGTTTCTGATTAGTGGAAATCTTAAAAAAGAGCGGCGCGGAAGTTTCAGTCACGTTTCACCTTAGACTTGGTGACGATGCGACGTTGCATTGCTTCTGGGGAATACAGGAGATTCAATCAGCTCCGATTTTGAGCACCGACGAAGAAACCTGTGAAAATTTATTTGATCTACGCCTGATGGAGAAAGTTGTTATGAGTTATTTGAGTTCTATGAATATAATTTATGTTGAATTACTATTTATATCTTTTATTTCTTATTTCCTTATAAAATTCTATTCTCCCCTCTCCCTTAAGGAGATATCGCACCATTTCCTCCTACTGGGTAAAAAATTATCTGCCTCTTTTGAAAACCATAAGATGTCAAACGAAGAGTAATCCAAGCGAGAACAAATAGAGAGAAAACTCCACTTTAACTCTCCAGGAGAGTACAAATGGAGTACTCCCTTTTCCGGACATGCTTATGGGAAAAAGAACTATAAGAGGTACGTAGAGGGAGGTCTCCCTAACTCCCAAGGGAGGCCTCCTTTATTCATTTGGGATGCTACCTTTTCCTACTGGGCAGTAGGAAATGGAGCGATATCCCCATAAGGGATATATATGTGGGAGATTGTAGTTTTATAGGGAAATAACAAATAAAATTAATAAATAGTAATTCAACATAAATTATATTCATAAAACTCAACAAGTTTTCAGTCCAACGCACAAAACTAAATTGGTGACTTTACTTGCCAACTCCTAAATGCTTTTTTTTTATAAATTAATAATATCCCATACACCTCCTTTAAGGTGATATTGCCGCGTTTCGTACTGTGAACTCCCTAAAACAACTTATTTAGCTCGCCAGAGAGATTTGCTTGTAAAATTCTAATCTCCCATATACCTCCCTCGAGGAGACCTCGCTCCATTTCCTACTGGGTAGGAAGAAATGGAGCGACATCTTCTTAAGGGAGAAATATGGAAGATTAGAATTTTATAATTAAATAACAAATAAAAGAAATAAATTATAATTCAACATAAATTATATTCATAAAACACATAAAATATATTCAACATATATATAGTCCAGTCAAATTAGTATTTTCTGATCTAAAAAAATATATCCTTCATTTTTTTTTGAATCGGTTTATTTTGGTGTTTTAAAAAAAATGTTATGTTGTTTTAACATAAAACAAAAGGCAAATATGTGCTTCAAAGTTTCCGCACAAGGCATATGCATATGAGCCCAGTCACTTTATACATAAACCTCTAAACAAATCCAACTGGAGATTTTACAGCGGGATTCTCTTTATTTTTGGGGTCACAAATAATTTCCCAAAAGTCCGTAAAGCCAACTGACCGTATACTCAAGCTACGGAGAGTCAAAGTTCACGAAAATGAGTTTTTCTTAAATATCTCTTAAATTATCGGTTTTACGAAAATGGCTAAGTTAAATTTGTTCGTGAGATAAACCTCCATAAAAATGTCCTGTCGAGCTATTCGTGAAATAAGGCCACAAACAAAATTTGATTAACAAAGTGGGACACTGGCTAGCCAGCCGTGGCTATTTGAGTGAACAATTTTTATATAAATAATCGAAAGATGTACTCTCTTCAATAAAACAACTATCATTAGAAAATATTGAACGGTGTAGTTTAAATAACAATTTCAAAAAGAAAACAACAGATGGCCTACCTTTTATATGCATCAAAGAAGGCTCAATCTTCACGGGCTTTTAATAAGATAGAATTCCCGCGTCCGGGATCTCATTCATGCAGTGTTGCCTGATTGGGGGTTTTTTCCCCAAACTGGGGAAAATATTATGCCCGTGCGAAAAATTGGGGAAACAAATTTTGTGGGGAAAACATTGGGGAAAAATTGATTCAGAGATTTTAAATCCATTTTTGCTTATTATGCTCTGCGCTGATACAATTCGACCAAGAAATATATATTTAAAAATAAAGAATGCAATTATTTGCATAAAGAAACATGAAATTCTCAATTTAATACATTTTTAATACAAAACCGTCAGTAAAGGTTTATCGAGAGCTAAAAAATGACAGACCAGAACTGTTGTTATTACCGACCGAACTTGATTTCGTAGAACTGGATTCGTTAATTTTTTGCAGAAACACTTTTTAGGCAGTATCTACACTAGCCATCATCCATGGCATGCCAAATGTCAGCGTGACGTAATCTTCAAGCAATCTGATGTCTTGCCATGAGACATAAAGCGTCTACACAGGACATTTTGATGACATTGTCATGGATGATGGCTAGTGTAGACACCGGGTTAATTCAGTGTGAGTCCAGCCAGTTACTTTCCATGTGTCGCAACCGTCACCCAATTCATCACAGGGCGCCTACAAGTTTTCATCAACAGATGCCTACATCGTATCCTAAAATCCGCTGGCTAGATAGAATTTCAAATGAAGAACTATGGCGCCGTGCCGGCCAAGACGACCAAATCAGGCGAAGGAAATGGAATTCGATTGGCCACACCTTGCAACGCGAAACGATAATCTAGCCAAACAGGCCCAAAGTCTAGAAATTAACAAGTCTTTCATCTTCATGCTTAGTAAGTGAAAGGTGAACAGCTATATGCACACATTCTTCAAATTACGATGCCAGGGTATCAGAGGGAGAGTGCAACATTTTTATGCACGCTCGCACACAACTAGCCAGCGGAAGATTTTATGATTTTATATGGGGTAAACTTGATGTATTGGTACATATTTACTATTTATGAAAAAAACAGCTGATTCAATTTTCCTTCCTTTTCTGTTCTGCATACTTTATTGAAGAGAGAGAATCTGGCTTTGTCTCGTCGAGTTCACGATGTATGCGTTGAGTTGTGCTCAGCAATGATGTTCATATATGCAAGCACACAACTAACGGGGGGAAAATTTTGTATAAAGATGAAAGACTTGTTATATCTAGACTTTGAACAGGCCCTTGACTGGAATCCGAAAGCATCGCGTCGAGTCGGAAGACCTAGAACAAAGTGGAGTGGAACCCTATTAGCAGAGGCCGCAACAATTGGGAGATCCTGGTCAGAGCTGAGAGCTGTCACGCAAAACAGAGTCCGCTGGAGGGCAACTGTTTCCGCCCTGAGGGATTAAAGAAGCAATTAGTTAGTCCAACCAAGTAATTCAGTGTAAGCCAGTAAAGATTTTTAACTAATAAAAAAATACCTCGACGAAAAGCTCGGGAGTTAGGGTTGCCAAGTGGCCGGTTTTCAGCCGGCTCGGCCGGCAATATCACTCTCGAGCCGGCGGCCGGCCAGAAATTTGAAAAATTCGAAAAAAGCCGGCAATTTCAATTTCTTCCATCAAAAGTGTTTTAATATTTATAATTTTTGTTAACACTTGCCCGAGTAAAAATAAATGATGGCCTTAGAACGGGCAAATGCCGACTGTGATTGAAACATAGTCCTCGGCCATCTGGCGGTTAACAGAAGGCTCGTTTCAGGACAGTGCGGTCGTACAGGGGGCGATTGACGGTGAAACAACGGCCTTACAGTTCCAATAACGGCCATACGACGGTGGTACGGCGGCCGTATGGTTGCTATTACTGGTATACGACGGTGGTGCAGTGACAGAAACGTGGATATTCGCCCTCCTATAAGAAAATATATTTCACTACAATTAAATGTTTGATTTTTTTCGATTGTGTTTTTTTTCAAGCCGTTAAATAACAAAATTTCCCACTAAAATATAAATCAACACGCACCACACACTTCACGTACAACAAACCGACGACTGACGAGCTCGTTTCTCTTGTGTATCGATATATTTAAGTAGGATAAATCAAAAGAACCATTGTACATAATGAAAATGACGAAGTTCCCATAAAACACATTCAACAATACATTTGGTGCAGATTCTTTTTTGGTCAAATTTCCCGTCGAATGCCCGTTTCTACGGCTCAGTATTTGGCCTTTTAAATCTTTTGGTCACATTTGGCCGTCGTAAGGCCGTATGTGCTCCCATTAAAAATGGTTAAAAACTCTACGGCTATCATATGCCCCTTAAAAAGCCAAGCGGCCGGTGTTCGCCCTTTATAAGGCCGTTTTTTATTTTTACTCGGGTGTAAAGTTAGAAAATCTTTGCAACTATTTTTTTTTATGTGGAAAACCAAGCTTAGGAATCACCCTTTGTACTACACTGTAAAAAATTTCTGTGGTAATTTTACAAAAAAAATACTGGAAGGAAGTTTTATTCAAAAGCAGTTTTGTAAATTTGCAATATATATTATTAGGAATATTCCTAATCTACTTTACGTATTTTTACCAACTGTGTAAGTAAATATACATTATTTGTGGGATGTAAAAATACAATCAGTATTGGAGCTTTCTCGTCATAGTTTTGTAAATTTCCAAAACTCTTGTTGCAACTTTTTACCAGAGAGAGGCGAAAAGGGAAAAAACCTAAAGCTGAAGATTACCGCTCTGTGCCAATGTGCTTGGCCCTGCCTGAAATATTTCCAAGGGCCAAATTTTATTCTTAGTTAATGCCCACTCCCTATACATAAAAAGTTAGCACTTTGCTCACAATGCCTTGTTAAGCATGTACGTGAGGCAATGCCTATCAAAATTTCTTGGCTGTTACAAGAACTGCACAGACCCTGACAAAGTCAAAGGTCTGGCCTTAACTTAAAAGCAATTGGGTTTATATGCTTAGTATTCCATTGTTACCTGTGATTATATCCACGAGAGGAAAAATTTAAACCTGACATTCCAATAACCGATTTGTAATTTTACTGAAAATTTATGTTCTAAAATTACGCCTCTTTAGTAAAATTGCAGTACAAAGTGTTAGGATTTTTTTAGTACATAAGATTGATAAATATAAAAAATATTGTAATTTTCCTACATAAACGATTTAGAAAAATACACAACATTGTGTAAAATATACGTCACACTCATGTAATCAACATTTACGTTATGCAGTATTGGAGATTTCCAATTTCATTTTGTGAAGTTACAAAATTTATAGTAAAATTACAATAATTGTGTAGTAAATTAGTATTTTATATCGCGATTTGTAATTTTACTGTACATTTGCACTGTGAATTTACATATTTTTTTTACAGTGTACCAGTCTGTCATGTCGTTCATGTCATGGTGCAATGTCTAGTAACAAGCTTGGTTTGAAAGATAAAAGAGGATAGGATAGATCAGGGAGGGTCTGGGTGGTGTTGGAGCACGTGGCGATGAACCTTACGTTTGAACTCTTGGGCGTTGTACGAGTTCGGGAAAACTGATTGTAGGAGGTTATTCCACAGCCAAATTGTTCTATTTATAAACTATTAATAAATTCGTACATTTTTAACATGTTATACTCAAACGCAATTTAAATTTAGCGCGTTATCATGCGCACGGACCTAGCAGCTTTTGTACCGACTATCTATAGATATATAGCACCACTAGCAGACGGCAGTCAGCTTTGTGTTGATTCGACGGTGTCAGATTTTGCGGGTGAATAAATTATATTTAAAAGCAGGCATTTTAGTGTGTACGAAAGTAATACGACAAGAGTGCGATCAAAAACTATGTCGGGCAACGAAAAGTCTCCGCCTCCGAAAAAACCACGATCTAGGAATAGCGTTTTCAATAAATCGTGGTTAACTGATCCAAAATATTCAAGTTGGCTTGTAATTGAAGCTATCAGTAGAGAGTCACGTTTCCCGGATTATTTTTGTTCCCGGGAAACGGGAAAAATAAGTTCATTTTTCCCGGGATTCCCGGGAACCCGGGAAAAATGAAACCTATTAGGAATTAGGAGGAACAATTACTGTTAAAAAATAAATGAAAAATTCATTTAAGAAAAGATACAAGTAAATTTAATTCAAAAATATTAATAATGAAATAGTAATAAGAAAAATAATAGTAAAAAACAATTATTTGAAATCAACAAACATAGCATGACTATGCAATATATAAAAAATGTAACATAAAAAAATATTTCATTATAAACTAACATGTAATACAAGGGTGTATATACTAGGGTCGTCTCAAAAGTAAGTTCCACTATTTTTTTAAATCCGTGTGGTTGGCGGGAAAAGTCTGGGAGTCTCAGGGAATTCGCGCCTGGGTGTAGTGGCCGCACTGCGTGCTTCGATCGATCCGGCAGTGGCAGTCAGGTGGTCTCCGTGGTAAAATGGCAAACGTTCTTTTGGGATTCCAAAGGGGTGTTGTTGATCAATTACCTGCGCCGTGAGACCACGATAACAACTGCACGCTTTTGTGGGGTGTTGCAACAATTCAGAAAGGCGACCCAAAACAAAAGCAGAGGATAGTTGACAAAATTTTGATTTTCTCGACGGATGCTTTAGGGCGGATTTATACAGTGCATCCCACCAACAATGAATGTCTTTATTTACGTTTGTTATTAGTTAATGTCGTGGACCGACGTCATTCGAGCTTTAAGAACAGTCAGATTTTAGGATGAAAGCATTCAATTACAATAAATACCACTATTACAGCATTCACATCAATGTTGTGATTGGTCCGGTCCAATGAATACTTTGTGCCAAAATTGTCATGCTTTAAAATCAAGCAACTGGGATGTGCTGTTCCAATGGCAATGGCTCAACCTGAGCGCCTTAACGCTTACGTGGATGGGAAATCTTCGTTGTCCAAATATTTCTTACAACTTCTTTTATTTCGATATGATGAGTGCAAGGCGCACCGGGTTCCAACTATGTAGTTTTATATAGAAAACAAGGATTTACTTTAAATTTAAAACCTTGAAATAGTTAGTGTTTTCAAGATTTTTAGAAGAAAATTTGCGATTTCAAACAATAAATTTTTTCCCGGGAAATTTAGTTTTTTTCCCGGGAAACCGGAAATACATTTTCTTTCAATTTCCCGGGAAATCCCGGGCGGGAATTCCCGGGAAGGACTCTCTAGCTATCAGTGCAAAAGTGGTGTAACCCCAGACTATGTAAACCATCAGTGTAGTCACCCTTACCCTTTTTGTTCTATTACTTCGCTATATTATTTGTTCTGTCCAACATTTATGTCATGTACAGTTATGTTTTTGGAAGGCAAACGTAGCTTACTCCACTATTGTATTGAAAGTTCATAATGCAATGGAATATATATTACACCAAAACCGGAACCAGCTTAAATTGTGGGTTACACCACTTTTGCGCTGATACCTCAATTGGAAGAGACCAAAGCAAGTAATTTGAGTTCGCCGAGTGACCTTTCTTTGGTGGGTGGGGGGAGGAGGCCGGCAATTCCGTCCCGTCGAGTTGGCAACCCTATCGGGAGTCCAAATGGAATTTTCAGCTAACATTTTGTATTCAAACCGTCCAAAATTGATGCGAGGCCCACCGGGTCCCAGCTAGTTTGTAATAACATTAATTGTAATTTATAACTGCGGTCATTTTTAAAAATGGGGAAATTTTGTTGGAAATAGATAATTTTGGGGAATTTTCACACAAAGTTTGGGGAAATCACTTTCAGAGGGTCTGGCAGCACTGCATTCATAAAGCTGACACAAGCATACACAACAAATATATGCATTCGTATAGACTAGTGGCGTATGCGTTGCTCCGCAGCTTTTCACCCCAATTTCTCGAAAACCATCGATTCTATATAAATTTTGTATGGGACATTTTTATGCAGATTTATCTCACGGACAAAGTTTACCAAAATTTACGTAAAGCCGATAATTTACGAGCTATTTGAGAAAACTCATTTTCGTGAAATTTAACCTTGAAGAATTTTTTATGCCTTGGTGATATCGTTCTCGATTTTTAACATTTCTTTTAAAACACCAAAATAAACTGTTTCCAAAAAAAAATGAAGGATATATGTTTTTAGATCAGAAGCCATTTTTAAGTCTAAAATGACTGGACTAATAAGTTATATTCATATTTTTCGAAATAGCAGCGCACTTAACTTAGAATTTTCACTCCACACAAAACTAAAATGGCGACTTCCCACCCAGTAGGAAATGGAGCGAGATCTCCTCGAGGGAGGTATATGGGAGATTAGAATTTTACAAACAAATCTCTCTGGCGAACTAAATAAGATGTTTTATTGAGTTCACAGTACGAAACTCCCGGCAAGATCTCCTTGAGCGAGGTATATGGGAGATTATAATTTATAAACAAAATGCATTTAACAGTTGGCAAGTAAAGTCGCCATTTTAGTTTTGTGCGTTGGAGTGAAAAGTTGTTATGAGTTATTTGAGTTTTATGAATATAATTTAGGTTGAATTACTATTTATTTCTTTTATTTGTTATTTACCTTATAGAATTCTAATTTGCCACATATATATCCCTTAAGGGGATATCGCTCCATTTCCTCCGACTGAGTAAAAAATTATCTACCTCTTTTGAAAACCATAAGATTTCAAACGAAGGGTAATCCAAGCGAGGACAAATAGAGAGAAAGGAGAGAACATATGGAGTACGTAGAGGGAGGTCTCCCTAACTCCCAAGGGAGGCCTCCTTTATTCATTTGGGATGCTCCCTTTTCCTACTGGGTTTTTACTTGCCAAGCTTTACTTAATCACTAACTCTTAGACTGACCTTAACCAAATTCTTACTCGTGGCGGGTTAACTCTTCGAAAATAAATGGGCATCTAATATAGATGAATTACTTGAAGATATTCCGGAACAAGATAGAGAACTTCTGGTGGAACGATGAAATCGAGGAGCGTCGAAGGGCTTGCCTAAAGGCAAGAAGGCGCTGTCAGCGAAGGCGGGACCGGCTAGAATTCGAGGAACTCCTTATGGAATACAAAGCGGCGAGGAAAGGGCTTAAAAATGCCATCCAAAAGAGTAAAACGGAGCACTTTAAGAGTCTATGCAAGGAAGCGTATAGTAACCCGTGGTGGGGGGTGCTTACAGGGCAGTGATGTCGTCGATTAAGGGCAAGCGTTCCCCAGCGATTACCTGCCCTGAAATGTTGCAAGACATAGTACGAACCCTGTTTCCACAGAACATGGACAGACTGCCTGCAGTGAACGTAGATGAAGCAGACATCCCAGAGGTAAGGGAGGAAGAAATTGTGGAAGCCGCGAAGAGGATTGCCTTTAGAAGAGCCCCTGGACTGGACGGTATACCGAACAGAGCGGAGAAGCTGGCAGCCACTGTGGCACCGGGTGAGTTCGCCTAATTATTCGCAACATGCCTGATGGAAGGAGTGTTCCCTGGACAATGGAAGCGTCAAAAGCTTGTGCTCATCCCGAAGCCGGGTAAGCCCCCAGGGGACCCGTCGGCTTGCAGGTCGATATGTGTTCTTAACACTATGGGCAAGCTTTTCGAAAGGGTGATATACAACAGACTACTCCCAAGCGCCGAGGCGAAGGCGGTTTGTCAGAAAGGCAATTCGGGTTCAGGAAGGCTAGATCGGCAACGGATGCTGTCAATATGGTGACTAGATTTGCTGCAATGGATGTGAAAAAGAGTTGCGCATTGATAACCCTTGACTTGAAAACAACACCGCGAGGTGGAGCAAGATTGTCGAGGCGTTGATAAAATTTGATACACCGAAGTATCTAGTGCGCATTGTGATAGAATTCCTTGCAGGTATGACACTACACTGCGAGTCAGACGAGGGAATAAGGGAATATAGGACGACTTGCGGAGTCCCCCAAGGCTCGGTCCTGGTCTTCTTCTGGGTATCATCATGTACGATGAAGTACTAGCGCTACGACTCCCGCGAGAAGCGGTCGCAATTGGGTTCGTCGAAGACATCGGGGTAGCTGTAGTAGGAAAGCGACTCGACGAAATCGAGATATTCGCGAACGAAGCGATATGGGAAATAAAAACCTGGCTCGAGAACGCTCGTCTAATGCTAGCTGAGCACAAAACGGAAGTAGTGCTAATCAGCAAGCGGAAAAAGGTGGAGATCATAGCGGTGAAAGTGGGTGACCAGGTCATCCGTTCCCAGCCTGCACTTAGGTATTTGGGAGTGATGATTGACTGAAGGTTCAACTTCGGGGTACACTTGGCGGGCATAGAGGAAAAAGCTTCCGCCATCAGCGCAGCACTCGCAAGGATGCTGCCTAATATAGGTGGCCCCAGGCTAAGCCCACGCCTCTTCATCACAAGAGTGTTTAGTTCGGTCGGTCGGCATTGGACAGAAAGGACAATAATAGGAAAATAAACTCTGCGTATCGGTTAAGTGCCCTTCGGGCATGCTGTGCATACCGTACTACGTCTGAAGAAGCAGCATGCGTGATAGCTCGAATGATTCCTCGAATGATAGTCCGGGTCGTACAACCTCTCGCCCTCCATTGCAAGAGGGGGCCCAAGGACGTACGGCGGACTCTGGCGCGCAGCCAGTCCATCGAAATATGGCAGTTGAGGTGGGACGAGTCTACGAAGGGCCGATGGATCCATAGACTCATAAGGGAACATGGCGAAGTGAGTATTACCTCACACAGTTCCTGAGTGGACATGGAAACATCTTGGACTAATGAAAACATCTTGGACCATATGATAAGGTCGGAGGTTGTGTGGAAAAGGATGGAAGTGGCGCTAAAGGCCATTCACCAGAAGCTTAAGCATTACGATGCCCAAAGAAACAGATAAAGGCAAAGAAATGCAAGGACAGGTAGCATCTACGTAGCTAGATGGCTAGACTGTTCCGGCTCTGGTGAGCACCTTGGAGGGATCCCTTTGTTTTTCAGGGTCATGCTGATGACGCCAGACTGAAGTCTGGACTGGACTAGAACGTCATGCAAAAAGGGTGGGTGAGTTTAGTCACTAGGAATTTGACACCACTGTCTGGGTGCGTACCCCCAGCGGAGTCTCCTGTCATAGGAATGGAAGCCTTAGACAGGCGTTCGCACACATTCCCTGTTGTTTGACCGATATAAGATTCTCATCACTCCCTCGTAAAAAAAATGGGCCAATGATGCGCCTAAGTGGGCTCCCTAGTGGGGGAGCAGCCATTTATAACCTAACAACCTAACTTGAGACGGTATTCGTATGATGGAAGAACTAATGGGTCTTCCCAAGGAAGATGACTCAGTGAGAATCGAACGAAATTTCGCTGAACCAATTCAATTTTTCCAACGTGCGAAGAGTACTGAGTGATTGTTGATTTGCCTTGAATGAAGCCGCACTGTTATTGGCACTGTTATAGTGCTACACAGGAGACTAATTCGCACTATTGAAACCAGTTTTATGGGAGAGAAACGAAGAAAAGAAACGGGAAAATAGGCTAAACCGGTTTCACCAGTGCAGTCTCCTGTGTAGCACCCCCGTTGAGTGTAAGGTTACTATATTTTACAGGGCGACGGAGAATGACTTATACACAATACTCAACAAGGTTATACGGCGATAATCCTGAAAGTTCCGGCTTGTGGTTGTTAATGGCAGGACAATGCATATCTCTTTCCCAGTCTTCTGACATCACTTCATGCATCCCTTCTTGTACAAGAATTTGCATGAATAGCTTGGTGTAAAATTCCCCTTCCATATTTATCTAACACCACAGCGATGCTTTCTGCTTGCAAGCTTTGCTGGTTTTGAGCAAAGCTTTATTAAATTTCTTCCATACGTAGTGGCGGTAGCGTGGCATCCTCACCAGATATTGATGGAGCACCGAGTTCCGCAGCTAGATCGTTAAGTGATCCTTGGAGAGTGTTGGACGATGATGTTTGACAGTTATTTAATTCACTCTTGAAAACGTTTCTAGCAGTGACTGCAAAACTTGGTTATTCTAGTAAAAACGTAAAAATTAACGAATCTAGCGCAACTTCAAACAGGATAGTCAAAGTCAGATGAAAACCACTAAAACTTAAATTTCTCAATATTAGTTCATAAAAACACATAAATTATCAAGGCAAAAATACGAAAAAATTGCGGAAGACGAATGAACGTTTTGATCTTTTGAAAGTAGGTCTATAGTTATTACTAAAGAAAATTGCCTTCATCAGTGAAAGTACTCAACTAAATCCTTATTTTACATTTTCTCATTTGTATTTACGTGATACAAACTTGACATCATTTTTAAGAGCTAAAAGTCAAAATACATAAAAGCCCAAGACATTCTCCATTTTGTTCACCCTTAAGTCTGCAAAGAAACGTCATTTCATTTTGAAAATTAAATAACGCGACACTTGAGAGGAATCGTCATGAATGTCTCATAATGACTGGAAAATCTCTTGTATTGCATTTTGCTCATCATCCTTGATTCATTCATTCTATGAGTGGAGCCTACTTCATTCCCTGAGCCATTCATCATGATCCTCATCATCGGGCTTAGTTTAATCAAAGACTTAAAAATTACACCACCATTCAGTCATGCCAGAATTGAAGGACCCACTCATTCTTCAATTCGTCTCAAAGGATTCATAGTCGGCGGAGGGCAAATTAATACCTCGGGGGTGGATTTCAGCCGCCAGTGGTACTGTTTTGTCGTCGGATAAAATCCTTCAAATGGATCGGGCCCGTAATAATATCCCATAGCAGAACGATATTAAGGACCTTCGCTAAATCTTTTCATTTGATTTTAATGCTTTCGAGTGTCTTTGGAAATCATTTTCCGGTGTGTGTGCAAATCACCTCGTCTGTATCTTGTGCCTATCTTCCAAGTGCATAGCCAGGCGCATTGGTACCACTGGATACTCTTGATAGGTCCTTTTCAAATTTTCATATATTTGTAACCCGCAGAGAGTCATTCCGGGGGAAATTTTTCATTATTTACTCGAGGATGCTTAGATACTTTACTACGCGCATTTCTTGCCTCCAGATGGGGGTAGACTCGCAGAAGTTGAGGTTTCTTTCATTTTATTGTGATATAACGAAACTGATTTTTTGGCGGGTGTTCGCACTCATACTGAATTAAAATATTCATTTTTAATAAAAATGTGGTAAACAACTTACGATCCAAGTGGTGCGTCATGCTGGTTTTAATTTTTTTTTAATTTTATTAATTCATGCAGGGGGGAATGCAAGAAAGGATATATAATTAAGGAAAGTGTTTTTTGTTCTCTCACCATTATGTTGTTGCGATTTGATGGGTACATGACTAGAATGGATTTGAATTCTAAAATATATCATAAGCGCATATAACAGGCAGTATATATGGGAACATAGTGGTCGGAGCATCAGAGGTCTGCGTAACTATATCCATAAGGCATAGATATTCCAACTAAATATACTAGTTGATGGAAAGCCTCGAACATTGAGACCTGACGTTGCTACGAACATCCGAGGTGCTTTGAGAGATTCCGCGTTTCTTTTCGTGGCAATATGAGCCTGATTTAAAAGGGATTTGTCTTCGTGACATTCAACATAAGACCGCCAAAATGGAGATTCCTTTCAAAGAATATTATTAGTCCGGGAGGCCGCGTTGCATTTTGGCAGGTGTTTTCATCCTTCGCAATTTTAGTTTTCAAAGATAGTTTGAGCGTAGCTATTAAACAAAACAAAAGTCAGTTGTTTACAACTTGGTGGAGCTGAATATGAGAAAATTGGAAACATGTCGAAATTTTTGTTGAAGTTATACTTCTTTAGGCGCGTTTGGAAAATATTATGAGAGTGAATTTTTATCGAGTCGCGAGACGGTGACGGAGAATATAGGCGAAGGGGTATGGAGGGCAAGCATTTCAACTCCCATTCTTTAGCTGATGTCTGTTCACGATGTCGATTGGTGAGGGGGTTTTTGTCCTGAGGCTATAGAGGGAAATAAATTTCAGGTACGATTCATCAGCCAACCGAAGGTTTGGGCTTTTTGTAGGTATAAGATGATTCGTAGTTGCGGGGTGAGGGGTTCTGTCGCGAGGCTATGGAGGGAAATCCGATCCGTGTTATATTCATCACTTAAGCGCGAGTTTCTAAGGGCCAGCTTTACACGGGCCGACTTTTTCAGAAGATTTTTCTTGGTTGTTTGTCTGCCCGTGTAAAACTGGCCAAGATAATAATAAAGCTATATGGCAACTGTACAATAACAAGCGATAATTATTTACTGTTTTACTAATGATTTTGAATGGTTAAAACTTAATATAATTATTCAATCAGAAATTAATTTGAATATATAATACAAAATATTTACTGTTATTATTTGGGAAAATAAAACAATGAACAAGGTATTAAAGGCGATGGCCCAATCACGACTTTATTCGCGTTTACGCGCGTCAAAGCGTTCACGGGCTTTGTCGCTGATATTTGATTGTGTGTAATTCAAATCGAGCTATCCCATTCACGACTTTGCGGCGTCAAGCGACGGCAAAAGTCGACCAACTTTCAACTTTTCGCGCGTTGGCAGGTGTTGAAAATGTCCAAACTGTCGAAATTAAAACTTTATAAAGACAAAAATCAAAGCAACCTTTTTGACGTCCTGATGCTATGAATGAACCTTCAACAGACGTCAACGCGCATGAAGCACCTGCCGCGTATAACGCGCCGTCGGCATTGGGCCATCGCCTTTAATGATTTTATTAGCTTGACCTCGTATATTTGTTTGGTTCAATTCTTGCGACAGCTTTTTCCACTACTTCTACTAAACCGATTCTTAAGGCGATGGCCCAATATCGACGTCGCGTTATACGCGGCAGTGGCTTCATGCGCGTTGACGTCCGTTGAAGGTTCATTCATAGCGTCAGAACGTCAAAAAGTTGCTTTGATTTAAATTCATGTCTGGATTTTTGTCTTTATAAAGTTTTAATTTCGACAGTTTGACAGTTTTGTAATTTTCAACGCCTGCCAACGCGCGAAAAGTTGAAAGTTGGTCGACTTTTGCCGTCGCTTGACGCCGCAAAGTCGTGAATGGGACAGCTCGATTTGAATTACACACAATCAAATATCGACGTCAAAGAGCGTCAACGCTTCGACGCGCGTAAACGCGAATAAAGTCGTGATTGGGCTATCGCCTTTATGAAACTTTGCACACATTGAGCTAACGTGTCAGTGCAATCTGACAATTTTGTAAAAAATCCAAAATTGGCGGTTCCAAGATGGCGGACGAATTTTTCAATTGTGTTCCTATTCCATTGAAAATCGGTATCGGGGGGTTTTAGGGCCACAAATGACGATTCTATGGTCAAAATTTGAAAATTAGAAATGGCGGATGAGTTTTGCAAATGTGTTCTGAATCCATTGAAAATCGGTATCGGGAGGTTTTTAGGGCCACAAATGACCATTCTGTAATCAAAATTTGAAAATTCAAAATGGCGGGTGAAATTTGCAATGTGTTCCGAATCCATTGAAAATAGGTATCGGGGAGTTTTTAAGGTAACAAATGATAATCTGCGGTCAAAATTTAAAAAAAATAAAAATGGCGGCGCCAATATGGCGGTACGATTTTGGCAATTACGATTCGATTTCACTGAAAATAGCTATTTGGGGGTGTTTAAGGTCGGAAATAATAAATTTGTTGTCAAAATTAGAAAATTCAAAATGGCGCTGGAAGGTATGCATAACAAATCACTTCACCAGAATTTTGTAAAAAGTAAAATCAAAAAATGACTGAATTAAGACTAAAAAGAATATAATAAAAATAGATAAAAAAAAACTTTTAAGTTAAATGGTTTTATTTTAAATCTGCTGTACCAAAAACTAGAAAATAATTAGAACACAAACATGGACCTTCTGGAATAGTAGGAGTGCTGTCTTCTAATGTCGTTTGCCAAGGGGCACTTTGTGTCGCTGTGTCAGCGAATTAAGTAATATTCTGGGACTTTTAACAGACTAAAATAAAAACATGGGGCGCATAAAAACCTGTATAACCTGTATAAATAAGAACAACTTGTCTAGAAAAATGTGTGTCTTCTCTGCCGGAGAATGGGTTGACTAGTAGGTGATTTTAGTTAGGATTAGAATCCGGTATAACCGACAGGCTGGAACGTGTCGGCATCACCTGCCGCATTAGCACAAAGGTGGAGGGCAACCAACATTACTAGCGCTAATGGCGTTAGCGCTAACGCAATTAGCAGATGTGTTTACATTGTACTTATTGTGTGCTAATGATGACGTTTTCTCGATTAGCGCTAATGTATTAGCATAATGTAAACTACGCTTAACCCTCGTAGATCTCGTCGTTGTAGACTCTCCGGAATCGTCCTTCCTCAAATAAGGGGCCAACAATTCTTCCAAGAAATTTCGTCTCGAACATGGCTAAGCGGCCAGAGGGCTTTCTGCTAAGCACCCACGCCTCTGATGCATATGGTGCAAATTCCACTATCCATCACTCGATACTCACATCAAAACGGTTTGTGTATGACGCGGGTATTACACTAAACATTCATTTCCCTGCCTCTTTTTCGTGTAACGATTGTGCTGCCTTTGCAGTTGTACAATAAAGGCGAATGAGAAGGGGAATTTCTCATAGTTTTCGCAGACCCCGAGTGCGATGTTATATTTGTGTTAGTATATGGGGGAGTCTGGAAAATTTTCTGAGGCAAAATTGAGGAGACATATGACGCAAGATATATACTTCACTGCAACCCCTTGCCTAAAAAACCGGTTTGTGTATGGGGGTAATAAACGAAATGATGGATAGTGTAACTTGCATCTATGAGAGAACCGGTAAGACCAACCTCTTATAAAGAAGCAGTTTTGACATTATGATTAGAGCTTCGATTTGAAGAGCCTAGACAGACTGTCGTGCTCGTATTTCTGGTTCCATGTTATAGCTACTATTGACCAAAGGTATGTAAATGATTTTACTATTTCAAATTCGTGTTCCTCTACCTTGATTGTGGGACCAGACGGGCCACCATGTACTTTGTTTTGCTTTCGTTGATATCCAGTCCCAGCTTTGGTGCCGCCCGCCCAATCTTGGCGAAAGTTTCTTCCACAGTTCTTGATGTTCTTCTAATGATGTCAATGTCTAAGCCAGTAATTGGATGAACTTGTCGGGGATTGTGGCTCTTAACGCCCCTAAATCTCGGATTACTTTCTCCAACGCCAAATGGAGGCACGCCAGACCGTCGCCTTGTCGAAGTCCGTTATAGATATTCCTTGGTCTGCACCAATTTATCTTGACCAATTGTCAACCTTTAGTTAAAATAATATTAAATATCAAAATAATCGTCAGCTATACTGAAGGGATCTAACGGCAGCTACCCTTATAAACCGGAAATAAAAATTGGAGTGCAAAATCATTTTATCCCTCACCAAATTTAGTACATGGTATTAATATTAATTATGTTATCGAAATGATAAAAACAATAATCAGCCGTGTTTCCAATGCTGGAAAGACCGTCAGTTAGGGTATTTCAGTTGTTGTAGTAGTCGTAGTAACCGTCTGATTGACGATCTAACCCGCAGTATATCATCAGCTGACTTTCATTCTCGGAAAGTATAGTCTTTCTTTAATCCATCAAACAGAAAAATTTCGATTATCTTGAAATTAAGTTAATCCAGATCATACAAGTCATTTTTTCATATGTTTATGATTTCCTTCAGTCCGGAATAGTTCCGGCACACATGCATATTTTCATATACTAGCTATACATGTTATTCACCTATTATTAAGGGTTTTGGGTTTTTAATTTCTGGTTTACAGGATATATAGAGAGCAACTCTGCCTGGATTGTATTATAGAATCCTCAAGTTCAGTATGATCAGTGTTTATTTATCTCAGTTTCCTGGAGAAGCAAATCAATTTATTTTTCCAATTATCCTACAATAAAAGAATATTATTGCTGGAAGCACAAGCTTCTACATTTACTAACCAATTAGTTATCTCATTTTATGAAAACGAAGCAATCTTATAATTAAGAGCAAGACCCTAATCTCCGCAATTTCCTCTCAACTCCTATATAATTCCTTCTGATTACTGAATTCGGACCCTTGAAGCGTTTCGTTGCATCAAGGAGGATCGTGATAAAAATTTTGTTGCCTGAGGGTAATTACTGTCCTGTGGCACGAAAAACTTGAAACAAATGGCGATTATATAAGGTCTAATGTCTTCTCTATTGTCCAAATGATGTTTTGTATGTTTTTTCAAAAATTCTCGGTGATTAGCCACCGCGCTGCGCTACCTTTGTTGACAGCCGGGGTCTTGTGTTGCTAATTGGATTCCTGTTTGATGATTATTGATAATTAGAGGGTATGTTGCCGGTTTTTTTTGTAACAAGGGTAACCAACTGGGAGGTCGGCTCCTGATCTGGGATCAAAAGAGCCATGATCGCCGTCTTCGAGGGTAGTAAATTAATGTCCGCAGAATCGTAGATAAATTAATTTTAGGTTTCTTGACGTCATATTGATTAAAATGTTTACATTTGTTTTTGTTCGTCTTGGTTAAGGTTGATTTGTGATTGCAATTTTTTTTATTAAAACTTATTTTTTGTCATTAAAATGAATTTTTTTTAGTATTTCAAAATCATTAACAGCAACTAAAGATTCACCTTACAATATTCCTTTTCGAATTCTTTCAATTTTCGGTGGGTAAAATTCAAGTGTCTAGCAGCGGAAACAAGCATTGGTTATGTCCAAAGAAACCAACAACACTGGATCTCGGACACAACCTGGCAAAAAATTGAACGCAGAAGAGCCCTCAAAAATATGGAGAACTCTACAAGCAACCCGGAAAAACGACATCAACTTGAACGGGAATACTCCCAATTGCACCGGGAGGTAAAGAGAAGTGTCCGGCGTGATAAAAGGCGGCAGATAAATGAGCTCGCAGAGAAAGCGGAAAACGCGGCAAACACAGGCAACAGTAAGATGCTGTACCAAATCACTAAACAGCTCTCGGGAAAGCACTCTACTAAATAGCATGCCGTAAAGAGTGCGGATGGAAGGCTGCTGTGCAGCGACGAGGAGCAACTCGAAAGATGACAGGCGCGGATCTATAATTTTGTTTTGGGGGGGGGTCACGGAATTAAAAGTGGCGGAAAATATTTTCTACTCCTAAAAAAACAAAATTAACCTAATTTTCTGGTGGCCTAATGTGTGTTGCGCCCTTTCTTGTGAGTGCAGCTATAAGGTGACCAATCATGCTCCTTTAGGGAGTTTTATACTCCTTTTTCGTGAACAGTACTCCTTTTAAAACTTGTACTCCAAAAATACTCCTTTGCATTCTTTTGTAGTTCTTTGTACTTCCAAAAATATCAAAACTATAGCGATTATTTTATGCAACCTTTTATACTTTCGTATGCGTATAGTTGTCTATGATAACGTGTGTGCTTGCCAATATGTTTGCGCAAGGGGCCAAAAACTTTTAGGAAGATGTGGTGGACGTAACCGAAGAGGTGTTAAAAATATACACACAAAACTAAAAGATCTAATCATGAGAAATATTTTGGGAACCTAACGGGAAATGTAATGGCTAGATAAGCGAGGTGGTAATGAGCTGGATCCATTACCTTTGTGATGAAATAATAGGTTACTTTTACATAGGGATGTCCTAGGGCGGTAAGTACTTACAGTAGGCATTACAGAAGAGAACTTATTTCAGAGGTGAATTGTATTAGGTGAATACATAGATTACCATGTAAGGCATGCAGAATAATAAATTACTGGCTACCCTTTTCGGCATTAAAAACATTGCTTTCCGAAATCACCATTCCATTTCTGCCTCTTTTGGTGAGGATTTTACTAGCAAGATGTCTTTTTGATTTCGTTGCTCATTGTTAGTTAGTGGTATAAATTATTCTTATAAAATTTAACGCCTATAAATTATTTAAAATTAAAATATTATTATAAACGCTCATGATCCACTCTGAACGAATTTTGAGGACGGAATAAACTCAAGAAGAGAGGCAGACAGGCAGAGAGGTAAGACAAAGTATAACAAGCACATTATATTTCCAACGAAAGTATTTCACAAGTCATTACCTAGTCGCTTACCTAGTCATTACAATGTAAAGACCTCCATTTTCCTAAATTTCCAGTAGAATCTTTCGATTACCATGTAGCCGGTTACACAAATCATTAAAAAATTCTTGGGTTACCAGAGTACCCCTCGCTAGTTTTACCGCTGGGAGTTGGTTGCACTGCGATGCAATTAATAAGCTTCTAGTTCCATTTCAATTAATGTGAAAATCATAATGACAAACATACATATGTATGTATAGATATTTTCAAACGTCTTGACATTTAGCGCATGTCGGGTAAAAAGCTCTTAAAAATGTTTAAAAGCTCGAGATAATTTTTCTTCTTCTCTAATTGAGAAATTAAGCTCCAAAAAAAAGGGCAAAGGCGCACGCAAAAGAATTGTCAGCAATTCACATATAATTTCCGACAACTTGTTGTAAATATTACGACGACTCTGCTTTTTTATGAGAGCTTCTGTATATACCACAGCGACTTAAAAAATCTCAACCGAAAAACGAAATTTATATTTTCCCATTTGAATAATTGGTAGAAATTTTAAGATTAAAGAAAAATATTACATAACCGTTAATAAAATAAAAATGCGAATGACATATTTTAAACATAATTTATTTAAAAGGAAACACTTTTCTAATTAAAATTGACCTTTTATTTTTCTTATAATTTTGTCACCCATTGTATATTTTAAAGAGTGAGCGGAGAATTGACTCCTCCTCCTCCTTAACAAACCTCTTGCTGTCATTGGGCGCGTTTAGGCCCAAGTTAACTTAACTGAGTTAGCCAAGTTAACAACGGCATAAACAGCAATTTTTTTAGCGCTGTTAGCTAACTTATTTCTGCTTTTTGGCTTAGCTAAAATATAGCACAGCCAAAATGAATTGACGTTTACTTGTAAATTTTTGTTGTAAGCAAATAATTTAGAAATATTTCAATGCAGCATGAAGATATTATCATTATTATTAATTTTTTTAGCTTTTTCTTATTTGTAAAATGAGAAATATTATTATTTTTGCTGTTATTAGCTGTAAAATGAGAACTGTCAAATGGCATGCTAGAAATGGTGCTAAGTTAACAGCGCAAATTTAACAGAGTTAAAATAACTCGGGCCTAAACGCGCCCATTTAATCAATCGCGACTGCGCGTTGCTAGAGAGAGGTATATTTTTCTGGCGGATTAATGGTTATTTAAAATTTTTACAAATTATGAATGAAAAGCGTCCTTTTTTATATATTTTTTATATTTTACATATTGGTTTTTGTATTTTACATATTTGGTACAGAAATAATTTCTAGCAATTTCTATTAAAAAATACGCAATTTCTGTTTTCAATGCTTTGATACTAAGCTTGTTGACGTTTTTCGTCAGTCGCATGCGCGCTCCTGCCAGGGGAAGTTGTGTTGCTTGCGGCTGCGGAGAGTTCACAATTTATGAATGAAAATGCTCATGAATTTAAAAAGAAATTTTTCAGCTTTTTTTTTAATTATAAATTTAGGGATGAGAAATATTTCGCATAATTATAATAAAATTATGCTTATTATGATGGATAGATTTACTTGGTTGAGCAGAGTTTTTACATGTATTTAAAAGCTCTGCTCAATACATATAAAGATAACAGAACTTTATACATTCGGCATGCGCGCATCCCTTCCCAAATTATTTTGTTGAGTTTTTCTGCGTTTTTTGCCTTTTTAAATGAAAAGAGGGGAAATGATAGAACAAAATTTATAAAATTTGGCAACGAGGTGCGCAGAACTGTTCAAATTTTTTGTGTCACGGAGTTTGAAAACATCTATACATATTTAGATATGTTGGCTTGTTTTAACTCCAGCAATAGAGCGCATTTTACAATTAATCCGCTTCGCTCGTATTTTTTGAGTTTAGAAAAATGTCCCATACTTTTGATAGCGTTCTTTCAAATCGTTATACATAAGTATAAGTTCTTGCTCTATTTCAGCCACCCACACTCCGGAATAATTTTTTCATAAAACTAACCAAGAAACTGAATATGCTAAAATTTCAGCTGCAGAAGAAAGTGGTATTTTAAAAGATTTGATTTTACCATGTAGAATGAGATACGACGGTGCATTTGTACCGCTAATGCTCAAGAATAAGCTGAATTTTAGAGGATTCTAATCCTGGGATTAATTACAAATTCTAAATTAAGTTGATTTTTTAGAAAATTTGTTATGAATACATAAATTAAGGAATAATCGATCAACTTCACTGAACTAAATTGCTTTAGGTGGTCTCTTTTAAAAGGCCAAATTCAATGGAAATATGTTTCTTCAACAGTCAACACTTCAAAACTTGGCTTAGAACACATTGATCCAGGACAGATTCTCAAATTTATCCTTGCTCAATATTGGGAGCCATTTGGTTAAGCAAAAGGTGGCGGTTAAAGAAGTACTTCATATCTTTGTAAAAAACATAGAAAATTAAAGTTAGTTTATAGAAATACCCAGTTAAGTTTTTTGCGACAAAATACTTTGCATTTTGAACACAAAGAACCTGCCCCCAGAGAAATTTTCTAGTTACGCCCATGGTGAAGACTCAGCTTTTTTCACAACCCCAATCACTACTATCCAACGAAACTCCATTCGTACTCCTTTTGTACAAAAAATAGTTGGTCACCTTAAGCTAACTTCAAAGTTTGTAAATCAAAACATATAGAAAGAGTTTAGATCAATCTGTTGTTGACCTTGAAGGTCATTTTTTTAAGCTGGTTTTTTTAACTTGCAAAAACAGTTGGGTCGGTTTTGGTCGTTTGCTTATTTTTTGATTTTGTTTTTTTAATTCGGTCAATTTTGTTTTTTAAACAGCGAGCGCTTGGGGGGTCATGAGAAAGCGTTCGACTCGGTTAGTAGGAGCTTTATATGGCGAGCTCTACGGCAACGTGGACTGCCGGATAAAATAATAGAATTGATAAAAGCTCTATACAACAATTCCAAATGCAGAGTTCTTCACAATGGAAAACTATCCGACAGCTTTGAAGTGAGCTCAGGAGTACGGCAGAGATGCCTGCTTTCGCCCTTACTATTTCAGCGCTCTAGATACTAGAACAGGTGGCATACAATGGGGATTGTTAGACCGCCTTAAGGACCTCGACTACGCGGATGATATCTGTTTGCTGGCCCACAGACACCAGGACCTCAAAAACATGGTAAACAATTTGGCAACCGAAAGCAGCTCGGCAGGCTTAAGGTTAAATCCGACTAAAACCAAAGAAATGCGGATAAATGCAAACACCCTTGAACGAACAGCGGTAGTATTATTACCGAAAACGGCGGTACAGAAGAAGACGTCAGTTCCAGAATAAATAAAGCAAGAAGCGCATATACCTGTTTCACATATGGAGATCAACAGAGATCTCAATTAACACCAAATTGCGGCTGTTCAACTCCAACGTTAAGGTAGTTCTTTTGTACGGTCGCGAAACATGGAAAGTCACCCAATTCATCACAGGGCGCCTACAAGTTTTCATCAACAGATGCCTACGTCGTATCCTAAAAATCCGCTGGCAAGATAGAATTTCAAATGAAGAACTATGGCGCCGTGCCGGCCAAGAAAGGATAGACGACCAAATCAGGCGAAGGAAATGGAATTGGATTGGCCACACCTTGCGACGCGGAAACGAGAATCTAGCCAAACAGGCCCTCGACTGGAATCCGCAAGGAACCCGTCGAGTCGGAAGACCTAGAACAACGTGGAGGAGAACCCTATTAGCAGAGGCCGCAACAACCGGGAGATCCTGGTCAGAGCTGAGAGCTGTCGCGCATGTCCCATGAGGGATTAAAGGAGCAATTAGTAGTAGTTAGTAGTAAAATTCAAGTGTAGTCTGGATATATTGGAAATTATAATAAATTAATTTATTAAAATTTTTCATCATCACAAAGATGACAGTAAACAAACAAATTGTATTTCTCCAACTAAAAAAACGCAAAGTACAAAAATCGAAAAAACAACAAGCTTCATATGATGAAATTTCTTTAGATGACAAACTGTGCAAGTGTTTATTCACGTAGTTTATTGCTCATAGCTTAAGCTTTAAATAGTCAAATCAAAATATTCATCGAGATTAACTTGTATTACACGTAGGGAATACAATCCCGGACCATTATTTCAATCCCGGGATTTCGGGACTAAGGGACACTGATCCCGGAATCCGAGAGAGTATTTTTGTAAAACAGTATCGTTTTTCGTTGACGATTTTTTAAAAAATAACATAATTTTACATACTTTCTTTATCACATCAAGAATCTTAAGATCATTAGTTAAATTTAGAGCACTACTTGTATTCCCTTCGTTTTCATCGATATTTAAACAGTAGTCAGGGTCTGGATCTTCGTCGTTACATCGCTATCTAGAGAACATTGCCCCTGCTGATTCTAAAGCCTCAATATTTTCTTTTATGTGATCCCGGATGTTATCACTAAAATTCATGATTCGGTTGGGAACTGTTGCTGCAGTTTTCGGCAACTCTGTAGTATATCCTTGACCAATAGTAGCTTTCTTAGGTCCTTAGACTTTATAAAGATACTAAATGGTAAACCATCTAATCATTCGTGACAAAACTTCATCTAGTGTGTCGTTTTCGCTTTTAGTTTTTTGAAAATAATCAATCATTTTCCGTTTTGCTTGAGTCGGGGTAGAACTAGGCGAAGATACTTGATTGGATGATGGCCTTTCTGAACGTTTTATGTTGTGCTTCGTAGCTAAATGAGTGTGCAGTCCTTTTGTAGAGCCTCCCATGTAGGGTTTAACAATTGGCCCAGTAATGGACTAGTACTGGGTGCCAGTTAGCCAGTAATGGCGCAATAACACCACCCATGACTGGCCCATTACAGCAAAACTGCTGGATGATAACTTCGGCCCAATACTGGCCACTTGTAATGGCTCACGATGCTGGGCCAGCAAATACCACCAAGAATTAAAAAAATTTAGTTTTTTGAAATTAATAATTAGTTGATACGTAAATGAGGGGAAATTCATTGATTTTTGATGTAATGTAAGGAAGTACCTATACTATAGTGCAAGGTTTTAACGTTGCTTACGGCCTCCCCCACGATCAGATGGCAGTATCGGGTATCAATATGTTCGGCTTCGAAAAATTAGCAAGACAATATACTATTTTATTTTAATATATGATATAGTTTAGTTAGACCCCCCCACTCTTGAAGAGTAGACTCAATCCATATTTTAAAATATATGACATTAACGGTTGCCAGCGTTGCTGGCCCAGTATCGTTAGCCATTACAAGTGGCCAGTATTGGGCCGAAGTTATCATGCATCAGTTTTAATGTAATAGGCCAGTCATGGGTGGTGTTATGGCGCCATTACTGGCTAACTGGCACCCAGTACTGGTCCATTACTGGGCCAATGGTTAAACCCTACATGGGAAATACGCATTAACTGTAGACTCAATCAATATTTTAAAATATATGACATTAACGGTTGCCAGCGTTGTACCAAGCCTGGCCCAATAAAAATTACCGAGTCTTGGCCGACCGATGACAACCATACTTTGGCCAATCATTGGCTCCGTTGTGAGATCTGGCAAAACCTACATGGGCTCCTGCAGTCTTTAGGATAGATGGACACTTTTACATTGAGCACTGTTTCCATTTGTAGCTACCCTAAAATGACTCCATACTAAATTTGGGTCTTTGTCTTTGTAGTGATTGACGAAAATTGTTGACTCCAATAACGACATGACGATTTATCTTATGTTACATGTGAAAACAATATTTTCTTCTGATGGCTTTCACACAACTCACTCAACCGGCTGACGCAATCACGCTGCGTTTCCATTGGGGTTTGGTTCAGTTAAAAGCTCAATAAAAACTTTGATATATTTCCATTTTTGTCGTTTTAACATTTTAAAGCAAAGCTTTTAACTGTGCGTTTCCATTAAGCCAGGCGTGCACTGAGGTGGTCAGAAATTGACGTTGCGGTGGTGTGGTACTAAGTGGCAAGTGGAATATTTTAATTACACGGAATCAAGGGAGGTAGCGCGCATCGAGACCCCGAGAGAAGGAGCAAGTCGCAGACGGTTACCTACCTACATTACGTTGCTGATGGGTGGCAATCGCAATACTCGCAGTTGGGTTATCATGTGTAGAAGCTTTATTATTAATATTATGTCGATCCCGAAAATCCCAGAATCGACGGTTTTAAATCCCGGGATTTCGATATCAAAAAACTTTCCGGGATCCCGGGATCCCGGTATTCGGGATCAGAGGTTTTAAATCCATTTTTGCTTATTATGCTCTGCGCTGATACAATTCGAACCAAGAAATATATATTTAAAAATAGAAGAATGTAATTATTTGCATAAAGAAACATGAAATTCTCAAATTTAACACATTTTTAATACAAAACCGTCAGTAAAAGTTTATCGAGAGCTAAAAAAACGACAGACGAGAACTGTTTTTATTACCGACCAAACATGTGTTTTTCGAAATTGTGTTTACGATTTTATAGAACTGCGTTAGTTTTTTCGCAGAAACATTTTTTAATTCAGTGTGAGCCAGTCCAGCCAGTAATTCAGTGTGAGCCAGAAAAGATTTTTAACTAATAAAAAAAATACCTCGATGAATTGAAAAAATGTCAACTAGAAAATATAGAAAAGTTTGGGAGTCCGAAACAGAGTTTTCAGGTAAAATTTTGTATTCAAATCATCCAAAATTGAGGCGAGGCGCACCGGGTATAGCTGGAATAATAATATTCATTGTAATTTATAATTGCAGTCACATTTTAAAAATGGGGAAAATTTGTTGGAAAGGTATACTTTTGGGGAATTTTCACACAAATATTGGGGAAATCACTTTCAGTGCGTCTGGCAACACTGAGGGAAGCAATGCATAGACACCAATACCTAGTAAAATCTGTAAACCTAGAGTATAACTTAAATGCCCTGACGGACAACAAGAACTAAGACGTACTGGACTGGTCCTAGAAGAAGTGAATAGAGATAGCGGCAATAATGACTCCAGAAGGAACTTTCATGTCTTACGCCAAACATACTTGCTTAGATTAATTTAATCTCCTAGCTTTTAAAACAGTTCTTAATGGATATCCATATATCCAATAGGGCTAAAGCCCAAAGCGAGCCTTGGCCTCCTTTAGGGCATTTGTCCAAGTTTGATGGTCCCTTGCAACATGTCTCCAATCCCGGATGTTGGCTCTGCGTCAGCCGTCACATTCTCTCATCCTGGTTTTGCCTACTGGTCTATATCCCGAAAACTCTCCTATCTTGAGCTGTTTCGGGATACGGTTGTCCTCCATCGTGGCCGGCTAATCTTAGTCTGTAAATTTTTATAAACGATGGGAGTTCTAGGTTGTCACAAATTTAATACAACTCGCTGTTGTCTCTCCTTCGCCACATTACATTCTCTTTTGTCGGGGCCTATTATGCACATGAGAACTTTTCTCTCAAACTTGTTGACTCGTTCATTTATGTCCTGGGTAGTAGTCCAAGTCTCCCTCTCATAGCACAATACTGGTCGTATCAGCGCCCGCTCTAGCGATTTCGCAGCCCCGGGCAAAACGAAAAATTGCCGCCCCTCAAGAATAGATATGTATATTCACTGCGCGGCAATAGCATAGGTTCAGGTATAGAAATGGCGTTTTGCGGTAGGCAAAATGAATATGTTTCAAATCTTGCCGATTTCTTGTGTCCTTTTTATGGGATTTCCAAATTTGCCTTCATGTAGAAAAGTAATGAAAATATACAGGGTGTCCCGCCACAAGTTGTACATCCGTTTATAGTATACGGTCTATTTTGGCGAATGGGGACAGTTATCGTAAGGACTGCAGCTCTTGTTTCGTTAATAAAAACAATGATGTGTGATTAGAAAATATAGAAATAAAAGCGGTTAATTGTAAAAAAAAGTGGGAAAAAAAATGTCTCACTTGTTGTGCACTATAATTAAAAAACCTACATAAGTCACTAAGGTCCCTTTTTCTGACCTTTTTTTACATTTTCAAAAGTTTCTACTACTACATACTACTTCAGAAATAGAATAAGTGCACTCAAACAAAGCTACAGTAATAAAGATGCTAGGAGTTTGTACAAAGAAGTAAACATTCTTTTTTTTTACGAGGGAGTGGTGAGAATCTTACGTCGCGTAAGCAGAAAGGAATGTGTGCGACCGCCTGTCTAAGTTCCATGCCTAAAAGAGGAGACACCGCTAGGCGTCCGCACCCAAACCGTAGTTTCAGATTCCTACTGACTAAACTCACCAACCCTTTGCATGATGTTTGAGTTCTGACCGGTACGAACCGCAAAGTCATTACTTCGGCCTGGCTCAGAAAGCAATAATGAGAGAAGCAAAACTTAAGGAAACAAACAACATCTTCACAAGAAACATTCAGATGACAGTCATAATTGGACGAATAGCGCAAGACGTAAAGGAAATAGGAAACCTTTTCAAAAATAGTTGAAAGCTCAACAATGTACAGTCTAAGAATAAAGGACTCGAAAAAAGAGGAAAAGCATTCGGACGAAGCACAGAGTGGAAGATGTAGGCAATTTTATATATTTAGGTACAATGCTTACTGCGAAAAATAAGATAAAGGACGACATCCATAGACGTGTCGTAGCTGCAAAAAGAAACTATTTCGCACTAGTCCCGATTCTAAAGAACCAAGAAATCTCAAGACAATGTAAAATGAGATTATAAAAACACTAATCTGCCGAGTTCTATACTAGGAGTCTGAGGCTTGGACACTGACCAAACATACAGAATATCAGCTCAAAATCTTCCCAAGAAGAATATGTATTTGGTCCTGTATGGGTTAACCAAAACCAATAGCGAATTAGAACAAATGAAGAGGTTGGGGAAATGTATGACGAAATAAATGTAGTTACGCATAAAAAATTGAGTAGACTACGACGGCACGTAAGAGGTTCTGAAGAAATAACCCAGCTAGCACAAATTAATAGCAGTGGAGTTAATGTAACAAGTAAAAGAGTCGCAAGATAAGATATGTAAAGCAATTGTAGCTCCATTGCGACTGAAAAAGCAGATTTTTAACGTTTATTTTGCAACAACTTTGGTCGCAATGAGGCGACAAATGTGTTGTAGCTATGTTTTAAATGAGTTGTTGCCATAAACTAAAGTTGCACGCAGCAAGATGAAAAATGATTGTAACCCGAAAAAGTTACTGTTCTTTTAGTCGAACAAATTTAATACGTGTTTGTAACAAAATAGAAATCGCAGTTTAAGGTGTGTTGCAAAAGTCAGAGACATAATGAAATGAAATAGAAAGACAACACATTACTTTAAAATTGAAAAATTGCATGATTTGTATACACCAAAATTTTAGAACGAATATCATTTTGTCGATGAATGTGGGTGACTTCTTCTTCTTCTACTTTAACGGCTCTACAACCGGGATCCGGTCCTGGCCTTTCGCAACTGTTCTCTCCACCGGTCCCGATTCTGAGCCGATGTCATTCAGTTTGGCATCCCTATGCTCTGAGCGTCCTGGTCTACGCCATCCTTCCAGCGGAGGTACAGAGAACTTTCCGAGCAGGCTGATCTTCACTCATACGAGCTAGATGTCCTGCCCACCGGAGTTTACCGAGCTTTATTATCTTCACAACATCTATGTCGCGATAGCGCTCGTAGACCTCCTCATTGTAGAGTCTCCGGAATCGTCCTTCCTCACATACGGGGCCAACAATCCTACGAAGTATTTTCCTCTCGAACACCGCCAAGAGGTCAGAGTGCTTTTTGCTAAGCACCCACGTTTCGGATGCATATGTGAGGAGCACCGGCAAGACCATCGTCTTATATAGTAAAAGTTTAGACGTTATGGTTAGATGCTTGGATTTGAAGAGCCTTGACAGGCTATAGTAGGCTTTGTTGGCTTTTAGCAGTCGTGCGCGTATTTCAGGTTCCATGCTATTGTCGGTTGCTACTATTGACCCAAGGTAGGTAAATGATTTTACCACATAAAACTCGTGTTCTACCTACCACCTACCTTGATTGTGGGACCAATGTTAGGTGTTCTTGCAGACGAGGGCACCATGTACTTTGTTTTGCTTTCGTTGATGTGCAGTCCTAGATTTCCTGCCGCCCGCTCAATCTGGATGAAAGCTTCTTGTACAGCTGTTGATGTTCTTCCAATGATGTCAATGTCGTCTGCGTAAGCCAGTAATTGGGTGGACTTGTGGAGGATTGTGCCCCTTGATGTCACGCTCGATTCTCGGACCACTTTCTCCAACGCCAGGTTGAAAAGGAGGCAGGCCAGACCGTCCCACAGTGGTCGAAAATGCCAAAAAGCTGGCCAAAAGTCGAAAAATGAAAGTCTTATTTAGGAACTTTTTTTATTTTAACTTGATGGATTAGGGTACCTAGGATAGTATAAGACAAATAGAACCAACCAAATAGCGTTTCTTGCCTTTTAAAATCATTCTGAAAGTGGCCGTTGCATGCGTTGCTTGAAATAGCATCATTAATCCCCGCGGCAACCAATTATTTAAACATACATAGGAAGTGTTGTGTCGCATATTTTTAAATGTTATAAAATGGATTATTCTCAGGAAAGTAAGTATAATTTAATAATATTAACAAGAATACTCATTTGTTCACATATTTTTAACACGGTGAAGATTTCTTGATCTGTCTTTTTATCGAAAAAGTAAAATTTTTTTTTATATTAATAGACCTACAAAAGAAGTGCCGCTATATGCCGCTCTGATTTTTGTCTTATATTGTTTATTGACCCTTTGGCAAAAACATATTCCAAGAACTATTGCCCGAAGTTGCCCCTTTTTGTTTAATTCCACTTTTTGTACAAAATTCTGCGTAATCCATGTTTTGTTTTTTTTTAACTTATTAAAGTAGTGCTTAGCTTAAATTGAACCGTTTTATCTTTGGTAATCAACTTTCGAGGTCAAATTAACATAAGTATTGGAGTTATAAGCAATTTTAATGCTAAAATTGGCTCATTTCGCACTTTTTTAGTACCTTTTCACCTAAGCTTTGCCAAAAAGTATCAAGTAAGGTCAATTTTAACATCAAACTTGCTAATAACTTCAAAAGTAAAGGTCGTAGCATAAAAATTGTCCAGACATTATTGATAGGAAATTGTCCAAGCTTTCCAATTTTGCAAAAAAAAAAATTAGTTAACTAGCTATTTTATGGAGAAAAGGGTGATTTTGGTTGAAATTTTAGTTAAAAAAAACAAAATTTTGACTCGTTACTATGGAAGTTGATAGGGCAGAACCTTGATTTTTACAGTTTTAGATAGGTGGCAGTATTCTGCGCTCACTGATACCTTATTCATGAAAATAGGTCATAGGGTTACAAAAATACAGGGTTATATGTAAAACTCTAAAAAAACAACTTCAAAACGCCCTAGCGGTTAAACTGTTACCATATCCAATAAAATAATATATAATACTAAATTCGTGATCAGCGACCTGGAAAACACAATCCCAATTTCATTGAAAAATAGTGCTCAATATTGATGGTCGCCATTTTGAAGCCGCCATTTTGTTTTTTTAAGAAATAATAACAAATTCGTGATCAGCGACCCCAAAAACCTTTATAACTTTAATTTCAAACAATTATCTCAGTTTTTTCGACTTTTGTCCATCTTTTTGTCGATTTCGACCACTGTGCGTCCCCTTGTCGGAGTCCATTATAGGTGTTGATTGGTCTGGACAGTATTCCGGATACCTTTACTTGGCTTGTCACATTGGTCATGGTCAACCTACATAGTCTTGTCAGCTTATTGGGAATGCCGAATTCTCTCATGGCTTTGTAGAGTTCTACTCTGGCTATGCTATCATAGGCGGCTTTAAAGTCTATGAAGAGGTGTTGGATTGAGTTTTGAAACTCTAGACATTTTTCCATAGCCTGCCTCAAAGTGAAAATCTGATCGGTTGTTGATTTGCCTGGGCTGAAGCCACACTGGTATTGGCCTACGATGTTTCTAGCGTATGGGGCCATCCTGTTTTGTAGGATGGCGGAGAATATCTTATACGCGGTACTCAACAACGTTATACCACGATAATTGCTGCACGTTGTGATATCTCCTTTTTTATGTACCGGGCAGAGGATGCCTTTTCTCCAGTCTTCTGGCATCGCTTCCTGCTCCCATACTTGCACAATTATTTCATGAATCGCTTGGCGTAATGTAGGCCCTCCATATTTAACCAGCTCCGCAGGGATGCCGTCTGCACCCGAGGCCTTGTTGTTTTTGAGCTGGGTGATGGCACTGCTAACTTCTGCTAAGCTTGGTGGTGACAGCATAGCATTATCGTCAGATATTGGGGGAGCCTCCAAATCCTCAGTTAGCTCGCCATTTAGCAATTCATGAAAGTGCTCTTCCCATCGCTCCAAGATGCCTTGAGGATCGGTGATCGGCGATCCATCTCTATAACTCGCTGCCCATTGTCATTAGTGTTCTCATGCAAGCTGTGGATGCCGACATATTGCCTGTATACGGGCTCCCGGCCTACTTTGGCGTTCAGGTCTCCCAATATGATTTTTACATCATATCTGGGGCAGGCATTAGCTTTGTTTCTTTACTTTCCATGCAATAATTTTTTGGGTAAAAACTTACTAACGTGGTGGGGGAAATAAAGAAACAGTTTTCGAAAGTAAAGAAACAGTTTTCGTGCAAGTTCGTTATAAATAGGAAGAAGAAGAATATTTTGAAGTTTTGGTTATTTTGAAGTGCACGTGTATGAAAATCATATTTTTTTGTGAATAAACTACCTTTTGAATTTAAATTTGAAACATCAATATTTAAGTGAAATGGAAAATTCAAATGACCGTGAAACTCAGTTAGCAATATTGGCTGTAGCGTTAGGGGAAGAGGAAAGTAGCGATGAAGAGTTGGAGACGGTACTTTCTGGCCAAAATTATGAAGATATTCTTTTAATATTATCACTCCAAGTAAAGAGGCATAAAAGGAATTGTGTGTTGAACTATGTCGACGAGGTGGTTCCGAGATATAATGAAATAGAGTTCCGAACACATTTCAGAGTTAATACTGATGTTTTTAAAACACTGGCAACAAAATTTGAAAAAAGCGAATTCTTCGATAGTCTCCGTTCGGATAAACGGGTTGCTGCTTCCAAGCATATGCTTGTATTTTTATGGTTTGCTGGCCACGAGGCATGCAGTTTTAGAGATGTTGGAGATCGTTTTGATATATGCATAGCTTCAGTGCATCGTATTATTACCAGGGTGACCATGTTTCTTAGTTTTATGGCTGATGAAGTCATCACTTGGCCAGACAGTGGAGGAATGACTAGAACTTCAACACATTTTCATGGAAAATATGGCTTCCCAAACACTATCGGTAGGAATATTATAAATTATGTTTAACAAATTAATTATTTATATATTTCAGGAGCCATCGACGGAACCCATATCATTATAGATCCCCCTAAGGAAGGCAAGGATGATTACATAGATCGCAAAGGTTCAACCAGTATATGTTTGCAAGCAATTTGTGATCACAACAATAAATTTATTGATATTTTCGTTGGGTATCCCGGCTCTGTGCACGATAGCCGAGTGTTTAAAAATTCCTTTATATATCCTAAATTTGAAACGGTTTGCAAAGGTTTGTTATTTAATTAATCTTGAAATTATTTTTTAAATACTTCAATTTTAGATTATTACATTGTGGGCGACTCCGCATATCCCTTGATGGCAAATTTATTAACGCCGTATAGGGATAATGGGATGTTAACAGGAGCTCAAAAACTATACAACAGAAAATTGAGCTCTTGCCGTGTAGTCATTGAACATTCCTTTGGAATGCTGAAGCAAAGATTTCGGCAGCTATATTACTGCAAACTAAGGGGTATGGACAAATTATGCCACTTCATCAAAGCTTGCTGCGTGCTTCATAATTTATGTAGTACTACAGATTTGCCTTTCATAGAAGAACTTGAGAATGCGTCGGATCAAGTAACACCAGATGAAGTAGTACGAAATTCATCTTTAGCCAAAGTAATTCGCGACCATATATGCGCTCGCATCCAAGAGAGTAATTTAAATATATGTAAAACACAAAAAACTTAGTTTTTGTTGAGAGTTCCCACAAGACTTCGCAATATTTCATTTCTTTATTTATGTAATTTTTAATTAAAACAAATTTCTTCAATCCAACTGGTATTTATATTAAATGATTTAATTAACAAAAATAAGAAACAGAATAATAACATATAACAGAATAACGGAATAAACGTTTGGGTTGATCCGGCAACAAGTATAATGTTGTTGTCGGTGATTGCAGAGCTGCGGAAATCTGTTAAATTAAAAACAAAACAGAAAATGTGGAAAACGCTCATTCAAATCCGTAAAATCCCACAACAACAAGACTGGGAGAAATAGGAAAACCTGCTCCTATGAAAAGTAAGCTGTCCTCAGTATTTCCAACTTTGGTTGCCGGCACTAGCCGAAATGAAGTTCTTCGTAAATAAGACATTTTAAATGCAGTTCAAGAGGAGTGTAACCCTCCACGAGAAATTGAAGCGGCTTCCTAGATACCACGCCAGATTATTTTTTTAGGCTCTCAGCAATTGATCGCAAAATATCATTCCGTTCGGTCATTATTTTCGCTTTTTTTTCGCTGCTTTGCCTAACAGCCTCCATGATGTCTTCATGTTGTTTTTGTCTTTCTTCCCTTAGCATCTTTAATTCATTTAGAACTTCTTCTGTTTTGGTTAATTTTTTGGAGCTGGTCGGGGTTGCAGACAATTGATTGTCTGAAGACAAATCTACATCAAGACTTGATGCTAAAGTAAGGTTTTTGTTTAAGTGTATTGAAGAATACATTATTGTTATACCTGAGGTGGTTGCTTCAATTTCTCGTGGAGGGTCACTCTCCTCTTGAGCTGCTTGTAAAAAGTCTTCTTTACGAAGAACTTCATTTCGGCTAGTGCCGGCTACAAAATTTGGAAATACTGAGGGCCTATCAGTTAGTATTTCTGAAAGTTCTCTATAAACGAAGACAACTTTTGTATAAATAAAAACGATGGCAAATAATTTAGCTTACTTTTCATAGGAGCAGGTTTTCCTATCTCTCCCAGTCTTGTTGTTGTGGGATTTTACGGATTTGAATGAGCGCTCCATCCCTCTGTATTTATTTTCGATTTGGAGCGCTGTAAAATTGTATCCGCTTTTTTTCATCTCCTCCTCAATAGTTTTCCACATTTTCTGTTTTGTTTTTAATTTAACAGATTTCCCTACTTTAGGCCGCAGCTCTGCAATCAGCGACAACAACATACTTGTTGCCGGGCCAACCCAAACGTTTTTTTCCGGCGTGCAAGGAATACCTATAGAAGAACTTAAAAAATCTATCTATACTGAATCTTTTGAATTGAGATAAACCTGAATTAACGTGGGAATCAAGAGCCTTAGTATTAGTACCCAACAGTACATTACCGTTTTCACATTCAATTGAATCAACCTTTTCGTCTGCGCGTTGTATGAATTGATTTAATAGATCTGGATCTAAAAATTACAAATTCAATACTGAAAACTTTCAATAACTAATTTACCTACCTTGCTGAACTAACGCAAAAGTTCTAGGAGAAAAATTAATAGTTTTGGTCAATTTTTTTTCTGCTGACATTGCTATTTTTGTCGTTTTCAAATTTTCAAAACTCAAATTGCAGTTACTTTTGACATTCGGTAAAACATCCAAGAAAAAATGGCCTACGTACACAAGCAAAATTCTTCGTGAAAATTATTGCAATAGGGGAACCGATGTTGTGACGTAATTTCCCCTCATTTTGGCATTTCACGAAAGTAAAGAAACAAAAAACTGTACGTTCGTGCGAATTCTTGATCCCGAAGGATCCCAAACTTGCGTAAAGAAACAAAGCTATTAAGTTCCCGTTCAACTACTTCGAAGAATTCTTCTTTTTCATCGTCCGGGAACTCTTCTGTAGGTGCGTGAACGTTTATGAGGCTGATGTTCTTAAATTTGCCTCGCACACGAAGGGTAGATAGCCTTTCGTTTATTGCTTTAAAGCCGATAATGGTAGGCTTCATCCTTTTGCTGTCCATAAAACCTACCCCGAGCACATGGTGTTTCGTATGACAGCTGTAATATACGTCATAATCAGGTTTTTGCAAAACACCATTCCCTGTCCATCGCATCTCCTGAATGGCGGTAACGTCAGCCTTATATGTTGACAGGGTATCGGCCAGATGTTGTGCAGCTCGAGTTCTGTACAGAGTTCGTACGTTCCATGAGAAAATTCTTAAATCATTTTGCCTTTTTCGTTGCCGTGGTCGTCGTCGTTTTTTCCAGTATCCGAGGCATGTTGCTCGTTCCGTAATGTTTGTTTTTTACGGGTGAGGTTATTAGCCTCACGCCAACCTTACTTGAAAGGGACTAGCCCGATCATGTTAGCCTATCCTCTCTCATAGGATAGTTACCAGTGGCCACCGCTAGGAGGTTATGATCGCACTTCCTTCAGTCCGGAATAGTTACGGCACGTGCATGTTATGCTACATGTTATTCCCCTGTTCCGCTGATGACTGACCAGTGGGAGACTTTCTTCTGGAAAATTTACGCGCCACCCAAAAAATTAAAATTTGTTAAACAAATGGCAATTTAGAAAATTTTCGAATTCCTAATATCAGTATGGACATCTGAAAACTGCAGCTAAATACACTTTTTTAAGTTCCTAGTGTAATATTACACTGAAAATTATTATAGAAAATATAAAATAATATAGAAAATCGCATTTGATTTTTTTCAAATAAAACTGCATGGTGTAGGAAAACATAGAACGACGAAAAATATGGCGAGCATAAAAGCTTTTTGCCAGATTTTATTCAAAGTACTTGTAAATGCGTAAAAACTATCCTGCAGCGTTCTTGTAACTAAATGAATTTTATAATTTCGATTCGCTTTTTTCTTACGACATTGCAATTGCAACATATTAATAATCTCACTGCATCGTTTTGGACATTTAATTGTTGTGACCTTATAGTAAGTTGATAAAAACATATAGCAACTTAGTCACATTAATGTTGCTAACTTGTTACTTATGACAGTTACAATACAATAACGTTTTTAACAATGTTAATTTAACTTAAATATGTTTTCTTTTTTTGCAAGTTTTATGGAACATCCTTACAACAACTGCAACTGTAGTGTAACTGAACCGGATGATTTGTTGCAAAAAGCTAATTCGAAACAATAATTTAAAGTATATGTGACTAAATTTGTTTAAAAAAACTGGATTACTATCCAAGTGTAACTTATTTTTGTTACAAATTGAAATCTGTGCTAGCTGGGAATGCTGGGCAGGATTTTCAATGGCAAAAGAAGCTTACACTGATAAAAAAATTGTCTTGATTCCAGCAATTCGATAGTCTTCGTTTCGTTGGCTTGAGTAGAAAAATTTTTCAGTCTTAAGCCTAGTATGGAGTTCGAACGGAATTCCGTTCCCCATATAAAATACACGTAAAAAGATGCACGGAATTCCGTTCACCAAATTTTTCCGTGCCCTTTTTGTTTTATGAGTACGCAGTTCGAACGGAAAACTATGGGTAATATTTAGCTTGTGCAATTTTCTAACAGGTGGGTTGCAGGGAATTGGAGACTTTTTTCCGTTCACATTGGAACGGAATAAATGTTAGACAGATAAATGTGTTAGGTAATTTTGACAGGACGAATAAAAAACACCTCTTGCCGTCAGTTCGTGGTTTTATATGTGATTTTTAACAGTCAGCTGTTCGCTTTTTCTCAACTGTTAGCTTTTCTCCACGGTATTCTACACGCAATTTTTCCGTATAGAAATATTTACCAAAAATGCTGAACGGAATTCCGTGCGAACTCCATACTAGGCTTTAAGCCTAGTATGGAATTGGTAATATTTAGCTTGTGCAATTCTCTAACAGGTGGCTTGTAGGGAATTGGAGACTTTTTTCCGTTCATGTTGGAACGGAATAAATGTTAGACAATTGTTCCGTGTTGTGTGTTAGGTAATTTTGACAGGACGACTGAAAAACAGCTACTGCCGTCAGTTCGTGGATTTATATGTGGATTTTTAACAGTCAGCTGTTCGCTTTTTCTCAACTGTTAGCTTTTCTCCACGGTATTCTACACGCAATTTTTCCGTGTAGAAATATTTACCAAAAATGCTGAACGGAATTCCGTGCGAACTCTATATTACGCTTTAACATGAGAATCGTGTGTCAGAGTAAGGCACTGGAAATTCTTGAGCCAAGCAAAAGTATTTCTTCGCTCAATAATTATATTTTTCGTCTAAGATATTTCTTTCTCGAACTAAGATTGTTTAATTTTTTACTCAAGGAACTAAATTTTTAATTCATCGGACTTTTTTCGTTTACCGGACTTTCACGCTCTAAAATTGTATCACAACTATTAAGACCTATTTTAGAACTTCAATTTTTTTCAATTATAATATCATCGGTTTCGTAATTTTTTTTTAACTTCAAGTCAATTTTTGTCTTCATCCAAGACAATAAAACCAAAACTATGAGTATTGCTTATCCCGAGACAATTTTGTTTTCGTTATATCCAAAACCTGAGTTGCTTGGTTCAAGAAAAAGTGATTTAAGCCAAGAAAGTTTTTTTTTCACTGTAGGATAACCAATAGATGGATAGATGACGTGCTAAAAGATATATGGAGACTTCGTGTAACAAACTGGAAAGAACTAGCAAGACGTACATATGTATATACTACATATTTCAAATCCAACGGTTAATACGAAATTCGGATACCGCGAAAACCTTGCCCTGTCCCACCCATTTGGTATTAACCGATTTGCACTGTATCTTATATAAGAATTCAAAATAGTTGCTATGATTACTAAGCTGTTAAAATCTAGCCTCTAGTGCATTTAGTGCTTGATCGATTGTGAAATAAAAAAAAATCTATTTTATATTTTTCTTCTCTTCGATCGGTTCATCTCGGACTTCGTATGAGAAATTCCTTTTTCTTCTTCTTACGCGGTGTCGTCTTATTGTTGATTCAAAATTAGCCTCCAGGTGATTTTTCGGTAACAAGTTCCTTTGCATCAATAACAGTTTCATCGAAGGACGATTGTGATCGAAGATTCTTGAAAAATATTTTTCAGTTTTTTAAAAGATCAATTGCAGAGGTTAGATCGAAATCTTTTGTTTGCATCAATTTGCTTATTGTATTAATGCAATTTTAACAGACTAAGACTAGCCGGTCACGTAGTCAGGATGGAGGACAATCCCTTCCTAAAACGGCTTATGATATCATAAATTTCGGGAAATATACCACTAGGCAGACCCAGGAGGAGATGGATAGACTCTGTCACGGCTGATGCAGAGGCAATGCTCAACATCCGGAACTGGAGACATGCTGCAAGGGACCGTCAAAAGTGGAGAAATGCCGTAGAGGAGGCCAAGGCTCGATTTGGGCTGTAGCGCCATTGGATGGATTAATGCAATTTAGAATTTTATACCAAATAACTAACCAACACAAAAACTGAAACTGTTTAATACAATTTAATAACCCGGGGCCTCGTCCAAAATCCTCGTAAGTACAGGCCTGGAAGCAGCCAGGCCAACTAATACTAACATAACTGAAAACAGGCCAAAAATATTCTGACAGATGTGGAATTAACATGGCCGAAGCCATACGAGCAATTTTTTAAGTTTGTTTTTGCACTAAAAAGTGGTAAAATATTGTATATTATCACTTTTCGGTGCACATGGATTATCAGTGATTAGTGCTTTAGTGATTTAATAAAAAAAATGAAAATGAAGTGAGTGCTTAAGTGTATTTTAAGAGTGTTAATTGATTAGGTGTCCATTTTTGTTTACATTCGCGGTGGTTTTTTCGTGTTAATTTAGGGAAAAAATGTTGAATTTGTGTAGTAATATAATAAAAAGTGATTTTTAAGTGATTAAAGATTATTATAGAATAGTTATTAAAAACATAAGTGCAGAAAAATGTGAAGGAAAAGTGAAAAAGTTATTGTTATTCATGTTGTGTGGTAGTACTTGCACTTATGTTTTTAATAACTCTTCTATAATAATTTTTAACTACTTTAAATTCACTTTTAATTCCATTACTACACAAATTCAACACTTTTTCCCTAAATTAACACGAAAAAACCGCCACGATTGTAAACAAAAATGGTCACCTAATCAATTAACACTCTTAAAATACACTTTAACCACTAATTTTTTTTTAATTTATGGACTCAGATCACTAAATAACTTATCTCTGATAATCCGTGTGCACTAAAAAGTGATAAAATACAATATTTTACCACTTTTTATTCCAAAACCAAAGTTAAAAAATTGCTTCGTACGGCTTCGGCCATGTTAATTCCACAACTGTCAGACGATTTTGGCCTCGCACAGACACAACCAAAAAGTCTGCTTCCAGGCCTGTACTTACGAGGGTCTTGCCTCGTCTCTTATTAAATTATCAATTTCTTGGTTTTCGTATATGCTTAGCAAGGCGTCGTATACATCTCCCAAAAGGAATCTCAAAGGCTTTAAGGCCTCTAGCCTGCTCTCCCATTTGGTGCCACTCAATGGTAAATATAACTCTGAAATATCCGTATACCCCACGCCACTCTATATGCATGTTCAAACAAGTTCAAACAGCGCCCTTTATAAATGATACAAATGTTTCTTTTTCGAAATTATAAATGTAAATTTTTAGAAAATGAAGAAATTAATATGTGAAATTTTCTATTACATCAATATTTTTTCACACTTACAGTCAAAATGCCGCCCTCAAATTTTGGCGCCCCGGGCAAATGCCCCCCCCCCCCCGGCGCGGCCCTGGTCGAATTACTGTTTTGCAAAATTTCGTTTTTCTGCTCACAAATCTTGAGTACAGTATTTGTTTTTGGGTATAAAAGCTCTATTAGACAGTAGTATTCGTCTAGTTATCTCCTAGTTCCGATAAGATCTTGTGCAGCCCCTCTCTAGTTATAGAGTCATATGCCTGTTGAAATTGGACAAATATCTGGTATATGTATATCTACATTCCTTTCCCAGGTTTTTCTCCAGAATTTGCAATAAGGTCAACAGCTAATTCGATGTTGACCTGTTTGTCCTAAAGCCAGGTACATATTCTGTTATAACCCAGTTGGGAAAAGAAGAACCCATTCCAGAAGAATTGATTCAGAATGCATTCCGAAGGAACCAATTGATTCTTTTTCTGATTCTGGAGAATGCAGAAGGGAATCGAATGTATTCCCAGTTAGTTGCTAAGCGTAAAAAAATTTCCGATTAATTCTAAGGAATGAATTCCGAACCGATTCTAGGGAGTGCAGAGAGGAATGAATTGGTTTCGTGCTATGACATCGCAATGCAAAAAGAATCGGTTCTCTACATGTCTTTGAATCTGAAGTGGAATCACTTCCAATGTACTGGAATCAATTCTGAATGCATTCTGTTCCCAACTGGGAAGGCTTTCCGATATATGCAGGTTCTAGTTTTTGTTTTACAAGAATTGTGAAGGTTTTGAAACTAGTGCTGAGGAGTGAGATGCTTTTGTAGTTTTTACAGGTTAATTTATCTCCTTTCTTGTACAATGGTCGCTTTCTCCCAGTCATCTGGTATAACTTCTTCCTCCCAGATCTTCTTAAGAATTGCGGTCTTCCTTCTCCGATGTGATGCGATCGACGGCAGGCGATTTGGTTTCATTTTTCCCTTTTAACAGTCTCGTCTGCTGCCATCTTTATGTTACTTTTAATTTTTTCCCATTTGTCTTTGATGTTGGGCTGTTTTTCTTCTAATTATCTCAATTTTTGTACAATAGCATTCTGGTAGAGGTCTTTTCTTTCTTCAAGCTTTAGCTTATCTATGTCATATTTTGGTTGTCTTTGTCGTATTTGCGTTTTAGTCGATAGCCGTGTTCTAAATTTTACCTTGACTAGATGATAGTGCTACGAGCTACAGCACGCTCCCCATCTTTTGAATATTTTGTTTTGGAGCATTGTTGAACTCTCTACCATTGAGTTCGAGCTAGCAAAATCGACCAATCTACAACCATTGTTATTGATAGGGTTGTTTAGGCTATGCTTTCCTATGACTCCTAGGAACCCCACTTTTGTCCTTTTTTGACGTTCATAACCCCAAGCACCATTTTAATATCGTTTGAAGGTATCAACCTGATGGAGTTACTTTTGGTAGAATGCCACTTTCTTCTCATCGGTCTTGTTTTAATGCTCAGAATCAGTAATTTTGTTTTTTTCACAGTAAATGCTACTCCAAACCCTCTTCCTCCGTTCGGTAATCCACTGAAGAATACCGTGTGGGTTCTAAAATCTACTTAGCGAGTCCTTTTTGTTTCCTGCTCTGATCGCTATGTCGTATATTTTTAATGGTGATAAAAGCGAGCGGAGAGCTCCCGTCGTGTTGATCGTTCTGATGTTGCAAGTTCTTAAATCAAATTCCACATACGGTTGCATGGGTCGCGGTCGATGAGTCAGTCGGTTCTGGCCGAGGCATACCGGCGGTAGGTTGTCAGCCTTCCGGCCAACCCCCAACCTGCAAGACTAGTCTGGTTTCGTCCGTCTGTTAGGCGCCCATTACACGATAGGTTTCGCTGTCAGTTTTGCCACAGTTTTGCCTATGACTGACGGAAAACCTAACGTCTAAGGTGATGACTGACGTAATCCTCCGCATATTTTGATTTCCATTAATCATGACTGATGGAATTGATTGCCGCTTTCATGAACGTGTAATGGGCGCCTTACTCTTATATAGACAAGAGTATCCACTATCCAGCTCTTAGATCGTTTTAGCAGATGGCTTTTCTCAGGGCTTATCTGTTTCGTGTACCGACATCACTAAAAGTCCCTGAGGCTATTGCTACCATTTTAGACCCTCTTATTAGATATCACTTGGAGGTTATTGATCGCTTTTCGGCCGGTGATATTTGTCGATTTCGCGTCATATAAATTTGGTATATACATATTTAATACTCCTGCATTTTCATATGTTTTTAATTAAAGTTAATCTTTATTTAACACGCTAAAAATCTTTAGTCAAAAGATTACGCCAATAACAAGTAAATGCCTTCTCATTTGACAAATGCAATGCCGAAATATTCAGAAATTCTCCCTCAATTACAATTGATTAACTTAATTGCAATCAATGGGCATGGATGATTGAAGTCCACTTCCCCTTATACCAAACAATCCAAGGGGTGTCTGCAAAACAATTATTGTCGCCCGAGTGACGAAACAAGCCCAAAACTATGCCAATAAATTCGTGGGAAATAGTACAGCTTATTCGTGATTGCGTTAAATTCAACAAATTACCCCCTTGTAATCATGCACGACGCGCAGAAGTAAACGCATCGCTAAAATTGTTTTATTTCGAAATCGAAAAAAAATATATCAGGAAACATGCAAGGAAACACGATAGACAGAGCGCAGCGAAAAAGTGCATTACTGACACTGCCAGAGCAAAATAAGCAAAAAAGGGATGCTTTGGAAATGAAAATTTCCTTGAAAATTACTTAAAATCAGCTGAGCGTAAGGAATTTGAATTTAACGTTCGGTCGGACCCATTCAATAAGTGCCGGTATTGACGCTTTATTTTTTTTGCATTTTGTATTTTTGTGCCATAGAAAATTGGCTGCACTCGAAGGATTTTCCCACATTAGTATCGAGGAACGTTCGTTAAGTGCAAATTTCATGCTTGACTTATGACCCTTAACAAAACATGATTTTCGCCTGTTAAGTAGGTGTCGGCTATTTTCAAGTAAAACTCTTTCTTTTCTCATTGAGTTGTTTGTGTTTCAAAATTTAATTTGTTTTCTATTGTTGTCACAGATTTTGAGCGGTTAACTATGAATCAGGTATAAACTGGCATTTTGTGAAGTTTATGAATCGTTAACTATTTTACAACACGCTTTTATTTTTGACGCTTAAAACCACAAAAGAAATTTGCAGATGAATATGTGTGGTTTTCCCTTTTCTATTATATGTGCGAATTATCTCAATTTGCATTTATAAGTTGTTGGTTTATATATTCTTCTCTAACTGATGACTGCATTTGCATTGCTAACGAAGGGAGATGGATCACGTGTTTTCAGTCCTTGCCTGTAAATTATTGTAGATCAGGTTTAGGGTAAGAGGATACTTTTATTCAACTTGAGTGGATATGAATGCTTTACTGGTAAGATAATACCACCTAATGAATTTTGATACTTTTTAAGTTCTTCTAATTTACAGACGTTTTGTATTGTAGAACTGATCCTTGAATTCTAACGGATACAAATTTAACAGGAAATGTGATAAGAGTTTTAAAACAGAAATTCCTTTTTGAAAATATACAATAATTACTAGAATTCTGAATATGATGAAGATGAGAGCCGCAGCCCTTCTCTCGTCTGTGTGTTGGCTTTTTTTGAAAATAAAAATGGCGTCGAATGAATGCTCTAAGACAAAATGATTATTTTAAAACATAAGTTTTATTAAGCAGAGACAATGTTTATCATTTTAATTATTTTTACATCAAAAGTAAAAGTATAATGATGATAAATGTACAAGGATTTTTTTGTACGCCTCTATCTTTAATTTTATAAACATCAGTGAGAATTTTATAAATTAGAACTTCCGATCAAATTTTCTATGAGAAAAAAAAATTAAAAACTAATGGCTTCGTAGAATCTCTTCACGATGACAAAGCAATATAGTAAACCGTAACGGTATATGTAGATCCATGGCAGCCGTCTCAAGAGCGCGGATCACCATTTTCTTCACAATCCCCTCGACACGGGTATCAAATAAAAGGGTACGATAAGTAGAATGCAATAAGCTATGTAGTGTAGCTAAGTAGAATGCAATAAGCTATGTGACGTCATGAGTTGATTTATACCATTTGCTTGAACATCTAGTCATTTTATGTTTTCTTTCTTTGGCTAACTTTGGCAACTCTTTTTTATTTCCACGGATTGTTCCAAAAATTGTAGTTTTTTTACAAGAAGCTTCTTGGCTAATGGCACACTCGTGAAAAAATTATCTGTTACGTTCCTTCCGCATCCTGTGAATGGTTCCATCAGATTTAAAACAACGAACTCCCCAAGTGGAATTGAACATTCTCTTCTTTCATCCTTTTCCAAATAGGGAAAGCCATTTATTATTATATGTACTTGCTATTGACGTCACACGTCTACCAGAACTTTATTAGAAATTTGTCTGGTTTGTTCGGCATATACTGTGTAAATCTACATAGTATTCAACGGAAACAACTGCTCATCAACAGTAATGTATGCACCGAGTATATAACAATTTTGTGAATTCTCAATAAATCGATTCCATATTTTAGATATCATAGCAAATTTATTGGTTTGTTTTTGAAAAAAGCGGCTCCCCATTTTTTATTCCACAAATATGAGACATTCAAATATTTTGACTCATATGCGCCGCGGGAATATAGCAAAGCAATAAATGCATCTAGTTTTGTAGCATCTATCTCCCACTTAGTCCCCAGCACCCTAAATGCTTCTTCTTCCGTACATTTTAAAATATGATGCATTATATCCTGTTCAATGACAAGAGAAAATGCCGTCTATGTTTGTCCTTTCATTATATGTCGTTTAGCATATCCTGTTGGGCCTGACAGACCTCTAAAAATATTATGCACTGATATCCTGCCAGCTTTGGGACTATTTCGTCTATTTCTTTCCACACTGTTCCATCAACCATAGTTTCGGGCGTTGATCCTCTATATCTGTCTCACCTTCGGATGTCAATAAAACTCTCTTCCTTTTCTGCCCTGGACGCTTATTTATAATATTCTCTTTTCAACTATCACTCTCTGAATCTTATTCACTTGTTGTAAGAGGTCTTTATCTGTTTCCATGTTTTTTTCAGTTCCACAAATTTTCTTGTTCATCACATAAGGCAAAACCTAAATGAAAAGAAACGCACAAGTGAAATAGACTTACTTCCACGAAAGTTGAACTAACTTCCACTCCACTTCCATTTTGGCCACTCTCATACATTCATATGCAATTGCACCGAACTTCACTTAACTTCACTTCCATAACCTTCTATATTTACAAGCCATGAACAAGAATAGATATTGAGAGAATCGGACTACCAAATTCTCCAAATTACACTAACAACATAACGTGACTTCAGCGAGTTGTGGTCCGATTGAGCGGAAATTCGCTCTCAATATTTTTCTTGTTCATGGCTTGTAAATATAGAAGGTTTTGTCACTTCCCATTTAGGTCTGGCCAATACTGAACACTCTACGTCCATGTTCGTTTTCTTTTTAGGTACTCTGTAATTTCGAAACGCTTTTACATTTTTAGGGTATCTAAATATCCACTGCAGAATATTACACTATGTCATCATCATCAGGAGCTCCACAGCCTATTGTTAGCTTTGGCTTCCTCCAGTACACTGGAAACCCCAGAATATTTTTTCCGCTGGAATTTAGCACACTACAACTTCACAAGCGTGTAAATTCGGCTAATCGTGTTAAAATATTGCATTTTAGGAATAAACCGTGTTAAAATAATGCGGATAAAAAGACATACGTGTAAAAATCACACACGTGCAGCGTATAATATTTTTTACACGCTAAAGAATTGTAAGCTTTTATCGCTTTACGTCTTATATGGGGTTCACACTGGCCCCCAAAACATGTTTTAGAAAGCTATTCAAAGTTCGGTGCAAAACAGGGTAACACATGTGTTTTACCCATATATTTTATAAGGAACGAGCTTTTTTAAACAAGTAGGTTTTGACGTGTTTTAAAATAAAACACGCATAAAACACTTGCTGACAATGTTGCATACTCGCTCAGCTGTAGTCAGCACGTCATTTTTAAATTTTTTATTGTTGAAGTTTTAATATTTAAAGTGATTTATATTGTTTACAAGTTTTTCATCGAAAAATAGATGGAAATAAAATTTTTAATATAAATTCGATTTCTATTTCACGGTAAAAAATACTTCCGAATATTCGAAGCTATCAAAACTGACACTTGAAAACATTTTAAAACACTTCGAGTCAGTGTGAACACTTTTGAGCTTTTCAAAACGACTGGTTCATAAAACATGTTTTGGGCGGCAGTGTGAACCCTCTATTAAACGTATAAAAATCAAACATTTTGTGTCATTTCATACACTTCACTAAATTAAGACACATGAGAGGATGACTTAAGGGAAAGTAGGATGACTTAAGCAAGGGACATTATTGAAATACTCTACTCAATGACCAGAGAGCTCAACGATCTCTCTTTACAGCGAGTCGGTAACAGAAGGGCGTCGAGACAAGTCATTGCAGTTTACATCAAAAATTGTAAGATTACTGTGACGATTTTTCTAGGTTTACTCCCCACAAAACGAGGCTAGAAATGCTTCTCTAAAAAGCTCCAGAGTAATACATATTTGGTGTGTTAAAACACACGCATTAAGTGGTTGTAATTACACACTTTTCACGTGTTAAATATTAACACATTTTAAACGTATAAAAAGTGACTACACGATTTTACACGCGAAATGCGTTTTAAAATCACACACTTGGGTTTGCAGTGTAATCGCCTCCATAATTCTTGATCCCTGCACTGCAAACCCAAGTATGAGATTTTAAAACGCATTTCGCGTGTAAGATCATGTAGTCACTTTTTACGCGTTTAAAATGTGTTAATTTTAATACGCGAAAAGTGTGTAAATTTAACACACTTAATGCGTGTGTTTAAAACAAACCAAATATGTATTGCTTGGAAGCTTTTGGGTGAAGCTTTTTTAGCCTCGTTTTGCGGGGAGTGAAGTTTGAAAAATCGCCACCGTAAGCTTAAAATTCTTGATGTAAACTGCAACGACTTGCCTCGATGCCCTTTTGTTACCGACCGACTGTAAAGAGAGGTCATGAAGCTGTCTGGTCATTGATCATTTAAATAAAGAATTACAACTGTCGAACTTTCCTTTAAGTTATCCTCTCCTGCGTGTTAATATAGTGAAGCGGGTGAAATGACACATAATGTGTGATTTTCACAGGTTTAAGACGTAAAACTATAAAACGTTACAATTTCTTTAGGGTGTAAAACATTTTATACGCTGAACGTGTGTGATTTTTACACCTATGTCTTTTTATCCGTATTATTTTAACACGGTTTATTTCTAAAACGCTTTATTTTAACACGATTAGCCGAATTTACATGCTTATGAAGTGTGTAGTGTGTTAAATTCACACGGAAAAAATATTCTGGGGTTTGCAGTGTGGCCCGTATTTTCCAGTTTCTTATTCCTAACTGTCTTAAGTCTCCCTCGACTATTATCTTTGTGGTGTTCGTACAAACTAAACTTTCCGATTGTCGGCTGGAACGCTGCTTCCCGTTCTATTTTTGCATTGGAATCTCCAATGACTATCTTTATGTCATGAAGGGGGCACTTTCTATATACTCTCTAAGGAGTCATAAAACATTTCCTTTTTTTCTTCCGGTCTCTTTTCTGTTGGAGCGTGTACATTTATAACTGAATAATTGAAGAATTTGCCCCTTAAACGAATTTTACACATTCTTTCATCAATGGCTTCAAACCCTATGACGGGGTGTTTTACTTCCTCCCGAACAATGAATGCTGTACCCAGGACCTCTCAGAGGGGGCGGCATAAGGGGCAGTTGCCACGGGCCTCATAATTTAAGGGGCCTCACTTTCCAAGATTCCAAAGTAACAAAATCAAATAGAGCGCGCTAGGTGAAAGATCATTTAGTGCACTGAAAAGGATAAAAAATTTCCTACGATCAACAATGAGTCGAGATCGACTTAATGGATTGGCGACGCTAAACATAAATTTTCAAATAGCGCGTACTCTAGATTATTCTCAAATTATAACCGAATTTGCTGATGCTAAAGCGCGAAAAGCATTTGTTATGTAAATTTACTTATTGAATAAATATTTAATACCATAACAAAAACTATAATTTTTTCTTCCTATAAGTTTTTACTTTTCAACGGATGTGGGAGGGCCCTCCAAATATCGGATGCCCGGGCTTCGCATTTTCTCTGAGAGGCTCTGGCTGTACCTAGTTCGTGGCCGCTTTCTGTTATGTGTTCTTTTTTCAAGAATTCTTTGTCCGGTCCATCTCATCTCCTGAATGGCCGCTTTGTATTTCATCAATTCGTCTAATAAAATCTTTAGCTTACCGGGTTGGTATAGTGAGTGCTCTTACATTCCACGACAATAAGTTTAAATCGTTGGCCTTTGTACGTTTTCCAGGTCGTCCCCGTGAAATTTGTCCATTCCGAGGCTGTGCCGTAGAGAATACTAGGCGAGAATATAGCCTCTCATACTCGCTACTACCGTCGTTAATTGCTTACCCGGGGGTACCTCGTGGAGGTGACTTTTCGATTTTACCCCCATTACACTATGTAGGTAGGGAATAACAAATCTACATCCAAATCTTGATACTTTACTTTATCTCTTTCAAATAAGCAATCTTAACAAAATTGCATAAAAACACTTTAGAACTGCTTTACTTGAGATTGTACTCAATAAGGCTCTATCAGATTCAACTTTTTGAGCAGCGGCAGAAGCAGAATCAGAAGCAGAATTCTGCCTGCTGAATCAGATTCAAGAAAGCAGCAGCAGCGGCAGAATTTTTATTTAATAACTAATGTTAAATTGAATTGTTCATATTTTTAATCACACAACAATAAATTCTTTGTAAAAAATCACACAACATTAAATTCGCAATTTTCCACGTCGATTTGTCGTTTAAAAAACACTTTCAAGTGAAAGATGTATGAAATGTCAAAAAATTCTGCTTTGCAAAGCAGCAAAATTAGGATTTGAGATGAAAAAGCAGCGGCAGAATTCTCTTCTCCTTTGCTTGTCACTTGACCAGCGTAAGCCAATAGAAACAATTCTCTGCCGACGGTTCTGCTTTCTGCTTTGAATCTGATAGAGCCTGTTGTTGTTTACTCTTTTCAATTGCAACCGATTCTGAGATAACCGTTAGCTTGTACAGATTAAATAAATTTAAAATAGTACATAATATATTTTCTCCACCACCGGTCAAATTGACCGACTGCGGTAGGTAGGACACATAATAAATTTTACCTGGCAAAGAGAAATAAAAACTAAAAATAAAGAGTGATGAACATATTATATGCATATTTTAAGAAAAGTCATACAGTTTGATAACGGTATTATAACGTTCAAAAATGTGTAAATTTTGCTAAAGTTTGAAAACGGTCAATTTGACCGTTACTGGTAGGTTTAGTGTTAAAGACCGTCTGCGCAACTCCAATAAAACTATATTGTTGAAATTGAAAGAAATTATTAATTTTAAGGAAGATTAAATCCAAAAATGCAATAAAATATATATGTACGTAAAAATGTGAATTCGCTTGTTATTTTTTAAAACCAATTAATTATGTTATAAGTAATTACAGAGAAAAGTCTTTTCAATAACAAAAAATCTATTTTTATTTTCACCACTCTCACACTCAATCAACAAGTTGCTAATTGTCAGAAATACTCAGCAGCACTCCTTGCCATTTATGATCACATTTAGCGTGATCCAACCTGGCGCAGTGCTAATCTAGCAACACGATCGAAAATAGATTTAAGTGGGATTGCAATTAATAATCATTCGGTGCAGTAATCCCTGAAATTTTATCCAACTGGGACTAGGGCAGAGAGAAATCACAAAGACAGAATCCATAAAGGATGAAACATTGACTTGAGTGCGATCCAAAGATGCGATACGGCCGCTATCAAAGGAATCGCACATGTTTTTAGCTACTCTACATAAAATTCTAGTGTATATATCGTCAGATAAAATATGTTGAACATGAGCACTGCGTCCATGCCTATATCTAACAAATGGACGAAGAATGAATTCTAAAAATAATACCAGCGGTTGATTTAGATCTTTGATGAAGCTCAACGATGTAATTATTACCATATGTGGAAATTGTTTGATTATTATTAAAACCTTTTTTATTAAGAGCCAATTAAGCTTAAAGATACAGTACAATCTTCTTCTTCTTCTGCTCCTTTAACACCTATGTCCCTACATAGTGCGGAAACAGTTGCCTCTGTTTTGTCCAACAGCTCTCAGCTCCGCCCAGGATCTCCCAGTTGTAGTGAACTCTTCTAATAAGGTTCTTTCCTACCTTGTTTTAAGTCTTCCTTCCAACTCGATGGGACCACTGACCAGAGCCGGATTAAGGATGTGGAAGCCCCTAGGCGGAACCTGTGGTCCCAAAAAAAATTGAAACCATTAACCTTGGCAGTAGAAAGAGTATAATATTTTAATGGTTTCAAATTCAATTTCTATACATTCGCTAGTACCTTCTCCAGTAGTAAGACATTGGGCTTGCGTAATAAAAAGAACTGTGGTATAAACCTGGAGGGAGACGTCACCTACAGGAAGTTCGGAAACCTGCATCTGGGCACTGCCAGGGTCATCCTGACTTGTCACACTCAAAAAACTGCTACATTGACCTAGGGCATCACACCAGGCGAGAAAATATGAGTTTTGGACAATTGGATCCCCCTTCGACCGAGCAGGTTATGTTTAGGTATGGCTGTATTTTTATTAACTCCTGCCAATTCCCCTTTGACCGAGATCATTCTGATCAGATAAACAAGCTAGGGATATTTAAAGAGCATTCTGTCGGATGGAACACTTTAAGCAAGCCCGTTGGTTTTCTGTCTTGAAAGTAAAGCAGGAAAAATGAAATAAGGTGAACAACAAATGATGATCTGAAACTCTAAACTTATTAATTTTTGCTTGGCCGTTGGTCACGATTACGAAAATATGATTGAAAATTGAAGAATTCTGCTACCAGGGCAAAGTATCTTTATGTTAGAGTACTTTGGCAATGGAACTAGTACACGAGTTTTCAAAAGCCATTCTTTGGATACGCACTCTACTCGTACGGCAATGGGAAGGAAACTATGAATATAAAAAAAGCTCGTGCATCTGTAATCTGGCAGTCATCAACTACATTGGGCCTTTCCACAATAGTATTCTTGCTGTAGTATTCAAAACAGGATTTTAGGAAAGCGGTAAGAATCAAAGAGAATTCTCTACAAAAAGTGATGAATTCTCCTTGATTCTCTTACCCCTTTTCTAAAAACCCGGTTTGAATACTGCAGCAAGAATACTAGTGTAGAAGGGCCCATTCTATATCCTTTGAGGTTATTCCAAACCACTGTATAAACAGAACTCTCACTTAACTTTTGTAACAACCGTGTGTCAAATAATAGAAAACTTGAAGAAGTCTAATTCTGATTGAATTGTTGAAATTTCACACAGCTATTCAGCACAACAGAACAAGAGATTTTGCTTCTTATTTGTTTAGACAAGCGAGACTCGCACCACCTATACTCCGGGCGAGCTGAACTACTTCTCGTCGTCGTTGCTCTATAGAAGATATCTAATGAAGGTTAGAACACAAATTCGCGCGACATGTACTTATTGCATCCTCACAACGAGCTTTCTTTCCAACCTTTGATACGGCGCATACACACATAAAGGGAAAAAGAATGTCCAGATGGGCGTTTTGGACATGCGGAGGAGAAGTACAACACAATGCGGATAACTACACTAGTATTCCTTCAGCAGCAGCCGAACCGGTTTTACAACTTAATCTAGGTCTACACTGATCTTTTTTCATCGCGAGTAACTTCCCTCTTTCTCTTTCTATACCTCTCTTCTATAAAACCGGTTCGGTAACAGTTGAAATAGTAGTGTAGATACCCTCAATGTGATGATGATAAAATTATGTATGGCAGAAATACAGGAAGGGCTCATATACGCCTTTCCCCCTCGATTCTTACGAAAACTCTTTGTGAATTTACAGTCAGGTCGTCAAATGACGAAAAGTTCGTTGTTTAACATTATTCATTATTCTACGATCGGATCGTACCGTACACTATGTGAAAACGAAACGATGCCTCTTTTATAAATTCGCATCCCCTAATTGGCCGAAATCGCAACTTCTTGCCAAGCTTCTTGCATAGTTTGTAATAGCTCGAGTTGTAAATATATTTGGAAGTAAGAATTTTTATCATCATTTTCAATAGAAAAATAATCTATGCGCCTCCGCCTGCGCCTCCACCTCCACGGCAAAGTCGGTGTCTTATGTGGTGGACTGTATAAAAGACTTTTGTGTGTGGTGTTGGCCCCTAGGCCAGCGCCTATGTTGCCTATGCTTAGATCCGGCCCTGCCACTGACATATAGAAATGGACTGCTGATTGACAATTTTCAATGGCACCATTTTTCTCTAGAAGTAGAAAACCTTTTTTATGTAAACAAAACATTTTTCTTCAAATTTAGAAGAAAATAACTAATAAGATGTCTTTTATAATTAAAAGAAATAAATTTCCATCTTATTTTTTATTTAGTAGCAGTAGCGTTCAAAAACCTTACTAAGGTTAACCACGAGGGTTTTTGAACGTCCAAAGGTTATGCTAGTGGTTATGTTGTAGCATAGACAAATAAAAGGAAAGATATTCCATTTCATACAAGAAAAGTGTGCAAGTTCCTGTTCAGAGAGCTTTCCTATTTCCTCCATTTAAGCTTCCTCCAAGCGAAAGCTGCCCCGCTAAATATTTATTTTCGGTGACACTGTCAAGATATTTGAGTAAATCGTATCTGAAGAGAGTAAATGGAAAGGAAAGCGTTAGCGATGCGTGGGAGCATGGTTCTTGTAGAGCTATTCGCGTTTGCGCTTCTTTTTTTATAGGTTTTCTCATTTATGAAATATCGGCATGTACGATTGTGTATCTTGTATTCTAGGTATAAATTTTATTAAAGGGATTTGTTGGCGGAAATAAATGTAAACAAGAAGGAAGCTATTAAATGTATTGTTTGATTTTTTGTTTAAATGACAAAAATCAATTACATATGTTTAGAAGTTTGAAGATTTTGTTTTTAAAGGTCTGACTTTTCGGTTTCTACTACTTTGCAAAAGTTAGTAAAATCGTGAGTTTTGTGCGAATTTTGATATTGTTTTGATTTATAACAATGATTTCCGCGATGTGTTTATTTTGCAGATTTGGGAAAATATTATTTTGATCAAAGATTCACAAGCAAATTATCTCGTTTTACAAGGATTTCAAGATGTAAAATATCATATCATGAACAAATTTAAAAATATGAAAAGTGGAAATTATTGCTTTATGGGTATTTGTGGCCATTCTCACTTAATAGTGCAGCCAATACAAGAATTCTATCTTAGGCACTAGCAAAAAAAATCCAAATAACTTGAATTTCTTTTATCTTTATTATAATGTTCTACTGACATCCTGGAAAGTTTCCTAGTTGCAGCGGTCACGTTTTCTTTTATTGGGGTAAATTTTAACTTGACGCAATTAATATCGTATTATTCGTAAAACGTGCGGGAAAGTTTCGATGTCCCTCTAATACTGGTACTTTGTTGAAAATATATACTCCTTTCAACACCACCGCAGGGGTTGAGTATTAAGCGCGTTTATTTTAAAGTGGTTTCCCCAGGGAGCCTACTCCACAAAAAAATTTCGGCGTTACATCCCTTACAGGCATTTATTTGGTCTTCGTTGAGTAAATCTGACATAAAATTGTATTTTTTAAAAGCAGTTCCCCAATTTGCTATTCACGCTACTACTCCTAAGAATTTAAGGTAACAACTTTCTGTCGAAATCGAATTGTTCTGTTAATTTTGTCTAAAATCGGCGAAATCGGTAAATTTCTACCGCTCAAAATATAAAAATTTATTAAGTAAATATAAAAAACTTATAGAAAAGTTGAAGAGCGGCAGCAAAGAAAATAGAAGTAAGAAGGTGAACCTAGAAGGAAGGATATGTCGAAATAACTATCTCAGTAGTATAGTCAAAAGACCGCTAACTTCTTTAATTGCCTCCGCTCCATATAACTCAAAAAAGTGCAAATTTACAGGAGAGACTTTTTAAGATTTACGTTATGGAAAAATGCTGAATAATAGAAACTTTATTTATTTTTATTAGTTAGTTATTATGAGTTATTAGTTATTGTGATGCAATTATTAATTAATTATGGCGCTTTTCGATAAATTTCTAAAATTACACAAAAAACTTAGATTTCACCACCTTTTTTTGAGTTGTGCCGTTATTTCAGAAATTTTCATTCAAACATCAAGGCGCTATCTGATAAAAACTTACAGAATTAAAAATACGTCATTTTACAGGATGAAAGTAGACAGATAATGCAGATATTCTATACAATAAAACGAAATTTGAAATGTTTTGAGTTGTGCCAGTATCAGCAAAACAGCGATATGTGACTAAAAATTCAAAAACTTTTTACACTATGATACTTTCTAACAAGAAAAATAAAAAAAGATGGAGTTATGAAGGAAGATCGTTAGCTTTGAATTTCCATTACAAATCTCCTACAACTTACAGGTATTTTAAAGATTATTTAAACATAAATTTACCATCTCTGACCTCTTTGCATCGTTGGCAACTAATTAAAAATATTCAACTTGGTTTTAATAACACGATTACAGAAAACCTTTAGAATATTGTTTCATATTCAGATGTAGAGGCAAACTGTGTTAATATTCGATGAAATTAATATTAAAAGAGAGTTAAAATATGATCAGGTAACAGATGAAATGGTTGATTTTGTAGATACAGGTGATTTTAGAAATAAAGAACCAGCAAAGTATGTGTCTGTTTTTATGGTCCGAGGTTTATTTTCTAATTGGCAATTTATTATTAGTTGTTTTCCACCGATAAACCAATTGATGAAATATTAAACGAGTTTCCCGATAAACATTTCGTTGTGACATCGAAATTTACCCAAGACCCAATTGAAACCCTACTTTCCTTAGTACGATCAAGAGGGGGCTTCAGTAACACCCCATCTTTATATGAATACTCCATTTCCAAAACGGCTTCCTTCCATTTTTAAAAATCAGTAAAGCAATAGCGGCTTCAACCTCTAAACTGGTCAACTTTTTTCAGTTTTACAGCTTGGTGGACATACATTTAGCAAGTTTAGCTATGAAATGGGTAACAGATTCGTTAAAGGAGCCTGTTCAGAGACCAAAACCGCCACTACCTCACTGGTTTTTCAAAATGGAAGAAAGCAGTTTTGGAATTGGAGTATTCATATAATTTCTATAGTATCATTATATCGATCAAAATTTTGTCTATATCTTCCCATAGGAAGAATTGTGACGAAGATAATCAGCAATTTATAGCTATTGACTCATTTAGTGATGGCAAAACAATAAATAATAATGACGATCATTGTATTTTTACTGTAGTGATGTCACTAATGAGGGTCACGAAGTTAGCAATATAATCCAGTCAATTGATTTGTTGGAATATGGGGCAAATGAAGATTCGATTTCTGTCGAAGAAACTTCTTTAAGGTTTTTTGTGGGGTTCATAATTGACCGCTGGTCAAAAAAGGAAAAGTGTTTGTTATGCCACAAGATTATGAGAAACCCAAACGAAACTGTTAAGTATTCAAAACCTTCGGGAAGTTTTATTTATTTTAAAAATTATTCAAAAAGTACCGATTTTTCTGCACTTAAAAATCCTACAGATTATTTTTTTAATATTTGTAAAAATCTTCACTTTTATTCAAAATACGCCTGAAATAAAAGGTTTAAAAAGCAAAATAAGTGAACATTACATGGATACAATATGTAAAAAATCTGATTTTTCCCACTGGTTAGCTAAAATGAATGTTACGATCACCACAAACGAATCTTAAATTATTTGATCCTCATTCTTCTTAGAGAATTTTGTTTGTGGCATTCACTTCAATTTAAAGATAAGAACTCATATAAAAACTATTCCAAGCAAAAAATTATAAAATCCTAAAAGGGAAAGTTGTTACCTCAAATTCTTAGGAGTAGTAGCGTAAATGCCTGTAAGGGATTAGGCTTCCTGGGGAATCCACTTTACAATAAACGCGCTTAATACTCTACCCCTGCGGTGGTGTGGAAAGGAGTATTTATTTTCAACAAAATACTAGTATTAGAGGGACACCGAAACTTTCCCGCACGTATTAGAGGGACACCGAAACTTTCCCGCAACTTTCCCGTACGAATAAAATGGTTGTCGATATTAATTGCGTCAAGTTAAAATTTTCCCCAATAAAATAAAACGTGACCGCTGAAACTAGGAAACTTTCCAGGATGTCAGTAGAACATTATAATAAAGATAAAAGAAATTCAAGTTATTTGGATTTTTTTTGCTAGTGCCTAAGATAGAATTCTTGTATTGGCTGCACTATTAAGTGAGAATGGCCACAAATACCCATAAAGCAATAATTTCCACTTTTCATATTTTTAAATTTGTTCATGATATGATATTTTACATCTTGAAATCCTTGTAAAACGAGATAATATGCTTGTGAATCTTTGATCAAAATAATATTTTCCCAAATCTGCAAAATAAACACATCGCGGAAATCATTGTTATAAATCAAAACAATATCAAAATTCGCACAAAACTCACGGTTTTACTAACTTTTGCAAAGTAGTAGAAACCGAAAAGTCAGACCTGAAAAAACAAAATCTTCAAACTTCTAAACATATGTAATTGATTTTTGTCATTTAAACAAAAAATCAAACAATACATTTAATAGCTTCCTTCTTGTTTACATTTATTTCCACCAACAAATCCCTTTAATAAAATTTATCTAGAATACAAGATACACATTCGTACATGCCGATATTTCATAAATGAGAAAACCTATAAAAAAAGAAGCGCAAACGCGAATAGCTCTACAAGAACCATGCTCCCATGCATCGCTAACGCTTTCGTTTCCATTTACTCTCTTCAGATACGATTTACTCAAATATCTTGACAGTGTCACCGAAAATAAATATTTAGCGGGGCAGCTTTCGCTTGGAGGAAGCTTAAATGGAGGAAATAGGAAAGCTCTCTGAACAGGAACCCGCACACTTTTCTTGTATGAAATGGAATATCTTTCCTTTTATTTGGCTATGGTTGTAGTTAACCACGGAGCTTTTGAAAGACAAAAGTTTACCATAGCTAATCATGGTAAGGTTTTTGAACGCGCTCCGTGTCGTTTTCAGTCAACGTCGAATTGCGTGAACTGGCCCCTGATTTCGTGGTCGATCCTTTCTTGGTTGGCGTGGCGATATCACGGTATACAGAAACAAGGTAATATAAAAGAGAAATGTCATTTGAATGCTGACGTCACTCGGCAAGTCCTCCCCATACAAAATCGAAATTGTTGTTGTTGTTTTCTGTATTAACTTGCCGGGTGACGTCAGCTTTTTCTACGATATTCGTACGATATTCGAGCTGTCAGTCTCTTTTACACTACCTTGTTTCTGTATACCGTGTGGCGATATCACGGTATACAGAAACAAGGTAATATAAAAGAGAAATGTCATTTGAATGCTGACGTCACTCGGCAAGTCCTCCCCATACAAAATCGAAATTGTTGTTGTTGTTTTCTGTATTAACTTGCCGGGTGACGTCAGCTTTTTCTACGATATTCGTACGATATTCGAGCTGTCAGTCTCTTTTACACTACCTTGTTTCTGTATACCGTGTGGCGATATAATCTTTCATTTCTAATTCTGTGTTGCCAGAGGATTTTTAGGAAACGGCGTAAGCATCTCTTGATGAAAATTTAAAGGGGCCTTGTGATTAATTGGGTGACTTTCCATGTTTCGAAACCATACAAACAAAAGAACTGCCTTAACTTTGGAGTTGAACAGTCGCAATTTGGTGTTGGTTGATATCTTCGTCGATATCCATTTGTGAAACAGACAGAAATATGCGCTTCTCGCTTTATTTATTCTGTTGCCATTTTCGATAATAATGCTATCTAGGTAACAGAATTGATCTACCAATTCCACGTCACGGTTATTCAGCGATGTGGGTGCAATGGTGTTTACTTATCCGCATTACTTTAGTTTTTTTTCGGATGTAGCCTTAAGCCTGCTGAACTACTCTCTGTTGCTAAACTGGTTAACATATTTTTTATGATCCTGATGGCTGTAGGCCAGCAAGCAGATATCATCCGCGTAGCCGAGATCCTTATGCTGTAAACATGCTAAGGGCACACAAATTAAAAAGCACACACAAGAATAATCATCGTCGACATCCGAATGCTACACACGCGCACAGGAACATACGAGAATAGCAACACAATCCCATGTCACACCGCCCAGGCAACTTTGTGGGGCGACGGCTACGAAATAGAACTTGGATTGATTGAGTCGCCATTCTCGGCGACCTCGTCGTCGAGTGGTCTGCATATTGTGCTGCACCCTTCATACTCATAGAAAAGCTGTGTGTTCTATTCGTTTTTGCCAGTCGCTGTGGAAACTATTTTCGCCCTTAGCATGTTTACAGCATTAAGGCGGTCTAGCAATCCTTATTATATGCCACCTGTTCTATTATCTAGTCCGCTGGGAAGGATGACTCCTGTTCATGCATCCTCCAGACTACCCTTAACCTATCATATCCTTTTTCTATCTTCGAGCTTAGCTTAGTACTAGACATTGCACCATGACGTAAACGACATGACGGGCTGGTAGAATTAAGGGTGACACCTAAGCTCAGACTCTTTCATAATAAAAAAAATGAGAAAGAATAATGTCGAAAGTTGCTCACCTCACTGTCGGATAATTTTCCATTATGGAGAACTCTGCATTTGGAATTGTTGAATAGACCTTTTATCAATTCTGTTATTAACTTCCCAGCTTATAGGGAAGTTATTGTAATCGGTCCGAAAATCGAATCATAATTTTTAACGTATTTTAATTTTTTCAATAGCATTATGAGGGTGTCTCCTGCACATGACTTACAAACCTAAAAAGAAAACATATTTAAAAATTTCCAACACAATTATTTAAACTATGATTAGAAATAATATACATATGTAGTTTAAATTATGATTAGAAGTATTAGTATATAAGTATCAAAAGAAAGGATTTGAAATGTAAACAAATGACAGGCACAACAACAACAACACTTATTGAGATTTAAAATATTTAAATGAATTCCATGTTATAATAATAAATAAATTAATTAATATATTAAGAACAAGGCAAATATTAGTAGTAGTAGAAGTAGAAAATTTTTTGAATTAATTAAACGAATAAAGGTGAAATATGAAGTTAAAATATGAATTTGACAGTTCTTACCGGCAAATGCATTTAGTCAATTTTTACATATATATAAAAAGGGCGGAAACACTCCAAACCCATGCAAAATAAGTAAATTGTTACATTACATACCTGAAGATAATTAAACCCTTTTTGGACCTAAATCACTTCACTCGCACGAATTTCCCGAGAAAAGGGCCGACGACGCGTTGCGGGAAATAACAAAATGACAACTGGCATCCATGATCTAATGCCATTATCAGCTGGCATTATAAGGCTTTTAAGGGCGACAATGCCAGGTGCGTAATTATCGCGAAAAGGGAGAAATTAAAGAAAATAAAAATTATAATTAACCTAATAAGATTAAAAGAGACAACATAAAAGGAAACAAAAAATAGTGGTTAATCGATAACAAATCTGCAAAATCGATAAGGAAATTCAAATACTATAGCAGTTTCTACGCTATCGACGCCCCGCCACCCTATTTAAGTGCGACATCTGCGACCATTGGCTTCGGATATTTTCTAGGGAGCGCACTTGCATGAGGCAAAAGTAATGCTTTTTTTGTTTTTTTTTTTAATGGTTTTATTTAGCTTCACCTCGTATATTTGTTTGGTTCAAATCTTGCGACAGCTTTTTCGTCTACTTCTACTGAACCGATTCTTATGAAATTTTGCCCACACATTGAGCTCCCGTGACAATGCAATCTGACAATTTTGTACAAAAATCAAGATGGCGGTTCCAAGATGGCGGACGAATTTTGCAATTGTCTTCCGATTCCATTGAAAATCGGTATCACGGGGTTTGAAGGGCCACAAATGACGATTCTGTGGTCAAAATTTAAAAATTCAAAATGGCGGCGCCAATATGGCGGATGAATTTTGCCAATGTGTTCTGAATCCATTGAAAATCGGTATCGGGGGGTTTGTAGGGCCACAAATGACGATTCTGTGGTCAAAATTTGAAAATTCAAAATGGCGGCGCCAATATGGCGGATGAATTTTGCCAATGTGTTCTGAATCCATTGAAAATCTGTATCGGGGGGTTTGTAGGGCCACAAATGACGATTCTGTGGTCAAAATTTGAAAATTCAAAATGGCGGCGCCAATATGGCGGATGAATTTTGCCAATGTGTTCTGAATCCATTGAAAATCGGTATCGGGGGGTTTGTAGGGCCACAAATGACGATTCTGTGGTCAAAATTTGAAAATTCAAAATGGCGGCGCCAATATGGCGGATGAATTTTGCCAATGTGTTCTGAATCCATTGAAAATCGGTATCGGGGGGGTTTTAGGGCCACAAATGACGATTCTGTGGTCAAAATTTGAAAATACAAAATGGCGGATGAATTTTGCAAATGCGTCCTAAATCCATTGAAAATCGGTATTGGGGAGTTTTTAAGGTTAAAAATGACGAATTTGTGGTCAAAATTTTAAAAAAATCAAACTAAAAACTAGAAAATAAAAAAAATAGGTAAAAAAACTTTTAAGTTAAATGGTTTTATTTGAAATCATAAGCTGTACCAAAAACTAGAAAATAATTAGAACACAAACATGGACCTTCTTGAGATTCCGACGTCTGGTAAGAAATCATGCAATAGTAGCCGTGCTGTTTTCTTATGTCGTATGCCAAGGTACCCTTTGTGTCGCTGCGTCAACGGATTAAGTAATATTCTGGGACTTTTAACAGACTAAAATAAAAACATGGGGCGCATAAAAACCTGTATAACCACTGTATAATTAAATAAGAACGACTTGTCTAGAAGAATGTGTTTCCAAGCCCACCAATATATTTCATATGCGCCCCATGTTTTTGTTTTAGTCTTTTAAAAGTCCCAGAATATTACTTAATCCGTTGACGCAGCGACACAAAGGGTACCTTGGCATACGACATAAGAAAACAGCACGGCTACTATTGCATGATTTCTTACCAGACGTCGGAATCTCAAGAAGGTCCATGTTTGTGTTCTAATTATTTTCTAGTTTTTGGTACAGCTTATGATTTCAAATAAAACCATTTAACTTAAAAGTTTTTTTACCTATTTTTTAGTATTTTTTTCCGTTGAAATGCATGGAATGTGCCATGGGCAAAGGCTCTTGTTCATTATATTGGTGATGGAACACTTGGTAGAATATGGGCCAAATGCTGAAAAACGAAGAAAATTGGGATTTTGTTCACAATTTGTATCTATATTCTAAACGGAGTCACTCAACTTTTTGATCTTTATGTCAAATAAAAGAATACACATTTACTTAAAAGAGGAGCCTAATTTTGTTGCTTTACGATAATTAGTCTAGGAGTAATTGAAGTTTAAGTAAATTTTAAAAAAATAAATTTTTTTTTTGTAAACACCCTGAATTTTAGTGGATAGTGGGGATAGCCCCCTTCTCTAGAACAATTTTTTTCTCCAAACACACCCAGGAATCACCCCTGAAAATAGTAGCCACGTAGTCCAACAAAGGATTTATTGAACACCTGATGACCTATACAAGCCGCAAATGAGAATTTGAAATCTTTAAAACGGCGATATCTCATGAATGGCAATTCGTACGGGAAAATGTTATTTCTTTGTAGATAATCGCATAATCTACAAACTTTGTAAACACTATTTTATGATAAGACTTACCGTTTAAGAGATATTAGTCAAAAACGGAATTTTTTTAAAAGGTGGTTTTTTGGGGGTTTCCCTATCCCGGGGAGTGATAAATTTTCAAGAGGTTAAAGTACATTATTCAATGAGCAACTTAAAAAAATTAGAGACCGACCGAAATAGGATTTGCAGGCGAAACCGAAACCGAAGACGAAACTTCGGCCTCGGTCGCAGTTTCGGCCGAAACCGAAACTTATTTAGACATGTTAAAATTTCTATTGATGTTGAAATCTAGTGTACGTTTATATACTTAATTCTTAGTTATTTATTTATCGAATAATAGTATTGGTTATTTTAGTATTCGTAATTAAAAAGTCGTAAAATGTGATTAGATTGACATAACAACGCATATGTTAATGATATAGCATGGCATTATGTGATCAAAATTTCCCCAACTAATTTTTTCTTCCAACATTAACGAAACATATTAAATTCGATTTGGAGCGAACTTGACATAAGTACGCATAGAAAAATTAATTGATTTTATATCAAGGACCTTAATGTTAATGTGGTCAAGTACATGTTTTTTCACAGTTTTCTTAACATTCGTCAAAAAATGACGTCACTCTATGCTATGTTCATGTCAATCTAGTTCCCATCCCACTTATTGTACGCTAAGAAAAGCAGATTTTCTATGTTTTCAGCAGCAGGTTACTCCGGCGATCTGCGTATATTTGCCCAGCGGCACTAAGCAGCACGAACTAACCCGAATTAAGCGCGACAATTCACGAACACTGAGTTTCGGCGCGGACGAAGTTTCGGCTAATTTTTGGCCGAAATCGAAAGTATGGCCGAAACTAGATTTTTTAGCCGAAACTGGCTGAAACCGAATCTTCGGTCGGTCACTAAAAAAAATATTAATGTCAGGATTTTTTTTGAACTAAATAGTTCAAGCCCAGAACAATAATGTGCAAAAATAAGCATGGGGAGATCTTAAGTACCAAAGAACTAGTTTTAACTAGATGGTGTGAACACTTCAAAGAACTGTTAGCTGGAGATGAGGAGCAAACCTTAACAGAAAACATGGAACGCCAGTTCTGCCAAGAAGAACTAGCGGGAGACACGCCTACATTAGAAGACGTACAAGACGCAGTGAAGAAATTAGAAAACAACAAATCTCCGGGCAAAGATAATATCGTAGCAGAGCTATTGAAACAAGGAGGTGAAAACGTAATATTAAGCCTGCATGAAATCGTACACTAATATGGACCCAGAAACGAATACCATCGGAATGGAGCGAGGGCATTGTGTGCCCTATACATAAAAAAGGAGATTAGCTAAACTGCAGTAATTACTCACTTTATCACTTTATTGAACGTAGCATATAAAGTATTGTCAAATCTTAATATATAAAAACTACGTGTCACAATGTTTGTACACGCTAATCTTCGAAACCGCCCAACAGATTTAATTGAAAATTTGGGAATGTGTAGGGTTGGTTCCAGATTGAAAGATAGGATAATCTTGGTCCAGATAAGTGAAGCTGTTGTCGAAATATAGAGAATTTCAATGTTTCACTGATTATATTTAAGTTGGCCGGGCGAAAAAAGATTTAATTTTAATTGTCATGTACATATAAAAAACCGTTAGCTTTAAAAAAGCACTCAGATTTTTACGAATGACAACGTATGAATTAGTGTATTGAGTGTATTGAGTGTACAGTATGTACAATTTGTACAGTGTACTGTGTACTATATACTATGTACTATGGACTGTATACTATAACTACCGGAGCCCGCAAAAACACACCAGTTAAGAAACATATAATTTACATACAAAATAAAAATATTTGTGAACATTGGGAAACCTGTAAAATATTAGCATCCATTGTTCTTTATATACTTCCACCGAAAAATGCGTAACGTGTATATTTCACTGAAGAAAATGCTCTCCAACGAACTTTCCAGCCACCAAAAACTACATTTACCGAATTTTTCGCAGTGTGCCAAAAACCTGATATTTTCAGACAATGGTCAAATATTCAATACATTTCAAGATGCATGTCGCGAGTTGTAATTTCTGGAAGACGACAATCATTGGGATCTAGCACTTACTGATGCAGCATTTGCATCCACGCCGAATAACATTCGTCAACTGTTCGCAATTATATTGACGACATGATACCCAACAGAACCATCGGTTTTGTGGGAAAAATACAAGAACGGCATGACTTAAGACATACTTCGCAGAATTAGCCAAACAAACCAATATCCAAACTCTCGAACTTTTATAGGAATAATTGGTTTTTCGTTAATGGTTATAAATATTTGTTGAAGATTTGAATTTTGAAGATTTGGATTAATTTTAAATGTCTTAAGTTTGGATGCAGCGAGTCGGAAAGATATTTACATTCATTTCACATGTTTTGGCGAACACAATTTCGCAATATAAGAGAAAATAAAAGTTGGTTTTTTGGCATTGCTTTTTCTAACTATAAAATATTTGTTTCATTTTTCGATTTGGTTTTATTGTTCTCGAAAAATTTTGTTATTTGAGATTTAAATTAAAAAAAGCTATAGAAAATGGCCCTCGAATTTCGAGTGCTGGATGCTGCTATTTGCATTAATTTTAAATCTTTTAACGTTCATGGTTTTAACAGAATCCACAGGCAATTTTGGTCATAGTTCAAATAAATGTATTTTGAATCTAATGACACCAACTTTTATAGGAATAGTTTGTTTTTCGTTAATGGTTAAGAAGAGTTGAAAGGTTTGGATTGATTTTAAATGTTTAAACGTTGGGTGCAGCGAGGCGCACCGGGTCCCAGCTTTCCAAAATACAGAAAATAAGCGGTTCACTTTATCTGTGTATGAAAATTCATATCTCGAAAAATGCCATGTCAATGGATGGTTTTTATTGTCTCGAACAAAATGTCGAATCCCTAATAGTTTCACATTTTGTTATTTGGAATCAAAAATACCAAAAAATTTCCGGTTTTCAAACTCTCCTACTGTAATTAAAATTCATATCACCTGATTACTACTATTGGCTTATGGGAGCAGGATAGGCGCGCCGGGTCCCAACTAGTATTTTATACATTAAACTGCAGCCTTACGCAGAAGCATAAGCAGGTCCTAGAAAAGGCAATTTAATTTCAGAAACGCCTATGATAAAATAAAACGTGAAAAAATATATAAAACTATGGAGTATTTAAGATTTCCCAAACACCTCGTAGTTTTGACCAAATTGACAATGAAATAGGTAATATGCAGAATAAGAATTGAAGGAGAGCTATCAGAACCATTCAACGCGACAGTAGGGCTAAGTCAAGGAGATGCCCTATCGTGGTTACTGTTTAACGCAGCTATGGAAAAAGTGATAAGAGTCGCAGGAATTAACATCGCGGGCACTATTTTCAACAAGTCGGTACAACTATTGGCATACGCTGATGACATCGTAATACTAGCCAAATAGCAATGAAAGAAGCCTTCATATCGCTAGAAAGAGCAGCAAAGAAATTCGGACTAGCAATGAATGAAGGAAAACAAAATATGTGCATCTCTAAAAGCGGCCATCACAAAATGGCGGATTAACTTTTTCTTTCTAACATACTTAAAATGGGTATCAAATGAAAGGATACGACAAGTGGAACACTATAAGCTGTGTGGCGTCATTCCAAATTCAAAATGGCGGCCGACACAAAATGGCGGACTACCTTTTTCTTTACAACACCCTCGATTGGGTGTCAAATGAAAGAGTATGACGAGTAGAATACATTAAGCCGTGGAACGTCATTTTAAACCTAATATGGCGACTACCAAAAAACGGAAGAAGACGTAAGGCTAAAAAGTAAAAAACTAAAAATGTACAGTTTAGCAACACTAAAAAATACGTTTTTATTTTAAAATGATCTGAAAAATATTGCACATATCTACAGTAAAAAGCCAGAAATGCTTAAATGCAAATTCGATGATCTTGAGTTTTTTGCATTTTTCTATTCCGTATTTCCTTTTTTATCATTGCTTTCTTGTCTTAAACTGAGCTGTGCTTGCTAAGTTATCGAACCGGCAAAAGTAATATGGCGGCCACAACAAAATGGCGGAAGAAATATGGTAGACTAAAAAGTAAAAAATAAAAATATATAGCTTGAAAAAACTAAAAAATACGCTTTTATTTTAAAGTGAACTAAAAAGAAAACAAATAATTTTGAAGCTTTTATTGCTCCAGCCAGTATAGGGAACAACCTACCTTTCGAAATCAGGCAAATAACTAAATTAATGAAGTTATTGGTAAAAATTATAAATATAACTTACTTAAATGTAAAAAAAAGCGTGGACCGCTAACGAAAAGCTCCAGTGTTAATAAAATAATAATATACCTATGTATGTAAAGAGGCTCACCCAGAAGAATTGTTGTTGAATGACACAGTGGACTCAAGCTGGTGACATATCCAAGCGTACCTGCGTTGCAATCGTTGACAGATAATATAGAAGTGTGTGTATTCAAATGCGACCTGACGAAATAGGGCATTTTCTACCCACACATACAAGACAGCCGCAAGGCACACAAAGTTTTGAGAGCTGATATTTCTCATACATTTTGTTAACAACTTGGCGGAATTTTCTTAGTTTTTTCTAATTTATCATTAATTTATTCAATAGAAAGTAAGTTTTATAACATCAAACTAATTCAGCAATTGAAAATTATTTGTATGTTATGTAATTTATATTACCAGTGCCTAGTATTTGTGCTGTAGTTTGATGTAGTAAGCGGGGTGACCGGGACAACGAAAAAATTTTCAAATTTCCGAAAATTTATAAAAGAACCGAGAAAAGGGTATCATTATTGTCAAAATTAAAGCAGGAAAAGTGGTTAGCGGCTCTAAAACGAAAAGGTTTAAAGGCGGGGATGTTTTAGTTAAGAGTTTCCAGTTTTGGCATTTTTACTGCCCAAGTACTGGATCCATCCTGCTTTGAAGGTTTTATATGCCTTCAAACCGTTAAAAGCTCTAAAAATTTCTCTGCTATAAGCACTTTGCCGATCTATTAAATATTCTACGATATCAAAATAATGCACATTTTTTGGCAAAGCACTTCGAGAGAAATTGTTATCATTCATCATCGCAATAATTTCCAATTTTACACTCATACCGGTTTTGAACACTACAATAAACAGAAACGAAAGCACTTAATCAAAAGATGAACTGGTATTTAGATTGCATATTAAAAATGTGAGCTGTTATTTCACATTTTATTTTCTAAAAATAACTAATATTTAGTTTTTTCCAATAAAAATATTACCTACTCCACACTTTCCCTATTCATCTTGCCGGCCTGTCATCGTGTGTGTGCCTTGCGGCTCTCCAATACATTGCCATTTGATGACGTGTCAGAAAATGCCCTATATTCCGCGAATGTTCTGCATGCCACGCAAATGTCGGGCTACTTTCAACTTTTTCTGCATTGCCGCATTCGACAGAGGACACACAAGCATACACAACAAACACATGGGACTCGTTACTCAGATTTTTGTGCTATCTGTGAGAGCCGGGACGGAACGCAACCATGCAATTATGTGTCAGTGGAAAATCTCCGCATATCAGCGAGCCGCTGAATGCAATGCATGTACCCTTGTATATGTCACCAGCTTCAGGCTTCTTACGAAGTCGAAGCCGTACATCATTTAGAATGGATATCTACAATCTGAGAGGTCAACTGCAGTGGGATTCCGTAACGATTTAGAATTTAGAGCTTTCTTAAATCACACAAGTTTTCTAATTTAGAGTTGGTTGGTATTCCGTAAGCGATTTAGAGTGATGTACTAGATTTTTATAAAAGATAGTTACGTTTTTACATCAAAAATGTAAATAAGCTTGAAGAAATGAAGTATTTGAAATTTATGATCCCCTTTAACTACAATTTTAATTTAAACTATTCACATTTAAAATGCTTAACCCAAAATAAAGTATTTTTCTTTAGAATTTAAACAAACATTTATATTACGTATACGTATTTTCACTTTCGAATAATTCTAAATACTTATTATTTGTTTCTAATAATTGTAGTTTTTTGGTTTTATAATTTTTATTAAATTTACAGATGTCCTTATATATATTATTTAAATTTTTTAACGTTGTTAATATTTCTTCTTTGCTTCTTTTTGCTGAAGACAAATACTCCTTCGACAGGGTTTTTCCTTCGCTTGTATTTAAACGATTTTTTGCTAATTCTGGGTGATTTTGAATAAAATCAATAAAAATTTGAACGAACAATTGTTTAAACTTACATTTTTGCAAATACGCAACCTTGCTCACAAGACACCTTATATGTGAATGAAATCGAACTCTAACTTAGCCAAGAAATGGTTACAGAATTCCAATTTTCGTCTAAAATTTAGAGAACTCTTGTACAAAAGCGTGTACCATCTACTACAAAAATTAATAAAGGGAATGGGTAGATGGCGCTACCTGTAGCAGTCGCTACTTATCATGTATATACGTTTTTTTGTAGTAAGTTTTATTCAGGTAGTTACTCAGTTTCTATACTCGTTAATTTTTAATAGAGTGTTTTTGAATACGTCATAGTTTGGATTCTCACTACTACTAGGAAATACACTTGGAGAATTTAGCTTGACATATCACGTATGTATACACTGTACACAGAAACGAAATTTAAAAAACATAGACACACAAATATTGTTCAATAAAATAATTTTGAAATATTGTAAGAGTGTTAGTTAGAAGTTCATTCGATTTGGAACTTCGACTATGTAAAGATTATAACGGTTATATAAAAAGATTATGTAATTTTAATTCTTTCGAATACGTAACCATTAAAGTTTGTATATTAAAATAAAATAACGATATAAAATAAAAACTTAAAGTTTATCTAAATATATATTAATGAAAATATTATTGGCAATACGCGCATAGCATATTGCAATGAGATGGAGTTTGGCCAACAGGATATTTAATTATACCAACACCCCATTTCATTTTGGTGACCCCGAGCTGAGAAGAGCAGACAACCTTTTTCAAGAGAAGAAAAGTAATTTTAAAAGAAGCCCTGAAGAAAATGTAGAAAATTTGTGAAGAAACAAGAAAAAAAAAGAAGAAAGAAATTTTGAAGAGGAATTTAAAGGAAAAGAAGAAACTTATTTTACAATGAAGGGGAAGTTAATTACTCTTTTCAATTAAATATATTTTTCTTTTTCTCTAAAATATAAATTGTTCAGAATTACATACACATACATTACATTTACATAATTGAATATTGGTGACAGTCCAACTTATTTTTCTTTCCGCATAAGGTGAATATTTTTCATTTTTCAGAAAGTTAAACGTGAATAAAATTTCGGTACAATTTATTTAAATTTGACTACTATTCGACTCTTAGCGCGAACGTCCACGGTTGTCGTATATAGTATCGCGAAGTTAAAGTAAAGTCGAAATTTTATTGAACTTCTTTTTACGTGAGTGTTAATAAATTGTGTTCAATATGAGTGTCCAAGGTGGTGAAAATGAAGGATTGAATAGGAATGGTGAAAGTATCAGTGCATCTGCTGTAAAGCTACCAACTTTCTGGTCCCCGTGCCCAGAGGCTAACATTCTAACAGAGAGCCAATTTAACTCTAAAGGAGTTTGATTGGATGAGACTAAATACGAACATGTCATCCAAGTTCTTCCTCTAGATATCATAATGAATGTATTGGATTGTATTCAAAACCCACCGCAAGAGAACAAATATGAAGCTTTAAAAACAACATTAATTCAACGTTTTACCGAATCTGAAGAAAGAAAATTGGAACAACTATTATGCAATTCTGAGATGGGAGATAGGAAACCATCAGAATTTTATAGATCAATGGAGATACTTGCCGGAACTTCATCAAATTTAGGAAAAGACTTGATTAGAAAGCTTTGGATGCGAAAATTACCACCCAGTATTAATATCGCATTGATGTCTTCTGGAAAACAAAGCATCCAAGATCTTCTAATGTTAGCGGACAAAATTTTTGAAGTTTCAAGATTACAATATGTTTCATCCATCAGTGATTGTGCTTCAAATCCTTTTATAAACCAGTTAGGTCGCAATGTAAGTAGCATTGATTTTACTAAAAAGATTGATTATTTGGAAAATAAAATCGAAAATTTAACGGATTTAATTAAGAAACTTACAATTAATAGAGGTAATGAATTTCATCATAGGTCAAGGTCTAGAAGTAGAAGCCGTGATTCACATAATAATAATAATAATAGTAAACCATTTTGCTGGTTTCATTTTAAATTCGGCGACAAAGCGAAAAGATGTGTTAAACCATGCAAATTTAATAACCAAAAAAAACTAAATATCCCTTCAGCATGTTTTAAATATAATACCCCAAAAAAATCTAATCGACTATTTATTTTTGATAAAGAGAATAAGTTTAAATTTTTAGTTGATACTGGAGCTGATTTATCAGTCATACCGAATGCATTTTATGGAAAATGTAAGAGAAATCCACAATTAATTCTTTCTGCAGCTAACGGATCAATTATCCATACCTACGGAACAAAGCTTCTTAGATTGGACTTTGGATTAAGACGAGATTTAACGTTTCCGTTCATTATTGCAAGCGTCGACAAACCTATTATTGGCGCAGACTTTCTTTCAAGATTTAATTTGCTCGTTGATCTTAGAAATAAACGAGTGATAGATGGTAACACAGAGTTAAGTGTTAATGGAATCATTATTAAAACAAATTCTCCTTCACCCAGGCATTGTTCCTTTGATAGTGAATACAATAAAGTTTTATCTAGATTTCCCTCACTAACTCAGCCTCCACGCTATGATGTACCTGTTCAGCATAATGTAGTGCATACTATCACCACTAAAGGTCAATTACCATTTTCAAGACCTAGGAGACTCGACACGAATAAATTTAAAATAGCCAAATTAGAGTTCGAGCACATGGTAAAATTAGGTTTATGCAGAACATCGTCATCATCAGTCTCATCAGCACTGCACATGGTTCCAAAAAAGGATTCTACAGACTGGCGACCATGCGGAGATTACCGGAGACTAAACTCAATAACAATTCCAGACAGATACCCGATTCCTCACATTCAAAATTTCACGTTGAATTTGAATGGTTGTACCATATTTTCGAAGATTGACTTAGTGAGAGCTTATCATCACATACCTATGGCAGAAGAGGATATCTTTAAGACAGCGATAACTACACCTTTCGGTTTATTCGAATTTACTCGAATGCCCTTTGGACTTAGAAATGCTGCTCAAACATTCCAACGCTTTATGGATAGAGTTCTAATTAGTTTGGAATTTGTTTTTGTCTACATTGACGATATTTTGGTTGCAAGCAAAAATGAGGAGGAACACAAGAAACATTTGGAGTAAGTTTTTGCACGTTTAGAAGAATACGGGATAAATATTAATCCAGGGAAATGTCTTTTCGGTGTAAATAATATTGAAACAGATGCAACAATTCATCGGAATGGTAAATTACTTCCATAGATTCATTCCACGACTAGCAGAATTGTTAAGCCCCATTCATATGCATTTAGTTAGGGAGCTCAAGAAACCTAAGAATTTAAAAAATTTTGAATGGACTGAAGAATGCGAAGACGCGTTCATAAAGGTAAAAAAGGCATTTATTTCAGCAACTTTATTAGTGCATCCAGCGGAAAATCCTATTTTGAAGTTGACTGTTGATGCATCAAACGTGGCGATTGGAGCGATGTTAGAACAAGTTAACAACGACGAGAATGAACCTATAGCATTTTACTCCAAGAAGTTAAGCAGAGCAGAAATGAAGTATTCTACTTTTGACAGGGAGCTATTGGCCATGTATTCAAGTATTAAACATTTTCGACATTTTTTGGAAGGTCGTGAGTTTACAGTATTCACGGACCACAAACCTTTAACATCTGCAATTTGGACTAAAGCGGAGAGGAGTCCAAGACAAGCAAGACATTTGGATTACGTTACCCAATTCACCTCTGATATAAGATACATCAAGGGAGAATCTAATGTCGTAGCAGATACTTTATCGCGAGTAACTATGGAGAATAACAATTGTGACGCGGTAAACGAAACCGAAATAGATTTAAACATTATCGCTGAAGCACAAAAGGACGATGTAGAGTTGAAGCATTTGGTTGAAAATCCAAGCAAGAATTCGAAATTTATTTTAATGGAAACAGATGTACCTTTGTCGGAAAGTAAAATCTGGTTAGAGTGTTCCACTAGTAAAGATCGTCCATTCGTACCAAAAATATTACGAAGAAACATGTTTGACAGAATCCATAACTTGTCACATCCGGGAATAAGGGGTACTAGGAGATTAATTGCAAGATATTTTTGGCCGAGGATGAATACTGATATTAATTTATGGGCGAAGTCCTGTATAGCATGTCAGAAGGCAAAAATCCACAGGCATACAAAATCTCCAACACAAAAGTTTCAGATACCAGTGGGAAGGTTTGAACACATCCATGTAGATCTGGTAGGTCCGTTACAGCCGGCAGAGGGATTCATATATTTGCTAACGGTCGTGGACCGATGCACCAGATGGCCGGAGGTATACCCACTGAAGAGTATGACAGCCAGCATAGTTGTTAAGACATTATATGAGCAATATTTCCCGGGATTTGGAATTCCATTATCAGTTACAACGGACCAAGGAGGTCAGTTTGAAGGAAGACTATTTGAAGAATTTTCTAAACTTTTAGGAATGCATAGGATTCGAACAACAGCGTATCATCCACAATCAAACGGCATGGTGGAGAGACTTCACAGGCAGTTAAAAGCATCACTTAGAGCTAAGATGAGTAATCCAAATTGGTTGTTGCACATTCCCGCTATATTACTTGGTTTAAGAACAACGGTTAAGGAGGATCTTAATTGCAGTCCGGCTGAATTGGTTTATGGGAAAACACTACGTATTCCAGGGGAATTCTTTGTGAGGGACCCGCACCACGTATCAGATCCAGCAGACCTAGTGACGCAGTTGCGAGGGCACATGCGGAATATTGTTCCAACGGACTCTAGAGATCAAAGAAGAAGTTTCTATATTCCAAAAGGATTACAGGATTGCGAATTTGTTTTCCTAAGGATCGACAGAAAGAGGGGATCCTTGCAGAATCCGTATGAAGGTCCTTTTCAAGTTATGAAGAGAGATAAGAAAGTTTTCACTATTAACGTCAACGGAAGAGTAACGGTGGTATCAATTGACAGATTAAAACCCGCTTTTATTGAAAAGAAGGAAGACACTGAAAAACCAGTAACTAGAAGTTCAAAGAAAAAAGTTTCATTTCGATTATAAAATTTTTTTTCTTTTTCGTTTCTCGATGGTGGTTTTTATTTGAGAAATTATCGTAATACAGGCATGGACGCTCGCGCTGAAGGGGGAGTTATGTAGCAGTCGCTACTTATCATGTATATACGTTTTTTTGTAGTAAGTTTTATTCAGGTAGTTACTCAGTTTCTGTACTCGTTAATTTTTAATAGAGTGTTTTTGAATACGTCATAGTTTGGATTCTCACTACTACTAGGAAATACACTTGGAGAATTTAGCTTGACATATCACGTATGTATACACTGTACACAGAAACGAAATTTAAAAAACATAGACCCACAAATATTGTTCAATAAAATAATTTTGAAATATTGTAAGAGTGTTAGTTAGAAGTTCATTCGATTTGGAACTTCGACTATGTAAAAATTATAACGGTTATATAAAAAGATTATGTAATTTTAATTCTTTCGAATACGTAACCATTAAAGTTTGTATATTAAAATAAAATAACGATATAAAATAAAAACTTAAAGTTTATCTAAATATATATTAATGAAAATATTATTGGCAATACGCGCATAGCATATTGCAATGAGATGGAGTTTGGCCAACAGGATATTTAATTATACCAACACTCCATTTCACTACCTTAGCCTTTTTGCCAACTTAGAATGCTTAATGCACTCTAAATTTTAGAATCTTTAGGCTTACAGAATACCAAACTGCTCTAAATTTAGAATTTTGGCTCTAAAATCTAACTCTAAATCCTTATCCCAGTGCTGAATTTCCTCTTGTGTTTTTGGGTTATGTGGGTTGTCATTCTGCCGGGTGACATTTATAAGATGTTTGTGACGCAAGTGAGTGCGCGGTGGGTAGTGAATTTATTTATTGATGTGAAACATCTTTGCGCGCGTTGAGAGTAACGATTCTAAAACAATAACAAATCAAGAACCCTAGGATGGACGAGGTGGTTGAGTGTATGATATTCGACGTTGATTCCGAAAAAGTGGCAGGTTCAATTCTCGATCTCGGCGATCTTTTATTTAAAATTATTTCCAAAAAGGTATAATAAAGCAAGGAGTGCATAAGAGTTTAAAAGTAGGTAAAAGGGCTCTTACTATTAAATGTAAATTGCACAACTACAGTAAATTTCTTAACTACAATAACTTACAAAAATTTAGATGGAGCATTCGGATTTCTTAGAATTCTGTCTGTAGAAGGACAGAATGCCAGGAAGTTACAACCGATTAATGAAAACGATTATTTAGCTTAATTTACTTGATTTCCTATAAAAATTTGTAATGGGCGGACTTAAATTACTTTTCATCTAAAAATTTGAGTTATGGAATTGTCCACTCATATATCTCTATTTCGTAGCACAATAATGCACAAACTTCAATCTATTGTTTTGATTGTAAGCATATAGCGGCAGCTAAAAATTAAAACATTTTAGTTGTCACAACTAATTTTAATTCGTTGCTATAATGTAGGTGCTATAAAAATGGTGCTATCTATATTCATGTTGGTCCTATAAAAATATTTTATATGAAATTGTTCTTTCAAATATTTAAAACAAACCCGATGCTATTTAAATTGTAAGCCATAATAATTTCTTGAAATTACCTGCAAATATTGCAATTTTAACACAAATATTCCCTACACAGAAAAAAAAATTTCTTGTCAAAATTGAAAAATTACTAATTTTTTTAGGAAAATACGGCATATTAACTAAATGGATGAATGGATGGATGGTGTTTTCTTAAATAATTGAAAATATGTTCTTAAATCCTTTGAATTTTGTATGCAATGTATTTGTCTTTCTTAAATTCAAAATATTGAAATAATTAAGAATTTTTGACTTTTGGACAAGGGTAATATAATTTCGAAGGCGATTCCAATGATACCAAACAAGCGTCACCCAAAATTAAAATTGTTAGTGGAATGTTTTTCCCTTCTTCTGAACCTTTCAAATTTTAACAAAAAAGCGCAGCCGTCGGGCTTCGAACCCACGACACGACTCGACCCATGGCGGCGATCCTACATTTTAACAATTCGGCTACCAAAGCTTACATAGAGGGAGTAACGAAATCGATAATTATAGTCTTCTGGCTGGATTTATAGGCCTCATGTAAGCGATAGACTAAATATGTAATATATTTGTATGAATAAATTAAAATTTTGAAAAGACAGTTTTGAACTGAAATCTTTTTGTTGTATTATCAAATGTCTGTATTTTGTAGTATAATAATAATACGTAACTAAAGCAAGAACTTCGCCAGCCCCGTTTCTGCAGGAATCCTTTAATTTTTGGACTACTCATCTGTAGGGTAGTCTTTTTGTTAGTTTTTATTGCTCCTTTGTTACTTACTATTCATGTTGAATATGAAATCAGAAAAATTTACTATTAGTTAATTTGCTTGTACGACTACAGTACACAAGTCTCAAGGAAGCACGTATTCCAAAATCACGTACAAATACGATAAGAAGCTGTCGAAATCATCATTACAAGGACTATGGCCTATTGCAAGTAGTATCCTGACCTTTCATCATGGCCGAAGGTCATCAACGGCAATGGTACATTTACAACACAAATCGCTGACTATAAAACTTACGGCCATTTTACATCCCAAATGCAAAATGTCTGTGGGATAAAAGAGCTCCAGAGCTGCTTTTCCACTTTGCGTTTAGAATGTAAAATGGCCTTTATTCTTACTAATTATTCAATTTAAGAAAGATAAAGATCGCCAAAGATGTTTCACATCTTCCACGTGAACTGGGTACACGCGCTAGTTTTTTTAAATACAAATAATCTATTATCCTTGGTAAGTATGATTGACATAAACAAAATATGTATACAATATAAGTATGCATGCAAACAATATGTATAAACAATATTATATTATTTTCGAAACAATATTCTTCACTCATTCGGCCGTTAAGTTGTTATTGCCCACTGAAATAGAAGGAGGGTCGGTGCAAGTTTTATTGGAGATGAGACAGTACTTCGTTTTTAATGCATAGGAGTAACGTAGAGTACTGTCGACAGCAAAGCTGCGAAGTGAGTTGTAGATTGAGAGCAGATCTTTTTATAAAAACTTTGAGGAGAGATGGTGACAGAATTGAGTCCTGGGGAACACCTGCGGAGATGATAATGGGGGTTGGATTCAACGCCATCCAATACTAGAGTAAAAACCATAAAAGAAGACAACGAGTGTCCCATTCGCTCTGATTGTTTGAAAGCTCAGCTTTTTCACTCATGATTTTGGAGAGAATATAAGTAAATGGGCGGTAGTTAGCGGGGTGTCTAGCGTCACCTTTTTTTGGTATAGGCTGAACAAGAGCCAGTTTCCAAGAGTCAGGATAAACTCCGGAAAAGTATGAAAGTGCGAAAAGTTTGCGCAGAGGTTAAGCCAAAGGTGAGGCACATATTTTTAGAACCATAGGTGGAGTGTTGTCGGGGCCAGCGGATTTGTTGACTCAAGCTCTTTGAGACACATATACACTTCATGCGTCCTGAAGAAAATTCTATCCATTGAGTGGGCGGAACACTCGATGGTGGGGGTTGCATGTCAGTATCGGTAAGGTAAGGAAGAATTTGCGCGAGCGTAGTTGCAAGTAGGTCGGCCTTGGGTTTGCTTTCTGTTAGCACCTGCTTATTGTAAATGAATGGAGACGTTGTATGTGAAGTAAAATTATTCCTGATGGAGGTTACCAACGACCAGAGGTTTTTACTGCCAGCAGTAGAGTTAGTGTTTACATCTCGGTTTGTCATCGAATGATTCTTTGACTTTCCTTATGGTGAATTTACAGGAGTTTCTCTACCTGATGTAGATACTCACGTCGAGATGATTCAGTACGCGAATGTCTGTACTCTCTGTAGGCGGCTTCTTTGGCTTTAATTGCGTTCTTGTGCATACACTCCCGATTAAACCATCCATGCGGCCTAGGCTTTATCCGTTTGGAGGAATGAGGGATGAATAAACTCATTCCGACCAATATAATTTTGCCAATATAATTTTGCTAGAGGGCGGCAAATTTGACATCGCGTCGCCGTTCTGGAAACACAGGTCTCAGTCAGCACCTAGGAAACAACGAATCAGCCCCCACCAGTTAAGCAGGTAAGAAAATGATCACGGTTTGTTTGGCTGTAACAGTTTTGATTTCTTAAACATGGTTGCATTCGCGTCATTGATTGATTTGTGAATTACAATTACTTTTTCTAGGCAGATATTAAATAGCATTCGCGGTGCTCTAAGCCTTGTTTGGCTGGAAAGGACTCTGTCAGTTTTCCTTGTTCTTTGACGATACAGGTTTTATTTTCCATTGTCATTTTCGTTAACTTTACTATCTTTAAGATGATGTTTAGGTCTGGCTTTGTCACATACATTTTTCCCTGTCGAGCCTGCCGTATGCTTGCTTGAAATCGATGAAAAGTTAATACACGTCAACACTGAGAGACATTTTTAGTTACCACAATCAAAATATTACTAAAATTTTTAGTTAAATACGGCATCAAATAAATATATTTAGTTGTCGTTATTAAAAAAAATGCTTCTCATGACCAGAAAAAATTGTTGGAGTAACAAATATTTCCACTATAGTCGTATAGTAACATGAACTAAATATTTACATTAAATATTTTATTGCTACAGATACTAAATAATAATATGCTGATAACTATATTTTTTAGTTGATGTACTCAATAAATTTTTAAAAACCGACTACAGAAAAACCCAAATGCACAAAAAAGGATGAAATAATTGTTTGTAATTCTTTACAACGGATTTAGAAAGAAATAAAAAATAAAAAAGTCTAACTGCTCCCGTCCGGTTTTTGAACCCACAACCCTTCCTCTCTAGATCAACTCTTGTTTTGTTTTGTTTTAGATCAACGTCTTTACCGATTCATCCACGCTCCTCTTATATATCTCGCGACAATAAAATAATTTGTTCGCTGCCTTTGAAAATAGTTCTATCGGTTCAAGGTGTACTAATTTTACCAGTTTTTTATGCCTACCTTCGAACTCCTTTATCAGAATTAAAAAAAAAATTAACGGGACCACCGTGTGAAGCTACCCTTTCAAACAAACAAAGAAAAAAATATAAATTCTTACAATTAAACAAAAACATAGCTACAGTTACATAAGAATGAGATTTACCGTTAATCTAATGTTAAACATAAGCATAATGTTAAACATATGAAGCAGAAAAGCAGTAGGAAACAATGTCCAACTCAATATTTTTTGTTACACCAACAAATGTCTTTATTTCGTAGCACAATAATACTCTAGTTGAAGTAACCATCAATCTATTGTTATGAAAACATAGTATAATCTAATAAAATTTTTATTTAAACCTTTTTAGTTATCACAACTAATTTTTATTTGTTCGGGAGACTTTATTTATAGTATTGTGAAATATAAGAATTTGTTAGAACAACTATTTCACGTTAACTAAAATTTCTACAGTAACATTAACAGAATAGGTTTTTCAGTGAATGTTGTATTTCCATTATTTTCAGAGGACCTGCTTTACTTCAAATAGTTGGTATATTGTTGACCTATTTTTTCTAAATCCAGCTTGGTATTCACTAATTGCTGCTTGTGCGTAGGGCACCAGTCTGAATTTAATTATGTTGGGAAATCTAACGATCACCATGCCACACTAGGGCAACATAATTATTATTTTCTTTTGACAGCATCATAAGAGCATGAAATTAAGGAGTCAGTCAACAAAGAAGAATAATAACAATAACAACAATAAATAATATGGACAACGGCCAACAACAGACGCAGACATAACAGCTGAAAAAACTGAGCAACCTGAAGTACTCTTACATGGGCATGCTTGAAAAAACCGCTGCTTACTTCAACATGATCAATTTTCCCTACATAATACCTGTTTGTTATTATGTTCATAAAAATTAGCTTTACGTATAAAATTTCAAACCCATTTTAAAGAAAAGATTTTTCACTCAAAATTCCACTCAATTGAAATTTGAAGGTGGTCATACTAAGTAAACACAAAATCAATCACATACACACAAAAAATTAAAGTTCCCCACTTCAGCTGTTACCAACCAAACCGGTTTACACCGTTAGTCAAGTTCGCAACTGAACAAAAATCTTGCTGGATGAAATTTTCGCTCTCTCTGGTTCCAGCCGTCACCACAGCAGGTAAGGTTCTTCCCGTCATATTTTCCCTAGTTATTTCCTATAAACCCCAACTTCCAAAAGTCAAGGAATTGTATTCGTAGCTTATTGATACGAGTATACTTCCATTTGATTTAATTGCACTTTGTAGCTTCATGATACAAAGAGTAAATTTCATTTACTAACACGCTAGTTATACTTGTAGATTCCGATACAAGTTTAACTAATTTTTTGTTAACCCTAATTCAATCCTTGTAGCTTATGATACAAGGTACGAAATTGGGTGTTAAGTTAAATTGGTTATGCTTGTAGCTTTTTGATACAAGCTTATAGCCAGTTTACTAATTTTGGTATGCTTGTAGCTTTTTTGATACAAGCTTATAATCAGTTATAAATTTGATGTAGGTATCTTGTAGCTTTTTGATACAAGGTAGTACACCAATTTGATAATACTGAGGTACTTAATCCCATAACCAATCATCCTCCTCATATCCATTTAATTTTACCTGCCATTTAAACTCAGGTGAGTACATTAATTCTTGATTTTATATTGACTATATATCATTTCCCGATTTCAAAATTTACTGGTGGTATGGTGATTGAAAATTATAATCTCATCTCGTGGTTAATTAACGTTAAACGTTATCATTAAAAATTGATTCTCTTGAACCGTCCTTTTTGAGTGAAACTTTTTTTTTCTTCTCTAAATCCTTATTTGAAATTATAATCGAAAATTTGAATTTTTATTTGTAATCATATTGGAATTTGGATTCTTATTTGAAATAGTTATATTGAATAATTGATATTGAATTTTTATTGAAGTTAAATTGGATTTGCTAAATTATATTTGTTAAATTTGACAATTGTTAATATTTAAGAGTCAATAAATTATAATTGTATTGTTTCATACAGTTTTCTTTTTGTTGACCACTGAGCACTGTGGTTGTGGGGCTGCGTGCCGGCACAACTATATTTTTGTTTTCCTTTCTCGGTTTGAAACAAGTTTATGCGAAATTTATTCAATTATGTTTGTCATTAGTTCTCTATCTCTATAGTTTGCATACTTTCTTGTATATTGGGCAGATAAAGCTTTGCTCCCAATCTTCTTCTTTTTTGGTTCTTCCATATGCAGCATCGTAATCTGTCTTATATCACCGCCTTTCATCAAATACCACCGCAACATATCCTTGAATTTTGTAATCGATCAGGCAATACTTCCCTCGCTTGTTATGCTAAGGCTGGACCACAGGGAATTGCTGAAAAGAAGGCAGGTAAGAAAGAAGGAGTGTTATGTAGATGTAAAGTAAAAAAACCTTGCTACGGAGTTGAAATGAGTCACGAATCTCTGGGGTGGTAGTCGGGTGCCTTAGCTCCTAGACCAACGGTGGGCAACCTCCGGCCCGCGAAAAGTTTCTATCTGGCCCGTGAGACCTTTAGAAGAAATTATAAATAAATATTTTTCGATGTAATTTGTCAAGTTTAAATTGAATATTAAACACACATAGCAACATGTAAGTTCATAATTTAGTACTAATGTTAAAACTAACATGCTGTGGGGTAAGTTACACTACGCAACATTTCTTGTAATATACCCCCATCCATAAAACGGGTTTTTCCTCACTTTTGCCTCAGAAAATTTGTCAGACTCTCCCATCCATCACACTATCACAAATATAACATCGTACTTGGGGTTTGTGAAAACTATGAGCAACTCCCCTTCGCTTTTTCGTTTATTGTACAACTACATAGGCATCACAACCGTTACATGAAAAAGAGACAGAAAAATGAACACTTACAGTTGCAGGCCAATTCTCAAATCGTCAGTAACACATCACAAATCACAACAAAGTCATAAAGGCGTGGTGAGTCATATTTGTGACTTTTTCGTATTCTCGTGCTCCAGTCACAAGTTGTGACAATCACAGGCTTGGGATGACATATTGAGCAAATTGGTTTACCCCTAATTCAAAATAATAATAATGGAAGAATTTTTATTAATGTTGTAGTCGTTAAACACAAGTATGGCAGCCCAGGTTCAACCCGCCAACTATCGACAAAACCACCTCTCTTCGCAGTGAGCTGTCAACGCGCGAACACAGAGTCTCGGCTTATCCGCCCGTAATAGCTAATCTATTTTATTCTTGAATTTCTGGTTCATATGTGAATTAATATAAATTTCGTTCAAATTCCTTATTACAAAACTATTCCGTAAAAAGAACATTCTCTGAAAATTTTAACGAAATCGGTTCACGAACAAAAAAGCCTTAGCGTTTACAAACTTTTTGTTTGCCTATTAATATTATAAGATAAAGTTGTACAGATATGTACAATATATGTATTAGTTATACTTATTATTTTCGAATTGAGAAGGAGCATAAGAAGAAAATAAGAAGCTTTTGGATTCCTGAATTAGGAAAGAAACAAAAAAGCAATTTTTCGAATACTAAAAGCCGAACATTGAAACATATCAATGTCATATTATTTAATAAAATGTTTGTAATAACATTTCTAATAATTTACCACTCTACACAGTTTCTAAGTAACAGTTGTAACCTATTTTTAACTATTTTCCCACTATTTTTTTTTTAAATTTTTGATGTGTGATTTCTCAAGTGAGATTTCCCGCTTTTTTATTTGTCTCACATGAGAATTCACTTGTGAGTAAAATCAAACACTAAGTTAGAGTAAAAAGCGTTACAGAATCGCTTATTTACTCTAAATTTAGGGAACTCTGCTACAAAAATTTAAAACACTCTATTGCAAAGATGTGTATTTTTGATTTCTACTAGATGGCTCATAAAGCCCATTCTTTCTAACTTAGAGTGCTCAAATCTACTCTATATTTATTTTTCGTTAGAGAATACCATTTACTCTAAATTTAGAACTTTTACTGTAAAATCAAAACTCTAAATCGATACGGAATCCCACTACAGGTCACAAGAAGGTGTTAATTAACTACTACAGCCCGCGGAAAAAATGTAAAATTTATTCTGGCCCATGTTACAAAAAGGTTGCCCGCCCTTGTCCTAGACTACCTAGCAGCTAGATGCCTTGTCTAAGTACAATGTTGACATAAATAGCAATCCTGGAGACACGATATAGAAGGTATCGGTGTATTTTAGAAAACTGATTATAACGTATATTACAGCTGTCATACAAGACACCATTTGCTAGGAGTGGGTCGGAAACTTATTGAAAAGTTAAAAAGCAAAAAAAAATTATGTAATATTTCAATATTTTATTTTCATAATTATTTAACATTTTTGGGAATCAAACTTTCACTAAAATGGTCTAAAAAGGAATAGGCTTTTTTCAGTATTAGTCAATTCGAAATAACGAATATGTGTTAAATTTTCATTAAATACAAAGTGTTGAGGTCAGGAAAAATTAGCTCACAACATTTCATCGTAACTTAACTAAATTAATTAAATCTGTTAATAATAAAACAACCAAAGCAATAAGCCCAAAAAATATTCAAGTAATTCACAATTATTGTTCCAGTATTCATAACAAAAACTTAAAACTGGCTGAAAACATTTTCTTCTTATGGGGGTTTTCACTTAGTTAATTTTAAACACTATGAAAAGAAAAATCTCAACAATATTAAAAAAAATTCACAACCAAAATAGGAATTCCCGGCCTCCCTCGTCCATAAATCTATAAACAGTTCTTTTGATAAATGAAAAGTTCAACAACGCCGAAGTGCAAGAAGTTCTTCCCTTATACGGCACGATGGCGTCCATCTATTTTTAACCCCCATTGAACATCGATGGGGTATAAAAAACCATTCAGATGCCGGCCGTACTTACTCAGTTCCGATATTCCGATAAACTCATTCGCGGTGTGAACACGTATCAAAAAATTTATCAAAAATGTGTGATGACGATGTCGCTGCATTGGTTGTTGACAATGGTGCGTTTTGAAGTTTTGTGAACTAAAAAATTAAATAGAAAATCGTTTAATTTTCGTGAAAATTTGGTGAATTTTTTTTATTTAATTTAAGTTTACTAACGATTTTCAAATTTCGTTGTTGTTGTTGGAATTTTGCACATTTCAACAAAGTTCAGTTGGGGAAACAAAAATGTATAATCGATTATTTTGTATATCGCATAAATAATATTCTTATCAAATTCTTTTAAGAACTAAGTTCTTTTAAGAGCTAACTTTTAAGAAATGATTAAGCTTTATTTAAACTGTCAAGTGAAAAATATATAATATGTGTTTTTTACCTGCGCTTTTACTTCTTATTTAAAAACTGAGAAAGTGGCTCCTTTACATAGCTGCATTATAATTTTTATATTTTCCTTTAAAGACTAATTTTGTTTCAATTTTCCCTACTTTCAGTAAACCAGTAAATGTTTATATATTTTAAATTATACATAATATGTAGGATTAGAGCAATACTTTGAAATAATGGATTGCATGTCTTGTTCCTTCGAAGCAATCTACTGTTCAAATCAAATTTGAATTTTTTCGGTAATCTGAACGGCATAAAGTAGAGAGTGGGTCGGATTTTCCACTGTACTTTCGAATAACTTGGCTTGTCTTTTCTACTCTAGTTCAGTTGAGTTCAACACCATTGTAATCGATTAATTTTTCAGCGCCTGTTCAGTTTCTTTACTTGGGAGCAGTAAATCCCAGATAGGTATGTGTTAAACACAAATAACAATAATCCGGGCTTTGAGATAACCCGCATTGATTCAAAATACCAAGGCCTGTCGAATTCCGTTATCGTACTGTTGTTCACTGGTTTGCTATAACCTTTATTTGACATTCATAAGCTCAGATCATAAGCGTGTGCTTCAACGAGCCTGGTACGATCATTAATGCCAAAATTGCCAAATCGAAATTTTGCACACAAATTTGACACTGGCATTCTGTTTATGAAATAAAAAAATAACTGAACAAGTTCAAAACATTTTTTTGTGAGTAAAGGGAAAGGTCAGTTATTACAATATCTACAGCAAATATGTGAGTATAGGTGAATGTAATGAAGCCTGGTATGTATGGTATCCAAGAAGATCACGTCAGGCTTTGCTAAGATTATTAAAAAAATAAAAATTTTAGACTTAGTCTTTTTGGGATTTCGATTTTGATTGCACCAAGGATGTCGGGTTGCTAAACTTTTCAACTTTACTGTTTAGTAATTCATTAAAAACATTTATTTATTATATTGGCATTGGAAGGCAAAAAGAGGATTCACCCTATATAATTTGGACCTACAAATTTGTGGACCTATTTCTTATTTTTCCCCCAAATCAATAAAACGTAAGTTGCGGTACTGCTTTCTCAATATTAACCCCCAATATCCAAAATCCACATCAGCTTAAGCAACAGCTCCGTAGAGGCTTATCTGGTAATATTAGAAAACCAACTGCCTCCCTTTATTTCTTTTGTTTTGGTGAGGTGAGGTGTACTGTGTGACCCTATGTTTTGTCATGAACAATACAATTTTTTTTGTTCTTATATCGCACGAAAATTGTTTTTCAATCAATTTACTATTGAACATTGAAAAACGTATGCAGTAGTGTTTTTATTGGCCCCATACCAAAATGACGAATATTTTGGTTCAAAAACTAGTCCATATCATTAAGAATAGTTCAGAGAATATACCTAATGAGATGGGATCTTTTCTGACGATAGATCGATTCTACAAGTTTGTATAATCCATTTCTCAATTCTTGCCCTCCATATCTCCACATCGCAGTTGCTATGATATCTTTTCCTGGACCTTTATTTTAGAGTTGCTCAATTTCATTAGCGAATGAGCTGAAGAAAGCAGCAGAACATTTTTTATGTGGAGTAATCGCTATGGTACTAACGATAGGTGAGACAATCTATAAAGTAGCACGGTATCATGGGCGTAGCAAGGGGAGGGGCCAGGTGAGCCAGGCCCACCCCACAATCCTTCTGGCCCACCCCAGAATAAAAGAGAATCACTTATTAAAAACGCGTGATGATACATAAGGCTTAAAACAATTTTACATAAAATAGTATGGTACACGGATGTCTCTAAAACAGAGACAGGTGTGGGCGCCGGAATCTGGAGTGAAAGCACCCTAGCAACTGTCTTCCAAGCAGAGGTGTACGCTATATTGGCATGCATTCATGAGAACTTAAAAAGGGTCTACCAAAAAGAACGGATTTTTATCTTCTATGATAGTCAAGCGGCAATTAGGACCGTAGGACCAAATCTAAATTTGTTTGGGGCTGCCAACGTGCTCTTGATAAGATGGGCGTTCTCAAACAAGTTACCCTTGTTTGGGTCCCGGGTTTTCGGGGCGGCAAAGGCAATGAAAAAGCGGATGCGCTAGTTAAATAGGGTTCCGACATTCCATTCATCGGTCCAGAGCGGGCTATCCGAGCACCTACCAGCTTTCTGCAAAGGGCCCTAGCCGATCGGACTTTGATGAACAACTATTTTAAAAAATAGTTATAAAATATTTTAATATCTGTTTCCTGGAAAATTGGGTCACTTAAACGAGAAAAGCAATAAAATCACGAAAGACCGCATTTAGAACAGCGCGCGACCAAATTGCGGTGACTAACGCTTTGGTCAGATAGAGATGCTTTTCTTCAAAGTATTATGCAGAATGTCCTTGGATTGAGTACAGTGTCAATGAAGACAAAGTTCACTGTTTTGTTTGGAGAAACTTCTGTACAAAGAACTTACGTGCTCAAAACGAAAAGTTTGTTACAAGCGGCTATGAAAATTGGAGAAAAATAGGAGAAGCATTACAAAAGCATCGAAAATCCTTGATACATAAGCAGTCCACCGAAATGCACTTTTTTTTCAAACACTCGATGGTTTCAGGAGGCGTACAGGATAGAATTGTGAGGCAACATGACACAGAAATAATTGAAAAAAGAAAATATTTGACCAAGCTTATCATATTTCTGAGGTCAGTCGGTAACGGTGGTTTAAAATCAGCAAAAATTCATTGCTACGCCCATGCACGGTAGCTTAATGGATAGATGGTGAAGCAGATGACAACATTGCTGAACGCGTCCTTGTACATTCTCCAGCAACGCTAGCAGCATTTTCGAAGTCTTGCTCCTATAGTCTTGCTCCTATAATAAATGAGTTCTGCTCTAGGAGAGGATGGATGTAGATTAAAGCCCGAGTTGCTAATTGAAGGATGAATTTGCATCGCTGAAGAAATCCTAGACATTAAGATGCTTGTGTGGCGGCGACTTGACTGTATTTATTCTTTCGTAAATTTTCAGACAATGTAACACCCCCGAGATTCTCCATCATAAAAGTTACCAAGGACAGAATTCAGGGTTTTTCCTCTATTAGTCATCTAATAATGTTTGGGTTCATATATTTTGCTTTTATAGTCCTGGTTGCCACAGAACAGTATTATCGTCACATTTGCAAGTTCACAAGTAAAAATGTGGAGTGTGTTCTCCCATAAAATTAAAATAAAAGAAAATGACTTCGGGGTTTCAATAATCCATAAATACGAAAGTTAGAGCAACCTTCAATTACAATGACATACCTGTTATCTCTTGACCATTAGAAATAGGTGTGATCAGTTACAATATCCATCAGAGTGCCGTATTCACGAATTATTTCATTATCTGGAAATATTTCAAATCACGGCTTATAAGCGAACAATAATTTAGAAGCAAAAGAATAAAATAAATTACATAAGAATTTTTGAGATTACATACCTAAGTTTAAACCAAACATTTTGGTTGGGTTGAAAAAAAATCCGTTACAATTTTAAATTTAATTTAATTCAAATATGAATTTTAAATTTAAATAATTCAAAAATTAGTGACTAAATTTTAGGTTGTTCATTGATTCATTATATTGTTGATCATCGCTTTTTATGAGGAATCTAAAAAAGCCTTTTCTTTTTATTTTTATTTATTTATTTATTTATTTCTATTTTTTAACACTATACAATTAAGATCTACGGGTCTTTTAATATGTATAGGCTATACACAAAAAGGTGATATACAAAGTAGAAAAGAAATAATAACATTACAAAATTAATAAAACAAATAAAAAAGAATACATAGTAAACAAATATTGAAACAAATTTACTGTGCAGAAAAATGCTTAAATAAAATTGCTTTGAAATTTCTACTACTGCTGCTTCGTCTTACATCTAATGGTAGGGAGTTCCACAACCTAATAGCACGAACAAAGAACTGTTTTTCAGAAATGTTGTACTTAATGACAGGCATGATTAGAGTTAACGCTCTTGTGGAGTTCGCGAAATTAATTCTATCGTACAGGTACTTTGGTTGCTTTAGTAAAATAATTTTATTTAGGAACCAAACAGTTCGGAAATCAAAGTATGAGGATAACGTACATCCAAACACAGATCTGACATATAATGAGACATGGTCGAAACGCCTAATATTGTACACATAACGAACGCAGGAATTAAAGGCAACATTAAGCTTATTCAAGACAATAGAGACAGACTTACAAAACAATTCACATCCATATGTCAGCATTGGTGCAATAAGTGTTTTCACCAGCAAGAGTTTAGTATTCCGTGGAGTAAAATAAGCAGAAACAGATAGTTTTCGTAGAACAGCATATACCTTACTAACAAGAGAGTTAATGTGATTACACCAAGATAGTGTATTATCAAATATTATACCCAGGTTTTTTACATAGTCTTTATAGGGCAGGACAGCGCCGTTAAGGATTACACTAGGTAATTCACTGCTGTCAACACCAGACCTGGATATAACAATTACATTTGACTTGTTAGCATTGAGCCTGAGCTTATTATATCCCGTCCATTCATATATGGCATGTAGATCTTCGTTAATTCTAGCTACCGCATCCTCGATCAAACCAATGGGTCTAGAAATATATAATTGAGTATCGTCAGCATATAAATGAAATTTGCAGCTCTTAATAATAACCGGAAGGTCATTTATAAATATGGCGAAGAAAAGAGGCCCCAGGATTGAGCCTTGAGGTACGCCACAATTACACTTAGATGGGGCTGAAGAACTATTATTACAAAAAACGGATTGTTCCCTATCCTCCAAATATGACTGCACAAGTTTAAGAGTGCTACGAGCAAAATTAAAATTGAGGCCAAGTTTTCCTAACAGGAGCTTATGGTTTACCGTGTCAAATGCTTTTGAAAAATCCAGAAGTACTAGTACTGTAACCATGTCACTCACCATTGCTTTACGGATGTCATCTGAGATATTCAGTAATGCCGTAACACAGCTATGTTGAGGGCGGAAACCAGATTGAAAATCTGACAAAAGTTTATGGTCATTAATATATTTAAATGTTTGAAGATGAAATAGTTTTTCAAACACTTTACTGAGGAAAGGAAGGATAGAGATTGGACGGTATTCAGCGCAGTTAGAGGGACAACTTTTCGGGATAGGAATAACTTTTGCTCTTTTCCAGCTAGACGGAAATACCGACGTTAATATAATTGTATTCAGAACGTGTGTAATGGGAGAAAGTATAAGCGGGAGGATTAATTTAATAAATTTCGGATGTAAGTTGTCCAAACCTACAGCATTTGATTTTATAGAGAAGATAGCACTACCAACATCTTCTATACTAAAAGAGGATATGGTAAACCCAGTTGAGGGAAAGTGTTCAAGAAAATCATTACTAATTTACTCGTGGTTATCGGAGAGGAATACTTCAGAGAACTTATCATTCATCTCGTTAGGATCTTCTGCAACAACATGCGATTTGGCTTTTCCGAGGCCACAGGTATTCAGATTTCTCCACAGTGCCTTTGTCGGTAGAGAAGAATTAAATTTAGAGCTATAATATCTTCTTTTGGAGCACCGAATAAGAAAAGAAGTACGATTACGTAATTGGCGATATTCGTCCCACAACTCTGGTGTTCTAAAGCGTTTCCACCTACGGTAGGCATTATCTCGTGTAGATATAAGTGCACGCACACTAGTGGTGAGCCAAGGGCAACTAGAATCAGCTATTCGACGCGTTTTTAGTGGAACATATTTTTCAAAGAGATAGGACACTAGACCTTCAAAGTAAAGTAGTTGTTCGTTAACGGATGTCATGGAGCATATTTGATTCCAAAGTAATAATGATCCTTCTAAGAAGATTTCATCTAGACGAATGTTTTTGAAGTCCCTATATGAAAAGAAGCTCTCAGTGTTATTCACTGCTATATTGTACGAAACGAATACAAGGTCATGTCTAGAGAAGGCAGGTACTGCGATTTGGTTACTAGAGGACACCAAGTTAATATCATCCACTATTAGAAGATCCAAAAGAGTTGAAGATGTATTAGTAAAATGAGTTGGATGACTGTTAACAACAGAGAGACCGTAAGTACTTATAATGTCTAGTAGGCTTTTAGCGCACCTATTTTGGGCAATCAAGTCTGAATTGAAATCCCCGCAAATCAGAATATGGGCATATGAGTGGCAAAGTCCAGCAAGCAGGATATTAAGAGGAGACCAATCAGAAATATGCGGGGGTTTGTAAATTGTACCAACAAGGCACCTACCAGCAACCATATACATTTCAACAAAAATATATTCAATGCTGTCATTATCACCAGATCTTGCTATAACCTTGCAATTAAGATTTCTTTTAACATAGAGAGCTACTCCACCTCCACTTCGAGAAACTCGGTCATTACGAAAAATCGAATAATTTTGAAGCGATATAATTTTATCTGATATATGCGGCTTCAACCAGGTTTCGGAGATACCAATTATATCAATCAACGAATTTTTAAATAAATCAAGAAACTCATCTATTTTAGGAACCAGACTCTGGGCATTAAGATGACACATCCTCATCCCTTGACTTCTTTTACAAAAAATATCAAGAAGAATCCTATTAAAATTAATGTTCGGGCAATTGGTTGTGGAAAATTCACTAGTATTTAACGCCATAATGAAATTTATAAAAGTAATAATATCAATAAAGACAGAAGCAGCAAAAGCAAGAGTACATATAAATAAATAGTAAAAGCATTAACAGTAAAACTAAAGCTCAAAGTAAATAATCTGTAAAAATGTACGAAGAAATATACAATAAAAATTAAACAAAAGTAATTAAAATAACATGCAAGAAAAAGAATATTTACATACGCGGAAATTAATACAATTATTTCTATTAACGTTGTTATTAGCATCGGGTTAAGTGATGGTGTCTGCGCTTGTGTTCATAACCGCTGCAAGCCTAATTTCACTGCTAACCAGAGTGGGAGCTTCATCCAGCCTACGACGAATAAAAACAGAACCATTCCGCGTGAACACTGAGACCAGCTTTTTTTGACGTTTCAATTTTAAAGCTTCCCTAAATATTTTATAATTATTGAGCGTGAGATTTTCATGCAGAAATATTTTCTTTTCAGAACCAAAACCAATTTGCTGCAAAGAAAGTTGATTATGCGCCTTCAGATGTGATGAAAGAGCCATAAGCAAAGCCTTTTTTTCCAGTCTGTTATTTAGCTTTAACATTATTGCAGAGTCTTTCCCTCTTTTAATTCGAAAGGCTCCGTTTAGTTTCGGTGCTGCATGATTTATGCATTTGCAAATATTTTCAAAAATATTAGGAAGATCTTCATTAGGCATTTCCGGGACTCCATCAATAATCAGATCATCTGCACGCGATTTACGTTCGATTCCATCAATTTATTTTGCATACATTAAAAATTTCGTCCTATTTTTTAAACTAAAACAATTTTGACTTTAAATTTATTTCTAAACATTCTTCGAAGCTAAATAACTTATTTACTTATTTTTACATACAGGATCAGGCATGTGTAAAGCCGGCTTTGCTGGAGATGATGCTCCTCGAGCAGTTTTTCCATCCATTGTCGGTAGACCGCGTCACCAAGGAGTAATGGTCGGAATGGGTCAGAAAGACTCCTACGTCGGAGACGAGGCTCAAAGCAAAAGAGGTATCCTGACACTTAAATATCCCATCGAGCATGGAATCATAACAAATTGGGACGACATGGAAAAAATCTGGCACCACACCTTCTACAATGAACTGCGAGTAGCTCCTGAAGAACATCCAGTTCTCCTTACAGAAGCACCATTGAATCCAAAAGCCAACCGAGAAAAGATGACGCAAATCATGTTTGAAACATTTAATTCGCCTGCCATGTATGTTGCCATACAAGCTGTTTTGTCGCTGTACGCTTCCGGCCGTACCACTGGTATTGTTCTAGACTCAGGTGATGGCGTCTCACACACGGTACCAATTTACGAAGGCTATGCTTTGCCTCACGCTATTTTGCGTTTGGATTTAGCTGGACGTGATTTGACGGATTATCTAATGAAAATCTTAACAGAGCGTGGTTATTCCTTCACGACAACTGCTGAGCGTGAAATTGTTCGTGATATTAAGGAAAAGTTATGCTATGTCGCTCTAGACTTTGAACAGGAAATGGCTACAGCAGCCGCATCTACATCACTCGAGAAGAGCTATGAGCTTCCAGACGGTCAAGTGATTACCATCGGCAATGAACGTTTCCGTTGTCCAGAAGCCCTATTTCAACCTTCATTTTTGGGTATGGAATCTTGCGGCATCCACGAAACTGTGTATAACTCTATCATGAAGTGCGATGTCGACATCAGAAAAGATTTGTATGCCAACACTGTTATGTCTGGTGGCACCACAATGTATCCTGGTATTGCTGATCGCATGCAGAAGGAAATTACTGCTTTAGCACCGTCTACAATTAAAATTAAAATAATTGCACCACCTGAAAGGAAGTACTCTGTATGGATTGGTGAGTTTAAATATTTTTCAAGGCAAGCAACAACTTTATTAAAAATATATGTTTTTTGTTTAAAGGTGGATCAATTCTTGCTTCTCTTTCAACTTTCCAACAAATGTGGATCTCAAAGGAAGAGTATGATGAATCTGGACCCGGTATTGTTCACCGTAAATGCTTCTAGGATAATCTTCTTCCATTGTATTAAACGCTTAATCTTCCATATCAAATCACTGCACATATTTTTTGTCCAGTTAGATTCGTAGCTTTTATTGTAAATGTTTTTAAAATTAATTTTTAAAAAGATACACAGTTCTTAGTTTGTATGCACGTTACCATATGTACTTTCACTTTCTATTTAGTGTTTAGATTTCGAATTGTAATTTATTTAAAAATTTAGTTATGTTCGAATAAAATTATTTTAGTATTTAAATTGTGACCGATTATTCTTGGAGCGAGAAAATGATTGCGGTATCGATTAGTAAAATTCCCAACCTTAGTACCACAAAAATACTTAATTTTCTCTTGTACTTTGATTAACTCCATATGAGAAATATATTCCGATTGAGCATCTACAATTAGTATTGTTTCGCGCGGTTTGAAGTTTATCTCTCCTAATTTTAATATCGTGGACACCCGCGGCATATTGTGTACAAAGAAGTCTATTCCGTATAGTTAAATATTTCTACATGTGTAATTAGAGCAAGTTGTCAGTGTAACGACGAGGCTTTCATGAGATGAAGCTGGATAGAGCCGTCTATCTACTACGACCTCTGAATTTTACCCGCGGCTTTTACAGTTTCAGTTTAGCTACCGTATATGATTCCCTACATCCTTCAGCCACTAAAGAACTGGATATTTTTTTTATTTTGAAGACTAGAGCTCAGGGAAAGCCTTTTTTACTGTCGACAATCTAATTATTTCGTATAGAGTGCAATGTCGAACAGCAAGCTCTAGTAGATAGATAGTGAGGGGAAAGGGAAAAGGACGAGGAAGACCAAGAAACAGGTGGATGGAAGAGGTGCTAGATGATGCAGTAAATCGGCCTTGTATATCCTTTCTATTATCACCTCCTCCTTCTAAATAAAAGAAATTGTTCTGGATGTTGTAAAATTTTTCTTAATGGAATTTCCTACAGTCAGAATTTTTTGCTGGCTGTGGTTGCATTAAGGATATTACTTCTCGCTTACTTCTTTCTTGATGGTGGATTTGCAGGAATTTCTTAGTTTTATGTGCGATTACCTCCGGACTACTTTTTGCTAGGCCAGGATCAGGGGCGGCGCTTTCATAGGTGCGAATGGTGCACTTGCACCGGGCGCCATAGAACGGGGGCGCTATTTCAGATATACAGATTTTAAAAAAAAATTAAAACATTTTGATAAAAAAAAAATTTAACAATTGTTTTTGTGACATCCTTTTTGTATATTAAAGGATTTCATTTTTATTACCACGATTTAGTTTTCCAGTTTATTTTCCCAATAAAATATTCTATATTTCAACTCATGTAACAAGAGAACACAAATTGCATGCAAAAAATTTTACTTCCTCTCGTACTCTCGAGACTTTTTCTACTTCCTCTCGAGACTTTTGCTTCGAGATTTTCATATCATTTCTGTCCAGTATTTACCCGAAAAGATTTAACTCAACAAGTGATAGAAGAGAATCAGCAGAAGTAAAAATTCAGGAGAAAAATTCACCAAGTGAGAGAAAAATCCCTCATTCATGTTCTCAAATTTGAACATGAGATGTAAATACAGAATTAAGCAGTGGAATGAGCGATACGAAACGCAAAATAATTTCATTTTCACTATGCTGGAGCACTTTTTGAACATTTTGTAAAATGCACCATATAAACTCACACAACGAAACAATATGTTCCGATGGCTCTGCATTGTGTATTACTCTGGGATTGATATAAACTTAGAACGCTGTTGGTGCACTTAAAATATCTTGCGATGTTTTGTTTGTTTCCTTGCTGTCTAAATGAAGATTTTTTTATGTTATACGAGTTATTTGTGGTGCAGTTTTAAGTTTTGTGCCTACTTCCTCTGGAAGAATTTATGAAGAGTAAATTGAGTGAAATATTTTTATTAGATTTCAAATTTAGATTTAATTTTGGATTTAATAATAATTATTAAATTACTAATTTTAGGTAATACATTTTTAAATTATATTATTTACATTTATATTTTATTAGAATTAATTTGTTTATTGTTTTAATATATGTTTACGAAAATTAAAATATTTTGCTGTGAATCGAATTAATGGTACCGGGCAAACTTAAATAGTACATACAATTTTCCATTAACTACCTCTTAACCTCAGACTTCATTGATGCATCGTTTGATAATGGGTGTGAATTTCGAAAAAAACGTTTCTAAAGGCAACTTCTTGTTTTGATACTATTCAAAATTTATATGCTTATTTCTCCATTTCGGTTAAAAGATTATTATTTTGAAAAAGAAGACACTAAAAAGCTTAGTAAGACTAGTAGTGAAAGTAGCATAGACGCGTTAAAACGATTAGTTCGTCAATTAGATGATGTCTACGAGCATAACCTGCTATATTTACAAGCCATGAACAAGAATAGATATTGAGAGAATCGGACTACCAAATTCTCCAAATTACACTAACAACATAACGTGACCTCACCGAGTTGTGGTCCGAATGAGCGGAAATTCGCTCTCAATAGTTTTCTTGTTCATGGCTTGTAAATATAGAAGGTTATGCTACGAGGCGTTGGTTGAACTCGTTCAGGTAGGGAACCGGTATCGAAACATACAGCAGAATTACGAAATAAAATTACTTAGTTCAATTTAATTTGTTCCATAGTAATCTAGTGTGATATTTTAGAAAAATAAATACAACCAATATATACTTAAAAAGCCCAAATGTCTGCTGCAGTTGATATTTTTAATTTCAACAAAAGGTTTTTGATAGATTTACGATCAGAGCAAAATTTCAGGAAGTTATTGAAAAATCCAAGCTAATTGCTGCCAAGTTAAAAGTGCCTTGTGTATTTTCCGCTTGTTCGTCCTTGCGATCCAGACGAAAAAAGTTTTTTTCATATGATCAGCCGATGGGGCGCAATATAGCATAATGCACCGGGCGCAAAAAAACCACGCGCCGCCCCTGGCCAGGATGCATATGTGAGCGCCAGTAAGACCATTGTCTTATACATTAGAAGTCTGAATATAACAGTTAAATCATCATCAGGAGCTCCACAACCTATTGTTGGCCTTGGCTTCTTCCAGCGTTCGCCTCCATGATTCTCGATCTCTGGCCCGACTTTTCCAGTTTCTTATTCTGAACTGTCTTAAGTCTTCCACGACGTCATCAATATATCTTTTCTTAGGCCGACCTGGTCTCCTTTTACCTGACGGTACTTTCCCCAGCACTATCATTGTCGGGTTCCGTTTCGCACCTCGTTGGACGTGACCATCGATGGTAGTCTGTTTATTTTGATCACTTTGACAATGTTTGGAATCTTACTGATTTCATACAAATCTGAGTTGTATCTTCTCTTCCAAATGCCATCAACCTGTATTCCTTTGTATATCGAACGAAGAATTCTCCTTTCAAATCTTCCTACCAATGCTTCGTTTGCGTTTTTCAATGTCCACACTTCCGAACCATATTGTAGGACAGGCCTTATTAGCGTTGTGTAAAGTGCCAGTTTTGTCTTCCTCGATATATTTGTAGACGTCAGGTGCCTTCGTAGTCTAAAGTAGCATTTATTAGCCAGTGCTATTCGTCTTCTGATTCCTGCCGATGTATCATTACCTTTTGTTATAATCGTCTCAACTACTGCTTCTATATTGTAGGTGTCTATCGTTATGTTTTGTCTGCTACTTCCGGCGTTTTTTGTGCACATATACTTTGTTTTGTTCTCGTTTATTTCCAACCCGATTTTTTAGTGGCTTGCTCAAGTACTACAAAGGTCCCCTTTATGCTCTCGAATGATCTTCCAAAGATAACAATATCGTCGGCAAAGGCTAATATTTGCACTGACCTGTCGAAGATGCACCCTGATGTGTTAATCGATGCATCTCTTACTGCTTTTCTGGGGCCACGTTGAATAACAAGCAGGAGATTGCGACGCCTTGCCTTAATCCTCTGAGGGGTGGAGATAATTCACCATCTATTCTGACTCTACCCCTTTGCATCTTTCATTGAAATTTTCTTCAGTTATACTAGGTGATTAGATATTCCGAGCTGCTCCACAACATAAAATAACTCATTATGGTGTGGATGTTTATGTTAAATTCAACCGCTTTTTCTAGGGTTTCTCTGAGAACAAATATGTGGTCTGTTGTGGATCTTCCACGACGAAAACCGCATTAATACTCTCCTAATTTTCTTTCCAGGTATGGTCGTAGTCTATTATAGAGTACACGTGAAAATACTTTGTATGTTGTGTTCAACAGCGTTATTCCTCTATAGTTATTGCAAGATAGAGGGTCTATGCCCTCGTTCTACTCATCAGGCATTACTTTCCGTCTCCAGATTTCCACTGTTACTTCATGTAGTTTTTGGATAGTTTCCTCTCCGCCGTGCTTAATAAGTTCTGCAGGTACATACATATATTGTCAGATCCTGATGCCTTATTATTTTTTAATGCTCGCAATGCCTGTCGTACTTCCTCTATGGTAGGGCTGCTGTGCTGTCATTCTCATCGTCCGCATTCATGTTCTGTGCATTTATGGTAACAATGTGCCCCTTCTCTGGGTTCATTAGTAGTAGTTCCTCGAAATGCCTTGCCCATCTAGCCAATATTTCGTCCTTATTACTTAATATCTCCTCACTTCTATCTTTGCACATTGTCACTCCAGGCTTGAATTCTTTCCTTTGTTGTGTTATGTACTCCTTAAGGTTTTACCACCAACGTTACGTATTTATTTTGTTTATATTTTTTTTTCTTTTTCCTTTCGTTCACTTTTAAGAAAAATAAAAAGGCAACTTACGGGTTGGGTTCCAGGTTTATTTAAGGACAATTTGATACAAATAATTTACAATACAACACTTTATTTCCAGTGGAGACCCGGGGTTACTTCATCTGGCGACTTCCAGGTTGCTTTTTGAATATCTTTATGCTGGAATCTGGCGCGATATAACCATATTATGCGCCATGGCGAAGTTTATCAGTCTTAATCCATTATCATTGTGGTGTTTGTACAAACTAAACTTTCCGATTGTAGGCTGAAACGCTGCTTCCCGTCCTATTTTAGCATTGGCATCTCCAATGACTATATTTATGTCATGACGAGGACATTTTCTGTATACTCCCTCTAAAGAGTGGTAAAACATCTCCTTCTCTTCTTTCGGGCTCTCTTCTGTTGGAGCGTGTAAATTTATAACTGAATAATTGAAGAATTTGCGCCTTAAACGAATCTTGCACATTCTTTCATCTATTGCACCTAATATTTGGTATCTTTCTTTGCAGCTATAAAATACGTTAAGTGTTCTTTTTTCATATATTCCTTGTCCAGTTCATCGCATCTCCTGAATGGCCGCTACGTCCACTCTGCATTTCATCCATTCGTCTAGAAGAATTTTTAACTAACCGGGTTGGTATAATGTTCTAACATTCCATGAAAAAAAGTTCAAATCGTTGGCCTTTGTACGCTTGCCGGGTCGTCTCCGGGAAATCTGTCCATTCCGAAGCTCTGCCGTAGGTTTCATAACAAAAGGTTGATGCCAGGAAGAGTTGCTAGTCCTTCGCTGGTAGGCGAGAATATAGCGTCTCACACTCGCTATTACCGTCGTTAGTTGGTTATCCGTGACGTGACGGTTCGATTTTGCCCCCCATAACACTTAAAAACCCGAATTTAAAGAGCCTTTACGGAGTTTCTTAAGCTTTGTTGGCTTTTAGCAGCCCCGCGATTGTTTTTGGTTCCATGTTATTGTTGGCTGATACTATTGGCTAAAAGTAGGTAAATGATTTCAGTTCTTCAAATTCGCGTACCTCTACCTTGACTGTAGGACCAATGTTAGGTGTTCTTGGAGACGAGGCCACGACCCGGCTAACACTTAAAGTTGGTGCAGATAGGGCCCTATGGAGCAAGCACCACTGCCTCATCTGGTCCCTGTGTGGATTGGTCTATAAGGCCGCAAGGGGTATCTAACGCCTTGCCCCATCTCGAGTGGAAAAGAGAGGCTAAAAAATTAAAGAATTTTGCCGTGGATATGCGAGTAATAAATAAATAATTTGCGGCGGTGTTGAAAAATTTTTATTTTCAAGCGCGAGTGTCGTTTTCCAAGGGGTTCCGAGGTTTGCCTCATGGGGCCCTTATGAGAAACTGATAGGCCATACCTCCCTTCAACATGGTAGATTTTTTCTTGGTGTTGTGCTCATGTGGTATCTAAGGGGAAAGCCATCTTTCTGCATGCCACAAAGGATCCTCATAGGGAACCTACGGGGAAATCCCTCTTTCGGCATGCCCCTCATTTGCCACATGGGGCAGGCACGCTGCATGAGGCACGCCCTCTTTAAATGCTAGCCCAGCTTTCATGCCGCCTGCTCAATCTGGGTGAAAGATCCGTGCCCCGCTCGAGATGTTCTACCAACGACGTCAATATCGTCTGCATGAGCCAGTAATTGTGTGGCCCTGTGGAGGATTGTGCCCCTTGCTTTCACCCTCGAATCTCGGATCACTTTCTCCAGCGCCAGGTTGAAAAGGCGATAGGCTGACCTTCTCCTTTTCGGAGTTCATTATAGATGTTGATAGGTCTGAACAGTGTTCAGATATCTTTACTTGGGTTGTCAAATTGGTGATGGTCAACTCACATAATCATGTCAGCTTATTGTGGATGTCGAATTCTCTCAACTATGCTATAGGCAAAATAAAATTTTGAAATTTTTCAATTTTTTGCCTTTTTACATAGTTGGCAAGTAGCTTTTCATAGTTGGCAAAAGGCAAAAAATTGAAAATTAATTTTTTTTACTTTTTCCAAAGTCCTAAAATAGACATATTAAATAAAGTAACGAAGTATTGCGTATGCTCACAAGAAAGTACATAAAAAACCTACAATTTAAAAAAAATATTTTACCGTACGATGATTTGGCATAAAATGGCGGCAATTTTAAATTTTATTGAAAAGTGCCAATTGTTGCCGTAAAAAGCGAAATTTTTTTTTGAAATTTCAACCACGTATTTATAGCATTAAGTTACATATTTTCTCTAATTTTTATCATAATCGGACTATTTTCCCGTTATTTATTGCATTTTTAGTAAAATAAAACAAAATTTCATACATTTTGGTTTTTTGACGTTAGGATTCATTTTTAAAGTATTTATACCGAATCAGTTCGATAGTCTATTCATTCACGATTATTTTCCAATTTTTTTTATTTTTCTACCACCAACAGAACTGGAGAAATTAAAAAAAAAGTGTAGCAATGCCCTCAAAATGCATCAAAAGTGGACATTTATGCAATTTTCTCGTGCATCACAGGAGCGATTTTGCAGAAATTTTTTTCTTCGCTTTATCTTAACATATGTAAAGAAAAAAAAACAAAAAAATCCAACCTCCCAACTACATCTTCGCTTCTTTTAACTTCGCTTTTTTTTGTTTAATTTCCCTCTATACACGAAAAAGAGACAGAAAAATGAATATTTAGTGTAATACCTACATTATACACAAACCTGTTTGAGTTGATGACCGAGTTATGGATAGTGTGATTTACCCCATTAAAGCATCTTTCACTTCAAATGTAGACTAAAAATTTAGTTTTGGGTAGGATTATAAAATGAGTTTGTAAGAGGTGACTCTCTTTTCTTTTGAGCCAGTACAATGTCATACTACAAATGAGAACAGGTGCCATGCCAAAATGACAAAAACAAGCAAATTAAAGAAATAAGAAAAATAAATACCAATGAAGAGGTTCTTCACTAGTTTGATTCTAATATCCATTAAACTACCTCGGATTAAGTAAGAAACCTATGCCTCCAGAATGTACATTTATATTTTACAATCTCACTTCACCTCATTTCAAGTTGGAAATTTCACTGCCTCAAAAGAAGTAAGAAATGTCTCTCCAATTCGTATTTACAATCTTACCTCGCATCAGCTCAAATTGGATATTTTACTGCCGCAAAAGAAGCCAGAAAGAAGAAACCCTTGTCTCTCCAGTACGTAATTATAGTCACACCTCGCCTCATTTATCTCGATACACCAGTAAGACATTATTATTGAACCTGGACATTTCGTAAAATTGAGGCCTCAGTACAATTTACCATATTGTTCGGGACAAATGTAGTGCCCCGTGTAAGTCCGGCTCAACTTTATAAAAGTCGCAGGTCATAAAAGGTGTCAATTGACTACTACGGCCCGCGGAAGAATATGTAAAATTTATTCTGGCCCCTGTTATAAAAAAGTTGCCCACCCTTGAGGCTATGATATCATAGGCGACTGTGAGGTCTGTGAAAAGGTTTTGGATTGAGTTTTGTAACTCCAGTCATTTTTCCAACGCCTGTTTCAGAGTAAAAATTTGATCAGTTGTTGATATGTCTGGGCTGAAGTCACACTGGTATTGGCCTATGATGTTTCTTGCTTATTTCGCAAACGGTGGGCCATCTATTGGTTGTGTTTTGAAATTGTTATTAAAACTACATCGTTCAATATTTTTCAGTCAATGTTGATTTTTACAGGACTACCCCAAAAAAAGGACTATAATGTGTTAAAGTTTCATGTGTGTATGTGCGTTGCTTTGTCCCGCCCGCCATAACTTCTAAACGCCTGAACGGTTTTAGATGGCTGGTGTACCGTTAAAATCGATTAATGAGTCTGAGTAACATAGGCTAGGTTAATTTTGTAAAAAACAATATGGCGGCTGTCAGGCGCAATTTACGTGACACTCAATTTTTTTACCCCGACTGAAAAAATACAGATTATAGATATACGATAGTTGGGTGATTCTTAACAAAATTATTATTTAAAGTTAATATTTTCTACAGTAGTTAGACAATATCTTATATATTTCATACAAACACATTAACTATACTAAGAGAACAATGTCTTCTATATCTTGTTTCTGTCTTACATTAGTACTAAAAACTTGTTTTTGACTGTTTAGTTCATTTTTTGTCTCAGGGCCGTCGTGTTTTTTAATTTTTTAATTATTTTGTTTTTTTGAAGCGAGTAGATCTTCTTATGTAAAACAATTTAGCTCAAATGGCTGCTTACGGCTGGCTTGCAGTGGCCCATTCTGTTAACCAAATTTTGTTTGTGGCCTTATTTCACGAATAGCTCGACGGATGTTTTCCTTCCGTGCATCAATTTTTAGTAGATTGTTGGAGTAAAAACGGTCCTTAACATTTACCTATAAAAAAACTCCATTCAACAGATTGTATATAGCCAAAATTAACATAAAACCGTCGATTTACGAGATATTTGAGAAAAACTGATTCTCGTGACTTTTGACCGTCCGTAACTTGAGTAGCAGGCCAGTTGGCTTTACAGTAGGTAACGAAAGTCAACATACACCACACGTACACCATATAAAATAGCGAAAATTCGTATTTTTATTTTATTTTTAAAAATTGTAAAAAAATGTTATATTACAATATAAGTACAAAAACATTTTACTGAAATTGCATAATAAATTATTTGTACAAAAAAAATAACAAAAAAGTGAAATATACAGAATTCACAACAAACGAAAATCTACATACACTTAAAATTTTTTATTATTATTTTTTGTAGAAACAATTTCATTATGTAATTTCAATATAATTTTTTTGTACAAATCATTATACTTATTTTGTAATATCAAAATTTTTTTTATGCTATAGTTAACGAATTTTCGCTATTTTATATGCTGTATGTATGGTGTATGTTGACTTTCATTTATTACTGTATTAGCCCAGTTGTCAGAGACTTTGACCTCGCACCAAATGTGATCTCGCTGAAAATTGGAACTTAGGTACTTCTTTGGGTGTAGAAAACAAATAAAAATCTTTGCTGCGCTAAAGTGTATGCTAAGTTCACAATTTCGAAAACAAATTCGAAAATTTGATATTTGCTTTATATATCGAAAAATAAAAAAAAATTCGAAAAACTAATAGCGCCACGTGAAAGAGCGGAAAATTTCAGTAAAATTTATATTATAACTTGTTTTAAAAAAAATTGTTTTATTATTATAAAAAAATAATAAAAATAAGAAGAAAATTCGGAAAATCTGAGCGCGCCAAAAAGCTGAATTAAAATATTCTAGCGAGGCGTTCGGGGAAAAACTAAAGTATCCTTGCCTAAAATGTACGCAAAAATAAAAATAAAAAAAGCATTTTAAAGAGGACACACTAAGCTTTCTAAGCTTTCACAGCATTCATTCGACGCCATTTTTATCTTCAAAAACAGCCGGGACCAGACGATAGAAGTGAAAGACTGATGGCCGCTCGGACGCGTCTTTCTTCTCCATCATAATCTGTGTGTCGGCTGTTTTTGAAGATAAAAATGGCGTCGAATGAATGCTGTAAGAAAAAATTAATATTTTAAAACATAAATTTTATTAAACAGAGACAATGTTTATCATTTTTATTTTTTTACATCAAAATTAAATGTCTAATGATGATAAATGTACAAGGATTTTTTTTTGGTACGCCTCTATTAATATATATCTTCAATTTTATAAACATCAGTGAGAATTTTACAAACTTATAACTTCCAGTCAAGTTTTCTATGAGAAAAAAAACAAAAAATTAAAAGCTAATGGCTTCTTAGAAAGCTTAGAGTGTCTTCTTTAAAATGCTTTTTTTATTTTTATTTTTGCGTACATTTTAGGCAAGGATAATTTAGTTTTTCCCCGAACGCCTCGCTAGAATATTTTAATTCAGCTTTTTGGCGCGCTTAGATTTTCCGAATTTTCTTCTTATATAGCGTTTACATTCGTAAAATTTTGCGTTTTGGGCAAAAACACAATCGAAAACAGGTGTTTTTCATACAAATCGAAAACAACTTGGGAACCTGTTTTCAATAAAAACGACAACGAAAACAAGAAAAGTGTGGACAAGAACCTAATTCAGCGTTCAGCACTTGTTAAACGCATGTCATTTTCCGTATCACACTTTTTTAATTCTCAGTTTGCCATGGAAACAATTTAAAACGAAATAATTTAATCAAAATTAAATTAAATAGGCATAACTGTCACTCGAAAACAAGCAGGAGGCGATGTAAACACCTCACTCGTTTTCCGAAAACGAGTTCATGAAAACACTTGTTTTCGAGGAGATGTAAACGCCGTATAAAAGCTGGCTTCCCACGGTGCGCGATATTGCGGACGAACGCGGACAGACGCGGACCGCGCACCATGGGAAGAGTGAGTGTCGTCCGTAAAGGCACAGACAAGTCTGTAGCGGTCCGTAGGAATCCGCCGCAAGTCTGTAAATCCGGCTTCCACGGTGCGCGATTTTGCGGATTATCACGCACGGCCGACGTCCACGGACGAGCCCGGACCGCACCGCACGGTGCGTATCGGTCTGTGTGGGTCTGCTAACGATCAGCTTTCTGGTATTTGGATTGTATTGTCGAAATCCTTTTGTTTGTTCGCTGTATCATTTCGTTGCACTTTCGGTATGTAAGCCATGGCCTTGCAACCAAACACACGTAGAGATGTCAGATTTGGCTTTGTATTTCACCAACGTTCTTCTGGTGTGATGTTCTTCATGCCATAGCATGGGATTTGGTTAATCAAATACACCGCTGTCACTGCTGCCTCTACCCAAAAATTTCGACCCAAACCGATGTCTATGAGCATGCATCGCACTTTTTCCATAATGGTACGATTCATCCTTTCTGCTACTCCATTTTGTTCAAAAGTATGTGGTACTGTCCTCTGATTTTGTATGAAGATGAAAAACTTGTTATTTCTAGACTTTGGTTTTTACATGCTCGTCTGTGGATTTACGGACGAGCCCGGACCGCACCGCACCAGCTCGCACCGCACCTGAATTTTCCGACTCGCGGCGGATACTACGCACCGCTACAGACGTGCCTGTGCCTGCACAGACGACACTCTTCCCACGGTGCGCCCGCGTCTGTCCGCAAAATCGAGCACCGTGGGAAGCCAGCTAAAGGTGCGGTGCGAGCTCGTGCGGGGCGGTCTGGGCTCGTCCGTGGACGTCGGCCGTGCGTGATAATCCGCAAAATCGGCCGTCGGCCCAAGTTAGCAGGTACGCATACACTCAATGTATGTACTTACACTACTTAATCCCATACATTTGGTTTCTGAGAAAATAAGTAAGGTCTGGCAGCCCTGGGATCTTGGACTATATTATTTTTATTAATTTTTTATAATACTAAAACAATTTTTTTTTAAACTAAGTTATAATATAAATTTTAGTGAAATTTTCCGCTCTTTCACGTGGCGCTATTAGTTTTTCGAATTTTTTTTTATTTTTCGATATACAAACCAAAAACCAAATTTTCGAATTTGTTTTCGAAATTGTTAACTTAGCATACACTTTAGCTCAGCAAAGATTTTTTTATCGTTTTCTACACCGAAAAAAGTACCTAAGTTCCAATTTTCAGCGAGATGACATTTTGTGCGAGCTTTAGTTCTAAATTTGGCTCTGACGGCTGGGCTATATGTACTTCTGAGAAATTATTTGTGACACCAAAATAAAGAGAATCTCGTTGGAAAATGTTCAGTTGGCATTTCTTAGACGTCCATGTATAAAGTGGATGCAGAAAAGTAAGATTGCCTTGCAAGGGCGGCGGAGCGCGTGGGGATGGAAGGAAAAGTGCACACGCACTTTCGTTTTGGGTGGGGAAATCGGAAAGCTTTAAAAAAATACAAATCTTTAGTTTTTGTTGTTGCATTGGTTTTCAGGGAATTATGTTGGTGACCGTGAAGGGTGTCATTTAGCGCACTGAATAGCCCGGTTCTGGTTCGATTACAGAGGTCAAGCAGCATTGGATGTGATCAGGCTTAGTTGGGGGCCGTATTGATAAAACCACACTCGCGTTTAAAAATAAAGCTTTCCATACCGGCATAGTTATTACTCACATATCCACGCCGAAATTCTCAAAATCCATTCGGGATCGGGAAGCAATGATTTTCCTCAAGGGGGATAAATGGAGCATTCCTTATCACGAGGAGCAAATGAGGAAATGCGTTAGATGCCCTGGGTAATCCACACGGGGTCCACATGACGCAGTGGGTCTAGCTTCATAGAGGCCCTATCTGTACCCCTTACCTCAAAATGCTAGGCGGGTGTAACCCCATAACAAAAGGATTTAAAATCACATAACTCAATATCCAGCTTGTAAATAAATTGACCGATTAACTTTTCACATTTTAACGTTGACTGTTCACGTGTTCTCCACCCACAATGATTATGGTCCGCCGCCCTTGTTGCCATGTTTCGTAGTGTATCGCTCTTGACGGGACAGTCCTGTCTTAATAGTATGTCGGAGGAAACCACCGTTAAATATGAGTTCACCGATGATGATGCCGACCACATCCCGTTATTTTCTTCTGAGATGTTGATGAAGATGACAATATAGAAGAAGTGGAAATAGAAGAGATAGAGAGATAATCAACAAAATTATATCATAACTTGTATCCCATGGGCTCCTTGCATTCTAGCTCAAAGATGGTGCGGAAAAGAATGCACCGCATTGCCCGAGTTTTCTCAACCCTACACTGTAAAAAATTTCTGTGGTAATTTTACAAAAAAAATACTGGAAGTTTTATTCACAAGCAGTTTTGTAAATTTGCAATATATATTATTAGGAATATTCCAATTCTACTTTACGTATTTTTACCAACTGTGTAAATATACATTATTTGTGGGATGTAAAAATACAATCAGTATTGGAGCTTTCACTTCATAGTTTTGTAAATTTGCAAAACTTTTGTGTTTGCCCTCTCCCTATACATAAAAATAGCATTTTGCTCGCCATGCAAGGACCGATTCGCAATGAAAGCTTCAAGTTGCAAGCTTCAAACTATAAGCTTCAGCTGAGTTTTGGTAGCATTGCTGCTTGAAGCTGTGAATGTGAATCATTGTACAAACCCTTTTATCCTAATTATTGAAGCTTGTAGCTAGCAGTTTTAATTGGGAATCGGCCCTAAGCATCAAAAATTATCAAAAATTTCTTGGCTGTTACAAGAACTGCCCAGACCCTGACCAAAGTCAAAGGTCTGACCTTAACTTAAGAACAATCGGGTATATATGCTTAGTATTCCATTGTTACCTGTGAATTAAATCTATGAGAGGAAAAATTTAAACCTTACCAATGAACAATTTGTAATTTTACTGAAAATATAAGTTCTAAAATTACTCCTCTTACTGTAAAATTACTGTAAAATTGATAAATAATACTAAGAAATATTGTAATTTTCTTACATAAACGATTAGAAAAATACACAACATTGGGTAAAATATAGGTCACATTCAGGTAATCAACATTTACGTCATGCAGTATTGGAGATTCTCATTTCTTTATGTGAAATTACAAAATTTATAGAATAGTTACAATAATTGTGTAGTAAATTAGTATCACACTTGCACTGTGAATTTACATATTTTTTTACAGTGTATATCTCGAAAATTTTTGGCTCTAAGTAAATTTTGTGCAGGACTTTTTATGCAGATTTATCTTACGAACAAGTTTTATTTAACCAAAATTAACGTACAACCGATAATAATTTACGAGATATTTGTGAAAAACTGATTTTCGTGACCTTTGGCCTTCCATAATTTTTGTGGCCGGTCAGTTGGATTTATGAACTCTTGAGAAATTATTTGTGAGCACAAAATAAGCCTTAAGATCTATGGGGTGCGCCAGCGACGGAGACCCAACCTCCGCTGGAAGGGTGGCGTGCGTAGACGAGGACGCCCAGAACTTAGGGATGCCACCACTGACATATAGATATGGACTGCTAATTGACAACTTTCAATGGCACCATTTTTCTCCAGAAGTAGAGGACCTTTTCTATGTAAACAAAAGTTTTTTTTTCGAATTTAAGGGAAAATAAGTGGTAAGATGTATGTTATTATTAATAGAAATAAATTTCCATCATTATTTTTTATTTAGTAGCAGTTTTTTCGTTAAATAAATGTATTTTTTTAAATATGTGAGGGTTCTTTCCCTCTGTTTAACGAACTTTTAAAAATAAAGAAAATAGAGAAAGAAGAAAAAACTCTTTACCTGTCTAGTTTTTTCTAATTATGTTTATATCGGTGACATGCACTGAACTGTTTTTTTGTTTTAAAACCGATTAAAGTTCATAACATTTTAACGGGGGAGCGAGACAACGATAGTTTTTGGTGCCGCTTTTTGTATGGGATTTTGCTTATTTAGCAGTCCATATCTATGTCAGTGGATGCCAGACGGCTCAGAATCGGGACCGGTGGAGAAAACAGTTGCGAGAGGCCAGGACCGGATCCCGGTTGTAGAGCCGTCTAAGTAAGTAAGCTATAAAAGGCTGATTCCTGAGCCTAGATCTGCCCCATAAAAAACAATAGGAATTTTAAATTTTCGAAAATGTTAATGTCATCGCGGATGATTATCGCCATACGAAATTCATTTTTGCAAGTCGGTAAGAAAGTTACAATTTCATAAATTCAGTTTTTAAACTATTAGTGACAGAATTCCATTAAAAAAAGCTCATGCTGCCACAAAAATTCCAACACAGGAAACGAAAATACCAACTTCAATGACTTTCATCAATCTTTTACGTTTTTTAATTACAACACCATTTCTCACTTTAACAGATTCCGAAAACTGCATAAATCCAGCCAGAAATTTCATCCAAGTAAACAATTTCTGAAGACATCCGCAATTTACAAATTACATCGCAGACAACAGATAAACCTGAAAGCTGCTAACATTCTCGGAACACTTGGCACAGCCCCAGAATGATTCGCATACTTCACATGGCAAGTGTGTAATTTACGTCAGCTCGGCACGCACGATTAGAATTATTGAAGAGATTACCAAGTGTACTTTTAGTTTTCACTTAGAACAACAAAAATAAAACAAGATTTCGACGACAAAATAAAATTCATTATACAGAAAATAATGGATTAGGGCACCCGGAGCACTACGCATTGCCTATGATATACTCGTAGGTGTAGCATATAAATAATAAATTCATGCATATGTGAGACTGGTTGACTTTTAGACGATTCAGGCTTTAATTAGCTCAAATTAGTTTGTCAACACCTCCGGGATGGATTTAATTAACATTCCTGAGAGCCTTTGATGTTACACATTTTGGTCGGTGTACAAGTCACTTTTGTTTCTGTTTTTGATTTGCATTATTTGATTTTATTGTTTACATGTTTGACTTGATGTAACTGTAATGTAGATAGCAAACAAAAGGATATCGATAATTAAATACCTAATATTTATGAAGGGATGATTTAGTAGAACCGAAGAAGACCCCATTCAGTCAAATAGTCCCCCTTGTTGTTTTTGTTGGTTTTTTTATTAAATTAATGAATTATTATATTAAATGTTGTTTTTATTAAATTATATTCTTTTTACATAAACTAAGCCAAAAGTTACAAAGAAACCCATAATGATCAAAAACCCGTCAATTTGACTGGTATGGTAAAACTAGGTAGGTATTAATTAATATCGGTAGCTCTAGGGTTAAATCTATATAAATATAATAGTCTAAGATACGTAGAAGAGCGACCTTTACCGATCGAGTAACCGAATGAAATTTTTTTTCATGATAGATAATATGCTACCAAAAGTAACGGTGATGGGTTGCCTAACGAAATATGTTCAAGGCTATTTTTAATAGGCGTTTTTTCCCAACTTTCTGTCCTTTTCTCTATTTTGAAGAGAAACTATGCATTTTGGTGAAAATATCAAAAGAGCAAAGTTGTAGAGCATAAAATTTCCTACAAATTTTGTCTTCACTGTTTTTTCGAATTCCGATTAGTTTTGCCGCTAGCGGCCGTTTTGCGCCTTTTTTAGATTTTGAGCTAAAATTATGCATTTGTATGAAAAATTAAATGAGATCAAAGTAGTAGTTGCAGTTTTTCAAACGGCTTTTCTTTGGACGCTTTGATTTATCAACAGAATCTGAAAAAAGGTGCAAAACGGCCGCTAGCGGCGAAAGGAAATTTGTAGGAAATTTTATGCTCTACAACTTTGCTCTTTTGATATTTTCTCCAAAATGCATAGTTTCTCCTCAAAATAGAGAAAAAGGCGGAAAATGGCGGAAAAACGCCTATTAAATATAGCCTTGAACATATTTCGTTAGGGAACCCATCACCGTTACATATGATAGCATATTATCTATCATGAAAAAAAATTTCATTCGGTTACTCGATCGGTGAAGGTCGTTGTTCTACGGATCCTGTACTATAATTGGTGTCTGTCTGTGATTTCAAAATAATTGTTATTTTCTAAGCTGATATGGTTATTTGCATGACATTAAAAAAAAATCAGGTATTTTTAAAATTTTTGCCTGTTTGTATGTTTGTATGCCTGTGTGTCTGTATAGCAGTATGTTTGCCTGTATGTTTGTACGGGCTAATCTCGGAAACAGCTTATCCCATTGCGATGGGACTTTCACTAGAAGTTTCAGTATTTTCTTGGGCATGTTTTAGACTACAGGGATCCGACTATCGGTTGCGACTATCGTGTCCGACTACCGAATTAGACCGAAAAATTGAACCGACAGTCGAAGGAAAGCGAGTGAACACTTTTCTTTATCATGCCAATTGTAGACCTCAAAGGGCTCTTCCTAAATATTTAGGTTCGCTTAAGGGGTAATATACCATTGTGAACAATAAATTTCATGCGATTTTCTGAGACGTACCACGAACGATAGGAAAGAGATAGAGCTATGAGGTTTTGTACATATGAAAGTACTAGTCTTTAACTACAAAGAGCATGTTTTATTTTAATTTTACGATGCAAAATGACAGCGTACACGAGGTAAAAAAAAATCTCGGGCGTTTGGCATGGGCGTACCGCTACAGGTCACAATTTTTAATCTGGAACTAAAAACCAAAAAGTTTCTTAAAATATAGTCCAAAATCTAGCGAACGTCGTAGGATTTTTTCGAAAAATTGATTTAGAAAAATATGGCGTTAATTTGAACTTTTTTTTCATGTTTTTTTTAAAAAATCGGCCGAAAATCGATTATAGAATCTATAAAAATCAAGATATCAAAAAAATCCTACGACGTTCACTAGATTTTGGACTATGTTTTAAGGAACTTTTTGGTTTTTTGTTCCAGATCAAAAATTGTGACCTGTAGCGGTACGTCCATGCCAAACGTCCGAGATTTTTTTTACCTCGTGTACGCCGCCATTTTGTATCGTAAAATTAAAATAAAACATGCTCTTTGTAGTTAAAGACTAGTACTTTCATATGTACAAAACCTCATAGCTCTATCTATTTCCTATCGTTCGTGGTACGTCTCAGAAAATCACATGAAATTTATTGTTCACAACGGTATATTACCCCTTAAGTAAATCTTGATTGTACTTCCCAGTAGGACTTGTAAGCTTACAGAAGTACTGAAAAGAGCACTTACTGGTAAGGGGAAGGCCTTACCATCCCCCTTACAGAAGTGCTTATTTTTACACACGATGTCATAGGAGGTAAGGCCTTACTTTTTACTACATCGATGAGCCCTTATATAAGGCATTACAAGAGAAGGCAGATGGTAAGGGGTAATCCAGAATTCGACCCAACGAAGTTAGAAATTTACCCGATGACTCATTTGTTTTCGTATTTTTGTAATGGTATTTGAGTTATCGGGCAAATTTCTAACTTCTGTGGGTCTAATTCTGGATTACCCCTTACCATCTGTCTTTTCTTGTAATGCGTTATATAAGGGCTCTTCTAACACCTAAGAAAATAGGAGTACCCCTTACCAGATGACTACTTATATCAGTGCTCCATCGGTAAGTGCTACCTAGAATTCCTACTGGGTTATATAAAGCCTTTTTCTTTTTGGTCCGATTTACTTAGGAAAGAATGGATATTTAAATATAGCTCTTTGAGGTCTACAATTGGAATGAGATTATGAGATGCAGACCAACGACCTACGAAAGAGCACAGAGATCGCTCCCAGTAGGACTTGTAAGCTTACAGAAGCACTGAAATGAGCCCTTAATAGTAAGGGGTAGGCCTTACCATACCCCTTACAGAAGTCCTTATTTTTACACACGATGTCATAGGAGGGAAGGCCTTACTTTTTACTATATCAATGAGCCCTTATATAACGCATTACAAGAGAAGGCAGATGGTAAGGGGTAATCCAGAATTAGACCCAACGAAGTTAGAAATTTACCCGATGACTCATTTGTTTTCGTATTTTTGTAATGGTATTTGAGTTATCGGGCAAATTTCTAACTTCTGTGGGTCTAATTCTGGATTACCCCTTACCATCTGTCTTTTCTTGTAATGCGTTATATAAGGGCTCTTCTAACACCTAAGAAAATAGGAGTACCCCTTACCAGATGACTACTTATATCAGTGCTCCATCGGTAAGTGCTACCTAGAATTCCTACTGGGCTATAATGAACCGACTACAAATTAAGTCTCTGTGCTATTGGTAGATCAACAATGTGATAACCGGGACATAATACTTCATAGAAAGCATAAGAAATTACAACGAATCACAGAGACTCACATATACTATATGCGGCACGAGGCTATACCCAGTAGGACTTGTAAGCTTACAGAAGTACTGAAATGAGCCCTTACTAGTAAGGGGTAGGCCTTACCATACCCCTTACATAAGTACTTACTTTTACACAGGATGTCATAGGAGGTAAGGCCTTACTTTTTACTTTTCTTATGATAGTTACATAAGTACTTACCTGTGAGTACGAACAGAACTGCTCATCGATGAGCCCTTATATAACGCATTACAAGAGAAGGCAAATTTCTAACTTCTTTGGGTCTAATTCTGGATTACCCCTTACCATCTGCCTTCTCTTGTAATTCGTTATATAAGGGCTCCTCTTCTAACACCTAAGAAAATAGGAGTACCCCTTACCAGATGACTACTTATATCAGTGCTCCATCGGTAAGTGCTACCTAGAATTCCTACTGGATATCTAGTCGCGGAGGTAATCAGACTTCGTCCTGCCTTTATAAACATACATATAAACGGTCTGCTTAGGTCGCTCGCACGTTGCATCAGAATTTGTACGAATTCTGATGAAATTGTTCATGTGCTGGGCAAAATAAAAATTCCTATGTTGCTGCAATGATTATAATGGCTTGTCAGACTCGCGAAAATTTTGAAATTATTAGATCATAAATTCTTGGAACCGGGAAATACCAGTTATCTGGAGATAATGTTATCTGAAACAGTATTCGGTGTGCAGTTATAATTATAGTATAATAAACAATTTTCTCCTTAAGAATAAAATAACACCCAAGAAAAAACACATTAGGGGTATTCATCAATCTGTGTTGAACGTCGAGAAATCGTAATATGTTATCTTCGAAATTTCCATTTTCTATTAATTTGCACCTTTCAAATACATCTTTCAATCAAAATAAATTCTAAACAGCTGTTGACAGTAAAAGGAAAAAAATGACGTGCGATTTTCGATCTCGATCTCGAGTTGTTGAATTAACACGCCTTTTCAGATGTTATTTGCTAAAATTGAAACAAATGTCATTTACTAATAGTACGGGAGGTAGCGCTATATTTAAACAAACTCATTCCATACCGACTGAAAATTATACCAATTAAAGTTTACCCCTAATACAGTAGTATGAGCGGCAGCTACTCCAGTAAGGGTGGAGGTAAAGATGGCAGCAGGTGAAAGTTGTTAAAAGAAGTAATGCCTCAAGTAATTTCATACCGTGCCGAAATTTTTGGGATGGCTGTACGAATAGCGAGGGTAAGACCAATCAACGTCATAAACATTCTGCGCGCTCAGTGCATCTGAACGTTTCATATTCACTTCGACGAATAAACTGACGATGTTTCCCCTTACAAACTTCAGCTGACGGGGATTTTTTTTTGTTAAAAAATTACTCTATACTATACATATTAATTTAACATAAGTAATGCCACTTTATGCTATAAATGGCGAGTTTTAAATCGATTTTTCAAATCAATCAAGTTCGTCTTGGTTTTTAATTATACATGATATTTCAGCCTAAGATGATAATCCTTTAAGGGGTGTCTCCTGGGAATATTTGGAGGAAAAATTGTTCTGGAGAGGGGCTATCGGCACTATACAGTGTTTACGAAAATAAGATTCGAAAATTTTCTAATTTAATTAAACTTTTATAACTTCTATACCGATAATCGTAGTTCATTCGTACAGGCCCGCCGCATCAACTTGCGGGGCCCGGGGCTAAAATATGATTGGGGGTCTCTTTAAGGAGGTTGAAATTCCAAAAAAAATTAACTAAAAAAATGTTTAATACTTTTTAAAATCTCTGGTAAGAATAAATTCCTGTAAGAACAAATACGAAATTTTTTTTAAATAATAGTAGGTACGTATGATTCTAACTATACGATTCTTACGGTCAGTCTTGCAACCGATCTCGCAAGAACAAGACCAAGACTCAGCTATGCTCGCAACACCAAGACCAAGACTAACTGAGCAAGACCAAGACCAAGTCTAGATTAATTAGTCTTGTCTTTGTTTTTTGTTTGCTCGTCAGTAGCAGGGATATAGCGATTTTAACTTTTGGGCTTCCAATCTATTTTCACCTGGGGCTCGGGGCTATTCGTCCCAGTTGCCCTGATTGCGGCGGGCCTGCATTCGTCAAAGTGAATAAGAAACCTTCAGATGCACTGAGCGCGCAGATTGTTTATGACGCTGATTGATGGTCTTACCACCGCTATTTATACAGCTGACGATTACTTTTTGATTGAAATTGATCTTAAAAATCATCCCAAAAATTTTGACAGGGTATGAAATTACTTGAGGCGTTACTTCTTTTAACAACTTTCATCTGCTGTGATCTTTACCTTCACCACAAGGAAAGTTTCTCGATTTGTTAAACTATTTTCTCGATTTAACACAAATAACACAGGTCATGAATACCCCTATTATAAATCACCAAATGCTAAAAAACGAAGAATATTGAGATTTTTCTCATGCTTTGATCCTACATATCTTCCCAATGGAGTCACTCAAGTTTCAGTTTTTCGTAAATACCCTGTATCTTAGTGGATAGTGGGGATAGCCCAATTTTCTTCCCCAAAGATATCCTGGAATCACCCCTGGAAATATTAGCCACGTATTCCAACAAAGGATTTTATTGAAAGTGTGATGACTTATACCCGACTTTTTTATATGAAGGCTATAGCTTAGGTTATAACCTAAGTTCACGTCACGGTTCAATGACTAGTAGTAAGCTTAAATTGAAGATATAAAAAGGATATTATATGTTAAGGGTGGTCTGGAGCAACCGCGAAAAGTTTCTATCCGGCCCGCGAGATGTTTAGAAGAAATTATAAAACAATATTTTTCGATGTATTTCGTCTAGTTGAAATTGAATATTACATCCATTGGTGTAAGTTACACTATGCATCATTTCTTTTATCATACCCATACAAGAACCGGCTTTATAGACAAGAGGTCGCAGCGAAGTTTGTTTTTTCCTCATTTTGCCTCAGAAAATTTGTCAGACTCATCCATCCATAACACTAACACAATTATAACATCGTTCTCCGGGGTCTGAGGAACTATGAGTAACTCCACGTCTCATCAGTGCGGCTGTACCCATATGTGCAGACTGTGCATTTGCACTGGGCGGCACTTGGGAAGGGCGGCATTTTGAAGAGTGAAGCGAGCGAAAAATTTGTACAATACATATATGTATTTTATAAATTTGCCGTGCCGACGGCAAGGGCGGCATTTCAATTTAAATGAGCGAGGACAGCCGACAAAACACAAGGCATTTTTGGCGATGAACGCAAAAATTTAAATGAGCGACGATGATAGGAACCTTCTAGAATCGATTCCGTACATTATCCTTCGAATGCGTAATGTATACTTTCTAGATCGAAACATCTCTTCGATTAATATTGAGAGGTCCTAGGGTCCAAGGCATAACGACAACCTTTTGCATTACAATTCATTCCAATATGAAGGCATATGAGCGACCTTTTGCATTATCTTTCATTTCAATAAGAAGGTATAAGCAAGCACAGATAAGTAAAATGCAGATGCCTAGTAGAATAGGCTAAACGTGTTCCATGTTGCCGAAAGCGATTTGTAGCTATGTAGCTGGCTAGAGCTTGGCAACTTTTGGTCAAGTTCCAGCAACAGACTAGTTGATCTATCGACTACAACGTAAATCCCTAATTATGAACCGCGATAAATGGTAAACGAATGACGAAACGATAAACAAAAACGCCTCTTTTTCAGGACTAAATCAGTTTGCGGTGCAGAAGGCTAAACGAAACGCCGAAACGAAAGGCAGTGGCACAGTAAGAAGTAGAGGAGAAATTGCCATCGGTTTTCAGGTTGTCAGCGCAGGTCTTATCATCAAAAGTGAAGAAATGAAATTAAATAAATTATTTCATTTAAGTCGATTCTGAAGTAAGAGAGGAATTGTACTAATAAATGACTTGGTTGACTTTGCCAAATAGAAGGAAAAATTTAATTAACAATTTCTTATGTATTGTACTAATTCCTATAAAGAATAAAAAAAGCGCGAGCGAAGCGAGCGAAAAAAAATTTTGCCCTGAAAGGAGGCGGCATCGGCGGATGTGCACTGGGCGGCAAAGTGCGTAGCAGCGGCCCTACGTCTCATTCGCGTTTCGTTGCACGAAATAGAGACAGAAAAATAAATATTTAAAGGGTTATACCTACACTATAGACAAACCTGTTTGAGTTGAGGGCCGAGTGATGGATAGTGTGACTTACCCCATTAAAGAATCTTTCACTTCAAATGCAGATTAAAAATTTAGTGTTGGGTAGGACACGATTATAAAATGAATTGGTAAGAGGTGCCTCTTTTTTCTTTTGAGCCAAGATAATGTCATACTTCAAATTAAGCGAGGGGCCATTGTAATGCCAAAATGCCAAAAACCAGCAAATTAAAGAAAGTAGCTTATATACATTAAACTGCCTCAAACTAAGTAAGAAATCTATGCCTCCACAATGTATATTTGTATTTTACAACCTTACCTCACCTAATTTCAAGTTGGAACTTTTGCTGCCACAAAAGACCTAAGAAATGTCTCTCCAGTACGTATTTACAATCTTGCCTCGCCTCATTTCAAGTTGGAAATTCCACTGCCTCAAAAGAAGTAAGAAATACCTCTCCAGTTCGTATTTAAAATCTCACCACGTCTCAGCTCAAATTAGATATTTTACTGCCGCAAAAAAATATGAAATATCTCTCGAATTCAACTCTAAAAAAAAATAAAAGTCACAAGAAGGTGCCAGTTTACTACTATACTACGGCCCGCGGAAAATACGTAACATTTATTCTGGCCCATGTTATAAAAAGGTTGCTCACCCTTGTTGTGGAGGATACATGAAGAGGAGGCAGTGAGCTTCGTGATTGAACTCCTGGATGTTGTAAGACTTCGTTTTTTTAAGCAGCCGGCTGAGCCCCAACCGTCGGGGTTAGTGGGAGACAGCCTCGTTGGAGTTTTATGCCTCCTGAAACAAGTAAACCTCACTAACCAGCCAACAAAGGCTGTAACACAGGCAGTATATACCAGACTACCGGGTGAACAAGAAGGTGCACCGTCCGCTAGGTAACGACCAGACCAAAGCGGAACTTCGGTACCCTATTATTAACCTGTTAAATTGGCGGGATGCTTTATTAGGGCTGCCTCTGTTGGCATGAGTAAATCATCAAAACGGCGATATCTTATTAATGGCAATTTGTACGGGAAATGTATAATATCGAAAAAATTTGTTTTGCACCACACCGATCTTTGGACAAATTCAACATTTTATTTATAATGATGTTTTTAAAGGCTGTTCCAATTTTCAGCAAATATCGGTTTATGCCGCTGACTAGATATAAAAAAACCTGTGTACCCTGTGTTTTAGGTCTGACTGTGACTCGATGTGATCTATTTAACCCTATCGTTACTAATTTGGGTTAGCAAAGGGATGAATGTGTTCCTGTGTCCCTTGAGATTCGTAGGTTTAGGTGGTGATGGTGAAGGTTTACACGCTCATACCAAATATATTATATATAGGTAAATTTCCCAGTTCAATTGATTTCACTCCGCATTTTTTAGAACTAAAATAATCCATAAATCATAAAGCTCTTTGGGGGGGGATGGCCCTCATTCCCCCCGTGTATCCGCCACTGGACATACACATATCGAATGCTATGTAGATCACGCCCTAACGCCCCCACGAAAGAAAGAAAGAATGAGCTGGCGTAAGGATTCATCACCCACACGATTGGTATAATTTTATAAGAACTGTCGGTATAAAACATAAATTTAATGTTATTGAAATGGAAAAGAACGATTTTTTCAATTTTTGCTTATTCATAAAATATTTTTATTAGATATAAGACTTAATTAAATGCAGTGTACTTTTATATAAAAATTTATTCTCGACTTAGTTCTTTCTAAATTTGTCTGCATTTAATAAATAGTCTCGACTAAGCTTGAAAAAACAAAAACTTCAATTGCAAAATTAATTAGTAAATTCAATACTTGCTTATAAGAACGATATTCATTTTTGTAGGGCAGATATTGAAAGTAATACATACAATAATTACTTATTCCAACAATTTTGTTTTAGTAAATGTCAAATGGCTGAGATACACTAAAGATTTTGGGAAAATTATTTTTAAACTTCTTTAAACCAAAATGAACCGTTTAAAATGTTAAATATTCGGGAGAGAGGTATTAATACTGTGAGTTTTGACAGGATTCCTATACCTGAAGAGGAAATCAAAATTAATATATAAATAATACCCCGCGGATTTATTACCTGTCATTAGCCCATGTTTCCATGCGTTTTTTAATGTCCTGAAACGATGGATGGACCCGATATACATCCAGATTTAGTGGATGAAGATTCGTACACTGAACGATAATTTCACTCACAGTATTAGAAAATATTAAAATATTTTTTTTAGTTTTTACAAGGAATTGAACTGTTTCTTTTTTATTGTTATGGAAGAGATTTAATTTTGTTATATGTAAATAGAATAAATTGAGTTATAAAACAAGTATTTGAAAAATATGATTTTGCATTTTTCTTGTATTTCAGCTTAATTCATAATAAAGCGAAATTTGAGTTTTCAATAAAAGCATAAGTCAATATTTTGTTTTTACAATAAACGCCGATATAGAAATTTTAAATTCAAGTTTCTGAATTAATTAATTAATTTTTGGATTTTCTCTGTAAACAAATGATTAAGTGTTATTGATCACTAATGCATTTCCTTTAACTTGTTCCAAAGTTTAATTAAGAATAGGAAATAAAGCAATTATATGTTCTACTTTTTTCACAAATAAAAAAAAATACGATTTCTAGAAATCATAAATTTCAATCCTTTGAAAACATTCCTTGAAAAAAAATTTTGATTTGAAAATTAATAATAAGCCAACTGAACCTACAACTAGATATGGAACAACAATTAATGCCGTATTTTCAAGGTATATCGATAACATCCATCCAATATACTTTTGTTAGATACCGTTAATGCCGCTAATATTATATTATTAGAATAAGAATAGTGTCACGTCACATCTGCCGGGCGTCCAGTGAGGGCAACATATTTTTTTTCTATTTATTCGCGGTTTCTTAGCAAGGAGGTATAGCTTAATCCAATATCCTTCATGACTAAATTAGGAAAAGTTACTGGAAAAGCTCGAACCAATCCAACATTCCAAAGTCCAAATATTCTCTAAAATGTAAACAAAAACTGTCTACGTGCGAAAAGGTCGAGAAAAACAATATCAATTTTAATACTGTTTATTATGGATACAAAAGGAAATCAAATTGCATTTTGATATCCTTCTCATCATTTCTCGTTATCAACCCCAAATTAATCGAAATAAGTTTCCTTGCTAAATAAACAAAGTCCTCCGCTTATTTACTAACTGCTAAACCCGAACGGAATATCTTCAATAAATTCAATACAGCCACTGATTCTTGTGTATCCAAAGAGTTTTCGGCTTTTCTAACGTATCCAGTAAACCGTTTGGCCACACGTCGAAGGGTAGAAAGATCTGCTAAATGACGATGGTGAACTTCAAGGGGGAATGGAGGGCTTTGTGAAAGGATCCTGAGGGAAATTCATTGGAAAAAGTTCATTTTAAGAGTCGGAGGACAGACTAGAGAAGTCAATGTGTGCGTCGCAGTGTTTATGTGAATGTGAACAAACTTTTCGAATTAACGTCTCTCGTTTCTGGTAAACGGAAAAGTAAATAAAAAGGGACTGACACCGAACATAAAGGATAAAGGGACCTTTTTGACCTTCAGTACGGTGCGACTGGAATGATTATAGACTAATTATTGAGGGGATCAAATAGTTCTCCTTTTTTGTTTGCAAATAGTAGCGTTGATTTTCGAAAGTTGCTCGAGACAAGGGGAATGTATTTTGTAAAATTGAAGGACGTTTCTGTGTCCCTTCTGCGTGGCTTTCAATATTCGTCGTTGAAATACCAACCGCCTTAGGCAGTGTTTGTTTAGTCGTTTAATAAAAATATCCCAATAATTGACGAAATTGTTAAATCAAGTACAAATCAAAACTTAATAAAGTTGTTTCAATACTGGCCTGGGTGGTTAGCACGTGTCAAATGTCCTTGTTTACTAAGCCGCATTGACACACAGTCCTTGAACAAACATGCTGCAATTTTGCCAGTCCCTTAGCCCCTCGGGCAAAATGAACAGTAAATAACACGAAAGAATGCAGCGCATCGAAGGACAGAAGTTAAATGAACTTCAAAGAAGAGTGAGTGAGGGTGGATTTTATTAAGCCTTTCAATGAGGCCAGGTCCTTTATTGGATTTTTCCCTCCTTTTGACAGCCGTGTGAAACTAACGTGTCAAAATAAATTGCCTGAGAAATGTCACTGGTAAAATAGGTTAAGATAAATTTATTTTTGAGAAATTGGTTTTATTTATTTCAATTGTTTCCTTAAACAGATTTGCCGGCGGTTTTCTAAATGGGGTCAGCCGAATTTTCCATTATCGTGGTATTTACCATCTGTCTCGGAATAGTCGAAAAATAATATTGGAAATATATTTTTTGTAATACTTTCTTTAATAATGGTTGAATGGCCATTGGTTAAATTCAATCGTTTTTTTAGAATAATCGTTCAAAAAATGGTAGATCTTATTAAAACTTCTTCAATGAAAAATGTATTAAAACCAAACAAAAAGAAGTTGTTAAAATGGAATAATTTGGATTGAGTGAAAATCATCATCATTGGCGATACAGCCCTCTGTGAGTCTTGACCTCCTCAAGAAATTTCTTCCCTCTCTATTAGAGCATCACGACACGGAGACAAGACGAGATTTTTAAGACTCTCGTCTCGATTTCGGTAAGTCTCGACCTTTTTGAGTCTCGTCTCGACTCTCGGCGCGGCGAATATATATCGAGCCCATCACGGCTCTTATAATTTCATATAGACTCAACCTATACGTAACCGGCGAGAGAAACAAGAGGCAATGTGCATATGCATGAGTACCACATCCCAGCTTTGAAAATAAGGCCGTGTGCGCTTCATCAGATACTTTATTTTACCAGACTTTTTTGCTATTATTTTGCCGACGAGATCTCGAGCGAACGACGAGATCTCGAGCGTATAATCTCGTCTCGACGAGAATGTGTTTGTCAAGACCGAACTTTACTCTCGGCTCGTTTCTCGAGTCGAGACCAAGACGAGACTCTCGAGTTTGTCGAGATCTCGTGGTGCTCTAATCGCTATCGGTCTTGCGTCTTACTCTTCCAGTTGGTAATCCCAAGTCAATTTCTAGGTTGTCTTTATGTCTCTTCCTAAGTCATCCTTGTTGCCTTCTTCCCTCTGGCATTTGAAGGAATAGGGGTTTGGGGGGCGCTTCTTCGGGTGTTCTCATTACAGTCCTATCCAGGGTAGGCATGAGATCTTGATGATTTTAGGTAGCATCGCAAGGTGTATCTTCTTCTCCAGACACCCTCTTTATTTACTGCGCCTGTGATCCTGCTGAGAATTTTTCGCCTCTGTTCGTTTCAATCTTCTTCTCCAGACACCCTTTTCATTTACTGCTCCTGTGATCCTGCTGAGAACTTTTCGCCTTTGTTAGTTTCAAAGGACAATGATATCCCAGCTAGCATTTAAAAGGGGCATGCCTCATGCAGCGTGTGGGCCCCATGTGGCAAACGAGGGGCATGCCCGAAGGGGGATTTCCCCGTATGTTCCCTATGAGGACCCCATGTGGCAAATGAGGGGCATGCCCAAAAAGGGGTTTCCTCATGAGCACCCCACAAAAAAAACCCCAACGATTCTGAAGTGAGGTATGCCTTATCAGTTCCTCATAAGGGCCCTATGGGGCAAACCCCACACAAATCATGTGAAATGGGACATTCCCACTATCTGCCTTATGTATTCAGGAAGCTCTTTATTAAGCTCTGAAGCTTTAGTTTTGACATATCTGAAGTACTTAATTATTGTTTAAAATTTTTCTTTTGACTTTTAACCTTTGGTTTTATTGTTAAACTGTGAAAAACGTCTTGATATTTAAATGCTTAAGTATTTAATTGTTTAAAAGTATTATTTTAATAAAAAATAAAATGGGCAGTCTCGGGAACGCGAGTTTCTTGAATTCGGCAAGAATTAGTGCTGATGACAAACTCGGATCAAGAAAATTTGATGCCTCATGGCAACCAAGATGTTTTTCAGTGTCGTAAAAATAAAGTATCAGATGTTAGTCAATTACAAAACAATGCAGAAAGTGATAATAGTTCCTATCCTGAACCACAAGATTTTAGTGTTTCCAATTCAGATACTGAAATGGCATTTGAGTTAGTGCAAAATAATGAGCAAGTGGTAGTGAATAATGAATTATCAGCTCCGGTAGCAGAGGAAGAATTGGTTGAGGAAACTAATGGTGGAGAAGGCAGTCATCATGAAGAATTTGAAGATTTCTCTTTACTTCATGATGTTAGCTCAGATGATGGACTAGAAGAATAGATTGATGATGCGGCGGATGAAGAGGTAAATGATACTGATCAATCGATTTACGATATAGAGGATATTCGCAAGTGGGCCCTAATGGATCCACCCATACTTCATATTCGTTTAGAATCATTATTGGCTATTTTAAGAAGAAGGTCTTACCAAGCTTTACCACGAAGTGGAAGAACTCTCTTGCATACTACGTCGGAAAACTATAACATTGAAATTTTTGAGGATTCTGGCAAGTTTATATTGTATGTTTTGACATAGAGGAATCCCGAAGAATTTAATTAAATCCAAATATCCACGAGTTAGATAATATAGAACTGATTTTCAATGTTGATGGTTTACCATTCAAATCTAGTAGGAAACGAGTGTGGCCAATACTATGTAAAATCCATCATGCTCCTAATATTTACCAACCGTTCCCTGTTGCTGTGTTGCTTGCGGAGATCAGAAACCAAAAAGTGTTCAGAGATATTTAGAGAAATTCATAGAAGAACTCAATAGTCTGCAGCAGGAATTATCATAAATAATCGCAAATTAATTGTATCTGTAAAGGCATTTATTTGTGACACTCCTGCTCGCTCTTTTTTGAAATGCATCGTAGGTCATGCTGGACACTGGGCGTGTGATAGATACTCAATAAAGGGTCAACACTACATCAATAGAAGAATTTATCCAATACGTGGTGAAGCAAGAACAAACGAGCCTTTCAGAAATCAAACTAATCCAGGCCACCATCAAGGTGTATCGCCTTTACTTCATATATGCCCGGAAATTGATTTGATCAAGCAATTTCTATTAGGTTCTACGCACCTGCTTTTCCTTGGAATAATGAAGAAATTGTTGGGATGTTGGATAGATGGTGACGTGAGAAGTCTAAAACTTAATAGCAGGTATAAGTCACGATTGAATGAAATGCTATCATAAATAAAAGTGCCTAAAGAATTCCAGAGAGCCACGACATCTTTAACAGAATTTCATAAATTCAAAGTCACCGAATTTCAATTTCTATTGTTTAATGCAGGGAAGTGCCGCGGCTGGCATATGTGCAGGGTGTGCAACTGCACAGGGCCCCGTGTATTATTGGCCCCGCAAGCGAAACGAGCAAAAAAAATTTTTGGCAATAAAAATCATTTGAATCCTTTATTTGCATTTTTACTTCATTGAATGGGTCATACAAATGAGCATATGGGCCGTACCAGACGAAATCACATAACACAACAAAATCCACATGGGGCCCACATGAGGCAGTGCGGGAAGCCTCATAGGGGCCCCATCTGCACCCCCTTTAAATGCTAGTCGGGATGTTGTTCTGTTTATCACTTGACTCCATGAGGTTTTAGTGAGATGGGTTAATTGATCGGGAAAGTTCAGCTCCACCATTGCTTCGTAGGCTTTGCATTTTGGATTACCTATTTCCTTACAACAGCCTCGACATGCGTATCAAATGAAAGGGCATGGCATATTATAATACAATAATAAGTCCCGAGCAGAAAAAATCTTAAGGCCCTGACCACGAACGAATCAGGATAGCCTTAACTCGGATACGGCCCTGATCAGAGATATCACGCCTCCCCTGATCCGGTCCGGATCAGGATAGCCTTAATAAATCCTGACTTACATGAAATCGCTAGGTGTATTTAATTATTAATTGATTTTATAAAGTAAATAATTAATAAATAATTAATAATAAATAATTAATTAATAATAAAGTGCTCTAATATACATTAGACAAATATTAAGTCTAATCTATCTATATATATAAGATTGGATGTATGTATGTATGTATGTTCCCTAATAACTCCTAAATCATTCAACCGATCGCCACAAAAATTTAACCACATATTACTTACATCAAGGTGCTGGATTTGGCATCGGCGCGTACTTTCAAAAATCCTAGGGGGCGCTGTCATAGAGAGCTTTGTTAAAAATTCGATAAAAAGCATAATTTTATACGTTCTACGATGGTGAAAATTTATACCTAGAGGTTTCTGGGTACGAGAAAGCGATTGGTGATGTCCATTACTTACGCAAAGATAGCGGTCCCAAGATGGCAGCCTAATTTTATAATTGTGTTCCGCGACCCCCGCATGGGTATCAAATGAAAGGGTATGACAATTAGAATACTATTAGCTGTGTGGCGTCATTCCAAATTCAAAATGGCGGCCAACACAAAATGGCGGATTACCTTTTTCTGTTCAACGCGCTCGGTATTGGTATCAAATGAAAGGGTGTGACAAGTACAATACTATTGGCTGTGTGGCGTCATTCCAAATTCCAAATGGCGGCCAACACAAAATGGCGGATTACCTTTTTCTTTACAACGCGCTCGGTATGGGTATCAAATGAAAGAGTGTGACAAGTAGAATACTATTATTTGTGTTACGGAATTTCAAATTCAAAATGGCGGCCAACACAAAATGGCAGTTTACATTTTTCTTTACAACCCCTTGGTATGGGTATTAAATGAAAGTGTATGACCGTGTATAGTACAGTAAGCTGTGTGACGTCATTTTCAATCTAATATGGCGGTCACCACAAAATGGCAGAAGACATATAATACACTAAAAAGTAGAAAATAAAATATATAGTTTAAAAAAACTAAAATATACCCTTTTATTTTAAAATGAACTAAAAAGTAAAAATTTTTGAATGTAAAGTTTTTATTGCCGCAGCCAGTATATGGGAACAACCTACCTTTCGAAATGTAAAAGAGCGCCAGAACATTAAATATAGTTTATCCTGAAGCTCTTTGAAAAAAAATCCGTAACATCTGTTGCATGTCTGATTATATGCTCGACATTTTTTTTGCCCCTTCTGTTCGTCTCAAGCCAAAATGAAAAAAGCAGAGAGAAAATGTGTGTGTAATGTATTTACTAGGTTTTTAGAGCACCAAATTGTGCATTTTTGCGCCAAATTTGCAAAATTGAGGCGTCGGTGCTTATTTTCAAAATTCACTCCTAGGGGGCGCTGTCATAGAGAGCTTTGTTTCGTTAGTTATATACCCTAGCAGGACCCAGCACTCGAAAATCGAGTGCCATTTTGTATACCTTTTTTGAATTTAAGCGTGTCCAGTTTCCTGTTCTTCAATCGCACGGACAATCTTTGGAAGTGTGTGGAATAAACCTTGAATTGCCATGTTTTTCACATGGGCAGTTATTCGTGGTGTACTCGAGAGTAGGTAAACCATCGGCGCTATTCGTTTTCTCTCCTAACGAAAACACAAACAATATCGTCCATCAGCAAGCGTTGCGATGAACGCATTACTTAACTTTTGTAAATGTTTGTAATATTCCAATATGGGTGCCCTGCAACCTGGTCTCAACATTAAATCCGAATTAATATAATCTATCTATCTATCTTCTATCAACATCTCGTCCGAATTGGATATTTTTTGTTGTTGTGAAGGTTTGCATGAAAGAAGTTGGTTTTTCGTTGATGGTTAAGAAGAGTTGAATTTTGAAGGTTTGGATTGATTTTAAATGTTTAAACGTTGGGTGCAGCGAGGCGCACCGGGTCCCAGCTATCCAAAATACAGAAAATAAGCGGTTCATTGAGACACTTTATTTGTGTATGAAAATTCATATCTCATAAAATGCCATGTCAATCGATGGTTTTTATTGTCTCGATCAAAATTTTGTTATTTGGAATCAAAAATACCAAAACATTGCCTTTTTCAAACTCTCCTACTGTATATTAAAATTCATATCACCTGATTACTATTATTGGCTTTTGGGTGCAGCATAGATGCACCGGGTCCCAGAGTATCTATATATATAAAATTTAATGTGTGTATGTATGTATAGTATGTTCCCTAATAACTCCTAAACCATTCAACCGATCGCCACAAAAATTTAACCACATATTACTTACATCAAGGGAGTGGTTTTGGCATCCGTACCTAGTTTCAAAAACACTCCTAGGGGCGCTGTCATAGCGAGCTTTGTTAAAAATTCGATAAAAAGCATAATAATATACGTTCTACGATGGTGAAAATTTATACATAGAGGTTTTTGGGTACGAGAAAGCGATTGGTGATGTCCATTACTAATTGTGTTCCTCGACCCCCTTCATGGGTATCAAATGAAAGGGTATTACAAATAGAATACTATTAGCTGTGTGGCTTCATTCCAAATTCAAAATGGCAACCAACACAAAATGGCGGATTACCTGTTTCTTTGCAAAGCGCTCGGTATGGGTATTAAATGAAAGGGTGTGACAAGTATAATACTATTATCTGTGTGGCGTCATTCCAAATTCAAAATGGCGACCAACACAAAATGGCAGTTTACATTTTTCTTTACAACGTGAACTGACACGAGCACCATAAACGTTAACCAACAATTCAATTTTATCGTCTGGATGAAGTGACACGTTAATAATTCTTTTAAGATTAACAGCTACACCAAAATAAACAAATTCTGAGGTGTTATCAAACTTTTCAATATTATATTGGACCGATGATGTTTTTAGAAACGTTTTAGACGATTTAGGAAGCTTCGGTAGTGTTTTTCTTCTTAGAAGAGCTAATAATTCGACCAATTTTTTTATATACACTTTGGACGAAACACCCCATTCCCGCAGCATCTCAATGTCATGTTTCCGATCTATTTCATTATAAACATTTGTATCCGTAATCACTTCTTCACTTAAACTCATTTTGTCACTCGTAATTTTTTTTATCATTCATTATTAGGGGCCATCCATAAATTACGTCACACGTTAAGGAGGAGGGAGGGGGTCGACGAAGTGTGACATAGTGTGACAAGGGGTGGGAGGGGTCCTAAATTTCGTGACGTCACAATTCAAAATCTAATATATCTAAGAACAGTAATACCTCGCTTTACGCGAGGGACACGTTCGAAAAAAACTCGCGTTAAGTGAAATTCGCGTATATAGGGGGTTGCGTTTAAACATAGCCAAAAGTCAGTACAAAATGCAAATCAATTCGATTCGTCCGAAGACCGGCCAAAAAATCGCTCAATTGATTTTTGCAAATTTTTTCGAGAAGTTTTCGAAAAAATGACAAGAGTGTCATTAGGGTAGAGGCAATAATCTTTTCTATAAATAGAACAAAAATAATTTCGCAAAAATCAGCTTCCGAGTCATTTTTTGACCAAAAACTGAATTTTTGAGTCTTTGACCTTGAATAACTTCGAAAGGGTTAAGTTTTCGAAAAAATGGCAAGAGGACTTTTTTGTAGACAATAACGTTTCGTATTGACTGATCAAAAACTTTTTCGAAAAAAGCAGTTTTTGAGTGATTTTTTGGCTAAAAAGTGATTTTTGATAAGTTTGACCTTGAATAACTTTAAAAAGGTTAATCGGGTCAACATGTTTATAAGAACTAAAGTTGTAGAGAGTTTCGTTGTCAATATTTGGGGCCCTCGTACTAGGTTGTGCCACCTATAGAAACCGAGATACCAGGAAAACACGGGAAAAACGCGATATCTCCGGCGGTCATGTTTTATTTTTGGTGATTCCGAAATGGTTTTCTTAAAAAGTCCCAAGGAAGCTGCGGACCAATTTTCAGCCATTTTGGAATTTTGTCTCCTTTCGTGCGCTTTTTTTTTGCTAATTTCCCCGGACTATAGTATAATTATTGGTTTTTTGCTTTGTTTATTTTTTCAAAAGTGTGATGTTGATTTTATTAAAAAACTAGTTGGGATGTGGCTTTTGACCCTTTCGGTCCACAAGATTAACTTTCCAGTATTCGTTCAAACAAAAAAACGACTCGAACGATTTTTATGAAAATCTTTTCAGATCATACTTCCTTTAACACGCTTTGAACGGCGTCTTAACGAAGTCGGTATCTTTTTTGGTTCGCGCGAAATCGTGCTGGTACAAAAATCACTTACGTCGTTCAAACAAAAAAACGGTTCGACCGATTGTTATGAAAATCTTTTCAGATCATATGTCCTTTAACATGCTTCGAACGGCACCTTAACGAAGTCGAAATTTTTTTTTGGTTCTCGCGAAATCGTGCAGGAAAAAATGACCACATACGTACGCACACACACACACATATTTCTTCTCAAATTTTTGCTTAAAATGCTATTGGGACCTGGAAACGTGTAAATACATTGAAAATTTCGAATCCGATTTTCGGACCGATTACAATAACTTCCTACTGGGAAGTTAATAATTTAAATAGAAATAAAACTAATTTCGGAACTGCTGTTTTAATTTAATAATTTCTAGATGTAAAATTGCAAAATATGTGACGTCACACTAGGGAGGGGGGAGTCTCACAAATGTGACCAGTTGTGACAAGGACGGGGGAGGGGTAAAAAAATCATGAAATTCGTGTGACGTAATTTATGGATGGCCCCTTATTCATCGACTTTCTAACATTGACCAATTCTGAAATTTTTTATGGGAACGACGCGACCGATCCAATTGAAAACATACAAAAGACTGGCTTAACGATACTAACGCTTACTATATACCGCAAATTATTAAACTAAAAACTTTTTGTTTTGACTTTATTTTTATGAATAACTTTTAACACAATAATTGAGTGTTATAAGGCTTTGATAAACAATTTATTTATGTATGAAATAAATATTTTTCATTATTATTAACAATAATATTAATAAAAATATTAATTATAATTAATAATAATTGATAATTTATAATAATTATTCATTAATATTAATAATAATGCTAAAAATAAGAATTTTACCAAAACAAGAGAAGTTAAGGCTAGCCTGATCATTCCGGATCAGGATCGGATCCGGGATAAGACTAGCCCTAACTTTTTTCTACTCGGGTTCTGGTGTGTCTGTTTGTTCGTCCGGTCCGGTACAAATTTTGTTTTCAAATTTTTTTTCAAAATTGATTGCAAAATTACACACACAAGACTAATAAGCAGAAAATAATTATGAAATAAACAAAATAAACAAAATGTTTAATATACCACGTTTTTAAAACGAACTAAAAAGTATAAAATAATATCTCCTACCACCATACAGATTTATAACCCCATACATATTAGGCGAGGAAATATAACACAAAGATAGCCCCAACCTTACATTTTCTGTGCAGTAATGCTTATGATACACATGTGGTATCGATATTATAATTTCGATATCATAATATCCACAATATCATAATTTCGTTAGAACCCTGACACAGATAAACCTAGTATCGAAGTAGTTTGCTTTGACAAAAAAACTCAAAAAAGCAGACATAGAATAAACTAAGCAGCCTTCTATAGCGATAAACACGAAATTTCACAACCGCCGACTGCAATTGACAACTGTTTTGTCGGGCAAATTTTCCGGCAGAGGCGCTGTGCACAGTAAAAATGGTGTATATTACCTTAATACCGCCTAAATTTAGCAAATCTCATACTACGTATAAATTAGATTGTCAACCTGGTATATTGCGAGTATTGGGTGATACACATGTAGTATAAACGTAATATTTGGAATATTGTAATTTCGATACCACATGTGTGTCAAGGGTATAAGTCGGATTGAGATGGTTTTTTTTGCATTCACTTCGTTAGCTCGTCTAGAAACTTTGTGCCATATTTTGGTTCAGTACTTTTTTGAAATTGCTTTTCTGCATCGAAAAATGCACTTTTATAGTGCATCTTTATATAGACAAATCTTGAAACTTGATTTTGACCCACTTCCATATAACCGATCAACTTCAAATTTTGCACATTACATATCGACTCATGCAACGAAGACTATAGTAAGTCATTATTTATAGTTTTTAGAAAAACAAGTTTAAAATATTTGCTTGATAACTGTTCATTATTATTTTTTTAATCAGAGAAGATATGGCATTTTTTTTGTTCTGGGTCTTCCAGGCTTAGTTTGGCTTTAATAAAAAGTAGCAAAAATACATAGACATACTATACTTTTCCAGGTCAAAACTTCATGGTAACTCAAAAACCCCCAAAAATGAGTTACTATAGTCTTCGTTGCATGAGTCGATATGTATAGTTCGCGTGACAATCGTTTTCTAGTTATTTTTTCATCATAAGTCTCTTTATATAAAATCCATGTATTGATTGCTGCCTACACTGCAAATCTCAGCTTTTGGAAGGGTATTATTTTAACACGCCTAAAGCGTGTTATTGTGACGTCAACCATTTGATTAACATTGTAGTCACCCTTTACACACTTTAAAGCGTGTAAAAAGTGAGTAAAATGCAAATCAAATGGCTGACGTCACAATAAACACTTAAAGCGTGTTAAAATAACACACTTCAAAAATCTGAGATTTGCAGTGTAGTCCAAAATATTATACTTATATTATTATATACCTGCAAAGGTCATCTACGTGACCCGGCTTTTACGTTCATACTTTTTTCCCAAATTGGACTTTTCCAAGATTACGCTTGACACATATTTCACTTTTCACCAAGGACTTATTTCACTTATCACAAGGACTTTATCATCACATTAGTAGTGTAGGGTGATGAGTCGGGCTCTTTTTATAGTTAGAATTGGCAATGGTCTCTCCTCGGGGATCTACCAAAGATCTGAGGACATGGGTTCTACTCTCACCGGACTCGCATTGTTTACAGAATTTTTACAGAAGTACAGCTGATAATGATTGTGTCCTGATTACATTTACCAGTAAGTGCTTTAAGTTCTAAACTGAATCATAATCGGAATAAAATAGATCCCATTATATGTAATAGCTGCCGAAAACTTGATCCAAAGTAAATATAATTTCATATGGAAAATGTAATTCAAATATTTCCAGGATATGTCTGAAAGTGATGTATAAATAAATGTAAATACGTATTGATGTCCATCATCGCATAGATGATCCATAACATATTATAAACTTTGAAATTGCTATGGCCGTCATTCTGACGGGTCTTTGTATAAATAGGTATAGATCATACTGATTATGGAAGGTAAAATGGTTGAGTGGAAATTAAATGGGAATATGTAATTGTTCTCATATTTCACTAAAAGTCGTCATAAAGTTCTAGAACAATACATCAATAATTTCAAAATTTTTAAGCATGAAATTTGAAAACCGTCAAAATGACGGTCTTGGTAGTTCTAGTATTAATAAATCGTTATGGATGGGAAAGTTTCCCACGAAATGGAAAATATCCTACCTCACACCTATCCATAAAGCATGTGATAAGCACTCGATTGACAACTACAGGGGCATTGCCATACTATCATCCATTCCTAAACTATACTAGAAAAACTGATGATTCTAATCTCCGAATTGCTTTGTGCTGGTAATTTTAAAATCTTCATCACCGATTTGTCTAATAAATTAATCAATATTCCACATCTCTTCTACGGTGATGACCTGAAAATATATAGTGCTATCAAGTAAAAAACGGATGTATCCTTTTTCCAATCGAAGTCAATGCATTACAAGACTGATGCACCTGCAAGTTACATCTTAACACCAGCAAATGCCATGCAATTACTTTCTCCAGCAGAAAGAACACGCTACTACAGTATTATTATCTCAACGACAAGATATTGAATCATGTCGATCATATTGTGGACCTAGGTGTTGCCCTAGACAACAAATTGCACTTCAATCTGCACTATGATAATATTTACTAACAGAGCCAACAAGTCAGCCAAGAATGTAAAGAGAAGGGCTAAGGAATTTGGCGACACGTACAGGTCACAAAAGCACTTTTCTGTTCACTAGTCCGCCCAATCCTGGAATACTGCTGTCCAATCTGGAATCCTATATTCCAAGTAAGAGTTTCAGTTCAGAAGAGATTTTTTCTTTTTGCTCCGAGAAATCTGTATGCCGCATCATTATCGCAGCCTAACCCAACACAGGCATCGTCAAAGTGTTCATGCCGTTCTCTTGTATGAGAAAATTGCTTATATCACGATTAACCCTAGATATCCTAAACGGAAACCTTAATGTAGAATTTCTATCGAATAGAATAGGCATACGAAACTGCTTTTGGAATACAAACATCGCGCCTATGCAAGGAATTAACCCGTCAACAGATGATGTTGGGTCATCAATAATCATGGATCATGTTATTTCCCTTCTATAAATAAAATATCCTATAATTGTCCCCAGGTAGTCGTACTCGCTTCGTACTAATAAAAAAACTTAAATCCATACTAACAATATAAGCTTACAGAGATAGCGGAAAAGTATTCAAAAGTGGAAATAAATTTGCCCTGCGATTTTTTGACGATATAATTAAAGAAAAAGACGTAGGAATTCAATGAGTGTGTTTTGGATAAAATCGGTCGGTGGGTACGTGGCAAAAAGTTAATAGATGCAAAAAAAATTTTTTTTTTGTAAACCAAAAATACTATCTACCTAATAACGCTTAAAAAGGCGAAAAATGTGAGTTTTGGACAATTGAAATTGGTCAACAGGTTTGTGCAAAAAAAAAACACCGAGGAATATGGCAATTTTTTGGCATTTAATTTTAGGAACTGTAATTATCGTAGAACCTTGTTTAATGGTTTAATTATGGCTTCTGTTGATGCTTACCTACAATAAAAATTTCATGAAAAAAAATAACTTTTCGCTCAAATCGCAAAAATGTAAAAAAAAGCTTTCCGGAAAAAAGTTTGAATAAGGCCAGCAATGGTCCTCTAGAGTTATTTTGAAAAGCCTTATTTATTCGCAAAAAGTTGCTCTACAAACCCATTTTCAAGAAATGTATGTGAGGTTTGATTTAATAACTTAAAAACTTGTATGAAAACCACTCTTTTTTCCAGCTTTTACCCCCAAGGCGCTCCAATAAATGTTTCACATAAAAAAAAATAGTAATTAAAATTGTTCCAGCAAGCACGAATGCAAGTAACATAATTTGTTCCTATACATTTTAATTTAAGATTTATTCCATTTCCCTTCACTAAAAATATATACCTTCATTTTCACAGTTTCAAAAATCCTTAATAATGCTGCACCAATAAACAAACCCCTCGATAGAAAAATATTTTTCTTCATTTCATGTGCTACATGTAGTTATGGTGCCATCTGTTGTTTGTTAGTGCAAGCAATATACCAATTGTGTTTCGAATTGGCGCTGTAATCAGTGAAACGAAACTTTTACCTAATATCCCAACCATTCTTTATCTATGGACTATTAAGAGCCCTAAAGCTGTAAGGACATTTGTTAGTTAGTTTTCGTATTGCTGTTGGATAAAGCGAAATTTAATTGCCAGGAGGGGAGATAAGGATCTATTGTGTAGCTTGTGTGACAATTCGATACAGTTGAATTTTATCTGTTCACTGTACCCTTAATTGTTTGTAATTAATTATCCGTTACTGTATGTTTCAACGGTGTTATTTCCACTTCCGTCTCCATCACCGGCCAAGTCCAAAAAACTGTCATTTGGTGCTGATTACCACTATTTCAACGAACGCGCACGTCATCAATGCTAATTAGGGTCCTTTCTAGCACAATTTTGTCTGTTCAGAGGTGTTCACAAATTTTTATGATTGAAATCCAAAGCAGTTGAAAAAATTAGCCTTTTTGGCGGGATTAATGCAGCTTTCGTGTATTTCCGCGATATAGCTTTGCGAATTTGATGTTTTATTTTACATTATTAAAGGTAAGTAATTATACTTCCCTAATTGAAGTTGAATTCACCCAGTAAACTAGATTCCTAAATGTAAATTTTGTTATTCAAGATAGAAGATACGATACGTAGAAAATTAAAGAACTTTGGAGTAATAACTTTGGAACTGCGAATAATAAACATTGAATGTTGTTTCTTCGATTTTACAGGTAAAATCTATAAATAAAGATCAATTTGTTATTGTTAAAGTTAAGAAAACTACCCTTTGATTTTACAGAGAAACTATTCGTCTTATTCTTTTATAGTCCTAAGAGAAAAAAATATAATCAAGTAAAAACTCATTATATTAATATAGTAATTTAAACAAACCATGATGTTTAGTTAATTAATCTATATCATCCTGATATCTCCGGAACTATTAGATCTACAGACTTGAAATTTGGCAGACATATTTCTTTTATCGAGTAGAGATCCGCTAACAACGGGTTTTTGGGCAAATCGATTACAAACTATAACTTCTACAGACCTGAAATTTGGTATATAGATATAAAATAAAAATGGGTTTGCCTAAAATCGTTTTCTAAGAAGTGGAAGGAGGTAGGGGGTGTAAATAATTAATACTTTCTAATTTTCAGTTTAGTTCCTATGGACTTGAAATTTAGCTGTTATATTTTTTATGCTTTTTTTAGGTAGGGAAAAGGTGAAGGAAAAGCGAAAAAGTTTTTGTTATTTATGGTGTGTGATGGTACCACCGCTAATGTAAACAAAATTGGTCACCTTCACAATTAACACACTTAAAACACACTTAATTACTCAATTTTTTTTTAATTTTCTTAATTAAATCACTAAAGCACTAATCACTGGTAATCCTATTGCAGTAAAAAGTGATAAAACATATTATTTTATCACTTTTTACTGCAAAAATATCCCGAACTCTTACATCGCGCCATTTAAATTCTTCTCGATTTGACAGATCCCAACTCCCAGCTCGGCTACGACGGCGTCATAGCCTTGCTCGGTGGGTTGACCGGACTCGAGTCATTAGCTGCGTTCTTTTTCTGCTAATTTTGACTATTTTTTGTTCGTGTGTAGATGATGGCTTTGGATTGTTTTGACCTTTTTTCTTATAAAAACGTCTATAAATAAAAATAATAAATTTATAAATAAAATAAATAAAAATATAAATAATAAAATCGCATTAATTTAAATTATGTTGTAAATTATTAATCTAACCTTTTATTTGTATACAATTGAAATAACATCAAAAATGTTAGGCTAGGTTTTACTCAAATCAACAAATTTTGCGTTCCTTTTCTGCTCTGCTCGCAAGTACTAAAAAGTAGAAAAGGAACACAGCTATTAACAGTCCAACAAGGCGCTTCCCGTTAACTCCGATGGCTGGGTCACCGGCACTGCCTGCTGTAGCTCATCAACAAAGCCTCGACATAGGAATTTCTGTTTTGACTTTTCAAACATGCGAGGACTCCAAACGACATTTTTTTCCGGATCGTCCAAGCTCCCCTTATTCTTGCACTGAGTGAAACTCAAGTCTTACCTGATCTCGATTTATATCGTTTTCAGGTGGCAAGGTATAGCTTTGTCCACAACTTTTCTGCCCATAGGGGAGGAGCCATTTTTATTAGGAATGACGTGGCATTCCAGAGGGTGTACAATAGTAGGTACATCTCCAGATTTCACTTCTATCTGGATTGAATTCATTCTTCATATTTTTCTGTTTTCTATACAGAAGTCTTAATATTAGTAATGAAGCCTCCCTTTTTGCATTCGATGCTATTTCTGAGCGGATCTCCGGGTTTTCACCTTCACACGGTGCGAAATCATTGTTGCGGGTGATTTCAACGTCCACAATTCAACCTGGCTTAATTATCCAAATGGCACCAGCGTTTTTGACAACGACGCAGAGCTCTTCGTAGACATTAACAACTTACATCAGATTGTCCATCTTCCAACTAGGGTCTCTGAAGTTGCAGGCCAAGGTTCCCATATATTTGACCAATTTCTTACTTTTCATCCTACACGATATTGTGTCGATGTTGACTCTTCTCTGGGCACCTCGGATCACAACCTAGTAAGTGCTTATTTCCCATATCCATGGTCTTCCCCAACCCAGGGCCGGATTATCCATAAGGGGGATTAGGCAACTGCCTAGGGGCCCCGCATCGACTAGGGGCCCCGTGCACGCACCAAGAAAAAAATATGAGTGTGCGTAGGACCACACGTTGGTCAAGTGAAAACTTCTATGCCCGCTCAGTCTATATTTGTAAATCAATCTTAATATTGCAAGAGGATAAGGATCAATAAATTTTGTTTATGAATATTCCATTTAAGTTTATGTTATTGTTGTGATACTACATTAAAATATGAAATTGTTCTAATATATCTAATATAATATAATATGCCAGTAGGGAAAGCAAGTAATTACCCATCGATTCCGAAAGGAGTAGCAACTAGCTCTCGTTCAGATTACGATTATTAGATTTTTTATTGTTAATGAAATAAATTATTGAACCCAAATATTTCTCGATAAGCGTCGATTCGACACCAGACATTATCTCATACCGATCATTTGACTGTAGTGCTGAGATACGTTTCGTCAAGTGGAGAAGTAGCAGAACGTTTTCTTACATTTATTCCTATCATAAGTCACAAAGGGAAAGAACTAGCTGCTACAATTTTAAATTTTGGTCTACGGGCGCATATGAAGAAAATAAATCGCGTCGCACATTACGTTCAATGTGCAGCGCACTCACTGAATTTGGTTGGAGTACGTGCTGCGGAGAGCTGCGTTGGATCTCATTCTTCAGATTTGTACAGGACAGTGGCGGCTCCTGCCTCTAAAATATGGTGGGGCTTGAAAAAAATATCAATTATCAATTCAAAACAATGAATGAGATTTTATTTATTTTCGAGTATAGATCGTAGTGCTCGGAAATTGAAGTTCCACCGAATTTCAACAGTTCGCGGGAAACCACGTTTGTTGCAAACTTCCATTAATAAATCTTTTCGTTTGGGAGATCATGATAAGAATTACGTAAAAGCAGATATATTGACGAAAAATATTGGTGTTTCTTTAATAACTGAGCATGCCTTCTTTAAGACTAAATTTAGTTGATGGGCATAACAATGCACACAGTTTGCAAATGGATACAATTTTTTTAATAAATTTTGAATCCCGGAACTGATTACAGCGCCACCAGCACATGTTTGAGCGATCAATTTTTTTTCTACAAAATTTGTTGCTCGAAGTTCAGATTTCACTTCATGTAGTCACTTCACAAGTAGGAAGTACGCCTGGCATTGCGAGCACTAAAAAATAATAAGGCATCAGGGTCTGACAGCATACCTGCAGAACTCATTAAGCAAGGCGGAGAGGAAACTATCCAAAAACTACATGAAGTAATAGTGGAAATCTGGAGACGGAAAGAAATGCGTGATGAGTGGAACGAGGGCATAGTGTGTCCCTTACACAAAAAAGGAGACCCTCTATCTTGCAACAACTATAGAGGAATAACGCTATTGAACACAACGTACAAAGTATTTTCACGTGTACTCTATATTAGACTACGACCATACGTGGAAAGAATATTAGGAGAGTATCACTGCGGTTTTCGTCCTGGAAGATCCACAACCGACCAGCTATTTGTACTCAGAGAAACCCTAGAAAAAGCTGTTGAATTTAACATAAACATCCACATGTTATTCATCGACTACAAATATGCTTACGATAGTGTGAACCGTAATGAGTTATTTGATGCTATGGAGCAGCTCGGAATACCTAATCACCTAGTAGAACTGACAAAAATTTCGATGAAAGATGCAAGGTGTAGAGTCAGAATAGATGGTGAACTATCCCCACCCCTCAGAACAAATAGAGGATTAAGGCAAGGCGACGCACTATCCTGCTTGTTATTCAACGTGGCCCTAGAAAAAGCAGTAAGAGATGCATCGATTAACACATCAGGGTGCATCTTCGATAGGTCAGTGCAAATATTAGCCTTTGCCGACGATATAGCTATCCTTGGAAGATCATTTGAGAGCATGAAGGAGACCTTTGTAGCACTTGAGCACAGTGGCGTACTGACACAGTTGGGGGCCTGGGGCGGCACTAGGTGAGGGGGCCTATATATATTTTGTACATATCTATTACCTTATTTATACGCAAGTCTAATTTCGGCTTAAGATAAAATCCGGTCCCGTATAACAATCTCACTCTATTCCGGTTAGTGATTAAGCTTATGTTAATATAGAAATAAATTAAATGTTCAATGTGCGAGAGAGAATCCGAATCTATTTATACAGGCAATTCGTCTTAAACCGATTTTAAGCTTAAAACCGTCTTACGCAAAAACAAGGTATATGTATACAAGGTTCGGCAAGAGTCCGGCAAAAGTTCGGCAACGGTCCGATATTTCCTGAAGGGTAGGTTTTCGTGGAAAAAGTTTTGAACAAAAGTTGCTCAGCTTGGAGGGTGGAATCGTTTGCATGTGGAAGTGTTTCACATCCACCCACTCACACTGGGGGGGTGGGGTTGAATCTAAAATTTAAAATGGCAGCCCTCATTTTTTTCATATATTATGATTCCCCGCAGCGAAATATGAAACTTTTGTCTGAAATTTTTTTTATCCGAAGTCCCCTGCCCGCTTAAAAATTATCAAAAATCAAAATTATCCCCAAAAATCATTCGGGGGTACAGCGAAGCTTCGGATACAAAAATTATTCACCCCCGCCTTCTCACCCCCTCGCAGTAGTGATGGTGAATAGTGGTATGCTCTTTTGCTTACTTGTCCTATCATAGCAACAACAACGACGCAGGAACTGTCAAATTGTTCGTTCACAGTTCGCTGAGAGAGTGTCCATTAAAATTGCCTATCCTCCCACCCAACGCTTCGTTTAGTCTATTCCGGTGTCCGTCGTGTAACAAGGCACTAAAAACTTTGATTGAAAAGACAAAACCTTACGTTGAGAGAGATGAGGATGAGAGAAATTGCAAAGTTTTCCATAAGTAGGTATAGATGATATACATAAACTCTTTTCATTTTTTCAATATGGAAAAAGGCTCCTAAAGGGTACTGAATTATGCTTTCCTTGTAAAATTATAATATAGATAGTTGTCTAACATTCGGGGCCTAGGCCGATTTTTTTTATTATTTATAAAATAAAATAAAGTATCTTCATATTTGGGGGCCTATGCCGACGCGGGGCCTGGGGCGGACCGCCCCCACCGCCCCACCCTCGATACGCCACTGCTTGAGCAAGCCGCAAAAAAAATCGGGTTGGAAATAAACGAGCACAAAACAAAGTATATGTACACAAAAAACGCCAGAAGTAGCAGACAGAACATAACGATAGACACCTACAATATAGAAGCAGTAGATGAGTTTGTGTACCTCGGCACGATTATAACAAAAGGTAATAATACATCGGCCGAAATCAGAAGACGAATAGCACTGGCTAATAAATGCTACTTTGGTCTACGCAGGCACCTGACGTCTAGAAATATATCAAGGAAGACAAAACTGGCACTTTACACGACACTAATAAGGCCTGTCCTACTATATGGTTCGGAAGTGTGGACATTGAAAAACGCAGACGAAGCATTGGTAGGAAGATTTGAAAGGAGAATTCTTCGTTCGATCTACAAAGGAATACAGGTTGATGGCATTTGGAGAAGAAGATACAACTCAGAGTTGTATGAAATCAGCAAGATTCCAAACATTGTCAAAGTGATCAAAATAAACAGACTGCGATGGATTGGTCACGTCCAACGAGGTGCGGAACGGAACCCGACAAAGATAGTGCTGGGGAAAGTACCGTCAGGAAAACGCAGACCCGGCCGGCCTAAGAAAAGATATATAGATGACGTCGAAGAAGACTTGAGGCAGTTGGGAATAAGAAACTGGAAAAGTCGAGCCAGAGATCGAGAATCATGGAGGCGAATGCTGGAGGAAGCCAAGGCCAACAATAGGCTGTGGAGCTCCTGATGATGATGAGTCACTTCACAGTATTCAAGTAAATCATTTTGTACGGTTTTCGAAGTGTTGTTTTGCGATTTGATTATTCTTCAAGTAGTCGTCGAATGCGATGTCTATTGATCTGGTATATGTAACCATATCAAGAAATATTCCTCGATTACTACTTAATTCACGTTCATTGTGTCCACGAAGATCTAAATTGTGACCACCGCAAAACTTTAAGATATCTAAAATTCGTCTTTACTTGACTATTTTTTTAACATTTTCATTATATTTTGTCCCGAAGGTTTGGTAATTTACAGTATTTTTTAAATGCGTAGCTCTCGTTTCATGTTTTTTAATTCGTTCCGATAAATGTTGTAACTCCCGGATACCGATTTCTGTCCAAGCCGATTCTATTCTAAACAAAACGCAATAAAAGCAAAGCAATGCATTTTTCCTATACTAACCGTAAGCCATTTCTTTTTAGAAACCAATCCAATGAAAATTTTCTACTTTGAGATTTTTCAGTACAAATTAATTTAAAATCAAATGGTTGATGTGGCCCTAAACGTTTAATTTCTAATTTTTCTTCTAATTACAACAAAGGAAAATTTCCCTTCAATAAATTATCTACGTGATTCATTTTAACCAAAAACAAAAATTAAAATTTAAGAAAATTATACATTACAAAATTGAATATTAATATTTATTGCAAATAATTTAATAAATAATAATTTAATAATATTTATTGGCGAATAATTCAATATATATTTACCGCAATTCTGCAAGCCCACAATTTTCACTTAAAAATCAACTTGTAACTGTCAGTTAAATTCAATCTCCAATTAGCTCTTTTTCCAATAAAAATTTATCTTTTTACTACTTTTTACTACATTTCTATGAAAATATTTGCTACGGGCTAAATAAAATCAGCCCCTCAGGTATATAAAATCCATAAGTGAAAAAAAAGTATCAAAATGTTCGGCCAATTAGTAGCAAATGCAGGCAAAATTACTTTAGAAATATAATAAACAGAACTAAAAGAACGAACCGACAACACTAGCATTCGATGTACGAGAGCAAACCCAAGAGAATAAGAGAATCCACTGACATGTATACATGTCAGTGAAGAGAATCCCAATGAATCCTAGGGCTAATCAATTTTAGCCCCACCTGGTAGAACAACTGTTGGTTGAATCAATCGCCAAGTCAAGAAATTTTGCATACAAAATGGTTCATCTTCGGGGCTGACTCAATGATAGCCCCTGACGAGAGAATTACATGTAAATGGGTATGGGATTACGATTCGGCCAGATTAATTTGATGAGAGAGTTGAGAGTTTTTCTTATTTTTTTATTTGCTCTTTTTTTATACTTTTCCTATGAAGTTCTACTTGGAATTTTTTTGTGGGGTATTATTTTGAATTTTTTTTTAGAAATTGTAATAAATTGCAAAGAAAATTTGCGTTGCTTTTTTGTAAAAATGAAATCAATTAAAAAATGTATGAATATGATTTTCAGCGTTAACTCATCGCTGGGCAATTATGCTCAAAAATCTCGAAAAAGAAGATGAATGTAAACAATCCTCGTCTTTAGTTCTGAAAAAAGTGTCCGACATGAGGTGGTGTCCAAGAGCCGATGCGACTAAAGCCTGAACCAGATATGACGTGCCGGACCGTATTCGTACGTACCGTAACGTACGAACATGAGTGTTTATACGGCACCGACCTAATTTGACTTAGTGGACTTGCCGAATGTTCGTTAAATTCTCGAATTGGCACAAAACATTAGCATCCGTTAGCTATTGAAAAATTTTAACAATTTTTTAATAAATTTGGAGCAGTAGATGACATAAAACAGATAAAGGAGATATTGAAGGCCTTCTAGATTGTTTAACCAAGAAACTATGACATATGGACAATAAAATAAATTTTTTTTATTCATTCTTGTGTGAATAAAAAATTGTGCTGAATCAAATTTCTTTATTTTTTAAAAATGCAACACGGTAATATCCGTGGCTGTCCCTCATTTTGTTGATTTCGCGATTCTTTTTCTTTTTTTTGCCGAGCACTTCTAAGTTTTTTATACTCTGTCCACAACTTAAATAAATTAATCAAGTCACTTAAATCTTTATTTATTCTCTGCATTTTGACTTTTCCCTGCGGTGTCACTGGTCACTTTACACTTTCATTTAGGGCTATCTGTCAAAGTGTCGTAACTGAGCTCAAATTCGTTCAGTTTTCTTACGGTCCGGCACGTCATATCTGGTTCAGGCTTAAGGCTTTGTCAAAAGGTTATAAGAGTTTTCAGAAAGCTTTGCAGTCTATTGCTGACCATAAGACTCGATTCACGGGGCTAGATGTCTATTAAAGGTTTCCGGAAAAAAAGAAAATGCCGTAATGGTAATATTCTGGGCTGCCATACTAGATCGAATCAATGGAGTCAGTATATCTTTACAAAATCCAAATATTGAACTTCGAACGTCAGTCGATCCTTTAAAATCGCTCTCGTTCAGATTACGATTATTAGATTTTTTATTGTTAATGAAATAAATTATTGAACCCAAATATTTCTCGATAAGCGTCGATTCGACACCAGACATTATCTCATACCGATCATTTGACTGTAGTGCTGAGATACGTTTCGTCAAGTGGAGAAGTAGCAGAACGTTTTCTTACATTTATTCCTATCATAAGTCACAAAGGGAAAGAACTAGCTGCTACAATTTTAAATTTTGGTCTACGGGCGCATATGAAGAAAATAAATCGCGTCGCACATTACGTTCAATGTGCAGCGCACTCACTGAATTTGGTTGGAGTACGTGCTGCGGAGAGCTGCGTTGGATCTCATTCTTCAGATTTGTACAGGACAGTGGCGGCTCCTGCCTCTAAAATATGGTGGGGCTTGAAAAAAATATCAATTATCAATTCAAAACAATGAATGAGATTTTATTTATTTTCGAGTATAGATCGTAGTGCTCGGAAATTGAAGTTCCACCGAATTTCAACAGTTCGCGGGAAACCACGTTTGTTGCAAACTTCCATTAATAAATCTTTTCGTTTGGGAGATCATGATAAGAATTACGTAAAAGCAGATATATTGACGAAAAATATTGGTGTTTCTTTAATAACTGAGCATGCCTTCTTTAAGACTAAATTTAGTTGATGGGCATAACAATGCACACAGTTTGCAAATGGATACAATTTTTTTAATAAATTTTGAATCCCGGAACTGATTACAGCGCCACCAGCACATGTTTGAGCGATCAATTTTTTTTCTACAAAATTTGTTGCTCGAAGTTCAGATTTCACTTCATGTAGTCACTTCACAAGTAGGAAGTACGCCTGGCATTGCGAGCACTAAAAAATAATAAGGCATCAGGGTCTGACAGCATACCTGCAGAACTCATTAAGCAAGGCGGAGAGGAAACTATCCAAAAACTACATGAAGTAATAGTGGAAATCTGGAGACGGAAAGAAATGCGTGATGAGTGGAACGAGGGCATAGTGTGTCCCTTACACAAAAAAGGAGACCCTCTATCTTGCAACAACTATAGAGGAATAACGCTATTGAACACAACGTACAAAGTATTTTCACGTGTACTCTATATTAGACTACGACCATACGTGGAAAGAATATTAGGAGAGTATCACTGCGGTTTTCGTCCTGGAAGATCCACAACCGACCAGCTATTTGTACTCAGAGAAACCCTAGAAAAAGCTGTTGAATTTAACATAAACATCCACATGTTATTCATCGACTACAAATATGCTTACGATAGTGTGAACCGTAATGAGTTATTTGATGCTATGGAGCAGCTCGGAATACCTAATCACCTAGTAGAACTGACAAAAATTTCGATGAAAGATGCAAGGTGTAGAGTCAGAATAGATGGTGAACTATCCCCACCCCTCAGAACAAATAGAGGATTAAGGCAAGGCGACGCACTATCCTGCTTGTTATTCAACGTGGCCCTAGAAAAAGCAGTAAGAGATGCATCGATTAACACATCAGGGTGCATCTTCGATAGGTCAGTGCAAATATTAGCCTTTGCCGACGATATAGCTATCCTTGGAAGATCATTTGAGAGCATGAAGGAGACCTTTGTAGCACTTGAGCAAGCCGCAAAAAAAATCGGGTTGGAAATAAACGAGCACAAAACAAAATATATGTACACAAAAAACGCCAGAAGTAGCAGACAGAACATAACGATAGACACCTACAATATAGAAGCAGTAGATGAGTTTGTGTACCTCGGCACGATTATAACAAAAGGTAATAATACATCGGCCGAAATCAGAAGACGAATAGCACTGGCTAATAAATGCTACTTTGGTCTACGCAGGCACCTGACGTCTAGAAATATATCAAGGAAGACAAAACTGGCACTTTACACGACACTAATAAGGCCTGTCCTACTATATGGTTCGGAAGTGTGGACATTGAAAAACGCAGACGAAGCATTGGTAGGAAGATTTGAAAGGAGAATTCTTCGTTCGATCTACAAAGGAATACAGGTTGATGGCATTTGGAGAAGAAGATACAACTCAGAGTTGTATGAAATCAGCAAGATTCCAAACATTGTCAAAGTGATCAAAATAAACAGACTGCGATGGATTGGTCACGTCCAACGAGGTGCGGAACGGAACCCGACAAAGATAGTGCTGGGGAAAGTACCGTCAGGAAAACGCAGACCCGGCCGGCCTAAGAAAAGATATATAGATGACGTCGAAGAAGACTTGAGGCAGTTGGGAATAAGAAACTGGAAAAGTCGAGCCAGAGATCGAGAATCATGGAGGCGAATGCTGGAGGAAGCCAAGGCCAACAATAGGCTGTGGAGCTCCTGATGATGATGAGTCACTTCACAGTATTCAAGTAAATCATTTTGTACGGTTTTCGAAGTGTTGTTTTGCGATTTGATTATTCTTCAAGTAGTCGTCGAATGCGATGTCTATTGATCTGGTATATGTAACCATATCAAGAAATATTCCTCGATTACTACTTAATTCACGTTCATTGTGTCCACGAAGATCTAAATTGTGACCACCGCAAAACTTTAAGATATCTAAAATTCGTCTTTACTTGACTATTTTTTTAACATTTTCATTATATTTTGTCCCGAAGGTTTGGTAATTTACAGTATTTTTTAAATGCGTAGCTCTCGTTTCATGTTTTTTAATTCGTTCCGATAAATGTTGTAACTCCCGGATACCGATTTCTGTCCAAGCCGATTCTATTCTAAACAAAACGCAATAAAAGCAAAGCAATGCATTTTTCCTATACTAACCGTAAGCCATTTCTTTTTAGAAACCAATCCAATGAAAATTTTCTACTTTGAGATTTTTCAGTACAAATTAATTTAAAATCAAATGGTTGATGTGGCCCTAAACGTTTAATTTCTAATTTTTCTTCTAATTACAACAAAGGAAAATTTCCCTTCAATAAATTATCTACGTGATTCATTTTAACCAAAAACAAAAATTAAAATTTAAGAAAATTATACATTACAAAATTGAATATTAATATTTATTGCAAATAATTTAATAAATAATAATTTAATAATATTTATTGGCGAATAATTCAATATATATTTACCGCAATTCTGCAAGCCCACAATTTTCACTTAAAAATCAACTTGTAACTGTCAGTTAAATTCAATCTCCAATTAGCTCTTTTTCCAATAAAAATTTATCTTTTTACTACTTTTTACTACATTTCTATGAAAATATTTGCTACGGGCTAAATAAAATCAGCCCCTCAGGTATATAAAATCCATAAGTGAAAAAAAAGTATCAAAATGTTCGGCCAATTAGTAGCAAATGCAGGCAAAATTACTTTAGAAATATAATAAACAGAACTAAAAGAACGAACCGACAACACTAGCATTCGATGTACGAGAGCCAGTGTGCCCAACTCGGGGGGTTTCCCCCTAAATTTAGGGGGAAAAAACTTAATTGGGGGATTTTTTGGGGGATAAAAATGTTTAGGGGTTTTTTAGGGGGGATTTATGTGATATTTTATATGTAAAGCTATTTTTTTTAGATTCTATTTTAACGCTGAAGTTGTTTAATTTTTGTCTTGAAATAATTTCATAGCTGCAAGTAAATATCATAAAATATTATTCCATTCCATCCAATGACACTACAGCCCAAATCGAGCCTTGGTCTCCTCTAAGGCACCATGACGCCAGTTCTGGATGTTGAGTAGCCGTCACAGAGTCTATCCTTCTCCTTCGAGGTCTGCCTACTGATGGTATATTTCCCGAAATTTCTGCTACAATAAGCCGTTTTGGGATACAATTGTCCTCCACCCTGATTACGTGATCGGCTAGTTTTAGTCTGTATTTTTATTAAAATTGGGAGTTCTGGGTCGTCAAAAATGTCATACAACTCGCTGCTGTTCTCCTTCGCCATATTCCATCTTATCTCGTCTATTATGCAACTGGGAACTTTTATTTAAAACCTATTGATCCTATATGTCGTGGATCATAGTCCAAGTTTCGCTACCATAACATCGTGTTAATAGCCGTGTTCCTTTTCCCCTAATTTTTACTATTTCTTACTCGCAAGTACTCATACCTACTCTTGCTCTAACACCCCAGTAGCAATCGAGAGAGTTACGCAATTGAAATCCGCTAGAGGAAGTCAATTTTTGATTTTTTTGTGAATTATTTTGCGCCTTTAGATAGGCTTTTGATTGTTTTGAGCTTTTTTCATATAAAAACGTCTATAAATAAAAATAATGAATTCACCGCATACAAATAAATTAACATCAATAATTTGAGGTTAGGTTTTACTCATAAGCACAAATTTCGCGTTCCTTTTCTGCTGTACTCATGACTCAAAAGCAGAAATGGAACGCAGCTAATGTCTGTTCAAAAGTCCTGAGTGCAGTATTTATTATTGGGCATAAAAGGCACTATTGGCCAATAGTATTCGTATAGTTATCTCTCCCTTTGTGCCTCATTGTAAATCTTTAAGCTCTGGACTGTTGCATCACCTTTGTTTTCCCTTCGTTGATGTTCAGGCCTGTGTCCCTAGCCGGCTCTAAACATAAACTTCTTTTGCTGCTGAAAAGGACCTTCCTACGATGCTCACGACATCCGCATATCCAAGTAATTATACAGGCTGTGCTGCTATTGATGCACTTCTCTGGGCTGACGTTTTCTTTATCGCCCATTCTAGGGCCAGGTTGAAACGCATTGGGGCCAGTCCATCGCCTTGTCTAAGACCTTGTTGCACTTCGAATTCTTCTGTTACTTTCGTTAGGGAGGTATTGCTATATGCAATATTATTATTTAGATAAAATTGTAAGATCCACTGTGTTAGCAATGCCGAATTTTGCATACTGCATACTTACTACAATTTGATAGAAGGAAAATATTTATATTTCTCGCATTCTCTCTATTCTACAAAATGTCATAATATTAATTTTAGGGGGTTTAGGTCTGATTTTAGGGGGTTTTTGACTCACTTTTAGGGGGGAAATTTTTTCGGTGTTGGCCACACTGACGAGAGCAAACCCAAGAGAATAAGAGAATCCACTGACATGTATACATGTCAGTGAAGAGAATCCCAATGAATCCTAGGGCTAATCAATTTTAGCCCCACCTGGTAGAACAACTGTTGGTTGAATCAATCGCCAAGTCAAGAAATTTTGCATACAAAATGGTTCATCTTCGGGGCTGACTCAATGATAGCCCCTGACGAGAGAATTACATGTAAATGGGTATGGGATTACGATTCGGCCAGATTAATTTGATGAGAGAGTTGAGAGTTTTTCTTATTTTTTTATTTGCTCTTTTTTTATACTTTTCCTATGAAGTTCTACTTGGAATTTTTTTGTGGGGTATTATTTTGAATTTTTTTTTAGAAATTGTAATAAATTGCAAAGAAAATTTGCGTTGCTTTTTTGTAAAAATGAAATCAATTAAAAAATGTATGAATATGATTTTCAGCGTTAACTCATCGCTGGGCAATTATGCTCAAAAATCTCGAAAAAGAAGATGAATGTAAACAATCCTCGTCTTTAGTTCTGAAAAAAGTGTCCGACATGAGGTGGTGTCCAAGAGCCGATGCGACTAAAGCCTGAACCAGATATGACGTGCCGGACCGTATTCGTACGTACCGTAACGTACGAACATGAGTGTTTATACGGCACCGACCTAATTTGACTTAGTGGACTTGCCGAATGTTCGTTAAATTCTCGAATTGGCACAAAACATTAGCATCCGTTAGCTATTGAAAAATTTTAACAATTTTTTAATAAATTTGGAGCAGTAGATGACATAAAACAGATAAAGGAGATATTGAAGGCCTTCTAGATTGTTTAACCAAGAAACTATGACATATGGACAATAAAATAAATTTTTTTTATTCATTCTTGTGTGAATAAAAAATTGTGCTGAATCAAATTTCTTTATTTTTTAAAAATGCAACACGGTAATATCCGTGGCTGTCCCTCATTTTGTTGATTTCGCGATTCTTTTTCTTTTTTTTGCCGAGCACTTCTAAGTTTTTTATACTCTGTCCACAACTTAAATAAATTAATCAAGTCACTTAAATCTTTATTTATTCTCTGCATTTTGACTTTTCCCTGCGGTGTCACTGGTCACTTTACACTTTCATTTAGGGCTATCTGTCAAAGTGTCGTAACTGAGCTCAAATTCGTTCAGTTTTCTTACGGTCCGGCACGTCATATCTGGTTCAGGCTTAAGGCTTTGTCAAAAGGTTATAAGAGTTTTCAGAAAGCTTTGCAGTCTATTGCTGACCATAAGACTCGATTCACGGGGCTAGATGTCTATTAAAGGTTTCCGGAAAAAAAGAAAATGCCGTAATGGTAATATTCTGGGCTGCCATACTAGATCGAATCAATGGAGTCAGTATATCTTTACAAAATCCAAATATTGAACTTCGAACGTCAGTCGATCCTTTAAAATCGCTTTTAGATTTTTGCTTTCACAGCGAGAATTATTTGACGATTACGAGATGAAGGCAAATGAGAAAACTGATACCGAATATAGTGATGAAAATCAGCGTGTGCGAAGAAAGAAAAGGCATTACGATGACGGATCTGCAGAAGAAGTTGTGCTCAGGGGCAGGGGCGGATCCAGGATTTCTTTCTGGGAGGGGCACAAGGGGAACGTGTTTTAATTTTTGGGATTAACAAAAACATACAACATTAAAAGAAATATATTTGTTTTTAATATTAAGGTTTAGTAAAAACATTATCTACATATTTGCTAAAAGCAGTTTTCTTTTGCGTTTCCTGCTGAAAATGTCCAATACATCATTAGGGTTCATTTTTAACGCAATGTCTTGATGGATATGCATTAAGGCTAGACCATTTAAACGTTCTTCTGTCATCCTACTGCGAAGATAAGTTTTAAGTCGGCGTAAAGTGGAGAAAGATCGCTCGGCAGTGCTAGTAGTTACAGGAAACGTGCACAACAATTGGCACAGAGTTCTAATTTTCGGCAGCACCGATGCTCTTTTGTAAGCATCTGCTGGAGATTTTGGGATATTTTCTCTCATATCTTGCCAAATCTTTAGCTCCCCCTTCAAAGCTAAAAAACAAGGAAGGTCCTCTTTATACAATTTAGCACCTTGCAAAACCTCTTCTATATCTTGGTCACTGAAGTTATGGGAAAGCAAGGGTGTTTTCAATGATGCAAGTTGCGTGCGCAATTGACTTATTCAGCAATGGAAGTGTGTTGCTGAATAAGTCAATTGCGCACGCAACCTGCATCATTGAAAACACCCCAACTTTTGCAACTGTCCGATTCTTTGCAACTGAGTGCTAGGGAACCTGGAGGACATTGCATTTATTAAATAATCTATAAAAGGATTATATATTGAAAGGCGGTAGTATTCTTCAACAGACTGAGTCTGTATATTAAATCTATTTGTTTGACGGCCGGTAATTCTCCGGACTGTGATCTCTGTGCCAATTTCATTTGCAAGGGCCTCAGCCATAGCGAAAAGCTTTTTGAATGAGTCCGAGCTAGTTTCACGTTGCCTCTGGAGACTGCCTGTGGTGGTATTGACAAGCTGTACTGCAGAAAGTATATCAATTTCAACGGCTTGTAATGATTTAGATAAAGGCAACGTGATTCCTAAAATATCTGCAAGGATTACCAAGCTCACAAAGAAGCTATTACTATCGAAAATTATGCGGAATCAATTCCGATAGGAATCACCAATACAAGCGGACTGAATGGGACTTCAAATCTCCAAATTACACTAACAACATAACGTGACTTCAGAGATTTGAAGTCCTATTGAGAGGAAATTTTGAGAGCCAAATTTTCGACAGCATGGCTTGTAAATATAGAAGGCTTTGCTTTGTTCCTATCTCAATTCTATCTGAATCAAATTTTGAGCGTAATCAGTGTTGTGAGCAGAAACCACATATTTTGCAACACTGTAGGTACCCTCAATTCTTTTGTTTTTTTAATTTTATTCATCTAATTTGATTTGACCTTAGTAGGATTAGGATTCCACAGTACACAAAACAAAACGAACGCAATTATAGCGGGACCATAATCCAATTGTTCTTTGTAAATTTATGACCGTCTGGGGGGGGGGGGGCACGTGCCCCCGTGCCCCCCCCCCCCTAAATCCGCCTATGCTCAGGGGAAGAGAGAAGTTAAAAATTGAAACATATTTGCCTGTACTAGACATACTGCATGCAGAATTGTCACGGCGACTAGAAGCTTATCGTGAAATTAATTCTCTATTTGGATTTCTAACAGATTTCTTCACAAAGTCAAACGATAAAATTAAAGAGGCTTGTGCAGAATTTTGTGAACATTATTTCGAGGACATTGAGCCCGCAATTATAAACGAGATGGTGTATTTCAAGAACTTCATCTTACAATTAAAGGATGCGGGACAGATAACATTGTACCTGCCGAAAAATCATTAAATTGATTTTGGATAATAGTTGATTGTACCAACTTTCCCGAATGTGATAATGCAAATATATAGAAGTCTGATGATATCAAACGCCACAGGTGAACGAAATTTTTCAAAATTAAAATTAATAAAAAACTGCCTTCGTTCAACAATATCGCAGAACCTTTTAAATTCATTGTTGATAATGGCGATTGAAAATTATGTATTGGAAAAGGTCAACTTCCTAGATGTTTTAAACGATTTTGTATATAAAAAAGTTAGTAGAGTTGATATTTAAACTTATTGTACTTCATAAAACTATTTTATTTCGTTTGTTGTATTTTATTGCATTTAACAAGATTAAATCTATATTAATAAAAGAAAGTTTCTGTATGTATGTATGTATGTACGTATTTATGTATGTATGTGTGCGCTATAGCGGGCGCACCAGTCATCGTAGAGCTTCGAAATTTTGCATGAAGGTCCGTGGGGGTCTTCCATGAAATATGACCGAAATTCAAAATGGCCACCCAAATATGAATTTGCAAATTGTGTTCCAATATTAATGAAAGTTGGTATCTAGGGGTATTTAAGGTCGCTAATAACGAATTTGTGGCCAAAACTTATGAAATCAAAATGGTCGCGCCAATATGGCCGACGAATTTGCCAATTGTGTTTCGATTCCAATGAAAATCTGGGGTTTCTTGAGGTAGCAAATAACGAATTTGTGATCAGAACTTATAAATTCAAAATGGCCGCGCCAATATGGCGGGCGAATTTTTCCAATTGTATTCCGATTCCAATGAAAGTGGATATCTAGGGGTTTTTAAGGTTGAAAATAACGAATGTATGACCAAAGCTTATGAATTCAAAATGGCCGCACCAATATGACCGATGAATTTGCCAATTGTGTTCCGACTCCAATGAAAATCGATATCTGGGGGATTTTAAGGTTGCAAGTAACGAATTTATAATCAAAACTTATAAATTCAAAATGGCCGCACCAATATGGCAGATTAGTTTGCCAATTGTATTCCGATTCCAATGAAAATCTGTATCTGGAGGATTTTAAGGTAACAAATAAATAAATTCTTTAAAAACTTATAAATTTTAAATTTCGGGGCCAATCTGAGGGACGAATTTTGCCAAATAACCCCCGGATTCTAAATTATGACGAATCATAAGTCATAAGCTTTCGAGACTCTTCCTTGTGATTGAAAGCTTGAGACACTATTATTGATACTATCAGCTGTTTTGGTATTCTAAGCATCCAGTCACAAAAAAATGTAAAAAAAAATTCACCTCTAATGGTGAATTTGTATTTGTATAATGAGATAGAGGAAAGCCTGCGCACCAAGTAGCAAACGTACGCCAAAAAACATTGAGCACCTCTCATCGAAGCTGGCTGTGGGTCGAGATTGTGTGAAATTTTGAAAAATATACTAGAAACGTGCTCTGTATACCCTTGTGACCTGCTATGTATACAGTCATAATTTTGAGAGTCGTTGAGACTGTTTGCGTATTGATAAAATTGCGAGACCAAAATTAGAATACCAAATTGTCTCAACTTGATACTCACCGCACACTTGATATTGCCTTATGACTTATGACTGGTTTTAGAATACAAGTGTCATTTCCCGGTCAGTTGTATGTAGGTTGTTCAAGAGTTGGAAAATCGAAAAATCTTTACATCCTAGCTCCAAATGGAAGAATATTGACCATAGTATATCCTGGTCATTTCCTCTATTGCCGTGAAGTTTGCCACATTCTTAAATGTAGGAAATTTCTTTAATTTCCCCTAGCCAGTATAGAAACAGTAGAACCGTATGAAGAACATCTCTATATAATTCAAAAAAACGCTCTACAGGACAGTTATCCACAGTTCTACCGGTCAGACGCCTGCAAAGATTATTTTCGGGAAACAGATTACGCTGCCAAGTGATTTAAATTTTGGAATCGCCCAATAGGATGAAGAGCCACTACGACCTAAGGGCGAACGGATCTAGATTTAAGGAAGGATCGAGTCTAGCTATAAAATCCTCTACGAATAAAAGGTAAATCGCCAAAACTACAAAGGAAATGGAATGGTCCCTCCACGGTCATCACGAGGTTAAACGATGTCATCTATCGCATCCAAAAAGGTTCGATCGGTAAGAACGGGACCTGTAGGAAGCTGTGTTCGGGATGAACACTAATTAAGAAGGGGGCAGAGTAACGGCTAACCGAAAAGAGAAAGTTAAAATTCCAATTCAGCGAGAAGTTTCATGTTCAGAGGCACTTACTTGAATACATACATAACGCAGTGTCATATCTCAATTTTAGTACGGTTGTTCTAACAAACTGAACCGCCAAGAAGAGGAAGGAGGAGGACATGTGTGCAAGAAGTTTTGTTTTGAAATTAAAGTTGTTAAAAAGAAACAAATTGTTCCAATTAATCCCTGACGAATCCGAGAACGCTAGAGAAGAAATATTACAATATTTTTTATAGGTAACTCTAAATTTCTGTATGGTATCCGAAATCATTTTTTCCAGATTTTTTGTTTTTTCCATTATACTTTTTTCCTACCGCGGACAGTGCACACATAAACTTTTTTTATTTAAAGGCGTTGCAACGCACGCTGGTTTTTTACTAGTTTAAAATAACCGCGTCTCATTTTTCTTTCCTGTTCCATGATGAGACCCAGGATCATCACTTATCTATAACTATAACCTATTCATTAAGATCATTTCAATGAAAGCAAAAAGCAATGAGTCAGGCATGTGAGGTGATGCTGCAGCATCAAGTCAATGTAACCATGTTGTTGCAATATCACATAAAACAATGAAGTTACAGGAGTCGATCTGATCGACTCGACTTTTGTGATAGAAAAAATGTATTTTAAAAAGTAAGAAAATGGTAAAGGTAAGGGGCCCCGAGAATTGAATTGCCTAGGAGCCCTGACAGGGTTAATCCGGCCCTGCCCCAACCACCGCAGTTCCTAAACGAACCGTTTAGCACTCTGGGAAAGCTAACTGGCTGGGACCTATTCGCTTCTTTCAAGCCACCGACTGGGAGTTGTGTTTCCCTCAGGCTCACATCAACGATGACAGGTTGAGAAGTAAGTTACTCAACACTACTACTGGCAGTAATAATTTCTGGTCCTTGGTAACTTCCATTAAGAAGAATTTTACAGCTCCTTCATTCATAATTATGCGGTGATAACAGACAGCAATCACAAAGCGTCTCTGTTCGCCTCAAATTCTTCTCTACCCGATGCTGCTATGCAACCTCCATCCCTCGAGCGAACTGCTCATTCAATGGACGGAGTTTCTTTCAGGACTCGAGATGTATATAGATGTCTCAAAGAACTTGACGTTCATAAATACACTGGCCCTGATAAAATACCCCCCCTGGTATACAATAAATGTGCATCAACTTTGCGCAAACTCTTCGCCCTGTCATACTTCTCCGAAGTCTATCCAGACTTCTAGAAACTGGCTCATGTCCAGCCTATACCGAAAAAAGGTGACTCTAGCGACTCTTAATCTACCGCCCAATAGCAATTACTTCTGTTCTCTCATGGAGATATTCTGGTAGCCAAGGGCAAGCAAAAGTGGAGTAGGCATTATAATACATCGGAATGTGGCTAGCAGTATGATGAGTTGAAAAGCTCATTCCGATAGGATTATTACCGCCAGGTTTCATACGAGAATAAATAAGATAGCACTGAATACTTGCTACGGGCCGACTGAAGTGACAAATGATGAGAGAAAGGATGACTTCTATTCGCAAATGACAACAGTATTAAATGATACCCCAAGGGAGGATATAATATTAATAATAGGCTACTTCAACGCAAAAGTAGCATTTGATAGGGGAAGTACAGCAACTGGGCGTCATGGCCTGAGCACATCAACTAATAATAATGGAGAGAGATTGATAGAGCTGTGTGAAGAATATAACTTGTTCATTGGTGGAACATTATTTCCCCATAAAGATATATATAAATATACGTGGACCTCGCCAAACGGAAGGTACCACAATCAAATAGACCATATCTGCATCAGTCGAAAGTGGAAACAGCCACTTCTTGGCGTGAGAATGAGAGGAGGAGCAGATATTGATAGCGACCACACACTTCTTACAGGAGATATAAGGCTGAGACCTGTTGCTTATAGCAGACCACAGATTTCAAGAAAGAAGAAGCTGGACATAACCAAAATGGCTGAAGAGAGAGCAAAATGTGAATTTGTATCAATAATACAACGAAAGATCACAAATGTCACCCCAACCCCTGAAAATATACAGGAAATATTTAAAGAAGCAGGTGAAGAAGTCCCAGGATATGCTCGAGCGAAAGGAAAGAATGGATCTCAGACGAAACTTGGAAAAAGATCCAAGAAAGAAACGTGCTAAGGACAAAACTACTCAATACCAGAGATCATGAATTAGACGCGAAAGCGCTACATCGACACAAAGCCAAAGAAGTCAAACTTTCTGCAAGAAGAGATAAAAGAAAATTATATGAAAATATTGCTAGGGAAGCACAAGTAGCAGCAAACAACAGCAATTTGCATCTGTTATACGACCTCATCAGGAAATTATCAAATACAGGATTGAGACGAAGACAGCCGTCGTTGGACTCAGAAGGATACTTACTTACATCTACTGAAGATCAGATACGAAGATGGCGTCAATCCTATACCCAGCGAAACCCACAGTGGTGAAGCTGAAAAATAAGAAATCAGAAGGCCCAGATGGAGTTCCAGCTGAACTGCTCAAAGCAAACATTGAACTAATATCAGAAATATTACATCCTATTTTAGAGCAGATATGGAACGAAGAAAGATTGCCAAATAAATGGAAGGAGGTAATAATAATTAACTTGCCAAAAAAAGGAGATCTAAAAGAATGCGGAAACTGAAGAGGTATTACAATACAAAATATGGTAGCAAAAATACTGGCCTCCATAATACTTTGTAGAATTGAAGACAAAGTAGACTGCCAGCTAAGAGACCAACAAGTAGGATTTAGGAAATGTCGAGGATATATAGACAACTCAAACATCTTAAGATTAATAGTCGAGCAATCTTTAGAATGGAAGTCACCATTACATATTACCGTCGTAGATTTCGAGCGAGCATTTGACACAATCCATAGGGGACCTATTTGGGAAGCTTTGAAAAAGAAGGCAGTACCAACAAAATTAGTCCAAATGATCATAATGCTATACGACGAAGCAAAACTGAGAATCCTTGATAATGGCCAACTAAGTGACCCAATAATACCGACAACTAGAGTGAAACAAGGTTGCCCCCTTTCGCCATTGTACTCTTCATTGCTGTACTTGACGAAATAATGAAGAAAGCCAGCAGAGAATCAAGAGGAATTCGTTGGGGATTGATAGAACGTCTAGAAGACGTCGAATACGCAGATGATATCGCACTTCTAGCTCATACAAGTGGAAGCAGGTCTTAGAATAAATGTACAAAAAACAAAAACAATGAGAATTAATACTACAAATAGTATCCCATTCATAATAATCGTCAGTACAATAGAAGACGTGAAGGAGTTCAATTACCTCGGTAGTATTATTACTACGGAAGGAGGTGCGAGGAAGGATATTTTGAATAGGATTAAAAAAGCTAGAGCTGCATTCAACAGATTATGGAAAGTGTGGAAATCGCCACAACTATCTAGAAATCTAAAATTAAGTATTTTCAACTCCTGCGTGAAATCCATATTACTCTATGGTAGTGAAACCTGGCTCATAAACCAAGCGGATATAAACAAAATACAAGTTTTCGTCAATAAATCTCTACGCATTATATGTCAAATTTTCTGGCCCAGACAAATATCAAACTTAGAATTATGGAATTTGACAAATCAAGAACTAATTATCAAATAAATAAAGAAAAGAAAATGGACGTGGATAGGGCACACGCTACGAAAAAAAATAATGCGTTAACGAAAAAGCACTTGATTGGAATCCGCAAGGTAGTAGAGGTTTCGGTAGACCTAAAAACACATGGAGAAAGACAGTAACGAAAGAAATCAAAAAGGTTGACAAAACCTGGATTGAAACCAAGAGGATAGCTCAAAACAGAGTCCGATGGAGAAGCTTTGTGGAAGCCTTCCGAGAGGGGTAAAACAGGAAAATAATAATTTAGATATTAATCAACAAAAAGCTAATGGAATATCTGGAAACCAACCAAATTCTAAAAGACAGACACTACGGTTTTAGATCCAAAAGTTCAACTGGCGATCTCCTTGTATGTCTAACAGAGCACCTTCACCAAAACATCCATCGCTTTGTTGAGTCTGCTCTGGTTGCTCTAGATATGTCCAAAGCCTTTGATAGAGTATGGCACATGGTCTGTGGTCAAAACTCCAAGCTATTGGTATCCACCCAAGTCTAAGGAAATGGATTAAGAGCTTATTTTCTGACCGTTCAATAAAGGTAGTATTGGACGGCGTCGAATCTAATCCCCACACCAGCTCGGCGGGAGTACGTCAAGGGTCGATTCTTTCACCTCCTTCCAACCCACTTCTCAGCTGCGCTGATGACAGTACTCTGCGTTATTTCTACGCTTTTGACAATATAAGACAAGCTCGTGCCAGACCTTGCCTTCACCATCGTGAGTTCATGTCCCTGTTGACATCAGACTCATTCTTGATTGGGGCCGCAAGAATCGTGTTGAATTCAACTCCTCCAAAACGAGGTACTGTCTCATTACTTATAAAACCTGCATCGACCTTCCTTCTGTCTCAGTGGGTCAAACAAACCTTACAGCTGATCGTTCTCTTAACATCTTGGGCATAACTTTGTCTGAGGACTTGCAATGGAATGATCACATATTACAAATCGCCAAACAAGCATCCCAATGCTTAGGATTTCTTAAGAGATGCAAATTTCTTCTTCCACCAGCAGCCAGAGCTACAATCTACAAGTCCTATATTCGGACCGGCCTCGAGTATAACTCATTTATCTAAGATGGCGCCTCGAAAACCGCCTTAGCATGGCTGGACAAGGTGCAAAGCCGCGCCATCCAAATCATCGGAGATGGCAGCCTGTGCATCTCCATTGACTCTGTGAGCCACAGCAGGAATGTAACAGCTGTATCGCTACTACCGTAGCGACTGTTCCACTGAAATTTCCGCCCTCCTGCCTGCGCGACAATATTTCTCCCGCAACACAAGACTAGCCCACTCGGCTCACTCTCATACCTTGCAAACCCCTTTTTCGCGCAGACTAACCTCTAAAAGTTCGTTTATAAATAGAACAATTTGGCTGCGGAATAATCTCCCACAATCAGTTTTCCAGAACTCGTACAACACCCAAGAGTTCAAACGTAAGGTTCATCGCCACCTGCTCCAACACCCCACAGCCAGACCCTCCTGATCTATCATATTCTCTCCTATCTTTCAAACCAAGCTTGCTACTAGACATTGTACGATATGACGGACTTGGTAGTACGAAGGGTGTTGGGAAATCTAACGATTACCATGCCACAGTAGGGCACCATAATTATTATTTTCTTTTGACAGCATCATAAGAGCATGAAATTAAGTAGTCAGTCAACAAAGAAGAATAATAACAATAACAACAATAAATAATATGGACAACGGTCAACAACAGACGCAGACATAACAGCTGAAAAAACTGGGTAACCTGAAGTACTCTTACATGGGCATGCTTGAAAAAACCGCTGCTTACTTCAACAGGATCAATTTTCCCTACATAATACCTGTTTGTTATTATGTTCATAAAAATTAGCTTTACGTATAAAATTTCAAACCCATTTGAAAGAAAAAATTGTTCACTCAAAATTCCACTCAATTGAAATTTGAAGGTTGTCATACTAAGTAAACACAAAATCAATCACATACACACACAAATGAAAGTTCCCCACTTCGGTTGTTACCGACCAAACCGGTTTACACCGTTAGTCAAGTTCGCAACTGAACAAAAATCTTGCTGGGAAAAATTTTCGCTCTCTCTGGTTCCAGCCGTCACCACAGCAGGTATGGTTCTTCCCGTCATATTTTCCCTAGTTATTTCCTATAAACCCCAACTTCCAAAAGTCAAGGAATTGTATTCGTAGCTTATTGATACGAGTATGCTTCCATTTGATTTAATTGCACTTTGTAGCTTCATGATACAAAGAGTAAATTTCATTTACTAACACGCTAGTTATACTTGTAGATTCCGATACAAGTATAACTATCATTAATTACCTCAGTTAAACCTTGTAGCTATTTGATACAAGGTTTAGAATTTTACTAACCCCAATTAGTTAGACTATTGTAGCTTCCGATACAAGTTTAACTAATTTTTTGTTAACCCTAATTCAATCCTTGTAGCTTATGATACAAGGTACGAAATTGGGTGTTAAGTTAAATTGGTTATGCTTGTAGCTTTTTGATACAAGCTTATAGCCAGTTTACTAATTTTGGTATGCTTGTAGCTTTTTTGATACAAGCTTATAATCAGTTATAAATTTGGTGTAGGTATCTTGTAGCTTTTTGATACAAGGTAGTACACCAATTTGATAATACTGAGGTACTTAATCCCATAACCAATCATCCTCCTCATATCCATTTTATTTTACCTGCCATTTAAACTCAGGTGAGTACATTAATTCTTGATTTTATATTGACTATATATCATTTCCCGATTTCAAAATTTACTGGTGGTATGGTGATTGAAAATTATAATCTTATCTCGTGGTTAATTAACGTTAAACGTTATCATTTTAAACTACATTTAGTGGAGCAATCGTTTTCAGCTCCCCTTTATCCTTCTTTTTATCTCTTCTCCACCTTAATTTACTTCTCTCTCTCTTTAAAATTTCGCTTCATGGCTGCTTCTATGCTCGTGGTTATGTGCCGTGCTAGTTACTCGTACAATTCATTCTGGCAATAGAGCGCACAGTGAAGGAACGCTGTTTAATATAATTTGTTCCTCCTCCTCTGGGCTTAACATGTGCGTTATGAATGCTAGGAGTCTGAAAAATAAAATGGACGAATTAAGGTATATGTTTGAATATACTAAAATTCATGTTCTCCTTGTAACTGAAACTAGGTTGAAACCAGAAATTCCTTCTTCTTTTGTATCACTTCCTCATTTCTCGTTGCATCGCAATGATCGTATTAGCCGCAATGGTGGTGGTGTTGCAATTTATATTAACTCTGCGCTTTCATCTAGAGTAGTTGGAAAGTCCAACGGATCGCAATTTGAATTTATTGCGGTTGAAATAAAGTCCGCTTATGACAAATGTGTTGTGATCAATGTATACTGTCCTCCAAATGTGTTTAACCCTGACATTGCTGCTGAGTTCTTCAACCTTGTTTCAAGCCTCTCTCGCCACTATGAGACTATAGTTGCTGCTGGTGATTTTAATGTCGATCTGTTGAAGGACAACATACGTGCGAATTCCTTTAGATACTTTCTTGAATCTCTAGATTTGCATATTTTAAATCATCTTCCAACATTTGTGAAATGCCAAAACCCCTCCCTACTTGATGTTCTAAGTGTTACCTCCACTGATTCCGTACTAAAATACAATCAAATTTCCCCTCCCAGCTTTCTTGACCATGATATTCCTTCGCTTTACTTTCATCCCTTCTTCTGCGCCTTCTTCATTCTCATATCGCGACTATAATAACATCAATTTAGACCGGCTTTCTGAAGTCGCCTCCTCTATACCGTGGAGTGATATCTATAACACAACTTCTGTCGACACAAAAGTCGATATCCTGACCTCATTCATTCAATCAGCTTACAACCAATGTGTACCCCTTGTCACAAGAAGACACAGCCCCTCCTTACCTTGTCCTTGGTTTTCGCGTGAAATCCGCGACTTGATAATTCAGCGTGAATTCATGTACAGACGTTACCGTAGGACTAAGTTACTTAGGTACCGTAATGACTACAAACGGCTCCGCAACCTTATCAACAGTAAGGTTAAGTCTGCAAAACGAGAGTATTATTACCGCAAAACTTGATCCCACTTTAAATTCTAAAAAACTCTGGTCTAATCTTCGTTCGCTGGGCATCCATGCTCCTGTGGTCATCCCGTTTGATGCTGATGTAAACCTCCTCAATGCGTCTTTTATTCAATCTCCTCCTGAACCTGCTTCCTTTTCTGTTTCTCCTCCCCCTGACACACTTAGTTCTGATGGTTTTAATTTCCGTTGTGTTGACACAATTGAAGTTCTTGAGATACTGCCTTCCATCTCTTCCAACAGCATTGGCTGTGATGATCTATCTCCCCGTTTTCTTAAGCTTCTCTCGCCGCTAATCGCTGAAACTATCACGCATATCTTCAATTACTGCCTGACAACTTCTCAGGTTCCGCTGCTTTGGAAAAAAGCCATAGTGATTCTTTACCTAAAAAATCCCCTCCAGTTGACATAACAGATTTTCGTCCCATCAGTATTCATCCTTTTCTTGCCAAAGCCTTTGAAAAAATCCTTTATATACAAGTACTACGATATCTTGAGTCTAACAACCTTCTCTCTAAATACCAGTCTGGCTTCCGTAGATCCATAGTTGTGAAACGGCAGTATTAAAGGTAACGACTGATTTGCGTTCTGCGCTCGACAATGGTAACATTGCCTTAATGGTTCTTTTAGATTTCTCTAAGGCATTTGATTCTGTGGTTCACTCTCTTTTGCTCTCCAAACTTAGCCAACTCTATCACTTTTCTTCTTCTGCCATTCGACTCTTTGCTTCTCTTCTCTCTTATAGGCTTCAATGTGTTCGCCTTAACAATGCGGTATCCTCGTTCCTACCTGTGTCTCTTGGAGTTCCGCAAGGCTCAATACTTGGTCCTCTTCTCTTTTCGCTGTATGTTAATGACCTTCCCATAATTGTTCCTACCATCTCTATGCTGACGATCTCCAGCTGTACTCTTCATGTAATCCCAACCAGATCGAACAATGTATTTCTGAATTCAACACCACATTATCCCGAATTAATGAATGGTGCTCTGTAAATTTTCTTAAACTTAATCCTAATAAATCCCAAGTAATGTTCTCTTCTACTTAATAATATTTCCCTTCCTATTGTTGACTGTGTCAATAATCTTGGAATTGTTATTAACTCTAAACTTTCTTGTTGCAAACATGTTTCGCTTATACTCTCAAGATATATGGAACATTACGCAAACTTTGGCTCTACTCCAGTCTTTTGTCCTCATCTATTCGGCTTAAGCTTGTCAAGTCCCTCATCCTGCCACATTTCCTCTACGGCTCTCTCATATACGTATCTTTCGACTCATCCTGTCGTCAGCGTCTCAAAGTTGCTTTCAATGACTGTTTAAGGTTCATATTCCACATGAGAAGATCTGATCATGTGTCTGGTGTCCAAGATTCCCTGTTAGGTTGTGGCCTCTTTCGCTTTATTGATATCATGGCTTTGGTCCTCCTGCATAAAGTTTTATACACTAAGAGCCCTCCCTACCTTTCTGACTTCCTCATGCCTCTCCAATCCGTGCGTTCAATTAAATTTCTCATTCCTGCACATCATTCCCTAATTGGTAGTCGTTCCTTCTTTGTGCACTCGCTCAGACTTTGGAATAATCTTCCTAACTATATTCAAAGAATAGGCACAGCCAGGGCTTTCAGAAGGCAAGCTTCTCTCTTTCTATCTTCTTCCTCTTCCTCTATTTAGTATTTCTAATCACTCTCTCTCTCCATCTTTCCCACATTTACTTCCTTGATCTTTGTCCTTTCGCTCTCTGCTTCCATAGAATATTACATTAAGTTCTTGCTTTTTTCTAGTGTTTTTGTTTTTTCTTTCCTCTTTATTTAAGTTTTGAATATTTAGAAACTAGATTATGATAAGTTAAGTCTCATAAATAAAAATATGTACATAGCATGTAGTATAGGTACTATAAAAGATGTAAATCTTGTGTACTACTTTAACAATAAATTATTATTATTATTATTATTAAAAATTTATTCAACTGAACCGTCCTTTTTGAGTGAAATTTTTTTTTCTTCTCTAAATCCTTATTTGAAATTATAATCGAAAATTTGAATTTTTATTTGAAATCATATTGGAATTTGGATTCTTATTTGAAATAGTTATTTGAATAATTGATATTGAATTTTTATTGAAGTTAAATTGGATTTGCTAAATTATATTTGACATTTGATCGTTAAACTTTTCTTAATAATCACCAAACTTTCTTTAAAAATGTCTGGTAATTTTTGTATGAGATTATCACAAGCAGGACACCCATTACATTGCTGAAGAAAACCATCCACAGTTGGCGGATTCTTAGTTATGTGTGAAAGGCTCCAGAAAATTAGGTCAACAGTGAGAAAAATGTAATACATTGATAGACAGAGGATTTTTAAAATATGACCCCGTTTGAGTTCCATTTTCAAATTTTCACAGTTTCTTTAGAATTGAAGTAGGAACACGATGACATTTTTTCCAAAACTTTAAGTTGGTGAGTTGATGATGAAAAATGCTAATGAAATTTTGTAGACTAATAATAACAATTTATTAATATCCAACGCAAATTTTAAATATACCACTACATAGAGTGACTCAAGATCTTCAAAATCGACCTACATAATTTTTTTGTACGACTAATGATTTCGAAGATACAGTAATTTGAATGGTCGGCCGCGCGACTTTTTTTGAAATTTCTTGCAATTTATAACCGGGCATATCTTCTGAAAAAAAAATTTTTTTCCCGAAATATGGGTCCCTTTATTTCATGTGTAGAATGCTTCTGCAAAATTTAAAAAAAATCGGTATCATTAATTTTAATTTTTACCGAAAAACGTTCGGTTTGACATGGAATGACCGATATATAGTACGCTCTCCGAAAAGTCAGGCCAACGACAGATGCAGGAAGTTTAGTGACGAGCCTACCGAAGGACTTGATACAAGTACAATTAGAAAATATCAATATTTATAAATTCCTATTTACATTAAAACCTAAAAACGAAGCAAAGGTTTTATGATATCTAAAATATTTTCGATTGAAACTGGTGTAAATATCTCGTAAAAACTGCAGGTTCCATATGTCTGGGGACATTTGTCGATATTGGGTCTGTATAGACTTTTCGCTCTCACGAACGTTTTTCACGAACTTTGTGGATGAAGGGAGAAGTGGGGTGGTACCTTTCGGACGCGCCGTTTCTGATGAAAAATTAATATTGAAATCGCCACTCAAAATCATGGGGATTTCGTTGAAGTTTCGACCTAGTAAAATTGAACCTTCAAGAGTGGAGATTGTCATGTATGAATTCCATTATTTCGCGTAAAGTTTTATGCGGCGATACATAAATAACTGCCATAAAATTCATTTGTCCCTTTTCTGCCATAGGTTTGCTTACACACATTTCATGGTGATTTATCGTGACTAAGCAATAGCGTTTTTGGTATATCCGTATGAGATGTTATAGTCGAGGAAATAAAGCACTATAAATACTGCCAAACCTAGGATTTTTTTAACAGTAAGATGGAACTTAATGCGGTCTTTTGTGTTCGATTCGTGAGAGCGTCTACAAACTTTGTGACCGGTAGTGATGAACTCATTTTGAAAAAATATATAGTTTAAAAAAACTAAAAAATACGCTTTGATTTTAAAATTAACTAAAAAGTAAAAAATAATTTTGAATGTAAAGTTTTTATTGCTCCAGCCAGAATATGGAAACAACCTACCTTTCGAAATGTAAAACAGCGTGGGACTCTCTTCCTATATTCTTATTTTATTAACACCGGAAATTTTCGTTAGAGGCCCACGCTTTTTTACATTTATAAAGGTAGGTTGTTTCCATATTCTGGCTGGAGCAATAAAAACTTTACATTCAAAATTATTTTTTACTTTTTAGTTAATTTTAAAATCAAAGCGTATTTTTTAGTTTTTTTAAACTATATATTTTTTATTTTCCATTTTTTAGTCTATTATATGTCTTCCGCCATTTTGTAGTGACCGCCATATTGCATTTAAAATGACATCACACAGTTTACTATACTATACTCGTCGTTCACTTTCATTTGCTACCCATACCGAGGGCATTGTAAAGAAAAAGGTAAACCGCCATTTTGTGTTGACCGCCATTCTAAATTTGGAATCCCGCCACACAGTTAATAGTATTCTAATCGTCACACCCTTTCATTTGATACCCATATCGAGGGTGTTATAAAGAAAAGGGTAGTCCGCCATTCTGTGTTGGCGGCCATTTTGAATTTTGAATGACGCCACAGAGCTAATAGTATTCTACTTGTCACTTCCTTTCTTTTGATACCCATATCGAAAATGGTAGTCCGCCATTTTTTGTTGTCCGCCATTTTGAATTTTGAATAACGCCACATAGCTAATTGTATTCTACTCGTAATACTCTTTCATTTGATACCCATGTTGGGGGTCGGGGAGCACAATTGCAAAATTCGGCCGCCATCTTCGAACCGCCATCTTCATTTTTTTACAAAATGGTCAGATTGCATTGTCACGCGAACTATACATATGTGCAAAATTTCAAGTCGATCCGTTACCTGGAAGTGGGTCAAAATCAAGTTCCAAGATTTGTTTACATGAAACATACAACATACAACATACAGGTCAAGCTAATATAAAGCGTATAAAAATGCATTTCGTGAATCTCAAAGAGACACTCTACCACTCGGTAAATATTGATGGAAATGAGTCGAGTTTTGCTACTCGGGGTCGCTAAACACGAAAATAATGACGGCAATGGCCTCCGAGGTACCTGGCGTCCAGGGTGGACTATTAACACCCCTTTTTAAGGGTTTTTCGCGATAAATTCAATAATAATGAAAAAAAATCCAATAAAATACACTTTTTTCAATATTTATTTGTGAAGGTGGTTGATTTATACTAAATCAAGCCAAACCTTATAGTCCAAGAGCCGGCAGTATAAAAATGAAGGTATAAAATATTCTAACAATTTTTTGTGAGCGAGTAGTACTGCCACAGACCTAAAGGGAGCCACCTTTTATATAACCTAATTTTGCCCGCGTCATGGAATTTTGAAGTCACTTCCGGTTACGATTTTTGGTGTTGGTGACGTCATAAAATATCCTAATAAAATTTACATCAAATGAAGGTTGGAATGTGTACTTTAAGATTACACTAGGGTGACAGGCTTAAACCACCCGCAAGCCTGTGGCACCCTCGATTAAAGTTTTTTTACAAGCTTTTTTCTTTGTTTGGGACAAATCGTACGATCCGTTTTTCAAGTACTTCCCGATGTCCAGTGATGCTCAAATTTGGCACAAACCTTTGGTTCTGAAGACAATGCAATATAGTATATTCAATTATATGGCACATCCAATATGGCGGCCACAAATGGCGGATTGCCTTTTGCTTTACAACCCCCCCACCAAAAACATGGGTATCAATTGAAAGAGTACTACGAGTAGAACACAGCAAGCTATGTGACGTCATCTTAAATCGAATATGGCGGCTAAGATAAACTGGCGGATTACCTTTTTCTTTAAAAACACCTGCCATGGGCATCAAATGAAAGAGTCTGACGAGGAGAATACAGTAAGCTATGCAACGTCATTTTAAATCGAATATGGCGGCAACCACGAACAACCCCTCGATATTGGTATCAAATGAAGGGTTATGATACGTTGAATATAATTAGCTGTGTTAGTCAGATATGTGACGGCATTTTAAAGCCAATAAGGTGGTCACTATAAAATGAGACTAAAAATGAGACTAAAAATTAAAATAAAAACCAATAAAAAATTTTAAAAACAAGCTTTTATTAGATAAACTAAAAAATATTAAATAATAAAAAAATTTTAAATATGCGTTAATAAGATGAGCTAAAACGTATAAAATACAATAATTTTTTTAATCCACCTGTATGTAACTACAAGTAAAAGCTTGGGACGATCAGTTAACAAATGTTTCACATATTATAACAAAAATGCAAAAAATATTATGATTTAACTATTAAATACGAACATTAATTAGGATACAATTTGATAAAACGCGCCCAATTATTTGATACTTCTTAGTTCATCTTTTTAACGCATGTTTAACAACTTTTTTTATTATTTAATATTCTTTAGTTTATCTAATAAAAGCTTTGCCTTTTAAAAAAAATGTTTTATTGTTGTTTTTGATTTTCTTAACTCATCGAATACATCAGTGACTTTTTTTTAAATTAACGTATAAGCCTTATAGTTATTAAAAAAAATAGGGTGCCTCTTGTTAGTTGCCCGCACCCTCCTGGCTGCTTCGGTTTTAATAACTATAAAGCCAACGACCATAGGGCTAAATCTATGAATTAGATAATTTATTTATAAATGTTTTTTCCTATATCTACGTAATTTATCATCTCTTTATCAATAAACCATTATCCATTATTACTCATGGCTCAAAAATTTGTTATGCTCCAAGATTTTAATCAGATTATAACATAATTTATTAACTACAGATTTTTTTCATGTTTGCCTTATTAAGTTTACATCATAAACAACAAAAGGAAAAGAAAATATTTTGGAATACACATAGGGTTACAAAAATGTGATTTTATTATAATGTAATAACAAAACTCTTATATTAAAAATGCCGTCACATATCTGACTAACACAGCTAATTGTATTCAACTTATCATAACCCTTCATTTGATACCAATATCGAGGGGTTGTCGTGGTGGACGCCATATTGGATTTAAAATGACGTCATATAGCTTACTGTATTCTCCTCGTCAGACTCTTTCATTTGATGCCCATGGCGGGTGTTTGTAAAGAAAAAGGTAATCCGCCAGTTTATCTTAGCCGCCATATTCGATTTAAAATGACGTCACATAGCTTGCTGTGCTCTACTCGTTATACTCTTTCATTTGATACCCATGTTGGGGAGAAAATGGTGATCCGCCATTTGTGGCCGCCATATTGGATGTACCATGTAATTGAATATAATATATTGCATTGTCTTCAGAACCAAAGGTTTGTGCCAAATTTGAGCATCATTGGATTACGGAAAGTGGCCGAAAAATCAATCGCAAGATTCCACCCCCAGAATTATCCGCCATTTAATGGTGGACGCCATATTGGATGTACCATAAAATTGAATATACTATATTGTATTGCCTCCAAAACCAAAATTGTGTGCCAAATTTGAGCATCACTGGACATCGGGAAGTACTTGAAAAACGGATCGTAAGATTTGTCCAAACAAAGAAAAAAGCTTGTAAAAAAAATTTTAATCGAGGGTGCCACAGGGTTGCGGGTGTTTTAAGCCTGGCACCCTAGTGTAATCTTAAAGTACACATTCCAATCTTCATTTGATGTAAATTTTATTAGGATATTTTATGACGTCACCAACACCAAAAATCGTAGCCGGAAGTGACGTCAAAATTCTATGACGCGGGCAAAATTAGGTTATATAAAAGGTGGCTATTATGATAAGGGATAATCCTTAGGGGTTAAAACTACCCCTTAATCGACTGAAAATAAAAAAATTGTAAATATTTTTTTTCAAGTTTATGCTTTAAATTCCATTGTATGCGTATTGTCAGGCAAAACTAAATTTATTTTCAACCCTTAAGGTTAAAACTACACCTACAATTTGCAAAATCAACTTGAAATAAAAAAAATTTGCAAAAAAAAATTTTTTTTACTATTTGCTTGAAATTTGGTTGAGTAAGTATTATCAGCCAAAAATATATTATTATCAACCCTTGGGGGTAAAACTACCCCTAGATTGAAGTTGTATTTGAAAAAATATTGAAGTTTTTTTTGCATTTAAATTTTATTTGCATCTACGAAAATAAATTTTTCTTCAATGTATTTTTTATTCTGTTTCGATTTAGGGGTGGTTTGGAGGGGTTAGAATAAATTTCCCAAATTTTTTAATAATATTTCATCAAAAATAAAAATTATATGCAAAAAAATAAATTTAATCTTTTTACAAATTTAACTTTAATCTAGAGGTAGTTTTACCCCCGCAAGGGTAGATAATAATATATTCTTGGCTAATAATAACTTCTTCTTCTTCGATGGCTCTACAGCCCAATTCGAGCCTTGGCCTCCATCAGCTTCTTCCTCCAGACCTCTCTCTGTTGCGCAGCTTGCCTCCAGTTTCTGATGTTTAGGAGTTTTGCTGCATCAGCCTTAACACTGTCTTCCCACCTTGACCGTGGTTTGCCAACTGGTCTTTTGCCATCTGGTAGTAAATATAGGGCTTTCTTTGGTATCCTTGAGTCATCCATTCTTTGGACATGGCCGGCCCAACGTAAGCGCAGTAGCTTGGCATGTGTTGAAAGTTTACACTCTTTGTATAGATCGTACAATTCGTGATTGTAGCGTATTCTCCATGCGTTATCTTCATTGGTTGGGCCGTATATCCTTCGGAGAACCTTCCTCTCAAATATATCCATCTTATCTGCGGACTTTTGGGAGAAACTCCATGCTTCACACCCATACGTAGCTACTGTGCGTATGATCGTTTTATAGATTCTTATTTTCGTTTTTCTGTGGATGTCTCTGGATTTCATTACTGGCAGTAGTGAGAAGTATGTTCTATTTGCGGCGTTTATTCTTCTTTGCACGTCTATCGTCTCATCGTTGTCTTCGCTGACTGTGGACCCCAGGTAGTTAAATTGGTTTACTCGTTCGAAGTTATATTCTCCCCAGGTGGTATTGTGGTTTCTTCTTCTTCTTTCCACCCTCGACTGAATTAGAATCTTGCTCTTGTCTGCATTTATTTGCAGCCCTATATGTTTAGCTTCATCTTCTAATTCTGTGAAGATTTCTCTAAGGTATGACAGTGATCTGGCAAGGCAGTTTATGTCATCGGCATATCCTGCCAGCTGTTTTGATTTGTTAAGCAGGGTTGCGTTCGCATCAATGTGTACTTTGCGAATTACTCCTTCTAGGCAGAGATTAAATAGCATGGGTGCCAACCCATCGCCCTGCTTTAGGCCTTGCTTGACTGGGAAGGATTCCGTCAATTCTCCTTGTATTCTGACTGCACACCTTGTGTTCTCCATTGTCATTTTTGTTAACTTAACTATTTTGAGGGGGATGTTTAGGTCCAACATCGTCGCATACATTTTTTCCCTGTCGATGCTGTCGTATGCTTGTTTAAAATCGATGAAAAGTTGATACACGTCAATGTTGTATTCCCAGCATTTTCGGAGGACCTGCCTTATTGAAAAGAGTTGATCTATTGTTGACCTATTTCTTCGGAATCCAGCTTGGTACTCACTTATTGCGGCTTCTGCATAAGGTTCCAGTCTGGCTTTGATAATGTTGGTCATTAGTTTGTATACCGTGCTTAGAAGAGATATGCCTCTATAGTTTGCACAGTTGAATTTGTCCCCTTTCTTGTGTATTGGGCAGATAATGCTTTGCTCCCATTCTGCAGGCATTTTTTCATTCCTCCATATGCAGCATAGTAGTTGGTGTATAGCTGCTGCAAGCGGTTCGCCTCCTTGTTTTATCAGCTCTGCTGGGATGTTGTCAATTCCTGGAGATTTGTTGTTTTTTAAGGCTCTTATGGCACTTTGTACTTCTTCCATGGTTGGTACATTTGTTTCTCTGGTGTCATCGTTATGTTGTAGACGGGGTTCTGGTCCACGTATGATGCTTTCATTTCCGTTCAGCAGCTCGCTGAAAAATTCCTTCCACCTTTTCTTTACATCCTCGCTGCCTGTGACTATAGTGCCTTCTTTTGTTCTACACAGTCCGGAGGAGGGTTTGAAGCCTTTTTTGAAGAAGTTTACTTCCTTGTATGCTTCTCGTGTTTTGTTTTGTCTAAAGTTTTCCTCTGCCCTCAAGATGTAATTGTTGAGGAATTGTCTTTTCTTCTTCCTACAAATGTTTTTCGCTGTTCTTCTCGTTTCCTCGTAATTCAATTTCTTGCTCCTCGTCGGTCTCTCTATGTATATTTTTCTATTTTTATTTCTGGTCTCTATAGCTGTTTTGCACTCCTCGTCGTACCATTCACTGGCTCTGCCTGCGCGTTTGTAGCCTACAGTTTGCTTCGTGACATCTGTCAGTGTCGTCTTCAGACTTATCCATTTTCCCTCTACCGTGTCTGAATTATTTATGTCTGGACCTATCCTTTCTGCTAGTGTTGCCTGATACCTCTCCAATACAGCCTGTTCTTGGAGACGGTCAACATCAAATTTCTTTTGTTTGTTATTTCTTTTTCCTTGAGTGGATAGCCGACATCTGAATCTAGCTTTAACTAGGAAGTGGTCCGATTCACAATTAGCACCTCTACATGATCTTACTTGGAGGATACTGGAGGCTGCCCTTCTGTCTATAAGTATATGGTCTATTTGGTTGCAGTATCTTTCGCTGGGAGATTGCCAGGTGTATTTGTGGATGTCTTTTCTTGGGAAATATGTTGAGCTGACGATCATATTTTTGCTCATTGCAAAGTCGATAACACGTTGCCCGTTATCGTTGGATACTTCGTGGAGACTTTCCTTTCCAATGGTCGGTCTGTGCCAGTTCTCTCTTCCAATTTTGGCGTTGAGGTCTCCTATCACCATTTTGATGTCATTGGAAGGGGCAGTGTCATACGCGTGTTCGAGCTTATAATAGAAAGTGTCCTTTGTTGTGTCCGCTTTCTCTTCCGTCTCCGCATGTGCGTTTATGATTGAAAGTGTGAAGAATTTCGTTCGGAGTCGTATTGAACATAGTCGTTCACTTATTGGCTTGAACTCTATGACGTTATCTATAATCGACTTGTGTATTACGAAGCCTACTCCTAAGTGATGCTCCCTTCCGCAGCTGTAGAAAATTCTGTAGTTTCCATGGTCCATTGTCCCGTCTCCTATCCATCTGATCTCTTGTAACGCGAGTAATTTTATTTTATATCTGCTCACTTCGTCTAACAGTGACTTAACTGCTGCAGTTCTGTACATACTTCGCGTGTTCCATGTTCCGAAAATCATTTCCAGGTGTTGTTGCCGTAGTCGTTGCCGTTTATCCTGTCCGTTCCGAGGCTTTGCTTCTGGTTTCTTAACTGATGTGTTTTTACGGGGTCCGGTAGTTAGCCTAACGCCCAACCCCACTACCAGGAGGACCGGATCCGTGAATTATACCCCATCGGATAGGGTGGCCTAGCTATACCCCCAGGCACTGGGTACGTCCGTCGTCGGTTGGTTATCCAGGAGGCACCAGCGAGGAGGTGACGGTACGATTTTACCCCCCAGGCTAATAATAACTATTCAACCAAATTTTAAGCAAATAGTAAAAAAAATTTTTTTTTGTAATTTTTTTTATTTAAAGTTTATTTTGCAAATTGGTAGTTTTAACCCCTAAACGGTTGAAAATAAATTTAGTTTTGCCTGACAATACGCATACAATGGAATTTAAAGCATAAACTTGAAAAAAAATGTTTACAATTTTTTATTTTCAGTTGATTTAGGGGTGGTTTTAACCCCTAAAGATTATCCCTAATCATAAGGTTTGGCTTGCTTTAGTATAAATTAACCACCTTCGCAAATAAATATTGAAAAAAGTGTATTTCATTGGATTTTTTTTCATTATTATTGAATTTATTGCGAAAAACCCTTAAACAGGGGTGTTACAGTCCACCCTGGGCACCAGGTACCTCAGAGACAGTTGCCGTCGTTGTTTTCGTGTTTAGCGACCCCAAAAACCGCCCGAGTAGCAAAACTCGACTCATTTCCATCAATATTTACCTAGTGGTAGAGTGTCTCTTTGAGATGCACTTCTAAAATGCATATTTTTATTGCAGGAAATGCATTTTTTCAAAATGAATTCATCACTACCGGTCACAAAGTTTGTAGACGCTCTCACGAATCGAACACAAAAAACCGCATTAAGATCCATCTTACTGTTAAAAAAATCCTAGGTTCATTGCTTTATTTCCTCGACTATTAACACTATTTCTACCAAGAGGTGTCAAAAGACACTTTTCAAATTTTAACTTAACATTATTCTCTAAGTTTAATCTTTTCTCTACAATTAATTTTTTGACTTTTCATACAACGGTTGTTAAATTAATTCAGCGATATCATTTTTCTCCAGCTCACCCTGGATCTAAAAATGTGCTTATGGTATACCTATTTCTACCATGAGGTGTCTTTTGACACTTTAACGATTTAACGATCATCGGGAACGGGCTTGCAGTGCGACAAGTATACGTGTGGAAAGTTCTTAGTAGGGCAACCACAGATTTGTAAAAACTGTGGTATTGAATAAGGAAAACATTTTATTACAATGCGGTTTTTATTTTTTGTTACAAAGATAGAATTTTTATACATGAGACTGAAAGTTCGTGATATTACAATATTTGAGTATCTTTCTAATTAAAATAAAAAATGAAGAAGGTAATATTTTTTAATTATATTGTTCCCATTACATTGCTCAAATTATCTATATTTAACTGATAATTTGACATCCCAACAGTTTTGGCAATTATTTGCATTCAAACGCAAAGGTGTCAAAAGACACCTTTTGGTCGAAATAGGTATTCACAAACTCGTGGTAGAAATAGTGTTAAAACAATGGCGGGGTCCTCGTCATATTCTTCATTTTGCTCGCGCTACAGGCATACACGCTTCCGCTACATGCCAGAACATTTATAAATGCATCCGCATCGGCATAGATCATTCCAAACGCGGGTGTTGTTTTACCAAGCAGTCCCCCAACTAAGCACTAATGACGTCCAATGCTGCTTGATCTACGCGAACGAGAACCGGTCTACTGAGTATGCTATCGGTGCGTTTATGGTCGCCAAGATAGTTGCTCGTTTTCTTCGTCCTATACAATTTTTTAAAGCCACAATTTTAAAGGGAACAAAAAGAAATGCAAAAAAATTTCCACCTTTTTTCAAATTCAAGTTTAATCTAAGGGTAGTTTTACTCACTTAAGAGTTGAAGATAATTTATTTTTGGCTGATAATGCCTAGTCAATCAAATTTCAAGCAAAAAGCAGGAAAAACGTTCTACAAATTTTTGTGCAATTTGTTGCAGCTCAAACGGAAAGAAATTTTCCATATAAAATGTATGTAAAAAAACGTAAACGAAATCTGTAGCGAAAAATTTATTTTGTAATTTCGTTTTGTGGTACGCAGATCCGTGGGAATTTTGCTAGTATGCCTACTGAATCGTAGATGGCATTGATTATTAGTCTCCACCTGTTTCGTTATGATTTATGTGCCCGGACATATAAATGTGTCTTCCCATATTCTGTCACTTTATGCAAGTGGTTATTAAGAGGCGGAACAAGTAGAGGAACAGGTTGCAGAATGCAGGATGGAGATGAAGAAATCAAAAAACACTTTTACCAAATTGCTTACGAGTTTCTTCAACCCACTTGCACGCCAAAATGACACATAACCCCGCCAACTGTTCCATTTTTCTCAGCTGTTTACTATTTCTCCACACTAATCTACACGGAATTTTTCCTTGTAGAAATAAATTAATTAATCTCCAGCGAAAAATTCCGTTTGAGCTGCGTACCGGGCATTAAAGTTAATTTTTTAAATTTGTAGGGGTAGTTTTAACATCTTAAGCCTAGTATGGACTAGGGATGTTACGAATGTTCGCATTCGCATTCGCTTATGCGAATGATTCGCATCATTTTAAACATTCGCATAGACATTCGCATTCGCATCGAAGAATGCGAATGTGCGAATGCGAATGTCGCAAGTTCCATACACAAACCCGGTTTATTGACAAGGGGTCACAGGGAAGTGTGTGTTTTTTCCTCACTTGTGCCTCAGAAAATTTGTCAGAATCATCCATCCTTCACACTAACGCAAATATAACGTGCTCGGGGGCTGAGAAAACAATGAGAAATACCCCTTCTCATTCGCATTTATTGTACACCTACATATGCATCATAATCGTTACACGAAAAAGAGGTAGAAAAATGAATGTTTAGTGTAATGCCTGGACTGGACAGCACCGGCTTTAGGGGAGGTCGAACACGGGCGCCGCCACTACCGCCGAGACACAATTCTGGATGTGCATAGGAGGTAAACACCTTTTGTTTGAAAAAAGTAAAAGACAGCCGACAAGGGCGCTTTATTATACTTTTGCATCTATTGTCTTGGGGCTTAAAGAAAAAAAAGAGGGTCCCCTCGCTAAATCAATCTCACAAGTAGAATAGGAGGCATATACTAGATAAACTGTTACTACTATTAATACTAATGAGCATAATAACATAGGCAATTTATCTAAAAACAAATGTCTTTAATACCAAACCATCTAAAGCCGGCTCTGGTGATGGAGAGTGCAATTTGCACCAATGTGTGCAGCGTGCAGGTCGTGACGTGTTTTGCATATACCAGCCCCTCGTCTCGCCTCTACCAGCCCCGCGTCTCTTGCTCTTCGACGATTTACGCATGCGCATAGCACGCAGGCAGGCATCACGTGTTTCAAAACCGACCAACACTTATGGCTTTTCTTTAATATATGAAACGTCGGCTTAAAATTTGTAATTACGCTAAGACAATTGTTTGAGATTGCTTGCTTAGTTGAGCTTCTTTTGTTTTAGTTGACAGTCAGTTGTAACTAATCATTACGTTAACAAATAAATAGTTTGTGTGTTTAGAACAGTTTTCAGCTATTTTGAAAGTTTTTCGCATGGCACCGGGAAAGAAAAGTGAAATATGGCGATTTTTTACGCCTATAGATCGAGACCACGCGAAATGCAAAGTTTGTCAGAAAAGTTATTCCACAATTGGGCGTACAACTTCGGCTTTGCGAACACATTTGAAAACCGTTCATTCTAAGGAATATAAAATGCTGATCCATACTGAAGCGGACGACCAGGCTAAAAAACTGGATAAACCACAAGAAACTCCACTAAAAGAGGTAACCAAACAATTATCTATCGAAGAAACTCTAATGAAAAAGAAGCAATGGGACAACAAACATCCATTATCGCAAAAAATCGACCACCGAATAAGCGAAATGATAGCATTACAACACTTGCCATTTAACTTTGTTGAAGGCGTAGGTTTTCGAAGATTGATGCAGTTAGTCGCGCCTCAATATACTTTAAAAGGTCGTAATTTTTTTACTGAACATACCTGTCAAGTTTTGTACGGCAAAGTCGCTGAAAAAATCAAGGTTCTGTTAGCAGATTTCAAATTTATGTCATTCACGACTGATATATGGTCAGAACCAAGTGCGAATGTATCACTTCTCAGCTTAACCTGTCACGGCATAACGGCCCACTTCAACCGCTTAAACGTTGTTTTAAAGTGCGAGGAATTCGAAGACAGGCACACTGGTGATGCTATCACAAAGAAATTTGAATCAATGCTGGAGGAATGGAATATAACTAAGGAGCAAGTACACTGCATGGTGAGAGATGAGGGCTCAAATATGAAGCGTGCTATGAGATTGGCCGGGTTTAACGATGTAGACTGTACTGCTCATAAGTTACAGACAAATATTAAGAATGGATTGAACTCTCAAGAGTTTCTGGTGAATATGATTCAGAAATGTAAAAAGATCTCCACTCATTTTAATCATTCGACTATTGCCCAAGGTCAATTAGCCAAAATCCAACAGCGACTGAACCCAGATCAAATTCCACTAACTGTCATTGGAGACTGTACAACGAGATGGAATAGCACGTTTCATTTGTTCGAAAGGTGTTTAAAACTAAAAGATGCTTTGTGCTTGTATGCTAACGACAATAACATTTCCAACATGTCAGCCGAAGAATGGAAAGCTATGGAGTATTGCGTAACAGTTCTTAAGCCGTTTGAAGAAGCTACATGCAACTTGAGCAGCTCACACGCTTTGATTTCGTCCGTGATTCCGATTATTTACACATTAAAAAAAACTCTTGATGACATAAAAATACCTACTGAGGGCGACGCCGTTGCTAATATTATAATGAGCTTGATTCAAGTAATTAAAAGCGAAATAAACAAGAAGTTTTGCAACCTGGAGAATGATTCTTTGTTCACAATCTCGACATTCCTGGACCCACGATACAAGCATAAATTTTTTAGTGATATTGTGAAAGAAAAAGTCAACACTGATATTGTTGAATTGGCTCTAAGTCTGTCTAACCGGGATGGTGATAATGATCGGCATTCAGCTTCAGGCGCTAAAAGATTGAAGAATTTAGCAAGCAGCATTAATGAGCCTTCAACAAGTGCTAAAAGTCTTATAAGCAATCTGGCAGGAATCCTAGATTCCTCAACCGAAAGCGAAGGTTCCGGTTCCGATGTAGAATCTGGAGTCACTATAACCTGTGAAATTAAAGCCCAATTAAAGGCCTACCTTAAAGAAAAGCGACCGTCTCTCGATGAAAACCCTCTGGACTGGTGGAAAACAAAACTAAAATACGACAAATTGACAGATCTTGCTCGAAAATATCTCAGCGCTCCACCGGCCAGCGTTCCGAGTGAGCAATTATTCAGTGCAGCTGGCCTTATATATGAGCCCCTTAGAAATCGCCTCATGGGCGAAAAAGCGGCAAAATTGCTTTTTTTGAAATATAATATTCCTCTCCTGAACTTTGATTATTAATTTTATTTTAATATTTTTTTATATCTTATTATAAGTAATAAAAATAATGAATTAATTTAGTTATTAAATACAAGAAAGAATACTATTACTGTCTATTATTATAATATTTTCTTATATCCTATTATAAGCAATAAAAATGATGAATTAATTTAATTAAAGTTTTTTTAATGCTTTTCTTAAACATTCGCATTCGCATTCGCATTCGCATTCGCAGATTCGCATTCCGAACATTCGCATTCGCATTCGCATTCGCGAATGTGAAAAATATGACATTCGTAACATCCCTAGTATGGACTTCGAACGGAACTCCGTTCAGCATTTTTGGTAAATATTTCTACACAGAAAAATTGCGTGTAGAATACCGTGGAGAAAAGCTAACAGTTGACAAAAGCGAACAGCTGACTGTTAAAAATCACATATAAAACCACGAACTGACGGCAATAGCTGTTTTTTATTCGTCCTGTCGAAATTACCTAACACACAACACGGAATAATTGTCTAACATTTATTCCGTTCCAACATGGACGGAAAAAAGTCTCCAAGCAAGTCTCCTGCAAGCCACCTGTTAGAGAATTGCACAAGCAAAATATTACCAATAGTTTTCCCTTCGAGCTGCGTACTCATAAAACAAAAAGGGCACGGAAAAATTTGGTGAACGGAATTCCGTGCATCTTTTTACGTGTATTTTATATGGGGAACGGAATTCCGCTTTTAGGTTGAAAATAATTTATTTTTGCTTGACAATACGCATTCAATCGAATCTGAATCATAAAGTTGGAACTTCATTTTTTTCGAAATTTTTATATTTTCAGTCGATGTGGGTTGGAGCTAACCCTTTAGTATATGTATTTACATATGCCAGAAAATATGCAGCAAGGCAGAGAGTTTATGTGAACTGTTGCACACACAGGCTCGAGTTTCTTCGCCTTGTGCCCCTTTCCCATTTCCCAGCGTTATACTAAAAATCTGACGATTTTTCAATGTGTGAGAGCGTGATGCGAATGAAACCAATTCACTGCCAAGTAAATTTTTCAGGCTAAGGCGAGCCTAAAGAAGTTTTACTTTACCAAAATTAACAAAACGGACAAAACTAACCCTACGAAAACGTGCCCTAATGTGTTTTTGATGAAGACGCGCCTTTTCTTGTGAGTGCAACTAACTTCAGAGTTTGCAAATCAAAACATATAAGGTACGTTTCATTTTCATTGGAGTACGTACGCTGGCGTAGTTGGGTGCACATCGGCGTAGATGCAGCTACACCAGCCCACTGTCGTGTAGCAACAACTACGCCGATGTGCGCCTAGTTACACCGGCATACGTACTCCAATGAAAAGGAAACGCACCTATAGAAAGAGTATAGATCAATGGGTTGTTGACCTTGAAGGTCATTTTTTAAGGTCACTTTTTTAATTTGCAAAAAACTTGGATCGGTTTTGGTCGTTTGGTTATTTTTTGTTTTTGTTTTTTTAGTTGGGTAAATTTTTTTTTATACAGCGAGTCCTTTTGGGGGGGTCATGACCCACGGGACCCCCCCCCCCCCTTGAATCCGCGCCTGAATGCGCCGTAATGTATACATTCGAAACATCCCTTCGATTAATTGCGAGGTCCTAGGGTCGAAGGCATAACGACAACCTTTTGCATTACAATACATTCCAATAAAAAGAAATAAGCACAGATAAGTAAAATGCAGATGCCTAGTCGAATAGGCGAAACGTGTTCCATGTTGCCGAAAGCGATCCAAGCAAAAAATTTAAATGTTGCAGCCATGTCGCTGGCTAGAGCATGGCAACTTTTGGTCGAGCTCCAGCAACAGACAGCAGCGTAAAATTTTACGGTGTGCGAAGCAAAATGAAAAGTGTTGAGAGTGACGTCTGCATTGCAACATTGAAACGCAATCCCTCCCGATTCTGAAGTAAGAGAGGAACTGTAATAATAAATGACTTGGTTGACTTTGCCAAATAGAAAGAAAATTTATTTAATTAGCAATGTCTTATATACTAATTCCTATAAAGAACAAAAAAACCCGGGAGCGAAGCGAGCGGAAAAAATTGTCCCCTTAAAGGGGGCGGCATCGACGGATGTGCACTGGGCGGCAAAGTGCCTAGCCGCGGCCCTGGTGGCAGTTCCTTCCTACTTCTCCCTTTCCCTTCACTATCTATCGAGTAGAGCTTCCTGTACAACATTGCACTCTACAAGAAAATAGATTGGCTACAGTACAAAGGGCTTTCCCTGAGCTCTAGTTTTCCACATAAAGAGGAGGAGGACGATGCTCATTGGACTAGCACTTTAGAATAAGCTTCTATCTCTGAATCTTCTTATAAAATATGTGAGCTGTTTGCCATTATGTTAGTTTTGTGTCAAGTGGAAGGCTCAATAAAATTGTGGGAGAAACACTGAGATAGTTTATCAGAAGATCTTAAAAGACAAGTCTACGGAGAAAGTGGAAATATGGAGGTATTCCTTGACATTGTTTATAATCAATGTCTCACTTTCTTGAACATATTGTCATATCTATGTGGGTTAAAACAGTTCGGACTTATATTACCACCAAAGAGCAGGATTTGTTAGCAGTAACCGTCAATATCTGATTGGACCAGCTAACGATGTCGTCCATCTGGCCAAAACCGTGGCTGGGAATGTTTCAAAATTAAATCAAAAACAGACGAAATATTAAATGGTTTTACTTATAATACCTGCTAGATATATTTTCTTGATCCTACCTACTGGAACTGGAAAAACATTTTGAATTAATTTATTACTTGCCAAAATCTTGAGTGAAAGAAAAATAGCTATTACTGACGCTTCCTCAGGAGTTGCAGCTACTTTAATTGACAGAGGCAAAACAGCACTCCAATACTATTCTCCAGTACCTTTTATTTCATATAACTAGTGATATGAAATACCAATGACATTAGACTGGAAAACCAAATATTTGAAGCGAAGCTTTTTCCCTGTTTTACTTTAAAAAATCGTCACCGTTAACTTTAAAAAATCACTCCGATTTTAACGAGTGACATCTTATGAATTAGGGTACTGAGTGTACGGTACTTTTATTTTAAAATTTACTATAGCTGGGCCACCCTATCCGATGGGGTAAAATTCACGGATCCGGTCCAGGGTGGCAGAGGGTATGGGGCGTTAGGCCGCGTACACATTGAACAGTGATGAGGGGTGAGCGGAGAGTGATGTGCGATGAGCGATGAGCGCTAAGCGGATATATCTGCACATTGGTTTGCTGCAATTTTCTAGTTATGTAAATTTTAAATTAGTAAAGTTTCCATTACTTGAGAGGCAACAGTTTAATTCGCCGCATAACCGTCTGTTACCGTCAACCAATATCAAAGCGCCACATGTTTTGATAGGGGATGAGGCATACCCTCTCAAACCACACCTTTCATAAAAGAAAATTTTAATAATCGTTCATGAACTGCTAGAAAATTAATTGAGTCTGCATTTGGAGTTTTAAGAGCTAAATGGCGGATCTTGGGAAAAGATAACGCAGTTTGTCCTGAAAAGGCAATTGTTATAATAAAATGTGCCTGCTTATTTCATAACGTGAAATGGATGGCGATAGTAGTGATCTACAGTATTTTCAACAAATGAAAGGTTATTACACCGCTTTAATTTCAACAGAGAACGTTCAAGGTCATGGTGAATTTCGTAGTCCGCAAAAGGGTAGCGGAAAATATTCCAAATCATGTTTTTTACATTTTTGATGAACTGTAAATATTAAGAAGGAATTAACTAATTTAATATATTTAAATAATAATGACAAACAATACATATTTTGCAATTAATAAATGCACCAATTAAATTGCATCTCTCACCGTCACAGCTCACAATCAAGATTGTTTAAGCGGTGAAAATACCGCTTAGCTGTAAAGCTCATGTGAACACTTGTGACTATTTACGTATATTACGTGGTATTTACGCATCGCTTATCGCTCATCGCTGTTTAATGTGCACGCGATCTTAGGGTAACTACCGTAGCCCGTAAAAACACACCCGTTAAGAAATATAATTTTTATACAAAATAAAAATATTTGTGAACATTGGGAAACCTGCAAAATATTAGCATCATTCTTGACATGCTTCCACCGAAAAATGCGTAAAAGCTTCGCTCCTGTCGGGTGTCCCGCGACACCTCTACTTTTTTTTATTTCGGGAATGTTTCTTGAAGGCCCCAGCGGTGCTGATTGTGTATGTTATCAAGCTATTCTTGGAAACTACCTCTAATATATAAAATGGCAAAGATGGGGTTTGTTCGTGACAGTGTTAGAAATTATATTAGCTCTTTTTCATACCGTTATCAAAAGCTAAAAATCTCCGTACAGAAAGCCCACATAGTTCCATTTCGATGATAATTTTTCCCAATTAATTCCCTGCCAAAACTGTAAAAAATAAATTTGGGTTAATAAAGGCATCATTTTTTCGTTAATTATCAAAAATGCTTATCACCACTTACAGAATACACACACTTCACTTCAAGTGCTCCTACACAATAAAGATACGTAATTAAATCCGTAGAAACCAAACTATGTTCCCTTAAACTTTGCTCTATTTCCGACAAATAAACCAAATTAAGAACCCGCTCCAACGTTTGGAAATCACCAAACCGCCATCCTTTACCAAAGTTTAATGCATTAGTAACACAGATGGGGGAGGGGCCTTTAGGGATGGTCGACCATCGGCCATCGTGAAAGTTAGGGGAGATGGAAGCAGAATGTACCAAAGCAATAAAATGGTAATTAATGTTTGCACAAACCAATCAATCAGAAATTTACAGACGAAGTGTTCCACGTTAATCGATTTAGGGCGCTGCTGGTATAGAATGGACCGATGAAAGCTTATTAGCGTATCGCAGGCTGATGTCCTGCAATTTGAGCCCCGAAGGAAACAAAAGAGACGCCGAGTGGGATTTTAGAAGGTAAAGACTAGTGAATAACTCAATAAAGGTATTCCAAACTTTTTCCTTACAACCATGTAGTAATGCTATTGGCAACAACATCATCTTTGTGTTGAGGTTATTATGGTAATATGGAAGCTGTAAAAATTTTAAGTAAGAATTCATTTTGAACTTATTAGTTTTGAGGTCATGTTGTGGTAAATAAAATTCTAATAAAAATCAATTTTAATTAATGGCATCTAATCCTAATGTATAATACAAAATAAATCTTTTAGGTGTTTAAAAAATTATCTTCATTTGCAACCATAACCGCAGTAATCGCAATAATACGTACTATCTATTTTTACACACTAACTTTTACATACATAAATATATTAAGTTTGGTAGGGAGGTAGGTAGGTAGGTGAAGGACTGCCTCCAGTGCGATCGGAGGCTCAACTAGCGCTTGGCGCGCCGTTTTGTTGCCACAATTCGAGTACCTTGTGTTGAGTGGTTGTTTGGTCGGGTGTGACGGATGCCTAAAGCCATCCTGTGGAATTTAGGAAGCTTAAGAGTGATTTTATGTCTTCCAAAACGTAACTGCCTTGTATGCGCTATCTAAAGCCGGGCACTTACACAGGAAGTGGACAAGTGTTTCTCTCTCGTTCGTCTCCCCGCAGAAACGGCAACAGACGTTGAACGGGATGGCCAACTTGACAGCGTGGCGTGGTCTCCTATGGGCTAATGTCCCGTGATGATAACCGTGGGGTTTATTTACGAGGCCCATTGTTTTTTCTTTGTTATACTTAAGGCCAAGTCGCCCTAGAGATAGTGCAGGTCTCTAGTGCTCTCTTTTGGCTGGGTAGCAGCAGGTGGTAGTCAAAAATAGCGTTTTTGACTCCACCTATTGGGCTGCCGACCATCTCGGTCTCCGAGCCCCAGAGAGAGTCACTGCTTGGCTAGGTAGTCGGCTTTCTTGTTCCCCTCTATGTTCCCATGACCGGGGCCCAGACGAGAGTCAACGTGTGCTTTTTTCCTAGCCTATCTAGCTCAGCTCTGCATCGCTCTACTAACTTGGAGCGCATTCTTACTGAATCCAAAGCTTTTATAGAGGCTTGGCTGTCTATGAAAATTCCAACACTACATCCTTGTGTAGGTTCTGAGTTCGTTGTCTGCGAGGCCTTCAGGATCGCCAGCACTTCAGCTTGAAAGACGCTAGCGTACACCGACAGGTGCCAGGACAGTGATCTTTTAGTGGTCTCTAGATAAACCCCAGCTCCGACGCCCTCTGACGTCTTGGAGCCGTCGGTGAATATTCGTACATCGAACTTTCGCAGTAATTCAAAACGAGCTATCCCATTCATGACTTTGCGGCGTTAGCAGCATCAAGTGACCGCAAAAGTCGACCAACTTTCAACTTTTCGCGCGTTGGCAGGCGTTGAAAATTGCCAAACTCTCAAATTGTCGAATTATCAAGATTGAGATTTGATAATTCGCAATTTCAATTAATTTCGCAGTGCATACATAAATTTCAATCAAAGCAAAATTTTTGATGTCCTGACGCTATGAATGAACCTTCAACGGACGTCAACCCGCATGAAGCGCCTGCCACGTATAACGCGCCGTCGGCATTGGGCCTTCGCCTTATTCTCGTTGCTTCCCAAAGCGTATGCCTCGTAGAGGTGGATAACTATCGCTGGTTTTCCACTATCGAGCACTATCGATGGTTTTTTTTACTATCGATAGTAAAGTCGTATATGGTATTTCCTTTTATACATTACGGCCGTCGGTAAAATATGGCTCTGCATATAATAATTATTTGAAGTCAAACCTGACGATTTTTGATATATGGAAATGAGCAAGTCTACGTGTTTTGTAAAAGTATTTAATCGTATGCTATCGTACTTTAAACAGGACGTGAAGGCTAGTCCGCATTTTTGACGGTATTCGTTTATCAACTATTCCTACAATAATTTTAGCAATTTATCGTAACTAAATAGATGCATATTTCTGTTTTTTTTCTTCTTTTTAATGCCGAATCCACACGTTTGCCAAGGCTTGGCAAGCATTCGCAAATTCAGACGTGTGGATAAGGCGTTTGGCTTGGCTTGTGTAAGCTTGGCGACGCTTGTGGCCGATCCGGTCGAGTGTGGATATGCTCGGCAAACCAAAGCATACGTTTTCAATTTACGAACGCTTGCAAAGGAAGTTTGCGGCAAGCGTTTGTGATGCGTCCACACGTTTGTTTTAAGAAAGTGTTTTCAATTTGCGAACGCTTGCCAAGCCTTGACAAACGTGTGGATCCGGCATAATATATGAGAATTCGTAACCCGTTTATTTATATATTTTATCACTCGTTTTCTTCTAGTTACTGGAGTAATTATGTCATTGTTTTCTATCACACTATTTTATTTATTAGATACATCTGTACTACCTAAACTTTCTCCAAAAATGGCGAGTGCTGATCCCCAGTTCTCTTGTAAAAATTAATACCTGCCGTTGAGGCTTAAGTGTCTCGATATTTAATGGGGTATCTCATCCAAGAATAGTTAGAAAAGTAGTAGTTGCTTTTTTGTTAAATAAGGAAGATTTACAAATCAAACGCCTCTTCCGTTTGTTTCACTCAGGTGGTGAAGTAGGGGAAAGTAAACAACACAGCACCGTGCTTATTTGATTTACTTGAGAAGTTTATTACTTGCGGAAGAGGTTGTCGCCAGTGAACCTTATATTTAATACCCACAATCTTGTGATTAAAATGAAATAACCGAACAGCGAATTTTGCAAACTTCTGGCATGGGTTCATTGGTTGAATATGGGTGAGCTCATTAACGCAGCACTGCGGCATGACGGTAGGGTCAGTAGGTTTCTGTAGTCGTAATTAGCTAGCCGGAAATTTTTATTTATGTGAAAGACTACAATAGGGCTCAGAGGTAAGCCCCTTTGTGTTGTAGATAAATCCAGTAAAGATACTCTAGTCACTGCCAAGCAAAAACAAAATTAATTCTGCATTCCTTCTACAAAAATTCAAACAGGATTTGAAATTGAAGTGAAAGTGACAATTTTGATAATTTAGTTGTCGAAAATATCAGCATGTAATAAGAAACGTCATTGTTATTGAATAAAGGCCCAATCATATAGCAGAAACGAAAACGAACCGAAACGAAAACGAAATGAACTTGAAAATGATAGCGATTATATAGGTGCCTGAGCGAATAGGTTTTTAACATTTGTTGACAAGTTCTGCATTGAGTAGAAGAGTTTTTTATTTTCGATAAATACATCTATTATAGAATTTATATAATTTATGGCGAATGTCGACAAATCACAAGAGAAATCAAAATTTAAAATTTTTCACCTTGTATTGACTGCATTCTTTTAAAATTACTTTTTTTTCGCTCTTTCAACTAGATACTTTAAATTGGAAAACAAACTGTCTGTCGAACTGTCAAAGTAACGGGCTGAATAGCTGAAACGAATACCGAAATGAAATAAATTTATATCTATCGTTCCATTTCGGTTCTGATCGTTTATATAACCGCGTTCATACATTTTCATACGATTTATTTCATTCTTTTCGTTTCGGTTCGTTTTCGTTTCTGATATATGTTTGGGCCAAGTCAAAGCTATCGAAAACTATCGTTGACTATCGATGGCGTCGACTACCGATAGTTATCCACCTCTAATGCCTCGCATTGGCTTCGCACCCTACGATCAGATTGGCTACAGTCGATTTTAGTGCTGTTGTCATTTGCATGAACTGCCCTGGGGGTGCAGGAAGGTTATGAGCCATATAGACTGAGGCTAAATACAGACCCTTCCCCCTCAAAACTCCAATCTAACTACCGTTAGGTCCGCTGAACTGAAGTTCGAGCAGAGAAAGGCTTTGATGTTCCTTTTAACCAATATACAAGATCTTGGCTTACCTTGATCCGAGCGGTGGTAAACGGTGTTGTATTGCCTGTCCGAGAGCCCTTTTATATTTAGCCCTCGTACCCAAGGTTCTTGTATTAAGGAGGCATCGAGATTTTCCTCCTTTGGGAAAATCTGGAGGTTGTTTGTGGCTATTTTCGAGCGTTGGACGTTGATCTGAACGATCTCAAGCATTTTCCGATTTCTCTGAGCGCCGTCTTCGGCGCCCTCCTCCAAACCCGAACCTTCCATCAGCTCATCCACATTTGGAGATTCCTCGTCTAGGGAAGGGCTTTTAAAAATGTCCATTATTTCGAAGGACTCTTCGTTGATAAGCTCTCACTGGATCTCTGTAGCGCATTCGCCTAGGAAGTCCCTTGAGGCCTGGTCTTCCCATATAATTACCCTCAACCCTCTGACTACCTCCGAGGAGTCATAGCAGGGCGTTGTTCCTCCCTTGCCTGAGAGGATGTGCTCCAGTATCATCTTCGATAGTTTGGCTTCCACTCCACCCAGGTTTCGGGGCTAATGCGTCCCCCCAAAAGCCCCCATCCATCAAGGCTACTTGCAGGTGATCTGCGACCACCTCGCTCAGCTGCCTTTCTGGGCCCTGCTGCGATCGACCTGCCACTGCCGCACTCGCTGAAGCAGGCTTTTTCTTGGCGAAACCTTTGGTCTTTTGGCATCTCGCTCCGTCTTGTCTATAGGAGAGGATCGAGGTCTTTTCTGTACCTCGGGATGGTTGGTTTGATTTAGCACCAGCCGTTTGTTGTAATTCTTAGCAATCGACTAGTTACGCTCATGCACCGTACCGGCCTTCTCATTCTTGACAAGATTGCTCTCCGCGGTACTGTCCTACCTGCGTTTTGGGTTTGGTTAGTCCGGACGATCCAAAACGGGTGTGCTATGGCTGGCACTCACCGAATTGGTGGTCTTTGCAGTTACCGTCTCCAGGCTGGAGGCGAGTAACTTTTCCTCTGGCGAGGTTGAAGGTGGTATTTATGCAGGGGCCAACTCACTCAATTCGACGTTGACTGAAAACAACACGGAGCGCGTTCAAAAACCTTACTATGGGAATTTTTTAACGTCAAAAATGAATGCTAGTGGTTATGTTGTAGTGAACCACGGAGTTTTTGAACGACAAAAGTTTACCATAGTTAACCATAGTAAGGTGTTTGAACGCGCTTGGTGTCGTTTTCAGTCGACGTCGAATTGTGTGGACTGGGCCCAAGTGTACTCTGGCTGGTACTAGCTGCAGAACTGTGGATTGCCTCCACACTAGAGGCAAGCAAATATTTTTTTTTTTTGGTTTCCATAAAGATCCCACGAGTAATGAGGAGGTGAGTCCATAAAGTCAGAGCCGCTTACCAGGATAAGGCACTTATACTCTCCGACCTTGCCCGGGCATCGGAGGGAACCGTTTGCGACCGGCACTCTTTAACCACCAGCTTGCTGGCCACGCAGCCCCCGGCATGGTAAACACCTTGGATTAAAAGTGTGGAAATGGGAAAAGGGAAGAGGGGCAGGACAGGGATGTACCTAGCTTTGTCTGGCCTCTTCGCCTCTGGTCTAGTCTGTTCGGCATAGGAATCCCAACCGGTGGCTTGCTAGTTCTCCAGCTTACCACCGCCGACATAGCCTAATGCTATCTCAAGGCACACAAGCCTTACCACTACCGCAAGGTATAGGTCCCCGGTGAGGTTAAGTTTGGTAACTTTCGAATAAATTTAACATAGGAATAAATTTTAAACTCCTCCCATTTAAATGTTTTCATTTTACAGCAATCTATGAGTTCTAAAATCTCAACAGTGGTAACATCAATTTTGAAAATGTTAACATTTCTTATAAGATTTATTCACATTTCAAAAGAGAAAAATATTTTATAAAAAATTCCCTTAGCAACTAAAACAAACAAAAATTGATTTTTTTTATTTAAAAAGTCAAAATTTTTAATCAGTCAAAAATGAGGAAACACAACAAGGTATTTCATGTTATAAAATTTCACAGAACATAATTTTAGTACATATTTTATTGCATCCTTTGACTTTGATTAATTCATGAAAACGATTTGTCATCGAATCCACAAATGTTTCTGTAACTTCTTCTGTTTTGTTCTATTTTGCCCATTCTTCAAGGAGTGCGGATTTTATTAAGGGCCCAATAGACGAGCGCTCCATCCGACTACGCCACGAAATTTCGGGTGCATACAAATTGTTGTTGTTTTTGGCGTGGCGTGTTCGGGTTCGGATGGAGCGCTCGCCTATTGGGCCCTTTAAGCTTTCCTTGCTGATAATTGGTCGCTGGCGGATTGTGCTTCCAAAAATGCTCAATTACATTAAGGTCTGATGATTGTGGAGGATGGTCTAGTTGATTCGGTGTTCTATAAAGCAGCCATTCTTTCACCAAGGGCGCAGTATATTTAGGATCATTATCTTGCTGGAAGAACCATGTCCTAGGTAGCCCCCATTTTTCCACATTGGGTGTAAAGTAGCGCTGTGTCTTTCGCGAACAATCCGTTCGTTCTGAACGGAACAGTGTACTGAGCCAAACGAACTGGTTCACTAAGTAGTACTTGTTCCGTTCAGTGGTTCAATGGTACTGCACTGGTTCAGTAATACTTAATTGTGATATGAACCAGGAACGAAGAACCATATGTACGGGTCTCTAATGAAATGACCTGAACTTGAATGTTCTGAAAAAAAGAGCGAATGAATAAATCACCATCAATACATAAGAGGTGAGATATATTTCTCAAAGAACTTGTGTTGGTTTTGTTGATGATATGTATCTAATACCTACAAAAAATATTTAAAATGAAAATGATGATTTCATACAAATCTTTGCGCCCACGAACTTTAAATTTACATTTTAAATGTTTTTGGTAGGATATCAATCTTTTTTGTTTGAATATTACAATAAGTGTGTAGTAAATCAGTATTTCAGATCACGATTTGAAATTTTACTGTACATTTACACTGTAAAATTACATATTTTTTTAGAGTGTATGAAAGAAAGGAGTACTACCGCTTAACCTAACTCCAGACAAAGACAAATATTAGGACATGCCGTTTTGGCGCCAGATGCCATCCACCTTTATTCCTTTGTAAATCGAACGATTCGTGGGCCATGGAAGGAGACTAAATTTATATATGTAGCTCCTTTCCATTAGATTTCTTTTCTTTTAAAAATAAACTGGATACCAAAGAATAAAAAACCATATCCTTCCTCTCAAACACTTTAATAATGTTAAGTAATTTATTTTCCCTTTAAATGTTTTCTTTAAATATTATCTTTTAATTCTTTCTAATACTACTTACTAGAGGCCCATCTAACAATATTAAACAATCGACCTAAAACAAGCGACGCGACGGGCGAATTCCCCGTTCCAGCGTTGCAGTGCAGGCAGGGGTGCCAACCCTATGATCGGATTTTTTTTTAATTTCAGACATTTTTTTTTACAATATCGCCTGTTGTTTTCAATGGAGTCTGGGGGCCTTTTGTATCCATGGGTCTCTGGGCTGCAGCCCAAGAAGCCCTTAAGTAGATCCGCCCATTCGCACTGTGCCAATCTGCTTGGCCCTGCTTGAAATATTTTCAAGCGCCAAATTTTATTGGTAGTTTACCCACTCCCTATACATAAAAAAATAGCATATTGCTCACCATGCCTTGTTAAGCATGTACGTGAGGCCACGTTTATCAAACCCTGATCAAAGTCAAAGGTCTAACTTAAAAACAATTGGGTATATAATGCTTAGTATTCAATTTTTGCCTGTGGATTATATCCATGAGAGGAAAAATTTAAACCTTACACTCCAATAACAAATTTGTAATTTTAATGAAAATTTATGTTCTAAAATTACGCCTCTTAACTGTAAAATTACAGTACAAAGTCTTAGGATTTTTTTAGTACATAGCATTGATAAATATACTAAAAAAATTGTAATTTTCCTACATAAACGATTTATAAATAGTATAGGTCACATCCATGCACTGTAAAAAAAATATGTAAATTCCCAGTGCAAATGTACAGTAAAATTACAAATCGCGATATGAAATACCCTTTTACTACACACTTATTGAAATACATATTACCATTAGTCAAGTCGCCAACCGTAAAAATGGGGTATTACCTCTACTTTCTTTCGGCAGCCACCGATTTTGATGAAATCTTGGATTTAGGCTCTACTTACCACCCTTTTCAAAGTCTACCCTGTGCCGAGGTGCGCTTTTTATTTTTAGGGGTGAAAACAACCCCTTACCGTAAAAAATTAATAAGACTCAATAAATGGGTAATAAAAACGCTTAGTAGGCCTATATATTACCTCTTAGACTATGTACTATTGAAATAATTTTTTAAAAAATTTTTCAACCCCTAAAAAACACCCTTAGAGAAATAAAATATAATAATTTTAAAAAATCTTTTAAAGCTTTTTTTGAGACACACAAATTTAGTTATAAGGTCAGAAAGTATTTTAGTAAATTTTTTAGTGTGTGTTTGTGTGTGTACGTGGATGTATATATTGGCGGGGTACCGACCCCCGATCACTCGATTCACCTATGCCCCGTGAAATAAAATAGACAAAAAATGAGATTTAACATATAATACATTTTATTTATAATATAACAAATTTTATCTATATTAATAAATGAAAGTTTCTGTATATGTGTATGTATGTATGTATGTATGTGTGCGCTCTAGCGAGCCCACCAGTCATCGCAGAGCTTTGAAATTTTGCACGAAGGTCCGTGGGGGTCTTCCATGATGCACCTCGGAGCCCGATTTTCGAAATTCAAAATGGCCTCCGAAAAATGACCGAAATTCAAAATGGCCACCCAAATATGAATTTGCAAATTTTGTTCCGATTTCAATGAAAGTGGGTATCTAGGGGTTCTTAAGGTCGCTAATAAGGAATTTGTGGTCAAAACTTATAAATTCAAAATGGCCGCGCCAATATGGCCGACGAATGTGCTAATTGTGTTTCGATTCCAATGAAAATCGGTATGTGGAGTTTTTTAAGGAATCAAATAACGAATTTATGATCAGAACTTATAAATTCACAATGATCGACCCAATATGGCCCACGAACTTTTCAAATTTTATTCCGATTCCAAAGGAATTGGATTTCTAAGGGTTTTTATTGTTGCAAATAACGATTTTATGATCAAAACTTATAAATTCAAAATGGCCCCACCAATATGGCCCATCGGTATCTGGGGGATTTTAAGGTAACAAAAAAAGAATATATGATCAGAAATTACAAATTTAAAATTTCGGGGGCAATCCGGGGGACGAATTTTGCCAAATAAGTGTCGGTCAGCTGTATGTAGGTTGTTCAAGAGTTGGGAAATCGAAAAATCTTCACAACATAGCTCCAAATGGAAGAACATTGAACAGTGGTCATTTCCTCAATTGTCGTGAAGTTTGCCACATTCTTAAATGTAGGAAATTTCTTAAATTTCCCCTAACCAGTATAGAAATAGTAAAAACGGTAGAAACTACACATATCAAGCAGTTTTTTCCCCAATCAAACTATGATCGAGTGGTAAAGAAACAGATCTTCTCAATTTTCTTTTCGGAGGACTACAAATTGTATTTTTATCATCTTCGGATTTCCTTTTGGCAGATTCGATAATTTTTGGATGAGTATAATTTTTTCTACAAGAGGCATGAACTTAAATATCTTCAGAGTTTTCTGATTGCAAAACATTTTATTGCCTCTCGCACTAGATGCAGCCATCAATGATTTTTTCCCTTTTGGTGTAGTTTTTATGAGCTTTTCAGCGTTTCATGCATGCAAATGACTTTTGTCAGTTGTCATTTTAAAGATTTTTTCAAGCACTTTAAAAAATGTTATATAAGTTATCCTCGAAAAATCATCGATTTTCCGTTATTCGACGTTAAAAAGAACGTTTTGAGTATTTGGTTAGAAATAGGTCCCCTTCGATCAATTATTACTCGCTTTGTTTTACACCTAGACTATTCATTCAAAAACCATTTTCTTCGTTTTTTTTAAGCTTTATTTTTAGTTATAACAAAAATTTTGATATAACGCGTATTTTTGTACTTATTGACCAAAAACTGTTCGAAAACGTGGGGTTTTTTAATGAAAATTGCAACTTGTCAAACGCTTATGCCTCGTCCACAATGAGAAATTGAATTAATTTTATGTTTTGTCTAGTTCATTCCACTGCATAATTCTGTATTTGAGAACATCAGTTATGCCTCGTGCACAATGAGAATTTAATTTATTTTATGTTTCGTCTCGTTCATTCCACTGCATAATTCTGTATTTGCATCTCATGTCAAAATTAGAGAACATCAGTTATGCCTCGTGCACAATGAGAAATTGAATTAATTTTATGTTTCGTCTGGTTCATTCCACTGCATAATTCTGTATTTGCATCTCATGTCAAAATTAGAGAACATCAGTTAAAGTTAAAGTTGGCTCAACTTCAACTTCAACACTCAAATTTGGAATTATTTCCGAAATTCGGAACTAATCAGTGCCATCTGTTTGTCGGACTAATGAATAAGCAGAATTGTTATACCAAAGTAGGTGATATATGTTTATTATTTTATATTTAAAAATATAAAAAACATTAAAAATAAAAAAATTATTGCAACAAAATTCTTTTGAGAACTTTACGAATGCATATTTTCTGAAAATTAAGTTAATAAAAAAACTAATTTTCGGTAATTTTCTCTTTCGGGTCATTAGATGGCAGTACCATACATTTTTTTCCGAAAGAGATAGTTCTGAATTAAATTTCAGTTAACAGAAATCTCTCCAAATTCAAGACTTTACTGAAAAATTAAGTAAATTTTACATTAAAATTAAATAATCCCAGTAGGAATTCTAGGTAGCACTTACCGATGGAGCACTGATATAAGTAGTCATCTGGTAAGGGGTACTCATATTTCCTTAGGTGTTAGAAGAGCCCTTATATAACGCATTACAAGAGAAGGCAGATGGTAAGGGGTAATCCAGAATTAGACCCACAGAAGTTAGAAATTTGCCCGATGACTCAAATACCATTACAAAAATACGAAAACAAATGAGTCATCGGATAAATTTCTAACTTCGTTGGGTCGAATTCTGGATTACCCCTTACCATCTGCCTTCTCTTGTGATGCGTTATATAAGGGCTCATCGATGTAGCAAAAAGTAAGGCCTTACCTCCTATGACATCGTGTGTAAAAATAAGCACTTCTGTAAGGGGTATGGTAAGGCCTACCCCTTACTAGTGAGGGCTCATTTCAGTACTTCTGTAAGCTTACAAGTCCTACTGGGAAACTCCGATCAAACAAAAGTATTAGTAAAGGTCGAGAATTCTGTAGGCAGTTTCTTTTGTGAATATTTTAAATTTAACAGCTGTTATTGACATTTTTTAAATTTGTCCGAAAGTTGCAATTTAACACCCAGTAGGAATTCTAGGTAGCACTTACCGATGGAGCACTGATATAAGCAGTCATCTGGCAAGGGGTACTCATATTTTCTTAGGTGTTAGAAGAGCCCTTATATAACGCATTACAAGAGTAGGCAGATGGTAAGGGGTGTACGATACTACAATGTTTAGGTCTTGACGGCACTCTCAAGAATGCCCTTTATTCTCCATATCTTACATTCTGTTTCTATGATCTATACATGTATTGTGTATGTGTATTCTACTATTCTACATCCCTTCTTTTCATTACAAATTAACGTACTTAACTTAACATCGAATATACATTTTAAAGTAAAATAATTTAATATTATAAAATGACAAAGCAATATCTATGGTGTAGTTTCCATCTATGGTTTTTTTTATCATCCAGTTTCCTTGTACTCGTTTTAGGTGTACGATATTTCGTCGTGAGGTTTCTCCAGTGTTATTGTTTTTTATGGTGATGTCGCCCCCATTTCTCTTCACTACTGTATACGGTTCCTCTTGGAAATTGCACGATAGCTTATTTGTTGGACCGATTTTCTTTGTCAATACTGTGTCTCCTTCCGCTAAATCGCTATCCCTCGCCTGCCGTTTCCTGTTAGTATAGTTTTTTCCCAACTCTTTTAGGAGTTTATCTCGTTCAGCAGCTTCCTCTTCTTCTGTCATTGCTGGTTGGATTTCTGGAAGTTTGTCTTTTAAGAGTCTACCATAAAAGAGCTCAGCAGGGGCTTTCCCCGTTGTTGAATGCGGAGTGTTGTGGTACATTAGTAAATAATCTTGAAGATCCTCTTTCCATGACCTTTTAAGCGAACAGCTGATTTTTATTCTTTTCAATATTTCTCGATTTTGTCTTTCAACTTCGCCATTTTGCTGTGGCCAGTAGGGTATGGTATGGTATATTCTAATGCTGTTAGTAACACAGAATTCTTTAAATTCTCCACTTTTGAACTGCGGGCCATTATCGCAAGTTATGGTGTAGGGGTAGCCCAGTCTTGTAAATATTTTCTTCAAGGTATTGATTGTGTTTGTGGTATTTGTATTTTTTAATATCTCTATTTCTTTGTATCTACTAAAATAGTCTATGATTACTAATAAAGACTCTCCTGACGGTAATGGACCCATATAGTCTAAAGCGATGTCTATCCATGGTTTTGCCGGCATCAGCCTTCTTTTTATAGGATATGGTTTTCCTGGTGCTGATATCAGAGTGCATCCTTTACACGATCTTACAAACTCCTCTGCTTCTACGTCCATCTTTGGCCACCAGACTTTTGTTCTCAAGCGTTTTTTCATACTTATGATTCCTGGGTGACCTTCGTGAGCTAGTTGTATAACTTTGTCTCTTAGTACAGCAGGGATAACTAATCTATGTCCCCGCATCAATACAGCATCACAAAAACACAATTCATCTTTGAAAATATCATATGTTAAGATCTCTTTATCCCATTTGTTTTCTTCTAGTGCTATCTTAACTTTGCTTATTTCTCGATCATTCTTGGAAGCATTGTTTACTTCTTGGAAACTAAGAGCAGCAGGTATTGAATATTCGATTATTTTATAAATGGGGTCTTCAGCTGTGGATTCTTTATTCCAGACTTTGTTTAAACATAGTCGCGATAGTGGATCGGCGATATTAGTTCGTCCTGGTTTATATTTGACGATGAATGAGTATGTTTGAAGTCTTAAAACCCACCTTTCAATTCTTGCGCATGGTCTAGATTTAGTTGAAAAAATGAATTCTAAAGGTTTGTGGTCTGTTACCAATTCAAAAGTTTTCCCATATAAGTAAATATGAAAATGTTCAACACTCCATACTAGTGCAAGGGCCTCCTTCTCTGTTTGGCTATATTTTCGTTCTACTTTCGTTAAGGATCGACTTCCATATGCTATGACTCGTGGTGTATCGTTTACATCAAACTGTAGAAGAACTGCTCCTAGCCCAACAGGACTGGCGTCAGCTGTTATTTGTGTTCTATCCTGAGGATCATAAAACCCTAGATGATCCTCCTGTGATAGTGATTTTTTAATATTTTCGAATGCTGCCGTTTGTTCAGACTTCCATCGTATTGCAAAATCTGTTGTAATTTCTTCTTTCCTTAATATTTTCCTAAGCGGTTCAGTTTTCGATGCCAAATCTGGTATAAATTTGCCGACATAAGTAACTAATCCTAGAAATCCTTGTAATTCCGCGTTATTCTGTGGCTGTCTAAAAGTCTTTATACTTTCTATTTTGTTCTTTGATGGTTTTATACCTTCTTTTGATAGATGGTATCCTAAAAAATCAATTTCACGTTTCTTGTATACGCATTTGTCTTCATTCAATGCTAGTCCGTTGTTTTTTATTGTTTCTAATACTTGTTTAAGCCGTTTATCATGTTGTAATCCGTCCTTTCCGAATACAATTATATCGTCGATAAAGTTCACACAGCCTTCACAATTCGAAAGTATTCTTTCTAAAGTTTTCTGGAATATTTCTGGAGCGCATGCGATCCCAAACATCAAACGTTTGTATCTGAACAGGCCCCTGTGTGTTATGAAGGTAGTGATGAAACGAGATGATTGTGATATTTCTATTTGGTGGAATGCTGACATTATATCTAGTCTAGAAAAATAATTTGAATCCTTTAGTCGGCATATAATTTGATCGATAGTCGGTAAGGGGTGGTGTTCTCTCATGATAGCAGCATTTGCTTTTCTCATGTCCACACATATCCTTAAGTCTCCATTAGGCTTAAAAACCGGTACAATTGGTGACACCCATTTGGAATGTTCATTAACAGCTTCAATTATGTCTGCCTTTATTAATTCTTGCAATTTCTCGTTGATTTTCTCTTCCAGCGGAATTGGTATTCTCCTTACAGGTTGAATTACTGGTATGATATTCGGGTTAATAGGAATATCAATTTGTACATTCTTCAACTTTGGAAATGGTTTTTCATTTGAAACGGATCGGATGTTTATTTTAAGTACTCCTAACTCTTCAGCTGTTTCTTTACCTAGGAGGTTTTGTTCCCCGGATTCAATCACATAAAATATTCCATTTGCTTCGGCGCCGTCTACACAAATTTTTGCTTCGAATAAACCGATTGGTTTTAGTGGTGAGTTGCTACCATAAGGGAAAAATATTTTATTTGGGTTCTTGATCTGGTTGCCTACCGTTGCTTTTTCAGGGTTTCCCAGGTATCGCCACTGATTATATTGCATCTGCTCCCAGAATCAACAATCATACTGGTTTTTATACCTCCTACCTCGCAATTAATTTCTTCTCTGCTATTTATGTGAAATATATATTCTGATACTTCGTGCTCTCCACTTTTTTCTTGTATTGCATGTACAGTATTATTTCTTTTTTGTTTGGGCCTTTCATTATGCTGGAAAAGTGCTTTCCGTTTTATTTTTGTTCTGCATTTGTTTTTAAAATGACCTGGATAGCCACATAAAAAACACGTCTTATTTTTTGCTGGACAATCTCCATCATGTGCCTTGTGGGTTTTCTGTCCACATCTGGAGCAATCTGCCACCGGATTCCCCTTTAATCTTGTCCAATCTTGATTTCTTAACCTGTTTATTTCTATGGTATTATGATTTTCTGAAAACGATTCAAAGTTAGTCATTTGCTCTTGTACTGTTTCTAAAGAATTCGCTATTGTTATTATGTTCCCTAGCGTTTCCAAATCACTCATTTGTAGTATTTTCCTTCTGAGCTTTTCTGAACTGCACTTCTCCACTATCTGGTCTATTATGATATGTTCCTTGTTTAAAAACTGACACTTGTCTGCTTGCCTTCGAAGCCTAATCAAAAATTGTTCGAAGCGTTCGCCCTTTTCCTGTTTGATCTGCCTAAATAAATGTCTCTCGTAAATTCGGCTTAGCTTTGGAGAAAAGAAATTATCTAATTTCTCTATCGCTGTTTGATATGGATCCTTGTCCTTATTTCCTTCGTCTGATACGTCTATTAGTGCCTCGGGAATATTATAAATGATTTCCTGCAATTCCGTGCCTCCGCAATGGAGAAGAAGGGATCTCTTCTTACTTTTATCCAACACGTCAATTGTTAGCAAATATATTTTAAAAGCTCTTTTCCACTTTTGCCATTTCAAAGCTGTAGAACTGTTGTCTCCTTCACCTTGGAAAGGATCTGGTGGTGTGATGAATTTCTCCATTACCTAAAAAAAAATCGTTTTATTTCCGAAAATATTGTTTTTCCATTTATTGTATCAATTTATTGACCAACGTTAAACAAGATTGAACTTGTTTCCTCTTTACTATACTTCCGACAGTTTCCAAACAAGATTTAACTTGTTACCTTGAACTTGTTGCCGGTATTTACAATTTTTAATTGTATCAATTTTCAAACAAGATTTAACTTGTTACCTGTTATATATATCCGAACAAGATTGAACTTGTTTCCTTTATGTATATGTGATTTTCTCTTAAACGAGGTTTAGCTGGTTTCAAAATACTTTGTTTCCTCTTATTTGAGTTTTTCTCTTTTCAGAACCGGAGAGTTCCGTTTCTCTTTCAGTTCCGTTCACTAATGAATCACGTGTTTGATTCTTTTTCGATTATTTTAAAACACTTTTCTACCCTTTGAATTATGCTATAACCGTTCACTATTGTGTTTAATACTTTCACGTGATTAACCTTAATTTATAATTATTTTTAATTTTCCTTCGTCGCCACTGTACGATACTACAATGTTTAGGTCTTGACGGCACTCTCAAGAATGCCCTTTATTCTCCATATCTTACATTCTGTTTCTATGATCTATACATGTATTGTGTATGTGTATTCTACTATTCTACAAGGGGTAATCCAGAATTAGACCCACAGAAGTTAGAAATTTGCCCGATGACTCAAATACCATTACAAAAATACGAAAACAAATGAGTCATCGGGTAAATTTCTAACTTCGTTTGGTCGAATTCTGGGTTACCCCTTACCATCTGCCTTCTCTTGTAATGCGCTATATAAGGGCTCATCGATGTAGTGAAAAGTAAGGCCTTACCTCCTATGACATCGTGTGTAAAAATAAGTACTTCTGTAAGGGGGATGGTAAGGCCTACCCCTTACTAGTGAGGGCTCATTTCAGAACTTCTGTAAGTTTACAAGTCCTACTGGGCACTGTGAACCCGGCATTATAACTAAAAAAATATCAATTTTACAAAAAAAGTTTGTACAACATTTTTTGCTTAAAATTAGCCTCTCTATCGATTAACGGGGTTATTTTGACCAAAAATATATCCACCCCCGAGTTTGGGTGGGAACCACCCCCAAAGAAAAAGTGCACATTGGCATTAGGTAGACTTTGATTTTTGAGTCATTTACTGAGTTTCCATGAGAGTTCAACCAGAGTTGAACCCGAGTTATACGTCATGGAAACAGAATGAGCTAAGAGTTTTCGTTAAAGATTTTCAACTCTGCTCAGCTCAACGAAAATAGGTAGGTTGAATTGAGTTCACGTTGAATTGAGTAACTAAAAACGGCACACTAGCAAAGGTACAAAAACTGAAAATGTCGCGCCTCTTTGTATTTAATAAATTCTTTTAAAGAAAAATCTATAACAAAACTAATTTATGGAAAAAGATAGAGGAAGACGGAAGGCAGATATGGAAACGCATAGAGTTAATCGTTGAGTTGAAGTGTCATTTCAACTCAACCACAAATCAAGTCGACTCCCATGGAAACTCATTAATTCCCTATCTACTGTTAAAATTTCAAGTAAGGGGGCGTCCATAAATTACGTGAGGTGTTTAGGGGGGGAGGGGGTCGAGCCAAATCTCACCAAAAATCACGTGGGGGAGGGGGAGGGTCTCCACAAATATCACGTAATTTTTTTTCCGCAAGAAACAGTGTAAAATTGCGAAAAAACTGGGTTAAATTAATAGTACAGCTAAATTAATCCGAAAAAAGCGATATAGCCGGCCGGCATTATAACTAAAAAAATATCAATTTTACAAAAAAAGTTTGTACAACATTTTTTGCTTAAAATTAGCCTCTCTATCGATTAACGGGGTTATTTCGACCAAAAATATATCCACCCCCAAGTTGGGGTGGGAACCACCCCCAAAGAAAAAGCGCACATTGGCATTAGGTAGACTTTGATTTTTGAGTCATTTACTGAGTTTCCATGAGAGTTCAACCAGAGTTGAACCCGAGTTATACGTCATGGAAACAGAATGAGCTAAGAGTTTTCGTTAAAGATTTTCAACTCTGCTCAGCTCAACGAAAATAGGTAGGTTGAATTGAGTTCACGTTGAATTGAGTAACTAAAAACGGCACACTAGCAAAGGTACAAAAACTGAAAATGTCGCGCCTCTTTGTATTTAATAAATTCTTTTAAAGAAAAATCTATAACAAAACTAATTTATGGAAAAAGATAGAGGAAGACGGAAGGCAGATATGGAAACGCATAGAGTTAATCGTTGAGTTGAAGTGTCATTTCAACTCAACCACAACTCAAGTCGACTCCCATGGAAACTCATTAATTCCCTATCTACTGTTAAAATTTCAAGTAAGGGGGCGTCCATAAATTACGTGAGGTGTTTAGGGGGGAGGGGGTCGAGCCAAATCTCACCAAAAATCACGTGGGGGAGGGGAGGGTCTCCGCAAATATCACGTAATTTTTTTCCGCAAGAAACAGTGTAAAATTGCGAAAAAACTGGGTTAAATTAATAGTACAGCTAAATTAATCCGAAAAAAGCGATATAGCGGAAATAATTAGGTGCAGGCTTAAAATTGGCAGAGAGCTTCTTTTTAGGCTTCTTAATAAGGGGCTATAAAGTCTACCGATTTTCTCTTTTTTATATTGATGAAATTTTACTCCTTATAGACTCCACCGATTTGGAATTTGTAAATAAAAAACAAATAGCAGTAGTTGAAAGCTTTTCAGTATATTTTATATACCATCCTCAGCATCACAAACTAGAGGGGAAATTTTTTGTGTTATGATTATTTAAAAGCGATTCAAAGTAACTAAAACATGAATAATTATAAATTATAAAGCAAATAAAACATGGATGAAGTTATATCAAAAATTAAAATTAATAGTTACCAGCAATTTTTCTAAAAAAGAATTTAACTACTTTTATGCAAAGTGAAATGTCAAATATTTGTAAAACGTCAGATTCTAATCGTAAGTGTTATATTGCTATACACAATGGTTGTGTTCGGTGTAGAGATTAACTTTAACTCAGGTCGAATAAAGTCGATTGGATTGGGGCTGCTTCGGTGTTCATTATATTTGCTGTTTTGTGGATGAATATGCTTTCATAGGCGTTTAAATAGATGGGTGTGTTGACGTGTTTTTCTAGTTTTAAACCGTTTTTATTGAAAAAATGATTGTTTTGAATCATGTGTTTAGCAACTGAAGACTTTTCTATTTCGTTATTTTTAAAGGTGTTTGCATGTTCTTTAAACCGTTTCTCTATAGTTCTTTTTGTTTGACCTATGTATATTGAACTACAATCATCGCATTTGATTGAATATATCCCTGGTTTTTGTAGATTGTCAGTTTTATCTTTGGCGTTCCCTAATAAGTTCTTTATTTTATTCCTTAATTGGTAAACACATTTAATATTGAAGTTTTTCAGGATTTTTTCTATGTAGTATGATTCTTTACCTATGAAGTTGAATTTTGCTATTTTATTTTGTTTTTCATTGAATATTTTAGTTAGAGTTGTATGATTTTGAATTCTCAGTTTGTTTGCATATTTTTTGATTAAATTATCAATTATTGAAGTGTTGAAACCATTTATGTCAGCGATTCTTTTTATATTTTTTAGTTCTTCCATATAATCTTTTATGTCCATAGGTACTTTGCATAACCTGAATGTCATGGAATTAAATGCTGCCATTTTTTGATTATATGGGGTGCAAGAGTGCGCTGTGATATATCTTTCTGTATTTGTGTTTTTCCTGTATATTGAGAATTTAATTTTGTTCTGCTCCCTTTTAATTATCAGGTCTAAAAATGGGATTTGGTTATTATTTTCTCTTTCATAAGTGAACTTTATTGTCTCAAACAATGAGTTTATCAATTCAAAGAAACGGTTTATATTTGCTTTTTCCATTATGCATAGGATGTCATCTACGTATCTTCTGAAAAAATTTTTTGGGAAGAGTTCTCTTGTTCTTAACGAGCATTCAAAATTGGCCATAAATATGTTTGCTATGAAACATGAGAGCGGATTTCCCATAGACGTGCCAAAGGTTTGTCTATAATATTTGCCACGAAATTCAAAAGTAGTTTGACTCATACATAGTTTTGTTAGTTAAAGTTAGTTAAAATAGCAAAATTCAACTTCATAGGTAAAGAATCATACTACATAGAAAAAATCCTGAAAAACTTCAATATTAAATGTGTTTACCAATTAAGGAATAAAATAAAGAACTTATTAGGGAACGCCAAAGATAAAACTGACAATCTACAAAAACCAGGGATATATTCAATCAAATGCGATGATTGTAGTTCAATATACATAGGTCAAACAAAAAGAACTATAGAGAAACGGTTTAAAGAACATGCAAACACCTTTAAAAATAACGAAATAGAAAAGTCTTCAGTTGCTAAACACATGATTCAAAACAATCATTTTTTCAATAAAAACGGTTTAAAACTAGAAAAACACGTCAACACACCCATCTATTTAGACGCCTATGAAAGCATATTCATCCACAAAACAGCAAATATAATGAACACCGAAGCAGCCCCAATCCAATCGACTTTATTCGACCTGAGTTAAAGTTAATCTCTACACCGAACACAACCATTGTGTATAGCAATATAACACTTACGATTAGAATCTGACGTTTTACAAATATTTGACATTTCACTTTGCATAAAAGTAGTTAAATTCTTTTTTAGAAAAATTGCTGGTAACTATTAATTTTAATTTTTGATATAACTTCATCCATGTTTTATTTGCTTTATAATTTATAATTATTCATGTTTTAGTTACTTTGAATCGCTTTTAAATAATCATAACACAAAAAATTTCCCCTCTAGTTTGTGATGCTGAGGATGGTATATAAAATATACTGAAAAGCTTTCAACTACTGCTATTTGTTTTTTATTTACAAATTCCAAATCGGTGGAGTCTATAAGGAGTAAAATTTCATCAATATAAAAAAGAGTTAAAAAAGACTTCACGAGTTCAGCAACATTTCCAAGAGATACCGATTTTCTACCCCGAGAAGCCCACTTTTTAGGGGTTTTAGCCCTCAAAATGGGTATTTTTCGATTTTTCTGTATTTTTTTTGCAATATTTCTCAATATCTTTTTGTTTTTTTCAATTTTAAGTACAATATCTGTAAATGAGAAAATCTTTAAAATCGCCTTTTTGGACCCGCAGTTAGATTTCATTCACGAAAATCTTGGTGCAGTATCAGATGAACATGGTGAAAGGTTTTATCAATACATATTGCAAATAGAGAAGGAATAATGAATCCATTACATAAAAAGTATACGTGATACTATTACTATATTTCGACTCAATAGCAATTGGGTACAAAAATTTTGCGCTGCCGTTTACACTGTATTTGTTCACTGTTTTAAATACCATCCAACTGGAACATCCAAAAAAAGTAAAGAAAATAATTTAAATATCTGGGAATGAAGAGTGTATGGCGTTATGAAAAATTCCTATCATTTTATACAATGGTCTGGGAAAAACTGCGAAAGTAATAGGTCTGTTCCAATAGAAAACCTGTCCTGTCGTAGCATGCGAAAAGTTACTTGATTGGTGGGGGAAAATTTAGTCAAAATCCCGAAAAGTGAAGGAACGCTTTCTGGGATGTTTCGTGCTAATCAAGAAGACCATAACCTAAAAATCACTTGTGTCTTCAAAATAATGACATAAAACTATTGAAATTAATAAATTATTTATGAAATTATTCAAAATCTTGTAGTAAGGCACCAAATGAAGAAATTATTTTCAGCACATCGTAATCATTTTGGTTTGACATGACAAGTAACAGCTGTTTTGAAATGTTGAAAACGTCGGTAAGATTTCACTCCACCTAAAAATCTCCTGCGGTTTCTTGGTCGAGGGGAAGTAAAAATTTCCCCGCTTTTCCGAGCATGGGATTCTATTGGAACAGGAATTGGGTGATTTCTTGGTCCCGCGGGATCCCGCATTCTCTATTGGAACAGACTTAATGTATGCATTGACTTATACGACCATTCCCTGCAAACATTACGATTCGAGAACGACTCGAAAACGAGTCGCGAAATCTTCGAGAAGACTTCGAGACGAGAGTCGTTATCGAAACGATATCGATTTGTAAAAGACGAAAACGGAATGCTATAGCAAATCGCTTTGACGACTCGATAACGACTCGTAGTAGCGATTCGAAAACGACTCGCGAAATCTTCGAGAAGACTTCGAGAAGGCTTCGAGATGAGAGTCGTTATCGAAACGATATCGATTTGTAAAAGACGAAAACGGAATGCTATAGCAAATCGCGTTGACGACTCGATAACGACTCGTAGTAGCGACTTAAAATCGAAGAACTCCTTGTTCATTTTCTTTGATGTGCGGGAAGAAATTGTAGAAAAAATAAAATGGATATTATAGTCGGAGAGCCAGAGCCGAGATTTTAACTTCATCCGTAATATGGACAAACTTTACGGTAATATCTTCCGAAGGTAAGGGTGATAACGATCCTACGCAGGCGGACAGCTCAATAGGGGCGGAGGCTAGAAATAATGGGTCAAAGTAACCCCTTTTTTTTAAATTAACCTCATCGATATAGTGCACGAAAATTTGCAGAAAACATAGATCAAAATAAACTAAATCCAATTCCAAATGGGCGGACACGTAAGTTGGGGCAAAACGGGTGGCGGACAGGGGTGAAGTACCCCTAAATTTATGAAAGAAAACGTCATCAGTAATATGTCCGCCATTTACACTACCCAATTGTGTACATTTAAGACACAATATGCCAAAAGGGCGGACAGCTAAGTAGAGGCGATCAGCTGTAAAACGAGGTTACATGAGGTACTTAAAGAACTAAACTTTCAATGAACGAAATATAAAAAAATTTTTTTTAACTACGTGCCAGTCGATACACCCCACTGATAATGGCACCTTTTACTAATTTGGGTAAGGCGAACTCAATAAAAATAAAACCAACCCTCTAACTTGATCGGAAACTACTCCAGGACAACCCTTATTACTAAAATTGAGTGCTTCGCACTTGCTTATGCAAATGACCTCCGACATTTTGGATGCTGCATCATCAGTAATATGTCCGCCATTTGCACTACCGTATTGTGCGCCATTTAAGACACAATATGCCAAAATGGCGGACAGCTAAGTAGAGGCTATAAGCTATAAAACGAGGCTGTTTGAGCTGCGTATCCGAACACGTTATTGCGTATCGCAGGCGGAGGCGTTTATACATTACTACAATATTATTAATGTGTGTATTAATTAATAATAGTTATTAGTGCATAATAAGTACCAAAAAAATTATTTATAAAAATCAAGATGGGTAAAATATTAAAAAAAATTTTAAGTGTAGTTTTGTAAATTTTTTTATTAAAATTAAGATATAGAAATGCCAAGTTAATTTAAAAGTTCCCTGGGCCTTCCAATCTGTCGCAGCTGAAGAAACGATTTTCTCATAGTTCTTAAATTTTTTTCTGTTTAATGATGTGAACAATTTGTAGCAAGAACGATGGTATCCACTCACATTATCAACTGTTTCGGGTAAAACAATATCGCTGCGTAGTTAACGGTGCTATTGTTACTAAGAAGCGTCCATTTTTCAGTTGGTATGCATACATAACGACATAATTAATTTTATAATTTTATTTATACTATCTTTTATTAGTGATTGAAATTACAAATTCTTCATTTTTATTCGTATTACTAATACACCATTCTATTTTATTATTTCTGTTGTGTCAAAAAAAATATATCATACGCATTGCCCACAGCTTGTCTCAAAAATCTGTTAGTATTGATCACAATAATACATTGTTCATTGGAGTTGAACTTTAAAACAATAATAATTATTAAGAGTTGTTGTTAATCAGTTTAAACAATCATAGCTCATTCAATGGCAACGTACCAATTATAACTGTACTCAAATTAACCTGTGTGCCGTCTTCAGAGCACAATTCTCACACTTCAGCACGCTATAACTTTGGAACGGTAAGTCGGAGGGAAAAAAAGTTTAAATAAATGTTGTAGGCATTTTTAAGAGGAACAATTTACTGATTTACACTTTTGTAAAAAAACCATTTTTTCTGGGACAAAAACCGAAAAAACACTATTTTGGAAACTTTGGCGCCACCTAGCTTCTGTATTTGAAGTTGTACAGCCTGACCTCTATGAAACAAATTGTAGGTAACAATGTCCTCTACATTTTTTGTTTCAACAACTTTTCTCTAAAATACGTAGATTCAGAGAAAAACGCTTTTCAAAAACTTTTTGAGTTTTCCAAAAAACGTCCACTCGTAATTTCCCTCAAATTTAAAGTTAAGCTTCTTTTATGCTCCATTAACGATTTATGAAAAATCATCCTTCCAAGAATTTTTGGGCGCATACCCCGATTTTCCAGTCCAGCTGTACTGTACTAGGTATTTATTGCGGACTAATAACTATTATTAATTAATACACACATTAATAATATTGTAGTAATGTATAAACTTATTTGAGAACGGCAATTATATTACTTACTCGCAGATGTAGGACGCCTCCGCCTGCGATACGCAAAAACGTGTTCGGATACGCAGCTCAAACAGCCTCGTTTTACAGCTTCGCCTCTACCTAGCTGTCCGTCATTTTGGTATGTTGTGTCCTAAATGGCGCATAATACGGTAGTGCAAATGGCGGACATATTACTGATGATGCGTCTTACAAAATGTTGGGTGTTATTTGCATAAGCAAGTGCGAAGCACTCAATTTTAGTAATAAGGGTTGTCCTGGGGTAGTTTTCGATCAAGTTAGAGGGTTGGTTTTATTTTTATTGAGTTCGCCTTACCCAAATTAGTAAAAGGTGCCATTATCAGTGGGGTGTATCGACTGGCACGTAGTTAAAAAAAAATTTTTTATATTTCGTTCATTGAAAGTTTAGTTCTTTAAGTACCTCATGTAACCTCGTTTTACAGCTGATCGCCTCTACTTAGCTGTCCGCCCTTTTGGCATATTGTGTCTTAAATGTACACAATTGGGTAGTGTAAATGGCGGACATATTACTGATGACGTTTTCTTTCATAAATTTAGGGGTACTTCACCCCTGTCCGCCACCCGTTTTGCCCCAACTTACGTGTCCGCCCATTTGGAATTGGATTTAGTTTATTTTGATCTATGTTTTCTGCAAATTTTCGTGCACTATATCGATGAGGTTAATTTAAAAAAAAAGGGGGTTACTTTGACCCATTATTTCTAGCCTCCGCCCCTATTGAGCTGTCCGCCTGCGTAGGATCGTTATCACCCTTACCTTCGGAAGATATTACCGTAAAGTTTGTCCATATTACGGATGAAGTTAAAATCTCGGCTCTGGCTCTTAGACTATTATCAAGACCCTCGTAAGTACAGGCCTGGAAGCAGACTTTTTGGTTGTGTCTGTGCGCGGCCAAAATCGTCTGACAGTTGTGGAATTAACATGGCCGAAGCCGTACGAAGCAATTTTTTAACTTTGCTTTTGGAATAAAAACTGGTAAAATATTGTATTTTATCACTTTTTAGTGCACACGGATTATCAGTGATAAGTTATTTAGTGATCTGAGTCCATAAATTAAAAAAAAAATTAGTGGTTAAGTGTATTTTAAGAGTGTTAATTGATTAGGTGACCATTTTTGTTTACAATCGCGGTGGTTTTTTTTGTTAATTTAGGGAAAAAGTGTTGAATTTGTGTAGTAATGGAATTAAAAGTGAATTTAAAGTAGTTAAAAATTATTCTAGAAGAGTTATTAAAAACATAAGGTCAAGTACTACCACACAACATGAATAACAATAACTTTTTCACTTTTCCTTCACATTTTTCTGCACTTATGTTTTTAATAACTATCTTATAATAATCTTTAATCACTTAAAAAGCACTTTTTATTATGTTACTACACAAATTCAACATTTTTTCCCTAAATTAACACGAAAAAACCACCGCGAATGTAAACAAAAATGGTCACCTAATCAATTAACACTCTTAAAATACACTTAACCACTCACTTCATTTTAATTTTTTTTATTAAATCACTAAAGCACTAATCACTGATAATCCATGTGCACCAAAAAGTGAAAATATACAATATTTTACCACTTTTTAGTGCAAAAACAATGTTAAAAAATTGCTTCTTATGGCTTCGGCCATGTTAATTCCACAACTGTCAGAAATTGTTGGCCACTTTTCAGCTATGTTAGTATTAGTTGGCCTGTCTGCTTCCAGGCCTGTACTTACGAGGGTCTTGATATTATATATTAAATCTTTATTTTTTTGCATATTAGTTAACTAAAAAAATTCATTTAAAATTAAAAAAATATATATATTACTAATTATGACTTATAAAATAACATAATTCAGACTGTCCTGAAAAAGATTGATACATTATTAAAATTATTGTGATAAATAAAATAACCCACTTACAAAAGAAAAGATTATTTTTCAGCCCGTAGTTTGCGACTCCGGGGTTTGTGGAGAGCCTATTTGTAAATTTAAAATTTTTAGAAACATTTTAAGAAAAAATTGTTTTACGTTACCTTTAATCTTCAATTTGTCAATGTTATAATCACTTTTCGGTAACACTTTCAATCACTTTAATTCACTTTTAGCTAGATAAAACGCACTACTTCCTATACTAGGTAAAAAGAAACTAATCACTTTTTGAGCCTTACTGAAACAGGTTTTATTTTTATTTTTTGGCAATAACCGAAAGGGATGTATATCAATTGTTCTCAGGCATTAGTAAAGGCGAGACAATTAGCGCTAAAAAATCGGTCCACTTATTTTCGGCATGAGACTGGTTACGGAAGCGAGTGAGAACACCCCCATTCTAGAATCCTAACCTTTCCTTTTCCTAGAATCCTTTCTATTTTTAAATCCATAAAACCGAACTACGCAGCTCGGGAAAATCCCTGATAAATTCGTTCGGACCTGAAAAACGTCATTAAAAAAAGTTTATTCAAGATCAGATACATTTTTTATTCTAACTATTTTTGGGATAAAGGTTACCGTTTGTGATTAAATGAAAGAGTCGAGAACCAAAATTTTGGCGAGTGCTTCTCGAATCGTAAAGACGACTTTAAAGCGACGAGTCGTGAACCACGATTTTGGCGAGTGATTCTCGAAACGTAAACGAATCGTTAAAGCGACGAGTCGAGAAACAAGTTTTTGGCGAGCAATTCTCGACTTGTAAACGAGTCGTTTAAGCGACGAGCCGAGAAAATGTTTGCAGGGTTTTTGGACAGAGTGCGACCCTACGATGAACTAGTGTGGGGTCTAAGCTTAAGGCCCTCGTACCGCCTCGGAGCGAGTATTTTAGGTGATTTTTAAGGAAGGATTATGAGCAAATGGTAACAGATATTGAGATAAAACTTTTTTTATTTGTTTAGAAGATTAATGAACTGTACAATAAATGTTTTTTTTTATTTTTTTTATTGTAGCATTTCCGCCTCCCATATAAAATGCTGGAGCACTGCAAAAAATATAAAAAAATTGGCGGGCGTGATATCTCGACTTTGGAGCAACTAAAAAAAACAAAAAATTCACTGTAAATAAGACACTTGAAATTTGGGAATGACGAGTTGTTTTTTAAAAAATATTTTTTTTTTTGAAAAAATGGCAGATAGTTAAAGTTAAAGTCCGAAAAAAGTGTACATTTTTCAGTCTAAAGAAGATGTAAATTTTTTTTCAGCTCGATGCTCCCTAAAAAATAGTTAGAAAAACACAAACAAAAAATATAGGGTAAATTCGGCGATTATATTTTGAGTTATCATGCCCGCCAATTTCAAAAATCATGTTTCGAGTTAAATGAGTTTCAAGTTCCAAAATAAGTTTTTTCTTATATAAAACTTAAAAAGTTATAAAATTATCTTGTTAATATTTACTATAACTAATAACAAGTAAAAATAAAAAGAATAAAAAAACATTCTTGAGGACTAAATGAAGAGATTTATGAAAAAAAAATTTTTTGGAAATTTTTTTTTCGAGACGGTACGAGGGCCTTAAACAAAACAAAAAGGCCTAGAAGCCCAATTGAAAAACCTGGAACCTAATGCCCTCCTAAGTATCTCAAGTGGATAATGTAGGTACCTAATCCTACTGCAATCATAGAGATTATATTAGGAATCGGCTCTTTTCACATCAGTCAGACACATGCTATCTGCGGTGCATTGTCACTACAAAAAGCAGACTTTTGCAGGAGGCGACATAATTCGTTATCTATGCTTCTTACTAGACTCGAATTTTGAATCGACGACCATCTGCTCTGACATACCTACTAGAGGTCAAGATAGATTTTGAAAACCTTTTGTTATCATTATCGAGAGTTGTGAAAAATGGAAGTCTAACAGATCCGCACTTCTTGAATCTGTATCCTGATCTACGGGCGGCTCAAACGTCAATTTGAGTAGCTGGCTGTGACTTCAGACTCCGCTTTTCTAAGGCGATACGAAAGTAGGAAGCAAGCGATGCCTGATAAATCTTCGAAAAGTAATTATTTTCAGCCAAAAAACTTCATTTATTAACTTAATTTGACATTTTGATGCGAACAATAAATTGTTTCAAGAATATTTAAAGAGTTTTTAGAATATTTTAAAACAAACAAATAAATGCAGTGCATGCGGCAATGGCTTTACTCGTGGACTGAAATCCGATAACAGGCGGACAAATTTAATTCGAATTCGCATTGGTGGAGGATACCATTTTCTTATTTCCGAATTTCATGACTTTCGAATCGCATTCCAGGATAACCCCCCGGGTCATTCAGTCACAGGTTTTTTACCCAAAGATGACATCTATAGAAGAATGCTCCGAAGTTTGTATATCTCCAGAGTCATAAATGGCTCTACCATTACTATTCAAACAGTCAAGTCGTTACTCTCTAAAAACGAATCAGTGGATGCCAAAGTCAAACTTCGTATGTCAATATATTGTAAAATTCTAAATTTTTTTTATATTCCATATGCTGGCTCTACAAATACATGAGTTTAGCTCAAACTAGAATTGAAATTTTTCTGTTCTCTTGTTAAGAAATCATTATCCCTGTAAGGCACCACATGAGGTTGGTTTCCAAAGGATAGGCAGAATCACCGGCTAAATGGTAATCCACAGGTATTGTAGTTTATATTGGGTGTATGCCGAGTTGGTGCTGTTATGATTTTGTGGTACTGTTCTTCAACACAAATTATGTTTTTTTAAATAAATCCAACGCAATCAAGCACAGATTAAGGTATTTACACTAAAAATACGCATAATAGTGTAAATCCCAGCAATTTTTTAAAATTTTAAAAATCTCACATGAGATTGTTGGGGTGGGGAGGGGGTCGAGCCAAATCTCACGACATCTCACCAAGGGGGGAGGGGGGACGAAAAATCGCCAAAATCACCTCACGTAATTTATGGATGCCCCCTAAATCGGTGGCTGCCGAAAAAAAGTAGAGGTGAAATCGGTTGGGGACTGGACTACATAAAGTTTTGAAATATTACTATAAATTTTGTAATTTTACATGAGGAATTCGACGTTTATTAGGAATATTCCCAATAATATGTCTTATAAATTTACAAAACTGCTTGTGAATAAAACTTCCAGTACTGTGTTGGAAGTTTTTTTTACAATGTGTAATCAACATTTACGTTATGCAGTATTGGGGATTCTCAATTTCTTTATGTGAAGTTACAAAATTTATAGTAAAATTACAATAATTTACTACACAATTAGTATAGTATATTCCATATCACGATTTGTAATTTTACTATACATTTCCACTGTGAATTTACATATTTTTTACAGTGTATAACTAGATTTGACTTTCCTTTCGAAGATTTTAAGCTGATATTTTGTTTGCTTTGTCATTGTCCAAGCCTAAGCCCCGCAGCATAGAACTAGGCGGAATAGTGTTTTACATATATTCACCTTGCAATGTCACGAGATTTCTTGATGCTTTAAGGATGCTTCATGCTAAAATTGGCTCTATTTCGTACTTTTTCACCTAAGCTTTGCCAAAAAGTACCAAATAAGGCCAATTTTAACATCAAACTTGCTAATAACTTCAAAAGTAAAGGCCGTAGCATAAATATTGTCCAGCCATTATTGATAGGAAATTGTCCAAGCTTTCCAATTTTGCAAAAAAAATTAGTTAACTAAGTATTTTATGGATAAAAAGGTGGTTTTTAGTTGAAATTTTAGTTAAAAACCAAATTTTTGACTTTGATGACTCATTACTCTGGAAGTTGACAGAGTAGAACCTTGACTTTTACAGTTCTAGCTAGGTGGGAGTATTCTGCGTACACTGATAACATTCATGAAAATAGGTCATAGAGTTACAAAAATACAGGGGTGTATGTAAAACTCTAAAAAAACTCAAAAGGCCCCAGCGGCTAAACTGTTACGTTTTTTTGGAATCCTTGAGTAATGCATTCTTTGATCATGACCAGCCCAACGTAAACGCAGTAGCTTGCCAGGTGTCGAAAGCTAAGAGTCTATGGACGATCAAAAGGTGCGATCAGTTTTATGGCGATATTCGAGGCCGCTGTCCACATAAACGAACCGTATTCGAGGCGAGGTCGAATACAGAAGGTCTGGCCGTGCTTGGCTAGAAATATCAAATGCATAAGTGTAATGCAGACTACCGTTGTTACCGAAACAGTCAAGTCTATTTGAAATTGAGGAAAGACATTTATAAAGAATACTAAAAGGTAACGAGGTGGAAATTAGCCCTGGTGAACACCAGCAAAAGTGGGTGGGGTTCAGTTTCGACGCCATCCAATATTGCTTTGATTGAACGGCTATGAAGAAAACGGTCAATCCAGTTTTACAAAATTGAGTCTATAGCAATAGGTTGGAGTTTAGCTAACAGAGCAAGATGCCATATTCTAGCAAAGGTCTTTTGGTCCAAGCCATACTGCTTGCCGTCTAATATTTGCTTCCTTGGAACACCCGTACCTTTCCGAAGGTATGGAAGGAAGGAATAATATTCAAAATACCAAAAAAGTGGGACGTAACAATATGTGAAAACTGGAGAGGCGTCTGTCTATTATCTACTGTGAGCAAATTCTTGTCCCACATATTATTATCAAGAAACCGTAGACGGAACGCTTAGAAGACAGACAGCAGGATTCCGAAAGCCGCTTCTGCCTAGATTGTATTAACACCTTGAGAATCATGAAGGAGGAGTCTACTGAAATACGATCCCCTCTTTACCTGGTTTTCACAGACTATGGAAATGCGTTCCTAAGTAAGTTAATAGAAGCTTTATATGGCAGGTTCTAGCAACGTGGTTTGCCTGAGAAAATAATAGATTTGATATAAGCTCTACGCAACAGTTCGAAATGCAGAGTTCTGCATAATGGAAAATTATATGACACCCTTGGGGTGGCCTCAGGAGTACGACAAGGATGTCAACTCTCGCCATTACTCTTTCTTATAGTAATACACGAGATCCTTGTCTAGATGGGGAGCAGGTGGCATACAATTGGGATTGCTAGACCACCTTACACCACTACACAAATGATATCTGCTTGCTGGCCCACAGACATCAGGACCTCAAAAATAAGTTAAACAATTTAGCAACAAAAAGTAGCTCGGCAGGCTAAAGGCTAAATCCGATTAAAACTAAAGAGATGTGTGTTAATGGAAACACCGTTGAACGCACAGGGCTGAATAACCCAAAATAGGGGATAGAAAAAGGCGTCAGTCCCAGAATAAATATGTGTGTTTTGCACATAGAAATCAACGGAGATCTCAACTACCACCAAATTGCGGCTGTTAAAAGACAATGTTAAGGGAGTTCTTTTGTAAGGTTACGAAAAATAGGGAGTCAGCCAATTAATCACAAGGGCGCCTTTAAATTTTCGTCAACAGATGCTTAAGTTGTATCCCAAAAATCCGCTGGCAAGATAGAATTAGAAAGAACTATTGCGTCATGCCCGGGCAAGAAAGGATAGATGGCGAAATCAGTCGAAGGAAATGGAATTGGATTGGCCACACTTTCCGGCGAACAACGTGGAGGAGAACCCTATTAGCAGAGGCCGCAAGAGTTTTACTCAAAACGGAGTCTGCTGGCAACTGTTTCCGCCCTATGTCAGACGAGGGATTAAAGCAGCAGGAGTTAGTGAGTATAATAAAGACAAAGAGGTGATTTCTTCTGTACGCGTCTATCTAAAAAAAATAGTCTTTCAATTAGATTGCAGGTGCTACTGACCATCGCCATAAGCGGTCAGCGATTTTCCTAATGGCATTTTGGGAAACAAGTTTCAACTGGGAAATGCATCGGAAATCGGAGGAGCGATAACTACGAAATCGCTGGCAAATCATTGAGATAAAGATCCTCCATGATTGAGCAATAGAAGCTTTACAACTGCAAAAATCATTGGAGGAAATCCACCTCATAATCATGATATGAATAAAAGAAGTAGTTAATAGAATTTGAGATAGTCTAACTGACAATAGATAAGTTGTAGGTGTATTGTGCAGCAACGCGGATTCGTTTTAGTTTTGATAAGAAGCAGTGCATCGAAAACTTTAGAAAGGCTAAATTTCTAAATATAATGCTTAGAATCTTCCAACTGCTTTAGTTATTACGACGAAGCGCCCTAGTTATTTTTAATAGATCTTCCCATTGTGCAAATTCTTCTATCGAATATTTTTGGAATCCCGACCATATTTGTGCCACAGAGAGCCAGGGGCGGATCCAGAGATCTGTCTTGGGGGGGCGAAGGTACTTACAAAAGTACTTATAATAACTAAAAAAAAAGGTCGTAGCAATCCAATGAGGTGATTGTAATGTAAGTTTACGATACAATAAAACTTAATATATATTTTTAATTTAATTATTTACTTTGATTTTGGCGCATTGAGTTATATGAGTATACGAGAATTAGCAGCTTCCCGAGTAAAAATAAATGATGACCTTAGAACGGGAAAATGCCGACTGTGATTGAAACATAGTCCTCGGCCATCTGGCGGTTAACAGAAGGCTCGTTGCAGGACAGTACGGCCGTACAGGGGGCGATTGACGGTAAAACAACGGCCTTACAGTTCCAATAACGGCCATACAACGGTGGTACGGCGGCCGTATGATTGCTATTACGGGTATACGACGGTGGTACAGTGGTAGCAACGTGGATATTCGCCCTCCTATAAGAAAATATATTTCACTGCAATTAAATGTGTAATTTTTTTTCGGTTGTGTTTTTATTTCAAGTCGTTAAATAACAGAATTTCCCACTAAAATATAAATCAACACGCACCACACACTTCACGTACAACAAACCGACGACTGGCGAGCTCGTTTCTCTTGTGCATCGATAACTTTAAGTAGGATAAATCGAAAGAACCATTGTACATAACGAAAATGATGAAGTTCCCATAAAACACATTCAACAATACATTTGGTGCAGATTCTTTTTTTGGCTCAAATTTCCCGTCGAATGCCCGTTTCTACAGCTTAGTACTTGGCCTTTTAAATCTTTTGGTCAAATTTGGCCGTCGTAAGGCCGTATGGGCTCCCATTAAAAATGGTTAAAAACTCTACGGCCATCATATGCCCCCTAAAAAGCCAAGCGGCCGGTGTTCGCCCTTTATAAGGCCGTTTTTTATTTTTACTCGGGTTACGTCAAGGTTTTCTTACGCTAATACGGTTGATTCGTTGTTAATTTTTATTTATTTATTTTTTTTTTTTAGTTTTGAGTACTGGATTATGTGAATTTGGTTCGTTTGGCGTTTAGGGTATTCCGGGTTTTGTGGGTTTGGTTGGCTTGGGGGGGGCGATGGCCCCTACCGCCCCCCCCCTTGGATCCGCCACTGCAGAGAGCACTATATCAGCAAGCAAATTATTAGCCAAGTATCTACTTTAAGTTCAGTTCGACTAGTTTAGTATCTACAACGACTAGTTTAGTATATACACTCACAACTCCGCCTTGCTACGGCATGCCGGTCCCAAGCCCGGATAAAGGAGCAGGGTAAAAAAGGCAATGGAATCAACGAAAGGAAGTTGTACCCCAGGTGGTAAACCTGCAAGCCAGGGAAATCCACCCTCTACGGAGGTCGGCCTCATGGATTCTGGGGGAGGCCATCTATTGCTTAGTAAGAACAGGGAAGTGGACGGCTCGCATGTCAACGTAGTCACGCAGGAAAGCGTAGAAGCGGCGGCGAGCGAGCTAGTGAAGCTGAACCTGGAGGCATCCTCAGAGAAGGTGGACAATGCGACGCAGCAATGCGCCAAGCTGTCAACCGGATCTGAGTCAGCGGAGAAGGTAGACAATGCGACGCAGCAATGTGTCAAGAGGTCAGCCGGTTCTGGGCCTACGGCATTAGCGGCGCAGAAATCCGACTCGGAAAAGAGGCTGCAAAAGCAGCTGAAGCAGAAGAGGAAGAGGGAGTGCAGAAGACAGAAGAAGGCAACTTCCTCTGGGGGGGGTCGGCCGAGTCCACTCCGGATGAGGTGGGACCCACGAAGAGGTTTAGAGGTGAAAGTCTCTGCATCCCAGTTGTGGGTTCTGCTGACGAAGGAGCGGACAAGGCCAGTAAGAGGAAGGGTGGACAACCTAAACCTGTCAAACAGGGAGCCAACCCTTCTGTCTCGGGAGTCGTGCGTGCGGAGCCTGGTGTGGGGAATACCTACGCAAGCAATGACCTCCGTATGGGTATGGGCAGGGAGGGGGTTTTGGGTAAAAAGCAGCTAACCGCCTTTAAAGCGGCCTTGCTTAAGGCACTAGACTCTCTGCCTGACAACGCTGGCGACATCGGTATTACCGAGGTAGACTTGGAGGACGGGGTCATTGCACTCAGGTACGTGAACCAAAAATCCAAGGCCTGGCTGTACGAAGCTGTCAGGAAGATGACTGACCTATGGGAAGGAGTCAATCTGAGACTGGAGCGCCTTCACATCCTTAAGGATGTGAGAAGGATGATCATCCGAGTTCCCGGTTCGCCGGAGAGCAAGGAAACCATCCTAGCCAGATTACGTCGTCAAAATGCCTGTGTGACGGACACTTCTAAGTGGAGGGTCAGTCGCATAGGCAGATATGGTGACGCGAAAAACGGCGGTTCCATTTTCACCGTATGGTGTCCGAAGAAGGAGGCGGAGGCGGTCAGGTTTGCAGGGGGGTAACTCAACTGCGGGCTGGACCTTGCCTACGTGCGATTCCAGAAGGACAAGCCGGAGGAAATGGCAGAGTCGGCCGGAAAGGCAGCTGAATGAGGGGACCAGAAATGGAATCCTCGTCAGCTGGGCGGAGGTGGGCCAGTTCCGGCAATTAAAGGTTTGCCAGTTGAATCTACACCATAGCAGAGCAGCATCAGCAATGATGACGCGAGGCTTCGGTGAGATGAAGCTGGATATTGCTCTCATACAGGAACCTTGGATCTACAAGGGGACTATCTGGGAGCTTTGACACTCTCAGTGCTGGATTACCCATTAGGCCGGACTAGGCCATGGCCTAGGGCCCCGACGAGCAGGGGCCCCCACGAAAATGGGGCAACGAGCAAAGCATTGCAGTCTGAAGAGATTGATCTGGAAACCTGCGCGTTGATGTACTCGTCATTACAAAATTTGTTAGATGAGATGAGAGATAAATTCGAGGTGTTTGAAAACAAAGCCAGATCAATTTTACCTGAGACGGATTATGCAAATGTTGCATCGCGAGTTCGACGAAGAACAAGACAGCCAAACGATGGGAATGCTCCAGAAGTTGTATTAAATCCGCGAGACTATTTTCGTGTCAACGGCTTTCTTGTAATTATCGATACGCTCAAGATCGAAATCAATATACGAGCCCAAGTTTACTTAGAGGTTTCGAAGAGATTTTCATTTTTGGCTGACTTTAGTTTGACAGAAAATGAGTACCGCGAAAAAATTGCCGGTTTAGTTGACTTTTACCCTGACGATTTGGAAGATTTTTATCCTGAACTTAAACAGTTTCACGATTTTATCAAATCAAAATTTCCATCAAAACCTAAGTTCACTCACTCTGAACTCTACCAAAGTTTGATTCGAGATAATCTTCAAACTGTTTTTTCAAACGTTGACATTGCTCTTCGTGTTTTTTAACTCTTATGATTACAAATTGTACAACAGAGCGCTCTTTTTCAAAGTTGAAACGCATAAAAAACGAGCAAAGAAGTGTTATGCGTCAAGAACGATTGGACATGCTAAGTCTGATGTCCATTGAATCGGATGTTCTTCGTCAAATTGATTTTGAAGATGTCATTAATGATTTTAGTGATCTGAAATGTAGGAGAAAAGTTTTTTAAAGATGAACGTCGTTTTCATATTTAAAAGGGATGTCCAAAGATTATTTTATGAATTACTATACTGTTAATTATGTAAAATCAAAAAGTATATAATTTATCAGAAAAAAAACTATTTTGATTGTTTTATTGTGTTTACAACCTTTAAATGATATGAATAAGCTGTTTAAATTCTATAAATGCATAAATAAAGAATAATTTTACAATTATTAAAAAAAAGGGGGCCCCAAAATTTGAATGGCCTAGGGCCCCCATTTGGGTTAATCCGGCACTGGACACTCTGTACGTTCCCAATGCGAATGAAAGAGTGACGACGTGTGTGTTGGTGAAACACGGAGTGCAGGCGGTCTTACTGCCGCACTTGTGCACACCAGGGGTGGTAGCACGTAAGGGGGCATCCATAAATTACGTGAGGTGATTTTGGCGATTTTTCGACCCCCCTCCCCCCTTGGTGAGATGTCGTGAGATTTGGCTCGACCCCCTCCCCTCCTCAATCTCACGTGAGATTTTTCAAATTTTAAAAAAATTTGTAGGATTTACACTATTATGCGTATTTTTAGTGTAAATACCTTAATCTGTACTTGATTGCGTTGGATTTATTTAAAAAAACATAATTTGTCTAGAAGAACAGTACCACAAAATCATAACAGCACCAACTCGGCATACACCCGCAGGTGATTCTGCCTATCCTTTGGAAACCAACCTCATGGTGCCTTACAGGGATAATGATTTCTTAACAAGAGAACAGAAAAATTTCAATTCTAGTTTGAGCTCAACTCGTGTATTTGTAGAGCAAGCATATGGAATATAAAAAAAATTTAAAATTTTACAATGTATTGACATACGAAGGTTGACTCTGGCATCCACTGATTCGTTTTTAGAGAGTAACGACTTGACTGTTTGAATAGTAATGGTAGAGCCATTTATGACTCTGGAGATATACAAACTTCGGAGCATTCTTCTATAGATGTCATCTTTGGTTAAAAAACCTGTGACTGAATAACCCCGGGGGGTTATCCGTTATAGATACAAGCCCACATAAATCAATAATATAAAGTTCTCGTGGGAATATTCATTTTAGTGCACAAATTCTATGCGCATCTTATTTCTAGGATGCGATATAATAAAAATAGTTCAGCATAAAAGTATCAAAACTTCTAAGAATCGTTATCTTTTCTTTCCCACAATTTTCGTGCACAAATCCCGCGCGCATTTTATTCTAAGACGCGAAATAATTAAAATGCAATTCAGCAAAAAGCTAAACAAAAGAAGACGATATTAAAATAATAGAAAAAGCAGTCTGAGTGTGTCCGTCGGAGATAATTCATTTATCTAACCATTTTACATTTTTTGAATAAAGTTATCTTTTTAAATTTCAATCATATTTCCTTTTTGTTTTTATTTCCCTTCGCAAACGTTCCTATCGTCAATGTTATCCTGGAATGCGATTCGAAAGTCATGAAATTCGGAAATAAGAAAATGGTATCCTCCACCAATGCGAATTCGAATTAAATTTGTCCGCCTGTAATCGGATTTCAGTCCACGAGTAAAGCCATTGCCGCATGCGCTGCATTTATTTGTTTGTTTTAAAATATTCTAAAAACTCTTTAAATATTCTTGAAACAATTTATTGTTCGCATCAAAATGTCAAATTAAGTTAATAAATGAAGTTGGTTGGCTGAAAATAATTTCTTTTCGAAGGTTTATCAGGCATCGCTACAAGCTTCCGTTTGCTTCCTATTTTCGTATCGCCTTAGAAAAGCGGAGTCGGAAGTCACAGCCAGCTTCTCAAATTGACGTTTGAGCCGCCTGTACATCAGGATACTGATTCAAGATGTGCGGATCTGTTAGGCGCCCATTACACGATAGGTTTTGCTGTCAGTTTTTCCACAGTTTTGCCTACGACTGACGGAAAACCTAACGCCTAAGGTGATGACTGACGTAATCCTCCGTATATTTTGATTTCCTTTAATCATGACTGGTGGAATTGATTGCCGCTTGCATGAACGTGTAATGGCCGCCTTAGACTTCCATTCTTCACAACTCTCGATAATGATAACAAAAGCTTTTCAAAATCTACCTTGGCCTCTAGTAGGTATTTCAGTGCAGATGGTCGTCGATTCAAAATTCGAGTCCTGTAAGATGCTTAGATAACTAATTATGTCGCCTGGTGCAAATGTCTGATTTTTGTAGTGACAATGCACCGCAGATAGCATGTGTTCTGACTGATGTGAAAAGAGCCGATTTTTAATATAATCTCTATGATTGCAGTAGGATTGGGTACATTATGCACTTGAGATACTTAGGAGGGCATTAGGTTCCAGGTTTTTCAATTGAGCTTCTAGGCCTTTTTGTTTTGTTTAAGCTTAGACCCCCACACTACTTCATCGAAGGGTCGCAATCTGTCCGAAAATGGTCGTATAAGTCAATGCATACATTACTTTCGCTGTATTTCCCAGACCATTTTATAAAATGATAAGAATTTTTCATCACGTCATACACTCTTCATTCCCAGATATTTAAATTATTTTCTTTACTTTTTTTAGATGTTCCAGTCGGATGGTATTTAAAACAGTGAACAAATACAGTGTAAACGGCAGTGCAAAATTTTTATACCCAATTGCTATTGAGTCGAAATATAGTAATAGTATCACGTATACTTTTTATATAATGGATTCATTATTCCTTCTCTATTTGCAATATGTATTGATAAAACCTTTCAACATGTTCTTCTGATACTGCACCAAGATTTTCGTGAATGAAATCTAAGCGCGGTTCAAAAAGACGATCTTAAAAATTTTCTCATTTACAGATATTGTACTTAAAATTGAAAAAAACAAAAAGATATTAAGAAATATTGCAAAAAAAATTGCAGAAAAATCGAAAATACCCATTATGAGGGCTAAAACCCCCTAAAAAGTGGGCTTCCCGGGGTAGAAAATCGGTAGACTTTATAACCCCTTATTAGGAACCCTCAAAGTCAATTTTCAGCCTCTACCTAATTATTTCCGCTATATTGCTTTTTTCGGCTTAATTTAGCTGTACTATTAATTTAACCCAGTTTTCTCGGAATTTTACACTGTTTTTTGCGGGAAAAAAATTACGTGATATTTGCCGAGACCCCTCCCTCCCCCACGTGAGATTTGGTGAGATTCGGCTCGACCCCCTCCCCCCCTAAACACCTCACGTAATTTATGGACGCCCCCTAAGATGTTTCAATCGACCTCTCCATACAAAAATTCAGAATTTTTGTATGAAGAGGTCGATTGAAACAACTTACGTGCTGCCAGCTAAGATCTTACAGCAGTACGGGTAGGTACTGGAAGTGGGGCTTTCATTCTAGCCTCAGCCTACCTTCCGTACGATTCTCCAGATCCTCCGCCCACCAGGGAGCTGGAAATTCTGGTTATTACCTGTGGTGAAAAAGGCACAGGGTTAATAGTTGGTTGCGACGCAAATGCACACAAGACGGTGTGGGGAAGCACCAACGACAACCACAGAGGAGCGGCTTTGCTCGAATTTGTGGGATGCAACAATCTAGTTATTGCAAATAGAGGGGCACACCCAACCTTCGTCGATGCTAGACGAAGGGAAGTCATAGATATAACTCTATGCAGCAACCGGATGCTGACAAGACTGACCAACTGGAAGGTGATGGATCGGACGACTATGTCAGATCGCAGAGCCATCTCATTTGAGATAGCGTACGGAACCCCCGGCATGGGAGACGGAATTAGAACCACGAGAATTCCCCGCAACACGGACATGTCTAGATTTACTGAAATGTTGCGCACGAATCTCGCGGAGAGCGTGCCAAGGGTACCGAAAACCACAAGAGAAGCAGAGTCTCAGTTGCATATCCTGCAGACAGCGATAGAGAACGCTTTTCGAGTGGCGTGTCCTCTTACGTCAGTGGATGACCATGATCCCACACCCTGGTGGTGTAGGGAACTGGAGAAACTGAAGAAAGAGGTCAGAAGGGCTTTCAACCAAGCGATGAGGTGCAATGACCCGGTTGCCTGGGAGAATTATAAAGCCAAGAAAAGAGAAATGAAGCAAACTCTGCGACGACGAAAAAGGGAGTCGTGGAGGGACTTCTGCTCGAGCATGGAGAGCATATCTGAGGCCAGCAGACTTCAGAAAATGATCTCCAGGGACCCGGTCTCCAAAGTCGGACTCGTTCGTGACTCGTCGGGGAAGATGGCGGAGACGCTGGAGGAAACCAACAAGATCCTGATGGAAGTTCACTTTCCTGGTAGCTATGTCTCGAGTAAATCTTGGGCTATTCGTAACAGAATGACTACAAGGATGAACCGAGAGGAGGCTAACGGGGTGGTGACAGAGGAAGGGGTGAGACGTGCAATAGACACATTCTCTCCCTTCAAGACATCGGGTCGTGACGGAATATTCCCTGCGCTGCTCCAATGGGGCAAAGAAATCATTGCACCCAGGCTTAGGGGAATATTCGTTACCTGTCTAGCAATAGGATACATTCCGGCGGTGTGGAGGGAAACCAAAGTGGTATTTCTCACTAAGCCACGTAAGAAGGACTACACCGAGGCGAAGTCCTCCAGGCCGGTCAGCCTAACATCCTTTCTGTTGAAAACAACGGAAAGAGTGGTGGCAGACCACCTGGAGAGTACTATGCTAAGGAGGCACCCTTTAAGTAGAAGCCAGCACGCTTACCAGGCTGGCAGATCTACAGAAACGGCACTTCACCAATTGGTGCGAGTAGCCGAGGGGGAACTGTACACCGGAGGCATAGCGATGGCCGTAATTATGGACATCGAAGGTGCCTTCGACAAGATACAGTTCAGCAAACTCAAAGATGTTCTGGTGAGGCGCGAGGTCAGCCCCATGATTGTAAGGTGGGTGGACAGCATGCTGAAAAACCGAGCGGTAAGGATTCAGACAAGAGACTCGCGGCTTCGAGGGATGGTCAGCAAGGGATGCCCACAGGGCGGGGTCCTATCACCCCTCCTGTGGAACATCACTGTGGACACTCTGCTCAGGCGGCTAGAGGAAATGGGCGTGCATACCGTTGGGTACGCAGATGATGTAGCGATTGTGGCACGCGGCAAGTTTATGAGCACGACTGCAGATATCATGAGGAATGCACTCCAAGTGGTTGAGCAGTGGTGTACGGAACAAGGCCTCACCATAAACGCCAACAAGACAGACGTTATAATCTTCACTAGGAAGATTAAAGATCTGGATTTTCAGCCCCTCATGCTTTTTGGATCGGGGATCAAGGTGTCTGGGAAGGTCAAGTATCTGGGTGTATACTTGGATTCACGACTAACCTGGAAATACCACGTTGAGGAGAAGATCAAGAAGGCGAAAAGGGTGCTTCACCAGTGCAGAAGAGTATGTAGACTAAGGTGGGGTATCTCACCAAGGTTAGCATACTGGACATATACCATGATGGTGAGACCCATCATAACATATGCCTCGGTGATCTGGTGGATTAAAGTCACACAGAAAACCGTCAAGAGGCATTTGGACAAGGTGCAAAGGATGGCCTGCGTGGGTGTGAGCGGTGCTTTCCGCACCACACCCGCCGCGGCATTGGAGACGCTGTTAGGTCTGCTGCCGTTAGATCTCCAGGTGGTGAAGACTGCGGCGGCCTCAGCGATTCGGATGAGACGGGATGCCGTATGGCAGGTGTCAGGAGCCTTAGCCAAGGCGCGCACTGAAGTGGGGTGGCGGTGAAGTGGCTTTGGCCTGGTGATTAAGTTACAAGAGGTGTGCCAGAGAAATGGCATCGAAGTGGTTTAATGCGCACCGAAGTGGCAGGCACCACTTCGCTACATCGATTTAATACATGATATTTTCAATCAAAATGTGGTCGTCGGACGATGAAGATGCTTTTGCATGTGTGCAAATTATTAACCTTAACAATAAAAAAAACAATAAAGGAAAAAGGTTATTGGGTCCACCCACTGTGGCAAGAAAATGCAAAATACGGCATTTATAATGTTTATAAAGGTGATTTACACCTGGAAGAAAATAAGTTTAAACTTGTTTGTAGAATGAACAAGGCCACATTTTGTAAATTACTAGAAAAATTGCGACCTATGCCCTCGTATACGTGTTTTCCCCAAAAAAAAATTAAAACCCAAGTTGGCCGTGAAATGGCATGCTACTTCAAAATTAAACTTGTCGGAGACTAGTGGCAACCAAATGGGTTCCAGTCCACTTGCAAAACACCACTCCATCTCGATGCGCGCTGCCTCAATTGATTCCGTGTGATTAAAATATTTCACTATCCACCCCACCGCCACGCCAATTTCTCATCACCTCAGTGCGCGCCTTGCCTTATATGGGCACATGAAGATCCTGGATCGTATCAAAGGGATTAGGGAGCTCATGATGCCCATGGAAGGGATCACAAAAATGAGGGTGACCGAAAGGTATCACAAAACCCTCATAGGAAACGGAACGCTCCCGGAAGGGAGGCCGGAAGACATGTATATCTTCACGGATGGATCCATGATTGACGGCAGAGCAGGTGCGGGAGTCTTCTCAGAGGACTTAAATCTGACCTGCTCGCTGGCTTTGGGGAATTACACCTCAGTTTACCAGGCGGAGATGCTTGCTCTGCTGCACGCGCTGGATCACATAAATGATGGTCAGGTGCAGGGAAGGAGCATCCTTATAGCGCTGGACAATCAGGCTGTGATTAAGCGCATGAATCAGACAGAGATTAATGCGTCTCTGGCGTTGGAATGTGTCCAAAAACTGAACAGGTGTGCGAAACAAAACAACGTGACGCTAGCTTGGGTTAGAGGACATACAGGCATCGATGGGAACGAAAAGGCTGACAACCTGGCAAAACAGGCGTCAACCTCGGAATTCTGGGGACCGGAGCCATACTCTGCCATTGGCAGAGGGTTGGTAAGGAACCGCATCGAGAAATGGGTCGCTGAAGAGCACCGGAGACGGTGGGACGCTATGACCACGTGCAGGCAGGCTAAGATGTTGCTTACGTTGCCGATTGCCGCAGCCAGAAGAAGGATCCTGCATATGCAAAGGAGAACCCTCAGATGGCTGGTGGCACTGATTACAGGACACGGATGTTTCAGGTATCACCTAAAAAGAATGGGAATTCTGGAGGATGACACCTGTCGGATGTGCCTGGAGGAACCTGAGACGGCCACACACATAGTGTGTCACTGTCCGGCGGTGGCGAGAAAAAGGGCTGCCATAACTGGACTCCATTGGACGGCATTGAGGCAGACTCCTTTCAATCAGCTGCTCGCGATAACTAGAGGAGTCGAAGCAAGGGAGCAATGGGACAACCCACTGCAACCCCAATAAGATGACTCTAGGTAGAGGGACGAAAAGGGTCCCGCAAACAGTGGTCTGATTCGATATCCCTCGAAAATCTATATATATCTACACTAGGGATGTTACGAATGTGATATTTTTCACATTCGCGAATGCGAATGCGAACGCGAATGTTCGGAATGCGAATGTGCGAATGCGAATGCGAATACGAATGTTTAGGAATAGCATTAAAAAATTTAATAAAATTAAGGCCAAATTTTTTTATTACATACAATAGGATATAAAAAATATTAGAACAATATACCAGTGTTATATACGGTAATGGCATTCTTTCTTCTCGTATTTAATAGTCAAAGTTCAAGAGAGGAATATTATATTTCCATGAGGCAATTTATAACGGCCCCCATTCCTATACAAGCCGCCGGCAAGCCATGGCCTGAAGGATTCTCGCCTTGAGGCCAAGTATAGCCACACACTCACTTACCCATACCGTTAAATGGATGGGGCCTGCTGGGCCTGCAGTACAAGAAAACTGACAAAAATCTGAAGATCTGAACTTCTATTCAGCTAAAATTTTCGTTGAGGCCATGAATATGTTTGCACTTGAATTAATAACCTAGCCTGTGTGACGGCCTGTCAGACGTATGCTTAAAATGACGTAGCTTAAAAGGCTGCGGCCTGCCGGCGGCCTGTTGTGAATGGGGTCCAGGGGATAAGGCCGGCTGCACTGAACAAATGCTCATTCGGAACCCTGGCCGGTGGAGCGCTCAGATATTTGCGCTCAGATATGTACTTTCATGACCGCTCAGTTCTGTTTCCAGCTTAAGTTGAAAGGTGCGCGGGAACTGTATACACTCGCAGATTTCTTGTCACGGTCACTGTCGTAAAAATGTATGAGAATGTTCGTATGTCGTGAGTTTGTTTAACTGTAAAACCTGTAACTGCATAAACTTTCATATTTGCGTATTTTTTAGACATAAAATTTATTGTAATTTTGAATAAAGTTTGTGGGTAAAAGGACAAGGTACAGACATCGATGTATTTTGCGATACATCGTCGTAACATCGATACCACAGAACGATGCATTTCATCGAAAAAAACATCGATGTTTTTTCTCAATGTCCACCCCTAATTTTCACACTCCGCAGCTCTAAAAAGAGTGGGTTTTGAGCAATATATCAATTTGAAAACTATGCTTTTTGGTGATAATACCAATAGAGCAAAGTTGCATAAAATTTCCTACAAATTTTGTTCTCTACTTTGTTTTCGAATTCCTCATAGTTGTTTACTGAATGTGTGAGTGTAGATTGGGGATGTTACGAATGTTCGCATTCGCATTCGCTAATGCGAATTATTCGCATCATTTTAAACATTCGCATCGACATTCGCATTCGCATCAGATAATGCGAATGTTTTGCGAATGCGAATGTGTGTAGGTCGTGACGTGCCTCGTGGAAAACAAAATTAAAATACGACAAATTTACAGATCTGGCTCGCAAATATCTGAGCGCTCCACCGGCCAGGGTTCCGAATGAGCATTTGTTCAGTGCAGCCGGCCTTATCCCCTGGACCCCATTCACAACAGGCCGCCGGCAGGCCGCAGCCTTTTAAGCTACGTCATTTTAAGCATACGTCTGACAGGCCGTCACACAGGCTAGGTTATTAATTCAAGTGCAAACATATTCATGGCCTCAAAATTTTAGCTGAATAGAAGTTCAGATCTTCAGATTTTTGTCAGTTTTCTTGTACTGCAGGCCCCATCCATTTAACGGTATGGGTGAGTGAGTGTCTGGTTGTACTTGGCCTCAAGCAAGACCCTCGTAAGTACAGGCCTGGAAGCAGCCAGGCCAACTAATACTAACATAACTGAAAACAGGCCAAAAATATTCTGACAGTTGTGGAATTAACATGGCCGAAGCCATACGAAATAATTTTTTAAGTTTGTTTTTGCACTAAAAAGTTGTAAAATATTGTATATTATCACTTTTTGGTGCACATGGATTTATCAGTGATTAGTGCTTTAGTGATTTAATCAAAAAAATTAAAATGAAGTGAGTGGTTAAGTGTATTTTAAGAGTGTTAATTGATTAGGTGACCATTTTTGTTTACATTCGCGGTGGTTTTTTCGTGTTAATTTAAGGAAAAAATGTTGAATTTTTGTAGTAATATAATAAAAAGTGCTTTTTAAGTGATTAAAGATTATTATAGAATAGTTATTAAAAACATAAGTGCAGAAAAATGTGAAGGAAAAGTGAAAAAGTTATTGTTATTCATGTTGTGTGGTAGTACTTGCACTTATGTTTTTAATAACTCTTCTATAATAATTTTTAACTACTTTAAATTCACTTTTAATTCCATTACTACACAAATTCAACACTTTTTCCCTAAATTAACACGAAAAAACCACCGCGATTGTAAACCAAAATGGGCACCTAATCAATTAACACTCTTAAAATACACTTAACCACTAATTTTTTTTAATTTATGGACTCAGATCACTAAATAACTTATCACTGATAATCCGTGTGCACTAAAAAGTGATAAAATACAATATTTTACCACTTTTTATTCCAAAACCAAAGTTAAAAAATTGCTTCGTACGGCTTCGGCCATGTTAATTCCACAACTGTCAGACGATTTTGGCCTCGCACAGACACAACCAAAAAGTCTACTTCCAGGCCTGTACTTACGAGGGTCTTGCCTCAAGGCGAGAATCCTTCAGGCCTTGTATAGGAATGGGGGCCGTTATAAATTGCCTCATGGAAATATAATATTCCTCTCTTGAACTTTGACTATTAAATACGAGAAGAAAGAATGCCATTACCGTATATAACACTGGTATATTGTTCTAATATTTTTTATATCCTATTGTATGTAATAAAAAAATGTGGCCTTAATTTTATTAAATTTTTTTAATGCTATTCCTAAACATTCGTATTCGCATTCGCACATTCGCATTCCGAACATTCGCGTTCGCATTCGCATTCGCGAATGTGAAAAATATCACATTCGTAACATCCCTAGTTCTGACGAAATTTTCAATTAAGCTTAAATACTGATTGAGGGCTTATGAATATCAATCAACAACAAAGTTTTTACTTAGCTTGGAATGCCAACAAAATCGACACTAGGCAGAAATGCTGTGCAAGACAGAGGCTTGGTGCGAGAACAGCAATTAAGGCTGGAGTGCAATGATTCCGTTCGTACCGTTTCGTATAAATGTCAAAAGCCGGATTGTTAGAATTTCCATTGGAAGTGTTCGTGGAGACGGAAGGGTGATTACAATGGATGGTTCGGAACGGTGCGGAAAGGAAAGGATGAGCGATTTTTACGAAAAGGTCGGAAGACATAACCTCATTTGGTGTCATTTGGTGGTCGGCAATTTAAAACATAAATATGGAAGACGAAAAATTAATTCAATTAGTAAAAACATATCCGGAAATTTTTGATAAAAAAGATTAATTCTATTTGGACACAACATTTTATTATTTCTACGCTCAGTGCTTTTAAACTTGATAGTTGTCAGAAACGGAATGTATAGGCGGTATTGTAGCCAGCTATCCAACTTCACGGAACTGTACGCTTACAGTGCGGTTCGGAACGGAATCATTGTACTCCAGCCTTTAACGTAAATCAGCTAAAACATTTCGTGGAAACACAAACAAGACATTTAGTTGTTTATAAAAAAAACTTTACGACAAAATCATGCAACGTGTAGCCAAAGGAAATAGCGGGATTTTTTCCTAGATGCTCCAGGCGGGGCGGTACAGGCAAAACATTTCTTTTCAATTTGATACTTGCAGTGACATCATTGGGAATTGCATCAACGCTACTTAATGGTGGACGTACAGCGCATTCAGAATTCAAGCTTCCATTGAATTTAAGCCATATAGAAACACCTACATGTAACATCAGTAAAAACTCCGGTATTGCTACAGTCCATAAAACGTGCAAAATTACAATTAGGAACGACTGTACCAGGGCCAATAAAAAATTGCTCGAAGCGCTTGAAAGGACTTTGCGAGATTTCCGAGGAAAAAGCCCACCGATGGGAGGCGCTTTGTTACTACTTGCAGGAGATTTTCGCTAAACTTTGCCTGTTATACCTCGATCGACGCCTGCAGATAGCTAAAAGCATCATATCTATGGGGCAGTGTTGAAAAAATCACGCTCACAACGAATATGCGTGTCCATTTGCTGCAAGATGCCTCTGCTTAAACATTTTCGAAACAACTTTTGGACATTGGAAATGGCGAAATTCCAATCGATAGCAGAACAAAAGAGATTTCGTTTCCGCAAAACTTTTGCCAAATGCAGCCCAATTCAAACAGTTGTGGACAAGGTATTCCCGAATTTAACAACGAACTACAAAAATCCAGATTGGCTCTGCGAACGTGCAATCTTAGCGCGCAAGAATGACGATGTCAGCAAACTTAATGAACAAATTTCTAATGGAAATGCTCGGAAGAACTGTCAAATACAAATCGATATACACTGTAATGGGCGAAGAACAATCAATCAATTATCCAATTGAATTTCTTGATTCTTTGGAGTCACCACACATATTGAAATTGATAGTTGGATCACCTGTGATGCTTATTCGAAATTTGAGCGCGCCAAAGCTGTGCAACGGAACAAGACTTGCCATCATAAAATTAACACCCAATTTGATCGACGCAAGAATCGTCAACGGTAAATTCAAAAGGGAAGAGGTCCTAATTACACGTATACCGATGAGCTCCAGTGACCTTTCGAGTTTAAACGGGTTCAGTTCCCTTCGGGCCTTTCCTTCGCGATGACCATCAACAAAGCACAACGTCAATCGTTGATTATTGCTGGATTGAATTTAGAAAATTCCTGTTTTTCACACGGCCACACTGTTCGCGAATCGGTATACTAACAAATTTATACATTTATACACAACAACAACAAAAAACAAAAATATCCGTTAGCATTACGATAAAAAAAAGAAGTTTAATTTCATGTTAAAGATTAAGTACATGTGTGTTCTTTATTTTTGCGCAGCATCGCGCGCCGGATATTAAATCGAGCCTCGGTAGTCTAGGGAGTAAGGCGCCTGGCTTGGCTACTATCCCAGAGGTTCCGGGTTCGAATCCCGGCAGAGCCCCACGGTCGTTCGCCTTTCCCACCTTCTTTCTCTTCCCTCTTTACATTCCTCCTGTCATAGCCTTCCGCTAGCACTGCCCCGCTCCACCAAGCGCATGTCACCGGTTGGTTTGATGGGATTCAACTCGTTTCAGGAGGCATAATACTCCAATGGTTGGGGTTAGGTGGTTGTGGCAGTTCCTTCCTACTTCTCTCTTCCCCTTCACTATCTATCGACTAGAGCTTGCTGTTCGACAGTGCACTATATACGAAGAAAATAGATTGTCGACAGTACAAAGGGCTTTCCCTGAGCTCTAGTCTTCCACATAAAAAAAAATACAGAAAAGTAGTCGTTCTTTGAGACACTTCATCTGTGTATGAACATTCATATCTCGAAAAATGCCAAGTCAATGGATGGTTTTTATTGGCTCGATCAAAATATCAGATCCTTGTCATGTTTTGTTATTTGGAATCAAAGATAAGAAAAGATTGTCTTTTTTAAAATCTCCTAATGTATATTAAAATTAATATCACCTCAACTGCAAAATAAACGGAAGCTACTATTGGCTTATGGGGCAGCGAAGCGCACCGGGTTCCAGCTAGTTTGGAATAAATTGTAGATCCAGTGCAATCGATCAATATAGATTGTATCGCCTATTTCCTCTTTAGATTGGTGGTTCCACTTTAGATGAAATAAGTACATCCTGTGAAAATTTTGTCAAAAGTTGTAATAGTGGTCGAGATAAGATGAAGTCACACCACCTCGAAAACATTTAAGATGTAATTAAAACACAATAGCTGTAAATAATTTACAAGTTGGACAAATTTATTTAATTTAATTTAATATTTAGCATATTTGATATCTTAAAATCTGAAGTTAATATTAATGCTAAAAATGAAACTTTTATTCTAAACAATATCAGAACATATAGCAAAAAGCCTCAAACTTAAAACAAGATTTTCTTTAGTCAGAATCACATTTTCGCTGTTGTATACTTTTTTACGCAGTTTCACAAAAAAACAAAAAATAACTAAAATTACAATAATAAATAGTACAAGACAAAACAATTGACTCCATCTTTTGTAGATCAATTCTTGCCTTAGAAACTAACTCAAACAATCATCCCTTAAAATTGACGTTGTTTACAGAGGTTTTTATGCTAAAATTGGAATTTTTTAACGCCTATGTTTTTTGTCTAGTACACAAATTGATCCTATGTTCGGCAGCCTCTATTATACCATCGTCATGCCCTTGTTTATGCTCTCTAGATGCTCTTTGGCCTTAATTCTGAGACTTGCTATCGAGTTAGACCTCATGTCAGAGTTGTTGATGCTCATATTAACAGCACTGTCGCTAGAGGAGAGTCCTGAACAGTCGGAGACCTCGCAATTGTCGCCTTTAGTGATTTTTCCGGTGGTGCTGGGGCTCAATGACAATGAGGAACTGGACAAATTCTGCGGAGATGGCGAGAGTGCAAGGTTCTGCGGGGATGTTGCAAGTGGTATGTTGCTAGGAGCAGTTGGTGGCTGCACCGGATGCTGATGCTGCTGCTGCTGTGCTTGATGATGGTGATGATGTAGCGAGCTTGATGGGGAATGGCGTGCCGCAAGCGATTGCAATGTTTGGGACGACATTGAAAGATTTTGTGGTGGCTGAAGATTACCACCGCTTGTTGATATGCCCGCATTTTGCGGTGGAGATAATCGCATTCCTGATGAGCCTAGCTGCGGGGGCATTGTGGCCATATTTGGTGGTGAAATACGTAAATTTTGTGGTCCACTAGGATGGCCCATCGTTAAACCGCTCATAGCTAAATTCGATGGGGCTAAACTAAGGGGTGGTGTTAAATAGCTGGGGTAAACTGTTTGTGGATGCGAAAGGAAACCTGTAAATAAGAGCTGAATTTAGTCATAAACGAAATACTGTAAGAGATTTGCAGAATTTTTTTACTACCTGGTAAGGCAGACAGCAGTGGTGGTGATAACCATGGATCAACTGGTAAGCTTGTTCCATTGCATGATAAACGATGTGGTAATTGAGAAAAATGTGTTAATCCTAATCGTAAACTTTCAGATTTTTCTTGACGTCTCCATTTTGCTCTTCTATTTTGAAACCAAACCTAAAATAAATTAAGAAAAAATTAATTTTAGTACAACATAAAGAATATAGTCATTTGAAACATATTTTAAAGAGTTTAATAGACTGAGAAATAAAGATGCACATTTCATGCTCCAGGCAGCTTGGTACGAAGAAGTGTGGGACCATTATACACATTGTTATTATTATTTTTTGTCATTAATAAAATTATGGAAAATGAATATACCAAAATCGGTAACACGGTTTTTTATGTGCTAGTTCTAAGGTCATAATTTGTAACTTCGTTGGTCATGTCATAGTACAATGTCTGTTAGTAAACTGAGTTCGTGGGAAAGAAAAAAATCGGTATAGGGAATAGGGTGGATGTTGAATGAGATGGTACCGAGCCCTGCCTCCCAGACTTGGGAAGATTTTTCAACAGTCGAATTGTACTGTTTATGAACGAATTCGTTGTCTGAAGTGTGAGCGAAAAGAAGGTTATAGGCAGAGGGAATGAGCATGCTAATCTTATGTTACAGGTATAAAATTGCTGTAGAAGTACAAGAGCACAAATTTCTGTGGAATAATCGCTGTTAGTAGAAAGGACGTTATGTTAGAGTTGCTAAATTCCACCGGTGGCTCAAACTATCAATGGTGGAAGAAATGGGGTCTTTACCAAAGACTTTGACCGCCCTTTCTTGTGGTTTATCTAGCCATGTTAGGGTACTTTTTGGAGTCCCACCAAGTAAAGGAGTCGTATTCGAGGAGAATTGAGTACAAATGGTGGGAAAGAGGAGGAGCTCCTAGGAGTCATAGGAAAGCGTAGCTTCCAACGACAATGGTATTAGAATAGTCAATTTAGCTAGCTCGAACTCAATGCTAGTAATAGTCCAATCAATCTACAATAGCTCCTTGTAAATTTAGCTTTAATTGCCAACAGGAAACAAAAAATACGGTTATATAGGAAAAAAATTCTAAAAAAGATTTGTTTTTTGAATTTGGAATGGCGAACCTAACTAATTTGGAATGGCCAAATAACAAATATCTAAGTTGCGTTAAACAAAAGTTAATAGCAAATTAAAAAAACGTGAATTTTAACAGTTTTTTTGCTTTTATCTCTATGTTTTGTGCTCTAACCTATAACTTTATATATATCAATCGAAAGATAATTTGAATACCTACAACTTTACAATTTGATATTTTTCGATCCGAGCTCGTTTTTTGTTATTCGCAAAAACGCGTTTTTTTCACTTTCCGGAATTTTTTAGGTTAGGTCAAATTCAAAAAACAAAAATGCTATCTTTTTTAGAATTTTTTTCCTATATAACCATATTTTTTGTTTCCTGATGGCAATTAATAGATGGATTTGTGCAGATTGATTGGATTATAAGTTAAACAATGTTTCCGCACAAAAATATTTATAAGATGACGTGGCAGTCACCAGACGGGGTAACAAATCATCAAATTGACCGTTATAATTGAGAGAAGGGGCCACGAGTATACTGAATGTAATAACCATCAAATGAGGACGCTGTCTAGTCAAGATGAAATTAAGAACCCGGATAACGACCAAAACGCAAAGAGGACAAACGCAAGCAAAATGCGACATGGATAATCTAAAACTTGGCTGCCAGAACGCTGTCGCACAGTACGTGAGAGAAGTAGAAGAAGATGGGAAAAAATAAAATCAGGGGGTGGCAGAAGAGACACTAGCCTGGGCTCCGAAACAAACCAGAATTGATTGGTTCGATCAGAACTGCAGATCGGCAATTGAAGAAACAAGCTAGAGCCACCGGGAGTACATCGCAAGGTCCACGAGAGCAAGGATGGAAGTCTTCAAGCCAAAAAAGATTGCAGACAAGCTGTACAGAAAAAAGAAGAGCGAATATCTAAACAGGAGTAAGATCCTAAGGCAGGAAGTCTTCAATGAAGGCAGAATTAGAGAATTTATCAATTATTATTTTTTTGTTTTACAAACATTTTTTTTTTTTAAGTTTCTGATTGCTTGTCATTTTTTCTAGCCCAGACTGTCATCGTCTCGAAATCAAAAATTATAGGGAAACAATATTACAGGGTGTGGCAAAAGTCGGCCAACGGTCCGATATTTCCTGAAGGGTAGGTTTTTGTGAAAAAAGTTTTGAACAAAAGTTGTTCAACTTAGAGGGTGGAATCGTGGGAGTGGGGTCGGATAATGGAAACTCCCATTTTTCACGGATTCTGATTCTCCGAAGAGAAATATCAAACTTTTGTTAGGAACATTTTTTTATCCGAAGCTTACAGGGAATGATTTTTGGGGATAATTTTGTTTTTTGATGATTTGATGAGGGTGGGCGTGAAGTTTGTGTGCAAACGATTCCACCTTCCAAGTTGAGTAACTTTTGTTCAAAACTTCTTTCACGTAAACCTACCCTTCCGGAAATATCGGACCGTTGCCGGACTTTTGCCGCATCCTGGATAATATTATGTCCATCAGCGAAGGTTCTCTTTTCCTTCTCTCTTTAAACGCATACGAAAACTACTTTTCGTACGCAAATAAACATGCCGACAACCTTCGAGAAGCAGGATTTGAATTTGCTTCCTTTGGCTAGTATTACACTGTTCGTAGGAACGCACTTGAAGAGGCGACTCTCAACGAACGTTTGTTCCTGGAGACAGTGTCAAGGGAAGCAGTTGATATTCTGCTTCTCGAAGTATGTGGGCAAGCTCAATTCTGTCATAAATAAAAAATTTGGAATATAGAAAAAAATCTTTCATCGCAAATGACCCAGTTATAAATTTCAAATAATAATATCGCGATAATAAATCTGTATTCGCCTCAAGAATTCGTGGAGCTAAGTGCTAATGATACCAATTTTATAGAAAACTGTTCTGTAAATGAGTTTAATAGATTAAGTTTCTATGCAATTATTCAAAGAAATCTTTCGTGCAAAACCTTTTCTTTAATTTCATTCAATTTAATTTATCTTTGTGCTATGCCGCACCTATTCTAAAACTTTTTTTTACATAACAGAACTAAGGAAAATTGTAGATAATTGCACCATCTTTGATTTTCATTCATTTACCTATTTCCTTCCTTAATTTAGTTTGATTACAATAAAATTGAAAATCAATTTAATCAAAATCACTAAGAGGAAGACCGTAATCAGACCGACAGAGTGTATCCATTAAAAATGTAATTTAATCACGCGCAAAGTTGAATATCTGAAAAGAGCCCTCCAGAGGGAAATAATTATATCCAATCGGAGTCCAGCATCTAAGAAATAATTGGTACGTCGGTGACATAACAATCATAAATCATTGAGTTCGTTACATTTCCACCTAATTGTGTTATAATTTCAGTTATCGTATTTGCATTTTCTTTCACATTTTTATCAGTTACCCTATGCCCGCTACTCCCCCGCAACGCCCGACAGCTTTACTAATAATAATCGCTCGCCAGGACTCAATTTCATTAACCCGGTAAGCACTTTGAAAAATTTCAATTAACTTGATATTCGAAAACAAGCTCTGAATTAAGTCTGGCAGTTGTCGTCATAAACATTATGAATAACCCCACCACCACCACAACCTGCTACCGATTCATTAATCTCGTTTCATTATTATATCGGAGATTGATTTAGTTCATTCCTTTGTGGGTTTATTTGCTCGTCGCGTTGGAATTGTGTTGCGTAACGATATATGTTGGCTGACTAATTTCACCCCTATTACAATCTCATGTAGAAAAAATCTTCAAGTAGCCGCCCGTTTTTGTCAGTTGCGTTACTTACCTGGCTAGTAGTTAATTATGGCGTGAAAAATGCATTAGCTTCACTGATTCTGCACGGTATGCTAATGAATAAACTGCATGCACACACTGAACAACAAGACATCTGCAAGCTAGTCATCTTAGCCGACGCAAAATTAACAAATTAACGTGGGAATGGAATGCGTGGTGTTTACCTTTTCTAAGTGGTAACACAATTAATGAAGGCTTTTCAATACTGTTTGTTAACTTCCTTTTCTTGATTTGTGAAGAAGTCGATCTTGAAAAGGAAGGGAGATTGAGAAAATTGTTTTGAAAGTATAGTAATATGTAAGCCCACGGATGTAGAGATTCAACATTTTGGAAAGTGAGAAAGTTACAATAAATTGAGGTGTGTTTAGGTGTTTAACCTCAACACTGAAGCTGCTCAATGAAGGCTGCTTATTTACTTGCCTAGTTATTGTGTGATAAAAAAATCAACAATGTGCATTGTTCTTAAAAATGGAATTGATCCAGAAAGTCGCTATTACAGGAGGAGTCAGTTCTATGTAATTGGAGAAATTCTTGTTAATTTGGATAAACGACAATATGTTAGCTGGCAAGTGTGTAACTCAGAGGATGATCTACGAAAACGGGAAAGACATGAGGTATAGGCAAATAATATAGGCTTTTAGTAACGATGATGCTAATGTTTCCAAGGTAGCAGAAATTTATTCAAGGCTACTGGTACTAACCAAAAATTCTGCGGGATTTGTGCAAAATGGATTCTTTTTGTTGAATGTGAAATAGTAGATACAGCTCAGAGGTGAGTGATTTCCACTGAAAACGATTCTATCTAGAAAGCAATATCGAACAGCAAGGTCTATCCGGGAAATAGCATAGAGAAGAATGAAGTGGAGTGACTGGATGCTGACGACGATGACCTTTTCGTTTGAGCTCTTGGAAGTTGTAAAAGGGTCATTCCATGGTGACGGGTGGGACATTTTAACACATTTTTTGATATACATTCAGTTATTTTAAAGTGCAAACAAAGCAAATAATACATACTGTATTTATAATAGCATTCTTAGATATATTTTTTAAGATATGATAAAAGAAAACAACATAAAAATATATTCTAACATTGTTAAATTCGTAGAATTACATATGTGACGGGTGGGACAGGCAAAACCCTTCTTTCTTTAGATACTTGCACTTGACGTTGAAATTCAGATCAAATAGTTCATATGAAGCCCTAATTTTATTGCAGTATGTTATTTGAGTTATGTCGCTAATTGTTTTCTAAAAAGAGATAAGTGAAAAAACAATACGAACTTTTTTTATGAAGCTTAAAATGGTGTGACGGGTGGGACAGGGATCCGTGACGGGTGGGACGAGTAAAAAACTATACACACAAAACACATTAATTTAGGCATATTTTATTAACTATTTAGTTATTTTTTGGGCTTGGTGTAGGGAATTCATGTTCTACATCTCTTTCGCTTTATAGCTCAGCTGCTGGTTTTAAATCAACGGCACTTTCGCTAGAAGTATTTAAGTGAATATTTGAGCTTGCATTCTTCACCTAAACGCACTTTTTTTTGAATTGAATGGAAAAATCAATATTCAAGTTGGAAAATATAAAAAGTATTAATTCTATTTTTTACTACAAGCATATTTCCGAATACTATGGGGCTTTAACAATACTTAAAGCCTAAAATTTATGCGATTTCCGTCACTTTTTTTTCATTAGCTTGGTGTCGTTTTCCATGGAATGACCCAAAAGCAACTGCGGCATAGTGTTTCATAGTAGAGTTCTTCTATTAATGAATTAAGTTTTATTGGCGAAAAAGAGGCACTACAAGATGTAGGCCCATTAAGCTAGCCTGGTGCTGCCAGAAAATATTGATGTTGAGGCAGAAGAGTTTTTATTTCAGTGGAACAGTCATTGTAGTAGAAAGAGAAAGACGAATTCAACGATCCAGTAAAAGATTGAAATAGGATTTAAAGAGAACGCATATTCCGTCCCCCAATATGTCCATACAGCTTACACGACGGAAGTAATGACAAAAAGGGGTACAACTTCTAAGCTTCTCACCACGCTCAAACATGGTCATTAAAAGCACTTATTTCTAGTATATCAGAATTAATATAGTGACATGGCTCTCACCAGATAATCAAACTTTTAACCAGACCGATCACGTTCTCTTTGACGGTAGGTATAGTTCGAGCACATAAGATGTCAGAACGCAGATTCTTGACTCCGAACACTTGATGGTGAAATGCGATCAGATCAAGAGTATCCAATGTTAAAAAAAAGACTAATATCTTAAAATACCAAATCAAAAAGATACAGAAACAACAAGCCAACTTGAAACCAAGTTAATTCGATTAACAATAATGATCCGCACAATATTGAAAACATCAACAAAACATGGTCCAGGTGTATGGAAATTATAGAGAAAACTTCATATGAAGTTGTAGCTGAAGCCCACAGACTGTTCGTAGTAAATGGATCGACAATTAATGCAAGATAGGAACAGAAGAGAAAATAAGATAATAATAAAAGAGTACATAAAGCAAGGAAATAAGAATACAAAAAGAGAAAGTTGGAATAACTAAAAACCCTTCACAGCAAGGAAGAAATACGACAGTTCTATACGAAAATGAGGGAGGGTTGAAAAGAATTTAAACCTAAGACATCAGCTTGCAGAGACATGCAGGAGGACAAGTGCTAAATCGAGACACGACAAGTACTAAATCGATGGGTGGAACATTTTAGTAAACTTTTAGATAAACATAAAGAAGGACAAAGTGGACACCCCCGGATTATAACGAAAAAATCAGGAATGCTGAAGCGATACCAGAACCTACCTACCGTAGAAGGAAATAAAAGAAGCTATGAATAAACATAAAAAAAACAAGTCACCAGGTATAGAAAATATATATAGCAATACATTTAAAACTTCCTGCCTGCACAGCAATATTTTTCCCGCAACAAAAGACTAGGTCCGCCGCATTAGAAAAAGCGATCCAAGAGGCATGTATTAAAACCAGAGGAACAATACCAAACAAGTCTTTTTAGCTAATGGCATACGCAATGGCTGCAGCAAAGGAAGCCTTTAGCCTGATTCAGAACCTAATGCAGCGCTGCAATCACAAGTGTTTCTATTGGCTGAAGCTGGTAAAATTGCAAGCAAAGCAGCACCGGAGCCTCGTGCAGCTTGTTCATCTAATATCCTCAATTTGCAGCACGCTGCCTATTTTAGATTCTGCTACGGCCTTTTGTGGCGGTGGAAGAATCAGCATTGAAATCTGGACTTTTCATCAATGATAATAAAATGAAACATATGGGGATCCCTAATAGAAATAGTAGAGCAGGAACGGGACAAAATATAACAATCGACAGATATAACAAAGAATCGATAAACAAGTTTACCAACTTAGGAATTCAAATTAACTACGGCAGCAACATAACAGCGGAAATTAAAGAAGAATGCTGCTAGCGAACAAAACATACAGTACCTACAGTATGTTGAAATAGGCCCCTATTCCCATAGTCACCTCACTTTTTTTCTCACCTCAGATTTTTTATCACGTCACTTTTAAAGTGGTATTCTCATAGTCGAGTGACAAGGAAAAATTTAGTGAGATAAAATGTGACAAAACTAGGTGTGGTATTCTCGAAGTAATTTTTTGTAGCAAATGTCACTGAAAATTGTCATTTTTTATCACTTAGAATTTGTAGGTGACGTTACGATTTTTTTAAAATGGATAGTGACAAAGGGTAAGCAATATGTTTTAATTTAATATTTTTGATTTAACATTATTCTTATATCCTAGGATTAAAATAACGAACAGGATATGTATATAGAAATACTGTCACTTCTTCTACAACAAGTGACTACGAGAATACGAACATTGGTTTCTCACATTTTTCAATGAGTGACGTGACTATGGGAATAGTGGCCATATTTTAAGTCACGATTGTGATGCCTTTGTAGTTGTACAATAAACGTATAAATGGCAAGGAGAATTTCTCATAGTTTTAGCAAGCCCCCGTATACGATGTTATAATTGTGTTAGGGTAATGGATGGGTGAGTCTGGCAAAGTTTCAGAGGCAAAAGTGAGGAGACATAAATAAACGAAATGATGGATAGTAACTTAATATGTCACCAACACAAATTAGTTTGATGGCACAGTTTTGCACTTAGTCCAGCGGGCGGCGCAAAAGTGGTTTTTGGATAAATATCCCGATATAAATATATTTCATTCAAGACGCGATCGAATGTAGAGCTTGCATATAACAGGTCCAGCCGCAAAATAAAAAGTAGATCTATTTAGAAATCTCAGGCACTAGAATGGTTGTTTCACGACTCGACATATGAGGCTATTTTATTGCAGTTCGCCATTTAACTTTAAGTCCAGGACGGTAATAGGTGAACCAGCCGTTTATATTTATACTATATCATCTTCTGAGGCGAAAGGAATGTTGGTGCAGGTTTTGTTGGAAATAAGACAGTTCTTCATTTTGAAGGCGTTGAATTCAACACAATTCTTGCTACCACAATCAAAAGTGAGTTCGATGTCGCTGTTGATTGAATAGGATATGATCTAACGCTGCATGTGCTTGGCATTATAAAGGCATAAGATTAGCACATCGAAGCTGTAAGGACGCTTGGGGGTAATTGAGAGGTGATTAAACTAAAGACCGCCATACACAGTCAAATTGGATGTACATCGAAGTCCGGATGTACAACCAAAACTATCGATTGTGAACGGGTCGGCCGATCAAAACTCGATGCGCGCATAGGTTTGTGGAAATTATGGTACAGCATGGATCTTCATCCAATTTGACTGGGTATGGGAAACGGCTACCAATGGGGAGGGGAGGGGTGCCATATCATTGCCAGATAAGAAAAATTTAGAGGCGAATTTAGGTTCTTGTAAATTGGCATTGGATTTGCTTTCTATTATTACCTCCTGTTATAAATAAAAAAAGGGTTGTGGATGAAGTGAAGTTCGTCTTGATGGGTCCGCAGATTTCAGCGCCAGCGGTATCAAAATTTGAAATCCAACTTTTCTTTAAATGATGATTTAACTTTCGTGATTATTCTACTAACGACGAAGTAACATTCGATGAATGCTAGTACTTGCTTGAAGGCGGCTTGTTAACTTTCATTGTTTTATTACATTCCCAATTAAAACGTCTATTATTAATGTTTTATGCATTTTACATAAATGATGATTGAAACGGTTTAAAATGTATGAACATTTTAAGACATTAATACAAATCCGTCTAAGTTAGCTGTTAAAACTCTATATTTTAAACTTTAAGGCAATATTCAACGTTTTTCAACCATCAAATTATGAGCAATGCTTTCGATCACTTTATCTAAAAAACTAAAATTTATTTTTAATAAAAAATAATACTTATAATATTTCATGGTAGCCTAAAGCTGCGATTTTTTATTAGCAATTTTTTATTATAACGTAACACTCTTCATTCTAAAGTGAATTTTCTGATTTACTAGAAACTTTTTCATCAAAGCAATTGAAAAAACCACTTGAATACTTGAAAATAGAAATTTTTAATCTTTCCCTTTTATGAAAAAAGTAACATGTTTACTCCCTCTAAAGCGAATAGAACGAACAAATTTATCTTGTGTTAAAAGCCAATTTTTCAATTTGTAAACTGTCAAAAACATCTGAAGAGCAATTTCACCCGAAGATTCAATTTTATCGAAGTCAATTGAAACCGAGAGCAAAAACTCTACACTTGCATTTTTGTGATTGAATTACATAAACTTCTTCTCTGGTGTAGCCCACCACCCAATACTGATAAAAAGATCCTGTTTATTCCTTCCAGCCCTCCGCCCTCTGCCAGTCATTCACCAGCTTTGGAGCTCAAATTAAATACAGTTCCGTAAGCTGACGTAATTACGGACATGAAGGCTCAAAAGGGGACTAATGTAGTGATAATTCCCCATTTCTCCTACCCAAAAACGATAATAACCAGCGCATAGGGTCCTGGACCCTGAGACAGCCTCGCCCTCCGTTCTCCACAAAAGATTACACAAGGAGAAGAAAATGTGAAAAATAAGATCAAGGGGAAAATTCAATTAGCAGGAGCTTTAATTAAAATTAAGCTTTTCACTCTCGACTTAAAACGCGCGGCGCACGGGCGGCCAGACATCAGGCATTGAGGCAAACAGCCACCCCATGCTCACCCCCACTCTAGTGCAAATAGACGCTTAAAAGCGCTTTAATGGCAAAATTAATTACACGTAATTTGCAGGATTAATTATGATGTAAATTTCATTAAAGCGTCGGTGGAAAACAACAGTGGATAGGGACCGGAGACGGGGGTTGAAATTTGGTTTCACCCCTCAAGCTTCGTTATTTTTTGTTGTTCATGAGAGACGTCGCCGACATTATGGGTGTCTCTTTCTTGCTGCGCAGAAATTGAAGTTAATTAGGTGTAAATTCATTTGCATATTTAAGTTTTCTAATTAGTTCCCTAACGGGGCTTGGAAGAGTCTTTTCTTACCTGATGGACTCTTACCTACCGTTGGCAGGTGCGCTCTGTGTGCCTTTTTTCTGTATATTAGTGTTGTTGGTGAAGTAATGAACGATGGTGGCGAGCAACCCCAGTGTCATTTCTGCTCTTGGCTGTTTTTTAGATGAGCGCAGAGTCAATTGAAAAATGAAAAAGGAAACAATTTTATAATGAAAATTTAATTTTCTTGTTAGAGAAGAGAGAAGACGTTAATTTGTTGTCTTAAGAAACTGCTACGAGACTGGGTGAATTATAAAAGTTTTTAGCCTTGCAAATTAAATGTCAAAAGTTAGACAAATAGTTTGGGAATGAAGCCAAGCTAATAACCTGAGATGTGGTTTTCTGGAACTGTATGTAGATTTGTGTTTAATGGAAAGGATTGCAAATACAAAAGATATTACGATAAACAAAAATGTTCGATGATTAATTGTGTAAATAGATTAACAGTAAACATTTCTTAAGGAAGACAATGAACTATAGAAATGTAGCAAACAATATTGGTGAAATTGGCATATTTGGTATATGAAAATTGATAGAACAAAGAACTAGAGCAAATACATAATGTATATACAGGGTACGTTTGACCAATTTCACGTTGCTGCAGCTGCTAACAAGTCATGATAGCGTAAATATTTCCAACGAAATTTACGCGCAGGAGTGCCGGAAATTACAACCAACCATACCAGCGGGATAAATTCGGAGCGCTATTAAAGGACAAAGAAAACAGGCAATTATCTTGGTGACCGTAAAGGGTGTCATTAGCATATTCAAAGGCCGGTCCTCGTTCGATACAGCAGCATATTGTACGTGATTGGTACTAAGTTGGGGGGCCGCTTGGTAAAACCGCTCCTAAACTCGCGTTTGGAAGGACGAAAAATCAATTACAAAAGGAGAACAGAAATATAAAGCTTTTCGACCCCACAGTTGTTTCACATATCAACAGGCGCTATTAATACAAATTGGTGGTTAGAAAACTTTTTTCTACTTTTGTGACTGCTTAAAGAACGCTTCTAAAGCTGCAGTAAAAGGAGTGATCCAATCTGCAGCATGCAATGTAAAAAAAGGTGTAGAACTAATATTGGAAGGGGAGCGCTCCAACCGATTTTTTTTATAAATAATTTGCAAAGTTAAGCCTGAAGATATGACGTGCCGGACCGTAAGAAAACTGAACGAATTTGAGCTCAGTTACGGCACTTTGACAGATAGCCCTAAATGAAAGTGTAAAGTGACCAGTGACACCGCAGGGAAAAGTCAAAATGCAGAGAATAAATAAAGATTTAAGTGATTTGATTGATTTATTTAAGTTGTGGACAGAGTATAAAAAACTTAGAAGTGCTCGGCAAAAAAAAGAAAAAGAATCGCGAAATCAGCAAAATGAGGAACAGCCACGGATATTACCGTGTTACATTTTTTAAAATAAAGAAATTGGACTCAGTACAATTTTTTATTCACACAAGAATGAATAAAAAACTTTGAATTTGTATAGTCCATAACTATATCATAGTTTCTTGGTTAAACAATCTAGAAGGCCTTCAATATCTCCTTTATCTGTTTTATGTCATTAACTGCTCCAAATTTATTAAAAAATTGTTAAAATGTGAACAGATTTTCTCAATAGCTAACGGATGCTACGGTTTTGTGCCATTCTTACGGCACCCGTACGTAAGGTACGTACCATTCGAGAATTTAACGAACATTCGGCAAGTTTATTAAGTCAATTTAGGTAGGTGCCATATAAACACTCATATTCGTACGTTACGGTACGTACGGTTACGGTCCGGCACGTCATATCTGGTTCAGGCTTTACTCTTATTCACGTGTGTAGATTAAATAAGTTGAATTCGATCGTCATAGTTAACAAAGTAGCTATAAAATACTATCAACATTCATAAAAATATCCAACTATCAATTGGATAGGAGTCGGTGGAATTCGACTGAGTGTTGGCTTTTTCAGTTCTTTCATCCTTTTTTCTACTATCTTTCCGACTAGAGCTTGCTGTCCGATATTGTACTCAATGATAGAACTGTCGACAGTACGAAGGTGCTTTTCCTCTATAGTATTGCACATAAAACAGCACTTTAATCAAAAAGCCAACAGAAATAGCAAGATATGATGACGAACTAGACTGCCTGGAAGATCTTTGCTGTCAGTCAAAGAGTACAGAAATAGAAGAAGCTGTAAAAATTGAATGCATCATCTATGAAACGCTAGTAGGCCCTGTAGTAGCATGTGGCTACCGATCTTTGACATTGACGCAGCAGACAGAAAAATATTATGATAAAGTAGAACCTGAAGGATAAGATACATTGGTCACAGACTACGGACCAGAGCATGGTGTAGTGATGTTTAATAATCCAACAATCACGGGGTTTTACTGCGCCAAAAATAGGAAGAAAAGTTATTTATGTGAGACAAGTGGAAAAAAGAAGAGAATGGGTTGAATCGAACCACCGACCTCAGGGATGGTAGTCGGACTTCTTTACATATAGACTACGTAGGTGGTCCACAGTATTATTTATCTGAAACTGCTGTGCCTCCGCCTGGCCACGAGTATTCCTCCTACTCAATGAAAAAAATTCGTGAGGGTTGAATCGAACCACCGACCTCAGGGATGGTAGTCGGGCTTTTTTACACATAGGCGACTTAGGTGATCCACAGTATTCTTTATCTGAAACTGGCCACGAGTATTCTTCGTTAGTTATCTTGAAAACTACCTTGTGACACCAACAGTACCATAGCAATAACTTATATTCTCTCCAAAACAATGTTGGACATTAGAAGGAAAACGTTACTTCTCTTGTATCTAACAGCACCTAAACAATTCATCGCTTCGGTAAGTCAGGTCTGGTTGATCTAGATCTCCAATGCTTTGGACGGGGTATGACACCGTTCCCAAAATTATTTCTGATATTTAGTTAAGTTCTAAGGAATTGGATGGGAAATTTTGGGTCGTTCAAGTAGTAGTATTAGATGATGTCGAATCTAAACCCTACACCATCACTGACGGTTTTTGCCAGAGTTCAATTCTATGACCCACACTTTTACTAATTTTTATATACGGCCTCCTCTCAATCTTCTCTCACAGCTTTGTTACCTGTGCTACTCTAATGTCCTTCATAATGTAAGTCGTGTCGGCCCCGAGTAAAAATAAAACAGCAAGCAGACACGCACTAGCCTGTATGGCACCTAAGCAAGGCACGCGCGTTCACACTTTTTCTTTAATAAAGGGAGCAAAATTGGGGCTTTAAAAAATTGTATAGGACGAAGAAAATAGGCAATTATCTTGTGCTGTACAGCGATTAAAAAAATCGAAGCCACAAATAACAATCATACCATCTACAATTGGATTATCATATGCACAAGTCAGCAAAATATCTGATGATAAACCAAACCAAGGCCACAAACACATCAGAATTAATAACGAGCCTAATAACATGCTCAGTCAGATTCAACAGACACTTAGTCAGTTAGCAGAAAGAGGAGACAATTTGGAAATCAATTCTAAACCGCCAAGCAAAAAAAGACAGCAACAACAAAAATGACTAACGCATTCCTGCGCTAGTAACACGGAATGCAAATGGGCTCAACCACTGACATATAATAATGGACTGCTCATCAGACATTATTTCCATACAAACTCATGGCACCAAAAAGTATAGAAAAGTATAGTCCTCTCGCTCATCCATAAGCCCCTTTTGTCACCGAACTAAAATTTTGTTAAATTTCGTGTTAAGAGTTCAGAAAGAATGGCAGAAATAAAATCAGATAGTGCCAAACTTGAAAAAAAAAATTTGACAATAAAAAACTGCACACTTTTCCTTTTTTTTATGTTTGCAGTAAAATAAGAACGGTAAATAAAATTCTGGAATGATTTTAAGCGAAATTTAAAATAAAACCGCCTTCAACGGTTGCACGATATTAAAGTTGCCATACCTGATTTCATTTTTTCCTTTGAACTAATGTCAGAATAATTACAAAAATAGATGGGTATAGTGATTTTTTTATTTCTGTCTCATTTCGCCATAAGACCCGGAATCACTGACATTTAGATGAAACAGGGGTAGAGAACTCGCATGGTTTAACATAAATATTTGTAATTAATGAAAAAAGGCATTTTAAAAGGGAAATAACATCAAAATTGCATTCGTAATTTGTTTAACAAAAATTTATTTTGTTCCCATCGTCCAAAAACGAATATAAAAAATTTTAATTTACAAAAGTGTTTACATGTCAATGAGAAAAGGTTTCTCAACTATGGAACGAATTGGTGCCATGAAAATTTCCTGATGAGCAGTCCTGGAAATATTTCTCCATACAAACAACATAGATATTGCATTAATTTCTGAAACGCATCTTTCTAACAAAAGTTATGTCAAAATAAATGGATTCTATTCCTATTGGACAACCCATCCAAGTGGAAGAGCTAGGGGCCCAAGTAACAAATTTCGTCTCATAAGACTCTAGTAGTGGCTTATGAGAGGATATTCGACTTTTTTAAAAGAGTATCAATCTCATAATTTACACTAGTAGAACACTACAAGTACTTTATAAATGCGTTGTCAGAATTAAATGGCACAATTATGAGAGTTATTTTTGTCTTATAAAAATACGTTAGTTCTCTTTGTAAGGGTACGAAGCTCTCATAAGAAAACTTTTTGAATTTTTATGAGAGTATTGAAGTACACTCGTAAGGCTATCATAATAAATAACATAATCTTGCTATAAGATCTATACTTCCCTTAACAGAACTGTTAGAAAGTGAGCAATATATGGAAAAGAGTTCGGCGATGTTATTTAGAAGAAAAATAATTTCTTATGAGAGTTATTTGATCTAAATAACTCTCATATGAAATTATTCGACAAATATAAACACTTTCAAAGACATGACTAGAATTTAATATTTATTATGTATGATTATAGACTTTAGAATAAAATTTTTAGCGAAAATATAAGCTAAAATTTTATTGCGATTAAAATTTTGTTGATAATAATACCCATTTTAGTTCGATAAAAATCAAAGCCCCTTACAAATACTCAAAATTTAATATATTAAATTAAATTTTATTTCTTGTGGAAAAAATAAAAACTTGAGTATTGCTCAATAATTTATTTCAAACTCGTATATTATCTGAAAAACATAAATTTTTATACTTTCCACATATTCAATTGAGTAAATTAGCTTCATTTGTGGAATTTTGCTTTACTATAAAATTCTATATTAAGCGAAAGTATGGCCGCTCCGTGTTTTACTATATAAGTTTTTTTACAAGAATAAAATTCTGGTTATGAGACCGTTAACTTTCCTTATAAGCCTTATACAATTGAATTTTGGCCATATGAGAGATTTATTCTTTTTATGAGAATATAAGTCTTCGTATAAGAGCTTCAACTTCTATATGAGGCATTTAACTCTTGTTACTCCTACAAAGACTTTGTTATCAGAGTTCCTCACTTGATTTTTATTTATATTTTTTCTTAACTGATTTTTTTGTCTAATCTTTTAATTCAAAATATCTTTTAATTTAAGATAAATTTTCCTAATTTTCCTTCGAAAATGAGTAGACCTTTTAACTATTTTCCAGTCAAATTTTTCTTGATCCATTTTGAAGAAGTCTGACATTTCTGAATGACAGAATTTGTTGTGTATGGTAGCTTTTATGAGAGTAATAATCTTTTTGCACTAGTAAAAGTCTTCTTACAAATATTTTATCATTTTTCGTCTCATAAGAGCATTTTTATAAGTAGGTGTATACTTGAAGTGATGTAAGATCTTTCTTATAAGCATCATAACACTATAATACTCATAAGGACATTTTTTGAGAGTTAAAACCTTTGAGAGTAAAGGTTTCATAAAAAAGACTCAATAAGAATAGAGGTTTTCTTGCACTCAAAATAAGAGTATAAAGATTATCTTATTATGAGAATGAAAGGCTTAGTAACTCTGGTAGTCTTATTATCTCAAAATGAGAATACTGTGAGACCTAATTTAAATCTTATTGCGAGAATTATGTTCTGAGACTATCGAAGGGTGTTAAGAGAGTCCTATGAGATAATTTCACAATTTGTAAGAGTTTTGCTCTGGAGAGTTTGTAAGTTGGGGGTGGATCAGCTGTAACCTACTAATTAAAACAAATATCAAACATTACCAACAAGAAGACATTCGTGAAAGTTACATTCAAGCGACGGTTATTTCAATCCAATATAATGGTGCAGATCTAAATATTGCGGAAGCATACTGTCCTCTACGAGATACACCAACGAAATCTCAATTTAACAACGTCTTCAATAAACTTGGTCCAAGATTCATTATTGGCGGAGACTACAATATAAAGCATACAGCATGGGGTTCCAGACTAATCTCACCCGGAAAAGGAAATGAACTATTAAGTGCCATTAACGAAAATAAGTGTGTTTACCTGTCTTAACGAGGACCAACGTATTGGCCTACGGATGCAGCAAAGATTCCAGATCTACTTGATTTCTTTATCATAAAAGGTATTTCTTCCAGCTATACTCAAGCAGAAGGGATTCATGACTTAACATCTGATCATACACCTGTTCTACTGTCAATAAGCTCAACAGTCATCAAGAAAAAGAAAAAGAAGAACCTCACAAATAAGTATACGGATTGGGATCTCTTCAGAGAAAATTTAGAAGAGCTAATCAATTTAAAAGTGAGTCTTAATAGTAATGAAGAATTGGAACAACAAACAAGTAACTTCATTGAGCACATTCGAATGGCAGCCAGCCTAGCAACTCCTGAATTAAAATACAAAGAAGAATGTGAAATCAAATACCCGGCCGAAATCAGGGAACAAATCAAGGAAAGAAGAAAGACAAGGAGAATATGGCATCTTACCAGAAATCCTGCTGATAAGACAGCGTTCAATAGAGTAAGTAACAATGTCAATAAACTAATTAAAAGTTACAAGTTACGAACAGGAATTACCTGAGCGGTCTGAGTCCAGAAATGGATAAAGACTACACACGAATACCACCGCTAAGAAATGCTCAAGGCGGTTGGATTCGACAAGACAATGAAAACGCTGAACTCTTTGCCCAACACCTTGCAACAGTGTTCCAACCTCATAACATGCAATCCAATATTGATATAACACCAATTTATCAACCAAATCTAGTTTTTGAAAGGATTACACCAATGGAGGTTGCCGAAGAGATCGACAGAAATCTTAACGCAAAAAAAGCTGCAGGAATCGATGGAATATCACCTGGTCTATTCAAGGAACGTCCACGCAAAGCAATCATCATGATCACATACTTATTTAATGCCTGCATGCGCTTGAAATATGTGCCCAACTGTTTTAAAACGGCCCAAATAATTATGTTGAAGAAACCAGACAAACCTGATGAAGAAGTAACATCATATAGACCAATTTCATTGCTTCCCATCATTTCTAAACTGTTTTAGAAATTGTTACTAAAACGTCTCAAGCCGTTAGTAAACATTCCAGATTTTCAATTTGGATTCCGGAATAACCACACCACAATAGATCAAATCCATCGAATCACTACTGTGATAGAGCAAGCGTTAGAAGAAAACAAATATTGCCCTGCCGTATTTCTAGATGTAGCTCAGGCCTTTGACAGGGTATCATCTTTATCTTGGATATTCAAGATGAGCAAACTCCTACCACGAAATTACTGCCAATGGCTTGAGTCACACCTAACTGATCGCAAGTTCAGGGTCATCCATGAAGAAGCACATTCTGAATTTTATCCGATACTAGCGGGAGTTCCGCAGGGAAGCGTATTGCGACCCTTCCTATACCTGTTCTATACTTCTATACTTATATACCAACAACAGATAACACGTTTATCGGTGCAATCGCTGATGACACCGTAATTTTGTCAACAGACGTATCCCAACCAAAAGCAGTGGAAAAACTCCAACGAGCTTTGAATCATGTTAGCAAATGGACAGAAGATTGGAAAATCAAGCTTAATGAGGTTAAATCACTCTAGGTGACCCCAGGCAGAATCTACAAAATATCTTGGTCTCCATTTAGACTCAAGACTAAACTGGAAACATCACGTGAGACAAAAAACTGAACATATTCGACTAAAACTATGTCAAATGTACTGGCTAATTGGACATCACTCCAAAATGAACCTGTATTGTAAAAGACTAATCTACCAGTCTATGTTCAAGCCGATATGGATGTATGGTGTGCAGCTCTGGGGTTGTACCCATAAATCTAATCGAGACATAATTCAACGAAGCCAAAACAAATTTCTTCGAATGATCACCAACGCTTACAGCTATGTGCCTAATAAAGAAATACATGCTGATTTGGAAATAAAATGGATAGAGGATGTCATCCGCGAATATGCCATTAAACACGAGAAGAGACTTCTTGCCCACACCAACGTTGAGGCTATACAATTTTTGGATACTACCAACGAAATAAGACGGCTCAAAAGATTAAAACCACATGAACTAACTGTATAACAATTAGATTAGTACTAAATCTACAGGGAACTGGACACTGGTGCAGAAATCCCATACAAGCAGTGGCGTGGCGTGCTTTGAATTGTAGGGGATGCAATCTGGCAAAATTTGTGTGGAAAAACTCCGTTCCGCGGATGCACGTTATATATTCAAAAGGAGTATTAAGATTATCTATATTATCATGAATAGAAAAAATAAGTCTTCCATGCAGCGAGTGTGAGCTACTTATGGAAGTTTTTGCTTTAAAAAAAAGTCGAGAATAGCGGTTTGTTTAGTTGAGTGACTAAAGAAATTTGAAACACCTGTGATTGACTGAAAGAAGATTGCGCACTCACGAATCTTGCCACATGATTTCGATAAAACAATATTTAAGCGATGGGCAAAGCAGTGTACAAAAAGAGCATTTGGAAGTTTCTTTAACTCCAACTTTACCCGCCTTAACTGAAGCTCCGTCATAGCAATTGTAACTGGGAACCACATGCGAAATTCTGCATAATATGAGCTACATGTTCATGCAAACGAGCTGCTCTTCTATCATCGGAAATATTTTTAAAACTAATGAATGTTTCTTTCGTGTCACCAGAGGAAGAAATGTATCTCAGAGTGGTTGACAACATAGATCGACAGGAAATATCCGTGGTTTCATCACAAATAATTGCAACAAACTCAAAATTTTGGATTTCAGAAGTAATTTTAATTTTTAGTAAGAGTGCAGGAAATAGCCTTAAATCATTTTGAATATTGTTTGATAATCCAGAAAATACTGAAGCTGATTTTTAAGTTCTGGATTATGTTTGGCCAAAAGTGAAATTAATTCAACATAATTTTCCCGATCAATAGAATCTTGCCCCTGGCGGTGTCCGCGAAAGGCTTGCTTCTGACATGCCAAGTGGCAAACAACATCTATACAAATTTTAATAATTTTCCGGATCTTTTTAACTAACTCATTGTTCTCATAATTGAGAATTTATAATGAGTGTCTACTAGATTTTCAATCCTTTGGCCTCTACCGAATTTAGAAAGACCTAAACCGATTTTAAATGCTCGAACGGCTTTATGAAAATTATTTAAATCATTAAATCCCGAAGACCGTCAAACGTTCTTTTCATTTGAAAATAAATTGCAAGGCCAACAAAAATTTTTTTGTTTTTTTGGACAACAGGTAAGCCATTTCGCGCTATTGTATAATTTAATAGAAAAATGCCTGTTGCATGCATGTTTTATTTTCACTTAAAATATGTAATATTGGTTTCGGTCTACCATTTTCAATTATGGATTTCTTTTTCATAAATGAACGCGAGCCACAGGATTGCTGCAAAAAATAATCCATTATGTAAAAATGCTAACCATAAACATAAACATCACCCATGATATTTAATAAAGTAAAAACAAACTAAAAAAACTAACATAAATAATATATAAATATTTTTCAATTTATCCAATTTTATTTTCAAACTTACTTTTTAAAACTACTTGCACTATTTTTAACTCACAAAACAAATCGCACCAACTAAATTGCAAGCAAAACAATTTTTTATTTATGTTAATTAATTAATTAATTACTCTAAAAATACTGCTTTTTACTATTTTCTACAATTAAGTCATTAATTTCAATCCACATTGTACAAAATCATTTCCAATTAGATTGCTCATAGAAATGAATTCCCTCCAATCTTATTAGAAAACTTCTCTCCACTCTCACCCAACAAAAAATATACTCAAAACTTCGTATGGATGCAAAATCTGAATTGCTTCCCTTGGCTCTGGTCACAGGAACAAACGTTCGTTGTGTCTTCCCATCTCCACTTCCCTCTTCATCCACAAGCTCCCACCGAAGTGCGTTCCAACCAGTGTCTCCATGTACACGGTAATTACCGTAGATGCACCGTAATCTGGTCTTTATCTACCGTCAAGGTAATAATGTATTACCGTGTCACATATCACCGTATTACCATTATAAATTACGTTGTTGTAAATATTTCATAATGTTCTGCGTAAAACGAATCTCAGTCAGTCAACTTAACAAATTTTGTAATGGGAACACTGCTCCTGGTTGCTGGGAATCTCCCAATAACTAAAAGTCCCCAGCAGGAAAAAAGAGAATAGGTTCATTTTTCCATCGATGTATTCATACAATGAAACGAAATTTATGAATCTTGGAAACCAAAATGTAATGCAAAATTGGTATTCCTCTTTCATACATTCCACGGTAAGTGGCAATAGAAGTGAAAAAGTGTAAAAATGAAATCTAGGTGTTGTGCGCGAAGTTGAAATTACAATTTAAGGCTGCATTCGAAAATTCAGCCAGCTTCGCAGAATTGGCAGCACATCATTCAAAAAATCAAACCGCTGCAGGTTTCGGTGATATCGAGCAAGTGAGTCTGGAATGCATTACTTTTCAATGACATCCCGCGTTACAAATACGTAGTAAACGATTAAATCAAAGAACTGTTTCAAGTTCCAGCTTTTATCTTAGAATAATCGTAATTTTAAAGTTATAGAGAGAGATTTTTGGTTATATTTTGAGATATTTGGTTCATAACGTTGTTTTTTCCTTTGAAAAATTGCACGGTAATTTACACGCTACACTTTTAGCAGATTCACCGTAATTTTGTCTAGAAACACCGTATTTTTACCCTCACAACACGGTAACTCTCGATTTACATATGGAGACACTGGTTCCAACGGACAGTCAAGGGAAGCAATTCAAATTCTGATTCTCGAAGTCCGCTGGCAAGTTTCTTTGCGTTTTCGTATACGAATTCAGAGAGAAGGAGGAGAGAACTTTCGCTCATGGACATATTTTATGCTTCCATCTAATTGGTCATTTGGAGGCAATGAATTTATATCTAACAGTGGAGGCTAGAAAAAGCTGCATTAATACAAAGTTAATCTCAGAATGATAAAATAAAAAACGAAAGTTTTGTAAAAGAAAAGAATAATTTATTGATAAAATTTGAATTTTTATTTTTATTTCCTAAGAAATTGGAAGGGATGCAATGCATCCCTTGCTTCCAAAGACGCCACGCCACTGCATACAAGTTATGCTTACTTTAAGATTATGCTTACTTTAAGTGCTACTGTTAACCATACTAATAAATTAATATTGATTAAGATTGTAGTAACCATACCAATAAAGATGTTTTTAAAAAAAAATTATCTTGCACTGAAAAAAATTTTTAGTTGTGATAACCAAACCTTTAGTGAAATAAATTTTTTATAGTTGCAGTTACTAAAAAAAATTCTTTATGCTAACTAAAAAATATAATAAGAGTAACTAGATCTTCAACTTTGTACGTTTAGTTGTCTACATAAAATAATTCTGGCATCGAATGTGGTGTCAGTACTACTAGAACAGCTTGACTCTTTTATGACTTTTTCTTCTGTTATGGAAGTACTAACTGCTTCTGCACTTTTCATAAGTGAAAAGTGATTTTATAATAAGTTAAGGGCTGCCACACAATAAATATATTTTATTAATTTTTTTGTTCCAACAACTAAATTTTTTTAGTTACACAAATATAGTGTCACTTACTATTATTTTTAGTTAGGCCTGTCCATCGTATCATAACTATTGTTATGTAGTGTAGTTTAAATTATATATAGTAGATCAAACTACAAAAAAATATTGTGTGAACTATTTTGTGCGAAATACATTTTTTTTAGTGACATATACTATTTAGTTTTTTCAGTGTGGTGGCCATAAAGGGTGTTGTCAATAGCATACTCAGTAGAACGATTCTCCTTCGATTGTGTAGGTCAAGCAGCATTGGACATAGTTAGTGCTTAGCTGGGGGACCACTTGTTAAAAGAACATTCGCGTTTGGAATGGTCTATACCCATGTGGATGCATTTATAAATGTTCATGCCTGTAGCGGGAGCGTGCATACCTCCAGCAGGCGAATTTTTAGATTTTCGTGCCTGTGGCGGGAGCGTGCATGACTGTGGCAGGCAAATTTTTACAAGTTCGTGCCTGTGGCGGAAGCCTGCATACCTGTGCGGCATGAGAATTTGTTCGCCATGCGTGCTACGTGCGGGCATGTGCATGCTTTTAAGAAAATTAACCAATTAAATTATTTTTACTCGGGGGTGAATGCATTCTTGATTGGAACCGCAATGCCATGACTACAATTCTTAAGCGAATTACTATCCAATCTTTTTTTTCTTTTTTTCTTTCAGTGAAGTATCGGATCCAGCTTAGCAGCCCCTACACTTTAGATTTGTAGACCAAATCACAGAAACGGATACAAAAGTCTGCCTAAATGTGTGTCAGTTAGACTTTTTTGATCCCACAAGTTCGGGAGAATCAACGAGACCCTCTTCCTTGCTATCGCAGGATAGTGACAGAAAACATGAAATGCAGACTTGTCCTCCTCGAGGAAAACCAAGGTGGGTTTCAACGCACGCAGTGTCCGTTTACTAATTGGTGTTCTGACATTATTTATGATGCGCTCTCAGTATTTCTCAAGAAGTGGCCCAAAAATAAACCATTTGGAGTTCACCAGACCAGATGCGCACCCTTGCACTGTTCGCTGTTCATCGAAGTCCGAAAGCAGTAAGACAGTCATGGTAGAACAAGGCATTCATCTTCTCATAGCTTAAAACCCTGATGGCCCCGGACCCATATAAGGGTGATCGATTGATAGTACCAAGCTCATGAATTCTGATTGCCGCAGACCTACTTGTTACCTACTTGTTAAATTTACATAGGCGCATGTCAATACAGTGTACACCTCTGCTTGAAAGACAGTATCTAGATTGCTCAAGCTGAACGTTCCAGTGTATCTGTCTTGAAGCGATCAGTCTACCACAAGAGTCCACCCTGTGGTATCTTAGTGAAACTGCTCTTGTACAGACCACGTTTTATGTTTCAGGATGATTTTTTTGGTCGCCAATTTGGTTTGGTTGTCATTTGTCAGTTCATATTTAAGAGTAGTCGATAACAATTTTCTATGGATCATTTTACGTCGCAACAAGGGATCTTACAGCTCGGTATACACGAACAAAATGTTTGGCAAAAAACCCTCATAAGTGACTAGGCACATTCCGACTTGACTGGTTTTATTATAGTAATAAACAGAATAGCCGCTATTGTTGCATTGAAAGTCCTCAATTGATACAACAACGACCATTATACCCTCGTAGAGTGACCGTATGATGCGGCATTTGTTGGATCCCACAAAAAAATCTGGCAGCATTTTTCGTACGAAATCGCACTGTTAGCCCTATATACCGATGGGATGATGATCAAAGTCGATGGTTCAACAGTATAGAAGCAAAGAACTAGAAATTTGTAGTAAGAGACGCAATCCTGCGGAGGCGTAGATTAGAGATGGTCAAGGCTTACCAAGGAAGGAGCTGTGGTGCCATGAACCGAAAAAGATTTTTTACATAACCTTAGTTTTTGTTGCATAACCTTTTGGACGTAGTTAACTCAATTTATTCACAAGCTATTAATAATAAATTATGAATTTGCTTCAACACTTTTTAACATCAATTTGAAATAAAAATGATTTTTTCAAAAGAAAATGATTTTTTGTGTTATTTTGAATGACCATATTAATAAACATTATGCACATTAATAAAGCAAATAAAACCCTTCGATTAGGTTCATAATGATGTAAGTACAAACATCAGTAATTCAGATGCCCCTCAGCCATCTGCTTTCCGCATATACCCCTTTTTACATGCGGTGAAATCGGGGATTGTTTACATTGCTGCACGTACCCAGCTAATTTCGGGATAATATAACCCTAATTAATGCCAACTCGGCCCTTTATTACCTTGTTGACATGTGCAAAAAAAGGGAGAGACAAGGGTACTTTTGTGATTGCATTTTTTAACGGATAGAAAATTTTTGGCTGAAATATATTCAATTTACATATTTTTGTTATTATTTTTCCAAATAAAAATAAAATGCTTCTTGTTTAAAAAATGAGGTATTTCGGAGCCATACAATAAATTATAAGTCTTCCCGCTTAATAAGCCGCTGTCGGCGATATCAAATTTCAAAAGTTTTCGGCATCTGTGAACAAAAACCGTTTTGCATGATTTTAAAACCGCGTAGACGTTCTTCTGAAAAATAAATTCAAAGAAGACCCGAATGACATTCGTTTGTTGGTAGTTTTGCCTTGAATGCGAATTGCGTGAATCAAGTTCATTCATTGGGAATTGCACCAAATATCCTTTGATCCTTTTTAAAATACCGATCGAAGGTCAAATCCGTGTGGAAATTAATTAGGCCACAACAAGTTTTCACGAGATTATATTCTTACCCTGCATACAGTTGAAATTCGATATCTCTGTAGTCAATCACTGTCAGGTTTGTGTGGATCCTTTTTAGATATGTTTTTTCCATGGATCTCCCTCTCAGTATTTACCGCTTTATAAGGGGTGGACGTGAAATCTATTGTGGAGCAGACAATATTGTATTGATGCTCCTTTAAAGCTGATAGATAAGTGGGTGTAATCCTGGACACGCGTTTCGTATTTGCTTAAAATGGTTGCAGGCGATAAATTAGTGATGGGATATTTTGTAACATGCTAAGTGTGTGGTATTAAAAACGGAGCATACTGGTCCTTTAATTTCTTGTTCATTTACATTATGAAAAAGAGCTAACTCTAGTTACCTATAGCTCAATTATTTACATATTATATATCCTTATCGATACGTGCTGATTGAATATCGTGAGAAAGTGCAATTATGCCTAAACTCAAGGGATTTGACTTTTTAACCCTTTCAAAGAAATTGAATCAATTTCGCCAGGTAATTACTGGTTTCTTATAACATCGATCAACATGTGGCACACAGTTTGACCTCTTTTCAGCCTGCAAAACCAACACTTCACCGATAGTGTGTTGTAGAATAGGAATTTAATAATTTATATAAAAAAACAAACAACGACAACAAATATAATAATATCACATAACTAGTGATTACCAACAGACGGTAAAAAACATTCATGTCAGAATTCCTGCTAGGATTCCCTGAAAGGATTAATTCAATTAGGGCCTTACAAAAGAAATCACATCGGCTGCACAGGTATGGATTACATTTTACGGTAAAGGAACTATCGTTTGAATATGGGAAGACTAATGCTCATCGGGTGGTGGGTACTGACATGTTTTACAAATCCATGAAAGGTTATGACATACCGTTTGCGGATCAGAAGGTTAATTTTAAAGTTCCGCTCCTGTTTTTTTGTTGATTTTCGGTTCTTCCTGTTTAATTCGGTTTTTTGTTTTCTCGATTTAAAAAGATTTTTTTTGATCCAGTAATTTTTAATTAGAGAAAAATGCCGACAAAGCAAATTATTCATGAAACTAAAATGATTTTGGCAGAGGAAGTAGTTTGATAGATAATATAAAGCAGTCTTTGGTAGAATAATACGAGTACTTTGGCAATTTTCACATTAAGATCACTTATCGCTTTATTGTGGGAGATTTTCATAATACATTTAAGCCGGCGCCAGATATAGCTTCAAAGATTTGAACACTTCTTTGAAGACTTTGCCGTTTCGCATGGCAAAGTGCAAATCTTTGTTCAAACTGTGATCATACATTCAAAGTCCCGTGCCACACATAGCGGTCAAACAAGTGTTCAAATCTTTGAAGCAATATCTCGCGCCGGCTTTAGATATCCCTTAAAGTCATTTGAACATGTTTTGTAGGATGCGTAAAATTTGTTGATATTTTTGTTAAATGTGAAAACCTAATTGCTTTTTTATTATGCGAGCATAAACGAACAATGGACTTTAATTTCTAACATCAATTCATCGCAAAATTATTCAACACCAACAATTCTATAATATAAGATGATAGAGAACTGCACAACTGCTCTAAAGCCGCAATCATTCTAGGGCCGTTTTCACCATCTGCGGTTAAACGTTAACTGAAACTTTAACCTGCAGTTAGTTAAAATGCGTTTCACAATCTCTGGTTAGAGTCAATCTGTCAGTTAATTTTCATTTAACTGGTAGTCAATTTAACCGAGAGAATTTCTTCTGGTTAATTAATTTAGCTGAAAGTTTGACACTGGGATTGACATTTTTGCCCTTTGGTTTTAATATGGAAAATATGAATTTAATTTTTAGTCATGCTCAAAAGATCAATAGAAACTATGTGTAAATTCTGATATTTGATGTACTGTAACTAGCAAAAAACTAGTACATTTTAACTTTAACTTCAGGTTTGTTAATCATAGTTGGCGAAAACGAAATTTTTTTACTTGCACTTTACGGTCACAGTTAAATTAACTACAAGTTTAGAAACTGGAAGTATACTGACAGTTTAACCGGAGATGGTGAAAACGGCCCTTAAACTTAATTAACGATCATTATCTCTGTAAAATTATGTCATGGATGTCCTAAAAATATTGGGAGCTTATCGAGGTCTTGTGTACACAGTGGGTTTCACAGCGGATCTAAGCTGTGGCTCTTCTTATCCTTCTTCTTTTGGTGAGATATTGGGTCCAAAAGTACCCCTCGCATGGCCAATACTATAGAGTGTAGAGTAGCTGGGTTGAGAAATCATTCGCATCAATCATGCATGCGCCCCACGTTTTTTCGTTTAAAATCATACAAATATTTTCATAGCTATTAGAAATTCACAATTACAAATTTTCAGGACTATCTGTATGGTGTTAGGAATATGTAAGGGGTTATAAATCTGAATGGGGCTAGGAGAGTTTATTTTATACCTTTTAGTTCGTTTTAAAAACGTTATATTTTGATTATCCTATATTGCTTATTGTATTCTACTTATCATAGCCATTCATTTGATACCCATAACGCGGGGGTTGTGAAAAAAATGGTAATCCGCCCTCTTGAGACGGCCGCCATGGATCTAACGCAGAGATGTGCAAAATAGTTTAAGAAATGTATTTAAATACAAAATGCAAATACTTTTTTGATTTACTATTTCAAATGCAAAATACCAAATAGTTTTGTGTTTTGTATTTTAAATACTAAATGCAAAATAGGTATTTTCAAAATCCTTCCTTTAATTAGAAATACCTTTTGTTCAATTTAATTCTCTTTATTTATTACACTTTTTAATAAGGTCGCACTATCATGCCACCATATGAAAAAAGTCTTTCTACTGGTGCTGAGCTTGGTAAGCATGTGTTGTATTTTAAAAACACTTTTTTTATTGTAGGATAAGTGTTTAATATCGCCAGTCTTATGCACTCATCCTTTAAATATTGAAGGGTTGTCAAGTCTACCGTGGTATTGGAACTAGGGATGTTACGAATGTGGAATGAATTTTTTCATAATGCATTTTTAAAGGCGATCTGGAACAATCGCCATGGCATTAGTTGTTCAATCTCATGCAGCCCACACAATGTAAATCTTTAGGGATATGTCGAATTGAAACAAAAGAAACCCATAAAAAGTTTGTTTGTTTAGTTTTTAATCACTGAACGTTCGAACGTACTTTGTGGTCCTTTACACTAAAATTGATAGTATTCTAGAACATCCTTATTGACCGCAAAAATTGAAATTAACAAAAGCAAAACAAAGTTAAAATAATATAAAAAAACCAAAAGACTTTTTTTTATCATTCTTAGTAGACTTTTATTAAAATATATACGGATTGCAATTTCGGGCGATGACATTTCACCCATCATCAACGCTACACGTGTGAATACTGAAGTGATAGACCAAAATCCAATAATAAATACAACAACAAATTATACAACAAAAACAAAACATATTACAGTGACGTAAATGTAAGAACAACCAAAGGAATGAAACAAAATAACCAAAAACTGTGCCAGTATTCACACGTGTAACGTTGATGATGGGTGAAATGTCATCGCCTGAAATTGCAATCCGTATATATTTTAATAAAAGTCGACTAAGAATGATAAAAAAAAAGTCTTTTGGTTTTTTTATATTATTTTATTTTAACTTTGTTTGCTTCTGTTAATTTCAATTTTTGCGGTCAATAAGGATGTTCTAGAACACTATCAATTTTAGTGAAAAGAAACACATTTATGCAAGCAACTTGAAATCATCAGTACAAATGTACAATAAAATTACAAATTGAGATATGACTACTGATTTACTACAAACTTATTGTAATATAACTATAAATTTTTGTAACATTATTATAAATTTTATAACATGACATGAAGAATTTGCGTGGATTAGGAATATTCCCAATAATACATATATTGTAAAGGAGGATGCCAGAAAATGTATGGACTTTGGAATCCACTCCAATAGCTGTGTGTAATACGTCGTTGGATAGGTTTTTTGAGCTGAATATAAGTTACTATGGCGCCTAGTTCGAAATCTTTGTCCGTTCTAAGTAATACGGTCAGAACTATAAAAAGATAGAGTTTTACATATCACCCTGTATTTTTGTAACCGTATAACCTATTTCCATGAATTAGGTACCAATGAACGCAGAATTCCTCCACCTATCTATGATGGTAAAATCGATGGTTCTACCTTAGCGCCTTTTAGAGTAATGAGTCGTCAATTTTAGCTTTTGGAAAAAAAGTATAGATTAATTACGTATTTTTTGGGCAAAAAGGAAGTTGAAGTTGGTTTTATGATTAAAAAAACAAAATTGCAATAAAGAACAATTTTGTATAGTTCAGAAAAGCACATTCTTTGCCAAATTTGCTGAAATTACAAACTGCGTCGTACAAATTCTATCCGATTACCTTGAAAAATAGATCGATATAATACCAATGTATATGACTTATGAAACACTCGTGGTTACGTGCCGAATCAAATTTTAACAGATTATTTCGCAGAAAAATTACTAAACTTTATGGTAACATAAAATAATTGAAGTCTGCATGCGACATCATATAATTTCTATATTAAATTTCCTGTCAAAATTTTCCCAATTTACTTAGCTCAAATTTTCGTCGTAATATCACAACAAAGTTCGTAACATTTTCCCCAAAAAACATGAAGCGAAGAGAATACGCCAACCCTCCTCCATTCTCCGACCAATCACTGATGAAGACGTACAATGTCTAAAACTTATCCTTAAGTACATAGTACATCCTTGTGTTAAGTCATCCGTAAACCCAAATTAATAGCGCAACAATCAAAAGGGATGTCGTCAACAAAAGGTCACAAAACATCGCAACCCTTGGATAGTGTCAAATTTCCTTATCAGTGGAATGGGGGAGGCTGAAAATCTGTTCCTTTTGTTACGATGTTTGCTGCCAACAGTCTTGCACGTGCCCGGTGTTTAATTAACCCTCTAATAAGTAGTTAAATCAGTTGCTACAGCATAAATAAACAGGCCCATAAACGGGGTGAGTTTTGTTACATTGGGCCAAACGTGCGACACGAGTGCTGTCCCTTTGGGCTATGTCATCATTCCTCTACCAAAAATCGTGAGATAATACTTCAAGAAAGGGCGACTATAGTGGTAAGTAAGAATTTGTATATAACAAATCACAATGCCACCCCCTCCCCCTTTCCATGTCGTCCCACCAACCAAACGTTCATATAGATTCTGGATACATCATTCTTCAGATAAAATAAAATATCGCTTTCGGAGTGCGCATATCGTTTTAGCGGACATGCGTCCTTGTGTCTGGATACAGTTTAAGATGGGATACTGATGAGAGTCTGCCAACCATTCTGGGGGGACAAATGGCGAAAATACATAGCCCCATATTCGGGTTATTGCTCCAACAAATACAACAATAGCCGCCTACATTGATATACAGAAGTGTAGAAGAAAACTCCGAGTTTAATGAAAAAAATTCGTATGTGCATGTAAAAATTTTTTGCGCAAAAACTTTGATACCTGTTGTACAGTTTTTTTTCTCTCCCTTCGCAAACATCTCAATACATTGAAAAATTCTGCCAAAAAATACAGCAGGGTTGCCCCGAAGCTATATACGCACAGCTTCGAAAAAAATACAACTTTGTGACACATTGAATATTTTAAATTGAAATTGCCCCATTTTCGGTAGTGACAGCAAACAGTTTCCTATTAGTAATAATTTGTTTGCAGATCGTCGCCCCGTTTTTTTATTTGATTCATATAAATTACGTGCGCCTTATACTGATTGGTCACCCGTTAATGTCCTTCTCTAATACATCAATCGAAATACATCCTAATCGTAATAGCAATCAAATTAGTATCGTTTGTTTGTCTGATACGTGAACGGCGGGGTAACATGTAATTCCATAGAAATGGAATTAGTGCACAAACGAGCAAATCGCCTCATTTCCAGTAATTGGAATTTAATTATCCTTCCTGCTCCTAGCTGCCGGAGTCTCATCGGGATCAGGTTGGGTTTAAGCACGATTTATTTACCATTTTCCCCGCTATGCTTCCCTTCCATATCCTAGACACTACTATTCTCTATTTATCAGTGTTTTATAGCCTTAGAAATGGAATGAAGCACGGAATCGAAAAAAACAAACACACAATCAAAGACGGAGCCATATCAACTCACGCTACCAGATACCGCCCACGCCGCCCAGAAACCTTCTAGGACCGCAACATAAAAGCACATGACACAACATGTTTGAACTGAATCGTTCATTAGCGCCCTTTTATGTTTGGCAATACTGAAAGCTCTCGTTAACGTAAACTTAAGTGTAATTGGAGTTTAATACGGCCAAAAAACAACGCAGGACGAATGGAATAGTGTTTATCGCTGTGCAAGGATGTGTTTGTGCGAGGAATACATTTTATACCTTCAGGGCGGGGAGACTGGGAAGCAATTATCTACTAAATGGGAGTAGGAAGGAAGCAACTGTATTTATAGTAAATCACTTTAATTGGAAATTACTATCTGCCCCACGGCAATCTTACTTAATACGTTGTTTGTGAAATACAGTTCCAAATAGTTTGTGAACAATTTCGAATTTAATTATGGCGGCGGTCTCTGAAAATGGTACGTATGTAGTTGTAATTTGTTTGTGCAAATATTTTATTCTTGTCTGATCAAGTCCTTTTGGTACAAACCCACGGGATTAATTAAGGATGAAAACGATTTAATTTAAGAAGATATCAAACCTGATAAATTGCACGTTTGTGTTTCAGATTGCAGTACAGTTCATAGGCCAAGTTTATGCTGAAGTTAATTTAACTGAAGTAAAATGTCACTGGTAGCTTAGTAGTATTCACAGCATGCCATTCGACAATTATAATTTTATGAGGAAAAAAAGCGAAGGAATTATATGAGCTACAAGCATACATATGTATATGTATGAATATTAAAATATTATTAATTTGTTTGCTAATCTTCAAAAACCTATGAGTAAATTAAAGTTCCTCCGAAAATGGTGGGAATACAACATTGACGTCTATCAACTTTTCATCGATTTCAAACAAGCATACGATAGCATCAACAGGAAAAAAATATATGTGACGATGCTGGACCTAATAGTAGGGGCGCCCAAGCGGGGATTTTGGTATATGGGGGGATACCTTGCACCCTGTTGAGTACTTCTACCATATCTAAGCCTTCTAGATAGCGCCGCGCGCATAGGTAAGCCGATCAGATTAGTAAAAAAAATCGATAATTGGAAATACTCGAGCGCGTCGGATTAAGGTATGGTGGGTTAAGTACATGCTGAAAAGTGTACATTCGACTAATCTGACGATTTGAACGTGACGAAAGGGGATGGGAGGATCACAAACTTGCAAAAAAAATCGTGACCTCGGCATTCTCGAGCGCGGTCGAACTTTATTTTATTTCGAAGGAAATAACTCAAGGATAACGGGAAAAATATAATCTGCCGATTTCCACAAGCCGAAGTAACAAAAATCGTCAATCAAGTTTAGCGCGTGCAGCTGCAGTGGAACATGTATTCCCCACTCCGCGCCTCTCTCTCTTTCACGTTTTCTCTATCTCTCACTCTCTCGCACCTTCCACAAACTACTGTCCGTCAGCCATTACGCCATCACTGTTAGCAAGTCCTAACCGATTTCAATTCTGCTAATAGGTGTTGAGCTGTTTGATTTGACTATAACTTTAAATATTCCCAGATCAATCGATTCCGTATAGAGGTTTATAATGCCATCTGATGCAGATGATATTATGGGTTATAATTATATCACTGTCACTTTTAACACTTGCGTTTCGCTTCTTTTCGCTTTGAAGTTCTTCGGAAACCTATTTTTTTTTTATTTTTTTTACTAATTTTTTCTGAATTCAGTATAGTTATAAATAAAGAAGTTATAAATAATAAATCAATAGTATATTTTGTGTAAAATTAAAATTAAAAAAAAATCAGGAAATATTTTTTTTCAAACCGTCAGATTAAGAGAACCCATCCAAATAATCGTCAGATTATAGATCAGCACGATCAGGGCATCAACTGGAACCGAATGGATCAGGACATCAACTGGAACTGGAATGGCGATTTTTTTTTTGCATTTTCAAGAAGCCGCCACGAGCTTGCGTCACATCCGAATCGTCAGTCTTTTGAATGGGAGCTTCATTCGGGTTCACTTCACATCCCCTTGGAATATCTAACGCGCTCGAGTAAATTTTTCTCCCCCATTTTTAACACTTTTGTACGGCCGCCCCCACCATTCAAACCGGCAGATTAATATACCTCCGTCATCAGAGACACGTAGGGCATATACCCTATTAATATCTGACCTTTTTTTCTTCCTACCATCTAATCTTCAAAACCCAATAGGTCCCCACGGCGCTCGAGTAAATCCCCATTTATCATCGTGGGCTCCCCTACTATAATCCCCCTAAAGATAGTGAAGTCAACGAAAATGACAATTCAAAATACAAGGTGTACAGCCAGAATACAAGGAGAACTGACGGAGTCCTTCTCAGTCAAGCAAGGCTTAAAGCAGGGCGATTGCTAGAAGGAGTAATTCGCAAAATAAACATTGATGGGAACGCAACCCTGCTTAACAAATCAAAACAGTTGGCAGGATATGGCAAAAGACCAGTTGGCAAACGACGGTCAAGGTGGGAAGGCAGTTTAAGGCTGATGCAGCAAAACTCCTCAGCATCAGAAACTGTAGGCAAGCTACGGAACAAAGAGACGTCTGGAGGAAGCAGCTGATGGAGGCCAAAGCTCAAATTGGGCTGTAGAGCCATCGAAGAGGAAGAAATTATATTTCTTTTTGGCAGAGCCAGACAGAGCCTGTTCTGTTATGCAAAATGCGTATTAGCTGTACAAAAAGCTGCGCTAAATGACCTAATCTATACTAGTATTCCTTCAGCAGCAGCAGAACCCTACTTTTACGATAGAGGTATAGAAAGGACAAGAGGGTAGTGTAGTACCCGAGTAAAAATAAGATATGGCCAAACTACGGGCGAAAACCGACCGTGATTTAAACATAGTCCTCGGCCATATGGCGGTTATCAGAAGGCTCTTTGCAGGACAGTTCGGCCGTACACCACACACACACCGACGGGGATAGGTTTATACGATTAAAAAAAAATCTCTTTAATATACATCTATATAGAGATATTTTCAAACACCCAAATGCAATTGGGTTCCCCTGTAATAAATCAGACGCATACATAAACGTAAAATCGTAATCTCCTCATTTTCTTTATATTCAAGGCCGACACCCGACAAATCTATAAGTTAAAGAAATCATTTTGGGGGGAAAGTGTGACTTTCGCTCCCCAATAAAACTCAAAACTCACCGCGTATTTATTTGGAAAAACATCATGAAATCCGGTGCTCATTATTTTCGAATTCGACCATTTTTATCAAAACACTGCAATTAAATTTTTATTTTTTTCGATTGTTTTTTTTTTCTTCAAACAGTTAACAAAATTTCCCACTAAAATATAAACCAACACGTACCACACACTTCACGTACAACAAACCTACGGCTGGCGAGCTCGCTCCTCTTGTGCATCGATATCTTTAAGTAGGGTAAATCCAGAGGACCATTGTACATAACGAAAATGATGAAGTTCCCATAAAACACATTCAACAATACATTTGGTGCAGATTCTTTTTTTGGCCCAAATTTCCCGTCGAATGCCCGTTTGTACAGCTCAGTACTTGGCCTTTTAAATCTTTTGGTCAAATTTGGCCGTCGTGAGGCCGAATGTGCTCCTATTAAAAATAGTTAAAAATTCTACGTCCATCATATGCCCCCTTAAAAAGCCAGCGGCTGGTGTTCGCCCTTTGTAAGGCCGTTTTTTATTTTTACTCGGGAACATGTTCACCATGTGCTTAGTTTCTTACTCTTACCGCGGGTATCTCCGGGATATCTCCGTGTAAAGATAAGAAAGTTACTCGCGATGAAAGAATATCAGTGTAGACCTAGATTAACTTGTAAAACCGGTTCTGCTGCTGCTGAAGGACTACTAGTGTAGACTGGGTCATTAACTGACACTTAATTAACTAACTGCGATAATTTTTATTGCTGTTTATGCCGTTGTTAACAAAGCTAACTCAGTTTAATTAAGTTCGGCATAAACTCATCCAAAAAGTGCAATGAGTCTATTGTAGTCGCAGCTGCACTGTGAATCTATAGCACTTTTAGCAGCCCTTTTACCGCAGATATAGGCATAACCGCTTGAAAGATTCAACAGACCTAAAGTCATTATCGTTTTTCCAGGTCAATCCTACAAAGCTATGAGAGAATTTGGTATACCAAATAAACTGAACGAAAACGTAGGATAGCCAAGAGTAATATAACAAGCCAATAAAGGTATCTAGAGCACTCTTCAAATAGAAAATCCACATCTGTAATAGAATTCAACTAGGGGACGATACGGCCGGTATTCCCAGGAAGTTTTCACCAAGATTAAAAGGGGGCACTAAATCTGGGGCTGCATATTACCCGAGTAAACATAAGGCTCGGCTGTTCTTAGCCTGGAACAGGCTAAAAAAAAGAAAGCACCAAATAAGGCCAATTTTAACATCAAAATTGCTTATAACCTCAATAGTAAAGGCCGTATATTAAAAATTGCCGCATATTATTTATAGGAAATACTCCAAGCTTTCTAATTTTCGAAAAAAAGTATAGTAATTCTGGAAGTTGGTAGGGTGCAACCGTCACTTTGACAATTTTAGATAGGTGGGAGTATTCTGCGTACACTGATATCTTATTCATGAAAATAGGTTACAAGATTACAAAAATACAGGGTGATATGTAAAACTGTAGCTAAACAATTTCAAAACCCCCTAGCGGCTAAGCCGTTACGATACCCCAACCCCCCCCCCCCCCTCATATCCTCATACGATTTTTTGTTCGCCTTTGTCTATACAAAACCTATCCACATCCGGTTGCTTTGTAAACTTATGATTTGTCATATGACTTGACTTGATTTGTCATATGACTTTACTGTCAATGAAGTCAAACCTCACATAAAATGTAAAATGACATTTGTTTTTGACATGTCATACGACTATCTGTCAAAATTTGCATTGAATATTTCTGTTTTGACTTGTCAAAATTAAGTGTGAGCACAATACGAAGTCAGATGGTATATCAACTCGTAATTTTGACAGTAAAATCATATGACAATTTACATAGTGTAAAGATACCTTAAGCGGGTACACCCTGTATAATGGAAAAATATCAACGTCCAGCTTAGATTTGGAAGAATTCGCTACTTAACATAAAAATTCATTGGAGAAAATAAGATCATTTTCACCAGCATACCTAAACCCGTTAACATAATCGAGGAATACCTTTAACCGAGAGTCAAGGATTACCTTTATCCGGAATTTCATGTGAAATCTCAATCTAAATGAGCGGGTGATTTGGGTTTTTAAATAAACACAGTGACATTGCACGGTTTTGTCATACACTGAGAGAAATCTTTGCCATTTGAGAATTTTTTGTTGAAGTTTATGTTAAGTTCCAGAAAAAATAGGAGTAAATATGCACTAAATCGGGTATAATTTTTTTCATTGTTTCATTTTTTATAAATATTCGGTATGAGTTTTAACAGTGTACGGTTTATACTTTCGTGGTGGCGACTTCAGATTCTCACTGCGCTATTGGAGACTCTCACTTCCCATAGAAATAGCGATTTGGATCTTTCCTTATTTTTTGGCGAGCACTCTAGATTTTACACATGGCGAAGACAGTGTAAAGTTATCAAATAATCAAAAATCTAGGATATGATGAGGAGTGAACTATGTTGGTATGTTTGATAAAATTACAATTACCATGGTTTATAAGCCGAGTTGCACTCCCCAATTTTCAATCCAAAATGAAACTCGCCATGCGTTTTTAAGCAAAATTAAACACCCAGCTTCTTCCCCACTTAGTTTTCCCACTTCGGAAAAGAATAAAAAATCATGCTCCTGTCATCTCACGCCCAGTGAGCGTTTATAAGTACAACGTAAATTGGGAGCGAAGTTTCACTCCGGCGTTTTCTTCCGGAGCGAAAATCCAAGTTCTGGATTATCACTCCCCGTTTATAAGCGGTGTTCAGTGATGGGCATTTACGCGTAGACTTGAGTTGTCTACATTTAGGAGTAGAAAACTCGTAAACAACTCGTTTTAGCGTAGACAACTCGTAGACAACTGCTTTTAGCGTAGACAATTCGTAGACAACTGGTTTTAGCGTATACAATTCATTTTTACGTAGACAACGTAGACAGCCTTGCATATGTCATTATTTTTATTGTCATCACTTTCTTCTCATTACGATTTTATTCTTAGTGAAGTGCAGTTGTGAGATTTTTTTCGATTAAGCCGTTGTAAATATGCCAGGCGGAAGACCTAAAAATTCTTCCTTCAATGAATTAGGATTCACACTTAAGAAGGAAATTAGTAAATATGTTGCGATATGCTCCATATGCAACAAGAATTTAGCCAATACTGCTGCATCACGCTTAAAGGCACATAGGTAATCCTTTTTACTCATAGTAAAGTTTTTTTTTCAAATTTATAACATCTTAATTTATTTTTAGGAATATGTGCAAGACAATGGAAAAAACTAATTCAGATGTGGAAGTAGATACCAATATTTTTTTATTTTGATACATATTTTACGTATTTCAATAATTTGTTTTAGTATTTTTTTAGTTGTCTACGTTGTCTACATCGTCTACGTTGTCTACGTGAAAAGGGGTTACGTAAATTACGTTGTTGTCTACGTGTAAAGAACTGAGTAGTTTACATTAGGTAGATTACGTGCCCATCACTGCGGTGTTTCACTCCGGTTCGAAACTGCCATAATAAGGGAAACTCCGCTTATAAAAATTTGCCGAGTTTCCATGGGAATCGAGTTCAGTTGTGGTTGAGTTGAAATGACACTTCAACTCAACGACTTAACTATATGCGTTTCTATTTCTGCCTTCCGTTTTCGTCCATCTTTTTCCATCAATTAATTTTATTATTCATTTTTATTTAAAAGAATTTACTAAATATAAAGTCTCTTCTGACGTCCAAGAAAGGGGCGACATTTTCACTTTTTGTACCTTTGCCAGTGTGTCGTTTTTAGTTGTGTGCATGAACTCAGTTCAGCCTACTCGTTTTCGTTGAGTTGAGCAGAGTTGAAATTCTTTAACGAAAACTTTTAACTGTGTCTGTTTCAATGACGTATAACTCGGGTTCTCTGGTTGAACCCTCATGGAAACTCAGTAATTGTTAATTAAGAATTAACTTAGTTCATATATACGACCTCTAGACAAGTGATCATTTAAGAAAAGCTTTGTTTAAAAATTTAAAAAATTAGGTCAAAGTTTATCGGATAAATATTGTCGTAAGAAAATCGTATCAGGAGTCTGGGTTTGAACAGGTATTATTGATAGTATAAGAAAGCTTGAGGCTGCAAAAAATTTAAAATGTAACATTAACTTTCACCAAAAAAGATCACAAGGGATTAAAGCCGGAATTATAATATACGTGAAAGAACGGACGTCAATCCCTGCGTTCCAAGGGCTCCTTTGTGAAAATAAATAATTGACTATAATAAACGTACATCACTTGTACTTGTTTTCGTTAATGTTTCGTTAAACGTAGTATAACGCCGTCTTCTTATGGGAGCTGGATCCCAGTTCGTACGTCGATCTACGTCCATTATAGTTCAGGCTTTAACAATAAAATGCCCTTAGATTTTTATGTTCATAAAAACTTTAAATAATACTATATTAGGATGGGTTCAATGGGGATAATGAAAATTCAAGAAATGATAGTAAACTTTGAAGAAATCTTTCTGACTATTTATTATCTATTAGGTTCTTCGAAGAGCACTTTCGTTTGTCCATACGAGTCTGTTTGTGTCTGCAGATGAACTGAGTAAAATAAAATTCAATAAAGTTGTTTGTAATTTTCGATGCAGAGATGGATGGTTAATACATTTATTGTTATACGTATACAAATCCAAGAAAGGAATGATATCAACCTCCACCCTGTAATAACAACCCGACATGAAGTAAATAATGTTATGTTTCACTGTATGAAATCAGTTAATAAATTTGTGCCTCCACAAAATGCAATTTGATTTCCTTACCCCCATTTTCTGTTTTCAGTCCCCCTAATCAGTCGCCCGTCGCCCTTTCGCAGCATCGAGTGGCATTTTGAAACTATTTTAAAAGGGGTTAAAAGGTGAAGTTTTCAGTAAATTAAATGTGTGCGCAAACAAAATCAATTCACCCACAGAATACTTCATCAAAATCAAATTGAGTGCACATGTGAAGCCCGAGTTAAGTGTTTTAATTGAATTTTGCCGGAACTTTCCGACCCCTTAATGGAAATTTGAACAAATTAATTTGTTGCTATTTGAATAAAAAAAATGGATGTGTGTATTTGGGAATTTACTTCTTCTGCGGGTGAAATGTTCTGGTTTAGGATTTTTGTTTAGAATTTTCGTAAATTTTATTGTTTGGTTTCGGGTGATATTTTTTCTATAAATTAGTTCTGTATTTCTATTCAGTGCTTATTTAAAATTTATTTTAATTATTCTCCTTTGCATAGAGTGTCCCTTGGCAGATTAAAGATTTGAAATTTATCTATCTGTAAAACCGTTATCCGGAGGAGCGCGAGAGGGATATGGTTCGTCGCGGAATGCCTGCGGATTTTTTATTCACGAAATCCAAGTGGTCCAAGGAGCATCGCGTGTTCGCAGTACAAGCATATTTTAAACTGAACGATTTGTGCACCATAGACAAAATAGCTTTCTCAACAAGTAAAACTGCAAAGAAAAATGCATTCATGCATTGCATTTATGGATAGAGCGACCCAAACGATCCCTTTTGGGCTGTGCAGTGCAGGCTTTGCTAGAACTTTAATCTCGTTTTGTTTTCTTTTGGATTCCAATGTCGGCAGTTTCAAGTATCGGCTCAAAAAATACAGCGGCCTTCACGGAGTCTATTTTATTGGGTGATTCATTTGGAGGTAGTTTTATCAAAAATAAAAAAAAGTGCAAAAATCAATTTTATGGGGTATAATAATAATACAAGTCATTGTTTACGTGTTGCGGTAGCTACGACTAACGTCATCCATTCTGCAATTCCAATTTTCGATGACGCGTTTGAGCATTATCAAGTGTTATTGGCTGACGCGGGTAATGTTGGCTTCCAATTCCTCAATCGTAGCGGGCTTATCCATGTAGACTTTAGACTTAGACCTCTTCAGGTTGCTCTTCAGCCTAAATACGGCAATTTTTCTTATTGACATAGCCATTCATCCAGAAATGGGCCTCATCACTGAACAAATTTTTTGTTCGAAAACAGTGGATCCTCTTCAAGCTTTTCAAGAGCCCAAACACTGAAACCATGAAGGCTATGTTCTATGTCTTTCCATCATGAAATGTCAAACCATACTGAACAAAAATTCCATACCAGTTTGACAGAACTCACACCTCAAATCTCTACTGAAAAAAAAAGTCTAAATGAATCATCCGTTACAACATTCCCCTATACCTCGCATTTGTGGGCTACACTGTACAGATTCAGCAATTTCCCAAGTAGGATCCTCCGACCCTCATATCCTGCGCAGATTGTAATGAACAAAAAACAATCCTTGGTAATTGCTGGAACTTTTTTCGGCCTTTAATCGTTTAGGATGATGTTGGAGTTCATGTGGTAGATTAATTTTAAGTGTTTTTTGTGCTTTTAAATGTAGATAACATTGCTTTACTTATATAGATGATGTCAAAAAAGGGCACCATTTGCATTTCTATATAGAGTTTAAAAAATATGAAGAAATGAATACTGGGCAAAAAGGTAGAAAGGCAAAAGGCCATGTCGCTTAGTGGAACTCGTGCCCCCGAGGTGGCAGCGAGGTTATCGTAATTCCTAGACCTCCGATACTTACAATTTTGTGTACATTTTATAACGAAATTCTAATCAAAAAGGACTTTTTTAATGGTGATTTCAAAGAATTATATTCTCTTAAACTGGCTTCATTGTGACTCCTTGAAAATCTGAGCATATTTGAATAAAATTTCAATTTATTACCAACGATTTCGATCTGCGTACGCGTAGTAAATAATAAGAATCAAAATCTTTTCATCAAAATACTACAGAACTCTCATCACCAAACGTAAAAAATCCCTTTATTTTAACTTCTAGTTCTAGTAATTGAAGCTGCGCTACTAGTGCTTCTCAATAATGTGATAAGTAACTAAGGGCCGTGTTACAATTGGGGCTTTGGCTTCGACTTCAGCTCCGACTGCAAAGAAAGCCCCCAGAGACTTCAACTTTAAAATTAAATTGTAGCTTTGACTGCAATCAGCTGTTTCCTTTCAAAGCAGAAGCAAAGAAGAAAATTAATATAACAAAATGCTTTGGAATTATTTTTAATGATGTTCGCAGTCTATAAAAATTACTCGAAATTCAAAACCGTTCATTTAGCTTTAAAAAAGTGGTTTTCAGTATTTCCACATGAAGTGAAGTTGGTTGCAGGCGGACGAAACTTTGAATTTTCTTAAAGCCGGACTGTAGTCGAAATACAGTCGCAGACAAAGTTCAGTCGAAGCTTCTATTTAATCAGCTTTAATGCCATTACATGTAATCACAGCCCGAAGTTAAGTCAAAGTAAAGTCAAAGCCTCAATTGTAACATCGGCCTAAATATCAAGACTACTTTGCACTAATTTAGAAAAATTAGAATAAATTGACAACCAACATTATAACTTGATCATTTGATTAATTTTGATATTTCCCTTCGTAATAAAAAGAATACCAGCCAATGGTTTTCATTTGCCACACAAAGTCATTTTTCATTTCGATTCAGCCTTCATCTTGCGAAACGATGCCTTATTGTCCCCACCGTAATCGTGAATTTGCCAACATTTTCTCCGTTCGCCGCAGAAGTTCAAATGGAAACGCACTAAAAACACTTCTCACAATTCCCAAGGATTTGGCCCCCTAAGGCTCCGCCTGAATTCAGGCTACGTGCGCCTCGTCCTTCGGAAAACGTCCTCCTTTCTTTTCTATTTATTTACCCTTCATTCGCATGCCTGCCGCCCTCAGGACCGCAGACTCCACAGCCGCTATGCACTTCGCCCCATCTCCAGGGGTTGGGCCCCCTCAAAGACACCCTCCACACTGCCATTTTCAATTTCGCTACAAATTGGTTATATTGTTACTTGGTACGTTAAGCAATTTCAGCCACAAAAAACGAATTTCTTGAGGATTTTCTTGTGGAAAGTTTTTTTGCTTTTCCTTTTATTCAAGGCGAAAGTTTTGTTTTTCTTGCTAGAACGGAGGCGGAGGGCAGGGTTGCCACTCAACAAAACATTTTCGAGCCAAATTTTCCGAAAAAAAGAGCCAATGCTGATAAAAAAGAGCCAAATCAAACACGATTATATAAACATATATTTATTAAACATATGTATGTGTATACAAAATATAAACATACATATATTCTTCTCAAGCCAATATATTATATAAAAATTAATTCACAGCTAAATTGCGTGTCTCTTCAGGGCTTGCACCCAACTTCTTCTCAACAGCTTGAGGGTAGATGTCGTAAGGAATCTATAGGCTGTATCAGAACCTAATTTTCGAGCAGAGGTAGCAACAGCACTACAGGCAGCATGCTGCCTTTTAAATCAGAATTAGCAGCAGCAGCAGACTTTTATTTGATAGTTGTCAGACTTTGAAATGTCAAAAAATCCTGCCGTTTGAACAAAGAAGCAAAATTCGGATTAGAGATGAAAAAGCAGCAGCAGTTGTCATGTGACCACTATTAGCCAATAGGAACCTACCTTAATTTCTTCACTGAGGCAACTTTTGCGTGGGATTCTGCACATTCCAGCAGGGCAGCAGCAAAAGAGCCATTTACGTTGAAAAAGAGCCAAAGAGCCAATTTTAAAAGTTTATTTGATAAAGAGCCACAAATGGCTCTATAGAGCCAAAGTGGCAACCCTGGCGGAGGGCTGATGGTGTTGGTGTTACATTTTGTTGTTGTCACGGCTTGCTTAAAGGGTAGTTTCATCATTTTGTTGAGTCTATTGGTATTTATGTAGCAGCATCATGGCTGGGTATCTTCTATATGTGTTGCAAAATGTCTGGGTATGATAAGAGCTTTTCGTTTTGTGGAAGACAGCAGCGAGAGGTGAAGCTGTTCCTTGGAGCCACTAACACACAATGAGATAAATTGCCCTTTCAAGCATATCCACATTCTTGATTTTATTTGATTTATGAGCAAACTGTATAAAGTAATATCATTTACCTAATTTAATTTTCCCTTCAATTTTCTTCGAAAATGTTTCTAGTTACGTGATTTTTTCATGGTTTTTTTTGTTTTCTTCTGTTTTTTGATTTTTGTAACGTGAAAATTTATGAAATTAATAAACTAACGAACCGCTAACTGCAATCACTTGGAGAGAAAAAAAGAAATAGTTTCTCAATTTTGATTTTATTTGGATATGTTGTATCTACACTGGCGTAATTACGGACATGACATTTCTTCCTTCCATTTTATTGTTTAAAATATGGATAGTTATATCTGGAGTTCTTTAGTGATTGATGCCACGACAAAAAATAATTTCAATAGGCAAACTAAGATTCTTCTTGTGGAATTTTCTGGTGTAGAAAACGCTAAAAAAGCTGCAAAGAATAAAAAAAATTCCGAAAAACTAATAGCACCTGGCAAGCCGCTGAATACAAATATTCCAGCTAGGCGATCGGGGAAAAACTAAAGTATATATGCATAAAATGTACGCAAAAAAAAGCATTTTGAAGAATTTAAATTTTTTTTCTCATAGAAAATTTGGCCGGAAGTTATAATTTCGAAAATTCTCACTGATTTTTATAATATTGATTCCTGCAACTTAAAGTTAAGCTTATAAAAATTATTAAAGATATAAAATAAAAGAATAAATCCTAAGCTTAAAAAAATAGGCGGATTAAGTATAATTCTGGGACTTTTAACAGACTAAAATAAAAACATGGGGGGAATAAGAACCTGTATAACGACTGTATAATTAAATACAAACGACTTGTCTAGAAAAATGTGTTTCCAACTCCACAAAAAAAATATTTCAAATGGCTCCATGTTTTTATTTTAGTCTGTTCAAAGTCCCAGAATATTACTTAATACGCTGACGCAGCGACACAAACTGCCCTTTGGCATACGATATGAGAAGACAGCACTGCTACTATTGCACGATTTCTTACCAGACGTCAGAATCTCAAGAAGGTGCATGTTTATGTTCTAATTATCACTGTTCAACAGAATCGATTTACAAATTTCACCTAAGAAAACCCTTTATAGCATATATGAAGGACATGAAGAGGAGTCATAATCCAAAGCTTTAAACAATTCCATCACTGTAAACTCAAGTGTTTAGTTGCTAAACACTTAAAGCGTTTATATCGTTGTAGACGAAATTTAAACACTTAGCTGCGTTTAATGAGTAAACATTTAAGTGTTTAATTAGTAAACGTTTGTAGCGTGGTTTTTGGTTATGAATAATAAAAATTATGTTGATAGAACTATTAATCAATACTATATTAAAACATAATACTTTCATTACAAAAAGTAAAAAAAAAAATAAATAAATAAAAAAAAAACAAAAAAAAAACCCAACCCGAGTGCCGTTCTTCCAGCGGTCCCCCGACTAAGTACAAACCACTTCCAATATTGCTTGACTTCCGTGATAGAACGAGATGCGCTTTACTGAATATGCTAAATGGTGCCCTTGGCGGGCATTAGCAAATTCATTAGTTCGGGCATTAGCTCATATTTTTTCTCGTCTCTTTCACTGCAAATCTCAGCTTTTGAAAGTGTTTTATTTCAAAACGCTTAAAACGTTTTATTTTGACGTCACCCATTTGATTAACATTGTAGACATTTTTTAAACGCTTAAGTATTTTAAAAGTGCCGACAATGTTAATCAAATGGGTGACGTCAAAATAAAACGTTTTAAGCGTTTTGAAATAAAACACTTCTAAAACCTCAGATTTGCAGTGATACTGATAATTTTAAATTCGTAATATTTAAGCAGCTTTATGGTTTTATTTTCATATAAACAAAATACCTGTCAACAAAGGCGTAACAATTTCAGGATAAACTAAGTTAAATAAATGAAAACAACAAATGAAGTAAGAAAAGGCCAAAAAATGAAGAATAGATATATTATAAAATAATTTAGGATGTAATTTTGGTTACTTTTTTTACTTCTGTTTATTACTCAAATAACAACAATTGCATTCTTTTGGCCATTTTTAAAAAAACAATTTAAAATTTTTTATCAGATCTCGTAGAGAATTTTGGGACCTTTAATTTAAAAAAAGAAAGTTAATTTTTGTTAACGTGAACTCGAGATATTTAACTATTTGTATTTTGGCCAATTGTAAATTAACAAATACATATTTTGAGCTATAATTTGGACTGTATCACTTTGAAACCTATATGTGATAAGTTCAAAAAAATTTTAAGTTTTATAGAAACTTATTTTCAAGCATTATAGTGTAAGTATATTAATTGAGTGATTTTTCTTGTTTTTTTTCATAAAGCTTAGATGCAAAATGCAATAACTTCCTTGTTTCTTGAAATTCTAATAATAAAAATTCTGATAATAAAAATTGCCCGATAAAATTAAATGATTTTATTTTTTATTTCTGAAAATAGTACCTCTAAATGGATCGCCCAGTATTTCATTAGAGACACTTCCCACCCCTAAACAATTTACGTGCAAAAATAAAACGCTAGAGCGTTTAGTTCCCCATAAGTGTTTTATCATAACTAAGTGTTTACCTTCACAAGTGTTTAGTTAGCGTATAAGTGTTTTACTTTTAGACACTTGCGCTTAGGTTACAATTTTTTGGTAAACACCCTAGGCCTTTAATTTCTGTTAAATGCTTTAAGTGTTTAAGAATCAAACACTTTAGCGTTTAGATTTTGTGCATTTAACGCTTCTTCTGTTTTAAAAGTAAACATTAAATACTTTATCGTTTAGAAATAAAACACTAGAGCGTTTTATTTCCAAACACCTGCTAAACACTTGGATTTGCAGTGATGATAAAAATAAAAAGTCCCTCTTTTCATCGGCGGTCACCAAGTCACATTTTTCTCAACACCTGTCGGCTCTAATCTTATCTCCGCCTAATGATGCAATTAAAGGCTTCTATTCACATTTTTAACAAATTTTCGCATTCAAAACTTATTTAAATAATTATTTAAAATTTTTTTTTCGATGACAATAGTTTCAATTAATTATTCTCAACTAGTATACCGAAAACCAAGTAAATCGGACAACGTTTTTTTCGTTCATTTTCAAACTTTAAACATTAATAACTTTTTAATTCTATCGTCGATTGGCATGAAACTTGGCAAAATATCAATCGATTCGCCTTGGTTTCGACCTTAGGTGGAATTCGCTGTTGAACAGTGTTATTTTCTAGTTTTTGGTACAGCTTATTATTTAAAATAAAACCATTTAACGTAAAAGTTTTTTTTACTTATTTTTATTGCATTCTTTTCAGTTTTAATTCATTTTTGGATTTTACTTTTTACGAAATTCTGATGAAGTGATTTGTTAATGCATGCATTATTTCCAGCGCCATTCATTATTTCCGTCCTTAAACACCCTCAAATAGCGATTTTCAGTGAAGTGGAATCGTAATTGCAAAATCGTACCGGCACATTGGCGCCGCCATTTTCATTTTTTTTCAAATTTTGACCACAGATTCGCCACATGTGGCCCTAAAAGCCCCCCACACCGATTTTTAATGGATTCAGAACACATTTGCAAAATTCATCCGCCGTATTGGCGCCGCCATTTTAAATTTTCAAATTTTGACCACAGAATCGTCATTGGTGGCCCTAAACACCCCCCGATACCGATTTGCAAAGGATTCAGAACACGTTTCCAAAATTCATCCGCCATATTGGCGCCGCCATTTTGAATTTTCAAATTTTGACCACATAATCGTCATTTGTGGCCCTAAAACCTCTCCCGATACCGATTTTCAATGAAATCGGAACACAATTGCAAAATTAGACCGCCATCTTGGAACTGTCAGATTGCATTGTCACGGGAACTCAATGTTTGTGCAAAGTTTCAAAAGAATCGGTTTAGTAGAAGTAATTGAAAAATCTGTCGTAAGATTTGAACCAAACAAACAATAAAACAAACAAATATACGAGGTCAAGCTAAATAAAACCATTAATAAAGAGCATGCTTTAGAATATGATGAAAAAAACGCGCGCAGCGCCGCCGCCGGCAGCCGTTCACTTCTCTCGTCTGTGCCGCCTGTTCAAGCCTGACGCCTCATTACATTTTGGAGCACGTGTTTCTTTTGCGGCGCTTTAGTGCCCGTCTTTCTTCTTCATCATATTCTAAAGCATGCTCTCTATTTTTAACATGTTTTCAATTCTGGAACGAAGGCATCCTCTGCCTGGTACATAAAAAAGGATATCTCATAGCGTGCACCACCTATCGCGTTATAACGTTATTAAGAATGGGTATAAGATATTCTCCTGTATCCTACAAAACAGGGGAGGAGTTACAGTGATGGTAACAATCCTCCACAAGTCCACCTGTAGGGACGTCGTCCTATTACTTCCGGTCTTACTACTACTTCATGTCTTGTTGCACCCGCGATGCACTTTGAAAGGCTCTCCTGACTATTTAAATATTTCATAAAAATTCGTATAAACTAATAAAAAGTGAACATGTTAAAATGTAGCTCTTCCAAGAATAGTTTCATTAAAAATGTTTTTTATTTCATTATTAAAAAACTTTACATGCGTCCAACTGTTGCACCCGCGATAATGGAATCGTTTGACCAAGATCAAAGGATAGGAACAAAATCCAGTGATCACACAAAGTTTTTACATACTAGAATAAAGTAAGCGAAGTATAATGAATTGCGATTATACTTGAAAATGATATTTTAAGTATGAATTGTTAAATTGAATAAAAAGTATCAATAAAAGCCGTATTTTATTTTGTTTTCGCATGAAGTATCACTATCAGATAATTGCAACATGCTGCAGAATCATTGGAGCAATAATAGCATGTAAACACCGATTTGGTTATCGTGGAAACCATGGTTTCAGACTATTTCAAAACTAACAACTGTACACACCAACTGGCTTGGTTATTTCTGTCATTTCAATTATTAGATATGGATGTCAATTGCACTTACAAAATAATTTAGCTTTGTAGCTTAGTAATTATTTGAGGAAAAAAAAGAAAGCAACATATTAGGAGAGCTATTTGCCATTACAAAAGAGTATTTGTCTACATTAGTTCATTTATTATGTCTATAATTACAGTTCAATTATTTGTTGTTCTGCCCTTTGGGGCCAAACAGATCTTTTTCTTTTGCTCATTTTATTTTCAGCGAGAAATTAATTTAATTATATGATGTCAACGTGGCTTTTGACAACCAACTTTTAAAGATTGTTGTAAATTTTCATTGATAGATGGCACTCATGCTAGTTAATTATCGTGGTTAACGACTTAAACATAGAAATTTTTCTTGGTTTGCAGTACTTGCTTGGTTTGAAAATGTATGACAAACTAAGCACAAACCATCTATATTATTACGGTTAAGGCTTGAAACCATTTCAATAGTGGTAACCAAGTCGGTGCATGCTAAAGGAATCTAAATATAATTATTCATGGAATGGAAAAGTTCTTTATCAAAATGATTTCAATAGTTGAAATATTAACTATACTACAATTTGAGTAAAAAAAAAAATTATTTACAAAATTTGCAGGATATGATCACTTATTAAGAAAAATCGATTAACATAACAAAGCTGTTTTATTTTCTACAATAAACACCATACAATCACAAATAAAAATACTTAATAAACTTATTGCTTAATCAAATATTTGAGATCACATACGGTAGACATAATTAAAGGCTTGTATTTCCGCCATCAGATAAGAGACAATAAATTTTCATCAGATATCAGTGGAAAACATGAAACTACCTCTTAACCACTCTTATACCGCAGATACCGCCATACAACAAGGTGCATATTACGCCACATATAGCCTGTCCAAAAATTCATTTATCATTTACGAAAACTGTTTATGCTGACATACTTCAATTACAGGACATGAATAATTGTCCCCTTACAGGACAAACAAATTCCTTTCACTATATGGATAGAAAGCATATGGTTGTTGTTTGCAATTTATGAAACATGCACTCGTACGTCCAGGACTTTTACTCGGAGGACTCTTGGGTATATGCATTCAAATAGGAGACATATGAGAGAAAACGCAACTCTACACAATGTTTCTTGACTGTAGTATAAAAGCCTGACACAAAAATATGAAGCAAAAAAACAACAACTTATATACATGATGGCGAGCGGTTATTGTTTAATCGATACTTAAGATACGATCTCAGTACGCGCACATTAGTCCAAATAATTAAATTAATTAGTGTCGCCATATCGCGTGTTCATTTCAAAATAAATTTATGCCATTCACTGAGCATTACCCCTACCCAATCTCATCTAGTACAATTGCGGTTTGTCACAACGTTTGGAAAATTTCTATTTTATATGTTAAGGCAGTGAGTATGTTACGAAAACAAGGGAAGAAAATGTGCAGGATTTATTCCGTCGATGTGGTTATGGCCTTGTGAGCAAAAGGTAATTTCAAATCGGCCCTAATTGAAGGCCGAGAGTGTAAAGAGCTCTAATCTGATTGAGGCTAATTAACGTGTGAGCAATAAACGCAAAATGCTAATTTAATTGTTGCTCCATGAAAATGGAAAACGCCAACAACTAGTAGCAGGAAGGAAAAGGAGCAGAAACAGAAAACTCCCGGAGTTAGACCAGAAAGTTTTCACGTAAAAATAAAAGTTCAACCCCGACATATGCAACACGTCAGGCTTAATTTGAAACGATATAAAATGGTTCAACCTCTAAGAAAGGAGTTTATGCGATAATTTCATATTACAAGCACGAGATTTCAAGGACGGCATGTCAGAGTATATGCATGTTACAAACAAAAATTGAGGTAAATAAAACTCATAAAATGCCACTTAAATGGAATTTAATTGCCAAGACTTACCGAAGTATATGGGAAACCATGTCTAGGGTATTTATGATTTGATTTATGTCCTTTCTTAAGATTTTACTTTTTTTATTAACTATGCGAAATTATATGTACATAAATAAAGTTGAAGGAATATTAATAACTTAATTATTTTATATGTGCGCTGTTTTTGCACCATTAATAATATCGGAAAGTTTCCATGTGTTTGACTTGAAGTGCCTAAGGCGACTTAAATGTTTCAATTACTACAGTCAACTATATCTCTCCATAACCAATATATGTATATGTATGTGATAAAGATTCTTCTTCTTCTTATGCTCCTGTGCGGAGTCCATTAATTACGCGAGGTGTTTTTTTAAATTTTGACCCTTCCCTCCTCCTTGGTAAGATGTGTTGGGAGCTCCCCCACTTCACGTAAAATTTACCCTATAAACTTTCAAATCTTTGTAACTAAAAACAAATCGAACGAATCGGTTTATATGCGTTACAGATATCAGGACTGACTTGCTGACTGATTCGCAACAATTCTAAAGCCGGCTCTACACGATGCGGCGAACGTTTCATTCGAATGTTTGCTTCCAGCTTTGCAAACTCTTTCCTAGAGAGACCACTAGTTTCGACTTTCAAAACCACAAGAATCCCAGTAAAATATTTCCTTCCTCGCCAATAGTAACTAGATATTCCACTAAATGTAAAGTTCTGCATACGTAACGTTTGAAAGGCGCTGGTTGAGCATTTCCGCTCAAACTAATTAAAAACAATAAAAATAATGATTCCGCTAAATGCTCTGTAATATCAATATTGTAATAATAGAATCAGCATTATTACTTAAACAATTTGTTCCCCTTCACAGACCAGTTCTGCAGCAGAAGCAGTCCTTGTAAAAACCTTTTAGAATCAGTGGAAAAAATCTTTTTAATAAAGAATTCATAGCGGCCTGAGCATACTTATGTAAATAACCTCAGATGTCGAAAAACTTTTATTTTTTTTTTCAACTTTTGCAATTGCCTTTTTCTTTGCGAACGCGAGTGTAGTTTTACCAATGCGGTCGCTCAACTAAGTACTAACCAGCCCAATGATGCTTGACCTCCGTAATCGAACGAGAACCGGTCAATTTAGTATGCTAATGGCACCCTATATAATTGCCCGTTTTCCTCGTCCTAAAAAATTCCTAGTTTGGCTCCATTAGGAACATATTGACAGCTCTCAAACTTCGCTCCTCTTAGCAGCGCTCCAAATTTTCCCGGCTGAAAATAAAATGATTTGTTGAAATTTTGCTATAAACACAAGAGGAGCAATCTGATATTAGTGTCTACATTTTTTCTTTAATTAACCCGCACAAAACTAAAAGTTTCTTATTTTCGTTGGTGTGAACTTCTCGAGCTTTCAGATCCCATACTGTGATAAAAACTGCAGATCAAACTGGTACGTTTTATCAATCTGCAATATGCAATACCAGCCTCTCTTGGTAAACAAATTTCTAAAAATTTAGATTTAGAAAGTTGGCCCGTAGTGGGTCCTTTTACCGTCGGCCAGAGATAAGTTGCAGTCGCACAGTGTTGTCACACTTCTTTCGCTCCTCCACTCTCACTGTTTCGTTTCGCTCGAGTTATGCGACCGCGACAGATTTTATCGACTTTCAATCCAAATTACTCGAACACTGGATGTCAGAATCAATTTTTTTTAGAAAGATTCGTCAACAATCCTACAATACTATGTTGGTTTTTCAAAAAAAGTTTAAATGCGGTTTTCTATCAGTGATGAAAAATGTAAAAAAATGCCTCTTCAGACGCATTTCTCCATAATGCCCATGCAATCGAATCGAAAATTTGATATCAAATATCTCAGTTTGTGTACGTCAGATCGTTCTGAAATTTCACACACACATGAGGGACATTGTTTCGAACAAACATGCCAAATTTCAAAAAAAAATCTAAATGAACTGTTTTGCAGGAGAGCTACCTTAATGCAATTTTTTCTTTAGCTGAATTAGATTCACACCTAATTCTAGAGCGGTTTACTTGAACTTCATAAAATTAATGGTCCTGACGCTCTATTACCCTAAATCTCTCTAGTATAAATCATTATCACTGAAAAATGGTAATAAATTGCATCACTTGGAAAAACCTTTTTATAATATCCAGCAAAATAAACAATTTATGGCACATTGCACTTCACGTTAAGTATTATAAAAATATAAACAATAATCCTGATATAAGTAACCGTAACAAACAGCCTTATAATTGTTTTCTTGCCAGCTAAGTGTCTTTCACCCTTCATATTATAAAGACGTAATCTCTTTGACCATTTTTTTTTGTTGGTTCGTCTTCTCGAAACGGATCAAAAACATTCTGTTGATTCTCACCGAACGCAACTGTCTCACAAGGGATTTACAAAGAATCCAAAAGGGTCGTAACAAGAAAAACATTTCTTTATATGCGTTACAGGTTTATATGCGTTACAGATATCAGGACTGACTTGCTGACTGATTCGCAACAATTCTAAAGCCGGCTCTACACGATGCGGCGAACGTTTCATTCGAATGTTTGCTTCCAGCTTTGCAAACTCTTTCCTAGAGAGACCACTAGTTTCGACTTTCAAAACCACAAGAATCCCAGTAAAATATTTCCTTCCTCGCCAATAGTAACTAGATATTCCACTAAATGTAAAGTTCTGCATACGTAACGTTTGAAAGGCGCTGGTTGAGCATTTCCGCTCAAACTAATTAAAAACAATAAAAATAATGATTCCGCTAAATGCTCTGTAATATCAATATTGTAATAATAGAATCAGCATTATTACTTAAACAATTTGTTCCCCTTCACAGACCAGTTCTGCAGCAGAAGCAGTCCTTGTAAAAACCTTTTAGAATCAGTGGAAAAAATCTTTTTAATAAAGAATTCATAGCGGCCTGAGCATACTTATGTAAATAACCTCAGATGTCGAAAAACTTTTATTTTTTTTTTCAACTTTTGCAATTGCCTTTTTCTTTGCGAACGCGAGTGTAGTTTTACCAATGCGGTCGCTCAACTAAGTACTAACCAGCCCAATGATGCTTGACCTCCGTAATCGAACGAGAACCGGTCAATTTAGTATGCTAATGGCACCCTATATAATTGCCCGTTTTCCTCGTCCTAAAAAATTCCTAGTTTGGCTCCATTAGGAACATATTGACAGCTCTCAAACTTCGCTCCTCTTAGCAGCGCTCCAAATTTTCCCGGCTGAAAATAAAATGATTTGTTGAAATTTTGCTATAAACACAAGAGGAGCAATCTGATATTAGTGTCTACATTTTTTCTTTAATTAACCCGCACAAAACTAAAAGTTTCTTATTTTCGTTGGTGTGAACTTCTCGAGCTTTCAGATCCCATACTGTGATAAAAACTGCAGATCAAACTGGTACGTTTTATCAATCTGCAATATGCAATACCAGCCTCTCTTGGTAAACAAATTTCTAAAAATTTAGATTTAGAAAGTTGGCCCGTAGTGGGTCCTTTTACCGTCGGCCAGAGATAAGTTGCAGTCGCACAGTGTTGTCACACTTCTTTCGCTCCTCCACTCTCACTGTTTCGTTTCGCTCGAGTTATGCGACCGCGACAGATTTTATCGACTTTCAATCCAAATTACTCGAACACTGGATGTCAGAATCAATTTTTTTTAGAAAGATTCGTCAACAATCCTACAATACTATGTTGGTTTTTCAAAAAAAGTTTAAATGCGGTTTTCTATCAGTGATGAAAAATGTAAAAAAATGCCTCTTCAGACGCATTTCTCCATAATGCCCATGCAATCGAATCGAAAATTTGATATCAAATATCTCAGTTTGTGTACGTCAGATCGTTCTGAAATTTCACACACACATGAGGGACATTGTTTCGAACAAACATGCCAAATTTCAAAAAAAAATCTAAATGAACTGTTTTGCAGGAGAGCTACCTTAATGCAATTTTTTCTTTAGCTGAATTAGATTCACACCTAATTCTAGAGCGGTTTACTTGAACTTCATAAAATTAATGGTCCTGACGCTCTATTACCCTAAATCTCTCTAGTATAAATCATTATCACTGAAAAATGGTAATAAATTGCATCACTTGGAAAAACCTTTTTATAATATCCAGCAAAATAAACAATTTATGGCACATTGCACTTCACGTTAAGTATTATAAAAATATAAACAATAATCCTGATATAAGTAACCGTAACAAACAGCCTTATAATTGTTTTCTTGCCAGCTAAGTGTCTTTCACCCTTCATATTATAAAGACGTAATCTCTTTGACCATTTTTTTTTGTTGGTTCGTCTTCTCGAAACGGATCAAAAACATTCTGTTGATTCTCACCGAACGCAACTGTCTCACAAGGGATTTACAAAGAATCCAAAAGGGTCGTAACAAGAAAAACATTTCTTTCCTAAAAAAAGAAATGAAAGAAGGGAACAAAATGGTTAATAGGCAAGCAACAATGCAACAAAGTGCATTACACGCATTTTGATATCTATCCAGAGAAGATATCTGAATTATGGGATCATGAGATCAACCCGTTTTTAATGGTCCATTACGAAGAATGGTTATGTTTGAATGTTGCTTAATGGATGTTGCTATCACACCTCTTGTGCCCTCTTGGGTTGATTTGACAAATGATCTTTTGATATACTTTTGTTAATTTGATGGAAATGATGTTGTTTAGGGATGTTGTATATTTATTGGTTTGTTAACGATTGGATGTGGTACAAGAAGTAATCAAAAAATTGGAAAAATGTGAAAACAATTGTGTTGAACTTCCTTAAATAATATTTAATTCAAATACGAAGGTAAAAAATACGACAACTAAAAGCCCCCTCAACCCAACTGGTTATTACATTGTGATTTGATTTGTTACATTATTCATAAGTAATTTCGGAATCAATTTTCTGAAAGGACTCTTTAAAAAATCGAAAATCTCAAATTGACTTTATTCAATTTTCTTCAGAAACTTACTCTGATTTTTCACCCTAAGCGAGAAAATTTTGTGTCCTTTTCATAATGGAGTCATAGCGAGTGCAGCACTACAGCAACAGCAACAGATGTACAAGTCATTAGAGGGCATTTAGGGGTGTATATCCGGGGGTTTTAGCTATTATTGTAATGTTGATGTCGTTATTGTCGCCAAATAACTTCGTAAAAAGTCAAATGCCCTTAAAATAAGTGAGGAGGAGTACACATGCCAAGGATCAAGGATAAAGAATAAAACTTGTGACCCCCTTTTTTCCAGCAGTACATTTTCACCCATCATTTGTTGTACATAAATGTTTGATGCAGGATTACTTTCTGCGTGTGTGCCATTCTCCGTATGTTGAAGGATTTTTTAAACGGGGGGTGAAATACATAAAACGGTCATAATTTCATTTCAAGAATTATATTTCATATTATTTGTTTGTTTCGCTTCAAGGGCTTTCTTCCGCGCACCACCCCATCTACATCGATGCATGTACATATACCTCTGTTCATAGGAGAAATGCAGGATTGTAAATGGGAGAGCTTTAGATGAAATCGAATTTGTCACTTCAATTTTTTTGGCATGTCAAATTTTTAATTAAAGCTAGAGTTAATTTTGTTATTAAATCAGTTAAGCATTTCTTCAATAAAATTTAGGGTTTGGCAAATGGAATGTTCGATCTTTTAAACTGCCAAAGTTGCGAGTAAAATAGAATTTTTAGCTATCATTTAGTCGAAACTAGCTCAAGAAAACAATGCATGCATGGTTTCCTTCTAGACAACAGCGCCGAGGTCATGAGTACCTTTTTCATTCAGCAGAGGTATGGTCTTACTACGCTGAAATTTTCCCGTTTTATTTATTTTACTTTGTAATAATTTAAAAAGGCTAGGGCCCTAAAAGAGTTTTTAGTATATAAATGTACATCGTCAATTTTATGCAAGACGGTAAGTTTACACAGCGGCCGGCTGTTGATAGTTTTTGGTTGAACGAAGAAAAAATCGTATTGGGGGGGAATCGTAACGGCAGCAGCTAGGGCGTTTTGATGTTTTTTTAGAGCTTTACATATCACCCTCTATTTTTGTAAACCTATGACCTATTTTCATGAATAAGGTATCAGTGTACGCAGAATACTCCCACCTATAAAAAACTGTAAAACTTCTACCCTATCAACTTCCAGCGTAATGAGTCAAAGTCAAAATTTCGGTTTTTTTAACTAAAATTTCAACTAAAACCACCTTTTTCTCCAATAAATACGTAGTTAACTAATATTTTTATCGGCAAAATTGGAAAGCCTGGACAATTTCCTATCAATAATGTCTGGTCAATTTTTATGCTACGGCTTTTATTTTTGGAGTTATAACCAATTTTAATGCTAAATTGGCTCTATTTCGTACTTTTTTAGTACTTTTTCACCTAAGCTTTGCCAAAAAGTACAAAATAAGGCCAATTTTAATATCAAACTTGCTAATAACTTCAAAAGTAAAGACCGTAGCATAAAAATTGTAAAGACATTATTGATAGGAAATTGTCCAAGGTTTCCAATTTTGCAAAAAAAAATAGTTAACTAGGTATTTGATGGAGAAAAAGGTGGTTTTAGTTGAAATTTTAGTTAAAAACAGAAATTTTGACTCATTACGCTGAAAGCTGATAGGGTAGAATCTTGACTTTTAAAGTTTTAGATAGGTGGGAGTATTCTGCGTACACTGATACCTTATTCATGAAAATAGGTCATAGGGTTACAAAAATACATGGTGATATGTAAAACTCTAAAAAAAAACTTCAAAACGCCCTAGCGGCAGGGTACGAAAAAACTCGCTCCGGAGCGGCTCATAAAAGAGCCGCTCTGGAAAGCTCTTTATAAAATCGCTCTGACTCCGGAGCCGAAAATTTTTTTGGTAGAAGCTCTCGCTCCTAAGCCGAAGCCATTTTTTTGGCTCATTGAGCGACATAACGGCTCCGGCTCTCCATTTTATTACTGAAACTGGTGATATACATATATAGTACAAGCGTATACATGCATTGCATTCAGCGGCTCCATGTTATGCGGAGAATTTACACTGACACATAATTGTATGGTTGTGATGTGCACTCTATGGGCGCGTTTAGGCCCGAGTTATTTTAACTCTGTTAAATTAGCGCTGTTAACTTAGCATCGTTTCTAGCATGCCATTTGACAATTCTCATTTTACAGCTAATAACAGGCAAAAATAATAACATTTCCCATTTTACAAATATTAAAAGCTAAAAAAAGAATAATAATAGGAGAATCTTCATTCTTTATTGAAATATTTCTAAATTATTTGCTTACAACAAAAAATTACAAGCAAACGTCAATTCATTTTGGCTGTGCTAAATTTTAGCTAAGCCAAAAAGCAGAAATAAGTTAGCTAACAGCGCTAAAAAAAATTGCTGTTTATGCCGTTGTTAACTTGCCCAGCTCAGTTAAATTAACTTCGGCCTAAACGCGCCCTATGACTTGTAACCAAAGCCTTCTATATTTACAAGCCACCCAGCGGGAAATGGAATCATACCAAGAAGCATGACGGTAGCCTTTTTTTGGCTTAATATCTTTTTTGTGCAGTCATGTCATTAGAAGGAATGAGTCGAAAAGCTCATTCACCTTCCCCACCCATTCTCGGTAAGGTGTTTGTGATAAGTCATCTTTTATTTCTTCCAAGGAAGTACAATTTCTTACAAATTCTAAATATATTTCCGGTGAGATCCTTGGAAGATATTGGTTTAATTGCGGTAGCACATACGGAAGAAACACTGCCCTATTAGTATGAAAATTTTATTAAAACGCAAAAAACATACTTATCCATATTTCGCCCTTCCATCCTACTTTTGTGGAACTACGAATATGAACTCCTTCCTAAAAGCTTCTTGAGGAAGGCCTTCAAACTTTTCCCGCTGGGCATGAACTAGAAAATTTGGCTCTCTGGAACGAGCATTTTCATACGCTGCCTAGCGGCTAAACCGTTACGATTCATTCGTCTTACTGCGGCCTCTTAGCAGAACTTCCACACGTTTTTTTTATGTAGCAAGGAATCTCCCTTTGTACTATCAGTCCGGATATGTTGTTTTTCACGTCATGGTGCAATGTCCAGCAATAAGTTTAGTACGGAGGGAATAGGTTAAGGGTTATGGGAGTTCGGCGGGTGTTGAAGAAGGCGGCGATGAACCCTGCGTTTGAACTCTTGGATGTTGTAGGAGCTCAGAAATACTGACTGCGAAAGATTATTTTACAGTCGAGTTGTTCTATTTAGAAAAGAAATGCTATCTTGTTGAGTGCGCGAAAAGACGGGTTGCAGGTGGTGGGAGTGAGATGACTGGGCTAATCTGGTGTTGCGGATATAAATTTGCCGTGGAGGCAGGAGAGCGTTTATTTGGAAGAGTCGCTATGATAATAGCGATAAAATTTTGTCAGTGCTGCTACATTCCTACGGTGGCTCAAGGGGTCGATGGTGGAGCAAACGGTGTCGTCATCGATTAATTTCAGATCTGTAGTCTTCAATTTCTGTAACGTAATGCAGGTATTTACCTTGAAAAATATTTACTGCAATATCAACAAAAATTAGTTTAGAACATGTATATGGCAACCTATAGTAGTGAACCAAACAACAGTTGGCAATAGAGAGTTTCTTATTGTTAAACAAATCCGAATCAGACTTATTATTATGCAGTGCCCAATATGGCGCTACTTTAATCGTAATTAAAACTGTAAAAGTGTTATTATTCATACAAAAGTTTATTACTAATGATTGATCGCTAAATAACACGAAATACGAGTTTTGTCATTTTATTCGCCTTAAACGACTTAATAGCCCAGTATTGATCCAACAACATAAATTAACCTGTTAAGCTATTTTCGCTAAAATTCCGGAATGATATTAACAAACAACGAATTACAGCGACTATCTACTAAAATTAGTCTTATGGCGCTCTAAGTATCAAACTAAGCCGCCGTTCGAAACTAAAAGTAGGCAAAAAGAAAACTATCAACGTAGAGACAGCACAAGACTGTTCAGTGTCGGCTTTGTCCCGTTAATTTATTACCATTTGCCGTGATAATAATCAATGAGAAAAATCAAGTCAGAAAAATAAACGTGAAATTGACGGTGGTTGCCGTAGTCTCCACCAACGACTACCACCATACTACCCCACCAATCAAATTCCCAGGTGCTAAGAAATTCTCTAAAAAGGTGAATTATTTTTCACGACTGAAATTGCGGCGGTGATTGTTAATCAACTCGGTAGTAAATTTTGTGAGAATTGAATGTCTTTATGATTTTATGGGTACTTTAGGATAATTTAGAGGGTTGGGGATAGTTTTAATATGTCGTGTCGCCATTGACACGTACCTTTATGATTTATTACCTTAGCAATTGCCTTGTGCGTTTTAAGGCAGAGAATGCGTCAATTTCTTCGTCACACAGTCGTAATTTGATTATTTGTTTTCTGCATATTCCAGCTCTTATGAGGCCAAGGTGGTGCTGATGGCGATATCTCTACTTTTGGATTAGCTTAGACCCATATTCAAATTATCAGAATGTGCCCTTCCGTCATTTTATTGCCATACTGCAATAATACAAGAAAATTTTCTATTTTTAAGACTATTTCCATGATGTTTGTCTATACACCAATGATCATTTTGGGTGCCACCCGAATTATTTTAACAATTATAGGCCCAAGACATGAACCCTGTGGAACTTCGCAATTGATAAAAGATGTGTCAATGACTAGCATTAGTTCGGTGAACTTTTACTGAAAAGGGATAACTACAACACCACAGCTACGTAATTAATATAGACAAATTTGAGTCCTTGGTTGGGACAACTGTAAAAAAGAATGGAAAAAGGAGACAGTGTTTACGTGAAATATAGCAAAAGAACTGAGAAATCAATATATCGAGATATCACCAAAACATTAAGTGGCTTCACTTAATATGAAATTATGTGAGTTGTGTCTATATGAAGGTCTCTTGCTGGCTGTAGTTATACCCTTGCATGCCTATCCTGTAACACGGGGCAAATTTACATAAGTGGAAAAGGTATATTTCATTGTTTGTGATATATTGGCAGGTTATACAAAACCGTAATGAACATGTAACATGTTTTATATGCGCGATTCATTTCACAAATAGCGAAAATAGTAAATTTATGATGATTCAATGCATGACTTTGATATTTTTGGAATTTCAATTGTTCGTCGTTTTTTTCGCTTGGAGATATCGTTATCGATAAATATTTTGCGTTGATAGTTCCATCGTCTTTCTTTTTATTCGCAATTTACGATCAACTTATTTTGAGGTAACAAACTTATCGCTGTTTGATGTATAAAATTGATCAGAGTCTACATGACTCAAACTTTTGATGGTAATGTTTATTGCCTTCTTGCTTTTGTGCACTCATTAAATGCAAAATATTTTACTTATTTTGATTTGTTGTTCATTAAAGGTCGCATTATTTTTTTTCTGTATTTCACCATACAACTAGGTCAAATCAATACATTCGTATGTTGGATAAGAATATGCAAATTGAGCATATGATTAATTTCGAGGGTTACATGTTGTTATTTGTGTTTTAAAATGCTCAGGATTTTATTTTCGTGACAATTTCAAAAATGTTTTGTTTTATTTTGTGATTCACTTACCAGTTTTACAACTAATCAAACTAGGGTAATTTGGTTTGAAAAATTTTCTGGTTTTTGCCGAAGATCTCTCGCGGTATTTGAAACACCCTCATTCTGTAAGGTGTAGATTTTAATCTAATAACATTAATTTTTTATGATAAATTATAAATGCTTTTTGTAGCCCAACAGTGCTATGACAGATAGGCTAGTTATTTAGATTAGAATAATTACCATTTAGTTACAACTAGTTTACGAAAGTTTTTTATAATATGAATGCAAAGTATTTAGTAAAAAATATATAGTTTAAAAAAAACTCTTTCCCTGAGCTCTAGTCTTCCACATAAAAAAAAAAAAAAAAAAATATTCTTATTTTATAAACATTGGAACTTTTTGTTAGCGCCCCACGCTTTTTTACATTTCGAAAGGTACGTTGTTCCATATACGAGGTCTGTTCAAAAAGTAAAGCCCTTTTTTCCTAGGACAATTCTCGTTGCGAAAAAAAAAATCGTTGCGAGAACAATCTCGCAGTCTGTTGTGCGATTTTTTGTAGTTATGTTCCTACGAATTCCATTCTCGCAACGAGATTTAGTCAAGAATAACATTTTAAGAACTGTCATTCGTTTTGTGTTAATAAATTATAAACAAGTTAAAAGAAATGTTGGGAGAAACAATATCTCGCAACGAAAAATATCTCATTGCGAGAAAGAATGGTCAAATTCATTCTTTTCGCAAAGAGAAAGAATGGTTTCTTGCACTAAAGGTGCGAGATTTTTGATTTTTTTTCGCAACGAGAATTATCCTAGGAAAAAGGGGCTTAAGGTGAATTTTCAAATTTCGCGAGCTACGTACATTCGATTATCGATTTTTTTATTTTGTTATGTTGGTACACATGCCCCTGAAGTATGATAAAATATTCAGCTGTATTCATTGTTAACTTTGTCTGTGGCAGCCGGTAAGGTTAGACGTGTTTTGCGTGTTCGGCGATTGTTTGCTGTCAAAAAAATGGATCAAAGAATTTGCATCAAATTTTGTGTAAAAAATGGAGTTTCCATGTTATAACCATACACCCATGATTCGTCACCAGTTATGACCCTTTTCAGCAAATCTGGATCGTCGTTTACGTCATTCAACAGTTCCTGAGCGAGGTTCATGCGACGGTTTTTTCGGTCAAAATTCAGCAATTTTGGAACGAACTTCGCTGGCAAAAGCTTCATGCCCAAAATTTCCGAAAAAAAATGGATGGCATGAGCCAACCGATATGACGACATCCTCAGGAACTTCTCTAATAGTGATTCGACGATTCTCTATAACAATTTTCTTCACTTTCTCAACATTTTCATCGGTTGTTGTGGTGCTGGGGCGACCAAGGCGAGGTTCGTCATTGACATCTTCTCGGCCTTCTTGAACAAGCTTGTACCACTTATACACATTTTTTTGGTTCAGAGTACACTCACCGTATGTCACTGTCAACATTTCAAGAATTTTAGAGCACTTAATTCCATTTTTTACACAAAATTTGAGGCAAATTCTTTGATCCATTTTTTTCGACAGCAAAAAATCGCCGAACACGCAAAACACGTCTAACCTTAGCGGCTGCCACAGACAAAGTAAACAATGAATACAGCTGAATATTTTATCATACTTCAGGGGCATGTATGCCAACATAACAAAATAAAAAAATCGATAATCGAATGTACGTAGCCCGCGAAATTTGAAAATTCAACTTACTTTTTGAACAGACCTCGTATTTCGCGTGAAAATGGAATTTGACCAAAATCAAGACAGTGGTTCCAAGATGGCGGCCGATTTTTGCAATTGTGTTCCCCGACCGCCCAACATAGGTTTCAAATGAAAGGGTATGACAGGCCAAATACAACTACCTCTTTGGCGTAATTCCAAGTTTAAAATAGCGGCCAAAACAAAATGGCGGAGGACATATAATATGCTAAAAAGTAGAAATATAACCGATAAACTTTAAATTTTGCACATAGGCATCGGACCATTTTGTAAAAAAAATCAAGATGGTGGTTCCGAATTGGCGGCCGATTTTTGCAATTGTGTTCCCCGACCACCCGACATGGGTATCGAATGAAAGGGCATGACAGGTAGAATGCAATTAGCTGTATGGTGTCTTAAATTTAAAATGGCGGATTACCATTATCTTTTCTAGACAAGTCGTTCTTATTTAATTATATAGTCGTTATATAGGTTGTTATGCCCCCATGTTTTAGTCTGTTAAAAGTCCCAGATTATTACTTTCTGCTGACGCAGCGACACAAAGTGCCCCTTGGTATACGACATGAGAAGACAGCACTGCTACTATTGCACGATTTCTTACCAGACGTCAGAATCTCAAGAAGGTGCATGTTTGTGTTCTAATTATTTTCTAGTTTTTGGTACAGCTTAAGACAGTTTAACTTAAAAGTTTTCTTCCCTTTTTTGATTTTCTAGTTTTTAGTTTGATCTTTGGCTCGTAAAATTATGCAAACTCCTCACCCTCCAAGTGTTTCACTGCATCTTTGTTGCACGGTTTCTTACCTGTTAATTTCTCATAATTAAGCTCTTCATACATAGCTATTTTGCATTTTCTAATTTTGACAACAAATTCATTATTTCCGACCTTAAACACCCCAAAAAGTGATTATCAGTGAAATCGAATCGTAATTGCCAAAATCGTACCGCCATATTGGCGCCGCCATTTTGAATTTTCAAATTTTGATCACAGATTCGTCATTTGTGACCTCAAAACCGCCGATACCGATTTTCAATGGATTCAGAACACATTTGCGAAATTCTTCCGACATATTGGCGCCGACACCGACTTTTAATGGAATCGGAGCACAATTTCAAAATTCGTCCGCCATTTTGGAACTGCCATCTTGATTTTTTTTTACAAAATTGTCAGATTATATTGTCTCGCATTGATTTAGCGTGGGCAAAGTTTCATAAGATTTAGTTTAGTCGAAGTAGTTGTAAAAGCTGTCGTAAGATTTGGCGCAAAGATATAAACAAACAAACAGAGGGGGTGCAGGGAAGCTTCGGATAAAAAAGATTTTTAGATAAAAGCATCACATTTCTCTTCGGAGAATCAGAATCCGTGATAAAAATCTGGCTCCCATTTGAAATTTTAGATTCACCCCCACCCCCTGCGAGGGGGTGTTGATTTCTACAGGAATTCTTAATGCCTGTCCATACACTAACTCTGCTGGACTACACTTAAGATCTTCTTTAACTGTCGTCCGAAAACCTAACAATATAGCTGGAACGTGTAACAACCAATTTGGGCTAGCCTAGTTCGTTAGTGCTAATAAATTTGAAGATTGTAATTGAATATTGAAAATCAATGTGCTGTACAATTTAGGTCAAACCTTGAATACAATTGTGCCTTTTTTGAATTCGAAACCTAGTGACTTTTATTTGCATCAAAGTTAACATTGAACCCTTAAAGTGCGTGGGATATCAACTAGAGACCAAGCCAAACCTTTGGGAAGTCTCAATCAGCACATGGTCTTAGCTCTAAGCGCTGCTTTCAATTGTCTGTGAAGTCTCTCCACCATTCCGTTCGATTGTGGATGATAAGCTGACGTTCTAATTTTATGAGTTCCTAAAAGCTTTGAAAATTCTTCGAAAAGCTTCCCTTCAAACTGACCTCCCTTGTCCGTGGTCACCGTTAAAGGAATCCCAAATCTCGGAAAGTATTGTTCGTACAACGTCCTCACTACTTTGTTTGCAGTGATGTTTTTCAGTGGGTACACTTCTGGCCACCTGGTAAAGCGATCTACTACTGTTAACAAATACATGAATCCTTCCGCTGGGTGCAAGGGACCCATTAGGTCCACATGGATATACTCGAACCTTCTTAACGGTATCTTGAACTTTTGAATTGGAGCTTTCGTATGCCTATTGATTTTTGCTTTTTGGCATGCTATACACGATTTTGCCCACAAATTAATATCTGTGTTCATCCTAGGCCAAAAGTATCTGCTCGTAATCAATTTCCTCGAACGTCGAATGCCTGGGTGTGACAAGTTATGTAACGTATCAAAAATACTTCTTCGCATGTCCACTGGAATGAATGGACGGTCTCTCTCGGTGGAATATTCTACCCAAATTTTATTTTCAGCTGAAGGTACATCCGTTTCTCTTAATCTGAACTTTGAATTTTTGTTCAAATTTTCAATTAAATTGTTTAATTCTTTGTCATCCATCTGCGCTTCTGCGATAATTGCCAAATCAATTTGATTCTCGCTAACCGCGTCGCAATCCTTAATCCTCGTATCTACCCGTGATAAGGTGTCTGCTACCACGTTAGATTCACCTTTGACATATTCGATGTTGGAGGTGAATTGGGTAATACATATAGTCTAAGTGTCTCGCTTGTCTTGGACTTCTTTCAGCCTTGGTCCAAATTGCCGAGGTTAGTGGCTTGTGGTCAGTGAAAACTATAAATTCGCGACCTTCCAAGAAATGTCTGAAGTGCTTAATTGCTGAGTATACGGCTAAAAGCTCCTATCAAACGTCGAGTACTTCATTTCTGCGGCGCTTAATTTCTTGGAATAAAATGCCAATGGTTCCGTTTCGTTGTTGTTGCGTTGCTCCAGCATGGCTCCAATTGCTATGTTTGACGCGTCAACAGTCAACCGAAAAGCAGCTTGCTCTGCTGGATGCACTAATAAAGTTGCAGCAATAAAAGCGTTTTTGACTTTAATGAATGCACTCTCACATTCTTCTGTCCAGTTGATAGTCTTAACATTCTTAGCTTTCTTAAGCTCTTTCGCTAGCTGAACATGAATAGGACTTAACAATTTGGCTAACTGTGGAATAAATCTGTGGAAGTAATTCACCATTCCGATGAATTTTTGTATTTGCTTAATTGAATCTGGCGACGGAAAATTTTGAATAAATTTAATTCTATCTTCAGATGGAAGAATTCCGTCTTTTGTAATTCTGTGGCTCAGAAATTCAATTGAATGTACGCCGAAAAGGCATTTCCCTGGATTAATGTTTACTCCAAATTCCTCTAATCGGGTGAATACTTGCTGCAAATGTTTCTTGTGCTCTTCCTCACTTCTGCTTGCCACCAGAATATCGTCAATGTAGACGAAAACAAACTCCAAACCGTTCAAAACTCGATCCATAAAACGTTGGAATGTCTGGGCAGCGTTTCTGAGACCAAAGGGCATTCGAGTGAATCCGAATAAGCCGAAAGGTGTAGTTATTGCTGTTTTGAAAACGTCGTCCTCTGCTACCGGGATGTGGTGATAAGCTCTCACTAAGTCAATTTTCGAAAATACTATACATCCATCCAAATTCAATGTAAAATTTTGGATGTGGGGAATCGGATACCTATCCGGAATTGTAATTGCGTTTAATCTACGATAGTCTCCGCATGGTCGCCAGTCTGTGGAATTCTTTTTCGGGACCATGTGTAGTGCTGATGAAACGGATGATGCAGAGCTTCTACATAATCCTACTTTTACCATGTGGTCGAATTCTAATTTGGCGATTTTAAATTTATTTGTATCCAGTCTTCGAGGTCTTCAGAATGGAAGTTGCCCTTTAGTTACGATAGTATGTACTACGTCATGTCGTACAGGTAAATCATATCGAGGAGGTTGAGTAAGTGAAGGAAATTTCGACAAAATTTTACCATAATCACTGTCCACAGAAAAATGTCTGGGTGAAGGAGTGTTTGTCTTAACCATGAATCCATTAATACTGAGATCAGTATTACCATCTATAACCTTTCTATTTCTCAGATCCACAAGTAAATTGAATCGTACTAGAAAATCTGCCCCGATGATAGGCTTGTTGACGCTTGCAATGATAAACGGAAAAGTAAAATCTCGCCTTAATCCAAAATCTATTTTCAGAAGTTTCGTTCCGTACGTATGGATAGACGATCCGTTAGCTGCAGATAGAATTAGATTCGGGTCCTTTCTATATTTCCCATAATATGCATTAGGAACGACAGATAATTCCGCTCCTGTATCAACTAAAAATTTGAATTTATTTTCTTTATCATAAATAAAAAGTCTGTTTGATTTTTGGGGTATTTTATTTACATCGCACGCTGAAGGGAAATTTAGTTTTTTGGATTCTTGAAATTGCAAGGTTGCACACATCTCTTTGCTTTATCGTCGAATTTGAAGTGAAACCAACAAAGAGGCTTATTATTATTATCATTATAATTCTGTCTTGAACTGCCTAGCTCCTGGACCTTGACCTGTGGTGAAAATTGTTATCTTTATTCACTGTAAGTGCCCTAACCAAATCTGATAAATTTTCAATTTTATTTTCTAAATAATTAATCTTTTCAACTAAATTAATGTTATTTTTATTGAGATGTTCTTGGTTCGAAAAAGGATTTGAAGCATTATTATTGATGGAAGAAATGCATTGTAGTCTGGAAACATCAAATATTTTATCAGCAAGAATTTGTAAATCTTGTATACTTTGATTTCCAGAAGACATCAATGCAATGTTGATTGTTGAAGGCAGTTTCCGCATCCAAAGTTTCTTAATTAATTCCTTTCCTATATTAGACAAGGCTCCAGCTAGTATTTCCATCGACCTGTAAAATTCTGAAGGTTTTCTATCTCCCATTTCAGAATTACACAAAAGTAGTTCCAACTTCTTCTCTTCTGATTCTGTGAATCGATGAATTAAAGTTTTCTTGAAGGCTTCGTATTTATCTCCCTGAGGTGGATTCTGGATGAAATCCAACATGTTCATTATAACTTCCAAAGGTAAAGACTGGATGATGTGTTCATACTTGGTGCTATCATGTCTTATACCCTTAGAAACAGGGCCGTCCTAAGACAACTCGGCGCCCATGGGCTATTAAAAATTATGCACCCCTCTAAGAAAATACACGGGATGTCTGGGGGATTTTAGTGAAAAATGAATTGTTTCAAGTCCCAAATGCTTTTTTAACATGTTTAACCGCCGCTACGCAAGTAATCGGCCATTTTGTGAAAAATCGACCTTTCTTTCTTTCTTTCTAACTGTAGATGAGTATATCTCGGTATGTGGAGGTCCAAAAAAGCGAAAAAAATTGAGGCTGTTAAACGGAATTCATTATTGACATCAAATTTAACGTATTTTCGTCGTTTGTACTCAGCACAATTTTATACCTTGAGATTTGTAAAGGTTAAATGATTCTGTATTTCGTTTCGACTGTACAGATTTTTCTAAAGAAACGTATAATTCAACAGGGTGGCCACTTTTTCTTAAGTCCAAATTTCCTTGACGTTTCCAGGTTCTTGAAACAATATTTGAATTTTTTCTAGACTCTACGTTGCATCATGAAACTAGAGATGACTACTATATATATTGAATAGAAGAAGGCCAAGATGACTACCCTGAGGAAAGGAATCCTTGGAATCTGATAACATGTGATCTTCCGCAGAAATATGATCTTATCCATTCAAGGGCCGAACCTGATATTCCAAATTTTAAGAGTTTAGCAATTAAAACATGATAGTCTACTTTCTCAAAGGCCTTGCTGAAGTCAGTATAAATAGCAATAATTTGATGGCCGCTCTCCATACCACAGAGCAGTTCGGAAATTAGGGCCATAAGGTTTGAGGAGGTCGAACGCAATTTTCTTAAGCCGTGTTAGTTAATTTAGGTATGGTCAATTAGAGGGGATATCTTATCGTAGACGAGTTTTTGAAATAGTTTGGGGATTGATGATAGGATGGCAACAGCTCTATAGTTATCAACTACGGTAGGAATCTTTCGTAACGATAATGATTTTATTTCTTCAAAAAATTTCTTGTTGAGAATTTGTCCGTCCTTTGAAATTTGTAGTAGATTTGAAAGGGCATGACTTTTTTATGCTTCAAGAAAGATCTCATTAAGTTAGCTGTCCAGAAATGATATCTAGTACAGACTTAATTGTTAGAATTCCAGAAACGTACTAAAACGTCCATTTGTCCTTTTTGGGCTACCTTGTTAAGCGACTCATCAAAACCAACTATAATATAAGCACGGTTGAAAGAAATATCCTGAAGTTCCAAAAAAGTATTGAGCGAGACCAGAATTAATAGCTTATGCGATTTGTTTTCAGTCTGAAGCCATCAGTAATTTTGCACAAGCACTTTACCACAGCACATTTAATGAACAAAATTGTATGGTCGTGTAATTTGAAGGAGCCCATTTTCTTATTAAAAATTTTAGTTTTCTCTGTGATTTCTAATATTTCGCTCCAAAATGCTGCCAAAATAGCAATTTCCAGTGAGTTGAACTAATTTAACAACTCCTCAGCTTCAATTTTTGTTGCAGGCTCTTGAAAGTACTCTTCGAAAAATTTTTCAAAGCATCTTTAAAATTTCATAACCAATTAATCATAACAGTCATTAGAACAGGTTATTTGGTTATTTTTGTTATAAAAATTTTTAAATAAAAATAACTCATAACTAAAAATAAGAAAAAAAATATAAAAACAAATAAAAATTGCCGCCACGCAAAGGCTTGCGCCCCGGGGCTGTAGCCCATTTAGCCCTGTGGTTAGGGTGGCCCTGCTTAGAAATTGTGTAAGTGTGATGTGAAGAAGTGTAATTTTGAAGAATATTATTTCAATATTAATATTTAAAAGAAAATATTTATTTTAAAATCTAAATGACTTCCCTTTTTCACTTCCTAAGGAAAATTTTCTCTCTTGATCGGCTTCTTCTGTTTTTCAAACTTTCGTTTTTGAGACGGCTGCTTGCTTCTTTTTCGGGGTCACCAGATGATGTGGGTCTTTCAGATCATTCGCCTGAGATTAAGACCCCCCGCACACTACAGACTTTCCATCGGCCGATAGTTTGGTCGGGTTGGACTTTTAAGAGTCCCCGCACACTACAGACTTTCTATCGGCCGATAGTTTGGTCGGGCTCTTAATCAGTATGAAGATGTATGCAAGTGCGCACATTACAACGTTTGGGTATCGGCCGATAAATAAGTTTGATGGGCTACACGATTGCCTTCAAACTAAACTGTCGGCAAACTATCGGCCAACTGCTTAATCAGTATGGAACTCTTCCACGCGCGCACACTTGCCGATTGTTTAGTCGGCTAACTCGGCCGATAGTTCGGTTCGCTTCATACTTTGGCGTTCTTCTCCTCCGTTGTATGAAAGAAATAATAGCTTTTCAGGACAATATTTGTTTTAACTCTCATTAAGCGACCCTTCTCTTCAAAAGCCGCTTACCAACCAGCAAATCCTTCGAGAACAGTCGGCCGACAGTCGGTCTGGTCTGCGCACTCACCACCAACCCGACGGTTTAGTTGGTCCAGTGTGCGCGCTTACAGGTCCAACCCTACCAAACTATCGGCCGATGGAAAGTCTGTAGTGTGCGGGGGCTCTTATACTGATATCCGGCCGATATCGAATCGTTTCAATGTGCGCACTTGCATACATCTTCGTACTGATTAAGAGCCCGACCAAACTATCGGCCGATAGAAAATCTGTAGTGTGCGGGGACTCTAATTATGACAATCAGGTCGAATGAGTCACTTCATTTTAAATTAATAATTTAATATGTATAAATTATTGTTCCACATATTTTGTGTTTATTTAAAACTTTTATAACATTTAATTTTAATTAAAACTTTTACAACATTTATTTTGAAGTTAATTTAAACTTTCTATTAAAACCGAATTTAATTTAATAACGGTCTTTTAAAATTTTATTACAAGGAGTTCCTTCTTCCGGAAACATCTAACTAATATTGATACAATTTCTAATAGGTTATTTCATAGAACAACTTTTTGTGTGGCTATGTTTTTTTGAAAATTATTTGTGTGTTCAGTGGCTACGTACGTGATATGCGATTCCGAAATTCCTCAAGTGAATTTCTAAGTAGTGGTGAAAATATAATTTATGACGTATTAAAAAAACACTGTACTCAAAATTGCAAGTACAGAAACTGAATTAAGTATTGAATAAAAACTTGCTAACATAACGAACATGCTTTAATAACAAGTAGCGACTGCTACAAGTGGGTGAGTTTTGTCTGCAAGCGATTCCACCCTTCAAGTTGAGCAACTTTTGCTCGAAACTACTTCCACGAAAACTTTCCCTTCAGGAAATATGGGACCGTTGCCAGACTTTCGCCGCACCCTGTATAGAATCCAACATAAATATAAACGACAAACAGTACGGCAAAAAATGTTCACTGCCAAGTTTGCCTTACAGAACACCTCAAACGAAGTTTGAATCGATTTGGTGAGCCTGATCTCCAAGGGTTTTGATAGAGTATTGCAATCAGCCCTATTAGCTAAACTCAAAGCTATTGGAGTTGACTCACTTCTACAAAACTGGATTGAGAGTTTCCTTTCCGACCGTTCAATCAAGGTAGTATTGGATGGCGTCAAATCCGAAACCCACCCGTCGCGGGGTCTCCCAGGTGTCAATTTTATCACCTGCTCTACCTCTTATCTTTATGAATGTTCTACTATCAATCTCTTCCAACCGATTTTACAGCTTCGCTGATGACGATACTTTGCGTTTCACATACGGCTTCGATAATGCAAGACAACCGACAAGCACGTGCCACATGCTGCCTTGACGATCACGAGCTAATTTCCAACTCAAGAACATTGAACTTATTCTCGATTGAGGCCACAAGGATCGTCTCAAATTTAATGCCTCCAAAACAAGGAACTATCTTGTTTCTAATAACAAGTACAACACCGTTCCAACAGTGTCATCCACAGACTACCGGCGGAAATTTTTATCATTTTTAGATTTGGAATATTCTTAGGAAGGGACTCCGCATTTCTTGAACTTAGAAAAATTTTGGAAATTTTTTAATAAATGTTACTCCATTCATCCAAATGTCTAAATGTTTGCGTCTAAGTTCCACCTGATTTCCGTTCACACTCTTCAGTCGAAATTAACTATCTTTTTCAATGCATTTTCAGTTCCGTCTCCTGTTCACTACCTCAGTCTAGTTTGCGTTCGTTTTCCGACTGCTCTTAAACATTGAAAAAAATATTAATTTTTCAGTTTTTCTATTTTCACCCGGGTTATCACACTCGCTACACAGTTTTAGTTCAGTTTGGCTCAAGTTGCGATTGGATATATAGCTGTTGTGGACTGTACAATTATTGCAATGCAATCTTCGCAAAAAGAAATTTTATATTTATCACTTTTGGGTGTTCTTATTAATCCAATTCAAATGAAAGGAAGGGAGGAAAAAACACGAAAACCCTTTTAGACAAAGAAATGGTTATTAGAGCGGAATCAATTTTCTCATGTAAAGGTACGGTTACACGCAGCGATCTGCTTGTGCAAATTGACTGGCGCAAGTCAATTGGTGCAAATATACTGAGTGAACATGAATCAGTTTACACGCATCGATTTATTTGTACAAATTGACTGGCGCAAGTCAATTGGTGCAAATAAAATGAGTGAAAATGAACCAGTCACCAAAGAACAATTGTGAAGCATGCTGAGGGTTGTAGCTGAGGCTTGAACATCATTTAAACGCTCATGCCAAAACACCAACCTCAAGCCGATTTTCTAAGAACACATATTTTGCACAAGGCAAACTTATTGGTTTACGCAAGCTAAAAATTTGCGTTTACACGCAACTATTCACTTGCGCAAATTGACTTGCGCAAGCCAATTGGCACCAGCAGATCGCTGCGTGTCCGGACCTTAACTCTTCTAAATGAATTCAGATTCCACCCGGAGAATTGGCATAATTATTTAAGAATGGATGAAGATACATATTTCAAACTACATATTATCTTTGATAACTCCTATCATCTAAAAGAAAGACACCTGCATGAGAAAGGCGATTAGCCCCCACGAGCGACTTACTGCTACCCTAAGATTTTTAGCTAGTGGTGTACCTTATGAATTTTTGAAGTTTAATATCACCCCAATTGCTGGGCAACTTGATTCCAGAGACGTGTGATGCAATATACGATGTTCTGAAAAAGTCTGTAGTCTTTCGATTTCACCTTCAACCATATAAATTCCTTGCTCCACGACATTTTTTAAAAATCCATAACATCCGTTCACTGCTCAAAACTAAAATGGACTGAGCAAATACACAAAAGCCACACTCACGCTCAGTTTTTATCTGCACAGTTCTAGTTTGGGCAGTTCAAAATCTACGGCTCGCAGATTTTATACAGTCCAAAAATTTGAACTGAACGGTACTCCGGATTTACACACACGCTCCGATTTAACTGTCCAGTTTTAGTTTGCGCCGTTAAAACTCTGTTATAAACTGAGCGTAAATGGGACCCTTTAGAATTACTTAAGAGGTGCAAGTTCCTCCTCCAGCCAACGTCCCGTGGTGTAATATGCAAATCCCTTCTCGAATACAACTCTGTCATATGGGGCGGTGATTCGAAAACCACCTTGGCGTGGTTAGATCAGTGATGGATTTACGCTTAGGCCCGCGAGGCCCGGGCCTAGGGCGGCAAAATTTAAGGGGCGGCAAAATTTATAGAAAAAATAAAATTTAAAAATCAAATTATCTGTGTACTCTGAAGCACTCTGAAAAATGGAGAGATCCAAAGTCGTGCATGTCGTCTCTTGTGTCTATAAATGGTTTTAAATATTTCGTAACAATCGCCAAGGTCGCACTGGTGGTGCTGTTGTTAAATTCTTTAGGGACTACGTAAAATGTAGGATTATAGTCGATAGATAGATAATTATCGGTGACTCTATGAACCTTGGTATTGAGTTTATTTGTGTTGAAGTCTGAAATGGTTCTGAAAAACTTTAACTTGTCAGTGTTTACTCTCGCCGCGGTCTATTTAACCTGGTAATTCCGCTGAACTGAAGGAGACCCTGGAGCATCTTTCTCATACGTAATGCTCATATAGTTTGTTGCCGGGCATTTTAATTTAATTTTAACTTATTAAAATCATCCAGTCAAGAAAAATTCTTCAATAATAAAATGCAGACCTTAGGCCTTGTTCAAATAAATACCTTGCCAACTTACTTTAATGCGACGAACCCATCTCTAATTTATGTCTTCCTTTGCTGCGAGCCTAGTATGATTCTCTTTCAAAATAAAATCTCACCTCCAAGTTATTTGGAGCACCACATCCTATTTTTTAGTTACAATTTTTGCGTTGACGCAATTACCAGGAAAACTATAGTGTCTTTTAAAAATATTAACCGCGATGGGCTCCTGGAACACTGTCCATTGCTTCCCTGGGATAATATTTTTGCAGCAGAAGATATAGATGATAAAACTGCTATCTTTGAGGAGCTTACCATCCAGTTATATGTTCTTAAAATTCAGAAGTGAAAAAGCTAGAAAATCATACAATCGCGTTCGTAATCTAGTCATTTCGAAAATCAGGGAGGCCAAACGTAATTTTTATGCTCGTAAACTTGATCCATCACTTTTAACTCGAACTTTCTGGAATAGCCTGTGTAACTTGAGCGTCTACCGTAATAAAGAAGATTCACATGTATACGCCAACTTTAACCCTGATACCCTGAATAATCATTTCTCTTCTTGCAATATAAATAGTCTACCTGGTGAAGATTTCCCATTTAATTTGCTCCCTGCCATGCTTTTTGCTGGCGTTTCCCATGGCAAGGATCTATCTTAGGCCCTCTTCTGCTTGGTATACATATATATAAGTGATCTTCCACTAATAGTACAGCATTCTTACGTATATATTTTTGCTGATGATGTACAACTCTCTGATACTAAAAATCAATTTCAGTAGTGCATAAATAAACTCTCAGAAGATTTGCATAACATAACTCATTGGTCCTCCTTAAATTCACTAAAACTTAGCCCATCTAAATCTCAATGCATCATCTTTTCCAATTCTAACGCGTCATTAACCGACCTCTCTCAAATTACCTTAAATGGGACCTTGTCGCCCTAGGTTCATACTTTAACCGTAAGTTAGAAGTAGCCTTTAACGACGTTTCATTTATAACCTTCGCAGGTATGACCACATTTCGCCTCACCGGCACTCAGTTTTTGGATGTTCCTTAAAGTGATTACCGAGATTTTACGGTCTTGTGCTACTATCATAACACCATCAACAAGCGAAAACCCTCTTATCTAAACGAGTTTCTCGTAAATTAAATGTTTTATTATAAAAAGTATCACAATCACTAGAAAGCAAAAAAGGCGCCATATCGGACGGGGCCTAGAGCGCAGTCAAGCTTAAATCCGCCACTGGGTTAGATAAAGTACAAAAAACGGTCCTCAAATTAATCGATGGCAACGCCGTTTGCTCCACACCTTCACATACTCTACAAACTAGTAATTCGTTTCTAAACAGAACAACTCGACTGTGGAACAATCTCCTGCAGTCAGGATTTCCGAACTCACACAACTTCCAAAAGTTCAAACGCAGGCTTTATCGCCACCTCCTTCAACACACTCCGAACCTTCATAACCTATTCTACACCCCGTACTAAGTTTTATTCTAGACATTCTACCAAACGCCATAACCGACTGGTAGTAGTAGTATAAAGGGTGATTCCTTAGCTTAGAACTGCCATATAACGAGTATTTTGTGGCCACCAACCTATAGGCCCACACGAGTCAACTAATTTGCAATCCCAGTTGCATACGCAACTGTTTCGTGACCTTGCCCGTGTAGGGATGTGGGAATCCACACACCGGTCGACAGAAACGAGACCGATTTGAAACTTGTTTGTAACTGGTCGCGTGAGATTGTTCTTGCCGGTCGCAAGCGATCTCAGTTGCGTAATCATAAATATCAACCCAAATGAAATCTAGGATTATGAATAAGATAATAATGTGACACCTCTTTCCGCATGCTCAAAATTTTGTAATCCGAGATATTTGAAATGTTAAATTTGATAGCATTTTCCGTTCTATTACTGAAAACCAGGGTATAGCATACCTAAATAAAATGCAATTAATCAATTAAAATTTTCACATAAAGTACAAAATAAAGTTGAAACAAGATATTATTATTTGTAACATTGCGCTGTATTCTACACGCTATTTTATATTTTTTATTTAACTTATTAAATTATTTCTGCTCTCATCATTTTTCTATTAGAAACTTATTATGAAAACCATATTTTTAACTTTTATTTTTTATGTACATTTTTAAAAAAATCAACTACCGCAATTCAAAATAGAGAGTTCAAAATATGTAGATGTATCAATCAAATGAGAATGAGAAGGCGTTATCGCACCTGAAAACTCAAATATGTTTAAGGGTGTTCAAAATATCTATCGGTTTCCTTCGGAATTAGAGATATTAAAAATTCTCATTGATATTTACGGATTTTATGTATAAAATTTAAGTTACGAAAGCTAAGATTGACATTCTACAACCCGAAGTCGAACTTAGCTTTAAGTAGTCTCTACAAAAATGAAACAATCTTAATCCTACGAAGTATCAAATCTTAAATGACACACAAACAAACCCAACTTAGGTCTACCTCAAATAAAAACTTCATTGAACTTTTTATTAGCGTTGTGTGTATATGTAGATGGTGAGGAGATACAGAATAGAACATATTTTCTTTAAACAGCGGAAATTCGATTTACTGGAAATTTGTTTTGATTTCGTTTTTCATCAAAATCTGATTCTCCGGATGTTTCATCTCTGCGGTAGTATCGAGCATATCTTGGAGGAAATTTTGCCATTAGATTTTTTGCTAGCATACTTCCGATTCGTTTTCTTAAGGACGTCACAGAACAATAACCCGGAGTTGGGTGATCTTGGAAACCTGCAGCTGAAGCGTGAAAATCGGTCTAATTGAGCGAGTAATTACAAAACGTTTCTTCCAACATAATGATAAATAATTAAAAGCAATTTTCCGGGCTAGCTGCCTGTCACTCCAGTCTCGGCAGTATCCGAGATCAGAAAGGTGCCGTCGAAGGGCTCTTTAATTTGCGCACTTAATCAATCTTGAGTCCTTTCAGCGCCGTTGACATCGCCTAAATTAACCCTTTTTCACCATGGCTGTGCCAGTGGCATGGTGTGATATCGTGTGCCTGTATGCAGCTTGTGGCGAATATCCTGGATGGTCGCCTCCTACATATTACACTTTGTCAGAGCTCCTAGGGGTTATAAACCATGATGATTGCCCCCTCATATGCTGTTGTAGTACACTCGTGGTGCAGCTTCTGAAGTTATTGCGGGAGCGACTGACAAAGTGAACGCTTGACAACGGACAAATATTAGTTGCCCTCCCGCCATATGTCCGGGTCACACAATAAAAATTTTCTGCTCTTGTGATCTCGAGAAATCATGCAATCAGGAATGAAAGTTTTATTTTCTGGTTTATGGTTCATTTGATTAATGTTTTATTGCTTACCATCGTGTGACACAAAGTACGCAAATGCAATTTCAGTAGGTGGTAGGTGGGGGTTTACAAATGCATTTCAGTTATGTACATATTGTTCACATTGAATAAAATAAAATTTTATTGTAGTAAAATATATTTATTAGTTCAAAGCCTTAAATCTTAGAGACTTCGATCATGATTTGAAAAAGCACCAACTGGAGAGGCCCCAGCTTATCCGAATTAATTATATTTAAGATCTTTATTCCAGAAATATGGTAACTATTAAAAAGGTTCTACTAATACGATAAAAATTTATTCTACAAAGCTTGTTTGCAATCTGTGGAGACCGGGAATAGGTACTATTATATAGAAACAAAAGTTTTTACGCATTTTTCGGTGGAAATCGATACTGGAAAGTTAAATTGTTACAAGCGCCAATTTGGCCAAAATGTTTTTTTTAGCTTTTATAAAAGTATTACCCACCCTTCATATAATAATAGCAAGATTATATTTTAAAACCATAAATTGAACCAATTATTTAAAAAAATTAATTGTTATAAGCGACATTTACACAAACCACAATCAAGTTCTGACACAAATTTGTCTTAAGCACCAACTTAGCTGCAACAAGCGCCTCAGGATGACTTTTATTGTTATAAAAACAAATTCTGTCAGTGTTACATACGCCAGAAAAAATGTTATAAGTGCTATTTCTGGGTATTTTAATTGTTACAAGCGACACTTAATTTTGTATATTTACTAATTAAACAAAAGAGAAACACATACACATCTTTAGCAAGGAGTCATTAACTATAACAACATAATTCTTTTGTAGTAAGTGTAAGCATTAAATATTTCAACGTTTTTTCCTTCTCCTGTAAAAGTGCTAAAATGGCGCTTGTAACAATTTAACTTTCCAGTATCGAGTAAAGAATATATCGGTGGTAATATTTTACAGGTTTCCCAATGTTCACAAATATTTTTATTTTGTACTAGCAAAAACCCGCGTGCGCTGCAATGCCTTTTAATAAAAAAACTTATGTGTGCACAGTCGGGGATAGGAAAAACGTATAATAAAAAAAATAACAAATCTGCAAAATATAATTTTGGGCACATAGCTCGACTGTAGAATGATCTCTCGCAGTCAGTATTTCCGAACCCCTACAACATCCAAGAGTCCAAACGCAGGGTTTATCGCCACCTTCTTCAACACCCCCATAACCCTTAACCTATGAGGTTGAGGTAGACCTAAGTTGGGTTTGTTTGTTTGTCATTTAATTTTTGATACTTCGTAGGATTACGATTGTTTCATTTTTGTAGAGACTACTTAAAGCTAAGTTCGACCTCGGGTTATAGAATGTCAATCATAGCTTTCGTTACTTAAATTTTATACATAAAATCCTTAGTAAGCTTACTGCTAGGCATTGCACTATGGCGAGACAAACGACATAACGGAGTGGTAGTACAAAGGGTGATTCCTGAGCTTAGCACTGCCACATAAAAAAAATTAAAAAAATTTAGAGTTACTTATAAAAAATGAGTTACAACTTTTTTAAAATTCCATGTTGAGCGACAACTATCGGAAAAAATTTGTGCTACACGCCCAACAATCATATTTAGAATACGTCTCTCACGCTGTGCAGAGCTTGCCCCATATCGTCCTCAACATTTTGTCCCGCGTTGTTCATTGGGTTCGATATATTCTCTGCAAAAATTATCATCAGACGGTGGTTTTGGCGGAGGTGGCTTTAAGCCATAATCTTCAAAGTATTTCCGCAAGTTGAAAGAACAATATCTCGCCGTGACAGCATTTCATTCTCGTTCCTTCGATTATCAAATCATGTTTTCGGTCTGACCCGATAGTCGGATCGGAGTGAGAAGTAGCCTAAACGCCTAAGAAGATACTGAATAATCCCGTGAAAGTTCTAAAATCGGTTTAACCGTTCCGAGCTTTGAGGTTTAAAATTAGAATTATAAAAAAAGTTTCCACTCGCTTTTCTCCGACTATCGGATCAAGTTTTTCTGTCTGAGCAAATAGTCGGAACCGACTGAAGCCTAAAACATGCCCAAGAAAATACTGAATCTTCCGGTGAAAGTCCCATTGGAATCGGATTAGCCGTTTCCAAAATTAGCCCGGACAAACACGCTTTGTTTCTATATATTGGCTGGAGCAATAAAAACTTTACATTCAAAATTATTTTTTACTTTTTAGTTAATTTTAAAATAAAAACGATGTTTTTAGTTTTTTTTAACCATATTTTTTATTTTCTACTTTTTAGTCTATTATATGTCTTCCGTCATTTTGTAGTGACCGCCATATTAGATTTTAAATGACGGCACACCGCTTACTGTACTATACTCGTTACACGCTTTCATTTGATACTCATACCGAAGGAGTTGTAAAGAAAAAGATAATCCGCCATTTTGTGTTGGCCGCCATTTTGAATTTTGAGTAATAATTGCATTCTACTTGTCGTACCATTTCATTTGATATCCATGTCGGGGGGTCGGGGAACACAATTGCAACATTCGGCCGCCATCTTGGAACCGGCATCTTGATTTCTTTACAAAATGGTCAGATTGTATTGTCACGCGAACTATACATATGTGCAAAATGTGAAGTTAATCGGTTATATGGAAGTGGGTCAAAATCAAGTTGATAGATTTGTCTACATACACACATATATACATTAAACAAAAATAGACTAAAACATGCCCAAGAAAATACTGAATCTTCCAGTGAAAGTCCCATCGCAATCGGACTAGCCGCTTCCGAGATTTGCCCGGACAAACAGACCGTAAATTCGTAAATTTTGATTTCGTTTTAATATCATACAAATAACCATATAAGTTTAGAAAATGACAATTATTTTGAAATCACAGACAGACACTCCAATTATATTTATATAGAAGACTAGCTGGAAGAACCCGTTGCGTCTCGCTGCACCCATCGAAGAGAAATAAAAGATGTAGTAAAACATCTTCGGACAACGAAAAAATTCTATCCACCTAAGCCCCAAGTGACTCAGATGGAATATTCAGTCTTGACAAATCAGATTTGCCATTGGAACAGCACATTCCAGGTGCTTTTTGAAATTTTAAATCATGACGTTATTGCCACAATTTATTCTTTAGACCAATCATAACATGGGGGTGCATCAGAGTTGGGTAAAATTTATTCGAATGACGAATAACGAATGAATAAATTGTTTCTTTCGTTATTCACGAATAATAAATAATTTCAATTATTCAAAGAAAAATTATTCGAATGACGAATAAATTATTTTATTCGTTAGTCGATTAATGAATAAAAATAAAACAAGGAATAATAGTATTTAAATCAATATTTATTTGCTTTCAATTAGCAAGTATTTACAGTTATGATTATTTGATAATATTCGTTTTCATCACTACTCTTTCTTCATACATGTTGCCATGCTTGACTTGGGCAGGTTTTCATGGTGGCGTAAGAAAAAACGCGTTTTACTGATGTAGATGAAGGCAATTTGAAATATTGCGATATTGTGATAGCGATCTAAAACGTTGAAAGTCCGATCTTCTTCAGCAAAATACTCAGATATTATCACATCAGCTCTGGTTTTCGGTGATAGCCTTTGTAAGTCAGCTTCGCTTCCCGAGTCTGATTAGAAGTCAAAAATTAGTTTTCTGGATCAGCAGGAACTATATTTTCAGAATATTTCGTATTTTTGGATACTTCTTTTGCTATTTCATGTTTAAATAATGTTTTGATTCTTCTTTGTTCATGTGGTGTAATGCAAATAAACCATTTGTTCTTGAACCTCGGGTAGGATAGTGTCGCAATTATAGCATGTTGACCTTTAGGCATAAACACTTTGAAGAACTTTTCGAATCTTCTTTCAATGCTTTGCCAGTACCCTGCTTCTAAATCATAGCAGTACGTTAATGGAGTGTTCTCTAATTTTTGCAGTTACTTGCATAAGGCCATTAAACATGGCATCAGAAGCCCATAATACATTATTGTTTACCCTTGCAGGATACCTAAAGCCTCGCCAATGGGACATGAACAAGTGATATATTCGTTTATATATTCATATTCACGGTCGCTAATTCTGAGCCACAAAGCTTTATGAAATTAAATGTTCTTGGCTTTGATAGAGTAAATTTGCTTCATAGCGTCATATAAGCTACTAGCTTCGACTTCGTTCGCGTGAAACTTGGGAAATAAAAGTTGGTTGATAGGTTTTGAGAGTGCTTAATTTTTCAAAATCAAATACTGTATAACTAACGGAATAATTTTATTTAAAAAAAATAGGATAAATCGACTGGTTAATAATTTATTTACTGGTTCACTCACATTCACTATTGACTACTTCTATTTGCTGAAGAATGATAAAGTTGTCAAATGTACTGACTCTTGAGCATGCCACATCAAACTGAACCTTGAGAACAACAGTCACTTCTGAAATCCACGCTACCCGTTTTGAAGACTCTTCTAATTTTAAGTCATGTTGAAGAAGAACACGCATATTAATTCCCAAAGATAGCACGCTTACATTATGCCATAAAAAAGAGGACTTACGGCAGGCCTTAACTTCAACTGCACATGTTCTTCGTATAACAGCAGGTAATGTCTGTCTAAAGTCAACGAACAATAGTACAGATAGTCCTCTCATGAATTTGTCATACTCGCTTCTCTAAGAATGCGCCATATCACTTTGCTTGGAGATGTTATAGTAATGAATAGACTCAGAATGTGTGCTGTTTTACCTCCGTCAAATAAAGTAGGTGCAATTCCCGAGGAAGCGACAGTAATAGCTTTACTTGTTGCACTCCTGATTTTGGCAAGTAACAAATTAAATGTATAACTGGCCAGTATTAGAAGTAACACTATGTAATATTACGTCACACTCTTGTTTCTGTTCTTGATTTATTTTTGGAACGTTTTCAGTCATGATTTTGGTAAGATGGATGACATCGTAAGCGAGTTCGTTCGGATATTGACGGTTACTGATAACATTTCTTGCCTTTCTTGATGGTGATAGAAGACCGGACTGTAGAAGTGGTTTACGTGACATAGCTATGACAATATCTTCAGACAGAATGAGGCTTTGTTTATAAACTATGTTAAGGAAACTTCAATATTTCCTCTTTTCCTTCGACCCCCGCAACCCCCTTGAGGAGTCGATTTCTGGAAAACTGATGCTTAGCGAATCCCTACTCAACAAAAGAAACATCCCTACTAAATTTCGGGTCTGTCGAAGTCATAGTTGAAAAACTGTTTTTTTATATTTTTAACGCCCCCGAAACCCCCTTAGGAAACGCTTTTTGCAAAACCCTTACTTAGTGGGCTGTAGGTCAAATAGTTCCGGAGATATCGTGATGATCAAGTAAGTGAGTATATATAGATTCCATCTTGTAGCTTCAAACACCTTCCCAAAATACACTGGCCTGAACATAAACCGATAGAATAGGATATTTTTTTTCAATTTCCCAAAAAAATTGAATGTGATATATCGGTTTTTGTACCGACGCTGCTCAATTGGAAATTACGTGTATCAATAACTTCTTGTTGTTCATCTTCTTCATCAACCAAATCATCTTTTTCTAAATCAATCGAATCTAAGTTCCCAATTAATACACCAAATTCTTTGAAGGCTTTGATGAAGTTGGAACCATTATCAGTAACTGTTGCGACTATCTTCGCGGGATTCAGATTGAATTCTGTGTGAATTTCGTCAAGTATCAGCGCAATTCGTTCAGATACAGTTCAGTTACTCCAAGAAAACTTCTTTTACGAATCGACCATATGTATCAACAACAGAACATACAGTGAGTGTCAAAAGTGAGTCAACACCTAAAAATTTTAAATTTCAACTTCAATATTGCAACACTAAATACTCGTGGAAGAGCGAACCATACCTTGATTTAAAAATCTGTTTATTCTCAAAATCTATCTAATTGCTCCTTTAATCCCTCATGGGACATAGGGCGGAAACAGTTGCCCTCCAGCGGACTCTGTTTTGCGCGACAGCTCTCAGCTCTGACCAGGATCTCCCGGTTGTTGCGGCCTCTGCTAATAGGGTTCTCCTCCACGTTGTTCTAGGTCTTCCGACTCGACGGGTTCCTTGCGGATTCCAGTCGAGGGCCTGTTTGGCTAGATTCTCGTTTTCGCGTCGCAAGGTGTGGCCAATCCAATTCCATTTCCTTCGCCTGATTTGGTCGTCTATCCTTTCTTGGCCGGCACGGCGCCATAGTTCTTCATTTGAAATTCTATCTTGCCAGCGGATTTTTAGGATACGACGTAGGCATCTGTTGATGAAAACTTGTAGGCGCCCTGTGATGAATTGGGTGACTTTCCATGTTTCGCAACCGTACAAAAGAACTGCCTTAACGTTGGAGTTGAACAGCCGCAATTTGGTGTTAATTGAGATCTCCGTCGATCTCCATATGTGAAACAGGCATGCATATGCGCTTCTTGCTTTATTTATTCTGGAACTGACGTCTTCTTCTGTACCGCCGTTTTCGGTAATAATACTACCGAGGTAACAGAATTTATCTACCAGTTCCACGTCACGGTTATTTAGCGCTGTTGGTTCAAGGGTGTTTGCATTTATCCGCATTTCTTTGGTTTTAGTCGGATTTAACCTTAAGCCTGCCGAACTACTTTCTGTTGCCAAATTCTCAAAATACTTTTTTAAAATAACGAATAAAATCACGAATAATTTATTCGTAGGCAATTTATCAACGAATAATTTATTCGTGAATGAATTATTCGCGAATAAAATTTTATTCGAATAATTATCCAGATAACAATTTGTTCGAATAATGGCCATCTCTGGGGTGCATGGGCATGCTGTAACCGTGATTTTCTCATTCTTAAAGTAGAAGCTCTGGCTGGTCTGGTTTGTCTTGAAAGTACGCGTTGCCCTGTTCATTTGTCTCAGCCGCTCTAATTACTGCCATTTGTCTCACCGGTCCCTTTGACCTATCAATTGAATTTTTCTTTCGTGGCACTGTGATTAATTTTCACTATTCATTGTTAGAAAAATAAGACGATTGAAGGATTATATTTGCAGCATAAAATTATGTGTATTGAATATCAATAAAGTACTTAACTAAAAAATAAAAACACTAAAAGTGAAACCAATTGAAATATTAAAATACTCTTCACTTGAGGAGCTGGCGAACAAAATCGGATATGTCTACAAAAGTAAAAAAAGTTTTATTGGCCACATCAAACTCAACTTTATGTGTCCTAAGTCTTATATTTAGCTAAGTGAATCAAGGCAAAATAGTTCGCGCTACCATAGCGGTACTTTTGTTTTGGCCGATTGTTGGTCTCGTGTTTTTTACTGCGGCAAATGTACGGAGGTCTTCAACATCGAATTGTTATTCTCTCAATAAATCTAACTCGTAAATATCAAAAGGAGAGCTTTCTGACGTTACCATTCCAAGTTCTTCGTTGTTGATGGCTGGTCATATTTCTTTAATTTTGATCAAAGCTTCATTAAAAATACTATGCGAAAATTAGATACAGTCAAACCTGGGTGAGTGAGAACTGGATAAGCGAAAAAACTCTACAAGTGAGAGTAATTGCCAGGTTCTGTCATTTCAACCCTCTAAGACCTCTATAAGTGAGAAACAGAAACCTCTATAAGAGAAAGTCATTTTTCTCTCGTGGACCTGAATAACTGAGACTTACTTGTTTGTATGAATGGAAATATAATGGTTTGATGAAGAATGCGCCCAGGTGACAATGGAGAAAACCCGAGCTTACCAAATCATGCTAAGTAGGCACAGAACAAGAAACTCTGAAGAGGAGTATAAAGAAAAGACGCGAGCTGAGAAGAGAATGCACAAACCGAAAAAGGCAGTATTGGGAGGAACAAATGAAAAAAATAGAAGAATCAGCAAGCTTAAATGATGCAAGAAACTTCTACAAAAGGTAAACAACGGAAAGAATTTAAGCCTAGAGTGACAATGTGCAAGGATAAATGTGGGGAGACATTAAGTAATAACGACGAAGTATTGGCTAGATGGGCAGAGCATTTTGAGGAACTACTACTAATGAACCCAGAGCATTGGTACCCGAAATGCACAGAACACAAATGCGGACGATGAGAATGACAGCACAGCAGTCTTTACCATAGAGGAAGTACGCCAGGCATTGCGAGCATTAAAAAATAGTAAGGCATCAGGGTCTGACAGCATACCTGCAGAGCTCATTAAGCAAGGCGGAGAGGAAACTATTCAAAAACTACATGAAGTAACAGTGGAAATCTGGAGACGGAAAGAAATGCCTGATGAGTGGAACGAGGGCATAGTGTGTCCCTTGCACAAAAAGGAGACCCTCTATCTTGCAACAACTATAGAGGAATAACGCTATTGAACACAACGTACAAAGTATTTTCACGTGGAAAGACTATAATAGACTATGACCATACGTGGAAAGAATATTAGGAGAGTATCAATGCTGTTTTCGTCATGGAAGATCCACAACAGACCAGCTATTTGTACTCAGAGAAACCCTAGAAAAAGCTGTTGAACATAAACATCCACATGTTATTCATCGACTACAAATATGCTTACGATAGTGTGAACCGTAATGAGTTATTTGATGCTTTGGAGCAGCTCGGAATACCTAATCACCTAGTAGAACTGACGAAAATTTCGATGAAAGATGCAAGGTGTAGAGTCAGAATAGATGGTGAATTAGGCAAGGTGACGCAATCTCCTGCTTGTTATTCAACGTGACCCTAGAAAAAGCAGTAAGAGATGCATCAATTAACACATCAGGGTGCATCTTTGACAGGTCAGGCAAATATTAGCTTTTGCCGACGATATTGCTATCTTTGGAAGATAATTCGAGAGCATGAACACCTTTGTAGCACTTGAGCAAGCCGCTAAAAAAATCGGGTTGGAAATAAACGAGCAGAAAACAAAGTATATGTGCCCAAACAACGCCAGAAGTAGCATTCAAAACAAAACGATAGACATTAGACACCTACAATATAGAAGCAGTAGAGGGGTTTGTATACCTCGGCACGATTATAACAAAAGGTAATGATACATCGGCCGAAATCAGAAGACGACAGTAGTCGTTGACGGACATTTAACAAGGTGTACATCCATCCATTAGTACACCTGGAAAAGTGCCAACTATGATTTATCGTTATACGTGAATCTACCTGCGCTTAGAGGTAAAAAGTAGGAATTCGGAACTAAGTTATGTTTGTCATTAATAACATTATAAAACGATATACTCAACTAGAGAAATTTCCAAAGGGGGCCGGGTCCTTTGTGTTCGAAATGCAAAGTACTACTATGTCATCAAGAAAGTACCAGGAATTGGCAATGAAACACAAAAAATGTATTATTCCTCCAAATTTATTGTACCGCCTTCAAAGTAGCATCGCGTTCAAACAACACACTTGCGCCAACCATAGCCGGCGGATAATGTGGGTATGGTGGGTAGCAGTACCCACCCGGAGAATTCCGGGTGGGTAAAACACCCACCCGGAATTTGAGAGTTACCAAACGTGTGACCTATTTTTTTATTTTTCCAATTGTACAGTTATTGAATAGTTACTTTAAGTTTAATCAATTTACCCCTATTTTAAAATTGTGACCAGTCACCAGTCAAATCACAAGCTTTGGCGACTCGCCCTTACTTCTTATGAACTTCTTCTTTTCGTTTCTATGTCAGTGTTGATAAAAGTTACGTCTACTTCACTTATACTTTTCATTTACTATAGGCCTTCGAATAGAGATTCCCCACACGCTTGTGATTGCGTTTTGACTTGTAACTGCTTTTAGAATATGGGGATAACCCCGCCGACTTAACTTCGCACATTGCCTCTAGTTCCGGCCTATATTTGCTAAGCCTTAGACAATAAACGAAGACGTGCTCTAATTTATCCCGTATACCTGAGCATGCCGGGCACAACGGTGAGTCATCGTGCTCGAAACGATGGAGGTATTTGCTATATCCTTCCATGTCTACTCAAGAACTGCGTGAGGTCGTAATTCTCTTTCCGATACTCCCTCGTAACTAGGGTTGCCAGGTGTCCGGATTTAGCCGGACATATCCGGCTTTTTACAGTCGTGGCGGCCAAATTTATACATGTCCGGCCTGTCCGGCTTTTGTCCGGATTTTAAGCGATTGTCCCTCTGATCACGTAAGAATAGCTCCAGTGCACAAAGATTTAAGCAGACCAGGTAACTTCCAACGCTACATCCCGGACTAATAAAAAAAGTAGTCCCGGAGTGAGCGTTGCCATTGACCTGGTCATTTCGTGCCAATTGATTCATTTTAGAATTATTCCTTTCGGGTAGTAAGTTGATGATGTAAACGTCAGCTGCGTGAGTAGTGGTGGGGCTGATCGTGGCAATATGTACATTTTCTCCCCACCACCCCCACCACTGGTGGCCTTATCTTAACTATCAATTCCAACAAAAATCAAGCGACCTGAAAAGATCATCCAAAATGCAACGCTGCCTCCCGGACTATAATGAAATGACCAGTTTTCCGTCCAAGGAAAATAGATGATTGTTTATTTTGTTTAATGAAGAATATTTAGTCTATTTTGAAATAAACGATTGAAAATACCTAACTGACTCTATTTATATTCAAAATGGCTAGTCCGGATTTTGGGACAAAATGTCCGGCTAAATGTAACGCCGTGTCCGGCTTTTTTATTTTTGGACCTGGCAACCCTACTCGTAACCCACCTCTCCACGTTTTGGGATAAGTCTGTGGGTCCACCGACCCTTAACAGACTCATCCTACTTCCCTTGTCATTCTGTTACAGACTCGCCGTGCGTCATCTGCCGTCGCACTGTATTTGGCTACCCTCTAATATATCCTGGATCATAGATAGGCATGTCTTCTCTCGCTAGTATGTTTATTGGGTTCATCACAGCCATCACGCCCGTTACATCGTTACACGTGATCGTGTATGCGCAAAACACCAGAAGCGCGCTTGGTCTGTATGCCGCCCTCCCTTTTCTGCTGTTAGCCGTCTTTCTCAAAGCTGCTTGCTAACAATGGCGCTGCGAATGGCAGGACTGATATCATTATACATTGTGATCCCCAGGAGAGGATCCAGGACAGATTCCTGCGGTACTCCGCATGTCATTCTTTCGATTCACAATGAAGTGGCCTACCTACTTTCCTTTTTAGGTAAAATACCATTTTACACTCTATTGTGGGTAGGGGGGAGCTGGGTTTGTTTGACTACCCACCCGGGGCCAACACGATCCGCCGGCACTGACGCCAACGAGACCCCCCGAGTTAGTTACGTCTATTAATAAACTTTCTATAAATACAATTTAAATACCATGTCATGAATGGGTCAGAGTTAGTAGAAATGAGTATACGCTTAGGGCCGCACACATCAACAAAATTAGCCCTTAATTGAAATTTTATCATACACAATAACCTAGTTCACTCAGCATAAAACCCACGATTTGGGGTAATTTGATAATTTTACATTACTTTCGCCATATGTAAAATATCGAAACGCTTCGAAAGCGTAATCTGAGAGCTTTTTTGTTAAATTACAACAACAATGCCTTGGTTTGATATGTTAAGTGATGGTTTCGTTCGAAACTTTGAAAGCTCTTTATTTTCCATACCAAAAAGCGTTAACAATATTGGAGTGAGCTTTACTCTGAGATCGAGCTTTACATTGAAATAGAAGTAGGAGGGAGAGAAAACTTAAGCAAAAGTCGCGATACAAAATCCCAGTGATTTTTGAAAATATTAGAAAAGAATTGCCAAACTTCAAAATTCCTCATATTTTACAGGATTTAGTGTTTAAGCATTTCAAAGTATTAAAAGTATTCCTCGATGACGTTTACGGCCCTTAGAGTTAAACGACCCGCACACAGTGTAATTTGGTACGCTCACAAAGTGCTGTGCCGCAACAGGTTTCATCATCTCTGGACTAGGGATGGACGCTATGCATCGATGTTTCGGAAACATTCGATGTATAAACCCGATGCATCGAACTGAACCGATGTTTTGTTCATACTTCGATATATTCGATGCATCGATGTTTTTTATCCGATGCATCAATTGGAAATATGCTTTGCCTTTGTTCAGTATTCTTATACGCGAGTCGAAAATTAAACTCAATCTCAACTCAACTTTTCATGGTATACGTGGTAGCTGCTAGAGTATCACACATAAAACTGAATACAGAATTGAGCGGTCATAAGCACCGATAAATGCCAAATGATACAAAATGGTAAAGCTTGCATTCTGTTCAGAATAATCAGGTTGTGTGTAATCTTATTAATTTTGACGTTTATCAGCGCTGGTGTACTTACATGACCGCTCAATTCTGTTTCCAGTTTAAGTTGGAAGGTGCGCGGGAACTGTACTTCAAATACACTCACGGATTTCTTGTCACGTAAACATGCATGAACATGTTCGTTGTCGTAAGTTAGTTTAACTGCAAAGGTGCGATTCCTATGCTACGACTGTAACAGTCGTGGCGGCTGGAAAATTTATTTTCACTGTGTTCAAGTATTTTATGTGTGATCAAAGCCGTCTATATTTACAAGCCATGCTGTAGAAAAATATTGAGAACCAATTTCCCCTTAATAGGACTTCAAATCGCCAAATTACACTAACAACATAACGTGACTTCACCGATTTGAAATCCCATTAAGGGTAAATTTTGAGCGCCAATTTTTCTGGAACTGCACTAGTCGCGGCATAAGAATTTTACCGAGCGCCTCGGATCGTACGGCTCTGATCACGCGGCTGCAGTCGCTACAGTCGTAGCATAAGAATCGCACCTTAAGACCTGTAACTGCATAAACTTTTATATTTGCGTATATTTTAGACATAAAATTTATTGTAATTTTGAATGAAGTTTGTGGGTACAAGACATCGATGTATTTTGCGATACATCGTCGTGACATCGATGCCACAGAACGATGCATTGCATCGAAAAAAACATCGATGTATTTTCTTAATGTCCACCCCTACTCTGGACCCCCTCTGATCAAGTTGACAAAAGGGGCATTTCACGTGAAGCGGACAACGAAAAAAATGTGAGTTTCTGAAATTCGTTCACTTTCGGCCTAACTGTACTTCTAGAAGGTGTGAATGTAAACACAATTTTTTTTTGTATGAGGCTTAGTTGTCCCGTTATGGGCTTTTAAAGAATTGACGTAATGGAATTATGGATTTTTCGGAAGCAGTTTATCGAATTAAACAAATTTTAGTAAAAAATTAAACTGGAGTGGTTTTTATAGGAAATTCACTGTTCTTTTTAATTATGAAATCAGAATTGAAATTTGATTTTTTTTTCTTGTAGAAAACCGGAAGTAAACATTTTAATTCAGTATTTTAATAACTTCGACCATTTTTTTTTAAATAATTTTAATTTCAAAAAAAAGCTTCAAGTATATAGATAACACACTAAAAATTTCAAAGTGAGATCTACTGTAGTTTAGGAGCCAGGTGAATTAGAGTATAGATGTTTTCAAACTCCGTGACACAAAAAATTTGAACAGTTCTGCGCACCTCGTTGCCAAATTTAATAAATTTTGTTCTATCATTTCCCCTCTTTTCATTTAAAAAGACAACAATCGCAGAAAAAACTCAACAAAATAATTTGGGAAGATGCGCGCATGCCGAATGAATAAAGTTAAGTTATCTTTATATGTATTGAGCAGAGCTTTTAAATACATGTAAAAACCCTGCTCAATCAATCAAATAGACCATGTGTTGATAGACCGCCGACACCTTTCGGGTCTGATGACGGTACGAACGTACCGAGGTGCCAACTTCGACTCAGCTCACTATCTTGTTGGTATGGTGCTCCGAGAGCGCATTACAACGCTGAAAAGCTTTGTATCCGCTGATCAGTCTCGTATCAACACAGCTGCACTACGCAACAAAATGGCCAGAAACAGCTACGGTCAGGCGTTAGAACTCGCGCTCAGAAGAGCAAGTCCTGGGGATGAGATGCCGGGCGTCGACGAGAGCTGGACCCGCCTTAAAAATAATGTCATTAGTACTGCTGATTCCATCTTAGGCAGAAGTCGTAGAGATCGGAACGACTGGTTCGATAATGAATGCAAGCTGGCAACTGAACGTAAGAATGCTGCGTATCGAGCAATGCAGCAGTCTCAGAGAACACGAGCACGCGAAGAGAAACATAAAGAGCTCAGAAAAGAAGAAAAGAGAATTCACAAACGAAAAAAGGAAGCCTGGGAGAAAAATCTCGTTTGTGAACTAGAACAGTACAGAGAGCGACGGCCGCACCAGGCGCGGGAGTTCTACCGAAGAGTACGCGGTATGACGCAATTCACACCTCGTTGCACATACTGCAAGGACAAAGAAGGGAATCTGATCACCGATCCTCAAGGCATTTTGGAGCTGTACCGGCACAATGGAGCTCCCTGCTGGTGACAGCAAGGCTACTACCATCGTGCTTGGGTAAACATAAAAATTTTGAGACCACATCCTCCCTAGTTGCCTAAATATTTCTAGGGGATGCTAAGCCGGTCACACGGTTCACGCTAGCTCGCCGGAAGGGATCGTGGGGTGTGTGACCGGACCGGTACCTAGTAGATTCATGGTTCACCACTTACCTTCTTCTCTGTGTGGAACAAAAAAGAACGACTCTTCATAACATTCCCGGTTTTCGGCCTTCCTCACAGAGGGTCCTGTTCAGCCCCGAAGCCATTGTGGGACCTGCAACCAAGTTAACCCACCGACGTACAGAAACCTAGAGAAAAGAAATCTCCCTCCACAACCATCCTGGAAACTACAAAAAGGAACTTAGCTGAATAAGGATGTAACAATGCATGCTGAATAAGGATGTAAACAATGTAATTACAACAGCCAAATACATATATTAGTTTTAAATTTGATAATACAAGTTCAGTCAATATTCAACAAAATTAACAACAAACAGTTGACAAAAATGATATTAGTATGTGTTGTTTGTGATGAATTATGATGGGAACGAAAAGGACTCGCAACAGTTTTGCGCTTGAACACACAAGGAAAGGACAACGTCGCTTTGGCCAAACCGATGATATCAGAATAAGACTACCTTGCAAATTTGTTTTTAGTTTACTAACAAACGCACACTCCGACAGAACCGAAATACTAAGGTGAATTGATTTCACCAAGAATAATCGAGTGCATGTTCGCACTCATAACAAAAAACCAGTGTATATAATTAGTTAAAGTATTCTCTATATATAGTAATTAAAATGTGTGAAGATAGTTAAAAGAGTCAATGTAATAACAAAAATTCGTAAATATTAAGTTAATTGTTAGCAATATAATAACAAAAGTGTAAATATAGTTAAATGTTTTTCCAATATAATTCTCTTTTTCTGGTTTTGTTTGTTTTTTTTTCCAATTTCTGGAGATCTCGGTTAAAAATAAAAAAACGGAATTAGTTTACAACTACGTCGTGGCACAAAAAAAACAACAGTACAATAACCAACAATAATTTCAACACCGTTCGTTACCGCCACATAAGTTCTATTATTTGGGCAATCAAATTCTACGTTAATCTCCAAACAAAATTAACTAACGAATTATCGTCAATACCGTGCCTTTCTAAATATTTATTTTTTCTCTGATAATCAAATACCTTGAATGAAGATCCTTGTCAAGAAAAAAAAACAAGAGCTGCTACAGGAAACCCCTCTGGTTCCCACATATAGATGAAGACTTCCTCTTCAAACCAAAACTTCGTTTCTTCTATGCGACTTTTACCAAGTTCTTGAAAAAAACAGAGCGGAGTCGAAGACACACCACAACACAGAGGAAGTTTGAAGGCGGCACCTCAAAACAAAATTTCCACCACCAACACTGACTCCTTCTTTACAACCTTTTGGATTCCGCAAATTAATGACGTTCTGCGTTAATGACATATGAATATAGGATGCCACCATGAAAAAGTTCCGCCGATGCGAATTAGGCCCGCTTTGTCCTTGTTTGGGGCTATGAAAATATGGTGTAGTAATGATTTCCCCTGGAAACACCAAACGCATAACCAGTCGTGATAAGGAGACGATACGTGGTTGCATTGTAGCTTCCCGAGCCTGAATATCAGCTACTTGTATCCTGTCAATTCTACTTTCGTTCCTAGATAGTAAAAGTTTGCCTTGCAAAGACTCCCTGAGCTGCTACGACCAAAAATAATATTATAATTTCAAAAGAACCCAAAATAATTAAACTGGAAAAATTTTAGGGATTTTCTCTTTTGTCTCCGTCTTCGTAATGGATGACCTTCCTAATTAACGGGAGAATATGCCTGGAGTTGCATGATGACTAGCTTTTGGCATTTGCTAGGAGCTCATCCCCAAACTGCAACCCGGCTGACTTTCTATTAGCTGCTCCTCCAATAGGATGCACCAGTTTATGGGGGGGACAAGAATTTATGGAACGGCAGACACTGCTATTTTTCACTTTTTCCAATTAATTTCTTTATCCAAAGTCACGCACAAGTTTCCTGGAGCACATACGACAACTTAATTGACCAATTCAAAACAAACGGACTCTATTTGGGTCAATGCTCAAGCCCAGACTTTCAACAAAAAGAAAACAACCACTTCTCGTTCGACTAAAATCCAGCCTTTTTCTTCGCAAGCAAAATCCAGACTGTCAAAAAATTCTGTTTTTTCTATTCTAAGAAAAATTTTGTTTTCATTCGCCTACGTGATTCAAAAAATTTTCGAATAAAAAAGCTCCTGAAGTGATTGGACTATTAATTTCTGAAATTTCCGCGAGAGGGGGGAATAATTAATAAGAAGAATTTTGCAATAATTAACCGACCGTTACAGAGCGATGGGAAGAGCACTTTCATGAATTGCTAAATGGCGAGCTAACTGAGGATTTGGAGGCTCCACCAATATCTGACGATAATGCTACGCTGTCACCACCAAGCTTAGCAGAAGTTAGCAGTGCCATCACCCGGCTTAAAAACAAGGCCTCGGGTGCAGACGGCATCCCTGCGGAGGTGGTTAAATATGGAGGGCCTACATTACACCAAGTGATTCATGAATTAATTGTGCAAGTATGGGAGCAGGAAGCGATGCCAGAAGACTGGAGAAAAGGCATCCTCTGCCCGGTACATAAAAAAGGAGATATCACAACGTGCAGCAATTATCGTGGTATAACGTTGTTGAGTACCGCGTATAAGATATTCTCCGCCATCCTACAAAACAGGATGGCGCCATATGCTAGAAACATCGTAGGCGAATACCAGTGTGGCTTCAGCCCAGGCAAATCAACAACCGATCCGATTTTCACTTTGAGGCATGCTATGGAAAAATGTCTAGAGTTTCAAAACTCAATCCAACACCTCTTCATAGACTTTAAAGCCGCCTATGATAGCATAGCCAGAGTACAACTCTACAAAGCCATGAGAGAATTCGGCATTCCCAACAAGCTGACAAGACTATGTAGGTTGACCATGACCAATGTGACAAGCCAAGTAAAGGTATCCGGAACACTGTCCAGACCAATCAACATCTATAATGGACTCCGACAAGGGGACGGTCTGGCCTGCCTCCTTTTCAACCTGGCGTTGGAGAAAGTGATCCGAGATTCGGGCACATCAAGGGCCACAATCCTTCACAAGTCCACCCAATTACTGGCTTATACAGACGACATTGACATCATTGGAAGAACATCAACAGCTGTACAAGAAGCTTTCATCCAGATTGAGCGCGGCAGGAAATCTGGGACTGCACATCAACGAAAGCAAAACAAAGTACATGGTGGCATCGTCTGCAAGAACACCTAACATTGGTCCCACAATCAAGGTAGAGGAACACGAGTTTGATGTGGTAAAATCATTTACCTACCTTGGGACAATAGTAGCAGACGACAATAGCATGGAACCTGAAATACGCGCACGACTGCTTAAAGCCAACAAAGCCTACTATAGCCTGTCAAGGCTCTTCAAATCCAAGCATCTAACCATAACGTCTAAACTTTTACTATATAAGACGATGGTCTTGCCGGTCCTCACATATGCATCCGAAACGTGGGTGCTTAGCAAAAAGCACTCTAACCTCTTGGCGGTGTTCGAGAGGAAAACACTTCGGAGGATTGTTGGCCCCGTATGTGAGGAAGGACGATTCCGGAGACTCTACAATGACGAGATCTACGAGCGCTATCGCGACATAGATGTTGTGAAGAAAATAAAGCTCGGTAGACTCAGGTGGGCAGGACATCTAGCTCGTATGAGTGAAGATGAGCCTGCTCGGAAAGTTCTCTGCGGTAAGACTTATGGGGTGCGACAGCGAGGGAGACCCAACCTCCGCTGGAAGGATGGCGTAGACCAAGACGCTCATAGCATAGGGATGCCAAACTGTATGACAGCGGCTCAGAATCGGGGCCGGTGGAGAGAACAGTGCGAGAGGCCAGGACCGGATCCCGGTTGTAGAGCCGTTAAAGAAGAAGAAGAAAAACCCTGCTCAACCAAGTAAATCAATCCATCATAATAAGCAAAATTTTATTATAATTATGCGAAATATTTCGCATCCCTAAATTTATAATAATTAAAAACAAATGCTGAAAAATTGCTTTTTAAATTCATGAGCATTTTCATTCATAAATTGAGAATTCGCCGCAGCCGCAAGCAACGCAACCTCCCCTGGCAGAAGCGCGCATGCGACTGACGGAAAACGTCAACAATCCTGGTATCAAAGTATTAAAAACCCAAATTGCGTATTTTTTAGTAGAAATTGCTACAAATTATTTCTGTAGCTAATATGTAAAATACAAAAACCTGAAAATTAAAAAATATATAAAAAAGGACGCCTTTCATTCATAATTTGTAAAATTTTTAAATAATCATTAACCCGCCAGAAAAATATACCTCCCCAAGCCGAGTACGCAGCCGCGACTGATTTAAGGTAGAAACAGAATGGCACGGCGACCGTGGCGGAGTCCGCCGCTCAGAGAGTTTCCCATACATTTAATTTGTCCGCGCCGCCTGGGGAGAAATTAAATGTATGGGAAACTCTCTGAGCGGCGGACTCCGCCACGGTCGCCGTGCCATTCTGTTTCTACCTTAAATGACAGCGTACAGCGAGTAGTTTGATAAGGAGGAGGAGGAGTCAATTCTCCGCTCACTTTTTAAAATATACAATGGGTCACAAAATTATAAGAAAAATAAAAAGTCACTTTTATTAATAAGAAAAGTGTTTCCTTTTAAATAAATTATGTTTAAAATATTTCCTTCGCATTTTTATTTTATTTACGGTTAAGTAATATTTATCTTTAATCTTTAAATTTCTACCAATTATTCAAATGGGAAAATATAAATTTCGTTTTTCGGTTGAAATTTTTTAAATCACTGTGGTATATACAGAAGCTCTCATCAAAAAACAGAGTCGTCGTAATATTTACAACAAGTTGTCAGAAATTATATGTGAATTGCTGACAATTCTTTTGCGTGCGCCTTTGGCCTTCTTTTTTGGAGCTTAATTTTTCAATTAGAGAGGAAGAAATATTCTCTCGAGGTTTTAAACATTTTTAAGAGCTTTTTACCCCAAGGTGCGCTAGATGTCACGACGTTTGAAAAGATCTATACATGCATGCCGAACTGAGCATGGTACCTGGCGCTTACTTACGTCAGCTGGTTTGCGTGAAAAGATAACTTACTTGGTAAAGCTGCTGCTACATCGCCTCTGTAGGCATAAATAATCTTTAACTACATAAACGAAACAATATTGTAATATAGAAAGAACGATTTCATTTTATAATTTTTACAATTTTACAATGAGAATTATCGCTAGAACTAGTTCTTCTTACAAGAAGGCCTTCGGTTTATGGAATAAAACTGTGCAACTCTTTAGTTCCTGGAATGGTGATTGCAGAATCAAACCGCGGTTGCAGAAAAAACCTCTGACGTTGAATATCGTCTTTGGAGCAGTAGTAAATGGCTGTTTGTGTTAAAGATGATTTCGCCCATTCGAATAATCGCATGGGTGTAATAATTGCTCTATTTGCAGGTAACTGTAAGCTTGCACGTGCTGCTAAACGAAAATGAGTCTCGGCATCTGTATTAAAATCTTTTTTGTAATAAAATAGATTCACAAAGTTGAATCTATTTTTAAAATGTTGTGAAGCCCCGTCTTTAATATATATAGTTTTAGACCCAACTATTTCCTTTTCTAAAAGGTGCTTGTGTAGTATTTTTTGGAAAGCGTAGAAGGTGGCTGTATCATGTTTTAAATCATCAGAAATCATAACAATGCTGCCGTGTTTTATTTCACTCCTATCTCTGTAATAAAAAACCGACGTCAGAAGTGTTGCTGGTTCGTTATTCCAATGAAAAGATTGAGGAGCATCTTGGACAACAAAACTATAATTCTCTGCAAAATCACATTGCACGAGGATTTCACCCTCATCGATGTTCTCCTTGAGAGTTTTAAAATAAAGCGCCTGTTCCTCTGCAATAAAGGCATGGGGTTTCAAAATGTCCAAAGCGTTACACAAACTATCTACAAAATCATCAGAAGGCAGCACTTGAGTAGATATCGTGAAGCGGTCTGTACCAACCCAATTTTCGAACTGCACCTCTGTCACTTAATTATTATCAAATATATCTTTTAAATGATTACGAATTGCACTTAAGCCAGGACAAGATTTGCAACATTCATTTTGAGATGTCTTTGCAGTCATTAAATGACACGTCGGTGTTGGATTGGGACACATCATCTTGCGAAGGCAATCCTTATAAGATGAAAGATGGATGCTATTTCCAGCTGTGAGTTTGGCAATGTCTCCTCCATTAAACATCAGCTTTACATTTTGATGATAAGTACACACACACCATATGAGTTCCAGAGTCGCCAGCAAGAATACATTGTGTGGGTGTTAGGGTAAAAAAACTTTGTTAAACCTACCAGGACGTTCGGATATTCACTTTTGAACTTCTGATAAAGTTCGTCAATATTGCACATCAGAAGCTGTTTTTGTATATGAGTACTTTTTGCATCATCTAATTTAACGGATATACAATCTTTTTTACCAGGCATTATTCGACTAATGTCTTCTCTAAGATAAAAACATTTCACCAAGCTTTCTGTTTCGACTGGTAGTTGACGGCCACCACGAGGATTCGAAGATGACAAGATACCGAATTGATCTACAAGTTGCTTTGCTTTTCTCGCTTGTCTTCTGGATGTTCCAAATTCTTCTGCAAGTCTATTCCCACTCCATGAATTAGGTGCAACAGTCAGTATCATAGTCTTCATAGAAGTAGAAGTAGACGGATCATAAAATGTCTCCTTTAGCTGCTTTAAAATGTCTTGGTTTTCTGTTGGTGTTGAATTATGTTTAAATTTATCTTCGGGGATGGATGGTTCATCTTGGGTGTTTTGTAAATATTCACTTGATTTTTGACTGCACTGCAACTGCACAAGATCTTCATTAGGTACTGAAGGTGTTTCATTTGACAGTCGTTTGCTGCAAGATGCACATACGTAAACACCTGACGAACATCCCCACTTTCCAGCTAAATTTTTAGAAATTTTCCGTAAATTTTTAATTCTGCGATGACGTGACAAGTTAAACGGATTAAAACATCGATCACCGTACGGAGCCATTATAAATAAATAATTTCATCAACGAATGATCACAACTCAGAGCAACAACTACAAAAATAACGGAAATATAAAATGGCTTGGCGTCGTTCTTCTATCTCTTTCTAGTATTTAATTTTGATTCTATTTAATGAGTAAGTAATTCTTCTAGCAGCTAAGAGATGGCAGAATTAGTCGCCTTTCGTTATCGCAACATGCGTCTCCAAGGCGCCTTTTGTTGTTTAATATATAAATCACAACATGGGAAAATATAACGTATAATTGATTACTTATGCTTTGCACTAATATTTTTGTTCAAAATTATACATTTTGTTTAAAAAATTTGAATATTACATATCATAGATTCTTGTTAGGGCCTCAATACGCTTAAACCGGCTAGTACATATTAATATCGCACCGTTTTAATGCGTTTTCGCGCAAACCAGCTGACGTAAGTAAGCGCCAGGTACCATGCTCAGTGCGGCATGCATGTACTTTAATTCACCTGGCTCCTAAACTACAGTAGATCTCACTTTGAAATTTTTAGTGTATTATCTATATACTTGAAGCTTTTTTTTGAAATTAAAATTATTTAAAAAAAAATGGTCGAAGTTATTAAAATACTGAATTAAAATGTTTACTTCCGGTTTTCTACAAGAAAAAAAAATCTAATTTCAAATCTGATTTCATAATTAAAAAGAACAGTGAATTTCCTATAAAAACCACTCCAGTTTAATTTTTTACTAAAATTGGTTTAATTCGAAAAACTGCTTCCGAAAAATCCATAATTCCATTACGTCAACTCTTTAGAAGCCCATAACGGGACAACTAAGCCTCATACAAAAAAAAATTGTGTTTCCATTCACACCTTCTAGAAGTACAGTTAGGCCGAAAGTGAACGAATTTCAGAATCTCACATTTTTTTCGTTGTCCGCTTCACGTGAAATGCCCCAAAAATCAAGTACGCATTTTTTGTTGGCGTGACCAGCACTTGGTTCATCATGAGTGGGCCCCTAAGGCCATTCCTACACGAGGGACCATGATTCTGGCAGCACGCCTCCTTTGCCCGAAAAAAGCTCGTGCTCCCAGAACCATGGCTCCTAGTGTAGGAATGGCCTAAGTGAATCAGAATGCACTTAGAGTTAAAAAGAAGCAGAAGATTTCATGAATACTTCTGCTTAATAATCACATTAGAAAAGAATATCTATAAAATATGCCATTACGGATAATCCAAACTTAATATTATTAATTACAGCCATCCACGAGAGACGATGACAGGGAATGGTTTCTTGCAAAAACCTGAGTATGACGTACATTACAGGTGTCACATAAAACACCATGTGCTCGGGGTGTCAGCAAAAGGATGAATTTAAGTTTAAAATAAACTAAAAAATACGCTTTTATTTTAAAACGAGCCAAAAAGTAAAAAATAAGTTTTTATTGCTCCAGCCGGTATATGGAAACAACCTACCTTTCGAAATGTAAGAAAGTGTGGGACACTTTACCTATATTCTTATTTTATTAACACTGGAACATTTCGTCAGCGCGTTGGAGAAAGTTATACGAGATTCGGAGATAACAGCAAGGGGCACCATCCTAACCAATTCCACCCAATTACTAGCTTATGAAGGCGACATTGGGCGCGTTTAGGCCCGAGTTATTTTAACCCTGTCAAATTAGCGCTGTTAACTTAGCACCGTTTCTAGCATGCCATTTGACAATTCTCATTTTACAGCTAATAACAGGCAATAATAATACCATTTCCCATTTTACAAATAATAAAAAGCTAAAAAAAGGAATAATAATAATAAAATCTTCATTCTGTATTGAAATATTTCTAAATTATTTGCTTACAACAAAAAATTACAAGCAAACGTCAATTCATTTTGGCTGTGCTAAATTTTAGCTAAGCCAAAAAGCAGAAATAAGTTAGCTAACAGCGCTAAAAAAATTGCTGTTTATGCCGTTGTTAACTTGCCTAGCTCAGTTAAATTAACTTCGGCCTAAACGCGCCCATTGACATCTTTGGTATAACATTAAGAGCCGTATTTCACCGGGACACCATGGCGGCGCAACCAGCGTGGCGGCGCGACCAGTAATATTCTGCGCACGCGTGTTTGCTGGTCGCGCCGCCAAATTGGTTGCGCAAGCTGTATACATTTTGTTGGTGGAGGCGACTGGTTGCGCCGCCATGGTGTCCCGGTGAAATACGGCTCTTAGAGCCGTATTTCACCGGGACACCATGGCGGCGCAACCAGTCGCCTCCACCAACAAAATGTATACAGCTTGCGCAACCAATTTGGCGGCGCGACCAGCAAAGACGGGTGCACAGAATATTACTGGTCGCGCCGCCACGCTGGTTGCGCCGCCATGGTGTCCCGGGGAAATACGGCTCTAAGAGTTGTACAGAACACTTTCACCCAGATTGAACGGCGGCACGAAAGCTGGGATTTCACATCAATGAAAGCAAACCAAAGTACATGGTGGGCCCGTCCGCAGGAACGGCTAACATGGGTCCCAGAAACAAGATAGAAGGACGAGAGTTTAAAGTAGTAAAATTATTTATCTGGGTCAATAGAAGCAGCCCACCATAGGAAGGAACCAGAAATAAGCGCATGGTTGCTAAAAGCCAACAAAGCCTACTATAGTCTGTCAAAGCTTTTCGAATCCAAACATCTAACTATTAAGGCGGCTTCACTCACGCTGTATCCACTCAGAACGGAAAACAAGACGCGAAAACCATCCACACCCGCGTTCACAGGTGCTCTCGGTTGTTCACGGCGTGAGTCTGGAGCCGACTTTACATCCAAACTGCTGCTGTATAAATGAGCGAGGACCGACGCGACGGATGTGGAGAGATGGATTAAGCTGGTGACATATACAAGCGTACATCCATCGCATTCAGCGGCTCCATGATGCGGAGCACGGTATACATATACAAGGTAATGTATTCCCGAAATGTCAATTTTATGTGACGTCACTGAAATCGTTCGGCTCTAAACAAATTGAAAAATAATTTTTGTGAGTTTTGTTAAAGTGAAAAGTTGTGATTATTAAATAAAGGAAGTAATAAAATAGGAAAAAACTGGTTAAATGTGTTGTTGTTAATTGTAAGAACTATGAAAACAAAAAATATTGTGTAGTGAAGATGAAAAATTTAACTTTTCCGAAGGATGAAAATTTGTGTGATATGTGGATACGAGCTAGTGGAAATAAAACTGTTTTCAATGTTAATACCGCAAAAATGTGCGTTGACCAGTTTTTAGAGCAGGACTATAGATTAGAAAACATTCTTTTAAAGACACCAAGAGTGTAAAAAAAACCGAATAAAGGAGCTATTCCTAGTCGAAATTTGTCAGTTTCTCATGCTGAAATTTCCGGACGAGAAGAAAGGATTAATAAAACAGAACAAAGGCAAATTTTGCAGGAAGTAATTTCAAAATATGAGCAGTAACATATGTTTCTGTTAAATATCGCATAACTTTTTTTATTTGAGTGTTTTCCTTTTTAGAAATCAAAGAGATCAGGTGGAGTTGGAAGGTAGCGCCATAGAAAATTTAGTAATAAGCACAGTCTCCTTTTTCAATTGTCTTTTTAGAATAACAATTTCCCTTTCGAGACAACTTTCCAAATTTCTTCTAAAAAATATAATGCATAATAAGTTTACCACAAATTTAATATAGAATTCCATTGTAAATTGACTCTGTCTGAACAGCAACACTAGTAACTGTGCTTATTACTAAATTTTCTATGCCGCTACCTTCCAACTCCACCTGATCTCTTTGATTTCTAAAAAGGAAAACACTCAAATAAAAAAAGTTATGCGATATTTAACAGAAACATATGTTACTGCTCATATTTTGAAATTACTTCCTGCAAAATTTGCCTTTGTTCTGTTTTATTAATCCTTTCTTCTCGTCCGGAAATTTCAGCATGAGAAACTGACAAATTTCGACTAGGAATAGCTCCTTTATTCGGTTTTTTTTACACTCTTGGTGTCTTTAAAAGAATGTTTTCTAATCTATAGTCCTGCTCTAAAAACTGGTCAACGCACATTTTTGCGGTATTAACATTGAAAACAGTTTTATTTCCACTAGCTCGTATCCACATATCACACAAATTTTCATCCTTCGGAAAAGTTAAATTTTTCATCTTCACTACACAATATTTTTTGTTTTCATAGTTCTTACAATTAACAACAACACATTTAACCAGTTTTTTCCTATTTTATTACTTCCTTTATTTAATAATCACAACTTTTCACTTTAACAAAACTCACAAAAATTATTTTTCAATTTGTTTAGAGCCGAACGATTTCAGTGACGTCACGATCGAAATGACAGCTCAATGTTTGCATTCGGATTACATTACCTTATTATATGTATACCGTGATGCGGAGATTTTCCACTGACACATAATTGCATGGTGGCGTTCCGTCCCGGCTTTCACAGATAGCTCAAAAATCTAAGTAACGAGTCGCATGTGTTTGTTGTGTATGCTTGTGTGTCCTATGTCGAATGCGGCAATGCAGAAAAAGTTGAAAGTAGCCTGACATTTGCGTGGCATGCGAAACATTCACGGAATATTTCGTCAGGTCGCATTTGAATACACACACTTCTATATTATCTGTCAACGAATGCAACGCATGTACGCTTGGATATGTCACCAGCTTTAGATGAAATGCCACCATGCAGGACAGAATTTACTCAAGAAATGTTGTTTGAGTTTCAATCAAGAGGAGTGAGAAAAATGTGAACAAATAAAGGCGCGAAAAGTAGAATAGTAGTATCGGAAGACGTCTCTGTGTTCCGAACATCTACTGGGCTAAAGTATATTGTCTAATGCAGGTTATTTTGCCGTTGAACTGCCTAAGACGTTTCTTTGCTTCACAAGTCATGTTGACCAATTTGTAAGTAGTTAATACAGGGCCGAATTCAACATAGCAGAGATGCTGTAAGTCGGCCTTGGGTTTTCCTCTTGTAAATATGGTTGAAAATTGAGATAAACCGCGTTTAATCTAGTGAAATTATCATATCTGCCGTCAATGTGTATTATGACATATTTTAAGGGATTGGAAAAGCAATGTTTTAGAGAGGATTGAAACTTCCATACTCAAGCTTGTGGCTCTTGATGGTAGCAACGTTAAGGATTATTAAAACCATTCCAAAGAATAGAACGTTCTCTCTTTCTATTAGTCTTTTTTTAGTGGAAATCTTCTGCGTTGCCCTCATGTTCAAACTTTCATTAAAAATGATACTCCTATTGATATAGATGCTGTTTTTAAATCCTAAAATTTATGTGTTAAACGCATGACAAACCAATCTCCATGTCGTAACAACGTAATGTGCAAAAACGTGAATATTTTTCAAAAATAACATTTTGTCAGTAATGAAATTTGCTAATGTACGGTAAACATTAAATAACAAGAACTAAGAGCACACAACAAATTTTTTAGGTTGAACACCATTTGATTAAGCAATTACAAATCAGACGACTAATAAACATGTCAAGCCAACTAACTCTGTTAGGCATGTTTTCGTGGCGGTAACGACCCTTTTCTAATTTTTAAGTGTCTTAAGGAATTTTCATAATGGCCCCACAACAAAAAACCCCATTCGAAGCTATTAGAATAATTTATTATTGTTGTTGTTGATTTAGCTAAATAACTGAAACCGTGTGCGTGCCTGGTCTGAATGAGAAAGCTCAAACACTTGCCTGTGACTAGTATTTCCTGTTTCCTACCTCAACCCTCCACCAAAATAAAAATACCCAAAAAAAAGCAAAATAACGAAAGAAAATTCAATTTCACTTCAAAAAAACACCGCAATCTACAGCACCCGATACACCCTCCCTCCCTTAAGGGGTTGAACGAATATCACAATTGTGAAATGTTGGTCCCTATGGTTCGGTTCCAAAAATGCTATACGCCGCCGTACATATTGCATGTTTTTGATAAAAATCTTAATTCATAAATTGCCACAAATTTTCCGTTTTTTAACGCGAGGCACGCACACACTTTAATTCTTCAAGGCAAAATGGTAATTTATCATTTTAATTATATGCCAGCCATTTTAGGGCCACGGATGTCGTGATTCGAATTGAAACTCTATTAAAACGTCGTCGGTGAAGTCTCGTCTAGTGTATGTCACGGTTGAAGCTTTTAAATATACCGACAAAATAGTACTGCTCTACTATAAAATTAATTTAGTTAATTTCTATACAATAATGTTTATGCCTGATTCCATCTATAGCTGTAGGGTGAGCTTTTAACTAATTTTTATACAATTTTTGCTAGTTGCATTCGTGATACACTGATACGATTTTAAAAATCAATGTACATGACGCAATGAAAACAATTTATCGTTGATCATATCGAAGACTGTAGTTGCTGAAAATTAAGGCATTTTTTTTCTTTTAAAAGTTCGATGGCGAAAATTCAATGCATGAAACTTTCGAATATCATATTCGGAATTTTCAATAACTTTATTACATCTTCCAAAAAATAAATAAAAATAATAATAACATTTTCCTCAAATAAGAATTGTTCGACGTTTGTTGGTGAATCAAATTGAAATTCTAGCACGTAAAAATTCTAGGAAGGTTCCCCTATCATAGAATATACTGCTTTATAACAGTAATAAAACTCACTAAAACGAAATGCAACGCGCCTGTAGAATCCTTTCGCCCTTAAAACCATCGAAAATCCTTATACATATATGTATGTGCATAAGGAACGATATTAAATTGCTGCATATCCTTTAAGTTTGCATATAAATTGAGACAAATTTATTCCTTTTTACATTTGGAGCGAGCACGTGAACCTATACATAAATGGGTACAGAAGAAAGGCGGTGGAAGGATAGTCAAACGGTGAAAAGGAGTAAGGACGTTTAACACTGACAATGGGCTCAGCGGTTTCCAATTTATTTGTTTCTTTTTATGCTTTCCACAAGTAAAGTATCAAGCCTCGTGATTTGACAAATCATTTTTATTGACTAAACACCAGAGTTAGTGGCAACGACGATGAATTTCAAACGTTTTTTTTACTGTGGCTTTCTTTACAGATATCTTAAAATCGTGTTACCAGAATTACAATTTTTTGCTTTCTGAAGTTGACAAGATTTGAAATTTCGGACTTCAAACTACTGGTAAAGCAAACAGCTATTTGATAAGCTCATGACTTTGGTCAAAACTGGTCCCTGAACGGAGCTGATGGTCATGGGTCATAGGTATTCTTATAGTCTCGGCATACACACGGTGAGCTTAAAGTAAGTTTGTATGAGATCGAAAAGTAACCCGGATTTTTCTGTGGACTATGTTCTTTCACTTAAAAGAAGATATTTTGAGTGAAAACTAAAATCACTTAAGCGCCTCTTTTGGTTTTTTGTTCCCCTAAAAAAATTCCGTTTTTGACTAATGCCGAGTTTTCATTAGTAGAATTAGTGGTAGAGTAACTGGCGTACTTTTAAGCGGTAGAGTAACTTTACCACGGTGCTATCCCACTCTACTCTACTATAACCAAGTTTTCATTAGACCAGTTCACAGGATAGTTAGTACTCGCCCAGTATACTCTACCACTAATTCTACTAATGAAAACCCGGCATAATACATCTTAAACAGCAAGTGTTATGATAGTATTTACAAAGTTTGTAGATTGTGCGATTTTCTACAAAAAAAGATATTATACATTTTCCCGTACGATTTGCCATTGATGAGATATCGCTGTTTTAAAGATTTAAAATACTCATATGCACTCTTTCGCGACGTGTATAAGGTCATCAGGCGCTTAATAAGTCTTTTGTTGGAAGTCTTATTTTCAGAGGTGACTCCTGCATGTATTTGGAGAAAAAAATTGTTCTAGAGAGGGGGGCTATCCCCACTATCCACTAAAATACAAGGTGTTTATGAAAAAAATGTGATGTTTTTAAAATTTACTTAAACCTCAATTAGGTACTCCTAAACTAATTATCGTAAAGCAACAAAATTAGGCTCATCTTTTAGGTAAATGTGTATTCTTTTATTTGATATAAAGATCAAAAAGTTGAGTGACTCCGTTAAGAATATGAGCAGTTCTACAAAAACAGGAATTTTAGTGGGGTCGGCTCGTGGATTCATCATTTTACAAGCTATGTCCTTAAAGTTTAATTCAAATAAAAGTTTACATCGGTTTCAAATTTTGCATTCAAAATCAGTTATTTCAAACAAGTATTTATAGATCAAAATTAGCTCCAAATAGTCAAAATTAGTCAAAACTATCACTTTCCTGTGGGGCGATTTTGCAGTAATCCGAAGTTTAAGCCCAAATACTGGCTTTTAATAAGCCGTTTTCTTAAAGAACTTTAAGCGAAAAACCTCAATCATAAGCTTTTGTTTGCCAAAAAAGGTGTAAAGTTAGTTGGTATAGTTCGATTTTTTCGCCAAAATTTTCTTCAAATTATTAGTTGAAATAAGAGGCGACACGCATTTTAATCACTTCCCTGTCACCTAAAAATCCGTTAAAATCACCTATAAATTCAGTTGCAAGCGACTTAGCCGCTTTGGTGATTGAAAGAAAGAGGTGAAGTCGGCATAGTAACGGCTATGTTTTGTTTCAGTCGGTGGCGCTTAGACGTGGGAGTGAGTTTAGTGGAGATTTTGGAGTTCGAGTTAGTCAAATTCTCACTCACCTGGCACGTAATTACGTTTCAACCATTAGATATTATTAAATTTGAATTAGTTGTACGTGTTTGCTTCAATTACACTGATCATTGGTGCATTATATATTTATGATAAAATACAGCATTCTGATGGATTTGAGAAAAAATCATTTAAATTATCACTTCCCTGTCTATCACTTCCCTGTCGACATAGACTGAATGCGAGCATTTCCGAATAGGTTTTGTAAAATATTGTGCAAAACAACGAGCGAAAGTTGACGATGTAATTGGAGAATAAGACTAGGAAAGAAATAATGTTTAAAATTAATAAAACTTAGCATTTGCTCGAGTACTTTTTCTACACTAACCTCACTTCCCTGGCAGGCATTCTTGTACATATTTATCTTTCTATTCTCAGAAATTTTAATAGATGTATCACTTAAATGCAATACTTACTATAATGCTTACCGAAAAATCTCTTTTAAGTAAAATATTCGTCACTTTCCAGTGTCTATTCTAACTTCCCTGTCATCCAAAAATTTAAAAGTGCTATAACTTATAAAAATTGAAATATTTTGACTGACCCATTAAAACCTAGAATACTATCATTAATCTTCGTTATATCCAATTTTAAATTTTGAAATACATCAAAAAAACGAAAGGCCAAAAATAATTCGATTTTATTCCAGTTTTTTGTGGAACTGCCCATATACACAAAATGTGAGCAAAATCCCAATGTTTTTTCGTTTTTCAGCATTTGGCCCATACTTTAATGGAAAGTCACCCAATTCATCACAAGGCGCTTTCAAGTTTTCATCAACAGATGCCTACGCTGTATGTTAAAACTCCCCTGGCAAGATAGAATTACAAATGAAGAATTATGGCGCCGCGACGTGCCGGCCAAGAAAGGAGAGACGACGAAATCAAGCGAAGGAAATGGAATTGGGTTGGCCAAACCTTGCGACGCGAAAACGAGAATCTAGCCAAACAGGCCCTTGGCTGGAACCCGCTAGGAACCCGTCGAGCTGGACGACCTAGAACAACGTGGAGGAGAACTCTATTAGCAGAGGCCGCAACAACTAGGGCATCCTGGTCGGAGCTGAGAGCTGTCGCAGAAAACAGAGTCCGCTGGAGGGCAACTGTTTCCGCCCTATGTCCCATAAGGGATTAAAGGAGAATAAGAAAGAAGAAATATCGCTTAAAAAGACGAAAAAAATGAGTTTTGGACAATTGAAATCGGTCAACAGGCCTTTGCAAAAAAAATAAATACCGCAAAATATGGCAATTTTTTGATATTTAATTATAGGGACTGTAATTATCGTAGAACCTTGTTTCAGGGCTGGAATTGTGGCTTTTGTTGATATGCAATAAGTAATAAAATAAACAATAAAAATCTCATGAAAAAATAATATTACCTTTTCACGTAATTCGCAACAATGTAAAAACAGCTGCTTCCGGGAAAACATTGGAACAAGGCCCACAATGGTCCTAGACTAATTTCCAAAAGCCTAATTTATTCGCAAAGAGTTGCTCTACAAACTCATTTTCACGAAATGTATATGAGATTTGATTTAATACCTTAAAAGTTCGTTTGAAAACCACCCTTTTTTCCAGGTGCGATAGTTTTTTGCATGAAAAGCTTTTTATTTTTGAGCTTTTTCTTGAAAACCGGTTTTCGGCAGATTTATTAATTTGTTTTCCACCTGTTCTACATGCCCGATTTTATCCAAAATATATTCATATGTACATATTATGTAATTCTAACGATTTTTCTCTTAATTTTAAAAATCCTTAATGGGTTAACCAACATGAATGGTGCATTAGAACACATTAAAAGCTTGAAGAAATGTACTATGAAATACATATAGTCACATACATAAATATGGGTAGATTACGGTGGCTCGGGCATGTTGTACGATTGTAAGTACGACGAGTACGTCCACCATGCTAAACAAACTACAGAAAGTACAAATAGGTGCGGAGTTATGCATAACAGGAGTACTTCATTTCACACCCAGAGATGCTCTAAATGTTATGTTATATCTCCCTCCATTGAATCTTGTGGCACGGGAAAGCGCAACCCTCGCAGCCCTTAGAATAAGAGATTCTGGATTTTGGACCGGAATCAGGGGAGAGAATCAGGGGAGAGCACACGAAGGTGCTGGGCTCTGTTATCGTCCCCACTAAAACCGACTTCTGTATACCCGAGGATTCCTTCACGAGTAAGTACGGAGTCCACATCCCTACACATAGTGAATGGAGAAATAGGACACGCAGTTTTCAGGATGCCATAAACTTCTTAACTGATGGCTCTAAGCTCGAGGGTCAAGTAGGAGGAGGAGTCTTTTTCTCAGAGCTTGGGATTGAAGTCTCCTTCCGACTTCTTGATCACTGCAGTGTATACCAAGCGGAGGTTTTAGCCATACATGAAACTGTTCTAGGCCTACGCTCTTGCACAAACAGCTCTAGAACTATAGAACTAATATCGCAGATCTCTTAACGAGATGGCTCAGCAGATCAGCGCCCTCCTCGAATGTGTGCCGTAAAGCTGACGAATTGGCTAGGAAAGGCACAACAGCCACTCTCCTTCCAGGAAAGGAAAGGGTTGGTATGCCTGCCTTGGGTCACTTTTAAACTCCGATGCAAACAGCACACAATGCAACAAGCAAAGAAGCATTGGAGGGATCTTAATAAATGCACCTTGGCCAAAATAACCTGGCCTCTTATGATCTCAGGCGGACCACTTCACTACTGAGCCTCGGGAGATAAGACCTCTCAGTTATAGTGGGAGTGCTGACCGGACACTGTCTGCTAGGAACGCATGCGACCCGCTTAGGTCTTGAGACCTACGATTTTTGTAGAAGCTATAAAAATCCAGACGAGGAGGAAAGTGTACTACATCTCCTCTGTCAATGCGCAGCCCTAAGCAGAAGGAGATTAACCACCACATTAACCAAGATTCATTACTTCCTCGAAATGGCTTAGCGAAGAAACAATACTTTAACATCCGGTTTAAAGTGGAATCACTATGGCGTCACAATGGACCTATCCTTTTGGCCTAAATATATGAGCTTAAACCAACAGCTCAGCCATATCTAACCTAACCTAACCTACCTATGGGATGAAGAATGGTAGGAGATATTAGGGCTAACTACAATGGTCTTAAGACTACTTAAGATTTTGTACGCTACTATGGGGCTAGAACAAGTAACCACAATGGCCTTAAGACAATCTTTCGTTCTCTTTCGCAAACTTTCGTTAAGTCTTAAGGCTACGCTCAGAACCGTAGAATCTTAAAGAATCTTCAAGAAAGTGGCGTTTGCGATTGATATTTAATTTGGCGTTTTACAAAAATTAAAGTATCAGTGGAAATATAAGAAAAAAGATTATTTGAAATAAGGTGCTCTGTGGAAAAGATATTTAATAATGGAATATTTGGATTTATTAAAGGATTTAACAACATTAACTAAATTAGTGAGCGAAGTGATGCGAAAAAAAAGAAACCGCCGTCGTGTAGTGTTCGAAAATTATATACAGACCGTTCTAAAAATGGTTATTATAAAACCACTTTTTTAAAAATGAAAGGGGATTTTACATCCACTATAGCTTTATTAAGCTAGACGTCTTTATTTACTCCAGACTCGATTTGTTGTGATTACCTTTTACAAATGTCAAAACGTCTTAAGGCTATTATAGCTGAGCTTAAGATTCGTTAAGATTTGACAGAAAATTAGCCAGTCTTAAGAGAATTTGACAAGAAATCTTAAGACGTCTTAAGACCATTGTAGTTAGCCCTATTGTAACTAGCAAGACGTAGAGAAGACTAGAAGAGGAAATTTTATGGGTCCTGAGTCGTAAAATTTTGTAGGTCAAAATATAAAAATAACAAAAAACTCTTTCGCGAATCCATCTAATGAAGGACCTTTTAAAAAATACCACGATGAATAAGGCTAATTTAATTTAAATAAAAACGCAATTAACCACAAAAAACAAACGCACGACAATCAACTCAAAGTAATCTTAATCTGGCAACACTCACACAAAATATAGTCTATAAAATTCATTATTATTAAAATCGGTTTCACATAACCAAACCTTGAATGTACCCAATTGAAATCGAAATCAAAGAGGAGACTTTGAATCAGGAAACTGCCACAACAGGAAAATATTTCACATGTCGCATTTATGTACGAGTATATATGTCCTTTCATGACGTTTCCCATTGATATTATGAGGTTTAGGTTTATATTCCCCCTCATTCCAGGCATATTGGTTTTTTTGGCAATTCTTCCACTTCAACGTATATAAAAAATGAAATCCTGGATCACATGTCATAGATATGAGAAGAGAATTTTGACATGTGACTTTAGCTATGGTTAGAGGGGGCGAAGGATGAGTATTACTACCCCACATTGCATGTGATATCATAGTCCTTGTTTATTAGGACAGTTTAATAGATTTATTGATTGTCATCGTATTCTATCTAAATTCATATCTGTACATGGGTTTTTGGGTTGAAATTTAATGCAAATATAATAAACTATATGTAATGGCTATAACGTTTAGCGGTACTCACCTGTACTCTGACTTCAGGTAAATTTACTTTCATTGCCAGCTCTTCCCTTGAATAAACGTCTGGATAATGCGACTTTTCGAACGCTCGCTCCAATTCGTGCAGTTGATATGTTGTAAATGTAGTCCGATTTCTGCGATGTTTCTTTTTTGAACAGGAATCATCTTGGGCTAGAAATAAAAAGACCATTTTGGCATATCAACAACAATTTTTTTTATCACGTAAATTTCTGTAATGCAATTAATTCTTTTATCTTGTTCGATTTGCAATTACGTGAGTCCTTTCTTTGTAACAAACAAAACCAATTTCTTTTAATATCTATCAATAAACCGGAATAAAATTTGCAACAAATAGAAATATAGTTCTCAGTTTAGAATTCTATAGCACTTTAGTTACTAGGGGATATTAGGTCACGCAAATGTAGTTGAGCCATATTTCCTCAAAATTCAATACAGTCGTTATTGTAGTAATTATTTATTTATGGGAGTCTGTTACATTTGTAATTTTAGCAAGTGAACAATTTTTCAGAATTTTTCTCGTTGTAAGATGAAAGTAGAAAGATACCATTAGCAACATAGCTTGTAGTGCAAATTTTGAACCGATCACAATACAACTTGGCTAGTTACTTGAGATGGTTCGCACGATACCATAAAGGAGATTTCAATGTAACAAATTAATTCACCACATGATTGTGAAAGTAATTTCGCAACTGAGTAACCGAATATGTTCTTCCCTATTAGAAAACATTTTGAAACGTTTTTAGAATACTTAGGGCCTGTGACAAGCTACAATCAAATGTTAATTTGTACGAAAACTGCATTTCAATTTAACAATTTAAATATCGAAGGTTTGTATTTTTGGAATTGTACGAAAATATTTTGAATTGTAGGCAAATTTTATCCAAATATTCGTTTGACTGTTTGTTGGATTTGCATTTTGTAGTAACTGTTTGGCAGTTTGTAATAATTAAATGTTGGTAAAGGTCACTTGAAAATTTTCCTGCATTTGCATTTGGATTCAATAGTAGGACATTTAGCCCTGAGATGTGTGCAATCTATGGCCCTAATGTGTTGGGTAATATTGAACTTCTGGGCACGTTGGTTGAATCCCTTTCCAATTATTGGAGAACAATATCTCGAATTCTTGCAATTTTTAGTGCACGATTATTCTTACCGTATAACGTGATACATGAAAGGCTGATCCTGCTACACGGTTGGACGTTGCAGAGGCCAATCAAAATAAAATTAACAGCACAAATTTCGTATACAATTTTAATCATTTTTTTCAAAGCTCTTACAAATACGTAAATGCTTCTTGCATTTCCCTCTTACTGGATTATGCTCATGGCGCTCTTCCATTTCGATCATTCTAGAAACATTAACGAAGCCCTGGGCTTAATTAAAAAAATTTATAAAAAATTTTATAAATTGCAAAATATCGTTGTCATCGATGTTTTCAAATAAAAATATCATATTATAGGATAGTGCCGATAGTTTTTTGGAAAAAAAATTAATAGCAGGGAGGGACCAGCAATGAAATGTCGTTAAGGTTATAACTAAAAGAAAAAACAAATTTAAACTCGAAAAAAAGGGAAATGGTAAAATGGGGATGCTATTTAGTGGTTGAAAACGATTTTTTGCGATTTGCGGTGAAACATGACCTCCTAGTGGAAAATGTTTAATACAAAAGTTGCAGATAATAAAAAGATCTAAAACTTTTGTATTTAACATATTTTGACATAACTTCAAATTTTCCAAGAAAATGGCGGAAATCGATTTTTCAGTTTTTAATTTTTTTTTCCCGTAAAAATAATTCAATTTACATGAAAATTTGTAAGAGTAGGTATACCTTGTGTTGCGTTAAATAAGCATGATTTTTTTTTGTTTGGAAAACGGATAGTTTCCCAGAAATTAACATTTTTCGAAAAAAATACCCTTATATTGCATGGGCAACTTTATTGATGTTTTTTTCGAATTTTAATATTCAATAAGTGCTAATTATACCATTGAAATGGTTAGTTTCAAATGGTCTATACATTTTGATACTTTATTTTCATTAAACCGCTTAAAATTAAGAAAAACCGAACACCTGATTTTTCGAATCACGTACATATTTCTCGATTTTTTCAATTTTTTTCAAATTTTTTAATTTTTTCTGTTAATGAGGGATTAAATTAATGACAGAACTTAAATAACTTTAATTACATAAAGGGTGGAAAAACCATCCTGAAAATTTTAAATAAATAAGAAATAAAATAACAATTTCGTTTGAATTGAATTACGCCGTGACTAGGTAAATGTTTTCAGTTTCGTAATAAAGCTTTTACAGCATCATACTCAATATGGTTTTGGGAGATTTTTTATACATTATTTATTTTAATTAATTTAAAAATTATAGATTGTCAATATGGACGGACCGTATTATTTACAAAAAATATGATCCAAATGATTTGTATGAAATCAAAGCAGGTGCTATCAATCGATTGTTTCGGTCGAGCAAACAAAGATTTGACCAAAAATACAAAAAAATGGAAAAATTAACAGCCGCTCACATTCATCGATAATGTCAAGCTAGCTATAATAGACAAAGTTCAATCGACGAATCTATTTCTTATTTATTTAAAATATTCAAGATGGTTTTTCACACTTTCTGTAATTAAATTTATTTAATGTAAGTAATATTATATGACACTAAGTTCTGTCATTAAAATGTAATCCCTCACTAAGAGAAAAAATTAAAAAAATTGAAAAAATCGAGAAATATGTACGTGATTCGAAAAATCAGGTGTCGTAACGTTGGAACTATTGCATGATGTCGTTTTCATTCGATGATGATTTCATTGCGCTAGATTGTGTTCTTGGTACAATAAAACCAAATAAAATGGGTATACATCAACTGAATCGGGAGAGAAAAGTTCATGGGGACTATCATCATTAATTCCAAAAATTAAGACACCATAACGACCGATTCTTAAACTTTCAGTATCCATTTCCAGTCCGGCAAGAAAAAACTAAATTTTCATTCCAGTAAATTCATCAGCTCCGACAGGCGGCACCGACAAGTCTCAACCTGCCGCGACTGTGTTATGGCACAATTAAAAACATGCGTTAATTCAAAATGCTTATAAGCACGCATCGGCGCAGACTACCGGGAAGCGGGAAACCTGCTTCCACTGTGTTTTTATTACACTAATAGGGCCCCTAGACTATCAATAATATTGTCCAATATTTCGATTTGCGCAATATTATTGACGGTCTGTGGGTAATATTGTCTGGGGCAAAGAAGCAAACCGTCAGTATTTTGCTCAATATTATTACACAATATTATTGATAGTCTAGGGGCCACTTAAGGACCATGCACACTTTTTCCTTTGTTCATAATCCAGAATAGATGCTTCATGAAATGTATGGTATTGAAAAAGGTAGCTCATATGCCTTTTTATTTTATTTAAGAAATATCGTTCATAAAAACTTTAAATGCGTTTTTCTCGAAACTACTTTTTTTAAATTTGCCCGCAGCAGAACTCGGGAAATTTTCAACCGATTAGCTTAATTTTTTCACAGTATCTTAAACAACTAATTTTCCACTGAAGTACCTACACATGGATTTGAAAATTCATTAATTATTTTTTGATTTACAAGGACATTCATATGCAATTTTTAGCTAAAAAAGATGGTTTTTTTTAAAAATATATATACTACTATTATACTACTTATTATTTTTCTTTAAAAAATAACCGAAAATCACTAATTATTCGAGGCCTCGTTGTGGCTTCCCCCTTTAAGGGGTTTCATGGTTTAATATGTTAGTGTGGCAGCTAATTATGATTAAATGACAAAGTGCCCCCCTTTTGAGTGGTGCGTTTTGGAGACCCGACTGAGTCCCCCTTTTTCAGTTTTTTCAAAATAACTTGAAAACAAAGCGAAATTCGAGATTTTTACATGAATACTTTTTTGTAGAAAATCAAATATCCCATCGCATTATAATAGTCTGGAACCTATTTCAGAAAGTTTACCAAGCTCAATCACCGACCAACTTTTTATACTAAAACAACTCCTAGAAATATTCTGGGAGAGGATTTTTACTATTCCATACACTCTCCCGCTAACCCCGAAGGTTACATGTTCGGCTCAGCCGGCTGCTATTGAGGACATCGACTTTGCAAAATCGATACGCTACGTTACAAAAATTTTGATTTTTGCTGCATCTTCCGGCATCATGATAAATATTGTATTTGTATTGTGAGCTCGTACAAGATGTAGCACTTCAACGCAAGGTCCATAGCCTCCTCCTTTAGCACCTCCAGACGCTATTACCCTATCCGGCCTCTACTCCTTCCTTTGAACCAACATTACTACAAGTAAGACATTGCACCATGACGAGTTCGACATGACGGGCTGGCAGTACAAAGGGTGACTCCTGAGATTGGAATTTCACATAAAAAAAGGTTGTATAAAGATCAAGTACAAAACGTACCATATCGTTTAAAATACAGTCATCATTGTTATGGCAACAGTTGACAATTCATAAAAGTCTTTTTTTGTAATGAACCGGAACTGTTGTTGTGGTAAAATTTTGTGGCTTTGTGTTTAATAATAAGAAGCAGAGTCCTGCTTAATAATAAGAAATACAGTCAAGAAATACAGATTCACTTATCCCGTTTAGTTTTTTTATTTTAATGGGACGTCATTCGTTTCTATCTATATCTTCGCTAACAATAAATCCAAACACTAGCCTTTAGTCAATTGTGAAACTGTTTGCTTCAAGTAAGTAGAGACCGCGCAATGAAAAAGGGAAGTTAGCGCACAGGTGGAGTTGTAATTGAGAATATAAATGAGCCGGTTACTGGCGTTTTTAAAGAAACACAGTGTCGTTGCTCGGTTGTGGGGCTGCGCATTGAAACAGCTTTTTTGAAAATCTCTTGTTTTATGACGCGGACTCTTGTTAATAAATTATAGCAAAAGGTCCTTTTGCTTATTTTCATTTTCTGTCATTTTGATTCGAAAAATTCTTGAAATCATTACCTAGGCAATCATTGTCTTGGCAATATTTTAGTGGAATATTCTCGAAAATATTGCTGCGTCTCCACGGTTATTTTTTTCGGCGATGGTAATAATCTCCATTACCATTGCCGGAAAAGTTGCCCATGCAGACCCTGAGTAAAGCTTGCTGTCAGGCAGTTAATGGAAATGATCTTGTAAGAATTGAAAGTGAAGGAGGAAGCTGCCTTCTGGGAAGATCAATAAGTATTGCGAGCAATTGTCCCACTTGGAAGTAAAAATACAAAATTAGCCATAAACATGATCGAAAAACGAATTAACATGACATCGCACTTTAGAAAAATTGGGAATTGGATAGCACCGACTATGGATATTTAACTTATCTACCGACTGTACTCTGTACATGTACTGTAGACATACAGAAATTTACATGCTACTTAACACTGCAACTCTCAGTTTTTGAAAGTGTTTTATTTCAAAACACTTAAAACGTTTTATTTTGACGTCGCCCATTTGATTAACATTGTAGACATTTTTTAAACATTTTTATGCGTTTTAAAAGTGTCGACAATGTTAATCAAATGGGTGACGTCAAAATAAAACGTTTTAAGCGTTTTGAAATAAAACACTTTTAAAAGGTCAGATTTACAGTGAATAGTAGGAGACAAAAAAATAAATAAAATAAAAGGCTTTGAAAATGTTTCTGGTTTAGATTTAAACCAAAAATTTAGCTCGATTGATTCGCTTAAATTTTTTTATTCAACCCGCCTTACATTTTACACTGAACTCTTCGGGGTCTACGTTATAAAACAAGCTATTGAAAAATAATCGCAAAAAATGTTTCGTTTAAACTTTCAAACCCTCAACAGCCAAAAACACCCTACCTTGATTTCCCTCGTCGTCACTCCCCGATGCAACCTTCTCACCCTGTTCACTAGAATTAGTTTGATTGAGATCATCACTAGAAGCGTAACTTCCATTAACGCCGCTGTCATTGTCATTTAGCCGATCCTGCTGGTCCATGACTCCACCAACTCGATAATCATCTACAGATCGCTGCTGCTGTAAGTGATGATGAAGATGATGTTGCTGATGTGGCGAATGAAGCTCCACTGATCCGCCGCTTGTGCAGCCCGTGCCATTTCCGTTGCCAAGATTATTTTGTTGCATCTCCTCAAAGTTTCTTGCACGTATGCCCTCGAAGTTCTTCACATAATCGTAACTGTGCTTCAAGTGATTTTCTGCCGATTCACTGCTACTATTTCGCATTTTAACTGGCTCATCATGATCGTCGAGATCATCAAAAGATTTTCTTTTAACTCCAGCCAATAACTGTTGGCCTTGACCAGACGCAGAGGAGTTTGGTGTAGATGATTCGATTACAGTCATCTCTTTGCTATTATCTCCGTGCGCAGATAAGGAGTCATCGTAGTCTCCAGTGTTGTCCTCGTAGTAGTGATTAGCTACCGATTTTGAGCTTTTATCGTGGTCGGCATGATCGATGCGATTACTGTGATCATTGGTGCTATTGTTGCCGAAATTGGTAGCATCTACGAAATACTTAACACCGGTCGCTTCTCTTTGATTAGCTTCCTGCATTGCCATCTGCGCAGCCCCGGTATAGTCTAAATCGGGACTCGCGGAGCCTAATGGTATGACAGGATTTACAGAGCCCGCCAGGACTGTAGTCAGTGATGGGGTGGAAGATGAAGACGGAATGTCCACGGCTCCCTTGAAATGTGCTGAGTAACTGATGTGATTGAATTTTTCAGACTGGATAAGAGCGAAGGAGTTGGTTTGGTGGTTTTTGGTGTTACTTAATGCTTGATTGTCGGCTCCTCTAATGTTACTTAATGGCTGGCAGCGTAGATCTGTGGCATCATTTGATTCACCTGAAATTAAGAAATTGAAATTAGTTAAAGGCGCCACCTAATGGTTTCATAATTATAGTATATGCTGTATGGTCGTCAAAAGCGAATTAAAACCCACCCAAAAACATACTTCGTTTGAAAATGCATCCTTAACTAATTTGTTTTCCATTCAAGGTCACTTAAGTCATCATTCATTAACAACCGATTGAATAACCATCCCTTAATGTTTAGTGCCCTAGCAATCAATAGCATTCGGTGTGAAATTCTAGCTGGGAACAAAGCGACATAAAATCGCATTAAATCACTTTCAATTAAGCTCAGCGCAATTGGATGGCTCACTCATTAGAACTAGCTGTAGACATGCAAAGGAGTCATTACCTTCTCAGAGGGTGGTTTCGTAGTTTTTAGACCTCCGTTGAAGCTGATTTAAAGTAACCGCTCTGTGTTTGCCCTTCTACACTCACGTAATCGACAACAATGCTGCCGTAAAAGTTAACTAGAAGAAAAATTAATTCCTAAGTGAAAGCTAATTTTTTTTATTCTTATTACGGCAAAAGAAATTGAAAATGCTATGCTCGAAATTTCATTTTAGGGTGTTTGATTGTTTTTTGAGGAAATTTGATTATGTTTTCGAAGGTAATTTTTTATCGCTCAGGTGATTTTCTTTAGGGAAAAATTATGGGTAAGCATGCAAGATTTTAGTTAGTTAGTTAATTAGGAATTCGCATTGAGTATTTATGAAAGTAAGCAATGGAAGATATGAGTAATTTTTAATTGAAATTTTAGATTAAAACTTTAGAAATCAAGTTTCTAATACAAAAACTGGATTCATTTAAAGCTAAATTATAACTGAAAGCACTTTATTTCACTGCCTTAAAGAACTAAAAAAATCAAGGTTAACTAAACAATGTGATTCACATACTTGGAGCAGATAATTTAACAATAGAAACTTCAAACGCATTGAAGTATGGAAAACTGGATAGTTAAAAAATTTATACAATCACATTATTTATATTACTAAGCAATATGCATTGCAAAATGTATATAAAATGAATTCATCTAAAAATTATTGGAGTAAAGCAAATGACAATAGCTAATGTACAATGCTTTAAACTTGTTAACTAGAGCATCGAAAACTCGGTATTAAAAAAATTATGAGGGACCTAACTCTTTTCGATCCAACGTTGTACCTGAGCAATGACACAGTTGTATGTTAACGAGTACAAAGTCAACCTTGTCTCGATTTTCTTTTCAAATAAAATTATTATATTTATTGCGACAATTTTGTTTTATATAAGAAATATTACCGTCATTGACGTTCTTTAAAAACTATTGTACAGTAACCTTTATTCAACGAAATCGATTTACTTCTTGTTTAATCGATGGTTTAATCGGGAACTGAATAATCGCAATAAAAATTAAAGAAGCCGTTTTTAAAGCATACAAAAGTTCCCCGAGTTAATCTTATCGTTGAGATCAGGAAAGTCAAGTCATCATTTGATAGTATGTTGAGAAGTAAACTTTTCAATGAAACCGCTGACAATAAATGTGTTGGTCCTTGGTAACGTCAATCAAGAAGAATTTTACTACATCCACTACCCTTTCCTTAATATAGAGGTGTTAACAGACAGCAAGTGCAGGGCCGACTTATTAGCATTTCTTTTACCCCTGAATTCTTTTTCGTCTGAAATTGCCCCCAAGGTTTCCTTTCACTCAATGGAATCGCAAAGTATAGATGCCTCAAAGAGCTTGATCTCAACAAATCCACTGGCCCTGACAATAGACCCCCTGTCGTCCTAAATACATGCGTCTCACTTTTAGCAAAATCTCTGCATAAACATGCGCCACACCCTTTGCCTTGTCTTGCTTCTACAGAGTCTGCTCTTTTAAACTTGCACACGTTCAGCCCATGCACAAAAGGATGACTCCAATAACCCCTCTTACTACCGATGGTGCCGCCCATTAGTTCTGCACCTCTACATTCGTATCAGTGGATGGTGGTAAATGGCTGACTTATCAATTAACATCTCAGGCGTGATATTAGCCAAAGACCTGCAATCGTATGACCATATATTTCAAGTAGACAAAAAAACATCCCACTGCCTTGGGTTTCTTAAGGGGTGGAAATTCCTACCCCATTCATCGGCCTGCGCTGTCATATACAAATCCGACCCTACCGTTTTTGCTTGCGGCTTCAAAAACTACCTTGGCGTGGTTAGATAAACGGCAAAAAAGGCTCTCAAACTTATCGATGACAACACCGTTTGATCCACGATAGACAGTTTGAGCCATTGTATCATCGCTGACAAAAATTTATCGCTACTATCATAGCGTCCGTTCCACTGAAATGTTTGCCCTCCTGCCTCCACAACAATGTTATACTTGCAGCACCAGATTAGCCCGCTCGGCTCATTCGTTTTGCTTACAGCCCCCTTTTTACGCACACCGCAGAAAAAGAATTCGGTCAAAACCCGACTTTGGAACAAAATTTCGCCTACAACCAGTGTTGCCAGGTGTTTTTGGCAATAATTCCCACGAAAATAGGAATTCCAAGGTGTTTTTCCCACAGGCTTTTATATAAATTCCCTTAGGTTTTCCCACGGAGAAGAAATTTGGAAATTTTGAAAAGTAGAAAAGCAAAAAACTTCCTTACAATAAAATTATTTTTATTTCACAAAGCTAAGAAAATTAACAGCAACAATTCACATAAGAAAAGTTATGTAACAGGGAAACAAAATTAAATAAAAACACTATAAAACTTAACAATTGTTCAAATGAAAGAAAAAAATCAAATATATCAGTTTATTCGTACAAATTTTTCGTGTATAGTGCTTTGCAGTCGGCTCGAAGTTGACGCAGTTTCTATTTCTATTTGTTGTTGAGGGGCGTCTTGGCGGGCACTGCGACCTATTTTATTTGGTCTATTGATCTATTTTAATATAGCCTTAAACTGATTTAGGGTTCATGTCCCAAATCTCCTGGGTCTAGGGAAGTCGCGATAGAGGAGGCTCAATCCCTTCCTCGCTGAAGCCTCACAGTTGCACAGCAAGTGCTCCTCAGTTTCGGGAGCTGTCCCGCAGAACCGACAGCTATAATCGGCTACCAGTCCTATTTTGTTTAGATGGTAGTTAAGCGAACAGTGGCCCGTCAGGAGCCTTGTTATTATTTTTAGCCTACGTAGATTTAAAAGTTTGCCCGCTTTAGCTTGATCAATTTGGATGAATATTTTAGCTTGACGAAGAAACAGCTGGTCGACCCAATTTTTGATGGCTTATGAGGCAGCTTGCTAAGCTGCAGAAAGGTTCCGGACCGATAGGTGATGAGTTTGGCTGTCGGCAATTTCATTACCAATGTGACCTTCGGGGCCCGGAATCCACATCAGCGTGAGGAACGTACGTAGGAACGAACAGTCTAATCACCGTCAAACTGTGTTGCGGATGAAGTTAATCTTTTGGCATAAATTTAAAAGGTAAAAAATGATGTTGCACGATAGAATTCGTTGTTTTGTTTTACATTTTTTTAAATATTTAGATCTTGTAACTTTTCCCACGTTTTTCTTCAGGAGGGCAAAATTATTCCCTTTTCCCTTTTACCAATTTTTAACAGTAAGAATTCCCACGAAAAGGGAGAATTCCCACGAATTGGCACCACTGCCTACAACACTCAAGAGTTCAAACGCATCGCCGTCTCCTTCAACAGTCAATTGACTCTTGTACCCTGATACCGATTATATCCCTCAAACTAAATTTGCTGCTAGGCATTGCAAGTGGCTTGACCAATGACATGGCCGGACCGGTAGTACAAAGGGCGATTCCTGAGTTTTGAACTGCCTCATAAAAAATGCAAGTAAATAGAAAAAGTGTCGAAAAATAGAGCGGTGGATTCTTAGGCCCTCCGCACAGGGGCGGCGGAGCATAATCAATGTGTGTGGGGCGGAACACGTGAACAGATAACCGTTAAAATATGAAAATTTAATCTGTCAATTTATTTACCAGCTGTCTGTTGAGTTACAGAGTACCTTTTTACCAGCTGACCATTTCGTAGCTCGTGGAAGTCTTCTCTCATCGCTACAAGATGCCTTTGGGATAGGCGATCAGATTACTCATTTGATGTGCGGAGCAAAATTCCTTCAGATCGAAAAAAATAACCTGGCGGGTTTTTCAACGGGATAATACAGGTAAAAGTACTAGTTTTATAAAAAAATACTTTGGAAAAAATCGGTTCGTAGGAAGCTATCGAAAAAAAATCGGAAAGGTGGGAAAACCGATATATCGGAAAAAAACAGGGAAAAAATTTTTTAATTGAAAAACAAAAAAAAGGAGATCTCGAGTCAATTAAGTGAACCCATGGCTTCTTCACGCGGACCAGGGAAGAAATCTTGATAACAGTTCAAGTGAGATTGCACATTAACACATTCAAGTGAGATTGCAACTTCTGCTTGGCAGCTTTGGGGGCCTCGGTAGTCTAGGGAGTAAGGCGCCTGGCTACTATCCCAGAGGTCGCGGGCGCGAATCTCGGCAGAGCCCCACGGTCCTTCGCCTTTCCCACCTTCTTTCTTCTTCCCTCCTTACATTCCTCATTCCCCCGTCATAGCCTTCCGCTAGCATTGCCCCGCTCCACCAAGCGCATGTCATAGGTTGGTTGATGGGACTCAACTCGTTTCAGGAGGCATAACACTCCAGCGAGTTGTTTCTCATTGCCCAGATTCCAGAGTCGCGATAGAAATGTTTGGGGTTAGGTGGTTGTGGCAGTTCCTTCCTACTTCTCTCTTCCCCTTCACTCGACTAGAGCTGGCTGTTTGACATTGCACTCTACACGAAGAAAATAGATTGTCGACAGTACAAAGGCTTTCCCTGAGCTCTAGTCTTCCACATAAAAAAAATCCTATTCTCTAAAGCTACCAAAGCTGCTTCGGCAGAAGCAAACACCGTGTTCAATCAAGAAGCTATTAGGGAAGCGATTAGATCGTTCATACCACTCAAGTACTCGGGAGCAGATGGGATTTATCCTATTCTGCTACAGGAGGGCAGCAACCTAATCACTCCCTTACTATGAAATATTCAGGGCTTCTTTCGCATATGGTTATATTCCATCTGTCTGGAGGAATGTCATTATAGAGTTGATCCAGACTTACACGAGGCAGTACATTTTTCCCTTATACGATGGTAAATTGTACTGAGGCCTCAATTTTTTGAAATGTCCCGGTTCGAAAATAATGTCCTACTAGTATATGAGGGTGTATCGAGATAAACGAGGCGAGATGTGATTGTAAATTACGTAGTGGAGAGACATTTCTTACTTCTTTTGCGGCAGTAACATATCCAATTTAAACTGAGCCGTGGTGAAATTGTAAGTACGAACTGGAGAGACATTTCTTACATTTTTCGAGGGAGTGAAATTTCGTACTGGAGAGACATTTCCTACTTCTTTTGCGGCAGCAAAATTTCCAACTTGAAATTAAGCGAGGTGGGATTGCAAAATATAAATATAGAGCCACGGACAACTAATCACAAACAGTTTCATAAAAATTGCATTTATACATTTTTTATATAGGAATCAAATTAGGGGACATCCATAAATTACGTGAGGTGATTTTGGCGATTTTTCGACCCCCCCTCCCCCCTTGGTGAGATGTCGTGAGATTTGGCTCGACCCCCTCCCCCCCCCACAATCTCACGTGAGATTTTTAAAATTTTAAAAAATTTGTAGGATTTACACTATTATGCGTATTTTTTGTGTAAATACCTTAATCTGTGCTTGATTGCATTTAGAAATCATAATTTGTGTTGAAGAACAGTACCATAAAATCATAACAGCACCAACTCGACATGCACCCAATATAAACTACAATACCTGTGGATTACCATTTAGCAGGTGATTCTGCCTACCCTTTGGAAACCAACCTCAGGGTGCCTTACAGGGATAATGATTTCTTAACAAGAGAACAGAAAACTCATGTATTTGTAGAGCAAGCATATGGAATATAAAAAAAATTTAGAATTTTACAATATATTGACATACGAAGGTTGGCTTGGCATCCACTGATTCGTTTTTAGAGAGTAACGACTTGACTGTTTGAATAGTAATGGTAGAGCTATTTATGACTCTGGAGATATACAAACTTCGGAGCATTCTTCTATATATGTCATCGTTAGGTAAAAAACCTGTGACTGAAAGACCCAGGGGGGTTATCCTGGAATCCGATTCGAAAGTCATGAAATTCGGAAATAAGAAAATGGTATCTTCCACCAATGCGAATTCGAAATAAATTTGTCCGCCTGTTATCGGATTTCAGTCCGTGAATAAAGCCATTGCCGCATGCGCTGCATTTATTTGTTTGTTTTCAAATATTCTAAAAACTCTTTAAATATTCTTGAAACAATTTATTGTTCGCATCAAAATGTCAAATTAAGTTAATAAATGAAGTTGGTTGGCTGAAATTAATTTCTTTTCGAAGATTTATCAGGCATCGCTACTAGCTTCCGTTTGCTTCCTACTTTCGTATCGCCTTAGAAAAGCGGAGTCTGAAGTCACATCCAGCTTCTCAAATTGACGTTTGAGCCGCCTGTACACCAGGGTACAGATTCAAGAAGTGCGGATCGTTAGACTTCCATTTTTCACAACTCTCGATAATGATAACAAAAGGTTTTCAAAATCTATCTTGGCCTCTAGTAGGTATGTCAGAGCAGATAGTCGTCGATTCAAAATTCGAGTCCTGTAAGATGCTTAGATAACTAATTATGTCGCCTGGTGCAAATGTCTGCTTTTTGTAATGACAATGCACCGCAGATAGCATGTGTTCTGACTGATGTGAAAAGAGCCGATTCTTAATATAATCTCTATGATTGCAGTAGGATTGGGTACATTATGCACTTGAGATTCTTAGGAGCACATTAGGTTCCAGGTTTTTCAATTGGGCTTCTAGGCCTTTTTGTTTTGTTTAAGCTTAGACCCCTACACTAGTTCATCGTAGGGTGGCAATTTGTCCAAAAATGGTGGTATAAGTCAATGCATACATTACTTTCGCAGTTTTTCCCAGACCATTGTATAAAAAGATAAGAATTTTTCATCACGTCTTCATTCCCAGATATTTAAATTATTTTGTTTACTTTTTTTTGGATGTTCCAGTTGAATGGTTTTTGAAACAGTGAACAAATACAGTGTAAACGGCAGTGCAAAATTTTTATACCCAATTGCTATTGAGTCGAAATATAGTAATAATATCACGAGTCGAAATATAGTAATAGTATCACGTTTTGATTCATTATTCCTTCTCTATTTGCAATATGTTTTGATAAAACCTTTCACCATGTTCATCTGATACTGCACCAAGATTTTCTTGAATGAAATCTAAGTGCGGGTGCGAAAAGACGATTTTAAAGATTTTCTCATTTACAGATATTGTACTTAAAATTGAAAAAAACAAAAAGATATTAAGAAATATTGCAAAAAAATTACAGAAAAATCGAAAAATACCCATTTTGAGGGCTATAACCCCCTAAAAAGTGGGCTCCTCGGAGTAGAAAATCGGTAGACTTTATAACCTCTTATTAAAAAGCATAAAAAGAAGCGCTCTGCCAATTTTCAGGCTGTGCTTAATTTACCTGTAACTATTAATTTAACCCAGTTTTCTCGCGATTTTACACTGTTTCTTGCGGAAAAAAATTACGTGAGATTTGCCGAGACCCTCCCCCTCCCCCACGTGAGATTTGGTGAGATTCGGCTCGACCCCCTCCCCCCCTAAACACCTCACGTAATTTATGGACGCCCCCTTAGAGAATTTCCACCACCTCCTCTTAAATTTTTTTTAAATATATAATGGTGGGCTTATTGAAGGAAATTAATAGCAATATTATAATGAACCCCTAACAGGATTGCTACATAAAACCATAGAAAATGTATAAATGCAATTTTTATGAAACTTTTTCTAATAAGTGGTCCGTGGCTGTACATTGGGAGGTATAGATTTCTTACTTACTCTAGGGCAGTTTAATGCATATTAGAATTAAACTTGTAAAAAAGCTCTTCATTGGTATTTATTTTCTTTCTTTTTTTTTAATTTTGGCGTTACAATAGCATCTCGCTTCATTTGAAGTATGACATTATACTGGCTCAAAAGAAAAAAGAGTCACCTCTTACAAACTCATTTTCTAATCGTGTCCTTCCCAACACTATCTGTGAGTGTCCCGCGAGAGCGAGGAGCACTGCCTTGTTGTTCGACGAGACCCTTCTCGAATATCCCAGTCTAAGCCAAAAGCCACTAAGCAGACTGCTGAACCTGCGGTATAGGGGTATAATACAATAAGTCAAGGGAGTGGCTGCGGTACCTTTGGACCCAGTACCACACCAAAAGAAAAGAATAAGAGAAAAGGGCCATTCTGTGAAGCCTTCGGTATCTATACTGTTCTAGTTAACATACAAAAAATTTTCTCAGACTTTTATTATTCTGTGAACTCCTTTTTATTTAAAACTTATAATCTAGATAATTTTAAAACTTGTCAAAGAGCTTAATACTGAACTTGAAATGGAGATAAAAGAATGAACTGACGTAAATTTATCAAATGAATAAACGTTCCCATGCAAAATGCCGTCGGATAATTGATCTCGCAATACTTGTAAATTGATTTAAGTAACGAATGTAGGCAACATATCATGAGATGCGTCGATAGTGAGATCATCAGTGCCTAGATTATAAAAACTAATTTAAGCAAAACGATAGTAAGCAGCTTAATGGAATAACCATTAGAACTAGAAAAATTGTTATACCAAATTCACTGATAATTCAAAACCAATAGAAGTGATGTAAACACACATTTTTAAACTTATTATATCATCAGTTGATGTTTACTGGTTAATAATACAATATAATAAAAATAATTCTGCAGATAAGGAAGCTTTATGATAAGTCATACTGATAACCCAGAAAATGTAATTTAATTGATATGTAGGTGTCATGAATTAGTTACCTAAATATCAAAGCAATTAATAAAAAATATCATTAGTGATGGAAAATTTTAACTTATGTCTTGTCCACTTATAAAAAACAAAGTTCAGTTCACAGTATTCTTCCTAAAATTAAAAAAACGCCCCAAGACATCGTCACGGTTTCTTATCAATGTCAGTGATTGTCGCCCATTAGTCTTTCGCTGTAAGTTGTAACATGCCATTTGGCCCTGCGGCTGAAAGCGCTACAACTCAAGGGAACAAGGTAGCAATTTCCGCGATTTGCTTGGCAGTCGTCAGACAGCCTACAACTATTGCATACAAACAGGTAATCAATTAGCAAGTGATTAATGCATCAAATTATCGCGTACTCTAATTAATGTAATTAAATGCGGGCAGGGGCACAAAACATGACCAAGATTGGTAGGCCGCAATTTATCTAGATATCGAGTGATGTCCTAATGCAGGTTAATGCGACTTTGAGCTGTTGGAACACTTCTAATTCCGACGGATCAATTCGTTTCGAGTAAAACAAGACATCAACCTGTCAATCAGACCACGGATTTATCGAGACTGGATCTCCTCAGGTAGATCTAAAGAAGTTTGCTCACTGCCAGACACGTTACCAGGCCGCCACGATGCACGAGAGCAGCCTCATAGCTAAGTGCGACATGATGTTTTCTTGTTTTACCTTTAATCCAGGTGTATAATTTGTAAATTGATTTCCTCCGCTAATGGCTTTTAAGACAACGACTCGAGACTGGAGGCCCGAGACCAAAAAGGAATGTTTTGAGGTTGTCGAATTATTGGCAATCAACGAAGGCGTTCATTCGGATGTGGCGCGTCTTGTTCTGGAAGCAATATGCCGAGGTGCAAGGCACAAGATGCTCCTAACCGAAAGATGGGATGCCAGGCCAGACCCTCGAGATTGTATTGTTTCTCGGCATAATTGAATTATGAAATGCAATCAGTAATCAATTATCCACTTTATATAATAAGAGAAGAGCTCTCAAGGCACAGGAAGCTTGTTTAACTGTAATTTCGCTATTTAATGTGATTTCGCTGTTTTACAGGTTGTTGTGCGTAAATCCGGTTTATTTTTTTTTTGAATGTTCTATATTTCTACGATTCGATTTACTAAACATCTGTGATATATAAATGAAATCGAAGTGAAATTAAATCAAGTGTGAAAGATATTTTACTTCTATAGTAAGAAATATTTTTGTATTTCGAAAAGACACTCTTGAGCTTTAAGAGAAATACATTTGTTTTATTTTTGATTGTTTTAGAAAAGATTTATTTATATAAACACTTCTATGGAATTCTATTTCGATTGTATTTTCCCCACATTATCGTCAATCAAAACAAATTTAATAACTTATTTTATTTTAATTCGCAGAATATATTTGTAGAACTTAACTTTACTAACGATTGACCTGGGGCCGTATTTGGTTTCTCGAGTCTATGGATCGACTCGACAAAAAAAGCTTCTCGATTTTCTCCAAGTTCCATATTTGGCATCACGATCAAATCGACAGATAAGCGCTGCCATAGAAAACCATCAAATTGTGTCATATTACTCCGAGTGCAGCCAACCACGTATATTTCATTAAAAAAGAAACTGTTAAAAGGTTATTGTATGCATAAATTGAGCTTTTTAATAAACGTCAAACGTCTTTATCGAGACGAGAAGGTTGTCGATATCGTGTCGCCAAATGCCAAATTTTAATTATCGACAGAAGTCGATATCGACTCGAGAAACCAAATACGGCCCCTGAACAAGTAGCAATTATTCATTCGTACAGAAAATTGTGTGGAAGGAAGTTGCATTTTACTAATAGAAACACAAAATTCAAGCATTAAACTCAATTTGTTAGTTGACTGGTAACATTTCAACCTCTTTTCAAAAATCGAAGAGCGAACTGGCTAAGACCGACTATTGGAAAGGAAAGACTCCACGAAACTTCAAACAAATTGCAGGAGCAAAACTGGATATGTTCGTCAGTACAACATACATATTTTTTAATAAAGGATATTCACAAACGCACATGGCAATCTCCTAGGGAAAGATACTGCAATCAAATAGACCACATACTCATAGACAGAAAGGTAGCCGGTTGTCCACTCAAGTAAAAAGAAGCAACAAACAAAAGAAATTCGACAGAACAGACTCCATCGGAGAAATATCAGCAACTCTAGGAAAACATAAATAATTCGGATACAGTCGAGGAAAAATGGATAAACGATACTGACAGATGAGATGTCAGGAAGGAAACTGTGGGTTGCAAACATGTAAGCAGAGCCAGCGAATGGTACGACGAGGAATGAATAGCACCTAGAGGCCAAAGTCGAGAAATGTGCTGAATAACAAGCGCTACATTTATCCGAAGCGCCAAAATTTGAGGGCGGCATTTTGGCTGTAACTGTGAGAAAAATATTGATGTGTTAAATAACCATGTGTTATGTCTATAGTAAAAGCTAAAAATATTTACAATTCTACATCCTCTTTTTTTGAAAAAAGTGCCATCATCATTACCATCCTTAGTGAGTCTTGGCCTCCTCAAGAATCTTTCAACGTTCTCGGTCTTGCCCCTTGCTCTTCCGAATTGTCCGTAGTTCCGGTTCTATGTCATCTTTCTATCTCTTCCTAGATCTTCCTTGTGGCACTTCTTCCCTCTGGCGTTTGGAGGAACAGGATTTTTGAGGGCGCTTCTTCAAGCATTCTTATTAGATGTGTTATCCAGCGTAGGTGTGATATCTTGATGCTTTTGGTTATGTCAGCTTCTTATTATGTTTGGTGCAGCTTGTTGTTGTATCTTATTCTCCAGACACTCTTTTCATTTACTGGGACTGATCCTGCGCAGAGGAGTATTCTCTTTTAATTTCCCCATGCTGTTGTTGACTTTGTTAATTTGAGTTCCTAATTAGGTGAACTCTCTTTCCTTCTTACCAATTATATATAAATCCCCCATTTCCGCTTGTCCCTACCATCTTTCCCTATACTTTGTTGATCAATTCTGAACTGATTGCTTAGAGAGCTTCAGGATAGACTATGTTCCAGGTTTTTCTATTTGAATCTAAGATGTGAAGATCTTTAATTTTTCCAACTCTTGAACAACCTGCTAGTATATAAAAATGAACCAATGAAAATTTGACTGGTTTATCAATTTCAGTTAATTCGGATACGTTTACTGATTGAACCAGTAAAAAGTTCTCTCTAAAATAGATTAGTAAAAACTTCACTGGTTCAACCAGGGAAATAGAATTTCACTGTGAAAAATGTATGTGGTGACTCATATTCTAGGCAATTATCATCATGACTGTAAAGGGTTCCATTTAGCATCCCTACTCATTAAACCGGCTCGCGTTTGAATACGGAGTGTAAGCACCATTTCAGTACATAAATAAGGCCGCTTGGGAAAAAGGCACTCGCGTTAGAAAAAAGTTTTTTTTACGTAAATTTCACTGGTTCAACAAATGAAATTTCACTCTTTTCCCATTGGTTGACTAAGCAATGGTTCAACCAGTAAATTTCACTGGAAATCAGCGAATAGTTACTGATTCGTTTTTACAGAATACCTACATACAGCTGACCATGGGACAAACACGGTTTATTAAGATCGAGACCACCAACTTTTAATGTTTGCCCTTGCTTATACGTTAAAAATAGGGGTTTCTTCGGGTAAATAAGGCTGTAACATTATTTATTACAATTTTTTCAACACGGTCGAGGTTCTTTGAGACTTGAGCAATTCGGGAGGTTGTGAGTTTTTTTTCTAGATAATTTGTTTATGCTTAATTTACAAACACAATAGTGATGAGAATCGGAATCAGAACACAATTGGCGAAATTCGTCGGCCATATTGTCGCCGCCATTTTGAATTTATAAGTTTTCACCACAACGTCGTTATTTGCCACCGAAAATCGGCTTCTCATCATGGAAGACCCCCACGGACCGTCATGCAAAATTTCGAAGCTCTGCGGTGACCGGTGCTTCTGTTATAGCGCACACATACATACATACTACATACAGAAACTTTCTTTTATTAATATAGATAAGTCAAGATTTCGATGATGCTTTTTCTACCGCCACAAAGATTTCTTTAAAATTGTGACTCTGGTTTCAAGACATGCTTCTCGGGCAGCTTTTTCTAATTCAATGTTAAATAGTAAACACGATAATGAGTCTTCTTGTCTGAGGCCTCTGTTCGCTTCAAAGGGCACCGATACGTTGCTCTGAATTCTCGACGACATTTAGTTCCAACAGGACGCCGTTACTTCGTACACATGGCTTAATCGCGAAAACAATTCGATGAGCAGTTATTGTCACGCTTCTGACCGATTGAACATGTGATATTACGTGTCCTTTGGGGCTACGTACAGTCCAAAGTCTACATGGACAATCCGGCTACGATTGAGAAATGGGAAGGCAAAATTACTCGCGTCATTCGCCAAATACCACTCCTAATGCTCGAACGCGTCATCGAAAATTGGAACTTCAGAATTGACCAAAGAAAGAAAGAAATAATCTTTAAAACAAAAATGTAAAAAATTAATCTTTTGTACGACAATAATATAAAGATTGCGCGATAAAATTGATTATTTTTTTTATAATATTCTCAAGGCGGGTCCACACATAACAAACATTTGTCCAGGAAATGTCTTGGTCTTGCTAAATGTGCTAAGCCTGCAAGAAATTTAACAAAAACAAGACAGAGTCCGTTGGAGGGCAGCTGTTTCCACCCTATGTCCCATGAGGGATTAAAGGAGTAATTAAGTAAGTAAGTAAGACTGCAAGACTTTTTGCAGACTTATTGCTCATCACTGCAAGACTTTTGGCACTTAGTGATGAGCAAAGAGTCTTTCTATCTTAATCTTGCAGTCTTTTCTTGGTTTTGCTTTGCTCTTGCTAAATGTGCAAATAAGAAAAGAATGCAAGACCAGTCTTGCTCATCACTACTGCTAACACGTACACCTGGAATTTTATTCCAGCGGATCCAGAACACTGTAAAAAATTTCTGTGGTAATTTTACAAAAAAATACTGGAAGTTTTATTCACAAGCAGTTTTGTAAATTTGCAATATATAGTATATTATTAGGAACTAGAATATTATTATAGATATTCCAATTCTGCTTTACGTATTTTTACCAATTGGAGCTTTCACCTCACAGTTTTGTAAATTTCCAAAACTTTTGTGTATGCCATGCCCTCTCCCCATACATAAAAATAACATTTTGCTCACCATGCAAGGACCGATTCGCAATGAAAGCTTCAAGCTGCAAGCGTCAAGCTGCAAGTTTCAAACTACAAGCTTCAGCTGAGTTTTGCTTTATTTGAGCACTGCAGCTTGAAGCTGTGAATGTGAATCATTGTAGAAACCCTTTTATCCTAACTGTTGAAGCTTGAAGCTTGCAGCTTGAAGCTTTAATTGTGAATGGGCCCTAAGCATCAAAAATTAGCAAAAATTTCTTGGCTGTTACAAGAACTGCCCAGACCCTGACCAAAGTCAAAGGTTTGACCTTAACTTAAGAACAATCGGGTATATATGCTTAGTATTCCGTTGTTACCTGTGAATTATATATATGAGAGGGAAAATTTAAACCTTACATTGAAATGAACAATTTGTAATTTTACTGAAAATATAAGTTCTAAAATTACGCCTCTTACTGTAAAATTACAGTACCAAGTTCAGTACATATCATTGATAAATAATACCAAGAACTATTGTAATTTTCCTACATAAACGATTTAGAAAAATACACAACATTGTGTAAAATATACGTCACATTCATGTAATCAACATTTACGATTGGAGATTCTCAATTTCTTTAAGTGAAATTACAAAATTTATAGTAAAATTACAATAATTGTGTAGTAAATTAGTATTTCATACCGCGATTTGTAATTTTACTATAAATTTGGACTGTGAATTTACATATTTTTTTTACAGTGTACTGCAGCCACAGAACGGCGACTTCCGAGATCGAATAGATCCTTGCTTTTTGTGCTTACAGGCCATGGCAGAGTGTTGCTGCAAACTGCTATTGCTTGACAAGAAAGAAGGAATATGGTATCTAGGTAAATGAAGTAGAAAGACGAAGGCCTGAGCCTCTGTGTGGAATGGAACCACGAACCTATGGAATGGTAATCGTAGACCTAAGATTCCAAGGCGTATTATATTTCCTTCGAACTCTTTCACGGTTTTCTTAAAACCGCTTTTTGAGACCTTTAACAATTTAAAGCATAATATTTTAAAATTTTAAAATATCCATAACTACTTCACATTAGATTTGATTTCCATAAAAAATTGTAAACTAAATGCATTTTTAATTTTTGTTACAACAACTTCGGCAGCATGTAAAACAGAAACTAATTAAAAATGCCACTTGAATTAATCCTGGAACATTTAATACTTTATAGACCTCCTCTCGTTTCGTTTCCAGTACCTTTAGAAGCAAGAGCCAGCTGTCAATAAAACATTCTTTTCTCGGAAAACAGATGCATAATGTCCAGATGAATACAAAAAAGGGCTTAATCTACTTTATATCACTCAATTAGCTGTCAATTAAAGGTAATCCCATCAAAATTAATAATTCGTAAAATACCTCATTCAGAACATTTTGACGTGGCTTTGCCGTCATAATTTTTTATCATCCACAAGAAATTAAAGTTAACCATAACAAAAGTGTAAGGATGAAAGACAGCCAAATACAAGACGACGAGCTGCAGTTCGAGTGATAACCTCAAACAGGAAAAAAAGTCTGAACGGAATTTCCTTGTCATTGCGATAGTATCACTCACCTACTTAACGTTTGCTTATCCTCGGGGATCTGAGAAGAGAATGTCTGAAGTGAATTAAGAGGATTTTACGCATTTGTTTTAGTGATGTTTTGGGTTATTTTGGCTAATGGAATCCGATGTACCGACACCGCCCACCTGATTGGTTCTAAAGTGGGTTTTTTGATTGATATCGTCTGGGCAAGCAGTCAGCTTGTGCCATGCTAAAAAGAAAATTGAATATTCCTTCATCACTCCAAAAACAAAAAAAAAACTAAATTAGCCAAAGGTGCACAATTAAAGTCATTTCCTCGCGCCGCAGATATCTTAACATCTAATTGACTTAGGTAAGCACCACCCCATCTTGTAGCTCTCCCCTCGATTTTAATCAACTTGAACAGAATTTCTCGTAGAGCTTTGCTCATGGCACCTATATAGACTTGAAAGCATATTCGCAAGACTTCCTGAATGACTTGTGCGGTAATCGATTCCAATTACAAAAGGCACGACCAAGAAAATAATTTCAAATTTGATGCATCACATTTTTGAGCATTTTAGATCCACGCCAACTGATAACAAGGACGACGGTAATCTCCTTATAGTGTGGTAGGCACTCAGACGTTGAGCAACCCTTGAAAAATACACGAAGAGGTAGAGTAGACAGGACTATAACTAAGTGTGGAGACGGTTTTCGTCATGTTTTCGATTTGAGACTTTTTTATGGCTTTTGGAAGAAGTTTTAAAAATTCAAAGTTTTTTCTTTCTCAATTATTTTCATGGTACTGAAAGGTACTAGGTTTTACATTTTTGTAATTTTGTCATTTCTTTTGCCTGTGTATTTTGTAATTAAAAAAGTTTCCATTTTTTGACACCATCTTTAGGTTTTTTTTATTTTCAGTTCGTTGTTAAAATGATTTCACTTTGCAGGCAATTTAATAAGAACTATGTGAACGTTCTTGTTCAATATTTCAAGCAGCGGCTTGTTGGATACACTAAATTAGGAGATTATAGGCCATAAATGTGCATAATACTAAATAACCGCCAGAATAATATAAAAGTGAAAAAGTTTGCAAAGAATGTCAGCTTAAAGTTAGATTTATAGCAAAGGATGCTAAGGGGGGCCTCGGTAGTCTAGGGAGTAAGGCGCCTGGCTCCCATCCCAGACGTCCCGGGTTCGAATCACTTCAGCACCACGGTTCTTCGCCTTTCCCATCTTCTTTCTTCTTCCATTCCTCATTCCTCCTGTCATAGCGTTCCGCTATCACTGCCGCGCTCCACCAACGAATTTCATCGGTTGGTGGCGAAGATGACGTTAGTTATGTCAGGTGGACCATCTGTTGGTTTTAAACCACTATGAAAAAAGAACGATGTAATTTTTCTCAAAATTTCTTTCTTTATACTTTGTAGTCTCTACATGACTCCTGAATTAGGTAGTAATTTGGTTGACACCCAGTGTGTCACATTGCATCATGCCGTCAAAGCCAGCCTTACTCTAAACTCCGACTAAAAAAACAGTTATCATATCTATGTGTATAGAGGGTGTAACTACTACGAACAGTGACAAAGCGGCCGGCTGTGGACAGGTTATGGATAGACCAACAAAAAATCGTATGGGTGGGGAAATCGTAACGGTTTAGCTGCTAGGGCGTTTAGAAGTTTTTTTTTTAGAGTTTTACATATCACCCTCTATTTTTGTAACCCTTTGACCTACTTTCATGAATCAGGTATCATTGTACGCAGAATACTCCCACCTATCTAAAACTGTAAAAATCAAGGTTCTACCCTATCAAGTTCCAGAGGAATGATTCGTCAAAGTCAAAACTTTCGTTTTTTTCACTTAAATTTAAATTAAAACCACCGTTTTCTCCAAAAAATACGTAGTTATCTAATTTTTTTTTTGCAAAATTGGAAAGCTTGGATAATTTCCTATGAATAATGTCCCGACAATTTTTATGCTACGGCCTTTACTTTTGAAGTTATTAGCAAGTTTGATGTTAAAATTAGCCGTATTTGGTGCTTATTTGATACTTTTTGGCAAAGCTTAGGTGAAAAAATAGTAGAATTTTTACTGTCGACCAAGCAGGCGGGCCCCCAGTAGTGGGTTCGAGGCCAATGAATACAGCGTAAAAAACAGGGAATTCGAAGCCTCGATGACCCCCGACTTGATTGAGAAGCTTGGTGTTCTCAAAAGTACGTTGGCAGTCCCCGACTAGTATAAGCTTTATCGTACGGGACTTATCGCTATGATTTTTGCTTGGCTATAGGAAAAGATAAAAATACGTTTGTTATTAGGGGCCATTCTTAAGTTTTCATAGGTCCAAACGAATATAGCATGTCCCCTCATTGAACGACACTTATCACTTGAGATAACGGTGCCCAATCTGCCTCTAATTGCAATTGGGAGATTGCTTCGATAGTGCATTAAGTCGTAGGAAAGCTTTGTCTCCATGAATGAATCTCGAATAAATACATAGATCCCGAATAAATACATAGATCTCGCGTCAACGAGAGTTGGCCATGCCTTACAGAAGTCCTAGAGAACAGCAGACACCGCCCAATTTTCTACCAAAAAGGCCGCGAGAATATGAAATCCCCACCCAGCAAGGCCACGCGCGCCATGTTGCTAATAGTCAACAAATTGTATTAGTGTCTGTCAAGGCTGTTCCAAAATATCTAACCATCGAAAGTGCTGCTGTACAAGATGACGGTCTTACCTAGTCATTTAAGGATCATAGGAAAACATTTTCATCTCCAAGCCGTGTTCGAGAGGAAAATGTTGCGAATTCCGGAGATTTCAATGTGACAAGGTCAAAGCTCAGTAGGGTCCGATAGGTAGGACATATATCGTTGGAGTATGAAGGGGCACTTGCTCGAAAGATCTTTCACGGCTTCGACCAGGTAGATCAAACATCCGTCGAAAGGATTGCGCAGGGCGGCTAAACTGGATGCCATCGGCTCAGAATGAACGCAGGTATATGACAGCAATTCTGAAAAGCTAGAACACCTTTTTGGGAACAACTTGAATAACAACCAATAACTTGGGAATAACATGAATGAAAGGACAACCAGGAGCATTTCACATAATAGTTTTAAGTAAAATACATTTAACGAATTTGGCTTGGCTTGATATTAAAGAGAAGGTTGTGCGTTACAACATATTAAAAAAAATATATGCTTTAGGTCATTTTAATATAAAAGTCTTTTTAGTGTCTAAAAATAAATTCTAAGGTTTAAAAGATCTAAATTACTTCATGATCTAAGAAAGTTATGCATTTTATCTTCATAGCAAAATATTTCCTGTCCTGAATTGGGGCTGTAGATGTCTTTGTTATAATAATAGAAATATTCCTTTTCAAATTTACGAAAACTAACTCACACTCAACATAAAAATGAAACTGACCCATTAGCCCACAAATTAATTGATAAATTTTAGGTTTTTTAGTTTCAAAATAACCAATAGTCAAAATTTTATTTAAAATGTACATTTTGAATTACAAAACAAATACAAAAAACACCAATCATACTATAATGTTGACTCAAGTCACTCTAGTCCAAAAATTGAATATGGAAATTCCCATCTTCGGTTTCAATTTTTTATATATGCCAATAACCCTACGGTATGAATTGTTATATATCAAACCACTCAAAATTTACTTCTCATACCATAAAAATCATCAAGGCTAAAATATTTCGCTAATTATTTAATAGCAACGTTCTAGCCATAATTACTAATGAGCAACAACCCTGTAAATTCCTTAACGAAATGAATCCTAGATAAGTCCTACATGCGAGCAAGAAATGGAAAATGTTCCCAAGAATTCCATAAGCACAGCAATAATTCCCCCAATCGTCGTGAAAATATTCCCATTGCGACACCCATCAACCCCTAATTCTTGCCACATTACCAAATGTGGGGGTGGGAATATTCATTCTTATAAGGAAATGAGAATCAACTTTCTCTGGAAAATACGAGCCCCATACCACCCCCGTTGTCCACCGCCCATGTTGCTATTTTATATACATTTCGTGATCAGCCGAGTAAATTAGAGCCACAAAGGGCGGCTTAGGGGACCTCAACAAGGGAGAAAGAAAATGTGATTTACCTTTAGCAATTGAGCAGAGGTGGGGGACTGGTCGTCGTGTACTTGTGGGGCATTCAGTCGTACTTTGCCAGGTAAATTGGTTCAGGTTGTTAGCATTATCAACGATCTGTGGAATTAATGCCGCTGCACACACAGGTGGAATCTCACCTGGCGCGTGCATGGAGTGAGTGACTGGAGGTTAATGCAAGAAAATTTATTTCAGACAATGGCAACTGGAAGGGAGGCTAGTAGTTGCACGTAAAGCGTAAGCTTTGATATTGTTCGGACCGCGTCTCAAGTCCGATTCGAATGCTAAGTTATGTGGGGGCTGGTAATTGCTTCAACTAAAGTTCTCTTAATAGCATAATTGTAATTAAAAAGGAATTAATCATGTCACAAGAACGCCACAAATGAGCTCCAGGAACAGTGGGAAATTATTTGGGAAACCAGGTCGAATTAACATATTTTTATCGGGTATTACGATAACCTTTTAGTTTTAAGGAAAAATAAGTTAGTAATAGTTAATTTTTTAAGAAAATTATTTTAATTTATTTTTATTTAATTTCGACTAGATTCTTTCTGGTTTCTACAGACTTTAAAACCAAAGATATGTATGGAACAGAACACGTTTAAGCTTAGAGGAAAGGATATGTTGTAATTAAGAGTACCTACATATAAGGATAATGGCATAAGTAGTACCTTCGGATAGAATAACGAAATTCAGAAGGGAAAGTGCAGACGATGTAGAAAAAATGGACCAAATATAAATTTTTACGCTTTTTTCGTTCACTTGAGATCGTGAATGTTGTTTCTTAAGGGGCCCTGTACAAAATAAGCACCGGGACCGGTTTAATCGCATTGCGAACCAAGATTTGGCCTTGCATATCATTGATAAGACGATTCAGCATTTCGTTTATTACCCCGTTACAAAAACCAGTTTTATAGACAAGGGATCGCAGGGAGTGTGTGTATTTTCTTTACCTTCTTCTTTTGCCTGACTCATCGTCCATCACACTACCACAAACAGAATATCGTACTCGTTGGTCCGAGAAGTGCACAGTTATGGATCGTGTAACTTATCCCCATTGTCGTAACCTTGTATGCACTGCATCACCTAGGCCAAAGAAATGCTTAAAGCAGCAATCCCGCGAGTGCGCGGGATTTCCAGGACTGCAAAAAAAATCATAGATTTTGTTCAAGTAGTTATGTTCATGAATTTACGAAGTATTATATGAAATAAGAGTATGTCAAACAAACTATACTTTCGTCAGTCAAACAAAATATTCAGGCCAATTCTGAACTATGCTGGAATTTATTCCGCTGGAATTTTCTTACATAGTTGCATAAATTGTAATTTCGAAATTACTCTCTGTTACCGGGGCCGTATTTGGTTTCTCGAGTCGATGAATCGACTCGACATAAAAAGCTTGTGGATTTTGTCTAAGTTTTATATTTGGCATTACGACTGAATCGACAGATAACCGCGGCCATACAAAACATCTAATTGTGTGATAATACTCCAACTTCAGCAAACCACTTATATTTAATTAAAATAGAAACTTTTTCTAGGCCTAAATTGGGCATTTTAGGCCCGTATTCACCGGCCTGGATATATCCACACATATAAATATCATAGTACAGTATCCGTAGAACAACAACCTTCACCGATCGAGTAACCGAATGAAATTTTTTTTCATGATAAATAATATGCTAACAAAAATAACGGTGATAGGTTGCCTAACGAAATATGTTCAAGGCTATATTTAATCGGCGTTTTTCCGCCATTTTCCGACTTTTTATCTATTTTTTTTGAGAAGCTGTGCATTTTGGTGAAAATATCAAAAGAGCAAAGTTGTAGAGCATAAAATTTCCTACAAATTCTGTCTTCACTGTTTTTTCGAACTCCACATAGTTTCGCCGCTAGCGACCGTTTTGCGCCTTTTTTCAGATTCTGTTGATAAATAAAAGCGTCCAAAGAAAAGCCGTTGAAAAACTGCAACTACTACTTTGATCTCATTTAATTTTTCATACAAATGCATAATTTTAGCTCAAAATCTAAAAAAAGTTGCAAAACGGCCGCTAGCGGCGAAACAATGCGGAATTCGAAAAAACAGTGCAGACAGAATTTGTAGGAAATTTTATGCTCTACAACTTTGCTCTTTTGATATTTTCACCAAAATGCATAGTTTCTCAACAAAATAGATAAAAAGGCAGAAAATGGCGGAAAAACGCCTATTAAATATAGCCTTGAACATATTTCGTTAGGCAACCCATCACCGTTACATTTGTTAGCATATTATCTATCATGAAAAAAAAAAATTTCATTCGGTTACTCGATCGGTGAAGGTCACTCTTCTACGTATCTTAGACTATCATGGATATTTCGTATTCACCGACCGCGATTTTCGGGGCTTGGATAAAGTTAATACCAGTTCGACCTGGTAATAAGTTTATCCGCCGAATTCTAACCTCTGAAGTTATGAAATTTCAAAATTGAACAAAGCTGTGAGTGAAAATTAAAAAAAATGAAATAACGTATCAAGCCGTTTTCTTTGAAAGTGGTGTAAGTCCATTTTTGACAAAAAGTTAGTTAACAACATAACATTCAATGCTATCTGCTATGAACTTTTTATTTATAAACAGTTCCCAAAAAAAACTTCAAAATTTTCATCATTTTGTCAATATAAATTTAGCTAGTTAATGAAATTACAAATATAGTTACTTGTAAAATGGTGTAAGGCCACTTTCCGCAAAGACATAAATTTCTGGACATTCTTAACTTTCAAAATATGCCGATTTTGGAACTAACGAGACGTCCATAAGAAAAAAATTACTATTTATTCCTACAGATTATTATACCATCACACAACAATGCCGAACACGTAAAAAGTTTATTTTACATGAAATGAAACGATATGATTTTGTTTCGACGAAACTACTAGTTAGTTCTAAAAGACGGAAAAAATAGTTATGGTGAAGAGGTAACTTGGCTGAAGATATGTTGGATAAAGTTTTTAAAAAACAATATACAATGCTGCATAAAACTTCATTTGATGAAAATGGGGAGTTTAAAACATTAGATTTATCCCCCACACTTGGAAGACCACGAAAATTTTAAAATATAATACTACCCCCTTTATATCCATCCATCGCATCCCAAAAATTCAACGATATAATGGATATATTACCTATTAAGATATATTGGAGATCTTCGCTACTTTCTCATAATGAAAAAATTGAAAATGGAACATATTAATATAAAGTTGTATTTAATATAATATAAATGGCATTACTTGAAGAAATATTGGAATAAAACCTTTTTACTATGTTTTTTTAACAGATTTAATAAAAATTTCATTTCATAATTTCAAATTGCTTTGATTCAATTGAAATCCCATATTTAATATTTCATCAATGTATGATTTTCATATTTTGTTCACTTTCAAAGTGGTGTAAGTGCAAAAGTATAAATTTCTGTTAATTAATACTTTAAAAACGATCACATTATAAAATTAAATCAATTTAATATTTAAAAAAACATAAAATGAGCGTATTAACATATACCAATATTTTTCAATCCATTCAAACGCAAACCCGTAAATATCTCCATATCATATAAAGTCGACTTACACCACTTTCAAAGAAAACGGCTCAAATATTGAATCAATATGAATGAATTTGTAATTCTGTAAAAATTTTAAATTGGTATATTTGCTTTCCGTGAATAGCAAAAAATATCCGCAGAATTGTACGGGATAAGAAATAACCGAGAATATATCCAGGTCGATGAATTGGGGCCTTAATAAACGTCAAACGACTTGATCCATACGTATAGACACGATAAGGTTGTCGATCTCGTCTTGCCAAATGCCAATTTTTATTTATCGACAGAAATCGATATCGACTCGAAACCAAATATGGCCCCAACAGAGTTTATGCTACCGATGTAAGAAAATTCCAGCCTAATCAATTCCAGCGTAGTTCAGAATTGGCCGGAATGCTTTGTTTGACAAACAATACAATTAGCCGCAAAGGTAATCCCCGTACGCTCAATTCACGTGGAGAATACCCTGTCGTAGCGTAGTGTAACTTGACATTGATCACGTTCATATACACGCACAGCACATAAATTGTTAATTCTTTGCAATATTGTTAGTATTTCTCTTAGTCCCGGTTCTTTTAACAGGTCATTCTACTGCTCATAACCCGCAGATCCCGCATTTGCGGGATCCGGCGTTCGCGGGATTGGATTCCCTAATGCGAACGCAACCCTGCTTAACAAATCAAAGCCGATGACATAAATTGCCATGCCAGATCACTCTCATACCTTTTAGGTTAGAGAATTATTCACAGAATTAGATGGTGGGGCTAAACATTAGGACAAGTGTGGAAAGTAGAGTGACAGTCAAGGGTAGAAAGAAGAAGAAGGAACCACAACACCAATTTGATTACCTATTTACAGTCAGCGAAGACAACGTTGAAACGATAGACGTACAAAGAAGAATAAACATCCACCGAAAAACCAAAATAACAATCTATGAAACGATGTATGGTAGTTACGTAGGGATGTGAAGCATAGAGTATCTCCCAAAAATCTGCAGATAAGGTGGATATATTTGAAAGGAATCTTCTCCGAAGGATATCCGGTCCATTCAATGCAGACAATGCATGGAGAGTCACGAATTGTATGACTCAGTTTAAAGTATCAACACATGCCAGTTGGCCGATCATGTTTAAAGAATGGATGACAAACCACCCAATTTTAGCTCTCTTTAAATCACATTTTACCAATCAAAGGCTCGTGTTTTCGATAAATCTAACTACAGTGAATGTCAAAAGTGAGTCAACACCTAAAAATTTTATATTTCAACTTCAATATCTCAACTCATGGAAGAACGTACCACACCTTGATTTAAAAGTAAAAAATTCATTCAGATAGCATTATTAACAAAAGATTTATAAATAGGAAAAAAGTCCTAGTTTTAAGTGTTGAGATATTGAAGTTGAAATGTAAAATTTTTAGGTGTTGACTTACTTTTGAACGATTACTCATTCCTCAATATGTTTATCCAACTAAAAGCGCACATCTGGGATCGATTCACAAGACTAAGATTGTGAAAAACAGACAACAAACAACTACATTGTAATTCGGGGTAATGATTTTATCTTATAACATAAATAGTCATCCTGATCTTCAGTGTAAAATTTCGTAAAGGCCAATTCTCAGTTTAATTTGATAGAATGCATTCTAGTCATACAGAAATAACTGGTTAAAGAAGTCAAAAATTTAATGAAAACTTCTCTTCACTTTTATGTAAAAAAACAAAATTTTTATCGAACAAATTCTTTCATATATCGAACATTTATTTTATATCCAATCTATAGTTAAATTACCAACAAAATTACAAAATGTATTCAAATGGTCTAAAATTTAATTTCCCAACAGGACATTCATCCAAATAAAACAGCAAGAGCGGCAGCAATGCTAGAAAATATTGGAAATTCGCAATTAGTCGGCCATTGCTTTTCCAATAAACAAAATCCTAATTATAGTAACAAAGCAGTCATCGATGAATGCATTGCGCGTTCAATTTAATTAATCAAAAATGAATCACAACAAAAGCGATGAACCAACAAATCTCACCCGCAGCTACCTTAATTGACTTACGCCCAACGGAAACTTCTGATTTAACGATATAATTAGGAAAAATAAATTCATTACATAAAGCACGCCAAAATCAAACAGAATCAATAAGGCACAAAACAGAAACCCATCAATCGATCAATTATTCATTTTGGATCCCCTGCAACTCTGATGAATGCGACGTCCATTGAACAGTATCGAAGGTGCCCAGGTAAGCATGGCTCTGTACCTGGGAACACCAATTTTTATGAGAACAAGATGAAGACTTTAGGTGAGTGAGTGACACGATGGTATCATTAATCAAAACGAAGATAGTTGCGCATCGGACAACAGGCGTGAAATCTCAATTAATGCCGGACATAAAGAGATGATCATCACCCGGTTGCCAACTCCTTTTGTGCCACTCGAAATTGGTTTGAAATTAATGGCGCACAGGGTGGCTGGTATGAACTCTTTCTTCTACGAACGTCCAGACTAATGAAATTACTGTTTCTACCAGATTAGTAATTATAGAAGCAGAGATACATTTGAATCACAATGCCATGCCCTAACAATATCCAACAAGCTACCAGTTCAACCTACTCGCTGCGACTGTTGTCTGGTTAATTTTTTTGTTACTGACACATATACGAGCGAAGAAGGTCTTCAGATTGAAGTTACTTACCTGATGGGTCTTCACTGCGGTTCTTCAGTCCTAAAATTGCGTCTATTGTATGGCGGGGTGTTATTGTTTGTCCACCTGTTCCAAATTTTCGAGATGTATCTTTTAGGCAGATTTCATTATCTGAAAATAAAAATTTCCATTGATTTTTCATCTTAACTATACAGATAAATAATGATAAGCAAGAGAACCCATCTTCATCCTAGGCGGTTAAAAACAAATAGAAAACTTGGGAGTTTTTACAATGTTATTGGAACACGCACGACAGGGGTTTTCTAGTAATTATTACTATTTATTGAATTTTGGCTTCTATTTTCTAGTATAGATTTGTTAAAGATGTTAAAAATTGTAATTAAAATTGACAGAATTCAGTTTAAAGAATCAGTTTTGCAAGCCCTTTACTATGAAATGGTTCTTCTTTAAAAATACTAAAGAGATTGAATTTTTATATTTTAGTCTACGCAAAAAGCTTCATTGGTCTGTGAAATTCCTAAAGGCTTCTAAACTATTATAGAGCGAGAGCTGGCTGCAAAAAACGTGACCTATCGAGTAAGAGGATGAAATGTTTTTGAAATGTTAGTACTCACAGCGACCATAAGAAAAGTCTTGGTCTGCCTGGGCGGAAGTGCGGCTCAAGTTTGGAATGAGCGTTTTCCGGAAAATTTTTGGGAGCGCTCCGTGACCTATCGAGTAAGAGCTTGGAATTACTCTTAAAATTTAGTACTCACGGAGTAAAACAAAAATATGTTGGTCTGCCTGGTCAAATCTGGGGCTAAAGCCTTGGCAGACCACTTTTTTTGTTGTAGTTTTGGGACCGCAACTGACCTATCGAGTAAGAGGTTCAACCGAAAACCAAATTAAAGTTGGAACATTTTTATACTAGAAAACACAGGTCTGCCGGATCTTAGCCGCGGCCAAGTGCTTGGCAGACCACCTTTTATTTTAGTGTTTCATGACTACTTAAACTTTAATTACTCCTACACCGATTATCGTAGAGCAACATAATTGGGCTTGTTTTTTAGGTAATTGTGAATCCTTTTATTTGATATTAACAACACAAACTTGAGGGACTCCATTTAGAAGGTTTTTCGATATTTTCCGTCTGAGCCTCCCAAAAATTATCCGATTAATCGGTGTAGGAGTAATTAAAAGTTTAAGTAGTCATGAAACACTAAAATAAAAGGTGGTCTGCCAAGCACTTGGCCGCGGCTAAGATCCGGCAGACCTGTGTTTTCTAGTATAAAAATGTTCCAACTTTAATTTGGTTTTCGGTTGAACCTCTTACTCGATAGGTCAGTTGCGGTCCCAAAACTACAACAAAAAAAGTGGTCTGCCAAGGCTTTAGCCCTAGATTTGACCAGGCAGACCAACATATTTTTGTTTTACTCCGTGAGTACTAAATTTTAAGAGTAATTCCAAGCTCTTACTCGATAGGTCACGGAGCGCTCCCAAAAATTTTCCGGAAAACGCTCATTCCAAACTTGAGCCGCACTTCCGCCCAGGCAGACCAAGACTTTTCTTATGGTTGCTGTGAGTACTAACATTTCAAAAACATTTCATCCTCTTACTCGATAGGTCAAGTTTTTTGCAGCCAGCTCTTGGACTATTAAGTTCGGTAGCGTAGTATCAAGTAAATGACATTTAGAAGCCTATTATGGGCCAATCACCCGCAGAGGTAAAAAGTAATACGGTTTACGAAAAAAGCTAGAATGTGGAATGGAATGTGTTAATCAATAGATGGATGACGGGATAACTATGACGTTAACTGTCATATCACAGAATGTTACATTTTGAAAAAATATTAACGAATGATTTTATAATCGTGTAGTTGTTCATCAAAGAAGATTTTTCGCCGATATGGCAGTGGCGGTTCCTCTTTGGAACGAAAGGAAGCACTGCTTCCCTTGACCAAATAGGCAAATTCTTAAAAATTAATTTAAATATTAAGATTAATCAGAAAAAAAATCTTAATAAATTTCCTCCTCTGGAAACACTAAACAAGCAATGTACAGATTTTTTTATATAAAATGTACAATTCAACTTTATCATCCTACTGCATGCAAAGAGTAAAGCCTCGGCCACGATACGAGCGAAGAGCCGAGAAATTAAATTTTTCTGGCGTCACTCGCCGCTCTTATCGTGGCCGAGGCTTACAACGTAGGCAAGCTGTAATATCTCCAGCTTCGTTGGCACCGTCATAAACCTTCTGTATAGAAACCCATGAACATGCCATGATCACACATACATGTAAGCAATTCGGTGGGCCGGGTGCCTTATTCGTTTCCTATCAAGTGGATGTGAGAATTGTTTTTTTTTGTTTCTTTAGTGAAATAATTATATAAAAAGAAAGTTATTAACTCAATATTGTTAACCCATGATTGTAAGGTGGGTGGACAGCATGCTGAAAAACAGAGCAGTAAGGATTCAGACAGGAGACTCGCGGCTTCGAGGGAGGGTCAGCAAGAGATGCCCACAGGGCGGGGTCTTATCACCCCTCCTGTGGAACATCACTGTGGACACTCTGCTCAGGCGGATAGAGGAAATGGGAGTGCATACCATTGGGTATGCAGATGATGTAGCGATTGTGGCACGCGGCAAGTTTATGAGCACTACTGCAGATATCATGAGGAATGCACTCCAAGTGGTTGAGCAGTGGTGTACGGAACAAGGCCTCACCATAAACGCCAACAAGACAGACGCTATAATCTTCACTAGGAAGATTAAAGATCTGGATTTTCAGCCCCTCATGCTTTTTGGATCGGAGATCAAGGTGTCTGGGAAGGTCAAGTATCTGGGTGTATATTTGGATTCACGACTAACCTGGAAATACCACGTTGAGGAGAAGATCAAGAAGGCGAAAAGGGTGCTTCACCAGTGCAGAAGAGTATGTGGACTAAGGTGGGGCATCTCACCAAGGTTAGCATACTGGACATATACCATGATGGTGAGACCCATCATAACATATGCCTCGGTGATCTGGTGGACTAAAGTCACACAGAAAACCGTCAAGAGGCATTTGGAAAAGGTGCAAAGAATGGCCTGCGTGGGTGTGAGCGGTGCTTTCCGCACCACACCCGCCGCGGCATTGGAGTCGCTGTTAGGTCTGCTGCCGTTAGATCTCCAGGTGGTGAAGACTGCGGCGGCCTCAGCGATCCGGATGAGACGGGATGCCGTATGGCAGACGTCAGGAGCCTTATATGGGCACATGAAGATCCTAGATCGTATCAAAGGGATTAGGGAGCTCATGATGCCCATGGAAGGGATCACAAAAATGAGGGTGACCGAAAGGTATCACAAAACCCTCATAGGAAATGGAACGCTTCCGGAAGGGAGGCCGGATGGATCCATGATTGACGGCAGAGCAGGTGCGGGAGTCTTCTCAGAGGACTTAAACCTAACCTTCTCGCTGGCTTTGGGGAATTACATCTCAGTTTACCAGGCGGAGATGCTTGCTCTGCTGTACGCGCTGGATCACATAAATGATGGTCAGGTGCAGGGAAGGAGCATCCTCATAGCGCTGGACAATCAGGCTGTGATTAAGCGCATGAATCAGACAGAGATAAATGCGTCTCTGGCGTTGGAATGTGTCCAAAAACTGAACAGGTGTGCGAAACAAAACAACGTGACGCTAGCTTGGGTTAGAGGACATTCAGGCATCGATGGGAACGAAAAGGCGGACAACCTGGCAAAACAGGGGTCAACCTCGGAATTCTGGGGACCGGAGCCATACTCTGCCATTGGCAGAGGGTTGGTAAGGAACCGCATCGAGAAATGGGTCGCTGAAGAACACCGGAGACGGTGGGACGCTATGACCACGTGCAGGCAGGCTAAGATGGTGCTTACGTTGCCGATTGCCGCAACCAGAAGAAGGATCCTGCATATGCAAAGGAGAACCCTCAGATGGTTGGTGGCACTGATTACAGGACACGGATGTTTCAGGTATCACCTAAAAAGAATGGGAATTCTGGAGGACGACACCTGTCGGATGTGCCTGGAGGAACCCGAGACGGGCACACACATAGTGTGTCACTGTCCGGCGCTGGCGAGAAAAAGGGCTGCCATAACTGGACTCCATTGGATGGAGGACATGAGGCACATTCCCTTCAATCAGCTGCTCGCGATAACTAGGGGAGTCGAAGCAAGGGAGCAATGGGACAACCCACTGCAACCCCGATAAGATGACTCTAGGTAGAGGGATGAAAAGGGACCCGCAAACAGTGGTCTGATTCGATATCCCTCGAAAATCTATATATATAACTCAATATTCATGAAAACAATTAAATTAAGACGTCGTCATAGAAGTGATACCTAAAAATTATGAATTTTAGTGCGATATTGTGTTTTTTTAGTGTCTTACAGTGGGGCTTAGTATAAACAAAGAAACTATATATTATATTCATGTAAACCTCATGTGATTTTATTAAAACAATTAAAAAACATTGAGTGATTAAGTGTGTAAATTGAAAAGGTGGTCATTTTGTTTACCTTCGCGGTGGTTTTGTCGTGTTTCAACATCTCCTGCCACCCTTTGAATACCTTGGTGAGCACAATCACGCATACATATCTTTTCTAATTCTTTTTATAAATTTACATGTGAACATTTTAGGAGCTTCCACAACCAGTTTTTTGTCCAAACACTTCTTTTTTCTTTATTGACTACACCAGTGTTGCCAGGTGTTTTTGGCAATAATTCCCACGAAAATAGGAATTCCAAGGAGTTTTTCCCACAGGCTTTTATATAAATTTCCTTAGGTTTTCCCACCGAGAAGAAATTTGGAAATTTTGGAAAGAAGAAAAGCAAAACGAAGGATATTTTTTCCTCTTGCATGCTGAATTCGCCTGAATCGCTTGACATAGCTGATCAATTAATATTACGTATTTTTTGAAGAAAAAGGTAGTTGAAGTTGGTTTTTTGTTACACGACTCATAACTCCAAAAATGGGTAATTAGAACAATCGCTCTTACCATCATAGATAGGTGGAGGAATTCTGCATTCATTGGCACCATGGAAATAGGTTATACGGTTACAAAAATACTGAGTGATATGTAAAACTCTACCTTTGTACAGTTCTGACCGTATAACTCAGAATGGACAAAGATTTTGAACTAGACGCCATAGTAACCTATCCAACATAGTATTACACATAGCTATTGGAGGTGGGCAAATGATTGGATAAATTTATTTAAATGTGCAAGAGTTGGAGTAAATTACATTGATTTTTATGACTTAAAAATCTAGCAGGAAAACTGATTAGAAATAAGTCTGATTCTAATGGTATGAAGGCAAATTGGCTAAAAGTTAAATGCTTTCGCTATGAAAAAGCTAAAACTTTCATACTCCAATTGTAAGTATACCTATAACTTTCAAGATAGCTTCAAGTTTATCAACGCTTTTGCATGGATGGTTTCCATCTTTGCCTTCAAACAACAATGTACAAGACCGCTTGCCAAAAGCAGATGCTGTTGTAGAAGAAAGCAGTGAGAATGAAGAATAAGCAATTAATTAATTTTTATTAATTTTTGAACTAATACGTAAAATTTTTAACTATTGAATTTTGAGTTTAAACTAATATGTGAATTTTTATTTTAGTTCTTTACCTAGAAAAAAGATGTCTTTTTTTATTAAATTCGTAATTCACTTTAGTTTTCTATACAATTGTCAGATTCACCTTGTCCATAATGAAACAAAACTACAAAATCAGTTCTGCCAAAACTCATTAAGTCGTTGCTTTTTTGTTTGTTTTTAATCTAAAACCCAGTATTGGAATTAAATAATTATTTCAATTCTTTTGTAAACTAAACTAAGAAGTCAAGAAAACAATGCATACTGACCCGATTAATGTTAAATACAATTACAAAATTTTGAGAGACACAAACTTCTTAAATATCGATTTAATAAAAACTATGTTTTTTGACTTAGTGATTTCTGCTTTTAAACCGACGATATATTTTCTCGCATGTTTGCTACGTTGTCGCCCAGACTTGGCTTTATCTCATTATACGGATACACATTCGCCATTAGAGGTGAATTATTTCAGATTTCTGTTGTGGCTGGGTGCTTAGAATGCCAAAACGAAGTGGTCAATAAATACGTGAGGTGTTTATGTTTTAAATTGGCACCCACCTCCCCTTTGGTGAAATTTGATGGACCTCCGAGATTTACCCTATCATTTTAAAAATTTTAAAATTAAAATTTTTTGTAACTTATAACAAATCGACAAATCGTTTATGCGGTTTAGTCCATTCAAAACGACTCAACTAACAAACTCTCCAGAGCAAAACTCTTGCAAATTGTGAAATTATCTCATAGGACTCTCTTAACACCCTTCGATAGTCTCAGAACATAACTCTTATAATAAGATTTAATTTATGTCTCATAGTATTATTATTATGACATAATTAGTGGAGTGCCTGGGGGTTTTGGCCTCAGACTTTTGTTACGGTGAATGTATTTACGTGGTCGAGGTGGGATTTTGTTTTTTATACTATAAATTGCAAACTTTACCAAAAAATTTTTTGTGCTTTTATCCTGGGGGTGAATGCCACCCCTTCTCGGGGGTAAAAATTTTTTCATTGAAAATAAGTCCGGGAATAGATAGATTGGCTAATTCTAAGGAACTTTTGTTCTATAAAGTTTTTTCTGAAAGTCAATACTTTTCGAGTTATTCGCGAGTGAAAATGTCAATTTTTCAACCAAAAAAACCACGTTTTCAGGCGGTTTTTCGCGAGTCACTCAAAAAGTAAGTATTTTACCGAAAAAATTATTACTACTAAAAATGTAGCTTATAAAAAAGCAAAAAAAAATGGTGGGTTTATGGTGTCTGTAGACCCAATACAAAAATAGTAATAGCTTGTTGAAGGTTGGTTCTTATTTGTCAAACGCCAAAATTGAAAGTTTCAACTTGAAATAAACAAAAAACAATGCATTTTTCGGGAAAAACTCATAAAACCTTTTTTAAAGTGCAAGAAAAAGTGGTATAAAACTCCCTAGCATTAAAACTAAGCGAGTTATGACGCAAATAAAGTTGGTCCCCATTTTTTCGGCGACAAAAAAATGTGTAAATCACCCCTAATTACCACCCCCATTGAAAATAATCGGTACCACTTCACAATTCACTTCATTAATGTACTTGCAATATGATCTAGAAGTTTGACCGTTTTACAGTGCTTAGTTTTGAAAAAATTTGAGCTTGAAGTGAAGAGATCATTAAAATAACTCGAAAACTATTAATGATACGCAAAATTTTGAAGAGTACAAAATCGTAGGATTTGCTTTTCTGAAAATTTTGGTTGTTTTTTTTTTGGATAAAAATTGAGTAAGATATGGCCGTTTACAGTTTGCATATGTTCGTAAATAGTAACTTGTTCAAGCCCTTTCAGCTCAAAATCTTTCAAAAATAAGGGGTGAAAGAAAGTTTAATTTATATGAGCTTATAACTATTGAAAAATCTACAAAATGCTATTCCGAAGGACTTAATAGCTTCAAAACTAAGCGAGTTATGAGTAAAAAACCAATCACATATTTTTGCAGATATGAGAACACGTATTTTGGAGCATTGATGAATACACATTATACCCACATTTTAGGCACGGACATAATTACAAGTATTTACACACGTCACACACAATGATCTGGCACCCGTTGAAAGGATTTTACAAGCTGGTCAGTACTGTACTGTCATGTTGTACGGACTTCCGAAGAACACTCAATTGAATATATTGCAAAAGGTTGAAAACTTACCATTTTGAATTTATAAGTTCTGAACATAAATTCGTTATTTGCTTCCTTAAAAACCCCCAGATACTGATTTTCATGGAAATCGGAACACAATTGGCAAATTTGGGTGGCCATTTTGAATTTCGGTCATTCAAATCAAGATCACAATTTTTTAATAGGTAAACTTTTTTATATATATTATTAGCTAAACATTCCATTTTGAATTTTTATAGTTCATTCACCTTAATTGAAAGCCGAGGTTTTCATGTTTTTAACGCTCCAGGAACTCCACTAAATAAGTCTACTAGAGTTACTAAGCCTTTCATTATCATAATAAGATAATCTTTATACATATCTACTCTTATTTTGAGTGCAAGAAAACCTCTATTCTTATTGAGCCTTTTTTATGAAACCTTGACTCTCAAAGGGTATAACTCTCAAAAAAATGTCTTAAATGTATTCAAGTGTTCTGATACTTATAAGAAAGTTCTTACAACACTACCTTCTTATAACAATGCTCTTATGAGACGAAAAATGTTAAAACATTTATACGAAGACTTTTACACTTTTAACGAAACAAACCATCCAGAGTTTTATTCTTATAAAAAAAATTTATAGCAAACAATCGAGCGGCCATACTTTCGCTTAATACAGAATTAGTAATAATAGTAAAACAAAATTCCACAAATAAAGCTAATTTACTCAATTGGATATGTGGAAAGTTAGCTTATGTTTTTTCAGATGATCTATAGCCCAGTCGTCAGAGCCAAATTTTGACCGAAAGCTCGCACAAAATGTGATCTCGCTGAAAATTGGAACTTAAGTACTTTTTTGGGTGTAGAAAACGATAAAAAAATCTTTGCTGCGCTCAAGTGTATGCTAAGTTCACAATTTCGAAAGCAAATTCGAAAAATAAAAAAAATTTCGTAAAACTAATAGTGCCACGTGAAAGAACGGAAAATTTTACTAAAATATATGTTATAACTTATTTTAAAAAAAATTGTTTTATTATTATATAAAATTGGTTCTCAATAACCAACCCCTACGTCCACGTCGTGAGAGCTGGGCAATGTATATTTGTTACGGCTAACAAGGGCTATGGACCTAGTGTCTGGAGGTATAGCTGGACCGCCCTTTCATTGAGGTATAATACAATGAACTATTGCTGTAGGCTAATCACCTGTATCTATCGATTACAGAAACTGAAGCGCAGCCTCGGAATCGGACGGACAACATGGCAACGACTTTTGGAACACGAAACAGGACTAGAATTGGATTATGGAACGTAAGGAAAATGAGAGAAGCATCTAGACTCGCTTAAGTCGAAGAATAAATGAAAAAATACAAAGTAATGATACTTGGAATATGTGAAATGAGATGGCCGCACTCTGGCGAAATGAACACAGCGAACAATAAGAAGCTCATATATTCAGGTAGCCAAGGAGCAAGCGAAAGTGGAGTAGGCATTATAATACATCGGAATGTAGCTAACAGTATGATGAGTTGGAATGCTCATTCCGATAGGATTATTACAGCCAGGTTTCATACGAGACTAAAGAAGATAACACTGATCACTTGCTACGCGCCGACTGAAGTGACAAATGATGAGAGAAAGGATGACTTCTACTCGCAAATGACAACAGTATTAAATGAAATCCCAAGGGAGGATATAATATTAATGATAGGCGACTTCAACGCAAAAGTAGCATTTGATAGGGTAAGTACAGCAACTGGGCGTCATGGCCTGAGCACATCAACTAATAATAATGGAGAGAGATTGATAGAGCTGTGTGAAGAATATAACTTGGTCATTGGTGGAACATTATTTCCCCATAAATATATACATAAATATACGTAGACCTCGCCAAACGGAAGGCACCACAATCAAATAGACCATATCTGCATCAGTCGAAAGTGGAAACAACCACTTCTTGACGTGAGAACGAGAAGAGGAGCGGATATTGATAGCGACCACACACACTTCTTACAGGAGATATAAGGCTGAGACCTCTTGCTTATAGCAGACCACAGATTTCAAGAAAGAAGAAGCTGGACATAACCAAAATGCTGAAGAAAGAACAAAATGCGAATTTGTATCAATAATACAACGAAAGATCACAAATGTCACCCCAACCCCTGAAAATATACAGGAAATATTTAGAGAAACAGGTGAAGAAGTCCCAGGATATGCTCGAACGGAAAGGAAAGAATGGATCTCAGACGAAACATGGAAAAAGATCCAAGAAAGACACGTGTTAAGGACAAAACTACTCAATACCAGAGATCATGAATTAGAACACGCGAAAGTGCTACATCGACAAAAAAGCCAAAGAAGTCAAACTTGCTGCAAGAAGAGATAAAAGAAAATTCTATGAAAATATTGCTAGGGAAGCACAAGTAGCAGCAAACAACAGCAATTTGCATCTGTTATACGACCTCATCAGGAAATTATCAAATAAAGGATTGAGACGAAGACAGCCGTCGTTGGACTCAGAAGGATACTTACTTACATCTACTGAAGATCAGATACGAAGATGGCGTCAATCCTATACCCAGCGAAACCCACAGTGAGAGATCAGGGAATGGCAGTCAATATGGACGGAAGAAGCAACACAGCGGACCAGGGTATCATTCAATATAAATTCGCCAACGCTGCGCGAAGTGAAAGAAGCAATGGTGAAGCTGAAAAATAAGAAATCAGAAGGTCCAGATGGAGTTCCAACTGAACTGCTCAAAACAAACTTTGAAGTAATATCACAAATATTACATCCTATTTCAGAGCAGATATGGAACGAAGAAAGATTGCCAAATAAATGGAAGGAGGCAATAATAATTAACTTGCCAAAAAAAAGGACATCTAAAAGAATGCGGAAACTGGAGAGGTATTACAATACAAAGTATGGTAGCAACAATACTGGCCTCCATAATACTTTGTAGAATTGAAGGCAAAGTAGACTGCCAGCTAAGAGACCAACAAGTAGGATTTAGGAAATGTCGAGGATGTATAGACAACTCAAAACCCTTAAGATTATTAGTCGAACAATCTTTAGAATGGAAGTCACCATTACATATTACCTTCGTAGATTTCGAGCGAGCATTTGACACAATCCATAGGGGACCTATTTGGGAAGCTTTGAAAAAGAAGGCAGTACCAACAAAATAAGTCCCAATGATCATAATGCTATACGACGAAGCAGAACTAAGAATCCTTCACAATGGACAACTAAGTGACCCAATAACGACAACTGGAGTGAAACAAGGATGCCCCTTTCGCCATTACTCTTCATTACTGTACTTGACGAAATAATGAAGAAAGCCAGCAGAGAATCGAGAGGAATTCGTTGGGGATTGGTAGAACGGCTAGAAGACCTCGAATACGCAGATGATATCGCACTTCTAGCTCATACAAGTGGAAGCAGGTCTTAGAATAAATGTACAAAAAACAAAATCAATGAGAATTAATACTACAAATAGTATCCCATTCATAATAATCGTCAGTACAATAGAAGACGTGAAGGAGTTCAATTACCTCGGTAGTATAATTACTACGGAAGTAGGTGCGAGGAAGGATAGTTTGAATATGATTAAAAAAGCTAGAGGTGCATTCAACAGATTATGGAAAGTGTGGAAATCGCCACAACTATCTAGAAATGTAAAATTAAGTATTTTCAACTCCTGCGTGAAATCCGTATTACTCTATGGTAGTGAAACCTAGCTCATAAACCAAGCGGATATAAACAAAATACAAGTTTTTGTCAATAAATCTCTACGCATTATATGTCAAATTTTCTGGCCCAGACAAATATCAAACTTAGAATTATGGAATTTGACAAAACAAGAACTAAATATCAAACAAATAAAGAAAAGAAAATGGACGTGGTACGAAAAGAAAATAATGCGTTAACGAAAAAAGCACTTGAAAGCAAATATTCCTACGAGGGGTTCGGGGGAAAACTAAAGTATCCTTGCCTAAAATGTACGCAAAAATAAAAATAAAAAAAGCTTTTTAAAGAGGACACTCTCAGCTTTCTAAGAAAGCCATTAGTTTTTAATTTTTTGTTTTTTTCTCATAGAAAACTTGACCGGAAGTTATAATTTGTAAAATTCTCACTGATGTTTATAAAATTGAAGATATATGTTAATAAAGCCGTACCAAAAAAAAAATTCTTGTACATTCATCATCATTAGACATTTACTTTTAATATAAAAAAAATAAAAATGATAAACATTGTTTCTGTTTAATAAAATTTGCGTTTTAAAATATTCATTTTTTCTTACAGCATTGATTCGACGCCATTTTTATCTTCAAAAACAGCCGACACACAGATTATGATGAAGAAGAAAGACGCGCTCTAGCCGCCGCCAATCTTTCACTTCTATCCTCTCCTTGGAAAGCTTGGACAATTTCCTATTAATAATGTCCAGACAATTTTTACGCTAGGGCCTTTAGTAACTCATTGCTCTGGAAGTTGATAGGGTAGAACCAACCTTGATTCTGACGGTTTTAGATAGGTGGTATTCTGCGTACACTGATACCTTATTTAAGAAAATAGGTCATAGGGTTACAAAAATTCAGGGTAATATGTAAAACTCTACCAAAAAAACTTCAGAACGCCCTAGCGGCTAAACTGTTACGACCCCCCACCCCCGCACCAATACGATTTTTTGTTCGTCTATCTATAAACTATCCATAGCCGGCCGCTTTGACCCTCCTCATGGGACACCCTGTATAATAATAAATATTAAATTCTAGTCTGTTATATTTATCGAAAAATTTCATATGAGAGTTATTTAGAGCAAATAATTCTCGTAAGAAATTATTTTTATTCTAAATAACATCGCCGAACTCTTTTCCATATATTGCTCCCTTTCTAACAGTTCTGTTAAGGAAAGTATAGCTCTTATAACAAGATTATGTTAGTTAATATGATAGCCTTACTAGAGTACTTCAATACTCTCATAAAAATTCAAAAAGTTTTCTTATGAAAGCTTCGTACCTACGTTCCAAAGCTTTTGAAAAAATATGACGATATTGTAATAGAGAATAAGGGCCCACGAAAAGGGTGTAGGTAGATGTATGGCAGAAAATGGACAAATTAATTTAAAGGTAGTTATTTATGTATCGCCGCATAAAACTTGACGAAATTCATACATGACAATATCCACTTCTGAAGGTTCAATTTCACTAGATCGAAACTTCAACGAAATACCCATGATTTTGAGTGGCGATTTCAATATTATTTTTCATTAGAAACGGCGCGCTCGAACTTTGTTGATGAAGGGGAAGGTGGGAATGATGAGAGGTACCACCGCACTTCTCCCTTCATCCACAAAGTTCGTGAGGAACGAAGCGTCTAAACAGACCCAATATTGAGAAAAGTACCACGGCATATGGAACCTCACTTGATGCAGTTTTTACGCGATTTTTAGACCAGTTTCAATCGAAAATATTTCAGTTATGATAAAACCTTTGCTTTCGTTTTCAGGTTTTAATTAGGAATTCCTAAATATTGATATTTTGCAATTGTACTTCTATCAAGGCCCTAAGTAGGCTCGTCGCTATACTTATAATGTTAGATGCAGCATTAGCGTGACTTTTCTGAAGCCTAGATACTATATATCCGACAGACCTTCCACTATATCTATTGCATATTACTAGCTGCTTAATATTTTAATAATTGCGGCAGTTGTTAGGCAAAAAAGTTTTACTTCTAAAGTGGGGTCTTAAACACACTCATATTTTTTTTGCTCAGTCGCGTCAGTTTTGTTGATTTGAGTACATCATTTTCCCAGTAGGGAAAGCAAGTAATTACCCATCGATTCCGAAAGTAGTTCTAACGAGTAGCAACTAGCAGTCGTTTAGACTACAGCAAGTGGAGATAAGGCATTACATTTGCACGGCGATGTCATCGGCGGTAACCAATCGCCCCCATTATGCATTATTTAGAACTCTCAAACCGCATTACATAGAACGCTCAAATCATTACTCTTTGCATTACTTTTATGTGGAAGTAATGCAGCAAGGAAGTACTTTTCTAGAATAAAACGCTCTTATTTTCTGTAATGAGTCCTAAAGAAATATGAAGCAGTTCTAGAATTAATTCTGCATGTAATTTATTGCCAGTTTCCCCACTGGGTTAATAATGGCTAAAATGTACGGCACAGAGAGAACTGAATGGTAAATTGTCTGACCTGCGCACTTTATCGCAGCAAAAGAGGGTCCAGCAGCTCAGGTTTGAAGACTGAGTGAAAATAGTTGAAAACTGCGCATTCAGACAGTATCGTTCAGCCATGACGCCACACGTGATAAACTGCGCAGTTAAACGGAAACGGGGCCGCTTTAGGTTTAAAATGCCATTGGGCCTTGAAAAATGAATATACGTTGAAAATTAAGACTTCGATATTCGTACCGATTACAATAACTTCCCTATAAACTGGGAAGTTAATAAATTTCAATTTTCCTTAAATTTGTAATAAGAGCCGAGAAAATGCAAGGCCAAGACTCTTTTTGCTCATTACTTGTCTCCTGTGGACTAACGAGAGCGGTGTTTATAAATCTAAATGGAAAAAAACATGAAATACTATTTATTAATCCTTATAATGATTCAAATACTTAATTAATATAAAATAGTGCGGCAAACGAAAGAAATTCAAGACTACAAGATAAATTTGGCTAGAATTGGTAAAGCTTAAAAACTTAAAAGTTTGTGTTACAGAGTGTTCCAGAGATAAATATGATTCATGGCAATTACATTAGGCAGATAATATCGTTCGGCAACAAATTTTATAACCTTGAGGTCTAAACCCTAAAGGAAAAGTGTAAAAAGGCAAATTCGCATGATTTTGATTGATGTCAATATTAATTAAAATTAAGAGACCATTAAATTTCGTATGCAATACAGTGGTGATGTTATTTTTACGCGTTATAAGACTAATAGCGGCATCTTGTTGAAAATAAACATCAAACACCAAATTCAATTGAGCTTTGACCATAAAAAGCAATTTTTTGTATTTCATTACAGCATTGAAGGTAACTAGCTAAATTTTCTTTAAAGTGAGGTCCAATGATTCGTTCGGCTTATCACAAAAATGAAAATCTGTTTTGTAAAAATTTCAACATCCAATCAACAAAGCTTCCACTTTGCAGACCATATTTTTTGCTTCAGTCCTTCGTTGCTCCTGGCGTTAAGTGACTAATGGAATTTCATACTGCCCGAAAACGTGTCAATAAAAATATAAAATAATAAAAAACAATTGAAAAGCAGTTATTAGTGTATGCCACTACCTCACTGGTTTTTGAAAATGGAAGGAAGCAGTTTTGGAATTGGAGTATTCTATGTAGATAAATCGACTACTGCTGCTGCTATTGTTGTAACAAATCTACACTGTAAAAAAATATGTAAATTCACAGTACAAATGTACAGTAAATATACAAATCGCGATATGAAATACAAATTTACTACACAATTATTGTAATTTAACTATAAATTTTGTAACATCACATAAAGAAATTGAGATTCTCCAATACTGCATAGCGTAAATATTGTTTACATGAATGTGACGTATATTTTACACAATGTTGTGTATTTTTCTTCTGTTTATGTAGCAAAATTGCAATATTTCTTAGTATTTATCAATACTAGTAGGGAAGCCCGTTACCGAAATTCGGTCACCAAAAAATTACTAAATAAAATTCACCCTTTGTTCGAATTTAAATTCGGCTATGTCCACGCCACGCCGTTGACTTGGCATTTCGAAAATAAAACGCAAAAAAAATACAAACAAATTATTAATAAGCAATAAAAACAAAAAACTACAAAATAAAATTAAAAGAAAATCACTTAAAGCATCAAAATTAAAATATTGAAAAAAATAACGTCGCAACTTGCCTCTTTAAATTCAATTCAAATAATAAATGTATTCTATCACTTTGCACTTGTTTTCACTCGCCAAAAAACGAACGGCAGCACCTTACAAAAATACTATACACAAAAGAGTATAAAAAAAATGCACGCACAAAGTGACCGAGTTTTTTTATGACAGTTATGCCGCCAAAAATCCACACAAACGCTTGTTTTCTCTGTTTCTCATTCGCTTCACTGAAACGGCATTTGTGTCAATCGTAGGCTACTCAGCTCTACGTTGATGCTCACAAAAAAATCAAATTTTCCAACGGCTTTTTAAAATTCGAAAAATTAAAATCGCTATAACTTTTTTATTCGTGAATCGATTTCGTTAAAATTCCTTATTACAAAACGATGCCATAAAAAGAACATTTTCTGAAAATTTAAACGAAATCGGTCCACGAACAAAAAAGCCTTAGCGTGTACAAACTTTTTGTTTGCCTATTAATATAAGTATAAGATGTTATGTACTAAAAAAATCATTAGCCTTTGTACTGTAATATTACAGAAAGAGGCGTAATTTTAGAACATATATTTTCAGTAAAATTACATTTTTCCTCTCATGGGTATACTAAGCTTAAATACACTGTAAAAAAAATATGTAAATTCACAGTGCAAATGTACAGTAAAATTACAAATCGCGATATGAAATACTAATTTACTAAACAATTATTGTAATTTTACTATAAATTTTGTAATTTCACATAAAGAAATTGAGAATCTCCAATACTCCATAACGTAAATGTTGATTACATGAATGTGACGTATATTTTACACAATGTTGTGTATTTTTCTAAATCGTTTATGTAGGAAAATTACAATATTTCTTAGTATATTTATCAATGTTGTACTAAAAAAATCCTAACACTTTGTACTGTAACTTTACAGTAAGGAGCGTAATTTTAGAACTTATATTTTCAGAAAAATTACTTATTGGTTATTGGAATGTAAGGTTTAAATTTTTCCTCTCATGGATATAATTCACAGGCAACAATGGAATACTAAGCATATATACCGAATTGTTTTAAGTTAAGGCCAGACCTTTGACTTTGATCAGGGTCTCGGCAGTTACATATTGTAACAGCCAAGAAATTTTGATCGACGTTGCCTCACGTACATGCTTAACAAGGCATGGTGAGCAATATGCTATTTTTTTATAGCGAGTGGGCATAAGCTAAGAATAAAATTTGGCGCTTGGAAATAATTCAGGCAAGGCCAAGCGCATTGGGACAGGACGGGAATCTTCAGCTTTAGGGCTTTCCCTGTTTCTCTCTCTGGTAAAAAGTTAAAACAAGAATTTGGAAATTTACAAAACTATGAAGTAAAGCTCCAATACTAATTGTATTTTTACATCTTACAAATAATAATTTCACTAAACTTTATATTATAACTTATTTTAAAAAAAATTGTTTTATTATTATAAAAAATTATTAAAAATAAGAATAAAATTCGAAAAATCTAAGCGCGCCAAAAAGCTGAATTAAAAAATTCTTTGCCTAAAATGTACGCAAAAATAAAAATAAAAAAAGCATTTTAAAGAGGACACTCTAAGCTTTCTAAGAAAGCCATTAGTTTATAATTTTTTGTTTTTTTTCTCATAGAAAACTTGACCGGAAATTATAATTTGTAAAATTTTCACTGATGTTTATACAATTGAAGATATATATTAATAGAGGCGTACGAAAAAAAATCCTTGTACATTTATCATCATTAGACATTTACTTTTGATGAAAAATAATTAAAATGATAAACATTGTCTCTGTTTAATAAAATTTATGTTTTAAAATATTCAGTTTTTCTTACAGCATTCATTCGACGCCATTTTTAACTTCAAAAACAGCCGGCACACAAAATATGATGAAGAAGAAAGATGCGCCCGGGCCGCCGTCAGTCTGTCACTTCTCTCGTCTGGCGCGAGATCACATTTTGTGCGAGCTTTCGGTCTAAATTTGGCTCTGACGACTGGGCTATACACAGTAGGTAAAAATGCGTAAAGTAGATTAGGAATATTCTTAATAATATATATTGGAAATTTACAAAACTGCTTGTGAATAAAACTTCCAGTATTTTTTTTGTAAAATTACCACAGAAATTTTTTACAGTGTACCCAATGGTTTTTAAGTTAAGGCGAGACCTTTGACTTTGATCAGGGCTGGCCAGTTATTGTAACAGCCAAGAAAGCCATTGAGCTGTTTTAGACGGTGCGCTTCAGCGCATGTGCCTCACGAACGTTTGGGGATGAAGGGAGGAGTGGGAATGAAGAGAGGTACCACCCCACTTCTCCCTTTATCCACAAAGTTCGTGAGGCACATGCGCTAGAGCGCACCGTCTAAACCGGCTCATTGCCTTACGTACATGCTTATCAAGTTATGGTGATTTTTATGTATAGGGGGTGGGCATAAACTGGGAATAAAATATGGCGCGTGAAACTATTTGTTTTTTCCTCTTCTCGTTGGTTTATATTTTTTGTTTCAGGCAGGGCCAAGCCCATTGGCACAGTGCGGGAATCTTTAGCTTTACGTTTTTCACTGTTCCTCTCTCTCTCTGGTAAAAAGCTAAAACACAAAAGTTTTGGAAATTTACAAAACTATGAAGTGAAAGCTCCAATACTGATTGTATTTTTACATCTTACAAATAATGTATATTTACACAGTTGGTAAAAATGCCTAAAGTAGATTAGGAATATTCCTCATAATATATATTGCAAATTTACAAAACTGTTTGTGAATAAAACTTCCAGTAGTTTTTTTTAGTAAAATTACCACAGACATTTTTTACAGTGTATAACTACTAAAACTAGCCTAAACTATTATGCTATTACTCTACAAAATCGTTGATAGCCCTATTTAAACTAAATAAGGCAAGTTATTTACATGCAAGTAAATAAATTCAATAAGCCAAACATGAAATAAGTGCTGTAATTTTAACGAAATATTTTGTAAAATACGCCGTTATTTACAGCAAAAGCTGAAAAATCCCTAAAACCTCAATAACAAACAGAAAGCTAAATCAGTCATATTTCTAGAATAAAGCCAATATAATTTTAGAGATTTCAAAGTAGAAAAAAGAAATATAGGTATGTCTCATATTTCATCATCATTGGCGTTAGAGCCCTCTGTGAACCTTGGCTTCCTCAAAAATTTTCTTCCAACGTGTCTCTCTCTTCCAGTTGGTAATCCCAATTATGCGTTGGCCCATTTCCTTGTCGTCTTTATATCTCTTCCTAGGTCTTCTTGTGACCTTCTTCCTTCTGGCGTTTGGCGGAACAGGGTTCTTGGGGGCGCTTCTTCAGGCATCCTCATTACATGTCCAATCCAGCGTAGACGTGTTATTTTGATACTTTTGGTTATGTCAGGTTCTTTGTATATGTATTTGGTACAACACTTTGTCTGTTTGATTACTGTATCATCTGCATATGCCATTAGCTGAGCAGACTTGTTTAGAATTGTCCCTCTGGCGTGCCTCATGTCTCACATTTGGCTGACTAAAAAACTTAAAAAGTCGATTTCAATACGTTCATAAGCACGTTCCACACATGGTTTCAATATATTGGCACGTTCTTTATTGGACCTTGATATGTTTTCGTTTCGGCGAGCTAGTTGAAATTCAGGAATATATGACGACACAGACTGTCAACACTCAACAGAAGGAAACGCGCTCAATGCTATCGAATTATAACTCACAATTTTCGAAGCACATTTTTATATTATATAAGCCAAATTTTTTTTCACTATCTAATCGATCCACATGGCAGAACCGTCCATGAAATGAATCGCTTCGAGCGTCACTGCAAATCCAAGTGTTTAGCAGGTGTTGGGAAATAAAACGCTCTAGTGGTTTATTTCCAAACGATAAAGTATTTAATGTTTACTTTTAAAACAGAAGAAGCGTTAAATGCACAAAATCTAAACGCTAAAGTGTTTGATTCTTAAACACTTAAAGCATTTAACAGAAATTAAACGCGTAAGATGTTTACCAAAAAATTGTAACCTAAGCGCAAGTGTCTAAAAGTAAAACACTTATTCGCCAATTAAACACTTGGGAAGGTAAACACTTAGTTATGTTTAAACACTTATGGGGAAATAAACGCTCTAGCGTTTTATTTTTACACCGTAAATTGTTTAGGGGTGGGAAGTGTTTCTAATGAAATACTGGGTGATCCATTTAGAGGTACTATTTTCAGAAATAAAAAAATAAAATCATTTAATTTTATCGGGCAATTTTTATTATCAGAATTTTTATTATTAGAATTTCAAGAAACAAGGAAGTTATTGCATTTTGCATCTAAGCTTTATGAAAAAAACAAGAAAAATCACTCAATTAATATACTTACACTATAATGCTTGAAAGTAAGTTTCTATAAAACTTAAAATTTTTTTGAACTTATCACATGAAATGAAAAGATTTCAAAATGATACAGTCCAAATTATAGCTCAAAATATGTATTTGTTGATTTACAATTGGCCAAAATACAAATATTTAAATATCTCGAGTTCACGTTAACAAAAATTAACTTTCTTTTTTTAAATTAAAGGTCCCAAAATACTCTACGAGATCTGATAAAAAATTTTAAATTGTTTTTTAAAAATGGCCAAAAGAATGCAATTGTTGTTATTTGAGTAATAAACAGAAATAAAAAAAGCAACCAAAATTACATCCAAAATTATTTTAGAATATATCTATTCTTCATTTTTTGGCCTTTTCTTACTTCATTTGTTGTTTTCATTTATTTAACTTAGTTTATCCTGAAATTGTTACGCCTTTGTTGACAGGTATTTTGTTTATATGAAAATAAAACCATAAAGCTGCTTAAATATTACGAATTTAAAATTGTCAGTATCACTGCAAATCTGAGGTTTTAGAAGTGTTTTATTTCAAAACGCTTAAAACGTTTTATTTTGACGTCACCCATTTGATTAACATTGTCGACACTTTTAAAACACTTAAGCGTTTAAGAAATGTCTACAATGTTAATCAAATGGGTGACGTCAAAATAAAACGTTTTAAGCGTTTTGAAGTAAAACACTTTTAAAAGCTGAGATTTGCAGTGATGAGACGAGAAAAAATATGAGCTACCCGTATTTCACGCAATTTTGCTAATGCCCGCCAAGGGTACAGCTAGGTTTCCACTTGTACACTTTTCGAGTGGAAATGTAACATTCCACTAAGTGTAAGCAAGATTATGAGTGTAAACACCAAAATGTAGGTTTACATTTAGTGGAACGTTACATTTTTATATTCCACTTCCACTCATAAGTGTATATATTTAAACAAGGCATACCACTTAATGGAAGCGAGTGTATTCAAAGTTGTCTACACTTAAAAGTTTACAAACGTATTTTGATAATTTCTGAGTGGAGCTGTACACTTTTTGACAACTGTTTAGTTCTTTCTATGAAGCATTTATTTATTAAGGTATATTGTAAAGCGATTTAAGAAAAGGGTTTGTGTTGCGTAATTTATTCATTAATAAAATTTAATAATTTGTTTAACAGAATAACCGAAATGCGTAAAATTGTGTGGACAAGAGATATGACATTGTCTCTAATAGAATCATTAGAAGAATCCACATTCAGGGATGTTACATGTAAAGAATACAAAAATAAAATAAAAAGAGATGAACCGTTAAGATTAATTGGAAAAAAATTAAATATGCCACCCGGGGAAATAAAATCAAAAATCACGAAATTAAATACCCAGTATTCTAATGAGAAAAATAAAATGAAAAAAATATAAAAGTGGCGCTGGAATATTTTTGTTATGTGTAAACAGTACTTCCATTTTTGTATTTACACTGAAAAAAGTGGAAGGAACAAAGTGTTCTTCTACACTTTTTTTCGAGTGTAATGATACACAAGTTTACAAATGTAAACGTTTTCTACACTTTTGTGGACTTCCATTTTTCTTTTGCTCCACTTACATGTGCAAGTGGAAACCTAGCTTAACATTTAGCATATTCAGTAAAGCGCATCTCGTTCTATCACGGAAGTCAAGCAATATTAGAAGTGGTTTGTACTTAGTCGTGGGACCGCTTGGAAAAACGGCACTCGGGTTGGGTTTTTTTTGTTTTTTTTTTATTTATTTATTTTTTTTTTACTTTTTGCAATGATAGTATTATGTTTTAATATAGTATTGATTAATAGTTCTATCAACATAATTTTTATTATTCATAACCAAAAACACGCTACAAACGTTTACTAATTAAACACTTAAATGTTTATTCATTAAACGCCGCTAAGTGTTTAAATTTAGTCTACAACGATATAAACGCTTTAAGTGCTTAGCAACTAAACACTTGAGTTTACAGTGCGTATTAATGAATATTATGGAAGATGACAAATGTCGAATAAATATGCTTTATTTAATCATATTTAATACTTTACACTACTTCATAATTTTCACAAAGCACCTTTTGCTATTTTAGAAGAAATTTATGCATTTAAAGAACTATAATCTTAAACAAATACATATATGCAATCTAACAAAATTTCGTAGAAACAGCGATAAGCTTTTTACTAAGTAAAATAATGTTACAATAAATGAATGAGAATAATTTTCCGGATTTTAGATGGAGTACATTCACTGTGTGATTCATCATTTGAAAAATGCGCATTAAAGATTGCTAAAAAAAATTGTCGTATATGTATGCTACTAACGCTGTTACCGCGTGGGAATCAAACCGCAGCTGTCAGTCAGTGTGTTCACAGCAATTGTTTATGTTATATAATTATACCTTTAAAGGCACCGCGATTTCTGCAATGGAAAAGTGTGTTGTAAAAGGAAACGTTTTCCCTTAATTTTTGGTTTCAGGCGAATTTTGTATGCCAAAGGGCTGAAGATGATGCAGAAGATCTACGGTGAAGCGTGCATGTCAAAAAACATAGGAATATTAATGGTGTAAAGCATTCAAGCTGATCAAGCTTCAACGTCTACGAAGGATGAATATATCGACAAAATCAACACAAATCAAGAGTTGGATAAAGAGCTGAACACATCATTTAAGTTCGTTCATAACATTATGAATCATATTTTGGGCATGAGACGCGTCATCGCGAAAACAGTTTTCTTTGAATACTGTAGTGTGGTGCACTCCTAATTCCTTCCAAACGGTAAAACGGGGAGTCGAAAAGCGTTGGTGCGAAATTATCCGCTGAATGCAGCAAGATTTATGGAAGAAAAATATAAAATAATGATAATAAGGTAATGTACATACCTTCGTTCAAAGATGAACCTGTTCCCTGTTCCCGAGCTAAAGTCGTCCCTTCGTGGAAGGGTTTTCGGTCGCAATGTTTGCAATGAGAAAGCAAAAAATGGCACACGATGAAATATGTAATTATTTTTGTGTATGATTTGTACATGGCACTAAAATTACCAATATTACCCGTGCTAGAAATGCTCACAGAGTGATTTAGCACCATGGCAACATTCGAAGACGGTCATAATATCGGCAAATTTGAATTTTAATGATGATTCCACGACTTTAAAGTTTTCGATGGCTACTCACATTGCTCAAAAATAAGAACAAGGTAAAATTACTAACTGTTTATATGGGTCATTCTACGATAAGAGGTAATGTGTACGGCATCCATTATAAAATAGCATTTTTATTCTACATGTTGTCATTTTATGCAATAAATCACAGCATCTTAATGCATTATAGAAATACCACTATAATTAAATGCACAATTATAGTACATGATATAGTACTTGCCCGTACATGAATGTGTACATAAAAGAGACTAAAATCGTATTATATGTGATTAATCAAAAAACTCCAACTTTTCCCCTTGGCCGCATCCTCTATGGACTCAAAACCTCTTATGGTAGAATGACCCGTATAACAGGTTGATTCAGGTAGTTTGAACCTCCCCAGTCGACCTTCAGTTCATGCATTTTGAAAACTCGCATTATTTATAGGATGAGTCAATATTTATAGTTAAGTTTATATTTTTAACTAAATAAAGGCTTTGGTGTTTCCAGCCCGCGCCCTCGCATTCGCTTTGATTATGTTCACACAACATGATTTCGTCGCCATTTTCGTCGTTGTCATATCCCTAGCTATGGTCCCAATATAAATATAAATTTCTTAGTACGAGCAGCACCGGTGGCTAAAAATAAGAAAAATAAAAAGTGATTGAGGAACAGTAGTTAAATTATAGAACATTCAAAATAGAAAAAATACAACAAATTTGAAGAATTACCATCAGAATACAATTTTAATGTGACAAGAAAACTCACAAGATTTGCTTGATTGCAAATGTGGAAAGGGTGTAATTTAGTCTACTGAATAGACCGGTTCTCGTTCGATTCTCGATTCTAAGGTTCGATTATACAAGCAGCATTAACTTTGTTTGTTTACTCCACACGGTTTCCCGAGATTTGTGACAGTACAGTTGAATAGTGGGGATAAAATTGGGATAGTAGGAAAACGCTTTCTGGGATGTTTCGTGCAAATCAATAACCAAATAACAATCACTTGTACCTTCAACATAAAGACATAAAACTATTGAAATTTATAAATTATTCAATTTTCGCTACAGAATCGCTTTGACAGCAGGCCACAGTCGCCGGGACTCCAATCTAGGGGTCGCAAACTCGTATCGCGGATTTCGAAAATACCGGGATACCGGACCAAATAAAGGACTTCAAAATACCGGGATTAATATTTCTCAACTTTTAACCAAATAAAATCTGCGCTAGATAGATTTAAAATATATTAGATAGATTTAAAAATGGATCTGGACATATCTGAATACGAATTAAAACGGCTGGCTGATCTCACCAGGATATTTGAAGTACTGAAAGCCAACTTTGAAAAACTATGCAAAAGAAACCCCTACCTAAATAACTTTGATATTTATGTTCTAAAAATAAATTTTTAAAAACCGACTTTAGGAAAAAACCAATCCGGTGATGCACAAAAAAGGATGAAATAATTGTTTGTAATTCTTTACAACATTAATCCAATCGGAATGGATTTAGAAAGAAGAATCACTTTTGAAGATTGATAGGAAATTTTATTTTTATTTATTTGATTAAAATTTGTTTTTATCTAGAAATGAATCTCTTTTCTTATTCCTCTGTAATCCTCTAACCACTAAACTCTCATGAAAAGTTGATACTAAATTATTAACATAAATTTATATACAACTTCTCTAAATCCCGAAAATCCCGAAAATAAGTACCGGTATTTATTTGAAGTCAGTACCGAAAATACCGGTTTCAAAAAATGGTCCGGTATTGTGACCCCTACTCCAAACCTCGGGAACTGCCAGAGGGGAAGCGACAATTTCCCCTTTTTTCGATAGAGAAAGTAAGAAAACGCAAGGATCCCGTGTGGCGTTATCAAACAAAGCTATTGGGCGTTGATAGTGCTTAAATATAGTAGGTACCGCTTTGGAATACCATGTGCTAATGTTTAGAGAAACGGGAAGGGGCCGCAAAACGCGGTCCGATTGGATATCCGCCGAAACAGTATGTTTTTATTTTACTGAAGAACTTAGCGTGAAAAGTATATGCTACAAAAATTACCCTAGAGTGAAGGAATGGCATACTGCATGCATTCCGTGAAGATACCATCCTATTTAATCAAAAATTTTGAATGTTTGGTATGAAAACAATTTCTGTAATAGGCAAGAAAGTAAAGACACGAATACGAATGAAATTCAAAGTTCTTCAAGTAATTCTTTTTGGACGCGTCACTTGTGGTTAAAGGTGGGCTTTCTTTTATTATAAAATATACGAGTATTGTGATATGAACCCAACCAAATAGGGCGTTACATTATATATAATAGCAGAATCATTGCTGCATTCGTGTAATTTTATTCAATTGCAGCAGCTACCAAACACTCGAACAGTCAGGAGCACCATACAAAGTGGCTTAAAATAATGGTCTTACACATGTTTTTAATTTTTTACACAACGGCATATTATAAAAAATAGATAAATTTTTTTTTCTTTAATTATATTTATTAATGAATGAAATAGATACATTACAAAGAAAAAAATCCCTGCATCGCTCTTAATGGATAGTTATTTTATCGCACCAACTAAAACTAACCTGTCATTTGCATAGAGCCGTTTATTTTGAAATTGGGCATGTCCATTTTTGAAAAAAATTAAGGTAATGATAACAATAGGTAAAACTTAATATGATCTTTTTATGATAACCCGAGTAAAAATAAATGATGGCCTTAGAACGGGAAAATGCCGACTATGATTGAAACCTAGACCTCGGCCATCTGGCGGTTAACAGAAGGCTCGTTGCAGGACAGTACGGCCGTACAGGGGGCGATTGACGGTGAAACAACGGCCTTACAGTTCCAATAACGGCCATACGACGGTGGGACGGCGGCCTTATGGTTGCTATTACGGGTATACGAGGTGGTACAGTGGCAGCAACGTGGATATTCGCCCTCCTATAAGAAAATATATTTCACTGCAATTAAATGTTTGATTTTTTTTCGGTTGTTTTTTTTTCAAGCCGTTAAATAACAAAATTTCCCACTAAAATATAAATCAACACGCACCACACACTTCACGTACAACAAACCGACGACTGGCGGGCTCGTTTCTCTTGTGCATCGATATCTTTAAGTAGGATAAATCGAAAGAACCATTGTACATAACGAAAATGATGAAGTTCGCATAAAACACATTCAACAATACATTTGGTGCAGATTCTTTTTTTGGCTCAAATTTCCCGTCGAATGCCCGTTTCTACAGCTCAGTACTTGGCCTTTTAAATCTTTTGGTCAAATTTGGCCGTCGTAAGGCCGTATGTGCTCCCATTAAAAATGGTTAAAAACTCTACGGCCATCATATGCCCCTTAAAAAGCCAAGCGGCCGGTGTTCGCCCTTTATAAGGCCGTTTTTTATTTTTACTCGGGAATGTTTGGGCGATTAATGTTTTGGCGATTAATGATAATGAAAGACGTTTTATTTTGAAAGTGGTACAAGTCCATAGTAGGTTAAAATTATTTTTAGTCGATTATATTACGGCACAATTTAACTTCGGTAAATTTTAGTAATACTGGCAATGTTGTAAAAAACTACAAATTATAATAATATTCGGGTATTTTGCGTTGAATTTAAATGATCTCGTACATACATGTACGAGTATGTCAGTTCTAGATCAGTTTGTAATAAATACTCAACCTAACAAGGTTCTTGTTTTAGTTTCGGGGTACAAAACCCCTTTACATTATTCACTCTTGCTAGAAAATTAACAACGAACTGAGTTTTACTTTATAAAAAAAATATGGCTCAGAATATGACCTCAACGCCAATTATAACTCTAATGCATCTGTAAGTGAAGCTAGTAGGAAATAATAAAATAAATATTTTTTTGGGTATTACACCACTCCAATAAAATCCTCATTCCCAAGTAATTTTATTATTATTGATATTTTATATAGAAATAATCCCCATGAGAATCGGTTATAAAAGAAACATTTTAGAATCAGGACCAAAATATGAAGACAATTCGGACCAAAATGATTCAAAGAATTAAAAAAAAGAAGAAGAATAGTTGAATTATCGAGTCCTCCATCAGATGAGGATGATTATGAACACGACCATAAGCTGTTGCTTTCGGCAACTGGTAAGTCTCTAATTCTGGGCATGCTACATATTACACAATATCAACCTGCTCGGTTGTTGGGCTCAGCATACTCAAAGGTTTTTTCACTTGCAGAAGCTAAAAATTTGTATCAGTAAAATCAAGTTTATGGAGGGCCATATTAACTTATTCTTAAGCTAATGCTAGTATTCAAGATTGATTCAAAACAATTATTTCACAAAAGAACAAAAAACACAAAAAATAAACAAAAACAACTTTATACAAGGAATAAAACGCAAACGTAAAAAACGTTACATGATTTATTTAGGGACTATCCGAATTAATTGGGGATTGGGGCAATTCGGATAATCAAAAATTCGGATAGTTGGATATAGATTGGGAATCAAGCAAAAAGAGGTACAGGTAAATATTGCTTATAGAAAACTAGAAACATAAACGCGAACTGAATTTATTGACAGAACTATAGTAGTGTCTACACCTCGCTGGCCCGACTCACTCGCGCTCTTTCTTTCCCGCCCACCAGCAATCTTGCGTTTCCGCCCACTAGAGCACGCTGTGAGTTTTTTGATTCTAAATTTTTTACTATCGCCTCGAAAATCGATTCGGATAATTGTATATAAATTTGATAATCACCAACTTAGTTGTGGTAAACCCTAATAGACTTTTTCTTATAACGTAATTTATACAAAAATGACCTTTGCTTAAATAAGTGCCACTCTCCTGAGAATCTATGTAACATAAAAGATACTACACGAATGGATACAACATTTCGTAACGTACCTATCGATTGTTGATATACCAAAGCATCGCTATTGCAAACCTTCAGGAATCTCATTAAAATTTAAAAAATCGTTTAGGTCCGGCATATTTTCACCAGAAACGAAGAGAAATGATTTGTCAGCTTTATCATAAAGTTTTCGGAGCTAAGAATACCTCTCATCCCAAAAACGATTAGGTTTCACCAGGTATTTGTTCTTTGTCGGATATTTAGTATTTTTAAATTGTTGCAGTTGGTTTTGAATAGGAACTCGGACTTAGCAAAACGTAAGGTGAAAATGTTAAGTCCAGTTTAAACTCAACATCTCAATTGGCGATTTAACTTCAAACAAATTTGATTTTCATTTTATGCAAAAATAATATAGCCTGGGCCTGGGAACCAGAAATACAACAAGCTTACTTTCCACAACTAACAAACTGTTGCTGCCGAGGAAGATGCTAAAAGGGTAGTTTGGTGCGCGGATACCCCTGGCAACCCTATACCTCGATGATTTGCTCGAAGGAGAAAACACGAAACCATACACTGATAAAAAAAAATTCTTGGCTTAAAGCATTTTTTCTTGAACCAAGCAACTCATGTTTTGGATATAACGAAAACAAAATTGTCTCGGGATAAGCAATACTCATAGTCTTGGTTTTATTGTCTTGGATGAAGACAAAAGTTGACTTGAAGTTAAAAAAATTACGAAACCGATGATATTATAATTGAAAAAAATTCAAGTTCTAAAATCGGTCTTAATAGTTTGTGATACATTTTTAGAGCGTGAAAGTGCGGTAAACGAAAAAGTCCGATGAATTAAGAATTTAGTTTCTTGAGTAAAAAATTAAACAATCTTAGTTCGAGAAAGAAATATCTTGGTCGAAAAATATAAGTATTGAACGAAGAAATACTTTTGCTTGGCTCAAGAATTTCCAGTGTCTTCCTCTGAGACAGCATTCTCATGTTAAGACTGAAAAATTTTTCTACTCAAGACAACGAAACGAAGACTATCGAATTGCTGGAATCAAGACAATTTTTTTATCAGTGTAGTATTACGGTAAATTGACAGTAGGGTCAATTTTTTAATGGACTAGAAGCATGCTTCTAAAACAAAAACCTTAGTTACAATTTTTATGAAAATACATGTGGAAGAATGCTACCGAAGCAGCTTTTCTGTTGCTGCACGATATTATGTGTCCACATCAAACGATTAATTTCTGTTTTTTTTGATTGCGACCTTCCCGTGGTCTCAGGTAGAAAACAGAAGCATAAAATTCTGCTCTGAAGCACATAACTCTTCACACTTGTTACTTCCGTAAGGTTGCGTTGTCCCAAAAAGCATTTATGATTCATCATATATTTTGGCTCAAAGAGAAGCATAACAAAGGAATTTGTCATAGTCTTTATTCAAAACTCTGCAATAGAAAAAAAAAACCTGGAGCATTTCTTCTATTTTTTAATTGTACCAAATATCACCTAGACCTCAGCGACGCGTAGAACCTGACAAGGCACATCAGTCTTTCAATTGCAGCTCTTGAACCAGTCTATAAACTTTTTAAAATTTATTAGAACCAAGATATTTATTTTGTCTCCTCCATCTTATAAATTGGAGAAGCCTTAATTTTTTGCTAATAAAATAATAATACAATCCAAAATCCTTGAATTCTCAAACATTTCATGGTGCACGAGAGGGCGGAATTGAAGTGTCAACAGAATTATATTAATTTATTTTTCGGGCTTTATCAAAACCCCTTTTCACCTTCATTTGCCTATCAACATAATTATTTTTTTGCGAAAATATGGTAATTTATTGTAGTTTGTCGCTACAGACGTTTTATTTTTGTAATAAGACCACAAGTCTTACTAGCAAATTAAAAGGTATTCATTTTTCATTAGTAATACATAATTAATGTTTGTGATTTAGTGATGCCTCTGGCTAAGGTTTTGGAACTGTCGATTTTTGCCTACATTTAATATACATATATGTACCTACATATTTTCCTCCCTCTCCTACTACTAGGCACTTAATAAAAGATAAAAGGTAAATTTTGATTTTACCTTTTTACAATTATATTGATCGATTATCGGCGTTTTAAATAAGGAAATGCTTATGTGTATCAACCTTAGTTGTTGTTAATCTCAATAAAGTTTTCACATTTCCACTCTGTAGTTATAGAAATTTAGCCTACATTTTGTAAAACCATGAAAAAGTATTAAACTTTTTTTTAAATTTATTGCATTGAGTTCCGCCGGCAAATGATTAATGCCTACTTTTTCCAGACATAATATTATTTCAAATCTGTAACAAAAAAATCATAGATATTATTTTAAGATTGTATACCTTCTCTTGTTGAATCGTTTAAAAAGCTATTTTCCAAATGTTCGATTGTTTTAAATTTTTCCATTATATGTTGAAAATTTTTCGTATCCCGGACATTTTCTAACAAATTTCTTATATTTTCAATTTCTTTAGGTGGAAATTTGTTATTATTTGCTACAATTTTCTCAAAAAGATGCTGAAATGTTTGTTTCTGTACATCCGTCATTGGTGATTTAATGTCCATTTTTAGAAGTCTCTAAAATAAATACAAAACAATTTCCCTTTTTTTTCTATTTTTTACACAATTTTTTCTTATTAATACTTAATTTGCCACAATCATATTAAAACACTAGAATTCTTCACACTTAATAATTTTATGTTTTCATTATTTATTCACTTTCAAAAAAATTAAAAGAATAAAAAACGAATCCTGTCTAGCCACGTGCTTTCATCTGAAATTCTTGAATAGCTAGCCACTTGACGACGAAGAAACTTTCGCTCTTGCGAATTTATGTTCAGTTGTTAAAATAATTATCCTTAAGGAAAAAAACACTTGTCCGCCTTGAACCAAAGCCAATTTTGCAAATAAAAACTTTCACCCACAACGTGCCGAACTTCTTAGGCAAGCAGCAGCGGCCCAACTTCACGCGCAAAAGGTAAACCGACTTCTACCAAGGTGAACGGCTGTAGGTCTCGTCTTCTTTGGATAAACAGAACCTGAACGGGGCGGTCGTTATGGCTAGAGCACGGCCCAGTCCACCTCTACTACTACCACTAAAGCGGGATTAACTTGTATTGTCGGGCTGTCAATCAGCATTTCAAGTCCCACGAGAGGCCTGAGTGGTTACACGGCAGCCGAACACACCAGCAAACAACTTTTTTGCTGGGGCTTCATTTTCAATATGCGCAGGGCGCGTGCTACGGTTTCTTTCACCCTTCGGTTCGTTCAGTCGGTAACTGGAAAAACCTTTTAAGGGGAAATGGTCTTGCCCAAATCCTTCCTGCCCTTCCCCTTAAAAGATTCGTGCTGAATAGTGTTATTTACTCAGAACGCAGGAAGTGTTCACCTCGTGAGTGACACATTGAAAAGAAATAAACAGAAAAGGAACAAGAAAGTCGTCCTGGCAATTGCACGCCTTGAATAGTTGCGGTTTGTAGCTTTTGTAACGGGAAGTGAGACATTTGCAACTGAGAGATATTAATCTGTGCCGGCTGCTCCAGGAAACGAGGGAACAACCGAGAATTATCCGATTTTCACAGTCTAGATCAATTACTGCTGATAGATGCCTAAGCTGAATACGAATACTTCTAATCTGGCCTGCAAAAGGGATTTGTGAAGAACGAAGTAATGGAAATTATATGGAAGAGTGAACAATCGACGCGGCTATTAGCCAGTGATGAGCACAGTAAATTTGGAAAGCTGTAGTAGACACAAATGAAAACTATTTAGAAGGAAACAGGTTACAAGAAAGATTTCAAAAACCTAAACTAGCCAGTTGCGACGCTGACAAAATCAAAAGTCATCCGGAACTATTTATGTGGCAATTCTAAGCTCAGAAACCACCCTACCCTTTGTACTAAAAGTATCGACTATACTGGTGCAATGTCTAGTAATAAGCTTAGTTCGAGCGATAGAAAAGGTGTGAGGTGTTTTTTTATGTGTAAGTCTAAAGGCTGGTACAGACTATGCCAGTATTTTAGTCGAGTGGCGAGTAATTTACTTACCACTAAACGTCTTAAAACGTATTAGTAGCTAAAAAGTGTCCGAACACAGTGCATTAGTAAGTAAAGTGTCAAAATGAACAGACGACAAGATAGCAAGGTAAAAATTATTTAATTAATCAGTTTGCATGACAAAGCCATGGCATCCTGCCGCTACTCGACCGAAGAAATAGAACAGGAATGGATTGACTCGACTAAATGATTTTAGTAAATTATGTACTCGACTAAATTTGTTTGTCCATACTGGTTTACTTACTCACTCGACTAAAATACTGGCATAGTCTGTACCAGCCTTAAGCTCAGGTGTCACCATTTGTACTACCAGTCCGTCATGTCGTTCACGTAATGGTCAGATGTGTGGTAGTAAGCTTAGCTCGAAGGATAGAGAAAGAATAAGAAAAGTTAAGGGGAGTCTGGGGGGTGAGGAGTCAAGAGGGTGGGCATTTTTAGTAACGCAGGCTAGGTGCGCAACTGACTTATTCAGCAATGGAAGTGTGTTGCTGAATAAGTCAGTTGCGCACGCAACCTGCATTACTGAAAATGCCCGTTGTTGAAGAAGATGGCGATGAACCTTGTATTTGAACTCTTGGATGTTGTAGGAGTTCAGAGTTGCGTAATATTGGTCGACAGGCGAGCTGTATTTATGAACGAATTCTTGTCCTGAAGCGTGGGCTCAACTGGCCATTGGAGTTGAATGTAGAAGAAACGAACCAAGCAGGCTTTTCTGGTGGTGCTAGTATAATATTGCCTTGGAGGAGAGAGAACGACCTTTAGGTAAAACCGGGCATTTACACAGGAAATCATTAAGTGTTTCCCTCTCGATTGTCCTCCCCAGTAATGGCAACAGAACGCCCAGCTATAGGATGCCCAGCTAGGTAGCGTGGTCTCCTATGGGCCAATGTTCAAGGAAGCTCTCAATCTAGTTCTTAAAAATAATAGCCTGAAGTTTAGCCAGCAGCACAGAGTGCTATATTCTACCAAAGCCCTAGAAGATATCTAGAGCAACCAAATTTAAAGAATCCGTGCGAACTGTAGTTGAGGTGTTCTTGTAAGGCACAGTGGACGGTTTTTGTCGGAAGCCGTCCTATTGTTAGTTAGGATTGTATTGGAATCTAATCTAATTGATCTTTGAAGCACCCATACACCTACTGAGTCATGAAGAAGACTTTCAGTCAAGAGCATTGACTGTGTGGAACACTTAGGAACAGGAAATGGCAGTGCCGTGCAGAGAAAAATGAAGTGAACAGAGATGCTAGTAAGTCAGCTTGTATCACCTCCTCTTTTAGATAAAGAAGGGGTACTGGGGCCAGAGTACAACTCTACAAAGCCATGAGAGAATTTGACATCCCCAACAAGCTGACAACACTATGTAGGTTGATCATGACCAATGTTACAAGCCAAGTAAAGGTATCCGGAACACTGTCCAGATCAATCAACATCTATAATAGACTCCGACAAGGGGACGGTCTGGCCTGCCTCCTTTTCAACCTGGAGAAAGTGATCCGAGATTTGGGTGTGTCATCAAGGGGCCCAATCCTATACATGTCCACCCAATTACTGGTGGAAGGATGGCGTAGACCAGGGCGCTCAAAGCTTAGAGATGCCAAACTGGATGACATCGGCTCAGAATCGGGACCGATGGAGAGAAAAGTTGCGAGAGGCCAGGACCGGATCCCGGGTTTAGAGCAGTTAAAGAAGAAGAAGTTGATGTAGTTAAATTCTTCTTGAAGAAACTTATTAAGGATCAGAAGTTTCTGCTGCCAGCGGTTGCATTAAATAATTTAGAAGTTTGACGAAGATATTTCTTTGTAAACGCTTTGTCATCTGCTTTCTTGAAAGTAGGGTAGACCGGGGTCAGTTGAAACAGGGTACGGTTGAAACAACGCTTATAATTCAAAAACTATAAGGGATAGCAGGCGGCGTTCATTGGATGAATGACACAGTTTTTGTGTGGGAACGAGTCCGTTAACGTTCCATGTCACTTCAACTGCATCATACGCGAAAAATTGTTGTCATTCTGTTTGTGTACTATACCAGTTAAGGTTATTATAGTTTTTAAGATAATAATTTTGGCTATTATCTTAAAATAGGTGTAATTCTTTTTTTCCTATTGGAAAGTTATTATTTTGGAAGTTATGACGACAAATTTTCTAAAATATGTACCGGGTAAGGTTGTAACAACGTTTTCGTAGTGGGATGAAACGTTTCAACTGACCCGTTACAACCGACCCCATGATTTCATTCATTATTATTTGATTTATTTTTTTGCAGAGAAGTTTTTTTTGTTCCTCATAATTAATAATATCGATGAATGGCCAATTATAAGATTTTGAATTAATAAATACTTAAGAAATGCCATAATTCTTTTTAATTCTCTATTGTTACAACTGACCCCAATTATTGTTACAATCGTCCCGGACATGGGGTCGGTTGAAACATTTTCCTAGATTTTTTAAAATACCTCCAGATGGATTTGTAATGCAGATAATGCCATTTTAAGCTCATCCATTTGTAGTCTGATAACTACGGTTTAATTACGATATACTGTCAAATACGCAGAGGTAAAAATGTTGTGACAGAAAGCGATTTATCCGATAATACAAAATTATTCATCAATAAAAAAATGTTTGGGAATTCCAAAGTAGGCCTCATGAAGTGTAACACGACTATGCCAGCGCGTGGACCAACACTCTATATGTAAAGTTTTGGGAGGTCGATTGAGGTATGGCCTTTCAGAGAATTTTCTTTAATCAAAGTGGTAATTTTAGCTTCGGCAACAGGGAAAACTCACATGGGGCAATATCAGTCGAGTATTGATGCATTGGGTGATTGATGACATTCGTCGAGTTTTTGAAGAAACACTCTTGTAACTTTGTACCATGCAAACTCCATGAAATTTCGTTCTTCGAATCTGACTGTTTTAGCATATACCCGCAATAGTCCGGCAACGGTCCGATATTAAAAATAAATCTTATTGGGTCAAACAAACTAAAAATCTTTTAGGATCCTTTAGCATTTTTTCCCGAAGAATCGAATGGTAATATCAAATTTTTGGGAAATATTAAAAAAAAAAGTAAAGAATGAATTACGAAACTCTTATAATGCATGTCACTTTTTAACATACTTCAAAGCGCACCCCCGCGGAATGAACTGTGTTAAAATAATGCGACATACGCGTAAAAATCACACACGTTCAGCGTATAATATTTTTTACACGCTAAAGGAATTGTAACGTTTTATCGTTTTACGTCTTAAACGTGCAAAAATCACACATTTTGTCTCATTTCACACACTTTACTAAATTAACACGCATGAGCGGATAACTTAAAGGAAAGTGATGACAGTATTTAAATACTCAATGACCAGAGAGCTCCACGACCTCTCTTTACAATCAGTCGGTAACAGAATTCCATCGAGACAACTCTTTGCAGTTTACATCAAAAATTTTAAGCTTACGGTGACGATTTTTCTAAGTTTAATCCCCGCAAAACGACGTTAAAAAAGCTTCACTCAAAAGCTTCAAAGCAATACATATTTTAAACACGCGCATTAAGTGTGTTAAATTTACACACTTTTCGCGTATTAAAAATACCACATTTTAAACGCGTAAAAAGTGACTACATGATTTTTCACGCGAAATGCGTTTTAAAACCACACATTTTGGTTTGCAGTGTAGCGGCTAAACCGTACGTTTTCCCATTTGTTTAGGGACAGATATTATGAGTTGCAGATTAATTTTTAGAATGAACCCCCAATCTAAATTGTTCCATAGTATTTTTAAAAGAAGAGAGAGGTCAAGCTTTCGTTTGGTTTCCTTAATTTTTGCCACAACTAAATTCCTAATGCGTTTAAATTATCTTTTAAAGGGATCACTTTTTACTTTAAGGAACCAATGTTAAATAAACTCCCTTCAACTATAAGCGTTTTAATTTCTGCAGTAACTCGAGTAAAAATAAGGCCGGCCCGCACCTAGTATGGCGCAGACACGCACTAGCCAAATTCGCATGACACATTTCTACTCGGGAAATCGCTTGCATGGCACCCAAGTAAGGCATGCTACGTTCACACTTGTTCTAGACTAAAGGGAGCACAATTGGCCTTTAAAAAATTGTATAGGGCGAAGAAAACGGGCAACTCTATTGATAACCATATAAGGTGCCAATAGCATACCTAGTAGACCGGTTCTCGTTCGATTGCTTATGTGTTTTTATACACACTGGCGCTCAAGAGTTTCGCTAAGTTCTTTAGCGTTAGAGGGTTAAACATGCTTGGGCTTGAGTACACACAGACAAAAAGGAGTCTATCGATAGCAGTAGAAATTTGAATGAACGCAGATAAATTCGATTCCCGGCAGTTTAAAAAATCCAACGATTTTAGAATTTAAATATTCACGCACATAAATAGCAACGCCCCACCGACACGGCCTTGTCGATCACTGGATACGATGGAGGAAGGAATAGAATCGTTGAACCAGCTTTCGCAGATAAGTAAAGCCTGAAGCCCAGAATTAATAATAGAAATATGTGCCACAGACTAAAGGGCAGCTCCGCATTAGCCCATAAACAAATTAAGCAATTGCTTAGGGCATCACGTCTGCGGAGGGTCACCATAAACAGCACCGAAAAAATATTTGCTAGTACATGAAAGGCAAGGCTGTTTGAAAACCTAGTAGTATGACCTTCGCTAATTTTACAAGCATTCGCGACGTCGGTTTTAGCGCTCGCAGCAAAAGTAATAATATTACGTATTTGTTAAAAAAAATTGTTGTTATTCGTGTCATAATTAATGTACTTATGTTCTAGTAATGTCCTGTTTATGATTGTGTGCTACATTTTACTGAAAACTATTCCAAATACGAATACGAAATAAAAAATTTGATTAAAAACAAAGGTAATATGTAGTTGTTAATATTTTATCTTGCAATGTGGGTAAGGGCAAGGTGGGGTCTTCTAAATGGGGCATAGTGGGGTATTCAATCGACAAGGAGTTTAGTGTCACTGTGCCCCGTATTCATTCATAATTAGATATAACTTCATAGTTTATGTAACTTCATAACTTGATGGTTTATTTACACAAACAATTGCTGGTTTCAATTATGGTTCGCACATACAAGAAAAAAAAGAATCAACACTCTTGGGGTCTATGTAGGCTACGGAAAAAGCAGTGCATAGTGAGGTGTAAAAAAAGGGTTACAAAAAAGTGCACAGTTACATGTTATTCCACAAACTATACTCGAACGGTATTGTAAAAAATATAGGGCTAATCCAGATAGTACTTCCCACAATGCTGTACGGGGCAAAGTGGGGTAAACTTCACTCTGAATGTATTTTATTCCGTCAGCCAAACTGTTATTTACTAAAATAGAAAATGGCGTGCCAAATAATGATAGACATGTTGTACAACAAAAAAAAATTAAAGTCAACCTAACGCCATTATTAGCTGAAAAATGATGCATAACATCTTAGATACCCCACTATGCCCCCTCTCCCCTGCAGTACACTCGTACTTTAGTGAACACGTGATACAGTGAACTCGCGATAAAAAGGGCCCAATACAGGAGCGCTCCATTCGACCACGCCACGCCAAAACAACAACAATTTCTATGCAAACGAATTTTAAGGTGCATACAAATTGTTGTTGTTTTGGCGTGGCGTAGTCGGATGGAGCGCTCGTGTATTGGGCCCTTAACGTTCATTACTTTTTTCTTCATTGAGTACTCTAAATAGTGAACAACTCGTTTTTTTGTTACTCGGATTAATGAACAAAATTTACAAAAACTACTTTTCTACATAAGCTTCCGTGAAAATAGTACTAAAAATGGGCCAAATAAAGCCAATTTTAACATCAAAATTTGCTAATATCTTCAAAAGTAAAGGCCTTTTTACATCCCAAGCGCAAAGTGGAAACGCAAATTGAAGCTCTTTTATGGCACAGAAATTTGTATGCTTCTCTTTCTGTCTGGAATCCACGTTCGTGCAACAAAGAGAAAAACATACAAATTTCTGTGCGACAAAAGAGCTCCAATTTGCGTTTCCACTTTGCGCTTGGTAATCTAAAAATTGTCTGAACATTATGCTTATGACACACATGTGGTATTGATATTATAATTTCGATATCATAATATATCCACAATATAATAATTTCGTCAGGCCCGTGACACACATAAACCTAGTATCAAAATAGTTTGCTTTGACATTTATTTTTCCATTTGACTCAGAAAAACACAAAAAAGCAAACACAGAATAAACTAAGTGATATGCTTATTAAAACTCACTTGGGTTTTACTTTTATTATCTTTTATTATAATTCACTTTGTTACATTCTGTTATCTATAAGGAGACTGACTGGACTAAACTGACTGAAGAGTTGCCGCTGACTGACTTTACCGATAACCAGATCGTCCTGCAGTTCTAACATTTACATTTGAATGTGTATTACAATTCAATACATATCAATCCCCTTCAACTTAATTTAGACATCATGTGCATTACAATATTGTATTTTTACTCTACCTTATAATTAATAACAATTCTATAAATTTAAGTTAATTCCTGATATTATCATTCTTATAATTCTTCAAAAAAAATACTAAATTCTAACTAACAAATTTCATTAATTGTCTACCTCGTATCTACTTAACGTTTCTTTCTCTTATTCTTTCTATTATTATTTGGTTTTTCTATTTCTTGTCTATTATTTTTGATTCTTTCAGAACGTCTTACAAGTTCAGATTCTACCTGTTTTTCCATATCTTTTTTCTTTTCTGATTCCTCAACTAATTCTTCAGCACTTAAAAATTCATCACTTTCTTCCCTTTCAGAATCTGTTTTATCATTGCTAATTACTTGATACGTTTTTACAAATGGGCTAAATTTAACTTCCTTAACTCCCTTCCTCAACTGATCTGTATGAGCTACCCTACTTATGCCGTTAATTTTTATTCTATATAAATTTTTGCTTAGCCTCTCGGTAATTTGACCTGGAATCCATTTAACATATGACTTAAAGTTATTTCTATAAAGAATACTTTCTCCGGATTCAAATTTCACTATTTTGTCTTTCTCGTTTACATACGGAGTATTTGGTTTTTCTTGTCTATTCTTTTTATTTAGCTCACTATAATTAGGGTTTTTCAATTTCAACATATCTAAACACGTTTTAGGTTTGAATTTAAAAATTAATTCTGCTGGCGTACAACCAGTTGTTACAGTTGGTGTGTTTCGGTATTTTAAAAGGAAATTGTAAATTTTCTTATTTAAATCAACTTTATAACCTTTACTTTCTACTATACACTTCTTTAATGCATTCTTTACAGTTTGTACCGCTCTTTCGGCTATTCCATTAGATTGAGGGTGATATGGAGGACTCTTTAATACGCGAATATTATTCTTTTCACAAAATTCAATAAAATGGTTTGAACTAAAGGGTGGTCCATTATCTGATACTAGTTGCGAAGGTATTCCGAAAACTGAAAACCATTCCCGAAGTTTTTCTATTGTTTTCATTGCATTTGTATTTTTCATGAGACTAACTTCCATCCATTTCGAATAACTATCTACTAGTACCAAAAATTCTAGACCCTCCAAATATAAAAAATCAATATGGACCCGTTCATAAGGGTAATAACTACATTTCCAGCTGGACTTAGGTTTATTTCTTGGACAATTTTGTGTTTGAGCGCAGCATTTGCAACTGTTTACAAATTCAACAATATCATTGTCTATATTCTTCCACCAAACATAGCTTCTGGCTAACATTTTCATACGAACTATTCCTATGTGCGTGTTATGTAGCATTGATAATACACTATGTTTGAGGGATTCTGGGACTACTATTCTATTACCGTAAAAAATGCATCCAGAGTCACAACTAAAGGAATTCTGTCTATCTTTATAATATTTTATTTCATCAGTGGCGTCTTGGAACCCATTCATTAGTGCTTCGTACACTCTCGCCAGAATTATATCTTTCTGAGTTTCTACTCGAACGTCCTCCAACTTTACTAATTGGGTTTCTTGAGCATTTATCGCAAAAATATTAACGGCCTCTTCTGAGACCCCTGTGACCTCATCCAGTGGTAACCTGGACAACGCATCGGCATGTTGTACCTGGGAAGCCCTTTTGTATTTTATTTCATAGTCATACATCGACAACGTGGTAGCCCATCTTTGCAATCGAGCTGCTGCAACTGATAGATGACCTTTCTTTTCATTAAAAATTTCTTTAAGAGGTTGATGGTCCGTATATATTATAAACTTGTGTCCATATACATACTTATGGAATTTCTTGACCGCAAACATAACAGCCAAGGCTTCTCTATGTGTTTGACTGTAATTCTTTTCCGCAGGATTTAGTGTCGAAGATGCGAAAAGTACCGGTTTCTCTTCTCCGTTTATAATATGCGCAAGCACAGCGCCTACTCCGTATGGGCTAGCATCACATGTTATGACTATTTGCTTTTGCGGATCATAGTGGGCTAACAAATTGTTCTTTTGTATTAATTCTTTCGCTTCGTTAAAAACTCGTTCATGTCTATCCGTCCAAATGAATTTCGAATTTTTCTTTAACAAATCATATAAAATACTAACTCTCGATGCCAGTCTCGGAATAAATCGATTATAGAAATTTAGTAGCCCGAAAAAACTTTTTAGTTGCGTAACATTTTTGGGACTAGGAGCTTCTACAATCGCCTGAATTTTCTTGTTATTCGGGCGAATACCCTCACTGCCTATCTCGTGTCCTAAATATTCAACGCTCTTTTCAAAAAATTTGCATTTATCTAAATTTATTCTAATGTTGTGCTCTTCTAATCTCTTTAATACTTCTATTAAATTTCTCTCACATTCTTCCCGACTTTGTCCGCCTACTAAAACGTCATCTAAATAACACCCTACTTTTTTCATATCTTTTAATATTTCATCCATTACTTTTTGGAATTCGGCTGGTGCCGACGAAACTCCAAAAGGTAGTCTCTTATAACGGAAAAGTCCTTTATGCGTATTGATAGTGATTAAATTCTGTGACTCTTCATTAACTTCAAGTTGTTGGTAGGCCCCTGTCAAATCTAAAATGCAAAAGAATGCGCAATTTGCAAATTGAGAAAGCAAATCATCTATCCTTGGTAGTGGATATATCGACGTTTTAATCGCTTTATTGATTCCAATCTTACAATTGATACACAGCCTTAAATTATTGTCTTTCTTTGGCACAACGACAATCGGAGAGGCCCATTCACTATACTTAATCGGTTCTAAAATTTTACTTTCCACCAATCTGTCAATTTCTTTTTCTACGCGCTCCCTGAGCCCAAAGGGTACGGTGTAGGGCTTACAAAAAACCGGATCTATATTTTCTTTTAACTGCAATTTTACGCTATAGCCCTTAATTGGCTCGGATAAATTATTCGAAAATACCTGAGGAAACATTTGTTTTAATCTATCTATCAGAACTTTTTGGCTATTATTTCCAAGTCGCTTAGACTCTACACTATTAATGTAAAAATGTTTACGCCAATTTGGAAAAAGTATATCTAACCAGGAACGGCCTAGCAGCGGTACAAACTCTTTTTGCGTTTTAATTACTACTAAATCTAAAAAATGCGATTTTTGATTATCAACTAAATCTCTTACCAATACCGAAACTTTTCCAACGATGTCTACCGATTGCCCTGTAATAACCTCTAATGGTTTAGCCATAGGTTTTATGGTACAATTTTTAAACTTTTGTTGGAATAATTCCAGGCCAATTACCGATGAGCAAGCTCCACTATCGACTTCCATTTCCATAGAACTATTATTCACTATCAATTCTATTTTTAACGGCGTCTCACTAAAAAAAGAAATATTATTTAAATATCCTAAAGTTAAACTATTTGTATCACTTCCCAGTGAATTTACTTTTGAAGTTGTTGACAACCTGCTTCTGCAGAACTTCGCTATGTGTCCTCGCTTTCCGCATTTGTAGCACACCAGTTCTCTACTTTTATTTTCCGCTTGCCTATGTTGATAATTCTTCCTTGAATTACTCCTATTACGTAGTGATCGAGTTTCTTTTATTATACTCCGGCTTCTTCCTGGTTTAATTTTATTAGTCATCTCCGGTCTTATTACTCTCATTTGATTGTTTGTCATTTCCATATTTTTCGCCAGTTCACAGGCTTTATCAAAATTCAGTCCCGTTTCATTTAGTAATTTCTGTTGCATGCTTTCATTACTAAGCCCGCATACTAGTTTATCTCTTAATGCGTCATCCAGAAAATCGCCAAAATTGCAACTTTGTGATAGTGTCTTGATTTCAACAATGTAATCACTAATGGTCTCGCCGGGTTTTTGATTTCTTTTATAAAATCGAAATCTTTCAGCTGTGATATTCACTTTAGGTTTAAAGTACTTTTCAAAGATTTCTAACAATTGAATAAATGATTTACTGTCTGGCTTATCCGGCGCCGTTAGTGATTTTAAAATTTTGTACGACTCTGGGCCGATCAAAGTAATTAGATATGATACCTTTGTTTTATCTTCCGTTACTTTATTAATACTTAGTGAATGCTCTAACCGCTCCCTGTATTCTCCGAAGTCCTCACCAGGTGTAAAATATTCGATGGTGCCAATAAAACCCATCCTTACTTTTGTTGAAGAACACGTGTTTTCACTATTTTTTTTTGTTTCACGCTCTTCCCCTTTAATTTTAGATTCACTGAACATGTATGTATGTTTATATTCGATATTTTAATTATCATATAATTTTTTTTTTTCGTTTTTCATCCTCGTCGCCAATTGATATGCTTATTAAAACTCACTTGGGTTTTACTTTTATTATCTTTTATTATAATTCACTTTGTTACATTCTGTTATCTATAAGGAGACTGACTGGACTAAACTGACTGAAGAGTTGCCGCTGACTGACTTTACCGATAACCAGATCGTCCTGCAGTTCTAACATTTACATTTGAATGTGTATTACAATTCAATACATATCACTAAGCAGCCTACTATAGCGAGAAAACACTATAAACACGAAATCTCACAACCGCAGCGACTGCAATTGACAACTGTTTTGTGCGGAAAATTTTCCGGCAGAGTCGCTGTGCACAGTAAAAATGGTGTTATATTACCTTAATACCACCTAAATTTAGCAAATCTCATACTACGTATAAATTAGATTGTCAACCTGGTATATAGCTAGTATTGGGTGACACACATGTAGTATAAACGTAATATTTGGAATATTGTAATTTCGATACCATATGTGTGTCAAGGGTATTATTCATAGGAAATATCCCAAGCTTTCTAAGTTTGGAAAAAAGGTTAAAGGCTCAAACAGAACCAATCCGTTCCGTCCGTTTTTAAAAGTTGGAAATTTGACATTTCCATAAATTTTCCATGAAACGAACAGACACAATCAGGCGGACGGAACGTCAAAAAAAACGAGCGGAACGGACGGAACGGATTGGTTCTGTTTGAGCCTTAACTACGTTTTTTTTGGAGTCGAAATTTCAAGTAAAAAAACCAAAATTTTGACTTTGACGACTCATAGCTCTGGAAGTTGGTAGGGCGGAATCTTCACTTATTCAATTTTAGATATGTGGGAGTATTCTGTGTACTAAAAACATTGAAATAAATGTAATTTTAATCAACTTAGTATAGTGAACAATTTGATTTAGTGCTGGGTCTTGGTTTCTTTGAATTCACTATATCGCGAGTGTACTGTAATAAAATTATAGATACGTTAGACCGGTTCTACACGTTCAACTTTTCACCATGCTTGCATGCAACTTGCGAAAGGGAGAATTTTACCCCTTTCACCATTGCATGCGTGCATGCATGTCGTCAGAGCAAAAGTTGAATGAAAACCTCTAACAAAATGTTAACTCACTAATTTTTTTTTTAAAAAAATAAATTTTAGTGAGTAGAATGTGTTACAAAAAAGTTTCGGAGAATTGGTTGTACGCTACCCCCAAAAACCACCCCCTAAAAACAAAACATTCCGTTTTTGGCTAATATCTCTTAAACGGTAAGTTTTATCTTAAAATAGTGTTCACAAAGTTTGTAGATTATGCGATTATCTACAAAAAAGGATATAATATATTTTCGTACGAATTGCCATTCATGAGATATCGCCGTTTTAAAGATTTAAAATACTCACATCCCCTCATTTACAACTTGTATAGGTCATCAGACATTCAATAAATCCTGTATTGGAATACGTGGCTAATATTTTCAGGGGTGATTCCTGGATATATTTGGAGAAAAAATTGTCTTAGAGAGGGGGCTATCCCCACTATCTACTAAGTTACAGGGTGTTTATGAAAAAACAAATTTTTTTTCTTTAAATTTACTTAAACTTAAATAACTTTTAGACTAATTATCGTAGAGCAACGTAATTAGGTATACCGTTCAGGTAAATGTGTATCCTTTTATTTGATATAAATAACAGAAACTTGAGCGACTCGGTTTAGGAAAAATGTTGAATCAAAGTATGAACAAAATGCGAAAAGAGCATTTGATTTGTTCATACTTTTCTCAGGCTCTTTTCGCATTTTGCTCATGCTTTGAATCAACATTTTTTCTAAACCGAGCCACCCAAGTTTCTGTTATTTATATCAAATAAAAGAATTCACATTTACCTAAACGATGAACCTAATTACGTTGCTCTACGATAATTATTAGTCTAAAAGTTACTTAAGTTTAAGTAAATTTAAAGAAGAAAAAATTGTTCTTTCATAAACACCCTGTAACTTAGTGGATAGTTGGGGATAGCCCCTTTTCTAGCGCAATTTTTTTCTCCAAATATATCCAGGAATCACTCCTGAATATATTAGCCACATAGTCCAAAAGAGGATTTATTGAATGTCTGATGACCTATACAAGTTGTAAATGAGGGAATATGAGTATTTTAAATCTTTAAAACGGCGATATCTCATGAATGGCAATTCGTACGAGAAAATATATTACATCCTTTTTTGTAGATAATCGCATAATCTACAAACTTTGTGAACACTATTTTATGATAAGACTTACCGTTTAAGAGATATTAGCCAAAAACGGAATGTTTTGTTTTTAAGGGGTGGTTTTTGGGGGTAGCGTACAACCAATTCTCCGAAACTTTTTTGTAACATATTCTGCTCACTAAAAACTATTTTTTAAAAAAAAATTAGTGAGTTAATATTTTGTTAGAGGTCAAAACCCCTAACAACTGGACTAAAAGAAAAATATTGCAAGGAGGCTTCACAAATTTTAGTGAGCAAAGATTTAAGAAATTTATGTCGAAATTCTTAATAAAAATAATGATAATATTTACATATATCATCCTACAGGGTGTATTGCATAAAGTTACGCGGCCGGCTGTGGATAGGTTTTGGATAGACGAACGGTTTACCCGCTAGGGCGTTTTGAATTTTTTTTAGACTTTACATATCACCCTATATTTTTGTAAGTCTATGATCTATTTTCATAAATAAGGTGTCAGTGTACGCAGAATACTCCCACCATCTAAAAATCAAATTACCGGTTCATTTATATTCTCAATCGCAATTCAATCATCAGCTTTGAACTTGAACTGGTGGTTTAGAGTTTCCTTTAGTGAGGAAAAATCGTATCCAGATGCTGGTGGGTTTTTTTGGTGGTAAGAGAAAAGTATTCATATATACAAAAGTAGTGTTGGTCATGCATTAAGGATTAAGCTATCAATTACTGACCTAATGTTCCTACTTACTTAGACGGTTCTACAACCGGGATCCGGTCCTCGCCTCTCACAACTGTTTTCTCCACCGGTCCTGATTCTGAGCATATGTCATACAGGTTGGTATCCCTAAGCTCTAAGCATCCTGGTCAACGCCATCTTTCCAGCGAGGCTTGGGTCTCCCTGGCTGTTGCACCCCATTGATCTTACCGTGAAGAACTTTCCGAGCGGGCTCATCTTCACGCATACGAGCTAGATGCCTTGCCCACCGGAGCCTACCGAGCTTTATTTTCTCCACCCACATCTATGTGGCGATACACTGTAAAAAAAATATTTAAATTCACAGTGCAAATGTACAGTAAAATTACAAATCGCGATACGAAATACTAATTTACTACACAATTATTGAATTTAACTACAAATTTTGTAACTTCACATAAAGAAATTGAGAATCTCCATTACTGCATAACGAAAATGTTGATTACATGAATGTGCCTTATATTTTATACAATGTTGTGTATTGTTGTGCACTGAAAAAATCCTTACACTTTGTACCTACTGTAATTTTACAGTAAGAGGCGTAATTTTAGAACATATATTTTCAGTAAAATTACAAATTGATTATTGGAATGTAAGGTTTAAAATTTTCCTCTCATGGATATAATTCACAGGCAAAAATAAAATACTAAGCTAAGCTTTTTCCGCGTTTCTCTTTCTGGTAAAAAGTTATATCACAAAAGTTTTTGGAAATTTACGAAACTAAGAAGGGAAAGTTCCAATACTGATTGCATTTTTACATCACACAAATAATGTATACTTACTACACAGTTGGTAAAAATGCCTAAGGTAGATTAGGAATATTCGTCATAATATGTAGGTATATATTGCAAATTTACAAAAGTGATGAATAAAACTTCCAGTATTTTTTGTAAAATTACCAGAGCAATTTTTACAGTGAAAACCAGAGTCCACGAACGACTCAAAACTCATTTTTCGCGTCATGTGCGCACACGAAATTATTCAATTACTCACAGCTCACGTGCGTGAGTAATAAGAACAAGTAAACCCCACACAGCTCATGAGTATGTGCGTTTTGGCGCACACAAAATTTATCGCACACGAGTGTGCGTTTCCGTACTCTGGTGCAAACTGATAATCACAACAATGTCACAACTGCCACAAACGTCAAAGAACGCAGAACTGCGTTCATTAGAATAGAGATAGAGTTTATTTTAGCGATGATGAACGCTGATAAGCGTGAAATTTGTTTACTACAATTTGTATTAATTTTCATTTTGACATTTTTCAGCGCTGACGAACGTTCAATCTGTTTTCAGCTTTAGACATATGTACTTTAAAAATCTCGTTATTAGTACTGCTGACCCATTCTAGTTAGACGTAATAAAGATCGGCATGGGTGGTTCACAATCTCATAGGAGGCAGACGCGGAGCTCCAACGAAGAGTTCGTGGTACGAAATTTACACTACATACTGCAAGTATGTAGACGGTAATTTGACCAACGACCCTAAAGACATGTTGGTCGGATGAAAAGACTAATTGGCTTTTAACTGAGATTTTTGTCCACCAATATTTCATGATGATTCTTCTGCGCCAGGTTTAGTGGCAGATACACTACAGCTATACATGCATCTAAACCCGCTCAAATACAAGGCGTTGTGTGCAGGCAGACCCAAGCACATTGTAGTGGAAATAATATTATTTATAAACAAATAGAGAATTTTTATAATAAAATGTCTTTAGTTTCATTATTCCTAAGTTTACTTCTATTGTCGGTTAATTCCGTCCAAATAATAATAATAATAACATTTATTGGCATAACACAAAGATTAGACATCTTAACTGTACAAAAAACAGCGGAAAATACAATATTTTAATAATTGAAAGAGAGAAAAATGTGTAAAGAAGATAAAAGAGAAAGAAAGAGATAGAAGAGTGAAAAAGAAAGAATCAACTAAAATAATCTTTTAAAAGCTTGCTGAAAGTTCGGCTAGATGTCGCACTCCGAATACCCAGGGCAAGGCATTCCATTTACGCGCAACGTGGACAAAGTAAGAACGATCGCCAAAGAACGAGTTACATCTAGGAATCAATATTGTAACCTGCCTATTGGATTGTAAGAAACGTTGTTTCTCAAACAAATAACCAGAGATGTGCAAAATAGTTTAAGAAATGTATTTAAATACAAAATGCAAATACTTTTTTGATTTACTATTTCAAATGCAAAATACCAAATAGTTTTGTGTTTTGTATTTTAAATACTAAATGCAAAATAGGTATTTTCAAAATACTTCTTTTAATTACAAATACGTTTTGTTCAATTTAATTCTCTTTATTTATTACACTTTTTAATAATACAAGTTTTTCGAACTCATTATTGCTCATTTTCCTTCTGTGAGGTCGCATTATCATGCCACCAAATGAAAAAAGTCTCTCTACTGGTGCTGAGCTTGGTAAGCATGTGTTGTATTTTAAAAACACTTTTTTTATTGTAGGATAAGTGTTTACGGCCATTCGCAGACTTGTCCATAATTTAAAACCGGTTTTAATATGAGTTCAATAATATACTCGGAACTCACTTTTCTCCATCATTTTCGTGTAACGATTGTAATGCCTAAGTAGTAGTGTGGTCTGCAAGCACAGCGAAGCAGCTTTACTGAGAACGAAAATATGCTTGTGTTAGTGTAATGGACGGTGAAACCAGAAAATGTTTGGGTGAACAAATGATGGAAAGTTATGGAAGAAAAATTGTCTTCCCTGCGACCCCTTGCCTATAAAACCGGTTTTGGTTTTGATGTTATGGACAAGTGTGCGGAAGGCCTAATATCGCCAGCCTTGTGCACTCATCCTTTAAATATTGAAGTGTTTCCAAGTGTACCGTGGTATTGGAACTAGGGATGTTACGAAGGTGATATTTTTCACATTCGCGAATGCAAATGTTCGGAATGCGAATGCGAATGTTTAGGAATAGCATTAAAAACATTTAATCAAATTAAGGCCTAATTTTTTTATTATTTACAATAGGATATGAAAAAATATTAGAACAATAGACGAGTGTTATACCCCGTGTTCTTTTAATGAACTGGGTTTTGAGAGCTTTTGAGGAGCTTTTGAGTTCCCATACAAAATCGAAGAACCAGAAGACCCAGATAAAACCTGGGTTTTCGATTTTGTATGGGAACTCAAAAGCTCTCAAAACCCAGTTCATTAATAGAACACGGGGATACAGTAATGGAATTCTTTCTTTTCGTATTTAAAGTCAAAGTTCAAGAGAGGAATATTATATTTTCATGCGGCGATTTCTAAAGGCCCCCATTCATATACAGGCCGCCGGCAGGTCATGGCCTGAAAGTTTCTCGCCTTGAGGTCAAGAATAACCACACACCGTCAACTGGATGGGGCCTGTATAGTCCAAGTCGTCAGTCCGTGCCTGAAGATCTGTACAAAGGATTTTGATTTTTTTAAATGAAAAATATGTGTCGAAAAGTATTTCAAATAAAATACAAAATGCTTTTTTTGAAAAGGTATTTAAATGCAAAATACAAAATAGGTATTTTGCATTTTGTATTTGCATTTTAAATACAAGTATTTCAAATAAGTCGCATCTCTGCAAATAACACATTTTATTCATAAGCTTAAAAATAAATTTTATTTCTTGGTACGAGCGGTAGTTTTCAAAAGTAAGACCCAGTACCAGCTTACTGGGCATATGGTGTAATATGATCATGTCGTCTTAGCCTATAGTATAGACAAAACGGAGACAATCATTGAATGCAACTTCCATTTTTCTCCTACACACCGAATCAAGTTTTGGGACCATACCTCAAGTGGGGCAGAATTAGAGCAATCACAAGAATTTTTCGCATATCAGGTGTGAGAAGGCTAGAGCTTACCCATAGTTGGCGTAAGCATCCATAGACTTTTTGAAGAACTCCGCTCGTATGACTACAACAGCTAAATTTAGAATTACACACAACACCTAGATTTCTGACTGGATCAACATAAGCCAAGACGGCATCATTTATTACAAATGGTGCGAGAGTACTTAATACAATGGGAGTCTTACTAACCACCAAACATGAAGATTTCCGAAGATTTAGGTGCAGTTTTTTGGTAACAGTCCAATCAAAAATCCTCCTCAAATCATCGTTAAGTCTGCGAATACAGTCAACGGTTGAGTCGATGGGCATGCTTATGTAGATTTGCACATCATCAGAATGTAAGTGAACAGATGTGTTCTTAATTACAAGAGAAAGGTCATTATTATAAATGCTGAACAGCAAGGGACCCAGAATAGAGCCTTGTGGAACACCACATTGTAGAAATATGGGCTTGGAGAATTTATCCTGGATTTTAACGATTTGAGAACGCCCAGATAAGTAGCTTAGCAATAATTTCACAGCAGTAGAATCAAGACCGAAATTACTACCTAATTTCTGTAAAAGCTTTACATGATCAATAGAATCAAATGCCTTCGAGAAGTTGAGTAAAGTCAAGAAAGTAACTTTAGTTTTGTCCAAGGCATTAAGATATCAGAAGAGACTTTTAGTTGTGCAGTTTCACAACTGTGTCCAGATCTAAAGCCAGATTGCCATTTAGAAAGAAGACAGTTTTCTTCAATATGCGAAATAAGTTGGTTAAAGATTATTTTTTCGAATACTTTCGACAAGAAACATAGAAGACTAATTGGACGGAAATCAGAGGGTTGCAAAGGGGAAACTGTTTTTGGGATAGGTGCCACCAACGCTATCTTCCATTGTGGTGGAAATTGGGAACACGTAAGACAGTAGTAGAAGATATGCGTGAGCACATTTGATACAAACGGTGCGATGATTTTTAAGAATTTAGGTGGAACATCATCATAGGCAACAGCCTCAGCAGTGGCGGTTCGTAAGGTTCAGGATAAGGGAAGCAATGCGTAGGGCGTCAAAGCTAATGTACCCCGCGAGCGATAAAAGTAAAGGTATCGGCGGCTTTAATTAGAAAAACTGAAAAATAACAAATTTGAAAACGAATTAAGTAATTAACCCCATGCAAAAAGTAGAAACCCGTACTACCAATCTATATTCTTTTTATTTTAATATAATAAAAAATAATATAGTAAGATATACATACAGTGGCGAACAGAAGTCAACGTACACCATACAAAATAGCGAAAATTCGTATTTTTATTTTATTTTTAAAAATTGAAAAAAATTGTGATATCACAATATACGTATAAAAACATTTTATTGAAATTCCATAATAAATTATTTCTAGAAAAAAAATAACAAAAAAGTGAAATATACAGAATTCACAAATAACAAAAGTCTACGTACACTTAAAAACTTTTTATTATTATTTTTTGTAGAAACAATTTCATTATGCAATTTCAATATAATGTTTTTGTACAGAGGATTGTACTTATTTATTTTGTAATATCACAATTTTTTTATGCTATAGTAAACGAATTTTCGCTATTTTATATGGTGTACGTTGACTTTTGTTCGCCACTGTATAACACAATTCAAAAAAATAATCTCTCTCTATCCCTTTAAATCATCATTAAAGAGAATCATAAAAAACAAATGGAAGCTACAAATTTTCAGCTTCTTCAATACACTCCTCCTGCCCCCCATTAGAATAAAGAGAAAGTTCACCCATCATCGATCTCTTTTTTTATTGACTCAAACGAAAATTCATATTAAGAGTCAAAACAAATTTCGAAGCAAAATTTTCAAGAGCAACTCCACAGCAGGCGAAACAAGAGCAGAATACCAGAAAACGAAACAAGAAAACAAGAGAATATGGTGGATAGAGAAAATTTGTCTATGTTCGACTTCTCATATAACCGGTATTCGGCTCCGAAGAAGCTGCGTTTAGTTCAGCTTCTCAGGGACCTGTATCAAACGCAAACCTTTGCTTGAGTGTGAGTTCAATTGAATTGAATGTGTTGGACTTTTCACGTTGATTTTCGGTGCCAAAGAAGTTGGAGATATTACAGCTTCCCTACGTTATGTTAAGCCTCGGCCACGATAAGAGGGGCGAGCGGCACCAGAAAAATTTAAGGCCCGGTCACACTGAACGCGGCGCGGCGCGACGCGAATGCCGTTAAGCGATTTCTACACGAAAAATGAATCTGTGATTCACACCAGAAGCGGCGCGGGACGGCGAGGATAAATTCCGTCGCGCGGCAAAATTCGTGATTACTCAAAACCAAATTTTGCCGTCGCCGCCAGCGGTGAATATCACATTTCATTTATTATTTCTTGAATGAAAACAAGGTCTGTAATGGAGAATATGTCGCGCCGCGCCGCGTCCAATGTGAATCAGACGCCTTACGGCGTCTTTTTGCGCTCCACCGTGTCGCACCGCCCCGCGCCGCGCCGCGTTCGGTGTGACCCGGGCTTTAAGCCCGGGTCACACCGAACGCGGCGCGGCGCGGTGCGGTGCGACACGGTGTAGCGCAAGAAGGCGCGGTAAGGCGTCTGATTCACATTGGACGCGGCGCGACGCGACATATTCTCCATACAGACCTTGTTTTCATTCAAGAAATAATAATGAAATGTGATAATCACCGCTGGCGGCGACGGCAAAATTTGGTTTCGAGTAATCACGAATTTTTCCGCGCGACGGAATTTATCCTTGCCGTCCCGCGCCGCTTCTGATGTGAATCACAGATTCATTTTTCGTGTAGAAAACGCTTAACGGCATTCGCGCCGCGCCGCGCCGCGTTCGGTGTGACCGGGCCTTTAATGTCTCGGATTAGAGGTGAGCGGCACTTTAGTATTGCCGCTCTACCGCTCTCCGCTCGTATCGTGGCCGAGGCTTTATTCTTTGTATACAGTAGTATGAATTGTACATTTTATATAAAAAAATCTGTACATTGCTTGCTTAGTGTTTCCAGATGAAGAAATATATTAAGATTTTGTTTTTGATTAATCTTAATATATTTAAATTAATTTTTTATGAAGTTGCCTATTTGGTCAAGGGAAGCAGTGCTTCCTTTGCTTCCAAAGAGGAACCGCCACTGAGCCTCAGATTTTATTGAGTAGAGTGTAGAAAGAAGTTCATTCTCGCCAATGCAGCGAAATGCAAAGCCATCAGAAGAATAATTTAAGTCTAGGGAAGACGAGTTACAGACTAGATCGGAGGTGGAAGAAAAAAACGCATTCAGGATATCGGGATCTAACTGATTTTTGGTAATTTTGACCAAAAGCTCCAAGATTGCGGAGGTTACTCTACAGCTTCCTTGGGGCTAAGCTTGTGTCCAGCGGGCTCTTTTGTACAGCTTGCGCACTTCCTCATTACGCGTCTTCTTATATCGATGATACAGGGAGTCCCTTTCAGTTATTGAAATATGCACTTCACGCGTTAGCCAAGGACACCGAAGTGGATAAGCCCTTATTAACCTTAGAGGAACAAACATTTCATATAAGGGTCTAATAATAGAGTCATCAAGTTTTTCATTTATATTATCGCTTGAGTAGACATTATCCCAAGATAACTCTCGACACGCAATCTCAAGTTGCTGCAAATTGATGCGTTTGAAGTCACGGAATGATATTATCTGGAATTGAGGAACAGGCTGAAGGTGCATTTTGTACGACAAAAACAGAAAATCAAGATCAAAATTACTGGGTGGACTAATTTAGTTATGAAACAAGATTTTCTGAATGTCATCGACCAGAAGATAATCCAACTGAGATGGAGCTGTTGCAGCAAAGTAAGTAGGTAAGCTATTAACGATTGCCAAATTAAGCAGCTGAAACTTCCCAGTATTCTTTGTATTCAATAAAATATGCACCAATACCGAAACATTCCGCCATTTTTTCATTCAGTCGAAATATATTTGTCATAAAACATCCAGGCACAAATGAATATTTACTAACTAGATAATTCGTGTAATAATCACCAACAATTAGTCAAGAAGAGGCCCGTTCAAAGCAGTTAAAAGCCTGGAAAACAGCCCAATAACATCTCCGAATGGGGCACACCTGTGTTGGGAAAGCTTCACCAGCAACCGAGACGACGGGAACAGGTCATTAAAGCAACTCGAGCAAAATGGGAGGGAGTGGAAGCAGTAAAACTAACCACCTAATGCCATTAATTACGAGCCCAATTTAACCCACACAAAAGTGTAAAAACTGACGTAATTACCGTTAAGCACACAGGCGCGCCGACACAGGCCATATGCGAATGTGTGCGCTATGGCTGCGGCTCCCTATTACGGGCATTAAATGCTCATTAACCGGGCGAGTAAATGCGGTATCTTCGAATGGCGCAAAAAACCGAGTGGAAGATCAGTCAATGAGAGCGCATTACAGAGCATTTTGTGGCGGTTGGTATGAGAGAGATGGCTGGAGGGAGGCCCCCTTTCTTCGGTTGAATTCCGACATGACAATTGAGAATATTCCATGCAGCCTCGCAGAGGAATGGAGCAGGGCCTGGTCTCGTTCGATAAGGAGAAACTGGTACATGGAACAGCTGTTCCGACGTGGACGAGCGACACTCATACAGCGACTACGCTGAAAATGCCGGTTGCGCAAGAGCGAAAATCATAATGGTGGCAGCACGTCTAAACCTCATCCAAAGGAGGGATAAGGCGGTACTCGGGTTGTCACACTTGACCAATCCTGACGAAGGCGTAATGTGCCCCTCTGGAAAAAGGCGGTCTTCTGGTTTGTTTACAAATTGGATGCCATTACCTGAATCAGAGTACACACCAGTGCCCACAGCGCGCCGCTTGGTGATGCCAGATTTGAACATACAGGGACCAATAATGACGTCACTCCTGTTGGGATGCTGGAATTTGGTTTACGATTCCTTTTTGGCCCATTCGCAAGGAACGAAGGAGTGTTTATTTGCAATTAGGAGCAGGGACGTGTGTACTTTTTAGTTATTCTTATTTTTAGTGTAAATTATTCAATTATTGGCTTTTATGTGCTGAATGACCACAATAATCTAGGAAGTTGTGCCACTTTGTTATCTGGTTATTTTATTCCAGTCTATTTTGGTTTTTTAGATAAGTTCGTTTTTTTGAAGTTAATTAAAGAGTTAAAATCCTTTTTCCTAGATTACTAGGAAACATTATTAATAATTTCTGCATCATGTAGCACATCGTTGGAAGGGGGATAAACTGAGGAAGTTTTTAAAAAAAAGCTAAATTCAAAATACCTCACTTTTTTTTTAAATGAATTTAGAATTTGACACTTTTCATAACATTTAAAAAATTTTAAGAATTGGAAAAATGTAATAACTCTTTTTCTTAATATCAGTTGGATCAAGTATTAATTGATTTAGAGAAGACAAAAGTGATTTCGTGCTATTACAACAACAAACATAAAAGCTATGACGATTTTAAGATGAAATTTGAGTATCTATTATTGAAAAAAAACGAAATAAATCTCAACGACCTCAGTAGGACATAGCGTCTACCGGTGACAACAGGCAAATGGCCCCTGAACCCACCAAAAAATGTTGACGGTTCATCTAAAAATCGTAGGAATTATGTGAATATGTTTTGGATAAAATTAGTCCTGGGGGACTGGTGAAAAAATTTAACAATAGTAGCGAAAACAGAGAGATATTTTTTATTTTAGAATGATAAATTTATTTAAAATGATCAAAAAGTCCCAGCGAGGTACAATTGCCGTCGCATTTATTTGTTTACCTATTTATTTTGGCTAATTTCTGACATTTTTGATAATATTAATATTATTATGAACCGAAATGAATATTTAGGGGTTTCTTTCTACTATATTTAACTAACCAGTTAACAAGCGTTTGGTCGATTTGTATATACATATAGGCAATGTTCCGTCTAATTTTTTCGCTGACTGCGCGGTAAAAAGTATATAGGAGCAAAAATATTCCAAACGTATGTCAAAGTGTGCAGGGGGGGGGAGGGGATGTCCTGTGCCTAATATTCTTGAAAATTGATTTTGATATTATAGTTCATATCTTGGTTTATACGGGTACGCCATCTAGACCTTCGGTATTTCAGCATTGAATAGGTCTGACATTTTTTATCCAAAGGACAAATCTACACGATTCTGAAATGTCATTCAGTACCATTTCAGCTATGAGTCAATACACACCGAAAGCTCATTTTACACTTTTTGGCGGAGTCAATAAACAAAACCATCAAATTTGGGTAACAGAGAACCCATACGTCATTCTCGAAACACCACTGCACGACGAGAAAGTCACTGTTTGGGCCTGGGTGTGCTCAAAAACCATCATCGGACCATTTTTCTTCAAAGTTGGAAAAACCGTCGACGGCGCACGCTCTCGTTGGATGTTGGCGCAATTTGTGTGCCCGAAAATTCGTGAAAAAAGGCTGACGAACGCCTAGAAATTAACCATCTTCATCTGGTTAATGAGTGAAAGGCAAAGAGCTATATGCAGAAATTCTTCAAATGACGATGTCAGGCTATCAGAGAGGGAATGCAACATTTTTATACACGCTCGAACCCAACTAGGAAGATTTTATGATTTTATATGGGGGTAAACTTGATAGATTGGCGCATATTTCGATTTATGGGAAAAACAGCCGACAACGTCAACTTCTACGGGAAAACAACAACAATTTATATGAGAATTGTCGTTGTCGGCCTCATTGTGTCCCGGGGATTACCCTCGCCGAGTTCACGATGTATGCGTTGACTTGTGCTCATCAGTGATGTTCATATATGCACGAACACAACAAATCGTGTGAAAATTTTGTATAAAGATAAAAGACTTGTTATTTCTAGACTTTCGGCGCATCTTGCCACATCGCAGCCGCTACGATGTAGTTCTTGCAGCGCAGATTCCCGAAACACTTTGTGCTTTGTATCAAAAAATGGGGATTTGGCCTCTTCGTTCTCCGGATTTAATGGAACCAGACAGTTATTTAAAAAGTAAAGTTCATGCCAGAAAGCCGAAGACCATTGACGAACTCAAAGCTAACATACGAGCCGAAATATCTGCTATACCGCCAAAATGTTCGCCAATGTTATGCAGGATGCCCGCAAAAGAGCTGCTTTTTGTGTATCGAATGGAGGCGGGCATTTAATCGACATTGCATTCGAAAACTGATTTGAAATAAATGGTAGAGAATATCCTACATAAATCTTGCTCATTTGCCAAAATCGGCTTAAAAATGTCAAAGTTATTCAATGTTGAAATACCGAGGCTCTAGATGGCGCACTCCATATTCTTTCTTTATTAGGGGCGCGATCTCCGAATGTATGTTTGAACGACAAGCTATAAACAAGAAGAGTATACAAACAGAGGCTAGTCATATATTACGCCCGGTGACGTTACCAACTACGTGACTGCAACAACGCACCAAATGCTGTTATACAAAATTCACACAAAAACGAACTCCCCTCTCTTAACATAGAGCAAACCAAGCAAATTTTCCGTTTTTGTTAAATTTGGATTTTTGCCCTTTTTAGATGAAATAAAAAAAAGAAGGAAAGTTATGTAGTTATGAAAGTGGAAAAGGCGAAGGACCGTGGTGCTGCCGGTATTCGAGCCCGGGATCTCTGGGATGGTAGTCAGGTGCCTTACTCCCCAGACTACCGAGGCCCTCCAGAGCAGTGTGGGTGGAACTTGACAAAAAATGGTTCGATTCCCATTACCACACTGAAACCCCGGCTCCCGAGAGGCTTCCTCAGCTTATATTTTGCAAATGCAAAACAGATTGCCGAGGTCGTTTTGGGTGTAGATAGGCTAGCAGGACTGTTCCTCGTGAAACTTTGCCAGCAATGTGAAATTCGGCGCTAACGAAAAATTCCAGTGTTAATAAGGTAAAGAGGTAAGGAGGTAAAGAGTCCCTTACATTTCGAAAGGTAGGTTGTTCCCATTTACTGGCTGGATCAAAAAAAACTTTACATTCAAAATTATTTTTTACTTTATAGATTATTTTTAAACTATATATTTTACTTATCAATTTTTCTCTATCTTTACATTAATCACTCTATTACAGTTTTTTCATTGGAAGAACAGCAACAAGTCGTTCAGCATGGGCCTTCCCTTTATATTGAGTGTAACGTACGTAATATGGTGTAAATATAATTTGTTAATGTTTTTGTCAAACATTCTTTATCATCAATTCATTCAAAAACCTCTTTTAAGCGTAGTACATCGAAGGTATAGCGTAGATGAGCGATAGACACTGGTGCGGGAGGGGTCGTTTTGGGTTTTGGGGCGTGATTTTCGCTTTACTCCCTCCCCCTTTATGAGAAAATTGAATCTTAGAGACCTGTAATGTAGGAAATTTAATGTACTTTCAGGTAGTAGGTATAGGGTTTTTGTTTGAGCGTCACTTGTCATTTAGTTTGTTTACAGCGCGCATTTTGTCAGTTCAATGTGTTTTGCGTAAAACAAAAATATCGAACAAAGAATCTGTCTTAAATTTTGCATTGCAAATGGAATTTCTGTGCCGAAGCGCTGAAAATATTACATAAGGCTTGCGGTGAATCGACTTTTTATCAAAAACACGTGCGTATGAGTGGTACCTACAGTGCATTTAAAAGAGGTCGAGATGTAGTGGAAGATTTGCCTCGCTCTGGTCGGCCATCAACATCTTTAACTCAACTTAACATCGCTAAAGTAAAGGAAATTGTGACTGAAAATCGTCGTTTAAGTCTGAGAGGGCCGTCGAAGTTTCTGTGTCCAGGCCCCGCTTTCGCGGCGGGCAACCCGGACATTTGCCGGGCGCCAAAATTTGAAGGCGGCATTTTGGCTGTAAGTGCGAGAAAAATGTTATAAATACCCAATTTCAAAATATGATACAATTGATTTCGCATCACGAATTCTTCGTTTATTACAAATTTACAGTTCGTGCGTATTTATTCTGTTTAAGTTTAAAAGCTCAAAATACAAATTTACAATTCTTGTTTTGTTGCAAATAAAGCATATGTCATCATCACTACTGCTGGCGTTACAGCCCTGTGCGAGTCTTGGCTTCCCCAAGAATCTTCTTCCTACGTTCTCGATCTTCCGTCTTACTGTTCCAGTTCGTTTATTTCTATGTCGTCTTTATATCTCTCCCTGGGTCTTCCTTGTGGCCTTGTTCCCCTTGGCGTTTGGACGAACACGATTTTTGGGGACGCTTTTTCAGGCATTCTCATTACAAGTGTAGGCGTAACATCTTGATGGTTTTGGTTATATCAAGTTCTTTGTATATTTGGTTCAACTGGTGATTCTATCATCTTCACCCGATATCCTCTTTTGTATCTTCTTAACCAGACACCCTCTTCATTTACTGCACCTGTGATCCTGCGGAGAATTTTTATTCTCTGTTTATTCTTTTTTTTACTTCTGTTTATTCTTTTTGACTTCAACTTTCGACTTTCAATATGCTGTAGAGAAAGGAGGAAGGCAAAAGGAGTCGAAGCCTTGAATGTCGACCAATACCACGATATGGAACAAGTACTTATGGGCGCCCTGTTTAACATTGATAACCTCATAGTACAAAACCCTGCAGCCTCCACTAGAATAAGGGTCTGTGGGCTAACAACACTGAACCCTTTTTGTTATGGAAACCCAAGGAGAAGAAACTCTGTTTTTCACTCGATTCAATGAGGTTTTAGTGAGTTGGAATAATTGCTCTGGAAAGTTCGGTTCCGTCATAGTCTCGCAGAAAAATACGCACCTTTATTTAAAAAATATACAAGGTGTACCCACTAAAGTAACAAAGCGGCCGGGTGGATAGGTTTGGAGAAATCGTAACGGTTTCACCGCTAGGGCTTTTTGAAATTTTTTTGGTAGAGTTTTACATATTACCTTGTAATTTTGTAACCGTATAACCTTCATGAATTAGGTACCAATAAACCCAGAATTCCTCCACCTATCTATGATGGTAAAGCGATGGTTCTCGAAATTTTGGTTTTTTAACTAAAATTTCAACTTCAACTACCTTTTTCTCCAAAAAATACGTAGTTAAGCTATACTTTTTTTCCAAAATTAGACAGCTTGGAGTATTTCCTGTGAATAATGTCCAGACAATTTCATCGGTCCATATTGCGGAAATTAAAGGCCGTGATCTCGATGACATTAGGTTCCAACAGATGGCGCTACTACGGGGCTTATTGCGAGAAATATTCGGCGAGCAGTTAATTTTTCGCTTCCGACCGGTGAATTGGCCGCCTTAGATCATGTGATATGACGCCTCCTTTGGGCGCAGTCGAAAGTCTAGTCATTGGCCAAATACCTCTCGAAATGCTCGAACGCGTCATTTAAAATTGGAAATTCGCAATGGACGCAATGGTTCTTTTGTATAATAATAAAAAATGCCCGATAAAATTGAATTTTTTATATTTTTTTATTTTTGAAAAAACTACTACTAAATGGATCAACTAATATTTGTCTTTTTGTCCTGGGCGACATAACGGCTAGAGCGGGCGCTGCTGTGTCTCACGAATCATGCCACTAGTGCTGAAAGACCTGTATTTTCTGCAAAAACTCAATCGCGTAAAGGTCGCTAAAGACATGTTAGAACAAGTCAATTCCGACCCCAAATTCATAAAACCCATTGTAAGTGGTGATGAGACATGGGATTACGAGTTTGACATGTAAACCAGTCAACAAGCTTCGGAATGGCGCCTTCCAACTGAGCTGAAACCAGCGTTGCCAGATTTTTTTTCGGCTAAAGCGGGATTTTGAAACATTTTGAGTAAAAAAGCGGGATTTTTTCGTCGAAAGCGGGACATAATAAAAAACGTAAATAATCAGTAGTTTTTTATTACTAGAGTTTCTTTGGAAATAAAAGTTGTATAATACTCGTATAATTCATATAATTTTATACAATAAAATATGGAAACGAATTTTGAATACTTTACCAGTCCCAATGGATCGCAGCTATTACGTTACTATACCAATAACAATAACTTATCTGGTTCTGTAAGGTACTTAAGTCTTCAGAGAAATATAAATAAGTAATACATTACTTCTGAAGATTTATCTCTTTTTAAAGTTTCCTTTTTTCTTTCAATATAGTTAAAGAAGTCTGCACAGAATACCGCCACATTGAATTGGATGAGTAAAGCCCGATTTACATCCCAGAGTCAAAGTGGAAGTGCAGCTCTGGATCTGGACCTCTTTTATCGCACGTGTATGCTTTTCTCTCTGTTGCACGAAAGTTACAAAGCATACAAATTTCTGTGCGATAAAAGAGCTCCAGAGCTGCACTTCCACTTTAACTTTGGGATGTAAATCGGGCTTAATTCTGTTTTCATTAAATTTACGGAGCATTTATTCCTAGCATCCGACCATCTTAAAAATTCATTTGGAGAAAAACGCGTTCAACAAAATATATTGAGTAATCCCCGAAAAGCGGGACTGAGCCTGTCCCGCGCGGGACTTTAGATTTTGGGCTAAAAATCGGGACGTCCCGCTAAAATCGGGAAGTCTGGCAACGCGGGCTGAAACCGTCAAAGTTGATTAAAAGTGAATGTGATGTTGACAGTTTTTTCCATTACCGCGGCGTTCTGCACTCGAAATTCTTGCCAGAAGGATATACAGTAAATGAAAAATATTCAGGCATATTCTGAACTCCGCTTGAGTTTTCTACATCGGTAGCATAAACCCCGCTGGAGGGGAAGATAATTTCGAAATTACAATTCCGCTGCAATTTTTGGTATCATAAACTCCAGCGGAAGGACAAAATCCAAAAATTTCTGACGGATGATTAGATTTTCTATTGTTGTTTGGGTGGAATTCGGTTGTTTAGTGTTAGGGGTGTTAATTTGTGTTAAATCGAGAAAAAAGTTTAACAAATCGAGAAACTTTCCTTAAATGACGTTTGTTTCGATTTAAACAAATAACATCTGAAAAGGTGTGTTAATTCAACAACTCGAGTTATAGAATTTTTTTTCTTTTACTGCCAACAGCTGTTTAAAATTTATTTTGATTGATAGGTATATTTGACAGGTCTAAATTAATTTAAATAATAACACTTTAGCTTGGGAATTTAAAGCGGTCGCTTACGATCTTGTCTATTTCGAAGATAATATTTTACGTTTCTCGACGTTTAACACAGATCATGAATACCCCTATTAAAACAAATATAGTAGTAGAAATAAAAATATAATTTAATTAAAGGTTTTAATTCATTTTTTAAATAAAATAAATATAATCCACAAATATTTTTTAAATTCATAAATTAAAAAACTTTAATAAATATTTTAAGATTTTTACACTAAAATAAAAATATAAATTTACAACGTATAAAATAAACATTACAATTACTGTTTATTAACAATACAATAGTATAGCTGGAACCTTTGCACCTCGCTGCACCCATTAGCCAATAGTAACTTCCCTGACAGAGACTTGTCCCGTCCGAATTTCAATAAATTTGTTTGTGGTCATTTCGGGATTTTGTGAAAAGCTATTTTAAATGTGAAAACAAAGTAAAAATGAGGAAAAACGCATTTGTTAGTTATCATTAAGCCTCGGCCACGATACGAGCGGCGTGTGGCTAGCGGTGAGCGGCAGAGCGGCGATTCTGAGTTTTATTTTGTATTGTTTTAGATGGAAAACGGTCGAACCGGCCACGATACGTGCGGGGAGCCGTAAGAGGTAGAGTGACAATACTAAAGTGCCGCTCTACTGCCGCTCGCCGCTAATTCGAGACATTAAATTTTTCTGGTGCCGCTCGCCGCTCACCGATTGCCGCTCGCCGCTCGTATCGTGGCCGAGGCTTTAGAAAACACTTTCGAATATTTTTTCTTCCACTGTTAACTTACAGGTTAATTTTTACCAAACTGTACTTCCAGATTTAGAAACACAAACATTAAAGGCAACAGATTGTGAACAATAGAATAATTGTATATTGAGAAGAATTAAACCTGTGTATTATTTACATTAATAAATGTTAAAGAATTTGCCTTATTTCTGAAGTAATCGATACTGAAGGTAAATCATTATGGTAAGCTTCGATAATATATGTACCTAAATGCTGTTATTGTACATGAAGGCAAGCCATCTTTAGAAAACAATTCAATAGTGGATTTTTGTCGAGTATTGGTCTGAGTCGAGGGAGAACCTCCAATTCCTAACAATATTAATTTTGCAGCAGAAAATAGCTTTGGCAATTGCATCTTCGTGCACTGCTGTCAGTTTGTTGGATGGTGGGCGAATGGCACATTCCGCACCCAAGCTGCCTTTAGACGTTCATGACAAACCAAACGCAATGTGTAACATTAATTAAAAAAGCGGAATAGCTGCAGTATTGAAAAAGAGTTCGATCATTATCTGGGATGAATGTACTATGGCTCATAAACATTCACTCGAAGCATTCCATAGAAGTATGCAAGATTTAAACAGCAACAACAAAACATTCGGTGGTGCTCAAAATTTCAAAATTTTGTTTTTTTAACAAAAATTTTCGCTTCAACTACCTTTTTCTCCAAAAAATACGTAGTTAGTCCATATTGTTTTTCAAAATCGGAAAGCTTGAACAATTTCTTATAAATAATGTAATTTTGACTTTGATGACTCATTGCTCTGGAAGTTGGTAGGGTAGAACCTTTACTTTTACAGTTTTAGATAGGTGGGAGTATTCTGCGCGCAGTGCTACCTTGTTCAGGAATAGGAAGCAGGTACTTACAACTTAGACAGACGTAAACCGAGAAAAACACTTTCACCCTTCTTTTCAAGATGGCGGCGATTCCACAACCCCCGTATTCCGCAAATCGAGTTTTAACTTCTCTTGAACCTCCTTAACAATGATGAAAACGAATTAAATACCTTACCAAAAATCGTCAGATGATCATTTTTTTGAACCATTTTGCCTGGACTATTTATTTAATAAAAACAAGTAAAAAATGCATCGGGCCATGAAAAATGCACAACAATGAAAATATCTGAAATTTTTAATTTTTATGTCATTAATATCAAAGTGTGCTTTGTATTGTCGCATAACATTATCCGATCATGCTGAAATTTTGCACATAGCTTTAACTCCGATGATAATGCAATATAGTACACTCAATATAGCGTTAGATCCATGGCGGCAATCTCAAGAGAGCGGATTACTATTTTCTTCAGAACCCCGTCGACATGGATATCAAATGAAAAGGTACGATAAGTAGAATACAATAAGCTATGTGACGTCATTCTAAATCCAAAATAGCCCACAAAAAATGGTGGCTTACCAAGTTCTTTAAAACAGTCTCGACATGCTCTCTAAAAGTGAATTAGTGGAAATTTCACTATTTACTTTAGTAGTTCATGAATCCACTAAAAGTGTGTATTTTATTTAGTGAAAATAAAGGGTTCTTTCTTCTATTGACATGTCAGATTATTTAAACATTTATTATTCACCATATTAGTTCAGTCATTTTAGACTTAAAAATGGCTTCTGATCTAAGCAAATATATCCTTCATTTTTTTTCTTGGAATCGGTTTATTTTGGTGTTTTAAAAGAAATGTTAAAAATCGAGAACGGTATCACCAGGATAAAAAATTCTTCAAGGTCAACGGTCACGAAAATGAGTTCTTCTCAAATAGCTCGTAAATTATCGGTTTTACGTAAATTTTGGCTAGGTAAACTTTGTTCGTGAGATAAATCTGCATAAAAATATCCTTAACAAAATTTATGTAGAACCAATGGTTTTCGAGAAATTGGGGTGACAAGCAACCCATACGCCACTAGTCTATACGAACGCATCTATTTGTTGTGTGTATGTTTGTGTCAGCTTTATGAATGAGATCCCGGACGCGGGAGTTCTATCTTATTACAAGCTCGTGAAGATTAAGCCTTCTTTGGTGCATATAAAAGGTGGGCCACTGTTAGTTTCTTTTTGAAATTGTTATTGAAACTACACCGTTCAATATTTTCCAATGAATGTTGTTTTATTGAAGAGAGTATATCGTCCGATTATTTATATAATAAATTTTCACTCAAATAGCCGTCTCGGCTGGTTAGCCAGTTGTTATGTATAAGTATTATAAATCTGGTAACTCCTTACAAGTAATTCTATGAATTGTGTATATATTGCTTGTATGGGTTACTTATGTGTACAGTTAATATTAGAGTTATGATCGATGAAGAATAAAGTCAGTCTCGTTTTATATTTTGTAGCCTTAACATCAAAAGTTGTTCTTTCATTTACACCCCGATTCTAATACTCCCTCTTCTTCTTGAATGGCGCTACAGTCCTTGCAGGACTCGGGCCTCTCGAAGTCTCCTCTTCCAGTCATCTCTACGTCTTGCTAGCTCTCTCCAATTTGTTATACGAAATTTCCATATATCTGCTAGCTCGTCATCTATCCACCTATTTCTTGGTCGTCCTACTCTTCCTCTTCCTGATGGTCTACCATTAAAAATCCTGGCTAGCATTCTATCTTCTGAAGCTCGTGCAACGTGTCCGAGCCATCGCAGTCTATTCAGTCTTATGTATGTAGCTATATTAATTTCGTCATACATTTCTTGAAGTTCTTCGTTTGTCCTAATGCGCCATTCGTTCTGGTTAACCCTTACAGGACCAAATATTCTTCTTAAGATCTTCCTTTCGAAGATTTTAAGTTGATTTTCTGTTTGTTGGGTCAATGTCCAAGCCTCAGACCCATAGCATAGAACTGGGCGGATTAATGTTTTATATAGTCTGACCTTGCACTGTCTTGAAATTTCTTTGTTTTTTAGGACCGGGACTAGTGCGAAATAGGTTTTATTTGCGGCTACGATGCGTCTATGGATGTCGTCCTTTATCTTATTTTCTGCAGTAAGCATTGTCCCTAAATAGATAAAGTTTTCTACAATTTCCGCACTATGATCATCAAGGCTGATACTACGCCCTAATCGTTGTCCTCGTTTTGATACGATCATATGCTTTGTTTTTGTGTCATTTACTCGTAGATTGAACTTTGCTGAACTTTGGACAATTTTGGAAAAGGTTTCTTTTACATCTTGCGCCTTGCGTCCAATTATGACTATGTCATCTGCGAAGGCTAGTACCTGAATGTTCCTTGTGAAGATGCTATTTGCTCCATTAAGCTGTGTTTCCCTCATTATTGCTTCCAGAGCAATGTTAAAAAGTATTGGTGAGATCGCATCTCCTTGTCGCAGGCCTGATTCTTGAGGGAAGTTGATCGAGTTGCATCCTCGTATTCTCACTTGTGTTTTACAATTTTTGGTTGTCATTCTGCATAGGTCTATTAATTTCTTCGGGAAACGCATTTCACTCATCTTCTTCCACAACTCTCTTTTATTAAGCAGGTCGTAAGCATTTCTATAGTCAACAAAAAGAAAATGTATATCAATGCTTTCTTCCCAGCATTTTTCAAGTATTTGTCTCATTATGAAAATCTGGTCTGTTGTCGATCTATTAAATCCTGCTTGGTAATCGCCTACTTTATCTTCCAAATGTGATTTCAGACTATTAAATAAAATATGTGAAAGCACTTTGTAAGCTGTGTTCAACAAAGATATTGGTCTGTAGTTTTTGCAGTTCAACAATTCACCTTTTTTATGGACTGGGACTATTGTACCTAAAAGCCATTTTTCTGGCAACTTGCTGCTTCTCCATAGTTTTACGATGAGGCTATGTAAGACATGGCATAACTTCTCCCCACCATTTTTTAAGATTTCCGGGGGTATGCCATCTGGACCTGGAGCCTTATGATTTTTCAGTTTCGCTATGGCATTTGCAACTTCTTCTATTGTAGGATCTGGCGTATCGTTTTCTGGGTCATCTGTACTACGGTTGTCTGCTTCTCCTTGTGTTAGGTTTATGTTTTCTTTGAAGAAGTCTCTAAAGTATTTCTCCCACACCTCGAGTATGTCCTCAGTACTACTAGCTATAGTACCATCTTCTCTTCTTACCATGGTGCAGGTGGGTTTATAACCTTTCTTAATCATGTTGACTTCTTTGTAGAAACTCCTAGCGTCTTTATTAGTGTAGCTTTGCTTAATCGCACTTATTCTATTTCTAAAGTAGTCACGTTTTTTCTTCCTTAATAACGGATGAGGATGTCTACTTTCACCATTACTATTTCTTATAGTAATAAACGACATTCTTGTCAGCCCTCTAGATAGAAGAACAGGTGGCATACAATGGGGATTGCTAGACCGCCTTAAGGATCTCGACTACGCGGATGATATCTGTTTGCTGGCCCACAGACACCAGGACCTCAAAAACATGTTAAACAAATTGGCAACAGAAAGTAGCTCGGCGGGCTTAAGGTTAAATCCGACTAAAACAAAAGAAATGCGGATAAATGCAAACACCCTTGAACGGACAGCGCTAAATAACCGTGACGTGGAACTGGTAGATAAATTCTGTTACCTCGGTAGTATTATTACCGAAAACGGCGGTACAGAAGAAGACGTCAGTTCCAGAATAAATAAAGCAAGAAGCGCATATGCATGCCTGTTTCACATATGGAGATCAACAGAGATCTCAATTAATACCAAATTGCGGCTGTTCAACTCCAACGTTAAGGCAGTTCTTTTGTACGGTTGCGAAACATGGAAAGTCACCCAATTCATCACAGGGCGCCTACAAGTTTTCATCAACAGATGCCTACGTCGTATCCTAAAAATCCGCTGGCAAGATAGAATTTCAAATGAAGAACTATGGCGCCGTGCCGGCCAAGAAAGGATAGACGACCAAATCAGGCGAAGGAAATGGAATTGGATTGGCCAGACCTTGCGACGCGAAGACGATAATCTAGCCAAACAGGCTCTTGACTGGAATCCGCAAGGATCCCGTCGAGTCGGAAGACCTAGAACAACGTGGAGGAGAACCCTATTATCAGAGGCCGCAACAACCGGGAGATCCTGGTCAGAGCTGAGAGCTGTCGCGCAAAACAGAGTCCGCTGGAGGGCAACTGTTTCCGCCCTATGTCCCATGAGGGATTAAAGGAGCAATTAGTTAGTAATAACTTTTTCGTGTCCCTTCGTGCTGCTACATATTTCTCGTGGTTTCCTCTGGTCATTCTTTCTAGGTACACCTGTCTTGCTTGGTTTTTTATTTCAATGCTTCTCTTGCATTGATCATCAAACCAGTGCCTCCTTCACTCTTGGTTTTGTGGGCCTAATACACTGTTGTTTGTCTCTGTGATTTTTTCTTTTATCGAGTTCCACATCAGGTTCAAATCATTTTCCATTTCCAGACTCCTTGCTATTTCTTCTAGCTTTCCTGTTAACATTCTTTCATACTGTTGTTTTGTTTCTTCATTTTTTAATTTTTCTATGTTCCACTTTGTTTGTCTATCATTGTTTGTTCTATGTCTTGTCGCTAGTTTTTTCGCCCTCATTTTCCCAACAACTAGGTAATGATCGGTGTCTAAATTCGCTCCTCGGAAACTCCTTACATCCAGTATGATGCTTCCATGCCTAGTGTTAACTAGAACATGGTCGATTTGGTTATGGTGCCTGCCATCTGGTGATGTCCATGTCCTTTTGTGTAAATTTTTATGGTTAAACCAGGTGCTAGCTATTGTCAAACTTCTTGCGATAGCGAATTCGGCCATTCTGTTCCCGTTATCGTTTGATTCTTCGTGCAACGAGAATTTGCCAGCGTAGGTGTAATAATATGGTTCCTTACCCACTTTAGCGATAAAAGTCGCCTAATACGATTTTCATGTCGTAAGAAGGGACTTGGTCATAAGTCACTCTAAGAGTTTCATAGAAGTCATCCTTTTCTTGTTCTCGTTTTTCTTCTGTAGGCGCGTGCACCGTGATGAATGTTATATTATGAAATCTGGATTTGATTCTTAGGGTCGCGATCCGATCGTTAAGCGGGGTGAAGTCTATTACATTGTTGAGTAGAGGTTTAAGTACACAGAAACCTACCCCAAAGTTTCTTCTGGAGTCATTATTATTGCCACTCTAATACTCCCAGCAATACATTTTACCAGTGGCCCATTTTGTTAACCAAATTTTGTTTGTGGCCTTATTTCACGAATAGCTCGACAGGACATTTTTATGCAGGTTTTTCTCAAGAACAAATTATACTTTAGTCCAGGAGAGATAGCGGAAAAGTGTTCAAAAGTTGAAATAAATCTACCCTGCGATTTTTGGACGCTATAATTAAGAGAAAAATCGTAGGAATTCAATGAATGTGTTTTGGAAAAAATCGGTCCAGGAGAACAGGTGGAAAAAAGCTAATAATGGTAGCGAAAACACGTTTTTCAACGTTTTAGGTGCGAAAAAATTTTGTTTTTGGAAAACAAAAAATAGTAGGTAATAACGCTTAAAAGGACGAAAATTATGAGTTTTGGAAAATTGAAATCGGTCAACAGGTTTTTGCACAAAAAAATAAAAACTGCGAAATATGGCCATTTTTTGACATTTAATTACAGGGCAGGGACTGTAATTACCGTAGAACCTTGTTTCAGGGCTTAAATTGTGGCTTCTGTTAGTGCCTACCTACAATAAAAATTTCATGCAAAAATAATCATAAGTTTTCGCGTAAATCTCAAAAATGAAAAAGCAGCCGTTTCAGGAAAAAGTTTGAACAAGGCCCATGGTGGTGCTAGAGTTATTTTGAAAAGCCCTATTTATTCTCGAAGAGTTACTCTACCAACCCATTTTCATGAAAAGTTGGTGAGGTTCGATTTAATACCTAATAAACGCGTTTGAAAACAGGAACTTTTCTTGATTTTCAGAGAAAACACCTTTCGGCGGAGGGGAAGTGAAATACGGTGCCATATTCAAACGTGTTATTTTTCAATGACAATATTTATAGGTTATTCTATTCAATTAATTCAAATAGTCAAAGGACACTAATTCATAGTTGCAGACATGACACATTTTGAATTAGTGAAAAATGATTAAGAATTAGTGAATTTTCACTAATTCACTTTTAGAGAGTGGGTATCAAAGGAAACGTCATTCAAAAATCAATATAGACAGCCCACGGTTTTGTCCGGTACAAATTTTGCAATCGATTTTTCGAATACTTCCGGTTAACTGATCATGCTAAAATTTTGAACACAGCTTTAGCTCCGATTACAATACAATGTTGTGTACTCAACACGACATGGGTGTCAAATGAAAGGGTATGATAAGTAGAATAAAATAAGCTATGTGGCGTCATTCTAAATTAAATACGGCGGCCGAAACAAAACGGCCGATTAAACAATTCTTTACAACAGCCTCGGCTTTAGGTTTACTGATACAAAGCTTTAGTTTTTGTTGTTGCCTTGCTTCATATTTCAGGCGATTATATTGGCGTTCGTGAAAGTTGTCATTTAGCATACGCAAATGTTCGCTCGATTAGTAGTGATTAGTACTCAGATGAAGGACCGTTTGGAAAAACGATATTCGCGCTTAAAAATAAAAATCTTTCAACACAGCCACAGTTATTTCTCGCATATCCACGTCGAAATTCTCAAATTGTTTAGCCTATTTTTTCCACTCGGGATAGGGCAAGGCGTTAGTTACCCCTTGGGAACCTATAGGGTAATCCATCATCCAATGCACATCTAGCCTCATAGGGCCTCATCTGCACCCCCTCAAAATGCTAGTCGGGTAATAATAATCCACTCACTAATCTCATTACCACATCATGCATTTATCCAACATAAATATCCATATTATAAGATTAACTTTCAAGCCGAGACATTCTCTCCTTGAAACCATACTTTCATCGACTATGATGTTTTTACCAGGTGTAACAGTATTTGTGAAGGTATCAACAGTGGTTTCTACAATATTTTGAATATTCTTCAACCGATCTTCACTTCGAGCTGTGAAATGTCACGTTTCATGGCATTTCGCATGTTGTTCAATTTCGGGTTATGAGTCCAGTGCATTCACTGGCACATAAAATCATATAATGCCAAAACTGAAAATATAAAATTTGACATTCAAAGACTGCACACTTTCCATTTTCTTAAACATTTTTACTCTTCACTTTCAATTAACTACAAAATACAACTTTTTTATCTTTGCAGTACGCTTAAAAGAGGCTTTTGAATAAATTGATGGTAAAGCATGTTTGACAAAAAACATTAACAAATTACATTTACACCATATTAGGTACGTGACACTCAATATAAAGGGAAGGTTCAGGGGAGGATGATCCATGCTGAACTGGGGAGTTGTTGCTGTTGTTGTAAATTTTGGTATTCCCATGAGAATATTCTCATGGTTGTTTACACGAGGCATGGTATTTGTTCCCGCGAGAATAAATATCGTTCTCATGGTGGCAGTTCTGAATTCTCATGTGCGTTTACACGATGAGAACAAAAGCTGTGGCTTGAGAATAATTTTTCTTGTCGCACTGAACGTTGTTGTTTGTTATTTTCATTGCGTCTGCCAGATTTCGATATGGGTCTCGAAAAAGTAAAAACTATTGTGTCTGCTGTATATGTGCTCCACAATATCTGTATGCAACGCTGCAAAAACTTATAGGCGCCGAATTCATACATTGATTCTGAAACAGAATCAGGTGTAAAAGTCCCTGGTAATTTCATTCCTATTGTCTACTATTGCTTTTATATAAAAAATTTCCTATATCTCAGGAGCCTGGCTTATAAAATTCCCTCAGGGCTTTACTGATTTGAACCGTTTAGCCTTGCAAAACCTTGCAACCGAAAGAGGATGTGAGAGAAATTGCTGATTTCTTCCTGACAGCGGCTGGTGAAGTGAAATGGTAGTACAAATCTTGTGGAATTGAAAATTGAACACTATTTGCAAAACTATCAATGTTTCTTGCTTCGGTGGCCTCGCGCGACAAAAAACGCAAACAATCCAAATATCTTCATTTTTTAAATCTTCAAAACCTCACGCCGCTTTTTCCAGTTTCGCCTTTTTTAAATTTTTCATGAAGGTTTGGCGCATCAAAGTCCACCTTGCCTTTATTTCGGCTACCGAGCAGCCCAAAGATTCCGCGATTTTTTGTCCATGAGGCCTAAAATAATTTTATGCGAAAAATTTTTTTTCCAAATTTTTCTTCCGACCATGCCTATGTATATTATTTATTCAAATAAAAATTTTTTTTCCAAATAATATTGTTTTCTTCTTCATTTCTTAACTGCACTTTTTCTTTTTTTTCCACCATTGCAAATTTTAGCACAACAAAAACAAAGCAATTGAACATCGCAAATTGTTGGGGTGTGGGGGCAACTTCAGCTGGGGGTGACTTAGGTCGCGTGCACATTGAACAGCGTTGAGCTGTGAGCGGTGCGCGATGAGCGGTGAGCGGTGCTTAAACACCACGTAACCTACGCAAATAATCGAAAGTGTTCACATAGGACCGCGATGAGCGGTGAGCGGTGTTTTCGCCGCTTAAACAATCTTGATTGTGTGATATGTATTTTTTGTCATTTTTATTATTTAAATATATTAAATTAGTTAGTTAATATTTACAGTTAATCAAAAATGTAAGAAGTACTTTGCAAAATGATTTCGAATATTTTCCGCTACCCTTTGTGGATTACGAAATCCGCCATGTCCTTAAAGCTCTCAGTTGAAATTAAATTTGCGGAGTAATAACGTTCCATTTCTTGAAAATACTGTAGATCAGTACAGCTATCCATTTTTCTTATCACGTTATGCAATAAGCAAGTACATATTATTATAGCAATTGTCTTTTTTGGACAAACTTCGTTATCTTTTCCCAAGATGCCCCATTTAGCTCGTAAAATTCCAAATGTAATTTCAACTTTACTATAGACATTCATAAAAAATCAGAAAATTTCTTTGGATTTTGACGAAGATCTGTATATAATGTGTAGAACTCTCCCATTGTCAGTCGGCTTTTATTTATTATACTTATGGCTAACCTTTTTTTGTCTTCTTAGCATAAGCCTTTTTAAATGTGAATTTTCAAGCAAAAGAACTCGCCTAGGCGCTTTTGACAACATTTTGCACAGACTACTCTCTACATAACATGAAAATTGCAGCAAACCAATGTGCACACATATCCGCTTACCGCTCATCGCTCACCGCTCAGCGCGCACCGCTCACCGCTCATCGCTGTTCAATGTGCACACGACCTTAGGGAGGGTGCAAATGGTCAAAAATGTCTGCCACTAGTATTTAACGGTTATTTAGCCCTAATAGAGCCTACATACGCAGCGACAGAAATTTTTTTCAATTTTAACCCTTTTTTCGCCCCAACCGCTCTATCTATAAAAAGACCCATTCAAAAGTTACCGCTGACGGAAAGTGTCTGGCAGTATTGATTATTAATTTCTAACTATATTCCCTAAAACATACGTAAAAATCAGCACTGAAACTTTAAGAAATGTGGATACTATTTTTACTTACCTTTACCACCGAGTACCTGTTAATTGGCCGTCGGCCCAAGCTAGCAGGTACGCATACACTCAAAGTATGTACTTACACTACTTAATCCCATACATTTGGTTTCTGAGAAAATAAGTAAGGTCTGGAGGCCCTGGGATCTTGCTCTACAACCTATTTACACGTATGAGAAAATGATTCTCATGAAAACGCTTGAGAATACTTCTATGAGAACAAGAACGAATTCTCGTGCCAATTTACACGTGTATGAGAACGAATTTTGGTTCACGTGAGTACATTTGCATGAGAATATTCTTATCGTCTATCAGCACCTTAGAAAACCTCTCTTGTAAAATTGCAGGTATTAATGCAAAGCAGCGAAATGTGCTGCCTCATGTAAGTCCGGCTCAACTCTAGATAACACCACTGACATATAGAATGGACTGCTCAACAGGAAAGTTTCGACCAACCAATTCGTTCCATAGGTGGCAAACCTTTTTTCACTGACATGTAAACACGTCAGTTACTTTTGTAAATTAAAATTTTTTATATTCGTTTTTGGACGATGGAAACAAAATAAATTTTTAGGGGTATTCATGATCTGTGTTAATCGTCGAGAAATCGTAAAATGTTTTCTTCGAAATAGACAAGATCGTGAGAGACCCCTTTAAATTTCCATGTGAAAAGGTTATTTTTTATATTAATTTGCACTTTTCAAATAAAACTATCAATCAAAATAAATTCTAAACAGCTGTTGACAGTAAAAGAAAAAAAAATTACGTGCCATTATCGATCTCGATCTCGAGTTGTTGAATTAACACGCCTTTTCAGATGTTATTTGTTAAAATCGAAACAAATGTCATTTACTAAGGAAAGTTTCTCGATTTGTTAAACTTTTTTCTCGATTTAACACAAATAACACGAATAATACAAATAACACAGATCATGAATACCCCTTTTGTTAAAAAAAATAACAAATGCAATTTTGATGTTATTTCCCTTTTAAAATGCTTTTTTTCATTAATTACAAATATTTATGTTAAACCATGAGAGGTTCTCCCACCCCTGTTGCATCTATATGATAGTGTTTCTGGGGCTTTTAGGGGAAAGGGACATAAATAAAATAATCACTACACTATACACTTTTTTTTGTAAATATTCTGACATTAGTTCAAAGGAAAAAATGCAATCAGGTATGGGAACTTTAATATCGTGCAACCGTTGTGGCGGTTTTATTTTAAATTTCGCTTAAAATCATTCCAGAATTTTATTTACCGTCCTTATTTTACTGCTAAGATAAAAAAGTTATCGTATTTTGTAGTTTATTGAAAGTAAAGAGTAAAAATATTTAAGAAAATTTAAAAGTATGCATTTTTACAAGTTTGGCACTATCTGATTTTATTTCTGCCAGTGAATGCACAGAACTCTTAACACGAAATTTAACAAAATTTGAGTTCGGCGATAAAAGGGCCTTATGGATGAGCAAGAGGACTATACTTTTCTATACTTTTTGGTGCCATGAGTTTGAATGGAAATAATGTCTGTTGAGCAGTCCATTATTATATGTCAGTGGATAACACTGACAAAAATCTAAACGAAGGTGATATTCAATAACAGTGGCTTCTGAAGTGCTCTCCTGTAGAAATTGTGGCAAATGAAAAATCTATATTTCTAGCTACAGACACAGGAAATAAAAAACATTTCGGAAAACATTTTTCTCTCAAAAACTTCACCAAATGTTTGACTCTCTCTCTAAACAAATGTTTTTTTTACAAATGTTTGTTATGTGTGGACCCGCCTTAATACGCATTCAGAATATTGTTTGCATCATCTCAGGGCACTTGACTCTAATGCCATATTCAGATTTATCTAATTCTCTCAAAAACAATACCATAAGGAGTGGAGCGTGATGGACTGACAGAGGTGGTTCTTTCTAAATTTCTGAAGTCACATTCTTTTAATATCCATTCAAGTCTCATTCATATACCCACATACATGTAGTTTATTTGCTTAAATAAAAGAGTTAATGTAATCCAAAATGTAAGTTTTTAATGCAATTCAATGATTATTTGAAATATATAGTCATTAATAAAATCCAATTATTATTATTATATTAAATATATATAGTTTTTAATAATTAACGAAAACCAATTATTATTATTCAAAAAATGACTCCAAGTTGGTTCTCCGTCCACGTCCACGTTCCGATCAAGAAGAAAGAAGCCAGTACATCGGTTCTTTGAAAAGTAATTATTTCGAAAATTAATAATGATATTGAAGTTGGTTACAAGTATAAATCTGGAAAGTCACAATGATGAATATTTACACTGGTTGGGATATAAAATTCCCACATTTCGGCCATCCTGGGTTTCAGATGTCCTCATCTGGAGCTTCTTCGGTAGTTTCATAATCCTTCCTATGTTCGCTATCTTCATCATCATCATCATATTCATCCTCTTCCTCTGCCCACGGTTTCATCTTGTCTACGCTGCATTCCGTTTCTCTAGGTCCGTCGTGATCTCCTTCTTTTCTTACTTTGTATCTATCAAACGCTTGAATAGCAATGATCCTGTATGGTCCAAAGAACTTGGGTTTTATTTTTAATCCTACTCCGAATTGAACTCTTTCGATCGCCACAAGATCTCCAATGTTATACTTTTTAGGACGTTTTCTCTTTCGATTGTATTGGTTTACATTTTCCATTTGAATCTTTGCTATTTCATTCCTTGCTCGCTCGCGGTCCTCTGCTCGTTGATCAGTGAATTGTTTAGTAAACTCTTCTTCTATAATCTCCATAAGCCTCGTATCTCCTTCAAGTTTCATGTCTACTCCTACTAGTAATCTAAATGGAGTCGTTTTTATAGCTCGTTGATAAGTCGCATTCAAAATCTGTTGTAGTCTTTTTATGTGGATATACCATCTATCTGGGTTGTCTAAAGTCATTTTCGTAAGTGCTGGAATTATTGTTCCGTGCAACCTTTCGATTTGTCCGTTGCCACGTGGAACACCTGGTGTAATATAAAGTAGCTTAATTTCTCGTTCTCCGCAATATTCTTTAAGATTTTTAGACACAAAAGCTCCTCCTCGGTCTGCAATTATTCTACTCGGATTTCCGAATGTTTCAGCTATGATCTCCATCTTCTGAATAACTTCATCGCTGTTTAAAGTTTTCGTCGGGAATAACCAACAGTATTTTGTGAACGCATCAATCACTGCGAAGATATATCTGTATCCTTTCTTTGTTTGCTGCATCGGGCCAAGATGATCAATGTGGAAAGTTTCCAATGGTATGTTGCCTTTCGGAATGGGGTTCAGGTAGCCTTCTGCTTTTCCACGTTTTCGTTCAGATAAAATGCATTTGATGCAGTTGGAGATACATCTTTCTATTCTTTGTTTAAGACCTGGTATGTAGAATTCCTTTTCAATAATATTTTTCATCTTGTCGAAGTGAAAATGACCCCTTTCGTGTATTTCTTTGATGATGTTTGCCTTCATGCTGTGTGGGACTACAAAAAGTAAATTATTATCTACGGCTTTACAAAGTATATTATTATTTAAAACATAATCTTTATACGGTTCCTTTCTTACTAACTCCATGATGGCTTGCAGCTGATCGTCATCTTCTTGTGCTTTAGCAAGTTTTTTGAGGAAATTATTGTCGTTTTGCACACACATTATTATCGGGTTTCTACTCAGCGCATCCACGTGTCTCATCCTACTACCGGAACGGTGCTCGATCTCATAATTAAATTCTTCCAGGAGCAAAGCCCATCTAGCTACTCGTGTTGTCAAATCTCGTTTTTTCATCGTACACTCGAACGCTCTGCAGTCAGTAACCAATTTGAAATGTTGTCCCAAAAGATAAACTCTAAATTTCTTTAATGATTCCACTATTGCTAAGACCTCTAATTCATAGCTTGTATATTTTCGTTCTGCGTCAGTAGTACGTTTACTCATGTACTGAACGGGGTGAAGAGCACCATCATCAGGATCTTTTTGCAGCAGGACTGCGCCGTAGCCATCAATTGACGCATCAGTATGCAGTTCTGTTACATCCCCATATCTAAAAATTTTCAGTAGCGGTTTAGATGATAGAGCATTTTGCAAATCTTTAATTGCATCAAGATGTTCTTCGTTTATCTGGAAGCGTGACGTTTTCTTCAGGAGGTCTGTTAAAACTCGTGCTCTTAAAGCGAAACTTGGTATAAATTTTCTGAAATAATTTGCAAGTCCAATGAAACTTTGAAGTTGTTTAATCGTAGTTGGTATTGGAAACTTGTGCACCGCTTGCGTTTTACATGGCGATGGTGATATACTGCCATCTCGAACTAAATGACCTAAGTATTCAACCTGGTTCTGCAAAAATTGGCACTTCTTCCATTTGATTTTTAATCCATGCCTTGCTGCCACCTGTAAAACCTTTTCTAGCTTCTCTAATCCGTGTTGCATCGTTTCGGAGGGGATAATTATGTCATCGATATATACTACAATGAAATTTTCATTAATTAAGTCTTTTAATATAAAATTAATATATTTTTGAAAAACACTGGGCGAATTGCAGAGACCAAACGGTACTCTAGTAAATTCATATTGTCCTGCTTGAGTCACGAATGCTGTATATTTCCTGCTGTTCTCTTCTATAGTTACGTGAAAAAACCCATTCTCCAAATCTAATGTGGTGAAGAATTTAGCACCTTGTAATTTGTCGATTTGGTCCTCTATGTTCGGTAGGGGATATCGATCCTTATGAATTTTTTTATTAATCCCTCTGTAGTCCACACATAATCGGTAGGTTCCATCCTTCTTCTTCACTAAAAGCACTTGGCTAGAGTAATCTGACACCGTTTCTCGCACAATTCCTTTCTGCAACCATTCTTGTACTTGTTCTTCGATTATTTTTTGCTCAATAGGCGGAAATCGCCTTGGCGGTCTATAGACTGGCTCGTCATCAACTGTCACAATTTTCATCTGTATTGCTGACTGGGCTGGTTCTTCAGGTAAGTAATTATCTATTAAAGAAACAACGTTATTGATTAATTTTTTGTCTTTTAAATGAGCTAGGGCAGGCAGATAGTTTTCATTTTCAGGTTCCACGTCCATGTTAATATTAGCTAAGAAGCACATCGGATTTTCTTCGTCCTCTCCTTTATTTTCATCGTTTTGGATCTTCTTCTTGGTTATCCTAATTATTCCACCATCCATGTTCACCACTGCTTGCTGCAACAAACTCATTCCTAATATTAACCCAGTGCGCATGCATCGATTGTTAACCACGTGTATTTCTACGTCATTGAATAAATCTTCATTTATTTCGACTGAGGCTTTAAAATATCCTTTTGTAGCAACGGTTGCACCTAAACCTGATAAAGAAAGTGTAGATTTTCTGAAAACGTGAACTGGTCTAATTTGCTTCAAGAGAGTTTCTTTTATTACACAAATATCACTTCCTGTATCAATTAATGCTTCAAGTACGGTGTTATTTATTTTTACTCTCATATACCTGGAATTTATTGTTATCATATGCGCCCGTGCATCTGTAACACTATCCTTTAAATGCGGACATTCTGGTCGTTTGTGTCCATTTTTACCACAATTAAAGCATTTTGGTCCTTTATCTTTTTGAGGACACGCGTGAAACTCATGGGCTGTACTACCGCAATTAAAGCAATACCGACGTTTCTTATCAATACCGTCCCCTCTATTGTTTCTCGTGTCATTCGTTCTATTCGTACGACCACTATCAAAACTTTTTCCTCCGTTATCGTATTTCGCTTTTGCACCGATTTTACTATTGACGCTTTCGTACACTAAGAGTTTTTCTTTAAATTCGTTTATGCTTTTTGCACCATACAACATTAATTTATTGTGCGAAAAATCTTTAATTCCCTCGATCACATACGAAATAACCGATTGATCATCTATCTCCGATTGCGATGCTATGTCGAGCATGACATATAAATATTCACGAAATGTTTCGTTGATCTTCTTTTTTCGTTCTCTTAATTGGTTATGAATATCGGCACTATTAAATTTGGGGATAAATTCACGTAACAGAGCACTTCTTAATTCGTTATAATTTAGCGGCTTTGCCTCGTAATCTATGAACAATTTAGCGGAACCTGTCAGTAACCTTTTACACAGAATAAATTTCTGCAGATCATTCATACGGAAGGTGAATGCGTATTGTTCAAATTCCGTTAACCATTTTCCTATGTTATTTGTTCCGTCACCGGCGAATTTACGGATCATATTTTCTAAGTCACTGAAATTTATGCGTACTCCTACACCATCATCATTAAAATCCATTCGCGACGACGACGCTCCAACGTTTTCGAAATTTACCGACATGTTACTGTTTTGGCGATTTTGTCTTCTTCGCGAGCTCATGATTCTAACGATATATAAAAACTATTTTCCAATAATAAATGACCGAGTAATTAAATGAGTCCGAGTAATTAATTGTGCACACACTTAGTTTATAAATCTACAACGTCTCAGTAAATGTTATTCACTTTTATTCGTCAAGCACGAGAAAGCATCGATGCTTTTCTATATATCGTGCTGCACCGTCCACACACACAAGATGCTCAGTTGCAATTAATGACTGCCGCTGTTTATATTATTGTCGCTGCTACCACTACCAAAAATCTTCTGTTCATGCGCCACGTGGTGACAAATAGAGAAAATTATACCGTAATTGTAAAAATTAATTTTTGAACGTTTATAATGGGTTTTCAGTTTTTTATGAATTATGACTTTGATTCTCCACCCACTTTCAGCAAAACTTTTTAATTTCAATTTATAAGTTATAAGATCCTTTATCGACGATTTCCTCGCGATTCCTTTCAGGAACGAAGATAACTGCTCCTGAATCCCGGTTGAGCCCCCAAATGTAGTTTATTTGCTTAAATAAAAGAGTTAATGTAATCCAAAATGTAAGTTTTTAATGCAATTCAATGATTATTTGAAATATATAGTCATTAATAAAATCCAATTATTATTATTATATTAAATATATATAGTTTTTAATAATTAACGAAAACCAATTATTATTATTCAAAAAATGACTCCAAGTTGGTTCTCCGTCCACGTCCACGTTCCGATCAAGAAGAAAGAAGCCAGTACATCGGTTCTTTGAAAAGTAATTATTTCGAAAATTAATAATGATATTGAAGTTGGTTACAAGTATAAATCTGGAAAGTCACAATGATGAATATTTACACTGGTTGGGATATAAAATTCCCACATACATACATACTGATACAGGCAAGTTAACTTGACCATAAGAACCATCCATGCAATACCACTTAAATCCACGCATTTAAGGCACAAACAGATTGGCGCGGCGGCGGGTGGCGGTTTGTGCCTTTATCTGTATAGTAAAGCACGATTAACCTGTAGTTGCAATTTCAATAATTTTTGAAAATAATAGAAACACAAACAATAGAAGTGGCAAACAATTTCAACTTTTGCAAAGACGGAAACGTTCAAAAATCACATAAGTTTTTCATAAAAATGTACTTTTGAAATAGAGGTTTAATACATACCGTCAAATAAACTCTGCAGTGCCTTGCAGGTATAGAATGAACAGTGGAGCGAAATTAAAGTTTTTATTACTAAAATTCCTTCTGAATAGGATAATTGCATTCTGCGACACTGTGTTAAACTTAAACTACAAAATCATATCAACGCAAACTAGTTGATGGTACCTCATTTACGGTTTAAAACATTTAAGTTTCTATAAATAAATAAATATTTATCTTCTAAAAGTATCCTGATTTATCGGAATCGAATAAAAATCAATCTCGTCGCTTCATATACATATAAATAAATTGAGATTGTTGGCTATAAATTTTGCCGCAGGCCGAAGCGATTTTCATTAAAGGACCCTCCGCAATTTTCGCTACGGTTAATCTGAAATATTTCACACCCATTCAAGCTGTTCTCTTTTTTTCCAGAGAGCTGCAAGTTATTATGTGCGATGCGTCTGCTTTAATTTAGTTAAGTTCGTTAAGTTGACATTTAATTCAGTATTTATCATCGAACGAAACTTATACATGCATACTACTTCGGTACGTACGAGGAAATTATGTCCTAGTTCTAACAATTCGAGAGAGGAATAGACAGAAAAGACAGGGATAAAGCATAAAGGATGAAGAAGAAAAAAACAACTAAACGCATCCCTTCAACTGAGTAACCGAGGGTGGTTACAAATTGAAACGTAATTTGAAATTTGTTTTTATCAAAACACCCCCCGCAAAGCTTAGCCTGAAGGGTAAATGGTAGAATCAACTGAATTTTGAACCGAGAACCGGGAGTTGCCTCAAAGAGGGTCAACTAGGAAAATCATTTGAGAAAAGGGAGTGAAAAGCATAAGGACCAAAGCGGGCTCACTTCAGTCAGAGTTTATTAAAACCCCATTCAGTCACCGACAAACACCCAAATATTTAATAAAGGGATAACAGAGTTTATTCGATCGTTAGGTGTCGAAGGGACGCAAACGTATGAGAGGTTGTTCCTGCGATCAGCCCCTATGCTCGACTTTTGAGACAGTATGGGTTTCCGGGGACAAAATCATCAATGGCATTTGGAGCGTTTAATTATTTCCCCTTTTACAGCAAATGCCTGTAATGAAGTGGATAAGAGGGATTCAAACGTTATCTGTGGAAGGTATGAGACGACGTAAAGTGGATGTGGTAGCTTACATCAAGATGGTGAAATTGGGCCTAGTGATTTATCAAAGTTGATGGAATTAAATTATGAATTAATTTATAACTGAAGTCTGCATAAAACAAACTATTAAAATTTATTTTGGGTTAGTTAGTCAAAATGGATTTTTGTAATAGCAACTTCAACTTTAAATTCTGTAGCAATAACACCAATCTGCCTGCCGAGGTAGTATCCGAAAGGAGAGATAATTTTTTTTAAATATAACATTTTTGTAATGACTAATAATTGGTTTTATGGTTTATAAAATGGATTCGAACCTTGTAAATTTTTGGTGCGGGTACGGGTTCGGGTTCAATACCTTGAAATTTAGTGGGTTCAGGTTCAGTTCGAGTTCAAAATTTTCCCAAAAACAAAAAACAATTTCATATACAGTTTATTTTAAATTGTTAATTTTTTTATTTTAGAAAAAAAATTACATTCATACGCACAAATAGAATATTTCTTAATGATTCTTCGGAGAAAAGCACTCACTGTGGAGCTAAAACAAGCTTCAGTGCAGAAAAAGCCCTCTCAACACTAACTTGAGTTGCTGGAACAGCTATGTAATATGACCAGGATGGTTAACCATGGTTAACTATGGTAAAATTTTGTCGTTCAAAAACTCCGTGGTTAACTACAACATAACCACGAGCATAACTTTTTGGCGTTCAAAAACTCCCGTGGTTAACCATGGTGTAGTTAAATTTTAACCCTGCTCGGGAGCATTGTTAGCTATGGTTAAGAAGAAGAATAAAAACAACTCTCTGACAGTTGTTTTAATGTAAACACATGAACAAATCAAAGTGGGATTTGTAGGATTATTATTATTTTATGGAAAATTTTGTTTCTATTTTTTTTCTTCTTCTTTAACCTGTTGTTAACCACAGTGCGTTCAAAAACCTCCATGGTTAAACATAAACTTTCGTGGTTAAGTGAAGTGATGCAGCATAACCACAGCTTACCTCGTGGTTTACCATAGTAAGGTTTTTGAACGCTCTCCTGAGCGGCTTCAAACAATAGTGGTTCATCAATTTTTTTTGTTCTGGTTAACTTCCCAGTAGGAAGTTATTGTAATCGGTCCGAAATTCGGATTCGAAATTTTCAATGTATATACACGTTTCAAGGTCCCACCCTGCAAACAATTTCTCGGAGGCTCGCTTTCTCGGACCATTCTCGATTCGAAAAATGCTTAAGAGCAGTTTACACTACATGATTTTGTCACATGAGTTGACACAAGACAAGTCATACGTTCGATATTCAGCCATTCACACCACATGAATTTCCTTGTGAGTTCGCTTACGTCAAACTCACATGAGTTTTTGGAAGATAGAACATGTTCTATTTTCTTATGATCAGTCATAGGGTTTTCGTAGTGTGAAAAGTAGCTTTGTAGACGAGAAATTGTGTTTTATTTTCTAGGTTGTAGAAAATAATTTTGTTGGTTTTTTTTTAATTTCCGTGTTGCGAAAAAATAATTTTGTTGTTTTTTAATGGTTTTATTCAGCTTGACCTCGTATATTTGTTTGTTTGTTTATAACTTTGCGCCAAATCTTGCGACAGCTTTTTCAACTACTTCTACTAAACCGATTCTTATGAACCTTTGCACACACGTTGAGTTCCCGTGACAATGCAATCTGACAATTTTGTAAACAAATCAAGATGGCGGACGAATTTTGCAATTGGGTTCTGATTCCAATGAATTTTGCTAATGTGTTCTGAATCCATTGAAAATCGGTATCGAGGGGTTTCAACGTCACAAAAGACGAATCTGTTGTTAAAATTTTAAAATTCAAAATGGCGGCGCCAATATGGCGGATGAATTTTGCTAATGTGTTCTGAATCCATTGAAAATCGGTATCAGGGGATTTTTAAAGTCACAAATGACGAATCCGTGGTTAAAATTTGAAAATTCAAAATGGCGGCGCCAATATAGTGGTACGATTTTGGCAATTAGATACCATTCAATTTCACTGAAATTGGGGGTGTTTAAGGTCGGAAATAATGAATTTGTTGTCAAAATTAGACAATTCAAAATGGCGCTGGCAATATGGTATGCATAACCAATCACTTCACCAGAATTTTGTAAAAAGTAAAACCCAAAAATGGCTGAACTAAGACCAAAAAGAATACAATAAAAATTGGTAAGAAAACTTTTAAGTTTCATGGTTCTATTTTAAATCAAGCTGTACCAAATTATTTTCAACCCTTAAGGGGGTAGTAAAACTACCCCTAATTAAAGTCGAGTTTGAATAAAAATTGAAATATTTTTTTATTTAAATTTTATTTATTTTTTATTTTGTTTCGAAATAGCCCCTAATTTAACCTCTTTAAAAACGGGGTTATAATAAATTTCCCAAATATTTTAATAATATTTCATCAAAAATAAAATATAAATGCAAAAAAAATTTCATTCTTTTTTCAAATTCAACTTTAATTGCGGGGTAGTTTTACCTCCTCAAGGATTAAAAATAATTTATTTTAGGCTAATAACCCGAGTAAAAGTTCGCATTTGTTCGCTATGCGCGCCAGCTGTGGCGCTGTGCGTGCTAGTGCGTACCTGAGGGCCAGTTTCATTTTTACCCGGGAATACCTATGAAACCGCAAAAAGCAGAAAAAATATTTAACAATTTGTTTGCAAATTTTCTTTTTTTAAAGTTGATTTTTAAAATTTAAGGGGTAGTTTTACCCTTTCAGGGCTGCAAATAATTTATTTGTGCCTGACAATACGTATTCAATCGAATTTGAAGCATAAAGTTGGAAAAACAATTTTTTACAATTTTTTTATTTTCAGTCGGTTTAGGGGTGGCTTTAACCCTTTAGCATTATCCCTTATCATAAAATTTGGCTTGATTTGGTATGAATCAACCACCTTAGCAAATAATTATTGAAAAAAGTGTATTTCATTGGATTGTTTTTGAGTATTATTGAAATTATCGCGAAAACCCCTTAAAAAGGGGTGTTTTGGCATTTTTAAGGCTGCCGCCCATATTTTATAAATGCGAGACCTCGATTTTCGTGATCAGCGACCCAAAAAACACGTAGGAGCAAGTTATGTTTTGACACCCCCGCCCCCACCGCTTGTATTTTGAATGGACTACGTCCCGACCAGCTTATCTTTTCAGAAGCCATTTTCTAGCCCACGTTTCTCAGTTTTTTCGCCTTTTTTTCTTTTTGAGTTTCAAAACTGACAAAATATCATAATGTGTAATAAAATCAGAATATTATTCCTCGATTCGATGCCCATTTTAATTTTAAATAATTTATGTCTCTCTGACTCTGTAGTTAAGTCACTGACAAAATCACAGCAATGTAAACAAGAATCGGAGCTACCTTATGATAAATTTTGTCAGTGACAAAATCACGGCCAAAATCATGGGCGAAAGCTTGTGACAAAATCATGTGGTGTAAAAAGCTCTTTACGAAGGGTATAGATGTTTTCAAACTCCGTGACACAAAAAATTTGAACAGTTCTGCGCACCTCGTTGCCAAATTTTATAAATTTTGTTCTATCATTTCCCCTCTTTTCATTTAAAAGGCAACAAACGCAGAAAAAACTCAACAAAATTATTTGGGAAGGGATGCGCGCATGCCGAATGAATAAAGTTAAGTTATCTTTATGTGTATTGAGCAGAGCTTTTAAATACATGTAAAAACCCTGCTCAACCAAGTAAATCTATCCATCATAATAAGCATAATTTTATTATAACTATGAGAAATATTTCTCATCCCTAAATTTATAATAATTAAAAAAAAATGCTGAAAAATCCTTTTTTAAATTCATGAGCATTTTCATTCATAAATTGTGAACTCTCCGCAGCCGCAAGCAACGTAACCTCCCCTGGCAGAAGCGCGCATGCGACTGGCCGAAAACGTCAACAATCCTAGTATCAAAGTATTAAAAACCCAAATTGCGTATTTTTTAATAGAAATTGCTACAAATTATTTCTGTAGCAAATATGTAAAATACAAAAACCTGAAAATTAAAAAATATATAAAAAAGGACGCTTTTCATTCATAATTTGTAAAATTAGCAATACGCAGTCGCGATTGATTAAATGACAGCAAGTGATTTGATAAGGAGGAGGAGGAGTCAATTCTCGCTCACTTTTTACAATATACAATGGTTCACAAAATTATAAGAAAAATAAAAATTCAATTTTAATTAGAAAAGTGTTTCCTTTTAGTCCAGTCAAATTAGGGTTTCACCTCGGAATGAGAGGTAATAAGCTGAAAATTTGTATGAACCTTTGTTTTGGCATTAAATTATGTGTCAAAAGTCTCATAAAATCTCGTGTCTGCGTCTTGAGATATTAGAGGTCAAAGGTCACCAAAATCAGTTTTTCGGAAATATCTCGTAAATTATCGCCTTTAAATAAATTTTGGTTAAGTAAAATTTGTTCATTTGATAAATCTGCATAAAAGTGTCCTATACCGGATTAACGTAGAACCAATAGTTTTCAAGATAAAGGGCTGAGAAGTCTTGGCATCGTGCTGCATTAGTTTCCGCGCCACCTCTGAGGTAGAATGCAAGGGGCGTTTTTTACATGGAGCTTAATTTCTCAATAGAGAGGAAGAAAAATTATCTCCAGCTTTTAAACATTTTTAAGAGCTTTTTACCCCAACATGCGTCAAATGTCACGGCATTTGAAAACATCTATACCAGAAAAAGATTCAAAACGCAAAATGAAAGCTTTCCTGGTTGATTTGTTTCTCCCAAAGCCTTCATGCTGTAGAAAAATATTGAGAGCCGATTTCCCCTGAATGGGACTTCAAATCTCCAAATTACACTAACAACATAACGTCATTTCACCGATTTGAAGTCCTATTGAGAGGGAATTTTGAGAGCCTTTGGTTTCTCTTCAACGATTTGTTTGGAAAGTTTAAGCTTTTGACTTGTTTTGCTCGGCGGAGTGATTTTCGGCGCAGAAGCGATTTGCTATCGATACGAGCATGCGATTCGTTATCAGCACGAGAAAGCGATTCGATCTCTTGCTCCGCTTTTATTGCCTTCGAATTCGTTTACGAGTCGTCAACGAGTCCCAGATCGAAGCAACCCAGCGGGAAATGGAATCCTACCAAGAAGCAGGACGGTAGCCTTTTTTGGAAGGCGAAAATTCCTTCCTTTTCGCATTCCGCTCCATATCTTTTTTGTGCAGCCATGTCATTAAAAGGAATGAGTCGAAAAGCTCTAAAAGCTCATTCACTTTCCCCACGCATTCCTGGTAAGGTGTTTGTGATAAGTCATCTTTTATTTCTTCCAAGGAAGTACAATTTCCTACACCTTCTAAATATATTTCCGGTGAGATCCTTGGAAAATATTGTTTTAATTGCGGAAGCTCATACGGAAGAACAGTGTTTCTTCCGTATGAGCTTCCGCAATCCTATTAGTATGAAAATTTTATTAAAACGCAAAAAACATTCTTATCCATATTTCGCCCTTCCATCGTACTTTTGTGGAACTGCGAATACGAACTCCTTCCTAAAAGCTTCTTGAGGAAGGCCTTCAAACTTTTCCCGGTTTGAAGCTTTCGCTTTTGGCAAATCGTTCTCGAATCGTTTCCGAATCGAAATGTTAGCAGGGCAATAGCATTTTAAGCAAAAAATTGAGAAGAAATATGTGCGTGTGTATGCGTACGTATGTGGTCATTTTTTCTTGCACGATTTCGCGCGAACCAAAAAAGATATCGCCTTCGTTGAGGTGCTGTTCGAAGCGTGTTCAAGGAAATATGTATGATCTGAAAAGATTTTCATAAAAATCGGTCGAGCCGTTTTTTTGTTTGAACGACTTAAGTGATTTTTGTACCAGCGCGAAATCGTGCGTTATGGTACCGTTCGAAGCGTATTAAAGGAAGTATGAATTGAAAAGATTTTCATAAAAATCGGTCGAGCGGTTTTTTTGTTTAAATGACTTAAGTGATTTTTGTACCAGCACGATTTTGCGAGAACCAAAAAAGATATCGACTTCGTTAAGGTTCCGTTCGAAGCGTGTTAAAAGATATATGATCTGAAAAGATTTTCATAAAAATCGGTCGAACGGTTTTTTTTTGTTTGAACGACGTAAGTGATTTTTGTACCAGCCCGATTTCGCGCGAACCAAAAAAGATACCGACTTCGTTGAAGTGCCGTTCAAACCGTGTTCAAGGAAATATGATCTGAAAATATTTTCATAAAAATCGGTCGACTCGTTTTTTTTTGTTTGAACGAAGTTCGTGATTTTTGTACGTCCCCAATATCGCGCGAACCAAATATGATACCGACTTCGTTGAGGTGCCGATCGAAGTGTATTAACGAAGATATGATCTGAAAAAACATTCGGTCAAGGCGTGTTTAAATGAAGAGACTTCGGCAAGTGTGCCAAGTAATTTCAATGAATTAGTTCTGCTACTGTCTAATATACTCGGTGGATGAAACCCGTTCCAAATGAGGTTAACTTTTATGGATTCAGCCGAGCAATAGCTTCCCACGAAATTTTCAATCATTTGTCCATTTTCTGCCATACATCTGCCCACACACACTTCACGAATTGGTGATTTATCGTGACTAAGTATTTTGTAACGTAACGTCCGCGTAACTCCAATAGCGGCAACTTCAGGTCCTTAAATTTAACAATATACTTGTTAAATAAGTGTTGGAATAACAACATGAGGGCACTTCCAGTAGGTACATAATCAGTAATGTAAAATATAATAAAGAATTAGTAAGAACCTGATTACCAGTTGTTCAGCATGCAGTGAAGCGAGGCAATAAATTATCGGAGTGTTTTATTTTGGGAAGCAATAAGATAAAACCTACCGTTATTGGCTAACCACGTTTGCGTCCGGACAAAGTTTAGAGCTTAAGGTCGCGTGCACATTAAACAGCGATGAACGGTGAGCGGTAAGCGATGGGCGATGAGCGATGCATAAACACCACGTAGCCTACGTAAATAACACTGGGCAACAGAAAAAAAATTCTTTGTCGTGGTTCGCAACTAGGGATGCTACGAATGTTCGCATTCGCATTCGCTTATGCGAATGATTCGCATCATTTTAAACATTCGCATCGACATTCGCATTCGCATCAAGTAATGCAAATGTTTTACGAATGTGCCTCGTCGAAAACAAAATTAAAATACGACAAACTGACAGATCTGGCTCGCAAATATCTGAGCGCTCCACCGGCCAGCGTTCCGAAAGAGCAATTGTTCAGGGCAGCCGGCCTTATATATGAGCACCTTAAGGCCCCTATTCACAACAGGCCGCCGGCAGGCCGTAGCCGTTAAGCTAGGCCACGTACCGCCCCATGAAAGCCATACACTACTTAGTATGACGAGGGATGAGGTCTTGAGGTCTCACAGGCCGTGGACTGCAGTAACCTAATGATCCCCTACATAAACACAGGAGAAGACGACAGTTTAGCGTAGCACATTGTTAATTCAAGTGCAAACATGTTCATGGCATCAACGAAAATTTTAGAGTGAATAGAAGTTCAGATCTTCAAGCAGATCATCCAGCAGGGCCCATCCAGTTGACGGTGAGTGTGTCATACATGGCCTCAAAGCGGAAAACCTTCAGGCCATGGCCTGCCGGCGGCCTGTAAAGGAATGGGGCCTTTACAAACCGCCTCATGGATATATCATATTCCTCTCTTGAACTTTGACTATAAAATACGAAAAGAAAGAATACCACTACTTGTCTATTGTTCTAATATTTTTTCATATCCTATTGTAAGTAATAAAAAAATTAGGCCTTAATTTAATTAAATTTTTTTAATGCTATTCGTAAACATTCGTATTCGCATTCGCATTCGCATATTCGCATTCCGAACATTCGCATTCGCATTCGCGAATCTTTTCGTTATTTTTTTGTTAATACTTACACATGAGAGATACCGAAAATATATACCTATGCACATTAAACAGCGATAAGCGGTGCACGATGGACGGTAAGCGGATATGTCTGCACATTGGTTTGCTGCAATTCTCGAGTGAGGTAAATTTTTAATTAGTAAAGTTTAAATTACTTGTCGCCTAACCGTCAGTTATAGTTCGAGAGCCCAGGCCGCCAGACCTACGTCATTAAAGCTGATATTTCGTATATACATAGTGTGATACGCAGTTAAGAACGTAAGCGCACTCGCAAGTCCGGAGAATGGGCCCTTTTGTAGATAGAGGGGTTGGGTGGTAAAAAAGGGGTTAAAATTGAAAAAAAATTCTGTCGCTGTGTATGTAGGTTTTACTAGTGCTAAATAACTGTTAAATATTAGTGGCAGACATTTGTGAACATTTGCACCCTCCCCAAGCCAACCCTAGCTGAAGTTGCCATTTCGAAAGCACACCCCCAGCAAATGCCTTATTAAAATACTTATTTTCTTACTTATTAAATCTTGTTTTATTCATATAAATCCATTATAAGCCAATAAGTACTACGACGGTAGATATATGAGCATTTAAAGGAGTGTGAGCAATTTGCTCGCGCGTGCCTTTCCGGGTAACAAAATTAGGCGCGCCTTCTCACGGGTTAAGAGAATCATATAAAACAGAATGGAAGCTACAAAGTTATCAGCTTATTCAATACACACCTTCTGCCACTCCATTAGAATAAACAATAGATAAGGAGAAAGTTCACCTATCCTCGATCTCTTTTTTCTTGACTCAAGCGAAAATTCATAATTTAGTAAGAGTCAAAACAAATTTCAAAGCAAATTTTCAAGAGTAAATTTAATACTTAATAGTTGCAACTTGCAACTTCAAAGCAGGCGAAACCAGAGCAGATTACCAGAAAACGAAACCAAGAAAACAAAGAGAATATGGTGGATAGAGAAAATTTGTCTAGGTTTGACTTGTCATATCCCGCTGCTCGGTTCCGAAGAAGCTGCGTTTAGTTCAGCTTCTGCGGGAACTGTATCAATAAAAGCCTTCTGTATCAACGGCAAACCTTTGCATGAGTGTGAGTTCAATTAAATTGAAGATTGAAGCCGTGTATCTCCACGAGTATTTTTGTTACATGTGGTAAAAGCAGTTTTCCACTTTAATGCCCTAAACCATAACCTTCTATATTTACAAGCCATGAACTTTCTCTCTCAATATTTTCCTTGTTCATGGCTTGTAATATAGAAGGTTATGCCTAAACACAATGCACATACGGGAGACAAAATACATGATACAAGAGATGTAAAAAATTTTAAAACACATGAACGTAAGTGCAATCGCTCACATTCGCATACAAGAGACAAGAAATATTTTATACCAAATACAAAATTAAACTTAATTCTATTTTTGAATCTCGTATTCGCGTTTTTACATGGTTGACATGCGGAAAAAGTTCGTTTTGTTTAATTTATAGGTGTCAAGTGTTTGTAATGCGCTTTTCATAGATATTGAAAAAAGTTACTAATAAACTATATAAGCCTTATCGAGTAGAATAAGTAATTTTTACGGTCAAATTTAACAAACTATTACTAGTCCAGTCAAATTAGTAAATGAAATTGCATTTTAAGAGGTACAGAATTTTTTTTTTGGCATTTGTTCGGGTACATCTGACAATGATAAAACCAAGTTTGTGGGGTCGCAGTGGCTTGGGAAAAGCCGCCATCTTGAAAAAGAGGGAGAGCTTGTTTATATTAAATAACTCGTTTGCATGCTATGATAGCTGATAATGATCAATGGCGAGTTGTGGATAATAAAATTATCAAAAAAATGAGCCCTCAACGAGGTCTGTAAGTTGATTTGGGTCAAAGTAATGGCCGGTCAAAGTTCAACCATGATCGCGTGGTGAGGGTTGAATGCAGTTTTTTGCAATTAACTCGCCAAATGTTAATTTTTTTGGGTTAATTCCCATTAACAAATTTAAAGTCCTAGTAATTACCTTAATCGTAGTCATCGCTTATGTAGTTTGCGAGTAACGTAACGCCAAAGTTCGCACTGGGCGTGCCTGAAATAATTGAGAACGCCATTTTTTTTGAATATTTAGTTAAGGGTTGCTCATATGAAAAAATAGTAAATGACGGGAATACGGGCAATGAAAATACCTTTCCAACGAGGTATTGGTCGAAACTCCATGTCGATTATATCCGCGATACGGCCGGTCAAAGGTCAACCGATAGGTTTACGAATTTTTAGCTATTGATCATTATCAGCTATCATTGCATGCAAACGAGTTATTTAATATAAACAAGCTCTCCCTCTTTTTCAAGATGGCGGCTTTTCCCAAGCCACTGCGACCCCACAAACTTGGTTTTATCATTGTCAGATGTACCCGAACAAATGCCAAAAAATAAATTCTGTACCTCTTAAAATGCAATTTGATCCTCTTTTTTCGACTAATTTGACTGGACTATACTTTTTGTTGACTTTTTTAAATTTTTATAAACGATGGGTTTTGCATTTCTCGCATAATTAACGCAATTAATGCAATTTTAGCTGCTTTTGTTAGATTTTTTAATCCCATCTGGTCCATTATAACAAACTTTGTATCGCGTCTTGGACCTTCGTATTGTGAGCAGGTCAGCGACAGGTCTGCCGTGGTGAGATATTTAGACATTTAATTTTTGTATTTTGTGAGATGTATTTTGTCTCACGTATTGCATTGTGTTTAGGGCATAAGGCTGTATCAGATCCAGCGGCAGAACACTCTTCTGCCTTTCTTGTCACTTGACCAGCGTAAGCCAATAGAAACAATTCTCTCCCGACGGTTCTGCTTTGGATCTGATCAGTGCCGCGGCACGCATATGTGCAGATTGTGCATTTGCACTGGGCGGCACTTGGGAAGGGCGGAATTTTTGGCGATGAGCGCAAACATTTAAATGAGCGGCGACGATGCAACTATGATATATCGACTACAACGTAAATTCCTAATTATGAACCGCGAAACGTGATTAAAACGGATTAATCGATAAATGATAAACGAATGACGAAACGATAAACAGAAACGGTCCAGCGGACCAAATCAGTTTGTGGAGCAGAAGGCTAAGCAAGAAGTTTCGCCAAAACGAAAGGCAGTGGCACAGCAAGAAGTAGAAGAGAAGTCGCCATCCGTTTTCAGCTTGGCAGCGCGGGTTTTATCATCGAAAGCGAAGTAATTAAATTAAATGAATTATTTAATTTAAGTCGATTCTGAAGTAAGAGAGGAACTGTACTAATAAAATGACTTGCCAAATAGAAAGAAAATTTATTTAGTTAACAATTTGTTATATACTAATCCCTATAAAGAACACAAAAAAACCACGAGCGAAGCGAGCGAAAAAAAAATTTGCCCTTGAAGGGGGCGGCATCGGCGGATGTGCACTGGGCTGCAAAGTCCCTAGCCGCGGCCCTTGATCTGATAGAAGAGCATAACTCTCGGTCTACACGGCAGGGGGTTCACCATGCGTAACTTTCTTGTCTTTACAAGGAGATATGAAAGTGTATGTAAATTTCAGAGCCAAGAAAGAAGATTAGAAGTAACGAAGCACATTGTGCATGTGTGTTAGTTTTCACGCCGAAATTTTTTGTTGAAAAGTAACAACACTCTCCTCTTGCCGTTTTGCCCCTCTGTTCTAAAAACTCTCACAGGTAACGAATCATCGTGGAGATCTGGCCAACGTGTTGGATTTTTTACGTTGATTTTCTGTGACAAAAAAGCTGGAGATATTACAGCTTCCGTACGTTGTGTTAAGCCCCGGCCACGATAAGAGCGGCGAGCGGCACAAAAAAAATTTAATCGCTCGGATTAGCGGCGAGCGGCAGTAGTATTGCCGTTCTACCTCTCTCCGGTCGTATCGAAGCCGTATTCGAGCGTTTTCCATATAAAATAATACAAAATAAAACTCAGAATCGTCGCTCTGCTGATAAAGTTGAATTGTACATTTTCTATAAAAAATCTGTACATTGCTTCTTTAGTGTTTCCAGAGGAGGAAATATATTAAGATTTTTTTCTGATTAATCTTAATATACTACTAATTACTCCTTTAATCCCTCTTGGGACATAGGGCGGAAACAGTTGCCCTCCAGCGGACTCTGTTTTGCGCGACAGTTCTCAGCCCAGACCAGGATCTCCCAGTTGTTGCGGCCTCTGATAAAAGGGTTCTCCTCCACGTTGTTCTAGGTCTTCCGACTCCTCGATGGGATCCTTGCGGATTCCAGTCAAGGGCCTGTTTGGCTAGATTATCGTTTTCGCGTCGCAAGGTGTGGGCAATCTAATACCAGAGGTAACAGAATTTATCTACCAGCTCCACGTCACGGTGATTTACCGCAGTCCGTTCAAGGGTGTATGCATTTATCCGCATTTCTTTTGTTTTAGTTGGATTTAACCTTAAGCCTGCCGAACTACTTTCTGTTGCCAAATTGTTTAACATGTTTTTGAGGTCCTGGTGTCTGTCTATATATAAATTAATTTTTATGAAGTTGCCTATTTGGCAGTGCTTCCTTTGCTTCCAAAGAGGAACCGCCACTGCTTCTTGAGGGTAGTTCGACGGAGAAATCTTTCCTAAAGGTCAATCTAGGGAGAAGGTAGTCTGTGGTTGTAGCGAACATAGCCTCCCTGTCCGGTAGCAGGTTCAAAATATTGCTATGTCCGTAGGGTTTTGAGGTCCAGGCCCTGGATTCCATCAGTCTGAAAGCACTGCAAGAGTCTAGATATTTTATGTGAAGGTGAGGGGAGTAGGTGCAAGAGAACGTCATGGGGCATGTCCTCATGGCCCCTGCTGTTGCCGTTCTCTGGGACCTTCCCAACTTTATGACATCATAGGTCCTGCTCAGCGCTGGCCACCATATTAGCGACATATACGTGAGAATTGGGCATTACAACAGCTGCGTACATCCGCAGGACCATATTTGGTTAGGCTTCACTGGGCATACTGAGCAAGTTCGAGCAAATTAGTCTGCTGAGCTTCAATTTTTGACTGATTTCCCATACATTTTCACATTCCGAAGTCAGGAAAATAAAGTCTGATTTCGCCCAACAGAACCTGAAATCAAGCTTGAAAGTAAAAGCTCGCTCAAAAGAGAGTAATCAAGTTTAAATGTGGAAAGCCATTCCAGGGAGCTTTTGTATTTCTGACTGCTGGCGAAAAAGTAACAACAATTTCAGGCACTGAACTCGACTTTAGCCGGTGAAGCCAATTTTGCGGATTTGAACTTGATTAAACTGAGGCCGGTGAAGCCGGGGTATAAGACCCCATCTTTTGCCAAAAGTATTTTTACATGCGTAGAAAGCTATACAGTGTTTCTTTACCCTTTCGTCGATGTTCGCCTTCCAGTTGAGTTTAGGATCTAATATTAGACCCAAAAATTTCACACTCGAGGATAAGGTTAGAGTATGCCCATCCAACCTGGGGAAGTTGAAGGTGGAAATTTTCGTTTTCCCTGTAAAAAGCATTAACTCAGTTTTTCCCGGATTGACTGCCAGACCGCAGCCTGTGGCCCGGCTGCCAACTTTATTTAGGCATCCTATCCTTGCACGATTTCACTAATTACTGTAGGAAACATTCCGGACACCATAACCACTAGGTCATCTGCGTATGCTACTACTTTAGCTCCGCTTTTGTCTAGTTTTTGTAGTATGCTATTCATCGTTACTAACCACAGTAAAGGGGAGATGACGCCTCCTTCTGATGTACCTCTATTAGCCTATTTGATTACCGCCTCGGTTCCCAAATCCGCTTGAATTATTCTCGAGCTCAGCACAGCTGCTAGCCATTGCCTGAGGCTTGCTTCTATGTTTAGGGCTATGAGAGCCTCTCGAATTCATTCCGCACGTACGTTGTTAAATGCGCATTCTATATCTAAAAAGGCGGCCAAAGCATATTGTTTGTAATACAGGGTCTTTTCGATAGTTCCCACCACCTCGTGCAGAGCTGTCTCGGTGGATCTACCACTAAGATAGGCATGTTAAGCTGCTGACAGTAACGATTGGCGGATGTGGAAGTCGATTACCCTTTCTAGTGTCTGAAGCACGAAGGATCTCAGGTTAATCGGCCTATAGTCCTTCGCGGATTCGTGACCTCTTCTTCCTTTCCCTCGCCCGTCTCCAACTGATGGGGACATACCCGAGCACCATACAGCTCTTGAACATGACCACCAGCCATGGTACTACTACCTCAGCTAGTTTCTGTAGGATGACTGGTAGTATGCCATCCGGCCGGGCGCTTTGAAGGGGGAGAAGCTATTAATATCCCAGAGGACCTTTTCCTTTGTAATAATAGTGGTAATATCCTCCCCGGAGTGTGTCCCTCCGTTCCCTGATGCTTCGACCTCGTTTTCGTCCTTGCAACCGGGAAAGTGTGTGTTCATTAAAAGCTCTATAGATTCGGCCTGCGATTCTGTCCAAGCTCCGTTCGCCTTTTTTATGAAGGACGGATTGGAGTGCTCTTTGGACAGGATCTTGCATAATTTGGCAGAGTCCCCTAGACTCTCTATAGATTGGCAATACCCCAGCCAGGTATCTCTCTTGGATGAGGCAATAGTTTTCTTGTACAATTCTAGGCAGCCTTGGTAATGCTGCCAAAGACCTTGTTTGTAACAGCTATTGAAGATCTCTCTTGTTAACTTCCTCAGTTTCGAGAGATCTTCATTCCATCCCGGGGAAAGGTTTTTTTGCTCCGCCTTATTGGGCAGGATATCTTATTGACCCTATCTTCAGTTTTCTCAATAACGTCTATACATCCGTCTGGGCACTCTTTAGAGAGTTTAGCTCTCAGAACCTGAGCGAACTTGTTCCAATCAGTTCTTCTTGAGTTTCTGTGCGGTTGAGGAGCTTCAACCTGCAGATTAACCCTGAAGCGTATTCATCGGTGGTCCGAGAAGGGCACTTGATCTGATACCTCCCAGTTTTCTACTTTAAGTGTTTCCGTGTCCATGACAGCGTGATATCCAACACTTCCTCCCAACCTTGGAAATTCTCCGTGCTTGGGAATACGAAGGTTGGGGTGTTGCCCCGGTTACACACCGCTAGGTTTGAATTAATGATATAATTCATAACTCTCCCCTCTCGTTATACGCGTCGCACCCTACGATCAGGTTGGCTCCATTCGATTTTAGTGCTGTTGTCATTTGCATGAACTCCCCTGGGGTGCAGGCAGATCATGAGCCATATAGGCTGAGGCTATGTAAAGAACCTTCCCCCTCCAAACTACAATCTAACTACCGTTAGGTCCGTTGAGCTGAAGTTCGGGCAGCTCTTGCAGCTCGGCTTTGATGTTCCTTTTAACCAAAATACAGGATCTTGGCTTGCCTTGATCCGAGCGGTGATAAAAGGTGTTGTATTGCCATCCTCCTACCCAGGGCTCTTGTATTAAGGCGACACCCAGATTTTCCCAAGGAGGTTGTTTTGTGGCTAATTTGGAGTGTTGGATGTTGATCTGAACGATCTCAAGCACTTTCCGATGCCCCCTGAGCGCCGTCTTCGGCGCCCTTCTCCAAACCCGAACCCACCACCAGTTCATCCACATTTGGAGATTCCTCCTCTGGCGAAGGGCTTTTAAAAATTTTCAGTTTGGCATATCTAATGCCAAACCTTAGTCGGTGTTCATTCTTTTCCAGTATCTCGAGGGACTCCTCGTTGATAAGGAGGAAGAATGGACTGCTATTTTTCAGCGGTTCCTCTTTTTTGATGACCATCCAGTCATTCATAGGAACCGTCGGATTATGTGCTTGGAGACACTGGATAAGCTTTTGGGTCTCTTCGGGATATCCGCAGCTGGGATTAGCTTGTGTCTCTTGCCTTCCAATGCGTCACAGATCTCAGTGACGCATTCGCCTAGGAAGTCCCTTGAGGCCTGGTCTTCGCATCTAATTACCCTGAACCCTCTGACTTCCTCCGAGGAGTCATAGCTGGGCTTTGTTCCTCCCTTGCCTGAGAGCATATATTCCAATACCATCTTAGATAGTTTGGCTTCCACCTTCACCCAGGTTTCGGGGCTAATGCGTCCCCCAAAGCCCTCTCGTCCATCAGGGCTAGTTGCAGGTGATCTCTGACCACCTCGCTCAGCAGCCTTTCTGGTCCCGGCTGTGATCCACCTGCTGTACTCGCTGCAGCAGGCTTTTTCTTGGGGGAACCCTTTGGTCTCTTGGCATCTCCCAACGTTTTCTCTTTAGGAGAGGCTCGAGGTCTCTTCTGTACCTCCAGTCACTCGGGATGGTTAGTTTGACTTAGTGCCAGCCGTTTGTTGTAATTCTCAACGATCGGCTGGAACTTTATTTTGTCCGACTGGTCTCGCTCATGCACCGTACCAGCCTTCTCATTCTTAGCAATCTTGTCAAGAATGAAAAGGGGTCTCCGGTACTGGCCCTGCATGCGCATACCATCTGACCTGCGTTTTGGGTTTGGTTTGCCCGGCCGATCCAAAACGATGGCTGGCACCCCAGGCTGGGGGCGAGTAACTTTTCCTCTGATGAGGTTGAAGGTGGCATTTGTGCAGGTGTATTGTGGCTGCTACCCAGTAGGGAATTTACGAATTCACGAAATCGGAATGCAGGATATCTTGGTAGAAATTGGAAGCCTTCATAAAAATTGCTCTTATACCTTCATATTGGAATGAATTGTATTGCAAAAGGTGGTCGTTATGCCTTCGACCCTAGGTCATCGCAATGTTAATCGAAGGGACGATTCGATCTAGAAAGTAGACATTACGCATTCGAAGGAAAGTGTACAGAATCGACTCTGTAAGGCTTCCATTCCCTACTGGGTACTAGCTGCACAACTGGCGATTTTTTTTATTTTTATTTATTTATTTATTTGTTTGAAAGTACACAAGACGTTAGTCTTATAATAGTACATAAGAAAGCGATATATAAATTGAGCTTACACTAAAAATTACATTAATAATGAGGGAAAAGGGAACAAAAACAGAATCTAAAAAATTATCGTAGTTATTAAACAAAACAAGTAGAACTAGAATAAAATTAAATTAAAATTAAGTGAAACTAAGTGATGTTCGAATTCTAATTTGCTATCCTGTTGGCTAAATACTTAATGAGACTCCTTTTGAAAACGCTGCTCGATTCCGTCATTTGTATATTAGTAGGAAGAGAATTCCAAAGTTGAGCGACGTAAACAAAGTAAGAACGTTGTCCTGATAAAAGTCGAAAAGCGGAATTAATACATTGAGGTTTCTAGGTGATTGGGACAACTGTATAAATTCAGAGAGGTAAGAAGGTTTGCGCCGGTGCAGAATATCATGGAAGAATTTTAATAGCCTATAGTGCAAGTAGATATGAAAAGGGTACGCTAGAACATTAGATGAATAAGGTGAAATGTGATCATGCCTGCGAAGATTATATATAAAGCGAACGCAATCGTTGAAAGCCACTGTAATTTTCCGACCACATGAAGAATCCAGAGAAGGAAATACAACGTGGCCGTGCATTAGATGAGGTAAGACTAGCGATTTTACTAATCTCATCCGGAGGGCGCAGCTTAATAAGTTACCGTGTACACGCAGCTTCCTTAAAACTCCATAAACTTTGCTGAGTATTCCTTGTATGTGGTCGCAACAGGTCATTCTGTCATTTAGAATAACCCCAAGGTTCTTAACTTTGTTCACACGTTCGATGTGAGTGTGGCCCAGTGATACTTGTGGAAGGTCGAGGTCAGAGATAGAGGAGTTGGAGAAAACTATAAACTGGGACTTAGTAGGATTGAGAGTCAGGAGATTAGATGAAGACCAGTCGAGGATGTTATGCAGGTCTGCGGTCAATTTACTTATCCCAACCTCAAGCTTGTCTTTAGGAATTGCAAGATAGAGCTGAACGTCGTCAGCATACATATGAACATTACAGTTCGTGACAACCGCGGGAAGATCATTAATGAATAAACTAAAAAGAAGCGGGCCAAGTATCGACCCTTGGGGAACACCATCTGATAACATAGCAGGAGAAGAAATAGAGTTAGGGAGTTTAACCTGCTGCGAGCGATTGGTTAGGAAACTGTGCAAAAGCTTGAGGGCAGATGACGAAAAGCCGAAGCGAGCAAGTTTCGCTAGAAGTAGGGAGTGGTTAACTTTATTAAAAGCTTTTGAAAAATCTAATAGAGCGAGTTGACAAACTTCATGATCATTTAGAGAGTACCTTATATCAGTGGTAATTTTGAGAAGTGCCGTATCACAGCTATGAGATATACGAAAGCCTGATTGGCAAGCATTAATCACCTGATTTCGTTCACAAAACTCGATGATTTGCATTGCAATTAGCTTTTCAAGAACCTTAGCGAGAAATGGGAGGATGCTGATTGGACGAAAGTCCGCAGGACATGTAGGAAATGCACATTTTGCAATCGGCAAGACAAGCGCATGTTTCCAAGAATTGGGAAACTCGAATGCAGTAAGGGAGGTGTTAAATAGATGAACTAAAGCAGGCAGGATACAAGGCATTAACATTTTCAAGAATCTAGGCGACATATTATCACTACCAGTGGGATTAGATTGAATTGAATATACTGCACTAATTATTTCGGAAGAATCCACACAGGGAAAACTGAAATCATCTCTTGGAGCGGGAGGCAGTGTAACTAGTTGATTTGAGTAATGGTTGGCAGTGAAGTAAGTGTTCAAGCTTTCTCCGTCAAAGTCATGAGCTGTTATCTCATTTTTGCAGTGGACACTTAACGTTCGTAAGTTTTTCCACAAAGTATTAGATGGTAGTGATGGGTCAAGCTTGCGCGATTAAAAATTACGTTTGGCCACCTTGATTTTGGTTGTGACTAAATTACGAATACGTTTGTACGAGTTTCTAGCACTTGCACTTTTAGTTGAAAAATATCTTTGGTAAAGAAATTCCCTCTCAGCGATTAGGGATTTCAACTCCGAGCTAAACCATGGTTTGGACTTATCTGTAATAGTTTTGGAGCAGATAGGGGCAAACTCATCGTGCAGTTGTAAGATCAGCTCCTCAAGGCGTGCAGTTTTTTCGTTCACGCAAGAGAGGGTAAAAATATTCGCCCAGGGTAGAGATACACATCTATCTTTAAGGTTGTTATGATCCATATTAGCATAATCACGGAAAAATATGGTTTTAGGGGGCTTCGACTCAACTGGGATGTTACAACAACAAAACAATAAATCGTGGTCCAAAAAACTAGGGGCTGATATTTGGTTCTGAAAGTTGATCAGGTTCGGGTCGCTTACAAGAAAAACATCGAGAAGTGAAGGATGCAACGTATTATAATAAGTAGGGAGCTCATTGATTACATTTAGCCCTAATTTATGCATAGCATAAATGTTTCTGATTGCTCGACCTTATTAAGTTGACATTGAAGTCGCCACCGACCAAGATATTGGCATATACACGTGATAAATTAGCCAAGACTACCTCAAATTCAAGGAAATTTTCAATACTAAAATTACCAGGAGGGCAGTAAACACAGACAAGGAGAGTTTTAACGAAGTTACACACCACTTCAACACATAGGAATTCCATCCCAGGAGAAGAAGAGAAACCTACAATCTTAGATTTAATATTGTCACTCAGATAGATGGCCACTCCCCCACCAGTGCGATCCCGCCGATCATTGCGAAATAACCTATAGCCGCTAAGAGAAACCAGCGAAGAAGGTATAGATTCGTTTAACCATGTTTCACTAACGAAAATTGCATGAACACCGGTATTGAGGAACATTTCACCAAATTCATCCACTTTATTTCTTACGCTACGGGCGTTGACTGAAACAACTTTAAATCCTTTACACCTGGAACTGAAAATTTTAATAAGTGTTCTTACTTTGTTTTCGCCAGTAAAATTCAAAGACATAAAGTATATATCAAAACGGGAATCGACGAGCGCAGACGAAAAGGCACTGCAGTTACAAAATTTCCTAAACCAAGACGCATATTAGAGTTCGAACACAATAAGAAATACAAACGAAACATCACAAACCCAAGAAAATAAAATTGAGAAACAGAATAACTAAAACTTAACAATAAATGAAGTAGTATGATTACATATATCATATGCTGGCACTAAGCAATCATACGCTTGCGCTTTGCGGCTCCAACGATTCCACAGACGGACACTCCAACTCAACAAGATCACGTACAGTGAAAGGGGGATCTTCCTTCCTATGAGCAACCCGCACAAGGCCATCAATGGTGTTGACACTATGCAAGAGTCCCATTCTTCGCATCCCCAGTGCAGCACTCAGCAATTTGTTGTTGTGCGGTGAGAGGCTTTCATTTATATAAACTGGGGAGTCAGCTGTAAAGCCCTCAAGGTTGTTGAGAGCAAACTTAAATTTTTTGCTACGTCGCACAGCAGTCATAAAGGCCTTTGCTTCACGGAGACCTGAAAATTTGACAACAATTGGGTTGTCGCCAGTCTGTTTACCCCGTTTGAGGCGAAACGCATCAACATACGGTGAGAGTTGGTGTTTGACATCAGCTGATATGCATTTAACAATTCTCAGTGGATCCTCCTCTGCCTTTCTTGGGATCCCTCTGATGATGACGTCACTCAGCCTCTGATATCGTACCGCATCATCAGATAGACTGGACTTCATGGAGGCGAACTGGCTGTTGGTGCTGTTGACCTCAAAATTAAAATCCGTTAAGCGTTTACTGATTTTAGACACTTCAGTCTGGAGAGTCTGCACTGCGTTGTTTACGTCCATCAGCTGGCTTGAATATGAGTCAGCGATGCTGCTAAGCCCATCCGTTAGACGGCGCTCCATAGAGTCCAGTCTATCCGTTAGTGTTTTAAAGGTGGTGAAATGCTCCAAAAACTGAGCCTCGGACTTTTTTAGTTGTTTTACCAGGACGTCAATTTTTGCGGAAAATCTCTCTTCAACCGCAGATAAAAGCTCTTCGAAGGAGTTACAACCGCAGGCACTTTCTGAAAAAGTTCTAGCAGCACTTCTGGTGGTGGCCGGTGATGGATTTTGCAGATTGTTGTTGTTGTTGATTGCCTCCACACTAGAGCCAAGCAAATTTTTTTTTGTTTTTTTTGGTCCATAAAAATCTCACGAGTAATTCCCGTAGATCCTGAAATATTGTCTATGTCTATAGTGAAAAAAATATATTAAATTGTTAGAAAAAATTAAATGATCGGTTAAGTCAAACCGGGCAGATCCAAAGGATTTAATTTATCCCTTATTATTAATGGTTTTCTTACTAGAAGCCTTAAATTCCTCTCCCCTCATGACCGAATAATTCTGCCGAATATTCGTATTCGGTTGCACCCATATTCGGCGCATCTCTACAAAAAATTAAACAATAAATTTAACAGGTCCTTTCTTATTTAAATTTATTCCTACCAAAAATAATCACTTTTATAAAATTTACCTAAAATAAAATATTTTCTACACATTCGTAAACCTGTAGAAAAAACGCAAATGCAAAGAGCTCTATAGCTGCTGACAGAAACAGGCGTAAACGCGGTGCGCGCAATGACAGATAGAATAGAAGTAATGTGTATTCAAATGCGAACTAACGAAAAGGGGCTTGAGCACTACGCACACACCGCGTAAGTTGCTTAAAGCTGGTGACATATCCAAGCGTACATGCGTTGCATTCGTTGACAGATAATATAGAAGTGTGTGTATTCAAATGCGACCTGACGAACTATTCCGTGAATGTTCCGCATGCCACGCAAATGTCGGGCAACTTTCAACTTTTTCTGCATTGCCGCATTCGACATAGGACACACAAGCATACACAACAAACACATGCGACTCGTTACTCAGATTTTTGGGCTATCTGTGAGAGCCGGGACGGAACGCAACCATGCAATTATGTGTCAGTGGAAAATCTGCGCATATCAGGGAGCCGCTGAATGCAATGCATGTACGCTGGTATATGTCACCAGCTTTACTTTCTACTTTTTGCGCGTTGCCGGCGCGTAGTGTCAAAAGATGTTGTGTTTTGAGTCGTGTTTTGGCGTTGGTGGGGCTAGCAAATTTGTTGAATTTTATATTTAATGAAAATCTTTATTTTTCCAAATTAGGGTAATTAAATTAGCACCTAAAACAAAGACTAGTCCTGTAGGATAGAAAAATTATATGTAAATCATTCAGGTTCTTCAATTTTTTTCTTATCAAGTCCACTTGTCACTTTGATTTTTGAAGTTATACTTCTTTAGGCGCGTTTGGAAAATATTATGAGAGTGAATTTTTACCGAGACGCGAGACGCAACGCCTTTACGGTGACGGAGAATATAGGCGAGGGGGGAGGGCAAGCATTTCAACTCCCATTCTTTAGCTGATGTCTGTTCACGATGTCGATGGGTGAGGGGTTTTTATCCTGAGGCTATGGAAGGGAAATAAATTTCATATACGATTCATCAGCCAAGCGAAGGTTTGGGCTTTTTGAATGTATAAGAAGACTCGTAGTTGCTGGGTGAGGGGTTCTGTCGCGAGGCTATGGAGGGAAATCCGATCCGTGTTCTATTGATCGATCACCTAAAGGCCCAAACATATAGCAGAAACGAAAAGAAACCGAAACGAAAACGAAATGAACTTGAAAATGACAGCGATCATATAGGTGCCTGAGCGAATCGGTTCTTGACATTTGTTGACAAGTTTTGCATGAGTAGAAGAGTTTTTTATTTTCGATAAATACACATATTATACACTTTATATAATTTATGGCGAATGTCGAGAAATCACAAGAGAAATCATAATTTAAATTTTTTCACCTCGTATTGACTGCATTCTTTTAAAAAAACTTCTTTTTCGTTCTTTCAACAACTTGAAATACGAAAACATACGTCTGTTGAACTGTCAAAGTAACGGGCTGAATAGCTGAAACGAATACCGAAATGAAATAAATTTATATCATTCGTTCCGATTCGGTTCTGTTCGTTTATATAACCGAGTTCATACATTTTCATACGATTTATTTCATTCTTTTCGTTTCGGATCGTTTTCGTTTCTGCTATATGTTTGGGCCTTAAGCGCGAGTTTCTAAGAGCCAGTTTTACACGGGCCGACTTTTTCAGAAGATTTTTCTTGGTTGTTTGTCTGCCCGTGTGAAACTGGCCAAGATAATAATAAAGCTATATGGCAACTGTACAATAACAAGCGATAATTATTTACTGTTTTACTAATGATTTTGAATGGTTAAAACTTAATATAATTATTCAATCAGAAATTAGTTTGAATATATAATACAAAATATTTACTGTTATTATTTTGGAAAATAAAACAATGAACAAGATATTAATGGTTTTATTTAGCTTGACCTCGTATATTTGTTTGGTTCAAATCTTGCGACAGCTTTTTCAACTACTTCTACTAAACCGATTCTTATGAAACTTTGCACACACATTGAGGTAACGTGTCAGTGCAATCTGACAATTTTGTAAAAAAATCAAGATGGCGGCTTCAAGATGGCGGGCGAATTTTTCAATTGTGTTCCAATTCCTTTGAAAATCTGTATCGGGGGGGGGGGGGGGTTTAGGGCCACAAATGACGATTCTATGGTCAAAATTTGAAAATTAAAAATGGCGGCGCTAATATGGCGGATGAATTTTGCAACTGTGTTCTGAATCCATTGAAAATCGGTATCGGGAGGTTTTTAGGGCCACAAATGACGATTCTGTGGTCAAAATTTGAAAATTCAAAATGGCGGCGCCAATATGGCGGATGAATTTTGGAAATGTGTTCTGAATCCATTAAAAATCGGTATCGGGGGGTTTTTAGGGCCGCCAATTGACGATTCTGTGCTCAAATTTTGAAAATTCAAAATGGCGGCCAATATGGCGGATGAATTTTGCAAATGTGTTCCGAATCCATTGAAAATCGTGCAAATCTGTAGGCAAAATTTTAAAAAAATCAAAATGGCGGCGCCAATTGCCGACGATTTTGGCAATTACGATTCGATTTCACTGAAAATAGCTATTTGGCGGTGTTCAAGGTCGGAAATAATAAATTTGTTGTCAAAACTAGAAAATTCAAAATGGCCCTGGAAATATGGTATGCATAACAAATCACTTCACCAGAATTTTGTAAAAAGTAAAATCCAAAAATGACTGAATTAAGACTAAAAAGAATATAATAAAAATAGGTAAAAAAAACTTTTAAGTTAAATGGTTTTATTTTAAATCTGCTGTACCAAAAACTAGAAAATAATTAGAACACAAACATGGACCTTCTGGAATTGTAGGAGTGCTGTCTTCTAATGTCGTTTGCCAAGGGGCACTTTATGTTGCTGTGTCAGCGAATTAAGTAATATTCTGAGACTTTTAACAGACTAAAATAAAAACATGGGGCGCATAAAAACCTGTATAACCTATATAAATAAGAACAAATTGTCTAGAAAAATGTGTTTCCTCTCTGCCGGAGAATGGGTTGACTAGTAGGTGTGCTAACGCACGCAAATAATAAAAAATCCAATAAATTATTTGCATGCAAATTAAAAATTAGTCAAATCACGCCAAAGAAGTATAACTTCTAATGCGCGTACATAGAGTTTCTTCTCGAGAATTCTTTCTCGAGAATTTCTCGAGAAATAAAACTATTTTTATATTATCATTTCTCGAGAAATTTAATGTTGTTTCCGCGAGAAATTTATGACTATATTTTAATCAATTTCTTAAAATTTTTACTCCTTTCTCATATCCATACATCTTTTTTTACTTGCATACATACTAACTTAGTTGGAATATATTTGTTTTTGTGCGGCGCTTTTTATATACGTTCTTTTAATGCAGGTTTATGTGTGTTTTGTGTTAAGCCGGTTCTACATGATGCCATGACCACCCTCCAAATGCGCTGTCAAATAGAAGAGAAATAAGATATGTGACATTTTAACATCAAAATTTGCTTAAAAGAAGACAACGAGTGTCCCATTCGCTCTGGTTGTTTGAAAGCGCAACTTTTTCACTCAAACAATGAGAGCTAATGGAAAGCTCGTTGTCTTCTTTTGTGGTTTTTCCTCTACCTTCAACGGTAAATGTCGTAATACAAAAATTGTCCGGACTTTATTTATAGGAAATTGTCCAAGCTTTCTAATGTTGGAAAAAAAATATTGAGGAACTACGTATTTTTTGGAGAAAATAGTTGAAGTTGATGTTTTTGTTAAAAAAACAAAATTTTGACTTTGATGGCTCATTACTCTGGAAGTTGGTAGGATAGAACCTTCAGTTTTAGATAAGTGGGAGTATTCGCCGTAAGAAAGTGCATTTTTTAAGCTATGCTTGGCTCTTGGTTCTCGAGAATCTGGCAATAATTGAAAAAAAAGCTGTTTTGATAATACCTCGATAACGGTTCTTTGGAAAAATAAATAAGGGTCATTTTCGTTTTCAGCGACCTCAAATTAGGCTAAAAAACACTTTTCCTATTAGGTAGGTACCCCCCGCAATTAAGAAAAAATTTGTAAACTAGTGTTATCAAATGCAACATTAGATGCGTTATGTTTTTTAAAAAATTACTTCAAATTACATTAAAGCTTGTTTTGTAATCTTTGTATTTATACTTATTATTTTCTTATTACTTAATTCTTACTTATTTTGTTATTACTTAATTCTTACTTATTTTGTGTTATGAATAAAATGGAATTTTAATTTTTATTTCATGAATTTTTTACAAATTCACAATATTTCTCGAGAAATGAGAATTCTCGAGAAGTAAAATTTATTTTTCTCTTTTGTCGAGAAATAGAAACTACCGAGAAATATTAAACACTACGCGTACATAAGTACACACACCCACTTTTTATGTTGTGTTCAAAGTCGGAACGCGCCGCCGATACCCCAACATCATGTCAGTGAAAAGTCGTCACATACCGCGAAACCAATTTCCGCACCTCGTTTGCGCCTGTTTCTGTTAGTAGCTTAAAGGCCCGATGAGGGCCACACATTACCAGTTTGACTGAGGGATGAGAGCTTAGGGCATCTGTTTGATTCCTCTTGATTCCTCCGCACATACTCAGGGGCAAAGATGACAGTTTAGTGTAGCAGGTTGGCCTCAACGAAAATTTAAGACTGAATAGATAGTCCAGTCAAAATAGATATTTAACTGCGAGATAATTCGGAAATTGAAAATTGGTACAGCTCTTAAAAACATCATTATAAATAAAACGTCGAGTCTGCCGCGAGATCGGTCCAGTGGAAATTTTTTTATGCAAGGTCAAAGGGTAAAACTATCAGCTTTTCCAAATATCTCTTAAACGGTAAGTTTTATCATAAAATAGTTTTTGCAAAGTTTGTAGATTATCTACAAAAAACGATATTATACATTTTCCCGTACGAGTTGCCGTTCATGAGATATCGCCGTTTTAAAGATTTAAAATACTCAGGGCGCTTTAAAAAATTCAGCCGACTGCAGCAGTCGGAGCAGTCAACTGTTCAAATATTCAGCTGAAGTTAAAATTTGGAAGCAAACAGAGCATTTGCTGCTCCGACTGCTGCAGTCAAAATAAAAGCAGTTTTCCTACGTTTTAACCAAGCAGGTTACTCCGGCGATCTGCGTATATTTGTCAAGCTGCACAAAACAGCACGAGCTCTCCCGAACGAAGCGCGACAATTCACGAACACTTAGTTTCGGCGCGGACGAAGTTTCGGCTAATTTTTTGCCGAAACCGAAACTAGATTTTTTGGCAACCGAACCGAAACCGAATCTTCGGTCGGTCACTAATTTTTTTTTAAATTTACTTAAACTAGAATAACTAATTGAATTGACTAATTACGGTAAGGCAACATAATTAGGCTCGTCTTTTATGTAAATGTGTATCCTTTTATTTGATATAAAAGACAAACTTGAGTGAAAAGACAGAAAGTTGAATTACAAATAGTGGAGTCAGACAAGCATCAAATTTTAGTGAAAAAGGAATTGTTTCCAGTCTCAAAATATTTTTTTGTATTGTGTTAGTTACATCGAATACTACAATATACGAAATGGACATTTTCTACCTCTAGCAACCGCCACTACACAAGTAATCGGCCAATTTGTGGAAAAAAGACCATTTTGGTCGTTCTTTCTAAACAAAGATGAGTTTTTTTGGGTATATGTAGGTCCAAAAAAGCGAAAAAAATTGAGGCTATTCGTTATGATATGGGCTCTCAGCGGTTACCATATGCAATTTTTATATGCACACATAACCTCAAAAAAAACTGAAAAAAAATTTTGGTTTTTTGATTATTACTTCGGAAGTTTTCAGTGAAATTCGATGAAATTTTTAGAAGTTCTACTTTATAACGTGACCGTGTTTAAAATTTCAAGGCAAAATATCTAATATAAGTCTCAAAAATTGACCTCAAATTTGAAAATTGATTGGCCAATAACTTTTGTGTATCACTTCGACTGAGGTTTTTATTTTATATGTAGGTTTTTTTATGCAGTTTATGATGGTGAGCAAGAAAAAATTTTAAACTTTAAAAAAAGTGAAAAAAATCGAATCGAAAATTTTGGCTTGTGAGGAAAAGTCCATCATAATATTTGGGGAGAGGGATTCTCTCGCTAATGAGGTCAAGAAGCTGTTTTGATCCAGGGTTACACATACTCACAGCCAAGGGTAGTATCTACCATCAATCGCAACCGTGGAGTCTCTGATGAAAACTTCGTTTAGGAGACGGTTAGGGTGGGATTCTAACCTGTTCATAGCCTTAAGACTAAGTTCGGTTACGTAAAATAGGAACGGTGTCATCTTTACCCTTCCGTATATAGAGTTGTTAGAATATCTTTTGTTTGGTGCTTTAAAATAGAGGTTTGTGCGCGCTCTTAACCTTCTTTCAAATCGTTCGATTTCTTTGCCAATAGTGGGCGAAATAGAGAACCAAATTGGGAAGCCGTAACTCAAAATATGCATAGGTTTTATAAGTTGTATACAGATTAGTAGTTTAGAGTTAGTTTTTAAGGAATCATTTCTCAACAGGGGCATAGCATAGGTGAATTCCTACCTTGAGGGTTAGGTTTAAGAAGACTACTAAAAAGTAACCCAAGATATTTGATTTCATTTTTGAGCGGAATTTCAACTCCGTTTAGAGTCAGCCTTACCAATTTACTTTTTTTGCAATATTCGCTATCCCTTTATCAGATGAGTTCCTAAAACATATCATTTCGGATTTATTGGGGTTAATTTTAATTCCCCAACTTTGGTAGTACCTATAAGTCAATGTGGTTTTAATGATCTTGAACTTTTCCACATGCTTTATCGGGAATGGGGTCGTTTGCATAAATAAAGGTATCATCCGCGTAAAGTATCGTCTTTGAACTGATCTCATTAGGAGTGGTCTGATGAACATGGGGAAAGTCGGCTAGGATGACGTTGAAAAGTTTAGGACCGATGAGTGACCCTTGTGGTACACCTGACATAACGTTAATCTCGTCGGACGTTGCATCATTATACATGACCCTTAATTTTCTGTCTACAAGGAAGCTTGTAAGGATTCTTACCCAAATATGAGGTATATCGTAACTTAACAATTTGTAAATCAGGCCCTTAGTCCAAACGGAGTCAAAGGCCCACAGGCGACCGTTATTCTTTTGTGTCTCAAGTTTTCGGAAATATCACTGTGGATTTTCACTAATGCATGTAATGGTAATGTACCTTGCTGGCTTTTAAAACCAAATTGATAATCCGGAATTAGACTATTCGACTCTATCATAAAATCAAGTTCACAGGCAATTATTCTTTCAAATAACTTCCCTATATTGGAAAGCATTTGTATTGGTCTGTAACCTTTAATCTCCTTAGAATTACCTTTTTTAGGAATAGGGATAAGCCTCGCAACTTTCCACGCACGAGGAAAGTACCCATTATTAATACAATTGTTAAAAATAATGGTTAGAAATTGTATGGCCTCATCTGGAAATTTTTTTATTAGGAAATTAGAGATTTCGTCATTTCCTAATGATTTCTTTCTGTTAATAGTTTTGATGAGACCGTTAACTTTATTCGTGTTTGTAAATGTTCCTTGGTCCACAGGGTGTGTGGCCGGCTTAGATTGATCGAAAGTGAAAACCTGATAAAATTGGCTCTCTTGAAGACTGTTTCTTTTTTTAAAATCTTGTACCACAGAAACTGTTTCCGTTAAGGCCCGTCCTCACTACGCGGACTTAGATGCCACGCGCTTTTGGGGGAAAGGTCTTTAAATTTTCTGAATCGTGAGTTTTGGATCCTAAAATAAGAACTAATCTGAAAGAAAATAATTATTTAATGAATATTGATTAATCTACATTGAAAAAAAATCAATTTTCATTTAAAAACCCGTATTGTGTGGAAGTACAATGTACCTTTTTAAGCACAGACTTTTGTCCGCGCAGTTTGGCCGTACTGCCTTTGCCATTAAAAACTCTATAAGAAAAAAAAGGCAAAAGCGCGTATGAGCTAAAGTCCGTGTAGAGTGGATACACCATTAGGAGTTCTTGGCAGTAGAATCGCTTTTTTTCTTTATATTTTCTTAATGTGGCGTACATATCTCCAAAGGCTTCCACTATCACATTATCATCATTCATTATTTCCCCATTTAAGCAGATTATAGAATCTTTCTTAAATTTTTTGTTAAATGTTATAAATGTTTTTAAAAGCTTAAGGACCCGGCTTTATTTTCCTCAGTTTCTCTTGAAATAGATTATTGTTAAATCTGATTTTATCTAAAATAATCTTATTAAGACAATTCTTGCCGATAATGCTTTGTATTCGGGTTTATTTCTATTTAGAAATATGTACGTGGTAAATTAATTTCAGGTCTTTACTCCATAAATGTTTTGTTTTTAAAAGGTACGAAATATCAAGCGGGATTTTAGGCGCAAAAGGCTTTAGATTCTTAATTATATGTTCGTTATTAGGAGTCTTAATAATTTCTTCAAATTTGTTAATCCAATGGTCAATTTCAAGATTCATTAGAATATCCACTTCAGAGGGCATATTGTTGTTGGTCAGTAGTGCAGTAAAGTCCGTCTTCCATCTAGACCAGTTAACGTTCTCATACGAGAAAATTTTTTTGGTCTGCCTAATAGCGAACTTATCAATACCAATGTTTAATTGCAATAAGGTCACCGTAATGGTCAGAGAAGGAAGCAACAGTTTTGCACTTGGAATTATTTATAGAGAGATGGTGATTTTTAGGGATGGAGGTGATAAAAAAATCAACAACTGAATCCCCTTCAGGATATGTACATCCACCCGAATGGACAATCGACAGATCTGTAACGCAGTTACTCAAAAACCAGTCGTTAATCGCCTTACCATTATTATTTTTTTAAAATTTCTTCACCTCAGTCTCCGAGATTGATCTTATTTGCATACAACGAGTTATGTAGTCTCTATGCACCATGCTATAATGATAGACAATTTTATCGGTAACATCAAAGCCTGAATTGTACCAAAAATTCTAAAAAAATTGATTTCCGAATCGATTGTTGGTCAAAGCAAATGATAAGCTATTAAAGTAGATGGCGACCATGTTCTAGGATAATCATTTAACTATACTTCGAGTATATCTTGATGTTTTGTAGTTAAATGAGCTTTTTTTATGTGCTGAACAACGACAAACAGGGTGCTACGAATCACTCCTGCCGTCTTCTTCTTTATTTTGGTATTCGTATTACCATAGACAAACTCAATATTGTAGTATAAAGCAAAGTGCACATATAAAACAATGGCGTAGTTTTTCTTAACAATTACTTATTCATAAAAATAACACTAATTTGCCTAAAATTATTGAAAATTCTCAAAAAGGACTCTTTTAAACCTATTCAAACACGAAATTGAGTTCATTCTGAACTTATTGGAAAACTCTCCTAAGTGAATTTTCTCCAAGTGATCAATAAAAAAACCTTTTCTTTGCCTTGCCATCTCTTGTACAACACAACAGCAGCTTTATCAACTTCAAGTTGGGAAGAGGTAAGACCCATGCACCTAGAAGTGTAAACACGAATTGAACTAAGGCGAAAGGTATGATGATGGAGAACAAATTGCGGGTGGTTGTTGTTATGTAAGGGGATGGGGAGAGACACTCTTCATCAGTTCACCTGCTCAAAAAACCTCCAGAGGCATGGCGCTGTATTTTTATGGCGAATAAATTGGTAAACAATGTCGGGTAATACTTTTAAATTTTCGCAACGTTAAATGACTTTTAAATTGAATTTTCTTTCGTCGGGAAAAAATTTCTACTCTATAAATAATTTTATTATGACAAAAAAAATAAACACACAGCCAACGGACCAATGAAGTACTTGTGCAAATAGGTTGACGGAGATCGCATTAAGAACAAAAATAATAAACTTTCTTGTGTTCACCAAGTTTGGGTAATGTGTCAGTGTTTATTGTTAAAAATTGAAATATATTATTATGCCTGCTAAAATTGTTAAGTGAAAATGTTTAAAATTAAATTTAATACTTGAATTTTATGGAACGAGTGTGTTTGATTTTATTGTTAATTTTAATTGGTAAAAACATTTGGAAGCGGTAGGTAAATAGGCAGGTAAAGTTGGCCGCCTTGTCGAGTCGATGGATCGTTGATGAGAATACGATTAGCGCTGTACTTGGCAATATTCACGTAACGGATCATATCTCCCAGTCTAAGCTTTGATACCTTAAGCTTTGTATGGAAAGATTTTCAAATGCACGCTGTCTGATCCTAGCCAGAGACGGCAACTACAAAGAGAGTGTTCGATTGTTTCTCTGGATTGTTCCTCCTCACAACAAAAGTTGTGTGAAATTCTTAATATGTCACCATGTTCCCCAATTGACCAGTGTCCAGTCAAAATCAGCGCGATAATGCCGATTCAGGAAATCGCGTGATCTCTGCTTGTTGAATTCGGACCCAGTGTATCTACTGGCCAAACTTAAATGGAAAGTGAAGTGAAGTGAAGTTGAATGAATGCATGGTAGTGACCAAGTGAAGTGGAAGTTACATCTACTTCAGTGGAAGTAAGTCTACTTCACTTCTACTTCACTTCTTCGTTACTTTTCATTTAGGTTTGGCCTTAGGGCCAGCAGAAGACTGCCGGCCGTTTGAATTCTTGATTTTCTTCTGGCAAAGGAAATAAGAATAAATCTTTCTGTGCAAATGGAGAGAAATAATAAATTAAAGTTGTTGATTTTACAAATTATTTTGGATGAGGATAATAGGACATTGTCAACACAGAAGAGCTATCGGGAAATATCATATCGATTGGTTTTTCGACAGAAACTACTTCTTATACAGTTCTATTAATGGCTAGGATGATAACTCCATTAAAAGAAAAATATATTCGTTGGCCTCAAAGCAATGCTGAACTGCAAGAGGTAGCTCAACAATTCAGCAATCTGAGGAGTGAAAATAGTTTTCCAAATGGAATTGGGTATGTAGATGGCCTTCGGTTTACTGAATGGAAGGTTTCAAAGACTTATCTTCATGCCGGTCAATTGGAAAATGTAAAATACGATCAGCGATAATTTTGCACAATTCTCTCTTACAAGAATCTCAGTCTGGTACCTTTGAAATATTAGATGATGAAAATTTGAATTTACCTAATGAAGATGAAAATAAAGGTGCATATGAAGTATTTTCGCAAAATTCAGATACACCCATTACAGCAAGACGTGATGCTAGTAAAATTGAAACGCCACCGTCACAGACTCTGGGATCCTTGAAGGATAAAATTTAAAAAATTAAAAGATATTTATGTAATAAAAACTAGCTAAAAGCATGACTTTATGGGGACTCGCGAAACTGGTAATACATATTTTATATATTACTAGTTGACCCGTCAGCCCTAGTAGTACAGGCTGAGAAAGTTCAGATCGAAAAAAAATAACCTGGCTGGTTTTTCAACGGGATAATATAGGTAAAAGTACTAGCTTTTTAAAAAAAATACAAAAAATCGGTTTGTAGGAAATAATCGAAAAAAATCGGAAAGGTGGGAAAACTGATATATCGAAAAAAAACAGGGGAAAAAAATTTATGGAAAAACCAAAAATACGAGGTTGTAGTGTGAGAAAAAACGAAAAAAATGATAGTTGTTGAAGTCAAATCCGTTAGAAACTTTTCGAGAAAACACGCTTTTATCTCGTAAATATCGTGATTTTTTGCCCTTCATTTTCTCAGCTTGTGTGACTCGTACGGAATCCGTTCGGGGCTTAAATTATAGCTTTTAATACTGTTTTTTTGTAAAAAATTTTCGTCGTAAAATAATATTAAGTTTCCGCACAATTTGCGAAAATGTAAAAATAGGTCCTTCGGAAAAACCGTACGCGATCGGTAAGAAAACATCCTATGACAATTTAAAAAAAGGCATTTTTTTCGTTAAGAGTTGCCCTACAACCTCTGCATAGTTATAAATCTCCCAGATGCATGACAGAGCCGTGAAAATGCAAAGAAAATCGAGCGATTTTTTTCCGCGAGCGCTCTATTTAAGTATATTGACCTCGTTTCAAGTGTATACACTGCACATATCCTTATGAATGAATACAGATACATTACGTTTCTTCCGTACAGGCTTTTAACGTACCGCAAAAGTGAAAATCAGAATGGGGAATGAGGTTGAGAAATGCATTCTGTGCGACAATAACATCATGGATGAATAATCTTCATCGGTTGTACAACAGCAAGGGATTAAAAAATTTAGGGTTAAATTAGAGTTCTGTTAGAGTTCACAGCAGCTGCCACCGAGTGTACAATTCCGATGCTGTCATAAAGAAATATCCTACTAGGAGCGCTCGCGGAAAAAATCGCTCGATTTTCTTTGCATTTTCACGGCTCTGTCATGCATCTGGGAGATTTATAACTATGCAGAGGTTGTAGGGCAACTCTTAACGAAAAAAATGCCTTTTTTTAAATTGTCGTAGGATGTATTCTTACCGATAGCGCACGGTTTTTCCGAAGGACCTATTTTTACATTTTCGCAAATTGTGCGGAAACTTAATATTATTTTACGACGAAATTTTTTTTTACAAAAAAACAGTATTAAAAGCTATAATTTAGGCCCCGAACGGATTTCCTACGAGTCACACAAGCTGAGAAAATGAAGGCAAAAACCGCGATTTTTACGAGATAAAAGCATGTTTTCTCGAAAAGTTTCTAACGGATTTGACTTCAACAACTATGTATCATTTTTTTCGTTTTTTCTCACACTACAACCTCCTATTGTTGGTCGGTATATCGGTTTTCCCACCTTTCCCATTTTTTTTCAATAATTTCCCACAAACCGATTTTTTCCAAAGTATTTTTTTTAAAAACTAGTACTTTTACCTTTATTTTCCCGTTGAAAAACCAGCCAGGTTATTTCTTTTCGAACTGAAGGAATTTTGTGCCGCACAGCCTGTACTATAGTCCTGCCTGAAATTAATAAGCTGACTGGAAAACACAACGAAACAACGAAGCAACAAAAGAGATATCAATTTGGATCAAAAATATTTGTTTGAGTTATTTAGAGTTAAATGGGGTTATGAATTAAATTTTTGAAATGCTTTGGTGTTCATTGCCATCCCTTACGATAAACAATGGGGTAACAAACGAAATTTTTTTGCATTTTTATATATACAGATAGCGGACCGTTTGATGGAAAAATATGTAAAAAAAATGATTTTTAAAATACAAGACGCCACCACGCGTAGAGTTATTACAACTCGTCCTATCAATTGCGTGTGAGTGTATCTGTATACTATAAACTTAAATGTGGTGCGTACAATTTTGTATTGGCTAGATGGGCAGAGCATTTCGAGGAACTACTACTAATGAACCCAGAGCAGGAGCACATTGGTACCCGAAATGTGCAGAACATGAAGGCGGACGATGAGAATGACAGCACAGCAGCCCCCACCATAGAGGAAGTACGCCTGGCATTGCGAGCACTAAAAAATAATAAGGCATCAGGGTCTGACAGCATACCTGCAGAACTCATTAAGCAAGGCGGAGAGGAAACTATCCAAAAACTACATGAAGTAATAGTGGAAATCTGGAGACGGAAAGAAATGCCTGATGAGTGGAACGAGGGCATAGTGTGTCCCTTACACAAAAAAGGAGACCCTCTATCTTGCAACAACTATAGAGGAATAACTCTATTGAACACAACGTACAAAGTATTTTCACGTGTACTCTATATTAGACTACGACCATACGTGGAAAGAATATTAGGAGAGTATCAATGCGGTTTTCGTCCTGGAAGATCCACAACCGACCAGCTATTTGTACTCAGAGAAACCCTAGAAAAAGCTGTTGAATTTAACATAAACATCCACATGTTATTCATCGACTACAAATATGCTTACGATAGTGTGAACCGTAATGAGTTATTTGATGCTATGGAGCAGCTCGGAATACCTAATCACCTAGTAGAACTGACGAAAATTTCGATGAAAGATGCAAGGTGTAGAGTCAGAATAGATGGTGAACTATCCCCACCCCTCAGAACAAATAGAGGATTAAGGCAAGGCGACGCACTATCCTGCTTGTTATTCAACGTGGCCCTAGAAAAAGCAGTAAGAGATGCATCGATTAACACATCAGGGTGCATCTTCGATAGGTCAGTGCAAATATTAGCCTTTGCCGACGATATAGCTATCCTTGGAAGATCATTTGAGAGCATGAAGGAGACCTTTGTAGCACTTGAGCAAGCCGCAAAAAAAATCGGGTTGGAAATAAACGAGCACAAAACAAAGTATATGTACACAAAAAACGCCAGAAGTAGCAGACAGAACATAACGATAGACACCTACAATATAGAAGCAGTAGATGAGTTTGTGTACCTCGGCACGATTACGAAACTGGCACTTTACATGACACTAATAAGGCCTGTCCTACTATATGGTTCGGAAGTGTGGACATTGAAAAACGCAGACGAAGCATTGGTAGGAAGATTTGAAAGGAGAATTCTTCGTTCGATCTACAAAGGAATACAGGTTGATGGCATTTGGAGAAGAAGATACAACTCAGAGTTGTATGAAATCAGCAAGATTCCAAACATTGTCAAAGTGATCAAAATAAACAGACTGCGATGGATTGGTCACGTCCAACGAGGTGCGGAACGGAACCCGACAAAGATAGTGCTGGGGAAAGTACCGTCAGGAAAACGCAGACCCGGCCGGCCTAAGAAAAGATATATAGATGACGTCGAAGAAGACTTGAGGCAGTTGGGAATAAGAAACTGGAAAAGTCGAGCCAGAGATCGAGAATCATGGAGGCGAATGCTGGAGGAAGCCAAGGCCAACAATAGGCTGTGGAGCTCCTGATGATGATGACAAATTTGAAAATGTCTTGAATAACAGGTAGGTACATTTTGTTTAAGGTACAAAAAATAAATATTTAAAATTTTTAATCTTAATATCAACAGGAATCAACTTTGTTGTCCTTAAGGGGTACAACCTGATGGTTTGCCAACCCTTGAACATATAATTGGCCTTTACTTTTGAAGTTATAAGTGATGAGGCCACAGATATATGTAGAATGGACTGGTTAGAATTGACCTTCCATAGCTGGACTTTTGTAAATAAATTTTTTTTATTTTCCTATTTGGAAGATTAAAATTAAAAAAAATTTTTGTTAAAAAAAATAACAAATGGAATTTCGATGATATGAATTTCATGTGTCATCTGAAAAGGGTCTAATTAAAAAATTACTAAAAAATAACAATTAAATCTTCCAGTCCGCCATCGAATTTATATTTTTTAGTATAACTGAAACCGATTGAACCTAAATTCAGAGGGTAGACCTGACACTCAGATAATTTGTGTAAGGGAAAAAGCCTTTATTAAAAATTAAAACGAATTTTAAGCCGTTATCAGTGCTGACGGCGTTGAGTTGACAAAAATGTAATCAGTTGGTATAAGACATCGAGATCAAATGGAATAAAAGTGATAACTTCCAACCAGCTCGGGTGTTTTTATTGTTCGTCCGTTTCCTTTTGTTTTATTTTTCCTATTGAAATCTTATAGTAATTTTCAGAAGTGGATAAGTAACCGAGTGATATGTAGAAATTGAATTAAAAAATAACTTGAAAATCGTAGTGATTATAAGCAATCTAATAATTTGAATATGTTAAATTAATTTTAACGTGCTTTCCGTAAATTGTGTTAAAATTAGGCTGATTTTGCAAAAAATAATTAATTTCATCACGTGCATACGGGCATCGTGGAAAATCGTAGTGATTATAAGTAATCAAAAATTTTAATGTGGAATAAAATAATTTTATCGTGTTTTCCGCAAATTGTGTTAAAATTTAGGCTGATCTTGAAAAAATAATTATTGTTTCAATTGTCTAAGACAAAAGCGAAATTCCATCACGTGCATACGGGCATCGTGGAAAATCGTGGTGATTATAAGTAATCCAGTTATTGTAAAGCGTTTATTCTCGACAAAATAAATTAAATTTAACGTGTTTTTTATATATTTTATTTGAAAGTTTATTGAAAAGTGTCGCACGAGGTCGAGACACATGGAGCCACACGTGGTCCAATTTTTAGAAAAGGCTACAGTGCCTCAGTTGAAGGAAAAACTGGAGCAATTAGGTGAAGATTCTACGGGATTAAAAGCAGCTTTAAAAATGCGTTTAACACAGACAATTGGTAAATTGACGGCGGCTGAAAGGGAAAATTATTTCCCTCTAAATATAACATCACATATGGATGGTAATAATTACGATCAGAGTTACCATGAAGGAACATCCGGCGAAGAATTATCAGGTGTGCACATTGTTGTTGAAGAGGAATTGGATGCAGAATTGGAATCCTTAAGACGAGTTCTTAAGAAACAGCAGGACATAGCGGCCCTGAAAAGACAGCTAGCAGAGTAAACTGGACAAGATAACGGAGGTAACAAAGTATTTTTCAATTTTAAAGACGTGGAAGATTCATTTACACAGTTTAATGGTGACGATAATCTTTCCGTCGAAAAATGGTTATCTTCGTATGAAGAATCTGCAGAAATATTTGAATGGGATTCAAAGACCAAATTAATTTACGCGAAGCGGCTCATGTGCGGTACAGCAAAACTGTTTTTGAGGTCAGTTACACCAAAATCTTGGTCAGAACTGAAAGAAAAACTGTTAGGAGAATTTTCTAAAAAAGTAACAAATGCTGACGTGCATAACCAATTAAGAAGCCGAAAAATGAAAAAAGATGAATCCTATCAAACTTATTTATTGTCCATGAAGGAAATAGCGCTTTTAGGACAAATTGACGAAGCCGATCTCATCCAATACGTGATTAACGGTATTACAGATTCACATATTAATAAAGTTATTTTATACAATGCTAACACGTTAGTTGAATTGAAAAATGCCCTAAGAAAATTTGAAAGACTTAAATTTAATCAGCCAGTCGCGGCGTCACATGCAGTTGAAAATTATCGCTCCAAAGACTCAAACAACGTGTATCAAAGGAAATTCAAGTGCTTTAATTGTAACGAAAGTGGACATATCAGTAACAAATGTCCAAAGCCGATTCGAGGAAAAGGAACGTGTTTTCGTTGTGGGAAATTTGGACATTCCATCAAAAATTGTCCGTGTGCCGCTCAAGTTTTGACCATCGAGGATTCCACTAACGAGCGAGAAAATGGTATAAATTCTTTTAATAAAAATAACTTTGAGTTTCAGATGAACTTCAGATTTGATACCTGCCTCATCACATTGCTAATCCTGTTGGACACTGGAAGCCCTATTAGTTTTATACAGCAGTGTTATGTCCCATCGAATTTGGTTGGAATAAATGTTAACGAATTGGAAAGCTACGTGGGAATCAACAGAAGTAAATTAAGTATTGTAGGCATGACTTTTTGTAAAGTTCAATTTAATGGTATGTTTATTAATTTAAAATTATATGTTGTTAAAGATTTTAGTATGAAGTATTCTATAGTTTTAGGTCGGGACTTTCTAAATAAAGCAGGAATACATTTTAATGTTACTGAGACATGCAACAGCGATCCTTGCAACAACGGTTCATCTACCAACGATTTAAATAAGAAGGAAGTAAATTTTAAAAATGAAATTTTTAGTATCAACGTCAGCGATGATAAGGTCGGTCAAAATTTAAATATTAGTAATAAAATAAGTTATAAATATCAAAAAGAAGTAGAAGATATTATATTAGGAAATCAAAGCAGTAAATGCATTATTAGATCAGAAAAGGTTGACAATTAGTTTAAATAAACATGCACTCTTTTATTGTACACCGCGTCGTTTGTCGTATGATGAAAAAGGTAAATTGCAAACTGTTATAAATGATCTCTTAAATAGAAAAATTATAAGGGAAAGTAGTTCACCCTATGCAAGTCCTATAGTTCTAGTAAAGAAAAAGAACGGTGAAACTAGGATGTGTGTTGATTTTAGGGAGCTAAATAAACACACTATAAAAGATAATTACCCGTTACCCTTAATAGAAGATTTCTTAGATCGGCTACGTGGAAAACGTTATTTTACAATTTTAGATCTCAAAAACGGCTTTCACCACGTCAAAATGTCGGAAGACGTCGATAAGATAAAAATGGCGTCGAATGAATGTTGCAAGAAAAAATGAATATTTTAAAACATAAATTTTATTAAACAGAGACAATGTTTATCATTTTTATTTTTTTTACATCATAAGTAAATGTCTAATGATGATGAATGTACAAGGATTTTTTTTGGTACGCCTCTATTAATATATATCTTCAATTTTATAAACATGAGTGAGAATTTTACAAATTATAACTTCCGGTCAAGTTTTCTATGAGAAAAAAAACAAAAAATTTAAAACTAATGGCTTCATTAGAAAGCTTAGAGTGTCCTCTTTAAAATGCTTTTTTTATTTTTATTTTTGCATACATTTTAGGCAAGGATACTTTAGTTTTTCCCCGAACGCCTCGCTAGAATATTTTAATTCAGCTTTTTGGCGCGCTAAGATTTTTCGAATTTGCTTCTTATTTTTAATAATTTTTTATAATAATAAAACATTTTTTTTTAAATAAGTTATAATATACCTACACTTTAGTGAAATTTTCCGTTCTTTCGCGTGGCGCTGTTAGTTTTTCGAAATTTTTTTTATTTTTCGATATATAAAGCAAAAACCAAATTTTCGAGTTTGTTTTCGAAATTGTGAACTTAGCATACACTTTACCGCAGCAAAAAAATTTTTATCGTTTTCTACACCCAAAAAAGTACCTAAAGGCGATGGCCCAATGCCGACGTCGCGTTATACGCGGCAGGCGCTTCGTGCGCGTTAACGTCCGTTGAAGGTTCATTCATAGCGTCAGGACGTCAAAAATATTGTTTTAATTTAAATTCATGTATGGATTTTTGTGTATATACTTGTTAGAAATGTGATTTTTTTAAATTTCATAGCCTACCAACGCCAAAAAGTTGAAAGTTGCTCGACTTTTGCCGTCGCTTGACGCCGCTGACGCCGCAAAATCGTGAATGGGATAACTCGATTTGAATTACACACAACCAAATGTCGACGTCAACGCGCGTCAAAGCGTTGACGCGCGTAAACGCGAATAAAGTCGTGATTGGGCCGTCGCCTTAAGTTCCAATTTTCAGCGAGATCACATTTTGTGCGAGGTCAAAGTCTCTGAAAACTGGGCTATTAGCTTCAGACAAGCTTTTTTCGTATATGGATGATCTCCTTATATATTGCTACCTCTTCAATTACCGAACATCTTCAAATCCTAAAGCAAATTATTGATTTGGTGAACATGCATTCTTTAGAATTGAGATACGACAAATGTAAGTTCCTCTATGACGAAATTGTTTATTTAGGGTATGTTGTTAGCGAAAAGGGTATAAGGCCGAATCCTGAAAACTTACAGGAAATTAAAGACTATCCATGGCCCAGGAATATAAGAGACGTGCAAAGTTTTCTCGGATTATGCTCTTATTTTCGCAAATTTATTAAAAATTTTGCCATTATTGCAAAACCACTGTATGACCTGACGAGGAAAGATGTATGCTTTCAATTCGGATCAAAAGAATTGGAAGCTTTTGAGGTCTTAAAATCTGAACTTCTACAAACACCCCTTCTATAAATCTATAATCCACATAGTGAAACAGAGTTGCACTGCGATGCCAGTAGTATTGGTTTTGGAGCCATTTTATTGCAGCGTCAAAGTAACAACAAACTCCACACTGTATTTTATTTTTCAAAAAGGACGACTGGCTTGGAGTCCAGATATCATAGCTATAAGCTAGAAACTCTAGCTATAATATATGCACTTAGGCGGTGCAGAATTTACCTATCTGGTATTGAATTTAAAATTGTCACTGATTGTCAAGCTTTGACCTTAACTCTCGAGAAAAATATGTTGAACCCTCGAATATCTAGAGGGGCCTTAGAGCTCCAGGACTACAAGTACAAAATTGAACATCGACAATCTAATAGAATGCAGCATGTGGATGCCCTAAGTAGATGCTCTGAAATGTTGGTGGTGGAAGAAGGAACGTTTGAGTGTGCATTAGGGACGGTGATATTAAAAAGTTAGCAGCGAGCTTGAACATACGGGAAATAAAATGTTTACGTTAGTTGACGGCTTGGTCTACAGAAAGTCAAATTCGGATGTAAGATTCTATGTACCTAAACATATGGAGAACCAAGTAATTTGTACACACCACGAAGCTCTTTGTCACTTAGGACCTTAAAAGTGTACGAATATCTTAAAAGACATTATTGGTTCCCTAATATAAAAGACAAAATTAAAGACTATATTCGAAATTGTCTTAAATGTATATATTATTCTCCATCTTCAGGGAAAGTCGAAGGGAAGTTGCACAGCAATCCAAAAGGTGATAGACCCTTCGACATGATACATATTGACCACTTTGGTCCTTTACCCGTCACTCGTACAAGGAAAAAATATATACTATTGGTTGTAGATGGATTCACCAAATTTGTCAAATTTTATGCGGTCAACTCGACTCAGACTCGAGAAGTTATTTCTTGCTTGAATTCATGCTTTTCCTCGTATAGTAGACCGAGTAAAATTATATCCGATCGTGGTTCTTGTTTTACCTCAGAAGAATTTGCTAAATTTTTAAAACAAAATAATGTAATACATATAAAGGTAGCCACTGGGTCACCGCAGTTGAGCGACAAGGACAAGTTGAGCGTTCCAACAGAATCATAACGCCAATGATAGCTAAAGAAACGAAAACTGACACAACTGGAAATTGGTACGAATGCTTACCAAAAGTGGAGTTTGCACTTAATAACACCATCTGCAACAGTATAAAAACGACTCCCAGTAAGTTGCTTTATGGTATTAATCAAAAGGGCGAAGTATGTGACCAAATCATGGAGTATTTAGACGAAAAGAAAAATATTGACACAACTCCTGATTTGTTAAGTATGAGGGCAAAAGCTACAGCAAGTATTCTTAAAAGTCAAGAATATAATAGAGATTATTACGATAAACGTCACAAACCACCTCATGTGTACAATGTAAATGATTTAGTAATGATTAAAAATGTTGTTACGACGGCGGGTGTAAATAAAAAGCTGCTTCCTAAATATCGTGGACCTTATAAAATCGTTGAAGTTCTAGGAAATGATAGGTACAAAATAGCTGACGTTGATAACATCTAAATCAGTAGACTGCCTTATCATGGCGTCTGTTCTGTTGCAAATATGAAACCATACGTTAGTGATGATCGTTGATGAATGATCTCAGATTTATAAATGACAGTAAAATATAGCTATATTGTTTAAAATGATATGATATTAACAATTTAATTACAGTCTTAAATAAGAATTTTGAAATTTATATTGTTTTCGGTTTTATATGATAAAGTTTTATTGGCGTATGTCTAAATCGATTAAAAAACCTTATTGACAAAGTTAGCACTAATGTAAATGTCGATATCATTATTACATATTCATTTCTTGTGGTTTATATAAATTTTTTAGAGTTTTGCGTTAAGAACGCTTTCGAAATATTATTAAAGTTTAAGTAGGTCTATCCTGGTATCAATATTTGTTTGAAAATACTTCTTGTGATTTATATAATTTTTGTAGAGTTTTGCGTTAAGAACGCTTTTGAAATATTATTAAAGTTTAAATATGTCTATCAAAACATTTCTTGTGGTTTATATAAAATCTTAGATTTTTGCGTCTAAAACGCTTTCGAAACATTGTTAAAGTTTAAGTAGGTCTATCCTGGTGAGACTATTATTATTGTCAATGATAATATATTAGAAAGTTTTGGGTATAAGCTCGATGCACTGATATACGTGGGATAATCGGGACGATTATGGTCAGAATGGCCGATTGTAAGGGAAAACGCCTTTATTAAAAATTAAAACGAATTTTAAGCCGTTATCAGTGCTGACGGCGTTGAGTTGACAAAAATGCAAAAATATAATCAGTTGGTATCAGACATCGAGATCGAATGGAATAAAAGTGATAACTTCCAACCAGCTCGGGTGTTTTTATTGTTCGTCCGTTTCCTTTTGTTTTATTTGCCTATTGAAATCTTATATTTGGAACCTGGGTCTTGGTATATTAAGGGTGTTTTGACTGCACTAGTAAGTAGATTTTCGAGATTGGGTTAGTCAAGCCATCTCAACTACAGGCGATGAAGTATAGTTTTTCGTGGTGTTGGTGCCGGTCTTAAAATCTTGACGTTTTGTTAGAATTTATATGCCGCGGAATAGGTGCGGGAATGTTTTAGGTATATTTTTGCAGTAAAACGTTATAAAATATTGTGTTGTTAAAAATATAAGTGCAGAAAAATGTGCAGGAAAAAGTGCAAAAGTTATTGTTATTCATGTTGTGTGGTGGTACTTGCATACTTCAGATACTGAAACACTGGCCAAAGAAGGAAATTTGAACGCCTGAGGGATAAAATTGGAAATCACATTAGAGTAACAGTCCTAAAAGGGAGGATAGGCTTATATGGATGTCATAGAATTGCAGCAGGTAATAAGTTTATCGCTGCTAGTGCTTGGTTTTCGCTTATGAAAAACCCACCTATCTAGTCCCTAATTAGGTCAATCCCATCTAAACAGAGCACTTGTTGAGTGAGCGCTGTCACCTTTCAGGCCTGATGACGATACCCCCAAAAGTGTCAAGTTCGACTGGGACCACTATCTTGGTGGTATGGTGCTCTGAAAACCGATTATAAAGCAGGAAAACTTTATATTGGGAAATCAGGCTTTAATCAACACACTACTTTACGCAACAAAATGCCCAGATACACAAATAGGAAAGGTAAGTTCAGGGGTTGAGGTTTCGGGCGTTGACGACAGTTGGAGCATGCCTTGAAAATACTGGCATTAGCACTGCTGCCTCCATTTTAGGAATAATTAGGTATGGAATGCGAGCTGACAAAGGAACTAAGACTATGCGTACCGAAAAAATAAGTAGGGTAATTGTGGGTGAGATGCCGCGTTGGGAGAGATGCCGCACTAGTAATATTTTATGTTCATTCAATAGGCAGAGCGAACTATTCTGGCACATTCGATGCCCCTTCCGTCACATGTTCTAAACGCAAGTGCCCGTGCGGCTGTCGCCTGCGGTGGACCTGTGTTGACTGTTTAAGTGAAAAAAAAACGAAAAAATTTGCTCGAAACTTTCGATGAACTTGTTTATATATGAAAATTGGCTATTGGTACACACGATAATCAAGGTAAGAACCATTTTTATAGTCGAGGACGCTATTTTTCTTCATGTTTTTAGAATATTTTGATATGATTTTTTATTTGTACCCAGGGCACTACAGTGCGGCGTCTATCCCACAAAAAATGGAGAGATGCCGCACTTCATGTTGTATACGTTACTTGTATACTTATATATACTAATTTGTGATATATATATATAGGTACTTAAATAGTTCTATATGTATATGCAATAGTTATATATGTCGGTCGACAACACCTCTTGCAGGACTTCCGACATCACCTTTAATTCTCACTTCTGATCCCACAAAAACTTTGGAAAATGTAACCCCTATACAAGAGACTCCTACGAAATTTTCAGAAAATACAAACCCCAACTCAGAAAGCATAAATCCATTAGAAGATACTCCAACTAAACTTTTGGAACACATAGTACCAATACCTTAACTACCGGCCTCAACTGCTAAAAGGAAACAAACGGCAAGCGATTTAACGTCTCCTGAAAATATAGATTTTAAGAATACCAAAAATTCATCTCTGATCAAAGGTACTAAACAAATATTAAGGCGGCCAGATCAGAGAAGAAAGTAGAAAAGAAAGCAGAGAAGAAAAAAGAAGGAAACAAAGAGAAGGCAGAAGGTGTGCAAGAAGGGAAGAAAGAAAAAAAATATGCACCTGATTCTATAGAAGATGACTCCAATAATTGTGTTGAGTGTTGGAAAAATTATTTCCACCCAGAGAGCAAAACAGACTAGATTAAATGTCCAGAATGCCGCAAATGGCTGCATGAAACATGCCCGCTTTATAAAAATATGTGCAATATACATATGTGGCCGGGATGAAATAAGAAAAAAAAATTTAAATAAAAAGAAATAGGCCAATAAGGCATATCTCCCATATGGTGCGGCAACTATCCCAAAAATTGTGGGATAGACGCCTTTTTGACAGTGATTCAATTTTTGTTTATGATTAAAAATTAATTTTTTTTTTTGTGTAATTTTGAAGATTAATATCATTCCTTTTGATTAAAACTGTTTTTTATTTATATGCACTATTAGGTTTTTTTACAATAGAGTTTAACCAAAATCTGCGGCATCTCACCCACAATTACCCTATGTAGTCACAAAGAACATGAGTTTGGGAAGAAATTTAGAGAGTTCAGAAGACACGCACACGAACAAAAGTACGCAAATGAAAAAATAAAGCTTTCGGAAAATCTCCTATTTGAACAAGAATAGTATAAAGAACGAAGGTTGCATCAGGCGAAGAGTTTGTGATACTACAAGGACTAAGTGTAAAAACACAGTGGAAGCAGGTTTCCCGCTTCCCGGTTGTCGGCTCCGATGCCCGCTTATATGCATTTTGAATTAACGCATGTTTTTAATTGGGCCATAACACAGTCGCGGCAGGTTGAGGCTTGTCGGCGCCGGCTGTCGGAGCTGATGAATTTACCGGAATGAAAATTTAGTTTTTTCTTGCCGGTTGCCTGCTTTGCATCAGACTCGAAATGGATACTGAAAGTTTAATTGTGGCCGTTTTCTAGACGTTCTCATATATTGAAAGAATCTGTCGTTATGGTGTCTTAGTTTTTTGAATAAATGAAGATATTACCCATGAACTCTTCTGTCCCGATTCAGAGGAGGTATCCCCATTTTATTTGGTTTTATTGTACCAAGTACACAATCTAGCGCAATCAAATCGACATCATGTAATAGTTCCAACGTCACGTACGAGCACAACTGAAGAGCGATTTTGTGTTTGCACCGGACATGTTTTAGGTCGCCACTGTGTACGATCTAGGCGCGAGAAACTGCCGCCGAACCGCGCTGGTTTTCGGCAGCAGGGAACCGGCTACCAATGTGTTTTTACACTAAGGGAGGAGTCTGATAGACGATTGCAAAAGTACCTCGAGCGATCGGAAAAACACTTTTGTGAATCGCTGAATGGAATGTTTCACTTGATACGGGACATATAGTAACAGATAGAATACAATCGGAAAAAAATTTCATACGAAATCAATGAAAAAAAATATCGGCATGATGTAATTCCAAACATCCGACGAACTAGGGCACCGACGTCCTCAGTGCCCTTTAGTTGTCCAAAAAAACACAAAAAATACGTTGCCAGCTGAAGCGCACCGTCTAAACCGGATCTATGTATAAAAAGTAAGAAAAGCAAAGATAAAAGGTTGCTTGAATGCCCAAATGTATTTCATCCTCCTTTTTTATGTGAAAGTCCAACCTTAGGTGTCACCCGTTATACTACCAGTACGTCATGTCGTTCACGTCTTGGTGCAATGTCTAGTAGTAAGCTTAGCTCGAAGGAAAAATTATATGAGGCAGTGAAGCTCGCGTTTGAATTCTTTGATGTTGTATGAGTTCATTTTTTAAGCAGCCTGCTGAGCCTCAGATGCAACCGTCACGGTTAAGGCACAAACAGATTGGCGCGGCGGCGGTGGCGTAATCCTCTTGCCGGCGGCGCGGAGAAAGAGACAGCCTCATCGGAGCGTTATGCCTCCAGAAACAAGTGAAGCCCGCTAACCAGTCGGCAAAGGCTGTGACACCGGTAGTACCAGATCGCTAGGTGAAGAACGAGGTGTACCGTCCGCTAGGTCAGGACACGATCTAAGCAGACCTTTGGCGCCCTATTATTAACCGGTTAAACCGATAAAGCATCCATTAGGGCTACTACGTGCTGCTACCCCGGTTTTTATCCACCGCCAAAAAGAAGTTTGCCTGGGTGTATTTGTTTTGCCTTGATTCAATATAAACGTTCTTTCCTTCTTGAAGGTTTTAAAGGTGATTTTGTTAAAACAAATTTTTTTTAAAGAAACGTGTAAAGACATGGGATTGACAAACTCTTTTTTTTCATGGAAGCCACTGACACGGAAAGCATCGGTGACGTGGCGTCACGGACAAGTGTGGATCGACCTTTAAGGTGCCGGCCCTTAGAACGCCAACGCGTTAACGCGATGCGTGCGCAAGAGGCATTTGACATTTCAATTGAAATAATGTTATTTAATGGAACCAGTCCCAACGGCTGCAGCGACACACGCGAGTAAAGCTACAAGCGCTTGAAGTTGACCAACTTTCAACTTTTCCATGCGATAGGCGCGTTTGACGTTTGTTTGTTGTGTACATAATTTAAAATTCTTTCATCAATCTAGTGGGCGATTTTTATTATAAATGTTCGGTGCTAAACGCGTTCATTGGGTCTGTCGAATGCGTCGGACCCTGGACTGTCATACTCCTCTCGCGCGCACGTCGCGTTAACGCGTTCTATGGGTCGGCACCTTTATTCACCGCCAAACCCAACCCTGTAAATCGCTCCAATAAATTATAGAAGTGAGCGGCAAACATCTTAAGATGGATTTCCTCGAGCTTTTGTGGCGAATGGCATCAATAAAGCACGTTTTTCCAGCTTTTTATGCTTGCTCCAAGCTTCTTTTGAGCCATTCCCGTTACTCAATAGGTACTTGCTTAATATTTCTAAATTTTTGATGATGTAGTTAATACCCCCGTAGGAATTCTAGCTAGCACTTACCGATGGAGCACTGATATAAGCAGTCATCTGGTAAGGGGTACCCCTATTTTCTTAGGTGTTAGAAGAGCCCTTATATAACGCATTACAAGAGAAGGCAGATGGTAAGGGGTAATCCAGAATTAGACCCAAAGAAGTTAGAAATTCGCCCGATGACTCAAATACCATTACAAAAATAAGAAAACAAATGAGTCATCAGGTAAATTTCTAACTTCGTTGGGTCGAATTCTGGATTACCCCTTACCATCTGCCTTCTCTTGTAATGCGTTATATAAGGGCTCATCGATGTAGTAAAAAGCAAGGCCTTACCTCCTATGACATCGTGTGTAAAAATAAGTACTACTTCTGTAAGCGGTATGGTAAGGCATACCCCTTACTAGTGAGGGCTCATTTCAGTACTTCTGTAAGCTTACAAGTCCTACTGGGACGCTCCGTTATTTGTTATATGTATTTCCTTCCCTCTCCCGGCTAGAATTATGTTTTTTAGTCTGTTTGCTTTGATTGTAATCGTTATTACCATTGCTGTTATATTAGACAAGGCTACGATCTCTGAACCACCGCCTGTTGTCTTCGAACTAATAGAGAGTTTGTAAGAACATGCTAAATTGTGTTATGCTTTTAACAATTTCTTTCCACTATATATGTGTGTCGGGGCGGGCAAACGTTCAAATCATTAACAAATCATACACAGTTTGAAACACTATAGATTAGAAATAAAATTGACTAAAATCTCTGATATTCCATGATTAAATTATCTTTAAAGGATTTAGATGAGATTCCCCTCATATAATTTATCATAATTCCAAGGTAGGTACTCTTTTGTATTTACAACCCTACATTTTTTAAGCACTGCAACATTGACGGTAATAAATTACTTAACAAGACACACTCTATTCGATTCTTGGCCGCACATGGTTGCACTTATGATAAGACTTTGATCAAAAACTCGATCTAGGACTGCTGCTGCGATCTTAGTTATGTGCAAAATCACAGCATAAAAGTTTTCGCCTCGATGTCCTGCTGGTATCAGCATGCCCCAAACATCTGTCTAATTTTTCGTTAATAATTACGGGTTGCCATTTGATTGCATAATTTGATACAAAATGTCAACCCACATTCAGCTTCAGCAGGCGACATGAGTTCACTAATACAAGAATAAGGGGCATGGTGTAATGGGGAATGGCCCTGCCTGATATACACGAATCGCGATTGTAATTGGATTTTGTGTTTGTTTCACTCTCTTTAGGCGATTTTTTCCACCCTACCTTTTAGGATGGCACAAGGATTTTGTCGAACTTGTTTTACGCTGCTAACTTTTAACTGAATTGAAGTCCTCAATGCTGGAGGCGGTTTTCTCTGTTCCGATTAATTTCTGTCATGATTTGTCCCCTTCAGTTCAGGGTATGGGGGATATCCATGGCTGTTTTAGGACTTAAAAATTGCGAATTTATTATATTAAGTGTAATAAGTAATCACATTTCGTTATGATTGTGTATTTTGTCCCTTAAATCGATTTTCTGGATAGAAAAATATAAGCAGTGGTGCCCTTACTGTCCAAATTTTGTATAAGGTTAATGCAACGTTTTAGGCATCATTAGTGGTTGATGACAAGGGTTAAGTTTTTAATGCATTGATTTGATAGTACGAACCACACCCGAAAAGTTTCGTTTTACTTTGGTCTTCACTAACAGTTTGTAGGTATATATAGAACCCTACCCTTCTTCAAAAATCTATCATTCTGATTGCAAATTAATAGAAGTCTTTCCCGTCGGATAATGCCTTTAGTATATTACTTTGGGCGCTGTTAACAATGCACACATAACGTCAGACAAACCATTTGCGTATGTGACTGATCTGATAAAATTGACCATAATCGTCATAATTTTTTTGTGAAAATATAAATGTCAAAAATGAAGTGTTTAGTAAAGGTACCTTTACATTATATGATTTGTCATATGACTTTACTGTCAACAGTAAAAACTGGATGGCGCCCTGTAGGCAGGAGAGCAGCCTGTTTCTTCACCCTGGCCCACGGCTGCTTCTCCTTCGGAGAATATCATCCCCAAACATGTTGCCAATAACCCAATCGTGCCAGGCCGTAAGGCGTGTTGCAAAACTTGTAAGAATGGTCGAAATCGCCGCCCCACCGTTGGCAATGTTGTCACCTTGAGTTCCTCGGTCACAGAAGTTCCAGTGACAGAATCGTCCTCTTTACCGGTCTTGGAAGCAACCTCTGTGCCTTTAATAGTTAATGGTCCACCGGCCAGCGAAGGTGCAGATCCTCTTGAGTGTTGCACCTAGGGTTCGAACTATCGGCTTCTAGTATCGATACAAAGTACTAATAACAGAATCAAACCGTGATATCGATACCTAGAAAGTATCGGGCTGGAAGTATCGATACTACTCAGTATTGAGTACTTTTTAAAATACATATATTTAAGAAAAAAAATATTTATTTAGAACAAAAGCTCGAGGATGTGAAGACGTTGTTGACAAAAATTTACGTAAATAACATAACCCAACGGTATGAAGACTCCGTCGACAAAAAAACAGCACAGACACATATGAACAAAGGCGTGACTAAGGCCCGTTTTCATCTTCAGCCCAAGATGGAAACGCAAATTGAGCATGTTCACATATTTGGTAGAACAGCATACAAACTTCTGTGTGATAGAGGAGCTCCATTTTGGGTTCCCACAATGCGTTTGCGATGTAAATGATCCTTTAAAAGCAGCTACTGGTTAAAGCGGCATTCAGAAATAAACGTAACTTGTATGTAGCGACATCTCTGAAGATTGAAGAATATTCCGATTTTTGTGGTTTATCAGTAGTACATACAGTGGCTGTCAAAATTATTGGCACACCCAAGAAATTTTACAACTGAGGAAGATATTACAAGACTAAACTATGTTACCAAATTTTATTGATTAAAATTTCATTATTTAAATTATAAATAATAAATTTAAAAAAAAATAATTTAAATTCATTTAATAATATTGATTTAACAGAAAAAAGAAATTCATCTGTTTAAAATTTCTGGCGTGTGCCCACTGTTGACAAAGTACTCGATACTTTTAATGAGTAGTACTTGACGATGTCATGATCTTGGTATCGAGTGCTCAGTATCGGCTTTCAAGACGACAGTATCGATACCTACTCAGTATCGAGAGTATCGTTCGAACCCTAGTTGCACCCCTCTGGTTACGGTAGCAGGCCTTTAAACATCTTCATCTCGAGATTCTCCCATGAAACTAAGACGGAGACTTTCTGTGATTATCTAAGGAATAAATCTATTAACCCCGGAACTGTTCACTGCAGAAGAATCAGCAAGGCTTCCAAACCTGTTGCTTCTTTTGTGTTGTCTGCACCGCCTGATATTGCCGAGCTCTCTTAGACCCTGGTTTCTGGCCCGCTGGTGCCTTTACCAAGCTTTTTGCCCGCGTACCCGTACTCGAGCCCATCATGTAAACGCTTCCACCCCGAGCGCTCACGCTTTCCTCTACTACCAGAACGTAAGGGGACCCGATCTAAAACTAACGACATCCTTCAGGCATCGACGGCTAGCGGGTTCGATGTCATAGCATTCACTGAAACCTGGCTCCATGTAGTGTTTCATCGAGACCGAGACGAGATTTGAAATTTTCTCGTTCTCGTTCTGAGCTTTTGATCTTCACATCGTCTCATCTCGGACAAGATTCAATAAAGGATTGCTCGTCTTGGTCTCATCCCGGTCTCGTCTCGTACGAGAATTTCTCGCAGAACTGAGATTTTTTAAAAATAAATTATAGGATAATAAATAAATTAAAGATAATAAACATGAATAAAATTATAAAAAAAATATATTTATTAAATTAATATATTCCATATATTATGTACTAAAACAATTACAATATTACGTTACATAAGTATTAAACATAAGTAATGTAAAAGAGACTGACAGCTTCGAATACCCCGAGATAAGCCGGACGCTTTATCAGATGTTTCCAAGACAAATTTATCTACCCCCGGATAACCATAATAATTAATAAAAATATAAAATATAAATTATTAGAGAATAAATAATTAATAAAAAAGAGCCTCAAATTTTAAGGCATATTGTCTCATATTGTCTCGAAAAAACGAGAATAAGAATTTAAATAATCTCGTCTCGACTGATCGAGAATATAATTCATCGTCCTCATCTCGTTCTCGGTACCGAGATTGTCTCGGGTCTCGCTGAAACACTAGCTCCATGAAGGCATTCTTAATGCTGAACTGAACTCTTTGATTCCTCCAACCAAGTGTTTTGGAGGGATCGTTTCATTGACTCGGAAGCACGTGGGGGTGGCTTACTTCTTGTTTGCAGTAGCCACCAAATTTGTAACCCAATCTCGCTTCCTAGTTTCTCTATCCACCTTGACATTGAGTTACTCGCTCTCAAAATTTCCTTCTCCAAAACAAATCTCTTCTTGCTGTGCTGCTATATCCCACCAGATATAATAAGCACACTTTACGATGGAGGAAAAAACCTCTATGATATTCTCATCTCTTGTGTGGATCATATCTTGAGTATGATGAACACTAGTGATGAGTTACTTCTTCTTGGGGACTTTAATTTACCCAATGTTCAATGGGTGAAGATGACCATAACTACCTGCCTGAAGGCAACCTTAATTTTAAGGTATCCTGCTTTCTCAATTCCTTATTCTCACTCGGCTTGAAACAAATGAGCGGTGTGACTAATGTGTTAGGGAGGCAGTTAGATCTTGTTTTCTTTACGGAATCAGTCAACATAACTGTTGAATCCAGTCCAATAATCCTGACGTCTGTTGACAATTACAATCCTCCTCTCTTGCTTAATTATTGCTACAATTCAGAGATCCTTTAATTTTAAAAAGGCTAATTTTTGGGCACAAGTCGTAACCCATCCGAGCTTTTTGTTTTCTTTCTGAGCGAAAAGCTCGTCTCGACTCTCTCCAAGTTCTTCACTGAAAATACGGCTGTGTGCGTTGTACACTGCACATGCACAATAATTATTGTGGGGTGGTCTACCATGAACTCAGATCGAATTTTTGGAAAGGAAAATATTATTTTGCTACCTCTGAGATTAAGATAATAAAATGAAATGGATCTTATATATACTATATATATAGTGTCTAACAAACTTTTTTCGTAAATGAACGATTAGACATCTAAAAAAAAGTTTACATATTAAAAAAATTAAAAATCGTTAAAAATTTTTTTTGTTTGTTGAATGAAGATATAAAAAATTATGAATAGTAAAATTTTTTATTCTTTTATTATAGTTTGAGAACGTCAAAAAGGAAGTAATTTGATTTTTTTTTAATTTTTAAAATTAATATTACAACTATCAACTTTACGAAAAAACTTATATTACATTTCTAGTTGAAAATCGGTACAAAAATATAAGTAAATATATTAAATTGTTTAAATTACCTATCGAGCTTGCGCTGTTTATCAAGGTGAAAGGGTCATAAACAAATATCTCTTAAATGATAAGTTTCATCCCGAAAAATTATTATAATTGTAGATCATGCAATTTTATTCACAAACGACCGTTTTTTTCTAAGGAGTGAGAATTATTTTGCATAGTACTCCTTTCCACAAGACTCCACGATTTGTTTTGATCAAACAAGGACAACTTACATACTTGCATATTCGGCCAGAAGAAAGAGGATAAGAGGAAAATATAAGGGGCTACAGTACGCCAAGCTTTTTATTAAATAGTTGTGCCAATTTCCTTGTCTACTCGTTATTAGCAATGTTTTGATAAGCACAGAATTATAAGATTTCTGTCGGTATTCTCTTGTGGTATCGAAAAAAAATACACTATAAATTAAATAATTAAACAGTAATTTTTGCTCAACGTCGCAAGTTTCCGTTTGTAACTTTATTATTCTTGCAAAGTTCGTAGTCGACGAACTATCGCTCGTTTAAATGGCTTCTGTATAGGTACTCCATTTCCAGTTTTTTCTTAACAGAACAAGAATCATAAAGTCGAGAATACTTAAATGATGTTCATTACATTCTGATTGTGTGTTAAACCAATTACAATATTCTGGGATAGCATTCGTAACTGATATACACTTTTGTATAATTTTTGATTTAATGGATTTTTCGTGAGGCCGTTCACTAAACCACTTCTCTAAAATTTTGATATGAACTTTACACAAATCAAAAATAAGTTGTGTAGGACAATGTAAGGACGCGAAATTTGTACTGTTTGTGTAATTTTTATAAAATAAAAGGGACTTCTTTTTAAGTACAAGCCTTTCCCCCTCTTCTAATAAAATATTCTTGCAATTGCTAAAATGCTCTACTAGTCCAATCAATCTACAATAGCTCCTTGTAAATTTAGCGTTAATTGCCAACAGGAATAAAAAAATACGGTTATATAGGAAAAAAATTTCTAAAAAAGATAGCGTTATTTTTTTTTGAATTTGGAATGGCGAACCTAACCTAAAAAATTCCGGAAAGTGAAAAAAACGCTTTTTTTTGTGAATAACAAAAACAATTGAGCTCGGATCGAAAAAAATCAAATTATAAAGTTGTAGGTATCCAAATTATCTTTCGATTGATATATATAAGGTTATACGTTAGGGCACACAATATAGAGGTAAATGCAAAAAACTGTTAAAAATCACGTTGTTTTAATTTGTTAATAACTTTTGTTTAACGCAACTTAGATATTTGTTATTTGGCAAAAATATTGTTTCTTGCCAGCTGAAAAAACAGTTTTATTTTTGTTGCGAAATATTGAACACTTTCCTTGAAATTTCACTTTTTGTTTTTTTACAAAAAGTGAAATTTCACGTTCGCGTTCTTCTAAAAACGCTCGTCTTGGTCTACTAATTCTTCTAGAGTGCCGTTCTTGAGCTTAAAATTTTCTTCAAAACTTGTACTTTCACGTACAAAAACAAAAAGTCTATTTAAAGGTTTTACAGAGCCTAAAATGACCCCCCAATCATATTAATAATGACAAAACACATGTTCGATTGTAAAATCTAACTTTTTGAGTCTGTTTTTTCACTTTCAATATGTTTTTTGGGGTCATTTTAAGCACTGTAAAACCTTTAAATAGACTTTTTGTTATTTGTACGTGATAGTACAAGTTTTAAAGAAAATAAGCTCAAGAACGGCACTCTAGAAGAATAGGTAGACCAAGAGGAGCGTCACTTTCCGGAATTTTTTAGGTTAGTTTCGCCATTCCACATTCAAAAAAAAATAATGCTATCTTTTTTAGAACTTTTTTTCCTATATAACCATATTTTTTGTTTCCTGATGGCATGGGGATTTGTGTAGATTGATTGGACTATACCTTTGTTTTGAATAGCACGTACCCCATATAATATGTTATGGAAGCCTCATCTGTGAAATTACTTTCTAAAATAACGGTATCAATATCAAGTGTGTCGTCGAAATAAGCACTACTTTCTCATCCTTCTCATCTCCGTCTTGCAAAGTGAGCAAGTCTTTGACGAGAATATCCACCACGTGTGTTTCACATTGATTATAATTCTCTGCATCTATCAAAGTGAAATCTTCATCTTCATCGCAATTAGAAATGTCATTCGGCTGCAAAATTCGAAATGACATTATCTGCGTTAAGATGTGGCTGAATTCGTGAATAGAAGGATTTTTTGCATTTTCTCCTTTACTTCTTATTTGAGAAAAAAGATTCTCAATTGGATCCTGATTTAAATGCGATGTTAAAATAAATGTGTTCTACATACCTGAATTTTCAAAATCACTTAGTAACATCAGAACAGCTTTGCAGGTCTGTTGAATACCTTTTAAACAAAAAAGTGTTTTTTTAACTAATGGCTTTACGTTGTCAAAATATGTTATCATTGCAACAATATTTTCTTCAATTTTATTTCCACGTTGGAGGGCACTTCTATTTTGGTTTTTATCCAAAAGTAATTTGCTATTTAAATTATCAAATAACATATCAATTTTTTCAAAAAGCTTGAATGTTTAAACCGCTAAGGTACAGTCTTCAAAAACACTAAATGAATATCTGTTTTGATAGCGGCGACAACACTTCTGCTGAATATTTGAACTGCGAACTTAACACGCATTTTTTCAAACTCATTTGGATAAATGTGTTGTCTTGTTAGGGCATATTTTTGTTGGTCGATCAAGTTCATGATCATACAAGTTCTCTACCATTTGCCAACTTGCAACACCATCAGGGATATCTAAATTTCTTCCAATCAATGCATTTCGCAATGATTTTATCAAGTGAGGAGGATCAAAAATCTATACATATAAAAATGAATGCCGTTCGCAAAAGCTCGAAAATGGCTCGAACGATTTCAATAATTGTTTTTTGTTTTGTTCTCCTCAATACGGGGGTGGTTTTAGAAAAAGAGCCATTAGAAAAAACTAAAAGGAACAGCTGTCAAAAAAATGGTATTTTTGGGATTTCTCACTTCACATTAGTTTCAATAGCTTCATGGCCTACCCGAGTAAAAATAAAAAACGGCCTTACAATGGGCGAACACCGACCGCTTGGCTTTTTAATGGGCATATGATGGACGTAGAGTTTTTAACTATTTTCAATGGGAGCACATACGGCCTTACGACGGCCAAATTTGACCAAAAGATTTAAAAGGCCAAGTAGCTGTAGAAACGGGCATTCGACGGGAAATTTGAACCAAAAAAAGAATCTGCACCAAATGTATTGTTGAATGTGTTTTGTGGGAGCCTCATCATTTTCGTTATGTACAATGGTTCTTTCGATTTATCCTACTTAAAGATATCGATGCACAAGAGAAACGAGCTCGCCAGTCGTCGGTTTGTTGTACGTGAAGTGTGTGGTGCGTGTTGATTTATATTTTAGTGAGAAATTTTGTTATTTAACGGCTTGAAAAAAAAACGCAACCGAAAAAAAATCAAACATTTAATTGCAGTGAAATATATTTTCTTATAGGAGGGCAAATATCCACGTTGCTCCCACTGTAGCACCGTCGTATACCCGTAAAAACAACCGTATGGCCGCCGTACCAACGTCGTATGGCCGTTATTGGAACTGTAAGGCCGTTGTATCACCGTCAGTCTTCCCCTGTACGGCCGTACTGTCCTGCAACGAGCCTTCTGTTAACCGCCAGATGGCCGAGGACTATGTTTCAATCACAGTCGGTATTTGCCCGTTCTAAGGCCATCATTTATTTTTACTCGGGTACCTACATATATATTGTTTGACAGCTGCGTAAATGTGAAATTGTCCAAAAACCCCAATTTAATGGCAATTTCACATTTACGCAGCTGTCAAATAATATATAGGTAGGCCATGAAGCTATTAAAACTAATCTGCAGTGAAAATTCCCAAAACTACAAATTTTTTAGATTTTTCAGTGGTTCCTTTGGGTTTTTCTTTTTTTTATACCACCCCTGCACTGAGGCGAACCATTTTCGAGTTTTTGCGAGACTAACGCACGGCAATTGAACTTTATATAGATTATTGAAAATTACACTTAAATATTATTTTATAAACATCTTTAAGGGTCCAGATCATATTCTCCATCATTCTCATCTGGGTTAGCTTCAACATTTGTAGTTGGCCATAAATATGTTTTGATAAAAAGACGTATGAGCTATGAATTTTAACTTTAGTATGATTGAATATTTAATGAATCCATCAAGAAATTCCTCGGCTGTGATAGTACCTTTTTTATCTGAATCATAATGAAACTCATAATGTCGAAGGCGCAAATGATTACGCGGTATTATTTGACGAGGAAGGAACGTGTTGCCTGTTAACTTATGTGGTAATGTGACTCATGAGGGTTTTGAAATGACCGATTCAATTATTATTAATTTTTATTACATTAGACATCGTTTTTTCTTAAAAAAAGGTATGTAGTGGATTTTGAGATTAGATTTGGTTAAAGCGAATTTATTTGCATTTTGCGAACATTCATTTTGATCAGCCATTCTATTAAGGTAAATTGAATTTGCTGGCCGTATACTAAAGCTACAAGTCGTCATATGCCGCTTTGCAACATAAATCTCCAAGCAATAAGTGACGAAAAGCTGCATATGAAGCCCATAGCCCAAATTTGGACTTAGTTTGAGGATTTCAATATTATAAAGTTCTCAAGGAAAATTTGACAGATTTAAGTGACTGGGAAAAGAATTCCGAGTCATTTTACATTGTTCATTACAATCACGAGGAGAACACGAGCATAAGTCGTCGAAGTCAGTCAAATACGCGGCCAACCACCTCACTTGCAAACCGCACCGATGGCCAGCGAGCGACGGATAATGAAAATAGTCGTATTGGCATGTCTGAATTATTTTCGAAAGCCACTGATAATAAACGACAGGCGAATAAATTGAAAATGCAACAAGTTCGTGCACATTATACACAACGCCAGCGAGCACGACAAAATGAACATGACCGATTGCCCCGACTCGGTGCTCCTGTGAACCTGGAACGAGCGGCATTCCATTACGATCCGGAGAAATGTCAGTCGTTTGTTCGCATTGTAAGGCGTTAAAATACATCGGTGAATCTCCACAATTGGTCCGGCCACCAGGGCCATTACGTTCATTAGTTTCTGGAACGGGGATGGGTAGCGATTATAGCGATTTGTTGAAAGTGTTTTTAAAAAAGTAATGATTAGTACAAAATATACTTTTCAAAAAAAGGGGGAGGGAAACTTTAACCAAAATATATAGATGGGAAAATTCCTGATCCAACAAGCCCAAGCAAGGGCGGATCCAGCCTTCAAAAAAGGTTGTGGTCACAGCCACCCGAAAATCAGCCAAGTGCGAGTCGGAGTATGAACTCGCTCATGATTGATATAGTGCATTCCTACAAAGGAGATGTTTACAAAATATTTGACGCCCTGACCAAGATTTTGTACAGTGTATAGTTCCACGTGGGCAAAGCCGTGGCGCAAACACTAGTAGGTAAATTAATTAACCTGTAAAATGTTAGTTTGTTCGCTCACGAAAATTACAATAGTAAATGTGCGTGTGTTTGCACATCAGAATGTCACAGTTAGACTCTAAACTACTGAACCGATTTTGATGAAATTTTTACAACTTAAAAGGATATCAAATTAAATTAAACGCTGGTATACATTTTACATTAAATAATTTTATTTAGGTGCTTACTTAAATTACAAATTCAAGCTTACGTTTCTTTTTCGCGAAAACGTTGATAATTTCATCGATATCCACGATATCCCGTAGGCTTTTTGCTTGAAGTTTGGTTGAATAGGTATTATCAGCCAAAAATAAATTATCTTCAACCCTTAGGGGAGCAAAACTACCCCTACATCAAAGTTGAATTTAAAAAAAGATTGACATTTTTTTGCCTTTCTTTTTGCTCCCTTTAAAATTGGGGCTTTAAAAAAATGTATTGGCCGAAGAAAACGGTCAATTATTTTGGCAACCATAAAGGGTACCAATAGCATACTCAGTAGGCCGGTTCACGTTCGATTGCGTAGGTCAAGCAGCATTAGACGTTGTTAGTGCTTAGTTGGGAACTGCTTGGTAAAGCAACACCCACGTTTGGAATCGTCTATGCCGATGCGGATGCATTTATAAATGTTAATGCATGTAGCGGGAGCGTGCATGCCATGCCTGTAGCGGGAGCATGCATACCCATGTGGCATTCGCATTTGTTCGCTATGCATCCTAGGTGCGGCGCGTGCATGCTTTTAAGAAAATTAACGAACTAAATTATTTTTACTCAGGTTTGAATAGACTAGGATTATCAATACTTTCGCTGAATTGTCAAAGTATAGGTGCGAACGTACAAGATTTAGATGACGAAGTTGTAAAAAGAAATGAATGTATTACTTTTATCAGAATCTTGGAAGAAAAATGAAGAATATGATGTGGACCCCGCTAATGTTTTAACATCTCTTACAGATATTCAAAAACGCTAACGCTTAGTCACCGTAAATCACCATGAAATGTGTGTAGGCAGATCTATGGCAGAAAAAGGACAGATGAATTTGATGGTAGTTATTTATGTATCGCCGCATAAAACTTTACGCGAAATAATGGAATTCATACATGACAATCTCCAGGGGAATGTGAGGATGATGAGAGGTACCACCAACTTCTCCCTTCATTAACAAAGTTCGTGAGGAACGTTCTTGGGAGCGAAGCGTCTAAACAGACCCAATATTGACAAAAGTACCACGACATATGGAACCTCACTTGATGCAGTTTTTACGCGATTTTTAGACCAGTTTCAATCGAAAATATTTCAGTTATCATAAAACCTTTGCTCCGATTTTAGGTTTTAATATAAATAGGCATTCATAAATATTGATATTCTGAAATTGTACCTACTTGTATCAAGTCCCTCGGTAGGCTCGTCACTATACTTCCTGCATTTGTCGTTGGCCTTACTTTTCTGAAAGCGTACTATATATCCGACAGACCTCCACTATATCAATTGCATATTGCAGCTGGTTAATATTTTAATAATTGCGGCAGTTGTTGGATAAACAAGTTTTACTTCTAAAGTACGGTCTTAAGCACACTCATATTTTTTGTTCATTTTAATAAGGCATAGGATATATGTATAATATCATCAGCCTATCAATCTCAAAAGCCGATGAAAGTGTGATGTCACAAGTCTATTAGGGTTGTGGGCATGCCCATCGTGCCCACAACGGTGTATCCGCCCTTGAGCCCAAGACCATTATCCTACTACAATTATTGCAGAAGCTGTAGCGATTTGTTTAAAAGTGTTTTTAAGAAAAATAATCATTTAGTACAAAATCTATTTTTGAAAAGTTGGCTTAGTAGACTTCATCCAAAATATATAGTTTCTTCAAGAAAAATTCTTAAAATATAATGAATTTTATGATTTTCGCTGAAATGGGACGCAAAAATATTTGACCCACCCTAGTACATACTTCCAGTTGGAAAAAAGGCCTCGTAACATGAAGACACATACTGTCTTGGCTGCGCTGTTCGATCTATTTGTCCCATCATCTGCATACCCATCAATTTCATCAAATATGCTATTATATTCTAAATCTCTTTTGATGGATACTTCATCAAATATTAGAATAGCATATTTTTCCCTTTTCTCCATCTCCTTATTTTTTTCACGCAAGTTACTAAAAATTTGCTCATTAAACCCAGGTCTTGGCCAAAGACAAATCCCCTTTAGCTGCTACAGAATGTTTACAATTGACTCAATATTGTGTTACTTCCAAGATTGGAATATTGAAGTAAAGAATAAAAAGTGCCAATTAATATATATAAGAAATCCCGCAGTAGACCGGGGACTCTCGACAAAAATTTGTGTCCAATTTTATTCATCGGGAAACCTTGAATATTCGATAGAGTACGTTCTTACCATATTAAAAAGTCATTTCTTACACTTAGCATTTTGCGCACCATGCCTTGCTAAGCATGTACGTGAGGCAACGTCTATCAAAATTTCTTGGCTGTTACAATAACTGCCCAGACCCTGATCAAAGTCAAAGGTCTGGCCTTAACTTAAAAACAATTGGGTATAAATGCTTAGTATTCCATTGTTGCCTGTGAATTTTATCCATGAGAGGAAAAATCTAAACCTTATATTCCAATAACCAATTTGTAATTTTACTGAAAATTTATGTTCTAAAATTACGCCTCTTACTGAAAAATTACAGTACAAAGTGTTAGGATTTTTTTAGTACATAACATATTGATAAATATACTAAGAAATATTGTAGTTTTCCTACATAAACGATTTAGAAAAATACACAACATTGTGTAAAATATAAGTCAGATTCATGTAATCACCATTTACGTTATGTAGTATTGGAGATTCTGAATTTGAATGTCAAGTTACAAAATTTATAGTAAAATTACCATAATTGTGTAGTAAATTAGTATTTCATATCGCGATTTGTAATTTTACTGTACATTTGCGCTGTGATTTTACATATTTTTTTTATATTGTAAAAGTTTAATAAATGCAAAAAAAAATATTTTCGAAGTTTAAATTGAAATTGGATCTCTAAACCAAATTTAATTTATATCAAAAAAACCAAAAAAACCGACTCTCGAGTCCCACAAACCAAAAGCAAACAGAACTCAATATGTATTTACTTATTGCATATGAATCGAGTTTAAAATTATAATTTAATTAAAACCTGCTTTCTAAATAGAATAATAGTTTGGAAGAACCTTTATAATTGACAAAATTTTACACCATAGTGCGCTTCCAGCACAGGACGTCCAGCCACCTTCCTACGATACAAGTTCAGGAAATTTTAAACTAATTCAGGTCGAAGCCGTTTGCATGTATGCGGTATACACGGCAATTTTCAAATTGAAATTTTTGAAGCCTTCTGATGGCTATACGATGTCAATGTAAATACACCATGTGAGCATACCAAGCTATAAAGGTATATCTGCAGTATAACAGATATTGCTACCAACAAACTCATTTAATTCAGCTACGCTTGGAGTTTTGATTTGATCGGGAAATTTGCTTAATGAAGCAACCCATCGACATGCTGATGAATTAATTACATCAAATTATACTAGATTTGTTGATGTTAGCAGCTTCTGTTAGTGATTTTTTTGATGTGAAACATCTTTGCGCGCGTTGCAACGTTTTGCTTAATGCAATTGTTGTTGTTATTTGCAACGATTCGAAAACGGCGGAAGATCTGTATTGAGGAAGACAGAATAAGATGGAGACATTAAAAAAAGAGTAACACCAAAGAAAAGTGTTTGTATGCCACGAGCCAGAATAACAAACCAGACATAGGGAGAATGGACGAGTTGGTTGAGCGAATGATATGCTATCTGCTATGCCCTGCCCAGATAGCTAGGCTAGTTAGGTTAAATAAGTTAAGTTAGTTTAAGTTTTATTTTATAAAAAACTAGCAAAAACCCGCGCGCGTTGCAATGCCTTTCAATAAAAAAAGACTATGTGTGCACAGTCCGCGGTAGGAAAAAGGTATAATGAAAAAAGAAGAAATCTGCAAAAATTGATTTTGGATATTTAAATAAATTTAGATTTTATTAGATACAACTTTTTTAAGATTCGATGGTGAAAAATTGTGTACTGCGTACAGACACCTAGCCAAATATATTCAGAATCGTCCGCATAGATCTTGCTGCGCCGGCCGCACAGTGGGCCAAAACGACTTGTTGGCTATCAAAAATCTGTAACTTTTGTTCTGTTAAAGATATCATAATGAAACTTTCGGAAATAAATATTGACATTCTTACCTTTTAATTGATAAAAAAAAAGTTCAATTGATTTACAGGCTGCCTCAAAATAAATCAACAAAATTTGAAGTAGTCAATAAATGGATTATTAATGTTTTTTGAAAAGTTTTAACGATATTTTTACCTTAATCTTTAATTATTTTATTATCTCTATAACAATATTTAATTAAAAAATTTTTTTACAAATATATACAAAAAAATAAAAATTATATTATACGAATACTCAAATACTAATCAGTTGGCACACTTTCAAACATATCTATATTTTCATCTGTGTCTAGTAAATAGGCCATTTCCTCTGGATATTCCCTGCTTCTGAAAAGTTTGTCCCGTATTCTCCGAAATGATGAAATGTATGGATCTGATGATATAAGCAGCATATTCATGAGATCAACGTTTTGCTCTTGCCTTGAAGTTTTTGGCTTCCTAGGCTTCTTCCGACAGTTCCCCAATTGGCAAAAGACAGTGAAGTATAGTATTTTTTCCATGCCTTAAAGCTTTGTGAACTGTTGCTGTTAATTTTTGCCATGTATATTTCTCATTTAGCAATATTTCTGTTTGTTCTGAATATATTTCGAATTTTTCGGCATTCATAGGAAGACCACAAGAAAGAACATTTAATATGGTCCTAAATCTCTTTATAATTTCCACGGCCATTTTGGTGATATCCGCTATTATGTCCGTGTATACAAAAAATGCTTGCTTAAGTGTATCAATAATTAAACCAAGTTGTCGCCTGAACTCTTGTTGTATCCTGTATTTCTCCTCCAGTCTCTTTTGCTTATTATCAGGGTTGTTTCGTACACCCTCATCAGTGAAACTAAGTCGTAACTCATGTGCAATATAAGTAAATTCCATAAATCGAATCCTTGCATGAAGAGGCGAAAGCCCGTATTGATAGTTTTCTTCAACATCGTATTCTTCTACCGTATTTCGAAAATCTTTTGGAGTTTTTTGGCAAATAGTACAAGTTGCTGATGATTTGGTGTCTGTTACGAATTGGGTTACTCTGCCATCACACATTGTTAAGTGAAGCCTATGCATTACTTCTATTTCTTTGTCGTAGTATTTATTTCTTGTTTCACGAGGTCAACTTTACTTTGAACCAATTCTTTTGTTTCCTTTACATATTTAAATTTAATAGGTCTACAAAAATGTGCAGATGATGGACGACGATTTCTCCAGTTTTCGGAAGTACTGCATTTCAAACGAAGAGGAACCAATGATATTACGAATAAATTGTCGTCTGTTATATTTTCGTCATTATTTCCAGAATTTTTGGGCTTGTATTCGCTTTGCCTAATTAAAGCTACATTTTACTAATTGCTTCTGAGAATTTATCCTGATAGTTGCTTTCACTCACCGCCCCGCGAGAAGACGATTATCTTAATATCTCTGCCAGTGACTTCAAGGTGGGCTTTTCCCTGAATCTGTTCACTATAGCACCACAAGCAAAAATCAAATAAGTCATAAAATCATAAAAGTCATAAAATTCTTGCATTTTGTGCAATTCCGTTGAACATCCGGCTTCTTTAATCCCTCATGTGACATAGGGCATATGGAACATTGTCTGGAAATACGCACGCGACAACAAGGTAGACTTTAATTCAAATACAATTTTCTCCGAAGATCGCAGGTGATCGCAGCCAAACTTTTTTTTATCGATGCAGCAGGGTTTCCACTTCAATTTAATGCCAATTATAACGTGGCCATCGCTGGCCATTTTTTCAAAAGTTAAAAATAAATACAAATTTGAACGAAAAATCATCCTTTTTAATTAAAATGCTATCATTAAAAAAATATGAGTGTGCGTAGGACCACACGTTGGAAGTGAAAACTTCTATGGCCGGCCAGTCTATATTTCCAAATCAATCTTAATATTACAATAGGATAAGGATCAATAAATTTTGTTTATATATATATATATATATATATATATATATATATATATATATATATATATATATATATATATATATATATATATATATATATATATATATATATATATATATATATATATATATATATATATATATATATATATATATATATATATATATATATATATATATATATATATATATATATATATATATATATATATATATATATATATACATACATAATATATACCTATATTTTTATATTTATTATAACTATACTTACATGAGAAAGATTGATGGATACAGACATTTTAACATCAATTTAGGATAACTAATTTAATGCAGTCAAAAGTAGTTACTCACTTCCTATAAATATAATGAACGATGTACATACATTTTTGGTATCCGATGAGTCGCGTAGAAGGCTAAACCAAGCTTCGGAAATGCACGATTAAACTTTATACCCATACTAATTTTCAAATGTGTGGATTTCTATGGCCATAGTACATAGTGGATAGTACATAGTGCATACATTGTAAATAGTACATAGTACATAGTAAATGGTACATAGTATATAATACATAATGCATTATACATAGTACATAGAACATAGTACATAGTACATAGTACATAGTACACAATACATAGTATATAGTACATAGTAAATAAGCATAATATACAGTACATAGTGCATAGTAAATAGTACATAGTATATAATACATAATGAATTGTACATAGTACATAGAACATAGTGCATAGTACATAGTACATAATACATAGTATATAGTACATAGTAAATAAGCATAATATTCAGTACATAGTACATAGTAAATAGTACAGAGTATATAATACATAATGCATTGTACATAGTACATAGAACATAGTACATAGTACATAGTACATAGTACATAGTACATAGTACATAATACATAGTACATAATACATAGTATATAGTACATAGTAAATAAGCATAATATACAGTACATAGTGCATAGTAAATAGCACATAGTATATAATACATAATGCATTGTAAATAGTACATAGAACATAGTGCATAGTACATAGTACATAATACATAGTATATAGTACATAGTAAATAAGCATAATATACATACATAGTGCATAGTAAATATTACATAGTATATAATACATAATGCATTGTACATAGTACATAGAACATAGTACATAGTACATAGAACATAATACATAGTATATAGTACATAGTAAATAGTGCATAATATACAGTACATAGTGCATAGTAAGTAGTACATAGTATATAATACATAATGCATTGTACATAGTACATAGAACATAGTACATAGGACATAGTACATAGTACATAGTACATAGTACATAGTACATAGTACATAGTACATAGTACATAGTACATAGTACATAGTACATAGTACATAGTACATAGTACATAGTACATAGTACATAGTACATAATACATAGTATATAGTACGTAGTAAATAAGCATAATATACAGTACATAGTGCATAGTAAATAGTACATAGTATATAATACATAATGCATTGTACATAGTACATAGAACATAGTACATAGTACATAGAACATAATACATAGTATATAGTACGTAGTAAATAGTGCATAATATACAGTATATAGTGCATAGTAAATAGTACATAGTATATAATACATAATGCATTGTACATAGTACATAGAACATAATACATAGTACATAGTATATAGTACATAGTAAATAGTGCATAATATACAGTACATAGTAAATAGTGTGTAGTACATAGTACATAATACATAGTACATAGTACATAGTGCATAGTACATAGTGCATAGTACATAGTACATACTACATAATTCATAATACATAGCACATAGAACATAATAATTAATACATAATAATTAGTATCTACATATCTCATAGTACGTAGTACACTACATAGTCCATAATACACAATACTTAATATATAATATTAAATATATAATATTTAATATATAATATTTAATATATAATATATAATTCATACTACATAATTAAAACTAAAACCCCAAAGGAAACATTTTTCTCACGTGATGGTACGTGCGCGTGATGGCACACAAAAAGTGCGCGTGACGCGAGTTTTTAGTTTTTTCCCCAGGCCAAAAAGTGCCCAACGTGCCTATAGAAGTTATCACTTCAAAAACTATTTGACTTTTATCATAAATTCTTCGCGTAATAATACCTCCTCCTGTATAGTAAGTGATTTCATTAATAACAATTCAACCTCCCCATACAAACATTTTCACAATAGAACTTTGAAATCATAGAAAATTCGAATATTTTTTAAAAAAATGAGCTGTTCAAATTTTTCTCTGACTTTAGCCATTCCAAACACAAAGAGGGGGTTAAATATTAAAAAAAATTGTTGCTATAAGCTAAAATATTTAGTATACTATCGAATGGCATTAAAATTTTTAAAATCTATGACATGACGAAAAACGATTTTTGGTCACCCAAGAATCGTTTTGGCCCACTGTGCGCCGGGGGATTAGACACCGTGTACACGACTTCGCTCATGGTGCTCTCCTCCGCTTTAAATTGTTTTTTTCCAAAAAACAGCCAAAAAAGTAATCAATTTTGCAAATTTGGCACCCGCCGTTCAGCCCAAAAATGCACAATTTGGTGCCCCTAAAAATATCTAATAAATACATTACACACACATTTCCTCTCTGTTTTTTGCATTTCGGCTTGAGACGAACAGAAGGAGCAAAAGAAAATGTCGAGCATATAATCAGACATGCAACAGATGTTACGGTATTTTTTCAAAGATCTTCAGGATAAACTATATTTAATGTTCTGGCATTTGGAGCTAAGATGTGAAGATTTTCGGCTCTACCAACTCTTCAACAACCCACATACAGTTGTCCGTGGGAGAAGCATGGCTTTATCAGATCGAGTCCAACAACTTTCAGTGATTGTGCTTGTGACTGCAGTAGAAACTAAAATATATAGTTTAAAAAAACTAAAAAATATGCTTATATTTTAAAATGGACTAAAAAGCAAAAAATAATTTTGAATGTAAAGTTTTTATTGCTCCAGCTAGTATATGAGAACAACCTACCTTTCGAAAGCGTGGGAATCTTGAGCTATATTATTTTATTAACACTGGAACTTTTCGCTTTTTTACATTTCGAAAAGTAGGCTGTATTGTAGTATTCTATCTTTCATTTGATACCCATAGCGAGCGCGTTGTAAAGAACGGCCATTTTAAATTTGGATTGACGCCACACAGCTAATAGTATTCTTCTTGTCATACCCTTTCACTGGATACCCATACCGAGTGGCTGGTAAAGAAAAAGGTAATCCGACATTTTGTGTTGGCCGCCATTTTGAATCTGGAATGCCGCTACAGTATTCTACTTGCCCACCTTTTCATTTGATACCCATACCTAGCGCGTTGTAAAGAAAAAGGTAATTCCCCATTTTGTGTTGGCTGCCATTTTGTGTTGGCCGCCATTTTAAATTTGGAATGACGCCACACAGCTAATAGTATTCTACTTGTCATACCTTTTCATTTGATACCTAATACAGAGTGGCTTGTATAGAAAAAGGTTATCCGCCATCTTGTGTTGGCCGCCATTCTGAATTTGGAATGATGCCACACAGCTCATTATATTCTATTTGTCATACCCTTTCCTTTGATACCCATGCCGGCGGTCACAATTGCAAAATTCGGGGCCTCCATCTTGGAACCGCCATCTTGATTTTTTAACAAAATGGTCCGGTTGTTTTGTCACGCAAATTATGCATATGTGCAAAATTTGAAGTTGATTGCATATATTTTCTACTTTTTATTCTCTTATGTCTTCCGCCATCTTGTGTTTGGTGTTCTGAAATTTTGTGTTGGCCGCCATTTTGAATTTGGAATAACGCCACACAGCTAATTGTATTCTACTCGAAATACCCTTTCATTTGATACCCATGTCGGGGATCGGGCAACACAATTGCAAAATTCGGCCGCCATCTTGGAACCGCCATCTTGATTTTTTTACAAAAATCTCACATTGCATTGTCACGCGAACTACGCACCTGGGAAAGATTTGGGGTTGATCCGTTACATAAAAGTGGGTCAAAATCAAGTTGCAAGAGGCGTAGAACGTAAAAAAAGTGACGTACTAATTAATTATTTAGAAAAAACTAAATAAAATTTCGAAAAACGGAAACTTTTAGTCACCTGTTTTGGGTATCCATGCATAGGACAAAAAAAAATCAGATTTCTATCTCTTCTAGTTTGGCTCCAACGCGTGACGGTACATACAAGCAGACAGACACACAGACTGATAGATACTTTCTTTTATTAATATAGATATATATGTAGTTTCTAAGTTTTTTTTCTTTATTAATTTTTCTTAGAAGTGCCTAAGCCAAAAATAAAGATTCTTTTTTATAATGTAAAAATATATAAGTTTTAGCTGAAAGGCATAATTTAGATAAGATATATGTAGATTAATTTAGAGTGCCTGCTGAGGGCCAGTAAGTTAGACAGATTAGAATAGACTAGAATAATTAACTTTAAGCATTAGTTAAATTTATATTAAGATAAATGGTAAGTGAAATAAATGCTTTTTATAAACTAAACTCAACTAAACTTGAGCGTAAGATATTCGACGTTGATAATCCGGAAAAGTCGCAGGTTCAATTCTTGATCTTTTAATTTTTTATTTATATTTCAATGCTTTTATTAACTTCCCAGTAAGAAGTTACTGTAATCGGTCCGAAAATCCAAATCGAAATTTTCAATGTATTTTCATGTTTCAGGGTCCGCGCAAAAATTTGAGAAGAAATATGTGTGTGTCTGTGCCTACGTATGTGGTCATTTTTTCCTGCACGATTCCGCGTGAACCAAAAAAGATATCGTCCTCGTTGAGATGCCGTTCGAAGAAGGAAAGATGATCTGAAAAGATTTTCATAAAAATCGGTCGAGCCATTTTTTTGTTTGAACGACTTAAGTGATTTTTGTACCAGCACGATTTCGCGCGAACTAACAATGATACCGACTTCGTTGAGGTGTCGATCGTAGCGTATTACCGAAGTACCTATCTGAAGAGGTTTTCATAAAATTCGGTCGAGCGGTTTCTTTGTTTAGACGACGTAAGTAATTTTTGTACCTGCACGATTTCGCGCGAACCAAATAAGATATCGACTTCGTTGAGGTGCCGTTCGAAGCGTGTTAAAGGATATATGAACTGAAAAGATTTTCATTTTCGTTTTTTTGTTTGAACGACTTAAGTGATTTTTGTTCCTGCACGATACCGCGCGGATGAAAAATGATGTAGACTTCGTTGAGGTGCCGAAGTTCTGTAAAAAATTTCATAACATTCGGTCAATCCGTTTGTATACTTAAATGAAAAAACTTCGACAAAGGGTCACAAGCAAATTAAATTGATTGTTGTTTATTATATCTAATAAACTCGTTGAAATGAAACCCATTCTAAATGAAATAACATTTTCTGGATTCAGCAGAGTGATAGCTTCCCATCAAGATATCTCTTGTCAAAATTGAAGCACTCTTTCACTCTTTAAAAACCGTGCAAAAATTACGTAACCTTTTACAAACATCACGAATTTTTCAATCTTTTAGATCAACACTTTTATGACCGAGAGAGAGAGAACTGTTTTCCACGTCCTACAGGTTCTAGAGATTGAAGTTCACCCCGGAATTTCCAGTAGTTATGAAACATTTGGCCTTTTCGGTCAAGTCTGACAAGTCCTTTACATTGAATAGTTTTGCTAATACATATCTCCTGAAATCGTTCAAATTTCCAAATGAAGCCATTTCCTTCCAAGTATGGGTGAATTCAAAAACTCAACACTGCCGCAACACTGCAGAATTCAGCAATTAGAAGTCTGTAGCTGAATTCTGCAGTGTTGCGGCAGTGTTGAGTTTTTGATTTCACCCTTTATCGTTATTTGAACTAGCTACTCTCATGATAACTTTGGCACTACAACTACTAAAACTATTACTGTTTTCTAAGTAGACAATTTATTAATATTATATTATTTAAAATTACAAGTTTTTTGCTACTTGGTATAGGAGTTTTGTTTGTGTTAGTTTGAAGAACCAGGTGTATGAATTTAGTGTGATTCTTTATAATAATTTGTTCTTATTATTGTTCACTTATTATTAAAATATCCATTGATAATATTCAACAATCATCATACTGGGAAGTTGATCGTGTGGACCGAAATGGTCAAACCCACATCCCAACTAGTTTAAAATTATTTTCAAAAAGGTATAATAAAGCAAGGAGTGCAAAAGTGTTTAAAAGGGCGTAAAAGGACTTTTACTATTAAATGTAAATTGCGTATTAACTAAATGGATGAAGTAACAGTGTTTTCTTAAATAATTGAAAATATGTTCTTAAATCCTTTGAAATTTGCATGCAATGTATTTGTCTTTCTTAAATTCAAAATTTTGAAATAATTACGTATTTTTGACTTTTGGACAAGGCTAATATGTATTTCCAAGGCGATTCCAATGATACCAAAAAAGTACACACCCAAAATTAAAATTGTTAGTGGAATGTTTTTCCCTTCTTCTGAATTTTTCAAATTTTAAAAAACGCCGCCGTCAGGATTCAAACCCACAACACGACCGGTCCTTCGCGCTGATTCTACATTTTAACCATTCGACCATCCCACATTTTAACCAGCCTATGGAACGGGAGATACGAAATCGACAATTATAGTCTTCTGGCTGGATTTATAGGCCTCATGTAAGCGATAGACTAAATAATATATTTGTATGAATAAATTAAAATTTTGAAAAGACAGTTTTGAACTGAAAAATTTTTGTGGTATTATCAAATGTCTGTATTTTGTAGCACAATAATACGCAAATAATGTAAGAAGCCCGCTGGAATTTTTACATCTGACGATTCTTTATCTTAAGATTCTTTTCTTTGTGAACAATTTTATCTACGTATTAATAATAATCCTACTATAACAACAACAAAATCCGGGACCACAATATATGCTGTTTTTACACGATACCTTGAAAATGTAGAATCTAGAATATACGCTTCGTATTTTAGTTATCACAACTCTATAGTGTCAGCTTTATCTATACCATTAGTAAACTCTTCCAGCGAGTAATCTGCAGTAGATTATTTCCAATCATCTAAAGGGTAGGAATCTTGTCGGATAGACAGTACGGCTATAGAAAGCGAAGGTGAACAAGAGATACAGTATGCATTGTGACGATCCCAGCAAGGAACGCGGTAGAGGGAAAGAATAGCTGCGTAATGATTTCTCTCGATGTGAAAAATGCTTTCAACCGGAAGTGATGGAGCAAGAAGATCGAGGCGTTGATCAGGCCGGGTATCTCCAAATACCTCGTGCACATAATGATATATTTCGTAACAGGCAAGACGCCACACTGTCACTCCGATAATATAGAGATCCCATGTAGAAGAGGAAGCAAATCTAGCAATAGCTGCAGATCTTTTTGATCCACAACCCTCGACAAAAGATCAGTAGTACCGGAAAGTTCCCACAATGTACATTGGAACCCGGGGGAATTCTGATGACTCTGAGCTAAAGGACTAACGAAAGTTTTGTCTGGCGAAAGGTTTTGTTTCCGCACTTAAAAAAACAAATGGGGGGCGTTGCCACTAAAGGATCAGTTCACGACTGGCAGCCCCGTTTCTACAGGAATCCTTTAATTTTTGGACTACTCATTTGTAGGGTAGTCCTTTTGCTAGTTTTTATTGCCCCTTTGTTACTTACTATTCAGGTTGAATATGGAATCAAGGGAACACGTATTCCAAAATCATCTACAAACACTATAAAAAGTTTTAGAAATCATCATTACATATCGCTTTGTCACGTGCAGCTTGTTTCCAAAGACTATGGCCTATTGCAAGTAGTATTCTGACATTTCATCATGGGCGAAGGTCATCAACGGCAATGGTACATTTACAACACAAATCGGTGACTATAAAACTTACGGCCATTTTACATCCCAAATGCAACATTTCTTTGCGATCAAAGAGCTCCAGAGCGTTTGGGATGTATATGGCTTTATTCTTACTAATTATTCAATTTAAAGAAAGATAAAGATCGCCAAATATTTTTCACGTGCACTGGGTACACGGACACGAGCTATTTTTTTTGTTCGTCTATCCATAACATATCCACAGTACCACTAGCACTTATTCTTACTAACTATTCAATTTAAAGAAAGATAAAGATAGCCAAAGATGTTTCACATCTTTCACGTTTACTCGGTACTCGCGATATTTTTTTCCATTCGAAGTTTAAATTAAAAATAATAATAGATGTGACTCATTGACATTTAGTAGGCTGCTAATTTGCAGCTGAAAACCTATACTTTACGATAGAATAAGTTATTTTATCCAAAAATATATATTTAAATGATTTATTTATGAAATAGTAACAAGCAAATGATTATTCCTTAAAAATATAGAATTTGTTAGTGCAATTAACCATCTGTTATTAAACGAAAAAACTTTTATTAATGTTGTAAATACATAAAGGTTGTAGGTGAGATCTATATCTATCAAAATGTGCATTTTTGAATTTTTTGAAAAATTTGTAACCATTTATTGTTATTGTTTAAAAAATTCCGTGAATTCCGGGAATTCCGTGTTGCAGGTCCTATCGTCTTCCTAAGTTAAGCCAGTTTTTTGTCTTATTTTATCTATGTACTGTATTAGAAATTATATGTTCTTTGCAACAATTTATCCTCTTACTTTCTTAAGCCAAATATTTCATGTAATATCAAGAGGCAAAGGTATCGCTAATGCGAGTTGTAAAAAGGTAAAGTACGTAGATATTTATCAAAAAATATGTAAATCATATTAATTAATTATGCAAAAACATCAATGAAAAGTTTTGCTCATAACCAGTTCTATTAGATTAGAAATTATTAAAAATCGTTGGCACAACTTTGTTAACGTATACAAAATTTACCTACAAATACATCATGGCACAACACCATCCTCTTCACTAAATACATCATTTATAAATTATTTAAATGTCAGGGAAGTTCAAGCAAGAATAATAATTATTAAAGAGAAATCCATTGGCATAGGGAGCAACTTCTAAATGCCTCAACCACTCATGTTGATATTTCCATCCGCACAAAAAAGAAAGGACAAAAATTATGAAGTACGTTCCTCAAAGGCATGATCGGATAACACGATACTCATCCTACAACAAAAGATTGCTAAGCAAAGGTATCGACATCCTCTCGATGCATTCTGAAGCAACATAAAATAGGAAAAGGCCACATCAATTACAATGGATGTGAAAAATGCAACCAACCGCATAATCCGACTTAAGGAATTGACAGATTGTTGTTGTTTGTCGGAACAATGAAAAACATGAAAACATCCCAGTGTCACAGGATTCACAGGCAAGTAAATAGGGCGAACAAAATAACATAGGTATGGCCCAAAATACAATAGCGAAAGTGCGTTTGTTCACACCTCAAGAGGGTCGTTTAAGTACTTAAATCCAAATTACGAAAATATGCCTAACAGCAGCACGTATCCTTGATAGGGATGTGTTAATAAAGCGTTATTAGATAAAGGGGAGCTATACTAAGCCCACTATGAGGAAATTAGTTATTAAACGAATTCTAATTATTGTAATTAATTTTTTCCGTTAATTTCCGCCTTTTATAAACAGGATATAGAAGACCTAAGTGCATTTTGAGAATAAATCATCCTTTTTGGTAATCATTTCCTTTCGAATCGACTTCCGTACATTTTGTCACAACAGAAATTGTTTGCAGTTAAATTCAATTTTCGCGTCATTAATTAAGGTCCTAAACGAACAATCAGGACATAAACGACGCTGAGAATTGCATCGCGAGAATTTCTTCAAGTCCATTATCATAATTTGAATTAGTTGCTTGGAAGTTGGGCTTATCTCTTAGGAAAATGAGGAAATTAACTTTTAAATTGAAAGATTTATTGGAAATTGTATGGGAAATAAGAATATTGTTGATAATAATTTTTTGGTGCGATTCTTAAAGCTGTTTTATTGGTAGAATTGTAGTGAAGAATACTGTATGTACAAATTTAATTTTTTTAAATATGTGCCCACCAAAGTTAAGTGAAATTAGTGAATTAAAAGAAAATCGGAATGTCTGTACGGAACCACTTAAACTAGGATCTACACAAGCACTTTTCACTGCTATAACAACTGTCCCATTATTAAATAAAATAGTAAAGATACAAGCTATTTTAACATTTTTAATGATATTACAGTACTGTCGAAGCGTTTTTTAAAAGTTCGATACAGGCAGTTAAAAGAGCATGTCATTATATGTTAGCATGATTCAATATTAAAATTCTTTTAATAAGAAAAGTTTGGGAGGAACCGCTCTCAGGGCCTACCTAAAGGTAGAAACAGAATGGCACGGAGACCGTGGCGGAGTCCGCCGCTCAGAGAGTTTCCCATACATTTAATTTCTCCCCAGGCGGCGCGGACAAATTAAATGTATGGGAAACTCTCTGAGCGGCGGACTCCGCCACGGTCTCCGTGCCATTCTGTTTCTACCTTAAGATATTCGGCGCCCGAGGGCTACTAAAAATAAAGCGCCCTCTTGAGAGAAAAGGACAAAAGTAGTAACTGAGCATCCTATATCAAATGATAGGAAAACTTTACAAAGGTTTCTGGCATTAACGTCCTACTTCAGAAAATTTATAGCAGACTTATGCAGTCGTAGCAAAGCCGTTCAGCGAATTGCTAAGAAAGAGCGCCATATTTAATATTAAGCAAAATGCATTTAAAGCATTAAAAGAAATATAGGCAAAAGCTTCAGTGTTGAAGTTATTTGAACCAGAGGCGCATGCGGAGATTAATGCCGATGCTAGCAAGGACGGGATCGTGTCATGCAGCGGGATAGCAGTGGCGGATACAAGGAGGGAAATGAGGGACACCCCCCCAAGAGCAAAAAAGTTTTATGGATTACTTTAGTTTTGAAAAAAAATGTCCAGTGAAAGAAATTGAACTTGGAAATTTACCTCTATATAGAGGGTGTACCCACTAAAGTTGCAAAGTGGCCGGCTGCGGATAGGTTTTGGATAGACGAACAAAAATCGTTTGGGGGGGGTGGGGGAAAACGTAAAAATAGGCTTTTTTTGGTGCACTTTTAGTACTATTTAACATTTTCACATTGGCTTATGTCGAAAAGTATCAAATAAAGCCAATTTTAAAATCAAAATTTGCTAATATCTTCAAAAGTAAAGGCCGTAGCATAAAAATTGACCAGACGTGTTATTCATAGGAAATACTCCAAACTTTCTAATTTTGGAATAAAAAGTAACGTTTTTTGGAGAAAAATGTACTTGAAATTGAAATTTAAGTTAAAAAAACCAAAATTTCGACTCATAACTCCAAAAGTTGGTAAGATAGAGAACCATCGGTTTTACCATCATAGATAGGGTCTCTCCGTTCATTGGTACCTTATTCATGGAAATAGGTTATACGGTTACAAAAAAACAGGGTGCAACACTCTACCAAAAAAATTTCTAAATACCCTAGCGGCTAAACCGTTACGATTCCCCAACCCATACCAGTTCTTGTACGTCTATCCAAAACCTATCCACAGACTAATGATGAGCAAACGCAAGAACAAGACAACACTGATGTAGTCTTGGTCTTGTTCTTGCATAGTAAGTATTGGTCTTGGCCATGTTAACATAGCTAAATCTTGGTCTTGGTTTTAGTCTTGCAAGCATAGCTAAGTCTTGGTCGTCTTGCTAAATGTGCAAGACCAAGACAAGACTGCAAGAATAAGACGATTTCTGCTCATCACTACCACAGACGGCCGCTTTGTAACTTTAATGGGTACACCCTGTATAATCATAAAAATTAGTCTTTACTTTTAAAGAAAAAAATAATCTTGAAAAAATGTCACCCAATTTTGCAATACTCTTTCATTAACATATTCCCTACGGTTACAGTTGAACAGGATTTATGCGAGGCAGTACATTTGTCCATCACACGACCGTAAATTGTACTCAGGCCTCAATTTTTTTAAATGTCCCACTTCAAAAATAAAGTCCGACTACTCTCGGTATGAGCGTTTAAACCTGCATTAATGATGCACCGGAGCCCAACTTTTTTTTTTTTTATGAGGAAGACTAGAGCTCAGGGAAAGCCCTTTGTACTGTCGACAATCTATTTTCTTCGTATAGGGTGCAATGTCAAACAGCAAGCTCTAGCCGATAGATAGTGGAGGGGAAGAGAGAAGTAGGAAGGAACTGCTACAACCACCTAACCCCAACCATTTCTATCGCGACTCTGGCATCGGGGCAATGAGAAACAACTCGCTGGAGTGTTATGCCTCCTGAAACGAGTTGAATCCCATCAACCAACCGATGACATGCGCTGCGTGCGGAGCGGGGCAGTGCTAGCGGAAGGCTATGACAGGGGGAATGAGGAATGTAAAAAGGAAAGTGGGAAAGGCGAAGGACTGTGGGGCTCTGCCGGGATTCGAACCCGGGACATCTGGGGTAGTAGCCAGGCGCCTTACTCCCTAGACTACAACTCGCGAATCTCAAGGAAAACAGGAACACATTCATTTTGATGCAACAACTTTCGTATAAATTGGTAACAATAGGGTTAAATAGAACACATCGAGTCACAGTCAGGAATGAAACGCAGGTGTACACTTTTTATACCCAGTGAAAATAGTCATTCAATTGCCGAGAATAGCTGAAAATTGGAACAGCCCTTAAAAAAATCATAAATGAAATGCCGATTTTTCCCACAGATCGGTGGGGAGCAAAAAACATTATTCAAAAGGTCAAAAACTCAGTTCTTTGCAAATAGCTCTTAAACGCTAAGTCGTATTATAAAATACTTTTTACAAAGTTTGTAGGTTATGCGATTATCTACAAAAAAAGATGTTATACATTTTCCCGTACGAATTGCCATTTATGAGATATCGCCGGTTTGAAGATTTAAAATACTCATATGCCCTCAAAGGTAACCCTAATAAGGCATCCCGTCAGGTTAACCGGTTAATAATAGGGTATCAAAGTTCCGCTTAGGTATGATCTTCAGCTAGCGAATGGTCCACCTCTTTATTCACCAAGTAGTGTGGTACTTCTTGCGTCACAGCTTTTCTGGGCTGGCTAGTGGGATTCACTTGTTTCAGAAGGCAAACACTCGTACGAGCTTGTCCCCAGCTAAATTCGAAGGCTGTGGCTCGGCGGGCTGCTTAACAAATATGAACTCATACAACATCCAAAGGCTCACTGCCTCTTGCTCATGCATCCTCCAAACTATCCTTAACTTATCATATCCTTTTCATATCTTCGAGCTAAGCTTACTAACTACCCGAGTAAAAATAATTTACTTGGTTAATTTTTCTACTAGCATGCTCCCGCCACAAGCACGAAAATCTAAAAATTTGTTCGTTAGAGGGATCCACTCTCCCGCCACAGCCATGCACGCTCCCCCCACTGGCACGAATATCTAAAAATTCAGGCATGAACAATTTATAAGTGCATCTGCATCGGCATAGACCATTCCAAACGCGAGTGTTGTTTTACCAAGCAGTCCCCCAGCTAAGCACTAATAACTTCCAATGCGGCTTGACCTACGCAATCGAACGAGAACCGTTCCGTCCAGATTTTGAGTAAAATTTCATTTCCCCCGCCAAGAATTGTTTCTGCATCCGCCACTGGGGATAGTAACGTACAACAGTTGCATCCAGTGCAATACATGAGTCGTAAGACAAGCCCAGCGGAACAACGCTTTCACGCTTACGAGCTAAAAGTACTCGCCATATAGTACACGACCTAAAGAAGTGGAGGGTTTACGTTCTGGGAAGGAGGATTAAGATTGTCACCGACTGCAATGCATTCACCACGACAATGAAAAAAGAAGATGTCCTACTGAGAGTGGCTAGATGGGCCATGTTTCTAAAAGACTTTAATTACCAGATTAACATCGTTCAGGTACTAAATTGAGGCCTTAGATCATGCGTTGAGCAGAATTGCATTACCAATTGTCGATATGTTAATTTACCGAATTAATCAAGCGCAGAAGGAAGACCAATATTTAAGAGCTATAAGAGAGATATTAAAGATCTGCGCTCATAAAGATTTTTGCCTTAAACATGACTTTTTATTTAATAAAGGAAAAGTTAATTGTCATCCCCACATCAATGGAGGAGGAGATCTTTAAATCTGCTCACAGGCAAGCACATTTTTCAGCTGCTAAGACCGAAGCCTCAATCAGGAAGACCTACTTTATCCCTGAAGTGAGGACTCCATCCATCCAATGGCGCTACAGCCCAAATCGAGCCTGGGCCCTCGGTTTGATGGTCCCTGGAGCAGCATGTCTCCAGTTTCGAATGTTAAGCATTGCCTCTGCGTCAGTCGTCGCAGATATTCATGAGCAAAACTAGTCCTGCAGTCTTGCCTGGTCTTGCACATTTAGCAAGACCAAAGCAAACCAAGAAAAGGCAGGACAAGACAAGACTGCAAGATCAAGATAGCAAGACTTTTTGCTCATCACTACGTAGCAAAAATCTTGCAATGATGAGGAAAGTAAAAAAAAACTGTACTGATGGCATTGATAGTGAGATATATTTTTTTCTTCTGCCACCGAATCAGAATCACCATCCAAATCCAAGCTTGAAACAAAATTTTCTTTGTTTGGACTAATAAAGCTAGAACTGCCGCAAACTATCAAGAGCAACGTCGTGGGATTCCTTCCCGTTTGACAATTTCTCTTCTTGATTCTCTTATATGTAGTAACGCAGTTCGTATATTTTGTTACAACATCACTTTTGCTAAAAGTACAACTGGGATCCTTTTTTCGAATATCTCTAAGGATCATATTTCATAATATGCTTTTCTTTTTCTTTCCAGCTTTAAATTGGTCTTCATACGCAAGTCTTGTAGCTATGACAAGTTTTATTTGACTTCTTGACATCAAATTATCACTGAAAACAAGAAAAATAACATATTTACATATTTTTTAAAATTAAAATTAAATGTGTGTGCTTACTTAACAATTGCACGACTATTCGCCATTCCCTCTGCATCACATGCACAGCTGACTTGATTTTTGTCAAAATTTTGCTGTCTCAAGTTGTCAAGCCAAGTTGTTTTAGAATTGTCAGCAAACGCTTGAACCAGTTTCCGAACACTTGATTCTGATGATTTCAAGTCATATGAAGTTTCCAAAAACACCATTTCGGAACTTGTACAACATCCTAGTTCAAACGCAAAGTTCATGTCATCTGCTTGAGCAGTCGCAGAGATCCCCTTTACTTATTGTATTTATTTTCCTCTACCCTTCAAGCTAATATTATCTACTACTATAGATTAAATGCTAATCCGAATGACATGACAAATGACTGGTAGTAAAAAAGGTGATGCCTAAGCTTAGTTTTTTCACTTTGAAATAGATAATATATATTTTTTTCCTGAAATAAAAAAATATGAACACATCCTTGCCTATCTTACTTTTCAGTTCTAAAACAACCTCATGTACCACTACGAAATACCAATATTAAATGCCAAACCTTCACAGGTGCATTCCAATATTAATTATAAATTATGATTAATCCTCCCAAAAACCTTTCAAATTCAAGCGCTCCAGCGTAGTCAATCCTTCGGTGTTTTCATCGATTGCCATCATCTAATAACCAATTACAGCTTCAATCTAACCACAATAGTGACTTGGTCGATCCCCAGCCGCAGAGGAATTACATCTCGGTTGGAGCCATTGATGGCCCGTAATTGGTCCGATACATGTTTTCCTCAATTCCATTAGGGTTCAAGATTGGATTTGATTGCGACAATTTCAAATGGAAATTCGAGATGAAACCACCCACAGGACCTTTCCAGATAAAGTTTCTGGATATGTTTATGATAGTGCACAATATGTATAGGTACATAAAATCGAACTAGATAAGTAATCGTTGTGGCAGGTCATTATTTTGGGAGATTTTGTCCTGAAGCTATAGCAGTTATATGTATGTATAGGTGTAATACAAGTTGGTGAATAGACCGATTTTAATTGCAAGTTGTGGTTGCTTATTCTCGTAAGCAACAAATTTTTGTTTCAGGGAAATTGTCAAAAGCTATACAAAATATACCTATAATGTAGAAATAAGAAATTTTGAGATATTTATGCCAAAAAATTGTGCTGTGAAAGAAGTAAAAATTCCAAATTACATGGAAACAGTATTTAAATTTAAATTACCGAGCTTTATTTAAGCTCTAATACATAGTTCGACCAACCTGCCGATCCAAAGCCAGGAAAAAGCAAGAGGATTTAGCGCGACGGTTAATGTACCAATCCCTGGTAAATCTAGTGTGTAGAGGTATAACTAGAACCACCCATGCCCGGGTGTATACATTTTCGGTGACCGGTTCTCCTGATAGGTTAACAACATCTTCTCGGAAAGTATTCTTGTTATTGGAATCGAGAAGTCAGCCTCCGGTAGTGATTCGACGAATTACGATATAAAATTCGCAACGTGGAAAGATGAGTGTTTAGACCATATACATAGAATACTCATGGCTGGGCTACACTACAAGAACTAAGCCTTGGTAAAGGAGTGCTAGAACGAAGAGACACTACCGAATTCTTCTATGTGCTCAAGCCTGTTAACCTCATATACTACATCCCGATTAGCGAACGGATCGCGACCGTAACAATTAAATCCAGATTTCGCAATCTATATTAATAAAAAAAATGTCTGTCAGGCTGTGTGCCTGTGTGTCTGTCTGCTTGTGTGTACCGTCAAGCGTTGGAGCCAAACTAGAAGAGATAGAAATCTGATTTTCTTTATGTAGATGCATGGACACCCCACACAGGTGACTAAAAGTTTCCGTTTTTCGAAATTTTATTTAGTTTTTTTAATTAATTAATTAGTACGTCACCTTTTTTTACGTTCAACGCCTCTTGCAACTTGATTTTGACCCACTTTTATGTAACGGATCAACCCCAAATCTTTCCCAGGTGCGTAGTTCGCGTGACAATGCAATGTGAGATTTTTGTAAAAAAATCAAGATAGCGGTTCCAAGATGGCGGCAGAATTTTGCAATTGTGTTGCCCGAACCTCGACATGTGTATTAAATGAAAGGGTCTTTCGAGTAGAATACAATTAGCTGTGTGGCGTCATTCCAAATTCAAAATGGCCGCCAACACAAGATGGCGGAAGACATAAGAGAATAAAAAGTAGAAAATATATCCTATCAACTTCAAATTTTGCACATATGCATAGTTCGCGTGACAAAACAACGGACCATTTTGTTAAAACATCAAGATGGCGGTTCCAAGATGGCGGCCCCGAATTTTGCAATTGTGACCGCCGGCATGGGTATCAAAGGAAAGGGTATGACAAATAGAATATAATGAGCTATGTGGTGTCATTCCAAATTCAGAATGGCGGCCAACACAAGATGGCGGATTACCTTTTTCTATACAAGCCCACAGGTATTGGGTATCAAATGAAAGGATATGACAAGTAGAATACTATTAGCTGTGTGGCGTCATTCCAAATTCAAAATGGCGGCCAACACAAAATGGCAGCCAACACAAAATGGGGAATTACCTTTTTCTTTACAACGCGCTAGGTATGGGTATCAAATGAAAGGGTGGGCAAGTAGAATACTATTATCTCTGTAGCGGCACTCCAAATTCAAAATGGCGGCCAACAAAAAATGGCGGATTACCTTTTTCTTTAAAGCCACTCGGTATGGGTATCCAGTGAAAGGGTATGACAAGAAGAATACTATTAGCTGTGTGGCGTCATTCCAATTTTAAAATGGCGGCCAACACAAAACGAGGGATTATCTTTTTCTTTACAACGCGCTCGCTATGGGTATCAAATGAAAGATAGAATACTACTATACAGCCTTCTTTTCGAAATGTAAAAAAGCGAAAAGTTCCAGTGTTAATAAAATAATATAGCTCAAGATTCCCACGCTTTCGAAAGGTAGGTTGTTCTCATATACTAGCTGGAGCAATAAAAACTTTACATTCAAAATTATTTTTTGCTTTTTAGTCCATTTTAAAATATAAGCATATTTTTTAGTTTTTTTAAACTAAGTATATATTTTATTTTCTACTGCAGTCACAAGGGCAATCACTGAAAGTTGTTGGACTCGATCTGATAAAGCCATGCTTCTCCCACGGACAACTGTATGTGGGTTGTTGAAGAGTTGGTAAAGCCGAAAATCTGCACATCTTAGCTCCAAATGCCAGAACATTAAATATAGTTTATCCTGAAGATCTTTGAAAAAATACCGTAACATCTGTTGCATGTCTGATTATATGGTCGACATTTTTTTGCTCCTTCTGTTCGTCTCAAGCCGAAATGAAAAAAACAGAGAGGAAATGCGTGTGTAATGTATTTATTAGATATTTTTAGGGGCACCAAATTGTGCATTTTTGGGCTGAACGGCGGGTGCCAAATTTGCAAAATTGATTACTTTTTTGGCTCTTTTTTTGGAAAAAACAATTTGGAGCGGAGGAGGGCACCATGAGCGAAGTCCTACAAACGCCGTCTAATCCCCCCCCCCCCCCGCAGCAAGATCTATGCGGACGTTTTTGAATATGTTTGGCTAGGTGTCTGTACGCAGTACACAATTTTTCACCATCGAATCTTAAAAAAGTTGTAATAAAATATAAATCTATTTAAATATCCAAAATCAATTTTTGCAGATTTCTTCTTTTTTTCATTATACCTTTTTCCTACCGCGGACTGTGCACACATAATCTGTTTTTATGGAAAGGCGTTGCAACGCACGCGGGTTTTTGCTAGTATAAGATATGTAGATACATAAAACAACTAAAGAATTGGAACATTGGCACCCTCAGAGCAAAAGCCGGCTATATTTGATGTTGCGGCAAAAGAGGAATAAAAATATTTCAGAGCAAAAATGGTTCAACTATTATTCAGAGCAAGAACGGAACGGAAAAAATCTTAGAGCAAAAGCGGGTTAACTTTCTAAACCGTTTTTGCCCTCTAACGAAAACTTAAACCTCTTTTGCCCCCAGTTTTTATTTATACCGCAGTTGCTTACATTATTACTTGGAAATCTATATTTAGACTACATTTTCTTCACTTTACTAGACAAGACAATGCAACTGAATTCATAATTTTGAATTTTTTGGAATTTCCGCGTTTGTAACATAAATTCTTTGTATGTGTGAAGTGTTTGTTATTATGACAAATTTTATGTTTTTGCCATTTTCCCATTTATGATTACTTATTTGGGGATATTTGCATTTCTGACATAAATTTTTGTCATTTTTATCTTTTATCTCTGTAGTAACAGATAAAATAGGAAAAATAGCGGTACACATTAGGTACAGGTTGAAATTTGGCCGAGAGCTTCCTTTTAGGGTTAGTAATAACGGAAGTCCTCTTTTTAGGGGTAAAATAAAAGTAGATCAACATCCTCTCCTAAAATAGTTGCTTGCATTGCATACGATTTTTCAATTGCAGTATTCACAATCAAAACCTGCAATTTTGTCTGACATTTCCATCATACCTTTTTCTCCATGACTTTCGGCCAAAACCAAAATCTGCAGAAACATCGAAAAATATCGATTTTGGGAGCAAAAATCGGTAGACTTTAATACCTCTTATTGAGAACCCTAAAAGGAGATCTCTGTCTATTTTTATCCTTTAACTAACAAAATTGCAGAAAAATCCAAAAATACCCATTTTGCGGCCAACAACTCCCTAAAAAGTAGGCTGCCCTGGGTAGAAAATTGGTAGACTTTATAACCCTATTAAGAACCCTAAAAGGGAGCTCTCGGCCAATTTTCAGCATGTATCTAATTATTTCGGCTATTTCGCTTTTTTGGCTTCATTTACCTGTACTGTATTACTACCTTTAGTGGAGTCGGACAAACAAAACATAAGGAATTGTTTCCAGTCTCAATTTTTCTTTTCTTAATATATTAGTTACATCGAATACTATACGAAGTGGACATTTTCTACCACTGGCAGCCGCTGCTACGTAAATTATGGGCCATTTTGTGAAAAATCTACCATTTTGGTCGTTCTTTCTAAATATAAATGAGAATTTCTCGGTATGTGTAGGTCCAAAGAAAGCGAAAAAAGTGAAAAAAAATAGAATAGAAAATCGTGAATTTTTGTATTTTTTCGTCAATTTTATCGAAAAATTCCACTTTTTTTGATAAAACTCTTTTTTTTGTATTAATAATTCATTTTTGACATATGCCAAAAAATAATTTAGTTTTATCAAAAAAAAGTGCAATTTTTCGAGAAAATTGACGAAAAAGTACAAAAATTTACGATTTTCTATTCGATTTTTTTTCACTTTTTTCAAGTTTAAAATTTTTTTTTTCACCATCATAAAGTGCATAAAAATACCTACACTTAAAATAAAAACGGACCACATACGTTACGATGCACAATAGTTATTGGCCAATCAAGAGTTTGAGGTTAATTTTTGAGACTTGTATTAAAAATTTCAACTTGAAATTTTAACCAGTTTTTTGCTCACATTATAAAGTTCTGAAAATTTCATCAAATTTTACTTAAAACATCCGAAGTTATAACCAAAAAACAAGAAATTAGCAGTTTCTTCAGTTTTTAATTTTTTTGAGGTTATGTGTGCAGATTAAAATGGACCTGAACATACCGAGAAATTCTATCTATATTTAGAAAGAACGACCAAAATGGTAGATTTTTCACAAAATGGCCCATAACTTACGTAGCGGCGGCTGCCAGTGGTAGAAAATGTCCACTTCGTATAGTATTCGATGTAACAAACATACTAAAAAAAATTGTTTGAGACTGGAAACAATTCCTTTTTCACTCAAATTTGATGCTTGTCCGACTCCACTACTTCAATTATTGTAATGTTTGCATTTTATGAATATTTTCAGTTAACGTTTTTTTACATACCCTAAAATTAAAGATAAAATTTCAGAAAGTGGACAAACTAGAACTAGAGACAAACTATACTATGTATAATTTCGAAAAATATGAAAAACGAAAACTTCAAAAATAACAAAAATGTTTTATTGTTGCAAAAATTTACCTCAGAAATGAAAAAAAAATTGTAAAAATGCAAAAACTATAGTGGAACCTCATTGATTGCAAGGGACTGTAAAAATCTTCGAGTTATGGAAAATTCGAGTAAAGGAGGTTGACGCTTTGGTTAGGCTTTTATTGGGAAAGTATAAGCAAAAATATTTTTAATGAAAACCGAGAACAAAAGCAGTTCAAATTTTAGTTATGCGCAAAAGCGGTATAAGTTTTCATTAAGAGCAAAAGCGGAATAAAAAGTTAACCCGCTTTTGCCCTCGGTTTTTTGATACACCGTTCTTGCGCTGAAGTATAGTTATACCATTTTTACTCTAAGAACACGAAGATATTCCTGTTTTGCTCTAAAAAAATTACCGAACCGTTTTCGCTCTCTTTGTTATTTTAACCCGCTTTTGCTCCGAGGGTGTCATATAAGGCCCATTCAGTTCCAGCAAACAGCAAACAGTTCTTATTGGCTAATGGTGGTCACATGACAACAAAAGCAGCAACGATTACTAGTAAAACTAAGCTTGCTGCCGCTGCTGCTGCTGGATCTGAATGGGCCTATAGTATTGTATAGTATATAGTATGTGCTGGGCCTAACTATATTATTATGTTGACTTGATGGATTTATGAAAGAGAAATAGCTGTCAAAATTAAATCCAATTTATAAAATTAAATCCAGTAATACACAATGTGATGGTATCGCGATTGCGTTGCGAGAGGTTTAGAAAAATTTAAAATTTCTCGCATCTGAGATGCGCGAGTTTTCCGTCAAAATCCTATGTCCAATTTATTCAGGTTTTGCTTCCGTGAATAAAATAAATCTTTCTCAAATAAGTTTGTGTGAATATTAATATGCAAAAACTTTCTGACGAAAAGTAGAACATGTTATCGATTTAGTAAGAAAATATTGTGGGCACATTCTAGCCAAATGGCGTTACCAAGAAAGCATCGCTTGCCATTTTAATCCCGTATATGAACTGAAACAGTACAGAGGGCAAAGGTTTCACCTACCGTCAAAGCTCTACCGTATAGTACGTTTACAAGGGTACACATAACAAATACAAAGAGGGTAATCTGATCGCTGATCCCAAAGACATTTTGGAGCGCTGTGAAGAGTACTTCTTCTTCTTAAATTACAGTCCCTGCAGGAATCAGGCCTCTTGAAGTCTCTTCTTCCAGTCGTCTCTACGTCTCGCTAGCTATCTTTAATTTGTTATTATGAAGTTTCCGCATATCTTCTAGCACGTCATCCATCTACCTATTTCTTGGTCGTCCGGTGGTTAAGACCGGGACTAGTGCAAAGCAGCCTGAGTTTTCCGCCTAGGGCTACAAGACCCCGCCCTAGGGGCCCAGCCAGCCTGGGGGCCCCACCCACCCAGCTACCCCGACCATCTCTGATAGCAGATGGAAATAGGATTATAGAAAAAATAGCACAAAAACTCCAAATTGGCGACTTATTGCCCAATCTGATGGTCTGTTCGAGCTGACGCCTGCCGAAGTCTATTTTGCTTCTGGGATGAGATCATGGCAGCTCTTCAGATAATTGCCAATGACACAAGGAAAAAACCATCTACGCGCTCTGAGGCTTCAGGTTTTCTTAATTCATTAGAATCCATGGAAACTTGTTTTCAGGCCCTTCTCTGGAATGACATCATGGAAAGGTTCAACAAAGTGAGCAAGTCTCTGCAATCTGTAAAAATCGACCTGGGTACGATTGCCGAATTTTATCAGTCCTTGGTAACATACCTAGAAGACTTCAGGAAATCCGGTAGCACCTTTGATCATTATGAGTCGAAAGAGATTGAAAAACCGGGGAAAATAGCTATGCATACGACATGCGGAGAAAACGCAAGAGTAAAATCCAGTTCGACGTAGTCAAGGAAAATGAGACCGAACTTTCTGGGCAGGGACAGATTCAGAGTTACGATTTTTAACGTCATTATAGACAGGCTGATTGCAGAACTACGGAGACGCGGATCTGCTTATGAGGAGTTAAGCAAAAAATTTGACTTTCTTACGAAACTAAATCATGTCGCAGTGGCGTGGCGTGCTTTGAATCCAGCAGGCATTCTAGTTCATATGGAGCTAAATATGATCTACTTGCGATTGGCAATTTTTTCGTTTAAAGTCTCAAATAGTAATTTATGAGATACACATGAGGAACTAACTACTAATTGCTCCTTTAATCCCTCATGGGACATAGGGCGGAAACAGTTGCCCTCCAGCGGACTCTGTTTTGCGCGACAGCTCTCAGCTCTGACCAGGATCTCCCGGTTGTTGCGGCCTCTGATAATAGGGTTCTCCTCCACGTTGTTCTAGGTCTTCCGACTCGACGGGATCCTTGCGGATTCCAGTCAAGGGCCTGTTTGGCTAGATTATCGTCTTCGCGTCGCAAGGTGTGGCCAATCCAATTCCATTTCCTTCGCCTGATTTGGTCGTCTATCCTTTCTTGGCCGGCACGGCGCCATAGTTCTTCATTTGAAATTCTATCTTGCCAGCGGATTTTTAGGATACGACGTAGGCATCTGTTGATGAAAACTTGTAGGCGCCCTGTGATGAATTGGGTGACTTTCCATGTTTCGCAACCGTACAAAAGAACTGCCTTAACGTTGGAGTTGAACAGCCGCAATTTGGTGTTAATTGAGATCTCTGTTGATCTCCATATGTGAAACAGGCATGCATATGCGCTTCTTGCTTTATTTATTCTGGAACAGACATCTTCTTCTGTACCGCCGTTTTCGGTAATGATACTACCGAGGTAACAGAATTTGTCTACCAGTTCCACGTCACGGTTATTTAGCGCTGTCCGTTCAAGGGTGTTTGCATTTATCCGCATTTCTTTTGTTTTAGTCGGATTTAACCTTAAGCCCGCCGAGCTACTTTCTGTTGCCAATTTGTTTAACATGTTTTTGAGGTCCTGGTGTCTGTGGGCCAGCAAACAGATATCATCCGCGTAGTCGAGATCCTTAAGGCGGTCTAGCAATCCCCATTGTATGCCACCTGTTCTTCTATCTAGAGCGCTGACAAGAATGTCGTTTATTACTATAAGAAATAGTAATGGTGAAAGTAGACATCCTTGTCGTACTCCTGAGCTCACCTCAAAGCTGTCGGATAATTTTCCATTATGGAGAACTCTGCATTTGGAATTGTTGTATAGAGCTTTTATCAATTCTATTATTTTTTCCGGCAGTCCACGTTTCCGTAGAGTTCGCCATATAAAGCTCCTATTGACCGAGTCGAACGCTTTCTCATAGTCTACGAAAGCAAGGTAAAGGGGGGATCGGAATTCAGTAGACTGCTCCACATGAGGAAGTAGTGGGTTAACTGGCGCAAGTTCCTGGACTAAGTATGAGTTCAATATGAAGTAAATCAAGAACTAAACATTTTCTCAAAATTTTCTCATATTGAGCTCACTGAGAGTGACGCAAAAAACTACTGAGAAATGTTAAAAAAACAAAATAATTAATTCGACATTAATTTCTTTTCTTTTGTTTTGACTCTTTTTTCTATTCTTCTTCATTATCATATGATTCATTAATTTGAGAATATTTTTTTTCGATTGCCTTATACGAGATTCGAACCTGCGACCACTGGAACATGAAGCCAATACTCTACCAACTGCGCTACTGAGGCTGCTAAGCATGTGTCGAAGCAAGAGTGTATATAAATGACAAACCGGCGTAAGCTAAATATGAGCTCATTGTTAGATTTTTTGCATGTACTACTGGGACTGCTGTGTAATATTCATATATTAGTCCGTTCAAATTAGTCAAAAAAGCGCTGTTTTTCAGAAATTTTTCCCACAGCTATGAGACCGGTGCCAAATGAAGGATTTCGGTCGTCTAAACATGATTTTCACAACCCGCAGTTCGAAAAAAGGGTTGTTTTTGAGAAATATACAAATACATGATGGTTTTCGCCTTTTTTCTATTTTGAGGAGAAACTATGCATTTTGGTGAAAATATCAATAGAGCAAAGTTGTAGGCCGTAAAATTACCTACAAATTTTGTCTTCACTGTTTTTTTGAATTCCGTGTAGTTTCGCGGATAGAGGCCGTTTTGCGCCTTTTCCAGATTCAAAGCGACCAAAGAAAAGCCTTTGAAAAACTGCATCTACTACTTTGATCTCATTTAATTTTTCATACAAAATCATAATTTTGGCGTAAAATCTAAAAAGGCTCAAAACAGCCTCTATCCGCAATGCATTATTGCAAATATTCAATAATAACAAATGCCGTCTTTATATGTTCGAAAAAATACTATACACAAATTCAAAAGGAGTGAAACAGTTTGTTATTTATATACACACTTGAAGCGAAATATCCAGCAGTGTCAGAGGTATAGTTGAAAGAGTGTCGGCTTCATGTTCCAGAAAGATAATAGTCTTAAATGTGGCGCCTGTATATATGTTACCAAACGAATTTCTCATAATTAGCTCATAACAACCTTCCAATCAATGAACAATAAGTGGAACCTTCAATCTCGGTTTCTTTTTCACTTCCTCTCATTATGATCTCATTATTTTCTCACAAATGATTTAATTTTTTTTTGCATTTTGAGTGTCATATTTTCATCATATTCAGCTCATTGTGAGTTATACGATAAATTTCTGATTTTGTGAGCTCATTTTTGCCTGCTGGGTAATTGTAGGGGATGCAATCTGGCAAAATTTGTGTGGAAAAACGCAAATGCACGTTATAATATTCAAAAGGAGTATTAAGATTATCTATATTATCATTATTAGATAAAATAAGTCTTCCATTGAAATCGCAGCGAGTGTGAGCTACTTTTGGAAGTTTTCGCTTTAAAAATAAGTCGAGAATAGCGGTTCGTTTAGTTGAGTGACTAAAAAGAAATTTGAGAAACCTGTGAAGACTGAAAGAATCTTGTCACATGATTTCGATAAAACAATATTTAGAAATTTGGAAATTTCTTTAACTCTAACTTCACCCGCAATTAACTGAAGCTCCGTCACAGCAATTGTAACTTGGAATCACATGCGAAATTCTGCATAATATGAGCTTATGTTCATGCAAACGAGCTGCTCTTCTATCATCGGAAATATTTTTAAAACTAATGAATGTTTCTTTCGTGCCACCAGAGGAAGAAATGTATCTCAGAGTGGTTGACAACATAGATCGACTGGAAGTATCCGTGGTTTCATCACAAATAATTGCAACAAACTCAGAATTTTGGATTTCACAAGTAATTTTAATTTTTAGTAAGAGTGCAGGAAATGGCCTTAAATCATTTTGAATATTGTTTGATAATCCAGAAAATACTGAAGCTGATTTTTTAGTTCTGGATTATGTTTGGCAAAAAGTGAAATTAATTCAACATAATTTTCCCGATTAATATAATCTTGACCCTCGCGGTGTCCGCAAAAGGCTTGCTCCTGACATGCCAAGTGGCAAACAACATCTATACAAATTTTAATAATTTTCCGGTTTTTTTTAACTAACTCATTGTAACTCATCAAATGACAAGAGGCTTTTTTGTAGGCAATAACGTTTCGTATTGACTGATCAAAACAAATTTTCGAAAAAAGCAGTTTTTGAGTGATGTTTTGGCCAAAAAGTGATTTTTGATAACTTTGACCTTGAATAACTTTGAAAGGGTTAATCGGATCAACATCTTTGTAAGAACTCAAGTTGTACAGAATTTCATTGTCAGGGCCTTTGTACGGGGTTGTAAGACCTATAGAAACCGAGATACAAGCAAAACACCTGAAACCCGCTATATTTCCGGCGGCCATGTTGTTTTTGTGATTCCGAAATTGTTTTCTTGTAAAGTCCCAAGGAAGCTGTGGACCAATTTTCAGCCATTTCCGAATTTTGTCTCCTTTCGTGCGTTTCCTAGTTCCCCGAACTATTATTGGAAAAAGGCTTTTTGAACATTTATGCAAACGTAAGAATTGTGCTCCGAATGGTGTTGTGTACACCAGCGTCAAACTGCTCGGTAGAACGGTCATTTTCAGCGCTAAAGAGGGTAAAAAGTGGCTTAAGATCAACTATAGAAGAGAACAGGCTAAAATCACTCTCTATAATGTATACATAGAGTCAGCAATAATGCAGTCTATAGACTATAATGACGTCATCCGTTCTTTTGCACAGAAGAAAGTTGGCCCTAGGATTCTATAAAGTTTATACTAATTTTTTTAATTAGGGTCTGCTAAAATTATATTATATTTTCTGTACCTGTGCTAGTGCATTTTATTTGCTACATTTCCAAAATGGCTTCGGATGAGGGGCCCCAATGTCAAGTGCCTAGGGGCCTGGGTCTCTAAGACCGCGTCTCGTGCGAAGACGGTTTTATTCGCGGCTACGATGGGTATATGGATGTCGCCTTTATCTTATTTTCTGCAGTAAGCACTGGCCCTAAATAGATAAAAAAATTTACAATTTCGACACTATAATCGTCAAGGCTGATATTTCGCCCCATTCGCTGTGCTCATTTTGATACGATCATATACTTTGTTTTCGTGTCATTTACTCATAGATTGAACTTTGTTGAGCTTTCTACAATTTTGTAAAAGGTTTCCTTTTCATCTTGCGCTTTGCTTCTAATTGTGACTGTGACAATGTCATCTGCGAAGGCTAGCATCTGAATGTACCTTGTGGAGATGTTATTTGCTCCATTAAGTTGTGTTTCTCTCACTATTGCTTCCAGAGCAATGTTAAAAAGTATTGGTGAGACCGCATCTCCTTGTCGCAGACGTGATTCTTGAGGGAAGTTGATTAAGTTACAATATCGTATTCTCACTTGAGTTCTTCAATCTTTGGTCGTAATTTTGCATAATTCTATTAATTTTTTCGGGAAACCCAGTTCACTCATCTTGTTCCTTAGTTTTCTTTTATTCAGCAGGTCATAAGCATTTATGTAGTTTACGAAAAGAAGAAGATGTATAGAGTAAAAACCAAAAATACAGTTATTTAAAAAGGTAAAATAAAATAAAATAGTATAATATTCAACAAAACTACTACTTATACTAAGCTGCTTCTACCAAAAGCACGCCGAACGACTTTCTATATTTTTTACATTAGCGTTTTCTCAACTTCGTCAAAAGTCAATTTGTCAGTCTGTTGTTTTTTCTCCGGTGCATCGCCCAACGCCAACTCACTTTATCGCTTTTCCGACGAAGGGCAAATCCTTACTCCAAAGAATAATGTTGTCCCTTGCCAGTAAGGCCTTGAGTTTTCCTGTACAATCCATCCCATTTTCTTGCGGTTGTTAGAGGGTGGTTCGTATTCTGTGACTGCTAAGAGTTCTGGCTACTTCATTGAACAATTTAGATTCTGGCTATACTAAGAGAACAGTGTCTTCTCTTCTTGATCTTGTTTTTGTCTTAAGGCCCCCATACACGGTCAAATTGGATGTACATCGAAGTGGGAAGTACAACCAAAACTATCGATTGTGTGGCGGTCGGCCGATCAAAACACATGGCGAGTATGGGTTTGATGAAAATCTAGATGTACATCCAATTTGACCGTGTATGGGGGCCTTTACATTAGTACTAAAAAGTTGTTTTTGACTCTTTAGTTCATTTTTTGTCACAAGGCGTCGTGTTTTTTAATTTTTTAATTAAGTTTTTAGAATAGGCGACATTATTGTAATAACCTATATAAAAATGAATCATTGTTTTGTGTGTAATCGATGTTTGAACATTTGGCTGTATGAAAGGACTGATTGAGAGTTGTTTGTGTTAGAAGACCTCAATACCAAGGTTTATATGTAAAGTTTTCATGATTGTGTGTGTTGGTATTTTTGTAATGGCGCTTGAAAAAAAATTGTCGATATCCCTACTAGAATTTTTTTTTATTTTCGCATTAAATTGATATGATATGTATGTGAAATCGGTTTGTTTTTTTAAATGAAATAAAAAAAAGTGAAATCGTCCTGAAAAAAGAATGCAGCAGCGATAATGGTGTCGAATTGTAAACGCATTAAACGAAACGTAGCAGCATGTTGGGGTGCGTTTACATGTTACTCTCATTGGGCCCTGCGTACACGGATCAACACTCAACACTTGCTTAGCAGGTTTGTTATCATACTCTCGCGGTACATAGGTATTGCTTCACCAAGAGTAACTTATTATCCTTACACGGATATCAATGTGTATTCATGAGTAATGTAGTTTCTTTATCTATGAAGCATTTGTGCATGGTTTAGTTTTCACGCAAAAAATTTTTGTTAAACAAGTTACAACACTTCCCTATCTTCCTTTTGACCCAATTTTTATGTTAAAATTGACTTCATTTAGTAGTTTTCAACAAAAGCTTATGTGAAAAAGAACAAAAAAATCTGGAAGTTGCTGGTCACTTTTACAATTTTAGATAGGTGGAGCTAAAAAATGCGATACAATTCGAAACGAAATTTTGGAAATCGCGATAAACTTACATGCCATGCACGCACCCACTTACACACACTATCAGCGCAAAAGTGGTGTAACCTGTAACCCCATATTATGTAAACCACCTGCATAGTCAGCTTACACCCTTTTTGCTCTATTACTTCGCTATATTTGTTCTGTCCAACAGTTATGTTATGTACAGTTATGTTTTTGGAAGGCAAAAAGAAGCTTACTCCACTATTGTATTGAAAGTTCATAATGTAAGGAATGTATATTACACCAAAACCGCAAGCAGCTTAAATTGAGGGTTACACCACTTTTGCGCTGATAGCCTCAATTGTGCCAATATTGTTATGCTTTAAAATTTCAAGAAGAAGCACCTGGCATATGCTTTTCCAATGGCAATGTCTCCAATGGTGGTTGGTTCTCGCTATGAAGGGTGCAGCGAGACGCACCGGGTTCAAGCTAGTATCTAATAAAGCATGATGCACCTTTTGCACTATATTTAAATGTAACTTAAACTCCCCATGGTTATCACTAAAATCATGATTTCCAGCGAGTTGTCGTTAATGAAAATTCGAATTTAGTTAAATATAGTCATGTGTAAATCTCCAGTATTATTTTACTCCAACCAACCATTTCCCTCAGCAAGAATATAATGAAAAACACAAACAGCAAATTCCCCTTATCCTTAATTCTTATCCTCATCCGGACAAGCTAGATCCTTGAAAATGTAACCAATTTGAGGCATTAAACCCGTAATTTGGGATTTCCTTTCCCGCTGTCGATTTAATAGAGAGGACCCGCTGTGAAAATTATCAGGGGTCGTTTTTCTTCGATTGAAAATCATTATGAAAACTCTATAGCCAGGATGTTTACGAATTTTTTTGCTCCCCGGTAGTATCGAGAGCTAAGGACATTGTCATAACATTCTCGATCCAACCAAGCAACGGCTTCAAATGTTTGTCAACGATGATAATTTCGGAGTGTGTTCGACATTTTACTTTGGGTTATGAGGATGCTGAGGCCCAGAACGTGCAGTACACTTTAAGGGGCTTCAATTGATGTGAAAATCTGCCAGACGCAGGACTCTGATTTGGTCGTCAACTTATAATTAGCTTGGGCTTGGCCCTTAATTAGACAACCAATTTACGAAACTTTTGATGTTTATGATTAGTCCCGCATAAAGTTTGCTTGATTGTTTCTACTACGCTGGATTAACAGCAAACCAAATTAATTATTTTCGAAAAATTGACATCCAGCAGGGAGAGCTGTTTTGGATTAGGTTCAGGTACGAGAATTTTCTTACGTTAAAGAGATCCTGCCTTCAGTTTCAGTGGGGATTATAAATAGTAACGAAATTGAATAAAGCCATAAGTTTGCACATTGTAACGCCTCCGTTTGGCATGTTTCATGTGAGTGTAATGCCGCGTCCATAGAATTATCTCCTTTGAGGGATTATCAAAAAAAACGGTAGCAAACACTGTCACAATAGTTAAAATCCTCGTTTTTATTGAATAGAGCGAAAGGACTACTGAATGAACGACATTACAATATTGTTGTCGGATTTTAAACCTCAAAAAATGAGCAATAGCCAACAGAACGGATGCTTAAATATAATGAGAAAATCTGTGAAATTAGATCGGCACTCAGCAGGACTTTTCGATTATTTTGTAGCAACAAAGGATTTTTTATAATGCGGTTTTTGTAAAATAAGAAATTTTGACATTGAGCAGATTTTGTCATGATGGTGGTAAGTCCTTGATCAATGGCATAACATAAAAAAGTGGAGTGTGAAATACTTATTTATAATGTTTTTACGTGAAGGAAATCTTAAGTGTTATAACAATTATTTGAAATATGAAATTAGGTAATTGCTCCAACTATTATGACAAAAAGTGCAGCATAAAACTGAATGCTTTACTTTTTACAATATATTCTGTATTTTCCGTCGTTATCGCTATTTCTAGTGCAGCGCGGAGCCATCTTTAAAACAAAACGATTTAGGTGAGTGTCTTAAAGTGGCAAATTCTATTAAAATTTTTGTAACGTCATTATTCTTTAAGTTCGTGCGTTATTAACAGTCTACAACCTAAACTAAGCACTACACTGGAATCGTTACGTAAAAGCATAAATTGTGTCAGACCGAACTTTTCTCACATTTTGTATTACTGTAAATTTTCCTTCAGACTGTACGAGCGACAACAACAGTTAAGCTATACTACCTTCGTACAAAGAAAGTGGTACTTGATGAAAGTTTAATCAGCAATGCAGAACGACCTCACCTCCATCGAAGTTGTTTTGTTTCACGGATACCCTAAGTTACCATTACTGAAGCTTGATTTCATCATGGTTAGTATTTGTGCTATCATTCTTTTCAAACCACGTGTTTGCTGCCTATTGCAACAGGTTTCTCCCAACAAAGATTTAGCAACACTGCAAAGATTTGTTAACCTTCACTCTGTGCATTGGGGTCAAATAGACCCCAGTCCATTTAAAATGCGATTTAAAAAAAATTGCGGCAACTAAAATAAACCGCCAACTAGGATTGCCTCAATTAATATCTTTTACACACAATACAAAAAAACACGAATCAAAAACTATTGTATCACGATTGGTCACGACGGTTTGAAATAAAGTAAACGCATTTCGGTGCACTGGGGTCCAGTTGACCCCATATTTTTTTGTAAGCATTTTGTATGTAACATCAGCTTTTAGTTAATAGTTTTAAAATTTCAAGGTATCAAGGAGCTCAAAACAAAACCACATGAAGAGAATAGAAATATCTACAGAGAATTGGGATGCAATCCTGATTCACTTACTCGTCTAGAAACTACCTTCAGAAACACATGAACTATGGAAGCAATCACAGAGCGCAAAATCAAGACGAGAAACCAACATGGTTGGAATTACGCGTATTTCTGGAGACCAGATTCAGGACCTTAGAGGCCGTCAGCAAGCCAACAAACAAGAGCGAACACTATGAGAACAATTCAAAGAGCTACTTATGTATATTTTATGCAAAAATTTACACTTCATGAGGAAATTCCCAAATATCCACAAAGGAATGCGGATCGAAGTTATAGGGCAGTCAAGGCAAAGAAGCTTCACATCAATTCCTTGAGAACGAGCCATCGTGTGTCCAATGTAGAGAAGAAATCTAGCAGACAATCAGACCAATGCAATGCCAGGATCGACAGTTCGAATCCACTATGCACTGAAGCACTGAACGCCCAAACACAGTCATATATCTCTCAGGTATCTCTTGATGAGCACCAAAAAGTGTTACTGGCCACTGCATTATTCACCGTTGTATCCCCATTCGGACTACAGCATATATGTAGGGCTCTCATTGATCCTGAATCCCAATCAACTTTTGTACGAGAAGCAGTTGTCCAGAATCTACGACTCAGAAGGGAATCAGTACAAACTGCTGTATCCTAGTCCTTATACTAGAACGCCAGCCGAAACGATCACGAATAGGGTCACGTTGCTGTTGAAGGCATGAAACCAATAATCAAAGATTATTCAGACACAGGCACTCGTGTTGAACAAAATCACGAACCCATTACCAAGTACCGAATGCTCGACTAAAGAGTGGGCCCATCTAAGAGAGACTCGAAATGGCAGATGCAACGTTCCACAAGCCAGGACACATAGACATCCTCTTGAGAGCGGACATTTTCTCCACAATCATCACGGATGGCGTAAATAAAGGCGCGGTTGGAACCCCAGTAGCTCACAACACCATATTTGGGTGAACCATCACTGAGAAGGTAGCAAATAAGGACAACTTTCCCGACCTTCTTGACCCAAGTAAACTCAGATGACGACCTAAATTGGTTTGGGGAGTTGAAAGATCCTCCCTCAAGACCTACATGGACCAAAGAAGAGGCACGGTGCAAACATCACGACGCCGACAACTACGCCAGGATCAAGGATGGGCAACATCAAGCTCGGCATCCATCCACGACCGACAAAGACAAAGTACAATCAAGCGCATTGAAAAATATAGCCATCAGAAGTTCAACACAAATGGAAAAACGTTTCGTAAAAGATCCCGTTTCTGAAGCTAAATAAGTCAAACAGGCAAAGAAACCGTGACATTTTTATTAAATATGAATTTTCTTTGATTATTTTTATGTATTAAACCCAAATTATATTTTGCTTATTTCATTTTACAGTATTTATAACTATGCTGTTATAATTATTAGTAAAAATAAAAAAAAATTTTGTTTGTTTTCCTTACAAAATATATTAAAATCTATATGGGGTCCAATTGACCCCTAATTTTCAATGCACAGAGTGAAGGTTAATGAATAACTAACCCTTTTTCGTCATATAGAGTACTTACTTAACTTTTTAACGATTCTCCAACCGGGATCCGGTCCGAGCACGGCAAAGAGTTTAAAGTGCTATTTACTAAGCAATTAAGACTCGGATCCATATGCGGATTTTTTGTACAGCAGTAGTTTGGATGTTACTGTTAGATGCTTTGATTTGAACCTAAGGTAGGTAAATGATTTTATTGCTTTAGAGCCGCTCTCCTATACACTGTAAAAAAAATATGTAAATTCACAGTTCAAATGTACAGTAAAATTACAAATCGCGATATTAAAAACTAATTTACTACAAACTTACTGTAATTTAACTATAAATTTTGTAAATTTTCATAAAGAATTTGAAAATCTCCAATACCGCAAATTTCCTGCAACGACTAGATAGCGACGGCTTCTCGCGGGAAGACTAGCGCCAATACTTTATTACAAATGATGATCCATAGGAAAGGGCCTCAATAGGAGCCTTGGGGAACCGCGCAAGTTGTCCTGTACTCCGTTACACCCTCGTCTGACTCGCAGTGTAGTCTCCTACCTAAAATGAATTTTATTACATTGGTAATCGGTATATCCAGGTTCATCAAGGCCTCGACGATTTTGCTCCACTTCGCGGTGTTGACAGCATTTTTCACGTCAAGGGTTATCAATGCCCAATTGTTGATCACATCCATTGCTGCTCTTTCTAAACTAGTCCCCATATTGACATCATCCGTTGTCTATCTAGCCTTTCTGAAGCCGAATTGCCTTTTCGACAAGCCGCCTCCCTTTCGGCGTTAAGTTAAATATTACACAAGCACAAGCTTTTGACGCTTCCATTGCTCAGGGAACACTCCTTCCTTTAGGCACGCTGTGAATACTTGGGCAAACCCACCTAATACCACACTGCCTGCAAGCTTCATCCTGTTCGGTATACAGGCCAAGCCAGGGCTTTTCCAACGGCTATCCTTTTCACTGCTTTCACAATTGCCTCCTCCCTCCTTTTCCTCGTCTGCGTCATCCATGTGTACTGCAAGCAGGCTGTCCATGTTCCCGTTCGGAGGAGGCAGGGTCCGCAGTATGTCTTGCATCATTAAAGTGCAGGTAAACCTTGGGAAACGCTTATCCTTAATCGACGACATGACTACCGCGTTAGCACACCCCATGGATTGCTATTCGGTTCCTTGGACAGGCTTGTAAAGTGCTCCATTTTACTCTTCCGACTGGCATTCGCATTCCTGTATTCCATAAGGAGTTCCTCGAATTCTGGCCGTTGTCGCCTTCGCCTGCAGCGCCTTGTTCCTAGACCTTTCGAGGCCCCTCAATTTCTTCTTTCAACCAAAAGTTGGGTGGACGTCTTTCAGGTAGTGATGAGCAACAAAATAACAAGACAAGACTGATATTGGTCTTGGTCTTGTTCTTGCACAGTAAGTCTTGGTCTTGTTCTTGCGAGATCGGTATAGAAAAAATAAAAAATATACATGTATACTTTCTTTTTATTTTATAAATATTAATTTAATTGTAATTTAATAATTCCTTCATTTAATATGAATGCTAATAATAATGTTGAGCTTGAAAAAGTCGATGGGGAACCTCTATTCCGCAATGTTTTTATGTTAACAGTGTAACATTGGTTAACGCTCGCGAAGACCAGACATCAGAATCTGGTCTTGCTCTTGCGAGCATAGCTAAGTCTTGGTCTTGCTAAATGTGCAAGACCTAGACAAGACTGCAAGAACAAGACTATTTTTGCTCAACACTACTTCCTGGTATTGGGCGCTGATGGATAGAGGATGATGCGACCCTTTCATTAGCGCATCCTGCTGGCTCAGCATTCTCCTACAGTATTATTTCATTAAACATCGAGCTTGTTCTGGGCTCATCCCCTACTTATGGCGTGGTTTTACTGCCCTTTCTGTTCTTCTTCCCGGAATGTTATGATGTAATGTTCGCTGCGCTTATACACCTCACTCACCCGCCATTGGAAGAAGCTTCTAATTAGCTGTACATTGTCAAATAAGGGTCAGCCCCATAATAAAACAATATTTACATCATCATCAAGAAAAACAGGAAAAAACTGCCTAGCTCAACCATGAAATCTAGCTGAGTCAATCTTCTAAAAGCCAGGGCACTCTAGCACAACAGCTCCAACATAATCCATTACACTCCCCTTTCAGCTCTAGTGTGTAGCCTGGTGTCCAGACTCCGCAGTTCGATGCATAGCCCTGCATCTTTTCACTTCCCTCATCCAGATAATTTTCCTTATTGATCGGCTCTCCATTTTGCAGCAATTCCCTGTTCTCTCTTCTGCCATCGCCAGCTAACTTGAAAAACTTGACCTTTGATTGAAAGTATTTTCTATTATTACACAAAATGGCAACTGTCCAAAATATTGTTACGTGTTTACAGCTTAACGGATTCATAGGATTATACCTGTGACACATACACCATCATAATGAAAGTAACATTCATTATCGTGACAAAAACCCACCATAATGAAAGTCCAAAATGAAAGTATTTTACCTTCATTTGGACTGTAATTTCGATTAAGTGACATCTGTTGGAAAAATGGAAACACATTTTAAAATAACATAATTTGATTTGACGTTAGTTAAGCAACAATTTGCAAGGATGTTTTCTTTGCCACTTTAAAAAATATTTTTTTAAATATTCCAAATTAAAACAACTTAAAATTAAACCAAAAAACACGCAGGCTTATATCCTTACTTGATATGCCAAATGCAAATGAAAGTAATACCAGCGAGCTGGTAAGTCCCCGGCTTTACCGGCCTCAATTTAATCAAGTTCAATTCAATCCGCATAAGAGGCTTCACAGGCTAAAGTCGAGATCAGTCCTTGAAATTGTTGTTACTTTTTCGCCAGAAGTCAGAAACGCGAAAGCACCCTGGAATCGCATTCCACCCCAGCGGGAAATGGAATCATACCAAGAAGCATGACGGTAGCCTTTTTTGGAAGGCGAGAATTCCTTCCTTTTCGCATTCCGCTCCATATCTTTTTGTGCAGCCATGTCATTGTGGGGTGCTACACGGAGACTCAAGAAGTACGAAAAAACCCGGTTTTATAGGAAAGAAACGAAGGAGTGGAGAGAACGAAGGACGCGCATGACGAAACTTTAACGAAAGAATTTTCACCCAAAAATTTCCGGGGTGAAAACTAACTCATACGCACATTTCTCTCTCTTCTCCCTTCTCAGATGTAAACAATGACCGTGGTAAACACACACAATCAAAGATTTCATGTAGTATAAAGAATTATTCAAGCCGAAGGCAGCCTCGTGTAGCATTAAATAACGAGACTCAAATCTGATTTCGGCCGACTTCTCGAGTCTCCGTGTAGCACCACCCAATAGAAGGAATGAGTCGAAAAGCTCTAAAAGCTCATTCACCTTCCCCACGCATTCCCGGTAAGGTGTTTGTGATACGTTCTCTTTTATTTCTTCCAAGGAAGTACAATTTCTTACACCTTCTACATATATTGAGATCCTTGGAAGATATTGCTTTAATCCTTTCATAATAATATTTTAGGCCCTTCGCAGACTTGTCCATAATTTCAAACCGGATTTAATATGAGTTCAATAGTACACTCGGAACTCACTTCTATCCATCATTTTCGTGTAACGATTGTAATGCCTATGGAGTAGTGTGGGGTGCAAGAACAGCGAAGCAGCTTTGCGAGAACGAAAACATGTTTGTGTTAGTGTAATGGACGGTGAAACCAGAAAATGTTTGGGTGAACAAATGATGGAAAATTATGGAGGAAAAACTGTTTTCCCTGCGACCCCTTGCTTATAAAACCGGTTTTTGTTTTGATGTTATGGACAAGTGTGCGGAAGGCCTTAGATACACATTTCTATACACAATTTAATGGTAAATTGATTACACTGAATAAAAACTCTACATTAATTACATATCCATATTTGACCCTTCCATCGTACTTTTGTGGAACTACGAATACGAACTTCTTCCTAAAAGCCTCTTGAGGAAGGCCTTCAAACTTTTCCCGCTGGGACTAATAGTTGATTACTCTCTTTTGAGCGAGCTTTTACTTTCAAGCTTGATTTTATGTTCTGTTGGGCGAAATCAGACTTTATTTTTCCTGACTTCAAAACGTGAAAATGTATGGGAAATGAGGCGAAAATTGAAGCTCAGTAGACTAATTTGCTTCAACTTGCGCAGTTCGGCCGGTGATGCCATGGTGTAAAGTGTAATGTGTCACCCCATAATTTCCTTGACCATCATAATGGAGTTACCGTCATAATGAAAGCATAGTGTGTCACAGGTATAATGAAAGTCCAAAATGAAAGTACCTATTTTACCTTCATTTGGACTGTAATTTCGATTAAGTGACATCTGTTGGAAAAATAATAATAACATTTTAAAATAAAATAATTTGTTCTCTTTACAACTTTAAAGAATATTTTTTTTAATATTCCAATTTAAAACAACTTAAAATTAAAGCAAAAAACACGCAGGTTCACTTGATTCACTTGATATGCCAGATGCAAATGAAAGCAAAGTGTAATGTGTCACCCCATAATTTCCTTGTCCATCATAATGAAAGTTACCATCATAATGAAAATATAGTGTGTCACAGGTATTATTCTCAAATCGAAAAAGACACATTTCATTTTTCTGTTGAAAACAAAAAAAAATGAATGTTTTTACTTTTCTCTCATTGAATGTTTTTGCTTTTCTTTATTCAAAGCACGCTTTTGGCTGTTATATATGTTTCTTCAAAACTTAATAGTTTCACTAAATTATTTTGTAAGAGATTTAATAATAACACATGCATGCACATCCATTTTGACACGTGAAATTAGCCAAATTTTCAAAATCTCTGTGGGTCACTTTTGTAATTTCAACTCGAAATTAAAATAAAATCTACTAGATTTCAACGTTTGTGTGTCTAGGTTAAACAATTTTGGAAGCTTCGTAATAAGCTTACCACTGAGGGTTGGTTAATATTTCTTAATGATGGAATATTTGTCCTAGAAAGCTTGAGAAATCCCGTTCTCAGCATACTTCACCAGCCCCATTTAGGCATAGAAAAAACCCAAGGTCGCGCAAGAAGCCAGATATTTAGAACCAAATAGCATCATGTGGCATATGCCAGAAATTTAGAAATGCGAATACCAAAGAACCACTACAAGCGCATGAATTCTCAATGATACCTTTCCATAGGATAGGCATGGACATAATGGAGTTTACTGGGAAAGCGTATCTAGTACTGGGAAAGCGTACTCTTAAAAATAAGACGGCACCAGAGATAATTGAGAAACTTAATAGGCCAGTCAAATGAGATTTTTTCGTGCCAATGCCAACGAGCCATCCGAAAAGAAAAATAATATGGTTAAAATTCCGTAGAATTTGATGAACTACTTTTGGCACTCGTAGGTCTTTGGGAAAGTTTCCAAAATGGCGTCAAAAAGGGCCAAAAACAGATTTTCGCGTTTTAAAGAAAAACTTCACATTGTACAAAGAAATGGTTTATATAAAGTTTGTAGAGCTTTTTCATACTAATAAAATGACACCAGTTTTCTGATAAACAAATAAAGGAGTAATTGCAAAAAACCGCTAAAAATCACGTTTTTTTAAATGCTCATATCTTTTACCAAAAATACGATTTTGTAATGATACTCGTGGAAAGTGTAGCCCTTGGGGAGTGCAATAAAAACGCTTTTGAAAATTTTCAAAATATAAAGATTTTGCAAAATACGGTTTTTTTCGTAAAAAAGACCGTTGTTGTCGAATTCTATTAGCTCATAGCCATCAATACCTACAGAAACGTTACCTGAGTGAAAGTTACTATCATAAATGAAAGTATAGCGTGTCACAGGTATTAATTAGGGAATACATTTATGCAAACTTATTTTATTAACACTATGCTTCCGATGCAATTCATAAAGTTGATTAATTATCAATTGCAATTAAATAACTCCTATATATCCCTTTTTAGTTCACTATTTATGCTATAACCACAATTGGGGCGACAACTACTGCGACGACCACGGCCACGGGGTTTATCGCGGCGAAAGTAGTCGTGTGAACACAATTAGGGCGATGTCGCTAGCTACAATCACTAAATTTTTCCATCGGTTTTTACATTTCTCGGCTAAAAGAAGCAATAAAATTGATTTCATTTCAGCATTATGTACAAATGCATTTATAAGCCGCTATATAAACTGCTCATAATAATGTACTATCGTTCCATGTCGAAAAACAAAAATCACAAAACAACTTTTGACAGATGACGGCTACGAATTGGAAATTTAATAGAGTGGTCGTGGTCGTCGCCATGGCCGTGGTACAATTTTGGGCAACTTCATAAGAATGGTGTGTATTATAAATGTGTTTGACAGTAGTTGCGACGGTAGTTTCGCTCGTCGCCCCAATTGTGGTTACACCATTAATCACCACTTTTCGCTTTAGGTGATTTTTACCATTTAGAAAACCCTCTTTGGGTTCCATTGCATTTGTTTATGTTAATCACACCTTTAGGTGCTCTAGTATTTAACTTCCATGAAGGTTTCTGTTCGAAAATTTCAATATGACCCTTAGCTAGTTAACAGAAGATATAAACATAACTTCTATCCGTTCATAACATTATGACTGGTAATTTGGGCATGAAAGACGTCATCGCCGACAGTTTTTGAAAGAGATTAACTTTTTCCAATAAGCTAGCGCAAGTCGCTGAAGAATATGATTTCCTGTGCTTTTACTTGCTCCACCTTTACGAAACGCAATTTTACAGGGGATAAGACATTAGCCTGAACCTAATATGACGTACAGTAACGTAACCTAAAGTACGAATGAGCTTCATATTGCAACGTCCTATATTAGCTGCGTTCCATTGGGAGAAATTTTCTAATCCGGAGTACTCCGGAGTACATGGCCAATGGAACATGATTATTCATATCAGAAGAAAATACGAGTAAAACATAACCTCAAATTAATTTATTGCCCTTAAAAGAAATGTGAAATAATTATTTTTCTTTAAATAAAAGGAAATTTTATATCTTACTGTATACTATATTTACCGTTTTTGTAGATTTACTTTAAAAAAACACTTTAAAATAATTAATCGACAGTTTACTTAACCTTAAAAAACAAAAGGCCATCTATTTTTAAATAGTTAAAGCTTGCAAACCTGGCGGAAATTTTATGCGTTTCTAATAGGAGTGAAATAACCTAAAGCAAGAGCAGGGGTAGTTGAGTATACCCGGGAGTACTCCGGAGTAGCAAATATTGCCCAATGGAACGCAGCTATTAACGCAATAAACTTGACGAATGTTCGTTAAACTCTTGCATGTTATGTACGGTGCCTTAAGAAGGGCACAAAGCGCAATCAACGTAAGTGGCATCAGTCCCAATCAATTCTTCGGTTAAATATATTCGTTTTATTTTGTTGAGCACTGAGAGGGGAGTAATCTTTCATAATCTAAATAAATCGCTTAAATCTGATAGATTGTGAACGGTGCACCACTTTAATGCGCCATTGCACAAAGCCTTCGTTGTGCAAGAGTTTTTGGCCAGCGAATATCATCACCAAGAAGGAGACAAAATAAATTATTAGCAATACATTGTTTTTTGCGTGTATTCACATAGCTATATATATTTACCATCACGATTTCATATTATGATATTCCTATCGTTATGCCTAGGGCTTTATAAAGATTCGATTTGTAAATTTGTAGTCCGCCGATGCCCTTTCAAAGTACAGCCGCCGTGATGAAGAAATATGATTGCATTTATTAATTCTGTAATATATTAATTGGGATTAATTATAGTAAGTAATTTTATAAAAGGATTTGACATAAATTATTGAATTAAATGTTAAATCCCTGTAACCTATTACAGTACCATCTATAGGAATAATTGAAAACGATATGAAACTTTGAAAGTTATGTTTGGTGCATGTCTTTGGAAAGGCAAATATTATGGTTTGAATCAATGGTAAATTCCCAGTCAGTCTATTGGCCTACAGAGAGCAGCGGAATCATTTAGAAATCTCACCATTAAAAAGGGGTTTCGCAGTTCAAACAATATATAACGGCTTTTAGAATGGTGTGGGATTCTATTCGAGGCATGTTTAGTTGGATGTAGAGTAGTTGTTAAGTACTTTAAAGTTAATAAGTTTGTGATTTAATTTTTTAATCAAAACCCTAAGATGTTCTCGAGCATTAGTCTAATGGTTGTATTAGCAAAATGGTGAAATATCATGAAGTGATGCAAATATGAGGTTTTTCTTAATTTAATTCGAAAATAGGATGTTTGAGAAAAATAGGATTATCATATGAAATTACAGCCCGATAGGACCAGCACCAGATAGCAATAGCGAACATCCGAGCACTAGTCTTGGGGATTGTGCGAACTGACCTGCCAAGATATCCCAAGTGGCTCAGCCGAAAGCACCGGACTTCATGGTAAAGTGAAAAGGAAAGAATTTAACAAACTGTAAGTTTTTAGTCAGTATTTGAACTTAAAGACTCCGTCAGTATGGAGGATGTGAGGCCAGGCATCGCCTGAAAAAAAACAACATGAAGTGGCGCAATTAGAAGCCGGTAACGAGACATCCTGCCAGTACTGATTTTTGTGTCCCAGTAGAAGCTCTGGGCTAATTCAGTTTGGAGAGCTGACCGTTAACGTCAGTGAAGCAGTGGTCAGCCGGAAGTTTTAGTGAGCAGATTCACTGTAGAAGTTGATGGCTATGACCTAATTAAGATTACTTTGATTTTTTTTCCATATTTAAAACTATTTTGACAATTCGTTATTAATTTTTTTTATAGATATAATTTTTATATTAAGTGTTAGTCACGACATCCTATATATTTTGATTTTGATTCCGACAGTTGATTTGTTTTTAAAGTTAAGTTTTTTTCCATTTTTGTATGGTTTTGATTATTATTCCGAGATTTGATTTTTATTGATAGTTAAAGTTTTTTCCATTTTTAGGGGTTGTGATTTGCATAGAACCAATGCTGACATGATTTGTTTTTGTTTGTCAATTATAAAAATGTTAATAATTTTTGCATGATTTTGTATTTTCCTCATGTATTCAAACCAAAATCTAGTTGTAATCGGTAAGGTATAATACCTTCTGTGTAAAGGCATGCTGATCAGCGGGTCTGCGGAAATCGTGGTTATTAAGTTTTTTTATCTAATTAACTTTTGGTATAGAGCTTTTGATTTTTTTTGAGGTTGTCTCTGTACATGAGTTGAATGTAGTTAATCAGTACACGTAAATAATAAATAAATTATATTGAATTTGTTAGAGCATGTGCATTGAGTTTATTTCTGGGAATTTTTGTTGGTAAATTTACAGTATGATGGGCTAGGGCTCGACGATGGCATAGCGGCGAACAATTCTCCTTGCCCTGAAACTTAGGCACTTCCCTTCTCAGATCGTTTCTCTGCGTCCGCCCTGATGGAGGCGCTCAAAGCCAGGTAAGTGGTGGTGCGTTAAAATAGTTGTTAAAATAGGTAATTCTCTGGAAGCCCGGGGTACCGCCTTGTTGATTTTCAGGGAGATTTTTTTTTGGGAATTTTTTCGTTCAAATTTTTGGTTTTTTTTTGTATGTGGATCTAAGGTTGGCTTCTTCGGACAACCAACCCAAGGTTCACATTACAGGTCTTCCGACTCGACGGGATCCTTGTGGATTCCAGTCAAGGGCCTGTTTGGCTAGATTATCGTCTTCGCGTCTCAAGGTGTGGCCAATCCAATTCCATTTCCTTCGCCCGATTTGGTCATCTATCCTTTCTTGGCCGACACGGCGCCATAGTTCTTCATTTGAAATTCTATCTTGCCAGCGGATTTTTACGATACGACGTAAACATCTGTTGAAGAAAACTTGTAGGCGCCCTGTGATGAATTGGGTGACTTTCCATGTTTCGCAACCGTACAAAAGAACTGCCTTAAAGTTGGAGTTGAATAGCCGCAATTTGGTGTTCATTGAGATCTCCGTCGATCTCCATATGTGAAAGAGGCATGCATATGGGCTTCTTGCTTTATTTATTCTGGAACTGACGTCTTCTTCTGTACCGCCGTTTTCGGTAATAATACTACCGAGGTAACAGAATTTATCTACCAGTTCCACGTCGCGGTTATTTAGCGCTGTTTGTTTAAGGCTGTTTGCATTTATCCGTATTTCTTTGATTTTAGTCGGATTTAAACTTAAGCCTGCCGAGCTACTTTCTGCTGCCAAATTGTTTACCATGTTTTTGAGGTCCTGGTGTCTGTGGGCCAGCAAACAGATATCATCCGCGTAGTCGAGGTCCTTAAGGCGGTCTAACAATCCCCATTGCATGCCACCTGTTCTACTATCTAGAGCGCTGACAAGGATGTCGTTTATTACTATAAGAAATAGTAATGGCGAAAGTAGGCATCCTTGCCGTACTCCTGAGCTCACTTTAAAGCAAGATTTCCATTGTGAAGAACTCTGCATTCGGAATTGTTGTATAGAGCTTTTACCAATTCTATTATTTTATTCGGCAGTCCACGTTGCCGTAGAGCTCGCCATATAAGCTCCTATTAACCGAGTCGAGCGCTTTCTCATAGTCTACGAAAGCAAGGTAAAGGGGGATCGGAATTCAGTAGACTGCTCCACTATGATTCTCAAGATGTTAATGTGGTCTATGCAGGAGCGGCCTTTTCTGAATCCAGCCTGCTGCCTTCTAAGCGTTCGATCTACTGCCTCTCTTATCCTTGATAATAATATGTGGGACAAGATTTTGCCCACAGTAGATAATAGACAGATGCCTCTCCAGTTGTCACATATTGTTAGGTCCCCCTCTTTTGGTATTTTGACTATGATACCTTCTGTCCAATCCTCCGGAAAGGTACAGGTGTTCCATGATATTTCCAGGATTGGCTGTAGCGCATCTGCTATGGGGCTTGAGTCGGCTTTCAACAATTCTGGCGGGATGCCATCTTTTCCAGCTGCTTTACCATTGGCCATTGCATGAATTGCGGTTACTATTTCAGTCTTGGATGGGGCACGAGTGGTGATTCTTCTTGGCTGTGCATGGATAGTATTCTTGATAATTATCGGGGACAAGACTTTTGTATGGAAGCTGTTCTGTTCTGTCCTGGAACAGATTAAAAAAACACCCGTATAGTTTAGTTGGTTTAGGTTAGGTTAAGAAAAAATGTACTTAAGAATACCTAATGACCAAAAAACAAAAGAATAAAGTAATTTGTAAACCAATTTCGTTTCCTAGCTTCTCCAACCACCTTGACGTCGAGCTTGTTGCTCTCAAAATTTCTCTTTCTATAACTAATCTCTTCCTGCTGTGCTGCTATATCCCTCCAGATATGTTAAGCACACTTGACGATGGGGGTAATAACCTCTAGGATATTCTCATCTCTTGAGTTGATCATATCCACTGTATGATGAACACCGGCGATGAGCTACTGCTTAGGCGATTTCAATTTACCCAATATATAGTGGGTATATGTCGAAGATGACGATAACTACCTCCCTGAAGGGAACCTTAATCTTAAAGAATCCTGTTTTCTCCATTCCCTATTCTCACTCGCCTTGAATCAAATGAGTGGGGTGACTAATGTGTTGGGGAGGCAGTTGGATCTTATATTTTTTAACGGACTCAGTCAACATGACTGTTGAACCCAGTCCAATAGTCATGTCGTCTGTTGACAATTACCATCCTCCTCTGTTGCTTAATTATTGCTTCAATTCTGAGAATAATCCTAGTCCGGAGGTGGTATCCCATGCCTTTAACTTCAAAAAGGCTAATTTTAGTGAGCTGTCATCTAAGCCTGGCTCGATTTATTTTAACAGCTTACTTTCTGCTAATGAGTTGGATGACGACGTAGCACGATTTTATGGCGTACTATACGAAGCCTTGGTTTCTTGTGTACCTTATGAGCCTCAAAAATCACCCAGTTCATTTCCACCTTGGTTCAATAATGAGCTCAAGGATTTGAAAAATCAGAAGAATAGACTATGGAAAGCCTATTTAAAGAGAAAGGACACTCCGAGTCTCAATTTATTTATAAATTGCTATAACCGATTTCGTTCACTCTCTTCTGCTCTGTATCGAGAATATCTTAGCTGTATGAGCGATAAAGTGTTTACTGATCCTAGAAATTTCTTTAAGTTCGGCAACTCTAAGAAAAAGGTCGATAACTACCTTAATGCCATGCAGCACACGAACTTGTCTAGTAGTGAGTCGCCTGCGATTTGCAACATGTTTGCCTCATTCTTTCGTCATACTTTCTCACCTTCTGACTTTCAGCCTAAGGTCGCGTGCACATTGAACTGCAATGAGCGGTGCACGATGAGCGGTGAGCGATGAGCGGTAAGCGGATATGTGTGCACATTGGTTTGCTGCAATTTTCGGGTTATGTAGAGAGTAGTCTGTGCAAAATGTTGTCAAAAGCGCCTAGGCGAGTTCTTTTGCTTGAAAATTCACATTTAAAAAGGCTTATGCTAAGAAGACAAAAAAAGGTTAGCCATAAGTATAATAAACAAAAGCCGACTGACAATGGGAGAGTTCTACACATTATATGCAATATATTATAATATATTCGTCAAAATCCAAAGAAATTTTCTGATTTTTTACGAATGTCTATAATAAAGTTGAAATTACTTGTCGCCTAATTGTCAGTTACCTGGAACCAATATCGAAGCGTCTCATGTTTTGAAAGGGGATGAGACATATCTACCCTCTCAAACCATATCGAGAAACTTAAACAACATAAAAGAAAATTTTAATAATCGTTCATCAACTGCTAGAAAATGCATTGAGTATGCATATGGAATTTTACGAGCTAAATGGCGCATCTTGGGAAAAAATAATGAAGTTTGTCCAGAAAAGACAATTGCTATAATAAGATGTACCTTAAGAAAAACGGATGGCTGTAGTGATCTACAGTATTTTCAAGAAATGGAACGTTATTACTCCGCAACTTTAATTTCAACTGAGAGCTTTAAGGACATGGCGGATTTCGTAATCCACAAAGGGTAGCGGAAAATATTCGAAAACATTTTGCAAAGTACTTTTTACAATTTTGATTAACTGTAAAAATTAACTAATTTAATTTAATATATTTAAATAAAAATGACAAAAAATACATATTTTGCAATTAATAAATTTGTAAAATTTGTAAAATTATATGAAAATCAAGTTATATCTAGCGGTGCCCCAACGAGTGTTTGTGCGTGAAACTTTCAAGGTCGTTGGGGCACCGCAAGATTTAACTTGATTTTCATATAATTTTACACATTTTATACTCACATTATGTAGCAGCTTTTCCGCACTAGTACTAATCGAAATTCAAAAAAAAAAAAAAAAACTTGCTTTACCAAACCATACATTTTTGACTTTTTTGCCGAACTTTCGAGTGCATTGGGGCACCGCAAGATATAATTTGATTTTCATATAATTTTACACTTTTTATACTCACATAAGGTTGCAACTTTTCCGCACTAGTACTAATCGAAATTCAAAAGAATTTTTTTCCCTCCACCCTAACCAAGATTATATAATAATCAACATTATAGAAAATATTCTGGAAGCAGCGATGTTATCGGACTGCATGCCCTTCAAGATCTCAAAATTGGAGCAACTTGCCGTGCACATACAAGACAGGTTAACCTGAGCTTTTCCTTAAGTATAGCAGGGTGGACTAGTATGGTACACGGGCGGCTCTAAAACTGAGACAGGTGTGCGCGCCGGAATCTGGAGTGAAAGCCCCAGATGCAGTAGAGCAATAGGGCACCCTAGCAACTGTCTTTCAAGCAGAACGCTAGAATGGCATGCATTCATGAAAAGAAGGGCCTACCAAAACGAACAGATTTGTATTTTCTCTGACAGCTAAGCGGCAATCAGGGCGATAATATCCCGTAGGACCAAGTCTAAATTAAGGTACAAACAGATTGGAGCGGCGACGGTGGAAGTGGCAGTCGACGGCGACGGGAAAACGTTTAAAATACACGGGCCACCATATATGCTAACACAATGGCAAGGAGACGCCTAGCGGCGCGGAGAAATTAAGGTAGAAACAGAATGGCACGGCGACCGTGGCGGCGATGGTGTCCGTGACGGCCAAAACGTTTAAAATACACGCACCGCCATATATGCTAACATAATGACACGGAGGCGGTGGCCGGCACGGTGAAATTAGAGCAATTTCGAATTCTGCCGCCGCCGCTAAGTGGTACCAACCATTAAAAACTGATTTAGTACACATTTAGTACACATTTTTTGTTTTAAACTGCTGTCTGCCTGCAATTTTGACAATTTGGTTGTGTCGCTGTTTGGCCGTTATTTTCAAATTAATTCGTGAATTTTTTTTAGTATTTTAAATAAATTAATGTTATTTATTATATAATGGCAAAAAGGAGTTATTTATAAATTATGGGGGATTAGAAAGACTGTTTTGCAGGTATTTAAAACTAATTTTTATAATAAAATCAAACCAAAACAGTAAACAATAAAAAAAATTTCTTGTCTTTATTTAGCAAACTCAAGATGAATTAAATTGAACTTGATTAATTTAAACTTTTGGTGATACTTGAAGGTTCTGTGATGTTATTCATTTTCTAATAAATACTAATAACTTGTAACTTTAATTATTAGTGAAAAACAATGATCCAAATGTTGAAATGTTTGTATTTTTCCTAGAGGAATTTAACACGCGATTAAATAATATAAAATTCTGGAACCAGAGCTTGTATTGTGATAGCTGAGGAAAAACAGGAGCCAAAGTAAGTTATTATATTTATTTCTGGGAAAGTTTTGTAGTTAAAGATTTTTGTCAGATAAAAGTTGAAATAAAACATGCTGAGGATTCAAGCTGGAGATAGTGATGCTAGATATTTTGGGCGGAAACCCGGAAAGGTGAGAAGCATTTTTTATTTCTTTCTAATGATGTAGTATACATTTTTTGTACTTTCAGGCTGTGAAAGTTATAAGACCATCCAAGAGAGAAGGGGAATATATGTCTTATAGATTATGTACTGTGCTATGTCTTAAAATAAAAGTGCTTGTTTAATAATTTGTTTTTCTTGATTTTTCTCAATTAGATCTACTGTGGCAAGCTATATTTTATTTCTTTAGGTTGTTTTCAGTTCAGATTTCTAGCGAATTCGTCATTTATTTATGAATATGTATATTTATCCCTTTTATGAAACGCTCACTTATGGGCGTTTATAGACATACTGCGGAACTCCTTCGATTTTTTTGTACCCGATTGATAAAGTATGATACACCAGGTGGTTGTGGTGTTAAGGTTGTCTACTACTACTTAATAAAAATTGGTTTTACAGAAAAGAAAAGAAATAATAGTCATCCAAAACTTCCTTGAATGAAAACATGAACACATATGCCCATTTCTTTCTCTTCTTAACAAGAGAAATTCCTTCTCGGTGAAAAAGTGTTACACGCCCATTCAAAGCTTCATATAGGGTAAAGAATTATTCTAATCTTAAAGCAGCCCCTTGTACCATTAAACAACGACACGGAAATACCCTGGAGACCAGCTTCTTGACTCTTCATTCATATATCGGCAATTTCTTTATTTTCTGAGTATACTAGTCATAAAGAATAAAGGGTTTAAAAACAACCTGGCGAGTTTCTCCCCCTTCTCTGCTTTAAACAGGTATTTACCAGAGGTAATGAACCATTTCGAACCATTTTTAAATTTCGGGTAATCTTCGGTAAATGGCTAAATATTATATAGCAGCTCAATTTTTAAAACAATTCTTCCATTTTTTAATTCCAAGTAAATTTTTCTTTACTAAGTTATTGAAAAAAAATAATATACGAAAATATTGAAAATAACTTAAATTTTTAATTCCAGGTAAGAGCAAAGTTGCAATTAACAATCATGTGTTTTTACAAAAAAAATAATTGAAAAACTACAGCATAAATTCATAAAATTATATTTACATTAAAAATTTCAAATTCGTTTGTTTCAATTCCGTCGTCCGTTAAATTCCGTTAAATTTGTCCGCTCCGCTCCAATCTGTTAGCTAAAGCGGAATCTAAATTCCGTCGACTGCCACTTCCACCGTCGCCACTCCAATCTGTTTGTACCTTTAGTTTGGGACTGCCAACGTGGTCTTGGTGAGCTGGGCGTTCTCAATCAAGTTACCCTTTTCTGGGTCTCGGGTAACCGGGGCTTCAAAAGCAATGAAAAAGCGGATGCACTGGCTAAATATGGCTCTGAACTTGCGTTCATCGCTCCAGAGCCGGCTATCGGGGCAGGAGGGCGGATTACCATTGTCTTCACAACCCCCTCGACATGGGTGTCAAATGAAAGGATATGATTAGTAGAATACAATTAGCAATATAGTATACTCAATATACCGTTAAGTCCATGGTGGCCGTGTCAAGAAGTCGGATTACCATTGTCTTCACAACCCCTCCACATGGGTGTCAAATGAAAGGGTATGATAAGTAGAATACAATAAGCTATGTTGTTAGATCCATGGCTGCCATCTCAAGAGGATTGATATATTATTAGTAGATTTAGGTAATAATTTTCCGAATGCATTTGTCATAATATCGTCAAGTTGTTCAAAATTAACTGCAAAATTTCACACAAAAAAAACTTTTTAATATACGTTTTTAAGGCGACCTAAAAGGTATTTCTACTAGCCCATATAGATAGTCCTGAAAATTTGTAATTGTGAATTTGTAATAGCTATGAAAATATTTGAAGATTTAAAACGAGAAAACGTGGGGCGCATGCTATAGACAATAGTAAGGAGGGTAGGGTAGCTGGGTTGAAAAATCATTCCCATCAATCACGCATGCGCCCCGCCCAATTATTTTTTTGTTCGTGAACCGATTTCGTTTAAATTCTCAGAAAATCTTTCTATGGAATAGTTGTGTAATAAGGAATTTGAACGAAATCGATTCACGAATAAAAAAGTTATAGCGATTTTAATTTTTCTAATTTGAAAAAGCCGTTGGAAAATTTGAATATTTTTACGAGCATCAACGCAGAACTGAGTAGCCTACGAAAGACACAAACGGCGTTTCATTGAGGCGCAGGGCCGCATTTAGAATATGGCGGCCCTGGAGCCAAAATTTGGTGGAGGCCCCTAAAAATTTTTCGTATATAGTGGAGTATACTCAGTAAAATAATAAAATAATATGATTACGTACAGCATAAGAAAAATTTTATTCTTGTATTATATTTGCACACTGACAATCGTTTAATAATTCTAATTAAATAAAAATATTGCGCGATTTCTTATTAGCAAAAGTGTTGACAATATCATCAAAATTCATATCGCGGAGAATGTCGCTTTCCAAACTGAGAAGCATGAGATTCGACAAGTGTTGTTTAACCCCAAGCCTAAAATGAAAATACCTTAGAAAGCAATGAAATAAACAAAAATCTTATGATTATGCTTACCTGTTATGAATTACTCGAAGTACATGTCTGAAATAATAAATTTAATAAAAAATAATGAATTAATTAATTATGAATAATTAATTTACCTACTAGTGTTTGCCCTAGTGATGAGCAAATGCAAGAACAAGACAAGACTAATATAGTCTTGGTCTTGTTCTTGCTCAGTCAGTCTTGTTCTTAGTCTTGCGAACATAGCTGAGTCTTCTTCTTTGTCTTGTTCTTGCAAACATAGCTAAGTCTTGGTCTTGGCCTTGGTCTTGCTAAATGTGCAAGACCAAGACAAGACAAGACAAAACTGCAAGACCAAGGCTATTTTCGCTCATCAAGTATGTATTGTATGTATTTTTATAAAAATTGGTTATTAAAAAAAGAATCGTAGGAATCTTCATTTTTGTCTGGTTTTCTTTTTAAATCTTGAAAGATTTCACAGAAGAAAGACTTATTTCCTAGACACCAGTAATTGAAGGAAAGTAACAGAGCACCCAATTGATTAAAAAAAAATTGACAGTGTGAAACATCTACTACTCAATTTTATATTTTTTGTTTTTAAAAGAATGAATTTAGGTGAAAATTTGCTAAAGTCTTGCTCTTGTTCTTGTTCTTGCACAGTTAGTCTTGTTCTTGTTCTTGCGAGCATAACTAAGTCTTGTTCTTGGTCTTGCTAAATTTACAAGACCAAGACAAGACTGCAAGAACAAGACCATTTTTGCTCATCACTAGTTTGCTCCACGGCTTTGCCCACGTGGAACTATACACTGTACAAAATCTTAGTCAGGGCGTCATATATTTTGTAAACATATCCTTTGTAGGAATGCACTATATCGATCTTCAGGGAGTTCATACTCGCTCGCACTTGGCCGATTTTCGGGTGGCTGTGACCACAATCTTTTTTGAGGGCTGGATTCGCCCCTGCATTTTGGTCATCTAATATTATAGTAAACATATAAATAGTAAGCAATAAAGATAAACAAATTAATAATATTACCTCGATAATAACTATAAAAACTCTTCTGTATCACAGTCAGTCCTATCAATGTCAATACAGGGATTTCCCTAATAATGTACACTCACCCGATTCTGGATATAAACACTCTGTTTACACGAACGGCCGTATCAGATCCAACTTTTTGAGCAGCGGCAGAAGCAGAATTCTACCTACTGAAACAGATAAAAGTAAAGCAGCAGCAGCAGACTTTTTATTTGACAGTTAAACAAAATTAATTTTTTGGCGAATATAAATAACTTGCTTGCCAATTTTCTGTCTCCGTTTGCTCAAGCAAAACAGTATTTATAATTAATAGCATTTGATTTGATTTTGAAATGACAAAAATTGCTGCCGCCTAAAGCAGTAAAATTAGGAATAGAGATGAAAAAGCAGCAGCAGCAATTGTTTCTGCTTTTCTTGTCATGTGACCACCATTTGCAAGTGCGTTACATTTCTAACTAGGATCTTAAAGAGTAATCACATTCAAACCTTATTAGGACCGAGTTCAGAGCTCGGTTGTCCTAGTTAGAACTTTATGAAAAAAACCTAAATTTCTAGTCGGGTCATTGCTCTAGTCAATTTTAACGAGCTGGTTTTCAAACAACAGCCTTGCCTTCATGTGGTAGCAAATATTTTTTCGGTGCTGTTTATGGTGCTCCCCGAGCCGCGATGCCCCAAGCAATTGCTTAATTTGCTTATGGGCTAATCCGGAACTGAACACACGTACTTTAACTTGAGTTATAGAACGCGCTCCACTCATTGACATCAAGTGGGAAATTTGAATGCTGCCTTAGAATAGAGAAGATAAGGAACCGAAAATAGCGTACATGTATACGGATTGGAGGGAAGCACTTAAATTAAAGAACCTCTCGCTCTAAAAGAAAAGAAACAACCGTATGTTCATAGGTTTCATGCAGTTCACGGACAGAGGCGTACCGAAATTCGTTAGCGTTTGCTCCAAACATTTTCAGCCAAGTGATGTGTTCTCATTTGGATGGTTGCTGAGAAACGCAATCCCCTCCCGGTTTTTGACTAAATGTGATACCGCCACTGTCCGGGAACTGCACAACTACTATGGGAGTGCTGTGAATATGTGTTGCCGAAATGCTTCCCCGATTTTAATTAATTGCGCTTCCTTCTCTTCTCTATTCTAAGAATGCTGCTTATAAAAATTGAAATTTTACACACAATGTGAGTTTCGGAACGCATAGCTCGACTAACTTACTTTGCGCGGAAATTTGAATATGACTTATGAATGACCCTTGCTAACAACTACATTAGAAAACCTTTCTTAGTTTCTATGGAATTTGGGATCAACTAAGAAACATACCAATAGTTTTTGTATTTTATCCCAATTGGTGGGGGCCAGCGGGGCCAATACGGCCCTGTTGAGGCGAATGTGAAACAGAGAAAACAATCGTTTGTGTGAATTTTTGGCGGCATTACTGACATAAAAAACTCGCTTACTTTGTGCGTGCATTTTTTTATTCTCTTTTCAGTATTGTATTATTGTGTTCTATTGTGTAAGGCACTGCAATTCGTTTTTTTGGCGAGTGAAGTCAAGTGCCAGGTGATAGAATACATACAGTCGGTGCCACACTCGAAATTTCACAGGAAAAAATGAAGCGAAAGGCCAAAAATTCCTAAAATTTTCATTATTTTAAATTCAGTTTTATTTTACAGATTCTTCATTATTAAAGCTAACTTAAGAAGAAAAAAACAACAAAAAAATAAGTACAATATAGCACAAAAACAAAGGAAAAGAAAGTATTCAAAATTATTTGCACATGTATTCTAGGTGGCAAAATTATTTACACGACTTGGTTGACTGTTATAAACCTACGGAGTGTCAGGTGGTGCCGCTGGCGCTGAAGTAGCTTTGTAGATTTAAGTAGTGGTAATCTAGCACGCGAAGTGCACACATGTATTTCTTAACCTCGAATCTAATAAATGTATTTTCATAAGTAATCTAACGTTGTCTCTTATTTCACCGAACCTTATGAAACACGAAGTTAACACGGAGTAATTCAATTTTTTTATTTAGCTAACCATAAATGACGTATTAACCCATTACCTAATATTTAGTGTTACCTCCCTTCGCAATAATTATCTCTTCGAGCCGCCTAGGCATCGAATCGATCAGGTTCTGTAACCTTTCAGTAGGAATCGTACTCCAAGCAGTTGTGGCATCCTGCCAGGCTTCTTCCGGTGTTTTCCCAATTTTTTCCGGGATCCTTAATTTTACGTACCCCATACATTTTCTATTACTTTGGGGCTTTGCGGTGGCCAATTTAAAATATTTTGTTGAAGATCGGATAAATATTTCGAAACAATTTTAGCTTTGTGTATTGTTGCATTAGTTTGCTGCACGATAAAACTACAGTACACTCGCACTTTAGTGAACACGTGATACAGTGAACTCGCGATGTAACGTTCATTACTTTTTACTACATTGAACACTCTAAATAGTGAACAATTCGTTTTTTCGTTACTCGGATTAGTGAACAAAATTTACAAAAACTACCTTTCTACATAAGCTTATGTGAAAAAAGTTCTAAAAAGTACCAAAAAAGCCAATTTTAACATCAAAATTTTCTAATATCATCAAAAGTAAGGCCCTTTTACATCGCAAGTGCAAAGTCGAAACACGGAGCTCTTTTACCGCACAGAAATTTGTATGTTTTTCTCTCTGTCTTGAAACCATGTTCGTCCAACAGAGAGAAAGCCGTGGGGATGCCGTGTTGAGGTAAAGACTGATCGATCTTTTTTGTTCTTTTGGTGCGAATAATAAAAATGTTTCGCGTAACTTACGTCCAATAAAATTGCGGTTTCATTAGTCCATAGGATCTGCCACCAAAATTCCATCGGCTTATTCCTGTATTCTTCAGCAAATTTCAACCGAAGTTTTTTGCTACTAATGTAGGGCTGCTTCCGAACCACATAAGCCTTGAGACCTTCTTCTTTTAATCTTCTCCGCACAGCTGTTTTACTAATATTTTCATCCCTACTGCTATTGGTATAGTTAACCATATTTTTTATCGTTTCGGGTGGGCTTTTCTTCACGAAGCGCGAAGCGAAATTTTTATCTTCTCTTGTAGTAGCAGCCCGCGATCTTCCCTTCCTTTAATACTAATAACGCTTCCAAATTGATTGTGCTTGAAAACTTGATAATAAATGGTATGTCGCTGATATTTATATTTTTTTCCTAGTTTCACGGCCGAAACACCACCATTATTATATTCTGCACGTTTTCCTACTGGTAACTCAATTTTCCGTGCCATTTCCAAATTTTAAACACACAAATTTCAAAAACACGAACTCGAATGATTGCAAAGGCATTCCTTTCTCATTCAAAGAATAACGGTAAAACCAATCAAAAACTTCTTTGAGCAATTTTAACATTGTGTAAATAATTTTGGCACCTAGAATACATGTGCAAATAATTTTGAACACTTTCTTTTCTTTTGTTTTTTTGCTGTGTTGTACTTATTTTTTGTTGTTTTTCTTAAGCTTGCTTTAATAATGAAGAATCTGTAAAATAAAACTGAATTTAAAATAATTAAAATTTTAGGAATTTTTAGCCGTTCCATTTTTGTCCTGTGAAATTTCGCTTGTGCAAATAATTGTGGCACCGACTTGTGGGTGGAGTGAATAAAAAGTAAGTGTACACTTAAAGGGAACACTCCTGAGTGGATTGATTCATTAAAAAAAGAATTGTTTAAAAAAACTAAAAAATACGCTTTTATTTTAAAATGAACTAAAAAGTAAAAAATAATTGTGAATGTAAAGTTTTTATTGCTCCAGCCAGTATAATATGGAAACAACCTACCTTTCGAAATGTAAAAAAGTGTGGGACACTTTACCTATATTCTTATTTTATAAATTAACACCGGAACTTTTCGCTGGCGCCCCACGCTTTTTTACGTTTCGAAAGGTAGGTTGTTTCAATATTATACTGGCTGGAGCAATAAAAACTTTACATTCACATTTTTACTTTTTAGTTCATTTTAAAATAAAAGCGTCTTTTTTAGTTTTTTTAAACTATATTTTTTATTTTCTACTTTTTAGTCTATTATATCGCCGCCTGATTGTAAGAACTAGGTAACTCCAAATTTTGTGATTTTGAGTTATCTATAGTTTCATGATTCAAAATAAGGCAGTATTTAATGCAAAGATCCGGCAACTTGTTAAAGCACACTAGCAACATCTATTAAACAATGTAAAAACTGGACAAATGAAAATACCGCACTTATTATCATGTTACGGATAGGTAATTAGAGAAATTTATTTTTTACAGAATTCTGAGTTACCTAGTTCTTGCAATCAGGCGGCGATATGTGTTCCGCCATTTAGTAGTGACCGCCACATATTAGATTTAAAATGACTTCACACAGCTTACTGTACTATACTCGTCTTACATTTTCATTTGATACCCATACCGAGCGCGTTGTTAAAAAAAAGGTAAACCGCTATTTTGTGTTGGCCGCCATTTTGAATGACGCCACGGAGCTGATAGTAGTCTAATTGTCACACCCTTTCATTTGATACCCATACCGAGTGGGTTGTAAAGAAAAAGGAAGTCCGCCATTTTGTTTTGGCCGCCATTTTGAACTTTGAATGACACCACACAGGTAATTGTATTCTATCTGTCATGCCCTTTCATTTGATACCCCTGTCGGAGGGTCGGGAACACAATAGCAAAATCAGCCGCCATCTTGGAACCGCCATCTTGATTTTCTTACAAAATGGTCATATTGCATTGTTGCATTGTCACGCGAACTATGCATATGTGCAAAATTTGAAGTTGATGGGCTATATGGAAGTGGGTCAAAATCAAGTTGCAAGATTTCTTTATATAGAACATACATACAAACATACATACATACACACACCTGCTAAAGCTAATATAAAGCTAATAACATACATACATACAAACATACGAACATACATACATCCAGAGACACATACATACAGGTGAAGCTAATATAAAGCGTATAAAAATGAACACTCGATTTGGTGTGAATGGGTCATTCTACGATAAGAGGTAATGTGTACGGCATGGGCATCCATTATAAAATAACGTTTTTATTCAACATGTTGTCATTTTATGCAATAAATGGGGCTACGTAGGCTAGTCATTATTACTATGTAGTAAAACCGATTTTTAAGAAGAGAGAGGTGAAGGGGCGGGGTGAGTATGCCGCCCCTTCACCTCTCTCTTCTTAAAATTCGGTTTTACTACATAGTAATCATGACTAATGTACGTTGCCCCAATCACAGCATCTTAATGCATTTTAGTAATACCAGTATGATTAAATGCACAATTATAGTACATTTTCCTGAAATTCCAAATTTAAGTCTGAAAAATTCTCTACCCTGGCCTGTCCCTTTAACGTTTTTAGTTAAACATGCAGACAGTATATACCTTCTTTGTCGCCGTGGTTAAATTAAAGTTTATTTAGCACAAACTTAAACAAGTATATTTAAGTATTATAAAGGGAAAATACAAAAATATTTGTTTATTTGCAATAATTTTCGAGCTTCTTTTTTGTCCCGCTTTTTTTGTGTATCTCCCCTGGCGAATTTTGGCCCGTCTATGTAAGCAGAAGTATTAGATGGCCATATTCTAAATGGCCCTCCCGGACGTGTATCAATGTGAAGTTTGTAACACTAAACACAGGAGCCGTTAAATCGCTGTCATTTGTTAGTTGGGGCGACGCGACAGTGCGTGGCAGTGGTTTCGCAAGGTAATTGAGGACCGTTTTTTCAAAAGTCATCATTTGAAAAAACCTAATTTTTCAGGAGAAGCATTTTTTGCTATATAAATTGAAAGAAAACTAAAAGTGTTTTTGTTTAAACATTTTTTATTTATACCTCTAACGAGGAATATAAAAACACAAAAAAAAAATAAAAAAAAACCTATTCAAGAGGCAGAAAACTAATAGAAAAATAGGCTGTTTTTTCAAAACTCTTTAACAACCACTTTTCAGTGTTGAGCAAAACTCAATAACTACATTATAAATCATCTTCGTCATTGAAATCTAACGTAGCACGATTGTTTTCTATATTTTCTTGGTCATGTCCTTTAAGGACTTCTTCGTAGAAAACTTTTGCATCCCTAGATATCTCAAAAAAATGAAGCAGTTTTTTTATATCTTCACTTTTCTTCAGTGAAACCTTGTTCGCTATGGAAAGACGTTCCACTTCATACGATGAGAAAAGTCTTAAGTCCTGTTTTTCTGACATCACAAGTAATCCATTCTCCAGAATACGCTGTAGATGTCGATATTTTTATATTTGGTCCAAATTTGTTATACCCTATCACCCTTGCCTCTGATATTTTAAAAGCTAACTTGGTTTTAAGAATTTGCTTACTTATTTTCTGATAGTTATAAAAATAAAAATCTTCCGAAAACTCGGACAGTACCTACCTGTTAATTTTAAGATATTTCTGTATTCTTCTGGTGATACTAACTTCTCTTTTGCGATACTTTCTTCTACTCTTCCGAACACCCTATCAGCAGGCATAAAACTATATCCTCTCATCGTAAAAAAATGTTTTATTTCATTAAAACTTGAACTCCTTTCAATAAATCTCATTGAAACATCGATGTGATTGAATGGCCAGCCAAGAGTCCAGACCTCAATCCCATCGAAAACCTATGGAGCATCCTGGTGCAGGATATTTATGCGAGAAGCAATTTAGTACCCTTGCAGATCTGTGGACCAAAATAATATTTTTATAGGTTTTTGCAAAACTTTATAATTACATGGATTTAAGAAGTTTTGCAAAAACTGACAATTTTTAAATACTTATAGTATCTAAAATAATAAGTTTATTGAAAATATGATTACACCAAATGGAAGAGGTCATTTAAAATAAGGCGATGACATGTAAAACACATTTTCGTCAAAATTGGACTTACGCAGTTTTGAAAAAACGGTCCTCAATTGTGTCCCTCCCCTGGTCAGTCGTAAAATTTATAAAATTAACTTTATTTTTTTGTATTTACTGCCTAAATTCAACAATACTTTAATAGTGGAGGTGTGATATATTATTAACCCAATATTAAGTTATGTCAGTTAAAAAATTTAAATTTGTCACGAAAACGTCTCTCCCCTGCCGTATTTCCCCTGGCAAGCTAACTACCAGGGGAGATACTCACTGACCAGGGGAGACAATTACCACGTTTATAAGCGGAGTTTCACTCCCGGATCTTCAATCCAAAGAGAAACTCCCGATGCGTTTATAAGCAATGGGAGTAAAAATCCAAAATACTTTCTGGTTTGAGTTGACAGCTCCGAACTCAAATTTAAAATGACAACAAACATAAATGTAAACCCAATGTTTAATTTAATGTATTTAAAAACACCTATAAGTAAAGAAAAAAAACTATTGTAAGAAAATAAAACACCCAGCTTCTTCTTCTTTTCTAAGTTTTCCCCCTTCGGCAAAAAATAAAAATTCATTCTCCTGTAATCTCACTCCCAGTCAGCGTTTATAAGCAGAACATAAACCGGGAGCGAATTTTCACTCCGGCTTTTTCTTCGGGAGCAAAAATCCAAGTTCTGGATTTTCACTCCCCGTTTATAAGCGGTCTTTCACTCCGGATCGAAACTTCCATCCGGAGGGAAACTCCGCTTATAAACGTAGTAAATGTGGATCATACCCAGTAGGAATTCTAGGTAGCACTTATCTATGGAGCACTGATATAAGTAGTCATCTGGTAAGGGGTACTCATATTTTCTTAGGGGTTAGAAAAGCCCTTTATAACGCATTACAAGAGAAGGCAGATGGTAAGGGGTAAACCGGAATTAGACCCAAAGAAGTTAAAAATTTGCCCGATGACTCAAATACCATTACAAAAATACGAAAATAAATGAGTCATCCGGTAAATTTCTAACTTCGTTCGGTCGAATTCTGGATTACCCCTTACCATCTGCCTTCTCTTGTAATGCGTTATATAAGGGCTCATCGATGAGCAGTTCTGTACGTACTCAAAGGTAAGTACTTATGTAACTACCCTCAGGAAAGTAAAAAGTAAGGCCTTACCTCCTATGAAATCGTGTGTAAAAATAAGTACTTCTGTAAGGGGAATGGTACGGCCTACCCCTTACTAGTAAGGGCTTATTTCAGTACTTCTGTAAGCTTACAAGTCCTACTGGGTAAGATGTTTGTGCAAACTAATTCAGATATATGTAGCTAACTTCTAAAGGAGTATGAAGCATTCCATTTCGGAGGTTCAGGTCAACAGATAAATTGGGCACATGGATGTAACTTATACAAAAGAGAGGCATCAGGTGAAGTAAAGGTTACATGCTATTGTTCTACGTCACAAAATTTGTTACATTCACCTCCAGCTATTATGAGCTCCCTTAGAGCCAATTTTGAACAGCTTGCCAGCCGAAGTGGCAATCCTGCATTTTTGGAGCGATGGACCTGTGACACAATACCGCAACAAATATATGTTCACTTTCTTTTACTAATTTGACAGAATTTCCCCCAAACTTAATATGCTTTACTTGGAATTACCATGAAGCCGGACATGGTAAGAGGCTTCTGATGGTATCGGTGCTGTCTGTAAGAGATCAGCAGACCGATTGGTAGGTGGCCGTGACATAGCATCTCTGAGTGAATTATCAGTGCTGTCCTAGCGTCAATGGTCTCCTTAATGACGACAAGAATATCCTAGAGAAAGACGCTTTGCTTGTTAGTGCCAAAAAACACATAAAGACTTTCCCTGGTTCTTTGCGTGTCCAGCAGATGTCATGGAACATTGAGGATCCAAAAAAGTGTCTCTACCCTGCCTGATGTATTTACCCTGGCCTTCTAAAAAGTAACTAAATATGGATAAAGTGACTTGACCGTACATGAATGTGTACATAAAAGAGACTAAAATCGTATTAAATGTGATTAATCAAAAAACTCCAACTTTTCCCCTTGGCCGCATCCTCTATGGACTCAAAACCTCTTATCGTAGAATGACCCGAATAAAAATTCCCTCATTCAAATACAATTCACTCACTGTAAATTTTGGTATGTCAAGTAGCAATAATAAAATTAAATTAGTAGTAATTTAAATTAGTAGTAAGCAGGGGCGGCGGAGCGCGTGGGGATCGAAGGAAAAGTGCACAAACACTTTCGCTTTGGGTGGGGAAATCCACACCCAAAATATTACATGGGCACCTAATAACTCAGAGTGTTGGAAGACGGTGTCGGTCGCAGGCAACGAAGGAACATGGTCGAAAGGGCGCATCGCATGCAAGCAAGGCTTTTCATACGAAAACTAAATATATTCAGCCCTATCGGGAACTCCGCTTTAACTCGATTCTGTTTCGATTCCATTCTTTTCTCATCGGCATCGATTTCTTAAAAATGAAAAATTGTATTCTTTCTGAAGCATACAAAATGCAATTTTGATATACAACAGCTAATTTCGAAAACCAAAAGCGGGTGAACACATGAGAAAACATATTTGTCACTCCAGTGGAATTCCCTATGAGTTACTAATTCGGATGGAATTTTTTCTCCGTTGAAATTCGATTCCATGCGGAGTTCCCGATAGGGCTGATTATATCAGAGCTATTAAGAACTTATAAGGCTGGTCTCACACTGCAGCAGATTCGGCCGTAAACAACGAGTGTATTGTGCGAATGAGAATAGCAAAACAAGTTCGGCCGACTAAGGCCGTAAAAAATTCGGCCGAATCGTGTGAGACCAGCCTAATTGTATAGCCTAAGCTTTTTAAACCCTACCCGACCAACATTTAAAAAGAGGATTGCCTCAGGGTCATGCCGAAAGAGGGATTTCCCCGTGGTAAATAAGGAACATGCCGAAAGAGGGCTTTCCACCTAGTTTCTCCATGAACACCATACAAAAAAAATCAGCGATACTGAAGTGAGGTATGCCTTATCAGTCTCTCATAAGGGCCTTATGAGGCAAACCTCATTACAAATGAAATGGGGAATCCCAACATCTGCAGGCTGGTCTTACACTGCAGCCGATTCGACCGAATTTTTTACGGCCGTAATCTGCCGAATTTTTCAAACAATTATTTTGCTATTCTCATTCGAACATTACAGCCGTTGTTTTCGGCCGTTGACGTCCCTATGTTTACTCCGATCAGATTTGTTTGATTATTCGGCCAAATACGACCGTAAAATATCCGGCCGAATCTGCTGCAATGTGAGACCAGCCTTAACGTATTCGGAAAGCTTTTTAAAAAGCTTTAGTTCAGTGATGGGCAAACCTACACAGCTAAATCAATGCATTTGTGTAAAAGTTATTAAAAGCTTTCTGAAGCTTCACAACTGTTATCAAGTTTCGAACAAATATAATTTAAGTGTCATATATTAACTAGTTGTTTTTAATTTTGACAAATAAATTAATAAACAATTTGAGAAATAAATCTTAAAAAATGAAGGTGCCGTAACTCGTGTTTTTTTAATTTACTTACCGCAAATAAAAGTAACAAAATTTAAAATATTTTGCGTTTTATATTTCTAAAGGAAGAGGAAGAGGGATTTTTGGAAAAAACAAATTTTCATTAATTCGAAAAGATCTAAAATAAAACAACTACATAATATTGAAAACCTAATTCAAAAAATTCCAAAATACGTACCCTCTGTGTAACAAATCCAAATTCTTGCATTCAATTTAATGTACTGCTTTAACAATGTATCCCTTCGTATGAGCACAAAGCTCCCACTCACATGAAGTCTTAATTAAGAGTGATATGCTTTTTGTTGGATAATCGAGTCATCTGACTTCGTATACATATTCAAAGCTTTAAAGCTCATTTGCTCGCGAGCATAGGAATGCCCATCACTGCTTTAGTTGCATTGCTTCATATTTCAGACCATTATGTTGGTGACAGTCATTTAGCATACTCAATAGACTGGTTCCGGTTCAATTGCAGAGGTCAAGCAGCATTGACCCGACCAGTTCTCAGTTGGAGAACGCGTTGGTAAAACGCAACTAGTGTTTAAAAATATAAAGCTTTTGAAACCGGCGCAGTAATTACTTACATATCCACGCCGAAATTCTCAAATTTTTCGGCCTCCACTTGGTATAGCGTGTAGCAATGATTTTATCTCAAGGGGGTAAATGGGTGGGGCATTCTTTATGACGAGGCGCGAATTAGACAAGGCGTTAGATGCCCTGCGTGGGCCTTATAGGGCAAGCCACACGGGGTCCAAAAGAGGGAGTGTGTCTAGGCTCATAGGGGCCTATCTACACCCCCCCCAAATTCAAGTCGGGCATAACCGGGCATATAACTCAAGAGACCACTGTTAAAAAAATTTACCGATTAACTTTTTACATTTTACTGGTTATCTGTTCACGTGCTCCCCACCCAGAATGATTATGCTCCGCCGCCCTTGGTAGTAAGTTCAGTGGCTATGTAATAATCGCAAAATTTAAAAAAAAGATAAATATGTTTATAAATATAGAAACGGGTAAAAGGAAAGTTTATAATACTCGACGCTTCGGCATAGCAGGTGATCATTTCAAATAATTGTACCGATTTGAACTCGATAACGTGCAATGGTTAAGCAATCTTTTCTTATCCGATAATGCTGGAGATACTCGTGGTAGTGCAATTCCAAAAGTTGATAGAATGAAAATATTCCTAAAGGCCGTATCAGAACCTAAAAATATGCAGCGTGCAGCAGCAGCACCAGAGCAACATGCTGCAGTCGGTATCAGATCCTAGTTGTTTCCACTGCGCAGCGCACTTTTTATTTGACAGCTAAACCTCAAATTAAAAATTTAAAAATCGCACTAGTTCTATCAATTATTCCTCCATGCACTTTTAAATAATTTTAAAAAAAAATCCCGCGTCTCCTTGTTTAAATTCACTTGCCGCATTACGAAGTGTCAAAAGTGCTGCATATATATGCAGCAAAATTAGGATTCGAGATGAAAAAGCAGCACGCTTGTCTGGTGCTGCTTTGCTTGTCATTTTACCAGCCTCAGCCAATAGAAACACTTGTGATTGCAGCGCTGCATAGGTTCTGATGCGGCCTTAAGATATGTAGGAGACCCCGGATTTCAAGTTGGAGTCGGGGAGGATATTGGCGTTCATAGAACAGCAGTTTCGAAAATTTTTTGCGAAGTATGTTGTGCTAATTGTGCGAAGGCAAGGGAATGGAAATGGATTAAATTTCCAACCACCTCTGAGGAAATGAGAGAAACAAAAGAAGAGTGGCAATTTGAATATAACTTCCCTAGCGTAATAGGTGTTTTGATTGCACTCACATTCAAATATAAATATATATTATAATTTTAATAAATTGCGAAATTGTCCTCTAATTTCAAGTATCCTTTCTCATTTTTCGTTTCATCGATTATTTCTTCATCTATTTCATCCAAAAAATCAACTTCATCACACATTTTTCAATTTTTTTTAAATGCACGTTTTAAAGTTCCTCGCCCCTAGTCTCAACTTTTAAGAGCGTTCACTCACAAACAAACGTAAAAACTGAATTTTTGTTCACACCAAAACGAAATGTTCACTCTATATGGAAAAATGACAGAGTGAAGTATATACCTAACGAAACCTAACGAAGGCTATTTTTATTCACGCCAAACCAAGTGTTCACTCCGAAAAATGAAGTGAACACTTACACTCAGTTTTTATTCACACCACCCATTATTTGATTTGAATTTAAAGAGGCAAATTGCGATTTTATTTTTTTTCAACATTTCAATTTTTATTTAATTGTTTTATTTAGTGTTGCTTTTAGTTTTATTTTGTAGTTTTTTATTTTATTGTTTATTAATAATTTATTTGTATTTTTTTTTATTTTCAGATACTCAGTAAGTGTTTTTTTTCGTTTTTAATCAAAAATACCCTCGAGAATTTTTTTTATTATTACACTCAGTAATTTTATTTTAGTGTTTCTTTTTTATTTTTCATGAATAGTCCAGGCAAATTAGTATTTTCTGATCTATAAAATATATCCTTCTTTTTTTTTAATTTGTTTATTTTAGTGTTTTAAAAAAAATGTTAAAAATCGATATCACCAAGGCATAAAAAATTATTTAAGGTCAAAAGTCACGAAAATGAGTTTTTCTCAAATAGCTCGAAAATTATCGGTTTTACGTAAATTTTGGCTAGGTAAAATTTGTTGCTATTTTTTTAAAAACGCGGGTGTAGCTTTACGTCAAACTACACGCCCCACTCATTAAAATACAATGAGGAGAACAATTTTCAAAAAAAAGTACATTAGATCTAAGCGATTTTTAAGTGCTTTTGTATGCCAGCGAAACAAAACTGAAAAAAATTTGTCCGAGTAAAGGAATTAGAACGGTCGAGGCGGGTGCAGACAGAATCATGATTCACGACGAGTATTAGCTGGGTAGGTAAAACCAAAGTCTAGATATTAACAAGTCTTTCATCTTCATATGGTTAGTAAGTGAAAGGCGAACAGCTATATGCACCCAATCTTCAAATGACGATGTCAGGGTACCAGAGAGAGAATGCAGCATTTTTATACACGCTCGCACACAACTAGCCAGCAGAAGATTTTATGATTTTATATGGGGATTAACTTGATGTATTGGTGCATATTTACTATTTATGAAAAAAAAGCTGATTCAATTTCCCTTCCTTTTCTGTTCTGCATACTTTATCAAAAAGAGAGAATCTGGCTTTGTCTCGTCGGGGTCACGATGGATGCGTTGAGTTGTGCTCAGCAATGATGTTCATATATGCACGCACACAACTAACGTGGGAAAATTTTGTATGAAGATGAAAGACTTATTATATCTAGACTTTGGGGAAAACCACCGACTTGACTGTTCCGCTTCATACAAAATTTTGTCACCAGCAAATTGCTGGATAGGATTTATTATAAATCCTAGGGCGAAGCTTTAGGATACACATTCCACAAAGCTCTCCGCGCAGTTCTCCAAGTTCTATGTTGATAGGCAAAGCAAGAGAGAAAGGGCAGGGTGGTTTCGGACTTTCAATTCACAGGAACGAAATGCATTTTTCGCCTACTCCACCCTTTACTAACTTTTAGTCCGGGGAAATTAGCAAAAAAACGCAAAAACGTTAACGTTTCGTATTGACTGATTAAAATTTTTTTTCGAAAAAACCAGTTTTTGAGTGATTTTTTTGCCAAAAAGTGATATCTCCGGCGGCCATGTTTTTTTGTGATTCCGAAATTGAAATTTTGTCTCTTTAAAATGCTAATTTCCCCGGACTATTTGCGTTATCAGCCAGGCAGCAGACGTCACAATTTTGTGTGAATAGCCAAGTGATCACGCGCAGGATGGATTTTTCCGTTTAGGCCCTCATCCACGGTCAAACAAATCATCAAACCACTTTTGGACAAACAACGCACACATTTATGCTTTGACTTTTGTTGGCAATCAACGAGGGAAACTTTCTTCAAACATCCCGAGCGACAATTCCTGTAAACAAAACGAACTTTCATATGCTTTACATGGCACACATAAAAAACCCACACACACATTTAAGCTGTTTGAAGGAAATATTAAACCAGACGAATATTTTCTTCAAAGAGCGGCCAACTTCGAAAACTTGTATTTTATACACGCACACTTAGAATTTTTTCGACGTTGGCCACAAATTTGATGGTTTGTTTGACCGTGGATGGGGGCCTTTTATTCGGAGAGTGCGCAAAGCAGTGGCGGTTCCTCTTTGGGACCAAAGGAAGCACTGGATCCTTGACCAAATAGGCAACTTCATAAAAATTAATTTAAATATATTAAGATTAATCAGAAACAAAATCTTCATATATTTCTTCCTGTGGAAACACTAAGCAAGCAATGTACAATTTTTTTTAATGTACAATTCAACTTTATCATACTACTGTATACAAAGAGTAAAGCTTCGGCCACGATACGAGCGGAGAGCTGCAATACTAAAGTGCCGCTCACCTCTAATCCGAGCCATTCAATTTTTCTGGTGCAGGTCGCCGCTCTTATCGTGGCCGAGGCTTAACACAACGTAGGGAAGCTGTAATATCTCCAGCTTCTTTGGAACCGAAAATCAACGTGAAAAGTCCAACACATTCAATTTAATTGAACACACACTCACGCGAAGGTTTGCGTTGATACAGCTCCCTCAGAATCTGAAGTAAACACAGCTTCTTCGGAACCGAACAGCGGGATCCCAGTACGGAAAGCAAGTAATTACCCAATCGATTCCGAAACTAGTTCTAAGGAGTGGCAACTAGTGCTCGCTCAGATTACAGCAAGTGGAGATAAGGCATTACATTTGCACGGCGATGTCATAGGCAGTAACCAATCGCCCCCATTCTGCATTACATAGAACTGATACATTCATTGGTTACATGTAATGCAGGATGCATTAAATTGCAAGAATTAAATACAGAAGTATATCTGCTATGCATTCCGTCGCACCTTACACATAACTACTTCTTAAGAATGAATTACGGAACTCATTTTGAGTATCTAATGAAGAAAGTACTCGATAAAGGTTGTAAAATCCATATTAATGACAAATTTTTAACTTTAAAATGAATATCTATTTTCTTTCAACATAAAAAGTAACAAAAACAAAAAATTTACTTCAATTTAACATAAATATATAATACTATATATTACTTATTTGTTATTTATAAAAAAAAAAGTATTTCGTGCAAGTGCTGATCAGGCTCATCTGGTAACTTAATTTGTTTCATTTTTTTTTGTTTTGAATACATTTGTTCTTAAAAAAACGATTTTTAAATGCCTTAAATACCTTTCTTATTACTTTTGAATATTCGGAGTCTCCATCTCCTTGAATTGCTTCTAAACATTGTATAATACATTCTATTTCAATATGGTTATTAAATTAAAGATATAAAGGACTCACTGGAAAACACCATGTTAATATTCTTGTATTCCTTGAAGGAACTCTTCCCATGAATTCCCTCATTATTGAAATTTATTACAATTTCCTCTCCTAGTAAATTTCGAATGATGTTTTTAACGGCAGAAATCTAGAAATAGTGGATAGTGATTAAGATTAGTTTAAGTTTCGTGTTAAGAAAAGCTGCAACTATTACTATTTATTTTAAAAAGGAAGGCTTAAAGGATTTGTAAGTATGTATAGATTATTTTATTTTAAATTATGTACTTACATAAATATTCATAGTTTCATAATCTATTTCAGTTTCCAGTTTTTTCATATCTTCTGGAATTTTAATAGGAAAAACATCCATTTTTTCTTGCATTTCGCTTTCTTGACGGATTAGTCTGTTTAGCAATACCCCATGTGTTGCTAAAGTCGACATTATAATTTTATTTTGAGTTTCGATAGTATCTAAAAATTTTTTATAAATAACAATTTTAATACGCTTATATTTTAAAAAAAAATATAGTTTAAAAAACTAAAAAATACGCTTTTAATTTAAAATGAACTAAAATGTAAAAAATAATTTTGAATGTAAAGTTTTGATTGCTCCAGCCAGAATATGGAAACAACCTACCTTTCGAAATGTAAAACAGCGTGGGACTCTCTTTTCCTATATTCTTATTTTATTAACACCGGAAATTTTCGCTAGCGCCCCACGCTTTTTTACATTTCGAAAGGTAGGTTGTTTACATATTCTGGCTGGAGCAATAAAAACTTTACATTCAAAATTATTTTTTACTTTTTAGTTCATTTTAAAATAAAAGCTTATTTTTTTAGTTTTTTTAAACTATATTTTTTATTTTCTACTTTTTAGTATATTATATGTCTTCCGCCATTTTGTAGTGATCGCCATATTAGATTTAAAATGACGTCACACAGCTTACTGTACTATACTTGTCACATACTTTCATTTGATACCCATACCGAGGGCCTTGTGAAGAAAAAGGTAAACCGCCATTTTGTGTTGACCTCTATTTTGAATTTTGGAATCACGCCACACAGTTAATAGTATTCTAATTGTTGCACCCTTTCATAAAGATACCCATTCCGAGGGTGTTGTAAAGAAAAAAGTAGTCCGATTTTGAGTTGGCCGCCATTTTGATTTTGGAATGACGCCACAGAGCTAATAGTATTCTATTTGTCACTTCCTTTCATTTGATACCCATATCGAGTGTGTTGTAAAGAAAAAGGTAGTCCGCCATTTTGTGTTGGCCGCCATTTTGAATTTTGAGTGACGCCACATAGCTAATTGTATTCTACTTGTCTCACACTTTCATTTGATACCCTTGTAGGGGGTCGGGGAGCACAATAGCAAAATTCGGCCGCCATCTTGGAACCGCCATCTTGATTATTTCACAAATTGGTCAGATTGCATTGTCACGCGAGCTATACATATGTGCAAAATTTTAAGTTGATCGGTTATATGCAAGTGGGTGATAATCAAGTTGCAAGATTTGTTTACATACATACATACATAAATACATACAGGTGAAGCTAATATAAAGCGTATAAAAAAGAATCCATTATAATTACTTTGAAGCTTCCTGAATTTTTCATTGACAATTTCTTTTATATATTCCTTAATGTCATCAGAATAATTGGTGGTCGTTTTTTTGTCTGCAGTAGAAAAAGAAAATTCGTTTAATAAAAAAAAATCTCAGAAACAATATTCCTTTTACATACAGGGTGAAAATATGTCCTGACCTATTGTAGCTTCACATCGCCTAATTTTGGCCGGTAGGTAATTTTCTTTGTATATTTCATTTAGGGCCGTTTTCGTAGTTTCTCTGTTTAAGGAAGAGCCTGAAGACATTTTATCTGCAAGTAAAAGCATTGATGTAGTATTACTATTAATGTTATCGGATTTTTAATACTTCAGGCATTCCTGTAGCAGAGGGATCAGTAGTACGTTATCTGCGTATGGTAAGCATGCTAGTTTGCAAGTTACTTCATCAAGGTTAAAGAATTCTTCTTTTGTATCAGGAGTTTTATCTGCAATACATATTCCCAAATCCGTACCGTATAAAAATTTCTTAAATTTAAAAGTCGGTGTCCTTTGATGATTTTTTCATTTGTTTGTATAAATCCTGTTATTTTATTGGTATATATGGTTGTAAAGAACAATAGTTATCGGGTTCTATTTTGCTCAAATAATGAAAATCAGAGAACTGTGGCTCCCTGAGTAAAAATAAATGATGGCCTTAGAACGGGCAAATGCCGACTATGATTGACACATAGTCCTCGGCCATCTGGCGGTTAACAGACGGCTCGTTGCAGGACAGTACGGCCGTACAGGGGGCGATTGACGGTGAAACAACGGCCTTACAGTTCCAACAACGGCCATACGAGGGTGGTACGGCGGCCGTATGGTTGCTATTACGGGTATAGGACGGTGGTACAGTGGCAGCAACGTGGATATTCGCCCTCCTATAAGAAAATATATTTCACTGCAATTAAATGTTTGATTTTTTTTCGGTTGTGTTTTTTTTTCAAGCCGTTAAATAACAAAATTTCTCACTAAAATATAAATCAACACGCACCACACACTTCACGTACAACAAACCGACGACTGGCGAGCTCGTTTCTCTTGTGCATCGATATCTTTAAGTAGGATAAATCAAAAGAACCATTGTACATAACGAAAATGATGAAGTTCCCATAAAACACATTCAACAATACATTTGGTGCAGATTCTTTTTTTGGCTCAAATTTCCCGTCGAATGCCCGTTTCTACAGCCCAGTACTTGGCCTTTTAAATCTTTTGGTCAAATTTGGCCGTCGTAAGGCCGTATGTGCTCCCATTAAAAATTGTTAAAAACTCTACGGCCATCATATGCCCCTTAAAAAGCCAAGCGGCCGGTGTTCGCGCTTTATAAGGCCGTTTTTTATTTTTACTCGGGTCTTAATATTTCCGAACACACTTTTTCGAAAACCTGTGAACTTTTTCTCCATTATCAAAGTTTCGTATTTATATTTATTAAACAATTGCTGTCAAATTGTTGAAGGTTTTTTTATTTTATTTTCAAAGTTTGCATTTAGTTTTAAATTCGTAAGCTGAAAAGTGGGTCAAGAGTCCGAATTTTTCAACACTGTCTGTAAGATGTAACAAATTATGGACGTTGTATGTGACGCTATTTTCTCCATACACAATAGGAAAGTTTCCACAAATAGTTGCAACATATCTTTCGCAATAGGAATATTACGCTGAAAACTCTTAGGACATGATAATAATCGGTATGCGCAGTGTAACAGTAAGAAGTGGTAATATAAATCATTATGTACGACATCTTTCAGAATCAGTATTCCTGTGTACAAAATGAATGAGGAGTATTCTGAGCAGTACTAAAAAATCCGCCAGTTGGCGGTACTGTTAGTGGAGTTCAACTGCTTTAACGTGTATAAAACATGTTTCATTTTTAAAATGCCGTCCTCTTGTATCGTGCCCCTTTGCTCATCGAGGGATGCAGGACATCGGTTTCCAAAAGATCCGGCACTCAAGAAGAAGTGGATTCTTGCGATAAGAAGAGACAAATTTGATCCTACTAAGTATTCTCGTATATGCAAGAAACATTTTGTAAAATCAGATTTTGTATTGCCATTGGAATCAGTTCGCGAAAATCGTAAGTGTATCTTATATATGCTACACCGTTATTAATTGCAGAAACTATTTTTATATAGATATACGCATTTCGCATTAGAAATATTATGATTATTATGAGACTTTATTTTAGCTTTACCTAAGCTACGAAAGGGAGCTGTACCTAGTCAGTTTCAGTGGACGACAATTCCGAAGAAAACGGTCTCAGAGAGGAACGATCGAGCTAGAAGACGTTTAAATTTGAAGGATAGTTTAGTTACAAACACTCTCATATCTCAAGATCAAGAACATAATTTGTTTGAAGAAAAGCCCATCTTATTAAGTTGTGATGATATAGAAAGTGAAGTTACTGTAGAAAATCCAACTAAAGACATAGGTGTTCAGTGTGACAATATTACACCAGTGAAATGTGATGTAAGTACAAATACATGCATCAACAATACTAGTACATTTCGGATTGAATTTTTTAAAGCGGAATCAAAGAAATCAGAGCTTAAGTTTTACACAGGATTTGATGATTATAAGCACTTTTGGTTGGTTTTCTCAGTACTGGGACCGGCAGTTAATCATTTAGTATATTATCCACAAGCCTCTAAGCAAGAAGCGTCTGAACGTGCAGTGCATATGATGACACCTGCAAACGAATTTTTTTTTAACTATTATTAAATTGAGGCGGAACATGCTTAATAAGGAATTATCTTTTAAATTTAACATTAGTCAATCACATTTTACGCGGATATTTATAACATGGATAAATTTTCTATACTGTCAGCTAAAAGAACTGAATATATGGGTACCACGTCAAATCGCCGAGAAACATTTGAAATGCAAGGGTCTAAATTGCTCCAGTACTTTTATAATTGATTGTACAGAGATAAAAATAGAAAAGCCTACAAATCCTGTGGCTCAACAACAAACTTATTCGACATATAAGTCTTGTAATACTTTAAAAATATTAGTTGGAATGTCAAGTACAGGAACTGTTACATTTATTTCAGATGCATATGGGGGCTCAATAAGTGATCGAGCTTTGTTTGAGAAGTGTAATTTAATAAATTTACTAATAAAAGATGACATTGTATTAGCTGACAGGGGATTTCAAATCCAAGACCTTCTCGCCCACAAAGATGTTGTCGTTAACATACCAGAATTTTTAAAAAAACAATGTGGTCAGCTCGAGCCTGAGCAGATTAATAAGTCTAAAAAGACTTCTTCGAGTAGAATTCACATAGAACGGATTATTGGAATGGCAAAAACATATAAAATACTGCATGGAACCTTATCATATAATCTCGTTCCATTGGCTAGTAGAATAGTTTTTACATGCTTTATGCTTGTCAACCTCCGATCAAATATTATGGAAAAAAACAATTAAATAGTAGTATATGAATTTCATAAAATTTTATTATAATATAAGCAAGTGAAAAACATAACAAATAAATTTTCATAAGCTTTATAAAGAAAAAAATAAAATCTCCAATAAATTACAAAAAAAATAAAATATCTCTTATTACTTTAAAATGTTATTTCTGTTTGTTTAGCTATACGAACGTAACGGATTGATTCTGTTTCAGCCATAAAACTTTTTGTATAGTGCAGGAACCATGTAGGCATCATAGAATTCTTTAACTCTTGAGAGTAATGATTTATTCATAAGCGAATGATTTTTTTCTATTGATAAACATTTATAATCGCAGTTTGTCCAGATCACAAAATCGCAGTAATTTCGTTTGGTCACAAACATTTGAGTTTGCACCTGGTAGTAATACTCACAAGTAGTTTTAAGAGACAACATGCCATTTTTAACTTCTAGATAAGGGACATTTACAGCACTAATGCAATGATCTTTGATGGAAAATGGACATTTAACTTCTAAAACTGTTTCTTTTCCTACTAGTCGGTCTGGCGACCCTGACAAATATGGATGCTCAGGTGAAACAAATAATCCACAAGCTACAACACTATTTCTTGTTTCCTTTTCATATCGAGCAATGGCATTTCTTTCATTCACTTTGCCATGTTGCGTATATTTTGAGTGAAATTGTTTTGGGTTAACAAAATTTTCTGCAAGCTTATACTTATTTCTCCTTTCTGTCATATTTATGATCGTTCCACCACCACTATGTTCACGGAAGTATAATATAGCAAATGCAATAGTGGCAATATGTTTGCAAACAGCTTTTGGACCTTTACCAGAAATACACTCACAATGAGTTTCCACAATATTCCCATCAAAATCAACAGCAAGTCGAATAAAGTATGTTAAATTTTTGGTCACTTCACTATTCACTTGTCCGCGGTAAAAACAGTAGTTCGCTTTGCATTCAATTAAAGCTAATATAAAATTTTCTTTCATCATTGCATATTCTCTTCTTTGGACTGATGCACACATAGTTATCCCTGCGGATCCACTAGCCATATTAAAAAAATAATGATTGATGTGTCCAATATCAATAGGAGGGCTATCAGATGTCTGCTTCACAGTAGCAAAGCACTCTTCGGAAGGCAATGAAAGTAACTCTGGGTCTAAATTTTCTTTTATTTCATCATAAACCAAAACAAAATTATTGTTGCGGTCGTATGCAGACAGCCTACAAACGCAAAAATATAAAAATTAAAGCAAACTCTTAAATTTTTAAAAAATATGACAAGAACAGTTGAGGTTATTTTTATGTAAACAGTATTTACCTCTGAATAAGATCTTCTTTTTTACCTGTATATCTTGCATTTCTTTTCTTTAATTCATTTTTTAACTGTTGCACTGTCCATGTACCGTATTTGCTTGCCATTTTCAACGTAAATGAATATCTACTAATAAATAAAATTTGTTCTACACGATACAAATTTTATGATATTATAAATTTGACAGACTCCAACCACAGTAGCGCCACCTCCCGGAATAACTTGTCGCCCATACTGCTCATTGCTTGAACTCGGTAGCTTTCCATTTATGGATTTCTTCCCAACTCCTTGGTTTTCTGGCAAATTCTCTAGGTATGAATTTAGAAATTGATATTAAATAAGTGGATATGTTTTGTTTTTGTTCTGTATTAATTTTGAAAGTTATTTTGCCGCCTATTATTCTAAGAAGTAATTTTCTTGTTACTCCGAGATCAATTAAATGCATACAATCCAATGGGAATTGTGATATCATTTTGATTCCAACAGTTTCTAGGGGAGTTTTTCTTGTTTGAAAGTAGGTTTTGTGCAGGTTTAAGTATCTCCTCTCGGAGAAGTCTTGATCACAAAGGATTTCTCCAGTTGAAGTACTAAACGTTACAACTAGAGAGTCCTTCCCGGGAATTCCCGCCCGGGATTTCCCAGGAAATTGAAAGATAGTGTTTTTCCAGTTTCCCGAGAAAAAAATTAATTTCCCGGGAAAAAATTTATTGTTTGAAATCACAAATTTTTAGGAAAAATCTTTAAAACACTAACTATTTCAAGGTTTTAAATTTAAAGTAAGTCGCTGTTATGTCAAAATCCTTGTTTTCTATATAAAATTAAATCCTAGATAATTTTTAATAGTCGTTACCATTTTTTAGTACTTTCCACCTGCGCTAAGTCAAAAAATACCAAATAAGGTCCATTTTAACATTATTCATAGGATTTTGGAAACAAAATTATTACTTAACTACGTATTTTTTGAGAAGAAGGTATAGTCCGGGGAAATTAGCAAAAAAAAGGCACGAAAGGAGACAAAATTCCAAAATGGCTAAAAATTCGACCACAGCTTGCTTGGAACTTTTTAAGAAAACATTTTCGGAATCACAAAAAAAAACATGGCCGCCGGAGATATCACTTTTTGGCAAAAAAATCACTCAAAAACTGGTTTTTTTCGAAATTTTTTTGATCAGTCAATTCAAAACATTATTGCCTACATTTCTGTCATAAAGACCCGTCCCCGCGACAGAATTATGGAAAATGGGCCCTATGTAATATTTAGTGTTATGCGATTTCGTCTGATATGATCCATATGCTGATTTGTATGACCCATTCATTGAAGTAAAAATGCAAATAAAGAATTCAAATGAATTTTATTGCCAAAAAAATGTTTTGCTCGCTTCGCTCGCGGTGCCCCAAACACGGGGGCCCTGTGCAGTTTCACACCCTGCACATATGCCAGCCGCGGCACTGCATCGGCGTGTTAAATAACAACGAAATTCGAATACGACATACGCAGAAAATTTTGGTATGAAGATGTATCTTCTTCCGTGCGCTCAATCCAAATTTCTCGATACATTCCAGCGTTTTGTTTTCTTTCCGCAATCCAATCTCGCACCCAACATTTTCTTTCGTTCTTTTCCCTTTTTTTGGGGAAAACTCTTTTTATTATTTTTTTGATTTCTATTAATTTCCTTCAAATTTTTTACACAATATATGTACGCACGCATCTCTGAATACTGAGAAATGAAATGACATGCAAAAGTTGATAGCCGCAGTTGCGCGCTCTACCATACGACTCTACAGTAGAGAAAAACGCATCTTCAGTGTACTCAGTCTGTAGAGCTCGTGCTAGATCTGTACTCAAAATGTCTCTAGAGCAACTCTACGGGCGGTGGAGTGGTAGAGAAGCGCTGTAGTGTACATACTACAGGTAGAGCTCTACACTATACCGAAAAAAACTCTATAGTGGACACTTGGCTTTAGTACGACTTTCGGAATCGATGGGTAATTAAATGCTTTTCCTACTGGGAAATAAACATATTCACACACTTGTCCATACAAATGGCAACTGAATAAAAGGCTTCTAAATTTACATCGACTTCTTCGACTGAGGGCCTCATTCAGCTTTGCCGCCCCGGGCCTCTGACGGGCTTAGTCCGCCACTGCAACTTTGTTATATGAAATTCTGAAACCATTCTTTAACAAGTCGGAAACTTCGTCCACAAAATCGTGTAAATAATGTTCAATATTAACTGGTTTCCTTTTACCCAGGTATATACCAATTAAAAATACTGTTAAATTTGGAATATTCACAAATTTCCCCAAAATGGGCCACAAGGCTAACCCTGAACTTTTATATAATGGTAATCCATCAATACCTATATCTTTTATTAATTCATCGAACTCAGATATTCTGTCATTTATTTCTTCTAATTGTTTTTTAATACCATGGTGCCAATATTCACCAGGAGCCACAGTTCTTATTGTTTTTGCGTGTGACTTCTCTTTTTACAGATAATCACTATTTGTGTTTATAGGGTAGAATTGGTATGAATATTAATGATATTTCAGTTGATGAATTGTAAAGAAATAAAGACACTATTTAACATTAAAGGTTTATTATTTATTATTAAAACACAAGGAAGTAAAACCCTAAACAATGATAAGAATTATTCGAGTGAATAATATGAACGCGTTTTCTTGATGATTGTATAATTAATCTGTGCGGACAGTTTGGTGGATCCCAACCTGTATCTAAGCCCTATGGTGTGCGATTCCTTACCTCTATGGTTATGCCCACGTTCAGGTAAAGAATGATTTTTCTATGTCGAAATTCGCCTTTTATACTGTTTACTTTGCACAAGCTCGCTCTAATGTACTAGTAGGCGAGCTTTGGATAAACTTTCATTATAATTTTTATAGTACTGGAACTGCCATATGTAGGTTGCTTTGCCTTCCTGTCATTTTAAATTAATTAATTTATAAGTCTTAAGGCTCAAACAGAACCAATCCGTTCCGTCCGCTCCGTACGTTTTTTGTCTGACGGCTGGACACAACCAATCCGTTCCGCCCGTCCGTGTTAAATCAGCTGATCAGTTGACAAATAAAATATTTTGCAATTTTTCATGTGAAAGTTGTTGAAAGTTGCTTATGTCTTCCCACATCTTATCTTTTTTGTAACTTTTGTGGTAGGAATTATTCTTCTTGTCATACAATTCCTTGTGGCATTTAACATTTTCAATAAAACTTTCTGTATCCATGATTGTGTCAAACTGAATGTCAGCAACATTGCCTAAAAAGTTATAAGTTGACAAACTTCTTTCGGTCCGTTCGTTCCGTCCGCTTGGTTGTGGCCACCGCTAGCGTTCGTCTCGTGGGAAGCTTATGGAAATGTCAAATTTCCAACTTTAAAAACGGACGGAACGGATTGGTTCTGTTTGAGCCTTTATTTCCTTTGGACTTGTCACGTCTCAACATTCTCCCCCCGTTGAGAAATTAAATTGATCAACATATTATTGGTATAATATTTCCTTTCAAAATTTTATTAACATTATTCTTTTTTCTTTAATTTTAGATTACATTTATAATTTGACCAAATGATTTTATTTTTACGAATCGAAATTCTCAGCGCCCTCCAGTTAAAAATATTGTATACCGCTTCCTAGCAGTGGCTCGAATATGCTTCCACGGTATGGCTTCTAATTCCTCAAAGGCGATTAGAACGTTACTACCTTCTTTAGTCATGATCTGGTAATTTTTCTTTTCTGATGTGGTTTCGGTTCCTTTAATTTCCGGTGTTGTATCGACCTCCATCTCCTCCCAATTTATGCCTCTTCCTGGCGTGATAGGTGTCTCGTCTTGCCCAATATTAACTCGTCCGGTCTTGGACTCGTTGGTGTTATGCTTCGTGCCCTACGTTGTTGATACTGTGGAATCGGTGGCGTGGTAATAGACCACTCGGTTATTTGTCGTCCGGGGGTCCGACAATATGCTGGTTCTAATTTATGAAAGTCCCAGTCAAATTCTGGGTGGATGTCCAGAATATCATCCATGCTCATATCTATAATCAAAGAGATTCAATTAATTAAATTTTACAACATATTAATTTATTTAACAGTTTATTGTGGGCCTAATACCTAGGCTATTCTGAATATTGTGATAGTTTGTAAAGTGTATTATTGCATGATTTTAGTGATGGAACAGCTGGTCCTCTTTATTGTCTCAAACATATTCCGTCATTTATTTATGCCTACTGTCAGCTCTTCAGATAATTTGTTGCTGACCATTTTTCGCATAGTTTTATGATCTTCCATACTTGGCTTCGCCCGTCAATAATCCAATATTTCCTTCTTATGGCATCCAAGGTCTTTGGTTTGCGGCTAAATCTGCAGCAATAAGCAATAAATGGCCGCGTGAATCTTCCTATAGAAGATAATCTTTCAAAAATTGTGTTTTCTTTTGTTCTTATGACTCTTGTTGATATACCCATAGGTTGGCGTTGCTTAGGTAGTTCATCGACTCGTGTGAACTCCAACTGGGGCCAAGCTTCTTCTGGCTTCACTAGCCATGCTGGTCCTACTTTCCATATAGGTGATGAAATGAACACTGTTGGTAATTGACCTCTAGAAATGAGATCTGCGGGATTATCCTTTGTCCGCACATGACGCCAATGATTTACATCTGATAATTCTTGTATGTTGGCGACACGATTTGCTACAAATGTCTTCAATTGATGAGGTGAGGTGTTCAACCAATGCAACACAATTGTAGAATCTGTCCAATATACCACTTGATTTATTTTCAGTTTTATCGCTGAGATTACCATATTGGTTAATGATGCCAGATATTGCGCACCACATAATTCCAACCGCGGTATGCTTTGAGTTTTTAATGCCGCTACTCGGGATTTGGCGCATAATAATTGCGTTTTAATTCTATTGTCCTTGTCCCTTATTCTCAGGTATATACATGCTCCATAGGCCCTTTCGCTAGCATCAGAAAATCCATGCAATTGTATATCCTTCAGGTCAGATTTGACAATAGTCCTTGGAAAGAACAATTTATTCAGGATTTGAAGTTGATCGTAATGTGTCTGCCACTCTGTGTGAATATCATTAGAGAGGGACTCATCCCAATGTACCTTTATTGTCCATAATTTTTGTAATAGCATTTTCGCTATAACAACCACTGGTGCTAATAGTCCTAATGGGTCGAATATCTTGGCTACTTCTGATAAAATATGTCTCTTGGTAATCTTTATTGTAGCCTTCCATGGTTTTACTGTATACATCATTGAATCCGACCTTGAATTCCAAAATACACCTAGCGTTTTTAAGGTTGTATCTTCTCCCAGTTGTAACTTAAGGTGAACATCGGCTTTAGGAATGTCTTCTAACACAGATAAGTCATTTGATGCCCATTGACGAATTGATAGACCTGCCTTTGATAGAACCTTCGTCAATTCTCTTCTGAGCTTTATGGCTTCCTCCCTTTTGCTTGCTCCTGTCAGAACATCATCTACATAAAAGTCTTCTTTGAGTGCTTGTGCAGCTCTTGGGTAAAGTTGACCTTCATCCTCGGCGAGTTGATGCAGACATCGAATTGCTAGATATGGAGCAGATGATACCCCAAACGTGACGGTGTTCAATTCGTAAGTTTGTAGCCTTTTATTGCTACCTCTCCATAAAATACGTTGATACTTCCTATCTTCTTTTCGGACTAAGAACTGTCTGTACATTTTCTCGATATCTCCGGTTAGCACAATCGGATATTTTCGAAAACGTATCAACAATGAAAACAAATTGGACTAAATAGTTGGGCCTACCAAGAGACTATCATTTAACGACACACCTGTAGTTATTTTGGCAGATGCATCAAAAACAACTCGAACCTTTGTAGTCATACTGGATTCCTTTATGACTGCATGATGTGGTAAATAATAGGTTATAGCCGTACTCGGTTCTTCATTTACCGGTGACATATGGCCCAATGTTAGATCTTCCTTTAGAACGTCATGATATTTATTCTGAAGCTTTATGTCTTTACTCAATTTTCGTTCAACACTCTCGAATCGCTTCAATGCGGATTGGTATGAATTTCCTAAGTTAGTAAATCGTGATTTGAATGGTAATGCTACAATATATCTTCCGTTAGATGCTCGTCGTCGTTCCTGCTCCTAACAGGATATCGATTGGTGCTGGTTGGTAAAACTTCGGATCTGCTAGTTTGAGATTTCTCGGTATACAACCAGTTTCGATCTTGATTTGTTGTTCTGGTACTGCTTGAGAGATGGTAGGTATAATTAAGAAAGTCAATGTTCTTTCATAACTATTCTTGCATGATTTTATGGTCGTGATTACCATCTACTTTGAGAATGTTGTCATTTTGTTTAGCGTACCTACAGGTATATTGGAGATACTCCTCTTCAAACCTAGAGTGTTAGCTAGACTCTCGGTCATAAAATTCGTGGTGGAACAGGTGTCCAATAAAGCTCGCCATTGAATCGGTTGAGTGTCCTTGTCAAGAATGTTTAGCATAGCCGTTACCATTATATCGTTTGCCACCAAGTTTATAATCAAACTAGTTGCATTTCCTTTACTCGGTATAGCATTCTCCTTTGGGCATGTGTCTGGTTCGACCTTACACCCTTCTGAAGGGGTGTTGTTGCCCTTCTTCTCCTCAACTTCGGCATGCAATATTGTATTGTGACGCCTCTTGCATCTTTGACACGATGTCCTTGATTTACACTGCTTTACTCCATGGCCTTTGCCAAGGCAATTAAAACATAAACAAGCTTTAGAAATTACCTTTTGTCTTTCTTCTAATGTTAACTCACGAAATTTATTACAGGTATAAATCCTGTGTGATCCATTACACATTGGACACATGATACCTGAATCATTGTTGCTGTTGACTGTCGCCGCAAAGGTTTGCGAACGGTCACGAAATCTAGCTGTACCACTGGCTTCATTCCCTTGTCTTGAGGACTTATAGCTTGGTTGCTCAGTTGTAACACTTGCTACACTAGTGGCTCGTCTTTCCAGAAATTTGAGCAATTCTACATAGATGGCATTTCATTACCAGCAAACGACAATTCCCATTGTAAGACCGTGCTAGTGTTTAATTTTGATAATATTAAATCAATTAACGGTATATCCCAATGAGATACTGGTGCCTTTAAGTTTTCTAAGGCTCTAGTGTGCTGTTGGAAAATGTCAACTAAATGGTTTATGGCTGAAGGTGTATCCTTTTGTAGCTTCGGATATTCTCGCAATATTGTCCAATGACGACGCAATGTTCGACCAGTGCATTCGAATTTTTCCTTTAAAATATTCAAGGCGATTTTGTAATTCCCTTGATTTACTTCTAATGCTTCTATCACTCTAGCAGCTCTTCCTGTAAGTGATAAGCGCATATACTGTAATTTCTTTATCTCTGGCAAATCTTCTTGGTCAATAAACGTACTAAAGAGACTATAGAACGAAGCCCATTTTTCGACAGTTCCATCGAAAGTTGGTAATGGGATTGGTGGTAAGATTACTGCGGAATGATTAACTCTCTGCACAGATGAATCTCGTGTTGATGTGTCACTGTTACTGGTTTTGTCAGTATATTGTGCATGTATTTGTAATACTCGACTTCTTTCCAAATTATAACTTTCAATAATTTCAATACGACGTTCTTCTTCTGTCTCATCAAGTTCTTTTATGTCAGTTTGTAGTTTTTCAAACTTCTCAAATGCCCTTTCCATAGTATCGAGGGTTGATTAAATAAATAAATGTTGTGATTGGTCGCGTCTGTATCCCATTGGTCTAAAACATTTCTCAAAATTGTTACGGTTGAAATAATATAAGCCCGTTGGCTCTTTAATTTGGCTAATTCAGCCATTTCACTTCTGGTAAGTTGATTCACGGTACAAACTGTAGAATTAAAGATAGAACTTCTTTATGATTGGATTAAATGATATTAACTGTATGCTGCGTCACTGATCACTCAAGTTGTTGCCCTTGGTGATGATAAGTCGCTGGCCAGATCCGGCTCGAAGGACCATGTTTTTGCGTGTGACTTCTCTTTTTACAGATAATCACTATTTGTGTTTATAGGGTAGAATTGGTATGAATATTAATGATATTTCAGTTGATGAATTGTAAAGAAATAAAGACACTATTTAACATTAAAGGTTTATTATTTATTATTAAAACACAAAAACCCTAAACAATGACAAGAATTATTCGAGTGAATAATATGAACGCGTTTTCTTGATGATTGTATAATTAATCTGTGCGGACAGTTTGGTGGATCCCAACCTGTATCTAAGCCCTATGGTGTGCGATTCCTTACCTCTATGGCAGTGTTGGCATCAATCGATTAATTTCATCAATCAATTAAGTTAATCGCGACAAAATTAATCGAGATTGAAATATTAATTCTAATCGCGATTAATTTAATTAATCGTTAATCGTCAATCGTTAATTTGATTGATATATGACTGAGTCATATCGTGTTAGCTTTGATTATAGTATGAATCCATTGAAAAGCTGGGGTGGGATTACAGAAGTCGTTACAACTCATTTGTTACGAGTTTTAAATGGAAATATTCAATGGGAACTCGAAACAGATGACTTGAAACAACTTGTGTAATGTCACCCCAGATTAAATTTAGTTAGGTTGAAAAATATTAAAATGAAAAACCAACGTAAATAGAAAAAGCGTGCACTAGGCGCCGTATACCCTTGGCACGGCACTGATGTTCGGCAGCATAACTGCGGTACCATTTAGTCTTTCACAGAAGTTTTAGTAAGACAGAGGCATACTGCAACAAGTGGTATTAGCAAAACAATACCCAAGATAAAATCAGAGTATAATAATGAGACCACGTAACAATGACAGCATACTGTGTTGTCTCATTCACTCACACTGTGTGAGGACACACTATTCTGAATATGCTTATCTCTTACTTGAACGTATAATACACCTAATCCTGTTTTTACACGGTACATACGTTCCAGAGAATGTTGTGTAAAAAAATCGTGTAAAAAAAGGTATGTACATAGTCTGGGAAAATATTAAATTGCTTCAACAACCTCAAAAGACCTACAAAAATTAATAATTCGGGAAAACAGACACAAAATTTGTTCTTGTCCGTTTTATTTCACATATTATAATTTTTAAAAAATAAAAACACATTTGAAAAACAAAAAAATAATAAGACCGTGTTATTTCAAAATCGTGTAAAAGCAGGATTAGGTGTACTTCACGTAAACAAGGAAGAATCGTTAACTTCCCTGGGTTCTCGTCGATGTTGGATGTCTTTTTCATTTGCGTATTATTTCGTGCGTTCGGCGGTTAGTAAATTAAAAATACATATGTTATGTACACACGTTGTAATTACTATGCTGGTATTTTTCTCATTCCACGAAAAGTTAAAGTTACTACGTTATTAAAAATGGATATAGACGATGAAACCACCTAACACAGCATTTTTAGTATACCTACTTCAAGTTCTAGTAGACAGAACGAAATTGACAATGGGAATCAAACAACGTCTTCGACCCAAAACACTAGGAAAAATCTGCCAAGTGAATCTTGTTCGTCATCTTCTGTTTTATTTGACGGCACCTTCTTCAAACTAGTTTCTGAGAAATTTTCTGACAATATTCTTGCTGCCATATGTACGAAGTGTTCATCACAAAAGAAAACAGTAATTAGATATGGACAGTAACACTTCCCTTTAACAAGATAAAAATTCCGAAATTTTGTAGTTTTTTTTGATACGGACGAGAAACAATTAATCTTAATATTGATTAGCGATTGGCGATTAAATTAAATTAATCGTCAATCGGCGGTTAACGATTGAAAATATTAATCTTTAATCGTTAATCGCGATTAAATTTTTAATCGTTAATTTTTAATCACTAATCGGATTAATTTTTTGCCAACACTGCTCTATGGTTATGCCCACGTTCAGGTAAAGAATGATTTTTCTATGTCGAAATTCGCCTTTTTTTATACTGTTTACTTTGCACAAGCTCGCTCTAATGTACTAGTAGGCGAGCTTTGGATAAACTTTCATTATAATTTTTATAGTACTGGAACTGCCATATGTAGGTTGCTTTGTGTTGGCAATATTGTGAGATTGCCGACAGTGAGTTAGGAAGAACAAGATTTGATTGTTTGATTAAGAGAAGTGTACGAAATGTAAGACTAATGTATAAATATAAAATATATAATAATAAATAGAAGTCATACAGTAGATATTAAAATACGCGTGTTATTATTTATTAAACACAAAAATACAACAGTGGCGACGAGAAAAAGTGGAAAAAAAAGGTTAGTTCTGAACATAACCTAAGAAAAAAAAACGTGTCTGAAAAGAAAAAAAATTAACATGTCCGAGGCAGTACTTAATGCGCTAACAAAATTGCTCGAAAAGCAAGATGAACGTTTAGAGGCCATGGAAAGAATGATCCAAGGAAATAGTGTAACCCCAACACCTGCGGTCAACAACACAGAAATCGTGGAATCATTATCAAATAGTATGCGGGAATTTACCTATGATCCAGAAAATGGACTCACCTTTGAGAAATGGTACGCAAGATACGAAGACGTATTCATTGCGGCAGAAAGTCAATTAGACGAAAGAGCAAAAACAAGGTTATTGCTTAGGAAGCTGGACCAGAAAGCGCACTCGAAATTTGTCAATTATATATTGCCAAAAGCACCTCAGGATTTAAACTGGGAAGGAACAGTAAAAGTACTGAAAGATATATTATGTCTGCAAACAACGATTTTCAACAGAAGATTCAATTGTCTTCAAATCAAGAAAAAGGAATATGATGATTATGTCACATACGCCGGCATCGTTAATCGCAGCTGCGAAGACTTCAAGTTCTCAGAATTGGGAACAGAACAATTCAAGTGTCTGATTTTCATATCAGGTCTTCACTCTCACAAAGATTTTGACATTCGGGCACGATTACTCCAGAAACTGGACACACATACGACGGCTTCTCCTATAACACTTCACGATTTAGTTAATGAATGTCAGCGAATAATTAGCTTGAAGAACGACACAGCATTGATAGAAAATCAAAAACCACAGGTCAAGAAGGTCGAGCAACATCAATCAAGTCAATTAAAATCTGAAAACAAAACTTCTGTTAAACCCAAGTATCCTTGTTGGAATTGCGGTGGAATGCATTTTGCAAAAGACTGCGAGTATTTACATCATAAATGCCAAAACTGCAAGGAAATAGGACACAAGGAAGGGTACTGCAGCTGTGCGTCAAAGTCAGGTTCTTCCAAGAAATCAGAAGGAAAGAAAAAATCAGGAAGATACAAAAAGAATCGGCAGAATATCGTTAAATCCAAATTTGAATCTTTTCGGTATAGAATGGATGGAACTATTTAACTTGTGGTCCACACCAATAACAGAAATATGTTCTGTCAACAAAACATCTGTTGAAGACATACAACCTAAAATAAATCATATCATTAAAAGTTTTCCTGAAGTCTTCAAATCAACAATTGGGTTGTGCACAAAAACAAAAATAACACTGCATTTAAAAGAGGATATCAAGCCAATATACATTCCAAAGAGGCCAGTATCCTACGCGGCGTTACAAAAAATCGACGAGGAGTTACAACGGTTGCAGAAATTAGAAATCATAGAGCCGGTGGAATTCTCATCATGGGCAGCACCCATCGTCGTAGTGAACAAACCAAACGGAAAAATTCGCATTTGTGCAGATTACTCCACAGGATTGAATGGGGCGTTGCAACCAAACAAACACCCATTACCATCGCCAGACGACATATTTGCTAAATTGGCAGGTAAACAATTTTTCAGCGTAATAGATTTTTCCGATGCTTATTTCCAGTTAGCGGTTGAGGAAAAGTCACAACAACTATTAACCATTAATACACATCGTGGTCTCTTTAAGTTCAAACGGCTAGCACAAGGGGTTAAAGCTGCCCCCGGAGCTTTTCAACATGTTATCGATGCAATGGTTGCTGATCTTCCATTTGTCAGTGCATATTTAGACGATCTCATGGTGTTCAGCACAACTCAAGAAGAACACCTTCTACATATAACAAAATTGCTTGAACGAATACGGGACATGGGTTTTCACTACAAGCCGAGAAATGTCAATTTTACATGCGAAAGGTAAAATTTCTTGGGCATATCATAGATGAAACGGGTATTCGTCCAGACCCAGAGAAAATCAGATGCATCGAAACAATGCCACCACCATCAAATATCACAGAATTGAGATCTTTTCTTGGAGCAATAAATTACTACGGGAAATTCATTCCAAAAATGCAACAGATTAGACGTCCATTAGATGCTTTACTAGTAAAAGACACCAAATGGAACTGGTCAACAGAATGTCGTAATTCGTTTTTAAAAATTAAGAATATATTACAGAGTGAATTATTATTAACCCATTATGATCCTTCATTACCTATCATTGTAGCTGCGGATGCTTGTAATACAGGCATTGGTGCTGTTATATTTCACGAATTCCCAGATGGCAGCAGAAAAGCTATTTACCACGCAGCTAGAACTTTGACAAAGACTGAGCAACGTTATAGCCAAATCGAAAAAGAGGCTTTGGGACTAATATACGCTGTAACCAAATTTCACAGGATGATATCGGGAAGACATTTTGTTCTGGAAACCGATCATAAACCTTTGTTCCATATCTTTGGCAACAAAAAAGGTATACCAGTTTATACGGCTAATCGACTCCAGAGATGGGCATGTACATTGTTATTGTATGGTTTTGAAATCCGGTACATATCAACGGGATCTTTTGGTTATGCGGATGCAGGGCCGGCCTTAGCCATCTAGGCGCCCCGGGCGAGTCATGCATTTGGCGCCCTTTTATATTTCATTATAATTAAAAAAATTATTTTCAATTGTGTACCATATTTATTTATTATTGAACTAGCAGGACCCAGCATTCGAAATTCGAGTGCCATTTTCTATATCTTTTTTGAATTTAAATGCTTCTTAATCGCGCTAGTGGTTTGAGAAATGGCTGCGTACCAAGTTCCGATGGTAATTCAGACAATGGCTGGTCTGAAACCTGTTACTCTATATGTTTCCAAATAAGAGCAACATTTGTTAAGCATTTCGGGAAAGTCGACAAAATTGATTTTAGGTGACTGAATATCTTTGCTCACAAAGTTGATTTGAAACAAAACGTCATACCATTTTATCAGAGAAACAACAAATGTAAAATCTTTTAGTTGTCCTGCCAGTGTAGCCAATTCTTGTGTCGCAGCATGGCTTTGTTTGGTAACATCGGTCAAGTAAACCAAAGCATAACTGATAACGAACCGCTTTGACGTTACCAATACGACCTTCCCAGCGCGTGTCACTTAAATTTTTCAGGGTGTATATTTGCAAATGATCTCTCAAAATTTTTCATCTATTTACTGATCCTACAAATAAATTTAACAATTTCTGCAAAATTCCGAACAGAGTAACGGATTAAACGCATGATTTTGCCGCATATCACATAATACCAAATTATAACTATGGCATTCACATGGTATAAAAAAAAGTTAGCGGATTTATGCCCGTAATTCTTTTCTGTACGTCTTTATTTTTCCCCTCCATGCTCGCGCCATTAGGAGCCCATACACTACAAGGTTTTAAGCGTTGAAACACGGCGTTCAAACAAAGATTGACAATGTGTGGTGAATTTGGTTTTCGAATTTATGATTGTCACAAGTTTGTCGCAAATATCAAAATGGTTTGATTTTTCCGTGGTTTTATCTGACAGTTCTATGCATGAACTAAAAAACTTCCCCTATGGGGATGTTTGCTTTGTTTCTGTTGTTTTTGTTAATTTTTAGTTTTGTTTGTTCATATTACAACAATTTTTTCAGTATGAATAATATTTCAATGGCTATTGGGCCAACGCACACGGCGCATAGTTATGGCACATAAAACCGGTTTTATAGAAGAGAGAGGGAAGGGAAGGAAAGAACTTAAAGAAACAATTTTCACGCAAAACCAAAAGCGTGAAAACTAAACACATGCATATTATATTTTTTCCTATGTCAAATCTTCTTCTTTCTGGGCTCAGCATTTTCCCACTGAAATTCTTTAATCATTCGCTTTTTGTTCATCAGCTCGGTTCAAATGGTCTGAAAATTTTGTTTTTTTTTCTGAGCATATTGAAAAGAGTTATATTAAGGACTTTTTTTATTATTTCTATTTGTCAACGATATAACAATTAATTTTCATATGCACAAATGCATTTAAAACTTGCTGTAAAGATTCAAGTTACTACACAAGATGCTATTACCCCGTCTGCGTTCCAAGGATTGTAGTAAAACCGGTTTTATGTGCCATAACTATGATCTCGTGTGCGTTGGCCTACTGATAACAATTTATTTCTAGTTAAAGAACTCATTTCGATTTGAAATTTTAAATCAAAATGAAAACCGTAATAGTATATGGGCAAGCACAGTGTCCAACCAAGTTTGTCACAAAGACTATAGGGCCAACTATAATGCACGTAAGAAACGTACGTCACCTGGGCGGTCTTGTGGAAATTAATGTTCTCGGCTATATTGGACGTACGTCGTCCATGGTTTGTTTCGTTAAACGTAAGAATGCGAAAAGAACCGCGCTCAACGTACGTTTTGTGAAATGATTTGTCGTTAGAATGACGACAGTTGATTTTTGTTGTTGTTTGGGTTTTAAAGAAGAAAGAGTATTGAAAACAGTGTGTATTTATGCATTTTAATAATTTTAAACTTTTGAAAACTTTCCGTATACACAAACCATTATACGTTTGACAAAAGTTTAATATTTACGCACGTCGGTTGACGTGCTTTTCTTACGTGCATTACAGTTGAGCCTTAAGGGGCGTGTTTGAACGCATAAAACCTTGTAGTGTATGGGCCCCTATTGTCATAACCCTGCCCTCTGCAGTCATTATATGTTCTAGAAGAAAGTCAAAATCATTTCAGCTGAGTGAAGGTGTAATTTCAAATTTATTATTTATTTACCTCAATTCCAAATATTTATAACCAAATATTAGATTTGAGTAAATATTCTCTTAATACTGTTTCAAGAGCACATTTACTTAATGTAAGCACTTATTTACTTGAAATTCTAAATTATTTTTCCCAGTGTAATACGAGTTGCTATTTCTCGTCTGTCGCTCAGTGCGTCTCTCTTTCGCCCTACATAAGTAAGTGAGGGATACGATAAGATAAGCAACAAAATGATAAGCCGTGGCAGACAAATTCTGAATACTCATACTCACTCCTGCAAGATAGGTTCATAAAAGTTAATACGCTGAATTTAGTTTTTATTTATATCGATAGAGATAGGTATTCAAATTAAGTGGATAAGTTAAACTGGCGCGCAGTTCCCTGTACACCGCGGCGCCCTTCAGTTGCCGGCGCCCCGGGCGGCCGCCCCGGTCGCCCACCCCTAAAGCCGGCACTGTGCGGATGTATTATCTAGACTGATTAATGCAAATGTTCAACCAGATGAAGAGTTTGTTATAGCAGTAGTTCAACTTGAAGCAGCAATCAAACAAGTACAACAGGAATCCTTGAACGCACTACCTATTACATTTGAAGTATTGCAACGGGAAACCAAAAAGGACAAACTTATACAGATAATCATCAAAAATTTAAAAGATGGTTGGCCAACTGAGAGAAACAAAATTCCGGACAAAATTCAACCATTCATATCAAGAAAAAACACATTATTTGTGGTAAATGAATATCTTATGTTGGGAGAACGAGTTGTTATCCCTACAAATTTGCGAAAAAGAATCCTAGTAGAACTACACAAAGGACACCCGGGAATAGAGCGTATGAAATCATTGGCGAGGAGCCATGCGTATTGGCCAAAGATAGATCAAGACATTGGGAATTATGTACGAGAATGTCAACGTTGTGCAAGCGTAAGAAAATCGCCAACCAAAATGATTTTACATTCGTGGCCAATCCCAGAATTCCCGTGGGACCGAATTCATGTTGACTACGCGGGACCATTTCATGATTATTACTTTTTAGTTATTGTGGATGCAAAAACGAAGTGGCCAGAAATTTTCATGACCAAATCAATCACTTCGGACGTAACGTTAAAATTCATCAAAAATGTATGCTCAAGATTTGGAATCCCAAAAACCATTGTTTCAGATAATGGGACGCAGTTCACCAGTCATAGTTTTAGAGAATTTTGTGAAGCAAATGGAATCGAACACCTCCGATCTCCTCCTCATCACCCACAATCAAATGGACAGGCGGAAATCTTCGTTGACATATTTAAGCGAGCAATTACCAAGTTTATAGCAGCAAAATTAAATCGATTTATCTTAAAGTTACGCCAAAATCTCGAATTAACGTATAAACGGATCAACTTAGATTCTTATAACTTTGGTTTAAGCCGAAAAATTTCGGTTTAAGCCATAATTCGAATTATCCCGTTTATATGGCAAAAAATTTTGGATGATCCATAATTCGCATTATTTTTGGAGTAGCTATAAACTAGGTATATGTCAAAAATCAACGAGGGAGAGGGATTAGAAGATACCTTAAATACATTTTTATCAACTTATCGTTACACACCAAATAAAAATATAAATGGAAAATCACCGGCAGAAGGGATGCTTGGTCGTAAGATCAGAACAATACTCGATTTACTTCACCCAAAATTGGCAACTTTGTCTCAAAAGAATGATAAACAGAACGAGCAGTATAATAGACAACACGGTGCCGTATGCAGAAGATTTATGAAAGGTGATTATGTTTATGCTAAGGTGTACCACAAAAACAGCTGGAAATGGGTACCAGGAATCATCATAGAAAAAGTGGGAAATGTAATTTTTAATGTCCTACTACAATCACAAAGAAATCGTTTGATACGGGCTCACACAAACCAATTGAGATCCAAACATGTGTCTACCGAGGATCGTACCACTACCAACAACCAACATCAAAATCAATTGTCACTAGATATATTGCTGAGCGAATTTAATAAATCTGCAGACTCGGATACAAATGAAGAGGTTTTTTCAACACCAACATCATCACCATTAAGACAGCCAGAATTTCCTCATCCTACTTCAAGAAGTCCAACACTAAACATCAGACCGACACGTAATGTTAGACTTCCATTGCGGTTCGGAGATTATGAACTCTTTTAGAAGGGGGAGGTGTTGGCAATATTGTGAGATTGCCGACAGTGAGTTAGGAAGAACAAGATTTGATTGTTTGATTAAGAGAAGTGTACGAAATGTAAGACTAATGTATAAATATAAAATATATAATAATAAATAGAAGTCATACAGTAGATATTGAAATACGCGTGTTATTATTTATTAAACACAAAAATACAACACTTTGCCTTCCTGTCATTTTAAATTAATTAATTTATAAGTCTTATTTCCTTTGGACTTGTCACGTCTCAACACTTATAATAACTTTCTCTTTATTCGGTAAGAAAGATTTGGCGGAAATTGGTATATCTAAATTTTCTGATTTTAAAATCTGCAAGAGTTCTTCAAAGCTCTCTCTACTAGGATTATGTTTAATATACCATTGTCTCAATTTGTCCTTTAAGGCTACTTCCTTAATTTTGATTGTAAAATTTGTGTTTTTTTATTCCTACTAGCCTCAGCTTCTTCTCTTAAAGGCACACTTTCCTTTATGATTTCTTCATGAAAGTATGAATTTGGAGAAATATTAGGAGTTTGTGCAGAACTTGCTTTATCACAATCTGTAAGCCTTTTCAAGTACCTTTCTTTTTCAGCTTTAATCAAACGTGATAAATGCCGCTTACTTATAATTTTTCTGGACATTTTAAATAATTTCTTTATTTGTGATAGGTATTCTATTGTATTAATTTGAAAATTAAAAAAATTTCATAAATAATGAATTAAAGTTACTTACCTTTTAAATATATTTTTCACCAATTAATTTAATGATTGATTTAATTAAAAAACAATTCACAATTTCAAATTCAACAATTCACATTTTCACCGCAAACTTTTCTTCTGCTAACGCGTCAAGTTCCTCACTTCAAATGGTTTAGCACACGGTATACATATACAAGGTAATGTATTCCCGAAATGTCAATTTTATGTGACGTCACTGAAATCGTTCGGGTCTAAACAAATTGAAAAATAATTTTTGTGAGTTTTGTTAAAGTGAAAAGTTGTGATTATTAAATAAAGGAAGTAATAAAATAGGAAAAAACTGGTTAAATGTGTTGTTGTTAATTGTAAGAACGATGAAAACAAAAAATATTGTGTAGTGAAGATGAAAAATTTAACTTTTCCGAAGGATGAAAATTTGTGTGATATGTGGATACGAGCTAGTGGAAATAAAACTGTTTTCAATGTTAATACCGCAAAAATGTGCGTTGACCAGTTTTTAGAGCAGGACTATAGATTAGAAAACATTCTTTTAAAGACACCAAGAGTGTAAAAAAAACCGAATAAAGGAGCTATTCCTAGTCGAAATTTGCCAGTTTCTCATGCTGAAATTTCCGGACGAGAATAAAGGATTAATAAAACAGAACAAAGGCAAATTTTGCAGGAAGTAATTTCAGAATATGAGCAGTAACATATGTTTCTGTTAAATATCGCATAACTTTTTTTATTTGAGTGTTTTCCTTTTTAGAAATCAAAGAGATCAGGTGGAGTTGGAAGGTAGCGGCATAGAAAATTTAGTAATAAGCACAGTCTCCTTTTTCAATTGTCTTTTTAGAATAACAATTTCCCTTTCGAGACAACTTTCCAAATTTCTTCTAAAAAATATAATGCATAATAAGTTTACCACAAATTTAATATAGAATTCCATTGTAAATTGACTCTGTCTGAACAGCAACACTAGTAACTGTGCTTATTACTAAATTTTCTATGCCGCTACCTTCCAACTCCACCTGATCTCTTTGATTTCTAAAAAGGAAAACACTCAAATAAAAAAGGTTATGCGATATTTAACAGAAACATATGTTACTGCTCATATTCTGAAATTACTTCCTGCAAAATTTGCCTTTGTTCTGTTTTATTAATCCTTTATTCTCGTCCGGAAATTTCAGCATGAGAAACTGGCAAATTTCGACTAGGAATAGCTCCTTTATTCGGTTTTTTTTACACTCTTGGTGTCTTTAAAAGAATGTTTTCTAATCTATAGTCCTGCTCTAAAAACTGGTCAACGCACATTTTTGCGGTATTAACATTGAAAACAGTTTTATTTCCACTAGCTCGTATCCACATATCACACAAATTTTCATCCTTCGGAAAAGTTAAATTTTTCATCTTCACTACACAATATTTTTTGTTTTCATCGTTCTTACAATTAACAACAACACATTTAACCAGTTTTTTCCTATTTTATTACTTCCTTTATTTAATAATCACAACTTTTCACTTTTACAAAACTCACAAAAATTATTTTTCAATTTGTTTAGAACCGAACGATTTCAGTGACGTCACGATCGAAATGACAGCTCAATGTTTGCATTCGGATTACATTACCTTATTATATGTATACCGTGGTTTAGCATACTATGAGTCATCCTGTCATAGTAAAAACCATAAAAGAAGACAACGAGTGTCCCATTCTGGTTGTTTGAAAGCGCAGCTTTTTCACTCAAACAACCAGAGCTAATGGAAAGCTCGTTGTCTTCTTTCATGATTTTTCGTCTAACAGGAACCAACATGTTAAGTCCCTTTTGCATTTCTAAGAAATGTGCCGCAACAGCTGCAATTGCATTACACTTTGCATTACTTTGGCGTCAATGTAATCAGCCAAAGAACTACTTCATTAGAATTGGAAAATTTTACAATTGTAATCTTACTTACTGCATTGTCAATGCATTACAGAGCCGATTCTGTCGGTAATGTGTTCCAAATTTCCTACTGGGCAGAAGCTCAGGTCTAAAGACTGAATGAAAATAGTTCAAAACGCACAGTGCACACAATTTATCGGTCAGACATGACGTCACACGTGGTAAACTGCGCGGTTAAACTGAAAGTGTATGGGCCGCTTTACTAAAGTATGAATTTTCGTTAGAGTCAAGAAAAAAGAGATCGATGATTGTTGAACTTTCTCTTTTTCTATTGCTTATTCTGAAGGGTAGGCAGGCGTTGGGTATTGAATAAGCTGATAACTTTGTAGCTTCCATTTGTTTTTTATGATTCTCTTTAATGATGATTTAAAGGGATAGAGAGAGATTATTTTTTTGTATTGTGTTATACAGTGGCGAACGAAAGTCAAGGTACAGCATACATACATATACCATCCAAAATAGCGAAAATTCGTTAACTTTGGCATAAAAAAAATTGTGATATTACAAAATAAATAAGTACCATCCTTTGTACAAAAACACATATATTGAAATTGCATAATGAAATTGTTTCTACAAAAAATAATAATAAAAAATTTTAAGTGTACGTAGACTTTTGTTATTTGTGAATCCTGTATATTTCACTTTTTTGTTATTTTTTTTGTAGAAATAATTTATTATGGAATTTCAAAAATTGTTTTGGTACTTATATTGTAAATTCACAATTTTTTACAATTTTTAAAAATAAAATAAAAATACGAATTTTCGCTATTTTATATGGTGTCCATATGGTTTTTTTTTTGTAGAAATAATTTATTATGGAATTTCAAAAAATGTTTTGGTACTTATATTGTAAAATCACAATTTTTTACAATTTTTAAAAAATAAAATAAAAATACGAAATTTCGCTATTTTATATGGTGTCCATATGCTGTACGTTGAATTCTGTTCGCCACTTTATGTATATCTACTATATTATTTTTTAAATATTATTATTATATTAAAATAAAAAAAAATAGATTGATAGTACGGTTTTATACTTTTTGCATGGGGTTAATTACTTAATTCGTTTTCATATTTGTTATTGTTTGGGATATAATTTATCCCTATTTTTAATACTCAATGACCAACGCTGAACTTAGAAAAAACACTGGTTGCTTTAATTCACTTTAAAAAATTTATTAATATTCACAGTTGTAATCCAATATATTAGGTTTATGGTAAATTCTAGTACATATTATATTCTAATTGTTATTTTAATATAAGTCATGCACGATTTCCTTCCATATATACTTCATGTACGATTTGACGTTTTCTTTCAGCATTAATTGACGTAGGTTTTGATTCCAATTCTGTTTCCAATCCTCCTGATTTCGGTGTAATCCGAATCCTGAATGTTAGAATTATGCATGGAGGCTATACAAGGAGATAAAACTCCGTGTTGTCAATTTTCGTTTGATTATTGGTGGCGCTGCAGTCAAATGTACCCCAAAAAACATGGCCGATTGTATTTATCCGGTTCATGGTAAAGTTCGTTTATTACTAATATATTTTACGTTTAGCAGCTTACAGCTGTTTACCAGCTTCTAAATTCAATTTTATATCAATGCGATTATTCGTAATTAATCAATTTTTGATGTTTCCAATGAATTTTTATTAATTTCATGTGGCGTACATCGGACAAAGGTGACATCTGTGGCCAAAAATGAACTAGAAGTTTAGTTTCTTCTACCCATCCATTTCCTGTCATTTTCCCCATAAGAGTTTTGTCTCCTTGTATATTCTCCATGGAATTATGCCTCAATAAAATTAAGTTGTGGTTCGTGTGCTAACTGAAATGTAACCCGTGGTTCGTGTGCCAACTGAAATGTTAATAACTTGATTAAATGTTGGATTAAGTTTGGGTTTGGGTTGTAAATTTGATATCAGGTCAGTACACTGATATTAGTTGAAATTTCTATCAGTTTCAAGGCGACTGATAGAACCAAATTTTAATATCAGGTCAATACACTGATATTAGTAGAAATTTCTATCAGTTTCAAGGCGACTGATAGAACCAAATTTTTATATCAGGTCACTACACTGATATTAGTAGAAATTTCTATCAGTTTCAAGGCGACTGATAGAACCAAATTTTTATATCAGGTCAATACACTGATATTAGTAGAAATTTCTATCAGTTTCAAAACGGCTGATAGAACCAAATTTTGAGATCACTGGCTTGTAGTTGGAGTTCCTTCTACTTCAAGTCAGATAGAAGGCCGAATGCGATCTGAAGTTCTGATCAGCGTGCCCCGATATTTATTTCTCTGCTGACAATGGCCATAGCAATCTGGCGGGGCAATATTGTAGTGGGGCTACGCTTTGCCTTTGCTGACTAAATGCCCCTTTCTGAATATTTGATGTTGCTGAGTACAATTATCAATGTATTAGTGTATGGATGACAGTTCAAGTGGCTGCAGCTAGTAATAGGTAATTTTATGTAGTTGGGTTTTATTTCTATATAAATTAGATATTTTTATATGTTTGATGTGCTGGAGGGGTGCTGCCATTACCACGGATTTTGGAGTGGTCAGATAAGTATTTTTATTTGAATTTGTTTCTTTGTTTTGAATTTTGTGTATTTTCAGGAATGACGTTTTTGCTCATCGAGGACTTTTGTTTGGATGGTGTTTTTTATGGAGACAGGTGTTATATTTATCGTTGTAAATTTATTTTAACTTCTTTTGGTTTTTTTTAGGTTTTTAGATGTGGCCTGAACATCCTCCGGGGCCATCGGTGGAACGATGCTGATTCGCAAACTGTCAGGGGTGTTGTTTTTTTTTTAATAAAAATCACAGCTAAATTGATTTTTTTATTTATTCATTTTCTTGTGTGGCTGATTTGATTTATTTCTGGTTTTGTGTTTGTTAAAAAAATCAGTTTAAGTTCATTATGTTTGTGTTTTTTTTGTTAGTTGCACTATTGGTTATGGGGTTTTGGGTTTTGCTCGTTGCTGGGTTTTGTTAAAAGGGTTGTGCCTTTTATTCATCCTGCCTTGGTTGGTTTTTGCCCTTTTTGTGATGGTACCTCCTTGGTGCGGTGCTGTTGCGCGGAGGGTGACACGGCACTCTCTTTTTGAGTTGAAAGCGAAGCGCAACACCTTACCCTGGAAGGTTGTCCGATACGCATGCTTGGCGGACATTATCTTATCCCAGGGAAGGTCGAGTGTCTTAATTTGTTGCCATAACTCTGGATCAATGGTGACGTTGGCCGGCGGTTGTTTCTGGCGTGCTCGATATTGTTCGAGCGATATTTTTTTTGGAGCTTCCGTTGCCATGCTTGGTGGGGTTTCTGAGGGTTGATGTTGGGATCTTCCTTGGCTGTGTCAGCTTCCGTATCTCAGGGCCGCAGGACGTAGCCTGGAAGGATCTTTTGATGGTTGGTCGCTGCGGCGCGGTTGGAGTTCGTAGCTTTCTTTTGATCGATGATTCCCTTGGGGGAGTGGATAATTGTGGAAGATCGTCGATCCATAAATATTCCATGTGGGAAGAAAAAAAAGAAAATGTTAGAACACGTTATGAGCACTAAGTCAAGTTGCCTGGATGACCTCTGTCTGACTGAAGTGACTTCCATAAGGACAATCTAGTAAATTTGTTAACGGTTTCCCTTATATTTTTTTCTTCGGAGGTTATTGTACAAAATTTCGAACAAGTGGGTTTTAATAGGTTTGGAACTTTGGAGCATGACGGTGGGTGAAGGAGTGAAGCTATGCGTAGTTACTATGGGTATTACCACAATTTCTGCAAATTATTAAAAAGTACATCCGATTCACAATTAGGGTGGATTTGCGCCTGTCTCTTTCTTTTGCAATAGTTTAAAGGAGAGGCTGTGATGTGGTAACTCAGGCATGGTTATCGGGTGGATGAACATTGTTTGTGGGGAGAGGTGCTAATTTCACAATAGGTCGTCGTAGGACTGAGTCTCTTATTTTACGTCTGCGGCGCGTACCAGACCGTCAGGGCCTGGATATGTGTTGACAATTCGACCTAGAGGCCACTGAAGAGGAGGTAGACGCTCATCCTTGACTAGGACCAAATCTCCTTTATTTATGTTAGGTTGATTTTGAAACCATTTGGGGCGTTGTTGAAGTCTAGATATATACTCCGTGGTCCACCGCTTCCAGAATTGTTGAGCTAGTTGCTGCGTAAGTTGCCATCGATTCAGAGAATTATGGTTTGAGTCCACAAGGTCGGGCTGTGGAGGTGCCAAGAGGGCATCCCCGATGGAGAAGTGACCTGGTGTTAGTGCGCTTAAGTCAGTAGCGTCATCGGTTATTGCACATAGGCGGCGTGAGTTCAAACAAGCCTCGATGTTGCATAGTGTTGTCGCCATCTCTTCAAAGGTCAAAAGTACATTTCCGACAATTAGGTGATATTTTGTTGATTTGACTCCGGCTTCCGAAAGGCCGCCGAAATGGGGAGCCTGCGGAGGGTTGAAGTGCCATGTTACTCCATTGTGAGATGCTTGCTCTGCGAATTGTCTTTGTCGTTTGGATACGTCTTTGAGGTATGAGTTGGCACCAATAAAGTTAGTGCCACAGTCACTATATATATGTTGTGGTAGGCCTCGGGCCCGACAAATCGCTGAAAGGCTGCTAAAAAGGCTTCAGCGGAGAGTTCACTCACAAGCTCGAGATGGATGGCTTTTACAGCCAAGCACACAAATACTGCGATGTAGCCCTTGGTCGCGGGAGCTTCTCTTCGTTTGCTGCTTTTGATGCTGATGGGTCCACAGTAATCAACCCCGGTGTTCATGAATGGTCTTGCAATGTTGACCCTTGGTTGGGGAAGACTTCCCATTAATTGTGTGTTGGTTGCTGCGCGGAGACGAAAACACGTGATACACTGCATAAGCAACCGTCGAATAGTATTCCGGCCGTCTAGCACCCAATACTTCTTTCGTAGTATTGATAACGTCAATTGGGTTCCACCATGTAAACATACAAGATGATATTGGTTGATTATGAGGGCGCTTAGGTGACTAGACTTTCCCAAGATGATTGGATGTTGTTCTTCATAGCTTAAATTGGTATTGTGAAGTCGACCCCCGACTCTGAACAGTCCGTCTTTGTCGAGGAAGGGATTTAAATTTTTTAATTTGCTGTCGTTGGGTAAAGTGGCGTGTTTTTGCAGAAGAGTGATATCCTTACTGAAATGGTGGTGTTGATGGAATGTGAGCCAAAATCGTGTAGCTCGTGATACTTCTGCTGCTGATAACCATAATTGGTCAGGTTTTGGGCGGGAACCGATTCGAAGACAATATGCCGTGACTCTTATAAGCGTGGGAAATGACGAAAATTTAGAGAGTAGTTCTGACAAGAATGGATTGGTTAAGTGTCGGGTGTGATATGCATGCACAGATTGACGAATTTCTAGCTCCGTATCGTCATGTTGCTGGGATTGAGGCCAAAGTTCATGAGGTTCAGCTAGCCAGTTAGGTCCTTTCCACCAGAGGGATGATTTGAGTAGTTCTGCTGGTGAGATTCCGCGGGAGGCCAGGTCTGCAGGATTGTCCTCTGGTGATACATGATGCCAGGGTGAGTTTCCGAGTAGATCAAAGATTACACTTGTTCGGTTTGCGACGAATGTGGCCCACCTTCTTGGTTGTCCGTTTAGCCATGCGAGTACGATCGATGAGTCTGTCCACATATGCGTTGTTGTGTTGTGACTAAGCTGAAGGACAGTACGAGTATGTCGTGCTAGTTTGGCGGCCAGTACTGCTCCACAAAGTTCGAGTCTGGGTATGGAAATCTGTTTAATGGGTGCCACTTTTGATTTGGAAGTGATTAAGTGAACCTTGATACAATTGTCTGGGAATAGCACTCGTAAATATAATACAGCGGCATAGGCGCTCTGTGAGGCATCGCTGAAAGCATGAAGTTCGATGTCAGTGTTTCCTTGAGTGGTGCCAAACCAGCGTGGGATTCGTAGGTTTTCTAGCAGTGGTAGCTGTTCTTTGAAGGTTGACCATGTTTGTTGAATCGTTGGAGACACAGGCTCATCCCATTCGCATCCAAGTATCCAAAGAGACTGCATCAACATTTTAGCGGTCACTACGATTGGGGCGATCCAGCCCAGAGGATCGTAGAGTTTTGCGATTTCAGATAGCAATTCCCGTTTACTACTTATCATTCGTTCTGATGATATGGAGATTTTATAGCTGAAGGTGTCGGACAACGGATGCCAAATGACGCCCAGCGATTTAACACCTTGATCTAAACTGAGGTCCACGGAGTTAGTTAGTGCTTGATCTTCATCAGGGACGTTATTTAGGACGTTCTGACTGTTCGACAGCCATTTTTTAGCTTAAAGCCGCCGCGTGTCATTAGAGCCTCGATCTGTTGGTAAACGGTAATTGCTTCTTGCTCAGTATCGGCCCCAGTTAATAAGTCGTCGACATAAAAATCGTTTAGCGCGATGTTTGACGCTATTGGATAGGTATCTCGTTCATCTTCTGCCAATTGCTGGATTGTTCGAACTGCTAGGTAAGGAGCACATGTTACACCGAACATCACCGTGGTTGGGCAGTAGTCCTGTAGTGGTTCTGTTGAAGAATTTCGCCAAATGATTTTTTGATAGTTAGTATCATCAGAATGGATCATGATTTGCCGATACATTTTGACGGTATCAGCGATGAGCGCGACCTTGTATTTTCTCCATCTATTCAGGACGGCAATCAATTCATTTTGTAGTGTCGGTCCGGTGAGCAGGATATCATTGAGAGAGTATCCGGAGCTGCTTTTTCTTGATGCGTCGAACACTACTCGGAGATGCGTTGACGTACTATCCTTGAATACCGCGTGATGTGGTAAATAGTAACTGGTACAGAACCATGAGTTGTTTCGGATTACTTTCTCATCTTCAGTTTTTTTGCAGGAATCATATGCCCCAACTCCATATATTCTTTTATGCAGGCGGTGTATTCGTCCTTTAATGTCGGATTTGACATGAATCTTCGTTCAAGGCTTCGAAAACTTCCTATCGCTTTTGAGCGGGAGTATTCTAACGATTGCTTATGGGCCTCATCGATGAATGGTAGTCGTACGCAGTATTTTCCATTCTTTAAGCGAGTGTGTGTTGTTTTATAAGTTGTCTCACAGGCTTGCTCCTCCTGACTGAGTACTATTGCTGTGGGAGCTTCCTCAACCAGCCAAAGTTTCTGGATTTGTTGGCTGAGAGTGGTTAGAGATAATACTGATGTGAGAGCGTTGACCGTGGGCGAAGTACCGGTTTCTATGGATGCTTTTCCGCTGATTATCCAGCCAAGGATCGTATTTTGAGCTGTAGGTTGACCTTTCAAACCGTGGCGAATGTCGGAAAGGAGTGACCCAGGAACGTCTGCACCAAGAATGACGTCGATACGTCCTGGACGATCAAATGTCGGATCAGCCAATTTAAGTCCACGTATGTGATCCCAATTGGATGATGCGATGCGAGAGAACTGGTCACACTCTTCAATCCTAATGCTGCTATGTCTATCGTATCGGTATGTGATGGAACTACGAGAGTTGTTTCTACTGCGGACTGTGATGTTGCTACTTTCACTTCTGCTACTCCGGTGATTGGTGCTATGATGCGCCTTTTGGGCAGTGCTAGAGCTTGGGCGGCATATTCAGTTATCAGCGATGATTGTGATCCGGGGTCTACGAGCTCTCTAAAAGTCCGTTGTATTCCGTGTGATCCTTGCAATGTTACTAGAGCTGTGCAAAGAAGGACTTCTTTATCGGAGGAAGAGTGCAATGCTTTTACCTGGCCTTGTTGTACGGGGGTTGTAGAAGTGCTAGGAGGATCAAGCGGCTGAAACGTTGTATGTGGAGGACTAGTTACAGATGGTGTGGAGACTGTCGTGGTGTTAGTAATGTGTAGAAGAGAATTATGACGTTTCTTACAGTGGATGCAAGTGTGTTTACTAGGACAGGTTGATAAACGGTGTCCGTGTCCTAGACAATTGATGCATAGACCATTGCGTCGTACGATATTGTTCCTCTCTGAGTTAGATGACGAAGTGAATAGTGGGCAATTTCGTAACGAATGATCCTTTCCGCACTGTGCACACATGGATGTCCGATTAACGATAAATTATTGAACTCTGGAAATAGTTTTAGATTGTTGGATGCTTCTAGTAGGTTTTGATTTTGACGAGTCAATAGTTTCCAATGTGCGAAAACGAGTCTCTAGGAATTGTTTTAGAGTGTCGAAAGAAGGCAGCTCACTGTTACTGGCGACTTGTTGTTCCCAGAGCTGTAAGGAGTCTCTAGGCAATTTCCTAGTCACTATATACATTAGTATTAGATCATATAAATCCCGTGCGCTCAAATTTTGTAAAGTTTGGACGCTTTCCGTGGTGGTATCAAGCAATCCTTTAACGGATTTGGCGGTTTCAGTGGCTTGGGCTTGGTTGAATAACTTATCGAGTTGGACGTGTACTAACATTCTTTTATTATCAAAGCGATCCTCGAATGAGTCGTGCAGCCTCACCGTGGGTGCTAGCTTTTAGGTAATGTAGTTTTTCGGCGTTGGACAAATTCCTTTTATTATGTATGAGTGCTACGAAAAGATCGTGGAACGAGGTCCACTCGGTATAATTTCCGGAAAAACTTGGTAGCGAAATGCGAGGGAGTTTTAACGAGCTGCTTTCTCCGGAAGCTATGTTTTGATTTGATACAGGGGGACAAGCTGGCACACAGCTTTCTAAGGGAGTACTGTTTTCGGAGGCTTTTGGTGCTGTTATTAGATCTTCTAATTCACCCACGTGTAGAAAGTATAATTCCTCTAGTTCCATGAATGTCGGGTCTGCTACATATTCAACCACGGCTTCAGTAGGGTTTTCTCCAGAAGCCTCATCTAAAAGGGTGTTATGATTGCTTGCGATTTGCTCCCATAATGAATTTACGTTAACAAGACGTTTTTTGAGGTACTGGGTCGTCTTTCTAGTTTTTGAGTCCTTTCCGTAATTCCTGAAGGAGTTTTGTAGATTCTCAAATAGTAACTCTTGCCTTTTCGCGAGTTTATCCATGGTTTAATTTAGCGGAGTTTAACTTGGAATATTAGTGCAACAAATTTCTAAGCCACGTCGTAATCACTGAGTATATTTTTATTATACCGGAATCCGAGTCTATATCCGGCTCGAAGGACCAAAAATGTTTGGGATATAATTTATCCCTATTTTTAATACTCAATGACCAACGCTGAACTTAGAAAAAACACTGGTTGCTTTAATTCACTTTAAAAAATTTATTAATATTCACAGTTGTAATCCAATATATTAGGTTTATGGTAAATTCTAGTACATATTAAATTCTAATTGTTATTTTAATATAAGTCATGCACGATTTCCTTCCATATATACTTCATGTACGATTTGACGTTTTCTTTCAGCATTAATTGACGTAGGTTTTGATTCCAATTCTGTTTCCAATCCTCCTGATTTCGGTGTAATCCGAATCCTGAATGTTAGAATTATGCATGGAGGCTATACAAGGAGATAAAACTCCGTGTTGTCAATTTTCGTTTGATTATTGGTGGCGCTGCAGTCAAATGTACCCCAAAAAACATGGCCGATTGTATTTATCCGGTTCATGGTAAAGTTCGTTTATTACTAATATATTTTACGTTTAGCAGCTTACAGCTGTTTACCAGCTTCTAAATTCGATTTTATATCAATGCGATTATTCGTAATTAATCAATTTTTGATGTTTCCAATGAATTTTTATTAATTTCATGTGGCGTACATCGGACAAAGGTGACATCTGTGGCCAAAAATGAACTAGAAGTTTAGTTTCTTCTACCCATCCATTTCCTGTCATTTTCCCCATAAGAGTTTTGTCTCCTTGTATATTCTCCATGGAATTATGCCTCAATAAAATTAAGTTGTGGTTCGTGTGCTAACTGAAATGTAACCCGTAGTTCGTGTGACAACTGAAATGTTAATAACTTGATTAAATGTTGGATTAAGTTTGGGTTTGGGTTGTAAATTTGATATCAGGTCAGTACACTGATATTAGTTGAAATTTCTATCAGTTTCAAGGCGACTGATAGAACCAAATTTTAATATCAGGTCAATACACTGATATTAGTAGAAATTTCTATCAGTTTCAAGGCGACTGATAGAACCAAATTTTTATATCAGGTCACTACACTGATATTAGTAGAAATTTCTATCAGTTTCAAGGCGACTGATAGAACCAAATTTTTATATCAGGTCAATACACTGATATTAGTAGAAATTTCTATCAGTTTCAAAACGGCTGATAGAACCAAATTTTGAGATCACTGGCTTGTAGTTGGAGTTCCTTCTACTTCAAGTCAGATAGAAGGCCGAATGCGATCTGAAGTTCTGATCAGCGTGCCCCGATATTTATTTCTCTGCTGACAATGGCCATAGCAATCTGGCGGGGCAATATTGTAGTGGGGCTACGCTTTGCCTTTGCTGACTAAATGCCCCTTTCTGAATATTTGATGTTGCTGAGTACAATTATCAATGTATTAGTGTATGGATGACAGTTCAAGTGGCTGCAGCTACCCTGCAAACATTACGACTCGAGAACGACTCGAAAACGAGTCGCGAAATCTTCGAGAAGACTTCGAGACGAGAGTCGTTTTCGAAACGATATCGATTTGTAAAAGACGAAAACGGAATGCTATAGCAAATCGTTTTGACGACTAGATAACGACTCGTAGTAGCGACTTAAAATCGAAGAGCTCCTTAATCGTTTTCTTTGATGGGCGGGGAGAAATTGTAGAAAAAATATATAGTACAGCTCCTAGAGATTTCTTCTAAAAAAAATTGTAAGTTAATGAAATTTGGAATGGTGGGAGTTTAGCAATAGGAGAAAAGGTAACCGTTGAGTTCCGGGCCATACTTTGTGAAAATCAAGAGAAAATTCGATTGAATGGATTGTTCGACGCTTTCCCGGCCGTGAGAGAACAAAAATAAAGCTATGAAAATTCTCGACAAAAAAGTTCCTATAAGCTTTTTCCGCAAAACCTCAAATGGAGGATAAAGAAAAAAATTATGAAAAATTATTTCGAATTTATATTGCTTTCTTTATGCAGGGTGTCCCACCTAAAATTACGAAGCGGCCGGATAGGTTTTGAATAGACGAACAAAAAATCGTATGGGAGGGGGAGGGAAATCGTAACGGTTTAGCCGCTAGGGCGCTTTGCATTTTTTTTTGTAGAGGTTTACATATCACCCTGTATGTTTGTAACGATATGACATAATTTCATGAATAAGGCAGCAGTATACGCAGAATACTCTCACCTACCTAAAACTGTAAAAGCGAAGGTTCTACCCGACTAACTTCCAGAGTATCAATTGTATCAAGCGTTCTCAGGCATTAGTAAAGGCGAGACAATTAGCGCTAAAAAATCGGTCCACTTATTTTCGGCATGATACTGGTTACGGAAGCGAGTGAGAGCACCCCCATTCTATAATCCTAACCTTTCCTTTTCCTAGAATCCTTTCTATTTTTAACTCCATAAAACCGGACTACGCAGCTCGCGGAAAATCCCTGATCCCTTAAAATTCGTTCAGCCCTGAAAAAACGTCATTAAATGAAATATAAGAAAACTCCGATCGTTGAACGTATGTAAAAAAGTTTATTCAAGATCAGATACATTTTTTATCCTAACTACTTTTGCGGTAAAGGTTACCGTTTATGGTTAAATTGACGAGTCGAGAACCAAGAATTTGGCGAGTGATTCTCGAATAGTAATCGAATCGTTAAAGCGACGAGTCGAGAAACAAGTTTTTGGCGAGCAATTCTCGACTCGTAATCGAGTCGTTTAAACGACGAATCGAGAAAATGTTTGCAGGGTAGTAATAGGTAATTTTATGTAGTTGGGTTTTATTTCTATATAAATTAGATATTTTTATATGTTTGATGTGCTGGAGGGGTGCTGCCATTACCACGGATTTTGGAGTGGTCAGATAAGTATTTTTATTTGAATTTGTTTCTTTGTTTTGAATTTTGTGTATTTTCAGGAATGACGTTTTTGCTCATCGAGGACTTTTGTTTGGATGGTGTTTTTTATGGAGACAGGTGTTATATTTATCGTTGTAAATTTATTTTAACTTCTTTTGGTTTTTTTTAGGTTTTTAGATGTGGCCTGAACATCCTCCGGGGCCATCGGTGGAACGATGCTGATTCGCAAACTGTCAGGGGTGTTGTTTTTTTTTTTTAATAAAAATCACAGCTAAATTGATTTTTTTATTTATTCATTTTCTTGTGTGGCTGATTTGATTTATTTCTGGTTTTGTGTTTGTTAAAAAATTCAGTTTAAGTTCATTATGTTTGTGTTTTTTTTGTTAGTTGCACTATTGGTTATGGGGTTTTGGGTTTTGCTCGTTGCTGGGTTTTGTTAAAAGGGTTGTGCCTTTTATTCATCCTGCCTTGGTTGGTTTTTGCCCTTTTTGTGATGGTACCTCCTTGTTGGTGCGGTGCTGTTGCGCGGAGGGTGACACGGCACTCTCTTTTTGAGTTGAAAGCGAAGCGCAACACCTTACCCTGGAAGGTTGTCCGATACGCATGCTTGGCGGACATTATCTTATCCCAGGGAAGGTCGAGTGTCTTAATTTGTTGCCATAACTCTGGATCAATGGTGACGTTGGCCGGCGGTTGTTTCTGGCGTGCTCGATATTGTTCGAGCGATATTTTTTTTGGAGATTTCGTTGCCATGCTTGGTGGGGTTTCTGAGGGTTGATGTTGGGATCTTCCTTGGCTGTGTCAGCTTCCGTATCTCAGGGCCGCAGGACGTAGCCTGGAAGGATCTTTTGATGGTTGGTCGCTGCGGCGCGGTTGGAGTTCGTAGCTTTCTTTTGATCGATGATTCCCTTGGGGGAGTGGATAATTGTGGAAGATCGTCGATCCGTAAATATTCCATGTGGGAAGAAAAAAAAGAAAATGTTAGAACACGTTATGAGCACTAAGTCAAGTTGCCTGGATGACCTCTGTCTGACTGAAGTGACTTCCATAAGGACAATCTAGTAAATTTGTTAACGGTTTCCCTTATATTTTTTTCTTCGGAGGTTATTGTACAAAATTTCGAACAAGTGGGTTTTAATAGGTTTGGAACTTTGGAGCATGACGGTGGGTGAAGGAGTGAAGCTATGCGTAGTTACTATGGGTATTACCACAATTTCTGCAAATTATTAAAAAGTACATCCGATTCACAATTAGGGTGGATTTGCGCCTGTCTCTTTCTTTTGCAATAGTTTAAAGGAGAGGCTGTGATGTGGTAACTCAGGCATGGTTATCGGGTGGATGAACATTGTTTGTGGGGAGAGGTGCTAATTTCACAATAGGTCGTCGTAGGACTGAGTTTCTTATTTTTACGTCTGCGGCGCGTACCAGACCGTCAGGGCCTGGATATGTGTTGACAATTCGACCTAGAGGCCACTGAAGAGGAGGTAGACGCTCATCCTTGACTAGGACCAAATCTCCTTTATTTATGTTAGGTTGATTTTGAAACCATTTGGGGCGTTGTTGAAGTCTAGATATATACTCCGTGGTCCACCGCTTCCAGAATTGTTGAGCTAGTTGCTGCGTAAGTTGCCATCGATTCAGAGAATTATGGTTTGAGTCCACAAGGTCGGGCTGTGGAGGTGCCAAGAGGGCATCCCCGATGGAGAAGTGACCTGGTGTTAGTGCGCTTAAGTCAGTAGCGTCATCGGTTATTGCACATAGGGGGCGTGAGTTCAAACAAGCCTCGATGTTGCATAGTGTTGTCGCCATCTCTTCAAAGGTCAAAAGTACATTTTCGACAATTAGGTGATATTTTGTTGATTTGACTCCGGCTTCCCAAAGGCCGCCGAAATGGGGAGCCTGCGGAGGGTTGAAGTGCCATGTTACTCCATTGTGAGATGCTTGCTCTGCGAATTGTCTTTGTCGTTTGGATACGTCTTTGAGGTATGAGTTGGCACCAATAAAGTTAGTGCCACAGTCACTATATATATGTTGTGGTAGGCCTCGGGCCCGACAAATCGCTGAAAGGCTGCTAAAAAGGCTTCAGTGGAGAGTTCACTCACAAGCTCGAGATGGATGGCTTTTACAGCCAAGCACACAAATACTGCGATGTAGCCCTTGGTCGCGGGAGCTTCTCTTCGTTTGCTGCTTTTGATGCTGATGGGTCCACAGTAATCAACCCCGGTGTTCATGAATGGTCTTGCAATGTTGACCCTTGGTTGGGGAAGACTTCCCATTAATTGTGTGTTGGTTGCTGCGCGGAGACGAAAACACGTGATACACTGCATAAGCAACCGTCGAATAGTATTCCGGCCGTCTAGCACCCAATACTTCTTTCGTAGTATTGATAACGTCAATTGGGTTCCACCATGTAAACATACAAGATGATATTGGTTGATTATGAGGGCGCTTAGGTGACTAGACTTTCCCAAGATGATTGGATGTTGTTCTTCATAGCTTAAATTGGTATTGTGAAGTCGACCCCCGACTCTGAACAGTCCGTCTTTGTCGAGGAAGGGATTTAAATTTTTTAATTTGCTGTCGTTGGGTAAAGTGGCGTGTTTTTGCAGAAGAGTGATATCCTTACTGAAATGGTGGTGTTGATGGAATGTGAGCCAAAATCGTGTAGCTCGTGATACTTCTGCTGCTGATAACCATAATTGGTCAGGTTTTGGGCGGGAACCGATTCAAAGACAATAGGCCGTGACTCTTATAAGCGTGGGAAATGACGAAAATTTAGAGAGTAGTTCTGACAAGAATGGATTGGTTAAGTGTCGGGTGTGATATGCATGCACAGATTGACGAATTTCTAGCTCCGTATCGTCATGTTGCTGGGATTGAGGCCAAAGTTCATGAGGTTCAGCTAGCCAGTTAGGTCCTTTCCACCAGAGGGATGATTTGAGTAGTTCTGCTGGTGAGATTCCGCGGGAGGCCAGGTCTGCAGGATTGTCCTCTGGTGATACATGATGCCAGGGTGAGTTTCCGAGTAGATCAAAGATTACACTTGTTCGGTTTGCGACGAATGTGGCCCACCTTCTTGGTTGTCCGTTTAGCCATGCGAGTACGATCGATGAGTCTGTCCACATATGCGTTGTTGTGTTGTGACTAAGCTGAAGGACAGTACGAGTATGTCGTGCTAGTTTGGCGGCCAGTACTGCTCCACAAAGTTCGAGTCTGGGTATGGAAATCTGTTTAATGGGTGCCACTTTTGATTTGGAAGTGATTAAGTGAACCTTGATACAATTGTCTGGGAATCGCACTCGTAAATATAATACAGCGGCATAGGCGCTCTGTGAGGCATCGCTGAAAGCATGAAGTTCGATGTCAGTGTTTCCTTGAGTGGTGCCAAACCAGCGTGGGATTCGTAGGTTTTCTAGCAGTGGTAGCTGTTCTTTGAAGGTTGACCATGTTTGTTGAATCGTTGGAGACACAGGCTCATCCCATTCGCATCCAAGTATCCAAAGAGACTGCATCAACATTTTAGCGGTCACTACGATTGGGGCGATCCAGCCCAGAGGATCGTAGAGTTTTGCGATTTCAGATAGCAATTCCCGTTTACTACTTATCATTCGTTCTGATGATATGGAGATTTTATAGCTGAAGGTGTCGGACAACGGATGCCAAATGACGCCCAGCGATTTAACACCTTGATCTAAACTGAGGTCCACGGAGTTAGTTAGTGCTTGATCTTCATCAGGGACGTTATTTAGGACGTTCTGACTGTTCGACAGCCATTTTTTAGCTTAAAGCCGCCGCGTGTCATTAGAGCCTCGATCTGTTGGTAAACGGTAATTGCTTCTTGCTCAGTATCGGCCCCAGTTAATAAGTCGTCGACATAAAAATCGTTTAGCGCGATGTTTGACGCTATTGGATAGGTATCTCGTTCATCTTCTGCCAATTGCTGGATTGTTGGAACTGCTAGGTAAGGAGCACATGTTACACCGAACATCACCGTGGTTGGGCAGTAGTCCTGTAGTGGTTCTGTTGAAGAATTTCGCCAAATGATTTTTTGATAGTTAGTATCATCAGAATGGATCATGATTTGCCGATACATTTTGACGGTATCAGCGATGAGCGCGACCTTGTATTTTCTCCATCTATTCAGGACGGCAATCAATTCATTTTGTAGTGTCGGTCCGGTGAGCAGGATATCATTGAGAGAGTATCCGGAGCTGCTTTTTCTTGATGCGTCGAACACTACTCGGAGATGCGTTGACGTACTATCCTTGAATACCGCGTGATGTGGTAAATAGTAACTGGTACAGAACCATGAGTTGTTTCGGATTACTTTCTCATCCTCAGTTTTTTTGCAGGAATCATGTGCCCCAACTCCATATATTCTTTTATGCAGGCGGTGTATTCGTCCTTTAATATCGGATTTGACATGAATCTTCGTTCAAGGCTTCGAAAACTTCCTATCGCTTTTGAGCGGGAGTATTCTAACGATTGCTTATGGGCCTCATCGATGAATGGTAGTCGTACGCAGTATTTTCCATTCTTTAAGCGAGTGTGTGTTGTTTTATAAGTTGTCTCACAGGCTTGCTCCTCCTGACTGAGTACTATTGCTGTGGGAGCTTCCTCAACCAGCCAAAGTTTCTGGATTTGTTGGCTGAGAGTGGTTAGAGATAATACTGATGTGAGAGCGTTGACCGTGGGCGAAGTACCGGTTTCTATGGATGCTTTTCCGCTGATTATCCAGCCAAGGATCGTATTTTGAGCTGTAGGTTGACCTTTCAAACCGTGGCGAATGTCGGAAAGGAGTGACCCAGGAACGTCTGCACCAAGAATGACGTCGATACGTCCTGGACGATCAAATGTCGGATCAGCCAATTTAAGTCCACGTATGTGATCCCAATTGGATGATGCGATGCGAGAGAACTGGTCACACTCTTCAATCCGCTATGTCTGCTATGTCTATCGTATCGGTATGTGATGGAACTACGAGAGTTGTGTCTACTGCGGACTGTGATGTTGCTACTTTCACTTCTGCTACTCCGGTGATTGGTGCTATGATGCGCCTTTTGGGCAGTGCTAGAGCTTGGGCGGCATATTCAGTTATCAGCGATGATTGTGATCCGGGGTCTACGAGCTCTCTAAAAGTCCGTTGTATTCCGTGTGATCCTTGCAATGTTACTAGAGCTGTGCAAAGAAGGACTTCTTTATCGGAGGAAGAGTGCAATGCTTTTACCTGGCCTTGTTGTACGGGGGTTGTAGAAGTGCTAGGAGGATCAAGCGGCTGAAACGTTGTATGTGGAGGACTAGTTACAGATGGTGTGGAGACTGTCGTGGTGTTAGTAATGTGTAGAAGAGAATTATGACGTTTCTTACAGTGGATGCAAGTGTGTTTACTAGGATAGGTTGATAAACGGTGTCCGTGTCCTAGACAATTGATGCATAGACCATTGCGTCGTACGATATTGTTCCTCTCTGAGTTAGATGACGAAGTGAATAGTGGGCAATTTCGTAACGAATGATCCTTTCCGCACTGTGCACACATGGATGTCCGATTAACGTTAAATTATTGAACTCTGGAAATAGTTTTAGATTGATGGATGCTTCTAGTAGGTTTTGATTTTGACGAGTCAATAGCTTCCAATGTGCGAAAACGAGTCTCTAGGAATTGTTTTAGAGTGTCGAAAGAAGGCAGCTCACTGTTACTGGCGACTTGTTGTTCCCAGAGCTGTAAGGAGTCTCTAGGCAATTTCCTAGTCACTATATAAATTAGTATTAGATCATATAAATCCCGTGCGCTCAAATTTTGTAAAGTTTGGACGCTTTCCGTGGTGGTATCAAGCAATCCTTTAACGGATTCGGCGGTTTCAGCGGCTTGGGCTTGGTTGAATAACTTATCGAGTTGGACGTGTACTAACATTCTTTTATTATCAAAGCGATCCTTTAGAATTTTCCTAGCCGACTCATAGTTGCTGTCGGCGATTGCAAAGCTCTGAATGAGTCGTGCAGCCTCACCGTGGGTGCTAGCTTTTAGGTAATGTAGTTTTTCGGCGTTGGACAAATTCCTTTTATTATGTATCTAAAAGGGTGTTATGATTGCTTGCGATTTGCTCCCATAATGAATTTACGTTAACAAGACGTTTTTTGAGGTACTGGGTCGTCTTTCTAGTTTTTGAGTCCTTTCCGTAATTCCTGAAGGAGTTTTGTAGATTCTCAAATAGTAACTCTTGCCTTTTCGCGAGTTTATCCATGGTTTAATTTAGCGGAGTTTAACTTGGAATATTAGTGCAACAAATTTCTAAGCCACGTCGTAATCACTGAGTATATTTTTATTATACCGGAATCCGAGTCTATATCCGGCTCGAAAGACCAAAAATGTTTGGGATATAATTTATCCCTATTTTTAGCTGAACTTAGAAAAAACACTGGTTGCTTTAATTCACTTTAAAAATTTATTAATATTCACAGTTGTAATCCAATATATTAGGTTTATGCTAAATTCTAGTACATATTATATTCTAATTGTTATTTTAATATAAGTCATGCATGATTTCCTTCCATATATACTTCATGTACGATTTGACGTTTTCTTTCAGCATTAATTGACGTAGGTTTTGATTCCAATTCTGTTTCCAATCCTCCTGATTTCGGTGTAATCCGAATCCTGAATGTTAAGCCCAAAACAGAATGAATGCAGAAACTTCGACTTTGACTTCACCGTTGCAGTAAAGTCGAATTTGCTGCACAGCGCTAACACATTCATTTCAGAACTTCAAAGTCTATAATTTGACAGATAGAATTTACAATTGCGATCACCATTTAATAACATAACAAAAATTATAAATTTTAAAAAATTTACCAATTTTTTTTTATTGTATGTGACTTTTACGTATATTACCTGCAATTATTAAGTTTTGCATACGATAAACTCAATCAATTTAAATTTTCTAATTTGGCTACAGTGGCAAAATCGAAATGTTGTGTTGGTAGTTCTGAAACTTTTGCAGCAACTTTTAAAATTTTCAAAGTCGAAGTCGGCGCAAAGTTTACTGCAACGTTTACTGCATTGATTCTGTTAACTGAACGTGAGTACTATAGAAAATGTATGAAACTGTGAAAATGCAAAGTTGAAGTCCAAGTTTCTGCATTCATTCTGTTTTGGGCTTTAGAATTATGCCTCAATAAAATTAAGTTGTGTTTCGTGTGCTAACTGAAATGTAACCCGTGGTTCGTGTGCCAACTGAAATGTTAATAACTTGATTAAATGTTGGATTAAGTTTGGGTTTGGGTTGTAAATTTGATATCAGGTCAGTACCCTGATATTAGTAGAAATTTCTATCAGTTTCAAAACGGCTGATAGAACCAAAGTTTGAGATCATTGGCTTGTAGTTGGAGTTCCTTCTACTTCAAGTCAGATAGAAGGCCGAATGCGATCTGAAGTTCTGATCAGCGTGCCCCGATATTTATTTCTCTGCTGACAATGGCCATAGCAATCTGGTGGGGCAATATTGTAGTGGGGCTACGCTTTGCCTTTGCTGACTAAATGCCCCTTTCTGAATATTTGATGTTAGGTTAGGTTAGGTTGAAATGGCTGCTCCCCCACTAGGGAGCCCACTTAGGCACACCATTAGGCCCATTGTGATGCCATTCTAGTGTTGGGACAAAATTTAGGCCATTTCAAGCCATTTGGAGCTTTTAATAAAGCGACAAAGGTCAAAAACACCAGTGTTTTGCAGCTCACTCAATCCATCAAGGAAAGGTGAGCCAAGGAAGGCACCTCGTTTCCTCGCGAGGGCCGGGCATGTGCAGAGAAGATGGGAGACAGTTTCTTCCTCATCCTCATTGCCACAACTTTTGCATAAGTCGTTGTGGGGAAGTCCCAATCTTTCGGCGTGTGGGCCAAAGGGACAGTGACCTGTCAGCACCTTCACTACATAGCTTATCTCTTTTTTGTTCAACTGAACTAGAGATTTTGAACGCTTTGCGTCCAAGGTCGGCCATATTGTGTGGAGAGTGCGGCACACTGTTGCTGTGGTCCATCTCAGCCCGGCTCGAGCTAAGCTGATATTTTCCACAGCCAGTTTATAGGTGGCTAAGGGCATTCCCATCTGGGTTAAGTGGGGTGTCCTTTCCACTTCGGTTCCCTGTCTAGCAAGCTCATCTGCCCTGCAGTTTCCCCTAATCCCTCTGTGTCCAGGAACCCAACACAGAGTTATATAAAACTGAGTGGCAGTCTCACACAGAGACCTGCGGCAGTTCAGAACAGTCGTGGATGTTGTGACGACAGAATTAAGAGCCTTGAGGGCCGCCTGACTATCCGATAGAATACATATATTCTTATGAGATATATTATTTATCTTCAGCCATTCGAGAGCCTCCCAGATAGCAGTGACTTCCGCCTGGAAGACACTGCAATGATTGGGTAAGCGAAGAGAGGTATCTATATTTAATGCCTCAGAAAAGATACCACAACCTACGCTGTTCCCAATTTTTGAGCCATCTGTATAGATACATAATGACCCAGTCGGGATAAAACCATCTGTCCAGTCATCTCTGGCCGGAATGATGGTATTGAAACCTTTCTCCAAGGTCCACGTAGGTGTAGTATAATCTAGGTTGTCCGCAGCGGTAGCGAACTTCCTAAGGATGGATGAGTGACCATATAAGTATGGAGTCCATCCAAGAGAAGCCTTTGTCCTGGCAGCCGTCCAGGCTGCCATTTTCCCGGCATATATGTCCAAGGGGATAAGATGCAATAAGACATCCAGCGCAGCTGTTGGGGTGCTTCTCATTGCACCACTAATACACAGCTCGGCTGTTCTTTGGACTCTTTCCAGTATCTTCCGATACGTAACTTTCTGTAATGCAGTCCACCATACCGATATGCCATGCATAAGTATAGGTCTGATTACGGCTGTATACAACCAGTGGACGATACGGGGCTTAAGGCCCCAATATTTGATGTTGCTGAGTACAATTATCAATGTATTAGTGTATGGATGACAGTTCAAGTGGCTGCAGCTAGTAATAGGTAATTTTATGTAGTTGGGTTTTATTTCTATATAAATTAGATATTTTTATATGTTTTCAGGTGAAGCTTGATGTGCTGGAGGGGTTGTGCCATTACCACGGATTTTGGAGTGGTCAGATAAGTATTTTTATTTGAATTTGTTTCTTTGTTTTGAATTTTGTGTATTTTCAGGAATGACGTTTTTGCTCATCGAGGACTTTTGTTTGGATGGTGTTTTTTATGGAGACAGGTGTTATATTTATCGTTGTAAATTTATTTTAACTTCTTTTGGTTTTTTTTAGGTTTTTAGATGTGGCCTGAACAGTTATTTTTCAGTTTTTTTAATTAAAGTCGCCGATACCTTTTACTTTACGCATTGCTTCCCTTATCCTGAACCTTACGAACCGCCACTGGCGCAAAGTCCAAAATTTAGTGCTTTTGATGTGCTAATTTGTTCCCTAAAGAATAAATTTTGTGCTTTTTTAAAAAAAATGGGGGCGTAGCTTTACGTCACACTACACCCCGCACTAACAGCGCCGGCCCTAGCCCTTGATCAGGGTAGAGCGAGATTGTATTTCAGTTTATCTTCTGTGTATTATTATAAAATAAGAATAGGAAATCTGTGATAAACTGTGAAATAATTGTCATTTTGTAATCCGATATGGTTATGTACTGTACATGTTATTAAAATAAATTCAAGTATTTTTACGTTTTTGGCCGTCTGTCCAGGCTAATCTCGGAAACACGGCTAATTCGATTGCACGGGACTTTCACGGGAAGATTCAGTAGTATTTGTAGTATCGGCAACACTAAGTGATGCCAACACTAGTATCGGCAACACTAAGTGATGCCAACACAAAATAAATGCGAGAGAATAAAGTCACTTTACAGTGAACCGTAGCAGCAATAAGGTGTTTCATTCAGTCTCAACAATTGGCGACGAGGTAAATTTACATTGAAAAAAAAGGAAAAAAAATGGAAAAGTCAGGCGAAATACAAGGTAAGAGACAAAATAACAATCAAATATTAAATTCAATTTTAATGTGAATAAAAAGAAACAGTGAAGTGAAAAAAAAAATAATTTGCCGCGTCGAGAAAACCACAAGCGCATAAAGTTACTGTTTTGTTACAAATGTGATAAATTGAAAGAAAACCACAAATTACAATAAAAAGGAAGTCACAATCGAAAAAAAATGGAATGGTTAATTTTCTATTTGGGCAACGGGAAAATCTGAAATGCATATTCGAAAAAAAACCATTGAAAAGATAAAGAAGAAGACATACAGTGCCGTGCCCTTTATGCGATCTTGTGAGTCGCGATGACAATAAAATGGAATTGTGAAACAAAGAAAGAATTAAATTCAAATCGAATGGTTGCTTAAATCCTGTATGGAAAAGGAAAATGAATTGAATTGAACTAGAATTGAATGATTGCTTAAATGCTGTATGGAAAAGGAAAATGAATTGAATTGAACTAGAATTGAATGTTTGCTTAAATGCTGTATGGAAAAGGAAAAGAAAAAGGAAAATGAATTTGAATTTGATGTGAATTGAGTGGTTGCTTAAATGCTGTATGGAAAAGAAAAATGAGAAGAAAAACGAATTTGAATTTGATGTTTTGGCTTAAATGCGGTGTGAAAATAAAAAGAAGAGGAAGGAAGAGTTTAAATTCGATTGACGATTTGACATGATTTGGAAATTTAGCTTGAATGCGATATGTGACAATCGAAAACGGTTTGGTTTAAATTGAAATCAAATCGGAACTCAATGTTGAAATGCGCAGGCAAATAAAAGGGTTTATGATGCGAAGCAAGTTGTTTTAACGGCACTGGTTTCGTTTGGTTCACATGAAAATAATAATATAGAAATATGGAAAAAAAAATTTAAACAAGAAATTGACGATTGAAATAATGAAAGTGTTTATAATTTTTAGACATGAAATGGATTGGAATCTCCATATCGAAATTCGATTATGCGTTATATGGGGAAAATTGTGGCCATGAATGGAGAAACTGGCTGCGTTCCTTTGAGTTCTGCATGAAAGCGCATCGCGTTTTCGACGCTGAGTAGAAAAGCGATATGTTGCTGCATCTTGCCGGTCAAAAAGTGCAAGAGCTGTTTACCACACTACCCGAAGTGACCAATGGCGACACAAATCGAGGACCATTGGCTAGTGGATATGTGCCGCAATTGAACACATACGAAATCGCGGTGGCAAAGCTGAATGAATTTTTCTTGCCAAAGAAAAATTCAACATACGAACGGCACATGTTTAGAGCCATGCAGCAAGAAGATAAGGAGAAAATCGGTCTTTTCGCTATGCGCTTACGCACTAAAGCTGAGCGATGCGATTTCGGAGCGAATTTGGAAGAAAGCATTAAAGACCAAATTATCGAAAAGTGCCTTTCGGTCAAGTTGCGTCGCGAAATGCTGAAGAAAGGCGATGCAACACTTGACGAGATATTGAAATTGGCCAAAGTTTTCGAAGCAGTCAATGAGCAAGAGAAATCGTTCGGCAACAATAATCCGCAAGCAGCTCATGAAGAAGTAAACAAAATCGAAGTTAAACCGACGATGAAACGAACACCACAAAACGATTTCAAATTCGAATGCTACCGTTGCGGATATAACGGTCATCGTTCAAGCGATGCAAAGTGTCCAGCAAAAGGAAAAACCTGTAACAAATGTGGCGGGCGCGATCATTTTGAAAAGAAATGTCGTTCTAAGAATCGCATCCGACCATTGGAAGGAAAATTCGGGGAAGAAACCAACAGTGAGAACACTGGAGAATCGGCCAATTTGGAAGTGGCCATGGCAAAACGTCAAAAAACCGAAACGGTCAAATTTGTCGAGGGAAACAACGAATAGGTATTTTGTATCGATGCCAAAAACAGCAGCGATGAAATTGAATGCGAAATCGGTGGGCAAAGCGTGAAAGCTATTATTGATTCTGGGTCGAAGTATAATCTGATGGATAACGAAACATGGCAAAAACTGAAAACGATGAAAATCGCAGTTTCGAATCAGCGCAAGGAAACTGATAAGGTGTTTAAATCGTACGGCGACCACGAAGTAACCATCATGGGTGTTTTCGAGGTGATCATAAAGATCTCTGAACGAAGCGCGACAGCTGATTTCTACGTAATTGGAGAAAAAGGCAAATGTCTAATCGGCAAGGAAACAGCAATGCAGCTCGGAATACTCAAGATTGGTTGTGACGTCAATCAAGTCGAAAACGGTAATACTAAAACAGTAACCATGAGTAAGATAAAAGGCGTGATGGTTGATATTCCGATTCGAAAGGACGCCAAACCGATTGTGCAGCCATATCGTCGTGTTCCAGTAGCGCTTGAAAAAGCCGTCGACGAAAAAATTGATGAATTACTGGAACAAGGTATCATTCAATGTGTCAAGGGCCCGTCGAAATGGATTTCACCAGTCGTCCCTGTACCAAAAGACAATGACGTCAGAGTGTGCATCGACCTGCGCAGAGCCAATGAGGCAGTCGAACGTGAAAATCACCCTTTGCCGACCATGGAAGATTTTTTACCACACATCGGAAAAGGAAAAATGTTCTCGAAATTGGATGTGAAAAACGTTTCCATCAGGTCACTAAGTAACCTTTCAAATATGTCTTTTAATTTTCTTTACTCGGTAAATTCAACTGAACAAAATATCGAAAACAATAATTGAATGGGTAGCGCAAAGCGAACACCCCATATTCGAAAAAAAAGTTATTTAAATTTTAAATTCACGTAATTAAATAAATACAAGAGAATTTGATTAAAAGTATTGAACAAAACAGACATGTAAGACGAATTTGCCAAGTATAGAAAAAAAAATTTAATAAAGAAACAAAGTAGAAAAAGAACAAGAATATAGTTTTATTTCGATTACAGGTGGAAATATCTGAGAGTTCACGAGAAATAACGACATTTATCACACGAAAAGGACTGTTCAGATACACACGACTGATGTTTGGAATAACATGTGCACCTGAATTGTTTCAGAAAATCATGGAACAAATACTGAGCGGATGCGAAGGATGTCTAAACTTCATAGATGATATTATTGTGTATGGAAGCACACAAACTGAGCACGATGAACGATTGAGCAAGGTGCTAAACACATTAAAAGAATATAATGTACAACTGAACGACGACAAATGCATATATGGAGTAACGGAATTGAAATTTTTGGGTCACATGTTGTCAGCAAAAGGCGTGTCACCAGACAACGAAAAGCTGGATGCCATCAAGCAATTTCGTGAACCAATTTCAACCGAAGAAGTGCGAAGCTTTTTGGGTTTGGTGAATTTTGTCGGGAAATTTATTCCTAATCTCGCTACAATGACAGATCCGCTGCGACATGTGACAAGGAAAAGTGTCGCGTTCATTTGGGGCCCTCCACAACAACAAGCATTTGCTAAATTGAAAGAATACATGTCCACGGATATGATCCTTGGCTACTATGATGTCAACGATAAAGCACAATTAATTGCAGACGCAAGCCCAGTCGGACTAGGTGCTATTTTGATTCAGATAAACGAACAGGGCCCGAGAATCATCTCATATGCAAGTAAAAGCCTATCGGATGTGGAAAAACGCTACGCGCAGACTGAAAAGGAAGCGCTGGCTTTAGTATGGGCAATAGAGAGATTCAACTTTTACCTATTTGGTCGAGAATTCGATTTGATAACCGACCATAAGCCATTAGAGGTAATATTTGGGCCGCGATCGAAACCATGTGCACGAATCGAAAGATGGGTTTTGCGCTTACAATCGTTCAAGTACAACATAATTTACAAATCAGGCAAAAGCAACTTCGCTGATCCATTGTCTAGATTGGTTGTTGGAAAACCAGCGCCGAGCACATTCGATGAAAACGCTGACCACTACGTAAATTGGTTGGTAACAACAGCCACACCAGTTGCATTAAAAATACAACGGATTACAGAGTGTTCAGTCAAAGACAAAATGATCCAAGAGATTAAAAACGCAATCTACAATAACGATTGGAGCAATGAAGTAACGAAACCATTACAAATTTTCGAATCTGAGCTGTGCTTTGCGGGAGAAATACTTTTGCGTGGAAACCGCATTGTGATACCAGATGAATTGCGAGTCAAAACGATTGAATTGGCACATGAAGGACATCCAGGAATAACCGTAATGAAGCGAAGATTGAGAGCAAAAGTATGGTGGCCGAAAATCGATCAAGATGTTGAAAATTTTGTTAAAAAGTGCCACGGATGCACATTGGTATAAGCGCCGGCAGCACCAGAGCCGCTAAAAAGAAAAGCATTACCATCAGAGGCGTGGCAGCATTTAGCACTCGATTTTTTGGGACCACTGCCATCTGGCCATAACTTGCTCGTGGTTGTTGATTACTACAGCCGTTTTATTGAAATCGAAGTCATGAAGAAGATAGACGCTTTCGAAAATGATCAAAAGATTGCGCGTCATTTTTGCAAGATTTGGTTTACCGCTAACGGTTACAGCTGACAACGGGCCACAATTCGATTGTGACGAATTTCGGGTATTTTGCGACACTCACAACATTAAAATAATAAGCACCACACCGTATTGGCCACAACAGAACGGCGAGGTAGAGCGCCAAAACCGATCTATTCTGAAAAGATTGAAAATCAGTCAAAATACCGGAAAAGATTGGATCGACGATTTGAATGATTATTTGTTGATGTATCGATCGACGCCACATTCTACGACATTGAAAACACCAGCAGAAATGTTATTTGGTCGTAACATTCGCGATAAACTACCAAACATCTACCAACCATTGGAAAATGACGAAGAAGTACGCGATGGTGATAAGGAAATGAAAGAAAAAGGAAGAGAATACGGTGATGAAAAACGGCGAGCAAAACCGATCAAAATTGAAGAAGGAGATATGGTGCTAGTAAAAAGGCAAGGAATGATTGGCAAACTGGCGTCAACATTTGAGCCGACCGTTTATCGAGTAATAAAAAGAAATGGCTCTGAGCTAACCGTGGAGTCAACTGAGAATGGGAAAAGATATCGACGAAACGTGTCACACACGAAAAGAATCGTAATTGACGATCCACCGGATGATTCAGCGGCATCAACTAACCATTTCTCTACAGGTAACGACGGCGATGGAAGCACCTCGATCTTGGATTCGACAGCAATCGGCGACCAGTCAGCAGCAACGTCAGTGGCACAAAACACAAAATCAACATCAACATTGCCGATGGACCATAGAAATATAAACTAACATGGAACGGCTGTGTCATGTAAAAACCCTGTACGTGAGCGACTACACTAAAGGTAGCTTGTTTAAAAGGACAGCAATAGTGTGCACAAGTGGGACACAAATTGCCGAACAGTCAAGGGTAGCTTCTTGAGTGAATGGTGCCGTGCCAAGTCAATATCCGGGGCGCATCGATTTTATGCCAGGAATTTTATTCGGCCCACTTTTAAAACGTCCCTCTTATTATTTCTGCATATTTTGGCTTGCACTGCCTGACCACTAATACCAAGTGAACTCAAACACATCAGTAATTGTGGTACGCTTAATCTGGCTTACAGCCATTCCGTGTTTAGTTTATATTTCTATGCGATGGACGGTCCACGAGTTTCAACGCGAAAGCGCACAGTGCCCACCCGATTCGATAATTTCAAACGATAACATTTCACCTATTATCGATTTATTTACAATAGCGAAAATAATCTCGAAACAAACAAAAACAAGAAAGTAGATGTAGTATCGGCAACACTAAGTGATGCCAACACAAAATAAATGAGAGAGAATAAAGTCACTTTACAGTGAACCGTAGCAGCAATAAGGTGTTTCATTCAGTCTCAACAGTATTGGGTATGTTTTAGGTTACCTTTTCGCTGCGATCCGACTATCGAATCCGGCTATCTTATTCGACTATAGACTCAGACCGAAAACTTGATCGTAGGAAAGCAAGTGAAAATTTTTTTTATCATTCCAATTGTAGACCTCAAAGCTCGGGAGCCGATTATCGTATTTTAAGGCCGCCAACCCGATTGCTTTGGCTACTTTTTGACTCTGATCTGACCAGTCGGTCAGACCGAAAACTTGAACCGATAGTCGAAGGAGAGTGAAAACTTTTTTTATTAATCTAATTGTAGGCCTCAAAGAGCTCTATCTAAATATCCAGTTTACCTAAATAAATCGTGATCGGACTATAGGCATCCCTTTTATTTTTATCAGATTTTCGTGGATGGCGTTACCTGTATTGCCATCAATATTTACTTAGGGATTTAAATAGAGCTCTTTGAGAACTTCAATTTGTATGATAAAAAAAGTTTTCACTCTATCAGGAATATACTTTTTCCGATTAGGTTTTCGAAATGCAGCCCTAACTACATTTTTTGACGGTCGCCGCTCCGCCTATGAAGGATTTTTATTGATTGTAATAGATACGGTGTCATTCTGTCGGTTTGTAGAGGCTAATCCGATTTTGATGGGCTTTTGACGGGCAGTATTTTCTTAGACATATTTTAGTTTTTTTTCAGTCGGTCAAAAAGTTATTTTCTTGACAGAGACGGACAGCCGTAATGGCGTGTGTATATAGCTCAATACTGAAGGATTGCGTATTGATTGTATAGTAGACAAATTTTATAGAAATAATCGTACACTGCTGCCACTGCAAGGTATTGTTCTTTCAATAGGCGGGAATACTATGATCATTATGGTTTGCCATCTCCGCAAATAATCAATGGGTCTTATGATAATTTAAACAGAGAATATATCGAAAAAACCCAATGAACCTAAGTTAAAGAATGAACAAAAATAAGTCTAACAACGCATCATCAACAGTGCCAATACGGATGTAAGTGGTGTATGGTGCATCACGCTGCACTGGCAAGACTTTTTAAATCAATCTTATATTAGCCAAAATAACAACAGATAACTAGAACTGGATTACTGCAACATTACTCCATGAAGGAAAAACGATGCCGATAGAAGAAGATCATATGGAAAATCTTGTGGGCTAAAGTTTTACAATACTGCATGTTCGTTGTCTGAGTAGAATGTACGATGGGAAATAAAGTATAAAAATTCACTATCTGGAAAAGTGTACGACTCAAGTTAAATTCATTATATGGAAAAGAATACAACCTACGTCATTCTTGTGTATGCAACTTTTTTAGGTAATTGTTTGGTGCACCAGAAACGAAAGAAAGAAATATGGTGAATGTTCGATTCCGACTTGCGCAACGTGAACTTCAAAATTAATAAAAACAATCTACTTTCATCCAAAAATTACACTTTATTTAATTCAAACTATTAATTCGAAACTTGCGACATATAATCAAAAAAATCAAAACTAATGCGAGCAAACATCAAAAAAAAAACAAGGAATTGAGAGTAAATCAAAATCAAAAATCAATGTTAATCCGGCGATGGTTAAAATCCAAGTAAATCCAGTCTCGGTTGCCGTTTATAAATTCCGGATGATCCCGTTGGTTCATAGTGGATGATACCGGCAGTTCTTCCTTCTAATTGTTGGATGTGTTGTGAGTTTTTGTGTTTTTTGCTTCTTCATTTTGGTTTGCGATTTGTTTGGTATCAAACCTGCTCGGGGCCTTGGATCCATTGAATCCAAAATTGACTGGTTAAAGTTTGACTATGAATTAACGACAGTATTTAATGTGGAAGTCCTCAAAAGTCAATGAGGAGATGATTAAAATTGTGCAAAAGGGACGAGGAGCGTTTATCTATTGTTATCCATTGGTTGTTGGGAGACAGTTTTGGCCTTCGTTTTTAATTGTTCGTTTTCGTAAATAGGCAGTAAGCAAAGTTTAGTTATTGGTCGTTTAAGCACGTGATCCTTGGTCTTCACAGTTACCACTCTCACTAAGTTATCGGTTCCTGGGTGCAATTGTATTATTCTTGCCATTAGCCATTTTGTCGGTGGACATCTCTCATCCTTAATCAAAACTAGATTTCCAACTTCCAGATTAGTTCGTTTAACCATCCATTTTGGTCGTTGCTGTAAACGTGTAAGATATTCTAGTTGCCATCTGTTCCAAAATGATTGCGTGAGCTGCGTCAAATACTTCCAACGGCTAAGTCTGTTACTTTGTGTATTCAAAAGCTGAGGTTCTGGAATCGCCAGTAGCGCATCGCCTATTAAAAAATGACCTGGTGTAAGGGCGCTTAAATCGGTTGAATCATTTGTTAAAGGGGCGATGGGTCTAGAATTAAGACAAGCTTCAATTTGAATAGAGATAGTTGCAAATTCCTCATAAGTTAAACTAGTATTTCCCAATATTCTTTTTAGATGATGCTTGGTGGACTTAACCCCCGCTTCCCACAGACCTCCAAAATGTGGGGCAGATGGAGGGATAAAATGCCAGTTTATTCTCAATCTGGAGCATAATTCTGGAATCTCCTAACTGTTTTAAATGATCTTTTAAGTCGTTTTGTAAAAGTTTATTAGCCCCAATAAAATTGGTGCCTTGATCCGAATATAAGTCCGTGCACAACCCTCGGCGTCCAACAAATCTTTTCAATGCTGCATGGAATGCTTCAGATGTTAAATCCGATACAACTTCCAAATGTACTGCTCGTACGGCTAGACAAATAAATACTGCCAGATATCCTTTATGAGTTTTTTGTCATCTGCCTCGAGAGACTCTTATGTCGAAAGGACCACAATAATCTACTCCGACGTGCGAGAACGGCCGGTTACATGTAGTTCTCGCGCTTGGCAAATTTCCCATAAGTTGAGCTTGAACCGTTGCCTTCTGCCTGAAACAAATTATGCATTTATGTATAATTTTACGTACAGTGTTTCTTATTTTTAAAATCCAATAGTTCTTTCTTAGGAGGCCAATCATTAATTGTGGTCCACCATGCAAGGTCCTTGCATGCATTTCGTGTACAATGAGTGTAGTGATCGGATGAGATGATGATAGTATTATTGGATGTTTTTCATGCCATGGTAGATTTGAGTTCTGCAACCGCCCTCCGATTCGAAGAATACCTTTACCGTCCAGAAATGGATTGAGAGTACAAATTTTGCCGGAAGTAACTGGCTTTGAACAATTCAGTTTGTCAATTTCTTCACCAAAGTCTTCTGTCTGAGCATCCTTAATCCAATACTCGAGAGCATGATTTAATTCGTCCGAACACAGCCACTTATGCTGCAATTTATTATTTCGCCCAACTTTACAATGATTCAAGAATCTAAAGCAATATGCCGTAACTCGTATAAGTTTCGATAGTGACGAATATTTTGTAAAGAGTTTGCCGTTATTATCAGATGCTGTTACTGAAAAATGAACCTTTTGTTTTCGGTATTCTAGATGTGTCTCCTCCATTGGTACTGATTTCGGCCAATTTAGCTTATCTTGGCTTAACCAAGTAGGTCCGTTCCACCATATGTTGCATTTGTAAAGATCATTAGGTGACATTCCCCGAGAGGCACAATCAGCCGGATTATCATGTGTTTTGACGTACCTCCACGATTTTGTATCTGTTGAATCTTGAATTTCGGATACTCGGTTAGCCACGAAAGATTTCCATTTTGATGGATACGATCGAATCCAGGACAGAACTATTGTAGAATCAGTCCAAAAAGTTACGTGTATTGTTTCAAAATTGATGGAATTTTTAACAATGTTGAACAGACGTGTTAAAAGCGTTGCTCCGCATAACTCTAGTCTCGGAAGAGAAACTTGCTTGATAGGTGCAACCTTTGTTTTGGACGTAAGGAGGTGTGTATGTATTGCGCCTACGTCGTCGACAACTCGTACGTAGATTGCTGCTGCGTAAGCTCGATTCGAGGCGTCGCAGAAGCCGTGCATCTCAATTGTTTCCGTTTTGGTTCCCAACCACCGGGCAATTCTGCATTTCTCCAGCGATTTCAAATCCTTCCGGAAAAGATCCCAAGCCGCAAATATGTCTTGGGGCACATTTTCGTCCCATTCTATGCCCTTCAACCACAAACTTTGCATTAAAATTTTCATTCTTATAATTGTAGGAGATAGAAAACCTAATGGATCATAGAGCTTAGATATTTCAGAGAGCAAACTTCGTTTGGTTATTGCGTCGTTAGAATCGATTTCCATGTTTATTTTATACGAAAAGGTATCAGTCCGTGGGCACCAAAAAATTCCTAGGGTTTTAATCCCCTCACTTAGCTCAAAATTGTGCATTTCACTTAAGTCGCGATCCTCTGGAGGGATTCCTTCCAAAAGCTGCACGTGGTTCGATGTCCACTTTCTTAGATTGAAACACCCAGCTTTCAATAAATGTATTAATTCCCTTTGGAGTTTCACAGCTTCACATATGGTTTTAGCTCCTGACAGCAAGTCATCAACATAGAAATCCGATTTTACGACCTTAGCAGCTAGTGGATAGTTTCCTGTTTCGTCGTCAGCTAAGCGTTGGATAGTCTTAATCGCTAGATATGGTGCGCATGCCGTCCCAAAGGTGACTGTTCGTAACGAATAATCTTTAATGGGTTCTGTGGGATTTGATCTCCAAAGAATGCGCTGATAGTTGGTATCTTCATCGAACACACGGATCTGACGATACATTTTTTCTAAGTCGGCAGTAAATACTATTTCATGTTTTCTCCATCTTAGCAATAGTGAAATGATGTCGTCTTGCAGTTTAGGACCTACCATCAACACGTTATTTAGAGACGGGCCATTAACGGTCCTTTGAGAGGCATCAAATACTACACGCAATTTCGTTGTTGTGCTCTCTTTGAAAACTGCGTGATGTGGCAGGTAGTATGATTTGTAAAAGATCTTTCCATTCTCAGCTGCCCTTCGTTCCTCTGCAGAAGTGGGAGTCATATGATCTAGTTCTTCGTATTCTTGTATACATTTCGTGTAGTCACCGCGAAGCTCAGGGAAGTGATTGAATTTATTTTCTAAAAATTGAAACCGTTTCATTGCCGTAGCGCGTGATGATCCTAAGTGTGGATTCTCAAAATTAGTGAAAGGCAATTTAACAGTATATCTTCCATCAACATTCCGCTTTACTGTCTGGCTAAAATGTTCTTCGCAAGCCTTTTCTTCTGGTGTTAGATAACATTCTGATTTTATATCTTCAAGTTCCCAAAACTGTTTTAGTTGTTTATCTACGTCAGCTTTGCAGAAACAACTCACAACATGACGTTGTGCTTCTTGGCCTTCTTGTATCTCGCCCGACAAAATCCATCCTAATGCTGTATGTTGTGCTATCGGGGATCCATTGATGCTTAGTTTCAGTTTCTCCCGAATGATTTTACCATGAACATCAGCACCTAATAGAAGATCGATTTTTCCTGGTACGTCGTAGTTCGGATCTGCAAGCTCTAGATTTCTTAAATGGCTCCAGTCACTTCTAGGTGCGACATTTCGTGCTGGTAGAAGTCCTGTGAGTGACTTCATTACAAATGCGTTAACCTTAAATGCTGAATCATCGTACAAAGATTTCAGTTCGAAATTAACCTTGCTTCTTGCAGCACCCGTCTTAATGTTTTCAATCCCATAAATATCTACGAAGGCCGGAGTTTTCTTTAAACCAAGGAGTTGGGTTATGTTTTCAGCTATAAATGATGCTTGAGAGCCCTGGTCTATAAGGGCACGTGCAGTAAGTTCATGACCTTGAATTGAACAAATCTTTACGAGGGCTGTTGCTAGCTTACAAGTTTGCTAACGTGCAACGAATTTACCCCTTCACGTATTGACAGTGAACTTGTTGGCACCTCATTGTTTGGATCAGGAGAGTTGGATTTGGCGTGGTTGGATATCACCATCTCGTTATGCAAAAGCGTATGATGTTTATGCTTGCAATGCATACACGTATTCAAACTTGGGCAGAATGAAGATTTATGTCCGTGTCCTAGGCAGTTGGAGCATAGCCTCCTTTTTTGGACAATTTCACGCCTACCATTATAATCTAACTTCAAAAAATTTTCGTATGGGATGTGGCCCAGAGCATAGAATGCATTTAAAAACCTTTGTTATGTGGAAACTTTGTCGAACGTTCCTTCCAATTCCAACAGATCGTTTTGACGATACATCCAGCGCCTCAAGCGCTCTAAATTGTCCTTCCAAAAATGTTCTCAATTCGTTGAAAGACGGAAATTCAGTGCTGGCGCCTATCTTTTGTTCCCATAATTTTTTTGTGTCTGGCGGTAATCTTTCACAAACCACGTATGTAATTACAATATCAAATGACCGACTTTCTACATCAATATTTAAATTTCTAAGAGCTTGTAAGCAATCGTTCGCGGTGTCAAGTAATCTTCTAACGGCTGTGGGAGCATCTATAGTGTTAGAGGGTATTGAAAAAAGATCTTTTAATTGTGCTTTTATTAGTAATCGTTGATTTTTGTATCTTTCCTTCAATGTGTTCCAGGCAGGAACATAATTGTTGTCTGTTACGTTAAAGTTTCGCAATAAAAGTTCTGCTTCACCTCGCAACGATGATTTTAAATAGTGTAACTTTTGTACACACGACAATTTACTGTTGTTGTGAATGAGTGTATTGAAAATATCTTCATACGAAGGCCATTCTTTGTAGTCTCCTGAGAAACTTTGCAAATTCATTTTTGGGAGTTTGAACTCGTCCCTGTCGTGATGCTCATCCTGCTTCTTCAACAAACCACTGGCTGTATTGTCTTCGGAATTTTCCTTTTCTTGCGGAAATAATGTTAACGTGTCGTCCTCGATTACTGACTTGGTCGCAATATAGATCTCTTCTGCGATGTCATAGATTTCGTCATCGAAATATGCCTGGGTCTCTTTAGGAATATTCTTTAAACTGGCTTTCGCGATGATTATGTCTTTATGAGTTTTCTTAAAATCGACCCAATAATCGTCCAAGACTGCCACACGATTTGACATATATATTTTTGTCTTGCGTGTTTTAGAATCCTTTTTATAATTGCGCAAGTAGTTCTTCAAGGCTTCGTAAGTGGACAATTGTTCCGTAATAAGATTCTCTAATTTTTCCATTATAGCTTGGGTTATTTTTGAGTAGGGATTTTGTGTAATTATTTGTCCTCGAGAGAGGAATGAACAAAAAGGTTCAGCAACCGCGTGTGCAACAGTTTTTCTTTTAATTGGGTTTGGTTAAAAAAAAAATTTTTTTTATTATTTATGTAGTGGAAAATTTATAAATGTAATTAGCTACAATACTCTCCTCTTATAACTGTCATTCGTTGACTAATAATGGAAATTATGGAACGGACTCACCAGTAGATTTCTTTGTTCGGCTGATCAAGAGGTTATAATAAGGTCACCAACCACATGGTTTGATTTTCCCTTTAGATTTTCCTAAATGAGGTTTTGCACTGTTTCACCTTGCACTGTTTTTAAAGAAAATTTCGAAATCGTAATCTAATACTGTAATTTAGCACGGTTTTATCTTTTCACTATTTAGTTATCCAAAGATTTTGGCACAGTAATTCAATGATTTAGTACAGTTTCACCCTTGCACTTTTTAATTCTCAAAGAATATTCTAACACCGTGATTCAGTAATTTGCACAATATAACGGATAACTAAACCGCGAATCCGGCTCGAAGGACCATAAAAATGTTCGATTCCGACTTGCGCAACGTGAACTTCAAAATTAATAAAAACAATCTACTTTCATCCAAAAATTACACTTTATTTAATTCAAACTATTAATTCGAAACTTGCGACATATAATCAAAAAAATCAAAACTAATGCGAGCAAACATCAAAAAAAAACAAGGAATTGAGAGTAAATCAAAATCAAAAATCAATGTTAATCCGGCGATGGTTAAAATCCAAGTAAATCCAGTCTCGGTTGCCGTTTATAAATTCCGGATGATCCCGTTGGTTCATAGTGGATGATACCGGCAGTTCTTCCTTCTAATTGTTGGATGTGTTGTGAGTTTTTGTGTTTTTTGCTTCTTCATTTTGGTTTGCGATTTGTTTGGTATCAAACAGTGAATAATGGATTTTTTGAGAAAAATGCTAAAAAAACAAAGAATTTTGGATGGTTTAGATGCAAAATATCGAGTTTAAATCTAGAGGTTTCTGTTCTTTATACCGAATGGAAGAGTATAGAATTACCTAAAAAACAATTCTTAATATGTTGCTCTACGACAATCGGTTGTACTAGTTATTCAAGTTTAAGTAAATTAAAAACTTTTCAAAACTTATTTTCGTAGACACTCTGTATCTCAGTGGATGTTGCCGGTAGAACCCCTACCTAGAACTATTTTTATCTCCAAATATTCCCAGGAATCACCCTTTAACAAATTAGCATTTAAGTCTGAAACACTCTGAAAATTATGCACATTTTGTATTTGCAGGGCCATGCGGGCGGTATCTGTGCATCTGCACAGGACGTCAGCACGAAACGACGAAATACGAAAACGAGAAACAGCAGCAGCCCTTTTGAGGGTCAAATCAGTTTTAGTAGTGCCGCTACGATAAAAGATTACACACACATTTTTATTATGGCCGATGATCGTCTCAAGCCGGAATGTATCTATTTATTATTTTAGGGGCCCACAGTGAGTTTTTGAACTGCAGAATGGGCGCCCCGCCAAATTTTGAAAAATTAATGACCTTTTTTGGCGCTTTTTTGGGAAAAAATGGGAAAATGTTATGGGCAAAGTTCTGAATATAGGTGGCTAATATTCCCGGAACGGCAAAATCATTGCGGACGAGATTGCGGGCGAAAGGTAGTGTTAAATAAATAATAATAATCAAATTTTTCAAAATTCAACTTTTGTTGTAAAAGACGCCATCAAAATTTTATTTTTCGCTCGAAATTGTTTTTCACATTCATTTTGGCCTCTCTTGCCCCCGGCGCCTAGAGCGACCGCCCCACTCGCTCTACCGTACGGCCGGCGCTGCCCACTAATTAAAATACAATAAGGAGAAATATTTTCAAATCAAATTTAGAAATAGATTTAAGTGCTTTTGTGTGGAACCGAAACGAAAATGAAAAAATTGTATCCGAATAAAGGAATTAGAGAATTAGAGTGCAGAGAGAGTTATGAACTCCGACCAATATTAGCTGGGTAGCATTGATTATATACTAAGTAGATATGGACAAACGCGAGTCAAAATAACATCAGACTACGACGCTATGAACTTCGTGCGCTAGTATCGCAGGGTTTTGTTCTCCTCTATATGGTTAGTTTCCGAAATAAACTTTTCCTTGTTTATGAAAAAGCCCTTCGTGCATTTGGGAAAAAAATCAGAAGCTGCGGCTTTGATTTTAGTGGCTGCGGATCTAAAAATAGATTCCTACGTTTTTTGTTATGATGATTTCGTGGCCGATGGGTGAAATTTGACAATGGGGTAAAGAAATGAATGGGCGAGACGACTATAATGGGAAATTTGGCATCAAGCGTTTCTTATTATGTTGAGAAAAATGAAATGGGTTTTAAGGGATTATTTAACTTTTTTAGCGAAAAATGCGACAAATTTTTAGATTTTTTCTCAGGTATTTTAATTCGTAGAAACTTGTAATTTTTATGGATAATTGTACTAGTATTGAGATATATAAAATTTTTATTTTTGAATTTTTTTAATGGGCATGGTCAAGCTAAGGAATCTCCCTTTGCAACACTAGTCCGCCATGGTGTAATGTCTAGTAGTAAGCTTGGTCTGAAGGATAGAAGAGAAGGGATAGGTTAGAGGTCTGGAGGGTGTGTGAGTAGATGTCGATGAACCTTGCGTTTGAACTCTGCTGGGTTCAGAAACACCGACTGTGGAAGCAGTCGCTATGGTAAAAGGGGTAAAACTTAATGAGTCCTACTACATTCCTGTGGTGGCTTAAAGGGTCTATGGAGGAAAAAGGTGCGGCCTTGCACCTTCTCCAGCCAAAATAGACATTATATTCTTTTTGCCCGCTGAGATAAAGGGAAGGACGGTGCAGGTTTTTGTAGAGATAAGACAGTACTTTGTTTTTGTAGCGTTGAATTCGACACGATTCATGCGTTCACGGTCTAGGAGATAAGGTCTGGAAAGTCTTATATTGTCGAAGGCGTAGGATTAACGCAGAGTACCGACATAGACAAAACTATGAAGTGGGTTGGATGGGATTGAGAGCAGATCATTAATGAATATTAGAAAGAAAGCAGGTGAGGGAATCGACCCTTGGAGAACGCCAGCCGAGATGGAATTATTGTTGGATTCGAAGCCACCCAATACCACCTTGATTGAACGGCCAGAAATAAAGCTCTCATACCAGCTCCTTAGAACTGAGATGTAAGTTAATTTTACAGTTTTACAGAAGGCTTTGAATTAGAGTCTGCAACAATTTTCCGCTTTTCCATTGCACGCATTGCTCTACTTTTAAGTTTCTGCAAAGAACAAAAATGTATGTAGTTCAGAAGACGGCCGGCCTTTCTATCTACTCAGTAATTTGCAAAGTAACAACTTTTGAGAAAAAGCCAAGCATTGAAAAAAATTACCTTAGAACCAATAAAAAAATATTAAAAATTAATGAACATATTGTAGATATGTATATTATAGAACTTATGGTGGGTCCACTTGAAAGAGGCCTTTGTCGGTCGTATTTTGAAGTGACGGAGTGCCTGTGCGGTCAATGTCGACCGAATGTTTGTGCTAAATTTTTCAAGCGGCTTTCCTTCTTTCAATTATCGGTTAATTTGTAAATACATACTAGAGTTTTCTATCCTAGATATTTCTTCGTCTGTGCTTATGTATGTATCTCTATTTCCGTTTTCTAATACTTCTGTAACACCATACTCCCTTTTTGAAGCTGGTTGTCCCAAACAATGGTTTGCGTCCCCTCATATTGCTTATAACTACACAATATGTCTACATCTACAACTTTCTTCTTTGATTTTGGATCTCGTTGCAACCTGTACATCAAGAATTCCAACTTGTTTAATTGGAGAAGATCTTGCAATCTTTTTGTCACCACAAAACCAGAGAGTTTTTGTGTCGAGGGACTTGCCACTAATTATGGTTCACGGCAGTATTTTTATTTCCAATTCTTGGATTATTTTCATTGAATTTTAAAATTTGATGCCATCGGAAGTAAGCAAGGAGGTGGTTTTACTGAAACCAATGAAGGGTGATGGCGTGGGATATATAGATGAACTAGCTGGAACCCGTTGCGCCTCGCTGCACCCATAAGCCAATAGTAGCTTCCGTTTATTTTGCAGTTGAGGTGATACGAATTTTCATATATACTATGAGCGTTTCAAAAAAGGCATTTTTTTCGTATTTTTGATTCGAAATAACAAAATGTGAAACTCAAAAACGAATCCTAAATGAAGCCAATTATGAACCCTAAATGAAGACCATTTCGAGTTTCACAAATTTTGAACCCCCATTTCTCCTCCTCCGGTTTCGGAGTCTATAAAACTTTTACAGACTGATCTCATTCACTTCCATTATGTACATATCTTAGAATTTTGGGTAATTATTTACTTTATCAGCCCACCCCCGCAGGCGGTAGTGGTTGTATAGGGGGTTGACCTGAACACATTTCCTTTGGAATTAGCCGTCGGCCACCCTCTAAAAAGTTATTCAGGGTTGAAATTTCGTAAAAATCACTTTTTTACAAGTATTTTTTTAAAAGTAGCGGTTTAATAAGCAATTATATTAGTAACGATTTTGACTCTGGATTGCGCGCCCCCAAACACTCCCCCACCCCAACCTCGATCTCATTCTCGGAGTAGGGCGCGACTATTTTGGTGTTCCGCCCAAAGCGGTGCGGGGTGATAAAGTAAACAATTACCCTTAATACAAGCATTTTAAAAGAAATTTCAAAATCGGAACTGTTCTCCCTTCAATGATTCCACTACTCTTGCGAAATTCTGATTTTTTTATTGTTTTTTATTACTGTAAACAATTATATTCAAATTTATATTTTGAAATAGTTTACCCAAACTAAATGACTCATACATATTTTCTCTCTATAATTATTATATAATTATAATCAATAATAAAATCAATACAAAAAGGCTTGAATTTTTGTTCAAAAAAAACCTACATACTTCATTTTTCTCAAAATAGAAAAAAACACGATAGCAAATTTCCGATTACATTCGCATATCTCTTCCATTCATGATTCCCTTCATTGATAACTTTCAGCCACCGACCAAGAAATCGTATTTTCCAACAACAACAAAACAACAAAACAAAAGGAATATGCGCACAGGAATCTATTTTTAGTAGAGATGCCGCGAATAGTTGTTATAGCGAATAGTCGAATACCGATTAATCGCCATTCTCTATGGCGAATAGTCGAATAACTCGCCATTATTATTCGACATAAAAAAAGGAATATAAAAAATAATTGGTTTGTTATCAAATAATAATATCACGCTTGTAGTAGTACCTGGAGCGTCGACTTGAACAAAAAAGAGCAATTTCAGTGTGTATCTCAGAATCAAGGAGCGTGAATTTTGAAAATTTGACCACCGACCTGTGGGAGATTATAGAACAACTGTTAAAGCGGGCGGCAGGAAATCTTTGGACTGCACATCAACGAAAGCAAAACAAAGTACATGGTGGCCTCGTCTGCAAGAGCACCTAACATTGGTCCCACAATCAAGGTAGAGGAACACGAGTTTGATGTGGTAAAATCATTTACCTACCTTGGGTCAATAGTAGCAGCCGACAATAGCATGGAACCTGAAATACGCGCACGACTGCTAAAAGCCAACAAAGCCTACTATAGCCTGTCAATCCAAGCATCTAACCATAACGTCTAAACTTTTACTATATAAGACGATGGTCTTGCCGGTCCTCACATATGCATCCGAAAGGTGGGTGCTTAGCAAAAAGCACTCTAACCTCTTGGCGGTGTTCGAGAGGAAAATACTTCGGAGGATTGTTGGCCCCGTATGTGAGGAAGGACGATTCCGGAGACTTTACAATGACGAGATCTACGAGCGCTATCGCGACATAGATGTTGTGAAGAAAATAAAGCTCGGTAGACTCCGGTGGGCAGGACATCTAGCTCGTATGAGTGAAGATGAGCCTGCTCGGAAAGTTCTCTGCGGTAAGACTTATGGGGTGCGACAGCGAGGGAGACCCAACCTCCGCTGGAAGGATGCGTAGACCAGGACGCTCAGAGCATAGGGATGCCAAACTGGATGACATCGGCTCAGAATCGGGACCGGTGGAGAGAACAGTTGCGAGAGGCCAGGACCGGATCCCGGTTGTAGATCCGTTAAAGAAGAAGTTAAAGCTCTTAAAGCCTTTCCAAGAGATAACAAAAATAACGAGTTCCACATATGCGCCTATATCAGTTGTGATACCTTGAACAGTTTCATTAACCAGATACCTAATGAAAGATGCGCTGATTCAACAAACTGAACACGTTGATTATTTTAGAAAGACGTTAATAGAAAATCGTGGTCGTGTAGAGGCTACAAAGTGCCTGTTCACATGGGTGGTTGCCGCGATCTTTCAACACGAAATTTACTGGTGCGGGGAGCGTTCGGATGGGGAGGAAGTGCGTCTCGATTTGAAAGCGACTCACGTTCGCTTTTTCTGACCAGTTGATGTTTTATTTCCATTTTGTATCACCTTACTGTTCCATTTTATTTTCGTTTCACCCGCAGTGGGAGCAGACGTGTGACAGGAGAATTTTCAGGCTTCAGTTTTGTTTTCGTGAGCAATTTATTTTGTAAAACTTTAGGAGCAGCCATGAATTTATGTCACTTTTATAAAAATCACAAACTTTGTTCCCGTACCGTTTGTTCCACCTGTCATAAAAACGACTGGACACAAAGCGAAACGTATAAACAAATGTTCGCTTTTTCGTTCGCTGTGTCGCTCCTCAAAGCGACCCGTGTGAACAGGCACAAAGAAGTTGTGCAAGCGTGCGATAAAATATTGAACATTACATGTGTAGCCTTTCTTTAGACGACGAAAATGATGATTCGGATCCAGAAATGGCGTCGAAAAGACCTCATTTAGACAATGAAAGTGGGAATGTCGATTCAGAAACTCATAAACTATTTTGGGCATGTTCTGAAGAATCTACGAACGAGCAGCCTTCTGAAGAGCAACTGCTGAAGATATCGCATACTACATCGCGTTAGCAAAGGCTGACAGAAGTGTAAACCCATATGAATGATACTTAATGATCTAATGATGATACTTAATCCCACCACCAAGCTCTGTTTATTCAGATAGACTATTTTCTGAGGCAGGTTCGATTTATGAAGAAAAGCGCAACTGACTAGTTTTTTGCACCATTATCTGCCACTTTTGGACTTTAAATATTAATAAAAAAGCCTAACTAATTAACTTCACCTTGACCTGACTGATTTTTGGCTAACTTATTACATATATTAATGGTAATAATTAATACTAAGTGTGTTTTGTTTTTTAAGAAAAATTAAAGTTTGATTTTTTTAACTCTATAGTTTTTTTGTTCATTAAAAGTTTATTTTAGACAACTATTCGCCGAATGTCGAATAATAATACCTATTATTCGGTATTCGACGAATAACAAAAAAATGCCGAGTAATGTCGAATACCGAATAATAGCGAGTATTCGCGGCATCTCTAATTTTTAGATCCAAAACTTCTGGCTTTTCTTCCAACATGCGTGAAGGGCTTTGTAATGCTTTTTTAAATTCATGCGCAAACCTGCTTTTCTTCACGTTTTACTTAAAATTAATAAAATTTAAATTTTTTGTATGTTATGATTATTACGCACGTAGAACGAAATAATATTATAAAATTAATGTTGAAAACCCACCCCCGTTGATTTTAGAGGTTTACAACAGAAATTAGAATCCCAAAAATTCATATCAGTGTAACTATCGCCATCTAGCGTCGTAGTCGGACAAATGTTTGTCCATATCTACTTACAAGGGAACTCCCTTTGGTGTCAAGCGCGCAGAGCTGGCTTATATTTTTTTTCTGGTTCTTCTTATCAAAACAAAGCTAAAAATGCATATCACAACCCCTACCTTGTTGATATTTTTTTTATACCGATTTTTTAATTGTTTACTTTTAGAATAAATTGCCATTTTAAAGTAAAAATTCAAACTGTTCTAATTTTTCCATAACTTCTTCCAAACCTGCCGAGTTACAGATCAAATTGAAGCTCGAGATTTGGAATTATCAAATCTGTCATAAATAAATTTTTTGTTGCTTACCAGAGGGCGCTGTCTTGTCAAAAAGCAAATAAGAAAGAAAAGCGCCCTCTAGTGAGCAATAAAAAATTTATTTATGGCAGATTTGATAATTCCAAATCTCGAGCTTCAATTTGATCTGTAACTCGGCAGGTTTGGAAGAAGTTATGGAAAAATTAGAACAGTTTGAATTTTTACTTTAAAATGGCAATTTATTCTAAAAGTAAACAATTAAAAAATCGGTATAAAAAAAATATCAACAAGGTAGGGGTTGTGATATGCATTTTTAGCTTTGTTTTGATAAGAAGAACCAGAAAAAAAATATAAGCCAGCTCTGCGCGCTTGACACCAAAGGGAGTTCCCTTGTTAGTATATAATCAATGTGGGTAGGTAAAACGTGTCGCAAATCGTAGTATTCCTACAAATCAAAGTGCCTTGAACTTTTTAAATGTTTTTTATTCAAATCTTAAATCTTAAAAAAAAATTGTTTTCAAATCACTTGTTCTTACGAAAACTTTCTTTTGTTGGCTGACTATCTCTAGCAATTTTCCATCAGCAAACCGGAGCACAGCAGTGTAATGCCCAACACGATTGGCGAGGACAAACATATTTTCTTTTCCAGCTCCCCTCGCGCACAGGATGGTGCATAATATTGATAAAGCCCTCCAGGGAGTAAGCTTTTCCAGATACCCGCTTCCTAAGTATTTGCCAATGAGGATAAACGAATCTGAAATTGAAAATATTGAATCATTCATTCCGTTTTGTTTACAGCCTTCCTCTCTTGCTTTGCCTATCAACAAAGAACTTGGGGAACTGCGCGGAGAGCTTTGTGGAATGTGTATCCTAAAGCTTCGCCCTAGGATTTATAATAAATCCTATCCAGCATTTTGCTGGTGACAAAATTTTGTATGAAGCGGAAGAGTCAAGTCAAGAGTCAAGGTTTTACCTACCCAGCTAATACTCGTCGTGAATCACGATTCTGTCTGCACCCGCCTCGACCGTTCTAATTCCTTTACCCGGACAAACTTTTTTCAATTTTGTTTCGCTGGCATACAAAAGCACTTAAAAATCACTTAAATCTAGTGTACTTTTTTTGAAAATTTTTCTCCTCATTGCATTTTAATGAGTTGGGGTGTAGTTTAACGTAAAGCTACACCCTTTTTTTTATTTTTTTTTAAAAAAAGAGCACAAAATTCCTTTTTTAGGGAACAAATTAGCACATAAAGAGCACTTAATTTTGGACTTTGCGTCATCATTCTCCGGGTAATGCCTGGTACGCAGCTCAAACGGAATTTTTCGCTGGAGATTAAAAATTTATTTCTACACGGAAAAATTCTGTGTAGATTATTGTGGAGCTGACGGGGTTATGTGTCATTTTGGCGGGCAAATTTGTTGAAGGAAATGATTTAAATAAACTGTATAAATTATATTTTCAATTCAATTTTATCTTGAAAATTGTTTAATTTTTTCATACACTAAATTAATTATCTCAGGTCCCATATTTCTGGCTTTGTTTTTATTAATGAGCTGAGAAAACAGTTTTTGTAAAAGTGCTTTTTGATTTTTTCATCTCCATCCTGTATTTTGCAACCTGTTCCTCTCTTTATCGAGTTCTTAAACCACTTGCATTAATTGACAGAATATGGGAATACTCATTTTATATCTGCGGGCACATAAATCATAACGAAACAGGTGGAGACTGATAATCAATGCCATCTTCGACTCAGTAGGCATACTAGCAAAATTCCCACGGAGATGCGTACCGCAAAACGAAATTACAAAATAAATTTTTCGCTATTGATTTCGCTTACGTTTTTATACGCTTTATATTAGCTTGACCTGTATGTTGTATGTTGTATGTTGCATATTGTATGTTGTATGTTTCATGTAAACAAATCTTGTAACTTGATTTTGACTCACTTCCAGATTACGGATCAACTTGAAATTTTGCACATATGTATAGTTCGCGTGACAATGCAATCTGACCATTTTGTAAAAAAATCAAGATGGCGGTTCCAAGATGGCGGCCGAATTTTGCAATTGTGCTCCCCGACCCCCGACATGGGTATCAAATGAAAGGAAATGACAAGTAGAATACTATTAGCTCTGTAGCGTCATTCAAAATTCAAAATGGCCGCCAACACAAAATGGCGGACTACCTTTTTCTTTACAACACCCTCGGTATGGGTTTCAAATGAAAGGGTGTGACAATTAGAATACTATTAACTGTGTGGCGTGATTCCAAATTCAAAATGGTGGTCAACACAAAATGGCGGTTTACCTTTTTCTTTACAACGCCCTCGGTATGGGTATCAGATGAAAGTGTACGACGAGTATAGTACAGTAAAGTGTGTGACGTCTTTTTAGATCCAATATGGCGGCCACTGCAAAATGGCGGAAGACATATAATAGACTAAAAAATAGAAAATAAAAAATATATAGTTTAAAAAAACTAAAAAATACGCTTTGATTTTAAAATGAACTAAAAAGTAAAAAATAATTTTGAATATAAAGTTTTTATTGCTCCAGCCAGAATATGTAAACAACCTACCTTTCGAAATGTAAAACAGCGTGGGGCGCTAGCGAAAATTTCCGGTGTTAATAAAATAAGAATATAGAAAAAGAGAGTCCCACGCTGTTTTTCATTTCGAAAGGTAGGTTGTTCCATATTCTTGCTGGAGCAATAGAAACTTTACGTTCAAAATTATTTTTTACTTTTTAGTTCATTTTAAAATCAAAGCGTATTTTTTAGTTTTTTTAAACTGTTTTTACATACATTTTATATAGAAAATTTCTTTCCGTTTGAGCTGCGAACCAGGCATAAAAGGGGGTGCCGCTTGACTGACCTACTAGTCTATATGAGTACATCTATTTGTTGTGCATGCTTGTGTCAGCGCTATGAATAAGCCTTCTTCGATGCATATAAAAGGTGGGCCATCTGTTGTTTTCTTTTTGAAGTTGTTATTGAAACTACACCGCTCAATATTTTCAAATGAATGTTGTTTTATTGAAGAGAGTATAGTACATCTTCCGATTATTTATATAAAAAAATTTCACTCGATTTCACGAATAGTTAGACAGGACATTTTTATGCAGGTTTATCTCACGAACAAATTTTATTTAGCCAAAATTTACGTAAAAACGATAATTTAAAATATATTTAAGAAAAACTGATTTTCGTGACCTTTGACCCTCCGTAACTTGAGTGGCCGGTCAGTTGGCTTTATGGGCTTTTGGGAAATTATTTGTGACCCCAAAGTAAAGAGAATCCCGCTGTGAAATCTCCAGTTGGATTTTTTAGAGGTTTATGTATAAAGTGACTGGGCTAATAATATTATGCATATGCCTTGTGCGGAAACTTTGAAGCACATTTTTGCCTAAACTGTTCGCTGTATGTAAAAAATGAAAGATAACTGTTTTTGGGGAATTTAATTACCTTTCATTTTCATAATAACTGTATTTGGCTTCCGAGCCATAGAAAGCGAGATATTCGCAAAAACTGCTTTTTATGAACTTTGCCCCTGAATAATTTTTTATGCCTTGGTGATATCGAACACGATTTTTAACATTTCTTTTAAAACACCAAAATAAACCGATTACAAAAAAAGATTAAGAATACATATATTTTTTTAGATCAGAAGCCATTTTTAAGTCTTAAATTACTGGACTATTTTTAGTAAGTTATACCCGTGACAGACTGGTAGTATCGAAACGACGCACAGTGGTCGAAAATGCCAAAAAGCTGGCCAAAAGTCGAAAAATGAAAGTCTTATTTAGGAACTTTTTTTATTTTAACTTGTTAGATTAGGGTACCTAGGATAGCATAAGACAAATAGAACCAATCAAATAGCGTTTCTTGCCTTTTAAAATCATTCTGAAAGTGGCCGTTGCATGCATTGCTTGAAATAGCATCATTAACCCTCGCGGCAACCAATTATTTAAACATACATAGGAAGTGTTGTGTCGCATATTTTTAAATGTTATAAATTGGATTATTCTCAGGAAAGTAAGTATAATTTAATAATATTAACAAGAATACTCATTTGTTCACATATTTTTAACATGGTGAAGATTTCTTGACCTGTCTTTTTATCGAAAAAGTAAAATTTTTTTTTTTATATTAATAGACCTACAAAAGAAGTGCCGCAATATGCCGCTCTGATTTTTATCTTATATGATTTATTGACCCTTTGGCAAAAACATATTCCAAGAACTATTGCCCGAAGTTGCCCCTTTTTGTTTAATTCCACTTTTTGTACAAAATTCTGCGTAATCCATGTTTTGTTTTTTTAACTTATTAATGTAATGCTTAGCTTAAATTGAACCGTTTTATCAATGGTAATCAACTTTCGAGGTCAAATTAACATAAGTATTGGAGTTATAAGCAATTTTAATGCTAAAATTGGCCCATTTCGTACTTTTTTAGAACCTTTTCACTTAAGCTTTGCCAAAAAGTAACAAATAAGGTCAATTTTAACATCAAACTTGCTAATAACTGCAAAAGTAAAGGTCGTAGCATAAAAATTGTCCGGACATTATTGATAGGAAATTGTCCAAGCTTTCCAATTTTGCAAAAAAAAATTAGTTAACTAGCTATTTTATGGAGAAAAGGGTGATTTTGGTTGAAATTTTAGTTAAAAAAACCAAAATTTTGACTTTGATGACTCATTACTATGGAAGTTGATAGGGTAAAACCTTGTTTTTTTACAGTTTTAGATAGGTGCAGTATTCTGCGCTCACTGATACCTTATTCATGAAAATAGGTCATAGGGTTACAAAAATACAGGGTGATATGTAAAACTCTAAAAAACAAGTTCAAAACGTCCTAGCGGCTAAACCGTTACCATATCCAATAAAATAAAATATAATGCCAAATTCGTGATCAGCGACCTGGAAAACACAATTCCAATTTCATTGAAAAACAGTGTTCAATATTGATGGTCGCCATTTTGAAGCCGCCATTTTGTTTTTTTTAAGAAATAATAACAAATTCGTGATCAGCGACCCCAAAAACCTTTATAACTTTATTTTCAAACAATTATCTCAGTTTTTTCGACTTTTGTCCATCTTTTTGCCGATTTCGACCACTGTGCGACGGTTAACGAGGAAACTATGAGTCTGTACTCAAAAACTACGTTTATACTAGGCACAACCCTGGTATTAGCATGGTTTCGAAATCTACATCTACTGCATGGTATACTACGTTTGGAAGTAGCTTCAGTGCCAATTTCCAGCTGCGGAAATTAAAGGAAACTTATATTTCCAGTTGTTTGACAGCAAATTGGTTGTCAATGGTAAAAACAATCTACAAGTAGTTTGCGTTTTATTTGCCTTCAAACTTTTAACTTTGACAGCTATGAATACTATCAAAGCTGTCTGTTACTATACCTAGTACAGGAAAACTATGGTATAGAAACCATGGTTCGTATACTAGCTGTCTGTCACGGGTATTGCTGTGACTGCAAAATAACTGCGAATTTTGGGTGCATTTTTATTTTCGAAATCTCAAGCCAACGGCATAGACGATCGAATGTAGATTTTAGATCGCGTCGTGAAAATATTAGAAATCGTGTTAGAAATTTAAGTAAAGCTCATGAATTGAATGTTGTAAATAATGAATTGAATGATGATGTGAATGATGAAGTGAATGATGATGCATTTCATAATGAAATGTATATAGATTTGATACCTGCTGCAATGCCTTTAGAAATTTTGATGATTCATTTAAGCCTGCTTTGAATGTAATTCCGCGTAATTTTGATTCGTTTTCGTGTATAACTCATATTCAGAGAGTTATCATTTCTGTCATGCCAAACATATTTTTACTGAAGTTACTTTACTTAATGCTGATGCATTTTCATAAAGGTGTGTCAGTGTGTGTGAATGTGTGTACGGTTCTTATCTGATGAAAGTTGCCCTGCCTCGGGGGGGGGGGGGGGTGGGGTGAGCTTAGTAATCATATTTATAATTGAAACTAAACAACCTTCAAATAGTTTTAATTAAATTTTTTTTATTAAGATTAAAAGATGTACTAGCACACCACAATGTAAATGTTCAAAGTAATTAAAAAATCGCCATTGCGAATAATTTTTTTTTAATTTTTTTCCGAATAAAAAAATTTATATCGCATTTAAATTTAAGCAAATCATGAATTTTATTTATTTATTTATTTTTTTCGGTAACGGACTTTCCTACTAGTTTTTATAAATAGAGAATACTATCGAAAATAATCTCCTGAAAATTCACGACTGATACTTTAACCAAATTGAATTTTATTTCTTACTCTCTTTGTAATTTTAGAGTAGTACATTGCGGCCATAGGGGGCTGCCAGAAGTAACTTTTATTGTTCACCTGGTATATAAGACTTAGTGTGGAAATTTTCATGACTTTTGAAATGACAACACAAAATACGGCGCTGGCTCTTCCGCCATGAAGAATGAGAGTTGAAATATTTTCCCTACATAGCCTTTACCACTTCGCCTATGTCATCCGTTTTTCCTCGGATTCTGCTGTCACACATTCCTCGGATTCCTTTTGTTACGCATTCCTAAAAATTCACTCTTAATATTATCAAAACGGGCCTGAAGAAGTATAACTTCAAAAACACTTTTAGTTTTTCCAGGAAACTTTTCCAAGTTTTCTTATCCTAAAAACCTTATTCGGACTATTACGAACACTTTTAAAAAAATTAACCAAATCGGCTGGACCAATATATTTGTTGACACCAAAAGGAAAATTTCGTTGAAAAAATAAAATTTTTTTTAGATCTCGACAACAACGCCAATTATAGGCTCCAAAACTTATCGGGAACCAACTATACACATTGCACAATCGATAGAGCAGTTTAGAAGATTAATGTTTACGAACATCGTGACACGTGATTTTTATACATTAAAACTAATCCGCCTAGATCTCTTCTACGGGTCTGAAAAATTGAAAAATCAAAGCTTACAGCAATATAACATAAACAATTAGATACTCCAAATAAACATTCGAAATTAATCAATTAAGGATGTTTATTCGTGAAAGTGTCATCAAAAATTATTACTCACAAAAAGTATCTTTCTCATTTACCTGCCAGGAATCATTTTAAAAAGCGAAATAAAAAAGGCCAAAATAAAAAATTCACAAAATAAATAATATTATTTACTATATTTATACAATATTATAAAAATAAGATACCATTACTATGCAAATAATTTCATTATTGTATAAATAAAATAACACTATTATTATTATGATACGCGAGCAATACAAATAAAATAATTTAGAAATTTAAAAAGAAATCACGAAATTATTAATAGAAGAAAATCGAAAGCTTTAATGGACTACCACAGTTACCCATGCGACATAGCCTATCTTGTGATTAAATTAAATGATAGATTGCTTGGGAATGCAATCAGTCAAAATTTTTGACATCTACCATAGAGTTGACTTATTCCTAATTGAAAGGATAATTAGAGGACATCATTTCTCGATGAGATAAAATTCAAATGCCCGCCATAACTGATGGTAACAGACCCTTCACCTCCTATTTCATATCGGAGTGACATTTTCGGGGCTTTTCGAAAACTCCGTATTAAAAAAAACAAAAAAAAACTTTTTTCATCTACTTATCCTCGGTTTTTGGCACTGGTACAGTTTGGACATCCTTTCACAGAGTCTTTTCTGGATATGGTGAAAACCTGGGGTAATTTGTCTTTTTGCCTTTCTCCTACTTTTAGTGCACTTTCGTGTACACATTAGTCTTGGTTAGTGGAACATCTGTCCCGGATTTGTGACATTGGAATTTTCTATGGCAAGGGAGTTGCGAAAGCGATCACAGACACAAGTTGTCTCCTGGATGAGAGATGCCGGCTCGTTCATTTTCTAAGTTTCCTTCTGTAAAAGTTGTGTTTTCTAATAAGCCAGGTGATGTCATCATTAAAAAGTTTTCCCCGTCATCGGATGAAGGTTAAATTTTGAAAAAGTGGAACATTTTAGCAAATCCGTTTTATTTACCTTTTGGGACCATTGTCGTGTTTAGGCGAATCTGTAAGTATGTGTATGTTACGTAATAAGGAACTTTGTGAAAAATATTTTACGTGGATCAGTGAGTTATTTGGAATCATTATTTGGAACTATATAACCAGGAATCAGTCATTTGAAATCGTTAATAGCTGTGATAGTAGTTTATAATAAATTTTTCAGTTTAAGCGACTGCACCGCATTTACATCAATGAATAAAAATGCTGAGATTAGGATTAGAATAAATGAGAGGCCGACGAGTTCAGCAAACATTGCAACTTTTAAAAAGGAAGAGCTGACCGAGCTATGTAATAAAAGGCATCGCCATCGCATTGCATCTGCGCAGACTGATCTGATGTTTCAGAAGCTATTGAACCGAAACGACACAAGCTGTTAGTAGTCAGTCCGATTTTTTAAGATGATAGAGGACAATAGCTGAAAAGCCTCAGAATGATCTCTTCATTGACAAGAACGTGTTAGCTTTGGCGTTATCGATTTCGATGAATTTTTTGTTTGGGGCGCCGCACGTTGACCCCATTATTGAGAGACTTGTTTCTTCTGCCTGGTCTACTGCAATGAATGATGAATCCATAGCATTTTTGGTTAAGCAGTCTGCTATCCGCGGTATCCTTTTCAGAATAACAGAGTCATTCCTAGCGATACTTTAAGCACATAATTAAAGGGTGTTACAATAAGACGGGTCGATGTTAAAGTCGGAACTACAATGTGGCGCCCTTCTTGGTGCTGGCGCGTTTGCTGGTACGCGCCATGTAGGTGGCGCTAAGTCTTGCGGTGGCGCTAAGTCTTGTCAAAACTTTAAAAACGGATGGAGCGGATTGGTTCTGTTTGAGGCTACAGTTAGTCGAAATGGGGAAATGCAACAAAATTCATTAGAAACTAATATTTTGTACAGGAAAATCAAAAAAATGATTAAATACGAATGTTTTTTTGGGTACTTTTGACTTCAGCGCCCTCATTTATCAAAATTCCCAACTGGCTGGTGTACTGGCGCGCACCAAAAGTAGAAAGTTGGCAAAAGTGAGCTGCAGCGCCAGAACCACGCGCCTGCACCAGCTACACATTGTAGCTGCACTTCGGGTGGGCTACGTTTTTTACTTTTGACAGTTTGCGCTACAGCGCCAGCACCACGCGTAGTTCAGCCTTAAACGTTTATTAAAAATCAATGATGTACAAAAATGAAGATTTCTTTAATGAAACTTGTTATTTGATCCATTAGAATTACATAAGTGTGAAAGCAGCGCACCAGTTTGCTCGGCTAATCTCGGTGATCCCAAAAGACAAGCTCTGTGTCCTCTATCACATTTAGGAATGGCGGGCACAGTGGGGAGTCATCTTGTCCAAACCGATGGAACACACATGTACACTTAAGAACTGTGCGAGGTCGTAACTCACCTCTCCACGCTCTTTCGTGACCCATCCCTCCACATTTGTTATGAGTCTGTGGATCCGTAGACTTACTCCACCTCCTTTGCCACTACTGAAATAAACGTCACTTCTAAATTACGTTTACTTCCCTAGCTTCTTCTTCTAGTGGTTACTTAATTAAATTGAGCGGCTTGTGGTAACTGAAATAGGATACGAAGAGTTTCATACTAACGGCGTTAACGTATCGGGTAAATACAGCATCAAAGGTATGGTGGTGCCGTGTCGTGTTGTTGAAACCAATCGATCATTATACCTGTGACACACTATACTTTCATTATGATGGTAACTTTCATTATGATGGTCAAGGAAATGATGGGGTGACACATTACACTTTACTTTCATTTGCATCTGGCATATCAAGTGAGGATATAAACCTGCGTGTTTTTTGCTTTAATTTTAAGTTGTTTTGAATTGGAACATTTAAAAAAATATTTTTTAAAGTAGTAAAGAAAACATCCTTGCAAATTCTTGCTTAACTAACGTCAAATCAAATTATTTTATTTTAAAATGTAGTTTCCAATTTTCCAACGGATATCACTTAAGCAAAATTAAAGCCCAAATGAAGGTAAAATACTTTCATTTTGGACTTTCATTATGGTGGGTTTTTGCCACGATAATGAAGGTTGCTTTCATTATGATGGTATATGTGTCACAGGTATTATTCATGGTTAGATTTATATGTACACTAGTTAGTGACCGGCCTTCGGCTTCGCACGATTGTACAGTGAATGTGACGCAGGTCGTATAACTATAGAATGTCTTTATATGCAATGTTTAGAGCTGTTTTTTCATCAGACATCACAAACAGAATTTGGTTAGATGTTACACGCCAAAGGGCTACTTATAGTTGTGCATGTGAAAAACACTGAAGGCTTATATTTAAACCTCCAACATTGAATGTTTGACCCTGTGATTTATTAATGGTCATTGAAAAAGATAGTTTTACTGGAAATTGCAATCTTTTAAATTTAAATGGTAAATCCGGGGGCATTAAGGGAATACTGGGAATTAAAACAACTTTTCCAGTTCCATATCCGGTCAGTATTTGTATTGTGGATTCTATTAAAAGCAAGGAATTGAGAAATTCTGCAGGAAAAGGAACAACCTCTTCAAGAACGAGCACAGTGTCTACAAAGTAGTATACATGGAGACTATACAAGGAGGTAAAACTCGGTGTTGTCAATTTTCGTTTGATTAATGGTGGCGCTGCAGTCAAATGTACCCAAAAAATATGGCCGATTGTATTTATCCGGTTCATGGCCAAGTTCGTTTATTACTAATATATTTTATGTTTACGAAAAACCAGCTTGTAAATTCAATTTTTATCAATACGATTATTCGTAATTAATCAATTTTTGATGTTTCCAATGAATTTTTATTAATTAACTTCATGTTGGGGTACATCGGACAAAGGTGACATCTGTGGCCGAAGTTTAGTTTCTTCTTTCCTGTCATTTTCTTCATAACAGTTTTACCTCCTTGTATAGTCTCTATGGTAGTATTCTTGAGAAAATCAAAATGTGCCACCCGATATGGGTATCAAATAAAAGAGTATGACAGGTAGAATACAATTAGCATGTGACATGTGACTTCATTTCAAATCTGGCCGCCACCATAAAATGGCGGCAGACATGTAATAGACTAAAAAGCAGAAAATAAAAATAAATAGTTTAAAAAAAACAAAAAATAAACTTTTATTTTAAAATGAACCATAAAGTAAAAAATAATAAGTTTTTATTGCTGCAGCCACTTACTTAAATGTAAAAAAGCGTGTGGCGCTAACGAAAAGTTTCAGTTTTAATAAAATAAGAATATAGGTAAAGAGCGCCCCACGCTTTTTTCATTTAAGTAAGTGGCTGCAGCAATAAAAACTTTTCATTCAAAATTATTTTTTAGTTTATGGCTCATTCTAAAATAAAAGCTTATTTTTTAGTTTTTTTTATACTAGTTAGAGAAGATGCAGAATGCAGTAAAATAGGATTCCCGGGTTCCGTAGCGTATGGCTGCTGTCGGGGCCAGTCATGTCTTAATTCGAAGTCCGAGGAGACAACCATTGAACCTGAATTGAACGATGATAACGCGACCGCATTTCGTTATTTTGTTGTGAGATGAGTGTTGATGAAGATGACAATATGGAAGAAGTGGAAATAGAAGAGAACAAAATTATATCATAACTTATAACCTATGGACTAGGCCTACTCGGGATACCATGTAAAAACACTGCTGCCAATTCAAAGGTGTTGCGGAAACGAGTGCAGCGTTTTTATGTGGTATCCCCAGTAGGCCTAGTAACTAGTTTCATTAAAGAAATCTTCATTTTTGTACATCATTGATTTTTAATAAACGTTTAACATCGATCCGTCTTATTGTAATACCCTTTAATTATGTGCTCACAGTCTCGCTAGGAATGACTCTGTTATTCTGAAATGGATACCGCGGTTAGAAGACTGCTTAGCCAAATATGCTGAGGATTCAGCCCCATAACTCGAAAGCCACGTAAATTTTGTATAGGCCATTTTTATGCAGATTTGCCTCACGAAAAAATTTTATTTGGCCAGCATTTACTTAAAACCCATAATTTACGATATATTTGAGACAAATTGATTTTCGTGACCTTTGACCCTCCGTAACTTGAGTAGCCGACCGTTGGCTTTATAAACTTTTGAGAAATTGTTTGTGAACCCAAAATAAAGAGAATCCCGCTGGAAAATCTGCAGTTGCATTTTTTTAGAGGTTTGGGCTAATGTTTTTAGCTTTTAGGCTGTAAATTTTTGGCGAACAAAAAGCGAAATATTAAATTTTCTATTAGTTGGGTATTTTTTTTTGTTTGTTAAGTGTCTAAGCTTAGGTGTTACATCAATATTTTTCTCATACTTACAGCCAAAATGTCACCCCCAATTTTTTGCTTCCGGGAAAATATTCGCGTTGCCCGCACCTAGAGCGGGCGCTGCGCCATATCCCAGCGAAAACTTTTATATCTTCAAAACAAAAATATAAGTTTAAAGTATTATCAGCATCAACTGCAGTAAGGCCTATTAGATTCCTTACGTCATTTCCATAATAAGACTAAGGCCTGAAACACATTCAGGGTAGCAAGCACCAAGCTGCAAGTACCAAGCATCAAATATAAGTTTAAAACAACGTAAACCTTATGACAGCTTTCACATTCGCGGTAGCAAGCATCATTTGATACCAGTACCAAATGATGCCTGGTACCCAAGTTTGGAAAATTTTAGATTTTGCTACTTGATGCCGTAGTTATGCCAGCAGGAAAATGTTATTTTCATAGCTCTCAAAGTGTCGACAGTTTGTGTTTCCTTTATAGCAAATAATTTTTACATTAATGTATTCTTATTAAAAATGGAAGAAAAAATAATAGAGAAAAATCTGTCAAAAAAATCACGTAATCTGCCTTGTTCGGGTTCATTAAGTTCTCTGGTCCAAAGGTTTCTATTATTTATTACGAAATCAATCATAACCATAAATTGCATTGCAGACCAAAAGCAATATTTCACATTCGTCTTCAAAATCCATATTGTTTTCTTGTTATTAGTGACAATTTATAAATATATTAAGTTGCCAATACTCCATGATACTCGAGCCTTGGAGCTCTGAATGTGGCTCCTTTCGGTATCAGATGCTTGGTACTTGCGACTTGGTACTTGCGGCTTGGTGCTTGCTGCTCTGAATGTGTTTCACGCCTTAAATGTTACCAAAATAACCTTCTTTAACGATATTTATAAGTATAATTTGCTCTGCAATTAAAATACCATATACGCGTAAAAATCTCAACGTCCGAGTCCTAAAACGCGCGTATTGTTTACAAAGCCATTTTTTGGATTTCTTTATTACTTGATTTAAGCTGCTCTGTTTCTATGCTACTATGCTAGCCCTGTTATAACACAATAAGCTAACACCTGATCTTGGTTTGTAAACAAACTGACAACACTTGAATATCTTGCTTTGGTTCGGATCTTCTTCTCTTGTTGTTCTACACGTGGAATCAAAAATTGTTGATTTTAGACATTTTTTTCTATTATCACTTTCGGACTGACTAAATCAGAAACTCCAACAAATAAAGTTTGTTTAAAGAACTTAGCAATTTCATCTGCACATTTATAGTTGCACTTGCGTCCAAAGATTATGTTATTTTCAGAAGAATCCAAAGCTGTATTTAAAAACCATAAATCAAACTCAAATAGCACCAAAATCCTCCAATCGGCGAAATTTTTTCTATCCTGTTTTGATTTTGCAATTTCAACCCCAATTTATTCCCTTAACCTTTGCCCTGAGTTTCACCAAAAAAGAGGGTACAGACCAGAACATTAGCAAAATTTTGATGTCCACCCCATTAACGTTATGATTATTGCTGGGGTGATCGTTAACAGCGCCATCAAAATCGGTGGCAACTCCACCGGCAAAGTGAGAACACACCCAATAACGGTTTTACCGGGTAATTGGGGATTTTGGGAAATGGCAGATAACCACCTCGGGTCCATAGATGACCTGTCATAATAAAAATTACTGCTATACTGTATCCTCCCCCTTATGATAACAATCAGGATTGGTGTGTCCTTTGCTGCTTCCTTTTTAAAAGCCGTGGGTAGATTCATCGTGACTTTCACTCTAAGTTGATTGCACCCCTTATGGTATAGTTCAGATCAATGTGTTGCAGCTTTATTAAAATCCTCTGATGTCAGCCAGCGCTTCGTTTTGCTTAGCAACCAGGAATTTTTTTTGGAACGTTACAACCAGGTACTTAAGAGACGTAAACGTGGATTCTGTAAATTGCTTTCGCTCATGCACGTGTTTTGATTGCCGGCCTATACACCTGCATTCCTGTGATTTACTTTGAAAATCGCGTGGAGCATATGCAGACAACCGATGAAAATATTCCGGTACCAGCTAAAACCTAATTTTCGAAATTAATTCTTTGCCGGCGTGTGTTTTCAATTTGCAGGTTATTAAATTGTTAAGGAGGCTTTTATAGGGTGGATTTTCTAGATGAATGCTGAAAATGTTTCCAGTGACACAAAATTGATTTGATGGAAATATTTTTAAGACAAGTACCCGCTGTAATATCAATCTAATATTGTAGGACATTTGAGAAATCTAAGCAAATCGTTCTACTGGCTGATTTCGATTTGACAGAAAATTAAATTACAGGCGATAATATTATTTATTGGCATCACTTTGAACCAAATCGATTAGGGAGTGATGAAAAAAAGAAGTTATAGTAGTTTTTCTGATGGTGGAAATCTTCGCGGAGCAAATCTTATCTTAGCATTATCTCGTAAAGTTAGGTTAAGATGTAGAATTAGTATCTACTAGACCTATTATGAAATAATTATAAAACTACTATACAAAAAACAAGAAGTTAAAAGAGCAGCTTCAAAAAGATCGTGAGAGAAAAATTCAAAAATTTTCCAATAATGAAAGTATACAGGGTGTATTTGCTAAATTCAGAAAGCGACGGTCTTACTTTTACAGTTTTGGATAGATGGGAGTAGGTATTCTGCGTACACTGATACCTTATTCATGAAAATAGGTCATAGGGCTACAAAAATACAAGGTGAGATGCAAAACTCCAAAAAAAAAACTTCAAAACGCCCTAGCAGTTAAACAGTTACGATTGCCCTCTCCCATACAATTTTTTGTTATTTTGACTAAAACCTATCAACTACCGGTCGCTTTGTAAACTTAGCAAATACAACCTCTATTAGAAAAATGGACTGACCAGAAAATACTATACATAAAGCAACTTTTATAATAGGATTGTAACCCTGAAGATGAGAGAGAATACAGAACATATAGAGAAAAAATGCTCGTTGGTTGGCTCAGTGTCACTCTTTGCACTACCTGTCCGTCATGTCGCTCACGTCATGGAATGCAATGTCTAGTAGTAAGCTTATCTCGAAGGATAGAAAAAGGATAGGAGCAAGTGGCGTTAATCTTGCGTTTAAATGTTGTATGAGTTCGGAAATACTGAATGTGGTAGGTTGTTCCATAGTCGAGTTGTTTTAGTAATTGTTCAAGGCCCCAGTAGAAGTTAATATTATGTAATCACATTTTTCTGATATATAGTAGGTTTGTTAAGTTTACATTGTCAAAATTTGTAATTTGTTTTTTAGTCAGTATTTTAGAATTGTAACAGCAACATCGAAATACAGACAAATTCAGAATCAAGAAGTTTTCTTTTAAAATCTCTGAACAGTAACATTTTTTGGTCCTTCGAGCCGGATCGGCCACGTGAACAAGAACGAACATGGAAAACATATTAAAAAAGGTAAAAAGTATCTCAACCAAAATAGAGAACTTTATCCGAAATACAGAAAAAACGGCAAAAAGCAAACGGACAACAGCGTTCTTAAACGCTCGGATCATATTAATCGAAAGATATTGGTCACAATACCTTGACCAACATGAAGAAATGGTGGAGAAGACAACGGAAGAACAGAAGGAAAAAGTTCCTTATTTGGTTGACGATGTTTTTTCTGATATTGAATGCCTGTATATAGATGGGTTGGCATGGCTAAATGAGCAATTGAGTGAACTAGGCAAACAAAAGGAATTTGCTGTTACTGCCAACATGAAACAAGACTCGTTGACAACTCAACAAGCAATAAAACTTCCTAAGATTAATATCCCAGTATTTTCAGGATCTTACCTTGAATGGCCGTCATATTATGATTCATATAAGTCATTAATCCACAATAACTGCTCCTTAACGGACATTCAAAAGCTTCATTATTTAAAGTCGTCAGTCAAAGATGACGCAGCTAAATTAATTCAACATTTCCCGATCACAAATAATAATTATGAATCGGCATGGAATATCCTAATAACTCGCTATGAGAACCAACGCTTATTAGTGAATGTCAATTTAGAGTCATTGATCACCCTATCACCTATGCTTACGGAATCAACTAGCGAACTACGACGAGTGTTAGATTTCTTTGTGCAACCGGTAAGAGCATTAGAAAATTTGCAAAGACCAGTGAACCAATGGGATGATTGGCTTATCTACTTCCTCGCTAACAAACTTGACGCTATAACAAGAAAAGATTGGGAAACATCCTTAACCAACTCGACTGAAATACCAACTTTCGAGTCATTACAAAAATTTCTAGAAGGTCGAGTTCAAACATTAAGTGCGCTGAGACCAAATCTTCTTACTCCAGTCCAAAAGAAATATGAACCAAAGTCAAAAAAAGTGAAGCCTAATTATGTCCATCGGATGACCCATTTTACGTCAACCAATTATAATTGCAGTAGTTGTAATGGAAAACATTTGATAATATTCTGTCCAGTATTCAAGACAAAGTCAAGTCAAGAACGTAGAGCTTTCGTCCGTACTAAAAATCTATGCTACAACTGTCTGAGACCAAACCATGATGTAATCAATTGCCCATCCGAGCATCGGTGTAAAGTTTGTCGGAAGAAACATCACACACTGGTTCATGATAATGAAATATCTGAGGTGGAACAACACTCGTTGCAAGCATCATCTCAAAATATTTCCTTGGAACAATCGTCTCCGTCTAAAGTTATGACTTCCGTCACATATCACACATCGTATGGCAATGACAGTTTAGCTTCTGTAGTATTGGCAACTGCTTTAATAAAAGTGCATTCTGCTACAGGAAAAACACTTATAGCTCGGGCCTTATTGGACCAAGGCTCTGAGACAAGTTTCATATCATCGTCAATAGTGAAAGCATTGAATCTCAGCACCAATAAGGTAAAAGTGTCCATACTCGGGGTGGGACAGTGCGATGCCGGAGTAGCAGAATCATCTGTCACATGCACAATTTCCTCGCTCATTGAACAAAATAAGAGTTACCAAGTGACAGCCTTTGTTCTAAGCAAGGTGACACATCTTCTTCCATCACAAGCGATTGTAAGAAAACAATGGCCTCACATAGAAGGATTGCCATTAGCTGACCCTTATTTTGATAGACCAGCTCAAATTGATGTCATACTCGGAGCCGACATTTATGGCAACTTTCTGAGTGGCGAAGTAAGACACGGCCCTACAGGAACACCTACTGCTCAAAACACGTCTCTAGGATGGATCCTATCTGGTCCAATAGATTCAGATACATCATATCAAACAACCTTTAGTTTTCACACTTCAATTTGTAATATCGAAAATTTGTTGCGCAAATTTTGGGAGACACAAGAACCTCCATCGACTAGCACGTTAACTCAAGATGAAATTGAATGTGAAAATATTTACACATCAACACAACATCGAGATGTTAATGGTCGATACATTGTGAAGTTACCATTTAAAGGAGACAAAAATTTATTAGGAACGTCAAGAGAAGCAGCACTCTCAGCATTATATAGAATGGAACGAAGATTTCAAATCAATCCACAATTAAAGCTTGGTTACTGTGCGTTCATGAGAGAATACCTGACGTTAAATCACATGGAGCCAGTGAATGAAGAATCTAAAATTAACTCTAACTGTTATTACTTACCGCACCACGCAGTATTAAAGCCCAGTAGTACATCAACAAAATTACGAGTGGTTTTCAATGCATCGCAACGAACAACATCAGGACATTCATTAAATGACATCCTTCATTGCGGGCCCAAGGTACAAAATGACATTTTCGAAATACTTATGAGATGGCGATTCTTCCCATACGTATTATCTGGAGATATTGAAAAAATGTATCGGCAGATTTGGATAGATACAAGAGATACTGATTACCAAAGGATAGTGTGGCGAGAAAATAGTGACCAGCCTATTGCATGTTACCGGTTACGTACAGTAACTTATGGCACGACAAGTGCTCCATATCTCGCTTGCCGTACACTGATCCAATTAGCCGATGACTATCAAGATACTCACCCTGATGCTGCAATGATCCTTAAGACGCATTTGTATGTTGACGATGTACTCTTCGGAGCATATGGTAAAGATACTGCAATAAGACATCGTGACGAGCTAAGGCATCTATTAAGCCTAGGAAATTTCAAACTAAGAAAATGGCTAGCAAATGATCAAGAGCTACTTGAGTCTATATCTCCTGATGATATCGAAGCAAGCAATGTGGATAAAATTGTGACTGATGTACTAGTAAAATTGTTAGGCATAGGTTGGAATCCTAGAACAGATACGTTTTATTTTCGTTCACACATTCCTGCGTCTAACCAAATCACCAAACGCACAGTTTTATCAGATGCCAGTCGACTTTACGATCCGTTAGGTTGGCTTTCTCCGATTACAATTACTTCAAAATTGTTTCTGCAAAAATTATGGTTAGCAAAACTGACTTGGGATGAACCTCTGCCTGATCAATTGGCTGAGACTTGGAAACAATATAAAGAAAACTTATTGAAAATAAATCAAATTTCTATAGATAGATGGATAGGCACTACCAACAACAACCTGGGATTAGAATTGCACGGGTTTAGCGACGCATCACTTCTTGCTTACGGTGCTGCAGTATATATACGGGTAATACATGAGTTCGACAATATTCAAACTATGCTGCTTGCAGCCAAGACTAAGGTAAGCCCGTTAAAAACAGTAACTTTACCATGTCTTGAGTTGTGTGGTGCTGCGTTATTGTCAGAGTTATTGTCATCAATTCAACAAATGCTATCACTGTCTCATATACCAGTACACACTTGGACAGATTCAACAATTGTGCTGGCGTGGTTACGAGAGCATCCATCAAAATGGAAGGTGTACGTTGCTAATAGAATCGCTTTTATACATGACAAGCTCCCAGCGGCTGTGTGGCATCATGTTTCATCTGGAGACAATCCTGCAGATTGTATAACAAGAAGACTCAATGTGGTCGAAGTCAAAGATAATAAGTTGTGGTGGAATGGACCAGAGTGGTTGCAACGAAACTCAACATACTGGCCGAAACCGCTTGGATGTGAGAACACTGTGCCGTTGGAGGAGATTCGTCTAAAATGCATTACAACTTGTGTGATACAAGATCCCTATCAAGAACTATTATACAGATATGTACTCAAATTTTTGGAAACTTCTCCACATCACAGCATATTGTTATCGATTCTACAACAATATTAAATATTACCAAGCTGAACGCAATATCAACTTCTTAACCACATCAGAATTAAAACATGCACTTTTCATTTGGCTAACATTAATACAATCGACGTACTTTGCGTCAGAATTAACCAATTTGAGACAACAGAAATCTATATCAACGACAAGTAAATTAAAAATGCTGAACCCATATGTAGATGAATCAGGGTTGCTAAGACTTGGTGGAAGATTAATAAATGCATGCCTTCGCATAGCAGAAAGGAATCCTATAATTCTACCAAACAGTAGTAGATTCACAGAGTTGCTTATTCTACACTCGCATTCAGCAACACTTCATGGTGGTACACAATTGACTCTGCACCATATTCGTAATGAATATTGGATACTAAATGCGAGGAGCAAAGTTCGACAACTTATCCACAAGTGCATAACGTGCTGTCGTCATCGTGCAAAAAGGCACAATCAAGTGATGGGTGACCTGCCTGCAGTTAGAGTTCGACCAGCTAAACCATTTCTTCATTCAGGAGTAGATTATGCTGGCCCCTTTAAGGTAACTCCAGTCAAACGTCGAGGACAAACAGCGATGAAAACATTTGTTGCAGTGTTCATTTGCCTTGTGACACGAGCTGTACATCTGGAGTTAGTATTTGATCTAACCGCCGATGCGTTTATCGCCGCTTACAGACGCTTCGTGAGTCGCCGAGGTCGATGTTCAAAACTGTATAGTGACAACGCTACTAACTTCATAGGAGCAGCTAAGGTTCTAGCACTACATTTTAAGCAACTTTCGACCAACGAGAAGATAGTTCACGCCTTATTGCAAGAAAATACTGACTGGCACTTCATCCCCCCAGCAACGCCACATTTCGGAGGGATTTGGGAGGCAGCAGTGAAATCGTTTAAGCACCACTTTCGTCGTGTAGTTGGTGATACTACACTATCAGTTGAAGAGATGGTAACCTTACTGGCTCAGATAGAGGCTTGCTTAAACTCTCGTCCACTTCACGCTATCACTGACGAACCAGACGATATTACAGCAATCACTCCAGGACATTTTCTGCTCGGTGAGAGCCCTACCTGTATACCATCACCTGATATTCAGCAAGTGTCAGAGAACAGGCTTACTCGATGGGAACTAGTTCAGAAGATGACGCAAGATTTATGGCGGCGATGGCACAAGGACTATCTCCACACTTTGCAAGTCCGCAACAAATGGAACAGAACACATCCTGAGCTCAAATTAAAGGACTTGGTGCTTATAAAGGAGGATAACTTGCCTCCTGCAAAGTGGCTACTCGCCAGGGTCACACAACTGTATTCTGGAGCTGATGGACATGTGAGGGTTGCCAATCTCAAAACGAAGGATGGATGTCTTAAAAGGCCTATCCAGAGATTATGCATCCTACCTATCAAGCAGCCAGAGTAAAGCTGACAATCAATACGTTCATTCTGGCTGTAAACTTGCCCATGGCGGGCGGTAAGTGAAGGATTTATCATGTCTATCACATGAGGCGGGCGGAATGTTCAAGACCCCAGTAGAAGTTAATATTATGTAATCACATTTTTCTGATATATAGTAGGTTTGTTAAGTTTACATTGTCAAAATTTGTAATTTGTTTTTTAGTCAGTATTTTAGAATTGTAACAGCAACATCGAAATACAGACAAATTCAGAATCAAGAAGTTTTCTTTTAAAATCTCTGAACAGTAACAGTAATGAACGATTTTTTAAATCGGTGTGGGCGCGAAAATAAAGGCTTTAGGCCGTGAGAGTGAGCCGAGTGGGCTAGTCTTGTGTTGCGGGTAAAACATTACCGTGGAGGCAGAAGATTATTTATTTTGTGGAACAGTCATTATGGTAAAAGCTGTCAAATTGCGCCAGAGCGCCTACATTCGCGCGGTGGCTTAATGAGTCAATTGAAGAGTAAATGGCGCTAACACCAATAAGTATGAGAGCGCGTTTTGCACCTTCTCGAACCACGCTAAGGCGATACTCAGGGCCCCGGCCCAGATATAAGTATGTATATACAAGTTGAATTCAAGGAGAGCACGAATGTACGATTTGTAGATTATAGCCGTGGCCGACGGCTGAAGCAGGAATTTGCACCTTGTGAGAATGATGCTTGTTTAGCAATCTATCCTTTATTTACATCTATACTTCTATACTATTATATAAAGAGAGAAGATTTGATTGTTTGTTTGTTCCGGATAAACTCAAAAACTACCGAACCGATTTTAAAAATTCTTTCGCCAATAGAAAGCTCTACTATCAGCGAGTAACATGAGGTATATTTTATTTTTCAGAACATCAAAATTGTCGCCGAAATATGACCGAAATTCAAAATGGAAGCAGATAAATGGTTGAATTTTCCAATTTTATTTCGATTCCAATGAAAGTGGGTATTTTAGTTTTTTAAGGTCGCAAATAACGAATTTGCAGTCAAAAACTAACAGAATGGCCGACGAATTTGCAAATTGTGTTTCTATTCCAATTAAAATCGGTATCTGGGATTTTTTAAGGTAACAAATAACGAATTTATGATCAGAAATTATAAATTCTAAATGGCCGTGCCAATATGGCGGACGAATTTTGTTAATTTTGTTCCGATTAAAATTAAAGTGGGTATCTATTGGTTTATAAGGTCGAATTTTTGGCCAAAACTTATAAATTCAAAATGGCCGCGCTAATATGGCGGACTTATTTGCAAATTGTGTTCCCATCCTAATGAAAATCGGTACCTTTTAAGGTAGCAAATAACGAATTTATGATCAAAACGTAATTTCAAAATGGCAGCACCAATATGGCCTATGAGTTTGCCAATTGTATTCCGATTCCAATGAAAATCGGAATATGGGACTATGGGAGTGATCAAAACTTATAAATTCAGAATTGTGGGATCAATATGGCGGACGAATTATATCAAATAAGTGTAATTTCCCGATTAGCTGTATGAAGGTTGTTCAAAAGTTGGAAAATCGGAAAATCTTGTCATTCTAGCTACAATTGGAAAAACATTGAACATAGTGTATCCTGAAGCTCTCTAAGCAATCGGTTCAGAATTTATTAACAAGGTTTTTTTTGGTAATATGGTAAGGAGAAGCGGAAATGTGGCGCAACGGGTTCCAGCTAGTATATATATAAAGATCAATTGCCGTGCGTTAGTCAATCTCGAAAATGGCTCGACCGTTTTGAATACTTTTATTTGTTCGCCTCAATACAGGAGTGGAAAAATCCAAAGGAACAGCTGAAAAATCTAAAAAATTGGTAATTTTGGGAATTTTCACTTCAGATTAGTTTCAATAGCTTCATGGCCTGCCTATTGTTTGACAGCTGCGTAAATGTTTCAGCTAGTTTGGAATAAATGTGATTATTCCAACGCAGATCGGGCAATGTTATGCTTATGGTATTGAGAGATACTTCTTCCGTAAGTTCTAGACCCTCCAATTAAACAGGGGGAATTTAGGAGCACATTTTATTAAAAAAGAGACAGTACTTCGTTTTTATTGCGTTAAATTCAACCCGATTCTTGCTTTACGAGTAATGCAGAGTACCGTCGTCAGAGAAACTATGAAATGAGTTGGAGGGGACTGAGGGCAGTTATAATTATAAAAAGTAGGAAAATGGCTGGTGAAAGAATTGAGCTCTGAGGAGCACCTGCAGAGATAGTATGAGGATTAAATTTGAAGTTCTCCTATACTATCGTGATTGAACGGTCAAAACGCAAACTCTCAAACCAATTCTTTAGAACAGAAGAAATTCCATAAGCTTTCTTTTTATTATTGTCTCCATGATTTTGGAGAGAATAGAAGTGATCGCTATTATGCGGTAATCAGACGGGTCGCTAGAGTTACCTCTGAACACACTGAAAAACCTATTCTGTTAATGTTACCGTAGAAATTTTAGTTAACGTGAAATAGTTGTTCTAACAAATTTTTATATTTCACAATACTATAAATAAAGTCTCGCCAACAAATAAAAATTATTTGTGATAACAAAAAATGTTTAAATAAAAATTTTATTAGCTGATACTATGTTTTCATAACAATAGGTTGATGGTTACTTCAATAAAGTATTATTGTGCTACGAAATAAAAACATTTGTTGGTGTAACAAAAAATATTGGGTTGGACATTGTTTGCTACTGCTTTTCTGCTTCACAGCGTATGCTTAACATTAGATTCAGGGGTGGTAGCATGTAAGTTGTTTCAATCGACCTCTTCATACAAAAATTCAAGTGTTACAAAAATTTTTGTATGAAGAGGTCGATTGAAACAACTTACGTGCTACCACCTCTGGAAAAATCTCATTCTTATGTAACTGTAGGTACGTTGTTGTTTTGTAAGAATTTATTTTTTTTTGTTTGAAAGGGTAGCTTCAGTGGTCGTAGTGGTAGAAAATGCCAAAAAGCTGGCCAAAAGTCGAAAAATGAAAGTCTTATTTAGGAACTTTTTTTATTTTAACTTGTTAGATTAGGGTACCTAGGATAGCATAAGACAAATAGAACCAATCAAATAGCGTTTCTTGCCTTTTAAAATAATTCTGAAAGTGGTCGTTGCATGCATTGCTTGAAATAGCATCATTAACCCCTGCGGCAACCAATTATTTAAACATACATAGGAAGTGTTGTGTCGCATATTTTTAAATGTTATAAATTGGATTATTCTCAGGAAAGTAAGTATAATTTAATAATATTAACAAGAATACTCATTTGTTCACATATTTTTAACATGGTGAAGATTTCTTGACCTGTCTTTTTATCGAAAAAGTAAATTTTTTTTTATATTAATAGACCTACAAAAGAAGTGCCGCAATATGCCGCTCTGATTTTTGTCTTATATTGTTTATTGACCTTTTGGCAAAAACATATTCCAAGAACTATTGCCCGAAGTTGCCCCTTTTTGTTTAATTCCACTTTTTGTACAAAATTCTGCGTAATCCATGTTTTGTTTTTTTTAACTTATTAATGTAGTGCTTAGCTTAAATTGAACCGTTTTATCAATGGTAATCAACTTTCGAGGTCAAATTAACATAAGTATTGGAGTTATAAGCAATTTTAATGCTAAAATTGGCCCATTTCGTACTTTTTTAGTACCTTTTCACTTAAGCTTTGCCAAAAAGTACCAAATCAAACATGCTAATAACTGCAAAAGTAAAGGTCGTAGCATAAAAATTGTCCAGACGTTATTGATAGGAAATTGTCCAAGCTTTCCAATTTTGCAAAAAAAAATTAGTTAACTAGCTATTTTATGGAGAAAAGGGTGATTTTGGTTGAAATTTTAGTTAAAAAAACCAAAATTTTGACTTTGATGACTCATTACTATGGAAGTTGATAGGGTAGAACCTTGGTTTTTACAGTTTTAGATAGGTGCAGTATTCTGCGCTCACTGATACCTTATTCATGAAAATAGGTCATAGGGTTACAAAAATACAGGGTGATATGTAAAACTCTAAAAAACAACTTCAAAACGCCCTAGCGGCTAAACCGTTACCATATCCAATAAAATATAATACCAAATTCGTGATCAGCGACCTGGAAAACACAATTCCAATTTCATTGAAAAACAGTGTTCAATATTGATGGTCGCCATTTTGAAGCCGCCATTTTGTTTTTTTTAAGAAATAATAACAAATTCGTGATTAGCGACCCCAAAAACATTTATAACTTTATTTTCAAACAATTATCTCAGTTTTTTCGACTTTTGTCTATCTTTTTGCCGATTTCGACCAGTGCGGTGGTCCGGTTCATTTTTTTTTAAATTCTGATGAAGGAGTTCGAATGTAGGCATAAAAAACTGGTAAGATTAGTACACTTTGAACGGATAGAACTATTTTCAAAGGCAGCGAACAAATTATTTTATTGTCGCGAGATGTATAAGAGGCGCGTGGATGAATTGATAAAGGCGTTGATCTAAAACAAAACAAAAGAGGAGTAGACCTAGGGAGGAAGGATTGCGGGTTCATACCCCGGACGGGCAGTTCGACTTTTTTCTTTTTTCTCTTCTTTCTAAACCCGTTGTAAAGACTTACAAACAATTATTTCATCCTTTTTTGTGCATTTGGTTTTTTCTGTAGTCGGTTTTTAAAAATTTATAGAGTACATCAACTATAAAATATTATTATTTAGTATCTGTAACAATAAAATATTTATGTTCATGTTACTATACGACTATAGTGGAAATATATGTTACTCCAACAATTTTTTCTGGTCATGAGAAGCATTTCTTTTTTAATAACGACAACTAAATATATTTATTAGATGCCGTATTTAACTAAAAATTGTAGTAAAATTTTGGTTTTGGTAATTATAAATTTCTCTCAGTGCATGAGCCAGTTTCCAAGAGTCAGAATAAACTCGAGAAATTTGAAAGGGGGTAAAGTTTGCACAGTGGCACATTTTTTAAGACCTACATATAGGGGGAATATTGTCTGCGCCAGTAAATTTATTGGAGTCAAGCTCCTATACTACACGTCCTGAAGAAAACTCTGTTAATTGAGTGAGAAGAACACTCGAAGGTGGGGGTGACAAGAAAGTACAGGGCAAGGAATAATTTGAGGCAAACAAGGATGCAAGTAGTTCGGCCTTGGATTTGCTTTCTGTTAGCACTTTCCGAGCGGTGACAAGGATGTCAGTTATTACTATAAAAAAGAGTAATGACGAGAGTAGGCATCCTTGTCGTACTCCTGAACTCACCTCAAAGCTGTCGGATAATTTTCCATTATGGAGAACTCTGCATCTGGAATTGTTGTAAAGAGCTTTCATTTATCAATTCTATTATTTTGTCCGGCCATCCACGTTGACATAGTGCCTGCCATATAAAGTTCTTATTAACTGAGTCGAACGGTGTCAAGGCGCGATTCCATTGAAGCAACACTGAACGACATGTGGTATGATACTTGTTTCCTACTGTTGCCTGATTACATGTGTGCGACTATGTGCCACAAAATTCAATAATTGTCTCCGCATATCGAATACGCTTTGTCGTCGATACTTGTAGCATGCTCCTAAAAGGATTCCATTTAGGCAACTTCAATTTGGTGCATCATGTCTTTACAACGTAAATTATAATTTCATATACACTAGTGTTGACTGCGAAGACTGGTTATCTGACCGAGGTATTTTTCGAGAAACGTCATTTTAATAAGAAGTTGGCTAAAGGAAAGCTAAATTGACTCACCCAGAACCACTTCCTAATAGCAACGAGTTAACATTTTATGCAATCTCGACGGATGATGCGTTCCCTCTACAGGAACCTTTTCATGAAACCCTTTAGCCGTCACCACACAAAGGTTGCCAGCAAGTGTGTTCTGTGTATTTAGAAAACCACTAAGGATTAATTTGGAAAACTCTGACATTGTCGCAAAAGCGATCAATATATAGTGCTCAAGTAACTTTAGATAATGAAACGCAAGATGGAAATAATAGCTGAGATCCATTGGGCGATTTTTTCTTCTCGCGAGTACCTGCGAATACATCACCAATGGAACACGATTTTTGACAATTACCCATAAAATGTATCTGCCCAAAAACAAGAGCAAGAGTAGTTGCGAGTAGCTGGCAGCAGTTTTGAGTAGTTTACCAGTCCCAATGGATCGCAGCTATTATTGACTTTTACGCCTAACCGCCAAATATATATTATAGAGTTTTTATGTAGTAATTTAAAAAAAACTCAACGTCCTCCGGATCACTGCCAGCAGTTGACAACGTTGATTTTGGTACATCAACGTCCCCTAAAAAACTTAACAGCTCAAATACAAATTGTAATTCTTAATTTTCTTTAATTTGTCATTTATAATACCAATGTCTTTATAATAACTAATTTTGTTAATCCATATTTCCGATGAATTATGGTAATCGTCATAAATGAGATTGTTTTTTCACAATTCCATTCCATGTCGCAGGATATAAGCCGCACCGATCCGCTGACTGCTGAATAGCGGCGACACTGTTCGACACGTTGAATCATGTCGAAAGGTGATGCATGCGTCCTGGCAAAAACTGTCAAATCGTAGCAGGCGGCAAGGAGGCTCGTTTTTTGTCGCTTCGTGTTCCTTCAATGGAAAGACTGCGTGCAGCATGCGTCAATGCCGCATGCTAGATATTGCCTAAAAGTTGCCTCAGTGGAATTGCGCCTTTATAGTAAAGGGGGATCGTAAAGGGGTAAAGGGGGGATCGTTATTCAGTAGACTGCTCCACTATGATTCTCAATGTGTTAACTAGCATAACTTACCAGGCATTAATTGTCCGATATAAGCGCACTACGACATATTGAATCATATCCGTCATAACAGGATGGAGCTAGAATGGATATGGCACATGGTTTTGCTATTTAATAACAAAAAAAGGATTTATCACGTAAAAAATTTTGAAAAGACGTGTTTGGCAATAAATTATTAAGTTTGTTGAGTCGCTAGCTCAAGAGCATGCCACATATAATTGCCATGAGTAAAGAAAGTTTTACTGAAATCAACTCCCGTTTTTTTAATGTTTTTTTTTAAGTGAAAACTTCTTAGGCGCGTTGAGCAATTTTTGGTAGGGGAAAATTTATGGGTTCGCGTCACCGACATGCTAATGTGTTGATTTTGATTTTGACCCACTTTCATATAACCGATCAACTACAAATTTTGCACATAATGTATAGTTCGCGTGACAATGCAATCAAGATGGCGGTTCCATGATAGCGGCCGATTTTTTCAATTGTGTTCCCCGAACCCCCAACATGGGTATCAAATGAAAGGGCATGACAGCTAAAATACAATTACTGTGTGGCCTCATTCCAAATTCAAAATGGCGGATTAACTTTTTCTTTACAACCCATTCGGTATGCGTATCAAATGAAAGAGTATGACGATTATAATGCAGTAATCCGTGTGACGTCATTTTAAATCTAATATTGCGGCCACCACAAAATGGCAGAAGACATATAACAGACTAAAAAGTAGAGAATATAAATATAAAGTTTAAAAAAAAACTAAAAAATACGATTTTATTTTAAAATAAACTAAAAAGTAAAAAAACAGACAGTTATTGGGGACTGCCTAGAGAAATGAAAAAACCAATGTCATAGTTTTAAGTTTTTACTTCTTTCATTAGTCCCCATGGCGGCTTTTGTTTTTTTATGTGGTAATGACAAGCTTAGGAATCACCCTTTTTACTACTAGTCTGTGATGTCGTTCAAGTCATGGTGCAATGTCTAGTAGTAGGCTTGATTTGAAGGATAGAGGAGAAAGGATAGATTAGGGGACTGGAGAGTGCGTGAGACGTTATATGAGTTCGGATGAGCACAATCGGCTTGTTCTATTTATAAACAAACTTCTAAACCGTGATGTGCGCGAAGAGGAGGGCTAGTGTGTCGGGGTGAGTCGAGTTCGCTAGTCTTGTGTTGCAGGAAAAAGTTGCCGTGTAGGCAGGAGGTTTCTAATTTCAGTGGAGCACTCGCTATGTTAATAGCGTTAAAACTTGCTACATTCCTGCGGTGGCTAAAAAGGTTGATGGAGGAGCAAAGGGTGCTGTCGCCAATGAGTTTGATGGCACGGTTTTGCCCATTGTCTAACTAAGCCGAGGTGGTTCTGGGACGCCCGCCCAGATGTACGAGTTGATTTCGGGGGGGGGGGGCAATGTAGCACTTGTAGATTGTGGCCAGGGCAGCCGGCTGAAGGAGGAACTTTCATCTCTTGAGGAATCCCAGGGATTGTTAAGCTTGTTTGGCGTTTTGGAATATGTGATTATTCCATCGCAGATCTGAGGAAAAAGTTACACCTAAGATGTTAAGAGATGGGTCAGCCATTACATTATTTTTGCGCACTGACATAGAGGGACGGACGGTGCTGGTGTTTATAGAGATAAGACAGTAGTTTGTTTGATTGCGTTGAATTCGACACGATTCTTGAGGCCCCAAGCACAGATAAATATAATACAGATGCCCAGTCGCTGTATAAAATCGTGTCCCATATCAACTCGACCAAAAGTTGCCTTGCTCTAGCCAGCTACATTTAAGACACATGGCTACACAAAATTTTGCTGGTTAGAGGAGGGAAAAATTGGCTAGCGAAATGTTGATATGTGACACGATTTTATACAGCGACTGGGCATCTGTATTATATTTATCTGTGCCCCAAGCAAGTATGAGTTCAATCCCGCTGACAATAGAGTAGGACATGAGTTCACGGTCTAGGAGACAAGATCTGGCTGGTGCTTGTCTTATATTGTCGAAGGCGTAGGAGTAACGCAGAGTACCGTCATCGGCAAAACTTTGAAGTGGGTGGGAGGAGATTGAGAGTAGATCATTAATGAAAGAGAGCAGGTGAGAGAATAGACCCTTGGGGAATGCCGCCAAAGATGGAATGAGGTTAGACCTTGATTGAACAGCCAGAACGAAAGCTCTCAATCCAGTGCCTTAGGGTCTGATTATGTTGGAGCTGCGATAAACGAGTAGAGAGCTGCGACAAAAGCTGTGACGAAAGATGAGAGTAGTGTTGTGCAGATTGGGTGTTCACGTTGGAGCTAAGAATAACGCAGTTTGAACCAGTATCTGACAAAAGCGCAAACAGAACCTTAAAAATATGAGTGATTCCAAAGCAGAAATCTTACTTTTTTCAAGTGCTACCGATTATCATTTACTTGAAATTGGAGAGCGCGAATAGAGTGAACATTCTATCAATAAAGAAATTAATATATTCGGTGAATACCATCACCTTTATAAAGATTTAAGGCAGCATCCTACAAAATTTGCACAATATGAGAATAGCAACCTTCGATTGGCCGCGCCGCCACACTGGTTGCGCCGCCATGGTGTCCCGGTGAAATACGGCCCTTAGATCTTCAGCTCTGCTTTTTAAATTGATGAATGGCCAACTCCGAATTCGTGAATTCTACTACTACATCACCGTATGTTATGTTAGGTGACGAAGCTATCTACTTCTACCAAATTTGTTAACACCTTACAAAAGAAACAATTTAGATGCTGACAAAGGATTCTTTTATTCTCGATTATCTAGAACACGAAGAACGGTAGAGTGCGCTTTTGGTTTTATGTATTCTAAATGGAGGATCTTGGGCACGGCAATTCAAACAACAATAGATGCAGCTGATCATAGTGTGAAATGTATTTGCTTATTACATAGTATTATAGTCGACAGAGAAGATATGGAGCATAACCTAAACTAAATAACAACCTTCCTACTCAGAGCCATACCAAATCATGTTTCTAGTGGGAGAACAAATGATTCAGTAAATAATATTTGAAACCTATTCAAAATATATCTTTGGAAAAATCCATTATAAAATTTGTACATGATTCTGTCTACAAAAAATAAAAAGGAAATTGGAAAAAAAAAATAGTTTAATAATAATAAAAAAAATATATAACATTCAACATCCATTTTGAATCTGGATACTAACGATACTAGCGGAGAAAATGAACCCAAGCTTTATCGCAGCTCTTGTCGTTGGTCGCGACCAAAGCGTGAGTCACCGCGTTGCTCCAATATAAACAGCTCTATTGAACACCTTTTTGGTATTATCTTCGCTTCGCTAGTATCGCCGCTCTACTCGTTTATCGCAGCTCCAACATATTCAGAACCTTAGAACTCCAATAGCTTGGAGTTTAGACAGCAGAGCGGGATGCCATACTCTGTCGAAAGCCTTGGAAATATCTAGAGCAACCAGACCAGACTCACCGAAACGATGGATGCTTTGGTTGAGATCCTCAATCAGATACACAAGAAGGTCGCCAGTAGACCTTTTGGGTCTAAAGCCGTACTGCCTGTTGTGTATAATTTGGTTAGATTCTAGATATTTCATCAGCTTTTGTATTGATGTTTGGCCTTGAGACCTTTTAATCTACATCTCGAAACATAAATTAACAGGGAATTGTAAACGTATGAATTGAAAAGCATAATTACCTGGAATTATAGGTATGCTAGGTATAAAGGTCCTGTGCTAAAGTAGCAATTCAAACGTCAATTTATTTGTATTGAAAACTAAATTCAAGCTTCAAATTTCATTTTCGTAGGTTTACGTCTTTGTCAATGAGGAAATTATTTTATCGAAATTCATTGAGAGTTTAACTCATTTCAGTTTTGACTTTAATTCTCTTCGCTCTTATTGATCCTGCGACATTATTATACAATCTCTTTCACTATGTAAATCACTACAAATCCAAGCGTTTGGCAGGTGTTCAGAAATAAAACACTCTAGTGTTTTATTTCTAAACGATAAAGCGTTTTCATGGTGGGAAGTGTTTACTTTTAAAACAGCAGAAGCAGTTAATGCACAAAATCTAAACGCTAAATAGTTTTATTCTTAAACACGTAAAGCGTGTAACAAAAATTAAACGCTTATGGTGTTTACCAAAAAATTCTAACCTAAGCACAAGTGCTTAAAAGTAAACCACTTATTCGCCAATTAAACACTTGGGAAGGTAAACACTTAGTTATGACAAAATGCTTATGGGGAACTAAACGCTCTAGCGTTTTATTTTTAAACGGTAAAGTGTTTAGGGGTTGGGAAGTGTCTCTCTAAAAATCAAATATTGGGGGATCCATTTAGAGGTACTTTTTCAGAAATAAAAAAATAAAACATTTAATTTTAATTTTTATTATCATACAAAAGAACTAGAATTTTAAGAAACAAGGAAGTTCTTGCATTTAGCAACTAAGCTTTATGAAAAAGCCAAATAAATCACTCAATTAACAATACTTTGATTATAATGCTTGTAAATAAGAAATGTTACAGTCCAAATTATAGCTCATTTGTTAATTAACAATTGGCCAAAATACAAAAAGTTAAATATCTCGAGTTCACGTTAACAAAAAGGGACTTTCTTTTTTTAAATTAAAGGTCCCGAAATTCTCTACGAGATCTGATAAAAAATTTTAAATCGTTTTTTTCGAAATGGCCAAAAAATGCAATTGTTGTTATTTGAGAAGTAAAAAAAGTAACCAAAATTACATACAAAATTATTTTAGAATATTCATCATTTCTTGGCCTTTTTTTACATCATTTGTTGTTTTCATTTATTTAACTTAGTTTATCCTGAAATGTTTACGCCTTTGTTGACAGGTATTCTTTTAATATGAAAATAAAACCATAAAGCTGCTTAAATATTACGAATATAAGTATCACTGCAAATCTGAGGTTTAAGAAGTGTTTTATTTCAAACCGCTTTAAATCGTTTTATTTTGACGTCACCCATTGAATAACATTGTCGACATTTTCAAAACACTTAAATGTTAATCAAATGGGTGACGTCAAAATAAAACGTTTTAAGCGTTTTGAAATAAAATCCTTTCAAAAGCTGAGATTTTTAGTGAATAAAACTTTAAAAAATCTTGCATATATGTTTCTTCGTCAATTTTTACTCAAAACTGTTAACTGTCAATGAAATGTGTGAATTGGTATATTGGCACACTTTAGAATTTCGAAGTGCTCGGGGAAATGAGAAAAACTGAAAAAGATTGAATATGAATGTTGCATAATCAATATGCAAGGGTGATACAATTGAAGTCAAAACTGAAATGATTAAACTGTCAATGAATTCTGATAATATAATTTCCTCATTTACCAAAACGCAAGCCATAGAAAATCAAATTTGTAGCTTGATATTAGTTTTCCATACAAATTGAAATTTGAATTGCTATTTTGGCACAGGGCCTAAGAGCACTTTCACCTTTGCCACAGCCCGTAAAAATTGTGTTCAACAATTTTGGAGGATTTAAATTACAGAGTAAAATAACGGGAACATTGACTTTAAGATGTATTTTATCTGTAGGAAAATCGGGGGTTTTAACCTATTTAAAAATTCGACAGAATAATGTACTGCATCGTCCAGAATGCAAGCCGAGTCTATAGAGCTATACTTGGTTAAAGCACCGAAAATTTAGTATAAAATTATTTTTGTTAAGATGTGTTACTTCTTCTTTTTTATGAGCCAGAATGGTTTTTGTATTAATATGTTCTATGTACAAATTATTGACAAAGCGTAGGTTCTCACATTTATGGATAGGGTTGAGTCGATAGAATACTGTACTGTAGACTACCTATATGATATCGTAGAAGTCTAATTTTGTTGTTTATTTTTTATGATTGATTAGCATTAGTTATTAGTTCAGTTCGGAACAGACGCTCATCAAGGTAAGATTGGAATATTGCGTTGGGATTTATTAAATTGTTAATAAGTAAATAATACCAAAGTTTGCCTGGCTTTCATTTGCACGGGAACACTTTGGGTTTTCATTTGCACGCGAACATTTTGGTCCAATCGAGTGGGGATTTTATGAAGTAGGGGAACGTGGTCGCATATGGAGATCTACGGAGATCTCAATTAACACCAAATTGCTCAATTAACACCAACGTTAAGGCAGTTCTTTTGTATTGTTGCGAAACATGAAAAGTCAAACAATTTATCACGGGGGACAATTTTTTATCAACAGATGTCTACGTCGTATCCTAAAAATCCTCTGGCAAGAAATATGACGCCGTGCCGGCCAAGAAAGGATAGTCGATCAAATCAGGCGAAGGAAATGGAAATGGATTAGCCACACCTTGCGACGCGAAAATGAGCATCTAGCCAAACAGGCCTTGACTGGAATCCGCAAGGAACCCGTCGACTCGGAAGACCTAGAACAACATGGAGGATAACCCTATTAACAAAGGCCGCAACAACTGGGAAATCCTGGTCAGAGCTGAGAGCTGTCGCGCAAAACAGAGTCCGCTGGAGGGCAACTGTTTCCGCCCTATGTCCCACGAGGGAGTAAAGGATCGTAAAGAAGAAAGAAGACGGGAACGTGCGAACACTGAAACAGAAAAGTAGGCCTCGTGAAACAATTGGCGAGCATTTGTACATAATTAATAATTTATTGCATCTCGATTAAACGTTTTCTGACAAATTAATTCACATACATAAGTTAAGATGGGAGAAGACACAAAAAAGACGTTCTACTCTAAAGGGTATGTTAACGCGGATAGAGAAATTTATTGCCGAAATGCATGGTAAGCCGGTGGAGCAGCAGGCCATTTAAGTAAGGATAGAGAGGCTGGATGAATTGTTAAAGGAATGCAACGCAATATAACTTTGAGATAGAGGATGCGTCAACCGAAAGGGAAGGCTTTGAGGAGATAGCGTGCGCTTGCAAAAAAAAACTATTGACCGTATTCAATGCAACGAAAGGTGGAGTGGACACGGGATTAGTGGAACAAGGCGAATTATGAGCCTCTCTCAAAACGTAACAGATTCTCCACAAGGTGGAGCACAGACCAGTGGCGGACTAAGCCCGTCAGAGGCCCGGGGCGGCAAAGCTGAATGAGGCCCTCAGTCTAAGAAGTTGATGTAATTTTAGAAGCCTTTTATTCAGTTTTCATTTGTATGTAAAAGTGTGTGTATGTTTATTTCCCAGTAGGGAAAGCATTTAATTACCCATCGATTCCGAAAGTAGTTCTAAAGCCAAGTGTCCACTATAGAGTTTTTTTGGTAGAGTGTAGAGTGTAAAGCTCTACCTGTAGTGTGTACACTATAGCGCGTCTCTACCACTCTACCATCGCACCGCCCGTAGAATTGCTCTAGAGAAATTTTGAGTAGAGCTCTACCACGTGCTCTTCAGACTGTACACTGCAGATGCGTTTTCTCTACTGTAGAGTCGGCCATCAACTTTTGCATGTCACTTAATTTCTCAGTTATTCAGAGATGCGTGCGTACACATATTATGTAAAAAATCAAAAGGAAATTAATAGAAAACAAAAAAATAATAAAATGAGAGAAAAAGAAGGAAAGGAAATGTTGGGCGCGAGATTGGATTGCGAAAAGAAAATAAAACGCTGGAATGTATCGAGAATTATTGAATAAGCTCACGCGAGAAAACAGATTTTCTGCGTATGTCGTATTCGAATTTCGTTGTTATTTAACAGGCCGATGTATAACAATTCGAAGCGCAGTCGAAATGCAAATAAGAATGAATACTGTAGAGAGAAAAACTCTATCAAACATGCTTGATAGAGTATAGAGCGGATGTAGAGCTCTACACAACACAAAAAAATTGCTTATACACTACAGAGTTTTTTAGCAGAGAAAACTTTCGCGTAGAGTGGGTGTAGAGCGCATGTGTACAGCTCTAGAGGGTGTATACACTTCTCTACGCGTCTCTACGCGAGAGATTTCTCTAGCTCTATGCAAAAAGCTCTATAGTGGACACCAGGGGCCCGATTCCGCAACGGTGAGTTTTTCGCCAGTGAACATCGAAGAAAAAACTCACTGACAACCTTGGTATTCACTTTTCTTTAAAATGCGATTGCGTAAGAGCCAGTGAGTTTTAAAGTGCTGAATGATTTTTAAAGTGGCTGAATGATGCGCTGAGTTGGTACTGTATTGACCTTTCCATTTTAAAAATTCTAATTAAATAAAATCTTTTAGAACAATAAACTAAAACAACATTTTATTTTTACATACCAAACAAATCTCTCAAAAAAATTATTTTTAAAAAAAATTAAAAAAAAATTTTCAAAAATAATTGCACGAAATTACAAAAACAACTTTACTCGTGAAAATTCAAACTCACCGTAAATTCACAGCCTTTTTCTCAGTGAGACTCTTGCGGACGGTGAACACCGTAAAACTCACCGTGGCGGAATCGGGCCCCAGGCTTAAGTTTAGAAAAACTCATCTTGCATGTTGCAACCGAGATGAAAATGGTCAAGAAGTATTGAAGAATAAGCGATGTACAGGATAACGATTCAATAAAGTCCCATTTTAATAATTACATGTGTACTTATTTGTGTCTACGGGAACATTGTACGGGAACTCTGACTCCAAAGTACCACTTAGGTAGGCACTGACCATATTTTAAAAGCCTTGTTTAGGATTTGATCAAGGGAACTTGTAGACTTTTGGAGGCCCTCAGGAACCAGAGGCCCGGGGCGGACCGCCCCTTCTGCCCCACCCTTAGTCCACCACTGGCACAGACGAGTCGTTCCACTGATGCAGGCAGAAGTGAAACGGCTTACAATACAAGCGCAAAATTTTTATGAGGACTATAAGGATTGGCCGACTTTCCGGGATTTGTTTAGCGCACTCGTTGGGAATAAATTCTCATTAACGAATTCACAGAAACTACAGTATTTAAAATCGTCGCTTAGAGGAGAAGCTGCGCTTATTTTGAAACATATCAGCAATTGTGATGCTAATTATGGAGAATTGTGAAAGGATTCAAATCTAAATATGATAAAAAAACCATCGGCAAACGTTAAGGGAGGGGTGCCATTACAACCAATCCAAACTGCGAACTGTCTAAATCTTCAGATGCAGCGTAACACGAGAGCAACGCTACCTACAGGTGTAGTAAAGATTAGGAATTGTAACGGACATTTTGAAAAAAGGAGAGCATTGCTTGATTCAGGATCGGAAGTGACAATACACTGTAAAAGGTGTAACACACTGAAATGTGTTTTTTAACACACAAAATGTGTTGCTTAACACACCAAAGTGTGTTATTCAACACACCTAGCTGTGTTGGCAAGAAAAAGTGTGTTGTTTTAACACACTTTATCTTGCAATTGACACGCTCTTCCGTGTTAAAATTATAACACACTTTTTGGTGTGTTAAAAATAAGTTGTGAATTATGACCCAAAATCTAAACAACACACTTAAGTGTGTTGAAACAACACATTTTTGAAGTAACAACACACTTTTGGAGTAACAACACACTTTTGAGCTATGAAAATAGAACACACTTTTTGGTGTGTAGAATTTAGATGTCTTTGATGAGGAGATGAAAAAACAAATTCATAAATACTATAATACGATAATTACGAAAACTCTTATACTTGTTTTACTGCAATTTATTTTGCTATTTATTTATGCATAAAATTCTGCGCGGTCGTGATACACTAATGGAACAAATGTTTTACTTATAATATTAAATGAACTTAAATCATGTGGAAAAATTAATTTTTCAATATCAATTACAGACTTCTTATTGTCTACGGCCTTAATAACAATATACGTTTAATTTTTCTTCGTACTTCTGGGTCGTTAATAATGAGATCAAAATGAACTTTTTATTATTCCAGATAAAGATTTCATCTATTTCCCCAAAGACTGGCATACTATCCTCAATACACTCTAATAAAACAATACTTTTTGATGCATATGTAACTCCATATATTATAATTACCTTTACAGACATGTTGTGCTTTCGATGCTTCTGCAAAAAAACACATGTTAGGAATTTACATTAAGAAAAATTATGACTTACCTTTAAATACTTTATTTATTGAAGCAAAATCACACTTTGTAATTAACACGCTTTTCGTCATGTCACTAAGTTATCTGAAGGAAAGACGTGTTAAATTACAACACACTTTAAGGTGTGTAGAAATAACAGACTTAGGTGTGTTGTTTCAACAGACTTAGGTGTGTTGTTTCAACACACTTAGGTGTGTTGCTTCAACACACTTAGGTGTGCTGCTTCAACAAAATTTACGGACAAACGTGTTAAAACAACACGCTTTAAAGTGTGTTAAGAAAATAACACACTTTAAAGTGGATTAAAAATGACTACAAGAAAACAACACACTTAGGTGTGTTGTTTCAACACACTTTACATTTGCAGTGTAGTGTCCGAAGAACTAGTACAGAGACTTGGTCTCTCACGCGGCTACAATAAAACGCTAATTTTAGGACTGTGAAGCTGCTTAGCACAAACTTCCAGGGGATGTGTTGACATTACAGTTAGATCAAGATTCTCTAACGAAGAAATACAAACAAGGGCCATTATTGTTGGCAAACTTACATCTCATATTCCAACAAAGAGGTTCGAAGTTGATCACGATGGCGAGCAGATTGAAGATTTAGAATTGGCAGATCCTAACTTCAATGAGCCGCCTGCTATCGACGTCATCTTTGGGGCAGATAAATTCTTTAATGTTTTGAAGGATGGTCAAATCCGTAGGGCACAATGTAACTTACTGCCTCAAAACACTATATTTGGGTACATATCATTGGAGGTTCACATCACGGCATGCATCGAATGAACACTTTACATTGCTTGGAAGTGATAGCCGAATTGCTTCAACATTTTTGGAACATAGAGGATTTCCAGCCAAACAACTTTTGCACAGAAGAGGAACGCATTTTTTGGAAACACATAGAAGGAGACGGGATGGTAGCTACGAGGTACAATTACCTTTCAAGAAAGATCACAAGGAGTTGGGTGAAACAAGGAAGATGCTACAAGGCTTAGGGCTATAAATCAAAAGTGTGGGTCAAATTCAGATTTAAAGTCACAAAATGTTAGCTTCATGGATGAATACGAAAGCTAGGGTATATGAAGGAGACTAAAAATGGAGATGCTATCAAGTACATTTTACCACATCACTCAGTGATAAAGACCTCTAGCTCCACCACTAGGTTGTGCTTCGTTTTCGCCAAATGGCTTTTCGCTCAACGATGTCCTGCTAGGAGGAGCGGTCATACGACCAGACTTATGAACAATTCTATTACTTTTACGAAAATTCCCAATTGCTTATTGTGCTGATATTACAAAGATGTACCGTCAGGTATGGACAATCTTGTGGCAGCGTTACCAGACAATCTTGAGGCAGCCTCCAATAAAGGAGTGCGCGCTTCAAACATTCACATATTGCACGAAACCAGCATCATTCTTGGCAACCCAAGTACTGCTCCAGTTAGCAGAAGACGAAGAAAGGGATCATAAGGTGGGTGCTAAAGTGTTAAGGAATAGTTTTTTTTCTACCCCACTGTTAGAATACAGGCATTCTGATATTACTTTTAGTTACGGAAATAGCAGCATTCCACACCCGTGTGGAATATTCATTCCATCACTTGTTATGGAATGACTACTAGTGGCGACATCTGAAAGAAAAAAAATCATTTATTAATTAAAGAAAAAAAAGGATTGTTTCAATAATAAACCATCAATGATATTCCGCTAGACTATTTTTGCTTTAAATAAACTATTCAAATATTAAATTACAGAAAATAATAGCATCTCTTATCACATTATTCCATTCCATTTTTTAAACAAAAATTGTTATGAATGAACACTCCCTACTAGTTTGTTATTTAGTATTAAAATATCTTGCTGTGCCTTATCTTCTATCTATCTATATATATAAAAGTGAAAGTATGTCTGTAAATGTTCAATAGACTCCGAAACCGCTCATCCGATTGGCCTGAATTTTTGTATATAGGGGTTTTCGGGTACGGCGGGTGTTCCTACGAGGTCTATTTTGCTCTTCTGGTGGCTGTAGTGTACCGATATCCGTAAAATTCGAACTTTTGTATGGGAGGTACTCTTCGAATTACTGCTAAAGAGCTCAGATCTATATTATTTTGGTTTTTTCCGAAAAAAATACGATTCCCAAAGTTTCAGATCGATCGGTCCAAATTTAAAATGGCGGCCAACACAAAATGGTGGATTACCTTTTTCTTTGCAAGCCATTCGGTATGGGTATTAAATGAAAGGGTATGACAAGTAGTATCACCTGATTACTACTATTGGTTTATGGGTGCAGCATAGGCTCGCCGGGTCCCAGCTAGTATATACATAAATGAATGTGTGTATGTATGTATGTATGTTCGCAATAGGCTCCTACACCGTGCAACCGATCTTAATGAAATTTTAACCATGTGCTATTTACATTCAAACTTAGAACATAGGCTATTTTATTACTTGCTAAAGCCACTCCTAGATGGCGCTGTCATGGAGAGCTTGGTTGAAAATCATCGCAGAGCTTTGAGGTTTTTATTGAACTCCTCGTTTCTTATGATCTAATCAGTTATATAGCGATCAAAACATGCATAATTAACAATAATATTCAATTAATAAAAATAACGACAACATACGTATGACAATAATTGAATGTGTTACTAAAAGTGATGAGTGCCACCCAGCGATTGCCACACATGACGCATTTAAGTTTATTCACCCGATTATGCCCAGGTGAATAAACCGCTGATTACACAACTCTTTAATGTTATTGCACTTACAGGTGCAGTGCATTGATTTAATGCAAGCTAAGTATTTTCGTCATGTGTGACTTCCGCTGTGTGCCTTAAATACATTAAATACGCTTTTTATATGTGGGTTGAACATTCTCCCGCCTCCAAATTAATGTGTGGTAGCTCGACACTGGGCCGCTACCTTCGGGGACATTGCCTGGGTGCTGGTGTTAGCCTTGTGGAGAATCCTAAGAACTTGACTCCTCCTTGTTGTCTGCAACGTGCAAAAATAATGATTCCGATAACGATGCATATGATGATATAGGTGCTGCCGTAGTGGTGTAGGTCATGGATGTTGACAGTTGGAAGGTTATCTAGAAGTTGTTGCTGATTTTTAAGCGCATTCTCTAATCCGGCTACATCGGCGCTGTTGGCTTCTTGAACAAGCTGGGGCATCATGGAAATTGCCGAATTGTTGGTAAGATTAATGCTCAACTGGATGTGATTAATTAAGGCCGCATTTTCTGGGAGTAGTGATGCCTACATCTTATTTTGTCCATTATTTGAACTGATGTATAAGGTCTGGTGATTGATGATGCATTCGCCAAAAATTTGAATTATGCCATTTCCCGTTAATGAGAGCGTATGCAGTGTAATTCCACAAGTAAGTTTAACGTGTAGCTCTTCCCTTAATATGAATAGCCATGCATTTGAATTATGTAGCCGTTTCCACTGATTTAAGGTAGTAAATAACGAATTTATAATCAAAACTTATTCAAAATTGTGCAGCCAATATGACGGAAGAATGTTGCCAAATAAGTGTCATTTCCCGGTTAGCTGTATGTAAGGTCTTCAAGAGTTGGAAAATCGGAAAATCTTGACATTCTAGCTACAAATGGAAAAACATTGAATATAGTGTATCCTGAAGCTCTATAAGCAATCGGTTCAGAATTGATGGTAAGGAGAAAAGGAAATGTGGGGTGATTTATGTATAATGGATAAAAAGGAAATAAACCCATTACCTCTGAATTTTTAGGTATAAGTCTAGGATTCTGCAATACGGGAAGAGGCTGGCATCTGGGTAAACAAATAAAACCTGAGTCAGTGACATTGAAGATGAGAACCCAGGGGCCAAGCAATTGCAGATTTATTTTAAATGTTTTAACGTTCGTTGTTTTAACAAAACACATATAGGTAATTTTAGTCACACTTCAAATGAATGCATTTTGAATAATGTCTCGAACGTTTATAGGAATACTTGGTTTTTCTCTATTGGTTATGAAGAATTTATTTTTGAAGATCATATAATTAAACGGCAAGCACTTATTTTGTGGCACCAGTGGTGTTTAAACTCTCCAACAATATTGAAAACCGTGTAGGCCTGAGCTCAAAGAAGTGCAGAATCGCAATTTTATTTATACACGGCACAAAAGAACGCTAAACATTAGAAAATAATTGTACAACTAATTCCCCTATGAAACGTATCGCATCTGTTACATTTAATTCGAATATATGAACGCAATTTTGCAATATTTGACATTAAGAGATAATAAAAGTTGGTTTTTGGCATTGCAATTTTGTTATTTACAGACTTAAATTAAAAAAAGCCATAGAAAATGGCCTTCGAGTGCTGGATGGTGCTATTTGCATTAAGTTTAAATCTTTTAACGTTCATGGTTTTAACAGAATACACAGGCAATTTTGGTCATAGTTCAAATAAATGTATTTTGGATCTAATGACTCCAACTTTTATAGGAATAGTTGGTTTTTCGTTAATGGTTAAGAAGAGTTGAATTTTGAAGGTTTGGATTGATTTTAAATGTATAAACGTTGGGTGCAGCGAGGCGCACCGGGTCCCAGCTATCCAAAATACAGAAAATAAGGAGTTCATTGAGACACTTTATCTGTGTATGAAAATTCATATCTCGAAAAATGCCATGCCAATGGATGATTTTTATTGTCTCGATCAAAATGTCAGATCCCTAATAGTTTCACGATTTGTTATTTGGAATCAAAAATACCAAAAAATTGCCTTTATCAAACTCTCCTACTGTATATTAAAATTCATATCACCTGATTACTACTATTGGCTTAGAGCAGCATAGGCGCACCGGGTCCCAGCTAGTAAATTATATTTTTGACATTAACTTTACATTAGGTACATACGTTTTTCTTTACAAAATATGAATAAAAACTATTATTAGAGGCGTAGAAAAATTATAGTCTGCAACACGTTTTGGATGGCATACTCCGGACCGGACGATTACAATATTAGGATTATATTGGAAGCCTAGAGACGATTTCTTCATGTTTAAGGTACCTACAAGTTAATAACAATTGTGCTCATACGAAGCGATCCAGGTTTGTCTGACATGGCAAGGTTGAATGATCCATTTGGTTGTGTAGCGCCACTAGTTGTCAGAGCCAAGTCATTTATGCGAAATTTGTGGATAATTGGAATCGACTGGAATGATTCATTACCATTATATCTTCGTAGTAGTGGTGTAATTTTCAGAGCCTAGATGGATTCAATATACTAAAAGGAGGTTAGAGCTTCATGGATATGCCGATGCTTCGGAGAAGGCGTATGGTGCAGTTGTCTACTGCAGTGTGAAATGCGAAGATGGATATAAGACGTCACTGATAGAGGCAAAAACAAAGGTGGCATCTGTAAGTCAAGTCTCACTACCACGTCTAGAATTATGCGCAGCTCATTTATTGGCGAAGCTTATGAGTACCATTAGGGTTGCTTTGGACATCAAGGATATTGGTTGTTATGCATGGACGAAGAGCACAATTGTATTTTGCTGATTGGCAGATCATCCAACTCGCTGGAAAACCTTCGTGGCTAATCGGGTATCAGCAATATTGAAGCTATTGCTATCAGTTCCTTGGTATGGAGTCTGCAAGTAATCCAGCGTATTGCGCCTGACGAGGTTTAAAGGCTAATGAACTATTACAACATAAACTATTTTGATCTGGTCCCGAGGTGTTGCAAGATGAGGTTTTCCCATCACGAAAGTATAATTCCAGCAGAACCACAAATTTGGAGGAACGTCATGACAACCAATTGTACTGACGTCTACAGTTAATGAGGGAAATGCGGAATTTATTGAAAACTTTGACTCCCTTACAGAATTAAAAAGAGTAACGGTTATATGCAAGCATTTCATTCAGTATCTTCGGAAAGGGCATGCTCCATCTGATGAAACTCTGACACCGAGTGAATTGTCTAATGCGTTTACTATATGGATCAAGAAAGCGCAAATATCACATTTTAATAGGGAAATCGAAACTATAAGTCCAGGAAAGTCATTATCTAAAACTAGTAAACTAATAGCACTATCTCCGATATTAGACGAAGCGGGCGTACTAAAACGGCGGCAGGTTGCAGAATTCAATATTATCGTATGATGTGAAGCATCCTGTTATAATACCAAAGGGACAAACATTATCTAAATTAATTGTATTAGATTTGCATATACGCTATCTTCATGCTGATCAACGCTTATTTCATTTTCCAAAATTTTTGTATAATAGGCGCCAGGAACGTTGTTCGTAAGCATATAGGAAAATGCATTGATTGTATCAGACATATGTATCCATCGCAATAACGCTACTAATTTTGTAGGAGCTGATCGAGCGTTAAAGGAGGTACAACAATTGATCTCTTCCACTTTACAAGAAGGTTGCAGATGAGCTATCACCGTTCAACACGTGTTGGCATTTTATACCTCCTGCGGCACCTAACATGGGTGGGTTGTGGGAAGCCGCTGTCGAAACAGTGAACTTTCATCTGAAACGAGTGCTTGAGCGCAATCCGGACATTCGAAGAAATGGCGACAGTGCTTTGTAAAATAGAAGCTTGTGTTAATTCTAGGTCCTTAGGTGTTGTGTCAACAAATGAGGACTGCCTAGATGCTTTGACTACGGGTAATTTCAAGGGCGGATCCACCGTTGTGGGCACGATGGGCATGCCCACAACCCTAATAGACTTTTGACGTCACACTTTCACGGTCTATTGAGATTGATAGGCTGATGATATTATATCCTATGCCTTAATAAAATAAAAAAATATGCTTCAGACCACACTTTAGAAGTACAACTTTTTTACCCAACAACTGCCACAATTATTAAAATATTAATCAGCTAGCAATATGCAATTGATATAGGAGGTCTGTCGGATATATAGTACGGTTTCAGAAAAGTAGGGCCAACGACAGATGCAGGAAGTATAGTGACGAGCCTACCGAGGGACTTGATACAAGTACAATTTCAGAATATCAATATTTATGAATTCCTATTTAAATTAAAACCTAAAAACGAAGCAAAGGTTTTAGGATAACTGAAATATTTTCGATTGAAACTGGTCTAAAAATCGTGAGGTTCCTTATGTCGTGGTTCTTTTGTCAATATTGGGTCTGTTTAGACCCTTCGCTTCCAAGAACGTTCTTCATGAACTTTGTGGATGAAGGGAGAAGTGGGGTGGTACCTCTCATCATCCTCACTTTCCCCTTCATCCACAAAGTTCGAACCTAGTATCTGATGAAAAAATAATATTGAAATCGCCACTCAAAATCATGGGGATTTCGTTGAAGTTTTGACCTAGTAAAATTGAACCTTCAGAAGTGAAGATTGTCATGTATGAATTCCGGCAGAATGAAATCGGCAGAAGAGTACTTTCGGAAATCAATTTACATACCTTTATTAGATTCCGTTATTAATGATTTAGGGCAGAGATTGTCTCCGGAAGTATAGATGTTTTCAAAAGAAGAAAATAGATTGTCGACAGTACAAAGGGCTTTCCTTCTAATCTTCCACATAAAAAAAAATCCGTGACACAAAAAATTTGAACAGTTCTGCGCACCTCGTTGCCAAGTTTTATAAATTTTGTTCTATCATTTCCCCTCTTTTCATTTAAAAAGACAACAAATGCAGCAAAAACTCAACAAAATAATTTGGGAAGGGATGTGCCATAACCTTCTATATTTACAAGCCATTAACAAGGAAAATATTGAGAGCGAATTTCCGCTCAATCGGACTACAGCTCGGTGCAGTCACGTTAGGTTGTTAGTGTAATTTGGAGAATTTGGGAGAATTTGGTAGTCCGATTCTCTCAATATCTATTTTGTTTATGGCTTGTAAATATAGAAGGTTATGGATGCGCGCATGCCGAATGAATAAAGTTAAGTTATCTTTATATGTATTGAGCAGAGCTCAACCAAGTAAATCTATTCATCATAATAAGTATAATTTTACTATAATTATGCGAAATATTTCTGATCTCTAAATTTAAAATAATTTAAAAACAATCCTGAATAATTTTTTTTAAATATACATGAGCGTTTTCATTCATAAGATTAAAGTTCTCCGCAGCCGCAAGCAACACAATCTCCCCAGGCAGAAGCGCGCATGCGACTGACGAAAAACGTCACAATCCTAGTATCAAAGTATTAGAAACACAAATTTCGTATTTTTTAATTGAAATTGCTACAAATTATTTCTGTAGCAGATATGTAAAATACAAAGAAGAAAATTTATCTCAAGCTTTTAAACATTTTTAAGAGCTTTTTACCCCAACATGCGCTAAATGTCACGGAGTTTGAAAAGATGGGCCAAGTCAATAATGCACGTTGCGCGAGAAAATGACTTCTTCAGCAATTGGAAGTCTGTAGCTGAATAAGTCATTTGCTCGCGCAACGTGCATTATTGACTTGGCCCGATCTATCCTCGACCTGTTTCAGTTTGGAGTTTTTCTACCTAAACCAAATTTTAGTGTCAGCGACTGGAATATCGATATCGAAACAGTTAAAAACAGTTTTCCAGATGTACCTACCGGCTATTCATTAACGATAATGAATCAACTGTTATAAATGAATACTGACTCTGTATGGCCAAATGGAAAAGAGAATGTGAAAACAATTTCGCTATACCAGAGGTGGTAGCTTATCTCATTGAAGCGACCAAGATTTGTACCCTAACATAAAAATTTTCTTACAAATACTGGCAACTTTCCCGGTCAGCGTAGCTACCGCAGAGAGATCGTTTTCTACTCTGTGAAGCGTAAAATCTTGGTTTCGTGCCCCAATGGCACAGGAAAGATTGTCCGGGCTCTCCTAAATATACACAAAGATGTGAACCTGAATATCGATGAAATTACCAACGCTTCCGCGAAAAAGAAACGTAAGCTTGAATTTGTAATTTAAGTAAGCACCTAAATAAAATTATTTAATGTAAAATGTATACTAGCGTTTAATTTAATTTGATATCCATTAAAGCTGTAAAAATTTCATCAAAATCGGTTCAGTAGTTTAGAGTCTAAATGTGACATTGTGATGTGTAAACAAACACTCATTTACTTTTGTAATTTTCGTGAGCGAACAAACTAACATTTTACAGGGTAATTAATTTACCTACTAGTGTTTGCCCACGTGGAATTATACACTGTAGAAAATCTTGGTCAGGGCGTCATATATTTTGTAAACATCTCCTTTGTAGGAATGAACTATATCGATCATGAGCGAGTTCATACTCCGACTCGCACTTGTCCGATTTTCGGGTGGCTGTGCCCACAACCTTTTTTGAGGGCTGGATCCGCCCCTGGGTAATTTGATGATTGGTCGTCCAATTCTAGCTATTCCTGAGCCTGACAGAGTGGAAACCAAAGTTAACAGTTTAGGGGGCTGGCAATAACTTAGTCAAACATTTTGGCGTCGATGGCAAGGTGAATATCTTGCTACTTTACATCGGAGACAGAAGTGGTCTCGAAAACTGGACGATATTTTACCGATTACTTAGTGATTGTGGAGGATGTAAGGACTGCTCCATCTCAATGGCTTCTGGGGCATGTATTGCAGGTTCATCCCGGAAAGGACGGACTCATCTGAGTCGCAACAGTTAGAACCCGGACTGGAAATGTAAAGAGACCGATCAATAAATTATGTCCTATTCCTATGGACTAAGTGTAATATCTGCTTATATTGTTATTATTTTCTTTAAAAAAAGTGATTTCAACGCGGGCGGAATGTTGATTCTATAGAATATGTAGTTGTAGACTACCTTATATGATATTGTAGTAATCGTATCGCCGCCGACATTTTTAGGTTTTCATTTGCACGCGAAGACTGAGATGAAGTTTATTTAACGTGTTTCCAAAGTGTTGTGGAGCAAAGGTTCGAGTTTCTCCTTGGCATTTATATTAATAAAAATGCTAACTGAAAAAAAACGTTTAGAAACGATATGAAAGCTTTTTGAAGAATAGAATAATTAAATAACGAATGGCAAACACCGCTGGCGACAGAAAAAATAAAAATTAAAATCAAAAAAATTAATTTGAAAAATTAAACTAATAAATAAATTCGAAAATTCTAAGAAAAACTTCATTGTAGGTAATTAATTTTCAAAAGTTTGCGTCTTGGCTAAAGCAAGAATAATTTATTCTTTTAATTTAATAAATAGAAATTACCACTGAAACACAAATCTATTTTTTGCGATTAATTTTTCAGTTTATAAATTATATTTATCAAATGAAAGAAATAAACGCAAACCTCCCAATATCAATCAACCAAATTTTTTTTCATCCATCATCATTATCATTGGCGCTACAGCCCTCTGTCCGCCTTAGCATCCTCAAGAGTTTTCTTCCAACGTTCTCGGTCCTGTGTCCCTCTCTACCAGTTGGTAATCCAATGGTGCGTAAGTCCATTTATATGTCGTCTTTATATCTGTTCCTAGTTCTTCCTTATGACCTTCTTTCCTCTGGCGTTTTTAGGAACAGGATTTTTAGGAGCGCTTATTGAAGCATTCTCATTATCTCCATGTCCGTCCATGTTTCATTGGTGATTCTATCCCTCGTTAGAGTTGAATTGACCAATTTTACGATCTCCATATATATTGGTGGTTTTGGATTCAGACTTCGCTAAAAAATTATTTAATTGGCATAATTTCAACCATGTTAGCAAAAGTTTATTATAATCAGTTCAGAACTTTTTGAGTTTATCCCGGACAAACAGACAGAATGACAGCCGCTCCAATTTTATTTATATAAATTTAGGAATTGAAATTAGCTGTTTTCGATTTGCCACATTTATCTGATATTCATCACATATTCCTCACATGTCAAATCTCGTACTCTCTTTTGCCTCACTTTTGTTCTGTCAAATTGTACCTGATTGCAAAAAGCAAATCGAACAGTCACTTATGTGATAAATAATAAAAATTTTATAAATTAATTTTCCGTACACCGAGATTAAAGAAATTGTCTCTTCATAATACTTCCGCTGCTGAATATGAAATTATTACAAAATAAGATATTCAACCACAATAAATACTTCAGTGCACTTCAAAATCACTTACTAAACTGATGTGATGAAAAAATATTTTTATCACATCACTTGGTTTTGTATCAGTTGGAAGCTGTCGCCATCTGTAGTAAAATAGGAGCTGAACCGCCAAATCGAACAGCCATTTTCAGTGAAACTGAGGAAAATGTGAGGCAAATCAGATAAATGTGGCAAATCGAAAACAGCTATTATGTACATAATAAAAATTTGTTAAATGTAGTAAGATATAATGAATAATCCCATTTGAAATTATTCTTTGATATAATGATAATAGATTTGGGTAAGTGAAATTTATGTCATGTTATAATTGAAGTTCATTGATTCGATATTTGAGTTAAAAATACAAATTGAATTTTTACAAGAGTATCATAATAATTCATGGACTCTTTTATTGTTAGACTGGCTTCGAGAACTAATTCAATAAACAATTAATTTTTATCCTAAATATAATTTTTATCCAAAATATATAATCCTAAATACATTATAATATTGAAACCTATCAATATATAAATTAATTATTATTCTTGCATAATATAAAAAATATGATACAATTATGTTGAAGCATAATAGTATTAAATTTTACGTCTATACAATCTATCCTATGTACATTGAATTAAGTTTATGATGTTATAATTTTTATTAGTTTTATAACGTTAATACTTTATTGTTTTAGCTAAATAATTTATTTTAATGTTTCCACTTTTTGAACACTTACTTTGCCACTGCGTTTATTTGCAATCACTAAACCCACAATTCAACCATATTTAAGTTTTCAACATTATTTGCGCAGTCAGTAGTTGAACACTAAGGAACTTGGAATGTCATGTTATTAAACCCAACAAAAGAAGAAGGACTAAAATTATTAAATTTACAGTATTCAACATCACAATAATTAATCAAAAGGGGCAGAAAACTACTCCAAAAAAGTCGCTTTTTATTGAATGCCTGCTTCACTTTCGCTCACCCAGAAAGCCTCGTGCTGCAAACTTCCTAGTTTCATCCGCATACAATTTTCATTTGCATCTGCTGAATATGACTAGCTGGGGTTGCTTCATATGAAAGTGTGTATCATCCTTTGATAAAACTATGTGACAGCGCTCACATGAGTTTCTGGAATTTATCAATGCTCTCAAGTAAACCACATCCGCTTAAGTCAGTAAACTGGCATTTCAGCCGTGCATTTTGGGTAAGCTAGAGATTTGTTCTTGGCATACTTTGGAATATCCATATAAGGAACAGGGGTCGACCATTGGGCGCTAAAGGTTTATCATTGCACGCTAACAGGTAAGGTGCAATTTGTTTTTTGGCATATCGCTCGGAAACCGGAGATCTCAATTTTTTCTGCAAGAATTTTTTGTAGATAATCAAATTATTCTCAAATTTTGTTAAAATATTTTTGCCGTAATAATAACAACAATTTATGGACAAAAAATTATAAATTTTTTAAATCCGACAAACTTTGAAGCTGTATAACTTTTTTATTTATTTATTCGCCAAACAAGCCACACTTAAACTATATAGTCCAGGCGCTGAAGCATTTCCAGTGGGTTTGGCGTGATGAAACGGATTTTTTTGGTGGAATTGGTCAAAAATGACATCCCCAACAATATCTAGGGGGTGCGCAAATATGAAAAGGCCCTGAGAATTTATGGGAGCCCAAAAACTGAAAAATTCACGAAAAATTCCCTGTTTTTTGACCTTTCTTGATAAATATTTCTTAACGAATGCTTTTACGCGGAAAGTTTGTTGGACATGTTTTGTTCGTTATTGGGTTTGCTAAACCTCAGCGTAAGTTTGATTTTTGGAATATGAATTTTTGCATTGCAAAATACCGAAAACTGCGAAAAATCGTACCCTCACTTTAAAGTTATACCAACAAAAGATAATACCACTATTTTTCAATGTAATTATGGAATTAGGTAGTTTAAGGTATGTATGTTTAACTTATATCCAAAACAAGATCACTGTCGTTCAAATAGTTTTTGCATAATGGATTTTCAAATTAAGTGATGTTAAAAAATTATATTTGTGCAGCGCCAAAAAAAAGCTCCCATGTTGGTCCTGATTTTTTTACGTATGCTTTAAGACTCACTTTACAATATCCAATCATAAAATTGCTGTTTTTTTAAATTTTTTAAATGGTTTTTAATTTCTTGAAAAAAACCCCTTAGCTGCAAAATAGCGCCAGAAATGCTCGGCGCGTTTCAAATTCACGCCTGGACTAATATAACAAAATAATAAAACAAATTATTATGGTGTACGTATAAAATAACAAGGAACAGTACTGGTATGTTTTAATTTAATTATGATCAAAGTACTATCATTGAGTTTGTTAGAAGGGATCTAAGTTTATTTATAGGCTGTTTTACTTATTCAAGGGGAGAAACGTGATCTTATTGTTAAAGACCATACAGCATCTGTTGACGGGCTAGTTCCTTCATAATCAGTCCTTAAGTAGTTTTGTATGCCTTTTATGTCGAATATCTTTGTTGAACTTGAACTTGAGCGTATTGCGAGTACTATGTAAGCAGAATTTTTCTGATTTTAGATACCCACCTGCCCATTATAAAACTAGTTGGGTTGTGGGTTTGACCCTTTCGGTCCGCACGATCAACTTACCAGTATAATGAATGTTGAATATTATGATAGATATTTTAATAATAAATGAACAATGACAACAACAAATTGTAAGAAAATTCATACACGGTTCTTTAAACTAACACAACTCCTATACCCAAAAGCAAAAATTTCGTAATATTAAATAATATAATATTTAAACTTGTAACTAACTGTCAAGAGTAATTTGTGCTCGATGCACGAAGAAGTGGAGGGCTGCCAAAAGGCCACAGAGACTAACATTTTAACAAAAAGATCGCGTGTACCTAGTGCACGTGACATAGTAGGGGAGCTGGCACTTGAAAAAATCGTGTCGCCCCAACCTTCTGCCGTTTGGTATATAAGCTTTTGAAGTAATTTTAAGCATTTTTTATAATATGACATTTTTGCGGGAAGTGGACCCATTTCGAGTTAGGGGTTTTGGGGGGTAAAAAGGGGGTTAAAATTGAAAAAAATTTCTGCCGCTGCGTATGTAGGTTCTACTAGAGCTAAATAACCGTTAAATACTAGTGGCAGACATTTTTGACCATTTGGACCCTCCCCAAGCCACCCCTAGCTGAAGTTGCCATTTTTCTCCCCACACCCTAGCAAATAGTCAAAAATTTCTGCCACTAGTATTCAACGGTTATTTAGCTCTAGTAGAACCTACATACGCAGCGGCAGAAATTTTTTTCAATTTTACCCCCTTTTTACCACCCAAAACCCCTAACTCGAAATGGGCCCACTTCCCGCAAAAATGTCATATTATAAAAAATGCTTAAAATTACTTCAAAAGCTTATATACCAAACGGCAGAAGGTTGGGACGACACGATTTTTTCAAGTGCCAGCTCCCCTACTAACAGATGTGTAACATCTTTGGCGATCTTTATCTTTCTTTAAATTGAATAATTAGTAAGAATATAAGTGCTAGTGGTACTTTATCTTCTCTCTTACCAATAGTAGCTACTAACTGATTGCTCCTTTAATCCCTAATGGGATATAGAGCGGAAACCGTTGCCCTCAGAGCCACCCTAACCACAGGGCTAAATGGGCTGTAGCCCCGGGGCGCAAGCCTTTTCGGGGCGGCAATTTGTGTTGGTCTTATATTTTTTTTGTTATTTTTAGTTATGTTATTTTTATTTAAAATCTTTTCATTACAGAAATAATCAAATAACATTTTCATATTCGTTATGGGAATTGGTTACGAAAATTTTAAAGATGCTTTGGATAGAATTTACGAATATAACTTTCAAAAGCCTTAACAAAAGTTGAAGCTGAGGGGTTGTAAAATGAGCTCAAATCACTGGAAACTGCTATTATGGTAGCATTTTGGGGCGAAATATTAGAAATCATAGATAAAACTAATATATCACTTCAAAAAGTTGCTACTACAACAAGGCCCGCCACAATGGGGCGAATTGCCCGCGCCCCAGGTCGTAGGCCCCAAAAATGGATTGCAAGCCAAAAAGTGGACCTGGCTGCACTAAGTAACTTAAGGCCTATTCGGAAATCAAGAAGCGGCCGTTCTGAATGAACTTATTTTCACCACGGATTTTAAAAAGTATTAAGTATTTTTTTTAGTAAAAGATTTTTTGAAATTTCAATCTCCTTAAAGGGGCCCCAATCATTTTTTACCGCCAGGCCGCGAAAAGCTATGTGGCGGGCTTGACTGTAACTGAAAGCATTATTGAGTTGTTTTAATTTGTAATATTTTAAAAATTATTTTTAAAGTAGTAAAGGAAACATCCTTACAAAGTGCTGCTTAACTAAGGTCAAATCAAGTTATTTTATTTTAAAATGTATTTATACTAGTTTCTGCAAAATTTACTAGTGTTTTCACTATTTACTGCAAAATTTCGAAAGGTTTTCGAAAAAATGACAAGAGGGGTATTTTGTAGGCAATAATGGTTTGTGTAAGTAGATGAAAAACAAAATTTGCAAAAATCAATTGTTGAGTGATTTTTTGGCCGAATAGTAATTTTTTGAAACTTTGAGCTTGAATAACTTCGAAAGGGTTGAGTTTTCAAAAAATGAGAAGAGGGCTTTTTTGTAGGAAATAAAGTTTCGTATTGACTGATAAAAAATTTTTCGATAAAGTTTTTGGGCGATTTTTTGGCCAAATAGTGGATTTTGGTAACTTTGACCTTGAATAACTTTAAAAGGGTTAATCGGGTCAACATTTTGGTAAAAACTAAAGTTGTAGAGAATTTCAGTGTCAACATTTTGGGCCCACGCACGTGGTTGTACGTCCTATAGAAAGATACAAGGAAAACACGGGAAAAAACGCAATATCTCCGGCGGCCATTTTTTTGTGATTCCGAAATTGTTTTCTTAAAAAGTCCCAAGGAAGCTGTGGACCAATTTTCAGCCATTTTGGAATTTTGTCTCCTTTCGTGCGTTTTTTGGCTAGTTTCCCCGGACTATATGTAGTTTTTTTAGGACAAAAGTATAATAAAAACAACAAATAATCTGGAAAATGATTTTGGATACCATACAGAAATTTAGAGTTACCTATAAAAAATATTGTAATATTTCTTCTCGAGCGTTCTCGGATTCGTCAGGGATTAATTGGAACAATTTGTTTCTTTTTAACAACTTTAATTTCAAAACAAAACTTCTTGCACACATGTGTTCCTCCTTCCTCTTGTTGGCGGTGCAGTTAGAACAACCATACTAAATTGAGATGTGACACTGCTTGTCGGTGAATTGGAATTTTAACTTTCTCTTTACGGTTAGCCGTTGCACTGCCCCCTTCTTAATTAGTGTTCGTCCCAAACACAGCTTCCTACAGGTCCCGTTCTTACCGATCGAACCTTTTTTGATGCGATAGATGACCGTGATGACCGTGGAGGGGCCGTTCCGTTTCCTTTGTAGTTTTGGCGAGTTACCTTTTATTCGTAGACGATAATAGCTAGACTCGATCGCCTTCCTTAAACCTAGATCCGTTCGCCCTTAGGACGTAGTGGATCTTAATCCTGTTGCGCGATTCCAAACTTTAAATCAATTGGCAGCGTAAGCTGTTTCCCGAAAATCATCCTTGCAGGCTGTGGATAACTGTCCGGTACAGCATTTTTTATTGAATTATATAGAGATGTTCTTCATATTAATTTGAAAACCTATTTCTACCAATTCTACCGTTTTTACTGTTTCTATACTGGTTAGGGGAATTTAAGAAATTTCCTACATTTAAGAATGTGGCAAACTTCGCGTCAATAGAGGAAATGACCAGAATACACTATGGTCAATGTTCATCCATTTGGAGTTCTGAAGCTGACGGGGAAATGACAATTATTTGGCAAAATTCGTCCCCGATTGGCCCCGAAATTTAAAATTTATAAGTTTTGATCATAAATTTTTTATTTGTTACCTTAAAATCCCCCAGATACCGACAATTGGCAAACTCATCGGCCATATTGGTGCGGCCATTTTGAATTTATAAGTTTTCATCATAAATTCGTTATTTGCAACCCTATACACTTTCATTGGAATCGGAACACAATTGGCAAATTCGCAGGCCATATTCGTGCGGCCATTTTGAATTTATAAGTTGTGATTACACATTTATTATTTGCTACCTCCAAAAACCCCAGATTCCGATTTTCATTGCAGTCGGAACACAATTGGCAAATTCGTCGGCCATATTGGCGCGGCCATTTTGAATTTATAAGTTTTGACCACAAATTCATTATTTTGACCACAAACAAATTATTTCATGGAAACCCCCCCGGACCATCGTGCAAAATTTCGAAGCTCTGCGATGACTGGTGCGCGCTATAGCGCACACATCCATCCATACATACATACGTACATACATACATACATACAGAAACTTTCTTTTATTAATATAGATAAATTGACTTTTTCTAGTTCTCATACTTTTGTATAACTTTACCGGCCACCCCACTCCCCTCAGACATTCCGTGTATTTTCTTACCGAGAGGGGCGCATTATTTTCAGTAGCCCACGGGCGACGAATATCTTAGGACGGTCCTGGTTGCCCTCCAGCGGACTCTGTTTTGCGCGACAGCTCTCAGCTCAGCTCAGGATTTCCCGGTTGTTGCGGCCTCTGCTAATAGGGTTCTCCTCCACGTTGTTCTAGGTCTTCCGACTCGACGGGTTCCTTGCGGATTCCAGTCGAGGGCCTGTTTGGCGAGATTCTCGTTTTCGCGTCGCAAGGTATGGCCAATCCAATTCCATTTCCTTCGCCTATAGTAGCACCACCTGCATTACTATATACTAGTAATGAGCGATGTTATAAAATATGTAATGTTGTCGAGCTTTTGATTAAGAGATATATAAATAGCAACAATGACAATTATTTTCCCATTCAGAGTTTTCACTCAGTAAAATACAAAATCATCAACAGGTGTCGTCACTGACTTTTTAAGTTGAGTCATCTCGGGGTTTGATGTGATAGTGTTCACCATATCATGTTGATTCTGATAGATTCCCAGTCCTCCTGGTCGACTGCTCGGTCATATATGTATATGTAACAAACAATTGAAGTTAGGTACACTATTTTTCCCGACTTCATTTACCCAAGTCTCAGATAGAATAACGATATACTACTTTTGTATGGCAATATCCGTAAGATCCTGGAAATGACTTTCGAAGACTTTGGCAAATGAGAATATATCGATCATCCATTTCTCATGATTTTGGAATACTTGCTTCCTTGAGACTTGTGTATTGTGGTAGCACAAGCACGAACTATTGGTATATGTGAACGTTTTATGTTGAACGTTTTCTTGTTGTTAAGAGGTCTGTTGATGATCTTCTCCCGCTTGGTACTGCCGTTTTGCTAATATTGTTTGTTACTTACTAAGTGTCCAGCAACTGTTTTCTAATCTTTTCACCAACTTTTGCAAAGCTAAGTTCACCTGAATCATCTCGATCAATATGAACTAATTTGCCTACTGCGCAGTTTGCTCAACAATCTGCCATGTCAATATTAGTTGTTATCATATAAAAAAGACGCGTTTAATACAACAGAATTTTTTGAGTAACTCTATTTTCAAAATTTTCATTTATCATACAAATATATTTAGTCCATCGCTTACAAAGGCCTGTAAATCAAAACAGAAGACTATAATTCCCGATTTCATCAACTGCAGTCTATAGGCATTGTTAGCTAAAGGGTGAGGATGTAGTGCTTTCGCCAAGCGGTCGTGGGTTCGATACCTGACGTCAGCGCTTTTTTTAATATTTGAAAGATTACAGCACCAGAGGTAAATGGAAAAGCATTCCACTAACAATTTTTGGGTTTGTACTTTTTGGTAGATATCATTGAATCGTTTTCGAAATATCTACGTTTTACTTCAAAGTCAAAAATTTATAAGTATACATTCATATTTCAAAATTTTGAATTTAAAAAAGACTTAAGTACCTATACATAATTTCATAGGATTTAAGAACATATTTTCAATTATTTAAGAAAACACTGTTGCTTCATCCATATTATAAATAGAATTGTTATTGCTAGTCCCCTATTTTACTAAAACAATTAGTAATTTTTCAATTTTGACAACAATTTTTTTCTGCGCTCTTTACGTATGTTCTTATTTTATTAATACTGGAACCTTTCGTTGACGCCCCACGCTTTTTTACATTTAAGTTAGTTATATCTCACAAAAAAACCTTAAAAAAGTAAATTAGAAGTTCGTGGTGCGAAGATGATTTATTGGGACAGTTTAAAACACACTTATAACAAAAATATGTGATATGGATTAGTCAAGACGAATCGTTAATAGCATGATATAATTAAACACGTGTATTTACGAACGAATTCAGTGCGGCTCAGTCTATAGTGTTTCTAATGAAATTTGTTACATTTACAAAAACAGCTAAGATTCATGCACAACGAACTCGCCAGCCAACTTTTTTGCGGTTTCGAATAATCCTATTTTATTGAGTTTTTAAAAAGTTGGCTGGCGAGTTCGTTGTGCATGAATCTTAGATGTTCTTCTAAATGTAACAAGTTTCATTAGAAACACTATAGACTGAGCCGCACTGAATTCGTTCGTAAATGCACGTGTTTAATTATATCATGCTATTAACGATCCCTCTTGACTAATCCATATTACATATTTTTGTTATAAGTGTGTTTTAATAATAATCGAGTTAATATTCTAGCTCAGAAGTACACTTCTCAGCTGGGCTGAGAAACGGGCCACGCTTATGTGCAGGGGCCGAATCCGGCCGAAAGCACCAAAAAAGGTATAAGAAGAAAAAACACCGCAAAACGAGCATGCGACCGAAAATGCGGGTTCCTTCTCAACCCTCCCTGGCACTTCTGTACCGAGCCGGTCCGGTCCCTGCACACAAACGCGGTCACATTTACCACTGCACAGTGGCTCGGCTAAGACATGCAAACACAAAACAAAAAACAATGCAACATTTAAGAGCACAAAACATCAAACAGAGAAGCGTGCAAAAACAATGAAAACGTGGGACACACAAGGAGTCACGCCACATTAAAAAGAGTCCTTTTAAGGACATCTTCGCTAGTTTGCATGCTAAAAACACTCGCATTTTTGTTAACATTTATAAGCATGCGGTTAAATGGTTCGTACATCCCATAATTGGTGTTAGAGGAATTAATGTACAAGAGAGGTGGACCTCTCAGGTTGTAGTTGTTCACTCTAAATGACGTACGGGTTCGTAGGAAGCCTGAGTCAACTTTGCCATTCAACAAACGATGAACGAATATAACGTCAGCGACCTCGCGACGCTTATGGAGAGAGCTCAAGTTGAGCAATTTAAGTCTGTTCACATAAGGCGGAAGAATAAGTGGGTCATCCCACGGGAGGTGACTGAGTGCAAAACGGACGAACTTCCTTTGAACCGATTCGATTTTATCGACATGGGAGGAGTAGTAAGGAGACCATACCTGGGAGACGTATTCAAGTAAAGGCCTAACTAAAGATATGTACAAGTGCTTTGTGATAAGGGGGTTGTTGAATTCCTTGGACCATCTTTTTATAAATCCCAGGACTGAATTGCCCTTGGAAGAGATATAATTGATGTGGGTGGAGAAATCCAACTTACTTTCTAACCTAACCCCAAGATCGATAACAGAGTTAGTGCGGGAGATCTTGTTATCGAGAAAAGTATAGTCGTAAGTTATAACGCCACGTTTTCTACAAAAAGTCATGACCTCACATTTACTAATGTTAAGGACCAGGTTGTTGTTGGAACACCAAGAATAGAAGGTGTTTAGGTCTGCTTGCAGAAGTTTGCAATCCTCGATACTCCTTATGTGGCGGTACAGTTTGATGTCATCGGCATAAATAAGGATTTTACAGTGCCTCAGCAGGGTAACAATGTCATCGATTGATAAAATAAAAAGAAGAGGACCAAGATGACTTCCTTGCGGGACACCAGAGGACGCCTCGATGTTTTTAGATTTGGCTCCGCGGAATAGAACCTGGTAGGTTCTGTCGGCTAAGTACGACTGGAACCACATAACCAGGGCATGCGGAAAGCCTAATTTTTTTAGTTTTAGAACTATAATAGAGTGAAAGAGCATGTCGAAAGCTTTACTGAAGTCTGTATAAACACAGTCAGTTTGACAGCCAGTGACAAAGCCTCGAACAGTGTAAGAAGAGAACTCTAGTAAATTAGTAGTAGTGGAACGAGCTGCAAGAAAGCCATGTTGGTTAGTTGAGATAAGTCTCTTGCAGATAGGGGCAATAGCAGAATAAATAATGGATTCGAAAAGTTTTGGTATACATGATAACTTCGCAATCGGTCTATAATTAGATATTTCGTTCTTACAACCCTTTTTATGAACAGGGATTATAAAATAGTTCTTCCATAAGGTTGGGAAGCGCCCTGTATTGAGGGATTTCTGAAATAAACATAGGATAGGAGACAGTAGGGCCCCTGCACAGGATTTTAGAACAGCAGGGGGGACACCATCAGGGCCGGACGAAAAATCTTGTGGAAGATCATTTATATGTTTCGAGATATCTTCCCTGGTTATAGACAGAGATAAATTTTGAGCCGTTTGTATTGCGTTGATATGTCGAAAATTGTCTTCATGAGGTTGGAAGACAGGAGACGAGAAAGATTTGAGGAAGAACGATGCGAACTTGTCGCAAATCTCGGATGAATTAGAACTAACAGAGTTCTCGTATTGCATGGTGTTAGGGTAATTATCGACTTTTTTCTTAGAGTTGATAAATTGAAAGAATGCTTTGGGATCGCCATACAGTTTACCTTCCATGTTACTAAGGTACTCCTTATAGAGAGCCTCGGAGAGAGCATGGAATTGGTCATAGCAATTGATAAATGCATAGAAACTCGCAGTGTCTTTTCTCTTCGGGTAGGTTTTCCAGAGTTTATTCTTCTGGTTTTTGGTGTGTCTCAACTCATTACTGTACCAGGGCGGGGATGATCTGGTCAACTCAAGAGGCTCAATAGGTACACAGGATGCGAAGGTTTCATACAGGACGGAGTAAAATCTTGTTACGTCGTCATCCAACTCATTAGAGGAAAGCAAGCTATTGAAATCGATCGAAGTGAGCTTGGATGACAGTACTTCAAGGTTGGCCTTTTTAAAGTTAAAATTAAAGGTTGACTCCTCCGGGATTAGCTTATAGTTAAAGGCAAAACAATAGCTGAGTAGGAGAGGAGGGTGATAATTATCAACAGGCGACAAGACAATTGAGCTAGGCTCAACATACATGTTGTCTGAGTCGGAAAAGAATATAAGATCTAACCACCTACCTAAAATATTATTCACACCGCTCATTTGGTTCAAACCGCATGAGAATAAGGAATTCAGAAAGTCGGATTCCCTATCATTAAGGTTGTTTTCAGGTAGGTAGTTATCGTCCTCATCGGAAGATACCCATTGAACATTGGGTAAGTTAAAATCTCCTAAAAGTAGGAGTTCGTCTTTGGAGTCCATCATATCCTGGATATGATTAATGCAAGATATTAGAATATCATAGAGGTTTTGACCTCTATCGTCAAGAGTGCTGAACATACCTAGTGGGATGTAACAGCAAATTAAAAATAGGTTCTTATGGACAAGGGAGACTTTAAGAGCGAGGAGCTCAATGTCCAAAGAATTGGAAAAACTAGGAGGCGTTATTAAGCAACAGTTGAGAAGGTTACTACAGGCAAGTAGTACACCACCTCCACGAGCCTCCGAGTCAGTATATCTGTCCTTCCGAAAAACTTGGAAGGAGGTATCGAAAAGTTCGGCATTAAGAACCCCACTGTGTAACCATGTTTCTGTAAAAGCGATTATATCGAAATCACTGGCCGAAGTTGACAGAAACACATCGTGGGTTTTGGATCTGATACCCCTCACGTTTTGATAATAGAGGGAAAGCGTCTTAAGTTTTTTGAAGATTGTGGAGTGTCTGGAGTACGACGAACACGCGTGCGAGGAACAAAACACTTTGAGAAAGCACCGGGAGGCCAGAACGTGGGGTCCAAAAGCTTTTCAGCTGTATTGAGCGGTGCAGTCAGAACAAAAGATGCGACCGGTTTGGAGGCATTGCTGATCTTCCGACAGGAGACTGTCTCGGGATCAATTGCTTTTCCCTTTAAGTATTCTTTAATCTCCTCGGACGTAGTTACAGGGGAGAAACGCGAAATAAAAATATTTTGTGGCCTGGGAACCGTTACCAAGTTGGTGTGGGTTACCGAAAACCCAGTATCCCCGATGCCCGAGGGTCCACCGATATTACTGGTACTGGTTGATGCCACATCCGGCTTAGGGATAGAATTAGAGCCCATTGGTAGTGAGGGGGCGGGGACGGACGAAATATTAGAGGAGTTCGTAGTGACAACACCTGTAATGGTGACTTTACGATTGCGTCTGTGTTTTCGATGCTTTGCACACGTTTTCTGGTGGGCAGGAGCCAGCCTAGGGACAGTTTCGTCTGAGAAACCCTCTTCAGGTATTATAGTTTTCGGGTGGTCAGGAGCCAACCTAGAGGCAGTCTCGTCTGAAGGGCCTTCTTCAGGTATTAAAGCCGGGCCCACGACATTTCCAACCTCAGAAGGAGCAGCTAGGGTGGAGGCTGAAGGCTCGTTTTGCTCAACCACACACTGAGCAGCGCGGGAATAATTGCCATCGAAAACATTAAATTTTTCAGATAGTAATTTCAGGGCTGTAAAATTTTGAGTAACTGAGAGAGATAGTGACTCAACTTCAGCCTTGACACGCATCGTACACCTTTTAATATCATTTAAGATGGGGGTGAGGGGGGCCGGGGTTTCCGTTGAGGTGGAAAAAGCAGCACCAGGGTTTAAAAACGCTGAGTGCAGATCGTCGACGGTGTCTAAGACCGTGGAGACTCGAGATGAAAGTTCCTGGAATTTAGTAACTAGGGAGCTCGAGTTCGTTGAGAAAAGAGACATCGTGTTTGATAAGTGGTCGAGCCGGACATTCACCGATTGGATATCGTCGGCTAACGCTTGAACATGTGCGACGTTGCCTGAGAGGGAGGTTAAGTGATTAAGAACATTTGTATGAACCAGTCTTTTTTAAAATAATTGCATACTCCCAGGATAAGTGGAAAGTAGAATTGTAGGTGCTGTCAGACGTTGCAAGGAAAGCGCTTGCTGCGAGCTATTTGCTCTCTTCCTTGCAGATAGAGCTTTTCGGACGCTCGCAGCTGCAGTCACACCTTGCAAATATTTGGCTCCGTGCGAGTGAAAATTCGCTTTCATGAAAGTACTTTTACTGAACTTGTACAAAAGCACTTGCATGGGGTGTCAGACACAGCAAGTTAAAGTATATGAAATCTCAGAAAGCCTCTTTATTGCTTTTTTTTGAGCGTAACAGATTGAACGTGAAAAACAAAGTGCACAGTCAGTTTTATTATTTATTTTGTCAATCGGTGGATATGTCTCAACAAGTGCAAATGAAATTGGCGTTGTTGCGACGCCAGCGTGTGCTATTGTATACAGCAGCGGATTTCCTTGAAGAGGAAGAGGAAGAAATGCGGCCAAAAACAGAGCGAGCAGTTTGGGTGCGAAAGTTTTATGAGCGCGGAAAAGTCAACAAGAATTATACATCCCTCATGAAAGATTTGAGTTTCGAGGGCAAAGAGTTTTACAAAACTTTTGCTCATGTATCGATGGAGCAATTTAATTATATTTGCAGTAAAGTGAGACCCATAGTGCGCAAACAAGACACTCACATGCGTGTTGCAATATCAGTAGAAGAGAGAGTGGCGCTTACGTTAAAATATCTTGCAACTGGCGATTCATATGGAACTTTGTCGCAAATGTTTCGTATTTCGCGACCGTCCATTGTGGCTATTATTCCACAAGTGTGTCATGCTATCTATAAAACGATGAAAGCAGAATATTTAACAGTAAGTATAATTTTTAATTTCTAAACAAAAACTTCAGCAAAAAGTGACACTGGAAAAAATAATGTAGGAAGTTCTACTTCATTGAAGCCCACCAATCGGACACCTAATCGGTTGCAGACAATGCTTTTTCAAGTTGCATTTCTGAGTCTTCTATAATCGCCTTTGAAATTAAAATTTTTATTTTTTCCTTAGTACGGGCAACAATGCCGTCATCAGTTATGTTGTCTAAATTGGCTGTAATGTAATCACCAAATTCTTGATTTTTGCTAACTGGCCGTTCCTGCAATTTCTTTATTTCATCTTGTGTTTCATTCAAAGATGACATAAGAAACGTCCAACGTTCATTCCGCACTTCGTCCAAATGTGTTGTCCGTTTGCGCTTTCCATGCGGCGTAGCAAATTGAGAATTACGTGAAGTTTCCGGAACAGGTTCCGAGGTCAATACATCGTCTGTTACTGAATCCAGACTCACTATATCTGTTAACAAATTTTGTACTGCGGCTTCCTGCAATAAAAAATACTACTATAAATTTTCCTTTCAGACTCCAAACAATGAAGAACAGTGGCTAGAAATGGCCAAAAAATTCGAGGAAAAATGGAATTTACCCAATTGTATTGGCGCATTAGATGGCAAGCACATCATGTGCAAAGCCCCTAAAAATAGTGGCAGCGAATACTACAATTACAAGGGAACATTTAGCATTGTCCTATTGGCATTGGCGGATGCAAGTTACAAATTAATTTATATAAATGTTGGAGCTAAAGGTTCTGCTTCAGACGGTGGTATATTTAATTCATGTCCCCTAAGCAACGCATTATACAACAACACGTTAAATATACCCAGAGATAAGCCACTTCCAGGGCTCACAATGCCAGTCCCGTTTTGTGTTGTTGCTGATGACGCTTTTGCTGCTTCAAATCGCGTCATAAAGCCATTATCCATGCGAAATTTGAGAACGCTTGACCGTGTATACAACTACCGAATCTCACGTGCGCGCCGTATAGTGGAAAATGCATTCGGAATAGCATCTGCTCGTTGGAGAGTTCTACGCAGTTGCATGGAGCAAAATCCGAATACAGTTAAAAAAATTGTGTCTGCTGTCTGTATATTGCATAATTTTTGCATGGATAATAATAAAGCCTATGCACCTCCACAAATAATGGATTCCGAACAAAATGGCAATATAACTTTAGGGCAATGGCGAAATGAAGGACAACTAACTCCCTTGCAAAGTGTAAACGAAAGGACACCGCCATCTGTTATTGCAATTAGAGACGAATATCGCGCATATTTTACAAGCGGCCAAGGGGAATTGCCTTGGCAATATACAATTAATTAAGAGTTTAGCTACATTTAATATTTTCAAAATAAATACATATATAGACGTTCGATAACAGTCATTTTTATTTTTACTTACTTCAAGTGAATCGATCTCTCCAGCGGTGGCAACTTCACTTTTGAGGAACATGAGTGCATTAAAGTATTCCCATTTCGGCTGCTGTCCTCCGGCACTGCCACTTTTTAATTTTTTGTTCCAATTTTGTAGGAATATGGTGCGCAACGATCTAATTTTATCTTTAGTCGCTATTTCAGGGACTGCCATGCGCGTGGCAATTTCTTCAATGGCGGCATTTTTCGCATATTTATTGCAAAATTCTGCGTTTTTTTTCTGCCAAATGCAGGGGCGTACTTCAAGCTCTTCTATTAGCTTCAATGTCTCCTCATGTGTCCAAACTTTTTTGTTTTCGCTTGCTTGCATCTTGTAATTCTCAATACCAGAAATAAAAAACTCTCAGTGTGAAGTTATCTAATAAAGTCCCCGGATGAATTTTCTTTAAAGACTTGACAAAATTCTCTTCTTAATTTGTCTTCGCCTACTAACTGACCAGTATACAAAGTGTTTTAACATACAAGCAATAGTGATAACAAATTATTTGTAAAACTCAGCTTATAGTCCAGTCAAAATAGACGAAAAAAAGCTCAAGACTGAAGATAATTGGGAAGTTGCTGAAAATTGGTACAGCCCTTCAATACATCATTATAAATAAAATGTCGGTCAAAGGGTCAAAATATCACTTTTTTGCAAATATCTCTTAAACGGTAAAATAGTATTTACAAAGTATGTAGATTATGCGATTATCTACAAAAAAAGATATTATACATTTTCCCCTACGAATTGCCATTTATGATATCGCCGTTTTAAAGATTTAAAATACTCATATGCACTCATTCGCTACTTGTAAAGGTCATCAGACGTTCAAAAAATCCTTTGTTGGACTAGACTAATCATCGTAAAGCAACATAATTAGCCTCATCCTTTAGATAAATGTGTATTCTTTTATTTAGTGTAAAGAGCAATGAATGACTCCGTTGGAAGATATGTAGGCTTAAATCGATGCTGTGCATTTTGACCTGGCAGATTTCGTTCTCAGAAAAATGCGTTATTAACAGTATATTTTTTTTGGCTTTTCTGATGCACCAAACTATTACCTAAAATATTTGTATACACAATAGTGGTGTATTTCGAATAGTTTTCTAGCTATAGCGAGTATTATCGTGAACAATTAAAAATTTAGTTGTAATTCAATTTCGGCATAATTATACAGGTGAAAATTGGTTCACACCTTAAAAACATCATTATAAATGAAACGACAAAGGCCCCCAAAAATCCGGCTTTTGCAGAAAAAACTATTCAATGTTAAAGATAAAAAGCAGTTTTTTGCAACTACCCCATAAACGGTGTAACATACAATTTTTTTTTCAAAGTATGCAGTTTAAGCGATTATCTTGAATAAAAATATTTCCCGACGACCGATCGCGTGTCAGTCTCGACATTTTATTTATAATGATGTTTTTAGGGGCTGTACCAATTTTCAGCAGCTTCCCAATTATCTTTCAGTCTTTACCTTTTTTATATTTCGATTGAACTATTACTGCTGAAAGTGAAAACGCTTGCTAGTCCAGCAATTGCAAATGAAAGCCCCTCGTGCAAGTGTTTCGCTCTGAGAGAGTTCGCTAAATTTCACTAAATGTACCAGTCACACTAGGAAAGCACTTCAAGTGAGAGTGCTCGCATGAAAGTTGCAAAATGCTTTTATAAAGTACTCGCAAGCTAGTCAGACGTTGCGAGCATAACTTTTAGCAAGCAAAATGCTCGCAGCAAGCGCTTTCCTTGCAACGTCTGACAGCACCTTATGTATAGTCTGAATGTTGCCGTAAAGCATAAACAGCCAGAAAAGAACAAGGATAAGAAATTGAAATGTCATTAAACTCGAAAAGTTTAAACAACAAAACAAAGGAAACTAAAAGGAATATGGGCAAAAAACACCAATATAACAAACCTTGAACAATAAAATGCCTTACCGAGGAAAAAGCAACACAGAAATACACAAAAAACTGGGTAAAAACTATTCAAAAACGCAGCACGCAACAAACACTCAACAGTTGTTAAACTGTCCCAATAAATCATCTCCGCACCCACGAACTTCTAATTTACTTTTTTAAGGTTTTTTTGTGAGATATCACTCTTTTTGTATTCTACTTATTATACCTTTTCATTTGATACCCATGTTGAGGGTTTGTGAAGAAAATGGCAATCCGCCCTCTTGAGATGGCCGCCATGGATCTAACGACATAGCTTCTTGTATTCCACTTATTAGACCTCTTCATTTGATACCAATGTTGAGGGGTTGTGAAGACAATGGTAATCCGCCCTCTGGAGATGACCACCATGTATCTAACGACATAGCTTCTTGTATTCTACTTATTATACCTTTTCATTTGATACCAATGTTGAGGGGTTGTGAAGACAATGGTAATCCGCCCTCTGGAGATGACCACCATGGATCTAACGACATAGCTTATTGTATTCTACTTATTATACCTTTTCATTTGATACCAATGTTGAGGGGTTGTGAAGACAATGGTAATCCGCCCTCTGGAGATGGCTACCATGGATCTAATGACATAGCTTATTTTATTCTACTTATTATACCTTTTCATTTGATACCAATGTTGAGGGGTTGTGAAGACAATGGTATTCCGCCCTCTCGAGATGGCCGCCATGGATCTAACAAGATAGCTTATTGTATTCTACTTATTGTACCTTTTCATTTGATACCAATGTTGAGGGGTTGTGAAGACAATGGTAATCCGCCCTCTTGAGATGGCCACCATGGATCTAACGACGTAGCTTGTTGTATTCTACTTATTATACCTTTTCATTTGATACCAATGTTGAGGGGTTGTGAAGACAATGGTAATCAGTCCTCTGGAGATGGCAACCATGGATCTAACGACATGGCTTATTGTATTCTACTTATTATACCTTTTCATTTGATACCAATGTTGAGGGGTTGTGAAGACAATGGTAATCCGCCCTCTTGAGATGGCCGCCATGGATCTAACGACATAGCTTATTGTATTCTTCTTATTATACATTTTCATTTGCAAACATCTGACAAAAGCTGCATGTACAAAACGGGACACAAACAAAAAATTTGAATTCGAGCGAAAACTCAAAATTTTTTGCAATCGCGTAATAACAAAAATGACTCCCTCCATCATAAAAGTTCAGGTAAATAACTAGTATACCTAACGTCATCTAACACCATAGTTGGGACTAACCACTATGATATGAAGGCTTTTTGTTAATCATCGAAATGATTGGTAATGCTAACTAGACTAACTAGTAACGCCATCTCATTGATTGAGCAATTAAAATAACTTATAACGCCATCTAATGAAATAATTTTTAGTACCCACTTTTGATAAAATAATTAAACTGAAGGAGCAAAAAAAGTCCATTTCGAAATGTAAAAAATGTAAAAATAAAGAAAACGAAGAAGGATAGGGGAAAAAACTCATTGAATAATAAATTATTTATATTGTGGTTATCGGTTACAAATGAAAAATTACTTATAGTGCTTATGAAAAGGTGATAAATCTGCCTTTACGAGCTCTGCAAACTACCGCCTGCCTTGATTTCTACCAGTAACTTCATTAATTTCATTCTGAGGTTGATTCCGAAAGTTTGGCTGTTCTCATATATTGGCTGGAGCAATAAAGATTTTACAATCAAAATTATTTATACTTTTTAATTCATTATATGTTTTCTATGATATGTAGTCTATTATATGTTTTCCGCCATTTTGCGGCGGTCGCCATTTTGCATTTAAAATTACTTCACGCAGCTTACTGTATTTTACTTGTCTCCCTTTTCATTTGATACCCATGTCGGGGGGTCGGGAACACAATTGCAAAATTCGCTCGCCATCTTAGAACCGCCATCTTGATATTTTTACAAAAAAGTCAGATTGCATTGTTACGCGAACTATGCATATGTGCAAAATTAGAAGTTCATCGGTTATATGAAAGTGAGTCAAAATCAAGTTGCAAGATTTGTCTACACACGACATACAAAATACAACATACCACATGCAGGTGAAGCTAATATAAAGCGTATAAAAAGTAATTTAAGCCCCCTTAACCATTTTTATAGAAAATCAAGTAAATTAAGCTAAATAATCATTTTCATTAATCAGTGGTAACTTCCTGCCATTCTGCCTTTCTACAGACAGAATTCTCAGAAATCCGAAAGCCCATCTAAATTTATGCAAGTTATTGTAGTTCAACGCGCGCAAAGATGTTTCACATCAAAAATCTGGGAGAAGGGGACCAAAAGAAGAAGTGGCTGAGACGGTATCGCGAGAGAAGTGCATCCTCATCACCAGCTGACGGCACGAATTGGGCTGCAAGGTGCCGGGATGCCTACGAGGACAGTTCACTAAGAGGGCGATAATGGCGCACTGAGACCGTCTAGGGCCAACGAGAGGGGGCACTTCAAAATGGAAGAAAAATGGTCAGCGGTCATTCGGCCTTCCTTAAAGGGTTAGGGGTCGTCCATAAATTACGTGAGGCGTTTTTGGCGATTTTTCGACCCCCCCTCCCCGCTTGGTGAGATGCCGTGACATTTGGCTCTACCCCTTCGCCCCCCTCCTAAATCACTCGTGAGATTTTTAAAATTTATAAAAAAGTGTGTTCGATGACTGCTTAAAAAGTTCAGAGCAGAGCAGACCAGCCCAGTTGGGAGCAGCTGCCAAATTGATGTCAGAGCAGAAAAAATCAGAAAATAGCAATAATCTCAAAAAACACTTTTCTGCTCAACTTTGCTCTAAATTCCGTTTTTAGAGGTTAGATACGAATGACAATTTTAGAAGAAGAAATATATGCTAATAAAAAGAACTGAACAATATCGAAATGTTATTTTTATAAATATTAATGTTTAAATTTTAATATTTCCAAGTATTTTCCGAATAAATCATTCATAAATCAATTTTCCGATTTTTCATGTTTTCGATTTTACAATTGCCAAACGAAAAAGAAGAAGAAGAATTTTGCTGCTCTGCCTGCTCCTACAAATTTCGTGGAGCAGAAAAAGAGAGAATTCTCAACCCAGAGCAGGCTCAAAGAACACAGAGCAGAGAAATTGTGAGCAGAAAAGAACTGTCAAAAAGTCTCAATGAACGCAAATTGCTGATTTTTTCTGCTCCAGCTTGAGATGGAGCAGTCATCGAACACACCTAAAATGTCTAGTATTTACACTATTATGCGTATTTGTAGTGTAAATACGTTCATGTGTGCTTGATTGCGTTGGATTTATTTAAAAACATAATTCGTGTTGAAGAACAGTACCACAAAATCATCCCAGCACCAACTCGGCATGCACCCAATATAAACTACAAAACCTGTGGATTACCATTTAGCAGGTGATTCAGGCTATCCTTTGGAAATCAATCTCATGATGCCTTAAGGTGAAACCCCAATGTAGGCTTGACTTGCTTTAGTGCTTTGCTTTGCTTTGACATATCAAATAAACCAGTGCTTTGTTATGGGAAAAAACCAAATGACAAAGCGGCAAAGCCAAAGCAAAGCAAAGCAAAGCTCGAAATGACCAATGTTCAATTTTTTGATGCTTTGTATGCTTTCGCGTTTGTTTAATATTTATTTTGCTTAGAGAAATAAATGTATGTAGAGGTTTGAGAAAATTTAATTCATAAAGAAATTTTTTTTGGGAATAACATTAACTATAAATATTTAAGAGTTCAAAATTAATCTGAGACAACTATTTCTATATCCCATTTTAAGAAAATTCTCGTAAATGTTTGAACAGTTAATGCCATAAACCATTTGTGCTTCTTTATCACTCTACACAACAATAGATATTTACATTCGATCCTTTGTTCTTTTTATGAAACAATGATGTCCATTCCAAAGGAAAAATTCCGCAAAATCCACACCCTTACCCTTACCTCTTTCGTGTACAATTTTTATTTTCTGTGCTCATGAAAAGTAAACTGTAAAGTAACTAAAGCAAAGCGTGTATTTGGGTTTGTTTTGCTTTGGCTTGTTGGGCTTGTTCTGCTTTAGCACGTGGTACCTGAAAAGCTCACCAAGTTCAAGCAAGCCAAGCCTACATTGGGGTTTCACCTTTACAGGGATAATGCTTTCTTAACAAGAGAACTGACAAATTTCATTTCTAGTTTGAGCTCAACTGGTGTACTTGTAGAGCAAGTACATTGAATTTAAAAAAAAATAGTATATTGACATACGAAGGTTGACATATAACATATAATTATGCCATGCATAGTCAATCACAATATTATTGTAAAGATGGAGATATACAAACTTCGCAGCATTCTTCTATAGATGTCACCTTAGGGTAAAAAACCTGTGACTGAATGACCCAGGCTTTAGAAAGGCGGAGTCTGAAGTCACAGCCAGAATCTCAAATTGGCGTTTGAGCCAATTCTTAATATAATCTCGATGATTGCAGTAGGTTTAGGTATATTATGCACTTGAGATACTTTTGAGGGCATTAGGTTTTTCAATTGGGCTTCTGGGCGTTTTTGTTTTGTTCCAGCTTAGGCCACCAAACTAGTTCAGCGTAGGGTCGCAATCTGTCTAAAAGTGATCGTATAAGTCAATGCATACGTTACATTCCCAGTTTTTCCCAGGCCATTGTATAAAATAATAAGAATTTTTCATCACGCCATACACTCTTCATTCCCAGATATTTAAAATATTTTCATTCCTTTTTTTGGATGTTCCATTTGGATGGTATGGTATGTATTTGAAAAAGTGAACATATACAGTGTAAACGGCAGTGGCTAAATTTGTACACCCAAATTCTTTGAGTCGAAATATAGTAATAGTATCACTTTCTATATAATGGATTCATTATTACTTCTGCCCATTTTCCGGTGTATTCTCTATCTATGTGCAATATGTATTGATAAAATTTTTCACCATGTTCATCTGAGACTGCCCCAAAGCTTTTCGTGAATGATAAGTGAGTATCCAAAAAGACGATTTTAAAGATTTTCTCATTTACAGATATGGCACTTAAAATTGAAGAAAAGATATTAAGAAAAATTGCAAAAAAATTGCAGAAAAATCTAAAATACCCATGTTGAGGGCTAAAACCCCCTAAAAAGTGGGCTTCCCGGGGTATATAGACTTTATAACCCCTTATTAAATTAAGGATGTTAGGCTTTCCACGAGCCCTTCTAGCATGGTTCCAGCCTTATTTAGCTGACAGGACCTACCAAGTTCTTTTTCGTGGATCAAAATCAGTAACCATTGAAGCGTCATTCGGTGTTCCTCAAGGAAGTCATCTTGGCGCCCTGCTCTTTATTCTATAAATTGATGACATTATTTCCTTGCTAAGACACTGTAGAATCTTGATTTACGCTGATGACATCAAATTGTATCGTCACATAAAGAGTACCGAGGATTGCAAAACTTTTGCAAGCTGTTCTTGACACCTTTTACTCTTGGTGTGTGAACAACAACCTGGTTCTTAATATTAGTAAATGTGAAACCATGACTTTTGGGAGAGGTCGTAGTCCCATAATTTTTAACTACACCTTTTCTAAAGAGAGTGTCCGTCGTGTTAATTTTGTAAAAGATCTCGGGACTAGATTTGATAGTGAACTCGATTTTTTTATATGTTGCATGCTTTAGTTGAGCCTATCTCAGTGCTACTTGTGCTGAGTTGGTAAATTTTTCTTGGCTCAGCTAAGACGTATACCTTCTGAATTGGAAGGGTTAACTCTATTGCATGATTGTATTGCATGAAATATAATATATTAAGAACCCTAAAAGGAAGCTTTCTGCCAATTTTCAGCCTGTACCTAATTATTTCCGCTATATCGCTTTGTTCGGCTTAATTTACCTGTTCTATTAATTTAACTCAGTTTTTTTCGCAATTTTGCACTGTTTCTTGCGGAAAAACAATTACGTGATATTTGCCGAGACCCCCTCCCTCCCCCACCTGAGATTTGGTGAGATTCGGCTCGACCCCCTCCCCCCTAAACGCCTCACGTAATTTAGGGATGACCCCTAATAATATATATAAAAAAGTTTACTTATTAAAAATTTGTGATATTCAAATTCAAAATGGCCACCCAAATTTGCCAATTGTGTTCCAGTTTCCATGTAAATCGGTATGGGGGGTTTTTAAGGCAGCAAATAACGAATTTATGTTCAGAACCTATAATATTCAAAATGGCCACGCCAATATGGCCGTCGACAAGTTTGCCAATTGTGTTCCGATTTCAATGAAAATCGGTATCTGGGGTTTTTTAAGGTAGCAAATAACGAATTTATGTTCAGAACTTATAAATTTTAGATTTCGGGTCCAATAGGGGTGACGAGTTTTCCCAAATAAGTGTCATTTCCTGGTAAGCTGTATGTAGCTTTTTCAAGAGTTGGGAATCGAAAAAACTTGACATCCTAGCTCCAAATGGAAGAACATTGACCATAGTGTATCCTGGTCATATCCTCTATTGTCGTGAAGTTTGCCACATTCTGAAAAGTAGGGAATTTCCCCTAACGAGTATAGAAACAGTAAAAACGGTAGAAACGGTAGAAATAGGTTTTCATATTAATATGAAGTACATGTACATCTCTATATAATTCAATAAAAAACGCTGTACATGACAGTAATGCACAATTCTACCGGTCAGACGCCTGCAAGGATGGTTTTCGGGAAACAGATTACGCAGCCAGGTGATTTAAAGTTTGGAATCGCGCAACAGGATGAAGACCCATTACGACCCAAGGACCTAGATTTAAGGAAGGCGGTCGAGTCTATATGTATGAAATCCTCAGCTAATAAAAGGTAAATCGCCAAAACTCCAAAGGCAGTGGAGGACCCTCCACGGTCATCACGAGGTTAAACGACGTCATCTATCGAATCCAAAAAGGTTTGGTGGATAAGAATGGTACCTGTAGGAAGCTGTTTTCGCGACTAACAGTAAGTAAGAAAAGGGGGCAGTGTAACGGCTAACCGAAAAGAGAAAGTTAAAATTCCAATTCACCCAGAATTTTCATGTTCATAGGCACCTACTTAAATATGTACATACAAAACGCAGTGTTACATACCAATTTAGTACGGTTGTTCTAACTGAACCGCCAAGAAGAGGAAGGAGGAACAGATGTGTGCAAGAAGTGTTGTTTTGAAATTAAAGTTGTTAAAAAGAAACAAATTGTTCCAATTAATCCCTGAGGAATCCGAGAACGCTCGAGAAGAAATCTTACAATATTTTTTATAGGTAACTTTAAATTTTGTATGGTATCCAAAATGATTTTTTCCAGATTTTTTGTTGTTTTCATTATACTTGTTATGATATGTTAACCCGTAACGTTGTAGATGACCTAAAATAGAAATGCGTTAGAAAGCCATATCAATAAAATTATATGTGACGTACATTGTCTCTGTTCCTTATGTGTTTTGAAACCGTGAGGCTGCTGATCCGATTTCTTTCCAGGTGACGACCAAGCCAGGGGCTCGAGAAGCCATCACCCCGGGGAATCTTAGGTTCCAGCAGATCCGTCAGCAGGAATGCAGCGAGGATGAATCCGAGGCAACAATCTGCGATCCACCAGCAGAACCTCTCACAGTGGTCCCTAAAAGCGTCCCCAGTGGAGAACTTTAATAACAGCGTTTAGATAGTGAAGACTTACCTGAATTGTTTAAAAAATTTATAGATAGAGCGGTTGTAAGGGCGACGTAGAGCTTTTCCAACGATCCTAACCTCTCTCTAAGTTCTGACGAAAAGTATAGTAATATAAAGTAAAAATAGTTAAAAGTGCCGAAAAAAAGAGAAGTGAAACAAAGAAGGTATCCGAGAAGGAGGATCGTTGGTGGAGTCCCTACAACTGCGTGCAAAGTTAAGTACCCTAGGTGTATTTTGAATATTTTATTACATTATTGGCAATTATTTTATGGCTTTAGTTGAATATACATTTAAAATTTTGAATATATTGTTTTCAATAAATAGTTGAAAATAAATCGTTTCCTTGTGTCTTTAATTAATATTTTGAATATTTTTTTTGTTGTTGAGTGAAATTATTGTGGGTTCACGTGTTTAAAGATCGTAGACCTTAAAACTACGTGGCGCCCATTCTTAAAGATTTAATTTAATTTTCTTTCTTGGGACAACACCGTACGCCGAGCTTCGTGCAAAAATTGGCATGCAATATAGGTACTTTTGTCCTACTGCGGACAGTGCACACATAAACTTTTTTTATTTAAAGGCGTTGCACCGCACGCGGGTTTTATGCAAGAGACTCAGGTAACTTATTTTTAGTGTTGCCAGTCAAAACATATAAAAATTTGGAGAAAATCCCTCGTTGGCTTTTTGAGATCCCAAGAATAAAGCATACCTACTTAACATCTCTTTTGAATCCTTTTTTCGTCGAATGTGCTTTTTGACATTTTTATTTAGTAGCTTGAAGGTTTTTTTTCAAAATGATGTATATATCACAGCGGTATTATGCAAATCTCGAAATATTTAAGTACCGTTATTTATGAAACTACCCAACATTTTGGCAAAATATTGCACCTACTTAATACTAGTTCCTAGTACTCCAAATGTACGAAATATGAAGGAAATCGGAGAAGGTCGGGTTCTAAATTTCTTTTTTTGGTAGAATTTTCATGGACTAATGGTTAAATCAAAAGCACAAAAAAATGTTTGGTAAACTTTGCAATTTATAGTATAAAAAACAAAATCCCACCTCGACCACGTAAATTCATTCACCGTACCAAAAGTCTGAGGCCAAAATCCCCAGGCACTCCACTATTTAATCTAGAGGTAGTTTTATCCCCTTAACGGTTGAAATTAATTTATTTTTGCCTGACATTATAGACGATCATGTAAATAGCCATATGACCTTAGAATAACACAATTATTTTGAAATCACAGACAGACATACTACATACATACATAAAGTTCCATCCCTCATGGGACATAGGGCGGAAACAGTTGTCTCCAGCGGACTCTGTTTTGCGCGACAGCTCTCAGCTCTGACCAGGATCACCCGGTTGTTGCGGCCTCTGCTAATAGGGTTCTCCTCCAAGTTGTTCTAGGTCTTCCGACTCGACGGGAGCCTTGCGGATTCCAGTCAAGCGCCTGTTTGGCTAGATTATCGTCTTCGCGCCGCAAGGTGGGGCCAATCCATTTCCATTTCCTTCGCCTTATTTGGTCGTCTATCCTTTCATGGCCCGCACAGCGCCATATTTCTTCATTTGAAATTCTATCTTGCCAGCGGATTTTTAGGATACGACGTAGGCATCAGACACACAGACAGACACTCCAATTGTATTTATATAGAAAATAGAAAAAGATAGATAGATAGATAGATACATAGATGAAAATTTATAATTATGAACTTAATTACTCCTATAGACATAACTTTAAGCTAATAACCGCTCATTACTATTACGCCCACGATATGTAAGCCCACACCAACATGTTACTAAGAAGTGTTGCTAAAATAATCAAATCTATTGAAAATGAAGTGATCAGTATTTTCTAAGTAAATGCCACTCTGCTTAAGTACGAATACATTATCCTGATGCTTACACATTATCCTGTAAAAAGAGCCAGGTATAGCACCATTATAAAGAAATTGAAGCAAACAAACAATAAATAAGAAAAAAATGATTATATACCCATGAAAAATGCTAAATACGCATTAAAACTCAGGTCACCCGAGGGATGGCAATGAACATAACCCACGTATGGATGTTAAAAGCTATAAATCGAGGACGAATTTTCACGTTATTGTTCCAAAGTCATTTGTTCTGAAGACTATTATCCTTAAACCGTCCCATCGACGTGATTCTACAGCACCACTACCCCCAGGCGTTTGGATTCTGAACCAGTCTTCATATTGGCACCACACAACTGTGGCACCATCTAGAGCTGTAGTGTAGCTAGCAGAATCGATTTTAATGCACCAATATAAATTCAATGCTTGGCCTAGGGCTGCCTCAGCTAAGTTCCAACATAAAAATAAAACAAATACCCTAAATATCCATTCCAGGAATTGCTGAAAACAGTTCAGAACGAACGGGAGCTCCGGAGGACCTCCCCGCCGATAGGTCGGGAGAATGAAGGGAGAATGAATGAATTAGATCCTTGAGAATCCGATGCGGAAGGAGTGGACAAGAAGGAAAACATTTTTTTGAATATGAAAAGCTCTCATTGTGCACCAAACCAAACGAAACTTAACAAGATTAAAAGCTCAGTAAGTGAAAAGTCGTTCACACATATCCCATGAGGCATCCATAAATCACTTTCTTAAATTCGACAGGAGCCGCAAAGACGAAAAGAAAACCAACAAAAACAAAAAAGAAAGGAACATAAAGCCTTAAAACGTCACAGGATATTCTTCAGACTGTGCGGCAACGGGTGTGTATAGGTGGAGTTCTGAGAACAAGTGTTCACCCCAACACATAAAGTTGCAGCCACTTTTCACCCCCATGTCCTTGCCGACAGGGCGATTGACTCAATATCACAAATCCTTTATGGAAAATAAACTGCGCGAAATCTCTCCATAAATCAACTGAGCTGGATCCTTCTTGATGCCATGGGTTGTGCAGGATATCCACGATTCGACGGCATTAGGCGAGAGGCTTTCAAGTTCGCTGCTTTTAAGGATTTGCAAGACTTTAACTCAACCGATTTGCTCTTCTAGTTTGGTTGGACTGTTTACTTAATCGGTATTACTATTTGCATTTTGACTATAATTAGTGACTTGAAGAAGTCAAGAAGCAATATTTTTTCTAATATTTCAGCAAATGTAAATGCGTGAATTATTGGTATAAAATATATTTTACTGGTATTACTATATCTTAGTTCTTACCGTCAATAATATTACTACCTTTTGAAAATAATATGAAAGTACCATGGCAAATGGTTATCCCTCGCATTTGTTTAAACAAATGTCAATATTATAACTATACCCAAACCAAGTCGTTCTTATTACACCTACGATAAATTCGTCAGGACGAAAAACATACCTTTTTACTTTGAAAGGTAGGGGTACATCTTGACAGGGCTTTAGGTTTTTCACAATTCGCTGCTTGTCAAACTTCACTAGAACTATCTATGGCAATTAACTGAGGGTGTCGAACAGATTTCTATGGGACTGCCTGTTGAACCGCTTGTATTTGCAATCATAAAGCTGGTACCTCCTGAGTGAATAACCTCCGGAATTGTTAAATAAATTACAAAATAATAATAGAAAAATTTTATTTTAGGTAAATTTTATTAGGGATAATGTTGGTGGAAATAAATTTGAATAAGAAAGGGGCTGTTAAATGTATTGTTTGATTCCTTGTTTAAATCACAAAAGCCAATTAAACATTTTAAGGAATTTACATTTTTGTTTTTACCGATCACACTTTTCGGTTTATACTACGTCGCAAAAGTTCGTAAACCCGTTTTTTTGTGCAAATTTCGATTCAAAACAAACATTTCCGGAATTTGTTTATTTTGCAGATTTGGAAATGTTTCGGCGTTTTATAAGGATTTCAAGATGTAAAATAGCATATCATCATCAAATTTAAAAGTATGAAAAGTGAAAATGTTGCTTTATGGTTAGTTATGAATGTTCTCCATTAATATTGCAGCAAGTATAGAGTTCTATCTAATGGCACTATAAAATCTATATATATAAAAGTGAAAGTATGTCTGTAAATGTTCAATAGACTCCGAAACCGCTCATCCGATTGGCCTGAATTTTTGTATATAGGGATTTTCGGGTACGGCGGGTGTTCCTACGCGGTCTATTTTGCTCTATCTCGAACACTTCGGGTGGCTGTAGTGTACCGATATCCGTAAAATTCGAACTTTTGTATGGGAGGTACTCTTCGAATTACTGCTAAAGAGCTCAGATCTATATTATTTTGGTTTTTTCCGAAAAAAATACGATTCCTAAAGTTTCAGATCGATCGGTCCAAATTTAAAATGGCGGCCAACACAAAATGGTGGATTACCTTTTTCTTTGCAAGCCATTCGGTATGGGTATTAAATGAAAGGGTATGACAAGTAGTATCACCTGATTACTACTATTGGTTTATGGGTGCAGCATAGGCGCGCCGGGTCCCAGCTAGTCTATATATAAAAGTGAAAGTTTCTCTGTCTGTCTGTAAATGTTTAATAGACTCCGAAACCGCTCATCCGATTGGCATGAATTTTTGTATATAGGGGTTTTCGGGTACTTCGGGTGTTCCTACGCAGTCTATTTTGCTCTATCTCGAACACTTCGGGTAGCTGTAGTGTACCGATATCCGTAAAATTCGAACTTTTGTATGGGAGGTACTCTTCGAATTACTGCTAAAGAGCTCAGATCTATATTGTTTTGGTTTTTTCCGAAAAAAATACAATACCCAAAGTTTCAGATCGATCGGCGGTGTTTTACGGGCCGTACAATTTCAAAAATAATCGTACGACAAAATCATTCAACGTGTAGCCAAAGAAAATAGCGGAAATAACAATTTGATTTTGGCGTAGATTCGAATGCAGACTGAGATGGAACTCTCACTGACACCATCGGGAATATCATCAACTCTACATACTTGATTGTGGACGTACTCAAGTTCCCATTGAATTTGAACTAGATAGAAACACCTACATGTAACATCAGCGAAAACTCCGGTATTGCCGCAGTCCTTAAAACGTGCAAAACGGTTGCTATGGCCCAAAAACCAAACATTTTTATATCTAATAAGAATATTAAATATTCTTATAGATATTAAAATGTTTGGTTCTCTAAAGTATAAATGGCCATAACTTCTTTATTTGACAACCGTTTTTTTTTAAATTTGGCTTGTTGGAATGGTTTATTAAATATGTATTAATATTTTGAGGATCAGGGTTGGTTAATATATTTCAGGGGTGGGTAAACGGGAAAAAATGCAATCACATTTTTCTAAACTTTGACCGCCGTGAGCGACCTCTAAATATCTTCGGATTTGCTTCAAACTACACATTTCCCCGCATTTCATCCATTCAAATATTTTAAGGGAGCGCCTTGCAAAAAAATGGAAAAAGTTGTAAAATAAGTGCCACACTTGACTTTAGTATTTTCACTACCAAACGAAGTCAGGTGAAATTTTATCAAAGCATAAAATAAACAATCAACATAAGCATAAAATAAACAATCAGCACTGCAAAATAACAAATAAGTTGAAGAAATTAAATATCACTGTCAGCCACGTCATGCACGATCTGTCAATTCAAGAACAAGAAGACAATAATTTAAAAATAAAAAAAAGTCACATTAATTGAGGCTATCAGCGCAAAAGTGGTGTAAAACACAATTTAAGCTGGTGGCGGTTTTGGTGTAATATACATTCCTTACATTCTGAACTTTCAATACAACAGTGGAGTAAGCTACTTTTTGCGTTCCAAAAACATAACTGTAGATAACATAACTGCTGGACAGAACAAATTTAGCGAAGTAATAGAACAAAAAGGGTGTAAAGGGCATTTTCGAGAATTCACCATGGTAGCTACCGGTCGAACCAGAAGTTAATCCACCATCCATCCACCACCCTGTAGTGAGACTCTGAGGCTCTGGTTACCTTATCGGTGAATATTACAACATGGTGAGTGGTAACTTATGGTAAGTAATCAACTCTCGAACATGGTAGATTAATTTCTGGTTCGACCGGTAGCTACCATGGTGAATTCTCGAAAATGCCCAAACCGACTACGCCTGTGGTTTACATAGTCTGAGGTTACACCACTTTTGCGCTGATAGTCTCAATTTCACTAAATAAAAGCCTAAACCAAAATGAGACGTCACGTAACGTAAACTAGGGCAACGTAAGGTACGAACATGAGTAACGAATGTTCGCTAAATTCTAAAATATTGCGCGGCATCAGTTAAAGTGAGCTTTCAATAATTTTTTTAATTATTTTTGTTTGGTGTACACTACGACACAATTTACGTAAACAAGTAAGCTCAAATTCGTTCAGTTTTCTTACGTTTCGTTATGTGTATTTTGGTTCAGGCTCATGAGTGTTCATATGGCACCGGTAAATTCTGAAATGTTACGTCTCTTACTTTTTGTGCAGCCAAAAGCTTTCTGCAACTTTGCTGAGTATACACGGAGCAGCAGCGATCGAAACAGATTTTGTGTTGCTACTACGCGATGTTTGTTTGTATATTTGCTCTTTCTTTTTATAAAAAAATTTAATCTACACCTTAAAACAAGAATTTTCTACTGTTTTGAATTTTTTTCATTATTTTGCCAAAGCATTAATTTCTTATTTGTGGGAGTGCGTTCTTTACCTTTCACAGGTCAAAAGCTGAAACGCACATTGTCCACCGTAGTACGAAACTCTCCGCTTTTGTTGCAGAAGCATAGTCCTTCCCTTCATGTATGAATGGCATATGAACTAATAGTCCAGGAGATAAAGCCGAGTTTTGAAACCGATCTGCATTTTAATAATATGTAAAGGGGATGTAAGGGGAGCAATTTTCGACAACGGCCAGTAACCTCCTTGGTGCAGGGGTGGGGGTGCGAGGGTGAAAACCAAAAATCTGCTCGTGATATGTAACCTTTCCACCATTTCTAGCATGTGATCTAGATCACCTAGGAAATCAAAATCCAATTGGGCGGATAACTACGTCTTGCTGGAACACAAACTTATATTATCTATATATCGATAATAATCGATATTTTGCAAGCTTGATATTAACTTCGTTCTCGGTGGGGGATAAATCTTGCGATCGGTTTTTCAACCACTTCCCGATATCTGGAGATGCTCAAATTTGGCATACACGTTTGGTTCTGAAGACAGTACAATATAGTACCATAAAATAGCAGAGTACCCTTTTCTTTACTACGCCCCCCGATGGGTATAAAAAGAAATAGTATGACGAGTAGAATACAGCAAGCTATATGTCGACAGTTTAAATCCAATATGTCTGGCGACCACCACAAAATGGCGGATTACTTTTATCTTTACAAACCCCCGGAATCGGTATCAAATGAAAGAGAATGACGAGTAGCTATGTGATGTCATTTTAAATCCAATATGGCGGCCCCCACAAAATGTCGGATTGCCTTTTTCTTTACAGCCCCCCGACATTGGTATCAAATGAAAGAGTATGAATTCAGTAAGCTATGTGATGTCATTTTAAATAATTGATGGTTTCTACTTTTTACATCTCTTCAAAGATCTACCTCAAACATTCGGTCAAATAGCCGAGTCAGTTTTGCAAAAAATTACAAATACAAGAGCCACTGATATTCATTTAATTTTTGATAGATATTTCCAACCGTCCATCAAAGATTATGAAAGATCCATTAGAGGAAACAACCATGCTGACAGGGATTTTAATATATCAGGGAAGGGTGAGTGATTTTATAAAAGAACTGCGGAACAATAAACTCAAAGAAGAGATAGTTGAATTTTTTATTTCTTATTGATCGAACCCGCACCGTCATCTGAATTCTGCTATATTATATTTCTCTCCCCTTCCCCTTTGGAGTCAGTTTATACGCATCGTCGTGAGATTTATCTAATAAAGTCTAATATCTAAAACTTAAGTTTTGTAATAAAGTCTAATTTCTAAATCATGGGTTTTATTTTCGTCATTGGTGCCGAAACCCGGGATCAGCGGTAGACATTAATGACATAATTAGCAAAGCGAACGTGAACAATTAATTTGAATTATGGAGCAAAATAGTCAAAATCGAGCTGTACATCGGGGTCAAATAACTAAATTAGCGAAGTATGCATCAGATTACTTAGCATCTGACGATGCCCAAGCGACGATGGAAAAATCAAATAAGTTTGCAGAAACCGAAAAGGAAATTTTGGTTTTCCTACAGCGAATAATGTCTGCGCATGAATACCTGAAAAGGCGAACAAGGACTTGTACTCAGCGCCCATTTTCAAAACAGAAGATAAGGAATTTGAAACAAGTGCTGAGTATGAGGACAAAGCGGTTTCTATTATTTCACGCCTGAAGCATCGCCTCACGAGGATTCGCGCACTCCAAGGTAGTCCCATTTTAACTTCCAGTGAACCTTCTCCACCAGCTATGAATGAATAGGGTTTCTAATACCGAATAACTCGGAATCGGATTCGGCGAATCTTCCCCTGGGATTCGAAATCGGGATCCGTTTCTGGAATTCGCCGAATCCCGATTCCCCGATTGCTCGATATGAAATTCACTATTAAAACAAAAATTCTTGATTATAACAAAAAATAAAATTAGTTGTTCCATCAGTTAGAAACTTTGGGAATTAAAAGTAACAACTTGATTCAAAATTTAAAAATTTGAAAAAAAAATCTTTGTAGGTTCTGGGTGTTTGGATTTTATGCCATGGTGAAGAAAATTGTATTTACATTTTAGGATTCTCGATTGTTTTAGTTTCAGTTTAATTTTTCAAATTCAAAAATTGGTTTAAAAAAGAAATGACATACAAGTACCTATAAATAATAATACCTTTTAAATTAAAGAACATATTCTAAAATTAATTTGACCTTAGCTGTGGCAACTAAAAGATCTAAAGTTTGGAATTATTTTACCGTTGAACCAGCAACTAGCAATTCAAAACAAGCAAAAGTAATTAGTACGTTTTTGTTATGTTTTTTTTAATATTTTTATTGGCAAAAGTAGAACTATACAGGGTGTTCCAAATCACCTGTGCCACCCAATTATCTCGGAAAGTTTCGATAGAAAAAAACACATTTTTCTCCAAAAAATACGTAGTAACTTTTTCCCCCAAAATTTTCAAAGCTTGGACAATTTCCTATGAATAAGGTCTGGACAATTTTTATTGTACGGCATTTACTTTTGAAGTTATAAGCACAAACTCTTTTCCACAGCCCTCCCGGGACAAAAAAAGGTGGGCAATGAAATTGCGCATGAAAAGCAATAAAACGTGTAATTAAAAAGATATTGGCAAAATACTACTTTTGAATTTACGACACTTAAAGCGATGTAATTCGTGAAATATTAGCCCTGCTAACAACAAAAATCTATATATATATAAAAATGAATGCCGTGCGTTAGTCCCGCAAAAACTCGAAAATGGCTCGATCGATTTCAATAATTTTTTTTTGTTTTGATCGCCTCAATACAGGGGTGGTTTTAGAAAAAAAGACATTAGGATAAACCAAAAGAAACAGCTGAAAAGTCTAAAAAATGGTTATTTTGGGATTTTTCACTTCACATCAGTTTCTATAGATTCATGGCCTACCTATTGTTTTACAGCTGCGTAAATGTGAAATTGTCATTAAATTGAATCGGTGTCATTTCTCAAAAACCCCAATTTAATGACAATTTCATATTTCCGCAGCTGTCAAACAATAGGTAGGCCATAAAGCTATTGAAACTAATCTGCAGTGAAAATTCCCAAAAAGACCAATTTTTTAGACTTTTCAGTTGTTACTTTGGGTTTTTCCTAATTCATATTCTCCATTAATCTCATCTAGATTAGCTTCAACATTTGCAGTTGGCCATAAATATGTTCTGATAAAAAGACGTATGAGCTTTGATTTTAACTTTAGTATGAATGATTGTTTAATGAATATGAATCCATCAATAAACTCCTCGGCTGTGATATAGTACCTTTTTTACCTGAATCATATTGAAAACTCATATAATGTCGGAGGCGCAAATGATTACGGGGTATTATTTAACGAGAAAGGAATGTGTTGACTCATGTGGTTATTACCCAGGATACGCATCTACCTTTAAGGAAGCATTCGAACGAAAAAGTATGTTTGAAAAAAATAGACTGTGGTTTTTTAAATGACCGATTCAATTATTACATTAAACATCGTTTTGTCTTTAAAAAAACTACCTTAGATATAGGAACAGATTTGGACTTTGTTTGAGAATTTCAATATTGTAAAGCTCTGAAGGATAGTTCCACAGCAGAAAGAAGGTAATGTAAAAGAGACTGACAGCTTCGAATATCGTAGAAAAAGGTGATGTCACCCGGCAACTTAATGCAGAAAACAACAACAACAATTTCGATTTTATACACTCTGTATTTTTGTAACCCTATGACCTATTTTCTTGAATAAGGTATCAGTGTACGCAGAATACTCTCAGCTATCTAAAACTGTAAAAGCGAAGGTGAAAAGTATCACTACAAAGCAAAAAAGGCGCAATCCTCTCTCCTCTCTCGGTGATTCCAACACCGCCGCCGCGCCAATCTGCTTGTGACTTCATTGCAACGCCGAGGATAACACGAGCTTACATAGGTCGTCAAAGTCAGTCAAATGCGCGCCGAGCTACTTCACGTGCAAACTGCATTGAAGACCAGCGAGCGACGGATAATAAAAATAGTCGTATTGGCACGTCCCGAGCGACTGAAAATGAACACAAGTGAATAGATTGAGAATGCAACAAGTTCGTGCACATCATAATTAATTTAACGCGTTAATTTTACATGTTTTAACATTAGCGGTTTGAACATAATACATACGTAATTTTGGTCACACTTAATATGAAAGCATATTAAGGGTATTCATTTCACTTTTCATTTGTTTGTAGATTCGTAGTTCGATTGACACGAACGACTACATTGAATATTTTTCGTAGTTAATTTTTAATTTTTCGTATTATTGCAAGTGTCATTTTCTAGTTGCCATAATTTGAAGGGGTTGTTTTTTGATAAAATGCCCAGAAAAAATGAAAAACAAAAATGATTGGAAGCATTAATCGATAAAGTTGTACTTTTTTAAATTCTTGGTCTCGCTAGCCATCTTTTTAATTGACGGCTATTAAATTAAATTAAATAATTCAAAACAGCTGACAATTGTCAACAGCAACTACGATAATTTAAAATTACAAATCCGTTTTAGAAACTTTTCAGCTTCGTACTTCACACAAGATGTCGTAGTTAAAAAATATATGGAAATTAACTACGAAAAACTACGAACAACTACGAAGTACGACAACTACGACAAGTACGAAGAATTTACGAAGTGAAATGAATACCCTCATGGGGGGGGGGGGGTGCTACACAGGAGACTAAGACGCACTGGTGAAACCGGTTTTATGGGAGAGAAACGTAAAAAAGAAAGGGGAAAATGGCCTACTTTCCCTTTTCTTTTCTACGTTTCTCTCCCATAAAACCGGTTTCACCAGTGCGTCTTAGTCTCCTGTGTAGCACCCCCCATTGAATCTAATGTCTCCAAATTTTACAGAAATAATTATTGGTTCTTTCGTTAGAGGTTGTAAATAGTTATATTTTCAAGATTTGCATTAATTTTACATGTTTTAACGTATGGCATCTGCAGCAGTCAGAGCAAAACAAAAGCAAAAGAATACAATTTTCTAGAATTGTCGAATTTAAATCCTCATGTTAGAATTAGTGCGCCACTACTAATTCACACAAGTCAGAGCAAAACAAACAAAACAGTTTTCCAAAATGTTTGTATAATGATTAAATGTAACAACCCACATTGATAAAAGCAAAACGGTAGGAAAAAGCAAGGCACAGCCAACCCCACATAAGCACACACAGGCACACAAAGCAGTCAAAGCAAACAGACAAAATATACACGCACTCCAAGGAAGCAACTCACACTAAACCAGTCAGGACAAAAAAACGAACGCAAGCAAACAAAGCATGCCTGTGATGACTGCTTGGTCCTTGTTTTGCCGCTTAGTCAGTTTTCAACTTCGATCCATTGTGCTAATCTGGATCTTTCATTTAAATGATGCACCCAAAACTTTCTTTCCACTTTTTCACTTAACATGACGTTGCCCACTCGTCTCCCTCCCTCCACCTGCAGCCTGTATTTTCGCGCACTCTACAAACTAGTAATTCGTTTCTAATAGAACAACTCGACTGTGGAATAACCTCTCGCAGTCAGTATTTCCGAGCTCCTACAACATCCAAGAGTTCAAACGCAGGGTTCATCGCCACCTTCTCCAACACCCTCCCGAACCCTTAACCTTCCCCTCCCGTACTAAGCTTTCTGCTAGACATTGCACCATGACGTAACAAACGACATAACGGACTGGTAGTACAAAGGAGCTTAGAACTACCACTTAAAAAATAAGTTGCCATTACATCACTTTCTTCTTCCAATTCCGATGACAATGCCGCATTGACTGGCTACACCCCACATTAAATCAAGCACGTCAAATATGTTTTTGCTTTGTTTTTGTTTTACTCGATTTGATGTGTTTTGGGAGCCAGTCAAACCAATTGCGTTTTACTTGTTTGTGTGTTGTTCGGTGCAGTGTGGGCTTAGCCTTAAGGCTCTATCAGATACAACTTTGTGAGCAGCGGCAGAAGCAGAGGCAGAAGCAGAATTCTGCCTGGTGAATCAGATTCAAGTAAAGCAGCAGCAACGGCAGAATTTTTACTTCACAGTAAATCCTTTGTAAATTATTCTTTAATAATAATAAATTCTTCGTAAAATGTCACACAGCAATAAATTCTTAATTTTCCGCGTCCATTAGTCATTTAAAAACAACTTGCAAAGTGAAAGATATTTGAAATGTCAAAAAATTCTGCTTTGCAAAGCAGCAAAATTAGGATTTGAGATGAAAAAGCAGCGGCAGAATTCTCTTCTGCTTTGCTTGTCACTTGACCAGCGTAAGCCAATAGAAACAATTCTCTGCCGACGGTTCTGCTTTCTGCTTTGGATCTGATAGAGCCTTTACTGTGGCGAGATGAGCAGGCAGTGTTTGATAGTTTTCGTGAAGGAGCGCAGAAACGGTTTGGGAGTTTGATTCGTAAGCTGCTACGAATCTATTACCTTCCACATCGAGCTGTATATCGCGAAGATAAGTGTACGTCAAAAATACGTATTGTATTTGACGCATCAGCTCATCAGGGAAACAACGCTTCGTTAAATAGTTTACTCTCTCCTGGATATAATCTTTTACCAGATAAATTAGAAGTTCTTCTAAATTTTAGAATTAGAAAAATTGGTTTAGTAGCGGATATCGAGGCCTTTCTACAAATCGAATTAGCGGAGAAAGACCGCGATCCTCACCGATTTTTTTTGTTTTGGAAGTAAGATAAAGGATTATAACAATCTCCATACATGGAAGGAATATAGGGTGACGCGAGTGACCTTTGGAATTGCCTGCAGTCCATTTCTGCTGGGTGCTACCATTGGCCCTTCGCAGACTTGTCCATAATTTCAAACCGGTTTTAATATGAGTTCAATAGTACACTCGGAACTCACTTTTCTCCATCATTGTCGTGTAACGATTGTAATGCCTATGGAGTAGTGTGGGGTGCAAGCACCGCGAAGCAGCTTTGCCGAGAACGAAAACATGCTTGTGTTAGTGTAATGGACGGTGAAACCAGAAAATGTTTGGGTGAACAAATGATGGAAAATTATGGAAGAAAAACTGTCTTCCCTGCGACCCCTTGCCTATAAAACCGGTTTTTGTTTTGATGTTATGGACAAGTGTGCGGAAGGCCATTCATTTAATTCATTTAATTCATTTTTGGTAGTCTTCTTCGTTCTTAGAGGCCCAAAAAACATAGGAATACACACCCTACTCGATTTTGTATGAGAAAGGGGGGTAGGGGGTAACGAGGGGGTCTAATTCATTTTTGGTAGTCTTCTTCGTTCACAGAGGCCCAAAAAACATAGGAATACATACCCTACTCGACTTTGTATGAGAATTGACATTTCAACCCCCACAAAGGGGTGTATGGCGGTGGTAAAGTGACTCTAGGGGCTAAAGAGGGGGTCTAATTCATTTTTGGTAGTCTTCCTAGTTCTTAGAGGCCCAGAAAACATAGGAATACACACCCTACTCGACTTTGTATGAGAATTGACATTTCAACTACCAGAAGGGGGTGTATGGGGGTGGTTGCGGGGAAATGGCTAGTTAAAAAAAATTTTTATGGTCATATTCGGTTTCAGCGACCCCAAAAACGGGGGGGTAGGGGGATGTACCCTCTGGGTCTTGACATTTTTATTTTTTTGTGTGCCTGTGTTATAGTCGGTATAGCAAACTTCTAAGGGTAACAGCATATGTAATGCGTCTCGTGCGTTTTATCCTACAGCGAGGACGAGTGATCCGTTGGCCGCATGCAGAAGGACGTTCGGGCTTCCTTTATGGGCCGGGAACGCCTTGACGGGAACAATTGATACGTCCGAGCCTTCTCCGAAGCGCCGCATTTCTCGAGCAGGTGCTGTTTTAATTCATCATAGGTCGAGTTAGCATGGTCTACATTGCTCAGCCGCATCGCCGTTACCGCTTCTTTCGGTAGTGCGGCCATAACATTTGTAACGGTCGGTTATTTACCGAAAGTTTCTCCCTTTTAATGGTCCCCCATCTATCGGAAAGTTCAGGCTTAATTAATAAAATTACTTCACACAAAAAAAATTTGGGAAAAATTTTTTAAATTCAAGGAGCCGAAGAAAAAAATAGTTTTGTTCTGAGAAAAAAATGGAAAATTTTGAGGAGTCTGGTTTAGAATTTCGAACAGACGGTCGTGTCTGGTTGTTGATCATTTGCTGAAATTTCTCCTTGCGCTTCAAATTGGAAGAAGGGGGCGCACCAAATTCAAATGAACAAAAAATTCCCATTGAGGAATCAGGTTAATGACCTGAAAAACTAAACTGCAAATTTTGCTAAAGAAATCCTGTGTTTTGATTCGAGAAAAAGAATTGGTGAAACTGAGCAAGAAGCAAATAAAACCGATGTCTGAAGGTGATTTTGGGGAGCAATGAGATATCCCGAGATTTCTGGCATGTAAAGGTAATTTTTGGCGATAATTTGCATCTGATTCCTTGGACGGAATATATAGGTACCAGGGGCTACTAGAGTTTTTATACTACGATTGGAATCCGCCAATGGACCATTGAAGAGAGTGAACCTATAGTGAACTAAGCGCCCCCCTAGAAAGATTAATGAACTTTGCGCGCGATCTGAGCTTTATGTAAATAATTCAATAACTAATTAATGGAAAATAACGTGAGTTTGAAAATCAGAAACTAGACAGTTTAAAGTTAATTTCTATATAAAATAAATGTTATGTTTCCGACAGAAATTTTATTAAATTTAATATTGAAATAAGTGAAACATACGATGTGTCTACTTGGATCGGGGGTGGCTTTTGGCGCGTAGAATGCACTTTTTGTCGCCACTGTTGTTGTGTTTTATAACTATAATATATTTATTAATAAACTTTAGTTATTACTAAAAGAAAAAAAATAAAGTTGTCCACTTGTGTATTGGGTGGATTCATTGTTCTTTAATAATAAAAGGAATAGAGGTTGTAGAAAAATTGTGTACAAACAAAGGGTTAACATAAATAGACTGTAAAAGCTAACATAAAGAAGATCATTTATATATAATTAAAGTTTGTATAAACAAACAAATTTGAACTGCAATCAAGAACATTACTGTCAAGGCCCCTATCCTCATCAATTTTTACACTGGTGCTACTGTAGCCACGGGTATTGGAAGTAAATTCCGATTCCTGGGGTGTTGAAGGTACTAGGTTATTCAGGCAAGATACCTCCCATATTCATACTATAGCTGAGATTCCAGTACATTGGCATCCGAGGGTCAACCACATAACAAGACGTGGAAATACAGTCCATGGGCGTTCCTTCCTGGAGTTTTGGATATTGTACTTTAATTTTTGGTAATTTATTAATATATTCGAATTTTAACTAAATGTATATTCCTCCATAATATTTACTCACATACAACAATTAAATAACACCAAAGAAAATTGTATTATCCACTTATACTTGTATTCGCTACATTTTTTTTGGTTTGTTACGTTATTACACACCTTTAATTATAATAACACTACCTTAAAGTATAACTATTATCGGGTTGTTTTGTGTGTTGTACGAAACAAAGGAATCCTCGACTGGTACCAGCGCGACGATTTGTTTCTTTCCTTTCCGTTGTTGTATTGAATTCTTATTTTGTTGTAATAGGTGGTTGCATCCACAGTACCTATATTGTAGGAGTATTTTTGTTTGATATATACGTAACTAATAGTTAATGCAAACCTACCTTCATTTTGTTGTTGGTTAATTATTTTGTCTTGTGCTGTAAATTATTAAATAATATACTTGTTGTCACTTTCTTTAAATCCACGAGTATTAATAGGCATGACAGCCTAAGGGGGTAAATTATCCAGGATGGTTGGGTGTTGCTTTCTCTCCAGGGTCCTCTCGAAGTCGCGATGAACATTTACAGGTCCACCAGGTCGTTGGGAACTTCCCGCGATGAATACCTTTGGCTAACCTAGGACAAGAACGGTATGAAGATATCTCCTTTTTTTGACTAATAGGTAAGTGGTGAATCATATGTGTACATTGCCGGTCACACAACCCCACGCCCCCACCGGCGGGCTAGCGTAAACCGTGTGGCCGGTTTAGCATCCCCTATAAGAATTTAGGAAACTAGGGAGGATGTGGTTTTTCAAATTTTTTTATGTATACCCAAGCATGATGGCAGTAGCCTTGCTGTCACCAGCAAGGAGCTCCATTGTGCCGGTACACATTGTAGACTCTACTACTGTCCGACTTGCAGCCCGCCATCCTGAACATAATTTCCGCCTGGTAAAACGGGCTGATGTGCCCAGAACTTCGGAATGTCTAATTTTGACACTTTGACTCCATCGACACCAGAAGTTCCGGGCTTTGGTTCCTCCGTGTGAGCGTTCCCCAAGTCCACATCCTCAGTTCTTGACATTTCGATTATAATTTATTACCAATTCAAAATAGCTGCTGTTTGTGCGGAACTATTGAACAACAACAAAATAATCTAACAAAACGTTGGTGCGTCCTGACAAAAATATTGTTCAAGGAACCAAATTAGAATTTAAATTTCAAAGCTTTTACAAAACAATAAAAAAAAATATTCCTGTCATGGATTTGCTTGAAATAGGATTTTGGTTTTAATCCAAATCAATAAAAGTTTATGAAATCTATATATATAAAACACAAAAAATGTTTCTTTGTCCGTTATAGACTTTGAAACCATCCAACCGATTGCCACAAAAATTTAACCACATTTTACTTACATCCAAGGGGTGGTTATAGAATTAAATTCAAAATGGCGGCGCCAATATGGCCGACGAATTTGTCAATTGTCTTCCGATTCCAATGAAAATCGGTATCTGGGGTTTCTTGAGGTAGCAAATAACGAATGTTTAATCAAAACTTATAAATGGCCGCGCCAGTATGGCCGAAGAATTTGCCAATTGGGTTCCGATTCCAAAGAAAATCCCTATCTGGGATTTTTAAAGGTAACAAATAACGAATTTATGATCAGAACTTATAAATTCAAAATGGCCGCGCCAATATGGCTGACGAATTTGCCAATTGTATTCCGATTCCAATGGAAATCGGTATCTGGGGTTTCTTGAGGTAGTAAATAAAGAATGTTTAATCAAAACTTACAAATTCAAAATGGCCGCGCCAATATGGCCGACGAATTTGCCAATTGTGTTCCGATTCCAATGAAAATCGGTATCTGGGGTTTTTTGAGGTAGCAAATAACGAATGTTTAATCAAAACTTATAAATTCAAAATGGCCGCGCCAATATGGTGGACGAATTTTTGCAATTGTATTCCGATTCCAATGAAAGTGGATATCTTGGGTTTTTACGGTTGCAAATATAGAATTTATGATCAAAACTTATAAATTTAAAATGGCCGCACCAATATGGCCGACGAATTTGCCAATTGTCGATGGGAGAACCAAGCGACATTTTTGTCAATATTTACTTTTTGAATTGAATGCACAGAAAAAAATTAAATCTTTCGTGCCATACTAATCCAAGCACATAAATAACATCCCATTAATAAATTTTATGTGTTTGGATTAGTATGGCACGAAAGATTTAATTTTTTTCTGTGCATTCAATTCAAAAAATAAGCATTCACTATGGTTCTCCCATCGACAATTGTATTCTGATTCCAATGAAAATCGGTATCTGGGGTTTTTTGAGGTAGCAAATAACGAATGTTTAATCAAAACTTATAAATTCAAAATGGCCGCGCCAATATGGTGGACGAATTTTTGCAATTGTATTCCGATTCCAATGAAAGTGGATATCTAGGGTTTTTACGGTTGCAAATATAGAATTTATGATCAAAACTTATAAATTAAAAATGGCCGCACCAATATGGCCAATGAGTTTGCCAATTGTATTCCGATTCCAATGAAAATCGGTATCTGGGGGAACAAATAAAGAATTTATAATCAAAACTTATAAATATTAAATTTCGGGCCAAATAAGTGTCATTTCCCGGTCAGCTGTATGTAGGTTGTTCAAGGGTTAGGAAATCGAAAAATTTTCACATCCTAGCTCCAAATGGAAGAACATGTGGGAAATTTCTTAAATTTGCCCTAACCAGTATAGAAACAGTAAAAACGGTAGAAATAGGTTTTCAAATTAATATGAAGAACATCTCTATATAATTCAATAAAAAAAAGTGCTGTACAGGACAGTTATCCACGTTCTACCGGTCAGACGCCTGCAAAGATGATTTTCGGGAAACAGATTACGCTGCCAAGTGATTTAAATTTGGGAATCGCCCAACAGGATGAAGACCCACTACGACCTAAGGGCGACCTAAGGAAGGCGATCGAGTCTAGCTATATAATCCTCCACGAATGAAAGGTAAATTGTCAAAACTACAAAGGAAATGGAACGGCCCCTCCACAGTAATCAAAAGGTTCGATCGGTAAGAACGGGACCTGTAGGAAACTGTGTTCGGGACGAATATTAAGTAAGAAGGGGGCAGTGTAACGGCTAACCGAAAAGAGAAAGTTAAAATTCCAATTCACCCAGAAGATGTTCAGAGGCACCTACTTGAATGCATACATAACGCAGTGTTACATCTCAATTTAGTACGGTTGTTCTAACTGAACCGCCAAGAAGAGAAAGGAGGAGCACATGTGTGCAAGAAGTTTTGTTTTGAAATTAAAGTTGCTAAATAGAAACAAATTGTTCCAATTAATCCCTGACGAATCCGAGAACGCTCGAGAAGAAATATTACAATATTTTTTATAGGTAACTCTAATTTTCTGTATGGTATCCAAAATCATTTTTTCCAGATTCTTTGTTGTTTTCATTATACTTTTTTCCTACCGCGGACTGTGCACACATAAACTTTTTTTATTTGGAGGCGTTGCAACGCACGCGGGTTTTTTACTAGTAGTCAATAAAACAATGAATGTACTTATATAATTTGGAAGCTTTTAAGCTATTTAAAAAAAATATGTTCAAAATCCTTACAAAGTTATATAAAAAAAATTATGTGTGGAATTGCTTCAAATAGGATTTTGGTTGTAATCAAAATCAATAAACACTGCTGTAACAGTCAATAAAGCAAAATATATGTATGTATGTATATGATTTGAAAGCTCTTTGTCTAGCTACTAAAAAAATGTTCAAAAAATGTTATATGATTTGAAAGCTTAAGTCAACCTACAAAAAAAATAAATGTTCAAATAAAAATATAATATATCTAATAGAAAAGGAAGAAAATAAAATCTGCTATGTTATAAATATATACAGGGTGTATACCCTTAAGTTAACAAAGCGGCCGGCTGTGGATAGGCTTTGGATAGACGAACAAAAAATCGTATTGGAGGGGGGGGAGGGGGGGTCAAATCGTAACGGTTTAGCAGCTAGGGCGTTTTGAAGTTTTTTTGAAAGAGTTTTACATATCACCCGTATTTTTGTAACCCTAAAAGTGGCTATTTTTTAGTCACCAATTTAGCCGCTGTACCATGCGGTTTTAAATAATACACTTAATTTTTGTTTTGTTCTACACATTCCTTTTATTCACTAATAATGTTAACTTATAAAATTTGTTTTAATCACTACGGTTGCACTTTATAACTAATTATAATAATTATAGCGGTTATAATTGTTAACTATGAACTTTTGTTCGAACTGGGGTATAGCTTTCACTTGCGGTCAGACCTTGTAATAGATTGAGTAATGCAGATGCCGGGAATTGGCTAGATCACTGAACTTTGGAGTTCAGTGATCGAGGGTGCGTTCTGGCCGATCGTTTTGATCGCGCCGGAAGATGTTGTGTGACATTGCGTAAAGTTTAGTAATTAAACTTTGACGCGGTCACCACATCCCTATTCGTAACAAATACTTAATTGCCAGTGAAATAAGCATAGCGGAAAAATACTGGATAGCGATAGTACAACGTCAAGAATACTCTTCTGAACTCGAAGCTTTGACGAAGCGAAAACCTATAAGCGAATCTTCTAACGTCAAGATGTTAAATCCAATACTCAGCAGCTCGAAATTTTTGTGTGTTGGAACAAGATTAGATGATGATTATCCTATTATCATACCAAGGCAATGCCCATTAGCGAAAGTTATCGTCAGAGAGATTCACCAAAGAATGTTTCATGAAGGTATTAACCTACTTTTAGCGGAATTAAGAAAGAGATTCTGTATCCCGAGAGCTCGACAACTTATTAAATCTACGATCCAGCCTTGTGTCATTTGTAAGCGGTTAAGGAAAGCGGCTTCCCAGCCATTTGCCCCACTACCTAGAAGTCGACTTTCAGCTTCCCGGGTCTTTGAGACAACCGGGGTGGACTTCGCAGGACCCCTCTACGTGAAGGAGATAGAAGGATCAAACACAACAAGAAAATACTACGTCATGCTTCTAACTTGTGCCGTGATTAGAGCCGTTCATTCGGAGCTGGTACCAAACTTAACGACCGACAGTTGTATTATGGCATTACGACGATTTATTGCTAGGAGAGGCGTGCCCAAAGTTATTATTTCCGACAACGCGAAGACATTCAAGCGTGCATCTATCGAACTTCAAGAATTAGTAAAGGTTTTGCCCTCGGAGGAGTTTCAAGGATTTACAAGTAATCAAGGAATTGCATGGAACTTCATAGTTGAAAGGGCCTCCTGGTGGGGCGGCTTTTGGGAGCGTTTGATTCGTTCAATTAAGGATATTTTAAAGGTCGCAGTTGGCGTTATACCTTTAATGCAGAGCAACTTGTAACGTTCTTAGTAGAGTCCGAAAATAATGTGAACTCTAGACCTTCGACGTATATTAGCGACGATCCCTTAGATTTTGTGCCCCTGACGCCAGCGCAATTTTTATACGAAGTATTCTCGTCGCTATCTTCAGCGATTAGTGCACTAACGGATCAGAATATTCATCTAAAATGGAAGGGTCGATTGCGCATTATAAATTTCTTTTGGAATCGTTTCAAAACTGAGTATCTACAGCAGCTTCGGTCAGCCCATTATGCAATCAAAAAATCGTCCTTTACAGTCAAGAAAGGAGACATCGTTTTGGTTCATGACCAAATGCACCCTCGAATTTTATGGAAGCTGACATTGGTTAAGGCAGTATTTCCAGGTCAAGATGGGAAAATACGAGCTTGCGAGGTGCGGCTTTCAAATGATTCCAGACTACGACGCTCTGTTCAACTTCTGTACCCATTGGCCCTTCGCAGACTTGTCCACAATTTCAAACCGGTTTTAATATGAGTTCAATAGTACACTCGGAACTCACTTTTCTCCATCATTTTCGTGTAACGATTGGTGCAAGCACAGCGAAGCAGCTTTGCCGAGAACGAAAACATGCTTGTGTTAGTGTAATGGACGGTGAAACCAGAAAATGTTTGGGTGAACAAATGATGGAAAATTATGGAAGAAAAACTGTCTTCCCTGCGACCCCCCCTTCGCAGACTTGTCCATAATTTCAAACCGGTTTTAATATGAGTTCAATAGTACACTCGGAACTCACTTTTCTCCGTCATTTTCGTGTAACGATTGGTGCATGGAGGCTATACAAGGAGATAAAACTCCGTGTTGTCAATTTTCGTTTGATTATTGGTGGCGCTGTAGTCAAATGTACCCCGAAAAACATGGCCGATTATATTTATCCGGTTCATGGTAAAGTTCGTTTATTACTAATATATTTTACGTTTAGCAGCTTACAGCTGTTTACCAGCTTCCAAATTCGATTTTATATCAATGCGATTATTCGTAATTAATCAATTTTTGATGTTTCCAATGAATTTTTATTAAATTCATGTGGGGTACATCGGAAAAAGGTGACATCTGTGGCCAAAATGAACTTCTAGTTTAGTTTCTTCTACCCATCCATTTCCTGTCATTTTCCCCATAAGAGTTTTGTCTCCTTGTATATTCTCCATGGATTGGTGCAAGCACAGCGAAGCAGCTTTGCCGAGAACGAAAACATGCTTGTGTTAGTGTAATGGACGGTGAAACAAGAAAATATTTGGGTTAACAAATGATGGAAAATTATGGAAGAAAAGCTGTCTTCCCTGCGACCCCTTGCCTATAAAACCGGTTTTTGTTTTGATGTTATGGACAAGTGTGCGGAAGGCCATTAGGATTATCGCCGGGTAGGATGTTGAAAATTAACTAGCGCTTTCGTAAAGGACACATACCCACGCACATGCACACGCACGTCATCTAAATTCTGCTATATTATATTACTGTCCCCTTCCCCTTTGGAGTCAGTTTTTCCGTCGCAATCAAAATATGCTCATCGTCGTAAATCTTTCGAAATGTAAAAAGCGTGGGACTCTTCACTTATCCAGTTTTATTAACACTGGAACTTTTCGTTAGCGCCCCACGCTTTCTTACATTTCGAAAGGTAGGGTGTTTCCATATACTTGCTGGAGAAAAAAAAACTGCATTCAAAATTATTTTTTACTTTTTAATTCATTTTAAAATAAAAGCGTATTTTTTAGTTTTTTTAAACAATATATTTTATTTTCTACTTTTTAGACTATTAGATGTCTTCCGCCATTTTGTAGTGACCGCTATATTACAATTAAAATGACGTCACAGAGTTTACTGTACTATACTCGTCACACACTTCCATTTGATACCCATACCGAGGGCGTTGGAAAGCAAAAAGGTAAACCGCTATTTTGTGTTGGCCGGCATTTTGAATTTTGAATAACGCCACACAGATAATAGTATTCTACTTGTCACACCATTTTATTTGATACCCATACCGAGCGCATTGTAAAAAAAGGTAATCCCCCGTTTTGTGTTGGCCGCCATTTCGTGTTTGCCGCTATTTTGTATTTGAAATTACGCCACACAGCTAATAGCTAATTTGATACCCATATCGAGTGGCTTGTAAAGAAAAAGGTAATCCGCCATTTTGTGTTGGCTGCCATTTTGAATGACTCCACACAGCTAACAGTATTGTACTTTTCATACGTTTTCATTTGATACCTAACGCGAGTGGCTTGTGAAGAAAAAGGTAAGCCGCCATTTAAAATGCCGCTACACAGCTAAATGAATTATACCTGTCATGCCCTTTCATTTTATGTGGCGAGTCGGGGAACACAATAGCAAAAATCGACCGCCATCTTGGAACTGGGTTTTCTTACAAAATGGTTAGATTGCATTGTCGCACGAACTATGAATATGTCCAAATTTGAAGTTGATCGGGTATATGGAAGTGGGTCAAAATCAAGTTGCAAGATTTGATTACATAGAACATACATACAGTATTGGCCAATACTAAAGCACCCCCTTTCAATATTTCATATATTTTCCCAATTGTAGTGGCTTTTTAGCGGGTCTTCGACTTAATAATCCACCATATACGGGTCTTCGTCGGATTTTTCTCTTATTCCAAAGTCGAAATCTTTAGGTTGTGCTGCGGATATATCAGGATTTAAAGATGGTCCCTTTTAGCAAAGAGTCTTCCCTATTATATGTTTTTGTGGGTCTTCCGCCAGAATGAAAATGTGAAACCCGGCCCATTGCCTCGTTCTTTTTTATCATTTACGATATTACTGACCGTTAATCATTTAGAGCCTAAAGTTTAGGCAATCGCTATGCCAAATTTTCCATTGAATTGAGGGGAGTGTTTTAGTTTTGTCCAGTGGTACAATAATTCATCATTTCATTGTATAGTTTGAATTGTAAGACTGGAGTATTTATGTTATAATTTTTGAATTTTTTTTATATTTTAGATATATAAATAAATATTTGGATGTAAATTTTGAAATATTGGATAGTTGCTTTTATTAAGTTTTTACCAAAACAATGAAAAATTTATGAAATATTGAAGCGGGTACTTTAGTATTGGCCAATACTGTACATACATACATACACACATCAAGGGCGTCGCCAGCCAATCGTCCAGAGAGGGGGCAAGATGATAAAGGTTGGGAGTCCCTATTCGTAACAAATAAGCTATACGTTAAGATCCACGATTACACCCACACGGCGGATTAGGGAATCGCCAAGTGTCCAATCCGCGCTCACTTCCGATCCGCCGCATTCGGGAATCGAGGCCACTATTTGCAAAGTTCTCGACCACTTCATTATAAAAATGGTCTCCTAGGTTGTCAAAAAAAGCTTTCTGTGAACACTCATCATTGCTAGACCATTGAGGCGACTTTCTACCATAGTGCTTCATCTTAAGATACTAAAGGATCGCTCCATAGTACCTATATGTTGTGCACGGTAGAGTAATAATTACAACTAGTAGGAAAGCCTGTTACCGAAATTCGGTCACAAAAAAAAATTCACCATTTGTTCGAATTTAAATTCAATTTAAATTTTTTTATTTAAAGAAAAAAAAATATTCCCGGGGCGATTTTTTAACTTTGAAACATTTCCATTTCGTTACAAAGCGTCTAAAATGTTCCATGACTTTTTTAATCTCTTCCATCACTTATTGCTTTACTATGTGGTGTGCTGGTTTTACATCTATTATTCTTAATAAAAAAATTACATTAAAGGAGGTGGGTCAAGATTGCCCCAGGCCCGGCGCAAAGAAAAGTATCGCAGATTATCGGTTATAATGAGTATTGAAATTCTGTATACTTTCTATATATCCCGTAACTGTGGCTAAGATGATACCTGTATCAACCTGGATTTTTGTAATGCTTTAACCTATTTTCATGAATAAAGTATCAGTGTACGCAGAATACTCCCACAACGGCGACGGTTCCACCCTACCAACTTTCAGAGTTATGAGTCGTCAAAGTCAAAATTTTGTTTTTTTTTAACTAAAATTTCATCTTCATCAACCTTTTCCTACCAAAAATACATAGTTATCCTATACTTTTTTTTCCAAAATTATAAAGCTTGGAGTATTTCCTAAGAATAATGTATGGACAATTTTTATGCTACGGCCTTTTCTTTTGAAGTTATAAGCAATTTTGATGTTAAAATTTGCCTTATTTGCTCCTCTCCGACATAAGTTAGGTGAAAAAGTACTAAAAAAGTACGAAATAGAGCCACCTAAGCTTATGTCGAAAAGTACCAAATAAGGGCAATTTTAACATCAAATTTTCTTATAACTTCAAAAGTAAAGGCCGTAGCATAAAAATTGTCCGTACATTATTCATAGACTCGTTCTATACGTTCAATTTTACGACGTTCAACACTTCCTTCTGTTTCGCTCGTATGCAAAATTAAAAGAGTCATTTTCTTTAACATAGAATGGAAAGCAAGAAAAAGTTAACCAGAAATTTCTATTCAACTTTTGATCTGGCCTTCAACTTTTTTATGAGTGTGGGTATATGCGTAGGAGTATAGGTATAAACGCATAGCTGTGACAGCCAAACAATATCTTCTTCTTCACATGAAGCACATTTTATATAAATTTGACATTAGTAGACACAACTTCGCTTCAACTCTAGTGTCTACACCAGCTGTTCAATTCTAGACCAAACTCCTAGCAAAAAAAAGGATTGAACATCGCAAACTTGAACAGAAAATTGAACATGTGGAACCGGCCGTAGGAAATACTCCAACCTTTCTATTTTTGGAAAAAAAGTATAGGTTAATTGCGTGTTTTTTGGAGGAAAATGTTGTTAAAGGTGAAATAATAAATAATAAACAATAAAAACAAAAAACTACAAAATAAAACTAAAAGAAACAGTAAATAAAACGATTAAATCAAAATTAAAATATTGAAAAAAATAACGTCGCAACTTGCCTCTTTAAATTCAAATCAAATAATAAATGCATTCTATCAATTTGCACTTGACTTCACTCGCCAAAAAAACGAATGACAGCACCTTAAGCTACCTACAGACGATCAACTTGGGTTGTCAACCCGTTGTCAACTAGCCCTAGTTTTCAACGAGTTGCACGTCTGTAGTTGTGTTTATGATTGAAAACAACCGTTGATAAATGGTTGAAGAAATATCAAAATTTTTAGATTTTTGGTAGGCGGAGCTTCCAGGTTGCCAACCAGTTTGCGCGTCTGTAGTGACGTTGACAATTACAGGTGGCAAAATCATTGTAAATCGAGAGCTTGAGCAGTGAACATCAGTGTGCTTTGCAATCAAAAACTGAAAATGAAAAGATGTTTGCAAACTGGTTGACAAAAAGTTGAAGCGTGTGTATGCTTTCTGTTGACAACAGGTTGACAACCCAAGTTGATTGTGTGTAGGCCGCTTTATACAATAATACAATTCACAATAAACAAAAGAGAATAAAAAAATGCACGCAAGTGAGTTAGTCCAGTCAAATTAGTAAATGAAATTGCATTTTAAGAGGTACGGAATTTTTTTTTTTGGCATTTGTTCTTGGGAAAAGCCGCCATCTTGAAAAAGAGGAAGAGCTTGTTTATATTAAATAGCTCGTTTGCATGCAATGTTAGCTGATAATGATCAATGGCAAAGTTGTGGAGAATAAAATTATCTAAAACATGAGCCCTTAACGAGCTCTGTAAGTTTATTTGGCTCAAAGTAATAGCCGGTCAAAGTTCAACCATGATCGTGTGGTGAGGGTTGAATGCAGTTTTTTGCAATTAACTCGCCAAATGTTAATTTTTATGGCTTAATGCCCAATAACAAATTTAAAGTCCTAGTAATTACCTTTAGAATGAGCTCTTAATCGTCGTTATCGCTTATGTAGTTTGCGAGCAATCCGACGCCAAAATTCGCACTGGACGTGCATGAAATAACTGATAGCGCCATTTTTTTGAATATTTCGTTAACGGTTGCTCATATGAAAAAGTAGTAAATTACAGGAATACGGGCAATGAAAATATCTTTCCAACGAGGTATTGGTCGAAACTCCATGTCGTAATGTGTGCGATACAGCGGGTCAAAGGTCAACCGAGAGGTTTACGAATTGTTAGCTTGGCGAGGCGACGCCCTTGACACACATTATACATACAGCTGAAGTATTCTACTCGTCATATTCTTTCATTTGATACCCATGTCGGGGGCGTAGTAAAGAAAATGGTACTCCGCTATTTTGTGGTGGCCGCCATATTGGATGTACCTTTAAATTGAATATGCTATATTGTATTGTCTTCAGAACCAAAGACGTGTGCCAAATTTGACCATCACTGGATATCCCCCACAGAGAACGAAGTTAATATAAAGCTTGTAAAATATCGATTATTATCGATATATAAGTTTGTGTTCCAGCCTTTTGGCAAGACGTAGTTATCCGACCACTTGGATTTTGATTTCCAAGGTGATCTAGATCAAGGGTGGGCAACCGTTTGATAACATGGGCCAGAATAAATGTTACGATTTTTCCGCGGGCCATTGTAGTCAATTAGCCCCTTCTTGTGACCTGCAAATTTTTTAGAGTTGAGCCGGACTTATACGAGGCAGTACAGTACAGTCCCTTACCCGATGATAAATTTTACTGAGGCCTCAATTTTGTTAAATGTCCCGGTTCAAAAAAAATGTCCTACTGCTGGTATATGAGTGTGTATCGAGATAAATGAGGCGAGGTGTGATTATAATTACGTAGTGTAGAGGCAAGAGTTTCTTCTTTCTTACTTCTTTTGGGGCAGTAAAATTCAACTCAAAATGAGGCGAGGTGAGGTGAGGTTGTAAATACGAGAGACATTTCTTATTATTTTGCGGCAGTAAAATATCCAATTTGAGCTGAGACCAGGTGAGATGTTAATGGAAAGGCATTTCTTACTTTTTTTGAGGCAGTGGAATTTCCAACTTAAAATGAGGCGATGCAAGATTGTAAATAGAGACATTTTTTATCTCTTTTGTGGCAGCAAAAGTTCCAACTTGAAATTAGGTGAGGTTAAATTGTAAAATATAAATATACATTATGGAGGCATAGATTTCTCACTTACTCTGAGGCAGTTTCATGCATATAAGCTTCTTTCTTTAATTTGCTGGTGTTTGGCATTGCAATGGCCCCTCGCCTAATTGTACTGGCTCAAAATAAAAAAGAGGCACCCAACACTAAATGTTTAGTCTGCATTTGAAATGAAAGATGCTTTAATGGCGTAAATCACATATCGATCACTCGGTCCTCAACTCAAACAGCACCTTTCAAATACACCTATCAATCAAAATAAATTCTAAACAATTGTTGGCAGTAACAGAAAAAAAATGACGTGCAATTTTCGATCTCGATCTCGAGTTGTTGAATTAACACGCCTTTTCAGATGTTATTTGTTAAAATCGAAACAAATGTCATTTACTAAGGAAAGTTTCTCGATTTGTTAAACTTTTTTCTCGATTTAACACAAATAACACGAATAACACAAATAACACAGATAATGAATACCCCTGTAAATTTTTCTGTCTCTTTTTCGTGCATCGAAAAGCGAATGAGTGAGTTACTCATAGTTTTCTCAGACCCCCGAGAACGATGTTATAATTGTGTTAGTGTGATGGATGATTGAGTCTGACAAATTTTCTGAGGCAAAATGAGGAAAAAACAAACTTCCCTGCGACCTCTTGTCTATAAAACCGGTTTGTGTAAGTGCAGTTTAGCCCAATGGATGTAATATTCAATTTAAACTAGACGAAATACATCGAAAATTTTTTTTATAATTTCTTCTAAACATCTCGCGGGCCGGATAGAAACTTTTCGCGGGCCGGAGGTTGCCCACCGTTGAGATCACATGTGGAAAGGTGGAAAGGTTACATATCACGAGCAGATTTTAGCTTTCACCCTCACTCCACCCCTGGACCACGGATGCTATCCGCCATTGTCAAAAATGGCTCCCCTCACATCCCCTTTACATATTCAAAACAAAATTGGTAGGGTTACAGATCGGTTTCAAAACTCGACTCTATCTCTCTGTCTATAACGTAAAGTCTAGTATGCTGTTCAAGCGACATTTTCTATTGGATTTTGGTTATACGCTTACGATTTCGTAAAGCAGTACGCTGTTCAAACGAAAAATCACAAGTTTTTCGGAATTAACTTAGATGTCTCTGTTTGTATTTGAAGAATTTTTTCGTATCGAAATCGTAACATCCGAGAATTTAACACACAATCGTCAAGTTTATTACGTCAATTTAGGTTGGTGCTACGTCAGATTAGCTTCAGGCTTAAGAATGTTACAAAAAGTAAGCATTTACGGATGTAAACGGTATCAGGTTAAGTGAGTTTTCACTAATTTTTTTTTTCATTTTTTTGGTTTGTTGCAAACTATGACATAATTTAAAACGAACAATTCGTTCAGTGTTATTGCGTAGAATAGGACAATGTACCACATTTTCTTCAGTTTCTTATGTAACGTTACAATAAGTTAGGTCTCGTTTGGACGCGGCAACGCGATGCGTTCAGGCACAATCTGTTAGGTGGCATTGTAATGCACCCGCTTCTATACTACACTTCTATACCTAATAATTCCGTTTTCCATATGAAATACATGTAAAAAAAAACATCGAATTACGTATGTTGAAAATCTGGCAACTCCGTTTCGAGCTTCACCTACAGACACAAGCACGACAAGTAAAGAATGATGCCTACGTGCAGTTTTACATCGCACCGTCTACCAGTCTACGATATAAAGGCCCAATTATAATGAACGGATCTACGCGGGTTGAAATGTCAAAGAAACGCACCGGAGCGGATAGGAAACTGCACTGATTACAATGAACGGATCTGTTCGCGTTTAAACGTCAAAGTGTTTTGTGTAATTTTACAACCAATTTTCGCCTTATTATATAATAATTCGCATTCTTTTACTTCTCCTATTAATTATTCGTCAGAATATATTTTTTAAATTATAAAAAAAAAGAAAACAAAATTCAACTTGACTTGTTTACAAAAATTCTGACAGCCCAATCCGCCGATTTCTAAACAAACGAAAACGAATCCGCCCAAATCCGATCAAATGCGCTTGTATCCGTTCATTGTAATCGCTCAAATGGAAAACGCATGCTCGGAAAACCACTTTGACAGATCAATCCGATTCTGTTCCGCTCTCATCCGTTCATTGTAATTGGGCCTTAAAGCCTTTGAGAACGTAGCGTGCGTTTACAACTTTTGTATAATAAAATAATCTATTTTATTCTTTTATAATAAAGTAATTTAATCCACACCGGTGGTTTTTCTTTGTACATTTTTTATACATGGTGCCGAAACCCGGGACGTGGAAAATTACGAGAAAACGGTAGATGGAGGCTTCGCAAAGATCGGCGGCACGCGGCCAAGTAACGCGAGTTGTTAATTCGGTAAACGAGTCCTTAAGTAATATGGACCTAAAAATCAGTGATGCTGAAATTATTGAGGATAATCTCGAAGAATTAGCAGTTCTCCTGGAAAGACTCAGAATTGCTCATCAAAACCTGCGTGAAGCAAATAGAGCCTTTCAAGTGAAAAATCAAAACGTGGAACTCAAGCCTGAGGAATGCGATGAAGAGTGCAAAAAAACTCTCGAATATGAGGATACTGCATTAACGGCGATGACACGCCTGGACCAACGGATTAATAGATTAAAGGGGAAGCTTGGAATGCCAAGGACAACGGTACCTACAACTGCTTCGAGCGGAGTAGAAACACCATGTACAAAAGCGATAAAGTTGCCAAAGTTAGAACTTCATAAGTTCTCTGGAGAAGTTGGCGAATGGGTTCAATTTTGGGAGCAGTTTAAGTCAGTGGTCCACGAGAATCGTGCTCTTAGTGTGAGTGAGAAATTTAATTATCTTAAGTCAGTTCTCACTGGCAAAGCCGCAGAGACGATAGCTGGATTTACGCCGACTGAAGCTTGCTATAACGACGCCATTGCTCTATTGTTGGAGGAGTATGATGATCATGAACGGATTGTCGACCAGACTATGCAACATTTGATGTCACTAACACCAGTACAATCGAGAACCGATGCTAAAGGGCTACGACGACTGTATAACAGTGTTACATCTTCAACGCGTTCACTATCAGCTCTCGGAGTAAATGCTTCTCATTATAATTTAGTGCTGAAGACCATCGTGCTACGTTCTTTGCCTCAGGAATTGAGAATAGATTACCATCGCATAGCAAACACGTCAAATGCAACGGACGCAGATTCAACACATTTGTCCTATACCAAAGGCAGCGAAATTTCTGATGGCAATGAAACCGATAAGCAGATTAGAAACCTACTCACTTTTATTAAGCGAGAAGTTGAGTCTTTAGAAAAGGCAACTGAATGTAAACAACGTCAAAAGACATCAAACAGCAGCAAGTCTGTAACAACAGCAGCAGGCCTCTTAACGTCAGAGCTGACAGATTCTTGTCTGTTTTGTAAATCTAGGAGGCATTTAACGGCAGAATGTGATTCGTCCTTGTCTATTCTGCAAAAGAAGGAAATCTTACGTAAACAACAGTGCTGTTTTCGCTGCACCAAGCGGAATCATTCTGCAAAGATGTGCAGACGAAAGGGAGTTATCTGTAAGAAATGCAAGTTGTCGCATGCGTCGTCCATGTGTGATCCAATGTATAATGCTCAACGCACAACAACGGCAGACTTTCGTCTACAAAGGAAAACAAATGAAGGTGTCAAATTAACTAGTGAATCAGACGCAGGTAAAAGTGTGAATTTGCATACATCCAATTACAATCTTTCTAGTGTTCTGCTGCAAACGGCCTGCGTGTTCGTACACGCTTATAACATTAAAAACAAAACTCTGGTGCGAGCTATATTTGACGGAGGAAGCCAAACAACATTCATTCGTGAAGATTTATCACGAAAACTTAACCTCCCTATCACTGGCATTCAAGGAACGAGCCTGATACCCTTTGGTACAGCCAAAGTAACACCGAAACGGCTCTTCAAGCGTGTAAAAGTATGTTTAGAGAGCCAGTACAACGATCGAAGGCATGAAATAGATGCACTTGAGGTCCCTGATATATGTCTGGATGTTTTGATGTTGCCTAACGTGGCCAGTAACGAATCCCTTCAAGGCTTGGAACTTGCAGATGTTTATGTGAAGGGTGAAAGTCCTACAGAAGGCATTTCGTTACTTATAGGAGCAGACCATTATTGGAGCTTAGTTTCTGGAAAAACAAAACGGTTGTCAAGCAAATTAGTAGCGGCTGAAACGGAGTTTGGATGGACATTGCAAGGCCCTTCATCTACAGGTATATTTTATGATAATACTGTCTTATCAATGCTCATTATGGGTACAATGAACGACAACGAGGACCAGTCAATACAAAGATTCTGGGATTTAGAGGTATTAGGAATAGCTACAGTGAAGGATGCGTACAAGTTTTCAGAGACATTTTCACAAGAGTCTGTGACAAGGCATAACGAACGTTACCAGGTAAATCTACCTTGGCGAGAACTAAACGACCCACTGGATGATAACAAAATCGGTGCAATCTTTCGATTCAAACTTCTACTAAGGAAGCTATCACGTGATCCAGCTAAACTTCACGAGTACGACAACGCTATGGGTGAACTCATTTCGGCAGGTGTCGCTGAGAAGGCTCCAGAATCAAGCGTCCACCGACGATACTATTTACCACATCGGCCAGTTTATCGCGCAGACAAGAAAACTACAAAGATTTGAATAGTTTTCGACGCCTCTGCGCATGCAAAGGGCCAACGCTCTTTAAACGAGCATTTACTGCCAGGTGAGAATTTGCTTCCTGATCTACTAAAGATATTGCTTAATTTTAGGACAGGACTAATTGGACTAATTGCGGATATCGAGAAAGCGTTTCTGCAAATAGGACTGTCAGAAATAGATCGTGATACTCATCGCTTTATTTGGTTCAAGGAGCGGCTAAAGTCTATCAATAGTTTACCAGAATGGCAAGAATACAGGATGACAAGAGTCACCTTTGGAGTAACCTGTAGCCCATTTTTGCTCGCAATTACACTGAAGAAACATTTACAAGAAATATCAACACAATATAAGGAGAGCGCTAAAATCTTGGGTAGATCTTTTTATGTAGACGATTTAGTAGTCAGCCTGAATAATCGACTGGAGGCGCAACAATTGTACGTAGAGTCGAGAATTATAATGAATTTAGCAGGCATGAATTTGCGGAAATGGTGTACAAATGACAGCGCAGTGCGAAAATATTTTGTTGAACAAACAAGTGATTCAGATGTTCTACAGAAAGTTTTGGGACTGAAGTGGTTTACTAATAGCGATGAACTCACCGTGGATTTGGAATCCGTTAAAAAATTCTTGTCAACAGAGCAGATATGTTCCAAGCGTATAATATTACAAGCAGTATCCCGGATTTACGATCCCTTAGGATTATTAGGCCCTTGTACCGTAAAATTAAAAATACTTCTACAAGATGTATGGAGGCTGAATCCAGACTGGGATGAACCCATTGCGGATGAAGACGTGTTGCGCTCTTGGAATGAATATAAGAAGGAAATTCCGCGCTTGGAAGAGTTTTCAATACCTAGATGCATATTTATGACCGTAACAATTAATTCTAAGCATCTACATGTTTTTGCAGACGCGAGCCCAAAAGCCTATGGATGCGTTGCCTACGTCAGAAGTGTTGATGTGAAAGGAAACATAACCTCGCAACTGCTATGTGCTAAAAATAGAATATCTCCTCTGAAGATTGATGGATCAACGGAACTCACTTTACCCAAACTCGAATTGACTGCAGCTCTAATGGCAGCTCGGCTGTATTCCTACCTAACTAAGATGCTTTCAACGGAGTTCGACGCTGTCTATTTGTGGACCGATTCTAGAATCGCTTTGTTTTGGATCCAAGGTACCAAAGAAAAATGGAAACCTTACGTTGTACATCGCGTCAGAGAGATCAGATCTCTTACCAATATTCTCACCTGGAATCACTGCCGAAGTCATGATAATCCTGCCGACCTCTTGACAAGAGGTATTTCAGCTAAAGAACTTTTACAATCCAAAAGGTGGATACACGGCCCATCTTGGTTGTTAGAAGATGAGCATCAATGGCCGGAGAAGATATCAGAGTCAACGCCAACGGAAATAGTCGCAACAGTCACAGCTTTACTACTAAATATACAAAACGATTCATCAACGCAAGCATCGATATTTCAATTAGAGGAGTTCAGCTGTTTTAACAGATTACTACGAGTTACTTCTACAGTTCTCACTTTTATTGCAAAACTTCGTAAGAAAAGCTACAACGATTCTCGATCTGCTGAGAGTTTGCGATATGCTGAGATTTATTGGATAAGACAAATTCAAAGAAAATTCTTTCCTGAGGAAGTATCCAGATTGCTAGCAGGGAAATGCATCGCGCCTACCTCGAGAATTTTATCGCTTTCACCCATTTTGGACAAAGAGGGTCTAATGCGGTTAGGTGGCAGGTTACAGTTTTTGGAACTGACTGAGGATGATAGCCACCCAATAATTCTGCCAAAGAGCTCTCACTTTAGCAAACTTTTAGTAAAAGAGCTACACGAAAGGTCATTTCACTCAGGAACTAACGCAGTCTTGACCCGAGTCCGGGAGAGATTTTGGATTCCCCAAGGACGACAGCTTATTAAAAGGGTGATTAAAAATTGTTTGATTTGTAAACGTCTCTTTGGTAGGCCAGCCGGAGCTTCCTTCGCTCCCCTACCTCGTGAAAGGCTGAGTGCAGCCCGAGCCTTCGAAACAGTAGGAGTCGATTTTGGTGGCCCTCTCTACATCAACTTTGCAAAGGAAGAAGAACGTACGAAAATATACTTCATGATATGTACCTGCGCTGTTACTCGGTCAATACATCTGGAATTGGTCTTCGACCTTACTACTGAGAGTTGCATTGCGGCTCTACGTCGCTTCATCGCCAGAAGAGGGACTCCGAAGCTGATTTTATCGGATAATGCAAAGACCTACAAAAGGGCATCTCTAGAAATGGCAGAACTAGGTAAATTTGTTAAATCTGTGACATTAGCGCAATTTATGGGACAGCAAGGAATCAAATGGAAATTCATTGTTGAGCGCGCTCCCTGGTGGGGCGGGTTCTGGGAAAGACTCATCAGAAGTATTAAAAACGCTCTAAAGGCTTCCATAGGGCGGTCAACACTGAACTTGGACCAGATTCGCACCCTTCTAGTGGAGATTGAAGGGGTGATCAACTCACGTCCACTAACTTACATCACTGATGACCCGCGGGATATGCAAGCACTAACACCGAATCACTTTCTGCTTGGGCCGCAGAACGGCGACGATTCACAGGACAACGGAGAGCGGTTCAACTCTAATCGGCCAACGCTTCTTAAGTTGTGGCAGAGACGGCAGCAATTATTGGGGAGTTTTTGGAAAAGATGGTTGCAAGAGTACTTGCAACAACTCAGGAGTGTTCATCATACATCTACCATTGCCGGAACCAGTATTAAAGTAGGTGATATTGTTATATTACACGACCAAACGACGCCGAGACTCTTCTGGAAGCTGGCGAAAGTGGAAGCTGTTTATCCAGGCAGAGACGGAAAAATACGCTCTTGTGAGCTTAGACTCGCAAACAGAACCTCCTTGCGCCGACCCATTCAGCTGATTTACCCTCTTGAAATAAACGGACCATGCAGCTCGCCGGGGGAGGATGTTGAAAATCTGGCAACTCCGTTTCGAGCTTCACCTACAGACACAAGCACGACAAGTAAAGAATGATGCCTACGTGCAGTTTTACATCGCACCGTCTACCAGTCTACGATATAAAGCCTTTGAGAACGTAGCGTGCGTTTACAACTTTTGTATAATAAAATAATCTATTTTATTCTTTTATAATAAAGTAATTTAATCCACACCGGTGGTTTTTCTTTGTACATTTTTTATAACGTACAACCAATTTTTCCGTTTGCTTTTTGTTTTATGAGTATGCAGCTCGAACGATATATCGCTATTGCATTTCTCCAACAGGTGGCCCTGCGAGGAATTGGAGACTTTTTCCTTTCACGTTCACAATTATTTCGTGTTGTGCTGTTAGCTAATTTTGGCAGGCTGACCGAGAAACAGATATGGCCGCCAAGTACATGGTTTTATATGTGATTTTTTAACAGTCAACTGTTCTCTTTTTCTCAACTGTTTACTTTTTCTCCACAGTATTTTTCACGGAATTTGTCCCTGTAGAAGGAAATGGCAAAATGCTGAACGGAATTCAGTTCGAACGCCATACTGGGCTTTAACCGTCGATCGCGGATTAATGCCTTTTAATAAAAAAAATTATGTGCGCACAGTCCGGGATAGGAAAAAGGTATGATGAAAAAAAGAACAAATCTGCAAAATATGATTTTGGGTACATAACAAAATTTATAGTTACCTATGAAAAATATGTTATACTTTTTTAAAATTCGATGTTGAGCGCCACATATCGGAAAAATTTTGTACTACGTTCACAACAGCCACCTACGCAATGTTATTCAATATACATCTCGTGTGTGTAGATTTAGACGTTTCCTGGGCATTTGGCACCCGGTGCAGAACTAGCCCCATGTCCACTTCAAAATTGTGCGTGTGTGAGTAAATACATTTCGGCTTGAGATGAACATTGGCAACATTATAAAACGACACTACTGATTTGATACTGAAGAGAGCCTTTGTATTAGCAGTCTGCAAGGTTCAGAATTCACTATAACGATTCTTCATAAACGATGCTCGGTGTTTTATTTTCACTTGAAAGTATTGCAACGTTTGTGGCATTACTGAGTTGAGTTACTATTTTGTCATAAATGTCGCTCATCTAAATTTCCGTGTTTGTTGCGACCTTTTAAAGAGCAGCCAGCAGCTCAATGCCATGATTATCATTAATCTCAGAACAATTTCTATCTCCTATATTGAGAAGGAGGAGGAGTTTTCCGATTGCGCTCTCATATTTTGTTTTAAATGACGTTTTTCAATCTGCCCCATTTAAGACAATCACTCATTTCATCGGCCCGCGTATCTCTCATGCCAACTGGCAACGTTTGCCAGAAATCCCTGCCAATAAAACAGTTTACTCCCCAAAAAAGTAGCCTTACTTCTCAAATCTTACATTGTTCTGTTAACGGCTTCAATAGGTACCTTATTTGCCATGGTACATTCATCCCAGTGCTAGACAACGAACATGCTTTGTGACTGTTTAGATATGTTGCACACAGGAGTTGCCATATGATCTTCTTCGATGGGTATGTTAAACATAGAATGAGTTGTTTTTTTCTTATGTGACTAATGTTTCGATGACTGCTATGGCAATACTTTTATCGGCACGTATTTTGGCCAATACGAGATTAATTAAGAAAGTCATGGCAGTGCCGCCTGGCGCGTCTTAAAATTTCACCGTATTGACACTGTTGATGATGCGTTGATAGACTCCCTTTTGTTCATTCTTTAACTTGTGTTCGTTACATCTCTGTTCAAGAAGTTATCATCAGACTCACCGCAAATAGGAGATGGCAAACCATAATGATCCACAGTATTTCCGCCAATTGAAAGAACAATATCTCGCAGTGACAGCATTTTATTCGCGTTGCTTCGATTATCGAGTCATTTTTTTGGTCTAATCCGATAGTTGGATCAGAATCAAAGAGTTGCCTAAACGCCTAAGAAAATATACTGAATCATTCCGTGAAAGTGGTAAAATCGGATTAGCCGTTACCGAGCTTTGAGGTTCCCAATTGGAATGATAAAAAAAGTTTCCACTCGCTTTCCTCCGACTATCGGATCAAGTTTTCCGTCTGAACCGATAGTCGGGTCCGAGTGAAAAAGCAGCCTAAACGATGCCCTGAAAACACTGAATCTTCCGTGAAAGCCCCATCGCAACCGGATTTGAAGTTTCCGAGATTAGCCCAGACAGCCAAACACAGACATACGAACAAAAATTTTAAAAATTGCCCAGTAGATAGAGTTTGACTAACTTGATCCCATTTAGGGTTGGTAGTGCATGTTATTAACGGTTTTATTTAGATTAGCCTCGTATATTTGTTTGTTTGTTTCTTTGGTTCAAATCGACAGCCTTTTCAACTACTTCTACTGCTATTAGCGCCACAAATAACGATTCTGTGGTCAAAATTTGAAAATTCAAAACGGTGCTGTCAATATGGCGGATGAATTTTGCAATTGTGTTATGTATGCATTGGAAACGGTATCGGGGATTTTTTAAGGACACAAATGACGAATCTGTGGTCAAACATGGCGGCGCCAATATGGCGGTACGATTTTGGCAATTACGATTCGATTTCACTGAAAATCGCTACTTGAGGGTGTTTAAGGTCGGACATATTGAATTTGTTGTCTGTTTGTTGGAATGCATAACAAATCACTTCACCAGAATTTTGTAAAAAGTTAAATCCAAAAATGACTGAATTAAGGCTAAAAAGAATACAATAAAAATAGGTTAAAAAACTTTTAAGTTAAATGGTTTTATTTTAAATCATGAGCTGTACCAAAAACTAGAAAATAATTAGAACACAAACATGGACCTTCTTGAGATTCTGCCGTCTGGTAAGAAATCGTGCAATGGTAGCAGTGCTGCCTTCTCATATCGTATGCCAAGGGGCACTTTGTGACGCTCCGTCAGCGGATTAAGTAAAAATCTGGGACTTTAAACAGACTAAAAAACCGGTATAACGGCTGTAATAATAATAACGTTTTGTCTAGAAAAATGTGTTTCCAAGTCCAACAAAAAAAATATTTGAAATGCAACCCTTTTAACCCCTTCGAATATAATATCAATTAGCACACGCCTTCCATTAATATAAAAATTCCTCTACTTCGCGTCTTAAATCAACTACATTTGAGTTTTCTATGCATACTAACTTAAGAAAAACTTAAGTCTAGGGAAATTGCCACTTAAGTTATACTAAAGTAAATCTTAAGCTGCAACTGTGAAACCACTATGCATACTTAAGTGTAAGTTAAGTTAATTTCTATACTCTCCGCTCTTACTCTCTTTAGGCTCTCACTGTGAAACCGGCCCTTAATATACTGTAAAATTAGATCCGTCTTGACCGTGAGCAAATACCTAGTAAGGAACATTGAAGTGCATCATATTATATGCAAGTCTCCGCGATTGGTTTTAATTTGTTATCCTTTCTATGAAGTATTATTTCCCGGTTATCACATTGTTAATCTGCCAATACCAAAGAGACTTCATTTGTAGTCGGTTTATTATGGCGATCTCTGTGCTCTTATTATTTCATTCCAATATTAGCCGTGTTTTTTTAATGAACTATATAGTTCTTCCCCATACAAATCTCAAAACCCAGGTTTTATCCAGGTTTTTATCCAGGTCTTGGGACATTTCAAAATTTCCCTTTATTTTCGGAATGCAGCATACTTACCGGCTGTCGGAAAATCGTCATTTAAAATAAAAACAACATAGAAGTGACGAGAGCAAATTTGAAGGCATGAGGAAACAAATAATTTATTTTTTAGAAACTTATTCATTATTTTCTAGAGGGGGATTCGTGGAACAGTTGTTTACTGACACGCAACTTCGGATTAATTTTAATATATTTAAAGAACTGAAGATGGCGCTTAGTGAAATTTCCCTTGTCGTTTTTTTAATGAACTGGATCGAAGACCTATATAGTTCATTAAAAAAACACGGCTATTGTAGATCTCAAAGAGCTATATTTAAATATCAATTGTTGCCTAAGTAAATATTGATCGACTATAGGAAACCCTAACCACAAAAATCGGAACCAAAAAACAGGCTTCTTATAGTACGATCAAGATTTACTTAGGCGAACCTCGGGGTGATAATGACGACGACCTCCACGTATGCGTGACGAGTCAATCACGCTGGTTCACTCTGAGCAATGCGTTCTTTTCAGAACGCAGCAGACAGTCGTCCTCCCAACCTTGTATTCCTCTCCCCCCTTAAATCCCTTGACGCCCATCCCCAACCCCTAATCGGTCGGATCAAGGTGTTATGCGAACCGTGCCGATGATCAGCCCGGCTGGGGGCCCAGAGTAATAAATAGCCCAGTTGTGAACGGTGTGCTCCGGATACCTGGCGATCTCCGGTTCTAAATAGACTTACCAGGGTACTGCGGATCTCTGCCCGGGTGGACCTCGTTTCTCCGCTACTCGTGGGAGTATGGATAATAATAAAAAAATACAAAAAACCAAAAAGGGGTCCGGTTCCCCTAAACGAAAACCGGAAGGGACCACAAATCCCGCTAAAAACAGAGCTGCGGTACCCCCCGCCAACCTCAACCAAGCGGAGCCACAAACTCCACCCCTTGCAAAATGGCACCCCAAGCATCCACTAGCAAACCTGCTCCTCCTTGCGACATCACCGCTGCCTAGCGCACACCTGCGGGCACGGCCGCTGCGGGAGGATCAGGGGAGCGAATGGTCTGCGGAAGGGCCAAACCTCTTTTAAGTGGAGCCACAAACTCCACTCCCTGCGAAAGTACCCCCAAGCGTCCACTAGCAAACCTGCTCCTCCCTGCGGCATCGTCGCTGCCCAGCGCACACCTGCGGGCGCGGTCGCTGCGGGGGATCAGGGGAGCGAATGGTTTGCGGAAGGGGCAAAAACCTGAAAAGGCCTGACCCGACAAAGGCAGGTCATAAAGAAGTCCGCCTGGCCAGTAGAATCCTTCGCCGCCTGGCCATCAACCCGATCAGGGAAGACCAAATGTCGAAGGAGGACTTCACAAAAGTCCAGGATGACATCGCTTGGACAAAGCAAGTCATCCAAAATTTTACGCTAGAGCGGTATAGAGGTGCACCAGCCTCAAAACGCCAACTTTCTGTGGAGGAACCAAGCACCCACAGTCCAGTGCCAAAAAAGCCCAAGACGCACGGAAACAAACCGTTATCCTTCGCAGAAATAGCGAAGTATTGCAAAATAATCGGCGTCTTGGACGAGAACGATGAGAATGGGAAGATTCCCAAACACCAATGGCGGTGGGTGCAAGTCGCCCTCGCCAAAGTGGCCATGGAGGTCCTGAGGGATAACCCGGGCCCTTCTCCCTCATGCCTTGATGCCGGATGGTATCAAGGCTGTATAAAACTGACGGCCTGCGACAACACTAGGTCTGCAGAGCTATACAAAGCTGCGGTGGCTAGAGTCGGGGAAGTCTACCCCGGTGCCCGGCTCAAAGCACTTGACGCTAGCGAGATACCATCTCGCCCGAGGGCTAGAGCATGGTTTCCAGTGGCTCCATCGGAGCCTGAGGAAATCCTCACTATGCTAAAGGCCTTCAACCCCCACATCAAAACTGATAACTGGAGAGTTATCAAAACGGAGCAGACAAACAGGGCCACCATGCAAGTTGTTCTGCTCCTAAATGAAGAATGCCTAGAACAACTGGCAAACGAAAGATACGCAGTGAACTACGGCTTCCAAAACATAGAGCTGAAGGTCTATAAAACAGACACGGAAGCTGTTTCAGCGCGAAACAATAATAATCAATAACCTAACCCTAATCTAACAAAAAAAACACAAATAAACCAATATAAGACATAAATCAAACTAAACAATAATATAAGAATAAATAAAACTAAACATCTCTAAATATATGAAAAACTATTCAGTCAAAAATAAAATAAACTAAACAATAATGTAATACAAAAAAACATAAACAAACCAATAGAAAAAATAGATGTAAAATTAACAATAACCTAACCTAGAACTATAACCCGCACATAATAAACACCTAAAAGGAAACAAAAATGAAAAAAAAATTACTAATAAACATATAAATTATATTACCATGATCCTTCCCGGCAATAATAAAGACACACAAAAACAAACTCCATTAAAAAACTTAAAACGAAAATGTGATAACACAAAATACCGATCGACCACAACAAAACTTAAAATCAGCAAATGTCAGCGACAAACAGCTGATTGCATGCAAAATAAAATATGGAACGCAGTCGCAAGTAAGTTTTTATCCAAAGCTACTATCGCCAGTGTGTTCCAGTATAGAAAGCTTTCTAGCAGCAGAAAGCTACAGAACCGCCATTTGTATAGCAGTTAGGACTATATAAATCAATGCACAGCACGGAACTGGCACTGGTCAGCAGACTGGTTGGGTTTACAACCATTAGCTAGGGAATTAGATAGTTGGCGCGTTTTCACCGCTGGCTCCAAGAGGCTTAGTTAAGACTTAGAATTTTTTCAAAGAACTTATTTAAAAAAGACTGGGTTTTTTTGCTATTTCGAATTTTTGGGGACTTGGAGATTTTTTTTGTAAATCTCCAGGACTTATAAAATTTTTCCTGTCTTCTTTTTCAAGTATTTTTCTGAGACTTTGAAAATTTGCGATTTTTCAAAGACTTAGAAGAAATACGTAGATATTCTTTTTTTTGGTTTTTTTCTGGGACTTTGAAAAGACTTGGAAAAAAATACGCAAATGTTCCTTTTTCTGGGACTTGGAAGAATTTGCGATTGTCAGGGACTTAGAAAAATAACATTGAATGTTATTTTTCTGAGACTTGGAAAAATTGGAGATTTTTCAAGGACTTAGAAAAAATTTGTGTACAAAATTCTCGAGAACAAACAGGGATTCAGAGAATTTGTTGCTCGGGAGTTTTTTAGTTGTTGGTGGACAAATTGCATCAAGTATTGAATTACCTTGGTGTAATTTTTTTTGAGTACCAATACTAACAAATTGGAGTTTGCCAATGACAACCATTGGAGTTTGCCAATAATACTAACCCCTTTGGAATTTGCCAAATTAAATTAAATATTTTGACAGTATTTCTTCTAATACTTATATTTTCAGCTCCAACTAAGGAATTTTAGTTGTAAGAGAACATTTAAGTTTCAATTTTGAATTTTTTTTGAGTAACGTAAAGTACATTAAACATAATCGTTAGATACTAAGTTAGTATTGTATAGTATAGGGAGAATAAATTTGTTTAAAACTGACCCAAGCTCTTTTTTTGAGAAGTGAACCAATCCGACCATCCTTTTTTTATATTGCAGCTCATTGACGCTGCAACATATGGTCCTTCGAGCCGGATTGGTTGTAGGTCAAACAAATTTATTCTGCCATATTGTGCTGTCGTTCATACAATGTCAAAATATTTTCTAACAAGTCCGTATAATACTAACCTCAATGGCCGCAACAATTCGTGCACTGCAACAGCAGACTGATTTAAAGTTGCAATTAGATCAGACAATATCTAATTACAACACAATTCCGAAACCCAGGCGAACGCCAGGATACGTCAGCGGGAAAATAGAAACCGTCAAAGACCAGTGGAAGGCATTTAGGGAAAATCATGCGCAATTAAATGGAATAGACGCTAGCAGTATCAAGGATGAAAAAACACAAGCCAATCTAATTGCGTACCAAGGGAGCACTCAGTACCAACAGTTTGAAGCGACTTCCTCTGAGTTTTTAGGGGATCTGCGAGACGCAATGCCCGCTAGCGTACCACAAGTACCGGCAACAACCAGTCAAAGTGAACAGCCAAATCCATTAAGAATTGCAACAAAACTTCCACCGATGGAAATTCCAAAATTCGACGGCCAATACTCGGCATGGAGAACCTTTCACGACCGATTCGTATCATTGATCCATAACGATGATCGTTTGACGCCCGTCGATAAACTACACTACTTAAAGGGAAGCCTCACGGGAGAGGCAAGCAGGGATCTCGACTCCTTCGACATGATCTCAGCGAACTATCTGGCAGCTTGGGAACTTATGTGCAAACGGTATAATAAGAGAAGGCTCTTAATATACGCGCAACTCAAGCTTCTGTTTAATCAACCGAAGATTAAACAGGAGTCCTACAGGGATTTAAGGACAATGCTGGACGAGTTAAACCGTATTCGGCATTCACTTCAGGTATTGAAAGTGAGCACAGCCGACTGGGACCCTATCTTTGTGTTTGTCACAGCGCAACGATTGCCAGACATCACTAGGAATAAATGGGAACAGAAGATAGCAGAATCTGACAATCTGCCATCATTACAGGAACTACTTAACTTCCTTGAGAACAGATATAGAAGCTTGGAGGCCACCAAGGACATCCACAGCAACAAATCCTTGACAGAAGGAAACAGGACGGAAAAACGTCGACACAAAACGAGTAGCTATCACATCAAAGAACAGAAGGGATGCCCAATATGTAAAGGAAATCATACCCTTCAATACTGCACCATGCTCCAACGCAAGGATCCGGCATCACGGAACATCCTTATAAAGAAGTACGGACACTGCAACCAGTGCTTGGGTAATCACGGTGGCGGACCATGCAAATTAACAACGAATTGTCCAATGTGCAAGGACAAGCACCCATTGTATCAATGCAGTGAGTTTAAAGGTCTAGCCACTACTGCAAGACGGAATTTCATAGGGAATCAAAATTTATGCTACAATTGTTTGAGACCACATCACAGTCGTATGTGCACCAGCAGCAATAAGTGCTTTAAGTGTGGCAAGCATCATCACTCACTGCTGCATGACGAAGAAACTAAGGCGCCTGTCCAAGGGGATGCAGCTTCCTGCAATTACAACAACAACAGCACAAAGTCAATGTTAGCAACGGCTATTGTGAAGGTAAGAAATCAGAAGGGGAAATGTCTCAATCTGCGAGCATTAATAGATCCAGGCTCACACAGCTCCTTCATGACAGAATCAGCGTATCAAACGCTGCAAGCCAACGTTATTCCACCTTCTCTAATAGTGACAGGAATGGGAGAAACCCTGGTAACATCTTCAAGAAAAATAGCTTGTTTCTCATTGGAATCAAACACCAACTCAACTTACAAATTAAACATGCAAGCATATGTTGTTAAGGCTATAAAAACCGTATCTCCGCTGAAACGATCCAGTTGGCAAGATTGGTCATATATTGACGGGCTGGAATTAGCCGACCCGAAATTTATGAACCAAGGGCGGATCGACTTACTTCTGGGCGTCAACATATACGCGAATATTTTGGATAATGGGTTACTGAAGGGACCCGAACAGTCACCAGTCGCCAGTTTAGGTTGGATATTGTTTGGCGAATTAGACGAAGCCCCATCTCGACCATCTGAAAATATAAGTTTCTCAGGATTAACCACCCCACACGAGGGTATGATGCAGCAATTAAATGAACAAGTAAAGCAGTTCTGGGAATGGGAGGAATTACCGACCAGTAGTCGATTAACCAGCGAAGAAGAGCAATGCGAAAAATCTTATGAGGAATCAACAATTCGTTTGCCAAGCGGCCAATATCAAGTACGATTGCCGTTTAGGGATGGCGAAAACCCGAGCTTAGGAGGTTCTAGGAGACAGGCAACGATCAGGTTTGCACATTTGGAGAAAAAGTTCGAACAAACTCCAGAATTACATCAATCATATTCCCAGTGTCTACGCGAGTACTCAGATATGAACCACATGACACCAGTAGCAGAGAACAGTATACAGCGATATTACTTACCACACCATGCAGTGTTTAAGGAAAGTTCAACGACTAAGGTGAGAGTGGTCTTCGATGCCTCTGCAAAGTCGTCAAATGGAAAGAGCCTAAATGAACAGCTTCTCACAGGCCCTACATTACAACCCAAATTATTCGCCACTTTGATGAATTGGAGGAAATATAAATATGCAATGACGGCCGACATCGAAAAAATGTACAGGATGATTCCGATGGACCCAGCACATAGGAGATATCAAACCATACTCTGGAGAGCCGATTCCATCAAACCGATGCGAGAGTATGAACTCAACACGGTAACATTCGGTACTGCGTCAGCACCATACTTGGCCATCAAAACTCTACTTAAAGTGGCAACGGACGACAAGTCGCGATATCCCAGAGCATCTGAGGTAGCCCGGTCCGAGTTTTATGTTGACGACGTTCTCACTGGAGCAGATAGTTTACGGGAGGCGCAAACGGTGCAAGGAGAATTGATTAATTTATTGAAGGGTGGAGGATGCCACCTAAGGAAGTGGGCAGCCAATCATCATTCACTTTTGGAGTCAATACCAGCCGAAGACCGTGAACTACAACTACCCTTGGATCTGAATGAGGCCAATCAGATCAAGGCCTTGGGAATACTATGGCATCCAGTGAAGGATTGCTTCACATTTAGGATCACAGTCTCAGAGTTCGACAAAACAACGACCACAAAGAGAGGAATATTTTCAGAAGTGGCAAAACTATTTGACCCGCTGCGATGGATAGCACCAGCTGTACTAACAGCCAAACTCATAATGCAGAAATTGTGGATGTCCGGATGTGATTGGGATGAGGCAGTTACTGACGACGTCAAGGTAGAATGGGACAATTTCAAAAACGAGTTGCCGCACATCCAGGAATTAAAGCTACCACGCTGGATCCATATACACCAATCAATGCGCTCCTGCCAGCTGCACGGATTTTGCGATGCGTCCACCCGACCGTATGCAGCGATTTATGTTAGGACGATAGAAGAAGATGGTAGCATCATCTCGAAACTAGTGATAGCCAAAACACGAGTAACACCCATAAAGCCCGTGTCCCTACCACGGTTGGAGCTATGTGGCGCCGTGCTACTAAGCAGATTGCTTAAACAAACGAAAATCGACATGAAACTAGACCACATTCAGGGACACTGCTGGACCGACTCCAAGATAGTGCTTGCATGGCTAAGGGGGCTACCGAACAGATGGAAAACGTTCGTAGCAAATCGTACAGTCGAGATAAGAGAAAACACAGCAGAAGCGGCGTGGCATTTCATTGCATCGAAGGACAACCCAGCGGACATCGCGTCCAGGGGAACAATGCCATCAAAACTTCAACCCACTCAACTATGGTGGGAAGGACCAAATTTACTCAGGAAACACGAAAGGGATTGGCCGAACCATTCAAAGGTGGAGTTCACGACACAATTAGAGGAAAAAACGACCACTAAGGCGTTGACGACATTCCAAGCCAGTAATCTGGACTGGCTTGTCAAATTCTAGTCGTACCAAAAAATGTTACACATAATAGCTTATTGCCATCGCTTTATACATCACTGCAAGCGCGAACGACAACCAACCACCGAGTATCTATCAGCAGCGGAAATAAATAAGGCCAGAACAACCATCATCAGGATGACACAAGAGGAGATGTTTCCCACGGAATATAAGCAACTACAGAATACAAGGACAGTAAAACCACAAAGCCAGCTAGCGAAGCTCAGCCCATTTTTAGCCGAAGACGGAACCTTGAGATTAGGAGGTAGACTACAAACATCTACACTTCAGTACAATAAAAAAGATCCTTGGATTCTACAACGAGGTAGGGATGGACGATATGCATCGATGTTTCGGAAACATTCGATGTATAAACCCGATGCATCGAACTGAACCGATGTTTTATTAATGCTTCGATATATTCGATGCATCGATGTTTTTTATCCGATGCATCGAATTGGAAATATGCTTTGCCTTTGTTCAGTATTCTTATACGCGAATCGAAAATTCAACTCAATCTCAACTCAACTTTTCAAGGTCCACGTGGTAACTGCTAGAGTATCACACATAAAACTGAATACAGAATTGAGCGGTCATAAGCACCGATAAATGCCAAATGATACAAAATGGTAAAGCTTGCATTCTGTTCAGAATAATCAGGTTGTGTGTAATCTTATTAATTTTGACGTTGATCAGCGCTGGTGTACTTACATGACCGCTCAATTCTGTTTCCAGTTTAAGTTGGAAGGTGCGTGGGAACTGTATTTCAAATACACTCACGGATTTCTTGTCACAGTCATTGCCGTAACCATGCATGAACATGTTCGTTGTCGTAAGTTAGTTTAACTGTAAAGGTGCGATTCCTATGCTACGACTGTAACGACTACAGCCGCGTGGCTCCAGCCGTGCGGCTGGAAAAATTGACTCGTTGTAATGGAAGTAAATGGAAGCATTTCCTAAGGAGCGTCTGGCGCCGCACGACTGAAGCGACTCTGGTGAGGCGGCTTCATCCGTACGGCTCAACTGCTGACATGAGCAGTATAGTCGTAACAGTCGTGGCGGCTGGAAAATTTATTTTCACTGTGTTCAAGTATTTTATGTGTGATCAAAGCCTTCTATATTTACAAGCCATGCTGTAGAAAAATATTGAGAACTAATTTCCCCTTAATAGGACTTCAAATCGCCAAATTACACTAACAACATAACGTCACTTCACCGATTTGAAATCCCATTAAGGGGAAATCTTGAGTGCCAATTTTTCTGGAACTGCACTAGTCGCGGCATAAGAATTTTACCGAGCGACTCGGATCATGCGGCTCTGATCACGCGGCTGCAGTCGCTATAATCGTAGCATAAGAATCGCACCTTAAGACCTGTAACTGCATAAACTTTTATATTTGCGTATATTTTAGACATAAAATTTATTGTAATTTTGAATGAAGTTTGTGGGTACAAGAAATCGATGTATTTTGCGATACATCGTCGTGACATCGATGCCACAGAACGATGCATTGCATCGAAAAAAACATCGATGTATTTTCTTAATGTCCACCCCTACAACGAGGACATCACATTACAAATATTATCATTGACCATTACCATAAGGTTAGTCTGCATGGTGGAGCTCAACTTGTGTTAAACATACTGAGAGGACAATTTTGGATAATTAACGGAATGTCCGCCGTTAAAGAAAGAATATACAAATGTGCAAGATGTACTCGATATCGAGCGGCAGCACCAACGCAATTAATGGGAATCTTACCAGAAGTTAGGGTCACGCAAGCTTATCCATTCCAAAACGTTGGCGTAGATTATGCAGGACCCATCGAGCTGAAGATGTCCAAACACAAGGGTTCAAAGGTGTACAAGGGGTATTTTTGCGTATTCATATGTATGGCTACCAAAGCCATCCACATTGAAGTGGCTTCGGACATGTCCACCGAAGCATTCTTATCAGCATTCCGAAGATTTATAGGGCGTAGAGGCCTATGCACCAACGTATATTCAGACAATGGCACCAACTTTGTAGGAGCCAACAGGGTACTAAGGAGACAGCTGAAACAGGTGATAACCGACGCTTCACAATGCGCCGCCGCCGAGTTCGCTAACAACGGAATACAGTGGCACTTCAGCCCACCCATAGCGCCACATTTCGGTGGAATTTGGGAGGCGGGAGTGAAAAGCATCAAACACCATTTAAGGCGAGCCACCGATGGGAGAGTGTATACTTTCGAAGAATTGTACACACTGTTAACACAAATCGAATCGTGCTTAAATTCACGACCGCTATGCGCACTCTCAGCAGATCCAGAGAACGTAGAGGCACTTACGCCCGGACATTTTTTGATAGGACGTAACATGACGGCCATACCTGAACCAGACCTAATGGAAGGGAATCATAACTATGTGGATCGGTGGAAACACGTACAACAGGCATTGCAGCGATTCTGGAAACTATGGGTAAACGAGTACTTAACCCAACTGCAGCAACGAAAGAAGTGGGTATCCAATCAACCCAATCTCGAAGTCGGCCAAGTAGTGATCGTTAAGGATGACAAGGCACCACCAGCTCACTGGCCACTAGGAAAAATCGAAGAACTACATCCGGGACCTGACGGCAGGGTGAGAGTAGTCACTCTCAGAATGAAGGCCTCAACTAGCAAGAGGCCGATAAGAAAATTATGTCCGTTGTCCGCATGAGACATAACTAATGTTGTGCGTCCTGTGTGTGAAGTCCTATGTGTCATAACTAATAAGCAAATCTTAACTCGCGTAATATCGTTGCAGAAACAAAACACAACGAAAACGATATATCCAATGGGTGAAGTCAGCGATTGTTTGGACCTATGCATTACGGAAGAAGAATACCTAGACCTGAGCAGACTAAGTCCCCAACGGCCAGCAATTGATGTCCAGGGACCGCCACCAACTCCTGGGCGAAATGTAAATTTAGAGGAAGCGACACCAACAACACCCCCTCTAAGAGCAACCGCCAGGCGGGAAAATGAGTATACTAGCCCAAGCAGGCAAGGGCCATCACAGGGACCGCCACCAACGCCCGGTCGAAATATCAATTGGAAGGCCATATTTGAAACAACGCCCCCTTCAAGAGGAACGGAAAGAACAACGGTATCAACGTACAAGGGTGAACAAGCTACCACCAGCAGGCTGGAAGAGGAGCCTCACGGTTCAACCAAACAAAGAACATCACCAACGGTATCAACGTCCAAGGGTGAACAAGTTACCACCAGCAGGCTGGAAAGGGAGCCTCACGGCTCAACCAAGCAAGGACCTTCACAGGGGCCGAAACCAAAGCCCAGGCGGAACAAACGAGTCAAGAAACCCAAGCGACGATTCCCAACCCGCACCATCAGGTCATCCATCCCCAAGGAAGAGGCCAAGGCAACAAGCGGCCTAGACGACAAGATGTACGATATCGTGACAAGGGAAGAACAATTTTTAAGATTTCTCACTTGCAGCTGCGAACAATTCCTTACCAATCGATAAGAGAAGGTATAAGGAAACGATACATGGTATTCCTCGGCGGAACACATAAGGTACGACTCAAGTATGAGGACGAAAGGTTAGTGTGGCAAGGATATACCGCCATATTGAATAAGAAGTCTAACTAGTAAAAGGACAAATAGGATAACTTTAAATTTAAGCATGAGATAAAAAAAAATAATGAACTGATAGCTTTAAGATGAATTAAAAAAAAACGGAATGAATAAATAAAAAAGAATTCGAATTGATAACCAAATATAGAAGTATTTATTTTGATGCAAGGCATCAAGGAGGGGGAAAATGTTTCAGCGCGAAACAATAACAATCAATAACCTAACCCTAATCTAACAAAAAAAACACAAATAAACCAATATAAGACATAAATCAAACTAAACAATAATATAAGAATAAATAAAACTAAACATCTCAAAATATATGAAAAACTATTCAGTCAAAAATAAAATAAACTAAACAATAATGTAATACAAAAAAACATAAACAAACCAATAGAAAACATAGATGTAAAATTAACAATAACCTAACCTAGAACTATAACCCGCACATAATAAACACCTAAAAGGAAACAAAAATGAAAGAAAATTTCTAATAAACATATAAATTATTTTACCATGATCCTTCCCGGCAATAATAAAGACACACAAAAACAAACTACATTAAAAAACTTAAAACGAAAATGTGATAACACAAAATACCGATCGACCACAACAAAACTTAAAATCAGCAAATGTCAGCGACAAACAGCTGATTGCATGCAAAATAAAATATGGAACGCAGTCGCAAGTAAGTTTTTATCCAAAGCTACTATCGCCAGTGTGTTCCAGTATAGAAAGCTTTATAGCAGCAGAAAGCTACAGAACCGCCATTTGTATAGCAGTTAGGACTATATAAATCAATGCACAGCACGGAACTGGCACTTGTTAATACCGGTTCGAGTTAACAGGTCAGTAGACTGGTTGGGTTTACAACCATTAGCTAGGGAATTAGATAGTTGGCGCGTTTTCACCGCTGGCTCCAAGAGGCTTTTACCCGGTTAAGATTAGGTTGAAAAGTTGAGTCGAGGTTGAGTTGAAATTTCGACCACCGTATATGATTCTGAGTTGAGTTCACTTTGGGTTGAAATCGGGTTGAATTGCCATCAAAACATAACCTCTTTTTGTTAATTCTTTTTCTATATTTCTGACTTCCTATACAGTTTTCCATCAAAATGGTGAAGGGAATTTTGTTCCCGCATTATTTCTAACATAGTTTTTGTTTCGTGATGCTCCCAAACATTTCTTTTAGCCATTGTCAAAATTAAATTTCCTCTGTTTTTACATAATAGTTAATTTAAAATAATTAACGCGCTACAAAAACACCGAACGCCGAAGGCAGACTCACCGATGGTAAACAAACAAAACAAATGTCACTTCAACCCAATTTCAACTCAACACCCGTTTATGAGGTGAAATATCAACTCGATCCAGGTAGGAGAGCTGAGTTGGGTTGAGTGGACCCAGTTTCAACTCGATCCCTGTTTATGACTGGGTTCAACCTGGGTTGAACCTAGGTTGAACCTAGTCATAAACGGGGTATTAGTTAGGACTTAGAATTTTTTCAAAGAACTTATTTAAAAAAGACTTTGGGTTTTTTTGCTATTTCGAATTTTTGGGGACTTGGAGATTTTTTTGTAAATCTCCAGGACTTATAAAATTTTTTCTGTCTTCTTTTTCAAGTATTTTTCTGAGACTTTGAAAAATTTGCGGTTTTTCAAAGACTTAGAAAAAATACGTAGATATTCTTTTTTTTGGTTTTTTTCAGGGACTTTGAAAAATTTGTGATTTTTCAAAGACTTGGAAAAAAATACGTAAATGTTCCTTTTTCTGGGACCTTGGAAGAATTTGCGATTGTCAGGGACTTAGAAAAATAACATTGAATGTTATTTTTCTGAGACTTAGAAAAAATTTGTGTACAAAATTCTCGAGAACAAACAGGGATTCAGAGAATTTGTTGCTCGGGAGTTTTTTAGTTGTTGGTGGACAAATTGCATCAAGTATTGAATTACCTTGGTGTAATTTTTTGGAGTACCAATACTAACAAATTGGAGTTTGCCAATGACAACCATTGGAGTTTGCCAATAATACTAACCCCTTTGGAATTTACCAAATTAAATTAAATATTTTGACAGTATTTCTTCTAATACTTATATTTTCAGCTCCAACTAAGGAATTTTAGTTGTAAGAGAACATTTAAGTTTCAATTTTGAATTTTTTTTGAGTAACGTAAAGTACATTAAACATAATCGTTAGATACTAAGTTAGTATTGTATAGTATAGGGAGAATAAATTTGTTTAAAACTGACCCAAGCTCTTTTTTTGAGAAGTGAACCAATCCGACCATCCTTTTTTTATATTGCAGCTCATTGACGCTGCAACAGAAGCCCTAGTGAACCAGGCGGCCTGCACCAAGACCTCAGGTGAAGAGGATGATAACATGGAAACCGATGGTGAAAGTGCAGTTCGGAGCGAAGTTGACGCGTCGACAGACTTCGAGCTGGGCAGAGCCATCGGCGGCTTGTACACGGAGGACCTACTCCTCAGCTCAGACATCGACACAGACATCCCCAGCGACGAAGAAGCGGAGGTGACTGTCATCGAAGTACACCACGCTGAAAATGGTGCGGGTAATACAGATAAACCTGCACCACTGTAAGGCAGCGTCCGCTGCGCTCGTGCTTCACCTGGCATCAGGCGAAGTCGATGTTGCCCTAGTCCAAGAGCCATGGATCGCTGGTGACAGGATCTGTGGCTTAAGAACGCCTAAATTTAATCTCTTCTACACCAAAGGAAAGGGAAAACCCAGAACAGCTATCCTGGTCAAAAATAACATAAACACGTTTCTTCTCCCTCAATTTAGTGACGGAGACCTTACTGCGGTAGACCTAGAGTTAAAACAGAAAAAACTCAGGATGGCCTCTTTCTATCTAGCCCACGATGATGAGGGCCCCCTACCTCCTGTGGCTTTTCAGAACCTGGTAAGATACACCGATGCTACCACGGTCCTGGTTATGGGAGGTGATGCAAATGCGCACCATTCACTATTTGTAACAAAGGTAATGATCCCACCTTCGTTACCAAAAACAGAGCAGAAGTGCTGGACATCACCCTTGTCTCCGATCGCCACTCCGACCGAATTTTGGTCTGGAAGGTCTTGAAAGACCACTCCTTCTCAGACCACAGATTTATAGAGTTTCAACTGCAAGACTCTAGCTCAACCCCCCCTTCTAAAATAAAAAACCTCAAAAAGACAAAACTGGGGTTACTATACCAGGCTTATCGCAAAAAACCTTGCTCCTAAGTCACCCTGTATTCCCAAAAAACCGGGAACAACTCGACAGCATTGTGAACATCTTCACAGAGCAATGCTCTTACGCCATTAATAAAGCCTGTCCGAACAGACAACATTAAGAGGCTTCCAAACCCCCATGGTGGTCTCGCGAACTTGATACGCTCCGAAAAGAGTATAGAAAGGAATTTAACTCGGCTAGACGCAGCGGCAGTGAAACCTCCTGGGGCTGCTATAAGTCGAAACTGAATAGATACAAAATGGCAATAAGGAAGGCCAAACGCACCTCTTGGGCTACCTTTTGCTGCAATATAGAGTCCCCGTCGGAAGCCTCAAGGTTACGTAAAATACTAACTAAAGCACCTACAATGCTTAGTTATTTACACAAAGAAAACGGCGATTGGACTGACTCAAGCAGGGAATCCCTGACACTGCTTATGGACACCCATTTCCCGAGTAGTACCACCGCTGAGTCAGCCTTCCCGATAAACTCTTCAGCCTCACCACAGCTGGTCAAATCTATCATAAGTAGAGCAAGAATTGAATGGGCTGTAAACACTTTCCAGCCCTATAAATCTCCAGGTCCGGACGGCATAGTGCCGGCACAACTGCAGCGCACCCTTGGTTACATCATGCCCTGGTTGCAGGCCATGTTTACAGGGTGCCTTCAAAATAACTACATTCCCTCTAGTTGGAAAGAGGTTAAAGTAGTCTTTATACCCAAGGCAGGAAAAGCCTCCCACGCAACACCCAAAGACTTCAGGCCAATTAGCCTATCATCCTTTCTTTTAAAGACTCTAGAAAGGCTAATCGAAATATATCTGAGGCAGACCATACCAACCTCTGAACTCTCTGGCACACAACACGCCTATACAAAGGGCAAATCCGAACGCCGTCACCCTGGCCTTGACAGAACAGGGGATCGAGGCATCGCTGGTGTCTCTCATCCACCAAATGCTTACCGGCAGGATGGTGAGCTCGAGCCTAGGCGACAGCTCGGTCCGAAGGGCTGTAAACAGAGGCACCCCGCAAGGAGGAGTACTTTCTCCGCTCCTATGGGTCGTAACTATAAACCAGCTGTTGCGACGCATGGAGGCCGAGGGACATCGCGTCCTGGCGTAAGCGGATGACGTTGTCATCGTCATAAAAGGAAATTTTCCTCAAGTCCTCTGTGATCTCATGGAGGCGGCGTTACAAACCCTTTCAAGCTGGACCGCCACCCGCGGACTCAACGTAAACCCAGTAAAAACGGAAATAGTCCTCTTCACAAAGAGGTATAAAACTCCACCTTTAACACCCCCACGGCTTAACAATGTCAATATCTGCGAGTAATCCTAGACAAGAAACTCCTCTGGAATGAAAATACAGAAGAGCGCATTAAGAAAGCGAACATAGCGGTTTTCGCTTGCAAAAAATCCATTGGGAAGAAATGGGGCTTCTCCCCTAACATAGTTTTTTTTTTTTTTTTTTTTTTTTTTTATGTGGAAGACTAGAGCTCAGGGAAAGCCCTTTGTACTGTCGACAATCTATTTTTCTTCGTATAGAGTGCAATGTCAAACAGCAAGCCCTAGTCGATAGATAGTGAAGGGGAAGAGAGAAGTAGGAGGAACTGCCACAACCACCTAACCCCAACCATTTCTATCGCGACTCTGGCACCGGGGCAATGAGAAACAACTGGCTGGAGTGTTATGCCTCCTGAAACGAGTTGAATCCCATCAACCAACCGATGACATGCGCTTGGTGGAGCGGGGAAATGCTAGCGGAAGGCTATGACAGGGGAAATGAGGAATGTAAGGAGGGAAGAAGAAAGAAGGTGGGAAAGGCGAAGGACCGTGGGGCTCTGCCGGGATTCGAACCCGGGACCTCTTGGATAGTAGCTAGGCGCCTTACTCCCTAGACTACCGAGGCCCCCGATGTACGATGGATAGTGACTTTCAAACCCACTTTTGTCTACAATTCGCATGATTTGACCTAAACAAATATGCATATGTATATACTCGTCCATGGGAAGTTAAATAAAAGCTTGTAAAATATTTTATACAAAATCTATATATAATTGGAGTGTCTGGCTGTGATTTCATAATAATTGTCATTTTCTAAGCTCATACGGCTATTTGCATGATATTAAAACAAAATCAAGTATTTTTAAAATTTATATCTGTCTGTATGTCTGTCTGTTTGTCGGGCTAATCTCGGAAACAGCTACTACGATTGCGATGGGACTTTCACTGGAAGATTCTAAATTTGAGCCTAACATTGTTAAGCCGTGGGGGTGTTAAAGGTGGAGTTTTATACCTCTTTGTGAAGAAATTTTCTTTTCTTTTTCTTTTAGTTTCATCCGCGGAGACAGCTTGTCTACTTGAAAGCTTGACTTCAAGCTGGCTCGAAATATATTTGACACTTCTCATAAGTTCACTTTTTTATCATTTATGTGCAGCTTAAAGGAGTATCCACACATATCAAGGCCGGTCCCGGGAAATTCGATATTTACTCCGTCCCGGACACGGACATGTGTGAACGGGTTCATATATAATGTAAGCACCGATATTTTTTGAGCCCCTGACGGAACACTGATATGTGTGGATACTCCTTTAAGCCCGGGACACACATATCCGCACCGCATGACGGCCGTGTTTTGGATAACACACGGAGAGAAAATAAACAAGTAAAATCTTACCAGGCAGGCCCCACTTTTCCGCGCCTCCGGGTCCGCACCGCGTCAAATTTTACTTGTTTAACAACACACGGCCGTCATACGGTGCGGATATGTGTGTCCGGGCTTTACTCTTTCACACATGGCTGTGTCCGGGCACGGGTTCGTTCACAGATGACAGAACACGGCCCTGTGACATCCCGGGCACGGCCCTGATAAGTGTGGATATTCCTTAAATGTGTATAATAAATTTAGGAAGTGAATTGCACAGAAAGGGTAAATTCAAAAACTCATCACTGCAGAATTCAACTACAGACTTCCAATTGAAGTCTGTAGCTGAATTCTGCAGTGATGCGGCAGTGGTGAGTTTTTGAATTTACCCAAAGTTAAGTGCACAATCAACGGAGAACTTATTTCAAAACGCTGAACCAGTGGTTACATGGCTTTAGTTCAAGTCGACCCCACAAATTTTACGGATCTACTTGAGTCAAGCTGACTTGAAGTCGATCCGAGGTTAGATGACTTTCAAGTCGACTTGAAGCCGGCTTCAAGTATGCATGGAACCTTATTATGTGCGTGAAACCCGGTATTGGTCTAATATCAGATAAACTCTGTAACTCATGTAAATTATCGAAATGAAAGTTACTATTTTACAAAATGTCATAATATTAATTTTTAGGGGTTTAGGTCTGATTTAAGGGGTTTTGACTCACTTTTAGGGGGAAACTATTTTTGGTGTTGGCCACATTGGTAATAATCCCCTCAGAAACTGGTGACCAGCTAATGAGGCTGGACTTGGCTTCCTTGGCCTCCTACGTTTCTATTGTGCCAGAATATAAGAAAGACTTAACGTTTGGGCAGATATGCTCCGCCGCATCGTGTCATCTGGTCTCGCTAAGTCCCTAATGTTCTTGATTTTATATCGGTTAATCTCGTTGAGGACATCATCCAGCCGTCCATCAGAATGCTGCGTTCTTACATTCCATACTCCGTTTGCCGATTCACGATATGGTCATCAAATTATGCCCAATCTTGAAATTCATGCGGGATAAATAAGGTTAATGTTCGTTATAATTATTACGATTTAAGAAGTTTTCCAATGCTGGAGTAAGCTTTACACAACATGCAGGGGAGAGACTATGTGTGTAAAACTTATGTTTTGGAGTATCTATTCATTTTTTTTTCTTGTTAAGAATTGTTCTCTTTTACTCCGTAACTGTTCTTTTTATTTTTCAATATCCTTTAACTAGTCGAGGAAATAAAGCACTAAAAAGTGCCAAACCTAGGATTTTTTGAACAGTAAGATGGATCTTAATGCGGTTTTTTGTGTTCGATTCGTGAGAGCGTCTACAAACTTTGTGACCGGTAGTGATGAATTCATTTTGAAAAAATTCATTTCCTGCAATAAAAATATGCATCACTGACGTTTCGGATGTCAACGCGAGTAGACCTACAGTGATCTAAGCGCAATATTAACAACTTTTTTAGTGCAGTACTAATAAGTTGCAAAACGGCAAAGGTGTACAATTAAACTTTCGGGATTACGATTCTAAAAAGAAAAAGAACAAAACCCTTGAACTGAGAATAGAGATTCTTCCACTCAGTGCACCGCCGGTGCGGGTGTATAACCAAAACAAAAGTGATTAGGTGAACTGGACACCAATATTGTTAAAGTGAATGTGTGTAATAAACAAACAGTCAACAAAACGATGAAATAAGGACCAAATAAGTATTATAAAATTAAATAATTACAACACAAAAACCTTTAACCAAAAAACAAAATAAAAAAGAACCTCATTTTCTTCTTCTTCCTTTTACTTTTATACTTTTCCGCCAAAACAATAGCTAACCACAATTAATATACACAGCACTGCCAACAACGCAGGATATTAAAATAAATCTCAACACATTGATTATATACATTGATTCTAGACAACTATCAAAGATTGCACACCTCTAGGCACAACAGAAAACCTTCTTAAAACGAAAACCACCACCCACAAGCTATAAAGGTCCCAAGACAAAATGCCGCCTACGGGCGGAAATAGATTTGCACTGCTCGATCCGGACGGGACAGCTATGGGCAGAAAGAGACCGAAGCACAATAAACAAACGCTAATGACACCGGATTACCCAACATTAGAAGAGACTCTCTGCCAAAACAAGCTAGGAGCAGAACCCAAATATATTTTAATAGAAGGTGAACAGGAGAACTTAAAACCAGCCCAAATCCCTCCATATATTCTTCAAAAGGCAATAGAAGACATCACAAAAAGAGTTAAAACCAGAAAAACCCTTAGAGATGGTAATATTCTACTTCTAGTCGCGGACAAAGCGCCTGCAGAAAGACTAGTAGAGAAACTTAAGAAGGCTGGGGACTATAAAATCAAAGCAAGCTTACACTCCAAGCTAAATCAAACAAAGGCAATCATTTACGAACCTTCCTTAAAATTCTTCCAAAAAGAAGATATATTAAAAACCCTTCAACTAGCAGATAGGAACATTGAGGATGTAAAAATCATCACAAAAATAAATCCAGAGAGCAAAAAAACCGAGCCTACAGGAGCACTAATAGTCTCCTTCAACATGTACCAGCTACCAACATCGATCAGCATATTCTACGAAAAGGTGAAAGTTACCCCATATGTACCGGCACCATTACGGTGTAGAAACTGTTGGGAGCTTAGGCATCACGAAACGCGATGTACAAACCAAAGAGCGTGCGCAAATTGCGCCAAACCCATGCAACCTGATCAACCCCATACTTGCATCACTCAGGCGTGCATATCCTGCAAAGTGGAAGGGACACATACCACACTGGACCGATCCTGCCCCAAGTTCATAACAGAAAAAAGGATAATGGAACTTAAAACGCGGTACCACCTTACAAACTTTGAAGCCCGAAAACGCTTTTATGAAGAAAATCCAGAGATAAGGACTACTAGGTCCACTCCGAATGTGGAAAATACAACAACGACGCAACACATCCCGATAGCAACCAGCCAAACAACACCAAAACTGATAAATTCAACACCAGGAACCAGCAACACATCATACTCTCAAATAGTTAGACAACAAAAAAATAATGAATCACACACTGTGCCTACAAATAGTCCCACTAATCCCGAAGTTACAAATCCTCACAACACTCAATTAGAAACAAACCTAACAAACAAAAAAAGTACTGCAAACACAACCAACAATACAAAATACACTATAAATACAAACAACAAAATACTTATCAAAACAAATAGTACCCCCAAAAAAGAACACATCACAACCCAAATCACAACTAAATATGGCAATACCCATAATAATTTAAATGAAGAACTGCAAGAAACTGAGACCTTAAATTATTCAATCGTTGGAAGCACAATTCCAACAATATATACAACTGAAGATGCAAATAAAAAACTATCCCTAACCCCACCAAAAGAAAAATTAGCCTTTGCAGAGGCATGGGCCACACAATACTCGGAAAATTACGAAAAACTAAAAACACCCAAAACTCCAGAAGACAACGACATGGCAGTGTCAGATAACGAATACACCCCACCAACACTATGAACTTAAGAAATACGATACAAGCACAGCCAAGAAACACAACAAGCAGCCTTAACAATAACAACATCGGCATGCGACAGCAAAACCAAACAACGAACAACATAAGCACACCACACTCAGGTGCAAGAACATTCATAATTCAGTGGAATATGAATGGTTTGACATCTGGACTACCTCAACTGCAGCTCCTCTTGAGGCAATACAGACCTCGAGTGGTGGCAATTCAGGAAACATTATGGAAAGGACAATACACCTTGCGAGGATTACCAGACTACAAACAATTCCACATATACGCAAACGATACAACAGGACACAGAGGTCTCGCACTCTTAATATCTAGAGAAATTTTAACGGAGGCTATAGAACTAAACACGCTTCTGCAAGCACAAGCTATCAAAATATATCTCCCAGAAGAAATATTCATAGTAAACATATATTTATCACATGGTGATATAATAACGACAGAGGATCTTACAAACATACAACAACAACTCCATCAACCTATCATGTTCGTAGGTGACTTCAACGCCCACAACTCCCTCTGGGGAGGATCACACAACAACAGGAGAGGACGAGTCATTGAAAACTGGTTAAACAACTCCAACCTAGTCCTCCTAAACACGGGAACATACACACACCTATCAACACACAACACATACACTTCAATAGACCTAACAGTAGCTAGCCAGGACATAGCGACAGAACTAGAATGGTATGTCGCCCCAAATACATGGGGTAGCGATCACTTCCCAATTATAATAACAAAAGAAGACAATCTGACCCCCAAAAAGCATATACCTAGATTCAGGGAGAGACACGCCAACTGGTTGGCCTATCGCACATTGATGCTTACCTTCCTACAAGACCGGCCTGAAACGGAAAACATAAATAAAGAAGCTTCTATCCTAAAAAAAGCGATCAGAACAGCAGCTAATGCGAGTATGGGAACTACTGCACCCACTGCAAAAAGACTACCTAAATGGCTTACTGAAGACATTAGAGTATTAATAAAAAACAAAAACAAAGCTTGGAAACAATTCAAACGCAACCCACGAACTGAAAATGCAATACAATACCGCCGCGCAAATGCTATAATGAAGAAGGAGATAAAGAAGGCAAAAAAGAAAGCCTGGGAAAACTTCTTAAATGACATTGAACCCCAAATGGACCCTAAGCAACTATGGCGTAGAGTTAAAGTATTTAGTGGACAGAGAACATCAACAACCCCGTACTCCCTCACTACCGAAACAGGCCTAATCGTCCAGTCGGAAGAAATAGCCACGCGATTTGCTGCATACACCTGCGAATACTCTCTCCTATCATCAACAGAACCCTCGCTTCCAGTTCAAGAGTACTTACCAAATCAGGCAAATGAAGTCCTTAAATACATAGACCTACCTTTTACCTTAGAGGAATTTAACTATACGTTAAAAAACTTTAAAGGTACTACTCCGGGATCAGACAGCATCACATACAACATGCTTAAGCAAGCACCCCTAACATGGCATCTACGCTACACGAGACTGCTAAATAAGATTATGGACACTGGAATCTTCCCGCAGGAATGGAAAATTGCCGAAGTGGTCCCGATCCACAAAAACCAAACCCCCCGGCCTACAATTATGGACTACAGACCTATTTTCCTTCTGAACACGACTAGCAAACTTCTCGAAAAACTAATAGGAGACCGAGTATCATGGGCCCTAGAACAACTACTACATGATAGCGTATTCGCCTTCCGACCATATAGGGGAACCCAACTCCTCCTCACAGAACTAGAAGATACAATTGTCAGCGGTTTCCGAGACCATCAGCACGCGGTTATACTATCACTTGACCTATCAAAAGCGTTCGACAGAGTAAGCAAACACTGGATACTTACACAACTCAAAGAATGGAAGTTCCCTCCCAAGGTAATATCATTAATATACTCGTACATGTCAGGAAGGTCAGTGAAAGTGCGCATAAACGGACACTATAGTGAAAGAACACCAATTCACAATGGACTCCCACAAGGTTCCCCATTATCAGTGCACCTCTTTAATATCTTTATAGACTCGCTAGCACAAAGACTCACAACAATTCAAGGAATAAAATTCTGGATATATGCTGATAATATAATTTTACACACTAAAGGACAAGTACATACGGTACAAGAAACCTTGAACCTCGCATATGGAGACATTAAAGAATGGGCAGACTGCAGGTCCGCTATCTTATCAGAGGAGAAAACCGAAGCTCTACACATTTGCAGACTTAACTCTTGCGCTAGCCGAAATATAACCCTCCAAGGTAAAACACACAACTACAAGACATCTACAAAAATACTAGGGTTACATATATCAAGAAGACTGAATTGGCAGAAACACGTACGAGAAACCACAGAAAAAATCAAAAAACGAAACAATCTGCTTAAGGCAATCTGCAAAAGAAAAAGTGGGCCTCCAATTGACCTTGCATGTAAAATTGCAAAACAAATCACCATTGGGGTGATAGACTACGGACTACAAATCTATGGACGTTCGCCGGCTACAAAATTGAAGCCTTTAGTGAAAGCACTAAACACCACTGCGCGCATAGCTCTAAGTGCACTCCCCACTACAAACTGTGATTCACTACAAATAGAAAGTGGTTTTCCAGATATTCAGGATAGACGCGAGGAACTAATCCATAAAATAATAGCCCGGAACATTTTAAATCCGAAATACCCCCTTTACCATATAATAACATACAACATAGAAAATGAACATAGGCTATACCTCACAAACACCGTATCAGCGCTGCAATTAGGACTTATAGAATATCCAGAAGAACTTAAAGAGCTCAGATGCGACCAGAGTATAGTAGCAACGCCTTCCCCATACTGGACATTTGACAACAGAAAACTGGACTGCTCCCTTACAAGACACCAGAAAGACTCTACACCTAGTCAAATCTACAGAAGTCTACACACTGACATGCGGCACAAATACAAACTTAAGGATGGCAATACAATCTTCCTATATACAGATGGATCCAAGCTTGAACAAAGGTCGGCATACGCTGTAACGGATGACTTTGGAAATGAAGTCATAGGACAAGCCCTACCGCAAAATACAAGCTCATACTTCACCGAACTCTATGCAGTATATAAAGCAACGGACTGGGCAGTGGCACGACACACCCCTACAGTGATATTCACCGACTCACTATCCACCATAAAAGCCATAAAAAGTAGAAGAAGTAAATGTCCTATAACATCCAATATCAAAAACGCAATAGCACAAAACAATATCACGATAGCTTGGTGTCCCGGTCATGTAGACATTCCAGGTAATACCACCGCGGACCACAAAGCCAAAGCACATCTACTAGACATCCCAAACACAAAACCCCCGGACATGCAAAGAAATATTCATGTAATAAAGAAAAAAATTAACGAGACAAAACAACGACGATGGGATACGTCCACCTCCTTCCTACGAAAACACTGGACCACAGCGAAAAGACCAATATTGGACATACAAAACAGACTAGATGGAGTCATCATGACTAGAATACGCACAGGACACGCACTAGCTTTCAAGAAATATCTGTTTACGAGGCAGGAACCACCACAATGTACTTTCTGCAGCAGGACCCTTACAGCGACACACCTTTTCTTTGAGTGCCACGAAGCAAGAAACAGACTGAGACTAAAAGGATACACAGACGAACCGCACAAACTACTAGACACAAAAAACACGACCTCGCCCTACACCTACCTCTTCCCCTTACTGCAGTCTTTTAACCTCCTCCTTGAAAAAACTCCACCAATAGCACATGTAGACACTAGTTAGATACTATCCAGTAAAATAAGCACTAAAACAAATGAAATATACTAACAACAAAAACTCTAAGTTACAGCAATAATCTTTACACTAACACTAGCAGGTAACACTAACAACTAACATCACCTGTTAGCCCAAAAGGTCCTGGCAGCCGTGGGCTTAGAAATAAGATTAGGGATCTTGCAGATGCTAAGACCCCCCTATACTTATTATAAATAAAAAATATGCATTTTAGAAGTGCATCTTAAAGAGACATTCTATCACTCGGTAAATATTGATGGAAATGAGTCGACTTTTGCTACTCGGGGGTTTTTGGGGTCGCTGAGCACGAAAATAATGACGGGAACCGTCTCCGAGGTATCTGGTACCCAGGGGACTGAAACACCCCTTTTTAAGGGTTTTTCGCGATAAATTCAATAATAATGAAAAATAATCCAATGAAATACACTTTTTTCAATATTTATTTGCGAAGGTGATTGATTTATACCCTTAAGGGGTTAAAACTACCCCTACAATTTGAAAAATCAACTTTAAATAAAAGAAATTGCAAAAAAATCAGGATGGACATGAAAATATTAATATTAATGTAGCTGGTGCTGGAGGTATATAATCAATTACTCCAACGAGTATTTTTGTCTAATTTCAGTTGCTCTAGGTGAATTGAGTTCGCCTTTCACAATCCTGTTGACTTCGGTTATCTCGGGATGCGATCTCTGCAATATAGTCAGCCAATCATCCGTTTCAACTCCTACACCAAGAATTTAATGCATAACTGTCGTCGGTGTGACAGCTTCATCTACCGGAGCACGACAAAGAACATCTGAATGTCGAAGCCGATCCGCCGAACGGTGAACAACCGCGAAGTCATATTCCAGTAACTTTAGCCACCATCTACTGATTCTTGAATTTAATGGCTTACTCACTTTGGTCGTTTGAATACCAGCACAATCCGTTACCACAGTAAAATGATTTCCGAGCAAGTAAACTCTGAATCTCTCCAGACCGCACACCAGTGGCGGTTCCTCTTTGGAAGCAAAGGAAGCACTGCTTCCCTTGACCAAATAGGCAACTTCATAAAAATTAATTTAAATATATTAAGATTAATCAGAAACCAAATCTTCATATATTTCTTCCTCTGGAAACACTAAACATGCAATGTACAGATTTTTATTATTTAAAATGTACAATTCAACATTATCATACTACTGTATACAAAGAGTAAAGCATCAGCCACGATACGAGCGGAGAGGGACAATACCAAAGTGCCGCTCACCTCTAATCCGAGACATTCAATTTTTCTGGTGCGGCTCGCCTCTCTTATCATGGCCGAGGCTTAACACAACGTAGGGAAACTGTAATATCTCCAGCTTCTTTGGCACCGAAAGTCAACGTGAAAAGTCCAACACATTCAATTTAATTTAACTCACACTCGGCCAAAGGTTTGCGTTCATACAGTTCCCTCAGTAGCTGAAGTAACCCAGCGGGAAATAGAAGCATTCACTGATGCATGAAGAAGCTATCCTTGGGCATCTTAGCAGTGCTTCCCTTCCGTAACCCTATCCATATCTTTTTTGCCATTGCATGTCATTAGCAAGAAGCAGTTTGTATGATTTTCTTATAATTAGCCTCCTGGGAAGCTATTTTGAAGATTTAAGCTTTACAAGCAGTAAAGCTTTCATTTTTGCTTCTTTGGGAGAAGAGAAAAAGGTTTCGCTCAAAAGAGAAAATTTACCAACAAAGTTGAAAATAACTTTTGTAGCTCGTATATGCACAGGAAAATATTCCAAAATGCTTCTGAAGCGTGACAAGGAATCACTTCCAATTTGATTCCAGATGAAGCTGCTTCCACTTTTCCCGCTGGGAAACGCAGTTTCTTCGGAACCGAACAGCGGGATACGGCAAGTCGAACATAGACAAATTTTCTCTATCCACCATATTCTCTTTGTTTTCTTGGTTTCGTTTTCTGGTATTCTGCTCTGGGTTCGCCTGCTGTGGAGTTGCTCTTGAAAATTTTCCTTCGAAATTCTCTTTAATGATGAGTTACAGGGATAGGCCTTCCGCAGCGGGAAATAGAAGCATTCACTGATGCATGAAGAAGCTATCCTTGTGCATCTTAGAAGTGCTTCCCTTCCGTATCCCTATCCATATCCTTTTTACCATTGCATGTCATTAGCAAGAAGCTATTTTGAAGTTTTAAGCTTTGCAAACAGTAAAGCTTTCATTTTTGCTTCTTTGGAAGCAGGGAAGAAGGTTTCGCTCTTCCACAATTAATTACTATCGACTTTTCATAACAAAATATTTCAAAATAAAATATATCACAACAAATGGAAACTTTACTAATCGAAATCCAGAATCTCTCAAAACAGAAAATGAAGTTGAGAATGACTTATTTTGTAGACACCCAGCGGGAAAAGTTTGAAGGCCTTCCTTAAGAAGCTTTTAAGAAGGAGTTCGTATTCGTAGTTCCACAAAAGTAGGATGGAAGGGTCAAGTATGGATATGTAATTAATGTACAGTTTTTATTCAGTTAATGCAATTTACCATTAAATTGTGTATAAAAATATGTATCTAAAAGATTATTATAAAAGGATTAAAGCAATATCTTCTAAGGATCTCAATATATTTAGAAGGTGTAAGAAATTGTACTTCCTTGGAAGAAATAAAAGAGAATATATCACAAACACCTTACCGGGAATGCGTGGGGAAGGTGAATGAGCTTTTAGAGCTTTTCGACTCATTCCTTCTAATGACATGGCTGCACAAAAAAGATATGGAGGGGAATGCGAAAAGGAAGGAATTCTCGCCTTCCAAAAAAGGCTACCGTCATGCTTCTTGGTATGATTCCATTTCCCGCTGGGCATATGCACAGGAAAATCTTCCAAAATGCTTCTGAAGCGCGACCAGGAATCACTTCCAATTTGATTCCAGAGGAAGCTGCTTCCACTTTTCCCGCTGGGAAGCATGTTTTCGTTCTCGGCAAAGCTGCTTCGCTGTGCTTGCACCCCACACTACTCCATAGGCATTATAATCGTTACACGGTTACAATGATGGAGAAAAGTGAGTTCCGAGTGTACTATTGAACTCATATTAAAACCGGTTTGAAATTATGGACAAGTCTGCGAAGGGCCATAGAGCGTTTTTGAATTGTGTTATACAGTGGCGAACAAGAGTCAACGTACACCATACGTACGCCATATAAAATAGCGAAAATTCGTTAACTATAGCATAAAAAAAATTCTGATATTACAAAATAAATAAGTACAATCCTTTGTACAAAAACATTATATTGAAATTGCATAAAGAAATTGTTTCTATAAAAAATAATAATAAACAATGTTAAGTGTACATATATGTAGACTTTTGTTATTTGTGAATTCTGTGTATTTTACTTTTTTGTTATTTTTTTTGTAGAAATAATTTATTATGCAATTTCAATAAAATGTTTTGGTACTTATATTGTGATATCACAATTTTTTAAAATTATTATGGTGTGCGTTGACTTCTGTTCGCCACTGTATATAAATCATACTATATTATTTTTTATTATATTAAAATAAAAACAAAATATATTGGTAGTACGGTTTTCTACTTTTTGCGTGGGGTTAATTACTTAATTCGTTTTCATATTTGTTATTTTTCAGCTTTTTTAATTAAAGCCGCCGATACCTTTACTTTTATCGCTCGCGGCGTACATTAGCTTTGACTTTGACACCCTACGCATTGCTTCCCTTATCCTGAACCTTACGAACCGCCACTGCTGCACACCACAGCCAAAACCTCTAACTCGTGTCTATGATATTTTGATTCCATCTCGGTGCAATGTCTTGATGTTGCATCAATACTCCTGCCACTCCTATTCTGCACGCATCAGTATGCACTTCATGCTGTTTAATGATGGTAAAGTACCAATAACGGATCGCTGCACAATTCGTCTCGAAGTAAGTCAAAAGCGTCTTGCTGTGTCTTCGTCCATTTAAATAATTCCTCCTTCCTTAGCAAAATCTTAGCTTTTATCGCAAAGTCCGAGATAAATTTTCTAAAATATCCCGCCAACCCGAAAAATCTATGCACGTCATGTTGATTGACAGGTATCGGAAACTCTCGTATAATCTCGGTCTTTCGCGACCCAGGATTCATTCCATGTCCGCTTATTTGATATCCTAGGAATGTTATTTCGTTTCCCAAGAAAGTACACTTCTTCTTTCGCAACGTGCTCCCCGTAGCTTGCAAATTGTTTAGCAGCTTTTCCAGTCGTTGAGGTCCTTCCTCAATCGTAGCGCTCGGCATAGTAATGTCATCCATGTATGCCAAGGCCTCTCCTAGTTTTATTTGTGAAATTATTTTACAATTTACTAGTTACTGAAATACCGGAGGAGCATTCACGAGCCCAAACGGCTTATAGTTATATTCTAAATTCTCATCCATCGTAGAAAAAGCCGAATATTGTTTTGGCGTCTCTTCTATAGGAATTTGATGATATCCGTACAGCAGATCCAACGACGTGAAGTATTTATTTCCCGGTAGCAAAGCTAATTGTTCATCGATAACAGGCATAGGAAACGAATGCTTCTTAGTGACTGCATTTAATGCACGGTAATCGATACAAAGTCGATCATCCTTACCTTCTCTGATCACAAGCACAATTGGTGACGAATGCCTGACTATGCCATGGTCCAACAATTTTTGTGTAATCGCTTTAACTTTTTCTCTTTTCGCAAAAGGAATGCGATAAGGTCGAATGTTTATCGGTTCGTGTACACTTGCAAGAAATATTGCTGAAAATAGTTGGATCTGTGTTTACACTACAATAAAAGTGGCGCCAGAAAGTTGTCTGCAAACGGTTTTCAAATCTAGTGCAACATTACTTGCCCCAATTTCTTGCAGGACTGTTCACACATGTACAAGTAATCTTTCGAAATTTCATTTAGTCACTATCCCGTTTGTGATTAGGTTGAAAAGTTGAGTCGAGGTTGAGTTGAAATTTCGACCACCGTATATGGTGAACTCAACTCACTATGCGTTGAAATAGAGTTGAACTGACATCAAAACATAAAATCAAATTTTTGTGTGAAATTCTCATTTATAGATAAGATAGCCTTTTTTTATTAATTGTTTTTCTATATTTTTAAATATTACTGATTTCCTATAGAGTTTCCATCAAAATGATGAAGGGAATTTTGTTCCTGCATTATTTGTAGCAAAGTTTTTGTTTCCAAACAAAACAAATGTCACTTCAACCCAATTACAACTCAACCCGCGTATATGAGGCGAAATTTCAACTCGACCAAGGTAGCAGAACTGAGTTGAGTTGAGTGGACCCAGTTTCAACTCCACCCCCGTTTATGACTGAGTTGAGCCTGGGTTGAACGCGGTATATTTTAAAAATGTCTTGCCAACAAATAACGTGTGCGCTGCTGCTATAGTTGTGGTAGCTTTATTAAAGAAAAAAATTAAAATTGAATCACGCAAGCGAAAAGAATGGATCAGAAACTAGAGTTAGGATTCCACCAGCTTTTATGCAAAAAGTTGAAAAGTGAAGATCCTAGTTCTATTAAATTAGCTGGGACCCGGTGCGTCTATGCTGCACCCATAAGCCAATAGTAGTAATCAGGTGATATGAATTTGAATATACAGTAGGAGAGTTTGGAAAAGGCAATTTTTTGGTATTTTTGATTCCAAATAACAAAATGTGAAACTATTAGGGATCTGACATTTTGATCGAGACAATAAAAGCCGTCCATTGACATGGCATTTTTCGAGATATGAATTTTCATACACAGATGAAGTGTCTCAATGAACCGCTTATTTTCTGTATTTTGGATAGCTGGGACCCGGTGCGCCTTGCTGCATTTTAAATCAATCCAAACCTTCAAAATTCAACTCTTCTTCGGCCTATTCACACCGTCCATATTCATGGCGCCTAAAACCGGTTTTATTGATGAGGGAAGGGAGCGGAAGAACTTAACAGCGTGAAAACTAGCACACATAAAAAGTTACTTCTATCTCTTGCATTCTTTAGCTCTGTTTTTCTATAACAAGTAAATTTCATATGCAATGCATTTAAATGTTCCTGTATAGCATTCCAATTTACTCTCCATAAATTACGCCCCGTGTGAGTTGCTAGGAGTTGAATAAAACCGATTTTACTCACCACACTTATGGCAACGTGTGAATATGCCACTTAAGGCCCGTCCTCACTACGCGGACTTAGAATCCACGCGCTTTTGGTCGTACGGCCAGCCAAAAGCGCGCGTGATCTTTTAATTTTCTGAGTCATGAGTGAGAAAAAATCAATTCTCATTTGAAACGGCGTACGCGCTTTTGAAAAGCTCATAGTGTGTGGACGCACAATGTACCTTTTTAACCACAGCCTTTTGTCCGCGTTGTTTGGCCGCACGGCCTTTACCATGGACAAAGTCGTAAAAAAGTCGTAAAAAAGTCATAAAACTCTATATGAAAAAAAAAGGCAAAAGCGCGTACGACCCAAGACCGCGTAGTGTGGCCACACCATTAACCATTAACGAAAAGCCAACTATTCCTATAAAAGTTGGAGTCATTAGATTCAAAATACATTTATTTGAACTATGACCAAAATTGCCTGTGTATTCTGTTAAAACCATGAACGTTAAAAGATTTTAAATTAATGCAAATAGTAGCATCCAGCACTCGAAATTCGAGGGCCATTTTATATAGCTTTTTTTAATTTAAATCTACAAATCTGCAATAAAAAATTTTTTCAAGAACAATAAAACTAAATTGAAAAATAAACAAATTTTTTGTAGTTGGAAAAAGCAATGCCAAAAAACCAACTTTTATTATCTCTTAATGTCACATATTGCAAAATTGCGTTCATATATTCGAATTAAATGTAACAGATGCTAAACATTTCATAGGGGAATTAATTGCACAATTATTTTCTAATGTTTAGCGTCCTTTTGTGCCGTGTATAAATAAAATTGCGGTTCTGCACTTCTTTGAGCACAGGAGTACACGGTGAAACAGTTTTCAATATTGTTGGAGAGTTTAAACTCTGTAAAATGGTACCACAAAATAAGTGCTTGCCGTTTAATTATATGATCTTCAAAATTAAATTCTTCATAATCAATAACGAAAAACCAAGTATTCCTATAAACGTTCGAGACATTAGATTCAAAATCCATTTATTTGAAGTGTGACCAAAATTACCTATATGTGTTTTGTTAAAAACACGAACGTTAAAACATTTAAAATAAATCTGCAATTACTTGGCCCCTGGGTTCTCATCTGCAATATCACTGACTCAGGTTTTATTTAGTTTACCCAGATGCCAGCCTCTTCCCGTATTGCAGAATTCCAGACTTATACCTAAAAATTCAGATGTGATGGGTTTCTTTCTTTCTTATCCATTATACATAAATCATCCCACATTTCCGTTTCTCCTTATCATCTGTCCAAAAAAAACCTTGTTGATCAATTCTAAACCGATTGCTTAGAGGGCTTCAGGATACACTATATTCAATGTTTCTCCATTTGTAGCTAGAATGTCAAGATTTTCCGATTTTCGAACTCTTGAACACCCTACATACAGCTAACCGGGAAATGACACCTATTTGGCAAAATTCTTCCGCCATATTACTAATTGCTCCTTTAATCCCTCATGGGACATAGGGCGGAAACAGTTGCCCTCCAGCGGACTCTGTTTTGCGCGACAGCTCTCTGCTCTGACCAGGATCTCCCGGTTGTTGCGGCCTCTGCTAATAGGGTTCTCCTCCACGTTGTTCTAGGTCTTCCGACTCGACGGGTTCCTTGCGGATTCCAGACGAGGGCCTGTTTGGCTAGATTCTCGTTTTCGCGTCGCAAGGTGTGGCCAATCCAATTCCATTTCCTTCGCCTGATTTGGTCGTCTATCCTTTCTTGGCCGGCACGGCGCCATAGTTCTTCATTTGAAATTCTATCTTGCCAGCGGATTTTTAGGATACGACGTAGGCATCTGTTGATGAAAACTTGTAGGCGCCCTGTGATGAATTGGGTGACTTTCCATGTTTCGCAACCGTACAAAAGAACTGCCTTAACGTTGGAGTTGAACAGCCGCAATTTGGTGTTAATTGAGATCTCTGTTGATCTCCATATGTGAAACAGGCATGCATATGCGCTTCTTGCTTTATTTATTCTGGAACTGACATCTTCTTCTGTACCGCCGTTTTCGGTAATAATACTACCGAGGTAACAGAATGTGTCTACCAGTTCCACGTCACGGTTATTTAGCGCTGTTGGTTCAAGGGTGTTTGCATTTATCCGCATTTCTTTGGTTTTAGTCGGATTTAACCTTAAGCCTGCTGAACTACTTTCTGTTGCCAAATTGTTTAACATGTTTCTGAGGTCCTGGTGTCTGTGGGCCAGCAAACAGATATCATCCGCGTAGTCGAGGTCCTTAAGGCGGTCTAACAATCCCCATTGTATGCCACCTGTTCTAGTATCTAGAGCGCTGACAAGGATGTCGTTTATTACTATAAGAAATAGTAATGGCGAAAGTAGGCATCCTTGCCGTACTCCTGAGCTCACTTCAAAGCTGTCGGAGAGTTTTCCATTGTGAAGAACTCTGCATTTGGAATTGTTGTATAGAGCTTTTATCAATTCTATTATTTTATCCGGCAGTCCACGTTGCCGAAGAGCTCGCCATATAAAGCTCCTATTAACCGTGTCGAGCGCTTTCTCATAGTCTACGAAAGCAAGGTAAAGGGGGGATCGGAATTCAGTAGACTGCTCCACTATGATTCTCAAGGTGTTAATGTGGTCTATGCAGGAGCGGCCTTTTCTGAATCCAGCCTGCTGTCTTCTAAGCGTTCGATCTACTGCCTCTCTTATCCTTGATAGTAATATGTAGGACAAGATTTTGCCCACAGTAGATAATAGACAGATGTCTCTCCAGTTGTCACATATTGTTAGGTCCCCCTTTTTTGGTATTTTGACTATGAGACCTTCCGTCCAATCCTCCGGAAAGGTACAGGTGTTCCATGCTATTTCCAGGATTGGCTGTAGCGCATCTGCTATGAGGCTTGAGTCGGCTTTCAACAATTCTGGCGGGATGCCATCTTTTCCAGATGCTTTACCATTGGCCATTGCATGAATTGCGGTTACTATTTCAGTCTTGGATGGGGCACGAGTGGTGATTCTTATTGGCTGTGCATTGTTGCTGTTGTTTTCCTGAGGTTCTTGTGTAAATGAACCATTCAGGGCGGCGAAGAAGTAATCTCTCCATCTTTAGAGTTGCTCCTCGTCGCTGCACAGCAGCCTTCCATCCGCACTCTTTACGGCATGCTTTTTAGTAGAGTGCTTTCCCGAGAGGTGTTTAGTGATTTGGTACAGCACCTTACTGTTGCCTGTGTGTGCCATATGGGCCCTACAATTTTGAATAAGTTTTGATCATAAATTAGTTATTTACTACCTTAAAAACTCCCATATACCGATTTTAATTGGAATCGGAATACAATTCGCAAACTCGTCGGCCATATTGGTGCGGCCATTTTGAATTTAAATTTTGATCATAAAGTCGTTATTTGCTATCTTAAAAAACCTCAGATACAGATTTTCATTGGAATTGGAACACAATTTGCAATTCGTCGGCCATTTTGAATTTATAAGTTTTGACCACAAACTCGTTATTTGCGACCTTCAAAATATCTAGATATCCACTTTCATTGTAATCGGAATAAAATTGGCAAATTCAACCATATTTCTGCGGCAATTTTGAATTTCGGTCATATTTCGGCAGCCATTTTGAATTTTGAATTTCGTCGGGCTTCGAGGTGCATCATGGGAGACCTCCACGAACCTTCATGCAAAAATTCAAAGCTCTGCGATGATTTTCAACGCAGCTCTCCATGACAGCGCCATCTAGGAGTGGCTTAAGAAAGTAATAAAATAGCCTATGTTCTAAGTTTGAATGTAAATAGCGCATAGTTAAAATTTCATTAAGATCGGTTGCACGGTGTAGGAGCCCATTGCGTACAGACAGATAGACAAACATTCAGTTTTATAGATTGTGTATCACCTTTAATAGCGAAAAAGGTCACGAAAATGAGAGCAAGTGAAAGACTACTATTGACTGGTGCTGGTCAAAAACGCAGAACTGCGGTCATTCTGTAGTATTTAGCAATTAGAAGTCTGTAGCTGAATATTGCAGAATGACCGCATTTCTGCATTTATGACCAGGCCCACTCTCAGGGTTCTCCAGACTACACTGTAAAAGATTTCTGTGGTAATTTTACAAAAAATACTGGAAATTTTATTCATAAGCAGTTTTGTAAATTTGCAATACATATTATTAGGAATATTCCAATTCTACTTTACGTATTTTTACCAACTGTGTAGTAAATATAGCTTATTTGTGGGATGTAAAAATACAATCAGTATTGGAGCTTTCACTTCATAGTTTTGTAAATTTTCGAAACTTTTGTGTATGCCCTCTCCCTATATACATGAAAATAGCATTTTGCTCACCATGCAAGGACCGATTCGAATTGAAAGCTTCAAGCTGCAAGCTTCAAGCGTCAAGCTGCAAGGTATCTATCGACTAGAGCTTGCTGTTTGACATTGCACTCTATACGAAGAAAATAGATTGTCGACAGTACAAAGGGCTTTCCCTGAGCTCTAGTCTTCCACATAAAAAAAAAACTACAAGCTACAGCCGAGTTTTGCTTTATTTGAGTACTGCAGCTTGAAGCTCTGAATGTGAATCCAAACGAGTACAAACCCTTTTATCCTAATTTTTGAAGCTTGCAGCTTGAAGCTTTAATTGTGCATCGTCCCTAAGCATCAAAAATTATCAAAAATTTCTTGGCTGTTACAAGAACTGCCCAGACCCTGACCAAAGTCAAAGGTCTGACCTTAACTTAAGAACAAACGGGTATATGCTTACCTGTGAATTATATCTATAAGAGGGAAAATTTAAACCTTACATTCCAAGGAACAATTTGTAATTTTACTGAAAATATAAGTTCTAAAATTACGCCTCTTACTGTAAAATTACAGAACAAAGTTCAGTACATAACATTGATAAATAATACTAAGAAATATTGTAATTTTCCTACATAAACGATTTAGAAAAATACACAACATTGTACAACATTGCTTAGGGAGGGTGCAAATGGTCAAAAATATCTGTCACTAGTATTAACCGGTTATTTAGCCCTAATAGAGCCTACATACGCAGCGAAAGAATTTTTTTTTAATTTTAACCCCTTTTTATACCCCAACCCCTCTATCTATAAAAGGGCCCATTCCAAAGTTACCGCCGACGGAAACTGACTGGCAGTATTGATTATTAATTTCTAACTATATTCCCTAAAACATACGTAAAAAACAGCACTGAAACTTTAAGAAATGTGAATACTATTTTTATTTACCTTTACCACCGAGTACCTTTTGGCCGTCGGCCTAAGCTTGCAGGTACGCATACACTCAAAGTATGTAGGTACTTACTCTATTTAATCCCATACATTTGGTTTCTGAAAAAATAAGTAAGGTCTGGCGGCCCCGGGATCTTGCTCTATATTGGAGATTCTCAATTTCTTTATGTGAAATTACAAAATTTATAGTAAAATTACAATAATTGGGAAGTAAATTAGTATTTCATATCGCGATTTGTAATTTTACTGTACATTTGCACTGTGAATTTAAATATTTTTTTTACAGTGTACACCCTTAACCTATCCTATCCTTTTTCTATTTTCGCTTCAGATCAAGCTTACTACTAAACATTGCACCATGACTTGAACGACTTGACGGACTAGTTGTACAAAGGGTGATTCCTGAGCTTGATCATGCACCATTAAAAAAAGGTTTCCTGCTACAGGTACATAATAATAAAAGCACAATTTATAAATCTGGATTGTTTTATTTTAAAAATGTAAAAATTAAAATATGAAATCATAGGTTACTCGTACAACTCGTTTTGCTATGTGTTCCGAATCCCTCTAAACACAACTGCTTTTTTCCTTCCATCTTGCGCAAGACCGAAATAGTTTTCAAACTGCTTCAAAGCCTGCAATGCTATTGCGCAAGTCGGAATTCTCTTGTCCGCACTGGCAACAAATTTCTCTCGCAAGAACTTTCTGCAATGTTGCAGGAGTATTGCGCAAGCAGCCTGCAAGTATGCTTACACTCGCAATTTCAATTGCCGAAATCAACTTGCGCAATATTCCTTGCAAGTGTACCTACACGCACTTTTATGCGATGATACGGTTATTGCCACTTGCGGTGATTCATTCGCACGATCAACCTCGTACCTCGCTCCTACAAATTCTTCTAGTACCTTTTCCAATATTTGCTTGAGTACGGTAAGTTTTGCAATTTTATCGTCGATATCTCGGCTCTCTTCGTTAGCCTCCATTTCAGTCTCGTCAATTTTTGAGATATTGCTTAAAAAATATTAATAGTAGAGGGAAACAAAAAAAAGCGAAGTTATGATGTAGTTGGGAAGTTGGATTTTTTTGTTTTTTTTCTTTACATATGTTAAGATAAAGCGAAAAAAAAAATTTCTGCAAAATCGGTCCTGTGCTACACGAGAAAATTGCATAAATGTCAATTTTAGATGCATTTTGAGTGCATTGCTACACAATTTTTTTAATTTCTCCAGTTCTGTTGGTCGTAGAACAATAAAAAAAATTGGAAAATACTCGTGAATGAATAGACTATCGAACTGATTCAGTATAAATACTTTAAAAAAGAATCCTAACCTCAAAAAACCAAAATGTTTGAAATTTTGTTTTATTTTACTAAAAATGCAATAAATGACGGGAAAAAGGTCGGATTATGATAAAAATTGGAGAAAAGATGCACTTTGATGCTATAAATACGTGGTTGAAATTTCAAAAAAAAATTTCGCTTTTTACGGGAAAAATTGGCCGTTTTCGAAAAAAAATTAAAATTGCCGCCATTTTATGCCAAATCATCGTACGGTAAAATATTTTTTTTTAAATTGTAGGTTTTTTATGTACTTTCTTGTGAGCATACGCAATACTTCGTTACTTTATTTCAAATGCCCATTTTAGGCCTTTGCAAACACTAAAAAATTTCAATTTTTCAATTTTTTGCCTTTTGCTTACTATGAAAAGCTACTTGCCAACTATGAAAAACAAGGCAAAAAGTTGAAAAATTGAAATTTTTTAGTGTTTTCAAAGGCCTAAAATGGGCATTTGAAATAAAGTAACGAAGTATTGCGTATGCTCACAAGAAAGTTCATAAAAAAACCTACAATTTAAAAAAAAATATTTTACCGTACGATGATTTGACATAAAATGGCGGTAATTTTAATTTTTTTTCGAAAACTGCCAATTTTTGCCGTAAAAAGCGAAATTTTTTTTGAAATTTCAACCACGTATTTATAGCATTAAAGTACATCTTTTCTCCAATTTTTATCAAAATCCGACCTTTTTCCCGTCATTTATTGCATTTTTTTGTAAAATAAAACAAAATTTCATACATTTTGGTTTTTTGAGGTTAGGATTCATTTTTAAAGTATTTATACCGAATCAGTTCGATAGTCTATTCATTCTCGAGTATTTTCCAATTTTTTTTATTGTTCTACGACCAACAGAACTGGAGAAATTAAAAAAATTGTGTAGCAATGCATTCAAAATGCATCAAAAATTGACATTTATGCAATTTTCTCGTGCAGCACAGGACCGATTTTGCAGAAATTTTTTTTTCGCTTTATCTTAACATATGTAAAGAAAAAAAACAAAAAAATCCAACTTCCCAACTACATCACTATCATATGAAAATTTCCCTCTACTATAAGCATGCATTTTATATGGCTCACTTACTCAGTTTTAAGGGTCAAAATGGCAGCATTTATGCAAAGATCGGCAAATACACGTGAAAAGCTGAAGAACGTCAAATTGTTGTGATTTTTATAAACTATATAGATTCAATGAAGATAGTGTAACTAAAATTTCCGAGGAATTTCTTGGACCAACAGTGGAGACACGATGAAGCGCGTTCAGTAATAAAGAAAAAATTAGGATATACTTGCGATTTGTTGGTGATCCAGGATTCCAGACAATTTCTAGGGTGATTAGTGAAGTGTCAACCAAAAATTGTTGATTGTGAATACAGGTGGATTACTTATCCATGTACATCCGAAAGTATTGAGGTATATAAATGTAAAATTTATTTGTGATAATTACGTTATGCATTTTTAAATCAGGGGTGGGTAAAATGGAACCGTCACCTCCCCGTGGTGCCCACTGAATAGCCAACTAACGGCGGTAGTAGCGAGGGTGGGACGCTATATTCCCGCATACTGCTGGCAACCCGTCCTGGCATTACCACATTGCCACGAGACCTAAAACAGAGCCTCGGATAGGATTGACTACACAACGAAGACCCGGATTTCGTATCAAGGACCATGATGTACGAATTTTTTCTTGGAATGTAAGGACACTGTAGCAACCTGCCAGACTAAAAGTTCTACTAAACGAATTAGATAAATATAAAAGTGATCTGACAGCAGTGCAAGAGGTGAGATGGATTGGAAAGGGGATCCTAGAGAAAAAAACGCACAATATATTCTATAGCTTTAACGAGAAAAATCATACTTTTGGGACGGCATTCATTGGCCTCGATTCCCGAATCCGGCGGATCGGAAGTGAGTGCGGATTTGACACTTTGCGATTCCCTAATCCGCCGTTTGTGTGTAATCGTGAATCTAAACGTATAGCAATGCCAACCTGTAAACGATCTTCGAGAACAAAATTAAGGAATCTCAACTTAAACATGCGGCATTTTGGACACTTAAATCCGCACTCACTTCCGATCCGCCGGATTCGGGAATCGAGGCCATTGTAAGAAAACAAATTAAACATCTAGTAATGGGGTTTGACGCTATAGATGAGATAGATAGAACGCTAAGAAACTGTCCTAGGCATGATGTTAAAATTGTCATAGGAGATGCAAATGAAAAAGTCTGCCATGAAAGGACATACCAACCAACCATAGGAGCATTTAGTCTAAACGACGAAGCAAATTAAAACGGTATGAAACTTATCAGTTTTGCAATGATGAATAATATAGTGATCGCAGACACAAGATTCCAGCGGAAAAATACACATAAGGTAACCTGGAGATCTCCGGATGGAAGAACGCAAAACTCAATTGATCATATACTTATGGAAGCGCGTCACTGTTCAGAAGTACTAGATGTCAGATCATATCGTGGTGCAAAGATCGGCGCTGACCATTATATGATTGGGACGAGCATCAGAAGCAAAATATCGACAGTAAACGAAAGAAGAAACCACAGGGAAAGAAAATTTAATGTGCAATTGTTAAAAGAAGAAGAAAAACAAGAAGAATATGTAGAGGAAATAACTAGAAGAGTGATAAATGCAAATAATCACAACGCCGAGGACATAGAAGTTAAATGGAATAACTTGAAAACCTTAATCAAAGAATCAGCATCAAATACTCTAGGATACGAACCCCGTGAAAGCACAAATGAATGGTTCGACAATGAGTGTGCACGAGTAACGCAGGAAAAGAATATAGCATATGAAGTCTGTGGTGCTAAGGCAGAACCCGATATGTCAAAATAGATAATACTTGTCGATATTGGGTCAAGTAATATTGGATTGTGCCATCGCAGTATTGTAAGCATATGGACATATCGGACTCTTTAGTTTTGATCAAAATTATTTTAGAGAAACAGTCTACAATTTTGGCTTTGGGGACCATTTTCATTCATAAGTTTTAGACAGAAACACAGAACGAGGAATGGAGTTGAGACATACAAAGAAAAAAGAAGGCAGGAGAAAAGAGTGCACAAGGCGAAGAAAAAGGAGTCCTGGGAAATTGAAATGTTGAAAATAGAAGAAGCGAACAACCGAAACGATGTCAGGAAACTATACAAAAAAGTAAAGGAGCAACGAGTCGGTTTCAAGCCAAGAATAACAATTACCATGTACACATGACCAAATCGAACGATCCAGAGATCGAAAGATTGAAAGTGAGAATCTGCGTATTTGGCATCGTCGGATAGAGTAATTGAAGTTTAAATGGATTCAAACGTAATCGAAAAGCAATGAACATAACCTACAATTTGTAGTTTTCCTATCGTTTTACTGTTGTTTCTCTTTTTCATCGAATTCCGCTCGATCCTATTTGAACTCGATCTGCGTATACATGGATTTTTCTAAGATCCAAGTTGGCTTGAATCTGGCTTCAATTTCGCATGCATACGTAGGTACTAAATGTGCAAAAATAAGGATGGGGAGATCTGAACTGCTAGCTCGAGATGAGGAGCAAACCTTAACAGAAAACGTGGAACTAGCGGGAGACATGCCTACATTAGAAGACGTACAAGACGCAGTGAAAAAGCTAAATAACAACAAAACTCCGGGAAAAGATAAAATCGTAGCAGAGCTATTGAAACAAGGAGGTGAAAACGTAATATTAAGCCTGCATGAAATCGTAACACTAATATGGACCCAGAAACGAATACCATCGGAATGGAGCGAGGGCATTGTGTGCCTTATACATAAAAAAGGAGATCAGCTAAACTGCCGTAATTATGGGGCATCACTTTATTGAACGTAGCATATAAAGTATTATCAAATATTTTATACGTTAAACTGCAGCCTTACGCAGAAGCAGCTCTTCTATCAAAGCGGTTTCCGCCCCGGAAGATCTACCACAGACCATATTTTCACCCTTAGGCAGGTCCTAGAAAAGGCAAACGAATTTAACATAAACATTCATTCTCTATTCATAGACTTCAGAAACGCCTATGATAAAATAAAACGTGAAGAATTATATAAAGCTATGGAGTATTTAAGATTTCCCAAACACCTCGTAGATTTGACCAAAATGACAATGAAAGAGGTAATATGCAGAATAAGAATTGAAGGAGAGCTGTCAGAACCATTCAACGCCACAGTAGGACTAAGACAAGGAGATGCCCTATCCTGCTTACTATTTAACGTAGCTATGGAAAAAGTGATAAGAGACGCAGGAATTAACACCGCGGGCAGTATTTTCAACAAGTCGGTACAACTATTGGCATACGCTGACGACATCGTAATACTAGCCAGATCCACCATAGCAATGCAAGAAGCCTTCATATTGCTAGAAAGAACAGCAAAGAAATTCGGACTAGCAATTAATGAAGAGAAAACGAAATATATGTGCATCTCTAAAAGACAGAATGATCGCCAGAATATGACAATTGATACAAATAACATCGAAGGTTTAAAAGAATTTATATACTTAGCGACACTAATCTCAAAAGATAAAGACACGAGGGCATAAGTCATAAGGAGATTAGCTCTGGGAAAGAGATGCTATTTTGGGCTACGTAAACATAGTTTTCAAAATGCCATTGCATCCACATCCAAATTAAAAAAAACTTGAACTCATTTTGACGAGTATATAAATCTTAAAGGATTTCATTCGGTAAACGTTCAAGCAACATCCCAAGTAACAAATTTCGTCTCATAAGACTCTACTAATGTCTTATGAGAGCAAATTCGACTTTTTTTAAAAGAGTATCACTCTCTTAATTTACACTAGTAAAACACTACAAGTGCTTTATAAATGCGTTGTCAGAATTAAATGGCACAATTATGAGAGTTATTTGTGTCTTATAAAAATGCGTTAACTCTCTTTGTAAGGGTACGAAGCTCTCATAAGAAAACTTTTTGAATTTTTATGAGAGTTTTGAAGTACTCTCGTAAGGCTATCATAATAACTATCATAATCTTGCTATAAGAGCTATACTTTCCTTAACAGAACTGTTAGAAAAGGAGAAATATATGGAAAAGAGTTCAGCGATGTTATTTAGAAAAAAAAAATTCTTATGAGAATTATTTGCTTTAAATAACTCTTATATGAAATTATTCGATAATTATAACAGACTAGAAATTAATATTTATTATGTATGATTATAGACTTTAGAATTAGATTTTTTGCGAAAATATAAGCTAAAATTTTATTGCGATTGAAATTTTATTGATAATAATAACCATTAATATATTTTATGAAATTTTATTTCTTGTGGAAAAAATAAAAATCATTTATTCCAAATTCATAGATCATCTGAAAAAACATAACCTTTTATACTTTCCACATATTCAATTAAGTAAATTAGCTTTATTTGTGGAATTTTGTTTTACTATAAAATTCTGTATTAAGCGAAAGTATAGCCGCTCGGTGGTTTACTATAAAGTTTTTTATAAGAATAAAACTCTGGTTATAAGATGGTTAGCTTTCGTTATAAGTGTAAAAGTCTTCTTATAAATGTTTTAACATTTTTCGTCTCATAAGAGCATTGTTATAAGAAGGTGTATACTATAAGTGTTGTAAGAAACTTCTTATAAGTGTCAGAACACTTTAATACTCATAAGGACATTTTTTTGAGAGTTCAACCCTTTGAGAGTAAAGGTTTCATAAAAAAGGCTCAATAAGAATAGAGGTTTTCTTGCACTCAAAATAAGAGTACCTATCAAGATTATCTTATTATGAGAATGAGACTCTAGTAGACTTATTATCTCATAATAATAATACTATGAGACTTAAATTAAATTTTATTAGAAGAGTTATGTTCTGAGACTATCAAAGGGTGTTAAGAGAGTCCTATGAGATAATTTCACAATTTTCAAGAGTTTTGCTCTGGATAGTTTGTTAGTTGGGATGAGAAGCTCAAGAAGTGTTTAGGTACTAGTGTGGATGTATCGTGGTCTGGCTCTGTTCACGACTCTAGAATACCGAAGAATTCCTTTATTCACAGTAAAATGAATCAATTACCCCGTTTATAAGCGGAGTTTCACTCCCGGATCTTCAATCCAAAGTTAAACTCCCGATGCGTTTATAAGCAATGGAAGTGAAAATCCAAAATATTTTCTGGTTTGAGATGACAGGTCTGAACACAAATTTAAAATTACATTAATGTATTTAAAAAAATCTATAAGAAAAGGAAAAAAACTATTGTAGCGAAATAAAACACCCAGCTTCTTCTTTACTAAGTTTTCCCCCTTCGAAAAAAAAAATAAAAAATCATGTTCCTGTTATCTCACTCCCAGTCAGCGTTTATAAGCACAACATAAACCGGGAGCGGAGTTTCACTCCGCCGTTTTCTTCGCGAGTGAAAATCCAAGTGCTGGATTTTCACTCCCCGTTTAGAAGCGGTGTCACTCCGGATCGAAATTTCCATCCGGAGGGAAACTCCGCTTATAAACGTGGCAAATTTGATGGAATTTTACTAGGTGTTGCAGGGGTACCGTGATTTTATGAATGGCAGTTGTGTTTTCTGCAACAATATTATTGATAATTTTTTACTTGTTCTACCACAAAAATACTTATATTTTCACTTTATTTAGTTGCCTCCTCGCGTCACTTTCACTAGACATGACTAACTCGCTTAAGCTTTTGAAAAGATCTCAGTTAGTTGGGAATATTCTCAAGAGCAGATTCTCAACTTTTTGCATTCGAAAATGAGATTGAAATCAGAGTTTTTGCTCGATCTCACAAATAGAGTAAAAAGTTCACATCTCAGTCTCCGAGATTGATCTCATTTTTTTTCATACGACCCAAGGATTCCTGTCGAAACTTTAGTTCCATTATAGATTATGATGTAGAACTGGTTCGATATAACAGTTGAAGGAATACCAGTGTAGATACCAACATTAGCTTTAAGTTTAGGCCGCCACAGGTCCCGCTTCCACCCCCCCCCCCCTTTCAACGATCGTACCAATGGATCATTTGAGCTCTACTTCGTCGTCATGACCACAAATGAATACCAGTATAAGCCTGCCAATATATGCTGAATTATTTCTGCCGTTAAGGGTGGTAAGGATGACAAAGTATTTTCATACCCAGCAGGCATTCTAGTTCATATTGAGCTAAATATGATCTACTTGCAATTGGCAATTTTTTAGTTTAAAGTCTCAAATAGTAATTTATGAGATACACATGAGGAAGTAGTGAGTTAATTGGCGCAAGTTCCTGAACTAAGTATGAGTTCAATATGAAGTAAATCAAGAGCTAAACATTTTCTCAAAATTTTCTCATATTGAGCTCACTGAGAGTGACGCAAAAAAGTACTGAGAAATGTTAAAAAAAACAAAATTAATTATTTCCGCATTAGTTTTTTTTTGACTCTTTTTGCTTTTATTTATATTCATATTATTTTATTATTACATATTTTCATAATTGGATATTATTCATTGAAGCCAACACTCTACCAACTGCGCTACTGAGGCTGCTACGCATGTGCCACAGCAAGAGTGTATATAAATGACAAACCGGCGTAAGCTAAATATGAGCTCATTGACATTTCAAGTTTCAGTTAAACGAAAAACCATTAATCATTATTCCATTTTCCATAATATCTGTCATTTCATTTACAAAGTCCAGATAAATACCTAACGATGGAGGTTTTCTATTACCGCTGTATATTCCAATCAAAGGTTCCTTTATAATTCCTTCGACATTCGCAAGTATTGGCCAAAATTGCGCAGTTGTGTTATTAAAAATTGGCAAGCCATCGACATTAATGTTTAAAAAATGCTATTATCTTTCTGTAAATGCCAAAATGCGTTCTTAAGACAAACTGTAAAACCTTGGTTACAGTATTTGGATCCTTCATCGACGTTCGTCACTTCTATTGACCATCAGAACAGTTCTTCCATCACAATTTTATTTTATTTTCTCTTTAATATTACATTTTAATATTATATTGATTGGAAATATTCAATTCTAACAAATTCCGTCTTTATATGTTCGAAAAAATACTATACACAAATGCAAAAGGAGTGAAACAGTTTGTTATTTATAAACACACTTGAAGCGAAATATCCAGCAGTGTACCTTGAAAGAGTGTCGGCTACATGTTCCAGAGAGATAATAGTCTTAAAACTTACACAAATGTGGCGCCTGTATATATGTTACCAATCGAATTTCTCATAATTAGCTAATAACCACCTTCTAATCAATGAACAATAAGTGGAACATTCGAGTGTCATATTTTCATCATATTCAGCTCATTGTGAGTTATACGAAAAATTTCTGATTTTGTGAGCTCATTTTGCCTGCTGGGTAATGTGTAATGTAAAGTACCTTCATATGGAAGTTCAACAGGTTTTTGGAAATGATCGATTAGAGCGAACCGATTCCAGTCTATGTGCGAGCAACCATCCTTTTCCATTTATTGGTGCGGATTCCTTGACTTGAGGTTCCGCACATGTGAAAGATCGCGAGCTGTATCGAATCCACTTCTGATGAAGGACAAGTTTTCATAGTAATGAGCAGGGTTGTCCGTGCCATTAGGGCGGCTTGAATTTACCAATGCAACTGACAAATAATCCCCTTTGTCTGTTGAAGGTACACAGCAATTCATTGAACAATTTGGTTCGCGTTGCGCACTTGATCTATTATAAGCTCACGTGGAACGCCAAATCGTGCGACATATTTGGTAACAAAATTGTAGTGAATCTTCCTGTGAGCAAAAGATAAATTTAAAATATATTCCAGTGTTTCCAGATTAAACTAAAAGCAAAATCACGCTGGAGTCATCGCGTTGAATTAGTTATTTTTCTACTTGGTATTTTTCTTTTTAAAATACTTCAATTATTACTTCTTAAAAATATGTTATTAAATTACAAAGCGATTTTCTTCACAAAAATAAAACTTTGACATAGTCGTATATATATAACACAAATTGTCTAATAATAAAGCGCAACTCGTAAAGGTTACCTCGAACAACAATTCATCAAAATCAAAATTAAACTAGCCACGTGCACCACTCCAGCATGTTCATTCTAAAATTCTTCCTACTTTCAAGACATTTTTTTATATATAAATAATACATACATATGTATGTATATATATATATATATATATATATATATATATATATATATATATATATATATATATATATATATATATATATATATATACACATATATACTATATATATTTTTGCCAGTATCCTGTGAAGTGCTTTTGAGAAAGGAATTAAAAAATATGTTGTATGAAAATAAATATATACAATATATACAAACTTGATTGCCAAAGGAATTTCATATCACATCCCGAAAAAAGGAAAATAATCTCGATGCTAGGGACCTACTTCAAGGTATCCATGGAGACCTCTACACAAGTAGGGATCAGGTATAAAAACAAAAACAACAACAAAATTGCACAGAACAAAAAAAAGTAAAAAGCATATTCCAACAAGCGTTTGCTGGAGATAAACAAAGCTTCACAGCCACTCATACTTGGGCCTTTATTATGGATGTTCCCCTCTTCGGATGTTACACTAAACCGCCAAAAATTTCGACCTGGCAAAAACCGAAAAAATTCCAAATATTCAGAATATGGGCGCAATCAAGTGGATTGTAATGAAAACAAATAAAATAAAAGTCTTTTGACAAATTCTTTATTAAAAAAAACAAGAAAACAAAAAGCATCGAAGGAGCCGCGTGGGACGGAAAGTCCTGGCGAAATATGAAAATTTGGAATACCAGAAAAAAAATTCGCTGATATAAATGACAAAAAAATAAAATACAGTAGCAACAGACACCCCCTCACAACGCAGCCTTCTTTCAACTGCTGCTGGAAAAATGACGAACAACTGACAGCCATGCTGAACTGCTGAGCAAGAGTTCCAGAGGCTCCGAGGGCTCAGGATCGAGCGAGGGTAGCAAAGAGGGCGAGGGTGTAATTTAATCATCTCCTTTATTCGAAGTTTCATCCCTTATAAAATTCAATATAACACATTCCAAGTCCCAGTTATGAACCTTTTCGTCGGGCATCGGGTAGGACTCAAGGTGGAAGAGCGAGCGACGACACCCAGATCCACCGAAAGGTAGCCCAGGAGCATAAAGGCGGCATTCCAAAAATTGTTGACACACTATACGGTTGCCACCCGTTACAAGATGCCTTCCAGTGATTACCTGCGCCGAATCCATATTGGTCGACCAACATCCGAGAGAGACGCACCTGGAAGCGCATGACTGTATGATGTAGATATCGCGGCTGTGATAAATGTCAAAAGATGTTGGTTACGCCCTCCTTTGCCGCCATATTGGATTTTATGCAAAAATGGGAGGGATTTCGGATTCGATTATGCATTTTTCTGAATGTTGACGGGAAATTTTTTTGTTTTCCCGGTAATTTTTTGAAAATTTTGAAGCGAGTTCGATAGAAATTTTGTAATTTTTCCAACTTGACTTTTTGGCCAAGCTTTCAGAGCTGCTACACTGCAATCCGGTCGTCGGCGCACAATGAATCGATTCAACTCTGCAAATCCTCAGCTCAGATCAGATGTTTCCCGGTGCAGTCGAATGAAACTGATGCACCCCGTGATAGCTGTACAGCCAATCGGGGGCGATTGAGTCTCTAACATTCCGTCCTTGTCTTTTTGCGAGTACATCCGCTACTGGAAGTCGGGATTCATAACCAGTACAGGTAACCTCCCACCTCTTCTGCAGCAGCAGCACCGATATGCTACTAGGGAAAATATCTTAAGCTATCCGTTAGTGCGTTCAAAGGTTTCGTTCGGTTCGCGAGTGTTGCGTGTTGTGCAGTTCAGTATCAAGAACAGACTGTCGCTTCCGGTGGTCTCAAGTGTAAATTACCGTCTTTTAACGGAAGATGAAAACCTTTATTAAATCAAATTAATTAGACGCCAATTGTGGTGCTAAGCCCCTGGGTTGGGTTTTAGTGTTCTGGCTTAATGAGGGGTTTACCTGTCGAACAGTTGATAAGATACCGTGAGAAAGTGTGTGTGTGCGTGCGTGTGATATCATAATAATAATAATAAAAATAATAATAATAATACTTCTGCAGTGTTTGTGAAGCTACAACAATACGTATAGTATAAAATCCTGAAAAATCACCAACACTTAACTAGATCCTCTTTTGTGCTCGTGCGTTGTTTTATACACACAGGACTAAACATTCCTTATTTAGTTACTTTTTTTTGTTTTTTGTTGTATTTTTTCTGATTTTTTTTTCTGTTCTTCCCTTAATGCCACACCACTCTCTAATAAATTAAATTTGTTACTTAGTCACTTATTAAATTAATAAAACTTAACAAGTGCCGAGGGCCCTCCGGCACGGGCGAAGGTTAATCTGTCTCCGCCTCCGAGCGGTTTTAATTAGTTGCGGGTGTCATAGATGTTTTCACTTTTCACTGCTGCTGGGCGAGGATGTGTGAATAATGTCGGATTTTTTCAATTGTGGTATGGCAAAAATCATTATTTTTTTGTTGTTTTTTTAATATTATTTTGTTTAAAAACTGACAACAATCATTGGAAATAATTAAGGGATGCTGTGGGAATTGTACTTATTTATTGATTATTTTCATGATTGTTTTATTTTAAATTTTAGGTTGAATTGTTTGAAATTTTTTTTTTAATATGGTGTCCTTGACCTAAGGGATAATATAAGTAGGGTATATGAAAGTTGAATTCTTTTATAGAAATTAACTAGAAAATTTCTTTACGATTGCATGTTTTGCTGATTTTTGTTTTTAAATATCAGTGAACAAGTTCATATAAAACAATAGCATGACGGGGTATCTCAACTGCTGTTGAAGTTTTTACGTCATGTTAAACATAAACCCAAAGAAAAATTTATAATAATGTAAGAATCTGCTTTCTTGTGACAAAATGAATGTAGTTTTAATTTGTACCAATTTTTATTATTTTAAATTGGTGGCGCGGGCGTTTTCTACAATTTCATTTTTCTGAATTTATCAAATTCTCTGTTGGAAAGATTTAGTAACTACCAAGGGCTTTTTTACTAATGTACGGATAGGTTGGGTCTGTTCGTTCTTTCGAGCAATTTTAACATTAAAATACAGCTTGGAGTAATCAAAATATATATGCTTATCACAGTTTGTTGTTATTCAATTTAAAACATATCTACAAAAAAATAATAAACAAATTAACCCGTAAAACAACACAAACGAATCTGTAAAACATTAAGTTTTCAGTTTATAGTAATAAACCTTACATTTTCATCAGAACATACTGTCATAAATAACGCAAAATATTTTGACAATAAAATATGCATTTTTAATTTACTTTGCATAGTCCTTTGTGTTAATATCGAAAGTTAAGAGAATAATAATAACGCACCTTTAATAGTAATGAGAAACTTTATTTCTACGATATGCTTGTCACGGAGGTTAACAGAGAACGTAAATTCTACAGCTAGAGCAATTCTACAGAATATGCAGGCAACCAAAATTAACAGTAGAGATCTATTGTTTTAATTTAAAAATGTGTAAGTAAGAAAGCAATCAAAAAAGGTTACAGTGACTTGTAAAATTACGAATTTAAATAAGTACGTTAAATTAATAAATATAATGAAGATTTATGTCGCCAGTAGGTTGACTTTAGACATTCCGCCCGCCTCGTGTGTAGCACGACCAGGTAGATAAAGTGGGTAGTAAACCGCCCGCCATGAAGGACTGCTTCACAAGAAAGAAAAAACTACAGGAACAAAAAAATGCGTTAAGATTAGTTGCGTTCTAATTTGTTTATTAGGTGTTAACATCTGTCTTCGTTATGTGGTGTGTCAACGGGAAGGACAAATAATTTGACTACAGGTCGCTTGAAATGACGGTCTTTAGTTCGCACGGTGACAACGCGCACTTGTCCGTCGGAGCCCGGGTGTAGAGCCATCACTCGGCCTAGTTGCCAACATTGCGGGGGAAGATTATCTTCTTTAATTAGCACCAGATTGTTGAGATGAATAGGGTCCGAGGGTTGTTGCCACTTGTTTCTGAGCTGTAGGTTGTAGAGATACTCCTTATACCATCGGTTCCAGAAGTGTTGATACATCTGTTGCACCAACTGCCAACGGCTAAGTCGGTTGGTAGATATGTTCAGGAGACTAGGTTCCGGTACAGCCAGTAGACTCTCGCCAACTAAAAAATGTCCAGGCGTTAAAGCACTTATATCTGATGGATCGTCCGATATCGCTTGCACAGGTCGAGAGTTAAGACAAGCCTCGATTTGTGCCAGTAGGGTGGTCATTTCTTCGACAGAAAGTTGATGATTTCCGACGACTCGCTTAAAATGGTGTTTCATGGCCTTGACTCCGGCCTCCCATAGACCACCAAAATGCGGGGAATACGGAGGAATAAAATGCCACTCGGTTCCTTCCTTTGAAGTGATAAAGGGACCAGAAGATTCCTCAATTAACTGCCGGAGATGTTGGGAAAGCTGTTTATCAGCCACTATAAAAGTGCGACCATTATCACTATATAAACGCGCACAGCGACCTCGACGACTGATGAAACGACGAAATGCACCCAAAAAAGCGTCGGTAGTGAGATCCATCACTAGTTCTAGGTGAATAGCACGGGTAACCAAGCAGATGAAACAAGCTACATAAGTTTTCAATTGAGCTCGAGAACGACCCTTCATTGGTTTGACGGTAAAAGGCCCAGCAAAGTCCACTCCGCTATGGAGAAAAGGTTTGGCAGGACGGATTCGATCTATTGGAAGATTTCCCATTTGCGGAGAACGAGTAGTCCCTTTAAATCGGCAACAAATAATACAGCGACGAATGTATTGTTTGACCTTGTTTCGGCTGTTTATAGCCCAGTATTTGCTTCGGATATGTTGCAGAGTAGCTTGGGTTCCACCATGTAAAGTTTTCATATGGGAATAAGCAATTACAAGTTGTGTTAGATGATTATCAGCAGGCAAAATAATTGGATGTTTCTCTTCCTCCGATAAAAGTGCATGCTTCAAGCGTCCACCAACACGAAGTACCAACTTCTCGTCGAGCTTTGGGTTAAGAATGCGTAGCTTGCTATTAGATGGTAGAATAGCGCTTTCTCCTTTTGTGAGTAGTTTAATCTCTGATGCGAAAGATTGATGTTGGACCAGTCTTACTATTATTTCCGATGCCGATTGTATCTCTTCGACTTTTAGGATACCAGTATGGTGATTAGGCTGCCGAGGTTGACAGTAAAAAAACGACGACATAGAGCCGTGATTCTAAAAAGTCGCATCAAATCCGAGTAGCGATTAAGAAGTGATGTTAGGAAGTCCTCGGGCGCAGAATTGGAGATAGCGTTTATAGATGCAGAAATACACTTGGTGGGAGGAGGTGCTTCAAGATCTTGACTGCATAGGGGTAGTTTGGTCACTGGCCAGTGTTCGGTCGGAAGCTTCAGCCAATCAGGTCCTTGCCACCATAAGTTAAATTGTTGTAGCACCGAAGGTTGGATTCCGCGTGTGATACAATCCGCAGGGTTATCTTCGGAAATTACGTGATGCCATATTGTGTGGGGTAATTTCTCATGTATAAGTGAAACTCTGTTGGCAACGTAGACTTTCCACTTGGACGGGTGTGCACGTAACCAAGCTAGGACGACAGTGGAGTCAGTCCAGGTATGAACAGGGACCTCTGAGAGCTGCAAATTGTTCTGCAGATATGGTAGCAGTTCTGCTAGTAGCGCAGTACCGCACAACTCCAATCTCGGTAGTGATACCGTACGTATAGGACTCACCCGAGTCTTCGCGGCGAGAAGACGTACTTCAATATCATCGTTATCGTGGAGAATTCGCAGATACACCGCAGCACCATACGCGGCTTGAGAGGCATCGCAAAAGCCATGTAGTTCGACCTTTTCTGTAGGGGTTTTCAAGCCGACCCAGCGAGGAATTGTTAAGTCATTTATTTCCTGAAGATGGTGCTTAATGTGAAGCCACTTATTACCTAGATCAGCTGGTAGCTCTACATACCAGTCAATTTTGTCTTTCCATAGAGTTTGGAGAAATATTTTAGCAGTTATAGTAACAGGGGAAAGCCGTCCACAGGGATCATATAGTGGACTAATATCTGCTAAAACAACCCTCTTTGTTAAAACAGTTTAAGATGAAAGTTGAATATTGAACTTGAAGCAATCAAGTGTAGGGCTCCAAATTATTCCCAAAGCCTTTATTTGCAAATCGGAAACTAGTTTCACAGATGAAGTTAGCTCTCGATCTTCTAGTGGAATGCCATCGAGCAGTTGTGGGGAGTTCGAAAGCCATTTGCGTAGTTTGAATCCTCCTTGTAGTAGTAGACTATCAAGTTCAGATTGCAGGTTTGTAGCATCTTTAATATTGAAGGCTCCAAAGAGAGCATCATCAACATAAAAGTTCTCAAGTAGGACTTTTGAAGCATTTACAAATTGTTCTTGGTGATCAATAGCCAATTGCTGTAGAGCCTTGCAGGCTAAATAAGGCGCGCAGGCGGTCCCGTAGGTGACTGTCAGCAGTCTGTAACATTGAACTGATTCATTTGTGGAGGACCTCCATAGTATACGTTGGAAGTCAGTATCTGAGCGATCGACTAGAATTTGTCGGAACATCTTGGCAATGTCAGCCGTATAAACATAAGGAAACAGTCGCCATCTAGTTAGTATCAAAACCACATCATTTTGTAACTTCGGTCCTATATGTAAGATATCATTAAGAGAGAGACCAGTGGAAGTTGCCTGTGAAGCGTTGAACACCACGCGTAGTTTAGCTGTAGAGCTATTAGGTTTAAATACAGCATGGTGTGGCAGGTAGTAGCTGTTTGCACTATCTTTAGTTTCATCTTGAACTAATTCCATGTGATTTAGAGAAAGATATTCATTTATAAATTCCGAATATGCCGTGAAGAGTGCAGGATTCTGATTGAATCTTCTCTCCATACGAAGCAACGTACTCATAGCAAAATTGCGGGAGTTACCAAGCGCAGAATAATCCGATTTGAACGGGAGCTTTACAACATATCTTCCATGATTATCTCGGTAGTGAGTGTTTGCAAAAATAGCTTCGCATTCGGCTTCGTCTGGTGTATGAAATGAAGCTTTTGGGGGCTCTTCTGTTTCCCAAAATTTTTGAAGTAAAGGTCAAAACAGAATTGCGACTGCGACGGCGGACGGCGAAGTCGCTCGTTTATCGCAAATGTAAAACAACGTTGTATAACGAAATTACAACTGCAGCGGCACTGCGCTGCAAAATCGAAGTCGGCGTACAAAACATAATTTTTTTCAAACACAATTTTTGGATATGCAAAACGTGGCGTCTCAATAAAAGTTGCGGTTGCAATTTCGGTATACATTAGCTGCTCCGTCCAAATATGACATAAATCGCAGTTGCAGTCGGCCGTCGCAGTCACAATTCTGTTTTGAGCTTAAAGAACTAAGTCTGATGGCTGAAGTATGCAAGCTAAGTGTTGTTGTGGTTTCAGGTAAGACGTCATCAATTGGTCCTGAGAGGATCCAGCCAAGCGTAGTTTTCTGAGCCACGGGGGCGCCAATTGGTCCACGTCGCAAACCGGCTTTAAGAATTCCAGTATAGACATCGACTCCTAGTATAAGGTCTATACCTGAAGGCTTGTCGAACTCTGGATCAGCAAGTGGTAGGCCTATGATATGAGACCAATCCTTACGGTAGATTTTCCTGGATGGAAGTAGATTTGTAAGGGTTGGTAATACTAGGGATTGAACGCAATATTTGACTGATGGATCGATGTTGGATAAAATAGTGTGTGTGTGTGTGTGACCTCAGTTTGCGCGATACCTGCTTCACATTTACCCACACCTAGTACCGCAATATTAGTTCTCTGTTTTCGTAAGCATAGACACTTCGCAAGGCCTTCAGTAATAAAGGACGATTCTGATCCTTGATCTAGTAGAGCCCGAATTCGAAATAGACGACTGTCAACAGACTGGATTAGTACGACTGCAGTGGCGAGTAAAACAGGAGGCTTTTGTGAAATGTTATTAGATACATGAGATATTGTGCTATTAGCCGAGATGTTGTTGGAAGCTGACGAAACAGCAGTATGTGGTTGTGCAGGTACGATGGAGTGAACAGCGCTATTAGAGAATGGATTATGTATCATGGTATGATGCTGTTCGTTACATTTTTGGCATCGCTTCGTAGAAGAGCGATTCTCGACCGTATGGTCTGACCTGAGACAGTTGGTGCATATACTTTTATCCTTAAGAAAGGCGGCTCGTTCTCCAATTGATTTTGTTCTAAATTTCGGGCAAAATAAAATGAAATGTTGTTCACGACAGCATCTGCAGGCAGTTTTTGATGAAACATGATGAGAATGTGCAAACGAATTAAATGCGCGCGAATGAGATTTTGATTTTCGAACAGTATGAGTACCTCCAGCATGGTTATTGTCATTAAGTGCACTCAAAGCTTGTAGACGGGTTTCCAAAAATGTCTCCAACGATGAGAACGGCGGAATATCTTTCGATGAATGGAGCGAAGTTTCCCAATCCTTAAGAGTGGCGACGTCTAATTTACTGGTCAAAAAGAATACTAGCCAGTCATCCCAATCTTTAACCGGACGCGAAAGATTTTCCAAAGCTCTAACAGCTTGATTAAATCTGTCTAAAACTCGGCGAAGTTCAGTTGGAGTTTCGGATGACATGCTTGGCAAAGTTATGAGCTCTTGAAGATTTGTGTTCACCAATACACGCTTATTTTCATATCTGGACAGGATTGTGTTCCACGCAGAATTATAATTTGAGTTAGTTACAGCGAAATGCTTCAATAGTTTGGCCGCTTCACCAGCGATAGCGGATTTGAGGTAATGCATTTTCTGCACATCAGATAATTCGGAGTTATTGTGGATAAGCGATTCATAGGTGTCATGGAACGAGGGCCAATCTAGATAGGATCCACCAAAATTTGGTATATTTATCTTTGGAAGCTTCAGAGCTTGAGAGCAAGAAGGAGATTTGACCGTGGAGTGAAACAACTGTGCCTCGTTTGCGCTCGTCCCCTCTCGCTGGACTTTAAATGGTAATAGCTCGTTTTGAATCCAAGTGAGCGCTTCAACGTAAGCAGATTATACGCTTGAATAGGGATCTGCGATAAAATATTCATCTGTGGTAAGAGTTTGCTCGTCAACATTATCGAGTAATTTGTCGTAAGCTGCACTAATTTTTTTCCAATATTCGCTTAGCAGCTGTAGCCGTGCTTTGAGATACGCTTCGTCCCTTTTATCTTTGCCGGTCTTATTGGCGTTGATTACGAATTTTGCTATTCTGTCTGACATTACTACCACCTTATTCTTGAATTTATCCATCTTCAAATCTTGTGAGCTTAGTTAATTTCGCACACCAGATTCGTCAAAGGCTTTTGTCTCACGAATAGAAATTTTAAACGATGTACGATAAATTTTAAAAATAACAATCAAAATTCACTTGCAAAAAAATATTTTAAAAAGTTTTGTCAAAGTTCAAAGTTTTGCGTTGAGCTTGAGTCTAGAAGGTTCACGAGCTTGAAACTTTGTCTCAAAGCTCCGCGGTAAAATTGAGTCCACTAGTTTTTGTCATCGAAAAATAAAACCGTTTATTGTTCGCCAAAGTGTTTCGCGAATATAATATTTTAAATTATGTACAATAACAATAATGGTTAAGAATTCACTTGCATAAATATTTTAAAAAGTTTTGTCAAAGTTCAAAGTTTTGCGATGAACTTGAGTCCAGAAAGTTCACGATCTTGAAAGTCTAATTCAAAGCTCCAAAGTTCACGATCTTGACTCGATCCGAAACACTATTTGGCATAAAGCTTTTATGCAATGTATGTTTATGTTGTTATGTAACGATGTTTTTGTATCCCTTTTTTACTAATTGAACGCCGAGAATTGGTAAATTTTAATTAGAAACGTGACTTGTTAGTAACCGCAGGGTTTATTATACAATACATGTAAATTAATTTTATGTTTATGCTTCTGATGTCCATATAGCGGGACAATATGTACAAAAGTATAAAAGAATAATAAATGGAACGAACTCACGGGATTTCCATAATTTTTGTTTATTTTGAAGTTCCTGCTCCTCGCGATTATCGGCTAAGATACCATGCGATATCTCCAACTGCAGCACAGGCGAATGCAACATAAGCACGTGGAACGCAATTTTATGTTGGTAGTCCCAGTCATAAACTGATGTTCACGCACTTCAATTAAAAAACAACGCGAAACGCGAGAAAAGGCCCAATTTTTCATTACTACTACTACTAAAGTACTGGTAATTCCGGAATTAACTTCAATTTCCAGAAACTGTAGGACGTGGAAAGCAACTCCCCGCCCAAAAAGTGCTGTTCTAAAGTTTGAAAAATTCGTGATGTTTGAACAGGGTAGCGTATTTTTGCACCGAATGTTATGAAATTTTTTTAGAGCACATTTTCGTTAATACGCTTCGATCTTCACCTCAACGAAGGCGATGTCAGTTTTGGTTCGCGTGATATCGTGCAGGAAAATATAGCTCCTTACGTACGAACATACACACACATAGTTCTTCTCAAAATTATGTTTAAAATGCTGTAGGGACCTTCAAATTTGAAAATATGTGGAAAATTCCAATTTTGACGATCCGCCATTTTATTATTAATTTGGACCTCGGATTCGTGTTAGGCGACCTCGAAAACCTCCGAGTGTAGATTTTGGGTCCATTTCGTTAGATATTTTCTAAAATTTTTAATTTGTTAATTAATGGTACACTAATAAATTGTTCATTAACATTATCCATTTGTTAAATAAATAATGGATGAAAACATTTGCATACCCTCAGACCATATAACACTTGATCAATAAGTTCTTCTGAACACTTTCCAAAAAACCAATAAAAAAAACTTTTTAAAAACAAGCTTTTATTAGATAAACTAAAAAATATTAAATAATAAAAAAGTTTTTAAATATGCCAAAACTAAAAAGTATAAAATAATTTTTTTAATCCACCTGTTCTGTCCAACTACAAGTAAAAGCTGGGGGGCGCTTTATCAGCTTGTATCCAATTAATTTTCGTATTTATTAGTTAAATCATAATATTTTTTTGCATTTTTGTTATATTATCTGAAACATTTGTAAACTGAGCGCCCCAAGCTTTTACTTGTAGTTTGACAGAACAGGTGGATTAAAAAAATTATTTTATACTTTTTAGTTCAACTTATTAACGCATATTTAAAAACTCTTTTATTATTTAATATTTTTTAGTTTATCTAATAAAAGCTTGTTTTTAAAAAGTTTTTTTTATTGTTTTTTTTATTTTCTACTTTTTAGTCTCATGCGCCATTTTGCGGTGGCCAGCTTATTGGATTTAAAATGCCGTCACATTACTTACTAACACAGCTAATTGTGTTCTACTTATCATAACATTTCATTTGATACCCATATCGAGGGGTTGTTCGTGGTGGCCACCATATTGGATTTAAAATGACGTCACATAGCTTACTGCATCCTACTCGTCATACTCTTTCATTTGATACCAATGTCGAGGGGTTGTAAAGAAAAAGGGAATCCGTCATTTTGTGGTGGCCGCCATATTGGATTTAAAATAACGTCACATAGCTTATTGTATTCTACTCATCATACTCTTTCATTTGATAGCCTAGTTGGAGAGTTGTAAAGAAAAAGGTAATGCGCCATTTTGTGGTGACCGCTATATTGGATTTAAAATGACGTCACATAGCTTACTGTATTCTACTCGTCATACTCTTTCATTTGATACCCATATCGGGGGGTTGTAAAGAAAAGGTAATCCGCCATTTTGGGGTGTCAGCCATATTGGATATAAAATGACGTCAAATATCTTACTATATTCTACTCGTCATACTCTTTCATTTGATACCCATATCGGGGGGGGGGTGGTAAAAAAAAGGTAATCCACCATTTTAAGGTGGCCGCCATATTGGATGTACCATAAAATTGGATATTCTATATTGCATTGTCTTCAGAACCAAAGGTTTGTGCCAAATTTGAGTATCAGCGGATATCGGGAAGTAGTCGAAAAATCGATGGCAAGATTTGTCTGACACAGAGAAATATTCGCCATTTAATAGTGGCCGCCATATTGGATGTACCATAAAATTGAATATACTACATTGCATTGCCTTCAGAACCAAAGGTGTGTGCCAAATTTGAGCATCACCGGGTATCGGGAAGTAGTCGAAAAATCGATCGCAAGATTTGTCCTACACAGAAAACGAAGTTAATATAAAGCTTGTAAAAAATAGGCCATTTGGTTCTACTTCAAAAAAGTGGGTACTTCTACACTAAATCATGCTAATTTGACACGATTATAAATTTTTTTAATAATAGCCCTAATAGTCGGGAGCTAAGCGGCAAAAAAATGCAACTGTTTTATAAAATCTGAAATTTTGATATTATATAGTAGTGAATCGACTGAGAGTAGGGAATTTACGATACTGGCTGGATCGATTTAATATGGGTGATAGAATGAGGGTTAATGATGATGTATTAAATATTGATGAGTCTGCTTCACTTGGAAATCAGATGTATGTATCTGCTTCTGCTTCGCGGTAATCAAATTGAAGTTATTGAATCTATCTTAAATGTATGGCTTTTACTGGTATATTGCATCCATATTCTGAGGTAATATCGTCGTACAGCTCAAAAACATTTGGGTTTAAAGTACTCTTAACTGTTGAATCTGTTTCCAAAAGCCAACTTGGGTCAGCTAAAGCTCGAAAGCTTGCACAGTTTTTTAATCGACATGGGGGTGGCATGGCAGTATCGCGTAAGGAATGAGGTAAACAGAGATGCAAGTAAGTCGGCCTTGGATTTGCTCTCTTTTTAAACCTTCCAATCGTAAATGAAGGAAGGAGTCGTGGATGTAGTGAAATTTTTCCTGATGGATGTTACCAAGGACCAGAAGTTTTTCTTGATTGGATGTATAGTACAGGTGAATTTGCAGGCCTTTCTCAGCCTTATATCGAGATGATTCACTCAGGAAATGTCTGTGCTCTCTATAAGCGGTTTGCGTCAGGTGAGGCGGTGAGGTTTCACTTAGTACTATAATAGCGGACATGCTGAAGCAGATGGCATAATACAAATTAGAAATTCACATGAAACCCTCGAATATTACAAAATAAAACCAATTATTTTATGTTGGGCTTCATGTTTAACTGTAAAGTTTAGTGATTATGAACTACACAGCATCTGGAAAAACTCAGTTTGTCAAGTGCGATGCATCCGTCGAATCCGAACTTTGCTCCGTTCAATAACTTAAAGCGAGACCTAAGTTAAATTTTATTCATTTCGCGTCTGTCATAATCTAATTTAATTAAAAATTTTAAAAAGCATTTCAAATACTAACAATAACAGTTAATTTGCCCTATCAACTAAGAACTGGCGTAAAGTAGAATATGGCGATTTTTACAAGCTTTATTTAACTTCGTTTTCATGCGATAAACTTCTCTACTACTTCCCGATCTCCTATCATGCTCAACATTTTGCACACACCCTTCATTCTGAAGACAATACAGCATAGTATATTCAATTTGATGGTACCTGAAATTCCTTTACAACGCCCTTGATGTGGGTATCAAATGAAAGGGTAGATATGACAAGTAGAATACAATAAGCTTTGTGGCGTCTTCCAAATTAAAAAAGGGCGGCCGACACAAAATGACGGATTACCTTTTTATTTACGACCCCTTTGACATTGGCATCGAATGAAACGGTATGAAAAGTAGAATAAAATAAGCCCAAACGTCCTTCAAAATCCAATATGGCGGCGGGCACAAGATGGCGATTAAGCGTTATCTTTAAAACCCCTTTGACATGGGATATGACATGTAGAATACAATAAGCTGTGCGACGTCATATCACATCCAATATAGCGGATAAAGCACACGATTATCTATAATTATTGTTATTATCATATTTTACGAAGGGCTAATATTGCACCAGTTATGGCGTTTTCAGTATCGAAAAACGTAGATTCAAAAGTAGTTTTTTCTCAATATACAGGGTGTATACCGCTAAGTTTACAAAGCGGCCGGCTGTGGATAGGTTTTGTATGGAAGGGCGGCGGTAGATCGTAACGGTTTAGCAGCTAGGGCGTTTTGAATTTTTTTTTGTAGAGGTTTACATATTACCCTGTATTTTTGTAACCCTATGAGCTATTTTCATGAATAAGGTATCAGTGTACGCACTCACTCCCACCTATCTAAAACTGTAAACGTCAAAGCTCTACCCTATCAACTTCCAAAGCAATGAGTCATCAAAATCAAAATTTCGTTTTTTTAACTAAAATTTCAACTAAAACCACCTTTTTTTTTCAAAAAATACGTAGTTAACTAATATTTTTTTTTGCAAAATTGGAAAGCTTGGACAATTTTCATTGAAAAATGTCCGACAATATACAGTATATCTGGTCAGGCTCTCAAAAACCACTTTGTCATGTCTGGACAGTATTTTCGAACTCGTACAACATCTTAGAGTTCAAAAGTAAAGTTCATCATTATCTAGTCGAGCACTCAGCAGATCCCTTCTAACATTTCCTATTATATTCTATCCTTCAAACTAAGCTTGCTACTATAACATGATAGTACAAAGGGTTATTCGTAGACTTAGTTTTTCCACATAAAAACAACTGCTGTGAGGAAAGAAGACAAATACGAAAGGAATGACAGCGAGGCAGGAGAGTTAGAAAGACGATACCGCTGCAAGGGGCTTGGAACCTAACTTCTGGGATGAGATTAAGATGCCTTTATCCCTAGACCTGGGCATGGCAATAGCAGCTCTTGGGAGCCACACAAGTGAGAGATATAGGCACTTTGAGTTCGAGCGGGAGAAATATAAATAAAAGCCAATTATTGCCGGCTTCGCCAAAACTACCGCGACCTTCAAAGTTGAAATTGTATTATGTAAAAAATATTATTAAATTTTTATTCTTTTTAACGGTCCTGGTCGATCGACATTATCATTTCCAACCTGATCGTGCAATTCTTCTCTATCACTGAAAACCTAGAAGTCGGCAGATAGATTTTTATCATACTATCAGTAAGAGAATTCCCCAGATACAATATAATGTTGTACGGTGGAAAGGCTTGACTACATATATAGAGTATACAGTTCTGTGAGATTATTTGCTCCTAGGTAAACATATTCCAAAATGGCACGAGTTCAAAAATATTACAATAAAATAAAACGTATGTTTAAAAAAATTCTTGCCAAAATTAATACGTGTATTATTTATAGCTTCTTCAGCATGTGATCAAGAGCTGAACTGGCTTCAAAGAGATCTCCTGAGACCTTTCCTTCAAACGTACTTCAGGGATGTCCTTGGGATACTTGAAACATAAAACGGCCAGCTTCACAGCACAATACAAACACATTTCTAGAATAAAAATTGGTCTTGCCTCGGCCGTTTTCAAATTCCAACTGCTTTCTTTGCGAAACCTGAACTTGAAACTGAGCTTGGATGCGTTTCATAGCCCGTCTACACGACACGGTCTTTGTAGACAGCCCTTTGTGCAAACATTCTCCCCGTGTATGGGGAGTTTCGATGTGTTGCGCAACTATTTGACGAAAATCAAGCGTGTTTGAAAATGTTTGTGCAACGGGCAGCTTTGCGCCAGCTGTTTCCTCGTGAATGGTGATGTTGGTGCATTCTAAAGTCACTTTCTGCAAAACTTGCAATTATAATTACTAAACACGCATCTTCAGACATATTTTACATAAATGCAACTGAAATTTGCGCAACTCGTTGCGTAGTGTATGGACAATCACTTATTTTTTGGAAAACAAAAATTTGCACAAATTGTTCGCTGGTGTATGGGTGTATGGGTATGGGACATACCAACATCAAAGTGGAAGAACAAAGTGACCCTGTACAAAACTCAAGCGCAAAGTTTCGTTGAAAGCTCGAAAATTTTTACAACTGTCAAACGTAAAATGTTTAACACGGTCGCAGAGGAAACAATTTAATGACCTACAAAGCCTTTTACATAGTTATATTAAATTAATGTGTAGTAAAAAAGACAATTTTATTAGTTTCAAACATTTCCTCACTTCGTTTTTGAAGTAAAAAATATATAGCTTAAACAAACTAAAAAACACGCTTTTGTTTTAAAATGAACTAAAAAGAAAAAAATAGTTTTGAAGCTTTTATTGCTCCAGCCAGTACAGGGAACGACCTACCTTTCGAAATCAGGCAAATAATTAAATTAAGAAGTTATTGGTAAAAATTATAAATATAACTTATTTAAATGTAAAAAGCGTGGGCCTCTATACCTACATATATTATTATTTTATTAACACTGGAGCTTTTCGTTAGCGGCCCACGCTTTCCGCCATATTACTTTGGCGGTCCGATAACTTAGCAAGCACAGCGCAGTTTAAAACAAGAAAGCAATGATAAAGAAGGAAATACGGAATAGAAAAATGCAATAAACTCAAAATCATCGAATTTTCACTTAAGCATTTCTGGCTTTTTACTGTAGATATGTGCAATGTTTCTCTGGTCATAAGGAAAACCCGCTTAAGTCAAAAACATGATTTTAAGGCAGAGCGATTTTAAAATTCAAAGATACTCAATCTGGACGAGATAAGCGAAAAAACAATGTATCATAACTTTCTAAATATTGTTCCGAAGAGAATCAAATTTTGTGTAGAGGGGGATTCTAATACGGAGAATTCGTAAGTAACTTATAACTTAATTTTGTCTTAAATCGACTTAAGCGGTTTTTCCTTGTGACCATAGATTTTTCAGCTCATTTTAGAATAAAAGCGTATTTTTTAGTTTTGCTAAACTATACATTTTTATTTTTTTACTTTTTAGCCTTACGTCTTCTTCCGTTTTGTGGTAGTCGTCATATCAGGTTTAAAATGACGTCACACGGCTTAATTTATTCTACTCGTCATACTCTTTCATTTGATACCCATATCGAGGGTGTTGTAAAGAAAAAGGTAGTTCTCCATTTTGTGTCGGCCGCCATTTTGAATTTGGAATGATGCCACACAGCTTATAGTATTCTACTTGTCATTTGATACCCATTTTAAGCGGGTTAGAAAGAAAAAGTTTATCTGCCATTTTGTGTTGGCTAAGGCTAATTGTATTCTATTTGTCATACATTTCATTTGATACCCATGTCGGGAGTCGGGGAGCACAATAGAAAAATTCGGCCCCCATCTTGGAACCGCCATCTTGATTATTTCACAAAATGGTCAGATTGCATTGTCACACGGACTATACATATGTGCAAAATTTGAAGTTGATCGGTTATATGCAAGTGAGTGAAAATCAAATTGCAAGATTTGTCTACATCATATGTACATACATACATACAGGTGAAGCTAATATAAAGCGTATAAAAAAATTAACGCATTTTTCAAACTATCGAAAACAAGGTAAATATGAAAAAACCAGGGAAAATGGCATCTAATAGGCGTTAGAATATTTGCTCTTCCACTTTATTCTTGGGATGTCAACTCGCCTTTAAAGGCCCGTCCTCACTATGCGGACTTAGATCCCACGCGCTTTTGGCCGTACGGCCAGACAAAAGCGCGCGTGATCTTTTAATTTTCTGAATCATGAGTGAGAAAAAATTAATTCTCATTTGGAAGGCCGTACACGCTTTTGAAAAGCCGATATTGTGTGGACGTACAATGTACCTTTTTAAGCACAGCCTTTTGTCCGCGCAGTTTTGCCTCACTGCCTTTACCATTGACAAAGTCGTAAAAAAGTCATAAAACTCTATATGAAAAAAAGGGTAAAAGCGCGTACGACCCAAGTCCGCGTAGTGTGGATCCACCATAAAGGCCCGTCCTCACTACGCGGACTTAGAATCCACGCGCTTTTGGTCGTACGGCCAGCCAAAAGCGCGCGTGATCTTTTAATTTTCTGAGTCATGAGTGAGAAAAAATCAATTCTCATTTGCAACGGCGTACGCGCTTTTGAAAAGCTCATAGTGTGTGGACGCACAATGTACCTTTTTAACCACAGCCTTTTGTCCGCGTTGTTTGGCCGCACGGCCTTTACCATGGACAAAGTCGTAAAAAAGTCGTAAAAAAGTCATAAAACTCTATATGAAAAAAAAAGGCAAAAGCGCGTACGACCCAAGACCGCGTAGTGTGGCCACACCATAAGGCGAGAAACACAATTCGAGCTTTTCTACCAGCTTGAGCATTTGGCACATGGAAAACCACTCATCTGTTCACAATGCCAGCTTCAGATTTTCGATTAGCCAAAATGCCGATTTTCGGTCAGCTCGAGCTTTAAAAAATTTTAATTTTTCAGCTGGCTGCTGTCATTATCTTTTGCTGGCCTTTGCTTCGCTAAACGGGGGAGAATGTCGTCGGGTTTTGTCTGCAAAATTTTATTTTATTACAAACCAGAAGGAGAGCTCTTTGATATTTATAATTCAACACTATCTCTTCTTAAGAACACAGAGGTTTTATTTAAAAAGGCCCTAGTGCGTCAGAGTTCAAAAAACGTGGGCAAAATTGTCCATATAAACAGAAATAGGTACAATGAGAGTTTTGACAGTACTGATTTCGAATTTATTGCTAAAATTTAAAAGCGAAGCTAATCCGAAAAAAAGTTAAAAGAAAAAAGGCAGGCAGTCATGGGAACTACCGACAGAAGTTACAACTTAAAGCTATGAAATAACAGTGCAATTTTCAAATTAATTGTAGTGTCAACAATTAAAATTTCATAATTTTTAAATTAAAATTAAATATTTGTATTAACATAAATTTCAATGAACTTTATTTTCAATCACATCATTATATTCTGAGAAGGATACAATAGGCTTTTGGTAACTGAAGTAATAAACAAAAAGGTTTGATTGGAGTTTATGTAAATATCGTTTAAAGACCGCATCGATCGTGGTTTTATTTTTTGTAGTACTGAGTTTTCGATCATTGGACATAGTCAAACCTAATATTTCATTCAAAAATTCAATTTAATCTTGATGGAGTGGAGACTTCAACTTAATATCATAGGCATATCGTAAAAATGTTCGCCATTTACATGCGCATGCAGCTGATCTAAAAAACGATGCTATCATGAAAACATTTCCTCGAGCACCCCCCAGACCCCTCCAACCTTTCCTATCCGTTTTCTACCCTTCAAACCAAGCTTAATACTACATAGACATTGCACCATGACGTGAACGACATGACGGACTGGTAGTTCAAAGGGTGACTCCTAAGCTTGGTTTTTTCACATAAAAAAAGCGGGGTTGAGACACAATACCGAACGACAAAATACCGAAACCCCAAATACCGAAAGCCAAAATACCAAAAAGTCATTTGACCGAAAAGACGAAATACCAAAATGGCATTTGACCGAAAAGACATAATACCTAAAGGTCTAAATAACGAAAACGGTCCGAGTGTAGTTATTCAAACCACATCATTTACCTATGTAGGTCAACTTCACGCGATAATCAATAATAATCAAGTCATTTTTCGAAATTTCGAAAATTTAAAATGTTTGGCCTAGGTGGGTCAAATAGGGTATCAAACGACTCAACTCGATGAGAAGATCACAACGGTACTCATTATTAGTTGTACATTTGTATACTTCACAAGTTATACTATAAGATACTAGTGGGGCCCCTATTTAAACATAAACCGTAAAATAGCAAAAATATCAAACACAAAACGAAATTCTCTTCTGTAAAAAAATTCTTTTCCGATCAAGCAAAACAACAGAAAATAAAAATTTCTCTTCTTTTCCTGATAGTGGTCACTATTTTTACCTAGAGGGCCACTGCGATTTACATGTTACCAGATTTTATGTGGCATCCTGCTTTTATAAAACTTCTCTGTATACAATATTATCGGTGAAAGTTATATTTTTGGATGTTTTTCCTTGTCTATAGCCATCAACAACTTGAATTTTTAAACAATAACCGTGTTTCGCTCTTGAACAGGAGATATACAACTGACCGTGACCGAAACATGGTTCTGGTAAAAATAACCCTAGTTTTTCAAAAGTTTGTCCTTGAGCCATATGCTAATCGAACCGGAAATTGATGCCGAGAAAAATTGAATGGTAGTGAGGCATCGTTTGAGGTATCCAGAGAGATTCTTGGAGTAAAGTGGATGGTGCCAGATTGTGAACTTAGTATTCCAACTGTTATAAGATTTGGCCTAAGGTCTCTAACAATCATTCGTGAGCCATTACACAATCCTTAACTTATAGACAAATTTCTCATCAGCATCACTATTGATCCCAGTTTTAAGTTTAATTTATATGGTGGAACTCCAGAAGGGTTAAGACTGTTTAAAAATTCAACAGGAAAATTAACTTGCTCATCATTATCTATTTCGCCTTTATCATTTTTTTAACTTTTTTAATAGCTTACTAACTTTTCTCGAATAAAGTGATTTTTTAAACTACTTTTACATTTTTTCGGTTTTTTTTTTGGTATTTCGACCTTTTGGAATTTTGACTTTTTGGTATTTTGACTTTTCGGTAATGGGTCTTTTCGGTGTTTTAACCTTTCGGGATTATGTCTTTCGGTATTTTGTCTTTCGGGTTTCGGGATTTTCGGTTTCGGGATTTCGTCTTTCGGGATTTCGACCAACATCCAAAAAAGCTGCCTCAGAGTAAGTAAAAAACGTATGCCTCCACAATGTATGTTTATATTTTACAATCTCAAATCGCCTAATTTCAAGTTGGAAATTTTGCTACCGCGAAAGAAGTAAGAAATGTCTCTCCCGTATGTATTTACAATCTCGCCTCGCCTCATTTGAACTTATATATTTTACTGCCGCAAAAGAAGTAAGAAATGTCTCTCCAGTACGTATTTACAATCACACCTCGCCTCATTTATCTCGATACACGCCCATATACCAGTAGGGCATTATTTTTGAACCGGGACATTTAAAATAATTGAGGCCTCAGTACAATTTATAATAATAATATAGTAACCCTTCTAACACAGAAGACGCACATCTCAGCTGGGCTGAGAAACATTAACCACTGCCCTGTGGCTCAGCTGGAGCATGCAAACATAAAAATATATAGAAAAAACAGAAACAAATAATATAGAAGGGTGAGAAGCAAGAGCGAGTCACTTCACTTGCTGGCATGCTGAAAACACTAAGATTTTTATTCACGTTAATAAGCATGCGATTAACAGGTTCATACTTTCCGTAATTCGTATTAGAGGAATTAGTGTGCAGGAGAGGTTCACCCCTCAGGCTGCAATTATTCGCTCTAAACGACGCACGGCTACGCAATAAACCTGAGTCCACCTTACCATGCACTAGTCGATGAACGAATATAACGTCAGCAACCTCGCGACGCTTATAGAGAGAGCTTAAGTTTATTAACTTAAGCCTGTTCTCGTAAGACGGAAGAATAAGTGGGTTATCGCAAGGGAGGCGGCTGAGTGCAAATCGGACAAATTTCCGATGAACCGATTCGATTATTCCAATTTGGGAGGAGTAGTGAGAAGACCACAACTGGGAGGCGTATTCGTGTAATGGCCTGACTAGAGATATGTACACGTGCTTAGTGATGAGGGGGTTGTTGAATTCCTTAGACCATCTTTTTATAAATCCCAGGACTAAACTGCCCTTGGAGGAGATATAATTGATGTGAGTGGAAAAATCCAGCTTACAATCAAACTTAACCCCAAGATCAGTTACAGAGTTTACGCGGGAGACAATGTTGTCGAGAAAAGTATAGTCATAATTTATAGGACCGCGTTTCCTACAAAAAGTCTTGACCTCGCACTTGCTAATGTTCAGAACCAGGAACACCAAGAGTAGAAGGTGTTAAGGTCAATTTGCAAAAGTTTTCAATCCTCGGTACTCTTAATGAGACGGTACAGTTTGATGTCAACGGCGTAAATAAGGATATTACAGTGCTTTAGTAAGGAGACAATGTCATCGATTGATAATATAAAAAGCAGAGCGCCTATATGCCTGCCTTGCGGGACGCCAGATTTGATTTGGAATAGGGTTTGACTCCACGGAATAGGACTTGCTAGGTTCTGTCTGCTAAGTACGATTAGAGCCATACCACAAGGGCATGCGGAAAGCCTAATTTTTTTAGTTTGAGGGCTATAATCGAGTGAGAGAGTTTGTCAAAGGCCTTACTGAAGTCAGTTTACCATCGTGTAAGAGACGAATGTACTGCCTCGTGTAAGTCGGGCTCAACTCTATACTGATAAGCTATTCGGAGCACATTCTGCATGTTCTCGAAAATATTTCGTAGAGAAGTTTCCGCGATATTCTTTTAGAAACCTATGCCAATAGTAACACATCGGTAATAACGCAGGAGCTATTGTACGTGGTCCGTAAATTAGCAATCTGTGAACCCTTGTAAAATTTTTCCCCAATTTCTTTATAGCTCGTTAAAAAATAATATCTGCCTGTCCTTTCTATGCACTAGATATCGATTAAGACGCTATGAATCTGGATTTCATACTTTTTACTCAACCTTCACAAAATACTCAAAAAGCGGCTTATTGTAGGTTTCGAATATCTGATCATTCCTTCGCAGATCCTTGGTTAAGGTTATTGTTAAGATGTTAAGAAATTCATATCATGAGATTCATACCGCCTACTAAGGTAGAAGGAAGGTCGATGCTGGTTTTATTAAAAATTCGGCAGTACTCCGTTCGGAAGCGTTGAGTTTCCTAAGATTCTTGCGGCCCAATCAAGAATGAGTTCGATCCTCTGTTGATAGAGCAGGGGACATGACATCACGACACTTTGTTGATAATAGTCCAAACATTTCTACGGAAAACAAATACTCCAGTTTTTCGCCTTGTGGACCCATGGTTATGATCATTCGATTCGGACCACTATGCACCGAAAACTGACTATTGCGCTTGCGCTTTGTATCCGAAAATCACACTCGGATCAATGTAGCTGTAACTTTTTAATGAACTTGATAATTATACGAGTAAGACACGATTTAGATTGAAGATAAACTTTAGAAATCGTCGTTCTTGCATGGCGTTCATTTAGCACTGAGTATAAAAAACAAATTCGTTAATAATAAAACTCACTTTTAAAATCTGTAGAAACCAAGAAAAACCCGTATATATGGCAATAGTACTTCATTCATAAAAGTAAAACAACAACACTGCAAATCCAAGTGTTTAGCAGGTGTTGAGAAATAAAACGCTCTAGTGTTTTATTTCTAAACGATAAAGTATTTAATGTTAACTTTTAAAACAGAAGAAGCGTTAAATTCACAAAATCTAAACGCTAAAGTGTTTGATTCATAAACACCTAAAGCATTTAACAGAAATTAAACGCGTAAGGTGTTTACCAAAAAATTCTAACCTAAGCGCAAGTGTCTAAAAGTAAAACACGTATTCGCCAATTAAACACATGAGAAGGTAAACACTTAGTTATGATAAAACCCTTATGGGGAACTAAACGCTCTAGCGTTTTATTTTTACACGGTACAGTGTTTAAGGGTGGAAAGTGTCTCTAATGAAATCCTGGGTGATCCATTTTAGAAGTACTATTTTCAGAAATAAAAAAATAAAATCATTTAATTTTATCGGGTAATTTTTATTATCATACAAAAAAACTAGAATTTCAAGAAACAGGGAAGTTATTATGAAAAAAAACAAACAAAATCACTCAATTAATAATACTTACACTATAATGCTTGAAAATAAGTTTCTATAAAGCTTAAAAAATGAATAGTATAGGTTTCAAAGTATATAGGTCCAAATTATAGCTCAAAATATGTATTTGTTATAGGTCCAAATTATAGCTCAAAATATGTATTTGTTAATTAACAATTGGCCAAAATACAAAAAGTTAAATATCTCAAGTTCACGTCTTTCTTTTTTCTTTTCTTTCTTTTTTTAAATTAAAGGTCCCAAAATTCTCTACGAGATCTGATAAAAAACTTTTAAATTGTTTTTTCAAAAGGGCCAAAAGAATGCAATTGTTGTTATTTGAGTAATAAACAGAAGTAAAAAAAGTAACCAAAATTACATCCAAAATTATTTTAGAATATACACATTCTTCATTTTTTGGCCTTTTCTTACTTCACTTGTTGTTTTCATTTATTTAACTTAGTTTATCCTGAATTTTTTACGCCTTTGTTGACAGTTATTTTGTTAATATGAAAATAAAACCGTTAAGATGCTTAAGTATTACGAATTTAAAATTATCAGTATCACTGCAAATCTGAAGTTTTAGAAGTGTTTTATTTCAAAACGTTTAAAAAATGTCTACAATGTTAATCAAATGGGTGACGTCAAAATAAAACGTTTTAAGCGTTTTGAAATAAAACACTTTCAAAAGCTGAGATTTGCAGTGATAAGACGAAAAAATATGAGCGACCCATACTTCCCGCAATTATGCTAACTCCCGCCAAGGGTACCATTTAGCATATTCAGTAAAGCGCATCTCGTTCTATCACGGAAGTCAAGCAATATTGGAAGTGGTTTGTACTTAGTCGGGGGACCGCTTGGAAAAACGGCACTTGGGATGGATTTTTTTTTGTTTTTTTTTGTTTTTTTTTGTTTTTTTTCAGTTTTTGCAATGATAGTATTATGTTTTAATATAGTATTGATTAATAGTTCTATCAACATAATTTGTATTATTCATAACCAAAAACACGCTACAAACGTTTGCTAATTAAACACTTAAATGTTTACTCATTAAACGCCGCTAAGTGTTTAAATTTCGTCTACAACGCTTTAAGTGTTTAGCAGCTAAACACTTGAGTTTACAGTGAAGATATGACAGATATGGAATTCTACGCTTATAAATTCGAAGCCCATAAAATAATAAAAGATCCTCACATGCATTATTTATAAAAAATACGAAAGAAGAAACCAAATATTAGGGGATCGGAAATTAATGTCGTTTTTCACATTACACTTACTCTCGGCATTCTCTACCAATCCGCGTGGACACTGCGTTGATTGTCTGACACGGATTTTCTTTCATTCCCGCCCTTAAAACATAATTTTGATCTTCCTCATCGATACGAGTCGGAAAGATCAAAATTACCGGATCTGAATTTGAAAACCACCTTTGGCATTTACGAACGTGTAATGCACTGGGATATACATCGCAAGTGTTTTTGATAGCAACTGTTGCGTTACTACCCTTGTGCAACTCAAAAAGCGGCTAGGTACCTCTTCTAGTATTTGGATGGCTATTTCCCAAAAAATTAATATTTAATTTTTCACAAGTAAACAAATCACTCTATCCTTAAAATGTTTTTGGCACGACGTTGAAGTAGCTTATAAATGCTAAAGAAATATAGACATGCCCAGAAACGACATTACTTTTCGGTCCCTCTATTAGATTATAAGACAGTTACGTAATATAACTATGGATGTTTAGCTATACATATTTAATGTTTAAGAACTAAAATAATCTTAATTTCCTGCTTATTAGTTGGTATATTCACGTGAAAACCAAGTACAGGCGTACTTATATGTTTAGAAGCATATCTTCGCTCGTAACTAGCACACATAGCGAACAAATGCGCCCGGTAATATTATGCCACGCGCACGGTACCGGTACAAAAATTGAGAAATAAGCCTGCCACAGGGGCATGCACGCTGCCGCTAGATGCACACAAATCTAAAAATGCTTCCGCTGCACAGTGTATTAAAAGTTAAATTCAGCGGAACTTAATTAAAACATAAAATAAATATCAAATATCAAAATATCAAAACATAAATGTGCTTATATCTAAAGGAAATCGGGGGCAATTATGGGCCAGAGATGACAACTGTATTCTAAGGAGTATTACCCATAAAAGAGTTTAGAAAATAAGGTGGATACATGCGGATACATTTTTAAAACTCAGCCCGAATTCAAGAATATGAATAACGGACCAGTAAAAAGCGAATTCTCTACAAATAATTAAGTGAATAATTGTTCAAACAAACATTTCTCGATTGCTCAAGGACACAACAAACAACAATCAAATAAATTTTAAACTTAGGGCTTTAAACAACACAGCAAAAGAATATTTTACATTCGAAATCTAATTGGTGATTACGAAGCAAGCAATGCGCGCTTGCCACTTTTAGGGGCTTCCCCTATGACAATCTGTATTGTCAACGCGTTTATTCGTTTTACTAATAAATATATATATACAAAGCTACAATGTAAATACGGTTTCACTTAGATATGAGCACATTTAATTTTTAATTAAGTTCCGCTAGATTTAGATTTTAATACAGTGTGCGCTGTAGAGGTATGTACGACTCTGTTACAGATGCATTCGTAATCGACCATTCCAAACGCGAGTGTCGTTTTACCAAGCGGTCCCCCAACTAAGTACTACCCATGTCCAATGCCGCTTGACTTACGTAATCGAACGACAATCGGTCTATTGAGTATACTAATGGCACCCTTTATGGTCACCAAGAAAATTGGCCGTTTTGTTTGTCCGTAAAGCTCTAATTATGCTTCCCTTGCGTGCGTATTTTATTGATACGTGCTTGTAGGGGGATACATTTGAAAAAGTAGAATTTTTACTCAGGCGTACGGTGCTTCATTTGGTTGCAACACGACCGCGTTTATGTTCGCGGACCGAACCGGTCCAAAGTAACCAAAACAATGTCCAAAAAAATCCAACATTTTCGGCTCCCTCCTCGTTTATGCGGTTTTTTTATCTGTTTTGGTACTTTGGACTGGCTCGGTCCCTGCACATAAACGCGGTCATAGGCTTTTTGTCGCTGTGGGTACCTTTAAGGGCCTGTTTCAGGTTGTCTGTTTAAGGCTAAAAACTTGCTTGTTTTGTTTTTACTCGGATGGCAGAAGGTGGCGAATAATTATCGACGAAACAATCGAAACGTGATTTTTTATTTTTATTATTCTCTATAACCACATTGGGTTAAATGCATGAAATTAATGAGCCTTCAAAAAAATGAATCAATTAAAACAGGATAATTATATCCTTATGAATAATGCAAGCGGCGCAATAGTCATGTCAATTTTCTAAGGCAGTAATATTGTTGGTAAAGAAAAGGAACTGGTTCTGTTTGTTATCAACCTTTAAAATTTTTAGAGTAAGTAGATTTAGGTACTTGCGGAGATAATATCGGTCAAGTGGCCGGCGCCAGAATAGCAAAAAAATGAGACGCCATTTGCAAAAATGAGAGCACCATTGCGCCACATGTCCGCTTTCAATACAGTAAATGCATATAAAAACTAAATTAAAAACAAACGAACGATATATCTTTAAAACATAATAATAAGGTGAACACTTCAAAAAATAAAATTTTCTATTTTTGTATTTTTACAATTTATGAAAAGAGCCTAACCTCCTCGTCCTTCAATGGATGGTATCGAAATTGTTAAAGAAAATTCATCTTTTTCTGTTCTTGATTTCGAAGTCATACTATCAAAATGTCCTCCCTTCTTAGAGCTTCACAACTCGATTAGCTTTACCAAGTCATATTTTATGTTTGCCTACCAGCAACATCCTTTTCAATTCGCACTCTCAACTAAATCAAAAATGAAAAGTGCATTATAATGAAACCTGTTGACTCTCGCCGACCTTGTCACATCCATTAGAAAAACTAATAAATTTCACAGCCGTTATCTTTCCTACATACATGTCAAGGGTGTCTTCATGACACGTGGCGAATTTCACTTTGCCCACATCGAATATTCTGTTCTCATCGTTAACTGATTTTAATTTATTTCACAAGCCATATATACACACAAATATATTTAATGTTTTTTTATCCCGACACACATCTGATGTAAAGGGACTTCTGCACTTGTCCCTTTGGGAACCATGCCTCATGCAAGGGATGCATACAGTCCAAATTGCATCTGAAGGTCTCAAGGGATGCAGACACATGCACTAATGCTTTGCCTCTCATTTCTTAGTTTCCCCTAAAAATTATTTTTTTCGAGATAATATAATAGTTGAGTGTTTCTTAGTCACCCAATTTTCTTAATTAATAATTTTTAGTGAACATACTTTTGTCTGATAATGATATTAAGTTTGATTTAATGGAATTGAAACAAGTTTTCGAAAATAAAATATATATCCACAAGTTTGAGATTGGGAAAATAAATGAATTAAATTGCGCTTTATATTTTCCAATGAATAAATCTGACTAATGAAATATTTTTCCCTTTTGATGATATTACACGTTCCATTTTTCATAAAAGAAACGCAACCAAAAACAAAGGCAATGAAAGCAAAAAAAACGATTTGATTGTCATTAAATCACTATCTTTCTCCATGCAGCATCTTTTGTATCTATCCCTTACCAGCTTAAGGGGTGATTTCTAGACTAATTTTGAGCAAAAAATATTTTAAGCAACGGGAAAAAAGTAATGATTTATTACACCTACCCACTTACAGGGTGTTTGATAAAAGTCCTTCACTTACATCTATCGCAATAGTCCCAACATTGAAAATCGAAAAATTTAATTATCTTCCGAATTTTGCAGTTGTTCTTTAATTCATTCAACTTTGTGTGGTATGGTGTAACGTTTTTTTGTCACTAGGGTTTTGGAAAGCGACTATAACAATCTCTCAATCATTTTAATACCCCTACCGTTTCATAAGTCCAAACTTTTGCATTTGTTGTAATAAATGAATGAAATTTGGTGTCAAAGGAGTTAAATTTGTTTAGATTTTACATTAAACATACCGCAAACCGGTAGCGTGTGACCGATTTTAGTTTTATAATAGTAACCTTTCAAAGACACAATTTTGAGAGTATACATAGAAAATTGAAACCAAATGAAAATTATGAAACCTAAACCGGTTGATTTATACAATATCGTCTCGAAGCAAATTAACCCTTGAAACCTACAGGTGTTCAACTTATGAATCACATAGAAGAAAATATATCATAATATGATATTTTTGTAAATTTCATTAGTAAGCTGAAATGCTATTCTGATAAAAGATTGATAGTAAAATGCTTAATGCAGCACATAAAATCTTGTTATTGTTAATTTTTAGACCCCGCGCCATACAATGAGGGAAAATCAAAATCGCTTTGTTGATGCGCAGTGAGAGTCTCTGTTTTTTAAAAACGCAAACAACGGCTCAATCAAAATTTCACATGCGCGCTATTACCCTTATTTTATGGCGCGGGATCTATCAAAAATAACTTCACCACATCACAACTCTAACTTTCATTTGAAATAAACAGGTGTTAATATAAGGAAAACGCTGCGTCGCCATTCTAGTGTCCCTGTAGCCCACGATTTTTCCTTTCTTCAAATTTGCCTGTCTCCCTCAGAACTTAAATCAAACATTCAGTGGCTAGAGTACTTTCATAGTCTCGTGAGCAAAACTAAAGGGGTCGCGACATAAATGCATCTACTTAACCTGAAAAACTAAACCTCAGAACAAACTTCTTACACTATTATATTTCACTGAAGCCTATTCATACTGGCAGAAACTAATCAGTATTAATCCCACACGCATGACAAGGCGACAACAACAATCCCTTCAATTACCACTTAATATCTATTATTTCTATTCTCTCTGGAGATAGTAATATATAAATAATATAAAATATGAAATATCTTAGTAATTAATGGCTATATCATATGCAATGCGGTTTTAGAATGCTCCAATGATATGCAAGAAATGCTTCAAATTTCTGGAAAAAAGAGATTCCTCCTTCAACCATTGACTTAGGCTGCAACCAAAGATTATCTATTATAATAGAGAGAGATAATCTTTGGCTGCCACTTACACATCTGTACTAGACAATACTCTTGGATAATATGCAAAACCGCGCCCTTAAAATCTCATCATTTGCTCCACCATATGACAGTGAGGTAATACGGGAATGTCCTCAGTGAAACTTTCTTCCACGGCAAGTAAATTTACCACAGATATCGATCCTACCTTAGCTACTCGACAATGTTATTTCCGCTACATATTTTATTAAAAATAATCCCCAATTTCTTCAGCCGCCTCAGACCCTATTCAACCTAGTCTTTTCCTTATATTTTAATACTAACCTACTATCAATCAGTTATATTTTTACACAGAAATACAAAGCAATCAATAATACAGTTAGTTCCGAATGTAAAAATGAATTAATTGGCGAGATATGAAAGACCGCCTATTCTTGATATTTTAAGGCAAGAACACAGCATCTGCAAAATTATACTCATTTTGACTCCTACATGCGAATGTACGTAGTACATTTGTGGTTCACAATGTACAATCGTATCTCAAATCAACAGAGTCCACTTTTGCGGTATTTGTGGAGTTTGCTCGTCATAATAAAAGAAACCAATTTATTAGTTCTTAAACATTTTCAATTACATCCCAGTTTATGGCAGCTCTTCTATCAAATATTTCAGTTTATTTTGAAAACTAGGAACTTGGTGATCGCTAAGGAATTTTTTAACCTTCGCGTAAGCCAACCACTGGTTTTTTGTAGTATTCTTACAGTATCAGACACAAGGATTGAATGTTGTTATACTTACTTAACGACTATAGAATGATAGCTTAAAGCTAATTTTCTTGTTCTATTCTTGCCTAATTTATTGATGTTTAACAAGCGCTCTAAATTGTTATCTTTATTAGTGTTCTCGGTTACCATTTACAGTTTAAGTGTATTTCATTTCACATTTTTTCCTGAGTTGAATCCAATACTTCTATCCAATCTTAATTAAATAAGCAATCCAGTACCCGGCACGTTTAGTCCCTGACTGTTCGGTCCAAGCAACGGACTTATATAAATTCCTAGCTAGAAGGTACTCGAAACGTCTACTGCACCTATCATATCTAGTCTAATCGATTGATTATAGTACCTCCTATGCCGTTATTTAATCTAATTATAATTTAAGAACTAACCAAAAGACAAGTTCTTAGAGAGCATAGATGCTCCACTAATATACTCCAGCCACTAGTACAAAGAACTTCTATTAATTGAGAATTTTCGGAAAGCTCTATGCGCAAAACCATCGTGAACAAATAAATGCTAATTTTACGCTTACTACCGTGAAGAAGAGAAGCGATCTCTATCCCTCCATTTTCCAAAAAAGGCACTACTTTGGTAAGGACAGCGCTCGTATTTCTGTTAAAACGCAAGCGTTATATTCCAGCCAAATAAAAATATATTCGACATTCTGTTACCCCAATTATTTCGATATATAATTCGCAATGCCATGTTAGCAACGAATTAAACTACAAATAACTATAGCGCACCTATTTAATGTAAATCCGCTTTTTGCCACAGCTAAGGCCTGCCATATACCAAAGCTTCACATGCTTATTAGCGAGATATTGGACTTTTTTTTATATGGAACAAATCGTCCTATGCCGCTTTGTTACATTTATATCCAAGCAATAATGCTGCATATGAAGCTTTGGTATACGGCCGGCCTAAAACTTAACACAAGCAAGCTGTCATTCTGCACAATAAACACACTCTGACTGCGTATTCAAATCTATCAAAAGAGCTGTTGTATAAGGTTAGAAAATAAATTAGGAATATTTTCATAAGGCTTACATAATTTTTTCGCTTTGTTTTTTATTATACAATGTCAAGTGACAGGCGCTGTGAACTGTGTAAGTTATCAGCGATAATATTTTATTTCAGTTATTGATCTCGATTGATTTTTAACTTCCTATCAATACTCTATATTGCGCTTATTCTTCCTGTAGCAGAAGAACATTCGTAAAAATAGTCAATGAAGGGGGCAAACCTTCCAGATATTGTTACATATCATTTTAACATCAAAAATTATACTTGACAAAAAATTCTTCGATATCATGAGGATTAGACAGCATTAGCCATCATATTCGAAAATATCCTATTTGATTAAAGGTTCACAGAGCTACTTTGGTAGTTACTTGTCATTTTTTTTTGATATTTTATCACCGTTTCACCAGAACAAGTTCAAGTCCACAGGCAGAATGATGTATAGGTTCATAGCCCAAGAGGAAACTGTAGAACTATATTCGGACAACGATCCACCCCGGAACACTAAATAAGACGTCAAATAATTTAATAATTAACAGAAGACTATCCATTCTAATGAAGCCGTCGTCGCCAGGCTTTATTCGATTCTATGATTAAATAATTTGTAGTTTCGATTTCATTAATAGGTTGATCGAGTCCTATTATCGAGGTCGAAATTCCGCCGATCACAAGTCTGCTCAGAAAAACCTTCGTGGCAATACGACCCTACAAAATTAACTTTCGTCAGTTTATCCTTCATATATCTATTAATGTATTTTCGCAGACTTTAGCAGCTCTTTATTGTCTGACTCTAGTCCAAGGAGCTGATAGCTTTGATAAAAGATTATGTATTCCATTCCTAACAATTCCATTTATGTGTACAAATATGCCCGCATTATTAGATCTAACAGACTGAACTGTATTATTACAATTAATTGTATTCCTATAACAATGTATCTAGTCTTGAATGGCGTTTTCATTAAGTTAGATCGGATAACTATAATAGATTCCATTGTTTTTATCTGGATCTCAATTTTTCATTAATTTGCTTTAGTCAAGTTAAATCTCCAACAAGATCGTTTAGCTTTGATTATAATGTAGCAAAAAGGCTAAACATTTCTTAAGGATGGCAAGAAATAATAAAATCGCAGTTTTTTGATGTCGCACTTGTTAACGCATTTATATGTTTTACTATGTGTAAAGTCATTTGCACAATAAAGTGCAAAAAGGAGGGTTATGAAGGGGTTTTCTTCATCTTTTCTATCATTGAACGATTTGTATTTCCTGATGACTGACATACAGGCAAACTGTAATTTGTCAAGTATGTTTTATATGCTCGTGTGTGCTCTGAAGATAAAATCTTTATTCGGTTTCATTCCCCTCTTAACCATCTAGTTACTCGAAGTATCGTATATACCTATAAAGTATAGTTAGAGAAGTGAGCTCCATGACTAGCGGAATCTTTCGTTCGCTATATGTGCAAGTTCCTCTCAGAAATATTTACTCCATTTGAGTTATTTTACTCAGTTCTTATACCTGGTCAGTTTTTAAAATGTGAATCACTGTTACAGCGATGCCATAATTAGGCCAGAAGGTACAACTGTAAAATTTTTGTAAGATCATTTTGCTCACAATTTTGAGAAGATGACAATTTCAACAATTAGTGCTAGAGCCATCTATAAGGACATGAGCAACTAAATATATCTTAATATCTACACTTTTTTGTAAAATCACTATGCTTAAAAAGTTTACCTACATCCTAATGTATCCCTAAATTGCACTAAAAAGACACTATTAACTAAACAAATCAATATTCTTAATTTTATTTGACATAAAACTCATATAAACCTGCACTCAAGTCATGCCATTCATAAATGATGTTCTTTTACAGAAATAAGAAAAACTCAAACACTTAATTCACACGTAATTAAATCACTATAAACAAGTTTTGACTTTTAAGAAAGTGAAAAATAAAATCAAATAAATTAGAAGTGATTTAAGACTGATTTAAAAGTGATTATCGCCTTTACAAACAGTTCAGTTGATATCTTTTAATACATGAGTATTCGACCTGTAAACATTTAAATGATTATGCGTTATTAGACACATCTCGTAAAGTGCAAGATACTCAGATTAATTTAAAGCCAACTATATGGCTTAATTTCAAACCGAATATCCTACGATTAGTGTGTAATAATTCAGTTTATCAAGACGGAAGCAAGCAGCCATCAAACTGTCGACTTTATCGATCCGAAATTTCTCAGCTAATATGCTGAACAATCTGAGCTCATCCGGCTTAGGTGGAGGTAAGTTCTTGAGGCAGTCATGGTTATTAAAGATAAATTCTTTATTTTTATGCTACTTTTTTGAAAACAAAAAGCGTTAAAAATACAAAAATTTCAGTATGGGAATGTTGTAGACGTAATTTATTGCTCAATTTGTGTGCACACTGCTGGCAGAAATGTTTTTGTGCTTCTGGCAATGCTGCTCCTAATGTGTCATTTCATTTAAATGACAGCAGAAGTCTTCGGGTGATTTGTGTGAATTTCTTTTAAAAATATTCAAAAAAATAATAAAGAAACCTTAAATTTATAATGGACATATTTCTCCTTTAAGTTACAGTGAAAGTTTTTCATGCAACGACGAAATTGTTTTGACATTTTTAATACAAATTCCAAGTGATAGAAAAAAGTGTGATTTTAGGCCATTTTCGATTTGAAGCTGATTCAAGTTTTATTTAAAACAATTATTAAGTTTCCTGCACCCAGACACTTTATGATGCAATGTTTATATTCCCCTATCAGTTTTTAGGTTAATATAATTTTTAATCAACTAATATCTTTAAAAAAGTTACGTCGATTTAAAAGTTTTTTATGGTCCCAACATTTCCGTTAGGGAAATTCAAAGAAAAACATTTGCAACAAGTATTGTTGCATCTGTTCCAAGAACTGCAAATAAGATTTTTTTTAAATTATGGGAATAGTCCTGCCAGTGCTTAAACTGTTTGAAAGTGGTTAATAAGTTTAAAACAGTAATGATAAAACGAAACCAACAGTCGGGTAAAAATACTTGTTTGAAAAAATTGCGCAAACTACCGGTCCAGAATTAAAGCTTATATTGACTGTCGTATTAGGTCTAAAGAGAAAGTGTCGTTTTTTGTGCATGTAGAAAATACGATCGTCTTGTTAATCCCGCCCGGTATTGTGTTAGGAAGAGGTCTTAGGTGTCATTTCTAAGGTCATCACTTCGATTCCTACGTGGACCGATTCGTACATGGTCTTTTTTGCCTTTTTTCGCTCTGTCCTTCATAATTATTTTCCTTTACGCAGAAATTACCTTGCTTCCTCTTCTGCCATCACCTATAATTACGTGAGAAAATCTTAAGCAATATTTGTCAAGTGTGATCGGAACGCTTGAAAAAACCGCGTGTCTATGATCGTTTTTCATCCTTCTTTCTATGTTTTCTTGCTGCTTCATCTTACAATCAGAAATCTTGAAATAAAACCATCCGCAATATAAACCGGTCTTAGCTCCGATCTAAAGCAGTTTATCTATTTGGATACCATCAAAATTTGGCTAACGCAAAAGAAGTTCAAGTTTAAATTTACTCATTAAATAACTCTTTTTCGACAAGACAAGCGATCTGAATTAATTGTAAACGACTGGTGCAGTACAATATGAATGTGAAGATTGAGTCAAAAATGCCTTTATAGGTTTTCAAGCTTTTTTTCATTTGTGGTAAAACATTACATGTATTGGAGAGTGCTATCAAATAATATAATCCGCGTATTTGTGTTTTATAAAGTTAATAAAACAATGAGATCGCCATTTCAGTATTTAAGTAGTGCTATTCGTTCTTATAAACATATTTATAGTTGAAGTTCGTGCGTTCGAAATGATATATTAAGAGTATAAAAATTTGGTGTATGTTTTTGGTGAAGAAATAGCTTACAATAGCACGTGAAAATCTTAATGGCAAGCAACGCTTTGTACGGCCTTTTGTGATCGCTGACAATATTGCAAGGACCATTACATAACATAGGATTACTTACAGAAACTTGGAAACGCGTCTTGGATTAAATACAAGAAAATGGATTACCTTGTAAATATTCCAGATCAGTGTCTTATGAGTTGAGTGACAAATATTGCATCACTGATAAACATATCGGCGCTGGCAAATCAATAACTGATCAGATTTTCACGCTGAGGCCGGCAATGGAAAAATTTCTACAGTTTCAAAACCCAATCCAACATCTATTTATAGACTTTAAAGCCGCCTATGACAGCATAGCCAGAGTAGAACTCTACAAAACCAAAAGGAAGTTCAGTGTCCCCAATAAGCTGACACGATTTTGTAGGTTCACCATGACCAATGTGACAAGCCAAGTAAAATTATCCGGAATACTGTCCAGACCAATCAACATCTATAATGGACTGATCTGCCTCCATTTCAACCTGGAGTTGAAGAAAGTGATCCGAGATTCGGACGTGACAGCAAGGTGCACAACCTTCTACAAGTCCATCCAATTACTGGGTTTGCAAAAAGAAGTTGGGACTGCACATCAATGAAGTCAAAACATAGTACGGGGCCCATATGTATACAAGAAAATTGATCTCACAATCAAGACAGAGGAGCGTGAATTTGAAGTAATAAAATCATTTACTTACAGCAGCTGACAATAAAATGGAACCAGAAATACGCGGCTGCTAAAAGCCAACAAAGCCTACATAGCCGATCAAGGCGGTTCAAATCCAAGCATCTAACAATACGACCAAACTTGTACTATATAAGACCATGGTCTTACCAGTACTCACATATGCATCTGAGACGTGGGTGCTTAGCAACCTCTTAGCCGTGTTCGAGAGGAGAATTCTTTTGGAATTGTTGGTCCCTTATATGAAGGACGATTCCGGAGACTACAGCGACGCGATCTTAGAGCGTTATCGCGACATAGATGTTGTGAAGGAAATAAAGCTCGATAGGCTGCGTTGCCCAGGACACCTAGCGAAGCGAAGTGGAACGTGTTCTCTGCGGTAAGATCTAAGGGCTGCGACAGCAAGGTAGACCCAACCTCCGTCCAACGTATGGCGTACACCAGGGATGCAAAACTGGATGACATTGGACCAGAATCGGGAGCGCTGGAGAGAACCGTTTCGAGAGGCCAGGAAGGGATCGCGGTTGTAGAACCGCTAAAGAAGGAAACAGGCATATCTCCAATGAACCATTTATTACACCGGATAATAACTACCGGCAATGACAAGCTGTCAGAATGTTGTTGGAAAAAGAACATACTACGAGCAGGAGCAACCTTTCCACTCCACGGCAAATTGAGTATCAAGGTTCATAAAAGAAGTATATCTGGTCGGTCCAATACATAATGAAAGGAACAATGCTTTATGAGCTGCTCAAACCGAAAGAAAGATGAATTGGTGAAGTATATAATATCGACAAAGAAGTAATTTAAATGACCCGAGTAAAAATAAAAAAACGGCCTTATAAAGGGCGAACACCGGCCGCTTGGCTTTTTAAGGGGCATATGATGGCCGTAGAGTTTTAACCATTTTTAATGGCACATACGGCCTTACGACGGCCAAATTTGACCAAAAGATTTAAAAGGCCAAGTATTGAGCTGTAGAAACGGGCATTCGACGGGAAATTCGAGCCAAAAAAAGAATCTGCACCAAATGTATTGTTGAATGTGTTTTATGGGAACTTCATCATTTTCGTTATGTACAATGGTTACTTAAAGATATCGATGCACAAGAGAAACGAGCTCGCCAGTCGTCGGTTTGTTGTACGTGAAGTGTGCGGTGCGTGCTGATTTATATTTTAGTGGGAAATTTTGTTATTTAACGGCTTGAAAAAAAAACAACCGAAAAAAATCAAACATTTAATTGCAGTGAAATATATTTTCTTATAGGTGGGCAAATACCCACGTTGCTGCCACTGTACCACCGTCGTATACCCGTAATAGCAACCATACAGCCACTGTACCACCGTCGTATGGCCGTTATTGGAACTGTAAGGCCGTTGTTTCACCGTCAATCGCCCCCCGTACGGCCGTACTGTCCTGCAACGAGTCTTCTGTTAACCGCCAGATGGCCGAGGACTATGTTTCAATCACAGTCGGCATTTGCCCGTTCTAAGGCCATCATTTATTTTTACTCGGGGCAGCACTAAAAAATTGGTGAAGTATATAAGTGAAGTATATAATATCGTCAAAGAAATAATTTAAATGAAGTACTAAAAAATAAAGACTGGCTCAGTAAATAGAAAGCAAACAATAAAACGCCAAGACTATAATGCACGAATATATGTATTATTTTAGTACAGCGTTATAAAGTCACCTAGCTTTGTCAAGCAAGTTCGTTACTTCTACCATACTCTCCGAACCGACATAATTATCTTCTCATTCTGCACTTACAATGCCGAAGAAACACTAGTTTAATTTTTTTGTTTTAAAAAATGAGTCATTTTACGCAACGGAACTCTCCGAACCGAGATAATTATCTTCTCATTCTGCACTTACAATGATTTTTGAAAGGCATTCAAAAATGAAGCACATGCCGAAGAAACACTAGTTTAATTTTTTGTTTTGAAAAAATGAGTCATTTTACGGAAAAGTATTTCATACGCACACCGCCATCTTCGTGTGAAGACGCGTATTATTAGAAATGGGAATTATATTGTTTATAAATATTAATAAGTGTATTGAAATAAGTGCTTTACTTCCTATTAATGCAAAGACAGGCCCAGGATATCATGCCGGTCCCAAAACCGGAAAAGTGGGGAAGGTTAATTATACCAATGCCTATGTAGTAAAATCGGTAAACCTAGTGTCAGGAGGTATTACTACACCCACCATGCTCCGAAGGGACATAAATACTCGGGGACCGTCCCTATCGGTAGGGAGTTGGAGGAGAGGTTGGCAACTAGAGAGCTTAATCTCGGAACATTCAGGATCTAGGGCAGCAACTTCAGAAATGTCACAGGTTTCCGTCACACGAAATATCACATTTTATATGGACCTGGATCAATGGCAGAAATGGAATATGAGCTTAGGCAATTTGGAATACTTATTGCTAAACCATAAGAACTAAGTTGGACGTAGGTTCCCATCTGCGCTCAAGCCTCTTTTTAACAGCGGGATATACTTCGGGGCCGCGCGGTAAAATTTATAGGGTACGATAGTGGGGGTGACCCAGCCTCCGCTGGAAGGATGGCGTAGACCAGGTCGCTTAGAGATTAAGGATGCCAAACTAGATGACTTCGGCTCAGAATCGAACAGAAAACGTGTAAAGAACACTTGCGAGAGGTCATGACCGGATGCCGGTTTAAGAGCCGCTAAAGAAGAAGATAGGCTTCAGCCCGATTAGTGATCGGATTGCGACCTTAAGAAATAAATCCAGATTTCAGATGACAACGTTCATCACGCTGCACGCGCCTACAGAAAACACACCAGAAAAAGAAATGGATGATTTATGAAGCACTAATAGTGACTTATTATAAGTTCCAGTTAATACTAAGCATGGTAGTAGTATACTCGATATGAAGAGTTACGGAGGAGCAAATGTGGACACCGATCACTATATAGCTTTTGGAAAGATGAAGGCTGAAAAACTCCAATACAGACGAAATAACAGCAATTAAATACGATGGTACATGCGTAACTAAAAATTGAAGAAGCAAAACCAGAGTATGAAAGAATATTAACAAGAACGTTAGAACATAGATAAATTATACATAGATATGTAAAGTAGCATCAAAACTGATTCCACTTGCTTCTAAGATTTTCGCTGATCTTACCACTACATTAATACTTCTTGTGTTAAGTCATAATTAAGCAAAAAAAATTGAGAAGCAGTTGAGCATTGAGAGAGCAAATTGAGTAGAATGATTCGTTCCTATTCTTACACATACTTTACATATTATACCTCTTCTATCACACATCAATTGCATTCTCAGGTTTTGAGCGAGAGATCCATATGCGAAAAGGAGTGTGAAAATCGTATTACAAAAGCCCTTGCTCGAACGTATTCCTTGAATAGTTGAGTGGGGGTGAACAAGTGAGAAAATACACGCTCCTCCCTGCGACCCCTTCCCAATAAAACCGGTTTAATGGAAACTTCTCTCACTAGCACATTCTATCGCGAAATGAACTGCTAGATAAGCAAAATATCATACAAAAAAATGGCACCAAAAACTATTGTTGTCTCCCTCCCACGTTAAATTCCTACGAACTTTAATCGATTTTAAAATAAAATTTCATTCAGTGATATCCAGTAACAAACTTAGGCACATAAAATTACAAAAAAAAGAAGGCAGTGGTTTGATGACCGATGTAATAGAAGTATTGAAAGTACTTAACAAGAAGAAAATCATAAAGCCCCAGGTCCACATGGTATACCCACAGAAATCTTAAAAATTGTGGGGAAAACCTTACGTAGTCTCGGTCAGAGATTATAAAATAACACTCCGACAACAAGCCGGATTTTTCTAATAAGACAGTACTTGAAAAATGCTGGGAAATTCTTTCTTCTTCCAGAGCTTATAATCTGCTATATAAAATAGTGCTGTGGAGCAACCTAAGAGAAAAGGTATTCCCGAAAGAGCAGATAGGTCTTTATAAAATGACGTTGAAGGAGTGGCGAAGGCACGTGAGAATACGCGGTTGCAATTCAACAAGCTTTCCTCAAGGATCACGTCTGCAATGAGAGTGATTTTACCAATACTTTTTAACATTGTTTTGAAATCAATAATGAGAAAATCAATACTAAATGGTACAAACGGCATCTTCACAACAAACAATAAAATACTAGTCTTTGAAGGTAACAGAGTCAGCCAGTCAACCAGACTTAACGATCGTAGAATGAAAATTCCAAAAAAATGATTGGACAATCCTTGCAGTAGGAAATAAGATAAAGGACGCCATTCATAGAAGCGTCGTAGCCGCAAATAAAACTTATTACGCACCTGTCCCGATTATGAAGAGCCAGAAAATCTCAAGGCAATGTAAACTGAAAATGTATAAAACATTACTCTCGGGCGTTAACCAAACAAACTGACTATCAATTGAAAACAAGCGAAAAGAAAATCCTAAGAATAATACTTGGTTCCCTTTAAGGACTAACAAACACGAACTTCATTAAAACCAACGAACAATTTGAGAGAATGTGTGACGAAATGAATATAGTTACACACATAAAACTGGCCAGACTACGATAGCTTGGACACGTTGAATAAACCTCGGAAGAAAAAAAGCTAGCCCACATTTCAATGGTAGACCAACAAGAAAAAGAAGCGTAGGGATATTGGTTTCCTTACTTGGTTGATGGATGACGTGCTAGACCTGGAGTAGATAGCAAGACATAGAGACGACTTGAAGAAGTGACTTCAAGAGGCCCGAGTCCTATAAGGACTGCAGCACCATTTAAGCAGAAGAAAAACATAGACGCGACTAAAAGCAGAGACTTAAAGAAATCGGAGTCGTATAAGGAGTGCAGCGCCATTTAAGAATAATAAAGGCTGTATCAGATGTAAAGCAGCGCAACAAAAATATCAGCAGCAAACAGATCCTATTGGCTAATGGTGGTCATATGACAACAAAAGCAGCACCGATTGCTAGTAAAATAAACTTGCTGCCGCTGCTGCTGCTGGATCTGAATGGGCCTTAAGAAGCAAGGCGTAGAGAAAAGGAGTGGAAAGACAGACAGAACCTTGCGGTTATCGTGGTGGAACGCAACAACCTTTCTGTAAGGTGAAAGAGTTTCTTTCGGTTAGGTCTCTTTCAATAACTAGCACACAACACCAGTGTTGGTGTTATTTTAAATTATATATCTTTTTGGCACTGCCAGCCCTAATTTGCTTGAAATCCCGTTAGTGTAAAATTGCAGCGGTATTTCCAAAATTAGCTCTGTTTCAGACACTGTGTGAATCTTGAAAACAAACTTATGCAATTGGTAAGAAATCGATCTTTTCGGCCGAAGCTAATATTTTACGTCGAAGGACGTATTAGGGTCCGGAAAACCAACACGGAATAATTGAGGCATATTTCCCTGAAGATTAACGTTAACGAGGACATAATAACTGATTTTTTTCCAGTACTAGAGAGCTGGGGCTTTGACTAGCTTTGATTCCTACAGGATGGCACAACGCACCACACCAGTCGTCAGACAATAGGTGCGTTTCATTTTCAATGGAGTACTTACTTCGGAGTAGTTTGGCGCACATCGGCGTAATTGCACCTAGCCCAGCCCATATTGTGGTGTAGCAGTAGTTAAACGTAAATATCAATGAAGTCGCTTTAAATTTTATTAAAAAAAATGAAAAAAAACTGTTGAGACAATAAATGTCGATGGGAGAACCATAGTGATCCAAGCGACATTTTTGTCAATATTTACTTTTTGAATTGAATGCACAGAAAAAAATTAAATCTTCCGTGCCATACTAATCCAAGCACATAAATAACATCCCATTAATAAATTTTATGTGTTTGGATTAGTATGGCACGAAAGATTTAATTTTTTTCTGTGCATTCAATTCAAAAAATAAGCATTTTTTAAAATGTCGCTTGGATCACTATGGTTCTCCCATCGACAAATGTAGCGTTTCATTTTCATTGGAGTACGTACGCTGGCGTAGTTGGGCGCACATCGGAGTAGATGCTGCTACCCCACAGAAAGGACAATTTCGGGGGCCCCAATTATGCAGGGGTCCTGGGCACGTGCCCCTTGTGCCCTTATGTAAATCCGGCACTGCTACTGACCAAGAGTCAGTATTTGTTGAACATTTTGGTACAATTAAGTATTCTCATTTTCTTCCTGATCACGCATTACATATGTAAATTAAATTGTATCTTTCATTTGAGCTGATAATAGGCAGTCTTTTCCTTATTGGAGGCAGCTCAGGCCCGATTGCAAGCTCCTTCACACAATTTCTTCTTGGCCCAAAGTTTAGTTTCGGCTTTCACGTTTGATTTGACAATGGCGTATGAATTAATGCCGCCAATATTCCGGTGACCAAAAAAATCACTATAGGCTCAACACGCGGGTAAAACCGGGGCACTTTCTGTGCCAGGGGAGACCTGATTAATTGAATTAAAAGCAATAAACTAAAGGTCCGGTTACACGCAACGATCTGCTTGTGCAAATTGACTGGCGCAAGGCAATTAGTGCAAATAAACTGAGTGAACATGAATCGGTTTACAGGCGATTTATTTGTACAAATTGACTGGCGCGTCAATTGGTGCAAACAAAATGAGTGAAAATGACACTAAATGACGCTAATTTAACACAATTATTATATTATATTGATTATGATAAGGTCGGAGGAGCGTCATAAAATTTCACCATTCACCCAAGGGCATGCTGAGGGCTGTAGCTGCGGCTTGAACATCGGTTAAACGCTCATGCCAAAACACTAACCTCAAGCCGATTTTCTAAGAACATATATTTTGCACAAGGCAACCTTTTTGGCTTGCGCCAGCCAAAAATTTGCATTTACACGCAACGATTCACTTGCGAAAATTGACTTGCGCAAACCAATTGGCACAGGCAGATCGTTGCGTGTAACCGGACCTTAAAACAAATCTTAGTTAAAAATTGACTCGTAATCCGCATCCAAGCAAACTTCGGAGAGGCAAAAATTACCCCGTTTTTTTGAAAGTTCCAGTGACACTTCATTAACAACTTAACCAGGAGCTGAATTTTCACACATTTCCAAGAAATCTTATTGAACGAACTGTTCAGGCCACGTAAATAACCTAAAAAGATAACAAATAAATAAACACACATAACATTATCAAAGCATTACCTATCCTATTACCCTCGCCATCAAAAATTCCGAAAGAAACGTCATTTCAGCCAAACCTAAAAAAGGTAAACAAAGGAGATCACCCACCCAGCCACCATACATTTTTGGGCTAATTTTGAAAGTGCCGGCCAGCAAAAATAAACTAATTATTTTTATAGGTTAACACAAAATAAGCATTTTTTTTATTATCACACCAAAGTTCTAAGTCAGGTAATATTCAACCTTAAAAGTCTGTGAAGTAAAATGTGGTAATGTTGCAGTTTAACCCTCTTACCTCCGAAGACCATGAAATTTTAATATGTTGTAGAGTTCAGCACGCTGATAAAGAATATATATACATGTTGGGCACGGACAACATATCTTTACATAGTTTTCGGACATTACAAAATATAAAAAAAGAGGTGATTTTTATTCTCACGATATTGCAGTGCTTTAAAAATGTATTTAAAAAACCGTTTTTTTACACATTTTTAAAGCAAGGTAAGTATGTCGATAAGTATAAAAATGATGACCCCCCATTTTTGTTGGCCGGCACTTTCAGAATTAGCCCAACCTGGGTGATCCCCTTTACACGCAAGAAAAAAAGTCCACAAAAATACTCACCTGACAACCCCAAAGTACAAATTACTCCGCAGCTTTTCCAGTCGTCCCCACCAAGTCCGACACCAATTCCTGAAAACACAAAATAAAATATAAATCACAACATAAACACAAATACAAAACTTAAAACGTACCTCCAACATCAGCTGACCGAACTGTCATTTTCCAACAGATCGCCAACTGTACAGCTCTTCAGTCAGCAACGTAAAGGACTGCCCCACCAACATCTATTGACTGCATCAAAATAAATATCGAGGCGGGGTGATCCGAAAATTCAGATCACACTTGATCTTCTCAGCTTGTCGAAAGCTACTGATCTCAAACCTTGTTTACATGCAACGAGTTGAAGTTCCTGTTAATTCCTAAACCTACATTACACTTAACGTGCCGAGTTAGTGTAAATCCCTGATCACATTACATGAATTGAGATATTTTGAATACCAAAGTTTGATTACATTTAACGTGATGTGTTAATGTAAAATTCCCAATCGTCGAAGTCAATTTTAAAGTTTAACATAAAACTTTGAATTTCAGCTAGCTCTCAAACCAAAGCAGGTGCTGCCATACAGCAGTCAGATTCAGCAGGCACGTAACATCGAACTTGTATCAACGCTGAATTTATTACGTATTAAAATTGAAATCATGCAAAAAATTAAAGTTGAATTCATATAGAAAATATAGTGGACGTATAACATTGTGAACTTGGAATTTTGTTAAATCTTGTGTAAAAACTTTTATTGGAGATTGTATCTGACAAATTGTGAATTGAGTCTACACTGTAAAAAATTTCTGTGGTAATTTTACAAAATAAATACTGGAAGTTTTATTCACAAGCAGTTTTGTAAATTTGCAATATATATTATTAGGAATATTCCAATTCTACTTTACGTATTTTTACCAACTGTGTAGTAAATACAGATTATTTGTGGGATGTAAAAATACAATCAGTTTGGAGCTTTCACTTCATAGTTTTGTAAATTTCCAAAACTTTTGTGTATGCCCTCTCCCTATACATAAAAATAGCATTTTTTTCACTATGCAAGGACCGATTCGCAATGAAAGTTTCAAGCTTCAAACTGCAAGCGTCAAGCTGCAAGCCTCACACTGCAAGCTTCAAACTGCAAGCTTCATCTCAGTTTTGCTTTATTTGAGCACTGCAGCTTGAAGCTGTGAATGTGAATCCATTGTACAAATCCTTTTATCCTAATTTTTGAAGCTTGAAGCTTGCAGCTTGAAGCCTTAATTTTGTATCGTCCCTAAGCATCAAAAATTATCAAAAATTTCTTGGCTGTTACAAGAACTGCCAAGACCCTGAACAAAGTCAAAGGTCTGACCTTAACTTAAGAACAATCGGGTATATATGCTTAGTATTCCATTGTTACCTGTGAATTATGTCTATGAGAGGGAAAATTTAAACCTTACAATCCAATGAACAATATGTAATTTTACTAAAAGTATGAGTTCTAAAATTACGCCTCTTACTGTAAAATTGCAGAACAAAGTTCAGTACATAACATTGATAAATAATACTAAGAAATATTGCAATTTTCTTACATAAACGATTTAGTAAAATACACAACATTGTGTAAAATATAGGTCACATTCATGTAATAAACATTTTCGTCTTGCAGTATTGGAGATTCTCAATTTCTTTATGTGAAATTACAAAATTTATAGTAAAATTACAATAATTGTGTAGTAAATTAGTATTTCATATCGCGATTTGTAATTTTACTGTACATTTGCACTGTGAAGTTACATATTTTTTTTACAGTGTACGAAAATTTTATGAGTATACATTGACCATGTTTACGCGAAGCCCCTAAAAATTTTTGGAACAACCTTAGCACTGATTTTCATACGCGTAAACGCCCCTTAACATTGCTTTCGTTAGTGGTGTTAAGCCTTAATAAATGTGTTAAGGTAACACATTTATTAAGGAATACTGAGTTAAGAGCCGCGCGTAAACGGAGTTGTGATGATACAGTACATGTCAGCTGACGTAATACATGGTGCACAATTTCTCTATGATGATTTATAAGGATTAATACGTCCTGTACATACTGCATATTGTTAATTTTAAGCAAACTTCAACTTTACATTTAAAATATGCTTTGCAAAACGCACTTCTATTTGACAGTTTAAGAACTGACATTTTGTGGATAAATTCTAAGGCGCGTAAACCTTCTTAAAACTACTACTGATATCAATATCTTGAACCTAAATATTTTCGCGTAAACGCTCTTAAAACTACTACTGATAACGATGTTAAGAGCTTAAATAGCTTCGCGTAAACATGGTCATTGAATTGTATATATGAAATAAAGATCAGAAATAGAATTAATGCTACAGTGGTTTTTTCTAAGTTACAATTGCAATCATATACTGAGTTCATAAATAGGCATTACAAGCTAGAACACGAACACTGATCTGAAACGGAAAAAGAAACTAATCCCTTCGTTCAAGAAAACCAAGTTTTTAGTTGTCAAACGACTCAAAGTCGAACCGATTTCTTTTCAAATCAAAATGCCCAAGTATAAATATAAAATTCTGACTCTACACCTTGCATCTTTCATCGAAATTTCCGTCAGTTCTACCAGGTATTTGGTATTCCTACTGTAAGCATATATGTATAGCGTCTCACACTCGCTACCGCAGGGGTTAGTTGGTTATTGATTCGATAAAACGGGTCGATTTTAACCCCAAAAAAACATTTTTGAAAACAAGGTTGTCCGGGGAAAAAACTCAATTTCACCGAAATTTCCCGGGTTTTTCTAGTTTTTGTACGGTGTCGGCAAATTAGGTGATGGCAGCCCTAGTTCTAGTAAACAGTTGTGGCAGTTCAGATTTTTTTTCGTACAATTTCCTATGACGTCAATCTGTAATCGTTTACCAGGTCTCGCCTCAGTGGGAAGCAGCTGAATCAATTGTCCATCGCTACATTGCGGTGGGAGTTTTGTATTGGTTCAACACATCGTTGCACAACATCGATGGCAAAATTGCTGCAATCGAAAAGTCCCCCATCGTTGCCAAAGTATATTTTAATGTTGTTGAAGTATAACGCTCACGTATCTCCCAACAAAAGCAAGTTTATCCCATATTTTCCTGGCTTGCTTGACTGGGGAACTCCCGATAGGCTAGTCCCGCCTTGCACAAAACAGATCTTTTCAGACAGGCTTAAACTTGATTAGCTCGGGTTGCTCTAAGCACCACAGGTAAACTGTAAACAGCACTGTCACTCCCCCTTAATCTTCTCCGGGTATTGTATATGGTAATAATAACCTCTGGCATATTTGAAATCGGAACTTCGCTTTTTCCTGGAACATAAGCATCAATATAGTTATACCTATCTGCTTTCAAAACACGACCTGATAGAAAATTCTTTCTAGTTATCTACTACAAACATACGTAAAAAGAAGACTACGAATGTCATCCGCCATTTTTTGGGTTTCGTACATCAAAAAACATGAAGCTCTAACAGCTCTAACAACAGTTTGAGAAACATTTTCCCAATTAATAATCAGAAACAACAACATCCCTTCCCTCATTTCACGCATGCGCACTTTTCAGTAGCAAGAGAACGCATATAGTTGACGTCATCGTTCTTGCACATGGAGATCCGCACAAAGAAGGGATGCTGAGAATAATCACAGAGATTATGATTTTCCAACACACAATTTAAAAATCCTTGCTTATAGCGTATCCATGTCTTTATAGGAATGTACTGTCAAAATTTTAGTCCTTTAGGTCCAGCGGTTTGGTCTGTTGGTTGTCTGTCAGTTAGTAACGAAATTTTTATAATATACGAACAGATTGTCAAAATCAGATTAGAAGCTGTTGACGAATATGAGTATGCCAATGTGGCAAAAAATCGACTTACCGTTGTCACTAGAATTCATAAATGGTGTTCATAATGCGACAGATATGAATGGGTGCTTTCCATTCACAACACAGCGAGACATAGGGTGTCATACAGAACCGGCATGGTGCAACGAGATGGCAAATAAATTGGCCAGGCACGGTCAAATCTTGTAAGCACATGCGTATGTGGGCCATGGCGAAGTGAAGTGGAACTGCGCCCTGGGGAAGTGTGAGCGTGTGTTGAAGTCAGTCCTCTTAAACCGATTTTGACATAAAATAAAATTAATAATTAATAACCAAAAATAATATAATATAAAACGAACCAAAACAATAAAACAACGCCATACTGACGGACAACAAGTAACTCACCTTCACCCGCTTGCCGCGCTTCAAGCTTGGTTGCTCGTCTAGTTTAAGAAGGTAACACTGCAGCAAGACTACTCCCGTTAATTTTGATTTTTAACCGACTTCAAAAAAGAGGAGGTTATCAATTCGACGCGTAGGTATGTTTTTTTTTTGGTCCTGTTCACGCATAACTTTGTAACGCAATAACTTTTTTGCTTTTTTCTTTTTTTGCTTGATAGGGTAGTTTCCCACGGTGGTCCCATGCAATTTTTTTTAAATTCTGAAAAAGGAGTTCGAAGGTAGACTTAAAAAACTGGTAAAATTAGTACACTTTGAACAGATAGAATTATTTCAAAGGTATTACAAAATTCTTTATTGTCACCAAATACTTAAAAGGGACTTGGCGTACCGTCTACGTAAAAGTCTACCGAACTAATTATCGCGGGTTCAAACCCCGGATCCTACAGTTCGACTTTTTTTCTTTTTTTCTCTTTTAAATTCATTCTGATTGGATTAATCTTGTAAAGAATTATTACATACTCTTCGGTGAGAAATTCCATGCATACTCATGTACACTGTAAGAGTATTATCCTTTAAATTGGAGAACTATTTAGCCGAATTTCCGATAGGACTTATGTTTTTTTTTTTTTATGTGGAAGACTAGAGCTCAGGGAAAGCCCTTTGTACTGTCGACAATCTATTTTCTTCGTATAGAGTGCAATGTCAAACAGCAAGCTCTAGTCGATAGATAGTGAAGGGGAAGAGAGAAGTAGGAAGGAACTGCCACAACCACCTAACCCCAAACATTTCTATTGCGACTCTGGCATCGGGGCAATGAGAAACAACTCGCTGGAGTGTTATGCCTCCTGAAACGAGTTGAATCCTATCAACCAATCGATGACATGCGCTTGGTGGAGCGGGGCAATGCTAGCGGAAGGCTATGACAGGGGGAATGAGGAATGTAAGGAGGGAAGAAGAAAGAAGGTGGGAAAGGCGAAGGACCGTGGGGCCGGGATTCGAACCCGGGAACTCTGGGATAGTAGCCAGGCGCCTTACTCCCTAGACTACCGAGGCCCCCATGTAGATATTTAGCCAATATATAGCAATACTCTCTCGTAGCACAGGGAGTAAATATCTGACTCTCGTCAAAGGGTTCCGTGTTCGATTCTCCGGGCTGTTGCATTTTTTTTTCAATCGACTTTATACGGCGTTTATATCGCCTCGAAAACAAGTGTTTTCATGAACTCGTTTTCAGAAAACGAGTGAGGTGTTTACATCGCCTTCTGCTTGTTTTCGAGTGACAGTTATGCCAATTTAATTGAATTTTAATTTAATTATTTCGTTTTAAATTTTTTTCATGGCAAACTGAGAATTAAAAAAAAGTGTGACACGGAAAATGACATGCGTATAACAAGTGCTGAACGCTGAATTGGGTTCTTCTCCACACTTTTCTTGTTTTCGTTGTCGTTTTTATTGAAAAGAGATTCCCAAGTTGTTTTCGATTTGTATGAAAAACACCTGTTTTCGATTGTGTTTTTGCCCAAAACGCCAAATTTTGACGAAAACACGTGTTTTCGAGGCGATGTAAACGCCGTATTATATTCTCACAATAAATTTGATTAAATTTTGTTTTTTAATTTCATTCGGGGAATTTTGTTTCATACTCATACTAAATAAATTCTTTTTATTAAATAACTCCGAAAGTACGCAAATACATTATTGCAAAAACTATTTAGCTACTGCCTCGATCCTTTCGACGACGGCGTGTTATACTTATCGTAATAAATAATTGTTTTTAAATTGGCCCCGAAGAAAATGAACGGACTAAAAAGTACGAAATAAAATAAATTTTAAAAACCTACTTCAAAAAAAACCAATACCGTGATGCACAAAAAAGGATGAAATAATTGTTGGTAGTTCTTTACAATACTAATCCAATCAGAATGTATTTAGAAAGAAGAATCACTTTTGAAAAAATATTTTTGTAATTCTTTACAACATTAATCCAATCAGAATGGATCTAGAAAGAAGAATCACTTTTGAAGACGGTGCCAGGTTGACTTTCATTGCACTAATCTTGCTTCGAAAATTGTTTTCATTTCTTTGTTAACCTTATGCACTTGTGCACGTCTTCAAAAGTGATTCTTCTTTCTAGATCCATTCTGATTGGATTAATGTTGTAAAGAATTACAAAAATATTTTTTCAATAGTGATTCTTCTTTCTAAATCCATTCTGATTGGATTAGTATTGTAAAGAACTACCAACAATTATTTCATCCTTTTTTGTGCATCACGGTATTGGTTTTTTTTGAAGTAGGTTTTTAAAAATTTATTTTATTGTAATATTCGGTATGTGCCACCTGTTCGTACATGTCCCTGATGTACTTGCACTGAGTGAAACCCTAGTCTTACCTGATCTTGATTTATAGCTTAGTGCACAACGTTTCTGCCCATAGAGGATTAGGCATTTATATTAGGAATGACGTGGTGTTCCAGAAGATGTACTGTACAGAAAGTGTACTGTACATCCTCTGATTTTAATCTTCTTTGGATCAACATAATTTTCCGTATTCACGTCACATTCTTCTGGTATCTATACAGAAGTCCTAATATTAATAATGAAGCCACCAATTCACCGAACAATGCTATTTCCGAACGGATCTCCGGGTTTTTTATTATCCCACCCGGAGTGTGAAAACATTGTTGCTGGTGGTTTCAATGTCCACAATGTGCATTGGCTGAAATACTCAAATGGCACCACACCAGTGTTTCTGGCAAAGACGCCGAGCTATTTGCAAAACTTTAATAATTCTCATCAAAGTCCTACCCGAGTCCCTGACGATGCAGGTCAAGGAGCCCATCTCCTTGATCTATTTTTTACTTCTCATCCGACACGGTACTCCGTCGAAGTAGACTCCCCTTGGCAACTGGACCACTACCTAGTCAACGCTAATCTCCCAGATCAACCTTATACCCAACCAACACAGTTCCCAAAGGAACTGTTTGGCACTATTGGAAGGACAATTGGGCGGGTGTTGTTCGCTTCTTCCAAGCCACTGACTGGAATTTGTGTTTCCGTAGTGCCAATGTGAAATATGGCGCTCTACGTGACACCAAAATCATAACAGCGGGAGTTCCTTAGTTCATTCATCACTCTATCAAATATATAAAGCCTAGTCCGAATACATGGTTCAATGGAGAATGATTGAACGCAATTAAAGCTAAAGAATCCACCTCTAGAGCGCATAGACGTTCGTCAAATGAGTCCTTTTGTCAACTTGAGACAGTCCTGTAATTCCATAATCAGGAAAGTCAAATTAATATTCGATGATAGGTGGAAAGGACATTCTCAATACCTACAGAGGCAGTAAAAACTTTTGGTATTAGGTAACTTCCATCAAGAAGAATTTTACTTCTTCCACAACACCTTTCATTTAAGAGGGAAAGTTTATAACAGAAAGGAAACCCAAGCGAAATTATTAGCGTCTGTGCTCGTAAAGGCCCTAGCATAAAAATTGTCCAGACGTTATTGATAGGAAATTATCCAAGCTTTCCAATTTTGCAAAAAAAATATTAGTTAACTAAGTATTTTATGGAGAACAAGCTGGTTTTAGTTGAAATTTTAGTTAAAAAAACGAAATTTTGATGACTCATTGCTCTGGAAGTTGATAGGGCAGAGCTTTGACTTTTACAGTTTTAGATAGCTACAACACCGAAAAGTTAGTTAAATTACCATTTGTTTATTGTAAAATTAATTATTTATAAACAAATTATATTTTTTTACGTGAATTATTTTTTGTTTTGTTCCTCTACTATTCCTTAACATACAATCCAATTTTCATTGAAATTCAGTAATTATTCGCTGATATATTGTAATTTAAAAAAAAAAGTACTCGAAATTTTCAATCGCTCATAAATTTTTGAAAAATTCAAATTTTCAAAAACCGTTTCAGGGTATTACTTTTAACCTATAAAGCTACCAAAATATGTTAATAGATATATTAGAATCTAATAGTCGATTTTTAGTGGCCCGCTTAAGAAATTTTGACTCTATGGTATACTGATGTGCAATTTAATAAAACAGAATATGAAATATATTCTTGATTGCGGCCATAAGAATCGTGTTGAATTTAAAGCCTCTAAAGCGAAATACTGTCTCATCTCTAACAAAACGTGCATCGATCTTCCTTATATTTCTGAGGACAATTAGTATCTAATGGCTGACCCAACTCCTAACATCGTAGGGTAACTTTGACTGTGGATCTGAGATGGAATGATCACCAAGCAAGCGCCCCGATGCCTTTGATTTCTTGAGAGCTGCAAGTTTCTCCTTCAGCCAGGATCGTTGGCTACAAACTGCAAGTCCTACATCCGGCCGCGCCTCGAGTAGAACTCGTTTATCTTTTTTTTTGTGATAGTTCTATGCTCAGTAGTCACCCTTTGCAGAACAGTCCGTTATGTTGTTTGTCACTTCATGGTGCAATGTCTTGCAGTAAGCTTAGTACGAGAGGGGAATAGGTCAAGGGCTGGTGCCTCAGAAACCTTCTTAGCGTGGCTTACAAAGTACCAAAACACACCATAAAGTTCATCGGTGATGGCACTTTTTCCACCTCCATTGACTTATTGAGCCATCGCACAGTGGGCTAGATAAGGAAAAAAGTGGACAAAAATATAATGAGTTGTCCCGTACATTCGAAATTTAGGTTTCAGGGGTTTTTCACATCGCTGATCACGAATCCGTAACGGTTTAGCCGTTAGGGCGTTTTGAAGTTTTTTTGTTAGAGTTTTACATATCACCCTGTATTTGTGTAACCGTATAACCTATTTCCATGAATAAGGTATCAGTATACGCACAATACTCCTACCTATATAAAACTGTAAAAGTGACGGCTCCACCTTACCAACTTCCAGAGTTATGAGTCGTCAAAGTCAAAATTTTGGTGTTTTTAACTAAAATTTCAACTTCAACTCCCTTTTTCTCCAAAAAATACATAGTTAACCTATACTTTTTTTCCAAAATTGGAAAGCTTGAAGTATTTCCTATGAATAATGTCCCCACAATTTTTATGCTACGGCCTTTACTTTTGAAGTTATAAGCAATTTTCAAGTTAAAATTGGCCTTATTTGGTACTTTTTCAGTACTTTTTCACCAATTTTAACATCGTATAAAATATGAATTGGCAAGTTTTGGCACCCGAATCTTTCGAATTCTCATTTCATAAAGTATTTCCTACGAAATCACCTTAAAACTATCCCGGGGGGTAGTGGGGGATAAACTATTTTTATACGCTTTATATTAGGTTGACCTGTATGTTGTATGTTGTATGCTGTGTGTTTTATGTTTCATGTAAACAAATCTTGCAACTTGATTTTGACCCACTTTCATGTAACGGATCAACTTGAAATTTTGCACATATGTATAGTTCACGTGACAATGCATTCTGACCATTTTGTATAAAAATCAAGATGGCGGTTCCAAGATGGCGGCCGAATTTTGCAATTGTGCTCGCTGACCCCCGACATGGGTATCAAATGAAAGGGTATGACAGTAGAATACAATTAGCTATGTGGCGTCATTCAAAATTCAAAATGGCCGCCAACACAAAATGGCCGACTACCTTTTTCTTTACTTACAACCCCCTCGATATGCGTATGAAATGAAAACAAATGACAAGTAGAATACTTTTAGCTCTGTGGCGTAATTCCAAATTCAAAATGGCGGCCAACACAATATGGCGGACCACCTTTTTATACGCTTTATATTAGCTTCACCTGTATGTTGCATCTAACAAATCTTGCAACTTGATTTTGACCCACTTCCATATAACCGATCAACTTCAAATTTTGCACATATGTATAGTTCGCGTGACAATGCAATCTGACCATTTTGTAAGAAAATCAAATTGGCGGTGCCAAGATGGCGGGTGAATTTTGAAATTGGGTTCTCCAACATGGGTATCAAATGAAAGGGTATGACAAGTACAATACAATTAGCTATGTAGCGTCATTCAAAATGGCGGATTACCGTTTTTTTACAACCCACTCGATATGGGTACCAAATGAAAGGGTATGACAAGTAAAATACTATTAGCTATGTGGGGTCATTGTAAATTCAAAATGGCGGCCAAAACAAAATGGCGGATTACCTTTTTCTGTACAACACACTCGGTATGGGTATCAAATGAAAGGGTGTGACAATTAGAATACTATGAATTGTGTGGCGTCATTCCAAATTTAAAAAAACGGCCAACACAAAATGGCGGTTTATCTTTTTCTTTACAACGCCCTCGGTATGAGTATTAAATGAAAGTGTATGACGAGTATAGTACAGTAAGGTGTGTGACGTCATTTTAAATCTAATATGGCTGTCATTACAAAATGGCGGAAGACATATACTAATCAGAGATACGACTTTTTTGAAATACTTGTATTTAAAATGCAAATACAAAATGCAAAATACCTATTTTGTATTTTGCATTTAAATACCTTTTCAAAAAAAGCATTTTGTATTTTATTTGAAATACTTTTCGAGACATATTTCCCATTTTAAAAATTCAAAATACTTTGTGATTAAGTAAAGTCAACATTACCAATCAAATTTCATATAAAATGAACGAATGGTGCTTGTATTGCCTACTAGAGGCGCAGCTCGTAGCCACATCATTGGACTTGGACTATACAGGCCCCATCCAAATAACGGTGTGGGTGAGTGAGCGTGTGGTTATAATTAGCTTCAAGGCGAGAAACTTTCAGTCCATGGCTTGCTGGCGGCCTGTATATGAATGGGGGCCTTTAGAAATCGCCTCATGGAAATATAATATTCCTCTCTTGAACTTTGACTTATTAAATACGAGAAGAAAGAATACCATTGCTCTATATAACATTGGTCTATTGTTCTAATATTTTTTCATATCCTATTGTAAGTAATAAAAAATGAGGCCTTAATTTAATTAAATTTTTTTAATGCTATTCGTAAACACTCGCGTTCGCGAATGTGAAAAATATAACATTCGTAAGATTCCTAGTATTACAATACCACGGTAGACTTGGAAACCCTTCAATATTTAAAGGATGAGTGCACAAGTCTGGCGATATTAAACACTTATCCTACAATAAAAAAAGTGTTTTTAAAATACAACACATGCTTATCAAGCTCAGCACCAGTAGAAAGACTTTTTTCATATGGTGGCATGACAGAAAGAAAATTAGCGATAATGTGTTCGAACAACTTGTATTATTAAAAAGTCTAATAAACAAAGAGAATTAAATTGAACAAAAGGTATTTGTAATTAAAGTATTTTGAAAATACCTATTTTGCATTTAGTATTTAAAATACAAAACACAAAACTATTTTGTATTTTGCATTTGAAATAGTAAATCAAAAAAGTATTTGCATTTTGTATTTAAATACATTTCTTAAAGATGTGCAAAATATCTCTGCATATAATAGACTAAAAAGTAGAAAATAAAAAATATAGTTTAAAAAAACTAAAAAATACGGTTTTATTTTAAAATGAGCTAAAAAGTAAAAAATAATTTTGAATGTAAAGTTTTTATTGCTCTAGCCAGTATATGGAAACTACCTACCTTTCGAAAAGTAAAAAGCGTGGGACTCCTTACCTATATTCTTAGCGCCCACGCTTTTTTACATTTCGAAAGGTAGGTAGTTTCCATATACTGGCTAGAGCAATAAAAACTTTACATTCAAAATTATTCTTTACTTTTTAGTTCATTTTAAAATAAAAGCGTATTTTTTAGTTTTTTTAAACTATATTTTTACAGTTTAAGGTCAATTAAGTTTTTAAAAAAAAAATTTTCGTGGTTTTTGATCGTTCTTTTACATTAGCATGGATTATTATTTCATAACGGTAAAACACATAGAAATAATCCTCATACCTTCAATATCACCCCCCATTGAACGGAATTAATATTATAGACTTAAATACAAACTTATTGGTAATTTACTTAGGAAATGTTTTTCGCGGCGAAGACACGTAAATGCAGATATGTCGAAAGTACCTAACTTCTGAATGCCTTGGAGCCGCAGGCTTTAAAGCTACTCGCCCCATCTTTCGGTAAAACATGCGGGGGATCCCCCTCTTTAAGATAGTTCCTAGAAAAGGGCATTTGAAAAAAAATTTTTTGAATTTTGTCCCCTTTTTTAAAATCTAGCCCACTGTGCACCGTAGGAATGTAGTAGCGCTGACAAAATTTTAGTAAATTTGCTGCTGAAATTACCGCTCTCCTGCCTGCACGGCCATATTTTTTCCGCAACACAACAGTAGCCCAGCAACAGCTTTTGTTTGAAATAAATTGGCTCTGCGATTTCTCAAAGCTATACTTAAGACAAAAATCGTAGGAATTATTTGAATATGTTTTGAAAACAATCGGTCCTGGGGAAAAGGGTAATAATAGTAGCGAAAACTGTTTTTTTCCTAGTTTTAGGTGCGAAAAAACTTTGTTTTTGGAAAACAAAAAAAAAATGTAAAAGCTCTTGAAAGACGAAAAAAAAAGAATTTTGAACAATTGAAATCGGTCAACAACTTTTTGCAAAAAAAATTAAAAAGCGCAAAAAATTGCCATTTTTTCACATTAAATTACCCGGACTATAATACTGGTAGTGGTAGTCTTATTTCAGGAAGTATAACATTCCGTCTCCCGCTAATCCCCACGGTTGCATCTATGGTTCACCCTGCTTCTTAAAGAATTAACTTTTACAACATTCAAGAGTTCAAACGCGAAGTTTACCGCTTCCTCAGACTCCCTTAACCCAACGACATTGCACCATGACGGACTGGTAGTATAAAGGGTGACACCTGAGCCAAGCCTTCCACATAAAAAAGCTTGGACTTTCACGTAAAAAAATCAGTTCAAATCAAGGTTGCAAATTAATCGATGGGCTAGAAAAATTACTGAGCATAAAAAAAATATAATTTATAGACGAGGCTGACTAAAGATGATTAATCCTAAATGATTTGGTGCGGCCATTTGTTTCTAGATGCGTATAAATGAAAATAGCAACAACCTAGTAGTAGTCGCCACACAGTTTTAATCCTTTATATATCCCATTAAGCTGATCTTAATTTAAAAAAGAAAGCCACTTTTACTTCGGGTATAAAATAAAGCTCCAAAATGGAAATTAACTGTGTCCAAATAATATCCATTCTAAGTACCAAAAAGCATATTACAACCCCTAATGAAATTATTATATTTGAGTAGGCAGCGACGACTTCCAACTGAATAAATTTCCATATTTAAAGAATATCTGCGGCGCGTTGCAGAAAACGAAATTTACACATTTGTACATCCGTAGATCCTGCACCAGTCCACCACCACGAAATTCGTGATTTTAATCCCGGAAAAAGCTTCCATGCAAATTACAAAAACTAAAACTAAAGCCCCGCTTTTACGGCAGAAAGCACAGTTTTCCACAGTTGGAATCCTCATCGAGAACGTTTTTCGTAATTGTATTACGACTTGAAAAGTTCCGCTTGGGTTAATTCATTTAATTAAAGTCCGCATCGACTTAATTGTAAGCGTTTAATTATGCGAACCATTTATTCATATTTTAATTAATTAATTGCCATTGGTCGATTTATTAAATAAGTTGCAATCGTTTAATTGTTATGAATGGCACCGACCTGGTCGCTCGTGCAACAACTTGCTGTAATTGAATGGGTGCTTTCCCTGGCCATAATTTAAGTGCGCGACATTTTGTGGATTGCACTCTCCAGTGCTTTTACTATCTCCTATTGGAGGAAGAGCTGTTATTCCACTCAGTCGTGAACTGCATTACTATCCAATTTGCAAAAGCTTAGCGGGTAGGTACTTGATTGCAGTTGAGCGATTTTAATTCTTGATTAATGATTTTTGGATATGTTTGTTATATATTCTTCATTATTAACGCCACTATACGGGGTTGTTGAATGTAGTTAATCCACGTATTTACCTATGGGTCAACGTTTCAAATAGGCACACCAACAATCTAGGCAAACATTATAAAAAAGTTAGATGAACTACACATTATTACAAACGAATAAAATATTCCAAGTAATTATTTCCACTATTTCTTCCAAGAAAAAGAATGCAATTTGTTGAAATTACATAGGCCAGTTTCACACGGGCCAACAGCCAATCAACAAAAATCGACTGAAAACGTCGTTTGAGGTGAAGAGGGTGAGATAGGACGAAGGGGCGGGCAGATTTTGTGAACCAACTCTTTCACTGGATTTTCGAGTCAACTTTTTGACAGCTATGTGGCTGTTGTTGTTTGTTTCTTTCTGGAAAAAGAAAGAGAAACAGCAGAAGGAAGAATTAAGATTAAAAATAAGCTAAAGCATTCACACGTCTAGTTGGTTGGAAAAGTTGGCTCATCTGAAAGCCCACGCGACTTTCCATCGAATTTCAAAAGGGATAAACGATGACAGCAGATTTTTGTTGGTTGGCTGTTGGCCCGTGTGAAACTGGCCATAGAAACTACAACAATGTTTGACAATTTCTATCATCCTGGTTCAGTGCTTCAGTGTTCAAAAAGCTTGATCTTGAGTAGTATATCGATACCCTCATTCTAATACCACGAACGAGAAAAATCCCAAATTTTTTAGGAGAAGCAAAAAACTGCTTTTTATTTCTTCTGCAGTACTTACCGTGGTAAATATTCAGATTAACTCCTCCACGCCCGATTTTGATGAAATTTTTACACAAAGTGTCGGTCAAGTCCCGTTATCTTGTAATTCCATTTCCAAGTACCGAAATTTCAAAAATTAAACAGGTCATAATTTCTATATTATTTCACCAATATTGATGAAATTTACACACATTGTATATTTTTATGTGGACAATTTATTTTTTAAAAAAAAATTGGCACTCATGCACCCTTACTTTTTTATTTAACTTTATAATACTTAAATTTCAAAAATGCGATAATTGCCAAAGTACACCACGTTTTTTTATGAAATTTATATATAATGTATATCTTTCTCTGTATAATAAATTGGTTTTAAAAAAAATTGCCGTTTTTTTAATTCATTTGTAAAGCACCGCATTCTATGGGAGTATGAAATAGTAACTGTCACATTTGACTTTTAATTATTTTAAAATTTATATACATATTTCATATATTGGCTAAAATTTAATTTCACACTTTGAAATATATGAAATATATGAATTTTAAAATAATTAAAAGTCAAATGTGACAGTTACTATTTCATACTCCCATAGAATGAGGTGCTTTACAAATGTATTAAAAAAACTGTATGAAGGCAATTTTTTTTTAAAACCAATTTATTATACAGAGAAAGATATACATTATATATAAATTTCATAAAAAAACGTGGTGTACTTTGGCAATTATCGCATTTTTGAAATTTAAGTATTATAAAGTTAAATAAAAAAGTAACGGTGCATGTGTGACAATTTTTTTTCCAAAAATAAGTTGTCCACATTAAAATACACAATGTGTGTAAATTTCATCAGTATTGGTGAAATAATATGACAATAATTGCATTTTGAATTTTTCAAATTTCGGCACTTTGAAGTAGAATTACAAGATAACGGAACTTGACCGACATTTTTTGTTAACATACGTGAGTTGTACATAATTAACTGTACCTTGTGTAAAAATTTCATCAAAATTGGGCGTGGAGGAGTTAATCTGAATATTTACCCTTACCGTTATTATATTTTATAGTAGGACCATAAAATTTTGTTTTGTTGGGACTTTTTCTTTCATGGTTTTGCAACTGCCGTGTAGAGAATTGGAAAATACATAATAATCTTTCACAAAAAAAATTTCTCTAAAAATGCTCATACGTGGTATTAGAATCAGGGTATCGATATATTAACACTTTATCGACCGGGTTGCTTTGCTATGAAAATATGACCTGTTACCGGGGATTTTTTTTAAAATGAGGAAAAATCTTTTTTTTTCAAATTGTTCGGTTTTTTGTAGTAATTTAGATATTAAAATTAAAATTTAAAGGCATATTTTCTACATTATTTATTCAACACTAATAAGTGCATATTATTGAAAATACTCATAGATCTTTGTTTTTTACCACGTTTATAAAATCGGTTTCTTATCTGCTGTCTGCTTGTTGGGTACTAATTTTGCAATCTTTTTTTCGAATACTTCCGGTTATCCGATCATGCTGAAATTTTGAAAACAGCTTTAGCTCCGACGTAGTATACTGAATATACCGTTAGCTCCAACATGGCGGCCGCCCAAAAATGGCGGACTACCCTTTTCTTCACAACCACCCGACATGGGTATCAAATGAAAGGGAATGATACGTACAATACAAGACGTCGTAAGACATCATTGTAAATACAAAATGGCGGCCAAAATAAAATGGCGAATTACTTATATTTTTATAACACCTTCGACAATGGTATCAAACGAAAGGGTATGGCAAGTAGAATACAATATTCTATGTATACTCATTTCATAAGAAGGGAGAAAAAAAATAACAGAATAAAAATCTAGTGAATGCTCCCCGAGTAAAAATGTGCATGCGTACTTGTTCGCTATGCGTGCTAGTTGCGGGGCCGGGTGCAGGCTGATCTGTGCCTGCTACATGCTAGCGGTCGAGTTTTATTTGTACTCGCGTTGACACTATGCACGCGTGCCTGCTGTATGCTAGGTGCGGGTTAGTCTTGTTTTTACTCAAGCCTGCGGGCGCGGTGTAGGCTAGCGCGTGCCTGCTGCATGCTATGTGCGGGCGAGTTTCATTTTTAGTCGTGTCCCCACGTTTTTCGTTTCAATCTTACCTTTACCTTACCTTTGCATCGATTTTGTGAGCCTGGTCTGGTTGCTCTAGATATCTCCAAAGCGTCAAAGCCGTATCCCACCCCATCTCTGCGGGGTTTCCATGGGCCAATTTTATCACCTGCTCTATTTTTTGTTTTTATAAATGACCTAATCTCAATTCCCCTCACCCCACTTCACAATTTCGCTGTTGACGGTACTCTGCGTTACTGATACGATTTCAATAATGCAAGACAAGCACGTGCCAGATGCCAGATTCTGTCTCGCGGACGCATGCCAGACTTAATAAACAATGACATCATTTGGCCTCTTCTTCCCAGGAATTCATTGCTAAATAAAAACTCGACTGCGGAACACTCTCACAGTCAGTATACTTCCAAACTCCTACAACATCCAAGAGATTAAACCCAGGGTACATCGCCACCTCCTTCGAAATCCCCCGAACCTTTATAACCCCAAACCTATTCTATACCCCGTACTAATCTTACTGCTAGACATTGCACCATGACGTGACCAATGACATAATAGACTGGTAGTATACCTGAACTTAGAATGCCACATAAAAAAATTGCTTATACAACTTTCCAATCACAAATTTTCAGGGCAATATGGCTTAGTGAATCTGTATGGAATCTGTCTCTGTATAAATCTTTATTGGAGTTGGAACATTTGTTTATACTTTTTAGTCAGTTTTGTAAACGGGGATTATAAAAAAGTTGTTTTTTTATTTAAATAATTATTTATATTATTTACACTTTATGTTACAAATGTGTGTTTTAATATCTAACTTGAGTATGATATTTGGGGAAACAATCCATATGTAAAGGAACTTTGCACTCCTTACACATATATATTGTTTCCTTTCTTATTTTGTGAGAAGCACAAACCCGGCATCTTCTTCTGATACGCTTACTTGTGGTTGATATTTTTATAATAAGATGTTTCTTTAGATCTGTGGATAGTCTTTGTAAAGGTGAAGTCACTGACGCGGATGGTACAGTCGATTGTGACCAATTATGCCTTTCTGAGGTGAATGCCTGTGTCTCGTCTTCATCGCCTGTTTCCCTTTCTTCTATCCATAATTTTGCAAGATTTAACAAAAAATTGTTAAACTTGAGTTTACGCTCAGGGTTTAGGCTTTCGTAGACCCTAAAGGAATTGAAAATTGCACAATTTATTAGGTAGAGGGCAACTTTTTTTGTCCACTTTTTGGTTTTGCGAAATATGGGATAATACGATAGATATTGATCTGCTCGATCAACACCTTTCATATACATATTATAATCTACGATGGACCTTGGTTTTTTAATGGATTGTCCGGTTTTGCGGCAGTTTTTGTTTGTATCCACGATATTTGCATTATGAATTGTGGAGATCATACGAACTTCTCTCTTTTTAACGCTTTTCCAAACTTGTACTAAAATTTGTCCTTTACGCTGATATTTTGTATCATAAATATTAAGCCTTGCTTTTTTTAAACATTCTGGTATCCCACGATTTTTTCTAATGGTACCGCAAATCCTTACTTTCTTCAAAAACAAGTCTTTTGCAAGTTTGGTGCTGTTATAAAAATTGTCCATGTAAAGATCGTGCCATTTATATAAGTGCGGTGCCATTAAATCCATAATTGTATCATTTAAAGGTACCGAAACACCCGAATATAATTTAAATCCACAGATATACCCACTTACGGCATCGCATACCATTCTGACCAATATACCATATTTGGTAATTTTGCTAGGATTATACACTCTCATTACTAGTCTTCCTCGCCAAGGAATCATACCCTCATCAAGTGAAAGATTTTTTTTCGGCTTATAAACCTCTTTGAACTTTTCAGAAAAATAATCGATAATTGTCTGCACCTTAGATAATCGATTTGAATTCATTTGAATGTCTTCATTATTTACGAAATGTAAAAATTTCAAAATTTGAAAAAAACGGTTACGGGGCATCGTTTTCGAAAATATTGGCGTTTCTATAAGAGGATTGGTAGACCAATAATCAGCCAATTTACCTTTCTTCACTAATCCCATTATAATAACAAGAGCAAACCACTTTTTTAATTCAAACACTGTCACATCACACCATTTTTTAGTATTCTTGTATGATCTGTAGGCATTAGAATTCTGATGATAATAGCGATTTGTTTCCGTTGAAATCGTTTGTAACAAATCATTTCCAATAAACAGGCTCACAATGTCGTCTATGTTATTTTTATTTGGATTAAATGTTATTCCTGGGTTACCTTCAAATGGCTGATTATTTCGGGGTGGATCATCATCACTCCAGTCGGACTCAACGTAGTTTTCTTCTTCAGAGTCACTATAAATTATTGGAAGAGCACGCGGACGACGACGCCTTATAGGAAATGAATCATTAGAGGAACTTTCACTTACATTATCACTAGAGTAATTATGGTCAAAATCGTCACCAATATCGGATAAATCATCTGCACAATTTTCTTCTAAAAATATATTTTCGTTGTCCATTTTTATAAGTATAGAATAACTTCAAAATGTGAAGCAAACAATAAAAGTCAGTGTAATTATAATTAATTGTTATAATTTTTATTTTTATAATACGGAAATATCAGACTTTTTGATAGCTTTTTTGCTTTTATTTAAATTCACGCGACGGTTTACCATCAACTGAACTAGATGACCTCAATGTACCCAAAAATACAAAACTATTAGAAAATAACGGTTAATATGATTCTATATACAGTGAGCGTCAAAATTGAGTCAACACCTAAAAAATTTATATTTCAACTTCAATATCTCAACACTAAAAACTCATGCAAGAGGGTACCATACCTTGATTTAAAAGTCTGTTTCTCTGTATTAAAATTAATAATTTTTTTTTTAATATTTTGAGAATAAACAGACTTTTAAATCAAGGTATGGTACGCACTTCCATGAGTTTTTAGTGTTGAGATATTGAAGTTGCAATATAAATTTTTTAGGTATTGACTCACTTTTAACGCTCACTGTATATCCTAGAACATCGCATTTTTCATTTTTTTGCAAGAGTCAAGGCGGATTCAATGATTACACATGGTACTACGATTATTTCATATAGGACGCCAATTGGCGTTCCCGGTAGATAACGTTAGTTTTAGTTAGGACGCCAATTGGCGTGCCCGGTCGTTAAAGTGTTAAAGGAATGATAAGTACGAAGATATTAAATTATTGGTGCAAGATCTGCCCAATAAGGAGAATTTTGTAAATTATTTGTAAATTATATCTACCCAAGCAGCAAAGATTTTTGGCGAGTTTTCAATGGCATACTCGTAATGAAAACTAAACCCTATCCGACTTAACTGATTATGGAAGCTTCTGATGGCTGCCATTCCTTTTTTATCCTGCTACTCATAGCGCACAATTGATTTAATCATTTCATTCCGCCGGCCGTTTCATTCAAACTTCACAGTCTGTACAGAAGCCGACGCGGAAAGTACGGCGGACCAAAGCCAGTATCATGAGGACCGGCCACTACGAGTAAAAAGCAAAATTCCTTCGAAATCCGACCAATCTAAAGATAAAGAGCCGTCCATCTTTTCTGGTTTTGAGGATGAGCCTGTGGCACACCTCGAGCTTACGGCGCAAACCACAGGGGGCAAATAAAAGAGTGGCGTTTGCATCGTCAGACGCCAATAACAATAGAGGCACGATGTGCTGGTATCACAGAGTACACGGCACCAACACGATGAATTGCAAGACCTCCTGCATCTACGGCAAAAATAAACCAACGGCCGTTTACCCAAAAAAAGTAAGTGGCGTTCATTGGCACTTCCGGCAAAAATTGGCTGTCCTAGTCTTTTTCTGCGACCGGTCAACGGGCCAGTAATCCAAACTTTCAAAATTTCCAAGGCAATACTCGGTGCCGACTTCTTAACAAAATTTGATTTGTCGGTCTGTTTTAAATAATCACATCTAGTCGACTGGCACACCCATCTTCAGATTAATGTCTTTCGCAGTTTACTATCAACCGGAGTCCACCGGCATTTATAAAGAGCTTTTAAAGTAGTATCCTTCATTAACTAAAACGTCCTAATTTAACCTACCGGTTATGCACAATGTGCAACATCAAGTGAACATGTGCGATGCACTTGTCATGTGAACTTTCGTTCGTTACTGCCCGTTAACTCCATCCCGAGAAGTTCTAGGTGGGGAAAATTGAATTTCAATATCTCTACTTAATTTGTAGACGGAGAGCCAGGGGCTCCCCGACTTACGTCAAAATATAAAGCCTAATTTTTTTCTGTTTATTGCCACTACTGTAGGTAAAAACGCTCGGGGGTTACAAATCTTGAGTAGTGGTGCCTTCGGCTGTTCATTTACGTTAAAGTATAAATAGATACTGAAATTTATATATAGTGCCTAAACAACTATTTTATGACAGTATTTAAAAAGCCAGACCAATCCGATGGTTCTAACACCCCCCAGACGTGGTATAAGGCCAACTAGAAGTAATATATGAGAGAGCATTAAAAAACTTTGCTGAGTTCAATTTTGTATTAATTGTGATATTTTATTCACAATGCATTTAATCATCTTCATTGTCAGCTTTGTCATCTTCTTCTTCTGAAATACACTACTTTATTGTGAATGAATCGAGCAACTTGATCATTTGCCTAATGTAATACAAAGAAATCAACAAGAGCTTGCTTAAATTTGGAGTTTCTTAATTCTTTCGTAAAATCAGAGGGTCGGACTTGATCAGGTCCAGTGATAGTGAAATCCAGCTTTGAAAATCCGTGACGGATACTTCTTTCATAATCTTTGATGCATTAAAATGGTAGAACATTTGTAAATATTTTTGTTAAATATGCCCAAACGTCTTTGGGACTTCTGTCATTGTATGCAATAAGAAGAAACCGTCGATTATAACTACATCTATGCTATGTGAAGGGGTGACTAGTGTTCTATTCCTTTTTCCAAATGCTTCATCAACGCAGATTTTTCTGTTTTACAAATATAGTACCTACCATTGATGTAGGCCGGATCTTTATTTCTTGTATTTTTTCTCCTATTTTAACTTTTTTGTCAATCTCTACTGAAATTTTTAAATGCAACTTTTTTAATACTTTTTTTTAATCTACTGGTATTGCTTTGACATTCGAATATAAAAGTATTTCTTTCTTGATCGCCTGTCTGCATTTGACCTTATACCGCGTCTTGCGGAGTGTTAGACCCCTAGGATTGGTCTGGCTTTTTAGATACTGTCATAAAATAGTTGTTTAAACACTATTTATATAAATTTCAGCTTTTATACTTTAACGTAAATGAACTCTGTTTTTGCTCACCTTTAACACCTGATACCGGCCGAATGGACCACTAGTCAAGATTTGTAACCCCGTCCGTTTTTACCTATAGTACTGACAATACACAGAAAAAAATTTAGCCTTTATACTTTGACGTAGGTCTGGGAGGCCCTAGCTCTTAAGGCTGGTACAGACTATGCCGGTATTTTAGTCGAGTGGCGAGTAATTTACTTGCCACTAAACGTCTTAAAACGTATTAATAGCTAAAAAGTGTCCGAACGCAATGCATTAGTAAGTAAAGTGTCAAAATGAACAGACGACAAGATAGCACAGTAAAAACTATAAAATTAATCAATTTGCATGACAAAGTCATGGCATCCTGCCGCTACTCGACCGAAAAAATAGAACAGGAATGGATCGACTAAATGATTTTAGTAAATTACTCTACTAAATTTGTTTGTCCATACTAGTGCTGTGTCGTTCGCGAATGATTCGTTCGTACTGAACGGAACAGTGTACTGAGCCAAATGAACTGGTTCACTAAGTAGTACATGTTCCGTTCACTCGTTCAATGGTATTGCACTGGTTCAGTGATACTGAACTGTGTTATGAACCATGAACGAAGAACCAAATGTACCGGTCTTTAACGAAATGACCTGAACTTGAATGATCTGAAAAAAGAGCGAATGAATGAATCACAACGAATACGGGGTGAGATATATTTCTCAGAGAACTTGTTTTTGTTGGATTGATAACATGTAAGGGAGTTGCAATTTCTCTCTAAGCAATTCCAATCCGAAATAGACATTTTGCAATAGATGAGAGTTAATAAACGTTTTATGAAGAACATTTAAGATTTAGGAAGAGTTCTAATTAGAATTTCAGTCGTATTATGTATTATATAAAATGTAACGGAAAAGAGATTTTAAGAGGAGATTGTTTTTAATTTATTTGAATAGAATATAGTATATCTTAAGGGGAGTCAATTAGTTCGAACTGTAAGTGTAATTTTATTAGGAAATTCATTAATTCTGATCAGTAGCAAATTTTTTGAAACGTGTGTGCATGGCTTGTCAAGTTTTTTATTGAAATGTATGTGTGTTTGTAATTGTATTGTAATTGGGCACTCCAAGTTTGGAAATTTTCACCAAATTTACGGCAAATGAACCAAATAACCCGAATGAACGGATCTTTTGAATGGTTCTTTTTAGCGAGCGGAACCAAACGAACCAGTTCACTGAAAAGAGCCATTTCGCCCACCACTAGTCCATACTGGTTTACTTAAGGTAGAAACAGAATGGCACGGAGACCGTGGCGGAGTCCGCCGCTCAGAGAGTTTCCCATACATTTAATTTGTCCGTGCCGCCTGGGGAGAAATTAAATGTATGGGAAACTCTCTGAGCGACGGACTCCGCCACGGTCTCCGTGCCATTCTGTTTCTACCTTTACTCACTCGACTAAAATACTGGCATAGGGTGTTTTCAATGATGCAGGTTGCGTGCGCAATTGACTTATTCAGCAACACACTTCCATTGCTGAATAAGTCAATTGCGCACGCAACTTGCATCATTGAAAATAACCATAGTCTGTACCAGCCTTTAGTCTATTGGTCTCTATACGCGATTCACATAATTTTTTTAATGTGATAGTCCAATCGCATTTAATTTTTCCAGCGAGCGTCATTGCGCTTAACTCCAAAATCAAAGAAAAATTGAATCGTATTTCCTTCAGAACCATGCTACCACCCTGAAAACTTTTTAGAATCTTCCTCACACATGTAAAGTAAATAATTTAAATGAGGGACATTAGCTTTTTATTTGTAAAGTAAGATATTTCTATTTCGAGTAATATGCAGCAACGCACTTTTAGAAAAGTGTCCCGAATTTTCTTTAAAACAGTCAAGCGAAAGAAGAGGAAAGAAAAAGATATAATACCATTTTTATTAGGGGCATCGAGCTTTAACTTCGCCGCTACTCAATGCAATCACCTTTTATACTACGAGCCAGTCAGAGTTCACGTCATTTTTTTTCTTTTATAAAACCAGGCTTAGGAGTCATATTTTTTACTACCAGTCCGTCATGTCGTTAAGGTCATGATGCAATGTCTAGTAGTAAGCTTGGTTTGAAGAATAGAGGAGAATACGAAAGGTTTGAAAGGGTCGGGGGTGCTCAAAGAAATCTCGATGAACCTCACGTTTTTACTCTAAGATGTTGTACGAGTTCGGAAATACTGACTGCGGGAGATTATTCCTGTAGGGTATGGAGTTGAGCCGGGCGGACTAGTCTTGTGTTGCGGATTGCAGGTTCTGAATTTCAGTGGAATAGTCGCTATGGTAATAGCGATAAAGTATAGAGAGAGGGGTTTGATGGCACGATTTTGCACCTTGTCGAGGCAAGAGGCTATGGCGCCTGCCCAGATATACGAATTGTATTCAAGGCGGGACCGAATTTAGGATTTGTAGATTGTAGCCAGGGCAGCGGCAACTTTTTTTGGAATGGGCTCAGCATGAGCTAATTTCCAAGTGTCAGAATACACTCTGGAGAAGTAAGACATGGCAAAAAGTTTGCGCAGGGGTTTAGCCAAAGATGAGGCACATTTATTAAGTACGGGAATTTGGTCAGTGGATTTCTTGACGTCAAGCCCTTTGAGACACTTATATACTTCGCGAGTTCTGAAGTAATCCCCGTCCATTAAGTAGGTGATATCTTCGAGGGTGGGGAGTGTAATAGCAGTATCGAGTAAAGAAGAATTTGAGGCGAGCAGAGCTGCTAATAAGTCGGCCTTGGGTTTGCTTTCTGTTATCACTTCCTTGTTGTAAATGAAAAAAGGTGTTGAGGAGGAAATAAAATTCTTCTTGGTGGAACTTATCAAGAACCAGCAGTTTTTACTGCCTGTAATGGTGTTGAGAATCTTACTTCTCAATCTATCATCGAATGATGATTTGACTTTCCTGATGGTGGAATTACAGGATTTGATGTACTCACGACGAAGTGACTCGCTAGGCGAACGTCTGTATGCTCTATAAGCGGCTTCCTTAGCTTTGATTGCGTTCATGCATTCTCAATTAAACCCTCTGTTTGGCCTAGGCTTCATAGATTTGGTAGAGCGAGTGATGAACAATCACATACCCGCTCGGTAAAATTCTGAGGACACAGAGAGCGGCAGAATTCACATTGGCATTACGGAAACACAAATCCCAGTCAGTGGCTTCGAAAAACCGAATGAGACCCAACCAGACAGTTCTTTCAGGAGCTGTGGTGGTTGTGGTAGAGGATGGATATGGGAAATAAGCGCTGGCTACACTCTAAAAAATTTCTGTGGTAATTTTACAAAAAAAATACTGGAAGTGTTATTCACAAGCAATTTTGTAAATTTGTAATATGTATTATTAGGAATATTCCTAATCTGCTTTACGTATTTTTACCAACTGAGTAGTAAATGTACATATTTGTGGGATGTAAAAATGCAATCAGTATTGAAACTTTCACTTCATAGTTTTGTAAATTTCCAAAACTCTTGTGTTGTAACTTTTTACCAGAGAGAGGAACAGCAAAAAACGAAAAGCTAAAGATTCCCGCCCTGTGTCAATTTGCTTGGCCCTGCCTGAAATATTTTCAAGCGCCAAATTTTATTCCTAGTTGCTAGTTTATGCCCACTTCTTATACATAAAAAATAGCATTTTGCTGACTATGACTTGTTAAGGGCCGATTCACAATGAAAGCTTCAACCTGCAAGCTTCAAGCTTCAGCTTCATTTGAGCACTGCAGCTTGAAGCTGTGAATGTGAATCATACATAAATCCTACAATCCGAATTTTTTAGCTTGAAGCTTTCATTGTGAATCGGTCTTAAGCATGTACGTTTGGCAATGTCTATCAAAAATTTCTTGGGTGTTACAAGAACTGCCCAGACCCCGATCAAAGTCAAAGGTCTTAAAAACAATTGGGTATATATGCTTTGTATTCCATTGTTGCCTGTAAATTATATCCATGAGAGGAAAAATTTAAACCTTACATTCCAATAACCAATTTGTAATTTTACTGAAAATTTGTGTTTTAAAATTACGCCTCTTACTGCAAAAGTGTTAGGATTTTTTCAGTACATAACATTGATAAATATACTAAGTAATATTGTAATTTTCCTACATAACCAATTTAGAAAAATACACAACATTGTGTAAAATGTAGGTCACATTCATGTAATCAACATTTACGTTATGCAGTATTGGAGATTCCCAATTTCTTTATGTGAAGTTACAAAATTTTTTGTTAAATTACAATAATTGTGTAGTAAATTAGTATTTCATATCGCGATTTGTAATTTTACTGTACATTTGCACTGTGAATTTACATATTTTTTTACAATGTAGGCTGTGGTCAGAGTTTCCAAGGGGATGGTCTAACTTGACGGAGTACCACGTCGGATGAGAAGTAAAAAATAGATCAAGGAAATGGGCACCTTGATCTGCAATATGGTGGCTTCATTACTAATATTAGGGCTTCTGTATAAAAAACAGAAGAATATGACGTGGCTATGGATAATTATTTTTATCCAAAGATGGTTAAAATCAGAGGATATACTACTACTACTAAGGGAGGAAAAATTGTGCACTAAATTATACCCTGTCACCTGAAATCGATCTGTTTAAACTTGAGTTTCACTCATAGTCTAAAAGCCAGTCTCCGGCAGATTTACGGTATTTTAACAAACTCCATATTTTCTTCATTTTATTTTCTTATACCTGCCGTACATGAGATGGGGACACTTTTTTCTGACTGGCGGTTCCTATAGACTCACTCAGGTGCGGAAAGTGTAAAAATTTGACTGATTAGCAGCGGGCCTTCAGGAAGCATCTTTTTGAATTAATATCGAATAGGACTGTTTACACTGTAAAAAAAATGTGTAAATTCACAGTCCAAATGTATAGTAAAATTACAAATCGCGGTATGAAATACTAATTTACTACACAATTATACGTAAATGTTGATTACATGAATGTGACGTATATTTTACACAATTTTGTGTATTTTTCTAAATTGTTATGTAGGAAAGTTACAATATTTCTTAGTATCCTTTATCAATGTTATGCACTGAACTTTGTACTTTCAGTAAAATTACAAATTGTTCATTGGAATGTAAGGTTTAAATTTTCCCTCTCATAGATATAATTCACAGGTAACAATTGAATACTAAGCATATATACCCGATTGTTCTTAAGTTAAGGTCAGACCTTTGACTTTGGTCAGGGTCTGGGCAGTTCTTGTAACAGCCAAGAAATTTTTGATAATTTTTGATGCTTAGGGCCGATTCACAATTAAAGCTTCAAGCTGCAAGTCTTAAGGCCCAACTATGCATGGCATAAGCGCATAGGCCAAGTGCATATGTCAAGTTCGGAACCAGAACTTGTTATGAAGGTGGCTACGGTTGACATAACACGGCATAAAAGCTTTCGTTAAACATTCGTTAAACATAATGAATGCGACTTGGGTCGAATGTGACATGACAACATTAGGAAAAGCAAGTTATATTTAAGTGATTTTCGTTCATGTATGGAGAAATAAAAATATCTACATATATACATATATATAAATCAAAATTAATTTTCACTTTCACAGCGCAGATTTTACATCAACTTTATGTCGCTTATGTTATGCATAGGCGGTAATAAGTTTTGATTGACATAATGCTGACTTTCGATATTTTTTGAGGTTTTTACATATGCGCTTATGCCGTGCATAGTTGGGCCTTTAAGCTTCAAAAATTAGGATAAAAGGATTTGTACAATGATTCACATTCACAGCTTCAAGCTGCAGTGCTCAAATAAAGCAAAACTCTGCTGAAGCTTGTAGTTTGAAGCTTGCAGCTTGAAGCTTGCAGCTTGAAGCTGGAAGCTTTCATTGCGAATCGGTCCTTGCATGGTGAGCAAAATGCTATTTTTATGTATAGGGAGAGGGCATACACAAAAGTTTTGGAAATTTACAAATCTATGAAGTGAAAGCTCCAATACTGATTGTATTTTTACATCCCACAAATAATGCATATTTACTAGAGAGTTGGCTGGTTGTGAATAAAACTTCCAGTATTTTTTTTGTAAAATTACTACAGAAATTTTTTACAGTGTAGGGTTTAGAGAGCATGAATACAAAACTTTAATAATTGTTTTTAGTTTAATTTTTATAATTTTCATTTTCTTTAAGTAGTAATTATAATTTCCTTCTGTCAATTTATTTTTCTCTACTAATGTACTAAATTATAAGATATTTGCACATGTGGTCCCAAATAAATAAAATAAAATAGAAAAATCTTAGTTGGGAACACCCTTACGTTATAGTAACAAGACTGTCGCTTGAATATTTTAAAATATTATATTATTATTATTGAAAAATAACAATGGCAGATAGCTATGACGGTTCCAAGGTCACGGCAGACACTTTTGAAAGTCCTCAAAAAAATGAACAATTTACGGTATTTTAACAAAGCTGAAATTTATTTACAGGGTATTCCCGACTAAAGGTCCAAACTGATTAGCCCGTTGGAGTTTCCCATACATTTAATTTCTCGCCGCTTGCGGAGAAAAAAAATGTATTGGAAGCTCTCTGGCGGGCGGACGCCGCCACCTCAGACGGGCCAATCTGTTTCGGCCTTAAGATGCTAATCCGTTAAGGGGTGATTCCTGGGTATACTTGGAGACAAAAATTGTTCTAGAGAATGGGGCTAGGGTGTTTAAGAAAAGACGTTTGGACAATTTTTTAATTTATTTAAACTTTAACTACTGCTCAACTATTTATCGTAGAGCAACGCAGGCTCATTTTTTATAGAAATGTACATTCATATCAATAGCATCAACCTCAGTCACTCTGTTTAGAAAATCTGTTAGTTCAAAGTCAAAATTTTGGTTTTTTTAGCTAAAATTTCAACTAAAACCACCTTTTTCTCCTATACGAACCGCCAGTCAGAAAAAAGGGTCCCCATCTCATGTACGCCAGGTATAAGAGAATAAATGAATAAAATATGGGGTTTGTTAAAATACCGTAGGCAGGCCCGCCGCTAGCCGCTTCAGCGCCCGCGTGCAAAAAAGACAATGCCGCCCCCTCCCTTATCTTGTTTTTTCTGACTGAGCTTGTTCTCTTCTCTTTAAGAAAGATCGATTGAAGGAGCATATTCTAAATTAAAAATCTGAAATTTGATTACGTTATTTATTGATATCTCATACATTCAATAAAATTTATTAAAAAAACATTGAACGTCTTGTATTCGAGTAATTAATATTCAAAATTCAAGTAAAGTGTCGAGTAAAAATGATATTTAAACGTGGGAATTTATTGCACATAAAAATGGATTATTCTTTCTCCATAACTAGACATCAAAATGCTTTAAAATTTGTCAATTTTTATTTACAGAATAAATTTGATTTCTATAGTACGGTCATTTGGTTCTAAAAAAAGGGGTTACCTGGAAAGTTTTCCGGGAGTTTTGAAAATTTGTAATTTTATAGATTTCGATGTGCTCTTTCCGAATTTCAACTTTGACACCCCGTATCTTTGCCGCTGGCGCCGCCATGTGGGAAAAATGGCGCCTAAAAGCAGTTTTTTGACAATGTCGAAATGAGAAGTTCGCGGGTTAATCGTGACAATGACGACGTAAAAAAACTAATTGACTGGTTGTGCAACCATCCATCTTTTCCAGAATTAAAGTATATCATGTCAATAAGCACTGGAATTATCGGAGATGAAAAGATCAACTGTCACATGCCTAAAGAAATTGGTAGTGCTGGCATTTCTAAAATCATTGGCAACGATTTCTATACCGTAAAATTCAAACGGAATGACCGAATAAAATCACTTAGTATTTTGAATTCAGTCATCCGGATAGAAGGCGACATTGTCCCGATTAAGCCTTTACGAATTTTCCAAAGAATGTGCATTGCAAAAGAATGTTAAAAGGAACTTGAAAATTTTCTTACGTACAAACTTGCTCCATTTCCCTTAACCCTTTTCAATGACAAAGGCATGCGCAAATGTATTAAATCTTCTATGTATAAGGCATTTGAGGAACATTCTGGAGATTTAAATTTTGAATATACGATGTATATCATTGACGGAGGATACTTATTACACCGAGTCATTTGGCATCGCGGTGAATCGTTTTCATCCATTTGCAATAAATACGTTACCTACGTTCGTTCGAACTATACATCCAATGCCATTATCGTATTTGACGGATATCCGGAAGATGTAGTAAATCGTAGTACCAAATATGTGGAGCGATCCTGACGATCACGAAAAACTGCTTCAGTAGACATACTTTTTGACGAGACAATGATCCCAACTGTGTCACAAAATAAATTCCTGGGCAATGAGGCAAACAAGAACCGCCTCATTGGAATGTTGAAAAAAAAATTTGAGTCGGAAAGGAGATATTGTCAAAAAACTGCTCTTAGGCGCCATTTTTCCAACATGGCGGCGGAAGCGGCAAAGATACGAGGTGGCAAAGTTGAAATTCGGAAAGAGCACATCGAAATCTACAAATTTTCAAAACTCCCGGAACTATTTCCAGGCAAAACTACCAAATGACTGGACTGCTATCTGCACTGAGAGACATTTTTAGTTACCACAACCATACGGCATCAAATAAATATATTTAGTTACTCCAACAATTTTTTCTGGTCATGAGAAGCATTTTTTGTTAAGAACGACAACTAAATATATTTATTTGATGCCGTATGGTTGTCGTAACTAAAAATGTCTCTCAGTGTGGGGAATTTAATTTTACATTCTCTGTCCTTATACTATACTATTTTCAGAGATCGATCCATCTTAAGTGGTTTGAAACTGCACACGTTTTCGGTTTATCGGTTTATTTTTTAAGGAGATCAATACTTGTAATTGTTATGGCATTATAAAAAGAACCTAGGTGCAAATGATGGAAATAAGTTCGATAACGAGATTGTTGTGTTTGCCGCCCCCTGAAAATGCCGCCCGCGTGCGGTGCACGCTCTGCACGCCCGCACCCAGCGGGCCTGACCGTAGGTCTGCCGGCCACTGGCTCTTAGACTATCAATGCGAGAATTTTAGGGCCTGTTTTGAATGAGATTCATGATCCGCGAAAATAAGGGCTGTATACTGTAGCAAAAAGTTGCCGTGGAGGCCGAAGGTTACTTAAGTTTACTTACTCAGTTAAGTAGTCATTGTCGTAAAAGCGGTAACATTTTGCCAGAGCCACCACATTCTTGTGGTGAGTTAACTGAAGACAAAATGACGCCATCACCAATAAATTTGAGAGCACGGTTTTGCACTTTGTCCAACCACGTTTAGGCAATTCTCGGGGCCCCGGCCCAAATAAATGACTTGAGTTTATGGCGCGGACGAATGTAGGACTTGTCTTTTATGAATTGAAAGCTAAACGACTACCGCGAATTAATGCAGTCACAGTACCAGATAGGTATCCTATCCCGCACATACAAACTTCTCCGTTTATTTTCACTTCAGCACTTTTCTTCTTTAAGGTAACTTTGGTACGAGTGGACCATTAGGTCCCAGAAGATGTGCACAAAACTGTGTCCATTACGCCGTTTAGCTTATACGAATTTACTCGTATGCCATTCGAGTTACGTAATGCAGCCCATAATGCAAGAAGTTAAGAGGTATCGGGGCGACTTTGTCTATTTTTGTCTACTTAAAAAAGTACGAATTTTTGTTATGTGACCGGTAGGTTTTCAGTAATACAGAATTATTTTTTCTACGTGGGCTCTGTAGGCCAGTGCAGATACCTTTTAAAAAGGCAAAAATGATAAAAATTATTAACAGCATGACAAATGTTGGAAAGTGAAGGAAATATAGCTCAGCCAACCAGAAAAATAAATTCAAGTCGATCTGAGTTACGAGGGTGAAATAGGGGTAACTTTAAGGGGTGAAAAAGGTTTTTCACGATTTTCAGCGAAACTAGACCTCTTATCAAAAAAAGTTAAATATGAAAGTTTTAGGTAATCTACAACTTTTGTACAAAACATTTTTTCACATAACCTCAAATTTCCGAGTGTTTTTGTTTTTGATTTTTATCTCCCTTAAAAAAAATTGTTTTTTCACGAAATTTAACGGAAACCTACCTTTTTATGTCCCAAACACTCTGTAATTTTTTTGAATTAAAATATTTATTTTTACGTTTTATTTTGAATTTAAACCTAAAAAGAGACCTCATTTTCAGCCGAAAATGCCCATGTTCTAAAAACATTTTTTTCAAAAAATCTAAGGGTTTTTTCTTTTGTTGAAAGGTCTACTTTCAGATGGTGCAGAAAAAATTAACAAAACTATGGAAAAATTTGCCAGGAAATGCGAAAAACTGAAAAAACTTGATTTCAAAAAGTTATTTTTCAATCACTGTTCAAAATAAAACGTAAAAATAAATATTTTAATTCAAAAAAATTACAGCGTGTTTGGGACGTTTGGGTAAGTTTCCATAAAATTACGTGAAAAAACAATTTTTTTAAGGGAGATAAAAATCAAAAACAAAAACACTAGTTTTTCGATTTTTCTCGGAAATTTGAGGTTATGTGAAAAAATGCTTTGTACAAAAGTTGTAGATCTTTTTATTACCTACAACTTTCATATTTAACTTTATTTGATAGGTGGTCTAGTTTCGCTGAAAATCGTGAAAAACCTTTTTCACCCCTTAAAGTTACCCCTATTTCACCCTCGTAACTCAGATCGACTAGAATTTATTTTTCTGGTTGGCTGCGCTATATTTCCTTCACTTTCCAACATATGTCACGCTGTTAATAATTTTTTTGTCTCCAAAAATTATTTGCACTGGTCTACTGGGTCAAAATGAAAAAGTTAATCAGTGTGCGACGTTTACATATTTCACAACACTTCTTCTTCTTTAACGGCTCTACAACCGGGATCCGGTCCTGGCCTCTCGCAACTGTTCTCTCCACCGGTCCCGATTCTGAGCCGATGTCATCCAGTTTGGCACCCCTATGCTCTGAGCGTCCTGGTCTACGCCATCCTTCCAGCGGAGGTTGGGTCTCCCTCGCTGTCGCATCCCATAAGTCTTACCGCAGAGAACTTTCCGAGCAGGCTCATCTTCACTCATACGAGCTAGATGTCCTGCCCACCGGAGTCTACCGAGCTTTATTTTTTTCACAACATCTATGTTGCGATAGCGCTCGTAGATCTCGTCATTGTAGAGTCTCCGGAATCGTCCTTCCTCACATACGGGGCCAACAATCCTCCGAAGTATTTTCCTCTCGAACACCGCCAAGAGGTTAGAGTGCTTTTTGCTAAGCACCCACGTTTCGGATGCATATGTGAGGACCGGCAAGACCATCGTCTTATATAGTAAAAGTTTAGACGTTATGGTTAGATGCTTGGATTTGAAGAGCCTTGACAGGCTATAGTAGGCCTTGTTGGCTTTTAGCAGTCGTGCGCGTATTTCAGGTTCCATGCTATTGTCGGCTGCTACTATTGACCCAAGGTAGGTAAATGATTTTACCACATCAAACTCGTGTTCCTCTACCTTGATTGTGGGACCAATGTTAGGTGTTCTTGCAGACGAGGCCACCATGTACTTTGTTTTGCTTTCGTTGATGTGCAGTCCCAGATTTCCTGCCGCGCACTCAATCTGGATGAAAGCTTCTTGTACAGCTGTTGATGTTCTTCCAATGATGTCAATGTCGTCTGCATAAGCCAGTAATTGGGTGGACTTGTGAAGGATTGTGCCCCTTGATGTCACGCCCGAATCTCGGATCACTTTCTCCAACGCCAGGTTGAAAAGGAGGCAGGCCAGACCGTCCCCTTGTCGGAGTCCATTATAGATGTTGATTGGTCTGGACAGTATTCCGGATACCTTTACTTGGCTTGTCACATTGGTCATGGTCAACCTACATAGTCTTGTCAGCTTGTTGGGAATGCCGAATTCTCTCATGGCTTTGTAGAGTTTTACTCTGGCTATGCTATCATAGGCGGCTTTAAAGTCTATGAAGAGGTGTTGGATTGAGTTTTGAAACTCTAGACATTTTTCCATAGCCCGCCTCAAAGTGAAAATCTGATCGGTTGTTGATTTGCCTGGGCTGAAGCCACACTGGTATTGGCCTACGATATTTCTAGCGTATGGGGCCATCCTGTTTTGTAGGATGGCGGAGAATATCTTATACGCGGTACCCAACAACGTTATACCACGATAATTGCTGCACGTTGTGATATCTCCTTTTTTATGTACCGGGCAGAGGATGCCTTTTCTCCAGTCTTCTGGCATCGCTTCCTGCTCCCATACTTGCACAATTAATTCATGAATCGCTTGGTGTAATGTAGGCCCTCCATATTTAACCAGCTCCGCAGGGATGCCGTCTGCACCCGAGGCCTTGTTGTTTTTGAGCCGGGTGATGGCACTGCTAACTTCTGCTAAGCTTGGTGGTGACAGCGTAGCATTATCGTCAGATATTGGTGGAGCCTCCAAATCCTCAGTTAGCTCGCCATTTAGCAATTCATGAAAGTGCTCTTCCCATCGCTCCAAGATGCCTTGAGGATCGGTGATCAGATTCCCTTCTTTGTCCTTGCAGTATGTGCAACGAGGTGTGAATTGCGTCATACCGCGTACTCTTCGGTAGAACTCCCGCGCCTGGTGCGGCCGTCGCTCTCTGTACTGTTCTAGTTCACAAACGAGATTTTTCTCCCAGGCTTCCTTTTTTCGTTTGTGAATTCTCTTTTCTTCTTTTCTGAGCTCTTTATATTTCTCTTCGCGTGCTCGTGTTCTCTGAGACTGCTGCATTGCTCGATACGCAGCATTCTTACGTTCAGTTGCCAGCTTGCATTCATTATCGAACCAGTCGTTCCGATCTCTACGACTTCTGCCTAAGATGGAATCAGCAGTACTAATGACAGTATTTTTAAGGTGGGTCCAGCTCTCGTCGACGCCCAGCATCTCATCCCCAGGACTTGCTCTTCTGAGCGCGAGTTCTAACGCCTGACCGTAGCTGTTTCTGGCCATTTCGTTGCGTAGTGCAGCTGTGTTGATTCGAGCCTGATCAGCGGATACAAAGCTTTTCAGCGTTGTAATGCGCTCTCGGAGCACCATACCAACAAGATAGTGATCTGAGTCGAAGTTGGCACCTCGGTACGTTCGTACCGTCATCAGACCCGAAAGGTGGCGGCGGTCTATCAACACATGGTCTATTTGATTGCGAGTCGCCCCATCAGGAGATATCCAGGTGGCTTTATGGATATCTTTACGCGCAAATCTGGTACTTGCAACGACCAAGTTCTTACTTGCTGCCATCTCTATAACTCGCTGCCCATTGTCATTAGTGTTCTCATGCAAGCTGTGGGTGCCGACATATTGCCTGTATACGGGCTCCCGGCCTACTTTGGCGTTCAGGTCTCCCAATATGATTTTTACATCATATCTGGGGCAGGCATTAAGTTCCCGTTCAACTACTTCGAAGAATTCTTCTTTTTCATCGTCCGGGGACTCTTCTGTAGGTGCGTGAACGTTTATGAGGCTGATGTTCTTAAATTTGCCTCGCACACGAAGGGTACATAGCCTTTCGTTTATTGCTTTAAAGCCGATAATGGTAGGCTTCATCCTTTTGCTGACCATAAAACCTACCCCGAGCACATGGTGTTTCGTATGACAGCTGTAATATACGTCATAATCAGGTTTTTGCAAAACACCATTCCCTGTCCATCGCATCTCCTGAATGGCGGTAATGTCAGCTTTATATGTTGACAGGGTATCGGCCAGGTGTTGTGTAGCTCGAGTTCTGTACAGAGTTCGTACGTTCCATGAGAAAATTCTTAAATCATTTTGCCTTTTTCGTTGCCGTGGTCGTCGTCGTTTTTTCCAGTATCCGAGGCATGTTGCTCGTTCCGTAATGTTTGTTTTTTACGGGTGAGGTTATTAGCCTCACGCCAACCTTTCTTGGAAGGGACTAGCCCGATCATGTTAGCCTATCCTCTCTCATAGGATAGTTACCAGTGGCCACCGCTAGGAGGTTATGATCGCACTTCCATCAGTCCGGAATAGTTACGGCACGTGCATGTTATGCTACATGTTATTCCCCCTATTCCGCTGATGACTGACCACCTTTTCACAACACTTACAATACAAATAATACATATAATCTAACAACACTTATAAAAACTTAACGACGGAAGAATGAGTATACACCAAGAAGTAGAAGCCTGTTGTCACTGATTTGTCCTTCTACCAATCAGCCGTTTATATGCATAGCTGACGTTGTCACAGCCAGACCGTCGCACAGTGGTCTGAAATCCCAAAAACCTGGACAAAAGTACCAAAACGAAAGTTTATATTTAGGGACTTTTTTCACGTGGGTTAGGTATAGTGGCCCCCTGAAGTATTTCAAGGCCCTTGGAAAAAGGCAGATGTTCGAAATATCTTTTGTATTCCATTTGGAAAGTGAGCGTCGAACATGCTGCACGCAGCGCGTTCTCTCCGAGCAAAAACATGTGTTACGTTTTTCCGTGTATATTGCGGTACGTTTACCCGTTTTCTTTTGTGTAAAATGGATTCTTCTCCAGAGAGTAAGTACAATTATACTGTACAATTGAAATGAACATAAATAAATAATTGTATTGTTTATTTATGATCAATTATGTAGTAAATTGTGGTATTTTAATAACGATTCGGCTTATGAATTGATGGCTAAGTACAAACTTCCACCGACTTCCGCTACGAAATACGCATGTAATTGTTTATTAATCATCTCTGCAAAACATATAAAAAAATCAGCTGCTCCTGCTTGCTCCATGTCATGCTATCCATGATATAGTACATATTTCCTTAATGTATAGTTTTGAGCGTCCTATTCAGGGGCTATATATTAACTTTTTTTTTCATCTATATCATCTTATATTAATAAAAGAAAGATTCTGTATGTGTGCGCTTCAAAATGGCCGCTGAAAAATTACCGAAATGGCCACCCAAATATGAGTTCGTAAATTGTGTTCCGATTTCAATGAAAGTGGGTATCTAGGGGTTTTTAAGGTCGCTAATAACGAATTTGTGGTCAAAACTAAAAAAATTCAAAATGGCCGCGCCAATATGGCCGACGAATTTGCCAATTTTATTCCGATTCCAATGAAAATCGGTATCTGGGGTTCTTTAAGGTAGCAAATAACGAATGTGTGATCAAATAAAGACATTTTTAAACACTGAACTACGTAGAATCGATATAATATCAAATAGAATTAAACAAAAACACCTTAATGGGTGCCTTCCATTTAGACACAGAGAGACACAGTGTTACACTGTGTCCGACACAGAAGTGTTCCATCAACGACACAGCTAGACACAGCCGGGCACAACTAAGACAATGCTACCAACCCTCGCCAATTGAAATGTGATCGTTAATTTATAATTACAACAATATTGTTTCATTTTTAAGATACCCAGCATTTATTTATAAGTTGTCGTGTAATTAATTTAAAGAAATTATCAACATAAAATTTACGATTTACTTGCCAAACAAAAATAAAAACGAGGAAAGTGCGCCGTGGCGGATTTTTCATGAACTTATGTGTTCCATTTGGGCTTACACAGAACGACACAGAGCGACACGCTGTGTCGGACACAATTGTCTTTCTGTGTCTAAATGGAAGGCACCCAATGATTCTACTCGCAATTTATTGGAATCTAAAAATATTTTATATTCTCAATAATAAAACCACAATTCATTTCGATTTGATTTACAAATCATCGTCAGCAATCACGACTGAAGCCCATATACCGATTTTCATAAAATTTGCTTAATTTTCCATAAAGTTGGTCGCCATATTGGATCCGCCATTTTGTTTTTTGAAAATCTGATAACGGATTCTTACTCAGCGACCCCGAAACCCCCCATATACCGATTTTCATAAAATTGGTTTAATTTTTCATAAAGTTGGTCGCCATATTGGATCCGCCATTTGGTTTTTTGAAAATCTGATAACGGATTCTTACTCAGCGACCCTGAAACCCCCCATATACTGATTTTCATCAAATTTGCTTAATTTTTCATAAAGTTGGTCGCCATATTGGATTCGCCATTTTGTTTTTTGAAAATCTGAAAACGGATTCTTACTCAGCGACCCCGAAAACCCCCATATACCGATTTTCATAAAAAAATAATTTTTCTTACGGTAGTAAATTAATTTTGTCCAGGTTTTGGGATTTCAGACCACTGTGCGTCGGTTACTTCCATTTTCCATGCACTAGCACTATGTCCAACAATGGAAGCTGCATTTTTTTCAATTCCCAAAACAATACGCACAAGAAAATTAACATTAAAAATAACCTCCAAAAAATCAAGTTAGAAAAATTAATAGAAGCGTTTAAACATAAAATGACATTGAAGTTCAATCACGGATGATTTGTCAACAATTACCTACTATCACTTACATTTTTCTACACTTTCACCCTACCATATCAACTCTTAAGAGCTTTGCTGCACTTATGCCCAGCTCATCGATCATAAAGTCGGTGCTTAATTATCGTTTTATAATATTGGCAGAAGTGAGAAAATTGTTTAAGAAAGCAAAAATTTTCACAAAATAAAAATTTATTTAAAAGATTTTGGCACCGCGCGGACCGCTCAATTTTACGATCATTCTACTTATCTCTGATGTAACTTTCGGTACTCCAAGAGGCATGAGTGAGAAGATCGTTGTGAACTTCTATCATCATCTCCCGGTCTAATAAGCTTATGTCGAAAAGTACCAAATATAGTCAATTTTAACATCAAAATTTGCTAATTTCGTCAAAAACAAAGGCCGTAACACAAAAATTGTTTGGATAATGTCCAATAGGAAATTATCCAAGCTTTCTAATTTTAAAAAAAATTTTGGTTAACTATGAATTTTTTGGAGAAAAGTTGAAGTTAACATTTTTGTTAAATAAACCAAAATTTTAACTACGATGACTCATAACTCTGGAAGTTGATAGGGTAGAACATTTACTTTTACAGTTTTTTTAGATAAGTGGTAGAATTCTGCGTGCAGTGCTACCTCATGAAAATAGGTCATAAGGTTACAAAAATACGATTTCCCCCTCCCATACGATTTTTTGTTCATCTAACCAAAAGCTATCAACAGCCGGTCGTTTTGTAAACTTAGCGTATACACCCTGTATACATTATATGTACGTTCGTGACTAACTTTAAAGCATTCAAGCCCGACTCAATTTAAATCAATTCCCTATAAAATTGAATTAACAATTACGATTGAGCCTTTTCCTTATTTCTGTGGTGCTAAGGCAGAACCCGATATGTCAAAAAAAAATTTCGTTTATATTGCCAACAGTCGAAAGTTTATAAAAGAAAATGTTCCCCAAAGCCAATATTGTAGACTGTTTCTCTAAAATAATTTAGTTTCAAAACTAAAGAGTCCAATATGTCCATATGCTTACAATACGACGTTGGCACAATCCAATGACCCAATATCGACGATTACCTATTTTGAAATATTGGGTTCTGCCTTAGCACCACAGATTTATATATTTTAAAGTTAGTAAAATTAATTATTTATAAGGCAATACTTGAAAAAACAACGAAATGCATACCTTATTTTTTTACCCACAAAACAAACTATAATTTTTGTTTCAAGTCATATTCTAGGTATACCAAGTGCTAATTTTAACACGTCCATCTGCTTTCAGCTACTGGTTGACGCAGTCGTATATTCACCATATTATAAGTTACGTTTCACATCTTGGGTAGAAGTAAATCTCCTTCTATTTCAAGTGCGATCTAAAGTCTCTGATTACCGTGAAATTTTTGATCTCGAGATCCGTGAAGGAGAAATAGAAAAAAAAATGCTTCCACTTCGTGACTTACAAATTAAAGTTAACATGAGGTACCAGAAATGATTTTCATTTTACTCACCCGAATGTAAACTTCACAAACGTTCGAAATTTTCTGTTTACTAGAAATACAATGTTAAAATAGCATTTATTTATTGGACAAGATTTTCATAAATTCTTTCTTTAAGTTGACGCCATTACGATGTTTGTTATATTTGCATTCAGTAAAAACTCAAGAGGAATAAGAATTTTTGTTTTATTTGTTTGGATTTTAAATCGCACATTATTTATTTTTTAAAATTCATAAGTGATTATGTGAATTGTAATTGGATTTTATCAAAACGTCCGGAAGTTTAGTATAATTATGTTAATTGATCGTAAAAGAGTAACTATCAGTTGCACCTTTCAATTTGCGCCTGTCGGCTACCAAAAAAAAAACTGTATCCTTTCCTTTATGATTTTACAAGCGACATTATTAACTTTCGATATCTTCATCCACTTGAAAATAGTTTCCGCTTTTATGAAATGTTTACAAACTTCAAGCGATGGACATTCGAAAACCGTACATTCCCTTTTCGGATCACCTACGTTTTTATTGCACCTCGTCCCATGCCTTCAGGTATGGTAATAAATTTTTGACCTCCCATAAGGTCCATTTGTTTACTGCAACATTCAACTCCTGGCTATTATAACTTGTTTCTCACACTGATTTCTCGATGAATATCTCATATCTTTGTATCTTGATCTCAATCTCAATGGTGGCTCAGTTTGCGTTTACCAACGTTTCATACTGTTCGGTAAGTAAATGTTTGACTAGCCGACGACGCTAAAAAAAGTAACTCTAAAACTCGTCTATCGCACGTAAGTGTTAAAATATTTTTTAAAAGTTACGTTCACATCGTGCTTCCATAATACCATGCCAGAAAAGAATAAAACTAAAAAATATTTTTGATGCGTTGTTAACGTGGTTCTAGCTGAGGGGATGTATAGTATTTGCTACGATGAATCTTGTTAGGTCATTTGTCATGTGACCTCTACATGATTTAATTTATTGTTTTGAAGATTTGCAATGAATATTATTTTGTTATAGACTATTAATGATTCTGTGCTTATTTCCTGCTTTTCGCACTTTAACCGACAAACGTGATTTTCTAAAGAAACCCGCTAGGCGTAAGTTTCTGAGAGAAGCAAACCAATGAAGTCAAAATGAGTATAATGTGGTTATATCTACCTACACATAATGATGCTGGTACCTGGTAAATATTTAGCGGATATATAGATAAACTGAATAACTCTGTGATAGGAGGAAAAGGCTGTAAAACTTGGGATTATTTTGTGCACATGCAACAAAAATGAAAAAAGCATCTGAATTATTTTTAATCAGATAATGTTGACGTCGATTTCACCGCTCAATGTTCTGTTTATGGACTCGTTAAAAGATAAAGATCATCTAGTAGCCTTCAAATTGTAGCATTGTAAGAACAAAAATTTTGGCTAAATGATTAAAGGTAACTAATCTAGTCTACGTAATGGAATAGGAGTCAGCGCGTCCGGCCAGATAGCATTTCAGAAATTGGAAATTCAAGCCCTACTCACTGCCATGGTCCTTAAGCTTTCCGCTTGTTTTCCACCTTCTTATCATCCATCATATAAAGCATGAGAACTGGTTAAGATTTTTGGAAAAGTGGTTTATCCTGGCAGAAAATAAATGAAAAACGAAAACATCGACGTGCAAAGTAATGGTCATTCTTTAACCCACCCAAGCCAATGTCACAATGACGCTAGAAAGTGTATCACTTAGTCCAGGAGCAGTTTGAAATAAATTGGCCCTGCGATTTTTGGACACTATAATTAAGAGAAAAATCGTAGGAATTATATGAATATGTTTTGGATAAATTCGGTCCTGGGGAACAGATGAAAAAAAGTTAATAATATTAGCGAAAACTAGTTTTTTCGCGTTTTAGGTGTGAACAAATTTTATTTTTGGAATACAAAAAATTGTATGTAATAGCGCTAAATGACATACGGGCGTCCTACCTAGCAGGGATAACCTCATAGTACCAATCCCAAAAGATGAGTAGATTCAACATCCTGCCTAAAGGCCCAACAATGCACGGCATAAGCGCATATGTAAAAACCTCAAAAAATATCGAAAGTCAGCATTATGTCAATCAAAACTTATTACCGCCTATGCATAACATAAGCGACATAAAGTTGATGTAAAATCTGCGCTGTGAAAGTGAAAATTAATTTTGATTTATATATATGTATATATGTAGATATTTTTATTTCTCCATACATGAACGAAAATCACTTAAATATAACTTGCTTTTCCTAATGTTGTCATGTCACGTTCGACCCAAGTCGCATTCATTATGTTTAACGAATGTTTAACGAAAGCTTTTATGCCGTGTTATGTCAACCGTAGCCACCTTCATAACAAGTTCTGGTTCCGAACTTGACATATGCACTTGGCATATGCGCTTATGCCATGCATAGTTGGGCCTTAAGGGTCTAATAGGAGGAAGCCCATCCACTAGAATAATGGTCTGTTTTTGTTATAGAAACTTTAGAAAAAGAAACCGGACGGATAACTCAGCAATGACCTGGCATACGAAAAAAGGGTAACGATTTGGTTTTATCTACCTGCAACTTAGGATCACTGTATAGGGCAGAACCATTTAAAAGGCTCCTGGAAATATTTGATAAATATAAAATGGACATTGTGACTATAAAGGAGATGCGCTGGAATTAGCAAGGGATAATAAACAAAGGCAAACACATTATATAATATATATATAATAAGTATATAATAAGAACGGGATTTATAGTCAGAAATAAATGCAAGAATTTGGTAATCGATTTTCAATCTATTAATCCGAGAAGCTGCTATTTACGGCAAAAGGAAAGGAGCCTGGTACAATGTACATATTTGGAAATTGGCTTTCGGCGAAAAAAAATCTAAAGTGGGTATTCTGATGCGGAAGACGATTCTGAACAACTTTGTTGCTGGGCTCTTTCTCAAAAAACGTCACTGGAAAAAAAATTACAGAGGCTCAAGACAACCCGCACACTACAGCTTTTCCATCGGCCGACAGAGACTTAACTGTAGCTAACACAAAACATAAACCGTTTAATAACGATAACTAGATGGATAATTGAATTGCGCAATGGCCATTTGAAAACAATTTTTAAAATGCTTGATGCTTGATGGTACTGTTTTCAATACTCATGCTATTAACTTAAGAGATTATTATAAATAGGTACAGGTCAACAATTACAATGTAAAACCAGATCGATCATGTTCTCATTGACGGTAGGCATAGTTCGAGCTAGGGTTTTTCAAAAACAGTGGTTTTCAAAAAACAGCTGTTACTGTTTTTAATTTTCAAAAAAACAGCTGATAACAGCTGTTTTTACTGTTTTTCGAATTTTCTCAAATTTTACAAGTAATTAATAGTTTTTTTTATATAATATCATTTTATTATACATTTTTACTTCAGGATTCGGCCACTGTTGAACTACATCGTCCACCCTTGCCTGCAAAAATTAGTGTGGTTTTTGATGGAGTGGCTGTGGGACCTTGACGCATCGCAATAATTTCACGACATCCTCGTACATTCGGCCATCTACACGAATATTTAAATTTTGCATGAGCTTATTAGTAATGTTGCTGTTAATGTCAGAAAACTTCTTGAACATGAATTGTAAAAATTTTTCTGCGATCACTAAGATTCGTGACAGCTAATTTTACGGGCTACATTGCCTTGACAGCAGAAAAGTCCAATGACATATTCAACGCCTTAAATTCGCGAATTGCTGTTTTCGTCTTGACCTCCTTGGCACAATCATAGATGGAATGGAGGACATCCGACGGCATTGCAAACAATTCTGGTACATTCACCTTGTATAAGAGCCACTCTGGACAATGTATATTAAAAGATCATTCTATATTTAAAAACCTCTGCTTTAGTGTTGGTTACTAATATACAATTTTATATTACTTTCATACGGCGTTGTTGTTCTCATTTTCCTTTAGCTGCTTTACAAGAGCAACAACAACGCAGGAATCGTCAAAATGTTTGTTCAAAAGTGTCCATTAAAATTGTCCGCCCTCCCCATCACCCTCTCACCCTTTTCGTTCGTTTTGTCTGTCAGGTGTCCGGCCGTGTAAAAGGGCACTTTGTAAAAAACCAAAACAATTTATATAAGTGTTAGTTACAAATTTCTTTTATTTTTATTTTACGCCAAATGCTGTTGTTTGCTGTTTTTCGATTTTAGCCAAAAAACAGCTGTTTTACTGTTACTGTTAAACAGTTTTGAAAAACCCTAGTTCGAGCATGTTAGATGTCAAAACGCAGAGATGGGCCAATGATGACTCAGACCACTTCATGGTCTAATGGAGGATCAGAGTAAGATTATTCAATGTTAAAAAAGAAAGACTAACTCGCACACCAAAACTTAATACAGCAAGTCCAAAAGATGAAAAAAATAAGTGAATTGGAAACCAAGTTAAATGAAGCATTTAAGTTGATTAGTAAGAATGATTCGCACAATATTGAAGACCTCAATGAGAAGTGGTATGCACAGGATGGTATAATACATTTGGACGAATAAAGATGTACCTGACGAATGAAACATAGCACCTGTACACAAAAAGGGGGCCAACTTGACTGTTTAAACTACACAGGAATTATGTTACTGAACGTAACATATAAAATATTATCATATATCCTGTATACTGCCTTATTGTATCTGTATGAAAGAGTAATTGGCTATTACCAGTGCGGAATCAGGAAACACAAGTCCACTACCGATCACATATTTTAATTACAACAGGCAATTGAGAACACGAAAGAATTTAATATAGAGACCCACCTCTTTTTCATTGACTTTAAAACGGTAAAAGATCTTGCGCTACGCTCGAAAATCTACAAAGCAATGGTGGAACTGAACTGATCAATTAATGCTTCTCACTAAAAGCTCATTGAGTCAAGTCATAAATAGAGTGAGAATTCGGAGCAACGTATCGGTACCCCTTGAGAGGAACAGAGACCTCAGACAAGGAGAGTCACTAACCTGCTTCCTATTTAACCAGATGGACAATACTATAGTCTAAGAGCCAGTACGTATAAACTGGTTTGAACTAGTCTATACTAATAGGGATTAAAAAAATTCCAGAACTAATAAAATCATGATGCATTTATTAATTAAAGCAATGCTATACCTTTTTACACCCTTATTTCTTTCTATCTTCTTCTAACTTGCTGTCATCAATCTGTCAATAAATAGTTTCCTTATTAGAAGTCTAATTTTTAATCTCTTTTTTTCGTGCCATCCTTAAAGCTATTCCAACACTAGGCAAAATTAGTATACACTAGGGCAAACTAGTTTATCCTGAAGTGTACTTATTCATATTAGACTCAACCAGTTCATCCTAGGTTAACTAGTTTCTCCAATCGGCCATAGGACGGATCAGTTTGGTTTAGTCTGTACCGGTTTATCCTATCGCATATAGGATGAACTGGTTTGGCCTAGGAAAAACTAGTATATCCTAAAATCGGATTTGGCCGGTAAGATATACACGTCAGTGATTTTTGTAAATAAAAAGTTTTTAAATTCGTATTTGCAAGATTAAAACTAAAACATGTTTGTTAGAAAAAATAAATTAAATTTGGATGATTTTCCCTAATGTTTTTTTTCATCATTTAGAAATGTTTATATTAAAAAATTCTAGGTTTTTTTCCCCTGTTTCTAGAAATTCTCTGGCTTATAATAGAAGAAGAAAAACGTCACTATACCCATCTATTTTTTGTAAATATTCATATATTTTGTAACGTATATCACGTTAGCAAGTCACATATCCACCCCCCACTTCTGAACCTATAAGTAATTTTTAGCTCATTTTTAGTGAATTTGTAGTGAAAGAATTAATTTTGTAGAACCTAGCGATCTCAAAAAATCAGGTGATCTGCTGGCGTGATATCACGCTACCAGATCACATATCCAGCCCCCACTTCTGAACCTATAAGTAATTTTTAGCTCATTTGTAGTGAATTTGTAGTGAAAGAATTAATTTTGTAGTAACTACCGATCTCGAAAAATCAGGTGATTTGCTGGCGTGATATCACGATTTTCGCTGATTACAGGGTCAGAAAAAATCAAAAAGGTGAGCAGTGAGGTTGCAGCTGCTGAAACCAATGATCCATAGGAGAGCCCCCAGGACGGATCCCTGCGGAACTCCTCACGTTGTTCTGTATACCGGCGGCTCATCTTCAAACTCACACTGAAGGGGCCTACCTTTTTTTTTTAAAGTAAAATACCAACTAACAGTTTTGGGGGCGGGTGTTCTACCCACCCGGGTTCGAGACGATCCGCCGGCGCTGCCTTCCCAAGTGCCGCCCAGTGCAAATGCACAGTCTGCACATATGGGTGCGGCGACACTGCGAGAAAACCAAATCTGTTGTAGTATCGGCATCTTATATTTTTATATCAATATGAGAATTGCCGTACAAGAATGTTTGGTCGGCAAAGCATCCCTCCGGATGCAATATTCAATTTACCTGTGCGGTCACATGTACCGCGCAAAAGTGACGTCATAGTGCACAAAGTTAGCGTCTCACTTAGGAGTATCGATCTGCATATAATTCAGCATTTAACATTTAAAATACATGGACCACCCCACCAACGGCAGGCGGCGCGGAGAAATTAAGTCTATGTGGAATCCTGCCTTAAGGGGTGCCAATAGCATACTCAGTAGACCGGCTCTCGTTTGATTGCGTAGGTCAAGCAGCATTAGACGGGGTTAATGCTTATTTGGAGGACTGCTTGGTAAAAAACACTCACGTTTGGAATGGCTATGGCTATGCGGATGCATTTACAAATGTTCATGCCTGTAGTGGGAAGATACTTACCTCTAACAGGCGAATTTGTAGATTTTCGTGCCTGTGGCGGGAGCGTGCATACTCGTGTGGAATGCGCATTTGTTCGTTATGCATGCTAGGTGCGGCGCGTGAATGCTTTTAAGAAAATCAACCAACTAAATTATTTATACTCGGTTTGAATAGACCAGGATTATAAATACTTTCGCTAAGACCTTCCACTCTATTGCATATTACTAGCTGGTTAATATTTTAATAATTGTGGCAGTTGTTGGGCAAAAAAGTTTTATTTCTAAAGTGTTAAGCACACTTAAGCATACTCATATTCTTTTATAAATAACAAACCCTTAAAAAACAAACGTAATACTGCACTATTTATATACAACACACTCATCTCGGCTGACATTCGCATGGCACAATTTAACACGTAGTAAAATTTAAAACGTAATTCGGAAACTAGAGGCTCTACAAAATGAATTCTTGCACTACAAATTTAATCTACAAATTAGCTACAAAATAGCTCACCTTTTTGATTTTTTTTTGAGCCCGACGCACGTGTGATTTACTAACGGGATAACATTGGATATCTCGAGATCGGTAGGCTCTACAAAATAAATTTCTTTTACTTCTTGCACACGGCAGAAACGAAAGTTAGATATTATCGCTTACACTTGAGTCGACGGACGGCGGATTCCTCGAGATCAGTAAGCTCTACAAAATGAATTCTTTCGCTATAAATTTATTACAAATCAGCTACAAAATAGCTCACTTTTTTAATTTTTTCCTGACCCTGTAATCAGCCTAAATGCATGTGTGATCTGCTACTGCTAGCGTGATATCACGCCAGCAGGTCACCTGATTTTTCGAGATCGGTAGGCTCTGCAAAATTAATTCTTTCACTACAAATTCACTAGAAAGGAGCTACAAAATAATTATAGGTTTAGAAGTGGGGGCTGGTTATGTGATCTGCTAGCGTGATATACGTTATTTTGAAAACATTATTTCAAAGGAAAATAATGAAATTAGGTATGGCAACTTTAATGTCGTGCAACCATGGTGACGTTTTTTAAATTGGGCGTAAAATCATGTCAGAATTTTATTTATCTATCTTGTTTTACAGCAAAGATAAAAAAGTGGTCGTATTTTGTAGTTTATTTAAAGCGAAAAGAGTGGAGTAAAGATTAAAATTTTTTAAGACAATGGAAAAGTGTGCAGTTCTTGTATGTCTATATTATTTTTTTTCTGCCACTGAATGTACTGAACTATAACACGAAATTTAACAAAATTTCAGTTCGGTGACAAAACCGGCTCATGGTTGAGTAAGCGGAGTATACTTTTTGGGTCCATTAATTTGTATGGAAATTGCTCATACAAACAGTCCATTCTATACTTGGATAAGTAAGGGATGCGACCTGAAATGTTCCTCCTCTAAATCCCCTTACCAAACAGCATTTCTTGCATCATAATCATGCACGATAATCCACTACCGGTTTAGAACCGTTAAGTCGATTTTGGTACTATGGAAGCAATAGGATCCAGCGATGAGGGAAGAAGAAGATAAATGCCATGCACAAATTTTTGTACTAGGTGACTTCTCTATGTGTTATTTGCTTAGTGATTGCACTAAAGCACTTTCAAAAATAATTTTGTGTTGCAATAAATCTGATCATAACAAAAACCTCTTTTTACAGTACAGTACAGAACTTTTTTAATATCAAACTTTAAATGTTTTTTTTCTGAAAATGGAGAACGATAAGAGGAATTCGTATGAAGTTGAGGTAAAAGTTTCGCGATACAAACTAGTTGCAATAACAAAATTATAAATTACATGTTTCAATTGTTATAACGATTTATTCGCAGCTCTCGAGTATTTTATTTATGCCAATTGCCAGAAATCATTGTAAAGAAATTGATTGCTAGTTTTAAGAAGTAAAGTACAACATTGAGCAGTGAAGCCGCTAATCCGTTGCCGCAATGTAATTCTGTGGTATTTTTTGTTAAAACGGCTTGGTTACTGGGGCTACTTGGATATTAAAAAGTTATTTTGATTTGCTTCGAGAGCACCTTATCTTATCAGACATATAGAGGCAGAAAAGCGTTTGTTTGTTTTCCTTATTGTACTAAACCTATAATGCCTAGCCTCAGTAGATGATTTGATTGGGAATGTATGAACGCAGTTAACGTCCTCTAAAGGAGTCACTTCCTTGTGAGTACATAAGTTAAAACAAAGCTGTAAGCGCGCTAGGTTAAATCATCATTTAATATCAGGTTTAACAGTCAGATCTTCAATGTGATCGCTGTGTGATCACAGAAAGCAAAACCAGTGCCGATTTACTACCATCTCTGTTTGCCGGTAACCTTTCTTCACCTGGCAAGTGGCAATTCCATACTACCCCTTGTTCCTGAATGTTAGTTATACGCACTCAATAGGTAAGATCTTTTTCAGGAAACATCCTTTTTTTTGTCTGAAAGAGCTTGACTTAAATAATTTTATTGGTCTTAATAATATACCCCCTGTTCCTGAAAAATATGCCTCGCTTTTGATCAAACCTCTGCATTCAATAGCAAACCCGTCCAGACTTTTACTATCTGAATCTTCTGGCCACATTCTTGTGAGAAGTCTCAACCATTGCATTTGTTTTATGAGTTTGGCCTGTTGGTCTAGACATCTACAAGTCTTTTGGAAGTAGTGATGAGAAAAAAGTCTTGCAGCCTTGGTGTAGCAGTTTTGCCTGGTCTTGGATATTTAGCAAGACCAAGACAAGACAAACAAGACCGCAAGGCCAAGACAGCAAGACTTTTTGCTCAGCACTAAGTGCCGAAAATCTTGCAGTGACGAGCAAAAAGCCTTGTCTTGTCTTGGCCTTGCTATGTGGGCAAGATAAGACAAGACTGCAAAACCCAGACTGCAAGACTTTTTGCCTCTCCACTGCAAGACTTTTTGCTCATCACTATTTGGTGGAGTACCGCATCCTACGTTTTTGACTAAACACCAAGCTATTGGTATCAACACAATTGTAAAAAACTGGATCGATAGTTTCCGTTCTGTAATCAATATAATAATGGATGGCGTCGAATCTAAACCATCTCTTGCCGGTATCACTTCGCGCTAATATATTGATTTTGAAACAATTGTCATGAAGGAAGAACAGCAAAGCTGATTACGGTTAGCAACCACTATGATAATAAATTTTTGCCAGGGCAGTTAGATTCCAACTATCGCTCAATCGTTTATTTTAAAGTCTTTATGAATGACTTTTTCTCAGATCTAATTAATTCACTTTCCTTTGCTTTGCTTTGCTACAGTATGCAAAATACCAGTCAAGTACATGCTAGTTAATTTAAACATAGTTAGAGCTACACTAGCTCTTATTGACATTACTAAAGGAAGTACTAAAACAAGTGAGTCGTCAATTGAATTGAACTAAATTTGACAATAATAGACAGATATGTAGACCAAAATGTTGATGACTTATAATATCTAAAGAGTTAGTATAACGCAGAGTACCATACCGTATAAGCCAAATTGGGTGGTGGTATAAATATGTTTTGTAATATTCGAATTTGGATTCTCGCACTCTTGATTTGTTTTTTTGTTTTTTGGATCAACTGCTTACTTGACAGTTCTCGGGATGTTCTGGCAGTAAGAAAAACCAATTTGTATTACTTGTGTTATAATAAACCTTAAATTGTGTTTAAAAGATTCTTATGTTCATATTATCATTGATAATAAATAATAATATGGTCCTCTGGAAACAATTAATCTTCTTAATTTGCGACTTTTTTGGCAGCCATTCTCCTACAACCTTGCCTTGAGATATCTCTATACAGCGCACAAGCCTGACAGAAGAGGATTACGTCCTCCACGTCCAGTTTTTGATTAACTAACTAACTTCGCGCAGCTTCTCGTCGGTGCTTCCGAATAAGTCGAAATAAAGAATATACTCATTTCAAGAAGCCGAATCTAGTAAAATATAACAGGGAATACGATAGAAGTGACACAAAAACAGAGTACAGCCAGGGGCGGCGGAGCATAATCATTGTGGGTGGTGAGCACCTGAACAGTTAACTTTAAAATGTATAAAGTAAATCGGTCAATTTATTTACCAGCTGTCTATTGAGTTATGTGGTTTTAAATTCTTTTGTTATGGGGTTATACCCGTCTAGCATTTTGAGGTAAGGGGTACAGATACGGCCCCTATGAGTCTAGACCCACTGCCTCATGTGGACCATGTGTGGAGGACCCTATAAGGCTTACACAGGCTACTAACGCATTTCCTCATTCGCGCCTGGTTATAAGGAATGCCCCATTTGCCCCTTGAAGAAAAATCATTGCTACCCGATCCCGAGTGGATTTTGAGAATTTCGCCGTGGATGTGAATAATAACGCGCCGGTGTGGAAAGCTTTATATTTTTAAACGCGAGTGTCGTTTTACCAAGCTTCCGCAGTGCCGCGGCCAGACAATTGGAGGCCCTGTGCTAAAATTCAGCGAGAGGCCCCAGAAAGTGTAAAAAAACATTTTCGTTTCCTTCGCTCCCACAATTTCCTTCATAGGGCCCGTCCCCGCGACAGAATTATGGAAAATGGGCCCTATGTGATGTTGGAAACAGCTGTGATTTTATCAATACGGCCCCCAACTGAGTACTAATCACATCCAATGCTGCTTGATCTCTGTAATCGAGCCAGAACCGGACTATTGAGTATGTTAAATAACACCCTTCCCGGTCGCCAACATAATTCCCTAAGAACCAAAGCAACAACAAAAACTTAAGCTTTGTATGAGTTAAACTAAACGTATTTCTTTAAAGCTTTTTAAAAAGCTTGTCAAAAACGTAAGGCAGATGTTGGGATTGCCCCATTTCATTTGTAGTGAGGTTTGCCTCATAGGGCCCCTATGAAAAGCTGTTAAGGCATACCTCATCGCTGATTTTTTTTTGCGTGGTGTTCATGAGGAAATGTCCCTCATTTTCGAGCTCATAAGGAAATGCCCCTTTCGGCATGCTCCTCATTTGCCACATGGAGTCCTCATGAGGAATCTACGGGGAATCATTTTTTTGGCATGCCCCTGAGGCAATCCCCTTTTAAAATAATTGTCGGGTGGGGTTGAAAAAGCTCAGGCTATACAGTTATAAGTTTTTAATAGCTCTAATCAAAGCCTTCTATATTTACAGCATGGCTTGTAAGTATAGAAGGCTTTGGCTCTAATATAATATATTTAGTTTTCGTATAAAATGCCTTGCTTGTGTGCGGCCCTTCGACCACGTTCCGTCGTCGCCAGGGTCCGAGACGGCCCTGCAACGTTCTGGGATGAAATATTTTGGGTGTGGATTTCCTCACCCAAATCGAAATTGCGTATGCACGTTTCCTTCCATCCTACGCGCTCCGCCGCCACTGACTACAGTAGAGCAGACTACGATGGCTCTGACACATTGTTGAGCTTTGGAAGAAAACATGCTAGCCAAAATTTTCAATGCTAGATCATCAGGAAAAAGGAGCGTATGAATACGACGACCAAGAAATAAGGGATGGATGACGTGCTACAAGATATTTGAAAAATTCGTATAACAAACCAGAGAACTAGCACGGCACTTCAAGAGATCCGAGTCCTACAAGTCCTGTAGAGAAATTTAAGAAGAAGAATACTATAGAACAGGCTTGTTGCTTTCAAATAGTAGCTGCGGAAAAAAATAAGATATAGTTTACAATTATTAATTACACGCAGCAAGATTCACATTTAATTAAAAAAATGTGGACTATAAAAATATACGTTTTTATAAGTTTAGTTTTTAGAAATGTAAGTTTTTACCATATAGCCACGGTCTAAAAAACTAATGTAATTAAAAAGCATTGTATATGAAAAACAAAAAAAATGTTTTTTTAAAGCACCACTGCAAGTGTAAACATGACGGAATTTCTAAAAAAATCAGAATGACAACCTAATAAATGCTACTTTAGGTACCAGGACACCAATATATAAAAATTAAATCTAGGCGCTTCTCAGTTTAAAATAAAATCGTATTAACCAAAGTTATGTTTAAAAATATATAAAATATTTAATAATCATTTCCAAAAAAATAATGTTACATGAAATCAATATATTTTTACAGGCCCAAAGGATTGTGATTTACCCAAATCAGCACTAACATCTCTGCATGGTGGCAATAACTTCGGTCAGGTGCCAAATACACCAAACTCGGATACGAATGCCGGATCCGGTAGACTACACGTTTCTGGAGGCCTGTGTGAGCCGCACAACTTGCAGCAAGACCAAGTAAGATTCCAATTTTGGGATATATTTATAAATTTTAAAAATTAATCAATAAATTTCAGAATTCTGAAAAATCTGGAAAACAGAAAAGACATAGAACACGTTTTACACCAGCGCAACTCAACGAGCTAGAACGCTGCTTCTCAAAGACTCATTATCCTGACATCTTCATGCGGGAAGAAATAGCAATGCGAATCGGTCTCACCGAATCTAGAGTTCAAGTAAGTACATTCATAAAATAGAAATTATTAATTATTTTTTGATGCTAAGATCAATTTTACCTCTCAATTTGCTTGAATTAAAAATACAGAAAAAAATAAATCGAAAACACATAAAAAAATCCATCTTTTAACACAGGTAAAATACGACAAGAATATGAAAATGTAAAATTTGATTCGTTGTGTTGTATCTTGTTGAAATTTCCAGGAACAACGAACAAATTAGTCTGGCGGCAAAATTGCGTTTGTATTGTCACAACTAATCGATAACTCGTGTATCCTAACCACATTTTCTAGAACACGTCGATTGCTTTGCATATTTTAAAAGTTGAGGTTAATAAGTGGTCAAGAGTATGTCTGTAGAATTTTTAACTAGTCCTCACTCACCTTTCATCCCTTACTTGTGCTGTCTGGAAATTTTCTAAATTATCCTTTTTCAGGTATTTACTCGAATCATTTTTAAATAGTTTTGATTTTATTAAAAAAAGTATTTGATGTTAACATTATAAAATCACAGAAAAAAAGATAAGAGAAAGAAGAGTGACACTCCTACGGAATTGATTTTTCACGTGTGCTTTTCTTCCTGCAGAATTTATTTCAGGAGGGTGGGGCGTTTTATATATTCAAAGAGCATCTAAAAAAGTGGTGATTTTATTCCACCCGCGTCCAAAAAGATTCCGACTTGAATTGTGAACATAAAAAAGGATTTTAAAATGTATCCCTATCAACCTTCTGCCATTTCTCTGTGACGATTATTGAATTCGCAAGGTGGAAGTGGTAAGTGGAAGAGCAAAAAAAAATCTTTATCCATTTTTTAAAGAAAGCGTTGAGGAAGGTTGCCCGTAGAAAAATCACATTTTCTGTTTTTCGGATTAGAATTTTGACTTTATGGATGAATAATTCTGTTTGCCAAGGGACCTGGGTTTTGGATGCATGTTTTTTTGGTAAGTAAATATCTGCTTTCCGTGGATAAAGCATAAAGATACCTTCTTGCATAATTTAGCTTAATATTACTATTCAAAATTATCGCCAATTCAATCTACTGATTTTCTTTTAAAGTGATAAGTACAGTGTGGAATTATACCCTATAAGTAAGTAAGAAATACGTAGAATTAGATCTGTATGGTAGAACCATTGTATTTTTTTAGAAAGTTCAGAACTCTTTTTTTAATATTCACAATTCTTCTAAAAAATACATGATTTCATAAATCCGAATTACCATATCTACCAAAATCGTGGATAACTTTCGTGAATTCAAAGATTTTCTGCATCATTTTTCAAACGAATGTTACTTAAATGACCTCTTTCTTTTGGGAGAGATTATTAATAGATTGTCAATAATATTTGTGATGCATTTAATAGTGAGTTAACTTGCGCGTAGTAAACGATAGATGGCACCTTTATCAACTAAGCGTAGTCTACGACTTATCGATGTGAATACTAGTCCCTCAAGTCAAACAGTAATACTTCAACGGGGCTTAAAATTGCCGGCAGTATACAAGCAATGCCCCCGAAACTAAATCAATCATATTAAAAAATATGAATCTTTGAGATTTGTATAAGAGGAAAAACAATATGTATGTACATAATGTATATTATGTACTTTGTTAACAATTTCACTTTCTAATCTCCATGCTTTTTTTTTTGGGACAAGGATGGTGAAACCATCGAAAGCGAGCTATTGCACATTGTAGTGTGGGGCTTTAATCCACTAAAACACCAACCCTATTAAATCATGAAAACCACCAGTCAGACATGAAAACCAGTCAATTTTATGTTAACGTTGATCTGGGAAAGTTAGCAGCTCTTCGGTAGAAATGCTGCAGAAAGGTCTCGCTAATTCAAGAGGCTTTATTTTTTTAAGCCTCCTGGCGGAACTAGGAGAATATATCGTTGACGGGCTTCAACATTAAAACGATTACGGTGTACCTTTTTATTAACTTCCCAGTAGGAAGTTATTGTAATCGGTCCGAAAATCGGATTCGAAATTTTCAATGTATTTACACGTTTCAAGGTCCCAATAGCATTTTAAGCAAACATTTGAGAAGAAATATGTGTGTGTGTATGCGTACGTCATTTTTTCCTGCACGATTTCGCGCGAACCAAAAAGGATATCGACTTCATTGAGGTGCCGTTCGAAGCGTGTTCAAGGAAATATGATCTGAAAAGATTTACATAAAAATCGGTCGATCCGTTTTTTTGTTTGAACGACTTATGTGATTTTTGTACCAGCACGATTCCGCGCGAACCAAAAAAGATATCGACTTCGTTAAGGTGCCGTTCGAAGTGTATTAAAGGACATATCGTCGGCCCAGAATGAAAAAGTTCTAACTGTTTCGTGGCTACTTTCGAGAAATTACCATTTTAATTTTTAAAACTGGGTATTTTTGTTATTTATGACAGTATGACCTCTATGTTCCAATTAGCCAATTATTTTAATTGAAAGTTTTATATAGAAGCGTATTTTTAAGCAAAGTCCTTTTAGTTCCGTAAAAAAAGAAATTAAAAAAATGTAGTTAGAACTTTACAACACCAAAAAAATTTTAAAACCTAGAATGAGAAGGTTCTTTCTACCAGTAGGACAGTGTAGTATTAAAAACTACTAAAAAGATAGAATGGTGTAATTCTAATCCCCATTAGAACTTATGATATAAAACAAATATATATTTTTGGAAAATATATTTTTTTTGTAAAAATAAATAAAAGCTTTGTTGATAAGTTTTTGTATTTAATAAAAACATATAAAATAAACTATAATAAAAAAAACCCATTCAATGGTTAACATAAATAAAATATTCACTTTTTTAGTTAAAATTAATTTTTTAAGGCAGGTAAAAGTAAAGTTTTTAAAGCACAGTTTTATAGTAGTCGATATCAATTTTAGGCATGTATTTAAACATTGCCTGCAAGTCTTTTTTTTTCTCTGTGCTAATGTTTGATTTTCTCTTAATTACAGGGGGCTCTTGTTCAGTATTTAATATTTTTCCCTTGTTAATAATTGCTTTTCTGCTAACGCTTTCGAGTGGCTTCAAGCTAACTTTCGTGTAGTTAGATGTAAAATCTAAATTATATTCTAATTCAAAAAGCGATTGGCTAAATTTTAATGTACATAATTTTGAAAATGGCACATCTTTGAAGTTTAAATTTTTATAAGGGACAGTATAGTCTTTAAAATCATTTTGTTCCATTTGAAGAATTCTAAAAGGTCGTTTGCGATTTACTGTCTTCAATAATCGAAGAAGACCCAAAGGGGAATAATATTCTTGATGCTTTAAAGCGGTTTCGATTTGCGAATGGACATTGTCTATCTCCTGTATGCATGAATGGCCTGGTACAGAGTATTTCATGGTGAATGACTGCAATGAAGGATTTATTTTTAAAATATCCAGTACACAACTTGCTATAATAGAGTTGCGATTTTGGGGTACACACGAATCGCTCCAAGTAATCAATTGGTCAAATTCGTTTTCTTCAAGAACTTTATTTATAATTTTTCGAAAGGCATTTGATATGTCCAAACCTGCTCTTCCTGAAATAGCTTCATTCCAAATAGCACAATAGACCATTTTGGTTGTAGATAAGTACGCGGTCAAATTATACACGTTTAATTTTCGACGATAAAAGAATGAGCTTATTTCTGCTTTTGGACATGGCAACACATTTTGTAGGTCAAATGATAGAACAGGAATCGTTCCTTTCTTGTCTTTTTCACGATATTCCCGCATTATATTTTTTCTTTGTGTGTGTTGCTTTAGTAGCTCTGCTTGTTCTAAATTTATATCACCCCGATTTTCGGAAGCCTTAATTGATTCGCATAGATCACATCGATCCTTTTTTGGGATATGAAATGATAAGTTGAACTCTGTATTGAAAATTTTGTAGTACATATTTTTTTAACTGGTTTATCACCTGATTGTGCGCATAAATCTTTGTATAAATCGTACATTTTTGCTATATTTAAATGAGGTTCCAAATACCTTCGCTGAGTTTCTTTTCGGCAGTAGTGGGATTCTATAGTAGGAAATGACAAGATGTGCTTTCTAACTTCATCGGTACTTTCAACAGGCAAATTTCTGGAACTGTTTCGTGTCCTTCCTCTCATGTCTATACTTGGTGTGTTACTTTCAGTTTTCGTAGTGTGCACTGTGTATACCGGCTTTTGCGATATATTTAAAGTAGCCAAATAAAAAGATTTGCATACTCTGACTTTCTCATTTCTCACTTGAAAGAAGTATTCAAAAGAAAACTGCCTTCTAGAGACGCCACCATCAGGTTTACAGCAAGGTTGTCCTGTTAAAAATCTATTTGTGGTTTGAAGAAGAAACATTCTTTTCTCGTTCATGTCCAATGAATAATAACAATCAAATAAATTTTTTCTTTCTGTTGACGTTATTCTAGCACCGCATTTGAATTTGCACATATTCATGCAGTTATTTGGTTGAACTTCTTTTGCAGGTATCTTTTTCCCGGTGACACTAACATAACTTTTACCTTGCTGAAGAAGACGTTTTCGAATATTAGCCTTCCACATCTTTGGGTCTGCTAATCTTTTTCTTGTGCGTTTTTTCTTTTGAATTTCAGAGACACAAACACTTGCATCACTATTGTTATTTTCTTGACATTCTTCTCCGTTTAGAAAATCTAATTAGAATAAGAAATAAAATTATAACTAAGTTATTCGTTATTTCTAACACGCAAAAATACTACCAATTGGTTGAACAGAGTCAGTTTGGTTTTCAACAGCAGTAGTTGTAGCCATTTTAACCATTTTTTGAGCCCGACTTAACATATTTTCTTTAATTATATTGATAAATTTAGAAAAATAAAGTTTTAAGTATTCACAGTCACTTTTTATTATAAATTTTCACAGATGATTCTTTTTAGTACTGTCTTACATCAATTAATTAATAAAAATCCATAAATCATAATTTCAAAACTCACCGACATTAAAATGCGTTGCGAATATGAATAAAACAAAGTGACGTTTCTAATAAAAAACTGCCAAAATCAAGTATAAAACGGTTCCATCTGAAAAGTTGGTACAAAAGAGTACCAACTGTGGAGTTAGAACTGTCTGTTACATATTTTGAAGTCTTTTTCAATTCCAATAAAACTTTTTAATTCTTAAAACTCAGTTAATAGAAAAGAACGATTGCCCAATATATTTTTAGTAATTCTTTATGCTTTTCTGAACATTTTCCAATAAAAATCTCAGAAATGGCAAAAATGTTAGTTAGAACTGTTTCATTCTGGGCCGACGATATGAATTGATAAGATTTTCATAAAATCGGTCGACCTGTTTTTTGTTTGAACGACTTAAGTGATTTTTGTACCAGCACGATTTCGTGAGAACCAAAAAAGATATCGACTTCGTTAAGGTGACGTTCGAAGCGTGTTAAAGGACATATGATCTGAAAAGATTTTCATAAAAATCGGTCGAGCCGTTTTTTTGTTTGAACGACGTAAGTGGTTTTTGTACCAGCACGATTTCGCGCGAACCAAAAAAGATACCGACTTCGTTGAGGTGCCGTTCAAAGCGTGTTAAAGGAAGTGAAAAGATTTTCATAAAAATCGGTCGAGTCGTTTTTTTGTTTGAACGAAGTTCGTGATTTTTGTATCTGCCCAATTTCGCGCGAACCAAATCTGATACCGACTTCGTTGAGGTGACGATCGAAGTGTATTAACTGATATGATCTGAAAAATTATCATAACATTCGGTCAAGGCGTGCCAAGTAATTTCAATGAATTAGTTTCGCTACTGTCTAATATGCTCGTTGGAATGAAACCCGTTCCAAATGAGGTTAAATTTTATGGATTCAGCCGAGCAATAGCTTCCCACGACATTTTCAATCATTTGTCCGTTTTCTGCCATACATCTGCCCACACACACTTCACGAATAGGTGATTTATTGTGACTAAGTATTTTGTAACGTAACGTCCGCATAAGTTGTTAAAGAATTAGCAGAGTGGTCATTATTTTGGTAGATCGTAACTCCAATAGCTGCAACTTCAGGTCCCTTAAATTTAACAATATACCTACTTGTTAAATAAGTTTTGGAATAACAACATATTCTTCATTTTTCATCCAAGTGTCAGTGTTAAAAGTAATACACTAATTTTGTTTACAACTTCGTCATCCTAATTTTTTAAATACGCACATATCATTTGACAATCTAGCGAAAGTATTGTTAAACAAATGAGTCAAATGTTAGGTATTACATATTATATATTGATTATTGTTTATTTATTATTAAAATATCCATTGATAATATTCCACAATCATAATACTGGGAAGTTGATCTTGTGGACCGAAAGGGTCAAAACCACATCCCAACTAGTTTCATTACATAATTAAAGAGATTTTTAGTTCCGGGACGTTTAAATTTTTTGTAAATGTGTCTTTTTGGCACATCCCCATATTTGTATGCCGTACAACCATATTGGCTTGATAATTTGATTATACCACAGATATTTACTTTGTATCGGTAATTCACATTTTTTACCTAAAAGCCAGTACCAATCTCTATATTTTATCTCTAGTTCATTTTTTTCTGTTTGATGTGCTCTGTCCACACCTTAACTATCTCTCGCATCTAATGTCATTCCCAAATATTTGGCCATGTTTCCTAGAGGCACATTCAAGACATTTAAGTTTAATGTTGGTGGATTTTCTATTTTTTGCCCCCAGGTATAAATCATCACATTCGTTTGTAATCTTCCTGTAGCCTCATCTAAATTGGATCCTGCTGCCGTTATCGCAGTATCGTCAGCAAAAATGTAGCTGCAAATGCATTTTCCCTTTGGGGTAGATCACTAGTGTAGAGCTCCATAATACAACCTTGTGGTACACCCGCTTTAATTTATCTAAGTGTAGAATACTCCTCGTCTTCTTTAATTCTAAATATTCTGTTTTTTAAAAATACTTCTACTACTACTATATTTACATACTGTCTGGGAAACATCTAAATCATTTTATGTAATAGACCTTCATGCCATACTGTATCAAATGCTGGAGTGCTGCTTTTAGCAGGGTCGCCATCGTCAACCTTTTGTATGTGTGCTACCCATCTTAATCTTCTAAATTTTATACATTTAACAATGCCGGGTGGGTAAAGTTGGTATTATTCATAAATCATTTGTACAAGAATTCAGAAATGTTACATTATCACTGCAATTGAAAAATAGACTCCCCGCTCGGTTTGTTGCGGTAAGATATCTTAATTTTTATTTTCGTGTGTGGGAAAATGTTAAGCACATGCTTCGACACGCTCCTGCATGCCAGCTATTCCGGGTCTCTAAGCTCTCTGAAAACACCTTCTGCTCTTCCACTCCGCGGGACCAAAGATTACACAGGTGTGCGAAATATAACTTTTATTTTCCCCTTCAAATAATTATTTTTTTTTTGTTAATTATTTATGTATGTGGAATTAAAATACACCGCTGGTTTTTTTATAACTTCTTCTTCTTCTTTAACGGGTCTACAACCGGGATCCGGTCCTGGCCTCTCGCAACTGTTCTCTCCACCGGTCCCGATTCTGAGCCGATGTCATCCAGTTTGGCATCCCTATGCTCTGAGCGTCCTGGTCTACGCCATCCTTCCAGCGGAGGTTGGGTCTCCCTCGCTGTCGCACCCCATAAGTCTTACCGCAGAGAACTTTCCGAGCAGGCTCATCTTCACTCATACGAGCTAGATGTCCTGCCCACCGGAGTCTACCGAGCTTTATTTTCTTTACAACATCTATGTCGCGATAACGCTCGTAGATCTCGTCATTGTAGAGTCTCCGGAATCGTCCTTCCTCACATACGGGACCAACAATCCTCCGAAGTATTTTCCTCTCGAACACCGCCAAGAGGTTAGAGTGTTTTTTGCTAAGCACCCACGTTTGGATGCATATGTGAGGACCGGCAAGACCATCGTCTTATATAGTAAAAGTTTAGACGTTATGGTTAGATGCTTGGATTTGAAGAGCCTTGACAGGCTATAGTAGGCGTTGTTGGCTTTTAGCAGTCGTACGCGTATTTCAGGTTCCATGATATTGTCGGCTGCTACTATTGACCCAAGGTAGGTAAATGATTTTACCACATCAAACTCGTGTTCCTCTACCTTGATTGTGGGACCAATGTTAGGTTTTTTATAACACATCGAGATTTATTTTGATTGAAGAAATGCATATTTACAGTTTAGTTACAAAATTAACAGCATTAGAGCCGGTTTAGACGGTACGCTTCAGCGCATGTGCCTCATGAACGTTTGTTGATGAAGGGAGAAGTGGGGATGATGAGAGATACCACCCCATTTCTCACTTTATCCACAAAGTTCGTGAGGTACATGCGCTGAAACGCACCGTCTAAACCGGCTCTTAGTTTTAAACAAGACATAAGAAACTAGATACCTTCATCAAGAACATTTATGATATCTTTTTCTAATTTCTTCAAAACTCCTGTTTAATCTTTTTCTTTTGTAGTTCCGATGGAAGAAAATGCTTTTCTCTCTTCCTATAGGTACCAATAAAAGCTTGCTGTAGGGCTTAGCGCTTTTTTTTTTAATATTGAACCGAGTAATTCCGCGGAATCTTTCGGAAGATTAAGATCTCTTCCCAAATCATTTAATTCACATTGACAAAATAGTTGAGGTATTTCGTTGCACTCATACTCATCGTCAGAATCCTGAAGTGTCTTCTAGAGCCTCTTGAAAGAGTGCTAATGATGAGTCGGCAGTACGGCATAACTCTTGGTCATCGGGATCTTTGTACGTAGGTAAAATCACAGAACGAACATTAGGATTCATTAGTTTTTTCTAATTTTAACATTCAATTCTTTTATGTGTGAACAGCAAAAGTAACAATTATTGTCGATATAATTTTGTGGCTCCATCCAAATCATTGGCTCATCATCATCATTAAACTAAAAGAATGTGTTTCTCCGTTTGATGATTTACGAAGTTCACGTACACAAGTTGAACACATTTTATGAGGCACCTAATTCTTGTCTTGGTTTTTGATCTTAATTTTTAAAATAACTTTCATAAAGTTGTTCGATAGATTTAGAAATATTTTGTTGTTTTTTTCGTATTACATAATTTCCACATATGTAGCAGAAGTCATCAGGAGAATTAACACATTTTCGAGGAGCCATTTGTAACGCTTTTTTACTTTAACAACACAAAAATCACAAAAATATATTATCACAGTCGACACACGAAACTCTAAATTATACTCACAATCAAGATAAACCACGACAAGTGAGGGTAGATGAATATTTAAATGACAACAGTACTATTAAAAACATACTGTTAACAAAGGAGTTGGATGTTAACTCTAGTAATACTAAGATTTTGAAAAAATTCTTTTTCTCAGAAAATTTACGTGATGGAAATTATTACTCAATTTTTTTAGGGGAAAACCATGCCGGCCTGTGTTATCTATTACAATAAGATCCCAGCGGGAAAAGAGGAAGCAGCTTCCTCTGGAATCAAATTGGAAGTGCTTCCTGGTTGCACTTCACAAGCATTTAAGTAATAAGCAATAATAAGTAATTTTCAGCGATGTTGGTCAATTTTCTTTTTTGAGAGATTCTCTGAATTTCTATTTCAATTCGTAACGTTTTCCTTTGTTGTGACATATTCTCTTTTGAAAAATTTCCATTTAGAGTTGTGCGCTCAGTAAAACAATTCGCTCGGTTTATAATTTATTATAGTAATTGTGATTTTGATTAGCCTAGTGAAAAGAGTTGAATTTTTTATTTTTGTTTGTGTGTGAATGCAATTTTAATTTCCCTTTTTGTTATTGAAATAAAAATATTTATTGTTGCAATCTATTTGTATTCTTATTATTCAAAAACGAAGAGCGAAACGTTTTTCCTGCTCCCAAAAAAGCAAAAATGAAAGCTTTGCGGCTTGCAAAACTTAAATCTTTAAAATAGCTTTCCAGGAAGCTAATTAGAAGAAAATCGAACAAACTGCTTCTTGCTAATGACCCAGCGGGCAATGGAATCATACCAAGAAGCATGACGGTCCATCGGGAAATGGAATAATACCAAGAAGCATGACAGTAGCCTTTTTTGGAAGGCGAGAATTCCTTCCTTTTCGCATTCCGCTCCATACCTTTTTTGTGAAGCCATGTCGTTAAAAGGAATGAGTCGAAAAGCTCTAAAAGCTCATTCACCTTCCCCACGCATTCCCGGTAAGGTTTTTGTGGTACGTTCTCTTTTATTTCTTCCAAGGAAGTACAATTTCTTACACCTTCTAAATATATTGAGATCCTTGGAAGATATTGCTTTAATCCTATTATAATAATCTTTTAGATACAGATTTTTATACACAATTTAATGGTAAATTGTATTAACTGAATAAAAAGTGCACATTAATTACATATCCATATTTGACCCTTCCATCCTACTTTTGTGGAACTACGAATACGAACTCCTTCCTAAAAGCTTCTTGAGGAAGGCCTTCAAACTTTTCCCGCTGGTGACATGCAATGTTAAAAAAGATATGGATAGAGACTCGGAAGGGAAGCGCTTCTAAGATGCACAAGGATAGCTTCTTCATGCATCAGTGAAAGCTTCTATTTCCCGCTGGGATGGGACACTCTCGATTTACAAATACACCTACAATATCTGACAAATATATCAACAAAAATTTGCTGTTAGTTGAAAAATAATAGGTGCAGTGCTTTTTATCAAAGTAATAAAATATAATATTCAAATTTTTCCCGAAGCCACATCGTCGTGGGCGGCCGCTCCTATGCAAATGTCAGCGAGATCCCCACCAATAACCCACCACTCTCTTCTACAATACAAGCACAACCTACGGCTCCGAATAACTCTTCGATAGGAGCGATTTTTTCTGACACCCATGTCAACAACATCCCCACAACTAAGCCATTTTTTTTGGACCCATTGCAGCACCCGGTTGTAAAGAACACATTAATGTCTGCGGATTCAACGGAGGGTCGTTACTTGTTATCTCGTCTAAGAGATAGAAGGGTTTTCGATAATGTAAGGCTTTTCCTCGCTTACATGCATGACAAACCCGACTCCACTTGCATAAACGGCAAAACCAAGACCAGCCTAAATATCTTAATACAGCAAGAAGGTCTTCCTACTGATCGCAATGCTCCGCTCGAACTGTACACTAAGTTTCATGAGCAGTTCCAAATAACATCGCAGCAAGTAGGTAAAGACCTTTCCACTTATGCCTCGCATGTGAGATCACTTCATGTATCTCAGCTGCAGAAAAGCCGTGATGAAATGACCAGGTATTATCGGCCCTAACTAGTCACTTCTCTAAAGAATCCCCATACTCCGAATTACCCCAAACCAAACCCACCTGAGAACATAAAGCTCTTTTACCACAATTGCAGTGGTATGAGAGGTAAAATTAACAATTTTTTTATTGACTCGAAATCCTGTCATTTTAATGTACTCGTGATCACCGAAACTTGGCTGAATGAAACATTCCTTAATGAAGAGATCCTAGACTGCAATTGGACCATATATAGATGCGATCGTGACTACAACTCCACCGGTCTCTCAAGAGGAGGAGGGGTTCTTATAGCAATGAAAGACTCCCTAAATAGCGAACTACTCACAACTAATCGTTCGTTGTCTTTTGAGCATGTTTTCATTAGAGTCAAATCGGGCAAGAAACAAATATCTATCGGTACATTCTATATACCCCCAAATTCTGACGAATCTAAATATGATGAGTTACTTCATATATTAGATGAGGCCAATGAATCACTTTGCGATAACGAGGATATATTTATTTTAGGGGATTTCAATCGCCCCAATATATCTTTTATCCCTGACGAGGAAGATAATAACTTACTTCCGATTAATGTCATAAATTCCATCGATATAAAGTTTATCGACACTTTTTATGGCAATGGTCTGCACCAAATTATTAGGACTCCTAACTCTGGCGGTAAATGGTTAGATCTAATTTTCACCAACTCACACGAAGAGCTGAAGATCCTTCCCGCTTCCGAAGAGGAGAATCTTTTCGCCAATACAATTCATCACTCCGCTCTCTAATCATCGTAATTCCTACAATAACTCACTTATTTACGACTTCAAGAATGCAAACTATAACAGTATTGGCTGCGAATTATCCCTGGTTGACTGGGAGCATAGGCTGTCAGGAAATGATCTTGACGAAGTAGTATCATGCTTTTATACTATTCTTTTTAAGATCATTGACAAATATGTGCCCAGAATTAAAAAAAGGGATAAATTATCGGAACCATGGCTGGATAAGGATATTCGTTCGCTCCGAAATCATAGAAATAAATTGTATAATATGATTAGAAATAACCCCAATGTAAATGCAGAACTGAAATTAGCATACACTAGATTAGCCTCTGAATTTAGTCTTAGGTCACGTGCGGCCTATACAACATACCTCAACTCCATCGGAAATAGCATCATAAATGACCCCAAGAAGTTTTTCGCTTTCGTTAATACAAAACGAAAGACCTTAGGCTATCCTACAACAATGGCAAACGGTAGTAAACACTCTTCGTGCCCCCAAGAGATTTGTAGCATGTTTGCTGATAAGTTCAGCAAAGTTTATTGCCCCAAGTCCATTTCATTGCACAATGTTCAAACAAATACGCACACTGACACTTCTATTCTTATAAATAACCTCTCCCTGTCTGTTGACGATATAATGTCCGGTTTAAATAATCTCGACATTAATAAAGGTCATGGCCCAGACAATCTACCTGCAATTTTCCTGCAGCGCTGCTCAAAAGAGGTCTTGTTTCCCATCCATCTCATCTTTAATAAATCACTATCGCTAGCAAAGTTTCCTAAAATATGGAAGAAATCCTACCTCACACCAATTTATAAAGCTTGTGATAAACAATCGGTGGACAACTACAGAGGCATCGCCATCTTAACATCAATCCCTAAACTTTTCGAAAAACTTGTCTACGACAAGATCGCCCCCTTAATCGATCCTCAACTTAACGAACAACAACACGGTTTCAAAAAAGGGCGCTCAACCACTTCTAACCTTATGGTTCTAATCTCCGAAGTGCTTTGTGGGATGGAGAACGGTTATCAAATGATGCAGTTTATACCGACTTCAGCAAAGCATTTGACCGAGTTGACAATACCCTAATTTCAAAGCTATCAAAATTTGGAATTTCAGGACTCCCGCTGGAATGGATAAAATCATATCTTGACGGAAGATCACAGGTTATCAGATTCCAAGGATTTCTATCTAAGGAAATTGACGTGACTTCCGGCGTTCCTCAAGGTAGGCATCTAGGCCCTCTACTTTTCAATATCTTCATCTCTGATTTATCTGAAAAATTAGGTAACATTCCTCATCTCTTCTACGCAGATGACCTCAAAATATATAGCTCCATTAAGTCCCAAACCGACGTATCCCTTCTCCAGTCGAAACTCAAAGTATTGCAGGATTGGTGCATAGTCAATAAATTACATCTCAACACCAGCAAATGCCATGCAATTACCTTCTCTCGAAAGAAAACCACTCAGCTGCAGAACTATTATCTCAACGACAAGATATTGAATCATGTCGATCATATTGTGGATTTAGGTGTTGTCCTAGACAAAAAACTAAATTTCAATATGCACTACGATAATATTACTGCAAAGGCCAATAAGCTTCTTGGCTTTATAAAGAGAAGGGCTAAAGAGTTTGGTAATGTATGGGTTACAAAAACACTATTTTGTTCCTTAGTCCGCCCAATCCTGGAATATGCTTGTCCAATCTGGGACCCCATATTTGAGGTTAACAGAAACAGGAGTGAATCTGTTCAAAAGAAATTTCTCCTTTTCGCGCTGAGACATCTGCACGATCCACACGATTTCCGAAGCCTACCACCATACGAGGACCGGCTCAAAATTATGGATCTCATGTCATTATCGGGGAGAAGAAAAATGCTTATTTCATGCCTTACCCTAGACATTATAAATGATAACCTTAAAGTACAATTTCTATCACGTATGATCAAATTCAATGATGATATTCGACATACAAGACATACGAAGCTACTTAAGGAGTACCTGCATCGCACTGAATATGCAAAGAACGAGCCCGTCAACAGATGCTGTATGGTCTTCAATAGCCATGGATCATGTTTTTTTCCTTCAATTGATAAAATATCCTTTAAAAAAAAATTAGATCCCTACTAATAGCATGAATCCCTCCTACTTACAATTATTATTTTTTTCTTTAAGCGTCAGTGTCATAATTTATAAGACTGAATAGTAAGATAAGTCACTATGTAATGTAATTTAAGTTAGCCTTATTTGGCTTATAAATAAATAAATAAATAATAATATAATAATATAGTCACGTCTTTTTACAACGTTTTTTTCTATGCAAGCGGTCTCACGCCATGGTATTAGTGAAAATAGAGCAAAAAACGCAATTCTCATTTTCCAGCAGTCCTCACAATGCAAATTAAAAGGAAATGCGGAACTGAAACGAGTTTCGCCCGCATGCGAAGCATACACAAATTACAAATTGGAAATATTTTCGCAGTTTTAAATGCGGCATGGGAAAATTGTCTTAGTGTTGGCAGTGATAACAGCAAGACTACAGCCTGTTTCAAAAATGTCGTTTCATTAATTTTGATCTCTTTCTTATAAATAGGATTTGTCTATTTCTTACGATTTCTACAAGGCCAAGGTCAAAAATTGATAAGCGGAAACGTCACAAGTGTCACATTTTATTGTAGATAAGGCTTTTTAGCATTGCTTTTATCTACTTGCAAATACTCCTGGCATTTCTTTGCCTTTCCCTATTTCTTTCGCCTTGTTCCACCACCAACTTACTGTGTATGGCACTTTCCTCCACATATCCTCACACTTTATCTTGTGTCCTACTATGTTTTCCGGCGTTAATTGCGCCTAGGCCTTTGGTTGGTTAGCTACGTAGTAGTAAATCCACTTCGTCGTATTAAGCTATAACGCCCCAGATAGATTTATTAACAGAACTCTACAACTTTATTTAAAACTACAACTAGGTTTAATTACACTTTTTATTTTAAGTCAACTATCACATATAAATTGTTTTATTATTATATACAGATCTTTTATAGTTATTTTAAAAATACTCTCGGAATAAATTTAATCACTGACTAGTAAGAAAATTTATTATTGTTTTTTCTTACTTAGCCTCAGCCGAGTGTGTTTTTATAACCAGTCTCCTTGACTAAGGAAGACCGGAAGTAGTAGGACGATGTCCCTACAGGCCATTGCTTGCAGTTCCGCCCTGTGGTCGGCGAATCTCGAACAGTTAAAGCAGACCCTCCATTTTTTGCTGTTAGCAGTAGGTAAATGTATCATTTTCGATTCAATCTTAAGGCATGTTTTAGACACTAAAATTATTACCACTTATGCTACCCATATCGCTTAACTCTACAAAGACAGTAAAGATAATATATATAATTTCACAATCATACAAACTTTTTTTTTACTTGGTTGGAGGAGTGACTTTTCAAAAGGCCTTATTTCCATTTTTTACTCGAGAGCAAATTTCGACGGAATCCACTAGCAAGGCTAAATTAGCACCTATTCACGTCAGTAGGACGAAAGAAAAAGCCTTCTTTCCTATAAAAAAAATGGATACCAACCAATATATGGATTTCTGTCAAAAAAGGCATGTTTCCATATATCAAATAAACGGTGTATTCTATTTAAACAAAACGCCACATTTCCTGTCTGAATCAATAGTATTTTAAAAAATTTCAAACAAAAGGGCGTGATTTTTGGTTTTAAAAAAATGATGAACAATTTTCGAGAAATATGTGAATGCAATGAACCTGATGATATGTTGTGCATTGGAATTTAGGAATAATGTAAAAATAATAATAATAATGTAATAAAGTCATATTTCCTATGGACGTCCATACAAAAGGTCATATTTCTAAAAGTTTCAAAAAAAAGGGCACATTTCCAAACAAAATGTATTTTTAAAAATGAAGTCGCACTTACAATATTTTTTACCTACCACTGTAAAAATGTAGTAATACTAGGGCATACCATATTGAGGCAAAAAAAAATAATTTCGCATATTTTGTACGTACCACAGAAATTTGCCGTTTGTGAAAATTTCTTCTAAAAGGAAATAAGGCCTTTTGAAAAGTCACTCCTCGTTTCCATATACTATCTGGAGCAATAAAAACTTGAGATTCAAAATTATTTTTTACTTTTTAGTTCATTTTAAAACAAAAGCGAATATTTTAGTTTTTTTGAATCATATTTTTTTGTCTATTATATGTCTTCCGTCATTTTGTAGTGATGTTACACGTCACATAGCTTACTGTACTGATGAATTCCACGAAATGCCATTTTTAAAAAATAAATGCAAAGAATAGTTCTTTTGTATGATAATAAAGATTACCCGATAAAATTAAAAGTTTTTATTTTTTTATTTCTGAAAAAAGTCCCTCTAAATGGATCAGCCAATATTTCATTTTTAGAGAGACACTTTCCACGCCTAAACCCTTTAGAAGTAAACCCTTTAGAAATAAACCGTTTTGAAATAAAACGCTAGAAGGTTGAGTTTCCCACAACCGTTTTATCATAACTAAGTGTTTATCTTCTCAAGTGTTTAATTGGCGAATAAATGTTTTTCTTTTAAACACTTGGGCTTAGGTTAAAATTTTTTTGTAAACACCTTACAATTTGTGTTAAACGCTTTAAGGGTTTTAGAATAAAACACTTTAGCGTTTAGATATTGTGACTTAATCGCTTCTTCTGTTTAAAAGTAAACACTTCCCACCATTAAACACTTTACCGTTCAGAAATAATGTTGCAATGTTACTATAGTATTAATGTTGCATTGTTACTATAGTATTTTTTGTATATAAATTAAATTAAAATTCTCGTGTGAGTCCGGCTCAATTCTAGTACATATACAATACATATATCTAAATCAGATGGTTTCAAACTCGTGAAGAGCCTACAAATAACAACTGTCCTGTCTCTGTAAGAAGCAGAGCTTTTCTGAATTTAATCCACACGCTTGTAGCGATTGCCCTTGCTCAAAGTCTAGTCTTATAGGAAATTGCAAAAGGTTAAATTCGAAAGGCATTATCTCCTTTGAATTCACCATTTAAAATTGTTGCTTCTATGATATTGGTTATCATCTTTTTTACTGCAATTTTGTTTCTCTTGCAAAGCCATGGTGAATCAATGTCTCTAAGAAGAATAATAGGAACACCAATTATAAATTGTAGAATGTGTGGTGGCAATGCTGGTAGATCAGGTAAATTCATCAATTCAGTGGGATAATACACTGCTTCATCTTGATTCATAACACCATCTATTAATTTATAAGTATCTGTTTCGCCCGAAATATAATTTTGAATGGTATTATTAATATCATTGACATCCATGTTTTTGGCAGCCAATATCAACCTTTAATGTTTTTTTCAATTTTGTGTGATATTATAAAAAACACATTGAATTAAGTCTTCTTTTGTTTCTTAAACATTATAAAAAACATTATCTATTGGTATTTTTTCATTTCCAATTTCTCATAATTGTTCAGCGAATCATTTTCTAATTGCACACGCATATTGGTGTTTAGTGTTAATTTATGTACGTGTATCCACAAACGTGATGTTTTGAGGCACGCATTTAGTTCATCATCAGGTGTTGAATGTGGTATAAGATGTAGAGTTTGGCAAAAATCACCTAATAATAAAATGACGTCGTCGTTCACCTCCCCTCAAATCTTCTAGTGTTGGTTGAAGTGATTCTAGAGATTTGCTGTGTGCAATAATTCATTCATTCCATACAATGTTTGCATGTTTGGAGTACTTTAGCTATACCTGAATTTTTTGAAAAATTGCGTGTTGATGTTTTCATATTCAATGCTAATTTTGATTCTGTAATCAGTAATAATCGTAAATAACATTCTGCATTAATTAGAAAAACAATATAATATATTATATTGCAATCTACCTAATGTCGTTCAAATGATGTGCTTTGCTTGCGTTCGTTGAAATTTGTTGCTGATGAATTCCAAGAGCAGTATGTTGTTGATTCAAAATAGGGCAATGTTTTTATAAAAATATCATTGGCATAACGAAAAAATGCAGCTAAGGTCACTGGTGGTGGTTCTGCTACCCTTTGTCGTACATGTTTTGTTGTAAAGTACAGCTAATCAAATTTCACTAATACAATGCCCCATTTGATATTGATTAATTTCTATAGATCCAGTTACATTTGCTATTCCAAAAACGGTTATGTCACTTCCTTTTTATAGACGTATACGTGTGTACAAACATATATTTGCAAATGTGTTGAATCGATTTAACAGAAATGCAATTGATATGTGTTTTGTACATTTTTTAAAGTTATGGTGAATATGTTTAGTAATCTTCTTCTTCTGCTCCTTTAATCTCTCGTGGGACATAGGACAGAAACAATCTGCGACCTACATTCTATTGCTTTTTCCATTATGAAGAATTCTTCATTTAGAATTGTTGTATAGAGCTTGTATCAATTCTAATATGTGGTCAAGCAATCCAAGTTGCCGTAGTACCTGCCATATAAAGCTCCTATTAATTGAGTCGAAAGATTTCTCAAAGTCTATGAAAGTAATGTAAAGTCGGATGATAATTCAGTAGACTGCTCCGGTGTCTATGCAGGTGCGGCTCTTTCTGAATCCAGCCTGCTGTCTTCTAAGCGTTCGGTTTACTGTCTATCTTGTCCTAGATAATAATTTGTGGTGCAAGAATTAGGTCCCCCATTTTTAGTATCTTGACTATAATACTTTTCGTCCAATCCTTCAGAAAGGTACAGGTATTTCCTGCTATTACCAGTTTTTGATGTAGCGCATCTACTCTGAGCCTTAAGTCAGCAGGATGCGGTTATTATATCTATCTTGGATGGGGCACCAATGGTGTTTATTATTAGCTACGTATGGTTGCTGTTTTCCTCAGGCTTCTGTGAAAATGAACCATTTAGGGCTTTTAGTAACTTGGTACAGAACCTTACTGTTGCCTGTGTTTGCTGCGTTTTCCGCTTTTACTGCTAGCTCGTATATCTGCTGACTTTGACCACGTCGAACACTTCTCTAGAGTTTCCCACCAACTTCTCGCCTTTTAATGCTGTCCCGCAGAAGGTCTACGTTAAACCGTCTATGGTTTATGGCATCGCGTTTGACGTTTCTGTTTGTGGCGATTTTGAGGCGAATAGTTGCTCGTACCAAATGGTGAGCACTTCCAATGTCTGCTCCCTTAAAGTTACTAATATCCATTCTACATCTCTAATACTAAGTTACTAATATCTGTTCTACCATCCAGCGAAAGGCAGGTTTCCTAATGTATCTTCTTCTAACAAAAGTCAGTTCCACCTACGAAGTCAACGAAAAGCTCACTATTGATGTTAATAACTTAGCTAATGCCTTGATTTTCAATTCGGTGTTCAAAATCGGTCTTGGGTTGATCTGTGGGTTTAAGTCACCCATCAAACCTGTGGTGACCGCGTACAAACTTAATTACTAAGTTTTACGCAAAGTCACACAACATATTCCGAAATGATAAACACGATCAATAACGATCAATCGGAACACTTCATCGATCACCGAACCCAAAGTTCATTGATCTAACCGCTTTCCGTTCCGTCCCTATCGCTATCCAATCTAGCGATCGAGCCAATTTCCGGCATCTCCGCTAGTGACTCTTCGTGCGAAAGTTCCCCAAAGCAAGAACGAGACCAGAAAGTGACTCAATTAAAAATTATAAATTATAACAACAAAATATATATATATATATATATATATATATATATATATATATATATATATATATATATATATATATATATATATATATATATATATATATATATATATATATATATATATATATATATATATATATATATATATATATATATATATATATATATATATATATATATATATATATATATATATATATATATATATATATATATATATATATATATATATATATATATATATATATATATATATATATATATATATATATATATATATATATATATATATATATATATATATATATATATATATATATATATATATATATATATATATATATATATATATATATATATATATATATATATATATATATATATATATATATATATATATATATATATAAATATATATATATATATCTATATATATAAATTTCTTCTGTCCGTGTGTATGTTACTGAACTCCTTCTAAACGGCTGGACTGATCTTTATGTAATTTTCTGTGTGTATTTAAGTTGATTCGAGAATGGTTTAGAATCACAATTTGAACCGATACCTAAACGGAACACCTGAAAAATCCAAAAAATTGGTAATTTTGGGATTTCTCACTTGAGATTACTTTCTAGCTTCATGGCCTACCTATATACTGTTTGACAGCTTCGTAAATGTGAAATTGTCATTAAATTGAATCGGACATTTTTCAAAAACCTCAATTTAATGACAATTTCACATTTACGCAGCTGTCAAACAGTATATAGGTAGGCCATGAAGCTATTAAAACTAATTCGCAGTGAAATTTATTTAGATTTTTCCGTAGTTCCTTTGGGTTTTACTTATATTTCTTTTTAAAACAACCCCTGTATTGAGGCGAGCCATTTAAATCTGGAAGTTGGTGCAGCCGAACCGTCACTTTTACAATTTTAGATAGGTGGGAGTATTCTGCGTACCCTGATACCTTATTCATGAAAATAGGTTGAAGCGTTTCAATAACACTGGATGACATGTACAAATCTAAACAAAAATATAAAAGGACCACAGCAGATAAACCGTTATTATTTCCAACCACCCGAAAACTACAATTTTTGGTTTGTCTGACCAAAAACTATCAACAGTCGGCCACTTTGTAAAATTAGCATATACAACCTGTTGTTATCTGGAGTAAATTTTTTTTATAAGGAGTTTTTCAATCTATGCAGCCGACTAGATATTTTGGGTCAATTCGCAAAGACATTAATGTATACTGATGTGCCACGATTTTTCACATGGAACAAACAGTCAAAAAATTGGCAACCACGAAAGCGAGGCGTTCCAGTCGAAGGATACGTCGACATATTTATGGCAAATACTTTAGGCCGATTATATACAGTCCATCCAAAGCAACGCGAATGTTTTTTTTTGCGTTTGTTGTTGGTTAACGTTCCTGGACCGACATCCTTTCAATATTTGCGAACAGTCAATGGTATTTTGTACGACACGTACTTCAATGCGTGTCGCGAATTGCATTTACTGGAAGATGATAACCATTGGGATCTCACACTTGCAGATGCAGTACTGAGTTCCTCTCCTCATCAAATTCGTCAATTATTCGCTATATTATTGACGACATGTTTTCCGTCTGAAGCTTCTGCTCTCTGGGATAAATATAAAGATTCGATGAGTGAGGACATTCTACACCGCATTCGGATTGCTGATCAAGATACAAATATCGATTTTTCGACGGAAATATATAACGAGGCCTTAGTAAAGTTTGAGGATATTTGTATTCTCATTTCGAATATGCCACTCATTAATTTCGGCATGCCATCGCCTAACCGCCCAGCAGCACAAATCATTAACAGCGATGTTCAGCGCGAACAACAGTTCGATACCATAGCTTTGGCTACTTTCGTTGCTAATAATGAGCAACTGCTCACTGCTGAACAAAAGAATATATATGATCAAATTAATTTGTCAATTGCATCACAACAAGGAGGATTCTTTTTTTTGGACGCACCAGGTGGCACTGGCAAAACATTCCTCATCTCACTGATACTTGCGCGCATTCGATCACAAAGTCATATTGCGTTGGCAATTGCTTCATCAGGCATTGCAGCTACCTTGCTTGATGGTGGGAGGACTGCGCATTCAGCACTCAAGTTGCCATTGAACATTCACACAAATCCAGACGCAATGTGTAACATAAAGAAGCATTCAGGCATGGCTGAAGTTTTGAAAAAATGCAAAATTATTATCTGGGATGAATGCACTATGGCCCACAAGCATTCACTTGAAGCCTTCGATAGAACGCTGAAAGATCTCAATAATAATACCAGACTTTTCGGTGGTGCTCTACTGTTGCTGTCCGGTGATTTCAGACAGACATTGCCGGTAATTCCACGTGCTACATATGCGGACGAAATTAACGCATGTTTAAAAGAATCATACCTATGGCGAAGTGCCAGGAAATTATGTCTTACCATAAATATGCGTGTTCAACTTCAAAATGATCCATTGGCATTGGCATTCTCAGAACAATTGCTCAACATTGGCAACGGCACCATACAATTGCATGAAAATACACAATGCATCAGACTCCCAGAAAATTTTTGCAACATGGTCGATACTAAAGATAGTTTGATCGAAAGTATATTTCCAGATTTACAAGCTAATTACACTAATCATGCGTGGCTACGTGACCGAACTATTTTAGCCGCAAAAAATATAGATGTCGACGCAATTAATTTTAAAATACAACAGTCATTGCCGGGCAATGAAATATCATTCAAATCGATCGATACTGTTGTCGATCCTGAAGAAATTGTTAACTACCCTGTTGAATTCTTGAATTCATTGGATTTACCTGGAATGCCACCACATAACTTGCGATTGAAAATTGGTTCACCAATAATTTTACTTTGAAATTTGAATGCACCAAAGCTATGCAATGGCACGCGATTGATCATAAAAAAATCATGAGTAATGTTCTTGAAACTATCATTTTAAACGGCAAGTTTCAAGGTGAAGTTGTTCTTCTACCACGGATCCCAATGATCCCATCAGACTCGCCCATTCCATTCAAACGCCTGCAATTCCCAATTCGCTTGGCATTCGCAATGACTATTAATAAGTCACAAGGCCAAACAATGTCAATTTGTGGGTTGGATCTAGAAAATCCGTGCTTTTCACATGGCCAATTATATGTTGCGTGTTCAAGGGTTGGCAAACCATCAGGTTTGTTCGTTTTTACCCCTCAGGGATTAACTAAAAATATTGTTCATCAAATAGCATTAAGATAAAAAGTTTATTCCTGTTGATATTAAGATTAAAAATAAATATAAATATTTATTTTTTGTACATTAAAAAAAATTACCTTTCATGAAAATTACTTTTCCTTCTTACATTTCACAAATTTAATTTATAATTCCATCACAATTGCCATTGAACTCTAAATAACTGAAACAGATATGCTGGCCAACTATTGCGGGCAAAAAGGTTTTATGCCGGGTCCAACTAGTATAGGTATATCTATATATATAGATATACCTATACTAGTTGGACCCGGCATAAAACCTTTTTGCCCGCAATAGTTGGCCAGCATATCTGTTTCAGTTATTTAGAGTTCAATGGCAATTGTGATGGAATTATAAATTAAATTTGTGAAATGTTAGAAGGAAAAGTAATTTTCATGAAAGGTAATTTTTTTTTAATGTAAAAAAATAAATATTTATATTTATTTTTAATCTTAATATCAACAGGAATAAACTTTTTATCTTAATGCTATTTGATGAACAATATTTTTAGTTAATCCCTGAGGGGTAAAAACGAACAAACCTGATGGTTTGCCAACCCTTGAACACGCAACATATAATTGGCCATGTGAAAAGCACGGATTTTCTAGATCCAACCCACAAATTGACATTGTTTGGCCTTGTGACTTATTAATAGTCATTGCGAATGCCAAGCGAATTGGGAATTGCAGGCGTTTGAATGGAATGGGCGAGTCTGATGGGATCATTGGGATCCGTGGTAGAAGAACAACTTCACCTTGAAACTTGCCGTTTAAAATGATAGTTTTAAGAACATTACTCATGATTTTTTTATGATCAATCGCGTGCCATTGCATAGCTTTGGTGCATTCAAATTTCAAAGTAAAATTATTGGTGAACCAATTTTCAATCGCAAGTTATGTGGTGGCATTCCAGGTAAATCCAATGAATTCAAGAATTCAACAGGGTAGTTAACAATTTCTTCAGGATCGACAACAGTATCGATCGATTTGAATGATATTTCATTGCCCGGCAATGACTGTTGTATTTTAAAATTAATTGCGTCGACATCTATATTTTTTGCGGCTAAAATAGTTCGGTCACGTAGCCACGCATGATTAGTGTAATTAGCTTGTAAATCTGGAAATATACTTTCGATCAAACTATCTTTAGTATCGACCATGTTGCAAAAATTTTCTGGGAGTCTGATGTATTGTGTATTTTCATGCAATTGTATGGTGCCGTTGCCAATGTTGAGCAATTGTTCTGAGAATGCCAATGCCAATGGATCATTTTGAAGTTGAACACGCATATTTATGGTAAGACATAATTTCCTGGCACTTCGCCATAGGTATGATTCTTTTAAACATGCGTTAATTTCGTCCGCATATGTAGCACGTGGAATTACCGGCAATGTCTGTCTGAAATCACCGGACAGCAACAGTAGAGCACCACCGAAAAGTCTGGTATTATTATTGAGATCTTTCAGCGTTCTATCGAGGGCTTCAAGTGAATGCTTGTGGGCCATAGTGCATTCATCCCAGATAATAATTTTGCATTTTTTCAAAACTTCAGCCATGCCTGAATGCTTCTTTATGTTACACATTGCGTCTGGATTTGTGTGAATGTTCAATGGCAACTTGAGTGCTGAATGCGCAGTCCTCCCACCATCAAGCAAGGTAGCTGCAATGCCTGATGAAGCAATTGCCAACGCAATATGACTTTGTGATCGAATGCGCGCAAGTATCAGTGAGATGAGGAATGTTTTGCCAGTGCCACCTGGTGCGTCCAAAAAAAAGAATCCTCCTTGTTGTGATGCAATTGACAAATTAATTTGATCATATATATTCTTTTGTTCAGCAGTGAGCAGTTGCTCATTATTAGCAACGAAAGTAGCCAAAGCTATGGTATCGAACTGTTGTTCGCGCTGAACATCGCTGTTAATGATTTGTGCTGCTGGGCGGTTAGGCGATGGCATGCCGAAATTAATGAGTGGCATATTCGAAATGAGAATACAAATATCCTCAATCTTTACTAAGGCCTCGTTATATATTTCCGTCGAAAAATCGATATTTGTATCTTGATCAGCAATCCGAATGCGGTGTAGAATGTCCTCACTCATCGAATCTTTATATTTATCCCAGAGAGCAGAAGCTTCAGACGGAAAACATGTCGTCAATAATATAGCGAATAATTGACGAATTTGATGAGGAGAGGAACTCAGTACTGCATCTGCAAGTGTGAGATCCCAATGGTTATCATCTTCCAGTAAATGCAATTCGCGACACGCATTGAAGTACGTGTCGTACAAAATACCATTGACTGTTCGCAAATATTGAAAGGATGTCGGTCCAGGAACGTTAACCAACAACAAACGCAAAAAAAAACATTCGCGTTGCTTTGGATGGACTGTATATAATCGGCCTAAAGTATTTGCCATAAATATGTCGACGTATCCTTCGACTGGAACGCCTCGCTTTCGTGGTTGCCAATTTTTTGACTGTTTGTTCCATGTGAAAAATCGTGGCACATCAGTATACATTAATGTCTTTGCGAATTGACCCAAAATATCTAGTCGGCTGCATAGATTGAAAAACTCCTTATAAAAAAAATTTACTCCAGATAACAACAGGTTGTATATGCTAATTTTACAAAGTGGCCGACTGTTGATAGTTTTTGGTCAGACAAACCAAAAATTGTAGTTTTCGGGTGGTTGGAAATAATAACGGTTTATCTGCTGTGGTCCTTTTATATTTTTGTTTAGATTTGTACATGTCATCCAGTGTTATTGAAACGCTTCAACCTATTTTCATGAATAAGGTATCAGGGTACGCAGAATACTCCCACCTATCTAAAATTGTAAAAGTGACGGTTCGGCTGCACCAACTTCCAGATTTAAATGGCTCGCCTCAATACAGGGGTTGTTTTAAAAAGAAATATAAGTAAAACCCAAAGGAACTACGGAAAAATCTAAATAAATTTCACTGCGAATTAGTTTTAATAGCTTCATGGCCTACCTATATACTGTTTGACAGCTGCGTAAATGTGAAATTGTCATTAAATTGAGGTTTTTGAAAAATGTCCGATTCAATTTAATGACAATTTCACATTTACGAAGCTGTCAAACAGTATATAGGTAGGCCATGAAGCTAGAAAGTAATCTCAAGTGAGAAATCCCAAAATTACCAATTTTTTGGATTTTTCAGGTGTTCCGTTTAGGTATCGGTTCAAATTGTGATTCTAAACCATTCTCGAATCAACTTAAATACACACAGAAAATTACATAAAGATCAGTCCAGCCGTTTAGAAGGAGTTCAGTAACATACACACGGACAGAAGAAATTTATATATATAGATATAAGATATATATAATATATACGCATAGTGTAGTCTAAGTCTACCTTTATAAATAACAATAAGAATATTTAATAAAGTAGTGTACCGTGTAACTTAAAACAAGCAGTTTTCAATTAAACTTCCCTCGTGGTACAACGGTACTCATAAACCAATGATGTCTCCCTTGGAATAGAGCGAAAAACCTCATGCATTCGCATATAAAACTCGTCCTTGATGTCATCGTCTGTGTTTTGAGTTGGCGCGTAGCATTGGACTACCGTAGTACTTCTTAGTCTAGTACGCAGGTGCACTGTAATAATCCTGGCAGAAATTGGTTGGTGGTGACCTGAGGCTGGACCTGGCTTCCTTGGTTAATTTTACGCCAACGCCACTCCTACGGTTTTCCTTTCGGCAAAAACGCCGCGCGCATCGTACCATGTGGTCTCGCTAAGTCACATGATCTTTTTTTAATACCGGTTCATCTCGTTGAGAACATCATGCAGCCGTCCATCAGAAAGTAGTGTTTACATTCCATATGTTCCGATTCGTGTTCTTGTTCGAAAAGCAAAGGTCGTCGTCGTGTTGTCCATCCGATTCCGATGCATTGTTTGCCGATTTGTAGCAACGGTGTTTTTATGGGAGCCCGTTGCTAAACCTCAGCCCGCATTAGCTCCTTCCGAAGAAGTACCGCACCGCTTGGAGGTGGGATTAGGACTTGCTAACAGTACTGGTCATTGCTCCTTTCGCGTGACCGCTCTCGCGTTTTGGTAGGAGTGACAAATGGAATACCACCACCTTCCGAAATCTTTGTTAGCCGTTCGCCCCCGAATATCAGTAATACCTATCAAAACATATTAAAACTATGTTTTAAACTTTCCTGACTTCAGGTTAGTTTAATAGTGTCCAATTCTATAAGCGTCATACGAACGAACATTGATTTTTATATATATAGGTAAGTTCTTTTTTTAAATTCACTCAATCATTTAATACAAGCAAATTTATACTTACGATCGCAACCGAGATAATCATTTCCACAAAATAAATGGAAGAAACAAAATTACTACTTAATAATGAAAATCAAAATCTTTCTATCCAATCTTCCCAATACCAGTATACAAAATATAAACCTCTAATTTATATGAAAATTACCCTAAGGATAATTTGATGTGCAAATCCCAGCATAGACTTGAACGATTTTCCAACGGGGTCATATATTAAAGTTACGAAGGGGAAAACTCTATTACTACAGCAACGTCAGTATGGAGGATTAAAAATTCATTCCTTGTATGTGACTTTTCTTAGATCCTGCATGTACACGAAAAACGAAATCAGGGTCTCTTTAAATTTTGCAAAGAAGAAGATCTGATTGCATTTCAACACATATTTGTATATAACACAAAAAATTTACAAAAAAAAACAATCTGAATAAATTTATTACTTTACAGGAAAACTCAATCCAAAGAATTTTGTCAACAGATTCCCACAAAGCACTTCTCCAATTATTGTTGATCAGATAATAAAATTAGCCGCAAAAGTTGCAGCTAGTTAGGACCGAGGATATAAACTGTAACCAACTGTTAATGCGCCAGTAACCTTTATCTTAACCGATGGTAATTGTTTGTTAGTGGTGCAAAAGCCCTCCTTATGCTCCATTGTAATGGAGTAGAGAAACTGTTTTTGAAAACTTTCACAAGTCCATAATGTCCAGGCAGACGCTGGGTGTCAGCATTTAATGAAGCAGTAAATTCGATCAACCAGAGATAAACCATCGAATTAGATGCACAGGGTGTGTACGACATGGACGAACATTTGTTCAATTGAAGCCCGGAAAAACAAATAAACACCAGGGAGCCGACATTCAGGGGAGTTTACCATCGTCTGCCAAGAATTGACTCGTAAACGTAATCCCTTAATCCTGTGATATATACGTGTATACCCCGTATTGTGGTGGGGGACTAAATCTCCCCTATAGCACAATGTTGGTGATATTTGATTTCTAACTGAGAACATATTGAGCGAATGAAATAAGGGTGGCAAAGCTTACCGAACGTCTCTGCATGCAACTTCTATTTTTTTAATATTTGGCGTAGGCACGCGTCCCTTATTTGTAATATTGAGTACCTTTTAATGTTTATTCTTTCCTATTCCCCGTGGAGGTAAATCTTCCTAAGTTATGATTCTTTTTGTACTAGTCTAGGAGTGTTTAATGCGTTTTAGGTTAAACGTTAATTGCACCGTCATGCTGCTGCCTGTAAAGTAACGTGACGAATGTCAAAAATCAACACCTTTCAATAAAAACACACTAAATGTGTTGATTCCAAGGTGCTTATACCTTCTACAGATCTTCCTCGAGAGAGTAAATAATAAAATTAAGGCTTTGCGAAAATCAAATATGATTTTGTTGTGATTAAAGTTCAAAATTTTAAAGGATAAAATTAATTACATTTATTACTAAGGTTTGAAATTTTGCTATATCCGAAGAACCAAAAAACATTCTCAGGTTATAGACAGTAATAGACGTTCCAAGGTTATGTGTAAAATATGAGTTGGAACGCCAGCACGGAATTCTTTGCCAGTGAAAACTCGTCGCAAACTGCAGAGCCACCGCACGCAACGCATACACGCAATGTATCTGTTTCCAGCTGTAGGAGCAAGTCGCTTTCGCACTCTTACATCTTACCTTGAATTAACTGGGTTTTTGGAAAACTAGGCGTAGACTTTTCGAGCACGGTTCTTATTTGTATCAAATGCCTTTAAAAGTTTGCACTATTTGAGGAATTTGCAAAGACATCCAAAAAGAAGTTAAATTTTCAATTGTTGATCAAACAGTCGTCAGAGCCAAATTTAGACCGAAAGCTCGCACAAAATGTGATCTCGCTGAAAATTGGAACTTAGGTACTTTTTTGGGTGTAGAAAACAATAAAAAAAATCTTTGCTGCTCTAAAGTGTATGCTAAGTTCACAATTTCGAAAACAAATTCGAAAATTTTGTTTTTGCTTTATATATTGATAATAAAAAAAATTGGAAAAACTAATAGCGCCTCGTGAAATAGCCGAAAATTTTACTAAAATTTATATTATAACTTATTTTAAAAAAAATGTTTTATTATTATACAAAATTATTAAAAATAAGAAGCAAATTCGAGAAATTTAAGCGCGCTAAAAAGCTGAATTCAAATATTCTAGCGAGGCGTTCGAGGAGCGCTATGCATTTAAAAAATACTTTAAATTACCAAACCTTCGCTCGGGACATTTAATATTTTCTCACAGATCGATTCAGGATACGCGAGTTCCATAGCAAAATATAATGAAAACTAGTGGGGCCCCTCTTTAAACACAAAATGTAAAAAAGCAAAAAAAATCAAGCACAAAACGAAATTCTCTTCTGTAAAAAATTCTCTTCCGATCAAACAGAGTCGCGATAGAAATGATTGGGGTTAGGTGGTTGTGGCAGTTCCTTCCTACTTCTCTCTTCCCCTTCACTATCTATCGACTAGAGCTTGCTGTTTGACATTGCACTCTATACGAAGAAAATAGATTGTCGACAGTACCAAGGGCTTTCCCTGAGCTCTAGTCTTCCACATAAAAAAAAAACAACAAAATAAAAAAATTCTCTTCTGAAAAAAATTCTCGTTCGATTTCTTAGAAAAATGTTAAAAGTGGCACAACTAGAATATTATTATAGATGTTAAAAAGAATCGTCAAGTATTAAGTCGAATTTTAGATATCTTAAAGTTTTGCGGTGGTGACAATTTAGCTCTTCGTGGACACAACGAACGTGAATCAAGTAGTAATCGAGGAATATTTCTTGATATGGTTACATATACCAGATCAATAGTCATCGCATTCGACGACTACTTGAAGAATAATCAATGAGTTACTTGAATACTGTTTACAGGTTTATCTACATGAAGTGAAATCTGAACTTCAAGCAACAAATTTAGTATCTGTCCAAATTGATGAAACTACGGATATTTCGTGTAAATCGCAAATAGTTTTAATTTTACGTTTCGTTAAAAATAATAAGCCTGTTGAACGGTTTTTATCAAATTTTTACCTTAATGATGGGTCCGCAAAAGGTATAGTTGATGTGATTTAGAATGCGCTGAAATGCTACAATTTAGAAAAAAAATTGATTGCTCAAACATATGATGGTGGCAAACTTTAATAAAAAAATTGTATCCATTTGCACCCTTTGTGCATTGTTATGCCCATCAACTAAATTTAGTCTTAAAGCAGGCATGCTCAGTTATTAAAGAAACACCCATATTTTTCGTCAATATATCTGCTTTTACGTCATTCTTTTATTTTTTATTTTTTTTTTCATGCAACACACAATCATGCAATAGAGTTAACCCTTCTAATTCAGAAGGTACACTTCTTAGCTGGGCCAAGAAAAATTTACCAGCTCAGCACAAGTAGCACTGAGATAGGCTCAACTAAAGCATGCAACATATAAATTGAATATGCAATCCCGAAAAGGTCACACCTCGGTGACCCCCCGAGATTGCACATTCAATTAAAACAGAAAGAAATGCAATACACAAAGAAGCGTGCAAAAAAAAAGTTAGTTAAGTGAGATTGAAAAGACTCCTTTTAAGGACGTCCTTACTAATGCTCACGCTAAAAACATTAATATTTTTATTCACATTAATGAACATGCGATTAACAGGCTCGAATCTGCCGTAATTCGTGTTAGAGGAGTTGGTGTGTAAGAGAGGTGGCCCTCTCAAATTGTATCCACTCTCTCTAAACGAAGCACGGCGATTCAGAAAACCTGAGTCAACCTTTCCATTAAGGAGCTGATGAACAAATACGACATCGGCCTCCTCACGACGCCTGCAAAGAGAGCTTAAGTTGAGTAACTTAAGTCGGGATTCATATGGTGGAAGAACTAATGGGTTATCCCAAGGAAGATGACTCAGTGCGAATCGAACGAACCTCCTTTGAACTGACTCAATTCTTCCAACGTGCGAAGAGTAGTGAGGAGACCAAACCTGGGACCCATACTCGAGTAATGGTCTGACAAGAGAGATATAGAGGTGTTTAGTAATCAAGGGGTTATTGAATTCTTTAGACCACCTTTTTATAAAACCCAGGACTAAACTACCTTTGGAAGCAATATAGTTAATGTGAGCAGAAAAATCGAGTTTACTATCAAATCTAATCCCGAGATCTTTAACAAAATGAGCACGAGGGACACTCACGTTAGAAAAGCTGTAGTTAAAAATTATAGGACTACGACCTCTCCCGAAAGTCATGGTTTCACATTTACTAATATTGAGAACCAGGTTGTTGTTCACACACCAAGAGTAAAAGGTGTCAAGGTCAGCTTGCAAAAGTTTGCAATCCTCGATACTCTTTATGTGACGATACAATTTGATGTCATCAGCGTAAATCAAGATTCTACAGTGTCTTAGCAAGGGAACAATGTCATCAATTGATAGAATAAAGAGCAGCGGACCAAGATGACTTCCTTGAGGGACACCGGAAGACGCTTCAATGGTTACCGATTTGGATCCACGAAAAAGAACTTGGTAGGTCCTGTCAGCTAAGTAAGACTGGAACCATGCTAGAAGGGCTCGTGGAAAGCCTAACATCCTCAATTTAAGAAGTATGATGGAGTGGGAGAGCTTGTCAAATGCCTTACTAAAATCAGTGTAAACGCAATCAGTCTGGCAACCGGAAACGAAGCCCTCGACGGCATGAGAAGTGAACTCAAGAAGATTGGTGGTAGTGGAACGAGCTGCAAGAAAGCCATGTTGGTTTGTTGATACCAACCTCTTGCATATAGGCGCGATTGCAGAATAGATAATCGATTCAAAGAGTTTCGGAATGACAGACAATTTTGCAACTGGTCTATAATTCGATATTTCGTTCTTGCTACCACTCTTGTGAATAGGGATTATGAACGAATTCTTCCAAAGAGTACGGAAGTACCCTTTGTCAAGGGATTTATGAAAGAGGATTTTCAGAGGAGACTGGAGAACCTCTGCACAGGACTTAAGGACAGCAGGAGGAATGCCATCGGGGCCAGAGGTGAAGTCAAATGGGAGTTCGTTTATGTGTTTGACAATATCAGCACTGGTAATTGAGAGAGGTAAAATATTAGCCTCACGGTTAGTAAATATGTGGCGGAAATTATTGTCGTTAGGCTGAAAGTCAGAAGGTGAGAAAGATTGACGAAAGAATGAGCCAAACATGTTGCAAATCGCAGGCGACTCACTACTAGACAAGTCCGTGTGCTGCATGGTATTAGGGTAGTTATCAACCTTTTTCTTAGAGTTGACGAATTTAAAGAAATTTCTAGGGTCAGTGAACACTTTATCGCTCATACAGCTAAGATATTCACGATACAGAGCAGAAGAAAGAGAACGAAATCGGTTGTAACAATTTATAAATAAATTGAGACTCGGAGTATCCTTTCTCTTTAAATAGGTTTTCCAGAGTCTGTTCTTCTGATTTTTCAAATGCTTGAGCTCATTATTGAACCAAGGTAGAGATGAACTGCGTAATTTTTGAGGCTCATAAGGTACACAAGAAATCAGGGCTTCGTATAGTACGCCATAAAATCGTGCCACGTCGTCATCCAACTCATTTGCAGAAAGTAAACTGTTGAAATTAATCAAGGCAAGCTTAAATGACAGCTCACTAAAATTAGCCTTTTTGAAGTTCAAGGCATGGGATACCACCTCCGGACAAGGATTATTCTCAGAATTGAAGCAATAATTGAGCAACAGAGGAGGATGGTAATTGTCAACAGACGATATGACTATTGGAGTGGGTTCAATAGTCATGTTGACTGAGTCCGTAAAAAATACAAGATCCAACTGCCTCCCCAACATATTAGTCAAACCACTCATTATCATGCTCTCCCAAACGAAAAGATTTATTAATGGAAGTTTCCAACAAACGTGGTCTCCCGCGAACTGTTGAAATTCGATGGAACTTCAATTTCCGAGCACTGCGATCTATAATCGAAAATAAAGGAAATCTCATTCATTGTTTTGAATTGATAATTAATATTTTTTTCAAGCCCCACCAAATTTTAGAGGCAGGAGCCGCCACTGTATGTAAGGACACTTTTTGGCTAGTTTACTGCGTCCTGAATTAACACTTATGAAGAATAGGAAGGGCGGAGGACCCTAGCTGCAGGCTTTACTCTCCCTGGTATCTGGGAGTGCCCCGCGATAGCGAGGAACTAGGTATCGTTGTTTAACGAGACCCTTCTCGAACAGTCTAGTCTAAGGACAAGCCACTAGACAGACTGCTGCACCTGTTCAGGCCGTCTGGCCTACTAAGGTGAGGTCTAAGGGAGAAGTAAAATACACCAAGCGAAGAGGGCGTGATGCTTTTGGACACCATATTTCACCAAAAAAAAAATAGAGTATAGAAGGCAGAGGAAGTGAGCCGAGCGGACTAATCTAATAATGTTGCGGGTATAAAAATGTCGTAAAGGCAGGAGTTTTGTTCTGTATCAGGAGGCAGACTCAGGTATGAGTGCAAAAGCCATAAGCCAAGCTAATCTATTGACAATTTTCAAAATAAAATTGAAAAGTTTTGTCTTATTGTGCTTATAATGATATTTTTCTAGTGAAAGTACAACAACAAACTTAATAAACTTATTGGTCAAATTATTATCAAAAAATCCTCGACTTGTTCTAAGCACAGAAATCACCCCTTGTATTAGCATTCTGTCGTCTCGTTGGTATCTGTCACTAGCAAGCAGATTTAGGGTAGGTGCTGAGGAAGGGTGTGTGATGTACTCTGCTTTTAATCTCTCAGATCTTGTAGGAGTTTGGAAATCTATATAAATAAAATATAATTGGAGTGTCTGTCTGTGATTTCAAAATAATTGTCATTTTGTAAGTTCATATGGTTATTTACATGATATTAAAACAAAATCAAGTATTTTTTAAATTTTTGACTGTCTGTATGTCTGTCAGTCCGTTTGTCCGGGCTAATCTCGGAAACGGCTAACCCGATTGCGATGGGACTTTCACTAGAAGATTCAGTATTTTCTTGGGCTATTTTTTTACTCGAATACGACTATCGGATTCGATTATCGGGCCCGACTACTGTGTTCGACTACCGTATTAGACCGAAAACTTGACCCTTGCACCTTGATTTTTACCCACTTCCATATAACCGATTAACTTCAAATTTTGCACATATGTATAGTTCGCGTGACAATGCAATCTGACCATTTTTAAAAAAAATCAAGATGGGGGTTCCAAGATGGTGGGCAAATTTTGCAAATGTGTTCCCTGACCCGCGATATGGATATCAAATGAAAGGGTAGGACAAGTAGAATACAATTAGCTATGTGGGGCCATTTAAAATTCAAAATGGTGGCCAACACAAAATGGCGGATCACCTTTTTCTTTGGTATGGGTCTCAAATGAAAGCGAGTATAGTGCAGTAAGCGATGTGCCGTCATTTTAAATCTAATATGACGGTCACTATAAAATGGTGAAAGACCTATAATACACTAAAAAGTAGAAAATAAAAAATATAGTTTAAAAAAACTAAAAAATACGCTTTTATTTTAAAATGAACTAAAAAGTAAAAAATAATTTAGAACGTAAAGTTCTTATTGCTCCAGCCAGTTTATAGAAACAACCTACCTACATACCAACAACGGCTAATCCGATTGCGATGGGACTCTCACGGGAAGATTCTGTATTTTCTTGGGCATGTTTTAGGCTTCTCTCGACTCCAACTATTGATTCAGACGGAAAACTTGATCCGATAGTCGGAGAAAAGCGAGTGGAAACTTTTTATCATTCCAATTGTAAACCTCAAAGCTCGGAACGGTTAATCCGATTTTAGGACTTTCACGGGATGATTCAGAATCTTCTTAGGCGTTTAGCCTACTTTTCACTATTATCCGACTATCGGGCTAGACCGAAAACATGACTCGATAATCGAAGGAACGCGAATGAAATGCTGTCACGCCGAGGTATTGTTCTTTCAACCTGCGGAAATACTGTGAAAATTATGGTTTGCCATCTCCGCAAATGATCGATGGGTCTGATGAAAATTAAAACAGAGAATATATCGAACACAATGAACAAGGAGAACAAAATGTTGAGGGCGCCATGGGGCAAGTTCTGCACAGGGTGAGGCACCTATTCTGAATATGATTGTTGTGCATGTAGCACAAAATTTTTCCGATAGGTGGCGCTCAACAACGCATTTTAAAAAAGTTTTAACACATTTTTCATAAGTACCTAACTCTAATTTTTTTTATTTTTTTTATGGGGCAGTGCCAAGTTCAGGAATCACCCTTTGTACTACCAGTTCGTTATGTCGTTTGCACGTCATGGTGCAATGTCTAGCAGGGAGCTTAGTAAGGAGGGAATAGGTTAAGGGTTACGGCGGTTCGGGGGGTGTTGAAGAAAGTGGAGATTAACCCTGCGTTTGAACTTTTAGATGTTGTAAGAGTTCGGAAATACTGACTGTGAGAGATTATTCTATAGTCGAGTTATGTGCCCAAAATTATGTTTTGCAGATTTGTTATTTTTTTAATTCTACGCTTTTTCTATCTCGGACTGTGCACACATAAGTTTTTTTATTTTATTAAGTTTTTGCTAGTATTATACTCTAATATTATTTATGAACAAATTCCATGTCTGTAGATTGCGCGGAAATGGGAGCTGCAGGCAGTGGGAATGAGCCGAGCGGGCTAATGTCGTGTTGTGGATATAGGTTTGCCGTAGCGGGAGTTAGTAGTAGAAAAATCGCTTTGGGAAAAGCGATGAATTTACAGTGCTACATTCCTAGTGCCTCAAATAGACAAAGGAAAAAATTATCGGAACCTTGGCTAGACAGCTATTTTCAATCTCTACGTAATCAGGGAAATAAATTATATAACATGATTATAAAAAAGATCCGCGTAAATGCGGAACTCAAAGTAGAATACGACAGGTTAGCCTCAGAATGGTCACGAGAGGCCTGTACTGCTGACAATCAGCCTCCTAGTTTTTTGCATCACTGCTCTAAATATATCTTAATCTCTCTTCATCCTATCTTGCTCCTTGATCTTATCTTTAGCAAATCAGTATCGTCCCTATGTTTTGTAGGTTTTGGAATAAATCCTACCTTACACCAATCCATAAAATTACAGAGCTGTTGCAGTCCTATCTTCAACCCGCAAACTGTTTCAAAAACTCATCTACGATAACATTTTTCCTCTTATCGACAGTGGCGTGGCGTCTTTGGAAGCAAGGGATGCATTGCATCCCTTACAATTTCTTAGGAAATAAAATAAAAATTCAAATTTTATCAATAAATTATTCTTTTCTTTTACAAAACTTTCCCTTTTTTATTTTATCATTCTGAGATTAACTTTGTATTATTGCAGCTTTTTCTATCCTCCACTGTTAGATATAAATTCATTGCCTCCAAATGACCAATTAAATGGAAACATACAATATGTCCATGAGCGAAAGTTCTCTCCTCCTTCTCTCTGAATTCGTATACGAAAATGCAAAGAAACATGCCAGCGGACTTCGAGAAGCAGAATTGGAATTGCTTCCCTTGACTGTCCGTTGGAACGCACTTCGGTGGAAGCTTGTGGATGAAGAGGGAAGTGGAGATGGGAAGACACAACGAACGTTTGTTCCTGTGACCAGAGCCAAGGGAAGCAATTCAGATTTTGCATCCTTACGAAGTTTTGAGTATTTTTTGTTGGGTGAGAGCGGAGAGAAGTTTTCTAATAAGATTGGAGGGAATTCATTTCTATGAGCAATCTAATTAGAAATGAATTTTTACAATGTGGTTTGAAATTAATGATTAATTGTAGAAAATAGTAAAATGCAGTATTTTTAGAGTAATTAATGAATTAATTAACATAAATAAAAAATTGTTTTGCTTGTAATTTATTTAGTGCGAATTGTTTTGTGAGTTAAAAATAGTGCAAGTTGTTTTAAAAAGTAAGTTTAAAATAAAATTGGATAAATTCAAAATTATTTATAGATTATTTATGTTAGTTTTTCTAGTTTGTTTTTACTTTATTGAATGTCATGGGTGATGTTTATGGTTAGCATTTTTGCATAATGGACTATTTTTTGCAGCAATCCTTTGGCTCGCGTTCATTTATAGAAAAGAAATCCATAATTGAAAATGGTAGACCGAAACCAATAATTACATATTTTAAGTGAAGATAAAACATGCACTAGGCATTTTTCTATTAAATTATACAATAGCGCGAATTGGCTTACCTGTTGTCAAAATAAGCAAAAAAAATTTTGTTGCCCTTGCATTTTATTTTCAAATGAAAAGAACGTTTGGCGGTCTTTGGGATTTAATGATTTAAATAATTTTCATAAACCCGTTCGAGCATTTAAAATTGGTTTTAGCTCTTTCTAAATTCGGTACAGGCCAAAGGATTGAAAATCTATTAGACACTCATTATAAATCCTAAGAGAACAATGAGTTAGTTAAAAAGATCCGGAAAATTATTAAAATTTGTATAGATGTTGTTTGCCACTTGGTATGTCAGGAGCAAGCCTTTCGCGGACACCGCGAGGGTCAAGATTCTATTAATCGGGAAAATTATGATGAATTAATTTCACTTTTGGGCAAACATAATCCAGAACTTATAAATCAGCTTCAGTATTTTCTGGATTATCAAACAATATTCAAAATGATTTAATAATGGCTATTTCCTGCACTCTTACTAAAAATTAAAATTACTTCTGAAATCCAAAATTTTGAGTTTGTTGCAATTATTTGTGGTGAAACCACGGATATTTCCTGTCGATCTATGTTGTCAACCACTCTGAGATATATTTCTTCCTCTGGTGACACGAAAGAAACATTCATTAGTTTTAAAAATATTTCCGATGATAGAAGAGCAGCTCGTTTGCATAAACATGTAGCTCATATTATACAGAATTTCGCATGTGGTTCCAAGTTACAATTGCTATGAAGGAGCTTCAGTTAAGGAGGGTGAAGTTGGAGTTAAAGAAACTTCCAAATGCTCTTTTTGTACACTGCTTTGCCCATCGCTTAAATATTGTTTTATCGAAATCATGTGACAATATTCGTGAGTGCCGAATCTTCTTTCAGTCAATCTCGGGTTTTTCCAATTTCTTTAGTCACTCAACTAAACAAACCGCTATTCTCGACTTTTTTTTAAAGCAAACACTTCCAAAATTAGCTCACACTCGCTGCAATTTCAATGGAAGACTTATTTTATCTATTCATGACAATATAGATAATCTTAATATTCCTTTTGAATATATAACGTGCATCCGTGGAACGGAGTTTTTCCACACAAATTTTGCCAGATTGCATCCCCTACAATTCAAAGCACGCCACGCCACTTATCGACCCATACCGACAACAACACGGTCATCAAAGTAATGCTGTTAATACTGATTTCAGAAGGGACTTTGATAAAGTGACTATCATATTATAATTGCTAAACTTTTAAAATTTGGTACATCTGACTCTGTCCTTGAATGGATAATATCATATCTCAACCAATATTTCTCGTAAACATCAGCGCGATTGAATCAATTCAAAACAGCAACCTTAAAGTTCAGTTTCTGTCGGATATGATCAAGTTTAACCCTGTATTTTTGTAAATGTATAACCTATTTCCATGAATAAGGTTCCAATGAACGCAGGATACTCCCGCCTATCTAAAATTGTAAAACTGGCGGTTCCACCCTAGGAGCTTCCAGAGTTATGAGTCGTCGTCAAAATTTTGGTTTTTTTAACTAAAATTTCAACTAAAACCACATTTTTCTCCAAAAAAATACGTTGTTAACCTATAATTTTTTTTCCAAAATAAGAAAGCTCGGAGTATTTCCTATGAATAATGTCCAAACAATTTTTATATTACTTACTTTACTTTTGAAGATATGTTTTAATGTTAAAATTGACCTTATTTGGTACTTCGATTTTTCAGTTGTCCCTTTGTGTTTTTCCTACAAGGAGAACAGAACAAAAAAAATCAATCATCTTTAACGCCCACGAAACCAAACCGACATCTAACCACTATCGAGAATTTTCGCAAGTACAAAAGTTGGGCGTCTCGTCAAAAAGGAAGTTACTCACGAAATTTCAGCTTGTTACTAATCATTAAAAAAAATGGCTCAGGGACTGTGAACTATATCCATAATTTTGAAAATGGCGAAAATTGTAATTTATTCTGATAATGACAGTGACGATGAACTTCTATTGTAATCACGCTGTGGTAAGAACCCTTACATACAAGCAGAATATACTAATTCTGACATAGTGAAAATATTGTTAGAGAATGTAGTAGTTTTGATGGATATTCTAGTGAGGATGATGAAGGATTGAATGGCAATTATGATAATGTTACAGGTTTACAGGTTTGGGGTTGATCCTTCGCAAGCCTTACCTTTTACTGGCGCAATGTCTAGTACTAAGGTTAGTTCGAGGAATAAAAAAGGGTAACGTGGTGTGGAGTCAAGGGGATTTTGGAAGAGATGGCAATGAACCCTGCGTTTTAACTCTTGGATGCTGTAGAAGGTTGGAAATACGCACTGCGAAAGTTTGTTCTACAGTCAAGTATTTATGAGCGAATTGATAGTTCGGAAATAAGGCAATTTCGGTATAGAAGCACTGAATTCAATATGATGAGAGCGCTGTCCCTAAATAATGTCCGCGGTCGTACAAGCACGATCTGGCAAACGCTTGCCTAACATTGTAAGAGTAACGCAGAGTATCGTCACCATCAATGTTGTGAACTTGGTTGGAAAAGAATGAGAGTAGGACAGAGAGGCAGAGATACGATTAGATTTGGATTAAACGTCAAAAAGTATAACCTTGTTTGAACGGCCAGAAATGAAACTCTCAAACCTGAATCAATATAATAGCTTTCAGTGCGATTTTAGATCAGCTCGGTTAGCTACTCCATACTTTATCAAAAGAATTAGAGAATCAATTCGTACCATTTTAAGCCATTGTTTAAACGTGTTGCCGCTCCACTAATGCCGAAAGACGTGAATTTTCTGCAAAAACTCAATCGTGTAAAGGTCGCTGAAGACATGTTAGAACGGGTCAATTCTGAGCCCAAATTCGTAAAATGCATTGTATCTGGTGATGAGACATGGGGTTACGAGTTTGACATGCAAAGTGCTTGTTCACACGGGTGGTTGCCGCGACCTTTCAACACGAATTTTACTGGTGCGGGAAGCGTTTGGGTGGGAAGGGAGTGCGTCTCGGTTTGAAAGTGACTCGCGTTGGCTTTTTCTGACCAGCTGACTGTTTTAATTTCATTTTGTATCACCTTACTGTTCCATTTTATTTTCGTTTCACCCGCAGTGGGGGCAGACGTGTGATAGGACAATTTTCAGGCTTCAGTTTTGTTTTCGTGAGAAATTTATTTTGTAAAACTTTAGGAGCAGCCATGAATTTATGTCACTTTTATAAAAATCACAAACTTTATTCCCGTACCATTTGTTCCACCTGTCATAAAAACGACCGGACACAAAGCGAAACGTGTAAACAAATGTTCGCTTTGTCGCGCCTCAAAGCAACCCGTACAAGGTACAGGTACAAACCAGTCAACAAACTTCGGAATGGAGCCTTCCAACTGAGCCGAAACCGAAAAAAGCATGTCAATGTCGATCAAAAGTGAAAGTGATGTTGACAGTACCGCGGTGTTGTGCACTCGGAATTCTTCCAGAAGGTGAGACAGAAAATAAAAAATATTATCTGAGCGCTATGCGGCGTTTAAGAAAGCAAATTCGTTTGAAAAATACCAGATTTGTTGAAAGAAAACTCATGGATTTTACACCACGATAACACACCATCTCACAAGGCTATCATTGTGAACGAATTTCTAAAACTCCACAAATCTTATCGAACAGTCACCGTATTCCCCTGATATTGCCCCGGCCGACTTGTTTCTTTTTCCAAAACTCGTATTACCACTTCGAGGCACCCCTGTTCAGTCGATAGTTGACTTAAAAACGAGTTCGCGGCGAGTACTGAAGTCGATTCCAAAAAATGCGTTTATTGGTTGGCGTAAGGGCGCGCGCACACAGAAAGCGGAGCGGAGCTGAGCTTATCAGCTCTGCGCTAACTTTACATTAAAATCCCCGGTGCTGCGCACAGTGTGAGCTGAGCGGAACTAGCTCACTGTGGGCGCAGCAGCGGGGTTTTTAATGTAATGTTAGCGCAGAGTTGATAAGCTCAGCTCCGCTCCGCTTTCTGTGTGCGCGCGCCCTAAGTGTATTATTTCGGAATGGGCTTATTTTGTAGGCGATACAATAAATTTGGATGAATAATACATATTTTGTGCTTCATTGACCAATTCCCGGTACTTTCTTGACATAGTAGTACTTTGCATTTCGAACACAAAGGACCTAGCCCCCTAGAAAAATTCTCTAGTTACTCCCATGCCTGGATCACTAATCGATGCTCAAGGATCTAAACCTGGAGCCAATGATATCATTGTCCGATACCATTCCTGCCATTCTTGACTTCGCCAAACGGTTTACGACGATTATTCGAAATAGGTCAGAAAGGTAACATGGACCTTTAGAGAAAGCATGGCCGTTTTGGTATACGGACGGTTCCAAAACCGATAATGGTGTAGGTAGGACTGGGCGTAAATGGTCCAAAAAGCAAAATATCCATGACTACCGCCACTGTTTTTCAAGCTGAGATAGTTGCCATCCAGGTGGCTCAGACTTGTTTTAAAAGCGACCAAATAGCTCTTATATTGCTATTATCTCGGACAGTCAAGCTGTCTCGGGCAGTCATCCCGCAGGGTGTCATGAAATACTGTCCTGGATTGTCTCCTATCTCTGAAATCCCTCAGCAGGAACAACAATATTACGCTGACGTAGATTCCGGCCCACGACATTACTAATGAGATTGCTGACGGCCTGGCAAACTCATCACTTGTCGGTCCAAAACCTTTCTGCAGCTTCGCAAGCTGCCACTTAAGAACGGCCATCAAGAATTTGGCCGACCAGCTGTTTCTTCATAGCTGGACAAGGACTCAGGACGCTCGTCAAGATAAAAGATTCATTCAAATCGATAAAGCTAAAGTAAGCGAACTTTTAAATTTCAAGAGGTGGGGGCTAAAAATAATAACAGAGCTCCTGACGGGCCACTGTTCGCTCAATTATCATCTTAACGAAATAAGGCTAGTAGTTGATTGTAGCTGTCGGTTCTGCGGGGCAACTCCCGAAACTGCGGAGCGCTTGCTGTGCGACCGTGACGCTACAGCGAGGAGGAGATTGAGTCTCCTCCATCGCGACTTCCCTGCTCCCCGCTATATTAAAAGCCTTAAGCTGGAAGCTTCTTAACTACGGAGTTGGCACAATAGACCCAATAAAATAAGTCGCAGTGCCCGCCAAGGTGCACCTAAACTAGAATGAATGAACGAAGACTTTTCGGTCTGTTATCATTTCCCCCTTGTAAATAAAAGAAGAGATTGTCGATGGGACAAAATTACCAAGGACCTCATTGAAGACTTTACTTCTCAACTTGTTATAAATTCCTGATTTGTCTTTCCTAAGAAGGAAGTGGTAACATAAAGCAAATCCAAGACCGATTTATTGGCATATCTGTTCGCCTCAAATTTTTGTATACCTGACACTACTTAACTGCCCCCGTTCTCGAGCGTACCAAGCACTCAATGGATGGAGTTTTATTCAAGATTCGCGAAGTGTATAAATGTCTCAAACAGCCTGACGTCAGTAAATCTACTGGCCCCGATGATATAACCCCGACCGGTTAAGAAACGTGCCACACCTTTTTCTTAACGTCTGCTCAAACTTTTTGCTCCGTCATAATTCTCCGGAGTATACTCTGACTCTGACCTAATGGTGGGACCACACTACGCGGACTTGGGTCGTACGCGCTTTTGCCTTTTTTTCATATAGAGTTTTATGACTTTTTTACGACTTTGTCCATGGTAAAGGCCGTGCGGCAAAACTACCCGGACAAAAGGCTGTGCTTAAAGGCCCGTCCTCACTACGCGGACTTAGAATCCACGCGCTTTTGGTCGTACGGCCAGCCAAAAGCGCGCGTGATCTTTTAATTTTCTGAATCATGAGTGAGAAAAAATCAATTCTTGTTTGAAACGGCGTACGCGCTTTTGAAAAGCTCATAGTGTGTGGACGCACAATGTACCTTTTTAAGCACAGCCTTTTGTCCGCGTTGTTGTGCCGCACGACCTTTACCATGGACAAAGTCGTAAAAAAGTCGTAAAAAAGTCATAAAACTCTATATGAAAAAAAAGGCAAAAGCGCGTACGACCCAAGACCGCGTAGTGTGGTCCCACCATAAAAGGTACATTGTACGTCCACACAATATGAGCTTTTCAAAAGCGCGTACGACGTTTCAAATGAGAATTGATATTTTCTCACTCATGATTCAGAAAATTAAAAGATCACGCGCGCTTTTGTCTGGCCGTACGGCCAAAAGCGCGTGGGATCTAAGTCCGCGTAATGAGGACGGGCCTTAAGGCGTACATTGAACTGTGTTGAGCAGCACGGAAACAAATTCACATTACACAGTTGTTGTCAAATTATTGCCCAGATTGCATTTTTAAATTTTGACCTCATATATTTTCAGTGGCTGGTGTCATATAATTCTCGGTTATTTCGAACTAACTCGATTAATTTTTCTTCCATTTAAAAAAAACTCCGTACGCGGCACGAGTCACATAGTTTCTGTGCCCTATCCACAAGTGTCGTGAAGCCTGCGCCTCTGGCAGTATTCGTGTCACCTGCTCTGCGTTGCAATTCGCGGTCTCCCTTTAAAAAGCATGAGACACAGAAACCGTGCTGCTCTGCCCGGGCCGCTTACGTCTCAACGTGCGCCCGGCCTGACTCTTGGAAACTAACTCATTTGCAGCCCAAGTCGAAAAAATGTGAATCCAACAACCCTTCCAACTACCGCCCAATAGAAGTTATTTCTATTCTCTCCAAAATAATGGAACTAATAAATCAATCAAAAGTATAAGGATTATCTTGAAGCTAACCAATTCTACAGGACGGCACTGCAGCTGCAGTACAGCATGCAGTACGGTTTCAGACCTAAAAGATGCACTGGTGACCTACTCGTATTCCTGGCGGAATACCTCAACCGTACCGTATCTCATCGCTTAGTTGAAACTGGTCTGGTTGCTCTTGATTATATCTAAGGCTTTTGAAAGTTGATCGTATCTCGTTCTGTCGAATAAACTCCACGCTGTTGGTATCGATTTAGTTCTAAGGAACTGGATTTAGTTTATTTTCTGGTCTTTTAATCGAAGTAGTATTGGATAGCATCAAATATAGGTACCATATTGTATTGTTACCGGAATTAAAGCTGTGTGCAAAATTTCAACATGATCGGATAACGAGAAGAAGATTTATTCCGAACAAACATAACCCCGTGTTTTATACCGAAAAATTAAAAACTCGGTCGTGGTTGGAGGGTTAGTTAGCTAGGGAGTATGGTATACTATGTACGTTTGTTAAAATGCCATGTGGGGGCTGTAACACCAGCGATCATGCTCGGAGCGACTATGGCAGGGTTTCAAGATAAAGAACAAAAAGATAATTTCATCCGCAACTATAAAGCTCTTTAAAGGCGGCTACACAAGTAACTGCATGCTTGACAAGCACGCGTGTTCAATCTTTTTGTGCAAGCGTGATTGAGCGTGTGTATGAGATTTTTTGCGCAAACATGATGATTGAACATCAGTTTGAAGATTGATCGAATTTTCATCTGCATGCTTGAACAAATCTCGCTTGAAAACAAAAGTGTGAGTGCGAGCGAGCGCGTCGTCACTTCCCGAACGAAATTATTTAAGGATAAACTGCGGCTATTCAAGCATGATTGCGTCATGTGGAGGCTACAGAGAAGTTGTGCGAGAATGCGCAAAAAGATTAAACATGCGTGCTTGTCAAGCATGCAGTTACGTGTGTAGCCGCCTTAAGTAAGATTGCCCATCTCGACGAAGCATATTAATCTAAATAATTTTATTTGACTAGTTAAACCACCTGTTATTCAGCAATTAATTTGTATTAATAAAAAGTTACTCAGAATTTTCCACTTAATTAAACTGAAAATCAATCAACCTTCAGACACATCATCGGACTTGTGAGATAATCTAGGCAAATTCTCATCACTTTATTTCGTAGCTCCCCTCAATTTCTCAACTAATCCTTGCACACGGTTGACACGTGTCCAGAAATTGGCTGGGAAACTATTAACGGTGTAGACGTGTGCACAAATTTGTAATCAACATCGAGAATAATTTTCCTTTCGGTTGCCTGCATTTGCTAGGCCTGGAACTGAAAATCGTTTTACCTTCGCAGCAGGTGAAAATTGGAATTCGAATTCGTTGCGGATTTTTCAGTGCATTTTTTATCTGCTGTTGTTTTTGCTATTGTCATTCGTTTTTTTTGTTCCGACATTGCAATAATTTGTAAAAACAATGTAAACAGCGCTCCTATAGTGTGAATGGCATGTCAAACTGATTCAAACACAAGCACATAAATCAGGAAGAACTCAATAAAACTGCGATCGAAGCTTTTGTAAATAAATTTTGTGTCTGATTCGAGGATGTTGGTTCTGTTGGTTCAGTCCTGAAATGGGGGAAAAGTGTTCCCTGCGCTATTACACAGCATCTCCCCATCGTTTAGCCGTGATGCTGCCACCCTTCCTGGCAGAGAAAGGATATAAATCTTTCACCGAATACATTTAGGGATTAATAGGACATTACTATCAAAACTATTTATCAAGTGAGGATATCCATTTGTACTCCATAAGGTGATGATTAAAAGTCACTAAGCTTCTTTGGGGCAGAAATAAATATCTTCTGGGGCCCGATGGAGTTCCTGCTGATTGCTGTGAGAAAGATTGATTTTAGTCGCTAGAAAATATGGGTTAAGGTGAGTCCTTCAGGAAAACTTCCACTCCTAATGTTGTACGTATTATTATAGTATTGAAAACACAGGTTTGCTTTTCTCTGTTAACATTGCGGAAATTTATTCTGTAAGGACAAAATGCTATATGTATATATTATCCATATAGAAGCGATGGTGGTTTTTCTTGTATATACATATACATAAACTCGATATGTATGCTAGCTCCTCGAAAGAACCTCACAAACCCCCCAGTACAGAAGCTTTGACGGCTCTACGGCTTATAGCATTATCTTTTATGTCCCATTTTGTGGCATTTCATTTAAAATTAAATTAAAATACGATCCTTTATTACTTTTTTGTTCTTGGGATTACAGTCTTGTGTTTCTGGAAACTTTTGTGTGGAGAGACAAAGTACACTCATTTGGCTTTGAGGTTGTTTTGATTAAATTTTATTCATATTTTAATAGCTGTGCAATAATACTAGAATGACTAAAACTCTGCTATATTCACCGTGGTTTAAATAAGATTTTTTAAGCTAATTTTTATGGTTTTTTAGATGTAAATATTTTGCTTACCTGCTTTAAAATACGTCCAAATTGACATGTTCATAAAAATAAAATGTTCTTTATACATTTTTTTGCATTTTGTTACCCATACTGTTTTGTCTGATGTTTAAGACTTCAGTATGATCCAGTTGGGTACTTTTGACTAAGCAATATTAAGTGGTAGCACATGTCATTACCAATAACAGTTGTTATTAACTACAATGCAGAACATTTTCGACGTATTTTTTTTAGCGGAAGTCTAAGCTCAGGTGTCACCCTTTGCACTACCAGTCCGTCATGTCGTTCACGTCATGGTGCAATGCCTAATTTTAAGCTTAGCTCGAAGGATATAGAAAGGATAGGATAGATTAAGGGAAGTTCGGGGAGGATGCATGAGGAAATGTCGTTTGAACTCTTTGATGTTGTATGAGTTCGGGAATACTGGCAGTGTGAGGTTGTTCCACAGTCGATTTGCTCTAGTAATGATCGAATTTCTAGACCGGTGTGTGCGCAAAAATAAGGGCTATAGACAGTGGGAGTGAACCGAGTGAGCTAGTCTTGTTTTACGGGGAAACATTGCTGTGGAGGCAGAGGATTATTTAGGTACTTCAGTCATTGTGGTAGAAACGGTCGAATTTCGCCAGAGCCGCTACACATTCCCGCGGTGGCTTAGAGTCAAACGAAATATACAAGTTAAATTCTAGGCGGGGACGAATGTAGGATTTTTAGATTATAACCGTGGCCGACGGCTGAAGGAGGTTATTACACCTTTCGATAAATCCCAAGCATTCTTTAGGAATTTGGAATATGTGATTTTTCCAACGCAGATCTATCGGTTATCGTCGGCCTAGGATATCGAGAGGTTCGGACTTCTGAGAGTTTTAGACCGTCCAATTGCGGGTCACGTTTCATTAGAAATAAGACAGTATTTTGTTTTTGATGCGTTAAATTCAACACAATTCTTGCGGCCCCCATCTAGAATCTGTTTTATATCCCTGTTGATTCAATTGGGCATAAGTTCACGGTCATGCAAACAAGGTCTGGTACGTCCTTGTCTTACATTATCGAAGCTATAGAAGTATCGCACAGAATTGTCGTCAGCAAAGCTGTGAGTCAGTTGGAGGAGTTGGAAAAAAGGCCATCTCCAAAAACTAAGGAAAGAGATCATGGTAGAATTGAGGCCTGGGGAACACCTGCAGAGATGGTGTCTACGTTGATTGAACGGTCAGAAAGAAAACTCTCAATTCAGCTTTTTAGAGCCGAGTGAAAAATTGATTTAGGTTGATGGAAAAGTTTGTTCTTTTTGGTCCTTCGGTGCTTAACATTGCAAAAACCAAAAAGGTACCTCCTTCACATTGCCGAATTTTGATGTCTTTTGGGGGAATTTCCGCTTATAAAAATAAAAAACTGCAATATTTGGTTGGATTATCTAAATTTTGTTTTATATTATAAATGGCTGAAAAAGTTTCACTTTCATAAATTTAACTATGATTCGAAGATGTCCAGAACATATACACTTATAGAGTAGGTATGTCGTAAGAGTGGCATTTTAAGTGGTTTAAACAATTGTAAATATTTAGACAATTGCCACCGTTGGTAGATTAGGGACTAAGGCGCCTGACCACTGTTCAAATCAACTCTGCGGCATGGTCCTTCGTCTTTAAATTATTCTCGCCTACATTACGTATCTTCTTTCTTGTCTTCTCTCTTTACAGCAATACCCTAATCTTTCTCATTTTCACTGTCCAACATTGCATTCTATAGATAAGAACTGTCAGCAGTACAAAGGGACTTTACCTCTAGGCGCTAGTGTTTCACATAAGAAAATTTATATTCCCTTCTAAGCCGATATAAGTTTACGGCGACAAAAATTGGCACATCAGTAAAATTCTTGGTCAACGATGTAAAGTTTTCGCTGTCAGCTGGGAATAGTAAGCAAAACCGACTTCTATGTACTTTATTAGCTAAAGGAACAACAATTTGACAGGCTAGCGATTGTCTATTGCAATTATTGAGGAAAAACGGTTTGTAATAATGCTAAGTGTAAACAATCTGATCCAAGCATAGTGGTGCTACCTTATACCGTAGGACAGAAATGTTATCGTTACTACAACCTCTTAAGAACTGAAAGCCTTAAAATTAAATTGGAGAAATACTGGCCACAAGTTTGCGAATTATATAGAGCAAAAGCGGGTTGAATTAACCAACTTAAAGCGCATTGTCTTGCAGAGGATAATGCCTCACCATAATGTAAACTTTTACACCATGGTTGGAAAGGCTTGGCTAATCCATCGTACTCGTTTGCTTTTCCGCCCTTTAACTACTATTTATTTAGATCATTTCAAAGACCTCAGATGGAAGGCGTTATTTCCGTCTAAATTTAGACCGCAAAAGTCAAGTTGATCAATCCAGAAGAGATCTGACAACGTCTGCATGTGGGAAATAATGTGGCGCAATCAATGGGACCAATTTATAGCACAATTTCATGCAACTAAGCTGCCCTTGAATTTCGTACGCAATAAAGCAACATTTTCACATTTTGTGTGGCACTTAGCGACGCCTTTGCAAATGAGTATTATAAATATCAATTCCTTCAAATTCTGGTAATCAAAAAATGGACATAATGTCATTATTGCGAGCAGCATTGATAATAACGTGAGCACCAACATATTTTCATAGTTGCAAGGTTCACTGATATGTTTTTTGGAAAGAGCAGTTGTAGAGATACTCGTGGATTTTATTTCACCCGATGCGATGATTTTGTTTGTGGACATGTGCGAAATGCGAGTAACTGCTAAAGCTGATTTTATATGAGAACAATTTATTTTTTTACTATGAGGTTTTATTTCGCTCTTGGTGACACTTTAAATCACGTTATAGATCACTTAGCCACCGTCTACACGGTCTATCTGCCGATGTATTACCGCGGGATAAGCTTCAAAAATATTTGTCATCACTCATTGTGTTTGCTCCGGGAAGATTTGATGAATCATGTGAAAACTTCAAATAATTTTGGAATGCAAAATTATGTCAAGGTTCCACCTGGTTCAAAAAATCTGCCGGAAGCAAGAGGTACACACGAAAGACCAATTTGAGGTTGTGTACCTTGCACCCGGAAGATTTCTTGACCCAGGCGAAATCCTCAACCGATTTACTACGTTGTACTTAAACTTCTGTGCAACTATTTTATTCCTGATAAAATTAAATAATTTGCAACGTGATGACCCCGTCGCACAGTGGTCTGAAATCCCCAAAACCTGGACAAAATTAATTTACTGCCGTAAGAAAAATTATTTTTATATGAAAATCGGTATATGGGGGTTTTCTGGGTCCCTGAGTAAGAATCCGTTATCAGATTTTCAAAAAACAAAATGTCGGATCCAATATGGCGACGAACTTTATGAAAAATTAAGCAAATTTGATGAAAATCAGTATATGGGGGTTTTCAGGGTCGCTGAGTAAGAATCCGTTATCAGATTTTCAAAAAACAAAATGGCGGATCCAATATGGCGACCACCTTTATGAAAAATTAAGCAAATTTTATGAAAATCGGTATATGTGCTTCAGTCGTGATTACTGACGATGATTTGTAAATCAAATCGAAATGCATTCAAGTTTTATTATTGAGAATATAAAATATTTTTAGATTCCAATAAATTGCGAGTAGAATCATTAAGGTGTTTTTGTTTAATTCTATTTGATATTATATCGATTCTACGTAGTTCAGTGTTTAAAAATATCTTTATCTGATCACACATTCGTTATTTGCTACCTTAAAGAACCCCAGATACCGATTTTCATTGGAATCGGAATACAATTGGCTAATTCGTCGGCCATATTGGCGCGGCCATTTTGAATTTTTTAAGTTTTCACCACAAATTCGTTATTAGCGACCTTGAAAACCCCTAGATACCCACTTTCATTGAAATCGGAACACAATTTACGAATTCATATTTGGGTGGCCATTTCGGTAATTTTTCAGCGGCCATTTTGAATTTCGATCATGGGACTGGTGCGCCCGCTATAGCGCACACATACAGAATCTTTCTTTTATTAATATAAGATGATATAGTTGAAAAAATAGTTAATATATAGCCCCTGAATAGGACGCTCAAAACTATACATTGAGCAAATATGTAGTATATCGTGGATAGAATGACATGGAGCAAGCAGGAGCAGCTGATTTGTTTTGCAGAGATGATTAATAAACAATTACATGCGTATTTCGTAGTGGAAGTCGGTGGAAGTTTGTACTTAGCCATCAATTCATAAGCCGAATCGTTATTAAAATACCACAATTTACTACCTATTTGATCATAAATAAACAATACAATTATTTATTTATGTTCATTTCAATAACGCAGTATAATTGTACTTACTCTCTGGAGAAGAATCCATTTTACACAAAAGAAAACGGGTAAACGTACTGCAATATACACGCAAAAACGTAACACGTGTTTTTGCTCGGAGAGACTGCGCTGCGTGCATCGTGTTCGACGCTCACTTTCCAAATGGAATACAAAAGAGATTTCGAACATCTGCCTCTTGCCAAGGGCCTTGAAATACTCCGGGGGCCACTATACCTAACCCACGTGAAAAAAGTCGCTAAATATAAACTTTCGTTTTGGTACTTTTGTCCAGGTTTTGGGGATTTCAGACCACTGTGCGTCGTACTTCTAGTTAAAAAAACAAAACAAGCTAATTCCACTTTCAATATTTATTTGCCAATGCCCGAATAATTAATTGATAAAATTCTACTTCAAACCGATATAGGCCGTCAGAATTAATGATTTGAAGTCGATTTTTGGATAGAATGATAGATCTAAGTGTAAATAACAATAAAATCATAGTGCGTACGCACAGTTCGGGCTGGAAGACATTTTTAAATGCACTTTTATGCAAAAAAAAGTGCTGCTATTTTTTCGGCTTTTTCGATAGTTTAATAATTAATATTGAGTAAAATTTTTTTATTTTACTGTCACATAAACTTTATTAAGCATATAGAATCGTTTCTGACCTTCCAGATGCAATTTCAGCCCTTGATTGCATCCAAAAGTGCATTTTATGCAAGATAGTGTAGGAAAGAATTTTTTATCAACGTACGTATTTTTTATTCTGTTTCTATTTAGGGGTGGTTTAGCTACTGTGCGTATGATCGTTTTATAGATTCTTATTTTCGTTTTTCTGTGGATGTCTCTGGATTTCATTACTGGCAGTAGTGAGAAGTATGTTCTATTTGCGGCGTTTATTCTTCTTTGCACGTCTATCGTCTCATCGTTGTCTTCGCTGACTGTGGACCCCAGGTAGTTAAATTGGTTTATGCGTTCAAAGTTATATTCTCCCCAGGTGGTGTTGTGGTTTCTTCTTCTTCTTTCCACCCTCGACTGAATTAGAATCTTTCTCTTGTCTGCATTTATTTGCAGCCCTATATGTTTAGCTTCATCTTCTAATTCTGTGAAGATTTCTCTAAGGTATGACAGTGATCTGGCAAGGCAGTTTATGTCATCGGCATATCCTGCCAACTGTTTTGATTTGTTAAGCAGGGTTGCGTTCGCACCAATGTGTACTTTGCGAATTACTCATTCTAGGCAGAGATTAAATAGCATGGGTGCCAACCCATCGCCCTGCTTTAGGCCTTGCTTGACTGGGAAGGATTCCGTCAATTCTCCTTGTATTCTGACTGCACACCTTGTGTTCTCCATTGTCATTTTTGTTAACTTAACTATTTTTAGGGGGATGTTTAGGTCCAACATCGTCGCATACATTTTTTCTCTGTCCATGCTGTCGTATGCTTGTTTGAAATCGATGAAAAGTTGATACACGTCAATGTTGTATTCCCAGCATTTTCGGAGGACCTGCCTTATTGAAAAGAGTTGGTCCATTGTTGACCTATTTCTTCGGAATCCAGCTTGGTACTCACTTATTGCGGCTTCTGCATAAGGTTCCAGTCTGGCTTTGATAATGTTTGTCATTAGTTTGTATACCGTGCTTAGAAGAGATATGCCTCTATAGTTTGCACAGTTGAATTTATCCCCTTTCTTGTGTATTGGGCAGATAATGCTTCGCTCCCATTCTGCAGGCATGTTTTCATTCCTCCATATGCAGCATAGTACTTCGTGTATAGCTGCTGCAAGCGGTTCGCCTCCTTGCTTTATCAGCTTTGCTGGGATGTTGTCAATTCCTGGAGACTTGTGGTTTTTTAAGGCTCTTATGGCACTATCTACTTCTTCCATGGTTGGTACATTTGTTTCTCTAGTGTCATCGTTATGTTGTAGACGGGGTTCTGGTACACGTATGATGCTTTCATTTTCGTTCAGCAGCTCGCTGAAAAATTCCTTCCACCTTTTCTTTACATCTTCGCTGCCTGTGACTATAGTGCCTTCTTTTATTCTACACATACCGGAGGAGGGTTTGTAGCCTTTCTTGAAGAAGTTTACTTCCTTGTATGCTTCTCGTGTTTTGTTTTGTCTAAAGTTTTCCTCTGCCCTCAAGATGTAATTGTTGAGGAATTGTCTTTTCTTCTTCTTACAAATGTTTTTCGCTGTTCTTCTCGTTTCCTCGTAGTTCAATTTCTTGCTCCTCGTCGGTCCCTCTATGTATATTTTTCTATTTTTATTTTTGGCCTCTATAGCTGCTTTGCATTCCTCGTCGTACCATTCACTGGCTCTGCCTGCGCGTTTGTAGCCTACAGATTGCTTCGTGACATCTGTCAGTGTCGTCTTCAGTCTTATCCATTTTCCCTCTACCGTGTCTGAATTATTTATGTTTGGACCTATCCTTTCTGCTAGTGTTGCCTGATAAATCTCCAATACACACTGTTCTTGGAGACAGTCAACATCAAATTTCTTTTGTTTGTTATTTCTTTTTCCTTGAGTGGACAGCCGACATCTGAATCTAGCTTTAACTAGGAAGTAGTCCTACTTGGAGGATACTGGAGGCTGCCCTTCTGTCTATAAGTATATGGTCTATTTGGTTGCAGTATCTTTCGCTGGGAGATTGCCAGGTGTATTTGTGGATGTCTTTTCTTGGGAAATATGTTGAGCTGACGATCATATTTTTGCTCATTGCAAAGTCGATAACACTTTGCCCGTTATCGTTGGATGTTTCGTGGAGACTCTCCTTTCCAATGGTCGGTCTGTGCCAGTTCTCTCTTCCAATTTTGGCGTTGAGATCATGATGCTATACAATGAATCAAAGCTAATAATTCATAATAGAGAATGAAACTGAGTGAAACAAGATTGTCCCCTTCTACCATTACTCTTCATTGTTCATAGACAGTTCTAGAAGTAGGCCTAAGAACAAATTTGTAAAAAGATCAATGAAAATTGGCACTAAAAACAATAATCTATTAAAAATGGATTAATATGGATTAAAGGAGGTGGTGCTATCAACTATCTAGAAGTTTATATTTAGATGTTTTCGTCTCTTGCGTCATATGTGTTATCTCTACAGCAGTGAAACCGGTGGCCCGGTGTCATTTAGATGGATGGATCGCTCGTGCGTGGGACCTTTACAACCAAAAATATTCGTCTTAGAACTTTTCTTTTCATTGTTTTGAGCTAGTTATCTGTTTAATTAACAATTGTATAAGCATCAGATCCATACCATAGAACTCAAATTATAACGGATTATGTTCTTTATCTTGCCTGAGATTTCTTCGTTCTTCAGCAGTCAGCAGTCACTAGTCAGCAAAATAGGTTTTATGTGCTGGTACGATGCATGAATATCGTCATTTAGCTTATTTTGTGCGGTAACCATTGTATAAACTTATCTAAAATTTTCATGCTTGTCAAGATTGAATTGTTGTCCTTTACTCTGTTCTTTTGTTGATACTATTATTATCTGATTTTTTCTTGTTAAGATGCTATTTACTTCATTTAGTACTGGTTTCCTCATCATTGCTTCCAAAGGAATATTAAAAAGTATTAGTGAGATCGCATCTCCTTGTCGGTGGCCAAATTATTAAGAGAATTTTTTTGAACTGCAACCTCTTTTATCACTTGCGTTCGACACTGTTTTAACGTCATTTTACGCAGACCTATTAGACTTCTCGCGAAAACGATTTCTCACTTAGTGCTCCACAGCTCTCCTTTAGAAAACATATCACAAGCATTTCTTTAGTCTACAAAATAAACATATGCATGATTTCTTCCCACAATTTTTCAAATATTTGTCTCATAATTATGTGGTCTGTTGTTGGTCTGTCTTTTTTTAATCTCCTGCTTGGTAATGTCTTACTTTGTTTTCCATAGATGATTTCAGTTTACTTAACAACATGTCATAGTATTTTTTTGTAAGCTGTTTTAAACAGTGTGATTGGCCGGCCTGTTCTTTTGCATTCCATAGGTATATCATCTTAATAAGGTTGAACCTTAAGCCTTTAGGGACACGAATAAGTTATTGAGGATGGAAATTTATTAATATTGCAAAATTTTCAATCAAAAACTTCTTATATTAATCTCGCAATCCCTTCAAAATAAGTAGACAAGAATTTGCAACCAGTAACTAATCACTGTTTATTCCTTATATTAGAAATCCCTGGACAATAAAATGGTAATCAAGAACTTTCAACCTAATCTTCAAGGAAATATAAACAATATCTTTTTTTTTAATTTTCCTCATTTTTAACCGACTTCAAAAAAGAGGAGGTTATCAATTCGACGCGTAGGTATGTTTTTTTGGTCCTGTTCACGCATAACTTCGTAACGCAATAACTTTTTTGCTTTTTTCTTTTTTTGCTTGAGAGGGTAGTTTCCCACGGTGGTCCCATGCAATTGTTTTTAAATTCTGATGAAGGATTCGAAGGTAGGCTTAAAAAACTTGTAAAATTAGTACACTTTGAACAGATCGAATATTTTCAAAGGTATCACAAAATTCTTTATTGTCACCAAATACTTAAGAGGGACTTGGCGTAGCGTCTACGTAAAAGTCTACCGAACTAATTATTTCGGGTTCAAACCACGGGTCGGACAGAGCGATTTGTTTCCTTTTTTTTCTTCTTCTAAATTCATTCTGATTGGACTAATGTTGTAAAGAATTATTACAAAATCTTCGGTGAGAAATTTCATGCATACTCATGTAGACTGTAAGAGTATTCCTTTGAATTGGAAAACTATTGAACTGAATTTCTGAAAGGACTTATTTACATATTTAGCCATCGCATGGTAACACTCTCTCCGGGGGTTCCGAGTTCGATTCTTCGGAATGTTGCATTTTTTTTTCAATCGACTTTATATTCTTACAATAAATATTGTTTTCTAATTTCCTTCGGGGAATTTTGTTTCATATTAAATAAGTTTTTTTTAAATTACTCCGAAAATACGCAAATACATTACTGCAAAAACTATTTAGCTACTGCCTTGATTCTTATCGACCGACGGCGGTGTGTCATACTTATCGTAATAAATAATTTTTTTTTAAATTGCCCCAGAAAAAAATGAACGGACTAAAAAGTACGAAATAAAATAAATTTTTAAAAACCAACTTCAAAAAAAAACCAATACAGTGATGCACAAAAAAGGATGAAATAATTGTTGGTAGTTCTTTACAATACTAATCCAATCAGAATGGATCTAGAAAGAAGAATCACTTTTGAAGACGGTGCTAACACCTGTTTTCGGGGCGATGTATTAAGTGCATAAGGCTAACAAAGAAATGAAAACAATTTTCGACGCAAGATTTAGTGCAATGAAAGTCAACCTGGCACCGTCTTCAAAAGTGATTCTTCTTTCTAGATCCATTCTGATTGGATTAGTATTGTAAAGAACTACCAACAATTATTTCATCCTTTTTTGTGCATCACTGTATTGGTTTTTTTTTGAAGTTGGTTTTTAAAAATTTATTTTATTTTAAATAATCTTCGACGAAAATTATTAGTGAATTTAATAATTATACTAACATTCCAAATTTTCAATCATTCTACAAAAAAACCCACTTCTTAAAATGCACAAATTCCTTTATCGGTACATTTCAATCCTGCTATATTTTACATATTATCCCCTGAATAAAAACAAATAGCACAATCATAAAGCATTACCATAATCTATGTAATAAAAAACCATTTGGTAGTATACTTCAGAAACCAAAATGCCATATAGTAACCATTCCGTAAAGCTCATTTAATTCTATAGTGTATATCCCTATACCCTTTAACCAAAAGGGTAAAAGGTAAAATACACATTCAAAAGAGGATTTCCAATCGAGAATCCTTTAAACGTTTTTGAAAAATTTTATCCCAGCGATCCTCCTCTTTTGCTGGTTTAATGCGATACTACTTTTATGTGCTCGTTGACGCGACCGAAACTCATCCCGGACGCGTTATTAAACCCATAAAGACAATCTTTCACGCTCCTATTTTATTACGGAAAGAGCAATTTGAGGCGCAATTTTCATGATACCCTTATAACCATCAGGTCTTCCTTTTTAACGGTAAAGGATTTTACAAAATTTTGTAAGGAATAAAGATGTGTTTGTACATTGAAGAAGATGGGAGGGAGGTGAATATTGGAAAATAATGCTTCCGAAATTGGTTGTTAACTGCATTGAATGCAAATTTAATTTTTTTTTAGTTTCTAACTACATATAAGCAGATAATTTGGTTTATCATGTGTTTATGTAAAAATGCTTCGCATCCTTTCTTGGTGGACTTTGCCCCAACTAAATCGTGCAATAGCAGCTGAAAATCAATATAACAACTTAAACTTAAATCCTCGGGTCTAACTGCCTTAGTAATTCCAGTTTATTAATTGCGAAAATATTTCACTTGTAGCTAAAAGACATTCTCAGGATATTTCTGCAATAGAGCCGGAGATATAGACAGAAACCCTTGTACCCAATAACTAAGAATTAGTGTGGAAGCTTATATTGTTGCATCAATCACAGCAGAAGAGATCCAACCACATTGCTCCACACGGTATTCCAACAAGAAATTTGTAGAGCCAAAGCTACACATACCACAGGAAACTCTCGGAAACTGTATAAGAAAACCAATCCGAGATATAAACGTTTTTAGGGTTGTGGAGGTTTTTGATACACCCCATCATACCCAATGGTTGTGGGTGGTGTTGATTTAAGGGCGCATGCTCCTCTCATTGGAAAACATTTCAAGAATCCCACTCTATAGTATGCAATGGTGGCGGCCAGTGAAACTTTATTGTCAGAGGAGTTGCCATAGATACTAAAGTGTATACCCTGGATACCAATTTTCCAGCCAGAGTCACACAATTGCACACAGTCACGTATACATAAACGCGGAAAACGCTTTTATTCCCATAAATCCTGCCTTTAAGGTGAATTTTTTTTGAATTATTCCCCCTGAGCTCGACTCTGGTACTACCCTCATCTCGGGGGATGAAAAGTGCTTTCCCTTAAAATAAATTTTAAATATTTTTCTGCCGACTGTTTTTATTATTATTTTCTTTTATTACTGATTGTTGAAAGAAGAAACTTTTGTGATTTTCCAAAGTTTTCTCTTATTTTTGTCTGGATAAAGTTAAAACTTCCCGTGCCATGAAATTGCGTGGGTGATTAACAACTAAAAACGAAGATGTGGGAGCCTTCAATTTAGTTAAGCCTTTATAATTCGGTTAATTCAAAACCAACTTTAATTTCAAGCAGCCAATATTACTGCTGCTTGTGATGAAGGACTAGTTTTAGTAGGGTTACAACAAGTTCTTGCGCAATTAATGATATCAATAGAAGATAAACTGGGGGTGGATAATTCATTTGTTCCTTTCATTTAGTAAAGGTTTTGCGAAGTTCGTATTGTGGCTTTTCTAAGTTATCTGAGTGACCTGTACACAAAATAGTGTATTTCAGTGTTTCTTTTGGATAATTTTAGCGACATTTTCAATAGCTTCCTGATATTGGTAAACATGTTACATCGTTGGATTTTCTTTGGATTGCTACAAATTAATTATAATGTATATTACAAATTTTACATAACATGCTAAACACTTTTAAAAACAACGGCGATTTTTACAATATATTTTTAACCGACTTCAAAAAAGGAGGAGGTTATCAATTCGACGCGTAGGTATTTTTTGGTCCTGTTCACGCATAACTTTGTAACGCAATGATTTTTTTGCTTTTTTTCTTTTTTGTTTGAAAGGGTGGTTTCCCACGGTGGTCCCGTACAATTTTTTTTAAATTCTGATAAAGGAGTTCGAAGGTAGGCGTAAAAAACTGGTAAAATTAGTACACCTTGAACGGATAGAAGTATTTTCAAAGGCAGCGAACAAATTACTTTATTGTCGCGTGCTCGAGAAGAGGCCGGTGGACGAATCGGCAAAGGCGTTGACCTGCAAATAAAAATTGCGGGTTCGAACCCCGGAGGGTAGTTCGACTTTTTTTTCTTTTTTTCTCTTTCTAAAATCCATTCTGATTGGATTAATGTTGTAAAGAATTACAAACTCTTCGGTGAGAAATTTCATGCATACTCTACTCATGCAGACTGTAAGAGAGTATTCCTTTGGAATGAAATTCTATTTAAAGCAGTTTCTGAAAAGCTTTATTTACGTATTTAGCCATCTTGTTGTAACAATCTCCCGTAGCACAGCGACTGAGAGGCTTGCCTCTCGTCCTGGAGGTTGCGAGTTCGATTCTTTGACCTGGAGCAATTTTTTTTCAATCGACACAATAAATATTTCTTTTTAATTTCCTTTGGGGAATTTTGTTTCATATTAAATAAGTTTTTTTTAAATTGCTCCGAAAATACGCAAATTCATTACTGCAAAAACTATTTAGCTACTGCCTCAATTCTTTTCGACGGCGCGCGGCTGAGTGTCATACTTCTCGTAATTAATAATTTTTTTTATATTGCCCCCGAAAAAAAATTAACGGACTAAAAAGTACGAAATATAAAATAAATTTTTAAAAACCGACTTCATAAAAACTAAAAATAATGCACAAAAAATTAACGGACTAAAAAACCGACTTCAGAAAAACCAAAAATAATGCACAAAAAATTAACGGACTAAAAAGTACGAAATAAAATAAATTTTTAAAAACCGACTTCAGAAAACCCAAAAATAATGCACAAAAAACCAAAAATAATGCACAAAAAAGGATAAAATAATTGTTTGAAATTCTTTACAACATTAATCCAATCAGAATGGATTTAATAAGAAGAATCACATTTGAAGACGGTGCCAACACCTGTTTTCGGGGTGATGTATTAAGGGCATAAGGCTAACAAAGAAATGAATACAATTTTCGCAGCAATAGTTAATGCAATGAAAGTCAACTACTACCTGGCACCGTCTTCAAAATTGATTCTTCTTATTAAATCCATTCTGATTGGATTAATGTTGTAAAGAATTTCAAACAATTATTTTATCCTTTTTTGTGCATTATTTTTGGTTTTTTGTGCATTATTTTTGGGTTTTCTGAAGTCGGTTTTTAAAAATTTATTTTTTTAAATAATAATAATAATTTTTTGATAAATAAAGCACAGAAGATTAATATCTTATTTAGTACTGTACTAAGAACAATTGAGAATTGAAATTATAAAATTACTTAAATTAGAGTTAATAAAAAGAACTAGAATAAAAATATATCAATTACCAGTTAGTGTCCTGTACCCAGTATGCTTGCTAATCCTTGGTGCGCAACAAGCAAGAGATTTATATAATTTCATGCGTACAGTGCTACAAAAACGCGACTCCTCTCCTGAAGGCGGCGAGCAAGTTGATACCTTGAAAATGGAAAGGGAGACTATTCCACAATCTTACAGTTTATGCACAAAGAGGGAACGACTACCTAGCAGGGAACGGTGTCTAGGAATACAAAATAGCATAGAGCGACGAGTACGAAGGAGAACCAGAAAATCAGCTGAATTTGAGGGAACAGAGAAATTTATGATTTTAATTAATGCCATGCCATATGTAAAGAGGTTGCAAGGTAATAGGGATGAACGAAGACCAGAAACATGTGTGAAACGATTACGATCGAAAATGTACCTTGGCGTCTGTTTAGAGGTTTGATTTGTCGCTCCTAAAGTGAACGTTTGTTTAGACGTTTCGCTTTGTGTCCGGAACGTAACGAGAACGTACAGTAACTCCTAAAATTAACCGAATATTAATATTTTTATATTTGTGTTTATATTATTAGAGTTAATCTTATGACTAAGCACATGATCTACAACTAACTTAGGTTCAATTTTCCTCGGTGTAACCCTATTTTTCCAACGACGCACAGTGATCGAAAATGCCAAAAAGCTGGCCAAAAGTCGAAAAATGAAAGTCTTATTTAGGAATTTTTTTTACTTTAACTTGTTAGATTAGGGTACCTAGGATAGCATAAGACAAATAGAACCAGTCAAATGGCGTTTCTTGCCCTTTAAAATAATTCTGAACGTGGCCGTTGCATGCATTGCTTGAAATAGCATCATTAACCCCTGCGGCAACCAATTACATATTTAAACATACATAGGAAGTGTTGTGTCTCATATTTTTAAATGTTATAAATTGGATTGTTCTCAGGAAAGTAAGTATAATTTAATAATATTAACAAGAATACTCATTTGTTCACATATTTTTAACATGGTGAAGATTTCTTGACCTGTCTTTTTATCGAAAAAGTAAAAATTTTTTTTTATATTAATAGACCTACAAAAGAAGTGCCGCAATATGCCGCTCTGATTTTTGTCTTATATTGTTTATTGACCCTTTGGCAAAAACATATTCCAAGAACTATTGCCCGAAGTTGCCCTTTTTTGTTTAATTCCACTTTTTGTACAAAATTCTGCGTAATCCATGTTTTGTTTTTTTAACTTATTAATGTAGTGCTTAGCTTAAATTGAACCGTTTTATCAATGGTAATCAACTTTCGAGGTCAAATTAACATAAGTATTGGAGTTATAAGCAATTTTAATGCTAAAATTGGCCCATTTTGTACTTTTTTAGTACCTTTTCACTTAAGCTTTGCCAAAAAGTACCAAATAAGGTCAATTTTAACATCAAACTTGCTAATAACTGCAAAAGTAAAGGTCGTAGCATAAAAATTGTCCAGACATTATTGATAGGAAATTGTCCAAGCTTTCCAAATTTGCAAAAAAAAAAATTAGTTAACTAGCTATTTTATGGAGAAAAGGGTGATTTTGGTTGAAATTTTAGTTAAAAAAACCAAAATTTTGACTTTGATGACTCATTACTATGGAAGTTGATAGGGTAGAACCTTGGTTTTTACAGTTTTAGATAGGTGCAGTATTCTGCGCACACTGATACCTTATTCATGAAAATAGTTCATAGGGTTACAAAAATACAGGGTGATATGTAAAACTCTAAGAAAACGAACTTCAAACACCCTAGCGGCTAAACCGTTACCATATCCAATAAAATAAAATATAATACCAAATTCGTGATCGGCGACTTGGAAAACACAATTCCAATTTCAATATTGATGGTCGCCATTTTGAAGCCGCCATTTTGTTTTTTTTAAGAAATAATAACAAATTCGTGATCAGCGACCTCAAAAACCTTAATAACTTTATTTTCAAACAATTATCTCAGTTTTTTCGACTTTTGTCCATCTTTTTGCCGATTTCGACCACTTTGCGACGGAGAGTTAATTTATTCCACTTAAAGACGTTGGATGTTGAGCTGAAGAAAAGCCATTCGCTGGTAAGGACACCTTAAAGTTTTTGAGCTTCTTTTTACGTGTTCCTACCTCTTCGCAATTGATCGGTTTGATGGAGAAGTCTTTCTGAAATAATCTGCTTACCCAAGACGAGTCCGCTTGTGCTGGTGCGCCTCTGAGGAAGTAGATTGAAATGTTATCGTACTGCGAAGGCCTTGACGTGCTACTGGTGTTCCGGTTCCGACTTCGAGGTATTGATTTGTTTTGTTGCACGCTATTATCCTCTTTTCGGTTCGTAGTTACCAGCTTATTCCCCTTACTGACTTTTTGCAATTTGCTGGCCCATTCATCTATTGACCACGTTGTTCCGAATTTGCTTATATTATTTACAGGCAGGTGAAGTGGATGCAGATTGTGGAATGGGTTAGACAAAATTGATAAAGCCTGGGTGTGTAGATTAGGAGGGACGAGTGTAAAATTGTTGATCCCGTTAGCTCGTTCCAGCTCATCCAAGAGTGCGATAGGCGGTTCATCAGGGTCACAAATTGTTGGCGCGGGGTCTTCCTGGGTAGAAATAATGTTGCTCTCAGCCATAGAGATTGACTTGATTTTCGCCAACTCCGTTTCAAGATACAATTGTGATATCATGTTTTTTTTAAATTGCAAAATTCCATCGTCGGGTTCGCAGAGCTTTTGGATGCAGTCCGAGATTTTTGCTGGTAGATCGGACCTTGTCAACCTTTCATTTTTGCAGTTGTTATTATCTGAACTAAGCTTTATCTTTTTCAATGCCGAGTTAATTGAATTGAGCTCGAATTTTATGAGTTTGGACAACTCCTCAATTCAATCATCTTTGATATTGATATCATCTTTGGGAGCGGATAAGTTATCCAAATTGATTTTCATATTCTCTAACGTTTTAAAGTGATTAAGGTATTTACTGTCTGTTCGTTCTATAGCGGAGGAAAGCTCATAAACATTTTCCATTAATACATTTATGTTTCTATCCGAGCTAAAAGCTTTGGCCCTGCATACTTCAAAGTCATTTTTCATGCATGTAAATGATTTAGTTAAACTCATAATACTATAATTATTGGACTTAATCGCAAAAAGAATATGTGAAAGGTTAACAGATCTGGATTCTGTGTAATAAAATTTAAAACCTTTTTTATACTCATTCACATATCTGAGCGAATTGCTAGAAAAATACATGAAACGTGATAAGAACTGTCGCAAACACCATTGCATGTAATAAATTTGTCTGCGTATGATAAGGTGTCGACGGGGCACGAGCTTTTTCTGCATTTGTTCATCTTGAAGTTGATTTATGTTAGGCAATGTGCACTTACATACATATATCAAGAGTCCAAAGTCCAACTTGTTTTGTGGAAACAGTGAGATGTTATGGCAATTTGAAACCAAGCAACTCAACGGAGAAAAGCACTAAAACACTTCAATCCGACTCACCAAAAAAAAGGATAGACGGGGAGAAAAATAATTTTTATTTATAAAATCACGGACAACAGGGAAAACAAAGAATTCAAGCGGGAGCACGTTCAACGAGCGGTCTTCAGTTCTTTTTAAACAAGACCAAAAGGTTATCCAACCAAATAATAAATTTTTGTTGAAAACTGTTACTTAAATTTTGTCCGGATACTTTTGAGGGGGTTTTTGTCTGGATACTTTTGAGTGATGTTTAAATTAGAGTATTTTTTTGATAATAGCGATGGAGAGAAGTACTTTTTATGTTTTTAATTCTTTGAATACATGTTTTTAAATAATATCTCGTTTAAAAAACAATCGGGTGGGCGGGGAATCGACATTCACCAATTTCGTTTCGTACATTTGGACTACTATACCTTTTCAAGTTCAAACTGGGACTAAACAATTTCTAATTGAGACTAAACAATTTCTAATTGAGACTAAACAATTTCAAAATGGAGCTAAACAATTTCAAAATATGAAAATAAATAAATACTTTGATCTTTACTCGTTAATATTGAGATTTTTTACGATGCTTGGACCAACACATTCTATTGTCTGTCATTATTAAAAATGTCTTCATTAAACTGTCATTATTAGTTTATCCCTAAAAATGTCTTACATAAAAAAATTGAAGCTGACAATATAAAGAAGCAAATATGTATTTTGCATAGTAATAACGAAGATTGGAGAGGACTTCCAAAAACAAGAGGCTGGTGTCAAAAGTGATTCAAATATTCAGATGCTGGTGAAAACCGATTAAATTTGACACAAACCTAATTTCATCTACAACAATTTAAATTTGAGAAAATATATCGAAAATTGATGTTCTTGATTGTATCCGAGACATGTCGCTCATATTCAAAAATGTATACCAGACCCAATCAATATGATAGATATGACTGTTTTTTAATTGATTTATAACTTAAATATAATACTTTATATTTCTTCCAATAAAGTATGTATTTATTTTCACTGAAATTTTTTAATTCTCATTTTGACATTAGCCGTGTTCCTTTTCTACTTTTAAGTACTCGGGAGTAAAAAATTAAAGGAACGCAAAATTTGTCGATTTGAATAAAACCTATGAATTCTCTGTGAGAGCAGGAGTAGTTCCAAGTAAATACGAGTAAAAAAGGGCAGAAAAGGAACACGGCTATTGTTTAGTCCCATTTTGAAATTGTTAGGTCCCATTTTGATATCGTTTAGTCCCATTTTGAAATTGTTTAGTCTCAATTAGAAATTGTTTAGTCTCAATTTGAACTTGAAAAGGTATAGTGACTAGTATTACGAAGGTGCAATATATCGTCAAAATGTTCCGTAGGCTCATAAATAAAGGTACCTACTTAAATACAATCGAAATTTGCATAATAGTTCCTTTAAAAAATCGCACAAAGTGTAAATTTTATCCTAGCGCTATGATATTTTGAAGAAAAACCTTCAAGCTATTAAATAAAAATGCCAAAAAGGACATTCGAACGAAAAAGGATTCAAAGGAATCTTTAATGACCTTTATCCTTGGGGATCTCAAAAAGCCAATGATGGATTTTCTCCAAATTTTTATATGTTTCGAGTGGCGACACTAAAGACAAGTTACCTGAGTTTCATGCGTGGATCGAAGACCGCTTGAGAAAGAGAATTTTTTAAAGCATAGTCTGTCGGACGCCTATCATAAAAATAGTTTAATCTATGGGCTAAATGTATTTGACGCTGTCTAGAGAAGTGGGTTGCGGCTTAAATTGTATTGTAAGGTAAAAAATGTTTCTAAGGTAAATGCAAGAAAATCTCAAAACTGGTTTAGCTTCACATCGTCCCAGGAATTTTGTACTAGCGGGTTCTGCGGTAATGACTCACTATGTGTTTGCACCATACGCCAAAACTTTAAATTAATGTTACAATGGTCCGTGGGCTATGAGAATCTTCGTAAACTATTTGTGAAAACTTTTGAAGCCAATAGCGTTGAAAGCATTACATATTATAATGAATGGACGTTTACGTATTTAGAAACGGTGATTCAGTCAGCAGAAGATTTTACAGACCACTTGCTGGAACGTTTTGAACGTTGTATTGCTGCGGCATGATTTCCTTGCGAATGTATTGAAATGAGTTGAAAACCGATCTGGTTATAGAAGAGGATATGGATAACTTCGATAATGTACTAATAGATTTTTCAGCAAACTATTCATTTGTGATGCAGGAAGAAGCGCAAGCATACCACTGGACTCATTCTCAATTCACAATTCGTCCTTTTGCGATTTACTACCGTACGGCAGAAAAGCAAAAATTGAAATTCACTTTTATTGTAAATTTTTTTTATGTGGAAGACTAGAGTAACGGTGGGCAACCTCCGGCCCGCGGGCCAACTACGGCCCACGAAAAGTTTCTATCCGGCCCGCGAGATCTTTAGAAGGAATTATAAATAAATATTTTTCAATGTAATTCGTCTAGTTTAAATTGAATATTAAACGAACATAGCAACATGTGTGTTCATAATTTAGTACTAATGTTAAAACTTACATCCATTGGGGTAAGTTACACTATGCATTATTTCTTTTATTATCTCTCTACAAAAACGGGTTTTATAGACAAGACGTCGCAGGGAAGTTTGTTTTTCCTTACTTTCCCTCAGAAAATTTGTCAGTCTCACGCACTCACAATTATAACATCGTTCTCGGGGGTCTGTACTAAATTATGAGAATTTTCCCTTCTCATTCGCGTTTCTTTTCCAACTACATAGGCATCACAATCGTTACACGAAAAGGAGACAGAAAAAGGAATATTTTGTGTAATACCTACATACATTATACACAAACCTGTTTGAGTTGAGGACCGGGGTTACGGATAGTGTGATTTACCCCATTAAAACATCTTTCACTTCAAATGCAGACTAAAAATTTAGTGTTGGGTAGGATTATAAAATGAGTTTGTAAAAGGTGACTCTTTTTTCTTTCCAGCCAGTACAATGTCATAGTTCAAATGAGGCCAGGTGCCATGCCAAAATGACAAAAACAAGCAAATTAAAGAAATAAGCAAAATAAATGTCAATGAAGAGGTTTGATTCTAATATGCATTAAACTGGTTTAGAGTAAGGAAGGAACACATGCCTCCACAATGTACATTTATATTTTACCATCTCACTTCATCTCATTTCAAGTTGGAAATTTAACTGTCTCAAAAGAAGTAAGAAATGTACACTCCAGTTCGTATTTAAAATCTCACCTCTCACCTCGCCTCAAATTGGATATTTAACTGCCGCAAAAGAAGCCAGAAAGAAGAAACCCTTGTCTCTCCACTACGTATTTTACAGTCACACTTTGCCTCATTTATCTCGACATTATTTTTAAACCGGGGCATTTCAAAAAATTGAGGCCTCATTACAATATCATATTGTAAGGAATAAATGTACTGCCTCGTGTAAGTCCGGCTCAACTCTATAAAAATTACAGGTCACAAAAAGTGTCAATTGACTACTACGGCCCGCGGAAAAAACCTAATATTTATTCTGGCCCATGTTATAAAAAGGTTGCCCACCCTTGGACTAGAGTACTCTCGGTAATCCATTTTTTTCGTATAGGGTGCAATGTCGAACAACAAAATCTAGTCGGAAGATAGTGAAGGAAAAGAGAGAAGTGAGAGAAGGAACTGCCACAACCACCTACTCCCAACCATTAGGGGTCATCCATAAATTACGTGAGGTGATTTTGGCGGTTTTTCGACCCCCCCCCCCCCCCCTTGGTGAGATGTCGTGAGATTTGGCTCGACCCCCTCCCCGCTTAATCACACGTGAGATTTTTAAAATTTAAAAAGTTTCTAGTATTTACACTGTTATGCGTATTTGTAGTCTAAATTCGTTCATCTGTGCTTGATTGCATTGGATTTATTTAAAAAAACATAATTTGTGTTGAAGAACGTACTACAAAATCATCCCAGCACCTACTCGGCATGCACCGAATATCTGTGGATTAACATTTAGCAAGTGATTCTGCCTAACCTTTGGAAATCAGTCTCATGATGCCTTACAGCTTACAGGGATAATGGTTTCTTAAGAAGAGAACAGAAAAATTTCAATTCTAGTTTGAGCTCAACTCATGTATTTTTGTAGAGCAAGCATATGGAATTTAAAAAAAAATTTAGACTTTTACATTATATTGACATACGAAGGTTGACTTTGGCAAAACATATAATTATGGCATGCATAGTCATTCACAATATTATTGTAAAGATGGAGATATACAAACTTCGGAGCATTCTTCTATAGATGATAGGTCACTGAATGACCCAGGCCTTAGAAAGGCGTAGTCTGAAATCACAGCCAGCTTCTCAAATTGGCGTTTGAGCCGCCTGTACAGGATTCAAGTAGTGCGGATCCGTTAGACGTCCATTCTTCACAGGTCTCGATATTCATAACAAAAGTTTTTCAAAATCTATCTTGGCCTCTAGTATGTCAGAGCAGATGGTCGTCGATTCAAAATTCGAATCCTGTAAGATGTTTAGATGACTAATTATCTCGTCTTGTGTAAATGTCTGCTTTTTGTATAGTGACAATGCACCGTAGATAGCATTTGTTCTGAGTGATGTGTAAAGAGCCGATGCCTAATATAATCTCTATGATTGCAGTAGGATTAGGTACATTATGCATTTGAGATACTAAAGGCATTAGGTTCCAGGTTTTTCATTGGGGCTTCTGGGCCTTTTTTTTGTTCCAGCTTAGGCCACCACACTAGTTCAGCGTAGGGTCGCAATCTGTCTAAAAACGGTCGTACCAATAACGATAATAATTTTTCATACACTCTTCATTCCCAGATATTTACAATATTTTCATTACTTTTTTGGAGGTTCCAGTTGGATGGTATTTGAAACAGTGAACACCTAATAGTGGAGTCAATGAAGACATTTTCTCTATTTCGTCTTTTTTAGTACTTGGCAATTTTAACATCGAAATTGCTTATAACTCCAAAAATAAAAGCCGTAGGATAAAAATTCTTTGGAAATTATTCATAGGAAGCTTTCAAATTTTGCAAAAAAAATATTAGTTACCTGGGTATTTTTTGGAGAAAAAGGTCATTTTAGTTAAAATTTTAGTTAAGAAAACCCGAATTTTTGACTTTGATGACTCATGGCTCTGGAAGTTGATACGGTAGGGCCTTGACTTTTACAGTTTTAGATAGGTGGGAATATTCTGCATACACTGATACCTTACTCATGAAAATAGGTTGTAAGGTTACAAAAAAACAGGGTGATATGTAAAACTCTAGAAAAGAAATTTCAAAACGCCCTAGCGGCTAAACCGTTACGATTTTGCCCCACTCACCCATACGATTTTTGTTCGTCTATCCAAAACCTATCCACAGCCGTCCGCTGTGTAACTTTATGCAATACACCCTGTACAAATATCATAAATAATGTTTAAACAATATAAATAATTATTTCCCCACTTCAAAAGGTTTCTGATTTTAAATAATATAAAAAAACAAAAATTTTAAGAAAAAAATCATCAAAATCGGAGCTGTTTCTGAGGACTTCCGAAGATCGCCTGTTTTATGTGTTTATTGACTCGACTATAACCCCCACAAACAGGTTACACCTAATTGCTACTGAGTCGAAATATAGCTATAGTATCACGTATACTTTTTATGTAATGGATTCATTATTCCTTCTCTATGTGCAATATGTATTGATAAAACCTTTCACAATGTTCATCTGAGACTGCATCAAGATTTTCGTGAATGATATATAAGTGCGGGTCCAAAAAACGATTTTAAAGATTTTCTCAGTTACAGATATCGAAAATACCCCAAACCGAAAATTTTCAGCCTGTAGGTACCTAATTATTTCCGCTATATCGCTTCTTTCGGCTTAATTTACCTGTACTATTAATTTAACCCAGTTTTCTCGCAATTTTACACTGTTTCTTGCGGAAAAAAAATTACGTGATATTTGCCGAGACCCTTCCCTCCCCCACGTGAGATTTGGTGAGATTCGGCTCGACCCCTCCCCCTAAACGCTTCACGTATCCGGGATGACCACTTACTATCGCGACTCTGGAATCGTGGCAACGAACAACAACTCGCTGGAGTGTTATGCCTCCTGAAACGAGTTGAATCCCATCAACCAACGGATGACATGCGCTGGAAGAGCGGGGAAGAGCTAGCGGAAGGTTTTGACAGGAGGAATCAGAAATGTAAAGAGGGAAGAAGAAAGAAGGAAAGTTATGTAGGTCGGGAAAGTGGCAAAGGTGAAGGACCGTGGTGCTGCCGAGATTCGAACCCCGCACCTCTGGGATGGTAGCCAGGCGCCTTACTCCCTAGACTACAGAGGTCACCAGGTCACGCTAATTAGCGATATCGCTCATCCTGGACATTGCGGTTCGCATTTACCAAAGGCATCTGATATGGTGTTAACGGGAAAAACTTGGTTTTATAAAGAAAATTTCTTATTTCAAATAAATATGTCTTATCTTGAAAATGAAGCAGAAGGCCGGATGGCGCAAATTTATAGTAGTATTAAGTCTGTGCCATCTACCCAGAAAATTCATCATGTTACTCCAACTGCTGTAGGCCAAATACTAGTTAACGTTTTCACTCTTTACAGAGGTAGCCCTAATAGGTGCGTTTCATTTTCATTGGAGTACGTACTCCGGAGTAGTTGGGTGCACATCGGCGTAGTTACATCTACTCCAGCCCATATTGTGGTGTAGCAGTAGTTAAACTTAGGGTAAGTAAGAAATCTATGACTCCACAATGTACAGCCACGGACAACTAATTAGAAACAGTTTCATCAAAATTGCATTTATAAATTTTTTATGTTTTAAAATTCAAGAGAAGGTGGTGGGAATTCTTTAATTTGATTCCTCCATAAAAATATAAAAACTGTATAAATGCAATTTTTATAAAACTGTTTCTAGTTTGTTGTCCGTGGCCGTATATTTATATTTTGCAGTTTAGTTTACAATCACACCTCCCTTCCTATCTCGATACATGCTCATATACCAGTAGGACAGTATTTTTGAACCGGGACATTTATAAAAACTAAGGCCTCAGTAAAATTTACATCGTGTAAGGGGCAAATGAGGAGTGGGCGAATAAAACGGCACAGGTCCATGGTTGACCGTTTTAAGTTTTTTAACGGAACCGTGTTTATTACACTAAACTACAACTAATTTCAATCTCCGAAACTACAAAAAGCAATTGCATGTCATACCTTGGTTTCCTTGCAAAAAGGCACATGTCCTACGAATATTTATATTTTTTAACATTTCGTCAATGTGGATTTTCAAAAGGGCAGGTATTTCATTCAAATAAGTTTGTACTCAGCAATGGAAGTTCAAAACGGCACATGGTATAACAGAAATAAAATAAGAAAATTTTTAGTCAAGAATTTTTAGAATAAAATTAATTTTAAAAACAAATTGGTGACATTGTTGACTAAAGTAGTTAATTTTTACAATAAATTGTCTAATTTTACCCAGCATAAAAGCAAATGCCCATTCAATGCTCTAACAAAAAAGCACATGTCCATGTTGTGTCCCTGCAAAAGGGCACATGTCCATTTTTGTTTTAATTTTTTCTCTTAAAGTATTAAACATTTTTAAAATATTTTTTTTTTGGGTCTGAATGAGTTCAAATAGTAGCAGAACCTGTCAGAATCATAAATAGTTAATGTGATCAGTTCAGAGCCATAAACAGTTTTTTGCGTTTTCTGAACAATTTTCAAAACTGGACATGTGCCGTTTTGTTCGCCAACTCCTCAAATGTACTGCCTCGTGTAAGTCCGGCTCAACACTACTATTATTTGTCTTCCGACATTTTGTAGTGATTATTATATTAGATTTAAAATGACGTCACACAGCTTACTTTACTATACTGTACGATACCCATACCGAGGGCGTTGTAAAGAAAAAGGTAAACCGCCAGTTTGTGTTGGCCGCCATTTTGAATTTTGAATGGCGCCACATAGCTAATTGTATTGTACTTGACATACCCTTTCATTTGATACCCATGTCGGGGAGCACAATTGAAAAATTCGACCGCCATCTTGATTAAACAGAGCATCCATATAGGAAATGGGGAAAGGGATTTTACTAGAGCAAGACGAGTCACACAGGATAGTAGGCTAGTAGGCTAGGTATGTATCTTCTTAAGAGTCAACGTCACATAATCACAACAGGATAAGTTTGAGTTAACCAGAACCCCAAGATTAGATGACACGACCAGCTTTGAAGTTTGAGAGGGTATATTTGATGTATCAGGAGTAGTGATGAGCAAAACTAGTCTTGCAGTTTTGCCTGGTCTTGCAACTTTAGCAAGACCAAAGCAAACCAAGAAACGACAGGACAATACTGCAAGATCAAGATAGCAACACTTTTTGGTCATCACTAACTGCCAAAAGTCTGGCAGTGATGAGCAAAAAGTCTTGTCTTGTCTTGGTTTTGCTAAATGTGCTAAGCCTGCAAGAAATTTTGCAAGAACAAGACAGCAAGACTTTTTGCAGACTAATTGCTCATCACTGCAAGAGTTTTGGCACTTAGTTATGACCAAAAAGTCTTACCATCTTGATCTTTGCAGCCTTGTCTTGTCCTGTCTTGTCTTGATTTGATTTTGTCTTGCTAAATGTGCAAAAACAGGGAAGAATGCAAGACCACTGCAAGACGAATCTTGCTCATCACTAAGAATAAGTTCAGATTATTTATTAGGATTTACCTTCAAGAAGTTATTATTGCACCATAATGACAAAGATATCAGATCAAATGAATGTCAATGAATTCAATAAAGTGCTAGAAGTCATCAGGAATACAATGTTGGGTACAGGTAACCCCGTATAACATGGGAGTTACGTTCCACAAAATTGCTGTGTTATGCGAATCCGTGTTATACGGAACAAAGAACTAGTATACGAAATGGGAGGTTAGGTTCCAAAAATTGCAAAAATGTATTAAACGATGTTTTTTTCGTCATCACTAAACACTATTAACCGAGGGCGATTTCCTTTTGACAAAATATTCTCATCCTTTGAGCATTTTTCTGCATTATCTTCAGATCCATGCCATCCTTTTTGCAAAAAATCAGTTATTTTAGATTTTATGCTTTTAAATTTCTTTAGGTATAGATATGGTGCTAAGTACTTATGAAATTCTCTTTTAAACCCTGTGCTCCCTTCATTTGAAGGATCTTCATTTAAGAAATATCACTCTAACTATTCGACTAAGCCTAGGTTTTCCTTTATGCTTTCTAGAGTAAATTTTTTAACTTCTTCGCTATACCGTATAATTGTGCTCATAATCAAAGACACTTGACGTAACTTCCTCCATTTGATGACCTCATTCTTACCTATTTTTCCATTTTCCTACTTGGTCTTCGCTATAGAAAGGAAATACATTTTAATTTGTTTTATTTTTTGCGTAATACTTTTGTGTAATACTGTTAAAAGTTTTTGACCAAACGGCAATGATTCTTTTTAATTCATCCTTAGTTGATTGCAGTTCTTTACTATTTGGAGAGTTTTCGGAAAGCAAAATTTGTTAAGTCCTTTTCCTTTATGTAAAGAAATGAGTTGAGAAATCCTCCTTCGTACTACCTTTCCTCCTTCACCTCTTCTATGTGTCCTTCCAGCTCTTCTATGTTACATTCATTTGTGTCGTGAGTTTGGTTGATATGGTTGAAATTTCACGATATCGTTCTGATTCAATGATGTCCATGATTTGTTCAGTAGAAAAATCAAGACTTTTATAGAACTGAACTACTAACATTATGTGTACGTTCGCTAATCAAGGGCATATACTGCATGCACAGAATACGTAGCTCTGTTTGCTTGTTGTCAAAAACATTTCACATTTACCTCTCTTCACGAGAAAGTCAAGTATAATAATTTTAAGTGTAGATATGTAACTGTCGGGGTAGGGTGTGCCGGGGCACGAAGAAGGTGAAATTGCCATAAAGGCCAAGAAGACTCATATTACAAAAATTTGGGGAAGGGGACTCAAAAAAAAGGGTGGCTCGGACGGTTCGACCGCCGGGAAGTGTCGCGAATTTACGCATCCAATGCACCGGTTGTAGACACGACTAGCGGTGCGCTAGCTAGCTCGCCAGATGGGGTGGGGTTCGCGGTGCTTGGATGCCGGAGGGGGGTGACAGTTATACTGTTAAATCGTTCGTGCCTATACAACAACAAAATTAAATACGGGCGACAAGGGGGTGGAACACGTCTAGGGCCAACGAGAGGGGCTAATTAGGGGGGAGAAAAGAGAAAGAGAGAGGGTGGTCACTGTTCACTGATTCATCGAAGCTGGGCTACATAATATCAGACAAATATAATTGAGAGGCACTTACCTTGGTGGGGTCATCCATCAATCCGGGGGTCACACATACCAGGGGGTGTCTTACTCCATCATTTAGTATTTCCGGATTTTAATTTTTATTATTTAATTTAGGGTTCTTATTTTAATTTTTACTACGTTATTTATTTGTTTTAGGTTATAATGATCCGTTTAAAGTAATGTTGATTATTTGTGTGAGTATATATTAGGTACCCGATTAGTGGAGGTTATTAAAGTGGTTACAGAGCGATTGTTTAGTTAATTAAGTTTAAGTTAAGTATCCCTTATATATCTACATGAAGATCATGTCTTTTAATTATTTCGACAACTCGGTTTTAATTTCGGTTCGTTGAGGTTCGTTCTGTTACATACAAAGAAAAATTGATCGGCGGCAGACCTGTGCCGTTCTCTGGGGAGATTATCCTTATGTAACTGGCATTCCCTATTTTCAGGCAGGTTACAGAGGGATCGTACAGGAAACAAGTATAATCATATGGATTGCGGACAAGATAGTATCAAAGGTTCCTAAAGCGTAAACAAATGCAGTCCATTACCTCTATTCATCTAAACTTAAGCAAGGATAAAGCTCGAAGCGGAACGTTCCGATAACTATTTTGCGTAAATAAAAAAATTTCACCTGCATTTAATTTGAGTAACTTCGCCCTAGAATTTAGTCATAGTCTCGATTCACCAAAATTTGATCACCGTGAGATTGCTAATACCTTCCAAAGAAAACCGTTCCGTGTCCCTTAAGTATATATGCGGACAGAGCCAGTTTTGTCAATTTCTCTACCGCAACTTCAATCTATTTCCAATTACTTCAACTTTAGCAACAACAATACAATCGTCGCGATATTATGTACACAAAAAAAAATACCAAAAATTTCGAAGAAATTTCCTTTTTCTCTTCGCAGTAAGTTAAACGTGAATTCTTGGTTCCCTATGGTTCTCTGACACCTATATTCGACTAATATTTCGAGTCATTGCATTCACCACCATTATAGGTATCAATTTGCAATCTCGGCTCAAGACAGACTCCAAACAAAAAAAACTCATACACATCCTTTTCTCATTCACCTAGTCTCTCATCCAAACCACGTTCCTTCAATAAAAAGAGATATGCCGTTGATTCCACCGACCACACTATGTGTATTAGTATGGAAGCATGTATAACGCCTTATTATTATTTTATTGTTAATATACGTTCATTAAACTCATAATTATTAGTCAGCTATTTGCAATTCTAGTAGTCAATTATTCATTATTTGTTTATTTATTATATTAATCCATCATTTATATTTCGTAGTTTTCGTTCACTAAATTCATAATTGTTAGACATTTGATTTTACTTCTAGTAGGTACTCATTTATTATTTGTTCATTTATTCTACTAATTCCTATTTAAATTTTTTTTTTTTTTTTTTTGTTTATCTATTATGTTAATTCCTCATTTATATTTCATGATTTGTTCCTTAATTATTATTTGTTTATCTATTATATTAATTCCTCATTTATATTTCGTAATTTGTTCCTTAATTATTATTTGTTTATCTATTATATTAATTCCTCATTTATATTTCGTAATTTGTTCCTTAATTATTATTTGTTTATCTATTATATTAATTCCTCATTTATATTTCGTAATTTGTTCCTTAATTATTATTTGTTTATCTATTATATTAATTCCTCATTTATATTTCGTAATTTGTTCCTTAATTATTATTTGTTTATCTATTGTATTAATTCCTCATTTATATTTCGTAGGTTTTTGTTCGTTAAATTCCTTATTTTTCATTACTTAATATGCTTAGGTTATAAGTATTTAATTAAAAAAAATTTTTTTTTTTCTTTTGTTAAACTTCTCTTTTTATTTAACCCCAAAACCAATTTATAAGTCGTGCGAGATCCTCATTCCAACGGAAAATCTAACCAAAATTTTTCTTCCACAACAAAGGTGTGTAGGTAATGTGTCCAAAACAACTCGGTTATTTATTTATTTAATGATCAGTATTAATTGATTCAGTCCAGTAAAATACAAAAAAATTCTCTGATTATGCCTCACCGACTTATGCCAGGGATGGTATGATCCACCCAATAATCCTTGCACCAGTAAAAAAATTTTCAACCACTAATTTTGGATAATATAACTAACTTGATTAATTTTACACTATAACAAAATTTAGCAAAAAAAAACTGTATTTTCCTCGTATCATATGGTCGCGCAGCGTGCTCTAATCACCTTTTTGGGCTCTCTATCACTCGCGTAATTCAAAAAAAAAAAATTCCTCGATTCCCGGTAGCCAGAACCTTCAAATTCTCAATTCAAATTCTTCACCCTTTTCCATTTATGCACTTCTCAAAAAAACTAAATTTTTCACTATAATTATTTAAATTTCGATCGTTCCGGAAAATAAATGTCGTCCTTTCGCCTTTAGTAAAATCACGTTTTTTTTTCCAAGTGCCGTTTTCAAAAAAAAACTTTTCCACCAAAAATGATACCGACTCTTCTCTAAAATTCCCGAGACACGACTTCTTCCTTTTCAGATTCAATATCGACTCCCGCCTTTTTTTTCTTTTCCTACCGTCTATTCCTCATCACCAAATTCAATTTTTTTAACGGGTTTAACATTCGATTTTTTTTTTCTTCTTATATAATGAAATAAAAAATTTTTACTTTGCGATGTCCTCTCGTTGACTCCTATGCAAAAAAAAACTCCGCCGCCGTTAGAATCTAGCCGAAGCGAGCTGCACTTTTTCCCGCCCGTCGCTGCTGTTCCCCTATTTCGGGTTTCATTTTTCTATTCGGGAGACAGACAAAAGGTCTCGGAACGGATTTTGGTTGGAAACTTTTTCTGGCGGCAGATAAGCTGTTGTCAAATTTTATTTCGAATTTTATTTGAAAAAAATGCGTGGTTGCCAACGTAGTAAAATTTCTTTCTCTGATTATATGCATATAGGTAATAATTCAAGGCAAAAAAATAAAAATTTTATTTTCAACTTTGGAAATTGGGGATTTTATGAAACAGATTGCTGCTTAATCTTGCTTTCAGATAATTTTCAAAGGAAGAAAAATTTTAGAGTTTAGACTTAGGGTGCGTGGGTGGCCTAAACCCCATGGGGCGTCCGTTACAACGCGCGTCATTTCGAAATCGCCAGGCGAGAGGTGACGCGAAAAAAAACAAACGGAGGCCTTGTATTATATGATTAGGTTTTAGCTGCCTTATCGGTTGCGTCGTAACGTGGGGCTAACCTACCCCTGAGACTAAGAGTCTCTTGCTCTACCGTCTGAGCCGGGCTGTTCCAAGGTAGAGGAGAAGGCTGCTCGAGCGCGCCAACATTAGTATTTGTGCTTTTGGCATGTCTGACATTGCTAGCTTACTGAGCTATTTGACATTGATTTCCCAGGACCGCTATCGTGACCTCGTTGGGGTTATATTTTCTGAGACAATCGCTGCTTTACCTGGTGTTTTTTCTGGCGTATTACGACCTTAGAGACAATTCTCTCGTCCACGGTCACTTTTCGATAAGAGTAGGTTACACCATGCACCCCCTGTTGCTTCTTTTGTCCGCGGATCCTGGTCCAGCTGGGACTAAGCTAAGTTCGCACATCTTTCCCACAAATCTCAGGCGGATGTCTTATAGGGTCGTCAGGGCCTGATGAGATGATATTGTCTACACGTTGCCGAACATAAATAGGAAGCGGGGATTGTCTTCGTGAATTTGATAGGTTTAGCCGGTCAAAATCAGAGTCATAAAGCCCTCAGACAGTTATTTGTTGTTGGGTTCAGCCTGTATAACGTTAGCGCACCAGAGCGGTCTCCTCCTTACCGGCAACCTAGGCGTCTCGGTATTAGTTTCTACGACTTCGTGAGTCAACTCTATACATATGGAGGGGGGTTGGTCTGGCAACCTCTGAAGTTTTCCACCTGAAGCTTGGCTCCAGACAGTCAAGTTAGTTAAAGAGGTGTATCATCCGCTGGGGAAGCTACCCAAGCGGACCTCGACGGGTACCCTATTAATAACCGGTTAGGCCGGCGAGATGCCTTATTAGGGCTACTCGGAGTCACCTTCGCTTCCAATAGTTATACTAGGACGTGTCTTGGGCCTGATTGCTCTACGGAGTGACTTCGCGTGTCCGTCGAGAAGGTCGAGGCAATTCCATATTGTCCTGACGAGTCCCTCTGAGCGCGAAGTTTCTCTTCCGGAAGGTATCTCGTGCCCCAAGGACTCAGTCCGCCGACTAAACCACATAGTCGCCGTCTGGAACCCTTGGTCCACGAGGTCACCTTCCGCTACTCAGGCTGTCAGGCCTTGAGATCTTTGGCGTGAAAAATACCGATCGGCTTTCCTTTCAAGTCCTCTAATTCATAACGCCCACTCCCAAGCTTTCGCCTCACGCGAGCCTTCATAAATTTGTCTGCCAGTTTAGCGCTAAACCGGTCGATCTTGTTACTTACGGGGAAGGTACGTCGATAAACTACCTGGCCGGGCGAGAACTCTACACCTCTGCAGCGCAGATTGTAGTGTTTCTCATGTCTCGTGTGAGCCGCGGCCAGGTGTTGCTCTATTTTGTCCCGCCGGGCCTGCCATCGATCTACGGCCGGCGACACCGTTATATCTCCCTCTTGCAAGGCACCTAAGGCCTTCAGTACTGGGTAAGCGGATCCATGCAGGATCATGGGGCACCCGAACAGGGCCTGGTAAGGGGAGGTGTTAATGGACGTGTGGTGTGCACTCCGTAGGGCACATTCGATTGCAGACAGGTGTAGGTCCCAATCCCGGTGATCTTCTTTCAGATACGCTCGGATAGCAGCTAAGACGGAGCGGTTTACCCGCTCGGAAGCGTTGGCTTGTGGAGAATAGACGGCGGTGAGTTGATGTTTGACGCCGTAGTCGGACAACAGTTTCGCGAATTCTTTAGACGTAAAATGGCTTCCATTATCAGAGAATATCGCCTCGGGGACTCCGAAAGCGTGGAAAATTTGGTGCTCGAGGAAATTCACAGCGGCTTTAGATGTTTCGCCAGCTACTGGGTGGAGAAAACAGAATTTGGAGAACGCGTCTAGCACTACCAACACAGCCGTGTGGCCTTTCTTAGTCCTAGGGTAAGGGCCCATATAATCGATGTACAAGAGTTGAAAAGGTCGGCACACATCCATGGCTTCGCCCATAGGGGGCCGAAGGGGTGTGTTTGGAGCTTTTGTCTCTTTGCATACTTCACAGCACGCGATATATTTTCTGACTTGACTAGTCATGCCGGGCCAATAATACTTTTCCGTAAGGCGTGCGAGGGTTTTGTGGACACCACCATGGGAAGCTTGAGGGGGCTCATGAGCGGACTGGATCAAGGGAGCGGTCAATTCTGCGGGGATCCACAATTTCCAAATCAGATCGTCCGTCTCGGGGTCGCCAGTTCGTGGGTCCGAACGGTGGAACACATAACCATCCGAAACCTGAAGGTCAGGTAACTGCCCGGCATCTTTGCTGACTTTGTCAACAAGATGCTGGTAGTCCGCTGACCTGAAGGCTGGGGACGTTAGGTCCACGTCACGACAGAAGGACACTTCGTCGACACAGTCGACTCGTGACAGTGCGTCCGGAACCACATTCTGACTACCCTTGCGGTGCTCGATAGAAAATTGGAAGCCCTGCAGCTTTAGGCTCCACCGCGCTAGCCGGCCGTTTAAGTCGGTCTGGCTCATGAGCCACTTCAAGCTGGCATGGTCAGTAATTATTGTAAAAGGCTGTCCTTCCACATACGCCCGGAACTTTTTAACGCTCAGCACCGCTGCGTAACACTCTAGTTCTGTGATGGAATAATTACGCTGGGCGCTGTTCAGCTTCTTAGAGAAAAATGCGATGGGATGTTCTTCATCGCCCTGTCTTTGGAAGAGGACGCTTCCTACCCCCGTTTTGCTGGCGTCACATTGGATGTAGAAGGGGCGGGTGAAGTCTGGAGTGACCAGTAAAGGAGCAGACATCATTGACTTCTTAAGTTCCATGAAGGCTTGGTGGGCCTCGTCGGACCAAACAAATTTGCCGCCTTTTAGGCAGTCCGTGATGGGAGAGGCGATACTTGCATAGCTACCTATGAAGCGCCTATACCACCCCGTCATACCTAAGAAGCGTCGCACCTGTTTGGTCGACTTGGGAACTGGGAAGTCCTTAATGGCTGCCACCTTGTCGGGATCAGTTTTCAGGGACCCATCGCCAATGATGAACCCCAGATACTTCACCTCCCGGACGCAAAATCGGCTCTTTGACAGGTTTACTGTCAGCCCGGAGCGACGAAGGCAGTCGGCGACCTTTTCCAGCAGTTGAAGGTGGGTCTCAAAGTCTGGTGACACCACCAATAAATCGTCCAGATAGACGAACACATTTTCTCTAAGTGAGCCCGGTATCGCCTTGTCCATCAAGCGACACATGCGTTGCGGAGCGTTACAAAGCCCGAACGGCATCACTGTAAATTGATACAGCGGTCTTCCTGGGACGGTGAAGGCAGTTTTTTCCCTGGATTTTTCCTCCAATGGGATTTGCCAAAAGGCATCTTTCAAGTCGATTGCGGAAATGAACTTAGTGTCCTGCAATCGCCCCAGGAGACCGTCTATATGAGGCAGTGGGTAGGCATCCTTTATGGTTACGGTATTTACCTTGCGGGAGTCCAAGCAGAGGCGGACCTTTCCAGGCTTACGCACCAGGACCACGGGTGAGTTCCATGGACTGTTGGACTCTTCGATCACACCTAAACTCAACATGCGATCGATTTCCTCATACATGAGGGCCTGAATGGCGGGAGAAACAGGATAGTGCCTCTGCTTGATGGGCACCGCCTCGCCAGTGTCGATCACGTGTTGTTCCAGGTGTGTTCGACCAAGTCCACAGGTGTCGAACGACGGGAATCGCGCGCGGACCTGGTTCAGTCGCTCCTGTTGGGACTCCTCAAGGATATGGCAGTCGGGATCAGGTTGTGGGGTATGATGGAGTTCCCCAATTATGTGTGGGGCCAATTTAAAGGCCCTCCAAAAATCGACGCCGAGATAAAGATTCTGAGACAAGTCCGGTACTACATATAGTGTCATGGTCATAGTTTTCGATCCATAAGTTACTGGGACGGTGATGAAACCACTAACATTCTTAGACGTACCGTCAGCTACTTGGACATCGGCGCGCAGGCGATGTAGCTTAATGGCCGGGTTGTCCTGGAGGAACGACTCTGCCCCTCTACCCAGGCAGCTAATGCTGGCGCCGGTGTCCAACAGGCCTGTTAGTTTGGTACCTTGGATCCGCACGTTGACGAAAGGTCGATCATCTCCGTTCTCATGTAACATGGCGGCGACAAGCTTCTGTGTATGTGCCCTCTTCTCTAGGGCCCATGACCTTATGCGCGGGGCTTTGCGAATTGGTGGCAGTTCGGCAGAATCATTAAAGATTCGCTTACGAACTCGATGATAGTTGGCCCATCGCTGCATAAAAGAGGCTCTGGCCTGTGGAGAAGGGAAGTCTGGCAGAGATTCCATTATCGACAGGTCAGAGACGTCGGACATGCTTGTTGACAAATCAAGTGTAAAAGGGGGACTTTCGGATACTAGGTCGGGCGCGGACCTCCCCGGGGCCTCGCACCCTGGTTCCGGTTTCCCGAACAGATTGGGCAAGAAGTGGTGTAGACTTCGGGGCGCCCACATCTGTAGCAAAAGATTTTCCGATGTGGGGAAGGGCAATCAGAGAACGAATGTCCTTCTTGCTGGCAGTTCCAGCAAGTGACTGGGCGGCGCGGAGTTGCGTCGGCCCTCATCTCTTCTACAGCAGGTGGTGGTGTGCCACTAGCGTAATTCATATAAGGCCAGGCCGGTTGTTGTGGGGGCACGTCAGTCAGCTCATGCACTCGGTGCGAGTGGCGACTCTCCTCCCTCTTGGCTTTTTGCCATCGCTCTACTCGGATGCACGCTTCGCGAAGTTGGCGCATATTGTCATAGGTGGATCCTATAATGGCCGATCCCAGTGTGGTGTTCAGGTTTTCCATGACAAGGTGTACCAACTCCGCGGAGGACATCGGGCGCGAGAGGCGGTTTGCCAAGGCCAAGATTTTTGCGGCGTAATCGTCGAACGATTGATTGAGTTGTTTCGTCTCCATCATTTCTTTGATGAGTTGATGGTCGGTCTGCCTTCCTCCGAACTGTTCCAACAAGCCAGACTTGAAATCCACCCACAAGGGGTTGGACTGCTGTCGGCGGAACTGAGTCCAGTACCAGTCCTCGGCGGGTCCTGATAACAAGGCGGCCACATTCCGCACCAGCTCCCGTGACGATATGTCATCATCTCGAGCTCGGGTGTCGAGCCGATAGAGAAATTCCTCTGCCGAGGTTTCTCCCGGCCGACCCGTGAACTTGAGGTTCCAGTTCAAGACTGGCGACTTCTGCCTGTAGGTAGGGCCGGTGTGTTCTGGGCGGTAAAGGGGGCGCTCGCCTATGCTGCTGGACCGCGGAGGAATGCCACTGGGCCCAGCCCCGGCCGATGTGTGAGGGTGAAGAAAATTGTACGCGGTATCATTCGGGGACGCTTCGGGGGGTCCTCGCTGTTTCAGCCTTTCAACTTCATGTTGCAAGGCTGCAACCTGCTCAGTCAGCGCTATCAACGCCGCGGCCCGTTCCAACTCGCCGTCCTCAGAACGAGAGTTATCATTGCCTTCGTCATCTTCGCCGTCGGCGACAAATTGCCCCTTATCGTTTCTTTTTTTCGGCATGCTAGGAGATCGACTAGCCGATAAGGAAGCGAGAAGTTAATAATAAAATTTGTTCAAGTGAATCTTGGTGACACAATGATCTATGCCTTGCCAAATATAAGGTAACTACAAAACTGTTTGAATTCAATGACCTGGAGTGTTTAAGAGCAGGACAATGTGCGGAAGTATTGCACGCTGGAATGAATGTGTAAATAATACAATTTTAAACTGAAAATGAGCTGGATATATGTCATAAGTCACACAAGTGTTAATTTACGTATGGAATATATACGCATAACTGGGTGTAACCTTGATACGACCAAATTGAAGTGATATACATCTTTACAAGAAATTACCAATTGAAAAATTTTGTTTTATAGTAGTGGAAAATGTCTTAAGCACTATTTATGAGAGGAAATTAAATTTTCTATAAACACCGTAAATGTGAGTTGGCAATGTTAATTAGCAAAGCTGCATTAGGTACGAGTCAATGTCCTGTCCGAAAAATGTTTCTATCCCCAAATAATAAAAAAATTAATTTCTTAGTGTTTTGTTTGTTTGTATTTGTATTTTGGGTGAGTGTGGCCCCAGGAAAAGAATGACCTTCCCAAGGCTACGGTGGCTGATGGCGCCGATGACAGTCAGCCCGCACTCAGGACTAAGTGTCATCCGCGTCAACAGAAGCACCAAGTGCCTCCACTTGCGGGATCGATGATGAGGGTGGTGCCAGGCTAATGTCTAGCACCATCTTCATCAAAGAAGCCCTATTGACTGACATCCGGCAACCCCAAAGCGATGACCGGATCCCAGTGACCAACAAAAGAAGAAAGGGTGAAAGAAGGAGAGATAGAAGCCTCCCATGAGAGATAAGGGAGACCGCTCCGACACTCAGCCACAACTGGTCAGCAACTCGGCTGGTTCCCAGGAAGGTGATGTGTCAGAACGGTCAGACAGCCGGGGGCGGGTGCATATCAGGAGGTCGACCCTGTCGCAGCGCCAGGCGATGGAACGCCTGTTAGCCTTGACGGGACAGGTCCGACGTTCGGGCATACATCCGCCCATACTACAAAAGGTAGAGCAAAGAAAACTGAAGAGTGATGGTCACTGTCAGTGAAGGCTCGCACAGTGCCAGGCGGTATTACGCCTGTTAGCCAGACTTTGAGCCTCACTGACAGGGACTGCAAATTAGATAGGGAGGCTACCGCAGAAGAAAGCGAAGGATGAAGTGGTTGAAGAAGAAGAAAGATAGGAAAGTGGAAGAAAACAGAGATGATGAGGGCCAGAGTACCGCGGTAGGTACTTTTCGCCCTTTAACCAGAAGCCGGAGGGACTTGGACTGAGAACGGGATAAAGGAAAAAAAAAGAAGTCCACTCCTGGCTCCTCTCGCTGACCTGAGCCACAAAATTTAAAAGATAAACTACTAAAATGGAAAAAAAATACTAAAGGAAATCCTAGCTTCGGACGGGGAAAATGACTAAAACAACAGACTTTCCGAGCTAGGTTTACGAGACTAGAGAATCAAAAGAAAATTCAATTCACTAGCCCACGTTGGGCGCCATTTGTAACTGTCGGGGTAGGGTGTGCCGGGGCACGAAGAAGGTGAAATTGCCATAAAGGCCAAGAAGACTCATATTACAAAAATTTGGGGAAGGGGACTCAAAAAAAAGGGTGGCTCGGACGGTTCGACCGCCGGGAAGTGTCGCGAATTTACGCATCCAATGCACCGGTTGTAGACACGACTAGCGGTGCGCTAGCTAGCTCGCCAGATGGGGTGGGGTTCGCGGTGCTTGGATGCCGGAGGGGGGTGACAGTTATACTGTTAAATCGTTCGTGCCTATACAACAACAAAATTAAATACGGGCGACAAGGGGGTGGAACACGTCTAGGGCCAACGAGAGGGGCTAATTAGGGGGGAGAAAAGAGAAAGAGAGAGGGTGGTCACTGTTCACTGATTCATCGAAGCTGGGCTACATAATATCAGACAAATATAATTGAGAGGCACTTACCTTGGTGGGGTCATCCATCAATCCGGGGGTCACACATACCAGGGGGTGTCTTACTCCATCATTTAGTATTTCCGGATTTTAATTTTTATTATTTAATTTAGGGTTCTTATTTTAATTTTTACTACGTTATTTATTTGTTTTAGGTTATAATGATCCGTTTAAAGTAATGTTGATTATTTGTGTGAGTATATATTAGGTACCCGATTAGTGGAGGTTATTAAAGTGGTTACAGAGCGATTGTTTAGTTAATTAAGTTTAAGTTAAGTATCCCTTATATATCTACATGAAGATCATGTCTTTTAATTATTTCGACAACTCGGTTTTAATTTCGGTTCGTTGAGGTTCGTTCTGTTACATACAAAGAAAAATTGATCGGCGGCAGACCTGTGCCGTTCTCTGGGGAGATTATCCTTATGTAACTGGCATTCCCTATTTTCAGGCAGGTTACAGAGGGATCGTACAGGAAACAAGTATAATCATATGGATTGCGGACAAGATAGTATCAAAGGTTCCTAAAGCGTAAACAAATGCAGTCCATTACCTCTATTCATCTAAACTTAAGCAAGGATAAAGCTCGAAGCGGAACGTTCCGATAACTATTTTGCGTAAATAAAAAAATTTCACCTGCATTTAATTTGAGTAACTTCGCCCTAGAATTTAGTCATAGTCTCGATTCACCAAAATTTGATCACCGTGAGATTGCTAATACCTTCCAAAGAAAACCGTTCCGTGTCCCTTAAGTATATATGCGGACAGAGCCAGTTTTGTCAATTTCTCTACCGCAACTTCAATCTATTTCCAATTACTTCAACTTTAGCAACAACAATACAATCGTCGCGATATTATGTACACAAAAAAAAATACCAAAAATTTCGAAGAAATTTCCTTTTTCTCTTCGCAGTAAGTTAAACGTGAATTCTTGGTTCCCTATGGTTCTCTGACACCTATATTCGACTAATATTTCGAGTCATTGCATTCACCACCATTATAGGTATCAATTTGCAATCTCGGCTCAAGACAGACTCCAAACAAAAAAAACTCATACACATCCTTTTCTCATTCACCTAGTCTCTCATCCAAACCACGTTCCTTCAATAAAAAGAGATATGCCGTTGATTCCACCGACCACACTATGTGTATTAGTATGGAAGCATGTATAACGCCTTATTATTATTTTATTGTTAATATACGTTCATTAAACTCATAATTATTAGTCAGCTATTTGCAATTCTAGTAGTCAATTATTCATTATTTGTTTATTTATTATATTAATCCATCATTTATATTTCGTAGTTTTCGTTCACTAAATTCATAATTGTTAGACATTTGATTTTACTTCTAGTAGGTACTCATTTATTATTTGTTCATTTATTCTACTAATTCCTATTTAAATTTTTTTTTTTTTTTTTTTGTTTATCTATTATGTTAATTCCTCATTTATATTTCATGATTTGTTCCTTAATTATTATTTGTTTATCTATTATATTAATTCCTCATTTATATTTCGTAATTTGTTCCTTAATTATTATTTGTTTATCTATTATATTAATTCCTCATTTATATTTCGTAATTTGTTCCTTAATTATTATTTGTTTATCTATTATATTAATTCCTCATTTATATTTCGTAATTTGTTCCTTAATTATTATTTGTTTATCTATTATATTAATTCCTCATTTATATTTCGTAATTTGTTCCTTAATTATTATTTGTTTATCTATTGTATTAATTCCTCATTTATATTTCGTAGGTTTTTGTTCGTTAAATTCCTTATTTTTCATTACTTAATATGCTTAGGTTATAAGTATTTAATTAAAAAAAATTTTTTTTTTTCTTTTGTTAAACTTCTCTTTTTATTTAACCCCAAAACCAATTTATAAGTCGTGCGAGATCCTCATTCCAACGGAAAATCTAACCAAAATTTTTCTTCCACAACAAAGGTGTGTAGGTAATGTGTCCAAAACAACTCGGTTATTTATTTATTTAATGATCAGTATTAATTGATTCAGTCCAGTAAAATACAAAAAAATTCTCTGATTATGCCTCACCGACTTATGCCAGGGATGGTATGATCCACCCAATAATCCTTGCACCAGTAAAAAAATTTTCAACCACTAATTTTGGATAATATAACTAACTTGATTAATTTTACACTATAACAAAATTTAGCAAAAAAAAACTGTATTTTCCTCGTATCATATGGTCGCGCAGCGTGCTCTAATCACCTTTTTGGGCTCTCTATCACTCGCGTAATTCAAAAAAAAAAAATTCCTCGATTCCCGGTAGCCAGAACCTTCAAATTCTCAATTCAAATTCTTCACCCTTTTCCATTTATGCACTTCTCAAAAAAACTAAATTTTTCACTATAATTATTTAAATTTCGATCGTTCCGGAAAATAAATGTCGTCCTTTCGCCTTTAGTAAAATCACGTTTTTTTTTCCAAGTGCCGTTTTCAAAAAAAAACTTTTCCACCAAAAATGATACCGACTCTTCTCTAAAATTCCCGAGACACGACTTCTTCCTTTTCAGATTCAATATCGACTCCCGCCTTTTTTTTCTTTTCCTACCGTCTATTCCTCATCACCAAATTCAATTTTTTTAACGGGTTTAACATTCGATTTTTTTTTTCTTCTTATATAATGAAATAAAAAATTTTTACTTTGCGATGTCCTCTCGTTGACTCCTATGCAAAAAAAAACTCCGCCGCCGTTAGAATCTAGCCGAAGCGAGCTGCACTTTTTCCCGCCCGTCGCTGCTGTTCCCCTATTTCGGGTTTCATTTTTCTATTCGGGAGACAGACAAAAGGTCTCGGAACGGATTTTGGTTGGAAACTTTTTCTGGCGGCAGATAAGCTGTTGTCAAATTTTATTTCGAATTTTATTTGAAAAAAATGCGTGGTTGCCAACGTAGTAAAATTTCTTTCTCTGATTATATGCATATAGGTAATAATTCAAGGCAAAAAAATAAAAATTTTATTTTCAACTTTGGAAATTGGGGATTTTATGAAACAGATTGCTGCTTAATCTTGCTTTCAGATAATTTTCAAAGGAAGAAAAATTTTAGAGTTTAGACTTAGGGTGCGTGGGTGGCCTAAACCCCATGGGGCGTCCGTTACAGATATTGTCGCCGTTATAACACAAATATATTTTCCAAAAGCAAAGAAATACTAGATCTATTTAAAATGCATCCACTATATAGAAAAGGAGAAAACTTATGTACCTAATAAAATAAGATTTAAATGTCTTGAAGATAGCCACGTTTGAAGGTATGTCTTGACAATCCGTCTGTTCATTTAGAGATATTATTATTTTAATAAAAGTTCGTCAACATATAAACAATTTACGTTCAGTAATTAGTTTTGTTAGCGAAAACAACCAATTAATAATGGTAATTCACGTCAAGCAGACATAGAAACAGCATGTGTTATGCAAAACGCCATATCGATATCTTGCTAAGTGACAAACATGAAATGGGGAGCGCCTGAAGATGTTAACATGCTCAATGCATAATAGTATAGATGTTTGCTACTCTCTTGGTTGAAGTCTCCTTTCCTTAGGTATAAAATGTCATCACATTCTGCATCCTGTAGGTATATTGATTAATTGTCTTTCGATATTCGGTCGTTCTAAACGATATAACATGTTCATGTCTTCCTTCTCTTAGAAAATAAACAACACTAGGCAAAAGCAGTGTTCGCACAATTCATTTCCTTTTTCGATTTGTTCGACAAACGAAACTTTGAATCTCGATTTATGGAACTTCAGTGGTTGTTTTGCCCTTCATCAGGCAGAGATTTGTGTTAGACTCCCATAGGATTCAATAAAATAAATGGGCGGCCTTATTTTCAAGACATTTTCGTAAATGGATTTTGTGTTTAGGTATTTTCTCCGCATACGAGTACTACGGACGCCACCCTTGTGTTTTGGCTACTGTGGATAAAGCTCTAATGGATATATTTCGTGGTGTGTTTGAAAAAAGTTATTCTCGGTGTTTGTAGAGTGTACGAAATGTTTGATTTACTTTCTATGGTTTTAAGACCTCTTTTTTTCTTTTTGAAGGGCGTTCAGGTTAAGTTATATGAAGGTTAATTGACTTTTTTGGTTAATTTTACTTTTTTTTGTTGCACTGTGAAAGAAATGGATCTGACCTCACAAAAACCGTTCAACACTGTTGGTTCCTAGAGAGATTTATAAGGTGGAAGTTGTAATAAAAACTGCAAGAAACATTACATATTTCGTCACGTTACTTTAAGTATAGGCAATCATAAATATTAGTGATAAACACAATGAATAGTGACGCAACTAAAAATGATTGGTTTTACAGAATGACGTTTTTAAAGTTTTTTACAAATTACTTGAGAATATTTTGTCTCAAATGAATAATGACGATATATCTTTCTAACGATAGTTGACGCGAAATCGGCGTTGCGTGTCTGTTTACTATAAATTATCAAAGATTGTTGGTCATTTGGCATATTTAGTTTAATTTTACAGAATTTTGAATTGCGTCGTTATTCTCGCAAACCAGCGACATGTCCTTAAAATTTTGCGATCTGAATGCCGAACCCGAGCGAGTTGCATACACTGATAAAAAAATTGTCTTGGTTCCAGTAATTCGTTAGTCTTCGTTTCGTTGGCTTGAGTAGAAAATTTTTTCAGTCTTAACATGAGAATGCTGTCTCAGAGTAAGACACTGGAAATTCTTGAGCCAAGCAATCGTATTTCTTCGCTCAATATTTATATTTTTCGACGAAGATACGTCTTTCTCGAAATAAGATTGTTTAATTTTTTACACAAGAAGCTAAATTTTTATTTCATCGGGCTTTTTTCGACTGGCTTCGACGGGCTTTTTTACAACTATTAAGACCGATTTTGGAACTTGAATTTTTTTCAATTATAATATCATCGGTTTCGTATTTTTTTTACTTCAAGTCAACTTTTGTCTTCATCCAAGACAATAAAACCAAGACTATGAGTATTGCTTATTCCGAGACAATTTTGTTTTCGTTATATCCAAGGCATAAGTTGCTGGGTTCAAGAAAAAGTGCTTTAAGCCAAGAATTTATTTTTATCAGTGTGCGGATGTAAGGATGTCTACGGCGCAGTATTGCTGCAAAAATCTTTTGAAAAGAGTCATTTTCATCCGGTTTTTTACATAAGTTTTAAGACTTCAGAAATTGAACAACGATCGTAGCTGGAAGTTTTAGGCTTTAGTTTTTGCCTGCAAAATGTTCCTGTGAAAAATAACACATACGCGATGTGCTTCTTCCTAATCTCTATATACTCTTTATTTGCCGAAACAGACCCGCTTCTCACCCAACTGACGAATCAGTCAGCTTGTCCTGTAGGAACCATACTAGGGCGACGTCCACCTTCACCATCACACAGGCATTCTAGCTACGCAATCTCACTACGATTGTAACCATGCTCGGCGGAGAACAAGATGACCATTCTTCTTAGACCCTGCAGGATGCGAAGGTGCTCCAATTTCAGGTTAACGTGATCTGATAGGTCAGTCATCTCCCTGACGCGACGTCTTCACCAACCCAGACCTTGGATTTTTGGTTCACCCACCTGAGTGCAATGGTCCAAGTCTTTTCTGGTAACCCCTTAGTAGTCATCTTCTATTGTTACAATCCATCTTCGCAGCTAACATGGCTTGCATCCATGGGTAGGGCTGTGCCAGCTATGTTTACGTAGGTACTTCGAACAACTCCCGCCTGGGTTTGGCCAGTCAGGTCTGCTGTTGCTCTTGCATTACCGATGCTCTTGTTTTCATCATTATCATCTTCACTGGCGCTGCAGCCCTATGTGAGCCTTGTCCTCCTCAAGAATCTTCGTTCGGATCGTGTTCGGTCTTGCGTCCTGCTCTTCCCAATTGGGCGTATGTCCATTTCTATATTGTTTTTATATATGTTCCTAGGTCTTGCTTGTGGCCTTCTTCCCTCTGGCAGTTGGAGGAGCAGGTTTTTTGGGGGCGCTTATTTAGGCATTCTCATTACAGGTTCTATCCAACGTAGACGTGAAATCTTGATCCTTTTGGTTATGTGATGCTTTGCGATCGTAGAACTAGTCAGCTTAGCCAAGTTAGAATTTCAGGTTATACTTCCCTCTAGCGACCACGTCCACTTCCTTTTCATCACTTCCCACTACTAGAGGAATTCTGTTGGTGATTTAGTCATGGCCTTAGCAATCCCAGGATGGGGCGTGGTCCGGATTACGAACTGGTGGATACTGCCGCCGAGCACCCCATGGTCTCTTATATTTCATCCTTCATAATCCGAGAAAGTTAAGTGCGGGAGTTAATTTCCGGGCGGCTGGCTGGATCCAAGGCATTGCGAGGCTTGTTTGGCGATTTAGAATATGTGATCATTCCATCGCATATCTTCCGTTAAAATTACCCCTAGTCGATCGTAGTGGACATCAGTTCACGCTAGTGAAGACAAAGTCTGGCACGTGCTTGTCTTATATTGTTGAAGGCGTAAGAGTAACGGAACGTATCGTCATTAGTGAAGCAGTGAAGTGGGTTGGAGGGGATTGAGAACAAAACGGCCGGCTGTGGATAGATTTTGAATAGACGAACAAAAATGCATATAGTTGGGGGATGGGGGTCGTAACAGTTTAGCCGCTAGGGCGTTTTGAAGTCTTTTGAAGGAGTTCCGCAGGTTTAAGGTTAAATCCGACTAAAACTAAAGAAATGCGGATAAATGCAAATACCCTTGAATGGACAGCGCTAAAGACCCGTGACGTGGAACTGGTAGAGAAGTTCTGTTACCTCGGTAGTATTATTACCGAAAACGGTGGTACAGAAGAAGACGTCAGTATAAATAAAGCAAGAAGCGCATATGCATGCCTGTTTCACATATGGAGATCAACGGAGATCTCAATTAACACCAAAGTGCGGCTGTTCAACTCCAACGTTAAAGCAGTTTTTTGTACGGTTGCGAAACATGGAAAGTCACCCAATTCATCACGGGGCGCCTACAAGTTTTCATCAACAGCTGCCCACGTCGTATCCTAAAAATCCGCCGGCAAGATAGAATTTCAAATGAAGAGCTATGGCGCCGTGCCGGCCAAGAAAGGATAGACGGCCAAATCAGGCGAAGGAAATGGAATTGGATTGGCCACACCTTGCGACGCGGAAACGATAATCTAGCCAAGCAAGCCCTTGACTAGAATCCGCAAGGATCCCGTCGAGTCGTAAGACCTGGAACAACGTGGAGGAGAACCCTATTATCAGAAGCCGCAACAACCGGGAGATCCTGGTCAGAGCTGAGAGCTGTCGCGCAAAACAGAGTCCGCTGGAGGGCAACTGTTTCCGCCCTATGTCGCAGGAGGGATTAAAGAAGCAATTAGTTTAGTAGTTAGTTTCACCTATTTTCATGAATAAGGTATCAGTATTCGCAGAATACTCCCACCTATCTAAAACTGTAAAAGTGAAGGTTCTACTCTATCAACTTCCAGAGTAATGAGCGTGGGCGCCAACGAAAAGTTCCAGTATTAATAAAATAAGAATATAGGTGATAGGTATAGCTTTTTTACATTTAAGTAAGTTATATTTATAATTTTTACCAATAGCTTCATTAATTTCATTCTTAACTGTTCCCATATACGGGTTGGAGCAATAAAAAGCTTACATTAATTATAGCATTTGGTACATTTAAAAGTAAAAACGTATTTTTTAATTTTTTTAACTATATATTTTTTTCTACATGAGGTCAAACTTTTGTCGCGCAGTGATATGAATTGATCAGGAGAAATCTTGTGGATACACTTTCGTCTAATATCGACTTTTTGAACCACCGTAGGAATGTAGCAGCCTTGACAAAATTTTATCACTACTATCATAGCGATTCCTCCAATGAAATAAGCGCTCTCCTACCTAAGCGGCAATCTTTTTGCCCCAACACCAGATTGGCTCATTCCCTCTGCCTACAGCCCCTTTTTGCGCATTCTTCAGACTTCTCAAATAGAACCTCCAATACCTCGTAATCTAAAACCTATTCTATCCCTCGAACTAAGCTCACTACTATACAATGCACCATGATGTGACCATCAAGATGACAGACTCGTGTTACAAAGGGTGATTCCAGATATTATAACTGCCACATAAAAAAACCTTTCAAAAACAAGCTCCAGGTAGAGAAATTGAACATCATGCGATGCGCTAATACTAGAAAGATTTTGTCTAACTAGACGTTCCGATGGTACCCCGCAAGTACATCGCCAAAATCGTCTCGATAACCTCAGGATACTAGCACATTGGCGGTCAATGCCATAAAACACTCACACACCGAGAGACAACGATCGATTCGATGATTTTCGAATTTTTAAATAGCAGATTTGATCCTGAATATAACACGCTGTATCTAAAGTTACTCGAAGTAAACTGTCATATACTTACGGTTACAAAACGATACCCTTTTAACGCTAGTTGTGCCTGGATTCATCTGGATGATTCATGTTTAATCGGCATATATTTTTGATATTCTGTATTTAAAACTCTTTGATTTCTTTGTTTTCTTTTTATAAATCTGTTCAATCTGTTGACTGAATATTATATATTATCTTTTATTCTTTGTCTTTATAATTTGTTTTAAGTAAAATAAAATTTATTATGAAATTTTTAATTTGGTAAATTATGAATTAGTTTTAAATATGTACATATGTCTAGACCCCTTTTTTGATAACTCAAATATTTATTGTTTTTGTATATCTAATATACTTTCCCGAGTAAAAGTAAAACTTGCCCACTCCTAGCCAACAGCAGGAACGAACGGTGTACAACAAGAACGAACGGTGTCAAAACGCCTACACGGCACCTAAAACAGGCACAGTGCGCCTGAGTAAAATAGGACTCGCCCGCACTTAGCAGGAAACAGGCACGATACGCTTAAGTAAAAACTCTACTTTTTTAAATGCAGCCCGCAAGAGACACGTACAAATAAAAGACGCACGGAATAGTCGAAACGAAGCACAGTACGCTCACCCTTTTTTAGACTAAAGGGAGCAAAATTGGGCCTTTAAAAAATTGTATAGGACGAAGAAAACGGGCAATTATCTTGGTGACCATAAAGGGTGCCATTAGCATTCTCAGTAGAACGGTTCTCGTTAGATTGCGCAGGTCAAGCAGCATTAGACATAGTTAGTAGTTAGTTGGGGGACCGCTTGGTAAAACGACACTCGCGTTTGGAAGTTTCTATGTCGATGGGAGTACTTTTATTGGTGTTCATGCCTCTAGCGGGAGCGTGCATACCTCTGGCAGGCGAATTTTTAGATTTCCATGCCTGTGGGGAGAGCGTGGATACCAGGGTAGCAGGCGCATTTGTTCGCTATGCGTGCAAGTTACAGGCACGTATATGCTTTTCAAAAAATTAACCAAATAAATTATTTTTGATAACCCTAATTGGTAACTCTCAACATCCCATTGTAATTAAGATTATTTTACGCCAATTCTTCTAACGGATGGCCGTGGGACTTAGCTAACCAACTTGTATAAGATAAAATTCTTAAGTTTAAAACAAAACTAAGACGTCATAACTAAATGTTCTAGAAACTTAATGTTTGTTACTGTATAATGCAATCAATCAATCAACTTGTCGCACGGAAACTATTTGCTCCCACCTGTTAGACATTTCACCTTGAGTGCATGATGGCTGTGTTAAGGTCTATGTTTTTCCCTCTCTGATTTATATCAAACACTGATAGATGAGATACTTTACTAAAAGAGCATTCAGTGTAGTTTATTCCGGACAGTAAACTTTGAAGCTTTGTGCAGTAGTGGTGAAAATTTTGGAATGATAACAACTGGATTCCAAAAGCTCTGACCTCTAGATGTAACTAAAAAAATTTCAGACTGATTGTACTTTTTAATCACTTTGAACATTTACTTTATTTGCTTCGGTTTCATGTATTTTGAAAACTTTGATCGCGTTGTTCTCGAAACTTGCCCTTTGCACGGCAGCATTGATTCAGAAAAAAGCTTAAAAGGAGTGATTTAAAATTCAGGCAGTTATTGAGCAAAAACGTTTTACTTCTAAGTGCACACTCATATTTATTTTTTTTCTTAGTTCATCTATACAGGGTGTTTGGCAGATGAACCGTCAAAATGTTTTGTTGGGGGGGGGGGGGCATTTGCTTGTTTTCACCGGTAGCCGCTATGTGCCAAGGGCCACGGTAGCTAAAAAATGATCTTTTTCGCTTTTTTACAAAATTACTCAAAATTTAACCTTAAAATCGTCATAACTTTTTTGTTTATAGTTGTAATATCACGAAATCACTTTTGTTATATTCTTCAATGTATTCTTACTCTAAATCAAAAAATACTTGATCCAACTGATATTAAGAAAAAAGGTTATGACATTTCAAATTCGTAAAAAGGTTTAAATGTGTCAAATTCTAAATTCATTTTTAAAAGAAATACAAGCTATTTTGAATCTAGCTTTATCTTAAAAACTTCCTCAGTTTATCCCCTTTCCAACGGTGTGCTACATGATACAGAAATTGTTAATAATGTGGTCAAAATACCAGGTACTAGTTTGGTAGAGCCAAGTTTAAGAAGGGATTTTTTTTATGTTATTATGTTTTTATTTATTTTTTTTATAACATTTGTTTAAATTAACCTCTTAAACACATTATGCAGACACAGCACCTTCTTACATCCATTGTAAGTGCTTCAAGTCGCATATCTTGTTTAGCTTTTTAAGTTACACTTCTTTAGGCGCGTTTTAAAAATATTATAAGAGTGAATTTTTGGGAATCCTAGGAATTCGCAACGAACAACGCAACAGAGAATATAGGCGAAGCTATGCGCAGATTGGGATTATTATGGGCATATGAAAATTCGTAACCGATGTCGATAGGTGAAAGGGTTTTTAATCCTGAGGCTATGGAGGGAAATAAATTTCATGTTAGATTCATCAGCTAAGCGAAGGTTTGGGTTTTTTTGTAGGCATAGGAAGATTCGTAGCCGATTTACTGTGCACTACGTTGATGGGTGAGGGGTTCTGTAGCGAGGCTATGGAGGGAAATCAGATCCGTGTTCTATTCATCACCTATGCGCGAGTTTTTAAGGACCAGTTTTACACGGGCCGACTTTTTCAGAAGATTTTTCTTGGTTGTCTGTCGGCGCGTGTGAAACTGACCAAGGTAATAATAAAGCTATATGGCAACTGTACAATAACAAGCGATAATTATTTACTGTTTTACTAATGATTTTGAATGGTTAAAACTTAATACATATAATTACTCAATCAGAAATTAGTTTGAATATATAATTCAAAATATTTGCTGTTATTATGTGGGAAAATAAAACAATAAAAATATATTTTACCCAGTATAGACAGAACAAATTTGAATCTAACATGGATATAAAAAAACCATTGAAATTAGTCAAAATTTATGTCGAAAAGATGGTTTCGATGATAAAACTAAAGTGCAACGGTTTGCTAGCATGAATTTAATGCCTTATACAGAGTTTAAGTTGACGAGAATGGCAAACGATAAGCAAAAATATTTCTTGCTACATGTCATTTCGAGTTTATTAACTCCGAACCGTTGTCCATTTTAAATAATTTTTACTGGCCCAGTTGGATGTGGTAAAATTTCTGTGATAAAACTATCATGGAAATCTATAACAGATACCCTGATAATGATGGATACTGTAACTCGTACCGCAATTCCATTCAGTACTGGAGTAGCACATCAATATAGAGCACTATTTAAATATGTCAAAGTGTTAATCATTGACGAAGTAAGTATGATTGCGCGCTGAATTACTCAGCAGACTCACGATTAAAGCAAATTAAAGAAAATTTCAATTCTAACTTGGGTGGTACAGATGTTATTTTGATGGGAGATCTACGCCAGTTGTTATTGGAGATCTACGCCAGAGCTACTCCAATTTACAAGTAGTAGAAGCAGAGAATTATTGGGCCTATTTTGTGTCGCGGACTCCAACAGTTCTCTTTAATATTGACCAAAATTCGAACGGTTAAAACTCGAAGATGGTAAACTAATTTTATTGGAATTGCGATTTTTAAAAACTGAAAAAGCAGAAATAAATTGTCCATATGTGATCATATTATTTAATACAAACGAGGCTGTCACAATAACCGAATTTTAAGTGTTGCGCAAAATAAAACTATTTCGGCAGGACACAACTTTTGCACGCCTTATAATACGCAAAATGTTCCTCATTGATACGGCAGGCTTGGCTTATGAGACTGTATTTGTGCCGAATGTTTATTATATGATTACAACAAACATCGATGTATTAGATTGCTTAGCAAATGGCGCTGTTGCTAAATTAGTTCATGTTCAAAGGAGAACTAAGTGTTACGTGGATTAATCAATTGATTTCCCAAAATTCACTAAAGATTGGCTAAAAAATAAAGAAAAAGGTCCCCATTCAAATTAGGAAAACTGCTGTACCGATAAGAACAAGATCAGCAAGTTTTCCACTTAAGAACAACAAAATGATAAATATTAAGGGATCGCATCTACTTTTACTTTGCGCTTGTGTAATGCGACTCCTAATCAAAGGAAACGATTACTTTAAACTGTCAAACTCGAATGTTTTACACCGATATAACTGTGAAACAGTCAGAATTTACAAATTTTGATAGCAGTTTACATTACTCCAAATCAAAAATCTAATTTTTGTAACAATTATTATGGCCATACACAAAGGCCTTAGGAGAATTTCTTGACAGAGGCGAAGATTCGGGTCCACTTTTTAACTTTCTCCAAGAGCATGTAAACCATGAATAATGATCGATTGGTTTCAACAACATGACATGATGCTGTATTTACCCGATACGTTAAGGCCGTTAGTATAAAACTCTTCGTATTTCAGTTATCAAAAACCGCTCAATTCAATTGAGTAACTAGTAGAAGAAGAAGCTAGGGAAGTGAACATAATTTAGAAGTGACGTTTATTTCAGTAGTGGAAAGGAGGTGGAGTAAATCTACTCAAAGTCGATGGACCCACAGGCTCATAACAAATGTGGAGGGACGGGTCACGCGAGGGCATGGAGAGGTGAGATACGACCTCGCACAGTTCTTGAGTCGACAGGTGTGTTCCAGAGCATACCTACATCGGTTCGTACAAGATGTCTCCGCTGTCCCCGGCATTCCTAAATGTGATAGAGGACACAGAGCATGTCCTTTTGGAATGCCCAATACTAGCCGAGCACACTGCTGCGCTGCAAGCGACATCTCAGACACGACTAAGAGCTGAGAACATCATAGACTAGATGGTGACATCGGGTGATGTATGTAATAAAGTGGAGGAGACGCTAAATATGCTCCATCAGAAGGTAAGGCGGAAAGAAACCAAAGGGAAGAGAGTAAGGCTAAGAAGTATCAGTACTATTAGCAGGTAGATAAAAGCTGATCCAGCTGGAGACGCATTGCTGAAAAGGCCTCTTTCCGTCGGAGAATGGGTTGACCAGTAGGTGATTTTAGTTAGGATTAGAATCCGGTATAACCGACAGGCTGGAGCGTGTCAGCGTCATGATGCTTCCACCTGCCAACGCAATAAAATAATAAAAAATCCAATAAATTATTTGCATGCAAATTAAAAATTAGTCTTAAGTCACGCCAAAGAAGAATAACTTTGAATGCGCGTACATAGGTACACACACTTACTTTTTAAATGCGGCGTTAATTTTTTCCATTACAATTTCTTTTGACGGCACCTCTTTCGTGTAAACTAAATTTTTGCATGTGTACAAATCCGTCAGGACTGGGAATCGTGCGGGCCAGGACCGTTTGCTTGTTGTTAGTCGTTGTATCAGAATGCGTTTTCTGAACTGTATTACTTTTTATTTTTCGTTTAGTTTATAACATTTTTGTTTATTGATAATTTTAAAAATTACAACGAAAATATTGATCATTACTAGAATCCACTACAAACGATTATTACTAATGTTGTGCGCTTGCCTTATCAAAATTATCAAATTGTTCATGAGAATCGCATGTTTCATCATTTTAAACGGTTTTTATTATAACTACAAAAAAATAAACTCTACTACAATCATCAATAGACCAGTGCAAACAATTTTTGGAAACAAAAAAATTATTAACAGCATGAAAAATGCTGGAAAGTGAAGGAAATATAGCGCAGCCAACCAGAAAAATAAACGATTTTCAGCGAAACTAGACCTCCTATCGAAAAAAGTTAAATATAAAAGTTGTGGGCAATAAAAAGATTTACAACTTTTGTACATACCATTTTTTTTGCTATTTACGATTCAAAGATAAGTGCAACTCACTGATTTGTTTTTACTGTTTTTAGTGTTTCAAAATACTAAAAACAGATCAGGGAGTGACACTTATTTTTGAATCGTAAATAGCACTAACACTAGCAGGCAGCTGGAGTCTTGGAATGTTCCACGAATTTTTTAAGCAGCTTTAAAAGATGTTAAACCAGTTCAGAAAAAGGACCTTAACGATCTACTTTTTGAATTAGAGGGAAAAAAGGTGGAAAAATTGTTGAAATAAAGTGTTGATACCTATTTTTGAATGGAAAATATCAAAAAAAAACAAAGCCAGCTGGTGACTTGACGTGTTCCAATAAATTTTCAGGTAACTTTTGAAGATGCTGAAAAATTTCAGAACAAAGGACCTTAACGATCTACTTTTTGAGTTACAGTGAAATATGTGGCAAAAAATTGTTTTTTTCATATTTTTTTTTACAAATAAACCTCTTTGTTTCTGTTTTTCCCATCGTACACTATTGGTTTTATTAACTAAATGAAAGCCGAATTCCTAACGATTACAAAGATACCCAATTTGTGGAAATCGACCATCATTATCTTTTTACTCTAAATCATTAACGTACATTTTTTCCTCATAACCAAAATTCAAAACTCCCCATGTCGAAAACGGGCAGAGATTCCCCCCCCCCCTTTTGTGTTTTTTGTTTATCATTTTTTGTCTACTATCTAACATAAACCCGGTATAAAAAGTTATTAACTTAGGTGGTCGTTAGTTAATTGTATTAATCCATTTCTTTTAATGAAATGTATGATAAAAATGGACTTTGTGTTACAAAAGTGAAATTTATTTGAATTGAGCATAGTAAATTTTTTTCTAGGAAGTATTTAAAGAAAACTAATTATTTTCTATCTTAGATTTTGTAAGGATTAAAATGGTAAATTTTAATAAATAATGAATAATTTAAAACAATGATTGAAAAATAACTTTTTGAAATCAAGATTTTTAAGTTTTTCGCGTTTCCTGGCAAATTTTTCCATTAGTCATCTTAATTTTTTCTACACCATCTGAAAGTAGAGCTTGCAACAAAAGAAAAAACCACTGGATTTTTTCAAAAAAAATGTTTTTAGTACATGGGCATTTTCGGCTGAAAATAAGGTCTCTCTTTGGTTTAAATTCAAAATAAAACGTAAAAATCATCAAATTTCGTGAAAAAATTTTTTTTTAAGGGAGATAAAAATCAAAAACACCAGTTTTTTCGATATTCCTCGCAAAATTGAGGTTATGTGAAAAAATGGTTTGTACAAAAGTTGTAAATCTACAACTTTTATATTTAACTTTTTTCGATAGGAGGTCTAGTTTCGCTGAAAATCGTGAAAAACCGTCGTGAAAAAAAGTCATAAGTACAATCCACTACAAACGATTCTTACTCATGTTGTGCCTTTGTCTTATCAAAATTATCTAATCGTTCATGAGAATGGCATGTTTCATCATTTTAACACTAGAAGGGCCGGGCTTCATACTATACCTTCAAAGACCGCAGCGGTCAATTTGACGGTACTAAAGATTCAGTCAGAATACTTATGAAATTATTGCGTATATTGTATTAAAATAAAATAAAAATAATATCAATTTATTATTTTATTAATAATAAACAATTTTAGCACTTAAACTGAGTAACATTTGTAACAAGTAATAGTTTTTTTGAAATCTTTTATACATTTTCCACAAACAGCTTTTTTACAGATAGTGCAGTTTTCACACGTTTTATTTTTTTTACAATTACGATTGACTTGACATTGCCGCCTCTTATTGTTTGTAGTACATCGTTCACTTGTTTCAGAATTAGTTTCTTGTCTTTGAGTCGCAGTTGAAGTAGATTTTTTTTTCACATACTCTGCACGTAGATCGCTCACTAGTTGAAGGATAAAATCATGCCGAGAAATTTTTATTCCTGTGACTTTTCGGTACAGAATCCACGAGTTTATAGCTGCTAAATCAAGTATATTGTAAAAAACGTGAACAGGCCATCTCCGACTTCCAGATCTTACGGTGTACTTGCGTGCCATTTGATCGATGATGTCTACACCAAATGTTGTTCCATTATAAAATTCAATTGTCTCAGGTAGCTTTTTTTGATCAGTACCTATGCTCACGTTAGGGTGCAGAGTACTCAAAATAAGAACATTTTTTCCTGGTTTTCCTTGATAGACAGTAAGGGTTGTATCGGTCTCGGTTTTCATTATAAAAGTTTCATATCTTGTAGTACGAATACTTCTACAAATCGGCGGTACTTCTCGTCTTGCACGCCGCATTGTTCCAACAATACTAGTCTTTTCGACCATTAGTTTTTTAGCCAAATTTAGAGACGTGAAAAAGTTGTCAGTGGTAATGTTTCGGCCCTTTTTCAAATAGGGTTGTACCAGTTTCAAAACCACATATTCGGGTAATGAAATATCGTTTCAACGGTTGTCGTCTTTTCCAAGATACGGAAATCCTCCACATAGATACTACTCTCGACATCCACAAGCAGCCAAAACTTAATACCAAATTTATCGGGTTTATTTGCAATATATTGTAAAAACGGACAGCGAGTTTTTGATGGAAATAACTGCTCATCAACTGTCAAATTTTCCCCAGGAATGTAACACATTTGACAATTATCTATAAATTTGTTCCATATATCCGAAATCATCGCAAATTTGTCATTAGCTAGGCGAGCAGAACGCGTACTTCTCAAATCAAAACGTAAGTATTTCATGATCTCCTTGAATCTATTTTTACTCATAGTATTTTTGAAAACGGGTGGTCCCCAATCTTGCGTCCACAAAATGTCTAAATCTAGGTGGCTCATGTTATAGGCTCCACGAGCATAAATCAAAGCAATAAATGCATCTAGTTCGTCTAGGGATAAGTTCCAAGTATCATCTTGACTCTTGTCATGTGCTTCCTTTTCAGTACATTCTTTTATGCGTCGTAGAATATACTCATGAATAAATAGCCTCCACGCAGAAATTGGCTTGTTATTTTCAATGTATCGTTTGGCGTATGGAGTAGGTCCTGAGATTTCTCTAAGTATATTTTGCTGGCTTCGTCGTCCTACTCCAGTAGCGTCTGCAGAAATACAAGTCCATTCTGTGCCGTTACTTGCTACTTGTAACATACCGACTTCCGGTACTGAGGTCCTAGCTGAACGTCCACCGCGCGCTGTTCGCCCGCCGCTAATGGATCTACGAGATACCTCGCGTCCTCTGCGCGAATTTACAATAGTATTGTTAGTTGTAGCAGAGGAATCTACCTCGGAGTCTTCTGATGAAGAAGTGACCTGTTCCGGCAGAAATTCTGGATCACGGGTTTCACAAACACTGTCTGATAAATCGTCACCACTTACATCACCTGACACATCTAATTGTATATCCCGATATCGCAACAGTTCTTGTTCTATTTGAGAACTACTGAGACGGCGACTCATTTTTTTTATAACAAATTACGACTGCTCACTAAACGAAACCAATGTAACTAACTAACTAAATGTAATGCAAACAAGCAACAATTTACTCAGAATTCAACATAAATAAAAACAAAACGACCTTCATTAGTTTGAAGAAATCGTTGTTTACTATTCTTACCGCTGCCTTGGTATGCCGTCACATTGACGGTGTGCGGTCTTAGTAGGTATTTGTAAAGGAATCTCATATACAACATATAGTTTAATATTTTTTTATATAGATTTAGCCTAACAATAGCAAATTAGGAAAAGTCATAAAATATGAAAAGAAACAAAAACATAGTTTGTAAAATATTTGAGAATGAAATCGCCGTGCGGTCAAATTGACGGCCTTGGTCTTTCTAGTGTTAAGCGGTTATTATCATAACTACAAAAAAAGCAAACTTTACTACAATCATCTACGGCGTTTGTAGTTTCGGAGACCAGAAAGAGTTTGTCAATTTTTTTACGTACTACATTTTTCATGTTATTAGATATTAATAAAAAAAAATTGATCATAACTACAATTCACTACTGCCAACACTATCATATCTTTGGCTTATCAAAATTATTCAATTATGCTTGAAAATCACATATTTCATCATGTTAAAGGGTTTTTATTATAATTACAATAAAATAAACTTTACTACAATCATCTACGTCGTCTGTAGTATAGGACGCAATTTTTTTCTTGGTCTACCTTTTTTTTTGACAGCGGCGTAAATGTGAAATTGCCATTAAATTGAATCGGTCATTTCTCAAAAACCCCAATTTAATGACAATTTTACATTTACGTAGCTGTCAAACAAAGGCCATGAAGCTATTAAAACTAATCTGCAATGAAAATTCCAAAAATTACCAATTTTTTAGTTTTTTCAGTAGTTCCTTTGGGGTTTTCTTATTTTTTTTTTAAACCACCCCTGTATTGAAGCGAGCCATTTTCGAGTTTTTGCGAGACCAATCTGTATAATCTGTATTTTTGCAGTCGGGGTACCTTTTTAATTAGTTAATCTGTAACATTTGTACCACGACTGCAAAAATACAGATTATACAGACATATACGATAGTTGTGTGATACTTAACAAAATGACTCTTTAAAGTTAATATTTTCTACAGTAGTTAGACAATATCTTATATATTTATTATACACACATTGACTAAACTAAGAGAACAATGTCTTCTATATCTTGTTTCTGTCTTACATTAGTACTTAACACTTGTTTTTGACTTTTTGGTTCATTTTTTTGTCACAGGGGCATCGTGTTTTTTAATTTTTTAATTATTTTGTTTTTTATTTTATGATATTTTAGTGATTATAATTCGTTAACCAATGTAGTTTTTATTAAGCGATTTTATTTTACTTCTCATTGTTATAGGACTTACAATTATTGAGATACAGTTTTAATGCAAAAGTAAATTTATCGAAGTTTGGTTTATTCCAGCTAAATTTAGACACGCCGACAGATTAGGCAAAATTGGTGCTTGGATCAATTAGTATATAGAGATGTGAACGAAAATTCCATTGGCTCTCATTGTCGAGCTTTCTGAGCCGATCTAACTCTTTGAGTGATTTTTTATCATGAGGCTCGTGAATAACTTTACAAGGATCCAAATAGCTAATAGCTAGACCTTCTAACTTCCTTATGCGACTGAGCGCGACATAAGTATCCCCTTGGTAAAAAATTTAGAGCCTAGATCGAAAATCGAGTGTGACGTAAATTGCGTCTGACGGCCGCCATATTGTTATTTTAAAAATTAATCTTGCCTATGTTACTCGGACTCATTAAACGATTCTAGCGGTACCCCAACCATCTAAATCCCTTCAGGCGTTTAGGAGCTATGGTGGAACAAACAAACATACAAACATACATACATGAACCCTGAAAACACTGCACTCCTTTTTGGGGCAGTGGCGTTAGATAGAGCTTGTATAGGGAATTTTCATTTTGCTTCAACAGCATACTAGGCTTAACTATTAAAAATGTTCGTTCATGGTGATCGGGTAATATAGAACGTTCCGAGTAATTTAATTTTATTTAAATTGGCATTTATTTAACACATATCTATCAAGTGTTGTATATATTTGAAATCGTCTCAATTTCACCTTTCGTTTGATATCCATATTGACCCAAACAGAAAAAAAATTTTTTTGAGTGTGACGTAAATTGCGTCTGACGGCCGCCATATTCTTTTGTTAAAGATTAACTTAGCCTATGTTACTCAGACTCATTAAACGATTCTAACGGTATAGATGTTTTCAAATGCCGTGACATTTGACGCATGTTGGGGTAAAAAGCTCTTAAAAATGTTTAAAAGCTGGAGATAATTTTTCTTCCTCTCTATTGAGAAATTAAGCTCCAAAAAAGGAATCCAAAGGCGCACGCAAAAGAATTGTCAGCAATTCCCATATACTTTCCGACAACTTGTTGCAAATATTACGACGACTCTGTCTTCTTATTAGAGCTTCTGTATATACCACAGTGGCTTAAAAAATCTCAACCAAAAAACGAAATTTATATTTTCCTATTTGAATAATTGATAGAAATTTGAAGATCGAAGACAAATATTTCTTAACCGTAAGTAAAATAAAAATGCGAAGAAACTATTTTAAACATAAGTTATTCAAAAGGAAACACTTTTCTAATTAAAATTGAATTTTTTATTTTTCTTATAATTTTGTGAACCATTGTATATTGTAAAACGTGAGCGGGAACTGACTCCTCCTCCTCCTTATCAAATCACTTGCTGTCATTTAGGGCCTTGTTACAATTGGGGCTTTGGCTTCGACTTCAGCTCCGACTGCAAAGAAAGCCCCCAGAGACTTCGACTTTAAAATTAAATTGTAGCTTTGACTGCAATCAGCTGTTTCCTTTCAAAGCAGAAGCAAAGAAGAAAATTAATATAACAAAATGCTTTGGAATAATTTTTAATGATGTTCGCAGTCTATAAAGAATACACAAAATTCAAAACCGTTCATTTTGCTTTAAATAAGTGGTTTTCAGTTCTTTCACATGAAGTGAAGTTGGTTGCAGGCGGAAGAAACTTTGAATTTTCTTAAAGCCGGACTGCAGTCGAAATACAGTCGCAGACAAAGTTCAGTCGAGACTTTTATTTAATCAGCTTTAATGGCATTAATGTAAACAAAGCCCGAAGCTAAGTCAAAGTAAAGTCAAAGCCCCAATTGTAACATCGGCCTTAATCAGTCACGACTGCGTGCTCGACTTGGGGAGGTATATATTTCTAGCGGGTTAATGATTATTTAAAAATTTTACAAATTATGAATGAAAAGCCTCCTTTTTTATATATTTTTTAATTTTCAGGGTTTCGTATTTTACATATTTGCTACAGAAATAATTTGTAGCAATTTCTATTAAAAAATACGCAATTTGGGTTTTTTATACTTTGATACTAGGATTGTTGACGTTTCCGTCAGTCGCATGCGCGCTTCTGCCAGAGGAGGTAACGTTGCTTGCGGCTGCGGAGAGTTCACAATTTATGAATGAAAATGCTCATGAATTTAAAAAGAAATTTTTCAGCATTTTTTTTAATTATTATCAGTTTAGGGATGAGATATATTTCTCATAATTATAATAAAATTTTGCTTATTATGATGGATAGATTTACTTGGTTGAGCAGGGTTTTTACATGTATTTAAAAGCTCTGCTCAATACATATAAACATAACTTAACTTTATTCATTCGGCATGCGCGCATCCCTTCCCAAATAATTTTGTTGAGTTTTTTCTGCGTTTGCTGCCTTTTTAAATGAAAAGAGGGGAAATACTAGAACAACATATATAAAATTTGGCAACGAGGTGCGCAGAACTGTTCGAATTTTTTGTGTCACGGAGTTTGAAAACATCTATACCTCAGTCATCTAAATCCGTTCAAGCGTTTAGAAGATATGGTGGTACAAAACAACGTACATACACACAACAAACCTAAACACATTACACTCCTTTTTTTGGGGCAGTCGTGTAAAAACTCAAAGCACGCATATTTGACGGCCCACAAATTCGCAAATTGGTGAACGATCCTAATTTTCGCCGTTCAATGTCACAAATTGAGAAGAACGCATGGGATTCGTTTGTTTTGGTTATTCGAAATTTCTTAGGTAATAGAAAGGGTGATGATTATGTTCAGCGCCTTGAAGAGATGCCTCTCTTCCAGCAACTTGGATGCAACATGAGCATCAAAGTACTCTTCCTCCACAGCCATTTAGTTCATTTTCAGGAAAATCTCGGTGAGATGAGTGAAGAACAGGGTGAACGCTTCCACCAAGATATTCGGACTATGGAGGAACGATTCCAGGGTCGCTGGAATGCGCATATGATGGCCGCTTATTGCTGGAATATTCACAGTAGCACTTCTTTATTCAAAAACAGTAGAAAATCATATAAAAGAAAATTCAAGAGTTTGTAGTTTTTTATTTTAGAACGGTGAGAGTATTTTTTCTAAAAAAAATACCCCTCCTTTTAATTCATAAACTAAAGCTGATATAAAAAAACTGATAATATATTTGAAATCAGCGTCAAAAATTAACCTCAATCATAAGTTTTGGTTTGCCAGAAAAGCTGTAAAGTTTATATACTCGTCCATAGTTCGAATTTTTCGCCAAGATTTTCTTCAACTAATAAGAGGCGAGACGCATTTTTATCACTTCCCCGTCATCTTAAAATTTGTTAAAATCATTGATGATTGAAAGAAAGAGGTGAAGTCAGCATACGGCTAACGGTTTCAGTCGGTGAGCGATTAGGGGTGGAAGTGAGTTTAGTGGAGATTTTGAAGTTCGGGTCAGTCAAATTCTCACTCACATGGCACGTAATTAAGTTTCAACCATTATATATTATTTAATTTGAATTAATTGTATTTGTTTGCTTCAATTTCACTGATCGTTGGTGCATAATATATTTATGATAAAATACAGCATTCTTATGGATTTGAGACAAAATCATATAAATTATCACTTCCCTGTCTATCACTTCCCTGTGTACATAGACTGAATGCGAGCATTTCCGAATAGATTTTTTAAAATATTGTGCAAAACAACGAGCAAAAGTTGACGATGTAATTGGGGAATCAGACTAGGAAAGGGATAATGTTTAAATTTAATAAAACTTAACATTTGCTCGAGTACTTTTTCTATACTAACCTCACTTTCCTGGTAGGCATATAGAATATGTACAATTCTCAGAAATTTTAATAAATGCATCACTTACATAAATGCAATACTTACTGTAATGTTTACCGAAAAATCTTTTTTAAGCGAAATATTCGTCACTTTGCGGTGTCTATTCTCACTTCTCTGTCATCCAAAAACTTCAAAATGCTATAACTTATAAAAATTCAAATATATTGACTGACCCATTAAAACCTAGAATACTTGGTTATATCCAATTTTCAAATACATTAAAAAAACGAAGGGCCAAAAGTAGTTCAATTTTATTCCAGTTTTTGTAGAACTGCCCACATATTAATGGCAATTGCTGTTTCGAAAAAAGGGAAGAAAAAGAAGTAGAAAGAAGAACAGTAAAGTCTTGGAAATAATTCTGGACAATCAGGGCAGGATTAAAAGTTTAGGACGGAAATCTAACTTTTCGGCGTGTCGATCATCACCACTATGTCAAATGTGCCGGTCACTCAAAAATTAAAAACTTGAAGTTTGCGAATGAAAAATGGAAACAGTAAATGCGGGAAAAAAAATAAATTAGCGCCAAGATTAGAACATAACCAGTGTTTCAATATATCCACAACTTCAAAGCTAATAAAATAATAATAACCTATGTATGTACGTACATATATCGCTAAATGTCACACACAACTGGTTCTGAAGTCACGGAATTTTTAATAGTGAGAGTGCATTAAATTTCCTAAATTTATTTATTCAGTTTCAACCAGTTGAACTTATCATGAGCTAATAGTTGTGGCGATTTTCAAACTTTCCATCAGTTGAATGCACCTACAGCTTTTTTTTAATCTAAGTATTAATTTTCATTGATTTTATTTTTTGAAAATTTATTCTGACCTGCTTCCAATGCACATATTCCTAAGCTGCCTCTCTTCTCTTGAATGAGCTAGAAGTGTGATGTCATGTGCGTATTCGAGATCTTCTAGCCGTTCTACCATTCGCCATCGGATTTCTCTTGCAGCATTAATTTTTCAAGTACAGTAATGAAGAGTCATAGTGAAAGATGGTAACCTTGTTGTTGTTGTTGTTATTGCGTCACTAAATTGACCATTATGTAGGATGTGGTTTGTCGTATACCCTTATGATCATTGGAATTAATTTTGTTTCTTCTTTTTTTCCAAATAGCTCCACTATGGATTGTGTCGAATGCCCGCTCGAAATTTACGAAGGTGATGTATAATAGTGACTTTCCTTCTATTCCTATTTGACTATTTATCTTACAGTGTTTGCGTTATGTCCATATCCGCAACATTTCCTTAATCCTACTTGTTGTTCTCTTAGCTAGCAATAAATTTTACCTTGAATTCTACAAAGAATTATGGAGACCAGTGTTTTTACTAGCATATTTTGTATGGGAATACGTCTCCATTTGCCGCATTATTTTTGATCTCCTGTTTTTACAAATTCATGATTATTGCCTCGTTCCATTTTTGGCAATCTTTCTTCGTTCCATATCTGCTCTGATATAGGATGTAATATCTCTGATATTACTTCAATGTTGGCTTTGGGAAATTCAGCTGGAACTCCATCTGGGCCTTCTATTTTCTTATTTTTCAGTTTCACCATTGCTTCTATCACTTCTCTAAGTGCTAGTGGATTTATATAAAATGATAGCCTGATCCATAGTTTTTTCCGTGCATATTGACTGATCTCTCTCCGTTGGTTTCGTTGTGTATATTATTTCCGCACTCTTCGTATCTGATCTTTCGTAGATATAAGTAAATGTCCCTCTGAGTCCACCAAGGACTATCTGAGTTTCAACCCTTTATTTGAGAATTTCCTGATATTGTCGTGTAACTGATTCATATTGCTGTTACTTGTGCTTCCCTAGTTGACTTAATTTGCTTTACATCGATATAATGTTTTAGTGTGTTCTAATTTCTCTTGTCTGGTATTCAATAATTTTGTGTTTAACACGTTTCTTTCTTTGATCTTTCTCCATGTGTCGTCTGAGATCCATTCTTTCCTTTCCGGTTGAGCATATTCTCCTTCTATAAAATATTTGCAGCGGTTGGAGTCACATGTCTTATTGATACAAATTCACTTTTCGTCCATTTTAGTTATATCCAACTTTTTCTTTCCTACAGTCTGTCGTCTGCTATATGCAACAAGTCTAAGCCTTATATCTGCTGAGTGTGTGATCGCTTTCAACATCCACTCCTTTTCCATTTCTCACGTAAAGAAGTGACTGATTCTACCTACGACTGATACAGATATGGTTTATTTTGTGGAAGTGTCTAAATCCACTGAAAAACGCGAAACGCGAAACGCGAAAACCCGAAAACCCAGAAATTGATATATCCACACGCGAAAACGATATATCCACACGCGCGCGAAATTCAAAAGCGCGAAATTTTTATTTTGGTTATATTTGTTTTTTTTTTTTAATAAACAAAATTGAAATTCTTCTAATATTTTTTTTATTAACAAAATTTAATTAACAAAAAATTGATGACAACCGTCAAAAAATTATAAGGTTAGGAAGTAGCTGTCAAAATAGCTACAACGTTTGTAAAGGCGTATTTCCAAATACGCCTTTATTTTTCTTAACCTAAAATAGTTCAAATTCTACGAGAAATCATTCGGACAACAATTAAAATATTCGAAATGACTGATATTCGGAAATCGCGTGGCGATATATCGTTTTCGCGTGTGGGTATATCAATTTCCGGGTTTTCGGGTTTCGGGGATTCGGGTTTTCGCGTTTCGCGTTTTTCAGTGGATTTAGACACTTCCTTATTTCATTTCGGTATCTTCGGTTTGTGATCCATGTATATTTATATGTACCTACATATGTATAATGTATATCGTTATGGGGGAATAATGTTCCACCAATAACCAGGATATATTCTTCACGCAGTTCTATCAGTTCTCTAAATTATTATTTGTTAATGTGCACAGACCAGTTGCTGTACCTTTTTCTATAAAATGTTACTTTGGCTTTAAAGTCGCATGTCATCTTCCCTTGGAATCTCATTTAATACTGTTGTCATTTGAGAACAGAAGTCATATTTTCTCTCATCATTTCAGTCGGCGCGTCGCGAGTGATCAGTTTTAGCTTCTTTAGTCTCGTGGGTGGCTGCAATAATCAAAGATTATCAATTTTCAATAACATGCGACACTCCCGATTTACAAACACACTTACAATTTCTAATTAATACATCAACAAAAAATCTCCTATTAGTTAAAAAACAATAGCTACAGTGTTTTTTTTTCTAAATAGCTCCCTTATGCCAATTCCTTTGAAAAAGGACAGGTGCGAAATAACACAAATAGCACAAAAATAACGCCACACACATAAAATGTGTACAATATACAGGGTGCATTGCATAAAGTTACAAAACGGGCGGCTGTTGATAGGTTTTGAATAAACGAATAAAAAATCGTATGGGTGGGCGGATCGTAACGGTTTAGCCGCTATGGCATTTTGAAGTTTTTTTTAAGAGTTTTACATATCATCCTGTATTTTTGTAACCCTATGACATATTTTCATGAATAAGGTATCGATGCACGCAGAAACTCACACCTATCAATCAAAAATCAAGGTTCTACCCTATCAACTTCCAGAGTAATGAGTCATCAAACTCAAAATTTCTTTTTTTTTTACTAAAATTTCAACTAAAACCACCTTTTTCTCCATAAAATACCTAGTTAACTAATATTTTTTGTTGCAAAATTGGAAAGCTTGGACAATTTTCTATCAATAATATTTGGACAATTTTTATCCTACGGCTTTTATTTTTGGAGTTATAAGCAATTTTAATGCTAATATAGCTCCCCTTTCCAGAACAATTTTAACATCAAACTTGCTAATAACTTGAAAAGTAAAGGCCGTAGCATAAAAATTATCCCGACATTATTGATGGGAAATTGTCCAAGTGACTCTGCACGCCCAATTCTAAACATTTACCAATTTTTTTTATTTCAGTTTTCAGTTTTTTATGTCATTTGTACCTGCTTCGTTTAAAACTGAATACCTGGAAAAAAATACGACACAATATCGGTGTGTGCAAGTATTTTAGGTAATAGTTTGGTGCATCAGAAATTCGATTACTGCAACTACATTATACTGTCAATTATGCGTTTTTCTGAGACAAGTGCTAAAATACCAAAAAATTTCGAATATTCAGATGAAAAATATCGAACATACATAAATGGAGTCACTTAAGTTTCTGTTTTTTATAAAAGAATATATATTTACCTAAAAAATTAACCTAATTAGGTTGCTCTACAATAGTTTATTTAGAAGTTATTAAACTTTAAGAAAATTAAAATTTTTCCAACGTCTTTTCGTAAGCACCCCCCATATCTTAGTTGATAGTGACAATAGGTCCCCTTTCTAGAACAATTGTTTTCTCCAAATATATCCAGGGATCACCCACTTTGTCAAAAACACCTTGAATAATTATTTCAGAAAATGTACTATGCATGTGGCTTTCATTCCGAGATTTAGTTTTTATTTCGCCTTGTTTGACTTGCCTATATTTAAATAAAATTGTAAACCGAAAAATTTCATTAATGCTGTAAATGCAGTACACTGTAAAAATGGTTTATTTTCCATATCGTTCCTCATCATATTGCATCCTTTTCTTATAAAAGGCTTTTCTATTGTTATCTATTTCTTACAATTCCGCAAGGTCGTTTAAATAGCGGTACGAGGATCAAAAATTGATACGCGAAAACTAGATAATGTATTGTCTACTGTGTATTTCTTTATTTCTTCTTCGACCTGAGTGAGATGCTTCTCTCATTGTTCTTACGTTCCATAATGATATTCTAGTCCTGTTTCATGTTCCGTTGCCATGTTGTCCATCTGATTCCGAGTCTATGCTTCAGCTTCTGTAATCGATAGATAATATCGTGCATGTGATTAGCCTACAGCGATAGTTCGTTGCATTATACTCGTACGCCAATAAAAGCGCGGTCCGTATATATATATACCTGCGTATTTCGATAGTGTGCTCTATTTGCTCCATTTGGTAATTGTTGCAACAATTGATGATATATTCGGGAAAAATTCCGGTACCTGAAAGGTAAATACCTAAATGCTAAATAAATAATAATAAAAATAATTAATTAATCTTCATTTTTAACTCGCCGGAAAAATATAATAGAGCCTCATGTTGCCTCGTTTAGTAACCTAGGCTATTTCTTGTAAGAAGTGTTGAAAAACTATTGTTCTTCTTTCGTTTAGAATTTTCACATAGATTCTTCCCAATAACTTTTGTCTGACAGGAAAGAAAAAAAATATATATTTGTGTGTTAGCTTGACTGTCATTCAAGTAAAATACGATGCAACTAAAGTAATTTTGCTTGTACCATGAGTGTCCCGGGAGAATCCCAGCAGACAGACACAAATCTGCTTCCAGTTATCCTGTGATACAGAGCGAAAGAGTATACTATTCCTGAATTGTGAATCCTGATACGGGTAAAGCGCAGGCAGCAAACCACCCTGAAAAATACTCCCCTCTAATAAATGTGTCTGGTAGTGTCAGACTTTTGCGACTGGGTAAGAACTTTGCTTTCCACATTCAGCATAACAATAACGGGGGGCTGAGATTGGGCGGTGTCGGGCCATATTGTATGGAATGTGTTTGTTTAGTAAATCTTATGCTACTTTTTAGTCAGTTGCTTTTATTGATTGTTGTTGCTCTTTGCTTGCGAGTTTTTACTCCTTTTTGGCCAAGTTTAGGATTTTATTTAAATGAGGCTTGGATGTGAAATTTATTCCTGCTGACAGCCATTTTAATGGATGTGACAGCATGAATCTTAAAATGTTTTTCTGTCACTACAGTTTATTTTATCATGGGCTTTTTCTCTTTCATTTAAATCGAGCCTGACATGAGCGTATAAAGGATTTATACGTAAAAATTTTGGAATTCGTATTTAAATTTTTTTATAAAACCTTTTATATTTTTAAAATTATCCCAAAATTGGAAATAATAGGTATGGTTTTGTTATTATTGTTTGTCACTTGCACTAAATGCCGTCGACCAATACATGAGATTTATTTAAAATAAAATATTTGAATATATTAATCAAATATTTGTTAGAAATGCCTTTCATTTTCATTGAAAGTTTATATTGTATTAATTTTATAATTTGTAAATTAATATGTTCTGGGATGGGGCTCGTAGCGTTTTCGCGATAGATGGCACCAAGCCCACAAAACGGTAGTTCGAAAGGCGACAGTTCGAATGTTACTTTGAGCGTATATAAATACCTATCATTAAGCATAATAATAGTTGAGTTCTTTTTACAACGTGACCCGGATCAGATCAACCGAGCATAAAAGAATGGTCCAACAGGGCACCGCGCCACTACCGTCGAGATCCAGCAATCCAGTGTCTTTATTTATTTAGATATTTAATGATAACGCCTCCACAATGCAAGCCACAATGCCGAACGTGCATACAAGTTAAACAAACCTTGTGTTTGAAAAACGTAAAAGACAGCCGACAAGGGCGCTTTATTACACACTGTAAAGAAATGTAAATTCGCAGGGTAAATTCGTGCAGTACAATTACAAATCACGATATTGCTGTAAACATGCTAAGGGCGACGGCGACGGTGCACACAAATTAAAAAGCACACAAGAATAATCATCTTCGACATCCGAATGCTACACACGCGCACAGGAACATACGAGAATAGCAACACAATCCCATGTCACACCGCCCAGGCAACTTTGAGGGGCGACGGCTACGAAATAGATCTTGGATTGATTGAGTCGCCACTCTCGGCGACCTCGTCACTGCACCCTTCATACTCATAGAAAAGCTGTTAGTGCAGTAAAAAAAGCATTTTTATTTGCACAGTCTGGTAACAGCAAAATTATGATTTAATCCTGTTTGGAATATCACCAGGAGTATATTGGTAAGTTTTGGACCTCGAAAAACTTGTGCTACTTTTGTTATAAACAATTAAAGTTTTTTACCACGTTTTTCGAGCTTAAAATGTGAATTACTCCGGTTCTATAAGTCGGATCGGGGCAAAATAAATACCAGTCTCTTCGTAATAAAATTTCCAATAAATCCTCGTTGGTTTCAAGTTTCTGAAGTACATACATAACCTAAAAAACTGAAAAAACAAGAAAAATACAGTATTTTTTTCAATTTAATGCCCAAGACAGTCAACTGCACCAATTTGCATCAAACTTTCAAAAAATATACTTTTTGATGTTACAAAAAGACTCTGAAAAATTGGTGCCAAAATACTGAACCCGTTGGCCAAAATTGGTATTGTTATCTAAAATTTGAAATGCCCGCCATTTTATGCCATTAAGTCCAAAATGAAAATTTCTTTTTTCAAAATGTAGCTCTCCATGCCACCTTTCGAATGCAATTAAAAAAAAAATTTTTTAATGTAATTTTGGTAACTGTTTTTTTATTTGTTTATAACTCAATTAATAACAATTGCATTTTTTCTGCCATTTTGAAAAAAAAATTCAAATTTTTTATAAGATCTGGTAGAAAATCTTGGGACCTTTAATTTAGAAAAACGAAAGGTTATTTTTGTTAACGTAAACCCGAGATATTTAACTTTTTGCGTTTTGGCCAATTGTTAATTAACAAATCCATATTTTGAGCTACAATTTGGACTGCATCATTTTAAAACCTATTAATTTCATGTGATCAATTCGAAAAAAATTTAAGTTTTATTTACATTTTTTACAAGCATTATAACTTATTTACCAGCAAAATAATCTGTGAAAAATGCTTCACTATGCGAAGCCGAGTGCAACAACACGTGATTATAATATTTCGCAATGCAAAAAATTCCAAAAAATGCCAATGCAAAAAATTAAATATCTCAAGTTCATGTTAACCAAAATGAACCTTGTTTTTTACGAAGAGACTGGTATTTATTTTGCCCCGATCCGACTTATAGAACCGGAGTAATTCACATTTTAAGCTCGAAAAACGAGGTAAAAAAACTTTAATTGTTTATAACATAAGTAGCACAAGTTTTTCGAGGTCCAAAACTTACCAATATACTCCTGGTGATATCCCAAACAGGATTAAATCATAATTTTGCTGTTACAAAACTATACCTATCCTTTCATTTTTTTGGCCTTTTTTTACTGCACTATGTGTGTTCTATTCGTTTTTGCCAGTCGCTGTGGAAACTATTTTCGCCCTTAGCATGTTTACAGCATATGAAATACTGATTTACAACACACTTATTGCAATATTACTATCAATTTGAAAACTACTAAAATCATCAAAACAATGTAGCTTATTAGTGGAGTCAATGAAGACATTTTCTCGGAAGTCCTCAGAAACAGCTACGATTTTGATGATTTTTTTTTAAAATTTTTGTTTTTTATATTATTTAAAATCAGAAACCTTTTGAAGTGGGGAAATAATTATTTATATTGTTTAAACATTATTTATGATATTTGTACCGGGCGTATTGCATAAAGTAACACAGCGGACGGCTGTGGGTAGGTTTTGGATAGACGAACAAAAATCGTATGGGTGGTGGGGCAAACCCGTAACGGTTTAGCCGCTAGGGCGTTTTAAAATTTGTTTTCTAGGGTTTTTCATATCACCCTGTTTTTTTGTAACCTTGCAACCTATTTTCATGAGTAAGGTCAGAGTTCTACCCTACCAACTTCCACAGTAATGAGTCGTCAAAGTCCAAATTCGGTTTTTCTTAACTAAAATTCAACTAACACCACCTTTTCTCCAAAAAATACCTAGTTAACTATTTTTTTTTTGCAAAATTGGAAAGCTTGGACAATTTCCTATGAATAATGTCTAGAGAATTTTTATCCAACGGTTTTTATTTTTGGAGTTATAAGCAATTTCGATGTTAAAATTTCCAAGCTTAGGTGAAAAAGTACTAAAAAAGACGAAATAGAGCCAATTTTAGCATTTCGTAGGTGAAATAATTGTTTAAATAATTTTTTCAGCCTTCCCAATATGAAACTGCATGTAGTTCCCTTATAATATATTACAATAATTTTACAGTTTTGCACAGGTTTCAGAACTTTATTTTAAAAAGAGAGAAAGAATTAGTGAAGTTTACGGAAAAATATATTTGCAAAAGAAAAAATGAAAATGTTTTGGTTTTTCGAATTTTTATCGATGTTTTTCCATTGTGACACTATCTGTTGTGGTCCAATCGATTTTTCCCCGTTTATGTACTTACCATTTATCCTAAATTTTCCCGTCATCCATATACTGCTAAGAATTTTTCAGAGTTTTAGCCTCTCAAAAGCGCTTTGGCACTGATCTATAAACGCAAAATCGAAATACGAAAATTCAGAATTTTGAGAAATTTAAAAAAAAACTAAATAACTATAAATCTAGACGTGCCAGCAAAAATGGAAACCCGATTTAGATTCAGCATGTTGAAACCTTCATATCCATTTTCATTTGAAGGAGGATTAACCAATGTAGGTAATCTACCTAAATGAAATGTCTTTAAAAAATTAAGGGCACATAAAAATATCTCGCACGGGGAGCAAAAATAGGTAACGCCGACCCCCGATCACGATGTAAAAAAAACGCGGCTTGGTGCAGTGGTTGGCAAAATTTCTGCGTTGAAGAATGGAGAAAAATAATTAAAAATTGCAGTGTGTTTCGCAATATTGTTAGGATAAATAAAGAAACCCTACGCAGGCTTGTAACGGGGTGGAAATGGTTCGCTTGCTTTTATTCAGGTAATTTTGAGGTGAAAGAGAGTCAGGCTCTGGGTCTTGATTAATTTTTTTCAAACAGAAACCACAGAGGTTTAAAATAAATTCATTTTCACGCTATAAGAAAACCAGTTGAATTTTATGAAAACAGAGCCACGAGCTTTTTCCTGGAACTAATATCTTATAAATTTGTGGATTTTTTTAATATCCTCAACATTTTGTCAGATATCCTTGAAATATTTTTTAAGGAAGAATACTATGTGATCTTTTAGTGAGATATCGAATTCAGGGAGTATCGCAGTCATTTATTGGACTAATTGTAATTTTAGCAGCCTCTATACCCCATATTTGTCGGCCAGATAACTTGAGCAGGGTTGCCTAAACATTTTTTGCTCAAACTTGTTTGGCCGGCAAGCTCCCAACGATATGTTGTTTTTTGCTAACGTGGGGCTCTCGCAGAGAACGTGAAGGGCAGTCCTCCTCGAGACAGAGCCTGCAGGAAGAAACCGCTTGGAGTTCACAAGACCAGACGTAGACCTTCAGTAGTCGGTCTTTTTCATCTAAATTCGATAACGCCATTTTAACCGAACGGTTTGGTCCTAAGTGCTCTGATTGCGATTTGCTGTCGGTTAAGATAAAAATCCGCTTCTTGGCGTAAGCTCTTCTTATATTTTCATAAGTACTTGCCAATTGGTTGAACGATAGTAGGAAAACCTTACTTTATCTTTGAGAGCTTCGCTACTGGGAGCTCTTTCATAACGCTTACAATTTTAGAATGTTTCCACTGAAAATTATCTCCAAAGCGGCCATTCCACCTCAGCATCAGTGCAACATATATAGAAGATTTCTTCACTTCAACGGCAATATAATTTGGCATCACCACTCAGGATTTGGACAGTCAATTCTATCACTAACAGTTTCGTTTTGTAGGGATTGATACTAAGTTGTACATTAACGCAGCAGCTGGAAACCAAGACATGTGCTTGCTGTGTGCGCTTAGATATGGTGCTACTTGTTTCACCGGTTACCGGTTAGAGAGTCAAACGCTGTATGGGCCAGCGGAATTCCTTTGTTTAACACTGCTTCTTCCAGTTTAAGGACCAGATCAGTAATGACCGTCTTATTGAACTTTCACTCTTGGTACGCCTGCTCAAAAGGTCAGAGTGGTTTGCGCACAAGGTAACTCCCTACCTCCTTGTCAACAATTTTCTGTTGTCTTCAATGTTAAAGGCGGGAAGCTCATAAGCTCTGCGTGAAATCAGAATGCCTTGGCTTGGTATAAATGCAATATTGACTAGCAGTTGCCACGCCTTTCAATAAAAAAAATTATGTGTTCACAGTCCGGGATAGGAAAAAGATATAATGAAGAAAAGAACAAATCTGGAAAACTTGGTTTTGGATACATAACAAAATGTAAAGTTACCTATAAAAAATATGTTACAACTACGTGCCCAATAGACACCTAGCTAAAAATTGTTGTGCGTACAAACTAGTGAATGTTAATTAAAACAAAATATTCGGAACAAAAAATTATTATTCGGCTTTACATACAATTGTGTGGCCTGAAAAGAAAATTAGAGACTGACATTTTTTTTTTAGAAAATATTCTGTCATAGAAGAAAAAATTTGCAAGGCAATCGTGTTCATATAAACTCCGAGCAATACAGTTATTTGTTTATATGCTCGAATGCTATTTTTATTTCAACACTCCTCCTCATTCGAATCATTCATGTAAGCCACATTTTTCTCGCAACATTTTGTGTCGTGTTGCTGGCAATGGTTTTGTAAGTAGATCTGCCAACATTTGCTCCGAACAACGATATTGACATGACACAATTCTATGCACCACGTAGTCTTTGACAAAGTGATATCGCGTATCCACATGCTTAGTACGATTCGAAAATTTCTCTTCTTCGATGAGTTTTAAGCAACTTTGATTGTCTTCATAAACTGTTGTTGGCGTTTTGATAGTTTGTTGCAAGTCACTTAGTAGTCGTCGTAGCCAAAAAACCTCTTGACATGCTTCAGATAGTGCTATGAATTCTGCTTCAGTTGACGATAGTGCAACGCAACTTTGCTTTCGACATGCCCAACTCACAATGCCACCATTTACGATGAAAACATAGCCGGTGTTTGATTTTCTGTCACTTTTATTTTCAGCCCAATTGGCATCAGCATATCCGTGAAGTAGATCGCCTTTGTGATCACTGTTGCTTAGTGCCAATTTCAAATTCGCTGTGCCTTTTAAATATCTCAACACACGCTTCAATTCGTTCCAATCTTCTTGACGTGGCTGTTGTACCTTTTGCGCTAAAATTGAAACGCTTGCCGAAATATCTGGTCTTGTGTTTACTGAAATGTACAGCAAACACCCGATGAGTTTTTGGTATTGAGTATTAGACAATAAATGATTGTCATCTTCATCATTGAATGTTTTGTCATAATTAACATTCATCGGCACATTTGATTCCTTAGCATCGCCGAGACCAAATTCGGATACAACCTTTTGGATGTATTTCGATTGGCATAGGTGATAATTGCCCTTTTCGTCTTTAATTACCTCCATCCCGAGATAATACTTTATTTCGCCTAACTCCTGCAATTCGAACTTCGATGCGATGTTTTGTTTTATGTCGGTTATTGTGTCAATCGATTTTGCCGCAACAAGCATGTCATCCACATAAATGAGAAGAAATGACCATTCGCCGTTCTTATTTCGTGAATACAGACACTGATCAGCTTTGCTTCGTTGAAAACCCGCGATGATCAATACTGCATGAATCGCATCGTTCCACGATTTTGCTGCTTGCTTAAGACCGTATAAACTCTTCTTCAACAAGCAAACAAATCCACTTTTGTCTTTTTCTTCAAATCCCGGCGGCTGTTTCATGTAGATGGTCTCTTTCAATTTGCCATTTAAGAACGCTGTTTTGGCATCAATATGTTGAACGATAAATTTTTCTTGAGATGCAATCGATAGCAATGTTCTGAATGTTGTTTGTCTAGCGACAGGTGCAAAAACTTGATCATAGTCGGTTCCATATTTTTGCGAAAAACCCTGTGCAACTAAACGCGCCTTGAACCGTTTCACTTTTTCATCTGCATTTGTTTTTATTTTATAAACCCATTTGCAACCAATGGCCTTTCGATCCTTTGGTAATTCGCACAATTGCCATGTTTGGTTTTTCTTTAACGAGTTCATTTCATCGTGCATTGCGCGAATCCATTGTTGCTTATTTTCGCACGATAGAGCTTCTGACAAACTTTTCGGTTCGGTTACTTTATTGCACACTATATTTATTTCTTCAATCAATTGTCGTGGTGGTACACCTTTATTTACACGCTGTGAAACTCTTCGTGGTGGTGTTCCGTCACTTTCAGCACCGCTTCCTGAATCATCTCCTTGATTTTCTTCTTCATTTAATCTTTCAGCATTTGATTGAAATTGACTTTCTGATCCCGTATCGGCGTCGTCGTTATTGCGCGCACTTTCGTTGTTGTACGATGATTCGCCAAATTCATTGCTAATGATGCTCGATTCTCCATTTGCATCATTGTCCCTTTGCTTTTCGGATGATGATAAATCAATGCTGATTGAATCCACAAAATTTTCTGTAAAACGCACATCTCGACTGATCACCAATTTGTTTTTGATCGGGTCAAAGCATCTGTATCCTTTCGAATTTTCATCATACCCAACGAAAATCATTCTTCCTGCTGTACCATCCAATTTTCGACGTTTTTCTGCTGGTATGTGAACAAAACATTTAGTACCGAAAATTACAAAATGTTTGATACCTGGTTTTCGATGATTCCATGCTTCAAACGGTGTCGTTTGGATCGCCCTGCCTGGAAGTCGATTCTGTATGTAGTTTGCTGAATTAACCGCTTCAGCCCAAAATTTGTATGGTAATTTTGCGTCCAATAACATACAACGCGCCATTTCGACCAACGTACGATTTTTTCTTTCTGCAACTCCATTTTGCTGCGGTGTGTATGGTGTTGTATACTGGATTTGAATTCCTTCATTTTTCAGAAAATCAACAACTTTACTTCCGATGTATTCTCCTCCTCGATCCGAACGTATGATTTTTGGTTTTGTGAAAAATTTATTTCTCACCATTGCTACATACTCCTTTAGTTTGATTTCGACTTCTGATTTATTTTTCAGCAGATAAATAACCGTATATCGCGAAAAATCATCAATAAATGTGAGTATGTATCGCTTGCCGCTCGGTGATACCGTTTGCATAGGTCCACATATGTCCGTATGAATGAGATCGAGTACTTTTGCCGATTTATTCAACGATTGTTTGGGGAATGGTAAACGTGTCATTTTACCTTGAAGACACACTTCACATTTGACTTTAATTCCACAATCGACAATTTTCATTCCGTCAACAAAACCTTTTGAACACATTGCCTTAATAGCTTCTGAATCGCGATGACCAAAAATACGATGCCAGTGATGAATGCAATTTACTTTGTGTTCGCATACTGCGTATGCTTTGTTTGGTTGACGTAACTTAAATGAATTGGATTGTAAGTCAGCTACTGCAACTTGTTTTTTATTGAGTTTTATTTCGCATGTTTTCTGTTTTGGGTTAAAGTTCACTGCATACCCTTTTTCAAGCAATTGCTTTACTGATAGTAAATTTCCTTCGATGCCCGGCACGTATAATACATCATTTACTGTTGCTGTTGTTTTTACTCCATTTGCGTTCATCATTTCAATACGGCATGCACCTTTTCCTTCGACATCAACACTGTTTCCATTTGCGACGGTGAGATTTTTGCACTCTGCTTGACCAAGAGAAACGAAAAAACTTTTGTTGCTTGAGATATGTTTCGTAGCACCTGAATCGAGAATCCAGCCGTCGTGTTTGCCATGCGATGATATTATAAACAAAAAATTTTCATCTTCAACTTTGTTTGCTTTATGAGTGGTCGATGTAGTTACTTTATTTGGTTGCTTCGCTTTCCATGATTTATATTTTCTGCAATCATTTTTAACGTGACCAACCTTCTTGCAAAAGAAACAGGTAATATTTTTCTTTTCTGTTGTTTTTAACGCGGAATCGTTATTTCCGCCATTTTCTGCTTCTTTACGACGATGATATTCGCCAATTAATTTTGATTGAACCAAAGACAACGTTAAATCTGTTTCAGGTCGTGCTTCAAGGGTGACAACCAATGTATCGTAGCTACGTGGTAGACTACTCATTATAATACCAACATGCCAGCTAGTTGATAATTGCGTTTCACCCAAATCGGTTAATTTTTGAAACAAATTTGTGAGATTATTTAGATGTTCTTCCATATCACCATCGTCATTCATCTTTGTTTCACAAATGCGACGAATAACACTGATTTTGTTGGTTATTGTCGCCTTTTCGTGATAATCTTTTAACGCATTCCATGCTTCTTTCGCCGTAGTCTTATTTCTGATGTGGACCAATTGACTATCTTCAACCGATAAACCAATCCATGCAAGAGCTTGATCGTCACGCAATTTCAAGGTTTGTATTGCATCCGCATTATCTGGTGTCAATTGGGGCACATCTTCACTTAAAAGACTCCATAATTTTTCTTTGATGAGCAATAGCTTCATCCTATATTTCCACACAAAGTAGTTCTCATTGCTCAGTCTTGTAATTAATATTTTCTCTGCCATATCGTTCGCTTGATATATTTTATGTATCTTGCTCTAAATTGCAATGTCCAAATAATTTAAATTTTATTCCTTATTTTGTTTTAATCTCCGAATATCACTATTCGGCACTGGGCCCATAACCTGTTGTGCGTACAAACTAGTGAATGTTAATTAAAACAAAATATTCGGAACAAAAAATTATTATTCGGCTTTACATACAATTGTGTGGCCTGAAAAGAAAATTAGAGACTGACATTTTTTTTTTAGAAAATATTCTGTCATAGAAGAAAAAATTTGCAAGGCAATCGTGTTCATATAAACTCCGAGCAATACAGTTATTTGTTTATATGCTCGAATGCTATTTTTATTTCAACAAAAATATCCAGAATCTTCCACGTAGATTTTGCTATGCCGTGGCATTAGACGCCCTGTGCAGAACTTCTCTTATGGCGCCCTCCAAAATGTTTTTCCCAAAAAAGCGCCAAAAAAACTCTTCAATTTTGGAAATTTGGCGCCCACCATGCAACTCAAAAAGCCACAATTTGGTGCCCCTAAAAAATCTAATAAATACTTACTCTTTACCTATCTTATTTTCTTAACACTGGAACATTTCGTTAGACCCCCACGCTTTTTTACATTTCGAAAGGTTGGTTGTTCCCATATACTGGCTGGAGCAATAAAAACTTTACATTCAAAATTATTTTTTTACTTTTTCGTTCATTTTAAAATAGAAGCGTATTATTTAGTTTTTTTAAACTATATTTTTATTTTCTATTTTTAGTCTATTATACATATGTCTTCCGCCATTTTTTGGCGACCGCCATATTTGATTTAAAATGACGTCACACAGCTTACTGTACTATACTCGTCATACAAAAGGTAAATCACCATTTTGTGTTGGCCGCCATTTTGAATTTGGAATGACGCCACACAGATAATAGTATTCTACTTGTCACACCCTTTCATTTGATACCCATACCGAGCGCGTTGTAAAGTAAAAGGTAATCCCCCAATTTGTGTTGGCCGCCATTTTGCATTCGCATTGTCACGCGAACTATGAATATGGGCAAAATTTGGGGTTGATCGGTTACATGAAAGTGCGTCAAAATCAAGTTTCAGGAGGTGTAGAACGTAAAAAATGATGAAAAATCGTACTAATTAATTAATTAAAAAAAACTATTTAAAATTTCGAAAAAACGGAAACTTTCAGTCTCCTCTTTGGGTATCCATGCATCTAAAAAAAAATCAGATTTCTATCTCTTCTAGTTTGGCTCCAACGCATGACGGTACTCACAAGCAGACAGACAGACACTTTTTTTCATTATTACACAAAATTTGATGCAAATTCTTTGATCCATTTTTTCGACAGCAAAAAATCGCCGAACACGCAAAACACTTCTAACCTTAGCGGTTGCCACATATAAAGTAGACAATGAATACAGCTAAATATTTTATCATACTTCAGGGGCATGTATACCAACATAAAAAAATAAAAAAATCGATAATCGAATGTACATAGACCGCGAAATTTGAAAATTCATCTTACTTTTTGAACAGACCTCGTATACCGTCTGTTTCAGGGGAATTGTAAAATAATTAAAACTGTTTCACTTCTTCTGAATATCACATGGTTGCAGAGAGGAGCCCGAAAACAATTTAACGCGAATGCTCAATGCTCCGCAAAGACCTTCATTTTAAATAACAGTGACAAATCCAAGACTTTGTACACCGTTTTTGAAGTCAACGAAGTGCAGTTTTGACGTCTGAATTTAATATCGATACTACATATGTACATAAACAATTCAAGCAAGCCTTCGCTCTAAATTATTTAAAAGCAAAAAATTTAAAATAAAATAAAAAATACAACAAAATTGTGCAGCCACGTACAAAAAATGTTTCCATTTCTTTTCAATATTAATCCTCCATTTCTATTCAATATTAATTTATTACTCTCAACTCAAAAAATTTAATCTGATAAATTCCGAATCTCAACAAAAGCACTCAAATATGGAAATTCCCAACTAGAAAATATTGAGTCAAGTTCCATCTTCAAATAATATGGAAACTCAAATATCTAATAATCACAATATGAATTCGCTCGGGGAAATTGTTTCCTAGTTGCCGGTAAAATGAAAATTCCTTTTTTGTGACTGCATTTATTGACTGCGCACAATGGGAAAGTGCATTCAAGAATCCTTCAAATGAAATTTCATAAGCCACAGAGTACATAAAATTTATTGCTTCAAATTCTAATCAAAGAGCTGAGCCTGTAGATACGAGTATGAGTGCATATTCAACCTATTTCCATAGACAAAATATGATATATTGTTGATTGATTGTAGCGATTGAAATTTCAATCAACCCTGCAAAATGCAAATGGAGTACTGGAGTTTTGATTGGGTTGAAAATGTTTTGAGCAAAATTACTTATCGGTCCTGGAGGCTCAGTAGTTTCTTATTATAGATCTTCATTTGTGTGAAACGTCTCTATTCTTGCTTTATCTAAAGTGGTACAGAAATAATTTTAAGCGCGAATCCACTCCTTCAATTTTAAAAAGGAATGAGCAAGCATGTTGTTTTCACGTAATAGGGCATTTTTCACTAATTAGGGTAACATTTCTGGATTTTTCTATTTCTTTCTTTCACTAAAAGAATAAAATCGCGTTTAAACATGTAGTGGCCGCGTCGGCTTAATCGACAAGTTCACGCAAGCCAGTGCAATTAAAAACATATCGATCAAAGCAATCAGAAAAACGCCTAAATTTTGTTTTGTTTTATTCATAGAACAACACAATCATGCAATAGAGTGAACCCTTCTAATTTAGAAGGTACACTTCTTAGCTGGGCCAAGAAAAATTAACCAGCTCAGCACAAGTAGCACTGAGATAGGCTCAACTAAAGCATGCAACATATAAATTGAATATGCAATCCCGAAAAGGTCACACCTCGCACATTTTTATATGCGAGATGTGACCCCCCAGAGATTGCACTTTCAATTAAAACAGAAAGAAATGCAATACACAAAGAAGCGTGCAAGAAAAGTCAGTCAAGTGAGATTGAAAAGATTCCTTTTAAGGACGTTCTTACTAATGATCACACTAAAAACATCACAGCACAGCACAGCACGAGACATCAAACAGAGAAGCGTGCAAAAACAAAGAGAGAGTTGGACACGCAGGGAGTCACGCCACATTTGAAAGAGTCCTTTTAAGGACATCTTCACTAGTTTGCATGCTAAAAACACTCCTATTATTGTTAACATTTAAAAGCATGCGATCTCGCTTCACGGTGATCTCGCCTTCACTTGTTGTCACTTAATCTCGATTCGATCTCATGTTAAAATTAGAGCTTCTCGCCGCCGGTTTGCCCAAAATTTATAAATTGATCAAAAAACGTTTCAATAATAAAACTGTTTTATTGAACAATAACCAAATTAAATAAAAGGGGTTTTTTTCTTTAATCAGTGATATTGGCGACCCCGACGCCTACGTGCATAAACAAATTATATTCATTATTAGTAGTTTACCTCTTACTGGTGCATTCAGATGTGTCTAAAATATTAAAGATCCAAAAGATTATAAGTGACGTCACGAGAGATCTAGAAGTCGTCATCTTCGTCTACTTAAGGGCCGTCCTCACTACGCGGACTTAGATCCCACGCGCTTTTGGCGGAAAGGCCTTTTAATTTTCTGAATCGTGAGCTTTGGATCCTAAAATAAGAACTAATCTGAAAGAAAATAATTATTTAATGAATATTGATTAATCTACATTGAGAAAAAAATCAATTTTCATTTAAAAATTCCGCATTGTGTGGAAGTACAATGTACCTTTCTAAGCACAGCCTTTTGTTTGCACAGTTCGGCCGTACTGCCTTTGCCATTTAAAACTTTAAAAAAGGCAAAAGCGCGTATGAGATAAGTCCGCGTAGTGTGGATCCACAGATGATGTACTTATTTCAAGTAGATCTGAGGGGGAACACCTGACTCAGACCAATTTTTGGAACGCCTTAACAACTTTGACTTGATCATTGCGGCCATTTTACATCCCAAACACAAAGTGGAAACTTTCGTGCAGCAGAGATCAAAGCATACAAATTGCTGTGCAACAAAAGAGCTCAAAAGTTGCATTTCCCATTTGCCTTTTTGATGCGCAAGAGATCAACTTCCTTAGCCATAATATCTCGAAGGATAGGATCCGCAGATCGGGTTAAAGCCATTGTTGATCTCGAACCTCCGACTTCTGAAAACAAAAATAGAAGTTTTTAGGGATGGTGAAATTTTATCACTAACTTCGCTGAAATGTTGGTACCAATAAATGAGTACTTCAGATTTCTTCTCAGAACGGCTAGAAGGCCTCGAATACGCAGATGATATCGCACTTTTAGCTCATACAAGAGAAGCATGCAAAGAAAGATAGACAACTTAGAAATATGTGCATTGGATGCAGGTCTTAGAATGAATGTACAAAAAACAAAATCAATGAGAATTAATACTACAAATAGTATCCCATTAATAATAAAAGACAGTACAATAGAGGACGTGAAGGAGTCCTATTACCTCGGTAGTATAATTACTATGGAAGGCGGTGCAAGGAATGATATTTTGAATAGGATTAAAAAAGCTAGAGGTGCATGCGCATTCAACAGATTATGGAAAGTGTGGAAATCGCCACAACTATCTAGAAATCCAGGGGTCCTCCTAGATGCGATCTTCGTGATTGGTCAACAGCTCGTCGAAACAATAAATGATTCGTTTTCTGGGGGCGTTTTCCCAGACGCTCTTAAGATATCAACAATAGTACCAATACAAAAAGTAAGTGGTTCGATCGACATTGGCGACCATAGACCAATTAACACCCTGCCATGCATTGAAAGATTAATTGAATCGCTCGCGTACAAGCAGTTTTCAAATTTCGTCAACAATAACCAATTGTTAAATGAAAACCAATCTGGATTTCGCGCGAACCATTCGTGTGAAACAGCATTAAACGACGTTTTATTCGACTGGAAGGAAGCTCTAGATGGTTTAAAAGTCATCGTTGCTGTGTTTCTAGATTTCAAAAGAGCGTTTGAAACAATTGACCAAAACATTCTCATACAAAAACTGGAAAATATTGGTGTCCGGGGTATTTAAAAAAACTGGTTTGCTAGTTATTTACAAAATCGTAGGCAAATTGTCAAAATTGGTGAGAGTAGATCTGACGAGTTAAATAATATCTTGGGTGTGCCCCAGGGATCAATATTGGGCCCTCTGCTATTTATTCTCTACATAGGTGATCTACCACTATGGTTGAAATATTATATAATTAAAATGTTCGCTGATGACACTTTGTTATAGGTGATAGCTAATGACATTGAAGAAGCCATTCTAAAAATTAATGAGGATTTAAATTTGCTGTTTGCCAAACTATGCCAGTATAAATTAAAATTAAATGTGGACAAAACTAAGGCAATGATTATTACAAACAAAAAGTATAATGTAAATAATGTCAATATTTTGATAAACGGCACCAGTTTAAAAATTGAAAAACAAATTAAATACTTAGGTGTTATTATTGATCCTATTTATACAAGTCAATTGTCATGCCTCATTTTAGCTACTGTGCATCAATTTTATTTCTTTCAAAAAGCTCAGATATAATAAGACTACAAAAAATTCAGAATAATTTCATGAGGCAAATTCTTAGAGTAAATAGGCTGACAAGTCAAGAATGTTTATTGAATACCCTTAACATGATGAATGTAAATCAAATAATTCACTATTTCCTGTTTATATTTATGTATAAAATAGTTAACGGTCTTACACCAAATTATTTGACTGATAAAATTAAATTTAATCACGAATCAAACCACATGACATTAAATCTCATCAATCATTAAATCTTTTTAAAACCAAAATTTATAAATGTACAACTGAAAATTTCTAAACAAACTACCATATGTTAAATGCTGTTAAATGGAAAATATTTCTAAATAAATTAAATTAATAAAAAAAAATAATAATTAAAATCTAAAAGTATTTAAAAAGTACAAAATTTTATGAATATAAAGTTATATCTTCCGGTGCCCCAACGACCTTGAAAGTTTGAGAAAAAGTTAAAAATGTGAATTCGTTGGGGCACCCGCAAGATATAACTTGATTGTCATATAATTTTACACTTTTCCACACTATTACTAAACATTTCCACACTATTACTAATCGAAATTCAAAAAAAATAATTTTCCTATATCATACATTTCTTCCATCTTTCGAGAGCGTTGGGGCACCTCAAGACTTAATTTGATTTTCATATAATTTTACATTTTTTATCTTCACATCATGTAGCAACTTTTCCATTTCCATTTAACATTTTTTCGCTCCACCCTATTGAGCATATCCTTCCGCCATCTCGAGGGTACCCGCACATCTTTACAATCTTAGACCGATTGACAGAGGCACTCTTGAAATCACTACTGATCAGGGTACGCAGTCCGAATCCAAAGTGTTTAATGAACTGGCCAACCTACCATTCCCAAGCAACTAAAAGCCACCTTAATGGGACAACATCACTTATTGTGGTGCATACTTCCCCTTCGTCTTACTAGGCATACGCACGGTAATTAAAACCAAGTAACAATGCTCACCGGCAAAGCTCGTTTGCGGCCAGAATCTGAGATTGAAACCCAATGGAGGGATATCGGTCGAAATCCCGAAAGAAAAAATCCCGAAACCCAAAATCCCGAAACCCGAAAGACCAAAAACACAAAATACCGAAATACATAATCCGGAAAGGTTAAAACACCGAAAAGACAAATTACCGAAACGTCAAAATACCAAAAAGTCAAAATACCAAAAAGTTAAAATACCAAAAGGTTGAAATACCAAAAAGAAAGACCGAACAAAATGTAAAAGTAGTTTAAAAAATCACTTTATTCAAGAAAAGTTAGTAAGCTATTAAAAAAGTTTTACAGTGATAAGTTACGCGCAGGAGAAAGTCTACGTAAATACACAAGAACTTCAGTGTTTGTTCTACTCTCGAATACATTAAGAAGTTGATTCTCCCGATTTTGAGATTTGTTTGATATCGGAAACTCCCCTGCAAACATTACGACTCGAGAATGACTCGAAAACGAGTCGCGAAATCTTCGAGACGAGAGTCGTTATCGAAATGATATCGATTTGTAAAAGACGAAAACGGAATGCTATAGCAAATCGCTTTGACGACTCGATAACGACTCGTAGTAGCGATTCGAAAACGAGTCACGAAATCTTCGAGAAGGCTTCGAGAAGGCTTCGAGATGAGAGTCGTTATCGAAACGATATCGATTTGTAAAAGACGAAAACAGAATGCTATAGCAAATCGCTTTGACGACTTGATAACGACTCGTAGTAGCGACTTAAAATCGAAGAGCTCCTTATTCATTTTCTTTGATGGGCGGGGAGAAATTGTAGAAAAAATATACACCCCTATCATGAATTCCGTACGGAATACAATTCCACTGAAAATACAATTTCCACTCAAGTTCGAAAGAGTATCATGAATTCCACTGGAATTGATACCAAGCCATGCCATATAAAATTTAAATTCGAATCGTTTTGGACTGGTTCTACACGTTCAATTTACTTAGTTGAACGTGTAGAATCAGTCTTGTATGCAAATGTCAAACGATTTTAATACTCTTCGGCACATTTGTGCTTCTTTCGTAGGAGGTCCTAAACTGTTTTTGTCCGGCGGCATTTTCCCAAAGGGAAACAAGATCTACTAATTTTTTATATTGCGCAGCGGTTGTTATCTTTGCCATTATTTTCAAATATTTCTTTTGCCAAATTAATCTTACTTATTTTGTTTTGTTTAAAACTTAAAAAAAATGTAATTACCTTACAGTTTACTACTTACAACCAACTTGATTACAGCAATCACTTCACTTCCACCGCAAAAACCCAACGGAAACAAAAGGCGTAAATTTGACATTCCGGTGGAAATCATGATACCTAAATTTCCACTGGAGCACATTTCGAAATTAAATTCCACTCCAGTGGAATTCATGATAGTGTTTAGTGGAACGAAATTCAAAACGTCACTCCAGTGGAATTTATGATAGGGGTGAAATAGTACAGCTCCTAGAGATTTCTTCTGAAAAAAAATTGTAAGTTAATGAAATTTGGAATGGTGGGAGTTTAGCAATAGGAGAAAAGGTAACCGTTGAGTTCTGGGCCATACTTTGTGAAAATCAAGAGAAAATTCGATTGAACAGGTCCGACGCTTTCCCGGCCGTAACTCGGGACAAACGTCGAAATTGCAAAAATGTCAAGAGAACAAAAATAAAGCTATGAAAATTCTCGACAAAAAGTTCCTATAACCTTTTTCCGGAAAACCTCACGTTTGATCGGAAAATGGAGGGTAAAGAAAAAAATTATGAAAAATTATTTCGAATTTATATTGTTTTCTCTATGCAGGGTGTCCCACATAGAGTTACAAGCGGCCATTTTTGACATTTTTTTTGTAGAGGATTACATATCACCCTGTATGTTTGTAACCCTATGACATAATTTCATGAATAAGGCAGCAGTATACGCAGAATACTCTCACCTACCTAAAACTGTAAAAGCGAAGGTTCTGCCCGACTAACTTCCAGAGTATCAATTGTATCAATTGTTCTCAGGCATTAGTAAAGGCGAGACAATTAGCGCTAAGAAATCGGTCCACATATTTTCGGTATGATACTGGTTATGGAAGCGAGTGAGAACACCCCCATTCTAGAATCCTAACCTTTCCTTTTCCTAGAATCCTTTCTATTTTTAACTCTATAAAACCGGACTACGCAGCTCGCGGAAAATCCCTGATCCCTTAAAATTCTTTCAGCCCTGAAAAAACGTCATTAAATGAAATATAAGAAAATTCCGATCGTTGAACCCACGGTATACAGAAACAAGGTAATGTAATGGAGAAATGTCATTTGAGTGCTGACGTCACTTGGCACGCTCTTCCCATATAAAATCGGAGTTGTGTTGTTGTTTCTACATTAGTGCTGACGTCACTCGGCACGAAATTTCTACGATATTCGAAGCTGTCAGTCTCTGTTACATTACCTTGTTTCTGTATACCGTGCGTTGAACCTATGTAAAAAAGTTTATTCAAGATCAGATACATTTTTTGTCCTAACTATTTTTGCGGTAAAGGTTACCGTTTATGATTAAATGGACGAGTCGAGAACCAAGATTTTGGAGAGTGATTCTCGAACCGTAAAGACGACTTTAAAGCAACGAGTCGAGAACCAAGATTTTGGCGAGTGATTCTCGAATCGTAAACGAATCGTTAAAGCGACGAGTCGAGAAAGAAGTTTTTGGCGAGCAATTCTCGACTTGTAAACGAGTCGTTTAAACCACGAGTCGAGAAAATGTTTGCAGGGTCAGCACCAGTAAAAATCTTTCAATATCGGCTTCTACATACATACAGAATTTCTTTTTGAAAAATATCAACATATTTATGTATGCTGATTTGCAAACGTCCCCTATAGTGTCATCAGTCTTCGATGCCAACCTTCTACATGATTTTGTGTGCTTGCAGTCCAAGTTCAATATTTTCGAAGACAGACCAAAGTGGAGCTTTCAATCCTTTAGCATCAGCATCTATATTTCTTTGGAGAAGTATGAAAGCTGCCTCAATTTCGTTGTATGGCAGAAACGCAAGCGCTGGAATTTTTCGAAGTTGAATTGAAAATTCAAGATCGATTCCATATAGACCGAGAGCCGACCGCTAAAAAACCTATGTTATCGCGAAGAAGAAAACAAAACCTATTGTAAGTAACATTAGAGATAGGAGAATACTTTAGGCGTGGTGTGCCTAATCTAAAGTGTGGCCTAAGGTGAGAAATGCGGTAATATTAGTGGTGGTTTTTTAGTGCAAACCTATGTTATCGATCAGAAGGATAATTTTTTTTTAAATTAAAGTATACACCTAGTAATTACTAAAACGCATGGTGTGCCGCGCCCTGGCTGTGGCCTAACCCCTGGCAGCCCAGAATTTATACAATTTTTTTGTATGAAAAATGATTAAATTCGCGATATCTCCCGAACGGTCACTCGTAGAGAAAAAAGTGTGGAGAGCTTTTTTGTAGAGAGTCACAATATTTATATTTCTTGCATGACTATTTTGCAATTTTCGCGACCTTTGACCTTGAATACCTTTTTTGGGCCAACGACAACAATTTTTATGCTAGGGCCTTTACTTTTGAAGTTATAAGCAATTTTGATGTTAAAATTCGCCTTATTTGATTTTTATTTGGTAGTTTTCGACAAAGTTTTTGTGAAGAAATACTAAAAAGGTACGAAATAGAGCCAATTTTAGCATCAAAATTGCTTATAACTTCAAAAGTAAAGGCCCTAGCATAAAAATTGGTTGGGCATTATTCGACGGAAATTCTCCAAGCTTTCTAATTTTGGAAAAAAAATTATGGGTTAACTACGTATTTTTTGGATAAAAAGGTGGTTTTAGTTAGTTAAAAAAACTAAATTTTGACTTTGAAGTAACATATTTTCTAAACGGAGTGACATACGTTTATGCTATTGATATCAAAATAAAGAATAAACATTTCTCTAAAAAATGAGCTGAATTACGTTGCTCTACGATAAACAGTTGAGGAGTGATTAAAGTTTAAGTAAATTAAAAAATTGTCCAAACGACTTTTCTAAAACAACCTGTATCTCAGTGGATAAGGCCGATAGCTCCATTCTCTAGAACAATTTTTCTCCAAATACATCCAGGAATCACCCCCTAACGGATTAGCCACTTAGTGCAAAACACCCTGTATAAATTTTTTGTATGGAAAATTGTTAAAATCGCGATATCACCGGAAGGGTCACTCCTAGAGAAAAAAGTGTAAAGATCTTTTTTATAGAGCATCGTATAATCTACCATCCTAGCCTTAACTATTATGGGATTACACTTACTGTTTACGAGAAAAAGTACTAAAAAGAGCCAAATAAGTACAATTTTAACATCAAAATTGCTTGTAACTTCAAAAGTAAACGCCGTAGGATAAAAATTATCCCAATATTTTCTAATTTTGGAGAAAAAGTATCGGTATACTACGCATTTTTTTGAGAAAAAGGTAGTTTTAGTTGAAATTTTAGTTAAAAAAAACGATTTTGACGACTCACTCGGAAATTGGTAGGGTGGAACTGTCACTTTGACAAGTATAGATAGGTGCGAGTATTCTGCGTACACTGATACCTTATTCATGAAAATAGGTTATCAGGTTCCAAAAATACAGGGTGATATGTAAAACTCTAACAAAAAATTTCAAAGTGCCCTAGCGGCTAAACCGTTACGATCCCCCCCCTCTCATACAATTATTTGTTCGTCTAACCAAAACCTATCAACAGCCGACCGCTTTGCGAACTTAGCGGGTAAACCCTGTATGTAAATACTTTTGAAATTTAAAATTATAATTACATACATATTTCTACATTTTTTAATCATCATCTATTTTTAGTTTTGGTCACTTGAAAGTTTTAATTTACTCCTTGAAACGCAACATTCGGAATGAGTTTTTAATTAAAAAGATTTTGTAAGGAAATGTCCTGCCACAGAAGTTTTATAATGCTTTGATAGAAGTTGTTTATGTGTCAGGATTTCGAAACAATGCTTCTATTAGTGCTCATAATCATCTTCAACTATGGACGAAAAGGAGTACGCATGCAATAAAGTCATTAAATGTTAATTGCGAAATGGTGTGCGCAAAAAAGTAATTAAAGGTCAAATGTCGCAAAAATCGGTTGCAAATATTTCGTAAACGGTAAGCGCTATTGCAAAATAGTCAATGCAAGAAATATAGATATTGTGATTCTCTACAAAAAAAGCTCTTTATACTTTTTCCTCTACGAGTGACCGTTCGGGAGATATCGCGATTTTAATAATTTTCCATACAAAAAAATTTAATAAAAACCCTGGCAGACCAGGTTAGGCCACAAACAGAGCGCGGCACACCATAAGTTTTAGTAAATATAAGGTTTAATCTTCAATTTAAACAAAAATTATCCTTCTGTCGTTGGCTCAAAAAAGTTATTCAAGGTCAAAAGTCGCAAAAATGGTTTTTCGCAAATACTTCGTAAACGGTAAGTGCTATTGCAAAATAGTCAATGCAAGAAATATAGATATTGTGATTCTCTACAAAAAAGCTCTTTATACTTTTTTCTCTACGAGTGACCGTTCGGGAGATATCGCGATTTTAATCATTTTTCATACAAAAAAATTGTATAGATTCTGGTCTGCCAAGGGTTAGGCCACAGCCAGGGCGCGACACCATGTTTTTTAGTAATTACTAGGTGTATACTTCAATTTAAAAAAAAAATATCCTTCTTGTCGATAACATAGGTTTGCACTAAAAAACCACAACTAATATTACCTAATTTCTCACCTAGGATTAGGCACACCACGCCTCAAGTATTCTCCCATCTCTAATGTTACTTACAATAGGTTTTGTTTTCTTCTTTCCGATAACATAGGTTTTTCAGCGGTCGGCTCTCGGTCTAATACCGATAAGCTAATTTTTCATCTTGTATATGTTTCCAAACATTTTGGGAAAGATGGAGGAAGCAGCATTTGTTGATAGCATTTGGAAACTCTTGTGTCGCTGCATTAATGACTGCTAACTCAAAATCAGTGATGACAATTGATGGCTTAAGTTTTAAGTTCTGTTCAGCTGCAAAATCTGAGATGGCTTCTAACGCTTTGGAGTAGGCTTCTTGGGAGTAATAAGGCATTAAAATGTATACAAGAGGCCTGACCAAGAATCTGTCATTCATTTTAATGTGACAATGAATTGTATAAAGTTGCTTGAATGCAGCTGGTACCATTTTAAATATGCCGGTAAATAATGTGGTTTGGATAACTACACTCGGACCGTTTTCGATATTTGGACCTTTAGGTGTTATGTCTTTTCGGTCAAATGTCATTTTGGTATTTCGTCTTTTGATCAAATATCTTGTTGGTATTTTGTCTTTTCGGTTTTGTGACTTTCAGTGTTTTGGCTTTCGGTATTTTGGGTTTCGGTATTTTGTCTTTGTGTCTCGACCCCGAAATAAATTGACAACGATTGACAGGCTAAAGCCGACAACCGAGCCACATCGAACGATAACTTTCCGTTAACTCTACCCTGGGGGAATATATGTAGTGGCCGCGTCGACTTAATCGATAGGTTCACACATGTCACTGCAATTAAAAACAAATCGATCAAAGCGATCAGAGAAAGGGCATAGAAACAATTTTGGTAAAACAGTCACTATGAAAATAATGATAAAGTTTTGTAAGGGCTGTCAAATGTCAACGGCTGCTGAATCGGTCGATGGTGGAGCAAATAGCGTCGTGTTTGAGGGCCCGTTTTAGCACTTATCTCACCACCACAATGTGGTTTTCGAAGCCCGCCCTAAATAAACGAGTTGCATTCGAGCGCTTAGCATGCATTATCGAAGGCTGCAAAATAACGCAGAATTCCGTCATTAGTGAAGCTATAAAGTGGGTAGAATAGATCTGAGAGTATGCCGTTTATAAAAACTAGGAAAATAGCAGGTGTGATAAAATTGATTTAGATTTGACCTTTACATTTAACACCGTTAAATACTACCATTTCTTATACTTCCCATCAAACATGGTCCTCCGTCGATGTTGACCCATACCTCGGTAGCTCGGGCTAATGCCAAGTAAGTGGTAGTTTAAATCATCACATTTCCGAAGGCGCTTAAAGGAAATAAATCTATTGATTCTGAAAATACAATCTCTATGGTCCTCACGAGATATTCCTCACCCTTGGCATCCTTCTCCGGATTTTATTCACACTCTAAAAAGCTTATGATATATCTGTAATCCTCTCTCCTCTATCCTTCACATCAAGCTTACTACTATACATTGCACCAGCCGACATGACGGACTAGTAGTACAAAGGGTGATTCTTAAGCTTGACGTTACCACATAAAAAAAGTGCGTGTCAGCTCCGACGCGTGACTGGATTTTACTCCTGAAAAACGATTGTCTTAAAATATATACCATAGGCAGAGGAAGTAAACGAACCCATATATTTATTTATATTGATTTTATAAAATATATTACATACATTTTATTTTCTACTTCTTAGTCTTATGTCTTCCGCCATTTTGTGGTGGCTGCCATATTAGATTTAAAATGACGTCACACAGATTACTGTATTATAATCGTCATACCCTTTCATTTGATACCCATAGTAAGGGGGTTGTGAAGAAAAAGGTAATTTGCCATTTTTAATTTGGAATGACGCCACACAACTAATTATATTCTACCTATCATGCTCTTCCATTTGATATCCATGTCGGTGGGTCGGGGAGCACCATTTCAAAAATCGGCAGCCATTTTGGAGTCACAATCTTGATTTTTTTACAACATGGTCGGAATGAATTGTCAGGCGAACTATGCGTATGTGCAAAATTTAAAGTTGATCGGTTATATTCTCTGCTTTTTAGTCTATTATATGTAGATATTCTTCCGCCATTTTGTCTTGGCCGCCGTAAAGAATTTGGAATGACGGCACACAGCTAATTGTATTCTACCTATCATACCCTTTCATTTGCTACCCATGTGGGGTGTCGGCGAACACAAATGCAAAAATCGGGCGCCATCTTGGAACCGCCATCTTTATTTTTTACGAAATGGTCACGTTACATTGTCAAGCAAACTACACATTATGTGCAAAATTTGAACTTCATCGGTTATATTTTCTAATTTTTAGTCTATTATAATATTAAGCATTATGTGCAAAATTTGAACTTCATCGGTTATATTTTCTAATTTTTAGTCTATTATAGTATGTCTTCGGCCATTATGTGTTGGCCGCCATTTTGAATTTGGAATGACGCTACACCGCTAATTGTATTCTACCTGTCATGTCCTTCATTTGATTCCCATGTCGGGGTCGCGGAACACAAATACAAACATCGGCCGCCATTTTTGGACCGCCATCTTGAGTTTTGTACAAAATGGTCAGATTGTCAAGCAAACTACGCATATGTGCAAAATTTGAACTTGATCGGTTAAAATTTCTACTTTTTAGTTTATTATATATCTTCCGCCATTTTGAATTTGGAATGACTCCACGCCACTAATTGTATTCAACCTGTCAAGCCCTTTGATACCAATGTCGTGGGTCGGTGATCACAAATGCAAAAATCGGCCGCCATTTTGGAACCGCCATTTCCATTTTTTTATAAAATGGTCAGATTGTAGTTCCACCCGGGGTATACATATGAGCAAAATTTGAAGTTGATCGGTTATGTGGAAGTGGGACGTAGAGGTAGAAGGTAGAAGGTTTTTTTTTGTTAACCGGTTTTTTTGTTATATATGAAACGTTTCTTAAGGAGTAAACTCCAATAAACTCCAAAAAAATAAATTCTTCACTACTGGCAGTACGCCTTTAGATCATAAAGTTCCACCTTTGAGTACTTCTAACAAAGTATCCATCGGCTTTGGTGAGTCTGGTCTGGGTTCACTGTTATCTCCAAGGCTTTTGACAGGGCTGGAGCACCTCTTGGCTAAAGTCGAAGCTTTTGGTACCGACTCAGTTCTAAGGAACTGTATTAAGATTTTTTTTCTGGTCGTTCAGTAAAGGTAGTATTGGATGGCGTCGAATCTAAAATTCGCACCATATTTGCCGGTGTTCCCCAGGAGGCAATTCTATCACCTGCAATTGCCAGCTCTCAACCCCTTTCAACCGACTTTACAACTTTGCTGATAACGGTATTCTACATTACTCTTACAACTTCGACAATATTAGACAAGCTCGCGCCAGACTTTGCCATTGATCTTATTATCAACAGCGCTTTGAAGTCATTCTTGATTGGGGCTGCATGAACCGTGTCACGCCTCCAAAACGAAAAACTGCCTCACCTCTTGCAAAACCTGCACTGGGCGTCTCTGTCTCTGAGGACGGCGTGAACCCAACGACTGGCTCATCTCTTAACATGTAAGCATAACTGAGGATCTGCGGTCGACCACGCCTCGAATATAGCTCGTTTATCTGGTCAGATCCCTCAAAAACCATCTTGGCTTATCTTAATAAGGTACAATTCCTAAGCTTGATTTTTCCACAAATCACTAGAGAGAGAGAATATGGTATAGGCCCCACGATACTGAATTCAGTGACACTTGCTTTTATTTCTCTAAATCTAGAATACTCCTCGTCTTACTTAGCTCTAAATCGATATGGTGAATGTACTGACAAGGAAATGCTTACCCTAATTTATGCATTTGCCCTTCATGCCATACCTTCTCAAATGCTACGTCTAGTAATATTATGAAGCGTATGTGCTTATTCTCCAGGGTTTTTTTTAACTATGTGTTATTCAATGTATTTTGTCAATAGTTGAATGTCATATTCAGAATTAAGATAAGTAATCTGTCGTCAACTTATTGTTTTCTATTGTAGGTCTCATTCATTTCAGTAGCAATTGTTTAAATAGTGACATCAACGAAAAGGTTTATATTCGAGAAACAGGCTGGAATAAGTCCTGCTGCTTTACGAAGCAAAACGTCTAAAAACCCCTACACTCATGCGTTTGTAAGCGCCCTTAATGAAGAAAGAATGCCGTGACGATGAGTTGCCAGGCGTGGATGACAGTTGGGCAGGCCTTAAAAACACTGTCATTAATACTGCTGACTGCATTTTAGGCAGATGTTGTGGAGATTGGAGCGATTGGTTCCATGAAAAATAAAACAGCTCAGAAGAGAACACCAAGAATTCGCTCGGAAAAAAAGACGCCGGTGCGAAAAATCCTATTTGTTAACTAGAACAGTATTGAGAGCGAAGGCACACCAGACTTACGAGTTTTGCTGAAACGACTTTAAGAACAATGGGTGTAATCTGATTACCGATCCCAAAAGGTGATTTTATCTTGGGAAAAGGACTTGAATGAATTGCTAATAGGGAGTTAACTGAAGAATTGGAGGCCCAATCTTTGATAATGATTCTAATTCCATCAAACTTGGATGAAGTTAGTTAAGACATAAACCCACTTAAAAAAGACAAGACCTTTGGTAAAATATGAAGGGCCAACACTACACCAAATGTTTTATGAATTAATTTTGTAGGCGAATTTTGATCAGTAAGCAATCTTGCGCCCCGCGCAGATAAGAAAGAATAAATCGCATATGAACAAAATATCGTGATATAAGGTGTGATGGGTATAACATATTCAATACCAACGAATCAAAAACACATCAAATTTTCACCCTGAAGCAGACGACGGAAAAAGTTCTAGAGTTTCAAAAGTCAATCTAACACCTTTTCATAGATTTTAAAGCCATCTATGATAGCATAGCCAGAGTAGAGCTCCACAAAACAATGAGAGAATTCGGCATCCCCATTAGGTTGGGGAGGAGTTGATCAGGTTGCCCATAACCAGCGTGACAAGCCAAGTAAAAATATCCGAAACCCTGTCCAGCCCCATCAACATCTATAATGGACTCAAACAAGGGGGCGGTCTGGCCTGCCTCCTTTTCAACCGGGCGTTGTAGTAAGTGATCCATGTCGCGGAACTCAACAATGTTATACCGCGATAGTTAGTGCACGATGTGGTACACTGTAAAAAATTTCTGTGGTAATTTTACAAAAAAAATACTGGAAGTTTTATTCACAAGCAGTTTTGTAAATTTGCAATATATATTATTAGGAATATTCCAATTCTACTTTACGTGTTTTTACCAACTGTGTAGTAAATATACATTATTTGTGCGATGTAAAAATACCATGAAAGCTTCAAGCTGCAAGCGTCAAGCTGCAAGCTTCAAACTACTAGTGTGAATCGGCCCTAAGCATCAAAAATTATCAAAATTTTTTTGGCTGTTACAAGAACTGCCCAGACCCTGACCAAAGTCAAAGGTCTGACCTGAACTTAAGAACAATCGGGTATTATATGCTTAGTATTCCATTGTTACCTGTTAATTATATCTATGAGAGGGAAAATTTAAACCTTACATTCCAATGAACAATTTGTAATTTTACTGAAAATGTAAGTTCTAAAATTACGCCTCCTACTGTAAAATTACAGTACAAAGTTCAGTACATAACATTGGTAAATAATACTAAGAAGTATTGTAATTTTCCTACATAAACGATTAAGAAAAATACACAAAACATTGTGTAAAATATAGGTCACATTCATGTAATCAACATTTACGTCATGCAGTATTGGAGATTCTCAATTTCTTTATGTGAAATTACAAAATTTATAGTAAAATTACAATAATTGTGTAGTAAATTAGTATTTCATACCGCGATTTGTAATTTTACTATACATTTGGACTGCGAATTTACATATTTTTTTTACAGTGTATCTTTTTTTGTATGTACCGGGCACAGGATGCCTTTTCCAGTCTTCTGGGAATGCTTCCTGCTCCCATACTTACACAATTATTACTTCATGAACCGCTTGGTGTAGTGACGTCCCTACATATTTAACCAGCTCGGCGAGAATGTCCTCTGCACCCTAGGCCTTGTTGTTTTTTAGCTGGTTTATGGCTCTTCTAGTTTCTCCTATTGATCCAAATCAGTTGAGGTTTTCTTCGCGCATGTGGGGAAATGAAAATTACACACAAATAAACATTGCGCGCATCAGGTAAGACATGCGCTTATGTATTTTCACATTTCCCCTTCGAAATCTGTTGTTATTCTCTTTTTTCTGTTGTTATTCTCACTGCCATAACCTTCTATATAGAAAGCCATGAACACCAGTTGTGTATGTGTTAGTCGGTGGTCCAGGTGCCATATTCGTTTCCTGTCAAATTGTATGGAAAAGTGGATGTGAGAATTGTTTTTTTTTGTTTCTTTAGTGAAATAATTATATAAAAAGAAAGTTATTAAATCAATATGATGAAAACAATTAAATAAGAATGTTGTCATAGAAGTGATATCTAAAAATTATAAATTTTAGTGCGATTTTCGTGTTTTTTTAGTGTCTTACGGTGGGCCTTATTACAAAAAAAGAAACTACATATTATATTCATGTAAACCTCATGTGATTTGATTAAAAATATTAAAAAACATTGAGTGATTAAGTGTGTTAATTCTAAAGGTGGCCACTTTGTTTACATTCGCGGTGGTTTTGTCGTGCTTCATTAGGATAAAAATGTTCGTGCGGTGGTAATTATTAAAAACATAAGTGCTGAAAAATGTGAAAGAAAGTGCTAAAATTTTTGTTTTGATTGCCATTTAAATTGGGGCATATTTAGTGCATTTATGTATAAATATTTAATCTTGGATATAAAAACATTCTAGACTATGGATATAGCAGTAATCGGCAAAATCTGTAATGGCTTCATATCAAAGATAAAATCCTTATAAATGCACTGAATATGCCCCAATTTAAATGGCATTCAAAACAATAACTTTAGCACTTTCTTTCACATTTTTCAGCACTTATATTTTTAATAATTACACCGTAATGAAGATATTAATCACTTTAAAATCACTGATAATTCCATTACCACCCCACAACATGAAAAACTCAACAATTTTCCTAATGAAACCCGACAAAGCCACCGCGAATGTAAACAAAGTGGCCATCTTTACAATTAACGCACAATCACTCAATGTTTTTTAATTTTTTTAATCAAATCACATGAGGTTTACATGAATATAATATGTAGTTTCTTTTCTTGTAATAAGGCCCACTGTAAGACACTAAAAAAAACACGAAAATCGCACTAAAATTTATAATTTTTAGATATCACTTCTATGACAACATTTTTATTTAATTGTTTTCATCATATTGAGTTAATAACTTTCTTTTTATATAATTATTTCACTAAAGAAACAAAAAAAAACAATTCTCACATCCACTTTTCCATACAATTTGACAGGAAGCGAATATGGCACCTGGACCACCGAATTGCTTACATGTATGTGTGCGGATGGCATGTTCATGGCTTTCTATATAGAAGGTTATGTCACTGCGCATAGAAAATGCGATTTTTGAAGAAAATTCTCTTCCGATCAAACAAAACAACAGAAAATAAAAAAAATTGCTTCTGAAAAAAAATACTCCTTCGATTTCTTGGAAAAATGTTGAAAGTGGCACAACTAGAATATTATTATAGATTATCTGGTAACTATCTGGCTGATGATGACGGTTAAATTCAATTAATTAAGTTATGAAAGTTTTACAATACCTTTTTGCGCGATTTTCTATTCGCAAAATCATCAATTATATGAAATTGTATGATTTTGTCGTATGAAATCTTGTTCATTAGTTTTGACAAAAGAACTAAGGCGTTTAGCTTTTCTTGGTTTAAGGTATACTATAGATAATTTATCACCCGTTTTAAGCAAGAAAAGCTTCTTTCACCCGAACGATTTGTCGCTGGTCTACATAGAGCAATGTGAACTGCTATATCCAAGTTGGGATAAACGTTTTGCAAATTCTGTTTCGCAGGAACGACGATAGACTTTTTTTCAATGATCCAGAATCTGGTTTTACCAAAATTCTTTCAGAACAAAGGTGGCATGGAAAATGTATGCATTCTTGAGCTTAGGATACATTTCTTCCAAGAGAAGGGCTTTTCCGTAAGGGTTAATGATGACAATTCACTCATCTTGGTCAGAAATGAAAACTTTTCATCAAATCTATTGTAAGCCTCCTGCCGTTTTCCTAATTCGGATACGAGTCTATAAGTCCTGTTACATGACGGACTGAGGGCTTGACTTGAACTTGAACTGACAGTTTAATCCGCGGCGACAGCTTACCTACTTGAAAGCTTGCCTTTAAGCTCGCTTGTTTTTTGTATACAGGGGGTCTCGCATAAAGTTACAAAGCGGCCGACTGTGGATATGTTTTGCATAGACGAACTAAGCACGATATTAGCAAATTTTGATGTAAAAATTGGCTTTATTTGGTACATTTTTCACATAAGCTTATGACGAAAAGTACCAAATAAAGCAAACTTAAACATAAAAATTCTTCAAAAATGAAGGCGTTATCACCGTATACCGGCCGTACGACTGAAAAAAAAATTAACTGCGTATTTTTTGTAGAAAAAGGTAGTTGAATTTGACATTTTTGTTAAAAAACCAAACTTCATTCATAACTCTTAAAGTTGGAACGGTAGAACCTTCACTTTTATAGCTTTAGATAGGTGGGAGTATTCTGCGTGCAGTGCTACCTTATTCATGAAAATGGCATATAGGGTTACAAAAATACAGGGCGATATGCAAAACACCAAAAAAAAAATTTCATAACGCCCTAGCGGCTAAACTGTTACGATTCCCGCATCCATACGATTTTCCGGCCGCTTTGTAACTTTATGCATGATACCCTGTATACTGCTACGACACGCTTAATTCCATCGCCTTTTCTTCGAAATACTAAAAATTTATCTAAGCGGTGAAACATTTTACATGTTGAATTGTTTGCGTGGACCTAAAAACATTTAGGTATATAAATATGAACCTTTTTAATGTCTGTAAGACAAAAAAAAATTTTGCTCCAAATTGGCCGCCCCTAAAATCTGCCGCCCTAGGCTGTAGCCTACTCAGCCTACTGGTAAATCCTCCACTGCTTATAGAACCGGAGTAATTCACATTTTAAGCTCGAAAAACGCGGTAAAAAAACTTTAATTGTTTATAACAAAAGTAGCACAGGGTACACGAGGTTCAAAACTTAGGAATATACTCTTGGTGGTACCCACTGACATATAGATATGGACAGCTAATTGACAACTTTCAATGGCACCATTTTTCTCCAGAAGAAGAAGACCAAACAACAATTTTTTTTTCGAATTTAGAGGAAAATAAGTAATAAGATGTCACGCCCCGTTTTAAACCAATTATTATGTTGATGTCTCGCACTTCCAATTTTTTGACGAAAAGTTCACGTAGTCCAACAAAGGATTTATTGAACGGCTGATGAGCTATACAAGTCGCAAATAAGTATTTTAAATCTTTAAAACGGCGATATCTCATGAATGGCAGTTCGTACAGGAAAACGTGTAATATCTTTTTTTGTAGATAATCGCATAATCTACAAACTCTGCAAATACTATTTTTAACCGACTTCAAAAAAGGAGGAGGTTATCAATTCGACGCGTAGGTATTTTTTGGTCCTGTTCACGCATAACTTTGTAACGCAATGACTTTTTTGCTTTTTTTCTTTTTCGTTTGAAAGGGTAGTTTCCCACGGTGGTCCCGTACAATTTTTTTTAAATTCTGATAAAGGAGTTCGAAGGTAGGCGTAAAAAACTGGTAAAATTAGTACACCTTGAACGGATAGAAGTATTTTAAAGGCAGCGAACAAATTACTTTATTGTCGCGTGCTCGAGAAGAGGCCGGTGGATGAATCGGCAAAGGCGTTGACCTGCAAATAAAGATTGCGGGTTCAAACCCCGGAGCGTAGTTGGACTTTTTTTCTTTTTTTCTCTTTCTAAAATCCATTCTGATTGGATTAATGTTGTAAAGAATTACAAACTCTTCGGTGAGAAATTTCATGCATACTCTACTCATGCAGACTGTAAGAGAGTATTCCTTTGGAGTGAAATTCTATTTAAAGCAGTTTCTGAAAAGCTTTATTTACGTATTTAGCCATCTTGTTGTAACAATCTCCCGTAGCACAACGACTGAGAAGCTTGCCTCTCGTCCTGGAGGTTGCGAGTTCGATTCTTTGACCTGGAGCAATTTTTTTTTCAATCGACACAATAAATATTTCTTTTTAATTTCCTTTGGGGAATTTTGTTTCATATTAAATAAGTTTTTTTAAATTGCTCCGAAAATACGCAAATTCATTACTGCAAAAACTATTTAGCTACTGCCTCAATTCTTTTCGACGGCGCGCGGCTGAGTGTCATACTTCTCGTAATAAATAATTTTTTTTATATTGCCCCCGAAAAAAAATTAACGGACTAAAAAGTACGAAATAAAATAAATTTTTAAAAACCGACTTCAGAAAAACCAAAAATAATGCACAAAAAAACCAAAAATAATGCACAATAAAGGATAAAATAATTGTTTGAAATTCTTTACAACATTAATCCAATCAGAATGGATTTAATAAGAAGAATCACTTTTGAAGACGGTGCCAACACCTGTTTTCGGGGTGATGTATTAAGGGCATAAGGCTAACAAAGAAATGAATACAATTTTCGCAGCAATAGTTAATGCAATGAAAGTCAACTACTACGTGGCACCGTCTTCAAAAGTGATTCTTCTTATTAAATCCATTCTGATTGGATTAATGTTGTAAAGAATTTCAAACAATTATTTTATCCTTTATTGTGCATTATTTTTGGTTTTTTTGTGCATTATTTTTGGTTTTTCTGAAGTCGGTTTTTATATAATAACACTTACCGTTTAAGAGGTATTAGTCAAAAACGGAATTTTTTTCCTAAAAATCACGTTTTTTTTAAATTTCAAAATCTCGGAAGAAGCTCGAGAAATGATTTGAAAAAAAAGGGCACATTTCTTATGAGTCAAATATCAACTTTTCGTCAAAAAATTGGAAGTGCGAGACATCAACATAATAATTGGTTTAAAACGGGGCGTGATGTATGTTATAATTGATAGAAATAATTTTCCATCATTATTTTTTATTTAGTAGCAGTTTTTTCGTTAAATAAATGTATGTTTTTTAAATATGTGAGGGTTTTTTCCCTCTTTTTAACGAACTTTTAAAAATAAAGAAAATAGAGAAAGAAGAAAAAACTCTATAGCTGTCTAGTTTTTTCTAATTATGTTTATATCGCTGACATGCACTGAACTGTTTTTTATTTTAAAACCGATTAAAGTTGATTTTGAAGGGGGAACGAGACAACGATAGTTTTTGGTGCCACTTTTTTGTATGGGATTTTGCTTATTTAGCAGTCCATATCTATATGTCAGTGGTGGTACTCCGAACAGGATAAAATCATAATCTTGCTGTTACCAGACTGTGCAAATTAAAATGCTTTTTTTACTGCACTATAATGCGATTAAAAAAAATCTCTTTAATATACATCTATATAGAGATATTTTAACACACCCTAATTTGGGTTCCCCTGTAATAAATCAGACGCATACACAAACGGACAATCGTAATCTCCTCATTTTCTTTATATTCAAAGCCGACACCCGGCAAAACTATAAGTTAAATTGGCGCAATTTAACTACTCAAAAAAGAAATCATTTTGGGGGAAAGTGTGACTTTCGCTTCACAACAAAACTCAAAACTTACCGCGTATTTATTGAGAAAAACATCATGAAATCCGGTGCTCTTATCGTCGATTTCGAACATTTTAAAATGTTTATCAAAGCACTGCAAGTAAATATTACTAGAATATAAATCAACATGCACCATACACTTCACGTACAACAAACCGACGACTGGCGAGCTCGTTTCTCTTGTGCATCGATATCTTTGAGTAGGATATATCCAAAGGACCATTGTACACTGTAAAAAATGTCTGTGGTAATTTTACAAAAAAAATACTGGAAGTTTTATTCACAAGCAGTTTTGTAAATTTCCAATTTATATTATTAAGAATATTCCAATTCTACTTTACGTATTTTTACCAACTGATTTGTGGGATGTTAAAATACAATCAGTATTGGAGCTTTCACTTCATAGTTTTGTAAATTTCCAAAACTTTTGAGTATGCCTATACATAAAAATTGCACTTTGCTCACCATGCAAGGACCGATTCGCAATGAAAGCTTCAAGCTGCAAGCGTCAAGCTGCAAGCTTCAAACTACAAGCTTCAGCTGAGTTTTGCTTTATTTGAACACTGCAGCTTGAAGCTGTGAATGTGAATGGGCATATTCACACAGTGCACATTCATGGCGCCTAAAACTGGTTTTATAGATGAGAGCCCCGTCTGAGTTGCTAGGAGTTGAATAAAACCGGTTTTACTCACCACAATTATGGCAGCGTGTGAATATGCCCAATCATTGTACAAACCCTTTTATGCTAATTTTTTGCAGCTTGAAGCTTTAATTGTGAATCGGCCCTAAGCATCAAAAATTATCAAAAATTGTTGGCTGTTACAAGAACTGCCCAGACCCTGACCAAAGTCAAAGTTCTGACCTTAACTTAAGAACAATCGGGTATATATGCTTAGTATTCCATTGTTACCTGTGAATTATATCTATGAGAGGGAAAATTTAAACCTTACATTCCAATGAACAATTTGTAATTTTACTGAAAATATAAGTTCTAGAATTACGCCTCTTAGGCACTACTCACACGGGGATACTCAAATCTCGGATACTCGGCGACTGGGATACGGAGACTTGGAGACTCGAGACTGTAGTTGCTCGTCATCCTCACATGTTCTCTCCAAGATAATGGAGACAATAATCAATAGAAAATTGATGAATTACCTAGAATCCAACCAAATTATACACGACGGGCAGTACGGCTTTAGACCAAAACGGTCTACTGGCGATCTCCTTGTGTGTTTAGCCGAGCATCTCAACCAAAGCATCCATCGCTTTGGTGAGTCTGGTCTGGTTGCTCTAGATATTTCAAAGGCTTTTGACAGAGTATGGCACCCCGCTCTGTTGACCAAACTCCAAGCTATTGGTATAAACTTAGTTCTAAAGAACTGGATTAAGAGCTTCCTTTCTGGCCGTTCAATCAAGGTAGTATTGGATGGCGTCGAATCCAACCCCCACGCCATTTCGGCAGGTGTTCCCCAGGGATCAATCCTATCACCCGCACTTTTCCTAATCTTCATTAATGATCTGCTCTCAATCCCCTCGAACCCACTTCACTGCTTCGCTGATGACGGTACTCTGCGTTACTCTTATGCCTTCGACAATATAAGACAAGCGCGCGCCAGACCTTGTCTTCACTATCGTGAACTGATGTCCGCTTCGATCAATAAAGACATCAAATCGATTCTTGATTGGGGCCGCACGAATCGTGTTGAATTTAACGCCACCAAAACGAAGTACTGTCTCATCTCCACCAAAGCTAACACCGATATTCCTCCTATTTCAGTGGGCAAAGAGAATCTAACGGCTGGCTCAACTCTTAACATCCTAGGGGTAACTTTAACTGAGGATCTGCGATGGAATGACCACATATTCCAAATCGCAAAACAAGCCTCCCAATGTCTTGGGTTTCTCAAGAGATGCAAGTTCCTCCTCCAGCCAGCCGCCCTGGCTACAATCTACAAATCCTACATTCGGCCCCGCCTTGAGTACAACTCGTATATCTGGGCAGGCGCCCCAAAGACCACCTTGGCTTGCCTCGACAAGGTGCAAAATCGTGCCATCAAACTCATTGGTGATGGCCCCTTTCGCGCCTCTATAGACTCCTTAAGCCACCGTAGGAATGTAGCAGCCCTCTGTATATTTTATCGCTATTATAGCGATTATTCCACTGAAATTCAGAACCTCCTGCCTGCACGGCAATATTTTTCCCGCAACACAAGACTAGCCCGCTCGGCTCACCCCCATACCCTCCAGCCCCCCTTTCTCGCACAATACGGTCTAGAGGTTTGTTTTTGAATAGAACAACTCGACTGTGGAATAATCTACCGCAGTCAGTATTTCCGAACTCGTACAACATCTTAGAGTTCAAACGTAAGGTTCACCGACATCTCCTCGAGCATCCCCCAGACCCCCTCTAACCTTTCCTATCCTTTTTTCTATCCTTCAAACCAAGCTACTACTAGACATTGCACTATGACGTGAACGGCATGACGGACTGGTAGTACAAAGGGTGATTCCTAAGCTTGGTTTTTTCACATAAAAAAAAAAAAAAAAACACGGCCGCGATTGAAATTGCAAGTTTCCTATCAACATACTTCAGTTTTTTTTATTCAGTGCACTATGCAAAATGTTCATTTCGTTTTCACTTGAGAAAAACCAAGCAACTGAGCGACTGGGAGACTAGCATGTCAAGTCTCCTAGAAACTGGTTGCTTAGTTGCCGAGTATCCGCGACTGGAGTATCCCCGTATGAGTGCCGCCGTCTGATTACATATGACGGGTCTCTTAGTCGCCGAGTATCGCAGTCGCTCCGAGATTTCAGTATCCCCGTGTGAGTAGTGCCTTACTGTAAAATTACAGTATAAAGTTCAGTACATAACATTGATAAATAATACTAAGAAATATTGTAATTTTCCTACATAAACGATTAAGAAAAATACACAACATTGTGTAAAATATAGGTCACATTCATGTAATCAACATTTACGTCATGCAGTATTGGAGATTCTCAATTTCTTTATGTGAAATTACAAAATTTATAGTAAAATTACAATAATTGTGTAGTAAATTAGTATTCCACATCACGATTTGTAATTTTACTATACATTTGGACTGTGAATTTACATATTTTTTTACAGTGTACATAACGAAAATGATGAAGTTCCCATAAAACACATTCAACAGTACATTTGGTGCAGATTCTTTTTTTGGCTCAAACTTCCCGTAGAATGCCCGTTTGTATAGCTCAGTACTTGGCTTTTTAAATCTTTTGGCCAAATTTGGCCGTCGTGAGGCCGAATGTCCCATTAAAAATAGTTAAAAACTCTATGTACGTCCATCATATGCCCCTTAAAAAGCCAAGCGGCCGGTGTTCGCCCTTTGTAAGGCCGTTTCTTATTTTCACTCGGGCAGGTTTGGAAAACTGAAACACCTTCAAAGAATTGTGATTGTTGGCCTCTTTTGTAGGTGAACAAAGCAGAAGACTTGACGACGAAGAATAGAGGGTGGACCATTTCAAGTTGATTTGACGGGTTATTTCAATTTGATTTGACGCCGATGGACTTTTATGGGGAAATGTTGAGGAGCGTTGTTACTCCAAAGATCCATAAACGATTGAGGCACTTAAGGAAAGCATTTGTCCAGCAATTCGCCGCGGCAGCCATTTGAATGAAATTGTTTTCCATAAATATTTGGAAGGTGTACTCTCTTCAATAAAGCAATACTCATTGAAAAATATTGAATATACTCATTGAAAATATTGGTGTAGTTTTAATACGAATTTCTAAAAGAAACCAACAGATTGCCCACCCTTTATTTACAAAACTGCGTGAACTTTTGATATTATTTGTTACTGCAAAAGCTCAGGTGTATGCAAAATCAGCTAGTTAAGGCCCGTCCTCACTACGCGGACTTAGATCCCACGCGCTTTTGGCCGTACGGCCAGACAAAAGCGCGCGTGATCTTTTAATTTTCTGAGTCATGAGTGAGAAAAAATCAATTCTCATTTGAAACGGCGTACGCGCTTTTGAAAAGCTCATAGTGTGTGGACGCACAATGTACCTTTTTAAGCACAGCCTTTTGTCCGCGTTGTTTTGCCGCACGGCCTTTACCATGGACAAAGTCGTAAAAAAGTCGTAAAAAGGTCATAAAACTCTATATGAAAAAAAAGGCAAAAGCGCGTACGACCCAAGACCGCGTAGTGTGGTCCCACCATAATGGTGTGGCCACACTACGCGGTCTTGGGTCGTACGCGCTTTTGCCTTTTTTTTTCATATGGAGTTTTATGGCTTTTTTACGACTTTTTTACGACTTTGTCCATGGTAAAGGCCGTGCGGCCAAACAACGCGGACAAAAGGCTGTGGTTAAAAAGGTACATTGTGCGTCCACACACTATGAGCTTTTCAAAAGCGCGTACGCCGTTTCAAATGAGAATTGATTTTTTCTCACTAATGACTCAGAAAATTAAAAGATCACGCGCGCTTTTGGCTGGTCGTACGACCAAAAGCGCGTGGATTCTAAGTCCGCGTAGTGAGGACGGGCCTTAACACATTTTTGTAGAATGAAATACTCATTTTCGAAGTCGAAGAAGATATTAATACCCTATAATACACATATAATCTTCGAGTGTGTTTAGGCAGACAGATCTCATTAGATCAAAGCCTTCTACATTTACAAGCCATGCCCCAGGTATGTGCATGTATGTGTATGAAGAGCCAAAATTGTGGAATTAACATTGCCGAAGCCGTACGAAACAATTTTTTAACTTTGTTTTTGCACTTAAAAGTGGTAAAATAATGTATATTATCACTTTTTGGTGCACATGGATTATCAGTGATTAGTGCTTTAGTGATTTAATAAAAAAAATTAAAAAGAAGTGAGTGATTAAGTGTATTTTAAGAGTGTTAATTGATTAGGTGACCATTTTTGTTTACATTCGCGGTGGTTTTATCGTGTTAATTTAGGGAAAAAATGTTGAAATTGTGTAGTAATATAATAAAAGTGCTTTGAAAGTGATTAAAGACTGTTATAGAATAGTTTTTAAAAACATAAGTGCAGAAAAATGTGAAGGAAAAGTGAAAAAACTATTGTTATTCATTTTGTGTGGTAGTACTTGCACTTATGTTTTTAATAACTCTTCTATAATAATTTTTAACTACTTTAAATTCACTTTTAATTCCATTACTACACAAATTCAACATTTTTTCCCTAAATTAACACGAAAAAACCACCGCGAATGTAAACAAAAAGGTCACCTAATCAATTAACACTCTTAAAATACACTTAACCACTCAATTTTTTTAATTTATAAACTCAGATCACTAAATAACTTATCACTGATAATCCGTGTGCAGTAAAAAGTGATAAAATACAATATTTTACCACTTTTTATTGCAAAAACTAAGTTAAAAAATTGCTTTTCTCACAGCTAAATTGAAGTCCATTCTGACTGAAGTCCATTCTGACAGATAAATTGAAGAGCCATTTTCTTTGAATGGGAGTGTGAGATTTCGTAGGGCATGGCTTGTAAATGTAGAAGGCTTTGCATTAGATTCATTAATTCACTTTCGAAATATGCGTACTTTTATTCAAGCAAAAAAACTGTATAGCCGAATGAATGAAATTGACTGTAACTAAAGTTTTATAACACGAGGCACAATCGTCAATCCACCTCGTATTTCCTTTGCAACCCGTAAATAAATTTAACTTTCCCCAAAATAAGTGTAAAAATTTTAAGAAAAATATCTCAGCTTGAAAGCCAATCTACACAATAACCAGGAGATAATTCGTGGCAGACTTCCTGACACCAAAGTTACAGGACAAAATTACCCTCCAGAAAGATTTGTGGTGTCATCATAAATAATTGATTAACTCGGATATGACTTTTTAATGTAGTGTGCTCCAGGAGTCAATGTAAATGTGAGGGTTGAGAAAATAAATGGGAACGAACCTTTACGACAAGGCATACAAGAGCATCATACGGCTGGTTGTCGGTCGGGGCTTATCCCCCTTCGAAAATCACAGAGAATACGACTGCAATTTTCAGAATAACCCACGTTCGCCCCAGTTATGCCATGATGACGACATGTGAATTCATTACAAACCCCAGCGCATCAATTTCCCGTAATGTCTATTCTGTGTTCAGAATCGGAAAATATTCTGCACCCCCACTGATCATCCGGCAATACACCCCCGCCCCAATATCTATGGAAGTGTTTAAGTTTCTCGCCATACTCAAATAGGCGTTAAAAAGTCGGTTAGAAAAATATTTTTGGTGCTAAGGGTGCGCCTTATTCGACCCATGAATAAATTATTATCACCCGATTAATGTTCGTCTCGTGCCAAAGCAAACCTCTGCTCGCTCCCTCACCCCCTTCGATCTTTCCGCTTGATGGCGAGTATAGCGTTAAAAAGGTTTTTCTTTTGTTTCCCACTTTCAGGCTGATTTGACAGTTTGATTGAATGTTCTTGGAATAGTAATTTACAAGCTGCAAGAAGCCACCTTTCTGGTTGGGGGTAGTTTTCGCGGAGGGCATCCTTTTCGGGTAAGGGTTACTTAAACCTCGATTATCGTGGGTTCTTTTTAATACGGTTCCTGAGAGAAAAACTGTAACAGAACAAAAAAGAACAGTGCTCATCCCCTATGCATTAGCTGCTCTGCTTGGTAAATGGTGGTGGCGGTGTTTGTTATGATTTTTCCGCATTATTATCCCCTCGGGGTTTCTTTTGCTACATTAATTGTGCATTATGAAAGCGATATTAAACACCTGTTATCTAAGCATGCTATCTGAGAATCACCCTTATGACCTTAATAATGAAATGATGGAACCTCTTTGTCTTTTTTACACTTAAGTATCTTTCAGTTTTACTATGTTTCTGCTGTCAAACGTAAAACTAAGCCAGTGTTTAATGTGTTTTTTATTATTATTATAGGTTTGGTTTCAAAATCGCCGTGCCAAGTGGAAGAAACGCAAGAAGACAACGAATGTATTTCGAACTCCTGGTGCTCTACTGCCGTCCCACGGACTACCGCCATTCGGGGCTAACATTACCAATATTGCTATGGGTGAAGGCCTCTGCGGGACTGCAATGTTCGGCGGTGATCGATGGAGTGTGGGGGTTAATCCGATGACTGCAGGTATGTAATTTTTGCTAGAAATTTACATTGTTCTATTTAGTTAAGTTAAAGCGGTTGTAGATATGTACATATATAGAACGATATTGTATAAAAAAGAGTTGCGAAGTATTTATTTTTATTTGCGTGAAAGTTGGATAGATAACCACCTAAAAATAAAAGAGAATGACTTTTGTCTGACTTCCTAAATATCATTCTCCCCCTTGACCGGCTTACACCATTGCGTCACGGCACTCGTATTGCTTAATCTTCTGAAAGATGGCTTTCAGCGCCACTTCCACCATTCTCCACACATCCTCCGACCTCATCATCTGGTTCAGGATGTTTTCCGGTATTAGCTGCACCTCGACGTCTGTTTCCAGCACAGTACTGTGCTCCGCAAACCGCGGGCATTTAAAGGGGACATGCTCCGCGTCCTCCCTACCAGAAGCGGTGAAGGCATGCCCTTTCCAATTGCCAGCGCCGACAAGTTTGCCAGAATGAATCTAGAATTCTTTTCGCGCAGGTTCATTCAGGATTCAGGCTACGGACGACAACGAGTATGGACAACGAAGCTTTAATTGCTGCGGTGTTGATTAAAACTCCCATATGGCATAAAAGAAATAAATTATCTACATAGGTACTAATCGAAATATCTTTGACAACTGTTAGAGGGAAATCTCTTCCCTCTCTACTTTATTTAGTAAGTATATAATTGAAAGTTTCTAATGTTATTCTGGTATATTGGATAAACTAGTTGAGTTGTGAGTTTGGCCCTTTCGGTCCATACGATCAACTTCGCAGTATGTTGAATGCTGAAGAAAGGGCTCGACCTAATCTTATGAAACTTTCTTCACAGCCTGTTTTCGTTAAAATTCTTCGATCGGCTCCTCAACGAAGGCGATATATTTTTTGTTTTGCGCGACATCGTGCAGGTACAAAAATCACGTATGTCGTTTAAAAAAAACGGCTCGACCGAATTTAAGAAAATCTTTTCAGATTATAACTTCGGTAATACGCTACGATCGACGCCTCAACGAAGTCGATGTCTTTTGTAGTTCGCGCGATGTCGTGCAGTAAAAAATGATCACATACGTACGCACACACACATATATTTCTCCAATTTATGCTTAAAATGCTATTTGGACCTTGAAATATGAAAATACGTTGAAAATTGCAGTTTCGATTTTCGGATCGATTACAATAACTTTCCTATAAACTGGAAAGTTAAAAATGATGATATTCGCCATGTAGCTCACGATTTATGAATGCTTTTGTAACTTTATTTTTCAATTTTAAAGCCGAGCTTCGAAAAGTAATTTTACCAGATTTTACATGAGCTTTTAATGGCCATGAACCAGCGAAGATCGGCGCCGATTAACGCAGGTACCGGCCTGCAGGAAATCTGAAAACAGGTACCGCTGTATGTAATCGTACAAGTTTCTACTCTCTGCAGCCAGAATATCGATGGGGGTTACTCCTGCTATAACGCATGCTGCTTCAACGGACGTTGTACCGTATGCACAGCATACTCGAAGGGCACTTAGCCCTTATTATTTTCCTCCTATTAACAGTTCTGTCCAAAGCCGCTGCCCACACTGGCACTGCATACAATAGGACAGAACTAACCACTTTCGTTGATTCGTCGGCTTGGCCTGAGGCCTCTTATGTTAGGCAGCATCCTCGTGAGTGATACGCTGCTGGCGGAAAATTTTCCGCCGTGCCCGCCAAATGCACCGTGAAATTGAGCCTTCGGTTAATCATTACTACCTAAGTGCGGGATAAATTGGATGACCTAGTTACCTATTCTCACCACTATGATCTCCTAGTTTTTCCGCTTACTGATTAGCTCTACTTGTGGCTAACTCTGGGGATGGAAATACAGGATATAATTTGACCACACTAAGGCCGCATAAGATGATGTTGTATATCCTTTTAATGATGTTGATATGGCTTTTGTTTAATGAAGAATATTTAGTTTATTTTGACATAACGCTGGTTTGCGAGAATAGTGACGCAACTAAAAATGATTGATTTTAGAAAATGACGTTTTTAAATATTTTTATAAATTACTTGAGAATGTTTTGTCTCAAACGAATAATGACGATATATTTTTTTAACGATAGTTGACGCGAAATCGGCGTTGCGTGTCTGTTTACTATAAATTATCAAAGATTGTTGGTCATTTGGCATATGTAGTTTCATTTTACAGAATTTTGAATTGCGTCGTTATTCTCGCAAACCAGCGATAAGATTATTAATAAACGATTGAAAATACCTAACTTACTCTATTTATATTTAAATTGCGTAGTCTGGCCCTTGGGGCAAAATGTCCGGCTAAATGTAACGCCGTGTCCGGCCTTTTCATTTTTGGACCTAGCCGCGAACTTTTAAAGATTTTTCTCTGTTTTTGAATTAAACTAACTCGGCAAAATGTTTTCTTAATTTTCCATTGCAAATCCGGTGTATTTTATGTCAAAATTTCTTAAAATTAACTGGCCATTGAATTTCATATGCAATAGAGATGTTTTCACGTTCGTGGCTAATAATGCCGCCTTTTTAAAAAAACTAAATCGGCAATATTACCTTCTTCGAGTTGTGGCCAAAAAAAGTCACACAAAGCTCGAATTGGAATATTTTATTTGTGCGGTTTCATCGCCCCGGATTGATTGTTATGAAGTAAATAAATAATTTAATTTTAGCGAATCTAATTAGAGCAACAACAACATGACAACGATAACACTAATAACAATAGGAATAATAAAATACAATTATATTTCGGAAATTTGAATTATCTCCGAATATGTATAGTGGAATATTATTGTTGAGAATTTAATTTAATAAACGAATTCTGATTTAATAAAATAAAAGGTTGAAAAAATGTTCTTTTTGTAGAAAATTTAATTTAGTAGTAATAGTATTAAATAAATCTATTTGAAAAGGCTTGTAATTCTATTACACTAGAAATTACTATATAAATGCATGTTTAAAACCAACTAACATTTTTTTGCTTTTATACTACTACTTAAAGGTTTTGGTCAACTAAATCAATCGTCCACACTTTCATCTACATTAAATAGTGGTCTTAATTCGAGTATTAATATTAGTTCTGCTATGGGTGGTGGCAGCTATCAACATTATGGATTAAATGCTTTGGGTGAGATAAAAGATAAATCAAAACTTTAAAATGACCATGCTTTTTTGACTAATTTGCTATATTAAAACAATTTTTTATTACAAATTTTAGCTACTATTTATTTTTTTAAAAATAATCATTTTCAATATTACAAAATGTTGCTTGTGTGATAAATAAATATAAATGTAAAATAACTTCTCGATGATGGCCATGTCAAGATAATGTCTCCAAAAATCACTTAACACTTTTCAAATATACAATAGACTTAAATCAAATAATCAAATAGTTGTTGAAAGTCGTGATTTTGTAATTTTTAGTAAAAAAAATGTTTCTTCCGTTCACGAATTTCCAACTAGAAAAGTTTCATTGTTTACTTACAAATGTTTTTCTCAGTTACTGTTTGTACACGAAGTGTTTACTTTCAAATTCCAGTAGATGTTTGTTCTTTAAAAAAATAACGATAATTTAATATATTTTAGTTAATAGCTAAATTCTATTTTCAATTTATTTATTTTAGGCGATTCCATGATGTATCAACACACAGTCGGTGGTGTAGGATGCTCTGGAGGGTCACCGACAACAACTACACCACCAAATATAAATTCATGTTCGTCAGCAACACCGCCACTGTCCAATAATCAGCAAAACACTAGTCAAAACGATGTCAGTGGAGACCAAATGGTACGTGCCCTTGCTTTAACCGAAAGTGTAAGCTCTTATACTAAAAGCATGAATGCCGACTGGGGCAGTGGAAAATGATACGATTCGAATACCTATAACTGAATAAGCTTATTCAGCCATATGCATTCGATTCGGATCTTTTCCATGGTAAGAACCCTATACTAAAAAGCCACCATTCTAGTACTAAAACTTTTACATGGGTATTTTTTTAGAACAATCAACAACAGCAGCAACAACCCCAACATCAGCAACAGGAAGCAACGAATCATCATGTCCCAAATTGCCAAGCGCTCCAATCCCCTCCAGATGGTGATGAAGATGTTTGGAGAGGCCATAGTATAGCAGCGTTACGCCGTAGGGCTTCAGAACTTAACGCAACATCAATACCGTCATACTTGCACGCGCACAGTTATGAACATCATAATTCAGTGTACTGAAATTTAATGAAGAGCTTTGAAAGCTTTTCAGGATACTAGGTCCTTAATGTTGGATTGACTCTGTAATATAATTTTTCGTTTTGTAAGAAATTTTAAGGTGGAAGAACTTTAATTTATTTTAAGTTAATTAAGTAGTTAAGGAATAAGATTTAAAATGAACTCAATTCCACTAAATGGAACCATTATATTCTTTGCAGGACTATGTTCTATGTGTGAAAATTTCTGTGCAGTTATTCAAACTTTCTTTAGCTTTTCGTTGATATTAATTTAAAGTAGTGTTATATTCGTTGGTAAAAAATTGTTTGCCGCGCATAACCTCGACTCCAACTTAGGACTGCCTCCGCTAAGTTAAATCATTGCCGTGTTTTTTTAATCTGTTCTATTTTGTTCTGTCCCGGAACATTAAAAAAACGGCAAGGGAAATTTTCATTTTTATTTACATAAATTACGGCGTTAGGCATTTAAATTTCTTCTAATATTGCATAAAGATCGGTCTTATTTATCTCTATATTAATTTTTCTCGTTCTTCATTCAGTAAACAAAACATTTTGCTTTATTTGTCAACTGTTAAGTTAAAAAACGTATGTGAGAAAAGGGAAATTTAAAATTTCCCTTTGTGCTGGATAGTGTTCTTGATAATTATCGGGGACAAGACTTTTGTATGGAAGCTGTTCTGTTCTGTCCTGGAACAGATTAAAAAAACACCCCTCATATTTCAATCCCAAGCACCTTCTCTACTTTTTGCCAAATGAGCTTTTCTGAATAAGAACTTCTAAATCATTCAGAAACGATGAACTTTTGCGATAAAGCACGTTAGAGCCGACTGTACCCAAAACATATACATATAATGTACATTTAACTTTGATGTAGACTGCGTTTATGTACAGGACCGAAGCGGTGCAAAGTACCAAAAAGCCCCGAATAAACGAGGGTACGACCGGTGCATTTTTTTGAACGGTTCTACACATTCAACTTTGCATTCCAATTTTTGACGTTCAACTTTTTTTTCTTTTCCACTCCACGCAAAGTTTGAAACAGACTAGAGTTGAAAGGAGAATGGAAAGTAGCTCAGAATGGTTTTGCGTTCAACTTTTGTGTTTTCATTCCATTTTTTTTTGTGGGTATTATGTATGAATTGAAAAGTTGAAAGGAAAAAGTTGAATTGTGTGTTGACACGAGTTTCTTTCAAACCAAGAAAGTAGGAATTTTCGTTAAGTGACCCCTGGTTTTTTAATGATACAGATTTATGCGCGGGCTCTGGGTCAAAAATAAAATAAAAGATTTTACTTAGTGTGCGACGTTTCGGATGTGAATACACCCTTCATCAGGCAATACAAATAATAAATAAAATATAACAGCACTTATAAACACATAACACGGAGGAACTAGTATGCACGAAGTAGAAGCTTGTTGTCACTAGAATTAGTGACAACAAGCTTCTACTTCGTGCATACTAGTTCCTCCGTGTTATGTGTTTATAAGTGCTGTTATATTTTATGTATTATTTGTATTGCCTGATGAAGGGTGTATTCACATCCGAAACGTCGCACACTAAGTAAAATCTTTTATTTTATTTTTGACCCAGAGCCCGCGCATAAATCTGTATCATCAAACCAAGAAATATGACAGGATTGAACGTCAGAAAATGGAATGAAAAATTCAATGTGTAGAAGCGGTCTTTGGTTTTGATCACGGAGACTGATTTTGAGGTTGACCATAATGTACTGAACCATTTCGGCACTGTTAAAGATTAACATAAAAAACCAAAACATAACCTGCTTTAATGCAATAATAAAAATAAAGTGTCGAAAAAAGTTAAAAAGAAGTGAAATTTAATATTAATATTGAAATGGGTGGCATGAAGAAATAATAACACTTCTTGTCCTCTTCATTGAGCATAATTGTAACAGCGCATATGTATGGATGGGGAACAAATTAGAAGTAACGAAATTTTGAATAACATTCGTTTAGAAAATGTTAGCTATATGTAAAAGTTTTGATCAAATAAAACTAAAATATAAAAAATTTTAATCGCAATTCTGTAAAGAAAGAGCACAATAAAAGTGGAGGAGGTAAAATATATAATCTCTATTGGGATAAATTAGTTTTCACAGCTCAGAGTAAAGTAATATTCGAATGCGTACATAAACTCAACTGGTTGTACAGACCGGTTCGATCCTGCACATAAATACGGTCGTAGAAGCCACCTATTGTGTTTTTTCTTTAAAGTTTATTCCAAACTGATTTTAATATAAACAGAAAGATTTCACGAAGGCATAAATTTATAGAAAAAAATTAGAACGATAAAATAAATAAGTAAGACATTTTAATTTGGGGTAACCAAAATCGATGGCCTTGGATTCCTGCAGCATCCTCCGCCAGAACTGTCGGTCCCTGGCTTGAACTCTCCACCTTCTTATACCTAGGGTTCGTAGATCTTCTTCTACGCTATCTGTATATCTTTTTTTAGAGGTCCGCCTCTGTGTCCGTCTGGCCTTTTGTTCATAATAATTTTTGTTATGATGTCATCTCTGCTACGTTTTATAGTTTTTATGATGTTTGGATCTTTATGATAAAATAAATCGAAACACCTTGTTGGTTTGTTTTATATTTATTAGTAAAATTATGAGATGTTTACTCAGCGACAGTTCAAACAAAACTGAAAAAACAACAAATTTGCAAAAAAGTGTGACCGCGTTTACACTGTAGCTTTAGATGTATTGATTAAATTACTACTAGCAACACCGCCCCTTAATTTAAAGAAGTCTTTGACCAAATCCTTTAAGATAACAATTTATTCCAATTTCAGATTTAAATTTTCCCTATGTTTAATAAATAATTGTTGGCTCAATCCTTTGGTCATAACATCCGCTAATTGATTTTCTGATTCAATGTATTTTAGTTTGAACTCGTTGTTTCCAATCGATTCGCGAATAAAATTAAATTTGACATCAATGTGTTTCATGCGTTGGTGTCCCCTTGGTTCTTCTGCTACCCTTCTGCATGATTGGTTATCTTCGAAAATAGTTGTGGCTTCATGACAATTTACGTTAAGTTCATTTAATAGATTCCGTAACCATTTTCCTTCGCAAATTGCATTAGCTAATGCAATGTATTCAGCCTCTGTTGATGATAAGCTTACGGTGGCTTGCTTCCTTGATGACCAACTGACTGTGTTGCCATAGACTTTGAAGATATAACCAGACGTTGATTTTCGATCGTTTTTATCATCTGCCCAGCGGGCATCCGTGTACCCAGTTAATGGTTGCGACCCCTCATATTTTTGATATAACATTTTAATATTTCTTGTGGCATTAATATAGCGCAAAATCCTTTTTGCATGTTTAAAATGTTCATCATCAAAACAATTTTGAAATCGACTGAAATAATTTGTAGCTGCACACAAATCAGGTCGAGTTGTTAATGTTGCATATGTTAGGCAGCCAATTAGTTCACGATATGGTGCATTGCAATCTTCAAGTGAACCACTATTTGTCAAGTCCACCCTATTTTCCATTGGAGTTGCTATTCCCTTGCAATCATTCATGTTGAATTTACATAGCATTTTGTCAAAATAGTTAGTTTGATTCATTTCGACTTTATTTTCCTCAAATACGACGTGTACACCAAGGAATGTGTTTATTTTTCCAATATCAGTCATCTCAAACTCTTTCGTTAGTAGACGTTTAATGGCACCAATAATATGAATAACTCTCGCTACAATCAAAATGTCATCCACGTATAGCAAAATATAAACTGATTTCTGTAACTTACACACTCTTCCAGTTTTGTCAATGAAGCCCTCAGGCTGTTGCATATATATTTCCTCCTTCAAATATCCGTTGAGAAAAGCACATTTAACGTCCATTTGATGCACCTGATATCCATAATGAAGTGCCATTGCCAATAAAACCCGAAAAGTCATTAACTTTGCTGTTGGTGAACAAGTTTCATTGTAGTCAAAGCCCTTTTTTTGTGTGAATCTCCGAGCAACGAATCTGGCTTTATATTTATCCACGTCACCATTGGACTTGTATTTCAATTTAAACACCCAATTACCCGTAATGGCTCTTCGCCCCTCTGGTAACCTGCATAGCTTTGATTAGTGATTCATATTCATCTGTAATTGCTCTATTCCACTGTGGCCAATCTGGTCGACCCTTTGCAACTTTTATTGAAATCGCATCATTTTCAACAAATTCCTGTGCAGGCAATGCGAAATGTACATCATATTCCCAATCACCATAACGATTTGGCTGTTTGCGCAATCTTTTAATTTGCCGAACTTGTATGTTACCGATGTTATCCGTCTCAATACCGTGGATATTATATTGGACGTCACCAACATCATTCCGATCGGTGCTGTGGTTTGTATCTCGGTTGAAACCGGTATTATCCATATTCATACCGAGGCCAATCGGTGCTTCTTCACCATCAGTTGATCTATCGTCCGTTATTTCACCGGCATCGTCTGCAAATTGACCGTTGGCCGAGCCTGAATCAGTGATTTCGATAACGTTTGATTTTTCTTAGAATACGTTTTTCATTAAATGTCACATGGCGACCAATTACCAATTTGTTGCATTCCATATCCCACAACCGATATGTTCCAAATGATGTACCATAGCCCGACATGATGCACTTTGACGATTTAGCATCTAACTTTGACCTTTTATCTGACGGAATATGATTATAACATATTGAGCCAAATATTCGAGTACCCGACAAATCCGATTTTTGTCCATACCAAATTTCAGCTGGCGTCCTATCTACAAATTGTCTTCCAAATGCCAAAGTTCCATTTTTCCAATAATTCGCTGTTTTAACAGCTTCATTCCAAAATTTCCAATTGATTCCACTAGCCAAGAGCATAGATCGCGCCTTTTCTTCCAAAGTTCGATTCAGTCTTTCTGAAACCGAATTCATCTCAGGATTGTATGGAACCGTATATAACAACTGTATCCCAATCACCATAACGATTTGGCTGTTTGCGCAATCTTTTAATTTGCCGAACTTGTATGTTACCGATGTTAACCGTCTCAATACCGTGGATATTATATTGGACGTCACCAACATCATTCCGATCGGTGATGTGGTTTGTATCTCTCTTGAAACCGGTATTATCCATATTCATACCGAGGCCAATCGGTGCTTCTTGGCCATCAGTTGATCTATCGTCCGTTATTTCACCGGCATCGTCTGCAAATTGACCGTTGGCCGACCCTGAATCAGTGATTTCGATGACGTTTGATTTTTCTAGAATACGTTTTTCATTAAATGTCACATGGCGACCAATTATCAATTTGTTGCATTCCATATCCCACAACCGATATGTTCCAAATGATGTACCATAGCCCGACATGATGCACTTTGACGATTTAGCATCTAGCTTTGACCTTTTATCTGACGGAATATGATTATAACATATTGAGCCAAATATGCGAGTACCCGACTAATCCGATTTTTGTCCATACCAAAATTCAGCTGGCGTTCTGTCTACAAATTGTCTTCCAAATGCCAAAGTATCATGCTATAATTTGAAGGCCACCTCGTATAGTTTTCCGTTTTTGTATGCAATGAATTGCGTTTTACCTGCCGAGGCACAATCACCATCAAAAATTACTTTATATCCCCTTCGTGTTAGATTTGGAATAGACATTAAATTACATTTCAAATCCTGAACAAAAAGTACGTCCTGCATTGTTTTCGTGTTGCAATCACCATTAAAAAACGTCTTTATCGTTATATTTCCATGTTGATTTGAGATCAATTGTTGACCCCTGTTAGCTACTGAAATCGTTATTTCATTTATGTTGCGCAGCTCGTTGAAATATTCCGAACGATTTACCATGTGCTTCGTCGCACCCGTATCCAAAATGAATTTGATATGAATGAATATCATCCCTATGGCCTTCCGCACACTTGTCCATAACATCAAAACAAAAACTGGTTTTATAGGCAAGGGGTCGCAGGGAAGACAGTTTTTCTTCCATAATTTTCCATCATTTGTTCACCCAAACATTTTCTGGTTTCACCGTCCATTACACTAACACAAGCATGTTTTCGTTCTCGGCAAAGCTGCTTCGCTGTGCTTGCACCCCACACTACCCCATAGGCATTACAATCGTTACACGAAAATGATGGAGAAAGTGAGTTCCGAGTGTACTATTGAACTCATATTAAAACCGGTTTGAAATTATGGACAAGTCTGCGAAGGGCCTATGTGCACACTGTTCACTCACATTTGCTTCCATATGCGACATAACAGCACTCTCGTTTTTGGATAAATTTGGTTGTCTATTGTTGCTGTTGACCGCACATAAAAGATGTGAATCTGTTGTGTTGTTAGCACTTTCGTTATTCCTATTCACATTCTCCTTCCATTTATTCGACTCCTTCGATTTATTTGGCTTCTTCGATTTACAATGGGACTTTATGTGCCCCCTCTTACCACATTTAAAACAAATAATGTTTGGATTGGTTGAATTAATTGCATGCGATTCATTTCCATACTCATCAAGTAGCCTACCCTTGACAAATTCCAAGGTTAAATCCTCCAGTCTCATTGTTTTTAATGCAGTGACTAATGTAGCGTAACTTTCCGGCAATGTTAAAAATAAATTGCTAATTACTTCATTTAATTCCACTGCTGCACCAGCAGCCCTCAATTCGCGAACAATTGAGTCGTATTCCAACAAATGCTGTTGAATGTTTTTCCCTTCATGCATTTTCAAATTTGCCAATCGTTTTCGCAAATAAAATTTAGCCGCAATACTTTTTCTTTCAAATACTGCACATAAGCCGTCAAACATTTCTTTTGCAGTTTCTTTTTAAATAATAGCCGAGTTCCTTTTGTGATCTTTTTTACTCGTATTTACTTGGAACTACTCCTGATCTCACAGAGAATTCATAGGTTTTACTCATATCGACAAATTTTGCGTTCCTTTAATTTTTTACTCAGGAGTACTCAAAAGTAGAAAAGGAACACGGCTAATATATTCAAGCTGATTGTCATGAATACTTTGTACAATTTAAGAGCGATATTCCAAAACGTGCTAAGTTCTTATGATGTAATTAGTGGGAAATAAAAAAAAACTGAATATCACTTAGTACGATTTGATTGTGCATCCGTGTCTTTGAAGTGAAACCCCGTCGGAATTAGTATGATTTGTGATAAATGTTTATGGTGAATGCATAACTACTACGTCATAGATTGGAACGCAATACAATATTAAAATTAAACAAAAATTGACTTAGTACGTTTTGCTTTTTCTTCCTTTCTCAGCTTATCATGTTTACTTGGTGTAGCTGTTTCTAAAAGGCCTTCCAAATTATTCTTAATATGCCGTTCCAATCCTTTTTCTTCCAAAATGATTTTGATTCGGTATTTCCAGTTGCTGAAGTTAGTCCCGTCGAATTGCACCAACTTCGTTGTTTGATTTTCTGTCATCTTTTTTTTTATACTTTTAGAAAAAAAAACAAATTAAATGATGTGTCTGGGTCCGTGACCTGAGAAAATAAATCGAAACGCCTTCTTGATTTGTTTTATATTAGTCCGGGAGCCGGTGACACTAAAAGTCCCCTTATGCGGATTTGGAAAATTTTTTTGTAATCGAAAGTTCGAAGTTAGACGAACTATAGATAAGCTTGGTATGGGTGGATTTAATAAGCCGAAAAGGTCGGACATACCTCGACCTTTTCGGCTTTTAAATCTACGCATCTAGGTATAGTATCTAGTTCGTCTAACTTCGAACTTTCGATTACCAAAAAATTTTCCAATTCCGCATGATGCGACTTTTAGTGTCACCGGCTCCCGCCTATTAGAAAAATTATGAGCTGTTTACTCAGCGACAGTTCAAACAAGACTGAAAAACATAACAAGTGTACAAAAAAGTGTGACGGCGTTTACACTCTAGCTTTACATGTATTGATTAAATTACTACTACCAACACTTTATACAACTGATTGTATCTTCTCCTCCAAACACTGTTTTCGTTGAGTCCTCCATATACACTGCGAAGGATTTTTCTTTCGAAGCACCCTAGGATGTGTTCTTCATTACTTCTTAATGTCCGGTTTCGAATCCAAACAGTAGTATTGGTCTTATAAGGGCTCTGTATAGTTTAACTTAAGTCCTCCTTGATATGTTCCTTGTAAAGAAGTGTTTACGTAGCCCAAAGTAGCTTCTATTTCCCAACGCCAATCTCCTTTTGACTTCTGCTGTCGTTATCTTGTAAAACAGGCGTCCCTAAATATATCAATTTTTTTGCTCCTTTGTATGTATCAATTGTTATATTCTGGCGATCATTCCGTCTTTTAGAGATGCACTTATATTTCGTTTTCTCTTCATTAATTGCTAATCCAAATTTACTCTCCAGCTCTTTCAAGCGAAATGAAGGCTTCTTTCATTGCTGTAAGGGATCTGACTAGTATTACTATCCATATTGCATCTGAATGTTGCTGACGTTTCAAAGAAAGGCTCTCCCCTAATTTGTCTAGACTACTCGGCTGCCAGTTTACCTCTGTAAAATCTCTTCCCGCACTGCTACTGGTTATGATATTTGATTTATCGTTATTTATCTATGGTAATAACTTCGAATTTGTAATATTGCAAAGCATAGAGCTTAGTTTATCTATATGACGCATACGAGTCTGTCCGTCTATCAGAACTTTGTAATGATACCTACCATGACGCTGTAATACCTCCCCACCTTGTAATTTAATTGATTTATTCCCATAAAACCGCGCTTGTACTCTGTCGACCACTTGAGTTTTCCGATACCTATTGGTATGACCTGTGACTCATTCTTCAATTCATACTGAACTATATCCAGCCTCAAGTAGGTGGCATTTTCCGATACTGCATTAGGGATCTAAAAAGATTTGTACTAAGATCAGCACGGTTCGACATCCTTGCTCCAAGTCCCCGGTTGATGGTTTGAACATATCTCGCCATTTGGCCATTAGAGGATGGATGCTAGGGTCAAAGTCTAGATATAACAAGTCTTTCATCTTCATACAAAATTTTCCCCCCGTTAGTTGTGTGCGTGCATATATGAACATCGTTGCTGAGCACAACTCAACGCATACATCGTGAACTCGGCGAGACAAAGCCAGATTCTCTCTCTTCGATAAAGAATGCAGAACAGAAAAGGAAGGAAAATTGAATCAGCTATTTTTTTCATAAATAGTACATATGCACCAATACATCAAGTTTATCCCCATATAAAATCATAAAATCTTCTGCTGGCTAGTTGTGTGCGAGCGTGTATAAAAATGTTGCATTCTCTCTCTGGTACCCTGACATCGTCATTTGAAGAATGTGTGCATATAGCTGTTCGCCTTTCACTTACTAACCATATGAAGATGAAAGACTTGTTAATATCTAGACTTTGGCTAGGGTGCGCTAAATTTGAGATGAATACCATTACTCTCCATAAACTGCTTAAACTCAAATTATTTAATTTTAACTCCACTGCAGTCAGGGGCGGCGGAGCATAAACTTTGTGGGTGGGGAGCACCTGGAACCGTTAAAATATACTAAACATGATTCCCCATATCATCACGTTTTCTTTTTTTTGTACTTGTAGTTTTGAATCATCGAATAGGTGTTTATCATTCGCTACTTTAACGAACAAAATTCGAATGCAAGCCTTTTGAAATCAAGGCAATCTTTACCGTCTAAATCTAAACAATCAATAATTTTTAACTTCCCAGTAGGAAGTTATTGTAATCGGTCCGAAAATCGTATTCGAAATTTTCAATGTATTTACACGTTTCAAGGTCCCAATAGCATTTTAAGCAAAAATTTGAGAAGAAATATGTGTGTGTGTGTGCGCGTACGTATGTGGTCATTTTTTCTTGAACGATTTCGCGCGAACCAAAAAAGATATCGACTTCGTTGAGGTGCCGTTCGAAGCGTGTTCAAGGAAATATGATCTGAAAAGATTTTCATAAAAATCGGATTTCAACGATTCTTCTTCTTCTTTAACGGCTCTACAACCGGGATCCGGTCCTGGCCTCTCGCAACTGTTCTCTCCACCGGTCCCGATTCTGAGCCGATGTCATCCAGTTTGGCATCCCTATGCTCTGAGCGTCCTGGTCTACGCCATCCTTCCAGCGGAGGTTGGGTCTCCCTCGCTGTCGCACCCCATAAGTCTTACCGCAGAGAACTTTCCGAGCAGGCTCATCTTCACTCATACGAGCTAGATGTCCTGCCCACCGGAGTCTACCGAGCTTTATTTTCTTCACAACATCTATGTCGCGATAGCGCTCGTAGATCTCGTCATTGTAGAGTCTCCGGAATCGTCCTTCCTCACATACGGGGCCAACAATCCTCCGAAGTATTTTCCTCTCGAACACCGCCAAGAGGTTAGAGTGCTTTTTGCTAATCACCCACGTTTCGGATGCATATGTGAGGACCGGCAAGACCATCGTCTTATATAGTAAAAGTTTAGACGTATGGTTAGATGCTTGGATTTGAAGAGCCTGGACAGGCTATAGTAGGCTTTGTTGGCTTTTAGCAGTCGTGCGCGTATTTCAGGTTCCATGCTATTGTCGGCTGCTACTATTGACCCAAGGTAGGTAAATGATTTTACTACATCAAACTCGTGTTCCTCTACCTTGATTGTGGGACCAATGTTAGGTGTTCTTGCAGACGAGGCCACCATGTACTTTGTTTTGCTTTCGTTGATGTGCAGTCCCAGATTTCCTGCCGCGCGCTCAATCTGGATGAAAGCTTCTTGTACAGCTGTTGATGTTCTTCCAATGATGTCAATGTCGTCTGCATAAGCCAGTAATTGGGTAGACTTGTGAAGGATTGTGCCCCTTGATGTCACGCCCGAATCGCGGATCACTTTCTCCAACGCCAGGTTGAAAAGGAGGCAGGCCAGACCATCCCCTTGTCGGAGTCCATTATAGATGTTGATTGGTCTGGACAGTGTTCCGGATACCTTTACTTGGCTTGTCACATTGGTCATGGTCAACCTACATAGTCTTGTCAGCTTATTGGGAATGCCGAATTCTCTCATGGCTTTGTAGAGTTCTACTCTGGCTATGCTATCATAGGCGGCTTTAAAGTCTATGAAGAGGTGTTGGATTGAGTTTTGAAACTCTAGACATTTTTCCATAGCCTGCCTCAAAGTGAAAATCTGATCGGTTGTTGATTTGCCTGGGCTGAAGCCACACTGGTGTTGGCCTACGATATTTCTATGTAGCGTATGGGGCCATCCTGTTTTGTAGGATGGAGGGAGAATATCTACAATGATTCTAGGTTTTTCAAAAATCCAACAGCTTTTGAACACAGAGGCGTACCTAGCAAACACTGAACGGCGCCCTTTATTCAATTATTTTTATTTTAAATTTGTAGTTTTAAATACTTGTTTTATCCCGAGACACCATTGGTTTAAATACATAAATAAACTAGATGGCTGTCGGTTTGACCCCTAGGTCCACAGGACCAACTTCCTAGTACGATGAATATTGAATATTATGAACGGATATTTTGTAAAGGTTAATGTATTTTTGCTCGAATTTTGACTAGTGATATCTCGTTGGGAAGCTATCGTTCTGCTGAATCCAGAAAAGTAAAGTTCATTTGGAACGAGATTCAATCCAAAGAGTTTATTAGATATTAACAAAACTAATCAATTTAAAATACTTGTCACACTTAGCCGAAGTATTTTCAGCTAAAGAAAAAAAAGGCTTGACCGAATTTTATGAACAATTTTTCAGCTCATATTTTCGTTAGTACCTACACCTATATCGGCACCTCTACTAAGCCGATATCACACATAGTTCTTCTCAAAATTATATTTAAAAGGTTATTAAGACCTTCAAATTTGCAAATATGTTGCTCATTACGATATTGATTTTCGGACCGTTTACAATAACTTCCCTATAAACTAGGAATGAATAGAAAAAAATTATGACTTAGCCTCAGTCAAACTTTTTAAGATTCGAAGATTTGGAAAGTCGTTCTCATCTCCATATTGCACAATAAATTTGAGAAGTTCTTCAGGTCGGGATATTTTAATCTTTTCAGAGGTCTTTATTGATTTCATAGCAAAGTACTCTAGTATCAAGCATAAAACCAAACTTTTCTTCGGTTTCGTTTAAACGAATGAAACTTTTCACCATTTCGTTATGAAAACGATCAAGTGTGCTCTTTATAACTCTTTCAATTTCCTGTCTAGCTGTTAACCCTGAATCCTGCGAATTTTCACCAGACATTCTTTCAAATCCTTGGCAGCATCGTGAAATTTCATGGTAAGATCTTGTAATCTCTTTTGAACACGGTCAATTCGGATTAGTATTGTATTCCAAAATCCTTACTGGGTAACACTTTTTGTTTCATTGGTTTCGTCTTCACTTTCGGCCAAATCCTGACGAAGTTCAAGAATATCTTTAAGATATTTGTTGATTTCACTGTTTCCACCTTTCCCCACCATGTTGTTTGAAAGCCCGACTTGTCAACAACAGGAATAACATTTTTGAGTTTTAGCGAACGATTGTCGGAACACGGCTGAATTATTTTTCTCAATTATTCGTTGCTAAACACCACTTTTGTAACAAGACATTACTGCATTATCATAGCACTGTGACCGACAATCCTGCAGATCCATTCCGTCCTTCTCTAGTTGCTTTAAGATAACTTCCACAAGCTCTCCGCATCTTTTAAGTTTCTTTGAATAAAACCAAGGAAAGATTCTTTAAACTGGATAGTTTTTTCAAAATCTATATCCACATATCTTATTATTTCTGAAATCTGCTCGCGGTGCGCCTGAATAGGTGTCGAATCAAACATAATACCAAAATACTTGGCTTTATGAGCGTTTATTTAATTTTTTTTAATTATACATTCAGTGGCGCCCGTGACACGAGCCCTGGTTGCCCTACCCTAGTTACGCCACTGCTTTGAACAAACACTACTTTCCACACTTTAGTCATGAATCATTTCATCGAAAAACTTTATAGCAGCATTATAATTAGCATCTGTGTTTTTAAGGACGAAACTTTCATACATCACAGTTTAAGTCCTGGTATATGTCTTCTCATATTAGAATCTCCGTCATAACACTAGCCTCGTAAATTTTTGAGAATCAATTATTAATTATTTTAAAAGTTTGTATTATAAGGGGGACCTGCATACTTAATATGTATTCAAAGCCAAGATTTGGTTGAGTACTCCCATAGATGAAATGGTACTCGAGCCAGATAATTTCATACTACCGCACAATTTCGAGAACCATTAACGCAACTTCCAATGTCGTGATCGATATTCTTGTACCATACAAAACTTCTTGTCAAGCCTTTATCTTAACCATGTACGTTCTGTGAAGATCTCTTAATATTATATTTAGAGAGATTGAAAATTTATAAATTTCATCATTTTGCAATAATTGCCTGTCTTGCCTGAATTGTTTTGTATGCGTCGTTGCAAAAATCATCTTTATTTAGATATATTCGTATTTCAGATCTTGAACTGGAAGTGATTCGAATTATTGTAAATAAAACACGTATAATCTTTCATTATGTTTTTCTTTTTCTTTTTCGGATGAATACTGTGGTACATCGTACATTTTCAGATAAGTAATCAGCATTAACATAATAAGTAGTATTTCTACAACGACTTTCGTCGTTAAATTCAGAAAAATAATTTGCATAATTTAGTACCTAATCTGATAGCCGAGGTCGCAGGTAGATCTTTGTTAGGATATAAAATGCTTTTAAGCGGCTAACCTCTTACAGTTATATAAACTTTCATCCATAACAGTACTGAAAGAACCGTCTTTACCACTCTACTGTTGCTAGTGTCGATGATTCTAATTTTTAACATGAAGAGGATGCAGTGACCACAACCGGTATTCAGAGTGATTTTTGAGTGCTGACAAATTGATTGTTTATCAAATTTGTTGTTGCGCCCAGGTCGGGCGGAGGAGAGCCGCCCAAGTTGTAATAGAAAAATATGTCTCCCCCGCCTTTAAATTACTATTGGTGCACTCAAAACTCATTTTGAATATCTCTTTGGAACAATTTTGGTATATTTACCAAAAAAATGAAATATTACTTTAACAATAAACAAATATCACGTCATTACGTATTGTTGCGCTCGCAACGTTCATGAAAATTTTTAATTGCGCTCTTGCTTCCAAAAAGGTTGGCCACCTCTGTTCTAGACGGTTTGAGGCACCTTTATTTTTCCTTGTTTCAAAAAGAAGACATTCTTAATATCATGGCTACACAGGCCAATCAGACTCACTAAAATTTCGATAACTTCCCCTACAAGTGTCGGTTATGATCATTAAAGCGATGGCCCAATGCAAACGGCGCCTTATACGCGGCAGCGGCTTCATGCGCGTTGACGTCCGCTGAAGGTTCATTCATAGTGTCAGGACGTCAAAAAGGTTGCTTTGATTTAAATTCATGTATGGATTTTTATCTTTATAAAGTTTTAATTTCGACAGTTTGACAGTTTTGCAATTTTCAACGCCTGCCAACGCGCGAAAAGTTGAAAGTTGGTCGACTTTTGCCGTCGCTTGACCCCGCTGACACCGCAAAGTCGTGAATGGGAGAGCTCGATTTGAATATCAAATATCGACGTCAAAGCGCGTCAACGCTTTGACGCGCGTAAACGCAAATAAAGTCGTGATTGGGCTATCGCCTTTAGGATATCGTCCTCCACTACACACTTCGTGATTATGTCACTTTTAGCATTGTGACAGTCACTTCCACCGACAAGTGTGTGCTTAACCACATTAACTTGTTATTTGTTTTCATATTGAACCTCAGATGTTTATAAGATATGATAAATATGATCTAACTTCCCCGTTGTGTTGTGATGGGTCATAATGATGTCCAAAGCACAACAATAGATATCAGCCGGCTTGGTGGAGTTTTCTAGGAAACTATTGTGCGAAGCATTGAGCACCATTGTTTCTGTAAATGATATTGCAGCAAATTCTTTGCGCTCTTCTCAATGGTTCTATTCTTTTGGTGTTTTCACTAGCTTCGTAAGGGAGCCATCGAAAATGACAACGGCATTTGATTCGTAATTTGACTTGACATAAATGATACAGAACCGAAGCAAATTTGGGCATAAGTCTGGCCGTGGTATCATTTGACCCCGTGTAACAAAAACCCTCTCGATGAAATATTGTAATATTGAAGATCACCACAGAAGTGGGTTCTTAGGACAATTTTCAACTAGCCCTTCACCCCGAAAGGTTCGTCGAAGAAATAGTGGAATTTGCCAGAAATAGCGAGGTTATTTAGGAGAAATTTATAGTTTCCGAGTTATAAGCGAAAAACCCGGAGGGCTGACCCTCCCTAAAATCCCCCTTTACTACGCTCCTGGGTCCTTGGTAACTTCCACCAAAAAGAATTTTAACTCTTCCACAACACCTTCTATCATTTATAATGGAGTGGTGATACCAGAAACCAAATCTAATGCCGAATTAACACCTCGGTTCGCTTCGAATTTTTCTTTACCCGAAATTGAATTGCCAACCCGTTATCTGTTACAACGTCCACTCAATGAACGGAGTTTTCTTCAGGACTTGCGAGGTGTATAAATGTCTCAAAGAGCTTGACGTCAATATTCCCTCTATGGTATATGGCCTTGACAACATTCCCCTATGGTACTTAAGAAAAGTACCTCACTTTTGGTACGCCAACTTGGATTCTATCTGAGTGTGACGGTCATTTATAAATGGTAATTTTTCCCAAAAAGGCTCGTGAAACGGTATCTCCGTATCCTTGCAGCCGCGTGACACGGTATGTCCGTGCAACCGTATATGGTGCGAATAGTGCCGCTCATATAATTGGGGGGTAAAATTAATGATTATTTTCGTCAGAAGGTCAAAAAAGTTTGGAGACCACAACCAGATTTTGTATTTACCGTATAAGCTGCAACCTTCCTGGTATACTGCCACCCATTCAGTCATGTTTTCAAAGAGGTTGTAGAACTTCTGCAGATTTAATCACGTCCCCCCATGCCATGCATTTTAATTTTAACTTCCAGTTTGTTAACTTATAGCTGGCGGAAACGAAATTTTTTTCCTGGCACTTTACGGTGACAGTTAAATTAACTACCAGTTTATAAACTGGGAGTTTACTGACAGTTTAACCGAAGATGGTGAAAACAGCCCTTAGCCGTTTAATAATGTATCCTGATAAATATTCCAGTGCAACTTCCTACAATTCCACGAATTGGACCCTGGATATGTCCTGACTAATGGAATTCATTGATCTTCTTCTTCTTTCCAAAAAAAATTATTTCAAAAAATTTTCTTTTTGTTCTGCGATATTGGTGCTATGCAAGATTTCTTCTTTTCGCCCTTGATATTAAGTTGTTTATTTCAGAATTCGGCTTTATTGGCTTTATTATTTGCTTTCTGAAAATATTGAATTTTTTTCCGTTTACCCACCCCTGAAATATATTATCCAACCCTGACCCTCAATATTAATACATATTTAATAAACCTTTCCAACAAGCTTTAATAAACCTTTCCAATTTCAAAAAAAAATTGACAAATAAGGAAGCTATGGCCATTTATATTAAAGAAAACCAAATACTTTATGCATGTGTATATCCTTCGGAGAACTGTTCTTTAAAATATATTCATCCTTTCTGCAGATTTTTGGGAGAGCCAATTTTCTCAGGAGAAGTGGAAAAGCGAAGGACGCTGTCGTTGCGAGGGACTGAAACCCTGGTTCCTGGAATGGTTTTGGTTCAACGGTCTTTGATGTTGTGCAGTTAGATGCTGCAAGTCACACTATCCATCATTTCGTTTATTACCCCCATACACAAACCGATTTTTAGGCAAGGGGTCGCAGGGAAGTATATGTCATGCGTGTAATTTGCATACTTCGCTGCGACACCTTGCCTAAAAAATCGGTTTGTGTATGGGGGTAATTAACGAAGTGATGGATAGTGTAACTTGCATCGATAGTATTCACCGCTATATTTAACAAATTTATAATTGTGTAAAAGAGAGTCCGAGTAGATATTTCAAACATGTGAAGTAATCTCAACATGTTTTACTTATTTAGTGATTTGGCTCTACTATCGGAGGTCGTTCCCGCCCTCTCGCAATACTCCACCCTCGAATTAACTCAATTTAACTTAACATTACCTAAATTTCGATCTAACAAATCCTTTTCCTTTATCTTATTAATAGATCTGAGGAGTTCTAAAAATAAGAAAACATACTTTCGTCGCAAATTATCGTTATTAAATTTTATAAAACCGCATAAAATATACAATTTTTGTGTGCTTCTGTTAGTATTTTAAGTAAAAGTTGTATAGACTTTTTGATTTGAAACAAAAAAATAATAATAAAAGAAAGTTAAATTACTGCAATTTAAACAGAACTGCACTAAAGAAATTTTAATACATAATCTTCCCTGATTATTCAAAATAAAAAAACCCCCTTTTAAAAAGCCAGTATTAGTAAAAAAAGTACACAAATAGCAGACACACTATTTCACGTAAAAAAATAAAAAAATTAAATTAAATATAAAATATGTAAAAAATATATGAATAAAAATGAAAGGATTGAAATGTAAAAGATAATGAAAAAGACAAGACTAAATAATGTATACGAAGTTTTCTGAAAACAATATTCAATGTGTTGTTCAATAAATTTTAATACAAGAAAAAAATAAAATTTCTGCTATAAATATTATAAACAGTGGAAAAATGAAGTAAGCATTTTGTGAATTATATATACATATACGAGATATACAAAAAAAAACATACGATTTCAATTAGATTAAGATAGAAAAAGGTATACATAATTAAGAATATTTGGAATTATATTTTTAAGTTTAGTGAGAATTAAATTTGCTAGTTATGTTTCTATTAAAATAATTGTAATGAAATTGTACAGAAAAATTTAAGGAAAAACCCATTACGTATACGATATATATTTAAAAAAAATTATATCAATTATAAAAAAGATATAAATACTAAATGTAGAAAAGTTGGTTTTTTCTTACTAATCGTTAATTCATTTCCATTGATTCTTTTAAATGTCGATTATTCAAATTATCAGAACCTTTACAATTTTCAAGTTTACGCTCGTTGGTAATTTCACTTAATTTATTACATTTGGCGCAGACTCTAAAAACATCATTACAAATAGTTAAAAGTTCCCATCGACTAAAACAGTGTTGAATAAACGTATTTTATTCAAGGCGAAATGGTGAGAAACTTTTTTTTTGTAGATACCTCTAAAGTTCCAATAATAAAAGTACATGTAATATTCTTAAAAAAAGGTCAAATTCCTTTTTCGTTACGAGTGGGCGTTAGTGAAATATAGCGATTTGAAAAGTTGCGACCACTAAAATACATGCAGGCGCAGCGTGTATGTGGAAATCAATTTGTTATCCTGGCGTTGGTCACATTTCCTCTATTTTACATCGATTTTGAATAAAAAGATAACAACAAGGAAGTGTTCAATATCAAGGATTTAGCACATTGTATAGTTAAAATTGAGCCCCCTAAAAAGGAAAGGGGCACTCCACAATGCACGAACTAACAACTTTGACATACCAAGAGCGCCATCGTGAAACTAAATGCGTTAAGTGTGCTGAAACCATCCCACGAAACAATGCAAAAAGGGCATATTGGAAATTATGAAGGATGCCCAATACCAAGACCTCGTAAGTACAGGCCTGGAAGCAGACTTTTTGGTTGTGTCTGTGCGACGCCAAAATCGTCTGACAGTTGTGGAATTAACATGGCCGAAGCCGTACAAAGCAGTTTTTTAACTTTGGTTTTGGAATAAAAAGTGGTAAAGTATTGTATTTTATCACTTTTTAGTGCACACGGATTATCAGTGATAAGTTATTTAGTCCATAAATTAAAAAAAAATTAGTGGTTAAGTGTATTTTAAGAGTGTTAATTGATTAGGTGACCATTTTTGTTTACAATCGCGATGGTTTTTTCGTGTTAATTTAGGGAAAAAGTGTTGAATTTGTGTAGTAATGGAATTAAAAGTGAATTTAAAGTAATTAAAAATTATTATAGAAGAGTTATTAAAAACATAAGTGCAAGTACTACCACACAACATGTTACAGTGCAAAGGGCACTGTACTGTTAATTTTAATTACTTACTTGTTATATTGTTCACTGTATTGTTCACGTTTTTACATACTTAGATGTAATGATTGTAAATTTAATTTTGTCATAGAATTTACTTTTTTTTGTTACAAATTTTTTCATTCGTTGCATAACATTATATGCTACAACAGCAAATAGTTTGTGAAGTATTTTGTTATAAAGAAATACATTCTTCAATTAAATAATTTTTATGGAATCGATGTTTGATTCACCATAAAAAACTGGTCCTTCGAGCCGGATTACAAGGTTGTAACCGGGGTTTTCAACAAGAGCACGAGTTCATCAAGACGTTACAATATTACGTAACGAATTTCAAAAAATAAAGAAGCAACATTCATCAAGGAGAGTATTCACCGAAGAGTGAAGAGATTACAGGATATAGCAAGTTCCAGAGTGAGGTCCTATCAGCCCATCAGCCAAACAGAAAATTTCAAAATTGAAAAATCAAAATCAATCTCAGGTAAGTGTCAGAATTATTGGAAGTTTGTTAATGGTCATATGAAATAAAGTATTCAGTTCATTAAAGTGAATGAGCCATTTGAGTTAAGCTAAGTTTAGTTATTTTAGTCCCGAGTTCAGTGTTATACGGTTTTTCAGTGAATTAAGAACGGTTGAAAAATGTCAGACCTGCCCAGATTAAAATGCCAACGGGCCAATTTAAAACGACAGCTAACAATATTCAACACTTTCGTAAACACAGTTACACCTAATCAGATTGATGAGCTCAATCTACGATTAGATAAAATACAAGACATATTAACCACCTTTCATGACATTAACATAGAGATTGAGTTATTAGATGATAGCGCAGATCATCTTACATATAGAGATGAGTTCGAAAGCACATATTACACAACAATGAGTTTAGCCCGTAAATTTTTACGTGATAATACATCATCACAAGTCATTACAATTAGGTCCCCAAATGTGAACGCGAACGTGCATCTTCCACGGATTGATTTGCCTGTGTTTGACGGAGCTTATGATAAGTGGATGTCGTTTTCAGATTCGTTTAAATCTATGGTGCATACAAAGGAACAACTTTCAAAGGTTGAAAAATTGCACTATCTTCGATCGTGTTTGAGAGGAGAGGCTGAAACAGTGATTCAGTCTTTGGAAACGTCTACTGTTAATTATGACATTGCTTGGAGTTTATTGGAAGATAGGTATTTAAATAAACGTGTTATCATTCAAAATCATTTAAGGGCTCTTCTCGAGCAAGCACCGTGTGCACGAGGATGCGTTATAAGCCTCAGGCAAATTTTAAATAACATAAATATACATACAAGAGCATTACAGACATTAGGGCAAGAAATAGATAAGTGGGATGCAATTTTAATTTATTGCATGACTGCTAAACTTGATAAAATCACCCACCAAGAGTGGGAAAAATCAATAACTTCTAAATATGTTCCAACATTACAACAATTTACAACTTTTTTAACACAACGTTGTCAAATTTTAGAAGCTACAAACACCCAAAATGCATATGAGCAAGGTAAATCTACTTTTAACTCTAAGGTCCCCATTCCAAAAAGCAACGTGAATTCAAGTAAGAAAAACATTTTAGCCGTGACACAAAATACAGATTACTGTAATTTCTGTAAGGAGTCACACAAAATATTTAATTGTGAAAAATTTCTAAAGTTACCTGTTCCCGATAGAATCGCGGCAGCAAAAAGAGAGGCACTCTGTTTCAACTGCTTAAGGAAAAAGCATAGTGCTGACAATTGCATTTGTGGGCCTTGCAAGAAATGCGGTAAGAAACACAATACCCTTTTACATCTCGAAAATAGTAAAAACAAGGAAGCTACATCGCCCATCTCAGTTAATAATGTGCAATCCAATCATTCAAGTGAAGTTTTATTAGCTACAGCTCAAGTAGCATTTTCAGATATTACTAACAAAACACATGTAGCGCGTGTTGTGTTAGATGGCGGTGCTCAAGCACACTTTATCACCGAAAGATTCGCGAAACTTCTTCAGTTAAAACGTACTAAAATTAATATTCCTATAAATGCAGTGAATCAACTACAAACTCACATAAAATACAAGGTATCGACGAAAATCGCATCACTGCAAGGAAATTTTGAGGAAAATATTTCACTTCTAGTGATACCAAGTATCACAAATCCATTACCGTCACAACAAATAAATATTAATCAGTTGAATATAGATAAAAATGTACTTTTAGCAGACCTAACATTTCACAGAACATCAGAAATTGATGCATTGATAGGCGCAGAGATTTTCTACCGAGTTTTATGCACAGGTCAAATAAAAATTGACAATCAATTAGCTGTTTTACAGGAGACTAATTTCGGATGGATTATCGCTGGTAAAATTAGCAATCAAAATGTTCAATCTAATGCTGTATCATGTAACCTTACTCTAAACACATTAACAGATCAACTATTAAAATTTTGGGAGCTTGAAGAAATGCCAGAGACAAAATTTCTAAGCGTTGATGAGTCAAAGGTAGAAAAACATTTTGTAGAAAATACATCTCGCGATAGTAATGGGCGGTATATCGTTAAATTACCATTCAACGAAAATATTCAACAGCTCGGACATTCTTACTCAATTGCGTTGAAAAGATTGTATTCACTCGAACGCAAGTTAGACAAAAACCCAGATTTAAAACAGCAATACACAGAATTCATGAGAGAATACGAAAATTTAAATCATATGTCCAAAGTAAATCATCAGGCCGCTGTTCATAGTGGTTATTATCTTCCTCATCATGCTGTAATCAAAGAAAGCAGCACTACAACAAAGGTTCGAGTTGTATTTGATGGTTCCGCGAAAACAAGCACCGGTATCTCATTAAACAATACTCTTAAGGTCGGTCCTACAATCCAAGATGATAGTTTTTCATTACTTATTCGATATCGCACTCACACATACGTTCTTACGGCAGACGTTGAAAAAATGTACAGACAAATTTTAGTCGACAAGGGTGATCGTGATTACCAAAAGATTCTTTGGAGAGAAAATTCAAGCGATGCAATTAAAACTTTTCAATTAAATACAGTTACATACGGTACAGCTTCTGCTCCCTTTTTAGCGGTTCGTACACTACATAAACTCGCCGAAGACGAGGAGCACAATTTTCCATTAGCTTCAAGCGTTCTCAAACGTGATTTTTATGTCGATGACTTGTTAACTGGAACCAAGTCATTCGATGATGCTTTACAACTTCGAGATGAGTTAATTCAATTACTTAACCTAGGTGGTTTTATCTTGCGAAAATGGTCATCTAACGATGCAAAATTAGTCAACACATTACCACAGGAGTTGACTAACGTAGGTTTATTCAATGATTCATCCCAAGATATAAATACTTTAGGCATCCAATGGAATCCACACCGCGATGTTCTACTATACCACTACAACAATGACATAGACACAAAACCACGAATTACAAAACGGTTGATTTTTTCAAACATTGCAAAATTATTTGATCCGATAGGGTTATTGGGTCCAATCATTGTACAAGCAAAATTATTTATACAGCATTTATGGAAATTAAAACTCGACTGGGATGAAGCTGTTCCACTTGATATTCATTCTCAGTGGGTCAACTATAAAAAACAATTACCGCGTTTAAAAGAAGCTTCATTTGAAAGATGTATCATCATTGATAATCCAATAAATATTTAACTACATGGGTTCTGTGATGCAAGTGAAATGGCATACGGGGCATGTATTTACATAAGGTCAGTTGATAAATACAATAATTGTATAACTAGACTTCTTTGTTCAAAAAGTCGAGTCTCACCATTAAGCTCAAAGATCACAATACCCAGGTTAGAATTATGTGCAGCGTTATTACTAACACGACTATATAAAGCAGTTTTGTCAGCAGTAACCATAATGTTTGACGAGACATTCTTGTGGTCTGATTCAACAATTACATTGAACTGGATCAACACGCAGCCAAACGTATTAAAAACATTTGTCGCTAATAGAGTTTCAGAAATTAGATCTTTAACCAATTACTTGCAATGGCATCACGTTCGTACTAACCAAAACCCTGCAGATTTTGTGTCAAGAGGACAAACAGTTTCAGAGTTTTTACAAAATGACATGTGGAAGGTTGGCCCTCCCTGGCTACACAAATGCAAAGAGGAGTGGCCCTCATTACAGATTCAAAAAATTCCTTTATTAGAAGTTAGAAAACCCATGGTATTAAACGTTACATTGGATAGCCAAATAATTTTAAACAAATTTTCTTCAATTAAAAAATTAACTAGAGTAATGGCATACTGCTTACGATTTGTAAATAGCCGTCTAAAGATCAGAAAATATGCATCGTCCAATTTGTCTATTGAGGACCTCCAACTAGCCAATACTCGAATCATAAAATTAATACAAGCTCAAGCATTCGCTAGAGAAATTAGAGAATTACTAAAGACCAAGACAGTACACAACCAAAGTTCACTAAAAACATTAAGTCCTTTTTTAGATCCGGACAACCTTATAAGGGTTGGCGGTAGACTGCAGAATTCAGAATTATGTTACAATTCCAAATATCCAATAGTATTACCAAAGGGTAACTTTGTAACTAATTTGATCATTAGGCACGAACATGAAAAATCATTACACGCAGGAATTCAAAATACATTATATCAAGTTCGCATTCGTTATTGGCCAATTGATGGTAGAAATTCTGTAAAAAAGATTATTAATTCATGTATTAAATGTTTTCGATTTAGAAATACTGAAAATTATCATGTTATGGGTAACTTGCCAAGCTCTAGACTAATACAATCAAGACCGTTTCTAAAGACTGGAATTGATTACTGTGGGCCGTTCTTCATAAAAGAGAAAAAATTCCGAAACCGAAATAAAATAAAGGTTTATGTAGCAATATTCATATGTTTCGTGACAAGGGCAATTCATTTAGAAGTTGTTAGCGATTTGACAACAGATGCATTTTTGAGTTCATTGAAAAGGTTCTTTTCTCGAAGAGGGAAAAGTAAAGACATCTACTCTGACAACGGAACCAACTTTGTTGGGGCCAATAATGAAATTAAAAAACTATACACATTCATCAATTCTGAAAGGTACAATAACACAGTTGCTAATCAGTTAGCTGACGAAGGTATAAATTGGCATTTTATTCCCCCCCGGTGTCCTCACTTTGGTGGATTATGGGAATCAGCAGTAAAATTATTCAAGGTTCATTTTTTACGAACCATAGGTAACACACTATTGACATTTGAAGAGTTCAATACGCATGTTATTGAGATAGAAGCCATTCTTAATTCACGTCCTTTAACCCCCTTGTCAAATGATCCTAATGATCTTAGTAGCCCAACTCCTGGCCATTTTTTGATAAATGACGCATTGACAAGCTTACCTGAGGTTGATTGTTCCACTACTCAGAAGAATCGACTGTCCAATTGGCAACATCTCCAACAACTGAAGCAACATTTTTGGAAAAGATGGCACAAGGAGTACCTGAACAACCTCAACACTAGAACAAAATGGCACCGAGTTAATTCAACTACTATTTCTGTTGGGGCCCCTGTTCTATTGAAGGAAGATAACCTCCCGCCGCTACAATGGGTCATGGGACGCATCACTCAGGTTCACCCTGGCCACGATGGTATCACACGTATTGTCACTGTAAAGACATCACGTGGTGAATGCAAGCGATCAATAAAGAAGGTGATTTTATTTCCGATTGACAATTATTGAGCTGAGTGACCATCTATTGTTGATTGCGAGCAATCAACGTCGGGCGGCATGTTACAGTGCAAAGGGCACTGTACTGTTAATTTTAATTACTTACTTGTTATATTGTTCACTGTATTGTTCACGTTTTTACATACTTAGATGTAATGATTGTAAATTTAATTTTGTCATAGAATTTACTTTTTTTTTGTTACAAATTTTTTCATTCGTTGCATAACATTATATGCTACAACAGCAAATAGTTTGTGAAGTATTTTGTTATAAAGAAATACATTCTTCAATTAAATAATTTTTATGGAATCGATGTTTGATTCACCATAAAAAACTGGTCCTTCGAGCCGGATTACAAGGTTGTAACCGGGGTTTTCAACAAGAGCACGAGTTCATCAAGACGTTACAATATTACGTAACGAATTTCAAAAAATAAAGAAGCAACATTCATCAAGGAGAGTATTCACCGAAGAGTGAAGAGATTACAGGATATAGCAAGTTCCAGAGTGAGGTCCTATCAGCCCATCAGCCAAACAGAAAATTTCAAAATTGAAAAATCAAAATCAATCTCAGGTAAGTGTCAGAATTATTGGAAGTTTGTTAATGGTCATATGAAATAAAGTATTCAGTTCATTAAAGTGAATGAGCCATTTGAGTTAAGCTAAGTTTAGTTATTTTAGTCCCGAGTTCAGTGTTATACGGTTTTTCAGTGAATTAAGAACGGTTGAAAAATGTCAGACCTGCCCAGATTAAAATGCCAACGGGCCAATTTAAAACGACAGCTAACAATATTCAACACTTTCGTAAACACAGTTACACCTAATCAGATTGATGAGCTCAATCTACGATTAGATAAAATACAAGACATATTAACCACCTTTCATGACATTAACATAGAGATTGAGTTATTAGATGATAGCGCAGATCATCTTACATATAGAGATGAGTTCGAAAGCACATATTACACAACAATGAGTTTAGCCCGTAAATTTTTACGTGATAATACATCATCACAAGTCATTACAATTAGGTCCCCAAATGTGAACGCGAACGTGCATCTTCCACGGATTGATTTGCCTGTGTTTGACGGAGCTTATGATAAGTGGATGTCGTTTTCAGATTCGTTTAAATCTATGGTGCATACAAAGGAACAACTGTCAAAGGTTGAAAAATTGCACTATCTTCGATCGTGTTTGAGAGGAGAGGCTGAAACAGTGATTCAGTCTTTGGAAACGTCTACTGTTAATTATGACATTGCTTGGAGTTTATTGGAAGATAGGTATTTAAATAAACGTGTTATCATTCAAAATCATTTAAGGGCTCTTCTCGAGCAAGCACCGTGTGCACGAGGATGCGTTATAAGCCTCAGGCAAATTTTAAATAACATAAATATACATACAAGAGCATTACAGACATTAGGGCAAGAAATAGATAAGTGGGATGCAATTTTAATTTATTGCATGACTGCTAAACTTGATAAAATCACCCACCAAGAGTGGGAAAAATCAATAACTTCTAAATATGTTCCAACATTACAACAATTTACAACTTTTTTAACACAACGTTGTCAAATTTTAGAAGCTACAAACACCCAAAATGCATATGAGCAAGGTAAATCTACTTTTAACTCTAAGGTCCCCATTCCAAAAAGCAACGTGAATTCAAGTAAGAAAAACATTTTAGCCGTGACACAAAATACAGATTACTGTAATTTCTGTAAGGAGTCACACAAAATATTTAATTGTGAAAAATTTCTAAAGTTACCTGTTCCCGATAGAATCGCGGCAGCAAAAAGAGAGGCACTCTGTTTCAACTGCTTAAGGAAAAAGCATAGTGCTGACAATTGCATTTGTGGGCCTTGCAAGAAATGCGGTAAGAAACACAATACCCTTTTACATCTCGAAAATAGTAAAAACAAGGAAGCTACATCGCCCATCTCAGTTAATAATGTGCAATCCAATCATTCAAGTGAAGTTTTATTAGCTACAGCTCAAGTAGCATTTTCAGATATTACTAACAAAACACATGTAGCGCGTGTTGTGTTAGATGGCGGTGCTCAAGCACACTTTATCACCGAAAGATTCGCGAAACTTCTTCAGTTAAAACGTACTAAAATTAATATTCCTATAAATGCAGTGAATCAACTACAAACTCACATAAAATACAAGGTATCGACGAAAATCGCATCACTGCAAGGAAATTTTGAGGAAAATATTTCACTTCTAGTGATACCAAGTATCACAAATCCATTACCGTCACAACAAATAAATATTAATCAGTTGAATATAGATAAAAATGTACTTTTAGCAGACCTAACATTTCACAGAACATCAGAAATTGATGCATTGATAGGCGCAGAGATTTTCTACCGAGTTTTATGCACAGGTCAAATAAAAATTGACAATCAATTAGCTGTTTTACAGGAGACTAATTTCGGATGGATTATCGCTGGTAAAATTAGCAATCAAAATGTTCAATCTAATGCTGTATCATGTAACCTTACTCTAAACACATTAACAGATCAACTATTAAAATTTTGGGAGCTTGAAGAAATGCCAGAGACAAAATTTCTAAGCGTTGATGAGGCAAAGGTAGAAAAACATTTTGTAGAAAATACATCTCGCGATAGTAATGGGCGGTATATCGTTAAATTACCATTCAACGAAAATATTCAACAGCTCGGACATTCTTACTCAATTGCGTTGAAAAGATTGTATTCACTCGAACGCAAGTTAGACAAAAACCCAGATTTAAAACAGCAATACACAGAATTCATGAGAATACGAAAATTTAAATCATATGTCCAAAGTAAATCATCAGGCCGCTGTTCATAGTGGTTATTATCTTCCTCATCATGCTGTAATCAAAGAAAGCAGCACTACAACAAAGGTTCGAGTTGTATTTGATGGTTCCGCGAAAACAAGCACCGGTATCTCATTAAACAATACTCTTAAGGTCGGTCCTACAATCCAAGATGATAGTTTTTCATTACTTATTCGATATCGCACTCACACATACGTTCTTACGGCAGACGTTGAAAAAATGTACAGACAAATTTTAGTCGACAAGGGTGATCGTGATTACCAAAAGATTCTTTGGAGAGAAAATTCAAGCGATGCAATTAAAACTTTTCAATTAAATACAGTTACATACGGTACAGCTTCTGCTCCCTTTTTAGCGGTTCGTACACTACATAAACTCGCCGAAGACGAGGAGCACAATTTTCCATTAGCTTCAAGCGTTCTCAAACGTGATTTTTATGTCGATGACTTGTTAACTGGAACCAAGTCATTCGATGATGCTTTACAACTTCGAGATGAGTTAATTCAATTACTTAACCTAGGTGGTTTTATCTTGCGAAAATGGTCATCTAACGATGCAAAATTAGTCAACACATTACCACAGGAGTTGACTAACGTAGGTTTATTCAATGATTCATCCCAAGATATAAATACTTTAGGCATCCAATGGAATCCACACCGCGATGTTCTACTATACCACTACAACAATGACATAGACACACAACCACGAATTACAAAACGGTTGATTTTTTCAAACATTGCAAAATTATTTGATCCGATAGGGTTATTGGGTCCAATCATTGTACAAGCAAAATTATTTATACAGCATTTATGGAAATTAAAACTCGACTGGGATGAAGCTGTTCCACTTGATATTCATTCTCAGTGGGTCAACTATAAAAAACAATTACCGCTTTTAAAAGAAGCTTCATTTGAAAGATGTATCATCATTGATAATCCAATAAATATTTAACTACATGGGTTCTGTGATGCAAGTGAAATGGCATACGGGGCATGTATTTACATAAGGTCAGTTGATAAATACAATAATTGTATAACTAGACTTCTTTGTTCAAAAAGTCGAGTCTCACCATTAAGCTCAAAGATCACAATACCCAGGTTAGAATTATGTGCAGCGTTATTACTAACACGACTATATAAAGCAGTTTTGTCAGCAGTAACCATAATGTTTGACGAGACATTCTTGTGGTCTGATTCAACAATTACATTGAACTGGATCAACACGCAGCCAAACGTATTAAAAACATTTGTCGCTAATAGAGTTTCAGAAATTAGATCTTTAACCAATTACTTGCAATGGCATCACGTTCGTACTAACCAAAACCCTGCAGATTTTGTGTCAAGAGGACAAACAGTTTCAGAGTTTTTACAAAATGACATGTGGAAGGTTGGCCCTCCCTGGCTACACAAATGCAAAGAGGAGTGGCCCTCATTACAGATTCAAAAAATTCCTTTATTAGAAGTTAGAAAACCCATGGTATTAAACGTTACATTGGATAGCCAAATAATTTTAAACAAATTTTCTTCAATTAAAAAATTAACTAGAGTAATGGCATACTGCTTACGATTTGTAAATAGCCGTCTAAAGATCAGAAAATATGCATCGTCCAATTTGTCTATTGAGAACCTCCAACTAGCCAATACTCGAATCATAAAATTAATACAAGCTCAAGCATTCGCTAGAGAAATTAGAGAATTACTAAAGACCAAGACAGTACACAACCAAAGTTCACTAAAAACATTAAGTCCTTTTTTAGATCCGGACAACCTTATAAGGGTTGGCGGTAGACTGCAGAATTCAGAATTATGTTACAATTCCAAATATCCAATAGTATTACCAAAGGGTAACTTTGTAACTAATTTGATCATTAGGCACGAACATGAAAAATCATTACACGCAGGAATTCAAAATACATTATATCAAGTTCGCATTCGTTATTGGCCAATTGATGGTAGAAATTCTGTAAAAAAGATTATTAATTCATGTATTAAATGTTTTCGATTTAGAAATACTGAAAATTATCATGTTATGGGTAACTTGCCAAGCTCTAGACTAATACAATCAAGACCGTTTCTAAAGACTGGAATTGATTACTGTGGGCCGTTCTTCATAAAAGAGAAAAAATTCCGAAACCGAAATAAAATAAAGGTTTATGTAGCAATATTCATATGTTTCGTGACAAGGGCAATTCATTTAGAAGTTGTTAGCGATTTGACAACAGATGCATTTTTGAGTTCATTGAAAAGGTTCTTTTCTCGAAGAGGGAAAAGTAAAGACATCTACTCTGACAACGGAACCAACTTTGTTGGGGCCAATAATGAAATTAAAAAACTATACACATTCATCAATTCTGAAAGGTACAATAACACAGTTGCTAATCAGTTAGCTGACGAAGGTATAAATTGGCATTTTATTCCCCCCCGGTGTCCTCACTTTGGTGGATTATGGGAATCAGCAGTAAAATTATTAAAGGTTCATTTTTTACGAACCATAGGTAACACACTATTGACATTTGAAGAGTTCAATACGCATGTTATTGAGATAGAAGCCATTCTTAATTCACGTCCTTTAACCCCCTTGTCAAATGATCCTAATGATCTTAGTAGCCCAACTCCTGGCCATTTTTTGATAAATGACGCATTGACAAGCTTACCTGAGGTTGATTGTTCCACTACTCAGAAGAATCGACTGTCCAATTGGCAACATCTCCAACAACTGAAGCAACATTTTTGGAAAAGATGGCACAAGGAGTACCTGAACAACCTCAACACTAGAACAAAATGGCACCGAGTTAATTCAACTACTATTTCTGTTGGGGCCCCTGTTCTATTGAAGGAAGATAACCTCCCGCCGCTACAATGGGTCATGGGACGCATCACTCAGGTTCACCCTGGCCACGATGGTATCACACGTATTGTCACTGTAAAGACATCACGTGGTGAATGCAAGCGATCAATAAAGAAGGTGATTTTATTTCCGATTGACAATTATTGAGCTGAGTGACCATCTATTGTTGATTGCGAGCAATCAACGTCGGGCGGCATGTTACAGTGCAAAGGGCACTGTACTGTTAATTTTAATTACTTACTTGTTATATTGTTCACTGTATTGTTCACGTTTTTACATACTTAGATGTAATGATTGTAAATTTAATTTTGTCATAGAATTTACTTTTTTTTTGTTACAAATTTTTTCATTCGTTGCATAACATTATATGCTACAACAGCAAATAGTTTGTGAAGTATTTTGTTATAAAGAAATACATTCTTCAATTAAATAATTTTTATGGAATCGATGTTTGATTCACCACAACATGAATAACAATAACTTTTTCACTTTTCCTTCACATTTTTCTGCACTTATGTTTTTAATAACTATTCTATAATAATCTTTAATCACTTAAAAAGCACTTTTTATTATATTACTACACAAATTCAACATTTTTTCCCTAAATTAACACGAAAAAACCACCGCGAATGTAAACAATGGTCACCTAATCAATTAACACTCTTAAAATACACTTAACCACTCACTTCATTTTAATTTTTTTTATTAAATCACTAAAGCACTAATCACTGATAATCCATGTGCACCAAAAAGTGATAATATACAATATTTTACCACTTTTTAGTGCAAAAACAAACTTAAAAAATTGCTTCGTATGGCTTCGGCCATGTTAATTCCACAACGGTCAGAATATTTTTGGCCTGTTTTCAGCTATGTTAGTATTAGTTGTCCTCGCTGCTTCCAGGCGTGTACTTACGAGGGTCTTGCCAATACATATATCAAAACAAAATTAAAAGTCAACACAAGAATAATATAAATGTTGTCCAGCGATTTAAACCAAAATCAGCTAATACCCCGGCTTCACCGGCCGAACTGCGCAAGTTCGAGCAAATTAAGGTCAAAACAGAATTGCGACTGCGACGGCGGACGGCGAAGTCGGTCGTTTAGCGCAAATGTAAAACAACGTTGTATAACGAAATTACAACTGCAGCGGCACTGCGCCGCAAAATCGAAGTCGGCGTACAAAACATAATTTTTTTCACACACAATTTTTGGATATGCAAAACGTCACGTCTCAATAAAAGTTGCGGTTGCAATTTCGTTATACATTAGCTGCTGCGTCCAAATATGACATAAATCGCAGTTGCAGTCGGCCGTCGCAGTCGCAATTCTGTTTTGAGCTATAGTCTACTGAGCTTCAATTTTTGCCTGAGTTCCCATACATTTTCATATTTTGAAGTCAGGAAAAATAAAGCCTGATTTCGCCCAACAGAACATGAAATCAAGCTTGAAAGTAATGAAATGCCATTACAGGGAGCTTTTGCATTTCTGACTTCTGGCGAAAAAGCGACAACGATTTCAAGCACTGAACCACAGACTTAACTATCTGTAATACAGATGTTCCGCTTCATACAAAATTTTGGCACCAGCAAATTGCTGGGTGGGATTTACTTCATATCCTAAAGCTTCGCCTTAGGATACACATTCCACAAAGCTCTCCGCGCATTTCCCCAAGTTCTATGTTGATAGACTAAGGAAGAGAGGAAGGGCATGGTGGCTACGGAGCTTCATTCCACACGGACGAAATGTATTTTTTCGTCTGCTCCACCCCTCACTCTCTTTGCCAAACCAGCCAGGCAGCAGACGACACAATTTTTTGTGAATAGCCAGTGCTCACGCGCAGGATGGATTTTTTTGTTAATTGCCATTGGGGCAGGTCATGATAGTGTTTTTTTTCTTGTTTTCAGGCATATGTAGATATATTTCTCCGATGAAATGGAATATTCTTTTTAGGAAACTTTTCAACTTTCGCATTTCTCGCCTTTTGAATGTTGTTCCCGGCCTAAGATTTCAGGTGTGCGGGACATAATCTATGGATTTGAATTGTATTTGATTAGCCAAGGGCTCAGGCGCAGTGCGCCGCAGGTTGGGTTGTTTTTAATTTCCAATTATTCGGCTGGCGAAATATGTTGAAAACGTGAATTGTGGCAGGTCATGCTTTGTTGTTTCTTGTTTTAAGGCATTAGTATATTTCTAAGATGAAATTGAATATTCCTTTTAGACAACTTTCCTTGTTCAAGGCTATTTCGCTACATTTCGCATTTCCCGGCCTTTGATAGTTGTTCCCGGCCTAAGATTTCAGGTGCGTGGGACATAAGCGATGTTATTGGGTGAACTTAATTTGTGCTCCGGTCGGTGGAAGTCGATCGCTGGGTTTTCAGATGATACATGTTCGCATTTGTTCCATAAACAAGGATAAGAATTCAATTACAGTTTCGGTATGACAAAGTCTTACAACTTTTTAATATCATGCAAAATACATAGGGAAAAAGGCATTCACTAAGTCTAAGTGTCAATATTAATTTTGGTATATATGTACATATTTAGAACTGGGGTGCCAAAAACAATCCTTCCTCTAGGGCTATTTTATAGTTTAATAATAGGTAATTTAAGGTGGGCGAAGGTGTTTTTAAGAAAACATATTTTTTTATAATTCGAATCGCGAAAACATTGAAAATACAATGAGCATACTCGTCTTGGCAATGCTTAACACCCTGACAAACACGAGCATACTCGAGTAGTCGGGGGTATAATGAAAAAATGGTTTTTTTATAAGGAAAATAACTGAAGTTATTAATTTCATATTTAATTAATGCTCAAAGTTTCTTTTTTTGTTTTTTTTATTTTACGAGGGAGTGGTGAGAATCTTTCATCAGTCGGGAACAAAAATAATTTACCTTTTGTATGATGTTCCTCATCTAATCAAGTCCTTTAGAAATGCGCTGTTTAAAGGAAAATTTGAGACTCCAGATGGAGCTGCAACATTGAACATTCGATGTCATAAGAGAGTTATTTGAAATAGAAAATGGCAAAGTTACATAGATAACAAATTTAACCATAGCATATTTATCCCACTCCTTTCGACAAAATGAAAGTTGATTTGGCGGCAGAAGTTTTTAGCCATACCACATCAGCTGCGATTAAAAGATGAGCAGAAGCCAGCTGCTTTAGAAAGGTTGATAAAGACACTGCCCTCTCCACTGCAAAGTTTGTTGAAAAAATTAACATTCTCTTTGACTGCCTAAACAGCAAAAATATTGATGACCCCAAACCTTTTAAACGTGGGTTAAAAAAAGGTAACAGTGTTTGGAAAACACTGGTGGAAATGAAAGAATATATAAAGATAATAAAATTTAAGGGACACAAGATATATTTTCAGAATGGAATGATCCAAACAATTAACGGCATTCTTTTCTTGTGTCAAAATCTGTTTGAAGAAAGAAGAGATATTTTTTTTATTCACACGTCTCGCTTTAATCAGGATCCTCTAGAAAATGCCTTCTCGATTGTTAGAGCTAAGGGTGGAAATTGCAGAAATCCGTCAGTCCACGAATTCAATATAATAGTGGCAAAAATATTGTCATTGAAATTGTTGCATTTCAGCTCAAAATCAAGCTGCCTGCAAGATGAGGACTATACACTTGAAGTTGATCCCAAGTAAAAATCTGACCACATTTTTCCCAGTCCGAAAGTGGCACTAGCCAGACTTCGGCCAGTTCAACTAGCCCAGTAAAATCTGACCAGAAACTGCCAGTTCCTAGCCAGTGTACACTATTCAAATTTATGACTGGTCAGAACCTAGCTAGGTTTTGGCCAGTCAAATTGTTAAAGTTTTTTCTATCCAAAAACTTGTCAAGTTTTTCCTATCTAAAAACTTGTCAAGTTTTTTCTATCCAAAACTTGTCAAGATTTTTGTATGCAAAAACTGGGCTGAGATTTCATGCCAGATACTATCCATAATCTCGTCTGTCAAAGTTTGACACTGCTTGCTCTAAGACTAATTAATTTTATAATTTGTTTTTTAGAAAGAAATTGCTACTGAAATTTGAAACGATAAAGTATGAAAAGGAATATTAAAAGGAAGGAAAGGAAGAGTGAATTTTGGTATCGTTACGCAAAAGAAGTTCAATACGTTTAACTGTGTTCCTCTAGATTGAAAAGTTACACATTCAGTTCATTTAGTCATAAATATCGTTTAATAATGCTTTAACTATTATTTTGTATCATCAAGAAAAAATAAATAAGTTCAAAAACATTGCATAATTCAATAATTTATTTCAACAGTTACCTACTTTTTTTAGCGATGATTTCAATTGTTTCACCTCAGAGCATGTGCCAATTGAATTAATGTCTACATGGTACTTCGTGGGATATTTGGCATATCGAGTTAAATGTGAAATGTGTAGGATCATTATCATTAAACCAGAAGAAATTTTGACATGTCCTTCAGAACTGTTTATCCACTTCAAAAACTATATTAACGGACAGGACTTTGGAAGTTTATGTGCTCCATCGGATATATTTTTTGATGTCTGCAGAATACAAATAAAAGTTTTTGAAACAATTTTCAACAAAAATATGGAGATCCTAAACATAAGGAAGACAATGGCGGCCGAGAGCATCAGATGTATCAGAGAAAGCCCACAACAATCGTGGTTCGACGAGGAACATCCGTGTTATAGCAACCGGGTAACTATAATGAATTTGCTCTTAACAGTAAGGCTAAGAAAGCACTGCACTTGGACGTCTCGAATGAGAAAGAGCAGCAAAGAAAAAGTTCGAAACCGGACACATCAATAGATTAATTAGAATATCCTCGACGGAAATCACCTCAATATATTGAAAATAAATTAAAGTGAATATTTAAAGTCCGCTTCAGCCCACTCGAAAAAAATTTAACTCATCTAGCGCATACAGGAAGAAGAAGAAGAAGCTATAAATAAACTTAAAAATAACAAGTCAGTAGGTATAAAAAATATAGAAGCAGAAATATTTAAAAAATATATTAATACATTAAAAATATGTATGCACAAGATGATACAATATGATAGAAGCGTAAAGAACTACCTAGCGAATGGAGCATAAGAATAATCTGTCCTCTGTACAAACAAGACCAACTTGACTTTTCAAACTACAGAGGAATTATTTTTCTACATGTGGCATATAAAATATTCTCATATACCCTATTCACAGTACCAGTATGAAAGAATAATTAGAAATTACCAGTGCGGATTCGGGAAGGAAAAGTCCGCTACTAATCACATATTTTCATTACGACAGGTATGTTGAAATACTTTATGTCAAAAAGGATAAGCAGGAAGTAATAACATTTAAGTTATACAAAACCGTGATAAAACCAGTACTAATGCGGAAGCATGGACGCTTACTAGGTAAGACGAGCAGGTGCTCAGAAGTTACGAGAGAATAACTCTGGCAGGATCGCAGGCGCATTAAATGAAGAGGGTGTCTGGAGAAGAAGATAAAACGACTAGTTGTACCAAATATACAAAGACCCACGCCTACGCTGGATGAACGTGGAATGAGAATGCCTGAAGAAGCGCCACCAAAAATTAAGTTCCTGCAAACGCCAGAGGGGAGATGGCCACAAGGACAACCTATGAAGAGATCGAAATGAACGCCTCAACTACCACATCGATTAACTCCACTTTTGAATTTTGTTAAATCTTGATGTCAAAATAATTTATTGACTCTTAACTGTACATATTCAAAACAAATTGCTCTGATAATAGTCATTTAGAAGTGTTAATACTTCTTACTATCAGAGCAGTTTGTTTTGAATATGTAAAGTTACGAGTCAATAAATTGTTTTGACATTAAGATTTAATAAAACTCAAAAGTGGTTAATCGATTTGGCAAGTGAAGCATTCAAATAGAAATAGACTTACATACATTTGGCATTATCAAGTGGAAGAGTGAGACGGCAAGACCGAGAATTTTGCATGATATTAAAAAGTTGTAAGACTTTGTCATACCGAATTCTTATCCTTGTTTATGGAACAAAATGCGAACATGTATCATCTGAAAACCCAGCGATCGACTTCCACCGACCGGAGCACAAATTAAGTTCACCCAATAACATCGCTTATGTCCCACGCACCTGAAATCTTAGGCCGGGAACAACTATCAAAGGCCGGGAAATGCGAAATGTAGCGAAATAGCCTTGAACAAGGAAAGTTGTCTAAAAGGAATATTCAATTTCATCTTAGAAATATACTAATGCCTTAAAACAAGAAACAACAAAACATGACCTGCCACAATTCACGTTTTCAACATATTTCGCCAGCCGAATAATTGGAAATTAAAAACAACCCAACCTGCGGCGCACTGCGCCTGAGCCCTTGGCTAATCAAATACAATTCAAATCCATAGATTATGTCCCGCACACCTGAAATCTTAGGCCGGGAACAACATTCAAAAGGCGAGAAATGCGAAAGTTGAAAAGTTTCCTAAAAAGAATATTCCATTTCATCGGAGAAATATATCTACATATGCCTGAAAACAAGAAAAAAAACACTATCATGACCTGCCCCAATGGCAATTAACAAAAAAATCCATCCTGCGCGTGAGCACTGGCTATTCACAAAAAATTGTGTCGTCTGCTGCCTGGCTGGTTTGGCAAAGAGAGTGAGGGGTGGAGCAGACGAAAAAATACATTTCGTCCGTGTGGAATGAAGCTCCGTAGCCACCATGCCCTTCCTCTCTTCCTTAGTCTATCAACATAGAACTTGGGGAAATGCGCGGAGAGCTTTGTGGAATGTGTATCCTAAGGCGAAGCTTTAGGATATGAAGTAAATCCTACCCAGCAATTTGCTGGTGCCAAAATTTTGTATGAAGCGGAACATCTGTATTACAGATAGTTAAGTCTGTGACTGAACTCTAATTTTGCCGGTGAAGCCACTTATGTGGATTGAATTGAATATTATTTAACTCAGGCTGGTGAAGCCAGGCATAAGCCACAAACAACAATCTACATTTGGATTATACTCAGTCAGCAAAATATCTGATGATAAACCAAACCAAGGCAATAAACATTTCAAAATTAATAACGACATTTCAAAATTAATAACACTGTGATCCAACTCAGATCATTAGTTTTCAAGTAAACCAACAACAACAACTTGATTCAAAAAAGATTTGGATCAAAATCTGTGATACGAAAGTAGCTTGTGTAACAACCATATCACAACCCATCAACATTGGTATCAAATGAAAAGGTATAATAAGTAGAATACAATAAACCATGTCGTTAGATCCATGGCGGACATCTCAAGAGGGTGGATTACCATTGTCTTCACAACCCCTCAACATTGGTATCAAATGATAAGGTATAAGTAGAATACAATAACCTATGTCGTTAGATCCATGGCGGCCATCACCAAAGGGCGGATTACCATTTTCTTCACAACTCCTAAACATTGGTATCAAATGAAAAGGTGTAATAAGTAGAATACAATGAGCTATGTCGTTAGATCCATGGCGGCCATCTCAAGGGGGCGGATTACCATTGTCTTCACAGCCCCTTAACATGGTTATCAAATGAAAAGGTATAATAAGTAGAATTCAATAAGCTATTCCGTTAGATCCATGGCGGCCATCTCCAGAGGGCGGATTACCATTGTCTTCACAACCCCTCATCATTGGTATAAAATGAAAAGGTATAATAAGTAGAATGCAATAAGCTATGTCGTTAGATCCATGACCCCCATCTCAAGAGGGCGGATTACCATTTTCTTCACAACCCCTCAACATTGGTATAAAATGAAAAGGTATAATAAGTAGAATACAATGAGCTATGTCGTAAAGCCCTTGGGGCTTTTACTCCTTAGATGATTAATTCTGGAGCAGCCTGATATCGGCTTTCACTCCACTTGAGGATGCTCGTAAGCAATATCTCAAGTTGTTAAAATAAAAATACGGCTCGACTGCTGTATAACTACTGACTCTTTATTGTATATGCTTAGCCTATTTATAAAGCCCTGGAGTTACTAATACAATAATAATAATTATTAATTATTAATACTAAAATCTATTGTACCTAACAATAATAATATCAAATCAGCAAATATTTATAACTTCCTAAATTATTCCCTGATCAGCAATATTATCAGTCGCAAGTCATTTGCGCATGCGCCTGAGCAAGGTTGCAACCTAACACCCCTTGCGCATCGTGCAGTAACCTTGGGGTTATGCATGCGCAAGAATGCCACCTTGCAAGCTTGCACCGGCGCCTTGGCCTCGACCTTGCATGGTCAGACAATGCGATGTGTCGGGTAAATTTATAGTCCAGTAAAATGGTGCAAAAAAAAGGGCCATCTGAACATTTTATGTAAACAGCAATTTTTTTTTTGCAATGTGTAGGGGGGTTGGTTGGGAGTATAAAACCGAGTTTTCGGGATAAGGAGGCGTGTCCTTCGGCCGCCATCTTGTTTTGAGTGTGAAAAATGGTTTTGCTTATTGCTCGAAAACCGTAAGTCCTACAGAATTTGTGTAAAGATGTTTTTTTTAGATAATCAAATTATCTACAACTTTCGTAAATAACGTTTTGCCGTAATATTAATAATAAAAAAGATATGGACGAAAAATGACTAAAATTTTGGGCGTGGTGAACTTTAAAGCGCTATAACTTTTTTATTATTGATTCTACATAAAAAATGCCTTAGAGATTATTTGTAGAGCATTTCCTTGCGAATAATTTGATGTGGTCATTTATTGAATTCGGGTTGTTCTTGTTGATTTTATTGTAGTGCAAACGCAGGTAAGTCGAAGATACGTGGAGTGGCACAGGTATAAAAAAGAGGTATATGTTTCGACAATATTTTATGACGGTATTTTATGGCTTTTTTCTGCATAGCGTATTGGAGTACATATTTTTACTCATTTGTAAAATATGAATGTGAATGAGTTGGTCTTTTTACATGTAAGTCATCAATAAATGACTAATTTTGTAAAACAAACTGTATCGTAGGTCCCCCATTCATAATTTTTTTTAGAGACATGTTCAGTTTTTCGAAGTCTTTCGAAGAGTTTACAAGAGTGTACAGTTTTTGCGATTGTGAAAATTTTGTTTTGGGTTTTTTGTTTGTTTCTTGGTGTTTTGGGTTTTTTTGTTTTTTTTTGTTTGTTTCTTGGTGTTTTGATTTCTTTATGTTATTGTGTTTTTCAGCAACAGTAGACTGCTACTAGTTTTTGTGAATGTGAAAATTTGTTATTTAACTTTTTGGTTTTTTTTCTTGGTTTTTTGGTTTTTTGTTTTCATTTTATTGCGTACACTCCTACTAATTTTGTAATTGTGAGAATGAGTGAGTGTTTTATTTGTAAAAAATCCCTTAGTGAGGGCACCTCTATTAAAGTGAAGACGAAAGGAGTAGAGTCATTGCTTCATAGGAGTATTGCAAAAGGACAAAAGGAGCATGAGGAATATTTGCGAAAGGTACGTGAAACACAAATTCACCTATATTGTTATAAATATTATTCTGATATTAGAAATGACGGTGTAACTCGTCGTCGGAGTACCAGGGATATCGCTACATCGTCATCTTTGCACGAAATAACGTTACCCGATTTTGATTTTGAAAAGGGTTGTTTTATTTGTTCAGATTTAATAAATTTGTCAAAAAAACAAAAAAAGCAGTTATCGAGGGTATCAAACTCCAGTTTCAAAAATACAGTTTTGAATTTGTTAAGTAATCGCTCCGATGATACTGCGATACAAATTTCTAATCGTATAAAGGATGTTCCAGATTTGATTGTGGCTGGTGCGAAGTATCACCGCCATTGCTTTAGTCACCTATATGTAAAAGAAAAAAGAATTGAAGACGTAACTAGTGACAGATTCAATAAAATTGATAGAGCTATGGAATGCATATTCTCATATCTGCACGAAAATTCAGACGAATGTCAATTTAAGTTATCAGACTTGATAAAGGCAATTGAAGGAGATTATGTTCCAGACAAAAGAACAGTGAAAGACCGATTATTCCAGAAATATGGCAGTGATATTTTAATTATTGACCAACCAAGACGGGAGACAATGGTCTGTTTTCGTGGTACAGGTTACGAGGTTTTATCGAAATCTTGGTACCAAAGCAAGAAGTCCGATCTTCGTGAAGAAAGGCTGAGAATAGTTCGTGAAGCTGCTGCAATTATTCTCGAGGATATACGTTCTGAGGTGTATGACACGGAGCATTATCCACCGTGTGACGATTTTCTCGAAAATATTGAAACCGGAATACCTGAAACTTTAACAACACTGCTTACCGGCATAATCTGTAAATCGAAACGAAGATTATCTGAAAATTGCCAAAAAAAGTGTACATCTATAGCTCATGCAGTTATCGCGGCTACGCGACCTTCCTCATTTATTTCTCCTTTACTGATTGGGATAGGTACTTACCTTTATAAAAAGTTCGGTTCAAAAAATCTCATATATGTGCTATCTTCGTTAGGTTTTTCTGCCTCGTACGCTTCTGTCTCACAATTTGAAAATTCTTGTGTAATTCGTCCTGCACGAAATATTTTGCCACATGCATTTTGTCAGTTTGTATTCGACAATGCCGATTTTAATGTGAATACAATCGATGGGCGAAATACATTCCACGCTATGGGCGGGATTCAGTGTGTCACTCCCCATAGCGGTATTACGAAAGACATTAGATTTGTCCGTCGTTTAAAAAAACTACCAGCTTCCGTAAGAGGAAATATTGGTATGATACCCATTGCATCGTACTGCAAGCGGAAAGGATCTGGACTGACCGCTATTAAAGTCTTAGATATTAAGAACATTAGACCGTTGGCGCAACATATTGTTCCGACAGCTGGCGATTTAATGTGGCTGTACGGTAAATGGTCTTACACTCATGGCATTGGTGGGTGGAACGGTTTCATGACTGAGGCTACCGCTAATAAGAAATATAATAAAAGTAGAATTCTATGTCTTCCATTTATTAACGCCCCACCAACTGATTACGATACGGTTTTAACGGCGCTTCGCTGCGCTATTGACAATTGTAAAGCTGCCAATCAAAGTACCTGTATAGTTACTTTTGACCAGCCTTTGTATTGGAAAGCTCGCGACATCACTGGGGCTGTTGATCCAGAATCTGATCTTGCAAAAGTCGTCGTTCGACTTGGAGGGTTCCATTTACTAATGTCCTTTATAGGTTCGATCGGATATCTCATGTCTGGCAGTGGACTAGAAGAACTGCTAAAATTAATATACGCCGATAATTGCGTAAACAATATAATATCTGGTCATGCGTACGCAAGAGCTGTACGAGCTCACACCTTAGTACACTTATCCTTGGCAAAAAAAATAATGGATTACATAGAATTCACCGATGAAGAAAGAGATGCTATGGATAAAATCGTGACGGATGTGGATCGAACAATAGTTATGGAATCCGCGGAAACGGAGACCCTAAAAACAGTAGCAAATAAGTTCGAGAAAGCTATTGACATGTTAGAGAAGAAGAGTCCAACTTCAAGACTCTGGATCCAATATTTTAAAACTGTAACGCTTTTAAAGCATTTTATTGAGGCTGAAAGATCAGGTAATTGGTCGCTTCATTTAGATACGATCCAAAGAATGCTCCCTTTCTTTCATTCCAGTGGGCACTTTTTGTACGCGAAGTCTGCTCACCTTTATCTTCAAGATATGCGGGAATTGCACCAAAAAATGCCTCCACAAGAACTTGAGGATTTTACAAATGGTGGTCGTTTTACTATTAGGCGAAGTAATAAATTTTGGAGCGGAATAATGTCTGATCAAACCATTGAGCAGACACTTATGAGGATGATGAAAACGTCAGGTGGACTAACCCGCGGTCGTGGGATTTCTGGAAGTACACTTGCTTCGTGGACTCTGGGAATGATTTCTTTGCAGGATGTCTGCGAGCAAGTAGAAGATTTCTGTGATATTTCTATGCAAACCTCAGATCAACATGTCGATCACAGAGATTCTCGAGTACTTCGAGACAATGAGGACGTAGAAAAATTAGACTTTTGGCTTGCATCGCATGAACCATTTTTGGAGAGATCGGAATTAATTTCAATTTTTACTGGTGTCGTTGCTCATGATCGCATTAATTGTTACCGCGCGGTCGAGGTTGGAGATGCTGTAATGTCTCAAAATATTGGAGCAAATTTTCAAGACATATCACACAAGAGAAAGAACAAAGTGCTTCCTTTGAGTGCCCTCTCGAGTTCGATTGAGGTGGAGAAAACTCCCGTCGTTATAAATCCCTTGCTTCTCTTTCAACGAATGTGTGTGTCGAAGGAGTCTATTGGTCAAATAAAACAATATTTTAAGTATGAACTTGCGCCTTTCCCGTTGTCTTTGTTTTCTGAGGAGGGTATGCGAAAGGGCACTAAATCCACGTTGTTTAACGCCTTTTCACCGCTCGATTATCCCGTTGACCTTGGGCCAAATAAACTTTTTGTAATCGATGGTGGATATCTTCTGCACGCTGTTGTATGGGACCGAAATGTATCATTTCAAATAATTTTAGACAAATACGTTAAATACGTTCAAAGTCATTACGGTTCTAAGGTGACAATTATATTTGACGGTTACTCGGATGATCCAGACATCGCTGGTACTAAGTCATGGGAGCGCCTTAGGCGTTCTAAAAAACACATATCTACTGATATCATTTTTAATCGCAGTAATGTTCCGACAATTTCGCAGGAAAAATTTCTTAGTAACCAAAACAACAAAAAAGCTTTTATCGACTTTTTGAAGATAGAATTATTAGAAACGTGTTATCATATTGATCAAGCACAAGGAGATGCAGACACACTAATCGTAAATTCTGCCCTTCAAGAATCACCCCTTTTTGATTCCGTGACTATAGTAGCCGAGGATATTGATGTCCTTGTTTTGCTCACCGCTCTAGGGCGCGATCACCCGAATGTTTTTTTCTTAAAACCCGCAAAAGGACGTTTACCAGAAAAAAGGTATTCCCAATCAAGTCTCCTACACGGAGATGTAGTAGCTAAAAATATATTATTTATTCATGCTTTCTCTGGATGCGACACAACATCGGCAGCTTTCAGTCATGGGAAAATGAAATTTATTCACGCCCTTGAGAAAAACCCCGAGTTAGATTCCCAAGTTCAGGTTTTCCAAAATGATAAAGCTGACCCCGCTGTACTGAGTAGTATCGGAGAACGTTTCTTTATTGCCTTATATAGTGGTGAAAAGCAAGAAACATCACTAAATATACTACGGTATAGGCGATTCACAAAATGTGTAGTTAAAAGCAAATTTAATCTCGCTACGCTCCCTCCTACACAAGATGCAGCTCGTATGCATATATTTAGAGTATATCACCAGGTACAAACGTGGCTAGGACGATATAAAGATCCGGAATGCTGGGGCTGGAAAAAAATGTCGCGAATGTTTGTACCAATTAAGTGCACGATGGCGCCGGCGCCTCCAGAGCTGTTAAAATTAATTTTTTGCAGGTGCAAAACCAAGTGTGGTGCAGCCTGCGGGTGCCGGAAGACTGGTTTAAAATGCTCTGCGATTTGTCATAATTGCAATGGTGAAACATGTGAGAACGTGGTAGAAGTTTCAAAGTTATTAGACGAAGATGAATTCAACTATGAATGCCCGTCAATGTTGCCCGAAGAAGTTGACAGTACTTTTCTCGACGAGGACACTGAAACTCCCACGGATGATACCTGTGTAATTATTATAGAAGATGAGAACGCTTCAATATATGACCCACAACCTGGCCCTTCAAAAAATAACAAATGATAATCTATCGGTGGATTAGGCCTATAGGGGAACCACTTTAAAAAAAACGCGCCAACAACTCTACCTCGCGGGTGGTGTGGAAATGAGTTCAATTTAAAATAATTTGATAAAACATCCTACAATAATATAAAGTATTATATTATAAAATGGAAGCATAATGCAGAACTTTTGTTATAATTTCTCCGTTTGAATTGCTATAAAATCAACAAGAACAACCCGAATTCAATAAATGACCACATCAAATTATTCGCAAGAAAATTCTCTACAAATAATATCTAAGGCATTTTTTATGTAGAATCAATAATAAAAAAGTTATGGCGCTTTAAAATTCACCACCCCCAAAATTTTAGTCATTTTCCGTCTATATCTTTTTTATTATTAATATTACGGCAAAACGTTATTTACGAAAGTTGTAGATAATTTGATTATCTAAAAAAAACATCTTTACAAAAATTCTGTAGGACTCACGGTTTCCGAGCAATAAGTAAAACCATTTTTCACCACTCAAAACAAGATGGCGGCCGAACGTCACGCCTCCGGATCCCGAAAACTCGGTTTTATACTCCCAACCAACCCCCCTACACATTCAAAAAAAAAAATTGCTGTTTACATAAAATGTTCAGCGAATGTCTCATTTGACTGGACTATTAGAATAATGAATTAAAGTTTATCACACCCTTCCCTTAGGGGAAAAAAAATATGAACATAATGTTTATATTTTTTTTATTTAATTACATTTAACTTGTTTTGATTTTGTTATATTGCCGTTTGTTTGTATTAATTATTATGTTATTATTTTATGTTTATACGATGTATAATATATGCCGTGTTTTTTTAATGAACTATATAGTTCTTCCCCATACAAATCTGAAAACCCAGGTTTTATCCAGGTTTTTATCCAGGTCTTGGGACATTTCAAAATTTCCCTTTCTTTTCGGAATGTAGCATACTTACCGGCTGTCGGAAAAACGTCATTTAAAATAAAAACAACATAGAAGTGACGAGAGGAAATTTGAAGGCGTGAGGAAACAAATAATTTATTTTTTAGAAACTTATTCATTATTTTCTAGAGGGGAATTCGTGTAACTGTTGTTTACTGACACGCAACTTCGGATTAATTTTAACATATTTAAAGCACTGAAGATGGCGCTTAGTGAAATTTCCCTTGTCGTTTTTTTAATGAACTGGATCGAAGACCTATATAGTTCATTAAAAAAACACGGCTATAATCTATCTTATATTAGAAATTTGTCCTTATGTTTATTTTCCATACGTCTATGTAAGAGCTATATTATCCTAATAAAATTATATTATTTATTCATTTGGTATATATTTTAGTTCAGTTATTTATTTTCCTTAATCTATTTTTATGAATTTTCATTATTTTGCCGTTTTCGTCTTCTATTATGCAATTTACTGTCTCAATTGATTTAATTACATATGGTCCGTTATATAAAGGATCTAGTTTTTTTCTGTTTTGTACTGAAAGTAGTACTTTGTCGCCTATTTTTATTGATAGCGGATTGCAGTCGAGATTACTGTGTTTTATTTGCCTTTGAGGTTTCAAGATACTGTTTTGCCTTGTTTAATGCTTTCTGAAGCCTGTATTTTAGTTCCTTCCCAGTGGGAAAAATTTGGAGCGCTGTTCAGGGCAGCTTACTTTGAGCGCTGTTAAATATGCTCCCGAGGGAGCATTACCGGAGCTTTCATAAATTTTATAGAACGAAGAAAATGAGCGATTATCTTGATGACCATAAAGGGTGGCATTAGCATAATCAATGGACCGGCTCTCGTTCGATACGAAAGACAAGCAGCTTTAAAAGTGGTTAGAATTTAGTTGGGGGCCTGCTTTGGTAAAATCACACTCGCGCTTGGAAAGGAAAAGGCAATTTGAAAAGGTAAACAAAATAAAAGCTTTTCGGTACCCAGATCACATATCCACAGGCGTCCATGAAAATTCTTTATTAAAAAGCTTTTTTATAATGCTCCTAGAACGCTTTTGAAGGAGCATAAAAACGTATGCTCCCTTGCAATGACAGGCAATGTTAAAAAATATATGGAACTGGAGCGTAACGGGAGCGCTGTAAGCTTTTTAAGGAGTGCTCAAACAGCGCTATTGGAGCCCTCCATTTCCCGCTGGGTTACTATAAAGATCATAGTTGTAGATGGGGTCTGGCTTTTCGACTTTTAGTTCTGAAGGTATGGTAGCAATTTTACCAAAAACTAATTCAAATGGTGTATACCCATGTGTTGTGTTTGGTGTGGTATTGTAGCAAAATGACTAATATGGTACCCATGTGTCCCAGTCGTCTCTGTTGTCATTGACGAAACATCTAAGGTATTCATTTAAGCATTTATGGTTTCTTTCTAAAGCTCCAATTGTCTCGGGATGTGCAGCGGTGGCAAATAGTTGTTTTACTTTTAGTATGTTACAAATTTCTGTAAAAATCTGGTTTTTATATTCTGTTCCGAGATCAGATTTGATTTTGTTCATTAATCCGTACGTTAATATAAATCCAGTAACTATTGCCTTTGCGATGGTGTTCGCTTCTTTGTCCTTAGTAGGGATTATTGTTACGTATTTACTAAGATTACACTGTATTGTCACTGCATATCTGTTATTAGCCGTGTTTTTTTAATGAACTATATAGTTCTTCCCCATACAAATCTGAAAACCCAGGTTTTATCCAGGTTTTTATCCAGGTCTTGGGACATTTCAAAATTCCCCTTTCTTTTCGGAATGTAGCATACTTACCGGCTGTCGGAAAATCGTCATTTAAAATAAAAACAACATAGAAGTGACGAGAGCAAATTTGAAGGCATGAGGAAACAAATAATTTATTTTTTAGAAACTTATTCATTATTTTCTAGAGGGGAATTCGTGTAACAGTTGTTTACTGACACGCAACTTCGGATTAATTTTAATATATTTAAAGCACTGAAGATGGCGCTTAGTGAAATTTCCCTTGTCGTTTTTTTAATGAACTGGATCGAAGACCTATATAGTTCATTAAAAAAACACGGCTATTATCAGCTGTCTTTGTAAAAGGTCCAACTGTGTCGATGGAGATTATTTCAAACGCTTTTACAGGTGTAGTTGTGATTTCCATGGGTTCCTTGTTATATTTCTGGTGTTTATTTTTAGCACAGAGCTCACAGTGATTAACATAACTTGCTATGGTTTTTTTCATATTTCCCCATCTGTATTTTTCTTTCAGTTTCTTGAACATTCGGGATTGTCCTATGTGTCCTCCGGTAGGCGTAGAGTGGTAATCGTGCATTATTTCGTTTATTTTTATTTTGTCTTGTATATGTATTTGTGGCGTATATATTTTGATTCTTAAATTTTTCAATTGTTTATTACCTAGGATTTTGAATGTAGTCATATTTATTATCTTAAATATTTCGCTTTCCGCGGAAATTCTCACAGTCTTGGTCTGAGATTGTTTGCTTATATAATTTTCCAACATTGAGAATACCTGCTCTAGTGCGGGTTTCGCTGATTGGTTGTAGGCCATGTTTATATATCGCTTATATGTTATTCTGTTTTTGGGCACCAATTTTATCTCCATATTTACTTTATTGTTTTCGACAACATTTATTATTTTAAACTGCGATTCCGGTAGCTGTGCTACTTTAGTTGCAGAGGGCACTTCCAGGATTCGCAATTGATCAGGTTGCGGGTCTTCTGTTCTGTCGTCCTCTGTGGTACTCGTAGCATTTTCGTTTTCTTGTTTTGCCCTTGCGCGGGTTTTGACTTGACGAATATTAACTTCTTTTAGGTCTTCTATATCGCAGGGCCGTAGCAACCCAGGGGCTAGGGGGCTTAGCCCCCACGCGTTTAACATTTAATCATTTTTTTAAAAATAATTGCACTTTGTGAATTTTTAGTTCATCGAATCTTAAAAGAAAGGTGTTCAGATATAAAAATTTAATCTATCAGCAAAATTATTTAATCTATCAGTCGACATGTAGATAGTAATTCGTTGAGGCCGCATGGTTCGTGTCAAGGTCGAACGCGATGATTCGCATACCCCCGGGAAAGTTGTACTCGTTTTCCATTCCTTGGCGCATCTTATACAGCTCTGTTAGTACCACAGTCTTGAATTTTTTAACCTCTGGCCTTTTCAAATCGTTCAATTTCTCATTCTTTGGACGAATTTTCGTTTGTAGCTCAATTTCATTTAGCATTTCGATGCCCATCTCGGCCAAAGGCTGAAGCTTTTTCAAATCCATTTCATCTACTATATTGATAGCTGTGAGATAGGTATCGTCTCTTACGAAACATTTTGTCATTTCGATTAACACAATGTTGATCGTTTCATAAAATGCCGATTTCAGGCTGACGGATGATTCGTTTCGTTCTACCAGAATTTCTTCGACAACAGAATCCTTTAGCATTGCAGATTGGCGTCGATTTCGAATTGGACAAGGGCGCGTGAAGCCAGAGCCGATTTTTTTTTTTTTTTTTTATGTGGAAGTCTAGAGCTCAGGGTGTAATTTCTTCAAAACATTTGTTGCTTCAGAGCAGTATTTCTCGAAAATATCTTCTGTTCTCATTTTTTCGAACGTTGTATAAACGGCTCTAATGAGTGCCATCGAATTTTTGTATCCCATCGCTCGACCTTACAATGCTTTTGTTACTGGTTCGATTGTTTGTGGCGACGGAAAAATTTTGCATTAAGCACAGTAGACATTCATAATCGAAGATGATTGACCGCTAAATATCAAACATGGTCAAAAAATTGGCCTTGATTATGACCAAATGAAACTGAGTGAAAATACCGAATCTTTCGCTTCAAATCGTTTTGAATCAATATTTGCCCACCGCCATTACACAATCCTGGAATGCGCAATCTTTTTTCCCAGATATTTTTTGCGATTTTCTTAGAATGATGACGCAATTTTGATAGTACACTAGAAGGCGGCGCTTTAAAAAGGCCATAAAAAAGTGGAATGACCCTTTTTCCAAAGGATTTTTTTACAATTCTCTGAAATTCTGAGAAAAAAGTAAAATGAGTGCGCATCGAAGATTGTGTAGTGTGGATGGATGAGCCATAAAGGGTATCGTACGCAAAGCAGATGATGTTGAGTGTGTAATGTTGGCGCTTGTACTTCATTCTATTCTAATTTATCTGTACTAACGACTGTACTGAGGAATGTCAAAATTTTTTAAAATAGACGTTACAGTAAAATTTCTTTGCCCTCCCCCCCTCCCGCGAAACAGAGTAGCTACGGCACTGCTATATCGACCTGTATTCTTGATAGCGCATCTGGTCCGGAGTTTTCTTTACCTTTGATGTACTGAATTACAAAGTCGAATTCCTCCAAATCCAGTCTAATTCTTGTGAGTTTTGAGGATGGATTTTTCATGCTGAATAAATATACTAATGGCCTGTGGTCTGTTCGAACTACGAACTTTCTGCCGTATACGTAGGGTCTGAAATACGTTATTGCCCAATGTATGGCCGTTAATTCCTTTTCTATGGTTGTTTTGTTCTTTTCACCTTGTGTAAATGTCTTGCTTGCGTACGCAATCGGGAGGTCTTTTCCTTCTATATTTTGTGATAGGATTGCTCCACATGCAGTGTTTGAGGCGTCGGTTGAAATTATGAATTGATTCTTGTAGTCTGGGTATTGTAATATCGTGGGGGACATTAAAATAGATCTTAGCGTTTCAAAGGCTTTCTTTTGTGGTTCTGACCACTCAAATTTAGTATTTTTTCGGAGCAATTTGTTTAGGGGAAGTGCAATTTCCGCAAAATTTGGGACGAAACGACGATAGTAATTACAAAATGCTACAAATCGTCTAACATCGATGCGATGTGATTTGGTGTCCTAAATAAGTGACCTCTGTTTGGAAGAATTTGCATTTTTCTGGATTTAGTTTTAGGTTTCTTTCTCTTAACCTATTGAATACTGCTACTAGATTCTTTAAGTGGTGTGTTTGTGAACACCCAATTACTATGATGTCATCGATGTATAGGAATGCTGCATCTGGTGTGAGACCTGCCATTGCTATCGCCATCATTCTCTGGAAACTATTTGGGCTTATATTAAGTCCGGAAGGTAGTCTGGTGTATTGATAATGACCTTTAGTAGTTGAGAATGCTGTGAATTTTCTTGATTTTTGCTCCAGTGGTATTTGGTGAAATCCAGACATAAGCTCCAAAGTGGAGAAGTATTTTGCTCGGCCCATCTGATCAAGTAGTACTTCTATTCGTGGTAAAGGGAATTTATCGGCTAGCACTTTCTTGTTTAGGTTTCTAAAATCGACTACTAGTCGCCATTTCTTGTACTGGGTGGTTGATTTTTTTGGAACTATGAGTATTGGGGAGTTAAAGTGGGATATTGAGTTTTCGATTATCCCGTCATTAAGCATTTTATCTACCTGTTTATTTATTTCGATTTTGTGTGCTTCTGGTATCCTATAGTTTTTTGTATACACCGGTACGTTATCACTTAGTTCAATGTGTTGATCATAAAAATTATTGACGGATAGGGGCTCATCTTCTAGTCCAAATATGTCCTGGTAGTTTCGACATAGACTCTCTAATTTTGTTTTTGCGTAGCTCGGGATGCCACTGAAGTTTAATTTGGATATAACTTGATTTGTGCGATTCGATTTAGATACATTAGTATTTATGATATTGAAATCTGAAAGCAGTTGCACTTGAATTCTAGATTGTGGCAGTATTGCGACTTTGTTTGTTGTATTTAAAATTTTTACTAGCGGGTTTTGGTGTTTGGTTATCGTTCCAGCAATAAATATGCCTGGTTGGACTTCTTGCCCTTCAACTACGACGTCGCTATTGTTATCTAGGTGTATGGTGCTAATTCTTCTTATCACTTCACATCTAGGCGGGAGTACTAGGGAATCTGCGCACGGGCCGGTTAGGATTGGAACCTCGACGGACTCCTTGTGTGTTCTCATAGTGAGAGTCCATGTGTCGTAATCGATATTTTTCTTGAACTTAGTCAAGAAATCGAGTCCCAGTATCGCATCTGCTCCTATGGAAAAGTCATCATCGACTACTTGGAATAAATGTTTAACCGTGAATTGATCGTTAATACGTAGTTTTGTATAAGTAGCTCCCAACGATTGCCTCTCGTTATCAGTTATACCGCGTATGATTCATGTGTTATTTGGATATATTAGTTGATCCTCGCTAATTTTGCCTTTTTTAAATATGGATATTTGCGCTCCAGTATCTACTAAGAATGTGCATATTTCACTGCACATATCCACGTACATCTTGATGAAATTTGTTAGTGATATATTGAAGGTGAATATTCTTATGTGTTTCAGGGTTCCTCCCCCTATAATTATGGCGGTTGCGATCTCTGTTGTACCCGTTGTAAGTATTGTTTCGTTTGTATCCTTCTATTGGCCGGTTATTATTATTATACACATTATAGCCATTACTTCCTGTTACTTTGTTTGTATAGTTCTTATTGTTGAACTTCCGATTTCGTTTTGCATCGCAATATAGAACGTTTTTTGGTTGGGGTTTGTCAGCCGCTATTGCTTTTGCTGTAATCTCGGAGAGCGTTGTTAAATAGTATTAAAGTATTAAGGAGGTTTCTGCGTTCGTAACATTAGCCGCGAATGTTTCTATAGAAAATTTCTCGGCTAGTTTTTCTGCAGTTTCACCCGTCGCGACTTTTTCTGAGATGAATGCTTTGGCCAGTTGTCCCGACAGTTCTTCTACTTGGTTGGCGAAGTCTATCAAATTTCTACCTACCTTGTGAGCAACCTCTCAGTTGTGCCAGGATCGCATCGGACGATAGTTTTACCGAAAATTTCTGTCTTAGTTTATTCCTTATAAGCGCAACTGAATTTATATCCTCGGTTATAACGTGTTTTGCTTTTCCTCTAATCCTTGTTTTTATGAATTTGATCATCAGAGTCTTATGTTCTGGTGCCGTTAGCTCATCTATTAGATCCATTGATTCGATGAAAGGCCCAGTCTCGTCTTGCTTTCCATCGTAAGGTTGCAGAACTGACGTTGCTGTTTTAATGTCGAAGGCCATTTTTGTCTCTCTTTGTTCGTTTATTTGTATAAGTATATTTTTGGCTATTTCCTTTATTTGTAAGTATAATGTCTTTAGATTTAGGGCTGTTTCAGCATCTGTTACTGTCTTACAGATGTCCTTTGCTTTCCAAAGAGTTTGTTAACTCGATCTTTTTTTTCCTGTAAAGTTTTTTGCGTATACGTTCTATTTTTACTTTTATTGAAATTTGTTAAAATTGTTTGTAGTTCTTCTTTTATTTTGTCCATTAGTTAACGTTGATTTGTGCAGGCATGCTAAGATATCGCTTTCTTAGGCCTCTTCGATGGTCTTTGTACAAGGCATAGACTAGTTCAGCAATCTTGATTGCAATCAATATTGATAGTAATATTACGATCTTTTCGTTTTCAACTGAAACAGTGTCTTCTATTATAACGTTGTTAACTACCTGTCCATTGTTATCGCTAGCTTTTGAATTTGTTTTTCCCATTTTGTCACATAAATAATGACAACTTTTTTTTTTATTTATTTATTATTTTTTTTTTTATTTTATTTTATTTTTAATTAATTTTTTATATTTTTTTTTAACCCTTTTTAATTTATTTAATTCTGATTTTGCATAATGTAATAACTTTTCATATTTATTTCTTTCAATAGCGCTACGCGCTATATTTATAAGTTTCTTTGCTGCTTTGTTTCCTGATTTTCGTCGTGCTTGTCGCTCTTTGTATTCACTGATGGTTATTCGCCGTGGACCCGCGATGTAAGGAGGTACCTCAGTTGTTGTTTTGGTCACCGGCTCTGGAATGTATGGTCTAATTGGTTTATCTGGTATATACAGTGCGAGTCCCTCGATGTTTCGTTCCGGTAATCTGCTTATCTGCAACTTGATTGGACCGGGGCCGTCCGCCGTAGTTTTTGTTACGGTGTAGCTTACTGCTTCTGGGATGTATGGGCTGGCTAGTTTGTTTGCTGTAGTTTCCTTTGGACCGGTATTTTTTGCATTCAAAACGGGGTTCCTGGCTCTTCCTTCGTGGTTCCTCAGTTGTCGTATTCGAGCGAAGATTGTCCCAAATGCTTTGTCCAGCTCGCTTTGCGTCATCGGATGTTCGCCTTTTCCTTCTTTCTCGTTGTAGGTCTTCTTATAGTTGCTTAGCTCGATGTCACGGTCGCCATGTAAAGCCCTTGGGGCTTTTACTCCTTAGATGATTAATTCTGGAGCAGCCAGATATCGGCTTTCACTCCACTTGAGGATGCTCGTAAGCAATATCTCAAGTTGTTAAAATAAAAATACGGCTCGACTGCTGTATAACTACTGACTCTTTATTGTATATGCTTAGCCTATTTATAAAGCCCTGGAGTTACTAATACAATAATAATAATTATTAATTATTAATACTAAAATCTATTGTACCTAACAATAATAATATCAAATCAGCAAATATTTATAACTTCCTAAATTATTCCCTGATCAGCAATATTATCAGTCGCAAGTCATTTGCGCATGCGCCTGAGCAAGGTTGCAACGTAACACCCCTTGCGCATCGTGCAGTAACCTTGGGGTTATGCATGCGCAAGAATGCCACCTTGCAACCTTGCACCGGCGCCTTGGCCTCGACCTTGCATGGACAGACAATGTGCTGTGTCGGGTAAATTTAGAATAATGAATTAAAGTTTATCACAAGATCCATGGCGGCCATCTCAAGAGGGCGGAGTACCACTGTTTTCACAACCCCTCAACATTGGTATCAAATGAAAGGGTATAATAAGTAGAATGCAATAAGCTATGTCGTTAGATCCATGACGCCCATCTCAAGAGGGCGGATTACCGTTTTCTTCCTCTACATTGGTATAAAATGAAAAGGTATAATAAGTAGAATACAATAAGCTATGTGGTTAGATCCATAGCGGCCATCTCAAGAGGGCGGATTACCATTTTCTTCACAACCCCTCAACATTGGTATCAAATGAAAAGGTATAATAAGTAGAATACAATAAGCTATGTCGTTAGATCCATGGCGGCCGTCTCAACAGGGCGGATTACCATTGTCTTCACAACCCCTCAACATTGGTATCAAATGAAAAGGTATTATAAGTAGAATACAATACGCTATGTCGTTAAATACATGGCGGCCATCTCAAGAGGGCGGATTACCATTGTCTTCACAACCCCTCAACATTGGTATCAAATGAAAGGGTATAATAAGTAGAATACAATACGCTATGTCGTTAAATCCATGGCGGCCATCTCAAGAGGGCGGATTACCATTGTCTTCACAACCCCTCAACATTGGTACCAAATGAAAAGTTATAATAAGTAGAATACAATAAGCTATGCCGTTAGATCCATGGCGGCCATCTCAAGAGGGCGGATTACCATGTTCTACACACTCATAGACCCATGTGCTGAAAGTCGAGTAGTGTAATGTGACAATTCGTTTAAGTTGAAGAAAGTGACGTTTCAGTCGAATTATGACTCTCAATACAGTGGCCTAAACTCAACTTAGCACTTCCACTCTCTGGTCCCTGGCCTGAAAGTCCTAATTTGACTGGAACGTCACTTTCTTCATCTCAAACGACTTGTCACATTACGCGAGTCGACTTTCAGCACAGGGGCCATAATGAGTTATAAAAGAGAAATTGATAAAATTACCAGAAAATCACATGTTACACACGACATTGCAAAATTATTTATCAGTTCATAAAAATCTTCCTCTTAAGGATTTTTTAATTAAAGAAATATATGGAACAAATTTTCACCAAGATGTTTGCCAATTCATAAGTGATTAATTTAATAAGACAGAAAATACTAGAAACATCGCCGAACATAATGTACGATATACAACAACATGTCTCAATCCAAATTGTATATGTACTAGTGCAACTGTGGAAAAAAATATAATGATTTCTTTATCAGTAACGATTGCTATACGAGATACTGTAACTCTTCAACAACTTCTTGATCATGAATTTGGAAAACGAGAAACCCTGAGTGGACAATGTGAAAATTGATCGTACACTCAAAAGATTCGTAAATCGGATATATCGCATATCGAATCTTAGCTGTTCTTCTAAATGTAACAAATTTCATTAGAAACACTATAGACTGAGCCACACTGAATTCGTTCGTAAATGCACGTGTTTAATTATTTTATGCTATTAGCGATTCATCTTGACTAATCCATGCCACATCTTTTTATTATAAGTGTGTTTTAAACTGTCCCGTCCCAATAAATCATCTCCGCGCCCACGAACTTCTAATTTACGTTTTTAAGGTTTTTTTGTGAGATTGACAGTACTGATAACAAACCCCCCCCCCCCCCCCCCCCCCGAAAGGTGTTCTGTGACCCTCGGGGCCCCTACTTAAAATTCCGCAAAGAGAAAGTCCCGAAATAGAATCTTCATTTTCAGGGTTTTGGCCAGCTTTTTGGGATTCTGTCCCACTGTGGAGCGTTAAAAATATAAAATAACAGTTTTTCAAGTACAACTTCTACAGACTTGAAATTTGGTAGGGATGTTATTGATTAGGGATTTCTCCCTTTGTAGGATCAGTTCGAAAATGGCCGTTACACGAGACGCAGCTATCGAAGTTTCTAACACATATTGTGCATTGAAAATAACTATTTGTTAAATAGTGTCAATTAGTGCTTTTGAAAAGTTTAAAAATGGATTCTGTTCATGAAGGTGAGTGGAATTAAATCGAATATATATAATCAAAAAATATTCATTGCAGAATTATTGATATGAATTTAAATAAATCAACTTTTTGCAAAACGCAGAGAAAAACTAATTTTTCAAATAACTTAAAGTTTATTAGTCGTCCTCGCTCGTTTTCTAAAAATTTTTTTTTCACTTGTCATAGTCTAAAGAAAAAAACAAGAAGTAAATTAAAGTGCGAATTTGTGCGAATTTGGAGATACAATTTTTTTTCTGAAATCGCGCAAAAATCGTTGAACAGCACGGGGTAATGAAACCGACAAAAAGTTCCGAAATGGCAAGGAATCTCTTGAAAACTATGTAACAGGGGGTTTTCGAGGTCGCTGATCACGGATTTGATATTATTTTTTTAATAAACAAAATGGCGGATCCAATATGGCGGACGGCCACATGATAAAACGCATATTTGCGAATGAAACTAGGTACTCGGGGGTTTTCGAGGTCGCTGATTACGAATATATTATTTTTTCGAAAAACAAAATGGCGGATCCAATATGGCGGACGGTCACATGAAAAAATGCATATTCGCGGATGAAATTCGATACCCGGGGATTTTCGAGGTTGCTGATTACGAATTAAATATTATTTTTAAAATTTTTTTGTATTTGCCGGGGTATATCGAGTATCGGTTTTTTCCTGCGTTTTAATGCTTTTCTTTGTTGTTAAATTGTAGTCGAAGCGACTAAATTTAACGTTTTTTTATGTTTTCAGGAACCCAAAGAGTACTTCAATTAACACGAAAAGAGATCTTCTGCCTAATTAAAGATGCTCTTTATACTTAATCTGCTGACGAATTAGCTCTCACTATTGAGAAGCACATGACGCTCCAATTGGGATTCGCATACTTCATGTCTGAAGAAGTGAAGAAAAATTTTAAATACGTCATATACAAATTGCGTTCTTTATGGAAAGAGGCTCGCCGGAAAGAGGAGTGGTTTTTAAACAAGAATGCGGATTGGCTGAGCGGTCAATTGATGCTATCGGAGGACGGATCTTCTCAAAGTACTGCGGAGACAAAGGCAATCGGTGGTCGACATTCTACAAGTTTTTCGGATAGCAGTGAAAGGTCCAAAAGGCGAAAAACCGAGGAATTGAGAAAAGACCACACCCTAGAAGAACTCTCTTATGCTACGCGGATGAGCCTACGTGCAAGTGGGAAAGTTGCCGCTGCGCAGGTATTGAAGAACGTCACAGCGGGGAGTCCGTCTAAGGCATCGTCCTACCTGTCGTCTTCTAACACAATTAAAGAAAGAACAATGACGCAGGAAGAAGCCTTGTCAGTTTTGGTAGAAGGTAGATTTTCCAAAAGTCAGTATTTAGTGGTACGAGCAGGCTGTAAATTAGTTCAAAGTAAGGCGTATCCGTCGTACAATGCACTGCAAAAAGCCAAAATTGCTTGTTATCCACCGATGAAAACAATTACTATCGATCTTCAAGCATTGTTATATCTCACGGTGAAAGGAATCGTTTTAGCAAAAGAAAATGTTGTACAAAATATGTCACCCGGTGATTTGCTTAAAATGAATTTAATTTGTAAATGGGGTTGCGATGGAACTTCAGGTCAGAGTGAATATAAGCAAAAATTTACGAGTGATGATGGCACATTCACAGACGGAAATATTTTTGAAGTGAAAACTTCTTTAGGCACGTTGGGCACTTTTTGGCCTGGGGTAAAAACTAAAAACTCGCGTCATGCTACCGTGCCATCATGCTACCGTACCATTTCTGCGCATCTTTGTTGCGCACTCACTTTGAGCAACATTTGTGGGAAAAATTTGCTTCCTTGCCTTCCCTCCTATAACCAGCTAAATTTTGTGTAGCAAAGAAATGTACCCATGTGTCTTAAATGTAGCTGGCTAGAGCGTGGCAACTTTTGGTAGAGCAACAACAGCCAGCAGCTTAAGAGGCTACGGTGTGGGAAGCAATAGCTACGAGGAGTGTGAGAGTATGCGTTTCAATGTTGCAATGCAGCGTCAACATTCATTTCATTTTGCTTCGAAGGTCACGCTTCTCGCTGTGTCTTGAGCTCAACGAAAAGTTGCCATCCAGCTACGTGGATACAAATTTAAACATTTTGCTTGGATTTATCGCTTTCGGCAACATGGAAACAGAACCACGTGTTTGACGACTGGGCATCTGTGTTTTACTTATCTGCGGTAGTAAGTTTATCAGTAGGGAAATGGCAAACTGCCCAGGCGGGAAAGGAAGAGCATCTTCATTAAAGCTGAATGCCTGATTTTGTAAATACTAGGTATACATTACCAGAAGGGTTATTTTGTTACTTACAATTAACATAGAAATGTCATAGCCATGGAAGGCCTTTCATAGGTCATTACTGGTAAAAGGGAGAAAGAATCAAAAGAAATCTAATAGAGCTATTAATTTTTGCACTACCAGGTAAGATTACTACAATAAAGGCATTACCCTCTGCATTACCAGGTAACGCAAAAAGTAAATAGTTCTTATGGCTTATTGATGTTCTGGATTCTGTATTAATTACATTTCAACCGATTACCTTTTTGCAGTAAAATCAGGACTGAAGTAATTAAATACATAAGTAAGGGCTTCCAATATTCCCGACTGGGTGGCAATAAATTACATGCAGAATTATTTTAGAACTGCTTCATATTTCTTTAGGTCTCATTACAGAAAATAAGAGGGTTTTATTCTTGAAAAGTACTTCATTGCTGCATTACTTCCACATAACAGTAATGCAAGGAGTAATGATTTGAGCGTTCTATTTAATGCAGTTTGAGAGTTCTATGTAATGCAGAATGGAGGCGATTGGTTACCGCGTATGACATCGCCCGCGCAAATGTAATGCCTTATCTCCACTTAATTTAATCTGAACGAGAGCTAGTTGCTACTCTTCGTTGCATTCGTGTATACGCTGCTTCGAGTGCTGTTTGCATTTATCTTATAAATTAGACATTAAAAAATGGTAAGCACGATCAGAGAAAGAAAAACAAAATGTAAAAGAACGAAAAACAGCCACTCAAGAGTCTTTTAGAAAAAACCTTGGTCTAATTGTTGACAAGCCAAAGCCAGGATTCGGGAGCACGAATGATGGTAACACTGCTCGTCGCTTTTTTGAAAATGCCACAATTCCATCCGAAATAACTGGAGTAGACCTTCGTTTGATTACCAGATTTCATTCCATTTTACAAGTTGTTTCATCAGGACGCGAAATTAATATTCAAAAATTTAGAGATTACGCTTGGGAAACTGCGAAACTATTTGTTGAATTGTACGCATTGTTCATGCCACCATCAGTTCATAAACTGCTCATTCATGTCCCAGAAATCATTGCTTCGGCTTTGCTTCCAATCGGTCAGATGTCTGAAGAAGCCCAGGAAAGTTGCAATAAATATATTAAAAAATTTCGTCAGGACTTCTCGCGCAAAAGCAGCCGTTCTTCGACAATGAGAGATATATTTTGCCGCCTTTTAATCGTTCTGATCCTTACATTTCAAGCGCAAGAAAACTTCCAAAAACTAAAAGAAAATAAATGTCGTCTGATGCTAAAGATTTAGTTGTACCCGATGACAGTGACACCGAAGATGAAACTGATGTGTCTACTTTAGATTCCGACATCGATTTATGTGATAGCGATAGCGAATAGATAGAGCCTATGTGTTAAAAATAAAAATGTAAATTATAAACTGAATTATTATTTTGTATTTATTTGTACCTATTCTTTGTGTACGATACTATTTTTATGCTTCTGAAATTTTTTTAATACGATGAAATTGTATTAAAACTAAAAATATCAATTTTTTATATGACTGTCCGCCATATTGGATCCGCCCTTTTGTTTGTTGAAAAAATAATGTCAAATTCGTAATAAGCGACCTCGAAAACCCCGGGTACAGAATTTCATCCACGAATATGCATTTTTTCATGTGGTCGTCCGCCATATTGGATCCGCCATCTTGTTTTTTGAAAAAATAATGTCAAATTCGTAATCAGCGACCTAGAAAACCCCGGGTACAGAATTTCATCCGCGAATATGCATTTTTTCATGAGGTCGCCATCCGCGAACATGCGTTTTTTCATGTGGTCGTCCGCCATATTGGATCCGCCATCTTGTTTTCTGAAAAAATAATGTCAAATTCGTAATCAGCGACCTCGAAAACCCGCAAGTAAGAAATTTCAAAGCGATTATTGCACGTTTTGAGGTTTTGGCCAGCTTTTTGGGATTCTGTCCCACTGTGCGCCCCCGCAACCCCCCTTAGGAGTCGATTTTTGTTCTAATAGTTCCGGAGATATCGTGATGACCAAGTGAGTGAGTGTTTTTCTCCTAAATACAGGGTGTTTCAAACCACCCGTGCCACCCAATTTTCTGGTACAGTTTCCTGTACCCCCAAATGAATGATTTTTGTGGATAATTTTGATTTTGGATGATTTTTGGGGGTGCAGGGGCTTAGGAGAAAAAAAATTACAGATAAAAGTTTTATATTTCTTTTCGGAGAATCAGAATCCGTGAAAAAAATGGGGGTTGCCGTTTGAAGTGTTAAAGTTGCCCCACGCCCCCCAAAGCGGGCGGCGGTGGGGGTCAATTTCTGTATGGTCAGATAGATTTCAAAAAATATTGAACACGTGTTTTTTGTTTTTTTTTCAATCGAAACTTTCAATGCAGAAAATACAAAGCAATATTGCAGCATATTATGACTAAGGTACAAAAGGGCTACATAGTTAATTAATACTTGGTCAGAATTATGTTAAAAGGGATATAATTTTTTGTTCAAAGGATGATTTTTTATGCTATGGTGTGACCAGTTTGCGCAAACTGAGCTCCAATGAATTTCATGTAATTTTTCAGGGGCGCGAGAGTAATGACGTCACCAAAACAGTCGTAAAACTAATTTTTCTTCTGAGATAGACTTTTGTCTGATTTTCGTAGTCGTAAAAAAGCGATAAAAAATCCATAAAAAAATTCATAACAAAGCAAGATTTGCGCCAACTGCGTTGCGTGGTGTGGACGCGCCATTAGGTGAGAAGCATACACTGTGGTTGTTAAAAGTTGTTACGCACAATGGCGCAAATATGCTGTAATAGCAAGTTTGAGCGCCATTATGCTTGTTCATCCTCCCAGGAGTCAGAAGCCCTGAAGAACCTGACTCGGGAAGCACTCACAAACATAAATAAATTCGGAAGAAACTCACCCTCCCTAATCCACCGAAATAACCGTTAGGGGGTGTTATGCCGGCAACACGGTAAACGCTAGCTCGCCGGAAGGTGTCGAGGGGGGTTTGACCGGGCCGATACCTACATGGTTCACCACTTACCTAGATGTCGGTGCGAAATCCTCTTTATGTCATTACAGCTTCACTTTCGCTCTGCCTTGAGTCCAATCGTTGATTCCTTGGACCTGCAATCAACAAAACAACCAAGAAAAGAGAACCCCTAGGAGAAACACCCTCTCATCCAACCTGGAAAAGTTACCCAAGTAGGCTATCATGCCTATTAATACACGTGGATTCAAATAATTGACAATAATTTATATTAACTCCACAATAATACCGATTAACAACAAGAAAATTTGAAATAAAGATGATCAAAGTGTAAATACAGTTTAAAATTATTCTACATACAAGTGTGTATAAAAACAAATGTTACCACAAAACAACAATTTCAAAAGACAAAGGAAATGAACAAGAGAAATCGTCGCTCTGGCACCATTCGCCGATTTTTTTACAACACAACATGCATTTCCTGTATAACAAAAAATCGTAATTGAAAGTTTTCAACCAACAAAAAAAATTCAAAATGTAATAATTAGGTGAACAGAATATTGGAATTATTAATATTGTTACCAGTTAATGGCCTCGATTTCCAGATCCGGCTGATCGGAAGTGAGTGCGGATTTCACCCTTTGCGATTCTCAAATCCGCAGTCGCGAATTCAAAACCGCTGTCGCGGATTGAATGCGGATTTAATTACCGAAAAAATTCAGAGCGAACACTCACGCGATTATGAAATACGTGATATCGGATTTGCTTAAGCAAATTTGTCGTTTCAAATCCGCGGAAAAATTGTTGTGGATCTCAAATCCGCAGTTGCGGCGGGAGTGTCCGATCTGCAGGATCTGGGAATCGAGGCCAATATAATTAGTTAAAAGTTAACACAGTCAAACCAAAAATAAGAAAAAATATAGTGTTTTTTTTATACATATGTATACACATCCGCAGATGGTGTTACCACCGACACCGGTATTTTAACAACATTTAGACATGATGTTGATTGTAAGGAAAAAGGTAATCCGCCATTTTATGGTAGCCGCCATATTCAATTTAAAATGACGTCACATAGCTTGCTGTATTCTACTCGTCATACTCTTTCATTTGATACCCATGTTGGGGCGGTTGTAAAGAAAAAGGTAATCCGCCATTTGTGGCCGCCATACTGGATGGACCATAAAATTGAATATACTATATTACATTGTATTCAGAACAAACGGTTTGTGCCAAATTTGAGCATCACCGGATAACAGGAAGTGGCCGAAAAATCGAGCGAAGATTCCACCTCCAGAAATATCCGCCTTTTAATGGTGGCCGCCATATTGGATGGACCATAATATTGTATTGCCTCCAGAGCCAAAAGTGTGTGCCAAATTTGAGCATCACCGGACATCGCGAAGTAGTTAAAAAATGGATCGTAAGATTTGTCCCATACAGAGAAAAAAGCTTGTAAAAAAAACTGGGTGCCAGAGGGTTGTGGGTGGATTAGGCCTGGCACCCTAGTCTAATCTTAATGTACACATTCCAACCTTCATTTTGAGGTAATTTTTATTCGGATGTTTTATGACGTCACCAACATTAAAAATCGTAACCGGAAATGACGTCAAAATTCCATGAATCAAAATTAGGCCGAAAAATGATACTTCTCGAAAGAAAACTTTAAGGCGCAAGTCACTACTCCCGAGGTTTTTCTAAAATTCAAAGTGCCAATTTCGTATTTTGCACCATAATTTTCCAAGATTGTGAATTATGTTGAAATATATTTACTAATCCGGACTTTCGTTGCAATACAAACGGAGATTCTGCGAGACATATTAATTACAATATCTCCAAGAAAAATAGCACAACGAACCGACGTCCACGAGTGATTTCAACTCTCTCTTTATTCCAAAAACTCCAAAATTTCAGTTTTTCTTTTTCCAAATTTGCTTTTTTTTCTAACCGCCTACTTTATCCCAATTTTTTTTATTCTCCCGAAAGGTGATTTTTTTAAATTAATACTCCGAATTTCCGTTAGGGGAAGGTAGTCCATACATGATCTGCTGCTGGGTTCGTTCTTGCATATTCTGTCCGATGAGGGTATTCCTAGCATTTTTGTATGCATTTGGTAAGCTGGAAAAATCGCGCGGGTCGTGTAGGTTTCTCAGAGCGAAGAGGAGACATTTTTTCTGTACTGATTCCAAGCTACTGCTACATACCGGGAATATAGGGTCCGATATCGGGCACGCTTATGTGAGCGAACAGAAAAGTGTTTTTGAGACCCGAAAGTTATTGAATTCTTGGGCTCTTCTCTTTAAGCCAAGTGTCCACTATAGAGTATTTTTCGGTAGAGTGAAAGCGTAGAGTAGAGAGCTCTACCTGTAGTGTGTACACTACAACACGTCTCTATCACTCTACCATTCCACCGTAGAGCTGCTCTAGAGAAATTTTGAGTAGAATTCTACCAGGCGCTCTACAGACTGTGTACGCTGCAGATGCTGTTTTCTCTACTGTAGAGTCGTATGGTAGAGCGCGCAGCTGCGGTCATCAACTTTTGCGTGTCATTTCATTTCTCAGTTATTCAGAGATGCGTGCGTACGCATATTGTGTAAAAAATTTAAAGGAAATTAATAGAAATAAGAAAAAATAATAAAGTGAGTTCTCGCCAGAAACAAGCTGCTGCCGTTTAATTTTTGCTCGAAGAAGAGAAAAAGAAGGAAACGAAATGTTGGGAACGAGATTGGATTGCGAAAAGGAAACCAAACGCTGGAATGTATCGAGAATTATTGAATGAGTTCACGAAGAAGGTACATCTGCATACCAAAATTTTGTGCCTTTGAGCTGTTTTAGACGGTGCGCTTCAGCGCATGTGCCTCACGAACGTTTGGAGATGAAGGGAGGAGTGAGAATGAAGAGAGGTACCACCCCACTTCTCCCTTTATCCACAAAGTTCGTGAGGCACATGCGCTGGAGCGCACCGTCTAAACCGGCTCTATGTCGTATTCGTATTCGAAGGCGTAGAGAAAAAAACTCTATCAAACATGCTTGTTCAATTTTCACTCTGAAAATAATGTGCACGAGTCCAATATAGTTCAAACAAAATTTCTTTATTCTATAATTCAGTTTTAAAAATATTAACACTTCAAATTTATTAAATTCAAATTTATCACATTCAAAGACTACTACTTTCAGTTTACAAAAATGATTACATGTTGATTTCTTGATCCAATTCGATTTATAAATTTTGATTTAAAGAACACCGATTGGTACGCAGAGCCGGATATATGGGGGGGCAAAGTGTGCACTGCACACGGCCCCGCGGTTAGGCCAGCCCCGCGCTTCTAAGCACATAGTGAAGCAGAGAGCAAAGCAACGATGAAAAAGGAGAGCAAAGCGGCGAATGAATGTCGCACTTATAAAAGAGAAAACTCTTCCCTAAAAATTTGGTATTTACCAATATAGTCCATGGAAATGGTACTTTAACATTGTAACGGTCGGTTATTTACCGAAAGTTTCCCCCTTTTGATGGTCCCCCCCATCTATCGGAAATTTCAGGCTTCATGAATAAAATTACTTCACAAAAAAATTTGAGGAAAACTTTTTTAAATTCAAGTAGTCGAAGAAAAATAGTTTTGGTTCTGGAAAAAAAAATTAAGTTTTTTTTTTTTTTGGGAGAGAGTTAACGAATGTTGCGGTTGTGGGAACATGTGTAGTTTTTCCCATTTTACAATTAAAAACGAAATAAGCTGAAAAACTAGAAAGCTGAAGTCGGCAAGTTTTACAAGTATCCGCAGTTAACACAGGAGCACCTAGTAAAGAAAAACTGGGAAATAAGAAAATATCGCCAATGTCCATGACGGGAGGTCAAATTAGGCAGGACCCTTGAAACATCCAGTTAGGACTCAGATTGCGAAACTCCTCCAGCAGCCACCATATAGGAAGGAAGTTAGCACTGCATTATCCGAAGCCTTACCATTGTTATTAGAAGAGCTTCCGTTCGATAAGGCTACTATTACAAGCAATCCATTAAATAGGGTAGTATCTTCAATTTCTATTTTTTTATGAAAATTTTCCTGCAGCATTGGAAGCTTTCAACAGGAATTTGCAGGGCTAATCAGTGATTTTACAGAAAATCGCCAATAAAAGGGAACATTTCTTAGCATCTATTATAACCGAGGCTACCGAGATTGACTTTTACATGCTAGCTGTATAATTTGGAGGAAATCAAGAACAACTTGATATTAACATATTGTGCTAATATGTAGTGCTACTTGATGCTATTGTGCTAATATGTAGTGTTACTTACTTTTAAAGGCAAACCTTTTTACCAATAAAGGGTCACCATAATAGCTCGTGTTATCCAGCTAATACGTCTACTCCAGTAGCTCGAAAAAACGTATGCGGTGAACGGAACCTATTTGGGTACGCTCCTTTGAGCTTATAAAATCTGGTGCAGGGAATATACGAACTGAATCTAATGTGAAGACGAGGGCGAACTTAATAGCAGAACTAGAAGAACGAAAACTAACAGTAAACTTGACGGACCCCTGAAGTTGTTGTAAGCTTTATACAGTTTATCCGTTGGGGAAAAGTTAAGTAATTTCGTTTTTTTGTTGGTTTGGTATGATACCATAGTTTTGGGTATCCACATAATTTATATTTCACATTTTTATTGTATTAATATTCCCTCCAATTATTTACTTACACATTAATTATTTAACAAAACAAAGAAAAAAAAACTATTAAATTATTCCTTTATACTGGTACTACTTACATTTCTTTACATTTTTTCGTATATTATATATTACACACTAATAGTAATAATAATATTGCCGTAAATTGCTTTATATCATTTAAGTATTATTTTATGCATTTGTTTGTTGTAAGAAGAACAGGAATCCTCGACTGGTACCAGAACGACGATTTGTTTTTTTCCTTTCCTTCCTTTTTGGAAGTTGTTATTTTGTGGTAATAGTTGGTTGCATCCACATTACCTATATTGTAAGGGTACTTTTTTTTTGATTTACAATTATCTAATAGTTAATCCAAACTTACCTTCATTTTGTTGTTAATCAATTATATTGTATTGGGTTGTAATTATTATATAATATACTTGTTGTCAATTTCTTTAACTCCACGAATATTACTAGGCATGACAGCCTAAGGGGGTAATTTATCCAGGATGGTTGGGTTGTGTTTTCTCTCCAGGGTTCTCTCGAATTCGCGTTGAGCATTTACAGGTCCACCAGGTCGTTGGGAACTTCCAGCGATGAATACCTTTGGCTAACCTAGGACAAGAACGGTATGAAGAAATCTTCCTTTTGACTAATAGGTAAGTGGTGAATCATATATGTAGTGCCCCGGTCACACACCCCACGACCCCTTCCGGCGAGCTAGCGTATACCGTGTGACCGGCTTAGCATCCCCTAGAAATATTTCGGAACTAGGGAGGATGGTTGTCTTTCAAAATTTCTTTATGTTTACCCAAGCACGATGGTAGTAGCCTTGCTGTCCCCAGCAAGGAGCTCCATTGTGCCGGTACATAAATGGCGCCCAACGCATGCTTACATGCCAACGCTTTTGGCAAACAAGTTTCGATATTAAATTACGGCGCCCATTTATTTCATAAATGGCGCCCCAAATTCTGTTAACTTATTAAAATTATCTTTGTCTATGGTTCACCACCAATGCCTCGTTGTTACAGATTCATCTCAATTGTCTAAATTCAGTGTGAATTTTGATTTGTTTTCACTTTTAGATTATCCCGCATCATGTTATCTTCTTCGCTTTAGACATCTTTGAACTAGGCTTACCGGCACCGCTGGCTAACAAGCGTATGACCGCTTGGCCATGGGTGAAGGCTGAGTCTGGAGTTCTTTTGTCCTGTTTTTTTGCTCGTCGTCCTGAGTATCAGGCGTCATACCGCCTGCCAGTGCTTCGTTCAGTGGACAGGATCCTTGTTACTTTTTGCTGATGGACGTTTGAGTTGTAACTCGGGCTTAACCGTCTGAGGTAACAGGCGTGCTATCGCCTGCCCACTGCGCCCCGTGGACACCTTTAATCCAGTCAGTCCTCTCAAATTCTTTTTTCTTTTCTTTCAATTTAGACATGTGGTCGAAATATGGTAAGGGATGGGGTCACTTCAGGTGAACCTCTATGAGGCCGCACAGGCTTAACCGTCTGGCTAATCACCTGCGCCCTGTGGACTTTTGTTGAGGGACATCCGGCTCCTTCCTTGTGCTTTTATTTTTTTTTCTCTCCAGTCTGTCCCCACTGCTGATTGATTTTCCGTAGTGTAGCTCAGTTGTGGTTGGACAGCGGAATCAAATTAAAATTTTTATTATTTGCGAAGAAGATTTCCTTCTTTTTATGTTGAGGTAGACCCTTCATGTCGTTCAAGTAGATGAAGACGTGTGGTGCTTCCGGCGTCGTCGATGACACTCGGTGTTGACTGTGTCTCATAGCTACCACCGACTGACACCGATGACATCGGCCACCGAGAATACTGGGGAGAGAGATTTTTTTTCCAACCATCCTGGAAAATTAACACACATTTAAAAAACATTTTAACACAACCAAAACTATTTGGCACCTTGATTTTTTTCAGCTATTGTACGGTTTTGATTATTGCGATTATCACAACTATTGTTAGTCGGCTCACGGAAGTTTTTGATTAGGATATCTACAGTTACCGTAGTAGTACCGACTTTATCATCAGTTTTATTAAGGTGTTTCTTTTGCTGTTTAGTCCCGATCTTGGGGCGTATACTGTTAACGGGCATTAGTTATATCTCGGCTAGTAAGGACCAATTAACTTGTTTCTCTCTTTACTTATTGTGTATATTGTGGCGAAATACTGCTTAGGGTATCAGTTGTTGTTGTAATTTTTTTGCGCTAGTGTCGTGCACATATCTGGCACGGGTATTGTTTTTATAACGGATAGTAACCCGAAGACATCCCCCTTAATAGTTATTTTTGGATTTCTGGGTAACACGTTGGCTAAATGGAACTTCGAAGCGGAAAGAATACCGCCCCCGCTTCTGATGGAAGCGATATTCCGGGCCGTTCTCAAACCATCTCGGAAGAAATTTCCCCTCCCGAGGCAACTACCCCGGAGCTCGTGGAGCAATTACAACAACTTCGACAGGAACTCGAGGCGCTCCGGGCCCAACAACGAGCTGCTGAGTGTCCGGTGGCAACAGCTACGGATCATTACTTCTCCCCAGTCGAACCAGTGCGTAACGAAGGTAGGATAGACTTGTCGTCCGGCACCTATCATCGCAAGTCCGCGGTTACGTCCTGGAACATCAAATTCTCCGGCGATGATAATATGTTGTCGGCGGAGGAATTTTTGTTCCGGGTGGAGCTGAGGGCTCACGATGAGGGGATCAGGCGATCGGAAGTCTGCCGTAACCTCTCGGCATTGTTGTCTGGCCGTGCTGCGGATTGGTACTGGTCCCAATTTAGACGACAGTTCCCGGACCCAGATTGGGAAACCGTCAAAGCTCAGTTCATCCGATATTTCCGAAGCCGGGAGTCGGATGAAGAAATTATCCAACAAATGATGGAGTGTAAACAGCAGCACCTCTCTTTTGATGACTTTACCGCTCAACTTTTATCCCTGCACAACCGGATGGCTGTTCCCATGTCGGAAACCCAGTTGATAGGGATGGTGGTGCGCAACCTGAATGTACCCTTAGGTTCGGCCGTGATAGGGCACAGCTTTACCAGCATGCCACAACTGCGTGAGACTTGTATCCGAGTTGAACGCTGGCAGAAGCAAAAACGCTTAGAACGTAGGCCCGAACGACAAGTTCACGAAGTTGAATATTCAACGATGTACCAGCCTAACCTTGTCACACCGGACGTATCCTCGCAAGGAGTAGAGGAGATGACCGCGCCGCGTCAGTTTCCGACGAACCCACGACCTTTCCGTTGTTGGAATTGCCAGCAACAGGGTCATCCTTTTATGGACTGCCCATCTGAGACTCGTGGCCTGTTTTGCTACAAGTGTGGCAAGCCAGGAGTCGTGACACCTGTATGTCCCACCTGCCAGGGAAACCGGAGCCGGGGTGCGAGACCGTACGGGAGTCCGCGCCCGAGCTAAGCTCGCCCGTCATTTCCCCAACCATTTCAAACCCCCTTACTACGTCTACCATCAGCGACTTCACGTCAACTGATGCTCTTCCGTCTTTTCCCTCCGAGGAGGTCAAACTTTCATTTATATCCCGTTGGAAGAGATATATATCCACTCGTGCCCGCATCTTTTCGGAGCCCCCTTTGGTGGACTCCCTGCATTCCCAGCATACCCCTCCACAAATTAGGGTACGAGCTAAGGAGAAGCGACATCTTTCGCAGAAACTTGTTTCTGCTTTCATCTCTGACTTGTCAGATCCTCGTCCTTTTACTAAGGTCACCTTACTTAATGAGGAGGTGAATGGTTTATTGGACAGTGGCGCTAGTATCAGCTGTCTGGGAAGAGATGCTGAATCCTTTCTAGCCAAACATCCCGAAGTGACAGTCTACACTTTGCACACTGCGTTGCAAACTGCTGACGGGGCTTCACAAAGAATTTGCGGTTACATCCGGGTTCCGGTCTCCTGTGGAGGACGGACCCTTGATATGACCATCTATGTGGTGCCCAGTCTCAGCCAGAGACTGTATCTAGGGATCGATTTCTGGAAACTATTCAGCATCGCTCCCCATTTAGTCTGTGAGTTAAACGCTCCCACTGCATCTGCTAACATGCACGACTTAACGTCCTTGCAGAGCGAGCAGTTGGAGCGGGTCAAGGCCAGGTTTCCCTCTTTCGATGTCTTAGGACTGGGAAAGACCCACCTGGAAGAACACACGATCGACACTGGTGACTCAGTTCCCATTAAGCAGAGGCATTATCCTGTCTCACCCGCTATTCAACATTTGATGTATGGCGAGTTGGACAGAATGTTGGCTCTGGGGGTGATTGAGCCATCGAACAGTCCCTGGAATTCTCCAGTGGTGTTAGTTCGCAAACCAGGTAAGGTCCGCCTGTGTCTTGACTCTCGCAAGGTCAACAGTGTCACGGTCAAAGACGCCTATCCCCTTCCACACATCGATGGTCTTCTTGGTCGTCTTCAAGACACCAAGTTCATCACGAGTTTGGACCTTAAGGATGCTTTCTGGCAAATTCCCTTAGAGGTGAAGTCGCGAGAGCGGACAGCTTTCACTGTCCCCGGTCGTCCCCTGTACCAGTTTACAGTTATGCCTTTCGGCTTGTGTAATGCCCCACAGCGTATGTGTCGCTTGATGGACAAAAGCATTCCTGGACATTTACGTGAGAACGTCTTTGTTTATCTGGACGACCTGCTCATAGTTTCCCCTGACTTTGACTCCCACTTAAAGCTGTTGGACGAAGTCGCCAGCTGTCTCCGTCGTGCGGGGTTAACACTCAATCTGGCTAAGAGCAAATTTTGCGTGACTGAAGTCAAGTATCTCGGCTTCATAATTGGTGATGGGACACTGAAAACGGATCCTACCAAGGTGACGGCCATTACGGAATTCCCGACTCCGAAGTCTCATAAGCAGACTAGGAGGTTCTTGGGTATGACCGGATGGTATCAGCGTTTCATCCCCAATTATGCTAGCGTGGCTTCTTCAATCACGGATTGTTTGAAGACAAAAACTTTTAGTTGGAATGATGAGGCCCAGCAGGCGTTCGAGACTTTGAAAAAGCTGATGACGGAAGCTCCTCTTCTAGTCACTCCAGATTTTTCTAAACCTTTTTATATTCAGTGCGATGCCAGCAGGACTGGTGTAGGTAGTGTGCTCTTTCAAAAGGACATGGATGGAGGAGAACATCCGATTGCTTATATGTCCAAGAAATTGAACGGAGCACAGCGAAACTACACCATTACTGAGCTCGAGTGCTACGCAGCCGTTCTGAGTATAAAAAAGTTTAGAGCTTATGTGGAGGGACAGGCTTTCACAGTCATTACCGACCATGCAAGTCTGAAGTGGCTCATGGGCCAGAAGGAGCTCAACGGACGTTTAGCCCGGTGGAGTCTTAAGCTTCAGGGGTTCGATTTTACGATCGAACACCGTAAAGGCACACACAATGTGGTTCCCGATGCCTTGTCACGCATGGATTGCGTTGACGATCTGTCCCTGTGCTTCGACGTGGACTTAAATGCCACGTCCTTCAAATCCCCTGATTATCTTCGTCTGGTTGAACGAATCAGGCAAGCCTCACCGCAGTTACCAGACCTGCGAGTTGAAGATGGGTACGTATTCCAGCGTACCTCCCCACGTACTGGAGACTCCGTTGCTGACGACCTAACATGGAAGTTGTGGGTCCCAACAGAACTGACCACGCCTCTCATCGAGTCGGCTCACTTGCCTCCCCAAACATCGCATGGTGGAGTAGGGAAGACTCTAACCCGTCTGAGAGTTAAATACTTTTGGCCGGGTATGTCCAAACAGGTGCGGGAATTCATCGCCCACTGTGAGGTCTGCAAGACCACCAAAGCCCCCAGTTCTGTACTTCGACCACCTATGGGCAACCCCATGGATGCGTCGAAACCGTTCCAATTTTTGTACGTAGACTTCTTAGGTCCTTACACCCGGTCGAAGAAAGGCCACACGGCAGTGTTCGTCGTATTGGATGCCTTCACCAAGTTTGCCTTCCTGCACCCCGTGTCCGCTGAGACTACGGCGGTGGCCGTCAAGTTCCTCGAGCAAACTATTTTTCACACCTTTGGAGTTCCTGAAACCATCTTCTCCGACAACGGTCGGCAATTCACCTCCAAAGAGTTTGCTAAATTGTTAACCGATTATGGCGTGCGACATGTGCGCACAGCCGTATATTCGCCTCACCCTAACGCTTCCGAGCGGGTGAATCGATCGGTATTAGCCGCCATCAGAGCGTATTTAAAGGAGGATCATCGTGAGTGGGATAGACATCTCTCGTCCATCGAATGTGCTCTTCGTAGCGCCCACCACGAGGCAATAGGCATGTCACCGTATCAGGCCCTTTTTGGTAGCCATATGATCCTGCACGGATCAGCTTATCCAGTCCTGAAGAAACTGAACGTTTTCCAGGAAGGTGACATCGCTTTCTTGCCCTTGACGGACAAATTGCAGATACTGCGTGAACGAGTAGCGCTAAATTTAGCCGCTGCGCATACCAGGCATACTACTCGATACAACTTACGTTGTCGAGTGAGCAGTTTTCGACCTGGGGATGAGGTATACCGAAGAACCTTCTGGGCGAGTAACCGAGCTGGTCGCTTCAGTGCTAAATTGGCACCGAGGTTTGTGAAAGCCCGGATACGGACAAAAATTGGAACTAGCTTGTACGAGCTGGAGGATTTGGCTGGTAAAAGCATAGGCGTTTATCACGCCAAAGACCTACGACCCTGATTGTCTTCGAAGCAAGCGCTCCTCGGAGTAGCCCTAAGAAGGCATCTCGCCGGCTTCACCGGTTATTAATAGGGTGCCTTAATCCGCTTAGGTAGCTTCCCTAGCGGATGGTACACCTCCTTGCTTTCGGTCAGTCTGGAGAATTACTCTCGGCGAATGGTTGTCCTGGCGATCCACAGGGGAATGTCAACGGCAATGTGGTATTGCTGGAGACTGACCCGATGGACCGAAAGGAGACATTTTCGACGTGGAGGTCTGGATGATTGTAGAGACCCGGAGGGGGACAATGTGGTATTGCCTGCCGCCGGATCCCTAAAACTCCAGACTTACCCTCCAGGAGACTCGTCAGACTGTCCATCTCTCAAAATTTTAATTTTGACAGCACGACTAAATTCTCACCGATTTTTTTTGGCAAAGCCTTATATACTAAATACCCGGCTAGCTCTGCAGCTGTGGCATGAGACTCTGAATCTCAGGGTGTGATACGAGCCACACATTGGCGCCAAACACTAAGTCTTACGGCTGAAAAACCTTCCGTTTTTTTCGGCTCCTCACTGCCTCGCAAGTCGGCCTTGTGGACCCGAGGGTATGTAACGGTCGGTTATTTACCGAAAGTTTCCCCCTTTTGATGGTCCCCCCCATCTATCGGAAATTTCAGGCTTCATGAATAAAATTACTTCACAAAAAAATTTGAGGAAAACTTTTTTAAATTCAAGTAGTCGAAGAAAAATAGTTTTGGTTCTGGAAAAAAAAATTAAGTTTTTTTTTTTTTTGGGAGAGAGTTAACGAATGTTGCGGTTGTGGGAACATGTGTAGTTTTTCCCATTTTACAATTAAAAACGAAATAAGCTGAAAAACTAGAAAGCTGAAGTCGGCAAGTTTTACAAGTATCCGCAGTTAACACAGGAGCACCTAGTAAAGAAAAACTGGGAAATAAGAAAATATCGCCAATGTCCATGACGGGAGGTCAAATTAGGCAGGACCCTTGAAACATCCAGTTAGGACTCAGATTGCGAAACTCCTCCAGCAGCCACCATATAGGAAGGAAGTTAGCACTGCATTATCCGAAGCCTTACCATTGTTATTAGAAGAGCTTCCGTTCGATAAGGCTACTATTACAAGCAATCCATTAAATAGGGTAGTATCTTCAATTTCTATTTTTTTATGAAAATTTTCCTGCAGCATTGGAAGCTTTCAACAGGAATTTGCAGGGCTAATCAGTGATTTTACAGAAAATCGCCAATAAAAGGGAACATTTCTTAGCATCTATTATAACCGAGGCTACCGAGATTGACTTTTACATGCTAGCTGTATAATTTGGAGGAAATCAAGAACAACTTGATATTAACATATTGTGCTAATATGTAGTGCTACTTGATGCTATTGTGCTAATATGTAGTGTTACTTACTTTTAAAGGCAAACCTTTTTACCAATAAAGGGTCACCATAATAGCTCGTGTTATCCAGCTAATACGTCTACTCCAGTAGCTCGAAAAAACGTATGCGGTGAACGGAACCTATTTGGGTACGCTCCTTTGAGCTTATAAAATCTGGTGCAGGGAATATACGAACTGAATCTAATGTGAAGACGAGGGCGAACTTAATAGCAGAACTAGAAGAACGAAAACTAACAGTAAACTTGACGGACCCCTGAAGTTGTTGTAAGCTTTATACAGTTTATCCGTTGGGGAAAAGTTAAGTAATTTCGTTTTTTTGTTGGTTTGGTATGATACCATAGTTTTGGGTATCCACATAATTTATATTTCACATTTTTATTGTATTAATATTCCCTCCAATTATTTACTTACACATTAATTATTTAACAAAACAAAGAAAAAAAAACTATTAAATTATTCCTTTATACTGGTACTACTTACATTTCTTTACATTTTTTCGTATATTATATATTACACACTAATAGTAATAATAATATTGCCGTAAATTGCTTTATATCATTTAAGTATTATTTTATGCATTTGTTTGTTGTAAGAAGAACAGGAATCCTCGACTGGTACCAGAACGACGATTTGTTTTTTTCCTTTCCTTCCTTTTTGGAAGTTGTTATTTTGTGGTAATAGTTGGTTGCATCCACATTACCTATATTGTAAGGGTACTTTTTTTTTGATTTACAATTATCTAATAGTTAATCCAAACTTACCTTCATTTTGTTGTTAATCAATTATATTGTATTGGGTTGTAATTATTATATAATATACTTGTTGTCAATTTCTTTAACTCCACGAATATTACTAGGCATGACAGCCTAAGGGGGTAATTTATCCAGGATGGTTGGGTTGTGTTTTCTCTCCAGGGTTCTCTCGAATTCGCGTTGAGCATTTACAGGTCCACCAGGTCGTTGGGAACTTCCAGCGATGAATACCTTTGGCTAACCTAGGACAAGAACGGTATGAAGAAATCTTCCTTTTGACTAATAGGTAAGTGGTGAATCATATATGTAGTGCCCCGGTCACACACCCCACGACCCCTTCCGGCGAGCTAGCGTATACCGTGTGACCGGCTTAGCATCCCCTAGAAATATTTCGGAACTAGGGAGGATGGTTGTCTTTCAAAATTTCTTTATGTTTACCCAAGCACGATGGTAGTAGCCTTGCTGTCCCCAGCAAGGAGCTCCATTGTGCCGGTACAACATTGCAAAAATGCAGGACAAGATTTTTTTCTTGGGTTGTGTAGGGGGGGTCGGTGTTAGCTTAAATTTGAGTTTTCGAGTTCCCCACCCACCCCATTTGGCCGCCATCTTGGAAAAGGTGTGCAAATGGTTTTTCTACTATATCTCCGTAACAGTACATCTTACAGAAAATTTATAAACAGACTTTTTGTTTAGAATTAAATTATCTACAATTTATTCTTTAAGCGTTTTGTCGTAAATTGAAGAATTAAGAAGTTATAAGCCGTAGAACACAAAAATTAGTCACAATATTTTCTTTTAAAGGCTATAACTTTTTTTCCTTCAATTTTAACAAAAAAAATAATAACAAGTTTTTTGTAGAGGGTTTCATAACGAATAATTTCCATTCATTCTTTTTTTAATTTTGTTCACTACGAAGGGCTCACAGCGCCCCGAAGGTATCAAAGTGACAGATTTTCTGAATAATTTTTTACGATTTTACCTCCTCCTCTCCCTAGAATTTCTCAAAAACAGGTAGCAAGTAATAATAATGTATGAATGACTTTCCGTTTGAAGAAATGCCGATGTTTGAGTAATGCAATAAAATTATTTATTACGGTTTTTTATTATTGTTATGGTATGTTTTACAAGGTACGAGATGGTTTAAAATGAAATTCTTTGAATAATAACATGTATTAGTTTCTCCAATTTTTGAAAATAATTTGTGTTAGGGCTGCAAAAAATAGTGCTTCATTCAGTTATGCTAATTATCTAGCAAAATACGGACGTATTCATTTTGTGGGAAAATTTTGAATTATTTTAGTGTAATTTCAAAATTGTAATTTCAGTTTGATCTTAGTAAAATTTTCAATTTTATAAAAGTGTACGTGTTATTCAGTTATGCTATCTACCAAAATTGAAAATATTAATTAAATTAAAAAACCGTAATAAATAATTTTATTGCATTACTCAAACATCGGCATTTCTTAGAACGTAAAGTCATTCATTCATCACACAAATTATTTTCAAAAATTGGAGAAACTAATACATGTTATTATTCAAAGAATTTCATTTTAAACCATCTCGTACCTTGTAAAACATACCATAACAATAATAAAAAACGTAGTGAACAAAATTAAAAAAAGAATGAATGTAAATTATTCGTTATGAAACCCTCTACAAAAAACTTGTTATTATTTTTTTTGTTAAAATTGAAGGAAAAAAGTTATAGCCTTTAAAAAAAATATTGTGACTAATTTTTGTGTTCTAAGGCTTATAACTTCTTAATTCTTCAATTTACGACAAAACGCTTAAAGAATAAATTGTAGATAATTTAATTCTAAACAAAAAGTCTGTTTATAAATTTTCTGTAAGATGTACTGTTACGGAGATATAGTGGAAAAACCATTTGCACACCTTTTCCAAGATGGCGGCCAAATGGGGGGGGGGGGGGTGGGGAACTCGAAAACTCAAATTTAAGCTAACACCGACCCCCCCTACACAACCCAAGAAAAAAATCTTGTCCTGCATTTTTGCAATGTTAAAGTACCATTTCCATGGACTAATACTGGATTTGAGTCTAGCTTAAAATTGGCGAAGAAGATTGCTGCGGAAAATGGAATTGAACCTTTATTTCCAGAAAAAAGATCCATGAAAGTAAAAAGACAATTTGAATATGAAAGCATGGATGAGGGTATATCTGATGAAGAAGATAAATATCGTGTAGATTATTTTCTTTTAATAGTGGATCGTGCAATTGAATCCTTTAACCAAAGATTTGAATTATTTGAAACTCATCGCTCATCATTTGGATTTTTATATAATTTTAAAAATCTTTGTGCAATTTCGAATGAAGATTTATTAAAAAACTGTATGGACCTTCACACAATATTAAAGGATGACAGTAGTTGTGATATAGATGGTGTTGATCTCTATGAAGAACTGAAATCATTAATTACAATAGTTAAAGATAAATGCAATTCTTTGTTGAATATTCTAGAGTATCTAGTTAGTAATAAACTTAATTTTGTCTATCCCAATACATTCACTGCTATAAGAATTTTACTCACCCTTCCAGTAACTGTTGCTTCCGCAGAGCGTAGTTTTTCTAAATTAAAACTAATTAAAAATTACTTACGGTCGACTATATTGCAACAGAGACTAGTTGGGCTATCGTTAATTTCAATTGAAAAAAGCATTTGTAATGGGATAGATTTTTCCCAATTTATAGACGATTTTGCTGCGAAAAAAGCACGCAACATTAAATTATCTTAAAATATGAAGGTTTGTTTTTGTTTTTGGTTCTCTTAACATAGTTTCGTTAATTTTGAATTTTCTGTTATTTTATTTTTATAGTTATTTTTTTATTAAATGGTACATATGTATATTTATAATGAGTAAATAAAAGTTATTTTTCTTAGCCCCGCATTTATTTTTGCACACAGCCCCGCAAACCTTAGGACCGGCTCTGTTGGTACGCCTCTATGATGTAGAGCACAACTCCCCTTTTTCTTGATTTATTCTTTGAATAAAATCTAATTCGATGTCTGTTGTCGAATTCGACTAATAGTTTCGATTGATATATTTCTATGTGAACTAAACAGAGCACGTTTTCTGCCTCCTGGAAATGCGGATTTTGCCAATCATTGGGCCAACGCACACGGCGCATAGTTATGGCACATAAAACCGGTTTTATAGAAGAGAGAGGGAAGGGAAGGAAAGAACTTAACGAAACAATTTTCACGCAAAAGGGGGCGTCCATAAATTACGTGAGGTGTTTAGGGGGGGGAGGGGGTCGAGCCGAATCTCACAAAATCTCACGTGGGGGAGGGGGAGGGTCTCCGCAAATCTCACGTAATTTTTTTCCGCAAGAAACAGTGTAAAATCGCGAGAAAACTGGGTTAAATTAATAGTACAGGTAAATTAAGCCGAAAAAAGCGATATAGCGGAAATAATTAGGTACAGGCTGAAAATTGGCAGAGAGCTTCTTTTTATGCTTTTTAATAACGGGTTATAAAGTCTTATCTACCGATTTGCTACTCCGAGAAGCCCACTTTTTAGGGGGTTCTAGCCCTCAAAATGAGTATTTTTCGATTTTTCTGTAATTTTTTTGCAATATTTCTTAATATCTTTTTGTTTTTTTCAATTTTAAGTACAATATCTGTAAATGAGAAAATCTTTAAAATCGTCTTTTTGAACCGCACTTAGATTTCATTCACGAAAATCTTGGTGCAGTATCAGATGAACATGGTGAAAGGTTTTATCAAAACATATTGCAAATAGAGAAGGAATGATGAGCAAATAGAGAAGGAATGATGAATCAAAAGTATACGTGATACTATTACTATATTTCGACTCAATAGCAATTGGGTATAAAAATTTTGCACTGCCGTTTACACTGTATTTGTTCACTGTTTTAAATACCATCCAACTGGAACATCCAAAAAAAAGTAAAGAAAATAATTTAAATATCTGGAAATGAAGACGTGATGATAAATTCTTATCTTTTTATACAATGGTCTGGGAAAAACTGCGAAAGTAATGTATGCATTGACTTATACCACCATTTTTGGACAGATTGCGACCCTACGATGAACTAGTGTGGGGTCTAAGCTTATACAAAACAAAAAGGCCTAGAAGCCCAATTGATAAACCTGGAACCTAATGCCCTCCTCAGTATCTCAAGTGCATAATGTACCCAATCCTACTGCAATCACAGAGATTATATTAAGAATCGGCTCTTTTCACATCAGTCAGAACTCATGCTATCTGCTGTGCACTGTCACTACAAAAAGCAGACATTTGCACCAGGCGACATAATTAGTTATCTAAGCATCTTACAGGACTCGAATTTTGAATCGACGACCATCTGCTCTGACATACCTACTAGAGGCCAAGATAGATTTTGAAAACCTTTTGTTATCATTATCGAGAGTTGTGAAGAATGGAAGTCTAACAGATCCGCACTTCTTGAATCTGTATCCTGATGTACAGGCGGCTCAAACGTCAATTTGAGAAGCTGGCTGTGACTTCAGACTCCGCTTTTCTAAGGCGATACGAAAGTAGGAAGCAAACGGAAGCTAGTAGCGATGCCTGATAAATCTTCGAAAAGAAATTATTTTCAGCCAACCAACTTCATTTATTAACTTAATTTGACATTTTGATGCGAACAATAAATTGTTTCAACAATATTTAAAGAGTTTTTAGAATATTTTAAAACAAACAAATAAAAGCAGCGCATGCGGCAATGGCTTTATTCACGGACTGAAATCCGATAACAGGAGGACAAATTTATTTCGAATTCGCATTGGTGGAGGATACAATTTTCTTATTTCCGAATTTCATGACTTTCGAATCGGATTCCATGATAACCCCCCTGGGTCTTTCAGTCACAGGTTTTTTACCTAACGATGACATCTATAGAAGAATGCTCCGAAGTTTGTATATCTCCAGAGTCATAAATGGCTCTACCATTACTATTCAAACAGTCAAGTCGTCACTCTCTAAAAACGAATCAGTGGATGCCAAAGCCAACCTTCGTATGTCAATATATTGTAAAATTCTAAATTTTTTTTATATTCCATATGCTTGCTCTACAAATACACGAGTTGTCTGTTCTCTTGTTAAGAAATCATTATCCCTGTAAGGCACCCTGAGGTTGGTTTCCAAAGGGTAGGCAGAATCACCTGCTAAATGGTAATCCACAGGTATTGTAGTTTATATTGGGTGCATGGCGAGTTGGTGCTGTTATGATTTTGTGGTACTGTTCTTCAACACAAATTATGTTTTTCTAAATAAATCCAACGCAATCAAGCACAGATTAAGGTATTTACACTAAAAATACGCATAATAGTGTAAATCCTAGAAATTTTTTAAAATTTTAAAAATCTCACGTGAGATTGAGGGGGGGGAGGGGGTCGAGCCAAATCTCACGACATCTCACCAAGGGGGAGGGGGGGTCGAAAAATCGCCAAAATCACCTCACGTAATTTATGGATGTCCCCAAACCAAAAGCGTGAAAGCTAACACATGCATATTATATTTCTTCTTATGTCAAACCTTCTTCTTTCTGAGCGCAGCATTTTCCCACTGAAATTGTTTAATCATTCGCATTTTTTTCATCAACCTGTTCAAGTGGTCTGAAAATGTTGTTTTTTTTGTGAGCATATTGAAAAAATGATATTAAGGACTTTTTATTTATTATTTCTATTTGTCAACGAAATGACAGCTCTATGACAAGTAATTTTCATATGCACAAATACATTTAAAATTTCCTGAAAAGATTCAAGTTACTACACAAGATGCTATTACCCCGTCTGCGTTCCGAGCAGTGTAGTAAAACCGGTTTTATGGGCCATAACTATGATCTCGTGTGCGTTGGCCCATTGTTGGGTGCTACACGGAGACTCAAGACGTACGAAAAACCCGGTTTTATAGGAAAGAAACGAAGGAGAGGAGAGAAAGAAGGACGCACATGACGAAACTTTAACGAAAGAATTTTCACCCAAAAATTTCCGGGGTGAAAACTAACTCATACGCACATTTCTTTCTCTTCTCCCTTCTCAGATGTAAACAATGGCCGCGGTAAACACACACAATCAAAGCTTTCATGTAGGATAAAGAATTATTCCAAGCCAAAGGCAGCCTCGTGTAACATTAAATAACGAGACTCAAATCTGATTTCGGCCGACTTCTCGAGTCTCCGTGTCACCACCCATTTACGTTCCAAGTTTTGCTGCGCATTTAAGTTTTGCTGCGTCGCGTCTTTCTGCTGCGCCTTGTGAGTTAAAGTCAATTGATTGCCTCAGAGCAGCAATTCTCCATGCTCAATGTGCGATGAAGATCAAGTTTGATTTTTGCGTTGATAAAGCGATATTCTCCAAGTTCAAAGCGCTATGGAGACCAACCCAGCTAACACAGATTTCAATTTGTAACAAAAATATGTTACCCTTGGGTTGTAATCGTTTTTTTAAAAAAATTTAGTCACATATAGGTTAAATTATTGTTTCGAATTAGCATTTTGCAACAATTCATCCGGTTCAGTTACACTACAGTTTTAATTTTGTTACGGAAAAACGTACTTGTTGTAAAAATGTTCAACAAAAGTTGCAAAAAAAGATGTCATATTTAAATTAAATTAACGTTAATAAAACATTTCGTTTTGTAGCACATTTCAAAAATGTTATTGTATTGTAAATATCACAAATAGAGTAACAAGTTAGCAACATTAATGTGACTAAGTTGCTATATGTTTTTATCAAGTAACTATTACAACTAAATGTTCAAAACGATGCAGTGAAGTTATTGGCCCCTATTGTGATTGTCGAGTCGATAGTCGATTCTAAAATTATGGCTGAATCGGTATTGCGAATGTCGATAAAGCGAATAATTTGTCGATTTTATCGACATTTAGGGCGGTATTCACAGTCGCTACTTAAGCATGGACTTAAGAATTTCTTAACTAAGTTCGCCTTATTTAAATAAGGCGTACTTAAGATATCATGTATTCACAGTCATGTCTTGAGGTGAACTTTGTTAAGCAATTGCTTATTGAGAATTTGTAATTTTAAGGAAATGCTTGAGCATTTCCCATGTTTTTTTCCAGTAATTCCATATTATTTTGTCGTCTCCAAGGTTACTTAAGAAATTCCTTTTATTGTAGCATGCGCAGTATTGCACAATATATCTTTGATATTTAATAATGTTTTGGAAGATAATAAATATGAAGATACTGCTGATGATGACTTTCATCCTAATTTTCTAAATGCGAATAATAGAGATGGATTTGCGGTACGCGATGCGTTTGTTGCTCGTATGTTTGTTTAAATAATTGCCAAATATTGCGGGAAGGCTTTAGATGCGATTCAAATGTGTTTAATACATTTATAAACAGAAATATTGCAAATTTATAAAGAATATTTATACAATATAATGAAGTATATGAAAATTTCTATTATTTTTTCATTTTATATTAAGTATTACATTTAATTTTTGTTTAACAGTTAATAGTTTAAATTTCGACTTGAATTGATGATAGTTTATTGTTTTACTTGTCTTTACTACTTGATTCTACTAGAAGTAATTCGGAAAGAGCTGCTGATGCAATGTCATAAATTCAAGATGTTAAATTTGAAGAGTGAAACTTGCGCTTGCATAATACCTCAAACATACAAGCAGTTGCAATTCTGGTGCAATAGGTAAGCTCCGATTATTTATTCCAGCTAATCCTTCATGAATTTTTGGCAACTAGCGTACGGATCTTTTTTAAATCTAACCCGCTTTTTAAATTCATTGTTATCGTAAAACTCAAAAGGATTTTGTCTGTCACGCAAAGATCTACGGATAAATCTACCATTATCCTCTTCATCATCATCCACGTCACTAATACCTTCAATATCAGTAACCGACGAAAACAAGTTCATTTTTTCACACTATTATTGAAAAATCATCTATAAGCAATTGCTTAAGTCACCTTTGGAGACGACTTAAAAAATAAATTAATTTTAAGGGTAAATAAGATCGTCTTATATGACAATTTGCTTAAGCATCAACTATGAATACTTATTTGAATAAGGTTTGCTTGATTAAGTTCATGCTTGAGCATTTACTTAAGACAGTGCTTAAGTTGCGACTGTGAATCGAAAGGACACATTAAGCACGTGCTTAAGCACGAACTTTGCAATAAGCACCGACTAAGAATACCGCCCTTAGAGTCGATAACTATGTTTTTCCCGCCTGCTTATAATTCAAGTTAATTTTTTCAATTTCTGTCAATTTTTGTAAATTGTTTTGTGTAAATTAAGTAAATGAAAGGTAAAAATAAGCAAGTGATAACAAATAAAAAGCAGTTCGAGAGATTGGTGGACATAATGAAGGAGAACACAGACATTGCAAAAGCATATACAAAATCCGGAAAGGATTTCAAGCTGGAATTGAAGAGGCGATGGGAAAAAATTACGGAGGACCTTAACTGCTTAGGCCCTCCAACAAGGAAGGCCAATGGCTGGAATAAGGTATGACGGCATGAGCAAAAATTCGATTTAATTCATTCGCTCGTTTAATTAGGTTTGGACAGATTTCAAGTATAAAATTAAAAAGAAGGAAATGGAAAACAAAACTGAAATAAAGGCGACAGGTGGCGGGAGAAATATATTGCACTATTTTACACCTTTAGAAGAGGACGTTATCGATTTACTGAATATAGATTGTGCTGTAAATCCACCGGGCCGTGAATTTGGAGTGATTTCAGATTCTGATGTCGTAATAAGCCCAAGACAGAGAAACGCTGTACTTGATGAAAATACCTCGCCTCAGGAAAATCTATCAAATATAAGGATTGAAGAGATCCAAACACCATTAACAAGAGATGACCTGCCAGATATGCCACCACCGTAAGTCAAAGAAATATGAAAACAAAACCTTTGTGGTGGTGTAATTTAGAGTCTATTTCTCTTAACAAGTCAGCAAAAGCTTGTTTATTTAATCTAAATAAATGCATAAAATTGACAAATCCGTTGATATCATTTTCTTTTCGTAAATAAAAATATTTAAAAAAAATTTTTCATAAATATTTCAAAATTGAAGTAATTCAGCTGATTCTATAAATGTCAACATTATAAAAATTCACAATAGCATCACTTAAACCCAGATTCTATATGGCAGTTCTGTTTGTTCAAGTCGATCCTCTTACGCAATACAAAATCAAAATCGCCTCGACTAGAGATTGTCGAGTCGATTGCTAGTCGACTCGACAACCACAATAGGGGTGATTATTATGTTGCAATGACGTAAGAAAAAAGCGGATCGAACTTATAAAATTCATTTAGTTACAAGAACGCTGCAGGGAGGTTTTTAATCATTTACAAGAGCTTTGGAAAAAATCTGTCAAAAAGCTTTATGCTCGCCCTATTTTTCGTCGTTCCATGTTTTTCCTACACCATGAAGTTTTATTTGAAAAAAAAAATGCGTTTTTCTATATTATTTTATATTTTCTGTAATAATTTTCAGTGTATTATGACACTAGGAACCTAAAAAAATGTATTTAACTATAGTTTTTAGATTTCTATGATGATATTAAAGATTCGAAAATTTTCTAATTTCGTAATTATTTTTCAAATTTTCATTTTTTGGGTGGCGCGTGAATTTTCTAGAGGTAAGTCACCCACATTCATCAATAAAATGGCATTCGTTCTATAATTTTGGTGTAAAATCATGTAATGTTTCAATTTTAAGTAATGCCTTAACTTTTCAATTCATTCCATTATGTCTCTGACTTTTGAAACACACTGCGATTTATTTTTTGTTACAAATATATATTACATTTGTTCCATTAAAATAACAATAACTTTTCCGGATGTTCAAATTATATTTAATCCTGTTGCGTGCAACTTCAGTTTGTGGCAACAACACATTTAAAACATAGCTACAACACTTTTATCGCCTCATTGCGACCAAAGTTGTTACAAAATAAACGTTAAAAACCTGCTTTTTCAGTCGCAATGGAGCTACAGTCGCATTACATATCTTATCTTGCGACTATTTTACTTGTTAGATTAACTCCATTGCTACTAATTTGTGCTAGCTGGGAAGAGTTGAGATCAGCTAAGTGCTTCAATGCGGTGATTCTTCCAGCTCCGAGTGCTATGAAGATCAAGTCTGATCTGAATTTTCCGATCAACGCGCTGCGATATTTATTCTGTGCTTCATACTAGAAACTGGCGGGTGGCATTGTAGTCGGTGCCGCTGTGATCAAAATTTTCTGGTTGTGTTGCAGCCTTTCTGTTTGTGGTTATCAGCTGTCCCTTTTTTGACACCGTTGATACGATAAACGAGGTAAGGCGAAATTTATTATTTTAGGCTTAATGTAGTTTTATTTGTTTTTAGGATGGTTTAGTGGCGAACCTACATTTAGATGTCGAGAGATGGCTGAAGTGTTACCAGGGAGTATTTTTATAATTTTAAATTCTTTTTAATTTGTTTGTGAATTTTTAGATATGTCATCCGTGTTATATGAAAAAATCCCCGAAGGGAAAATTTATTAAAAATAAAAAAATAAATTTTTCCTAAAACATTTGAATTCCACATACAAACATACGGCCCTGAACGAAACTTGAACCACCCTAAGCCAGACGAAATTTGAGCCACCTCAAAAAATAATTTTCGCGCAACTTGCAATGCGCCGTGTGAGAAGCGCACTGTAAGCAAGTTGCGCAGGTGCCTTGGCACTTCAAGAAAAGTTCAAGGGAGCGTTTTCCCGGCGTGTGTGATTTTAAAATGCTATCACCGAGAGGTGATTTGAGGTTCTTGAAAAAAGAAGTCCAGCAGAGTCTGATTTAAACTTCGGTCCCGAGTGGACATCTGTACAAAGGTTGAAAAAGTAAAAACCAGCGGTTGGCGGGTGTGATAATGGCACAGTGGCGGTTGCTTCGGCACCGTGGCGGTGGCGGGTGAAATTAAATTAAACAAAAAAAAACAGCAAAAGCAGTTAGCAAAATAAAATACTTATATAAATACGTGTTAATGTTAATAGTTATCCAATAAAAATATTATTGAAAATTATCATAATTGATAATAAGCAAAGATAAATGTTTTATTTATCCCATGTTTTGAAAAGTATTGTGATTGTGAAGAGTTGCATAAAAAGTGTACTGTTGCATAAAAAATATGTAACAAAAAATGGCGCAGCCGGTAGGATCTGGGTGCGCTAACTACGAAGGCTTTAATACTGCTGGTCAAGGATTTTTTGACCTCTAACCCAAGGCTGAGCATGACTTGGGGCAATGTTAGCGCCTACAGCAACAGCGTATAAAAATCCCAGATCCTCCAACGAAACATCGCTCGGGGGTGTTCAACAAGGTGCCTCTGCTCCGGGCGAACAAGCATACACCCCCCTAAGTAATTTCATCGAGGGAATTTCGCGGGCTTCATCCCTGCCCAGTCCAATAATGACCAACGAGGGGAAATACAAGCAGCAAGTCACCCCCAGCGAGGGATCACCAAACGTCGCCAGGCGTTTCAGGGCCTCCTAGCTTACTAGGACCCATAAAAAAATCTACAAGCCATCAGTTCCTGTATCCACAACAAGGACTCCAACAACTCAGTCCCTACCAGTGTTGCCAGATGCACCGAATTTCCGCATTTTGTACCACATTTTGTAGTTCAATCCACAATCCGCATTGACCGATGCGGATTCCGCATTTTCCTTTTTGAGTTCAATGAAATAAAATGCCGATAGCTGCGATCCATTGGAACTGGTAAACTACTCAAAACTGCTGCTAGCTACTCGTAGCTACCCTTGCTCTTGTTTTTGGGCAGATACATTTTACTGGTAATTGTCAAAAATCGTGTTCTATTGCTGATGTACTTGCAAGTACTTGCGAGTAGAACAAATCGCCCAATGGATCGCAGCTAATGCATGAAATCAGTCGACAATTTGTTTGGGGATGTTTTTTTCAAATGATAATCGATTGTATTGATTATAAGATTAAGTGAGTTTTATTAATTATTTGAACTTCTTAGTTTTATTAATTATTTGAACTTCTTTTTATGTTATCCAGATTATACTGATCATGGTCTTTTACAGGTGTTATATATTTTTACACTGTTTCGAATAAGAATTCGCAGTTTTGATTGGTCAGTTTTGTTCATCTTATTTTTTTTGTTGATTTTTGTTAAGTAGATTATTAAATGTATTTATTAAAAAGTCCGCATTTTTTTGGTTCTTTCCGCAATTTCAAACACTCGAATCCGCAATCTCTTATTCCAGGTCTGGCAACACTGGTCCCTACAGGTGCTGGACGCAGTCAAAGCGTTTACCAATGGATTATTTATTCACTCTTTAAGTAAAATTTACTCTCCAAACAATTTAGTGTTCAAAAGTGCGTACAAAATCAAAAAAGATAAAATTTATAAAATATACAATTTAAAGATTAAAACATAATTAGATAAAAGGTAATAATTAACAAAAATCAAGACAATTCAAATTTTTTTTGTGTTCAAATTGAAAAACAAAAAATTATTTTAAATTTTCTTTAATTATTTAATAGCTAGTGTTGTTTTTCTATTGAAATTATAATAATATTTGAGCCATCTTCTTTTTAGTAAATTAAAATGAATAAATAAAATACTAAATGCCTATCATAGGTAAAAACTTTTGATAAAAAAAAATTTTAAGCAAAAATATCCAATCTTGAATAAGTTGGATGAATTATATATAATAAATGAAATAAATAAGAAGAAACCATTCAAGGTAGATAAAGTGCTCAAATTCATCAGTAAATTTATATTTTTATTTTACATAAATACTGATAAAAAGGTTTTAAAAAGTTTTAATTCTTAATATATTCAAGAATATAAGAAATATATATTATAATACATAAGATTTCACATGCGGGTATATATTATATATCTACAAGAATATATATTTGTTTTACGTCAACATATGTTTATATACAAAACCCAAAGTGAAAAGTCCAACATAAATTTAGTTGTCCAAATATTAATTTAAAAACAACCTTATTTTTAATGTAGTGATTTAATTAACTCCATTCAAAAACTCACAAGGCTCAGTTTTATCTACATATTTTAAACTGTAATAATATTTATGCAACATTTAAACTGCTATTATTGGTAACAAGAAAAAAATTATAAAGCTAAAGTAGAATCTTCCCTTAACTTTTCCAATGTCAGGAATTTAAAATTGAGATTCGTCGATTTTTTTTAAATAAAGTGTAAAAGAAAGTAAGAATAGCACTGTAAGGAAATCACAACCACCGCCACCAACCGCGATCGTCATATATAAAAATAACATAAATAAACATATATACCCAATAACAAAATTAAATAACAATAGATATATTACAAACAAACCTATATAAACATAAATATCATAAAAATAACCTAAATACCATATAAAAAAAAATATACTATAATATAAAAAAACACGTAAACCTATAGACTTAAAGAAAAAGGCATAAAAACATTATGCTATATAACCAACAAATAATAACATTTGAACATACAAATATACTATATAATCAAAATATATATACATATATACTTTAATTAGCATATATATTAAATAATAAACATTTATTAACATAATACTAAATAATTATCATTTATTAACATATATACCAAATAAGAAACATATATACTATAAAGAACAAATTATATACCAACCTATATACTACTTAATCTACATATATAAAAATATATAAACATATGGAATTATACATATGTACATATATTACAAGTAACAAGATAGATAACCATGTATACATATATGTATGTACATATATATAACTAACCTATATAAACAAATGTACCACATAAAAAACTTATATAAACATATATACTATATAAAACATATGTTAACAGATATATTATTTAATATACATAAATAAAAACATATATACTGTAAAATAAACATTTATCAACATATACACTAAACAATAATGATTTATTAACATATATTCTACATAATAAACATTTATTAATATTTTAACCAAATAAAAAACGCAGATAAACATTTATTAAACACATTATCGGGCTATATAAATATATATACTATATAACCAATATATATATTAACATTTATACCATATAACATACATAAATAAAAACATACATAAACGTTTATATTTTAAGGAAAAGACATACAAATATTATACTATATAACCAACATATAATAACGAATAAACTAAATAACAAATACATATTAATATACATTCGATATAATATACATTAATAACCACAAATATTATAAAAACAAAAAAAATATATTTACTAACATATGTACATACTAACATACATATAGAAAATATATAAATATATGGAATTATATATATATATATATATGTATTTATCAGGATATTTAAGCATACTATATGCTATTTAACCAATATGTCTTGACATTCTATTATATAATATACAATACATACATAAAACCAAATATAAACATATATACTGAAAAAACAACCATATACCAACATTTAACTATATAACATACATAAATAACAACATAATATAATACGTTAATAAAGGTGTACCAAATAATAAACATTTATTAGCACATTTACTAAATAAAAAACTTAAATAAAAATATATACTATAAAAAAGCATATACCAACTTATATACTATACAACATAATAATAATAATATAATAACAAATATACTATAAAATAAACCTTCTTTCAACAAACTCGCATATACTAAATAATATAAATAACATATAAGTTAATAGATTTAAAACGCTTTTCTAATAATAAAAAATTATTGAACTTTATTTAATCTTTAAAATCCGCGTTTAAATTTAACAATAGTCTCGATCTTAAGACAGCAACTTTTAGACTGCCTTGTGGCTCACAAAATTATTCCTACTTGGACACTAGTCTCTTTTGATTGTTATTTAATATTTTACTATTAAGCACTTATCATCTAATTTCTTGGTAATTGCAGTGGGTAAGTCACAGACGCTTCGTCAGCACCCACATGCAGTTGCGCGATTGGGGATTCCAGGAAAATCGCCGTGCGATATTTTGCCACCGATGGTGATGGTGTTAACTCTTCCCCTCTTAAATTGAATGTCCTCATTCATCCTTAGAAAAGCGATAGAGTGGGCTCTGCAGGTGCTTCGCTCTTTTCGTCGAGGGCAATATTTTCTATGCCTTTTTCAACTTCCTGGTTCTGTTGAATAACGATCTTTGTAGTCTTTTTTCGGTTGATAACAAAGGCGATGACGAGTGTCGACCCAATTAAGATGATAAGTCCGTATGTTATCCATTGGTGGGTTCTCTTCTCCGCTTCTAAGAGTTGGATTCTATTTGTGCCGTTAATTTGAAGTTCATTCATCATCTCTAACGACAGGATTTTTTGGTAATCTCGTTCCAATGCTGTTGGTTGAACGATCGGTGGTAAGGCCTGTAACGTTGAAACTTCCTTGGACTTAAATTCTTGACCGTTGATGTTTATGGTGCCGTTGTGGAATTTTATGAGGAATGTCCCTTGGAGGCTATGACCGAAATTTTGTGCGCTAATTGTTCCGTTAAACTGGTTCAATAGTATTATTCCTGGTTCTATTTCCTCTAAGGTGGGTATGTGTTGATTATTTATGATTGTGCAAGTGGCGTTGCGACTTCTAAGTAAATTCGGAATACAAGTAGAATTACTAATGTCGGAGATGCTGTCCTGGTTACAAATTGTTAAATAATTATAAGTTTTACATTCCTTTTTAATGCCAAAATACTTGTTACCATTTTTTAATATCATATTATAAGAAATTTTATTGACAAGATTACCTTTCTTTACTGGTTTTATAATTAGTTTTTGAAATATTTGTTCTGTTGTGATCGGAATATTAATTATGTAAAGTAAAGTAGAACTATTGCTTATGACTTTTGCTTGTGCAAACTCTAATGCTTCTTCTGCTGTAGAGTTAGGCTGGTCGCACACTGCAGCAGATTCGGCCGAATTTTCTACGGCCGTATTCGGCCGAATTTTTCAAACAATTATTTTGCGATTCTCATTCGCACATTACAGCCGTTGTTTTCGGCCGTTGACGTCCCTAGGTTTACTCCGATCAGATTTGTTTAATTATTCGGCCGTATACGGCCGTAAAAAATTCGGCCGAATCTGCTGCAGTGTGCGACCAGCCTAAGGAAGATTTTCCTGATCAAGAGATTTTGTAGCCAAATTTATATCTGTTTTTGATAACATCATTGAATTTACTACACCGAGTTTCGCCCATTGGATGGCGTATCTAATATTTACTAATTCTTCCTTTATTAACCTAATCTTGTATTGTGTGCCTAATGCTAATTTTTTTCGTTTGTCTTCGCCTTCCTTGAATATTCTTAATATCTCATTAGTAATACGAGTAATATTATTTATTCTGTCGTTATGTAAATTATTAATTATGACCTGCTTATTATTATTTACTAAAAAATTATTCATTCTGTCTTTTAGTAAGACGAAGTCATCATGGTCCGGATTCCCAGCGATCCATTTCCATGCGCTTCCTACTAAAAAATTATTCATTCTGTCTTTTAGTAAGACGAAGTCATCATGGTCCGGATTCCCAGCGATCCATTTCCATGCGCTTCCTATGAAATTTAATGATCTTTTCTCTCTATGTGGCCTGATGTTCTCTAATGACTCTTGGATTTGGAGCAGCTCATGTTGAAGGAATGGGAATAAGGAATGGTTTTTCTTAATCTGTTTTTCGAGGACCAAATTCATATCGGAGATGAATTTTTGATATTGCTCAAGTTCTATGATGTGGATCAGCTTAAAATTTCCATTTTGTAGCTTGGCTATACCGGAATGAAAGGCGATAATCTGGGAATTGGAATAGTCAAGTATTTGGACTTCTCCCTCGCTGGTGGAAAGGATGAATCTGTAAAATTAATTTCTTATATTACTCTTGTGAACTGTTTTTCCTGACTGGGTAATTACTGTTGTATGTCTATTTTCTTGTACGATTTCTTGCTTATACCTTACTGTTAACTTAGACCCTATTCTTTTGTTGTGTTTCACAAAAATGATTTGCCCTACATTATAATTTTTTATTGGTTTGCGCTTTTTATTATGATACCTTAGATCTTTTTCCTGTTTTTGTTTTAGTTTTTCGATATTTTTCGCTCGAACTATTTCGAACTGTTCAGGGGTAATTCGGGGGTTTCGACCATAGAATAATTCTACAGGTTTCTTACCCGTGACAGAATGAATGGTATGATTGTACTCATTTACTGCGCGTTCTACAAGTTCTTGAAAGGAGCGGGTTGTTCCATCATTGTTAAGACATCGCATGATCTCGGAAAGCGTGGAATGAAATCGTTCCACTTGACCATTTACTTCGCTCTTATAGGGGGGGTCTTGACAATGGTAATGTTAAGATCTTCAAATATAGATATTATGGTTGCGGAATTTAAGGATTTTTCATTGTCGACTACTATGAATTCGGGGACGCTAAAGAAAAGTAAAATATCTCTTAAAGGTTGCTTTACGTCTTCTATTGCGCGCGACTTTATAATTTTGGCCTGGGCAAATTTAGTGAATTTGTCTATTGCCGTTAAGGCGAGATATCTTTTGGTGGAATAAATATCGATGTGGATAGTATGTCCAGGAAAGTTTGGGATAGGTGTAGGATTTAATTTTGGATTATTGGGATGTCTGTCGTACTTATTTTCTTTGCACACTTTACATGCTTTTAAAAGTCTTTTTACTTTATGGCTCATTCTGGGGAAATAGTATTTTTCCAAGATCTGTAACCTATTTTCATCTGCGTTTCTATGTGCCATGTTTTTTTATCTTTTTAGATAGTAACAGAGAGAAAAAAAACCCTTAATTTTATTTAAAGAAATTGTGTCGAAAATTAAATTAATCAATGTAATAACAATAAAAACCTTTAAATTGTCAAAATTGATCCACCCCTTTTTTTTTAAAAAAATTATTCAGTACTTTGAAAAGGAATAAATGGAGCTATTTGACTTGAGCTAACTGAAGGAGAAAAACAAAGAAATTTGCGTTCATAAACTAAATTTTTGGAAAACTATTTTCAACCACTTTTCTCCTATCGAGTAAAATCAATTAAACTGAAGGCGATAATTAATGGCTTTATTCTAAACTATAAAAACAGTGCACACGCTACTCTCCCTAATTTTTATAGGATAATTAATAATTCCGATCACTTTTATTTTATTGAATTTTTTCCTTTTTGGTTTTTACTAAAAAAGTTCTTTTACAGAAATTCACTTTTTATTTATTTTTCGTTTCAAATTTTAAATTTAACTTTAAGTAATCACTTTCCTTTATTATTTATTTTCTGTTAAAAAAATTCTAAATAATTTCTTTGCTTAAGCGCAAGATAGAAATTCTAACTTACATTAGAATGCTAAGATTTTTCTGTCCCTAATAAATTTAATTAAAAAAATTTTTATTAAATATTTTTCTTGTATTATTATTTTTTTGTTTAGGAAAGGTACAAGTTTTTGACTTACATTAAAATAATAAGTCGAAGGACGAGCATCTTGATGAGTCCGTTGCTTTATTTTTTTCTCCGCACAATACCCGGTGAAATTTGTGCGGTGGGACCACTTGTGGTATTTCCTCCCCTGGAACAGGCGGCTGTCAGCAAATTTTTTTGTCAGCTTGGTTGTCTGATCCTGAATCAGTGACTCCGTTTTTTCCGATGAGTTATAGTTTCTTCGGTGACTCCGGGGCCTCGTTTCCTATTCCTTTTTTTGGGAATGATTTCAAAGGATTTTATCCCTTTTAATTGCCACTGAGTGACGTGACGTGATTCAACTTTCCAATGCTATTATCGCACTTTATGGTTATCTGCACTTTAATAGCTAATTAGTTGAACTGTAAATATGATTAATTTACACAGCAGTGAGTTAATCGGTAAATTATTTCACTTTGCTTTCACTTTTACACGTAGCACTACCGTGGTCCCTGCTCGGGCGCCAGTTAATAGATTTAAAACGCTTTTCTAATAATAAAAAATTATTGAACTTTATTTAATCTTTAAAATCCGCGTTTAAATTTAACAATAGTCTCGATCTTAAGACGGCAACTTTTAGACTGCCTTGTGGCTCACAAAATTATTCCTACTTGGACACTAGTCTCTTTTGATTGTTATTTAATATTTTACTATTAAGCACTTATCATCTAATTTCTTGGTAATTGCAGTGGGTAAGTCACAGACGCTTCGTCAGCACCCACATGCAGTTGCGTGATTGGGGATTCCAGGAAAATCGCCGTGCGATATTTTGCCACCGATGGTGATGGTGTTAACTTATATAAACAAACATATATACCGCATAACAAACTTATAGAAACATCTTCTATATATATAAAAATGAATGCCGTGCGTTAGTCCCGCAAAAACTCGAAAATGGCTCGACCGATTTCAATAATTTTTTTTTGTTTTGTTCGCCTCAATACAGGGGTGGTTTTAGAAAAAAATCATTTCAAAAACCCAAAAGGAAGAGCTGAAAAACCAAAAAAATTGGTAATTTTGGGATTTTTCACCTCACATTAGTTTCAATAGCTTCATGGCCTACCTATATATTGTTTGACATCTGTGTAAATGCGAAATTGTCATTAAATTAAATCGGTAATTTCTCAAGAACCCCAATTTAATGACAATTTCACATTTACGCAGCTGTCAAACAATATATAGGTAGGCCATGAAACTATTAAAACTAATCTGAAGTGAAAACTCCCAAAATGAACAACTTTTTAGATTTTTCAGTAGTTCCTTTGGGTTTTTTTAATATTTTTTTTAAACCACCCCTGTTTTGAGGCGAGCCATTTTCGAGTTTTTGTGAGACTAATGCACGGCAATTGATATTTGTATAGATAATTGAAAATTACACTTAAACATTATCTTTTTAATATCTTTAAGGTGCAAGATCATATTCTCCATCATTCTCATTTGGATTACCTTCAACATTTGTAGTATTTCTGAACATTGGGAAACCTGTAAAATATTAGCATCCATTGTTCTTTATATACTTCCACCGAAAATGCGTAAAAGCTTTTAATTGGTGCGATTAAATAAAGTGTTAATAAGAAAATGTATATAAATGTCGAGTTTTTGCATTATGCCTCAGATTGCGGTACATCTTGAAAACGGTCAACGTGTATATTTCGCTGAAGAAAATGCTCTCCAACGAGCTTTCCAGCCACCAAAAACTACACTTACTGAATTTTTCACACTGTGCCAAAAACCTGATATTTTCGGACAATTCGCAACAACATTGTTATATACCGAAGTCCCTCGCTATTATACATGGAACAAATCAGGTAAAAAATGGAAGCCACGTAGACAAGGCGAGCCACATCCAACTATCGCAGGCGTTTTGAAAGCAAAGACATTGGGACGACTTTACACAGAACATACAAAACAAGGTGAATGTTTCTTTTTGCGTTTGTTGTTGCTGAATGTTCCAGGACCAACGTCTATCGAATTTTTACGAACAGTCAATAGTCAAATATTCAATACATTTCAAGATGCATGTCGCGAGTTGCAATTGCTGGAAGACGACAATCATTGGGATCTGACATTTTATAATGCAGCGTTTGCATCCACGCCGAATAACATTCGTCAACTGTTCGCAATTATGTTGACTACATGATACCCAACAGAACCATCGGTTTTGTGGGAAAAATACAAGAACGCCACGACTGAAGACATACTTCGCAGAATTAGACAAACAAACCAATATCCAAACTCTCGAACTTTTATAGGTAAAATTGGTTTTTCGTTAATGGTTATACAGGGTGTAACGCATAAGATTGTACACCGGGCGGGTATGAATAGGTTTTGGATAGACGAACAAAAAATCGTTCCGGAGGGGGTGGGGTAATCTTAACGGTTTAGCCGCTAGGGCGTTTTGAAGTTTTTTTGCTAGAGTTTTACATATCACCCTGTATTTTTGTAACCCTATGACCTATTTTCATAAGTAAGGTATCAGTGTACGTAAAATACTCCCACCTATCTAAAGCTGTAAAAATGAAGGTTCTACCGTACCAGGTTCCAGAGCAATGAGTCAACAAAGTGAAAATTTTGGTTTTTTTTACAAAAATTTCAACTAAAACCACCATTTTCTCCAAAAAATACGTAATTAACTGATATTTTTTTTTACAAAATTGGAAAGCTTGAACAATTTCCTATGAATAATGTCCTGACAATTTTTAAGCTACGGCCTTTACTTTTGAAGTTATTAGCAAGTTTGATGTTGAAATTGACCTTATTTGGTGCTTATTTGGTACTTTTTAGCAAAGCTTAGGTGAAAAAGTACTAAAAAAGACCCAATTTTAGCATTAAAATTGCTTTTAACTCCAAAAGTAGAAGTCGTAGGAAAAAAATTCTCTAGACATTTTTCATAGGGAATTGTCCAAGCTTTCTAATTTTGCAAAAAAAAGTTTAGGTTTATCACGTATTTTTTGGAGAAAATGGTGGTTTTAGTTGAAATTTTAGTAAAAAAAACCAAAATTTTCACTTTGTTGACTCATTGCTCTGGAACCTGGTACGGTAGAACCTTCATTTTTATAGCTTTAGATAGGTGGGAGTATTCTGCGTACACTGATACCTTATTTATGAAAATAGGTCATAGGGTTACAAAAATACATGGTGATATGTAAAACTCTAGCAAAAAAACTTCAAAACGCCCTAGCGGCTAAACCGTTAAGATTACCCCACCCCCTCCGGAACGATTTTTTGTTCGTCTATCCAAAACCTATTCATACCCGCCCGGTGTAGAATCTTATGCGTTACACCCTGTATGTACATATTTGTTAGAGTTGAATTTTGAAGATTTGGATTAATTTTAAATGTCTTAAGGTAGGCTGCAGCGAGTCGGAAAGGCATCATCTTTGTTTATTTACGCGCCGGAAAACAAAACCAAAAACATAGTTTACCGGCAAGTTTTGTGAAAGAATACATACATAGGTAATGTTGGTCACACTTAATATGAAAGCATATTGAATCTAATGTCTCCAAATTTTACAGAAATAAGTATTGGTTCTTTCCTTAGATATTGCGAATAGTTTGATTTTCAATATTTGCATTAATTTCTCATGTTTTGACGAACACAATTTCGTAATATAAGAGAAAATAAAAGTTGGTTTTTTGGCATTGCTTTTTCCAACTATAAAATATTTGTTTCATTTTTCGATTTTGTTTTATTGTTCTCGAAAAATTTTGTTATTGAAGACTTCTAGATTTAAATTAAAAAAAGCTATAGAAAATGGCCCTCGAATTTCGAGTGCTGGATGCTGCAATTTGCATTAATTTGAAATCTTTTAGGGTCATGGTTTTAACAGAATACACAGCAATTTTGGTCATAAGTTAAAATAAATAAATGAATCTAATGACTCCAACTTTTATAGGAATAGTTGGTTTTTCGTTAAGGGGTTAGTCTACTGTTAGAATGTGAAAAATGAGCTTTTTTTTAAACTGCTGTATAAAAAAAACGACAAAAGATAGCGACTTGAAATTTTATATGCTCGTTTATTAAAGTTAAAAGTTTACATTTTTATTGTTAAAAAAATTAAAAAAAACAAAATGGCGGCCATCCCAGGCATTCACTGTAGCACTGCCTGATGAAAATAAATATATCGCGGGGTAAGATCCTGACAAAAATATAAATCTGTAATCACAACACAAAAAATATTCTATTAGTTTTAAGTACAATCAACGCCCCTGGCCTCATTTTAGGCGAAAATATAGGTTTTTTTGTGATTTGGCACACATTTGCACATAGCTGCGTTGATTTTGGTCATGTTTTTATTTGAAAAAGTGCTGCCAAATCGCCAAAAATTTATTTTTTGCTCTAAATTGAGGTCAGGGGCGTTGATTGTACTTAAAACTAATAGAATATTTTTTGTGTTGTGATTACAGATTTATATGTAAACTTTTAACTTTAATAAACGAGCATATAAAATTTCAAGTCGCTATATTTTGTCGTTTCTTTTATACAGCAGTTTAAAAAAAGCTCATTTTTTGCATTTTAACAGTAGACTAACCCCTTAATGGTTAAGAAGAGTTGAATTTTGAAGGTTTGGATTGATTTTAAAAGTTTAAACGTTAGGTGAAGCGAGGCGCACCGGGTCCCAGCTATCCAAAATACAGAAAATAAGCGGTTCATTGAGACACTTCATCTGTGTATGAAAATTCATATCTCGAAAAATGCCATGTCAATGGATGGTTTTTATTGCCTCGATCAAAATGTCAGATCTCACATTTTGTTATTTGGAATCAAAAATACCATAAAATTGCCTTTTTCAAACTCTCCTACTGTATATTAAAATACATATCACCTGATTACTACTATTGGCTTCTGGGAGCAGCATAGGCGCGCCGGGTTCCAACTAGTATATAATATAATAAACATATATAAAATATAACCATTCTATATAAACATATATCCTACATAATCAAAGCCTATATACATATATTAACGTATACTAATGAACCGTATATACATACATACACAATACAACACTACAACATCACGTGTAATTTCTTACGAAGAGGGGCGCATTATTTTTAGTAGCCCACGGGCGCCGAATATCTTAGGACGGCCCTGAGTGCGAGTATATAAACCAACCGCCCACACGTACCAGTTAATTCTAATTAATTAGGAAATTATTAAAGTCCTTAGTGTTTTTTATCACTTCTTTAAAAAGAAAGTCGAGTAGAAACTTTGCTCAAAAAAAAAATCTTTTTAGTAAACACTTACCATAATTTGGCTCAATCTCCTCGTTTAGCGAGATGAAAATGATGCCATCGATTCCACTTAAAAAATCATTCCTGTCTTCATATATTTCTCTTTTGCAACTAAATAAACCCTTAAGATCTTTCGGTTACAATTTTTAAAAACAAATCAAACTTAAAGATCGGAATTTTGATAGATCATTCTAATAAATGCATTTAAAAAAAAGGACCCTCGGAAGTTGCCAACAAACTTCAATTTAAATACTCCAAAGCCTTGCACCTTCCCAATTGTGCAGAACATGCCAAGTCTTCCCAAAGGTGGCATCCTAAGAAATGACTTCCTCTCAAAGCACTGAAACATTGAGGGCCTAGCAAGATACTACGATTTCCTCGCACGGAAATACACCCAGAAGAAATTACCATCCGAATGAAGAGTGAAGCCACCAAGTCGAAACCCAGAGAGCAGCAGGAGCAAACCCAAACCAGGGAATCTCAGCTCGTAGAAGCCGAGATAATCCCGGGTGGTGCCTCCCATCTGCCTATCTCAAGATGGGTCAAGATTAGATAATAATCTCAACGGCTTTAAGACCAATGAAGACCTGAGACAAAAGGTAATCCTAAGGGAATCTATTGTATTCCAGGCCGGTCTCAGATTGTGGTACCATTCTCATTAAGTTTAGAGAAAGAAATGCTTTGTGAGTCTCACGAGCCCTTCTTTCGCGCCCTCTTAACTTCCAAAAAACTTACAGTATCTGTTGGGTCTCCTCAATGCCAAAAATCACCCAGTAGCCCTGACGAGTCTAACAGTAACACTCTTCAAACAAATGGCTACCCTACTACTATATACTACTTACCCCAGCCCTGCAAATTGTAGTCCACGGCCATCTGTCGAACATGGCAGCGACGAGTGGGGGCACCTACGACCGGTAGACAAAACCGGATCCCCACCGCCCAAAACAAGCCATAACGGACATTTAAAACCAGGGGCCAAACTCACACAAGGTGACCAGAACAGTGATCAGGAAGTTACAAGCCTAAGAGCCGGTTTAGACGGTGCGTTCCAGCGCATGTGCCTCACGAACTTTGTGGATAAAGGGAGAAGTGGGGTGGTACCTCTCTTCATTCCCACTCCTCCCTTCATCCTCAAACATTCGTGAGGCACATGCGCTGAAGCGCACCGTCTAAAACAGCTCTAAGTCTCACGGTCGCCCAGCAAAAGTCTACACTTTCAACCAACTAGCCCCCAAAACCAATCCCAGGTCTATAACAAATGATAAGGACGCATGTGGGTATCCGTCAGGCCCTGAACGAGTCGGTCTCAGGAACGCCTGTACCCGATTGCCCTTCTAACGCAATACCCCAAATTATTAAAAAAATATATGCACCATTTTATAGTATACCCAAAAATGGTGCAATCCCGCATGGTATACCCAAGGGCGAATCGGAACAAATAAAGTTAGGCAAAAACGAAATACTTCACAACTCTCATTCTATCTTCACCTTCCATCCCTCATAACTTCCAGTACGAGAATCGCTCTACTCCGTAGCGATTCTCTTGCTCCGGGGGGGAAGGAATGTTATATGAAAAAATCCCCGAAGGGAAAATTTATTAAAAATAAAAAAATAAATTTCCAAAAAAATAAATTTTTCCTAAAACATTTGAATTCCACATACAAACATACGGCCCTGAACGAAACTTGAACCACCCTAAGCCAGACGAAACTTGAGCCACCTCAAAAAATAATTTTCGCGCAACTTGCAATGCGCCGCGTGAGAAGCGCACTGTAAAGCTGCTGACAGAAACAGGCGCAAACGCCGTGCGGACAATGACAGAGAGAATAGAAGTAGTGTATTCAAATGCGCACTAACGAAATGCTGTTTTACGCTACGCACACACCGCGCAAGTTGCTTTACTTTCTACTTTTTGCGCGTTGCCGCCGCGTGTGTCAAGAGATGTTTGTGTTTTCAGTCGTGTTTTGGTGGTGGTGGGCATATGTTTGGAGTCGCGTGTTGGTGTTGGCTGTGATAGCAAATTTGTTGATTTTTATATTTTTTAATGAAAATCTTTATTTTTCCAAATTGGGGTAATTAAATTAGCACCTAAAAAAAGACAAACCCTGTAGGATAGAAAAATGATATGTAAATCATTCAGGTTTTTCAATTTTTTTTCCAATCCACTTTGATTTCGTTGTTGTGTTCAAAGTCGGAGCGCGCCGCCGACACCGCAACATCATGTCAGTGAAAAGTCGCCACATACCGCGAAGCCAATGTCCGCACGGCGTTTGCGCCTGATTCTGTCAGTAGCTTAAGCAAGTTGCGCAGGTGCCTTGGCACTTCAAGAAAAGTTCAAGGGCGCGTTTTCCCGGCGTGTGTGATTTTTAAAATGCTATCACCGAGAGGTGATTTGAGGTTCTTGAAAAAAGAAGTCCAGCAGAGTCTGATTTAAACTTCGGTCCCGAGTGGACATCTGTACAAAGGTTAAAAAAGTAAAAACCAGCGGTAGGCGGGTGTGATAACGGCACCGTGGCGGTTGCTTCGGCACCGTGGCGGTGGCGAGTGAAATTAAATTAAACAAAAAAAAACAGCAAAAGCGGTTAGCAAAATAAAATACTTATATAAATACGTGTTAATGTTAATAGTTATCCAATAAAAATATTATTGAAAATTATCATAATTGATAATAAGCAAAGATAAATGTTTTATTTATCCCATGTTTTGAAAAGTATTGTGATTGTGAAGAGTTGCATAAAAAGTGTACTGTTGCATAAAAAATATGCAACATCCTCAACAATGCTTGATATAGCGTAGAGCAGATCTAGAGCTCTACCAAACACAAAAAAATTGCGTATACACTATAGAGTTTTTTTAGTAGAGACAACTTTCGCGTAGAGTGGGTGTAGAGCGCATGTGTAGAGCTCAAAAGAAGAGTATCTCAGATTATCGGTTATAATGAGACTTGAAATTCTGTATAGTTGCTATATCCCGTAACTGTGGCTAAAGTTTTAATATTGCTATTTGTTTTTATTCAGGCGAAATACCTAATATCACCCTGTATTTCTGTAACACTGTAACCTATTTTCATGAATAAAGTATCAGTGTACGCAGAATACTCCCACCTATCTAAAAAAAAATATATTTCCAAATACTTGCTGGCAACCCCTATTTGCGGCCACTTTGACAGAGGCAACCCAATTCTATCGTGTTTGATATATGACTTAAGAGGATACGTTATGAACGTATATATTTAACAGAGCTTACACGTGGCTTAAACATACTTGCGGCCATATTTTTGTAGGCAACCCGGCATAAATATATTTCTCTACTTAAAACTATCAATAAAAATTTCATTTTGAGTAAAAAACAGATGAGTGCAGAAATTTGCAGCCGGATCTTGTACTATCAGTTTCGAAGTTGGACTCTCATAGCCATAGCTGGTGGCTATGGTGGCCATAGAAGAATACGCCAGACTGCATCTTGAGAGGCATAAATATTCGTTAAGACAATCAGAGGCCGCTGCGCTCCCACCGTTAGACTGTAAGAGCAAATCAAATCTGTTCAAAATCCCCGATAGGAATAATTCTGGAATGGATACCGAGCTAATACCTAATTAGCGGGCTGCCTGACCCAAATGGCGCAGGCTCAATAATTGTTTGACTAAAACCAACTTGTGGCATAGAATTATGCGACTTAAGATTGACTCTTCATAATTGGAACAACTAGTTTTTCGAAGTTGCATTAACTTGTAAGGATTTAGCCAGACGTAAAGATTCATTGCCATGTTAACAATAAGTTTGAAGATTGCGGTATCACTGGACTCGCGGATCCTCTGGCAGTAAACGCAGAGTTAGCTCCTTTGTACTGTCGATAAGATCCCTGTATGAAAAGGGAGCATCTAAAAAGGAAGAAAGGAGGCCTCCCTTGGGAGTTACCTTTTATTGTTCGGAGAGTTAAAGTGGAGTTTTCTCTCTATTTGTACTCGCTGGAATTACTCTTCGTTTAAAACCTTATGGTTTTCAAAAGAGGCAGATAATTTTTTACACAGTAGGAGGAAATGGAGCGATATCTCCTTAAGGAAGATATGTGTGGGAGATTAGAATTTTATAAGGAAATAACAAATAAAAGAAATAAATAGTAATTCAACATAAACTATATTCATAAAACTCAAATAACTCACAACAACTTTTCACTCCAACGCTAAATACAACACCAAAATGGCGACTTTATTTGCCTACTATTAAATGTATTTTGTTTATAAATTTATAATCTCCCATATACCTCCCTTAAGGAGATCTTGCCCCGTTTCGTACTGTGAACTCCCTAAAACATCTTATTTAGTTCGCCAGAGAGATTTGCTTGTAAAATTCTAATCTCCCATATATGTACCTCCCTCGAGGAGATCTCGCTCCATTTCCTACTGGGATAGTACTGAGATGAATTAAGGAACTGCCAATGCCAACACGTGGATTGGATTTATCAATCGATCATGAGATGCCTTTCCCCTTCTCGAGTGGTAGGAAATTGTTTTCAAGAGCGAAGAGAAGTGGGAAAAATAGAAAGACGAATTACCATAGCTCTGCGTGAAACCAAAGCACCAACTTCTGGGATGATGTTTGAGAGCCCAAAGCCTAGGCTACCGAGGCCATTCATTACATATACATGACACCCTGCGATTGAAGAAATTGTAAGTGGAATTTAGTGTTATATAGTTTTTTGAATCGTATTCCTATACAATTTGAACTTTGAAATTATAAAAGAACCCAATTACTGACTAAAAATATTCATATTACTTAAAGGAGAATGCGCGAATTTCATAGAAATTTACCCCAGCCCCGGCGCAAAAGGAACCTATCTCAGATTTTTGTACATTTCATGTTAGGCCAGTCAGTGTGGACAATCAATTAACAATAATTTCGAAAGTTTTGAAACTTTCATGTAAGGTCGGGAAGAGCATAAAAACAAACTATAAAATTTTGCAGCCTTGGCCGAAGTCCGGAGCATTTTTAAAATTGAAAGAAATGAAATTTTGCAATATTGTCGCGAAGAAAATTCCAAAAGTTCTGCAAACTTGCAGTAGTGTTAAATGCTTTATTTCATATCACGTATCAGATTTGCAACCAATTTTAAGCTACGGAACATTATTTTATTAAAAACTAGTTGGGACCCGGTGCGCCTTACTGCACCCAACTTTAAAACATTTAAAATTAATCCAAACCATATTAAACTCTTCTTAATCATTAACGAAAAACCAACTATTCCTACAAAAGTTGGAGACATTAGATTCAAAATGCATTTATTTGAAATATGAACAAAATTACCTGTGAATTCTGTTAAAACCATGAACGTTAAAAAATTTAAAATTAATGCAAATAGCAGGACCCAGCACTCGAAATTCGAGGGCCATTTTCTATACCTTTTTTGAATTTAAATCTAGATGTCTTCAATAACAAAATTTTTGAGAGCAATAAAACAAAATCGAAAAATTAAACAAATATTTTATAGTTGGAAAAAGCAATGCCGAAAAACCAACTTTTATTTTCTCTTAATGTGGGAATTAAATGTAACCATACTTGAAAACATGCAAAATTAATGCAAATCTTGAAAATATAACTATTTACAACCTCTAAACGAAAGAACCAATAATTATTTCTGTAAAATTTGGAGACATAAGATTCAATATGCTTTCATATTAAGTGTGACCAAAATTGCCTATGTGTTATGTTAAAACCGCTAATTTTAAAACATGTAAAATTAACACGTTGTGTATGAGGTGACGACTATTTTTATTATCCGTCGCTCGCTGGTCATCAATGCGGTTTGCACGTGAAGTAGCTCGGCGCGCATTTGACTGACTTCGACGACCTATGTAAGCTCGGGTTACCCTCGCCATTGCAATGAAAGCACAAACAGATTGGAGCGACGGCGATGGCGGAATCACCCAGAGAGGCGAGAGGATTCCGCCACCGCCGCCGCGCCAATCTGTTTGTGCCTTGAGCAATGTAAAATAACACGGAATTGATTTCAGAGTCACTGAAATCTATCGAACCACGGTATACAGAAAGAAGGCAATGTAAAAGACTGAGGGCCTGTTTCACCGCTTGCTGATAAAGTTTCAGATAATTATCTGCCTTATAACAGTATCTAACAGATAAAGGTTGCTGATATGTTTTTTCAGTTTCACCATCAAACTCCCTGATAAACTAACTGGCAGATAAATATATCTGCTACTTAATTCAGCAGGGTCACTCAATCTTTGCTTAATACGGGAGTCATTAAAAATAGTTTGTTTATGACATGATCAAGGCTATCTGGCAACTATGTCCACGATTTAATTTGGAGTCCCAGTTAAAAAATATCGGAGAGTTATAAGCAATCGTTGCATAGGTGGAATTGCAAAGTTACTGAAAATCAAATCACTGAAAGACATTTTTAGTTTCCACAACCAAAATATTACTAAAATTTTTAGTTAAATACGGCATCAAATAAATATATTTAGTTGTCGTTATTAAAAAAATGCTTCTCATGACCAGAAAAAATTGTTGGAGTAACAAATATTTCCACTATAGTCGAGTCGTATAGTAATAGTTCGCGAGAGCCCAGGCCCGCCAGACCTACGTCATTTTTTAAAGCTGATATTTCGTATATACATAGTGTGTTACGCAGTTAAGAACGTATGCACACTCGCTAGCCCGGAGAATGGACCCTTTTGTAGATAGAAGGGTTGAAGGTAAAAAAGGGGTTAAAATTAAAAAAAAATTCTTTCATTGCGTATATAGGTTCTACTAATAATCTAATAACCGTTAAATACTAGTGGCAGAAATTTTTGAACATTTGCCCCCTCCCCAAGCTAACCATAGCTGAATTTGTCATTTCTAAAACACACCCCCAAACTGGTAAGCCAGAATCAAATCCTAAAATCGAGTGATTCAAAATAATTTGGGCAAATTACTCGGTTCCTACGAGGTCGCGTAATATGTTCGTAATATTCATCAAATTCGTCTTATAAGAATTCAAATAAATCCATCTGGAACCCATTTGTGACCGCAGTCTACGATTTTTAACGTAAAAATGCTTAAAGAGGAGTATTATTATACCAAAAAATGCTCTAAAACGATCTCTACTCCCGCTACTTGCAACATTTTTTTATTATCTTCCAGATAAAACTTTTAACAGCCACTAGAATCGGCTGATAAGTTACCAGTAACTTTATCTGCAAGATATTTCTATCCAAGACCTGTGAAACCAAAATTTGTAGTTTATCTTGCAGATAAGTTCTGAATAGGCTATCAGGAGCTTAATCAGCAAGTGGTGGAACAGGCCCTGAATATCGTTTTAGTGCGACATCACTCGGCAACTCTTCCCATATAAAATCGAAATTGTTGTTGTTCTTTTCTGCATTAAGTTGCCGGGTGACATCACCTTTTTCTACGATATTCGAAGCTGCCAGTCTCTTTTACATTACCTTCTTTCTGTATACCGTGCTGTGGAACTATCCTTCAGAGCTTTACAATATTGAAATTCTCAAACTAAGTCCAAATCTGTTCCTATATCTAAGGTAGTTTTTTTAAAGACAAAACGATGTTTAATGTACTAACAATTAATGATTATTGAATCGGTCATTTAAAAAACCACAGTCTATTTTTTTTCAAACATACGTTTTTCGTTCGAATGCTTCCTTAATGGTAGATGCGTACTCTGGGTAATAACCACATAAGTCAACAAATTCCTTGCTCGTTAAATAATACCCCGTAATCATTTGCGCCTTCGACATTATATGAGTTTTCATTATGATTCAGATAAAAAAGGTACTATCACAGCCGAGGAGTTTATTGATGGATTCATTAAACATTCATTCATACTAAAGTTAAAATCAAAGCTCATACGTCTTTTTATCAGAACATATTTATGGCCAACTGCAAATGTTGAAGATAATCTAGATGAGATTGATGGAGAATATGAATTAGGAAAAACCCAAAGTAACAACTGAAAAATCTAAAAAATTTGTCATTTTGGGAATTTTCACTGCAGATTAGTTTCAATAGCTTCATGGCCTACCTATTGTTTGACAGCTGCGGAAATATGAAATTGTCATTAAATTGGGGTTTTTGAGAAATGACACCGATTCAATTTAATGACAATTTCACATTTACGCAGCTGTAAAACAATAGGTAGGCCATGAATCTATTGAAACTGATGTGAAGTGAAAAATCCCAAAACAACAATTTTTTAGGCTTTTCAGCTGTACCTTTTGGTTTATCCTAATGTCTTTTTTTCTAAAACCACCCCTGTATTGAGGCAATCAAAACAAAAAAAAAATTATTGAAATCGATCGAGCCATTTTCGAGTTTTTGCGGGACTAACGCACGGCATTCATTTTTATATATATAGATGTCCCCCAATCACAGTTAAACAAAGAAAAAAATTTCCTTGATTATCCCCCCATGCGCGAATTTTTTATTCGACGATATTAACAAATATCGAGTACAATATGAAATATTAGGGGTATTCATGAAACCCTCGTAAATCCCGTAAACCTAGTAAACCGTGTAGCTAATGTCAGATTAACATTAATGTGACATTAGTTACGCCGTTTACTACGTTTACGCGATTTACGAGGGTTTTCATGTATATATTAGGAGTTTGCCTTGATTATACTTTCAAGCGCATCATATCGGATCATATTTTTAGGGTAGTAAATAATAATAACAAGATATGATTTTAAATCCGTTTATTCTGTAAGATCATAATTCCAACTCTATTAATATGCTGTTTAAGAACCCAGCAGGATGTTCAAATTGTTCGTTGTGTCGGCACAACCTAGATAATACAAACTACTGATAACATGGGCTTCAGGTCGGGTAAGATATAAGCCAAGTTGTAGTTTAAATAAAATCCAATCAAAAATAACAGAAAGCACAGATCACAATGAACGCTAATGAGGTCAAGACTGCAAATGTCAGATGATCCGATATGATATATGAAGGCTCTATTAGCCAGTAGTATTCGTCGAGTTATATCTTCCTTTTCTTCGTTTCTTTTTGTAATTGTGGACCCAAGGTAGACTGTTTTATCGACTACTTTTAGGTTGTGTTCGTCGATAGTTATATTTCTTCCCATTCTAAATCTTCCAGCTCTGGATTGTTGCATCACCTTAGTTTTTTCTTCATTGATCTTCAGCCCTATATCCTTTGCCGCCTCTTTTAATTCGACAAAAGCTTCTTTTGCTGCCAAAAAGGACCTTCCCACGATGTTAACGTCATCGGCATAACCAAGTAATTATACCGACTGTGTTGCTATTGATGCACTTCTCTGGACTGACGTTTTCCTTATCACCCATTCTAGGGCGAGGTTGAAGAGCATTGGGGCCAGCCCATCCCCTTGTCTAAGTCCTTGTCGTACTTCGAACTCTTCTGTTATAACATTTTAGATCCTTACCGTGAGCTATTTGTTACGCATTTGATCAGTTGTACCCGCTTTGAGGGTACTCCTAATTCCGATAAGATCTCGTACAGCCTCTCTCTGTTTATTGAGTCATATGCCTGTTGAAAGTCAACAAATATCTGGTATATATCTACATTCCTTTCCCAGGTTTTCTCCAGAATTTGCTTTAAGGTCAGGGGGTGGTCCGATGTTGATCTGTTTGTCATAAAACCAGCTTCATATTCTCCTATAAGGCTTTCCACTATAGGTTCTAGTTTTTGTTTCACAAGGATTGTGAAGATTTTGTAGCTGGTGCTGAGAAGTGAGATGCCTCGGTTTTTTATACAGGTTAATTTATCTCCTTTCTTATATATTGGACATATAATCGCTTTCTTCCAATCATATGGTATAACTTCCTCCTCCCAGAAGCAGTAAGGTACCTAAGAGTCGCGGCCCTCCTTCCTTTAGCAACTCAGCTGCTATTCCATCGACACCCGGCGACTTGTTGCCTTTTTACAGCTTCACGTTCCTCACCCAGTGTTGGTGGTTCTATTGAGATATTATCTTGAGGAATTACAAATGCCTCTGTCTGTGGATCTTCGTTTAGTATAGAAGTATAATTCAATAAGTTTTGAAAATATTCTTTCCACCTTGCTTTTATCCTATCAGGGTCTGCTAATAGGTTCCCATCTATGTCTTTGCGGATGTCCGTCCTTGGATGAAATTTATTGGTGATCTGGCGAGTTCCTTTGCACGCTTGTCTAATTCTCCCTTCATTGAAGTCTTCCTGTATCTGTAAGATCCTCCTGTTTAGATATTCTCTGTTCTTCTTTCTGCAGAGCTTGCCTGCGATTCTTCTTTTTTGCTTGAAGACTTCCATCCTTGCTCTTGTTGGCCTTGCGATGTACTCCCGGTGGCTCTGGTTTCTCTCTTCAATTGCGGCTCTACACTCCTGATCAAACCAGTCAACTCTAGTCTGTCGGGGGGCCCAGCCTAGTGCCGGCAGACCCTTTATGCTGCTTTTAATTTGCTCCCATTTGTCGTTGATGTTGGGCTGTTCTTCTGCCTCTCTCAAGTTTTGCTCGTCAGCTGGCTGGTAGGCATCTCTTCTTTCTTCCAGTTTTAGCTTATCTATATCGTATTTTGGTTGAGTTTGCCCCCTATGCGTTTTGGTTGTTATCCGGGTTCTCAATTTCACCTTGACTAGATAGAGTTCTAGCCACAGCACGCTCCTCTCATTGTTCTAATGTCCAGTATACTCGTGGCACCTCTTCTCTCAATTAGGACATGGTCAATTTAATTATTTGTTACCCCGTCTGGTGACTGCCACGTTATCTTATGAATATTTTTGTGCGGGAACATTGTTGAACTTACTACCATTGAGTTTGAGTTTGCGAGATCGATTAATCTACTACCATTGTCATTGGTAGCGTTGTGTAGGCTATGCCTTCCTATGACTCCTAGGAACTCCTCTTCTTTTCCTACTTTGGCATTCATTGTGCTTGGAGAGCACAATTTTAATATCATTTGAAGGTATTAACCTGATGGCGTTTGTTAGCTCTTGTTATAATTCCTCTTTTTCTTCATCTGACTTCTCTTCTGTGGGAGCATGGGCGTTTATCAGACTAATGTTATGTAGCCTTGTTTTGATGCGAAGCGTGCATATTCTATTGCTTACTGGCTTGAAGTCCAGAATCAGTGATTTCAATTCCCTCTCTACGATAAATGCCACTCCAAACTCGCTTCGGTGCTCTACTGGAGAGTACCGTGTGGGTTTTAAGATCCATTATATCACTATGGGTCCATTTGGTTTCTTGAAGAGCTATGATCTTTATGTCATATTTTTTAAGAACTAATAAAAGCGTGTTCTGTTGAGCGTCCTGACGTTCCATGTTCCAAGATCGAATTCCATATTCCGTTGTCTGGGTCGTTGCCGTTGAGTCCGTCCTGTCCGAGGACTGCCTTGAGGATTCGTAACGGGTGGGTTTTCACGGTGAAAGGTTGTCAGCCTGCCGCCCAACGCCCAACTTGGAGGCCCAGTTGCTTCGTTTTGAGGCGCGAAACACTCGCATTTCACCCTCCTTCGTCTGTTACTCTTGTATAGACAAGAGCATCCAGGAGACACCCGATGTAAAGTCAACATCTTCGAGGAGGTGGAGGTAGGATTTGGTAGCATGTCGGAAGATCTTAGATCACGTAGACTTCAGATCGCAGATGGCGTTTCTGAGGATTTATCTCTTTGATGTACCGGCACCAATAAAGGTCGCTGAGGCCGTTACTACCATTTGACCCCATTTGAAAGTATAATAAAGGCAAATTCCTAATATATACGTAATCCAAAAGCCATTATTTCATATTTTACTCGATATTTGTTAATATCGCCGAATAAAATATTCGCGCCTGAGGGAATAATCAAGGCAATTTTTTTCTTTGTTTGACTGTGATTGGCGACATCACATATATTTATTTTTAATACCTACACATGAAATGTACAAAAATCTGAGATAGGTTCCTTTTGCGCCGCGGCTGGGGCAATTTTGCGCATTCTCCTTTATTTTTTTCAAAAATTCTTGTTATTTAAGTTTCTAAATCCTGCATTTACTAAGCTTAACTTTTATTAATCTGGATACCAATCACATTTTTACACCTTGAGGAAAAATAAATGTTTCCGTCTTAATTTTGAATTCTTTTCTTCTAAAAATATTCCTGCCTAATCGCACATAACATAAAAATTCCAAATCCTCTTCCCAACAGCTTTTAATCAACGTCTCTCCACGGCCAGCAGAATATAACCACACCCTGCGTACAAAAGTCGTATAATTTATTACAAAAGCCATTCCCACCGAATGGGGTGCATACCATAACACGCTGAAAGGTGAATTGGCCTTACGCGAACACTCCTTAATCAATATCCACAGTAGCTTTATGTTTATTCGTTCTCTATCACAAAAATGTATTCCATAGAATACCGAACAGTTTGCAAGTTCCCTTCAAGGTTTTAACACTTCATTAAAACTTACTATTTTGAAAGTAAGGGTTTCGGTGAAACACAGTAATGGGCAACAAGGTGGTTACTTTCTCAGAGCAACAACTTGATGATTATCAGGTATTTTTAGTAGCAGCAGCTAATTGCTGTCGTGTTATTCATGTTTTGTGGCTTCTTTATTGCAATGGATCACCGGGAATCCAATTTTCTAGGATTGCACCTTTTTTACAAGAAAGGAAATTTTACGGTAAGCCCTTTTACTTACAAGGAAGCAATAACCCAAATGAAACATCCCCCTTGAGTTATCTTTTCCTTTTATCGCCACACGTTGTAAACTAAATTGAATCAACTATTTTTGTTGTATCCTTACAAGGGTGCATAAGCGTTTTCGAGAGTTACGACCCGATTTGGTTCCACGCCAAATGACCGAAGCAGAAGCATCAAGTCTAAAGGTTCCACGCGAATTCATTGAAAAAATGCCAGAACTACGAGAAAATCCATTCCGGACAAGAATTTGCGAAGCCTTTTCCCGTGACGGTGAAGGTGACTTGTGTTTCGATGACTTTCTTGACTTTTTATCCGTATTCAGTGAACAAGCTCCAAGGGATATCAAGGTTTTCTATGCCTTTAAAATTTACGGTGAGTTCACTTTACTTGTTTTGTGGTAAATTGACCAATGTTAAACCGCACGTTTCTACCACCCACAAATAGATTTCGATAAGGACGGCTTTATTGGTGAGGCGGACTTGAAAGAAGTTCTTACAACCATGACTAAAAATGAACTGACCCCAGAGGAGCAGCAACAGATTGCTGATAAGGTTATCGAGGAAGCTGATGTAGATGGTGATGGTCAGTTGTCCTTTATTGAATTTGAACATGTAATACTTCGAGCACCGGAGTTTCTTGCAACTTTTCACATTCGTATATAAAGTTTACGTTTTTTTTATATAACTGATCTGTGAAATATTTTGTGCAATGCTATTGTATTCTTTAATGAAAATTTGATCTAATGAAGTGTTTAGTTTTAAAAAAGTGCTAAAGAGCTCAATATGATATAAATCAGTTGGAAGTACCTAAATATATGATCACTGGTTAAAAATTTAACGCCATGAAGAAACTGTATTACTATAAGTAGTAATAAATTCGAAAATAAGGTGGAATTTTTTAAAATGAATTGGTTATGAAAGGCTACATAAGAAATGAAATATGGAAATTAGAAACCACACCATAAGCATTAGATGCATGAGGCCAATGCAAGGCGCGCTTACTATCATCTCTGTTCAAATCTTTAAATAACACTGATAGTCCAGGAGGGATAGAAAAAAAGTTGAAATAAATCTACCCTGTGATTTTTGGACGCTATAATTAAGAGAAAAATCGTAGGAATTCAATGAGTGTGTTTTGGAAAAGATCGGTCCAGGTGGCGGTGAACAGGTGGAAAAAAGCTAATAATGGTAGCGAAAAGAGGTTTTTCAACGTTTTAGGTGCGAAACAATTTTGTTTTTGGAAAACAAAAAATAATACGAAATAGCGCTTAAAAAGACGAAAAATGTGAGTTTTGGACAATTGAAATCGGTCAACAGGTTTTTTCAAAAAAAAATAAAAACCGCGAAATATGGACATTTAATTACAGGGACTGTAATTATCGTAGAACCTTGTTTCAGGGCTTCTGTTAGTGCCTACCTACAATAAAAATTCCATGCAAAAATAATTATAACTTTTCGCGTAAATCTCAAAAATGTAAAAACAGCCGTTTGGGGGCATCCATAAATTACGTGAGGTGATTCTGGCGATTTTTCGGCCCACCTTTCCCCTTTTGGTGAGATGTCGTGAGATTTGGCTCGACCCCCTCCGCCCCTAAATCTCACGTGAGATTTTTCAAATTTTAAAAAATTTGTAGGATTTACACTATTATGCGTATTTTTAGTGTAAATACCTTAATCTGTGCTTGATTGCGTTGGATTTATTTAGAAAAACATAATTTGTGTTGAAGAACAGTACCACGAAATCATAACAGCACCAACTCGGCATGCACCCAATATAAACTACAATACCTGTGGATTACCATTTAGCAGGTGATTCTGCCTATCCTTTGGAAACCAACCTAATGGTGCCTTACAGGGATAATGATTTCTTAACAAGAGAACAGAAAAATTTCAATTCTAGTTTGAGGTCAACGCGTGTATTTGTAGAGCAAGCATATGGAATATAAAAAAATATATTGACATACGAAGGTTGACTTTGGCATCCACTGATTCGTTTTTAGAGAGTAACCACTTGACTGTTTGAATAGTAATGGTAGAGCCATTTATGACTCTAGAGATATACAAACAAGCCATTGCCGCATGCGCTGCATTTATTTGTTTGTTTTAAAATATTTTAAAAACTCTTTAAATATTCTTGAAACAATTTATTGTTCGCATCAAAATGTCAAATTAAGTTAATAAATGAAGTTGGTTGGCTGAAAATACTTTCTTTTCGAAGATTTATCAGGCATCGCTACTAGCTTCCGTTTACTTCCTACTTTCGTATCGCCTTAGAAAAGCGGAGTCTGAAGTCACAGCCAGCTTCTCCAATTGACGTTTAAGCCGCCTGTACATCAGGATACAGAATCAAGAAGTGCGGATCTGTTAGTCTTCCATTCTTCACAACTCTCGATAATGATAACAAAAGCTTTTCAAAATCTATCTTGGCCTCTAGTAGGTATATCAGAGCAGTTGGTCGTCGATTCAAAATTCGAGTCCTGTAAGATGCTTAGATAACTAATTATGTCGCCTGGTGCAAATGTCTGCTTTTGGTATGCACCGCAGATAGCATGTGTTCTGACTGATGTGAAAAGAGCCGATTCTTAATATAATCTCTATGATTGCAGTAGGATTGGGTACATTATGCACTTGAGATACTTAGGAGGGCATTAGGTTCCAGGTTTTTCAATTGGGCTTCTAGGCCTTTTTGTTTTGTTTAAGCTTAGACCCCCACACTAGTTCATCGTAGGGTCGCAATCTGTCCAAAAATGGTCGTATAAGCCAATGCATACATTACTTTCGCAGTTTTTCCCAGACCATTGTATAAAATGATAAGAATTTTTCATCACGTCATACACTCTTCATTCCCAGATATTTAAATTATTTTCTTTACTTTTTTTTGGATGTTCCAGTTGGATGGTATTTAAAACAGTGAACAAATATAGTGTAACCGGCAGTGCAAAATTTTTATACCCAATTGCTATTGAGTCGAAATATAGTAATAGTATCACGTATACTTTTTATGTAATGGATTCATTATTCCTTCTCTGTTTGCATTATGTATTGATAAAACCTTTCACCCGGATACTACACCAAGATTTTCGTGAATGAAATCTAAGTGTGGGTCCAAAAAGACGATTTTAAAGGATAAAGTGGGCTTCTCGCCGTAGAAAATCAGTAGACTTTATAACCCCTTATTAACCCTAGAATACTATGGCTCGTCAAAATTACGACAGCCAATTCAATTTACGCGGAAAATTTCGACATTATTCGTGAATTTTGATTAAAATATAGTTGAAAAAATGTTCATTTTTTGATAAATAAATAATTATAAAACATTTTATATTATTGCGTTTTTTATGGCAATGTCACATTTCCGCAATAGTAAATTTTACCCACGATAATAACAACGTATGCTAAAAAAGCGATAGTATTCCAGGGTTAAGAAGCATAAAAAGAAGCTCTCTGCCAATTTTCAGCCTGTACCTAATGATTTCCGCTAGATCGCTTTTTTCGGCTTAATTTACCTGTACTATTAATTTAACCCAGTTTTCTCGCGATTTTACACTGTTTCTTGCGGAAAAAAATTACGTGATATTTGCGGAGACCCTCCCCCTCCCCCACGTGAGATTTGGTGAGATTCGGCTCGACCCCCTCCCCCCTAAACCCCTCACGTAATTTATGGACGCCCCCTTCAGGAAAAAAGTTTGAACAAGGCCCACGGTGGTGCTAGAGTTTTTTTGAAAAGCCTTATTTTTTCTCGAAGAGTTACTCTACCAGCCCATTTTCATGAAAAGTTTGTGAGGTTCGATTTAATACCTCATAAACGCGTTTGAAAACAGGCACTTTTCTTGATTTTCAGAAAAAACGCCTTTAGGCGAAGGGGAAGTGGAATATGGGCGAAGAGGAAGTGGAATACCTGTTGACTGATTTCAATTGTCCGAAACTCATATTTTTCGTCTGTTTAAGCGCTATTACGTACTATTTTTTGTTTTCCAAAAACAAAATTTTTTCGCACCTAAACGTTGAAAAACGTGTTTTCGCTACCATTATTAGCTTTTTTCCACCTGTTCTCCTGGACCGATTTTTTCCAAAACACATTCATTGAATACCTACGATTTTTCTCTTAATTATAGCGTCGAAAAATCGCAGGGTAGATTTATTTCAACTTTTGAATACTTTTCCGCTATCTCTCCTGGACTATGATATGCCAACCGTTAGTGTATTACTGACTCAATGGATAGGATTTACTTGAGGGCCAAACGTTACGTAAGTCTCGCGAAAACTCAACGGAATAATTTACTGAATTTCAAAAAATGCTAGCTGTTACGGTATCCTTATCAACTGCTTAACAGGAACATTAAACTAACTCTTGATTAAGGCCACAAAAATGGTGCCGAATTTTCCTTGAAAATAAAGTATTGCCTAATAAACGTTGTAACACTAGTCTTCCGTTTCAGGACGGTCGTGGATTAATCACCAAGGATATGTCTGGGATTTATCAAGCAATGCAAATTTTTCCAATCATTGTCTAGATAGAATATAATTTATAAATCTTACATTCGGTCTCGGCGTGAATACGTCTCACTTATTTGAGCCGGGGCCTTACAAACTACCCTGAATGGAAGAGAAGTGTTTAAAGGCGCGCTTTTAAATTCATCTAGGTAGGATGATGTCCTTTGCTGTAGTAAGAACAAAGCAGCTCTGACAAAACGGTATCGTTACCATATGCGCTAATTTCTTTTGAGTAGGTAGATGTTCGCATTAATTCGAACAGTAGATATCGCATGGTGGATTTCATCCTGCCAGGCTCCTTCCGGTGTTTTCCCAATTTTTGACGGGATCCTTAATTTTGTGTAGTGCCATACATTTTCTATTACATTAAGATCGGGGCTTTGCGGTGGTCAATTTAAAACATTTTGTTGAAGATCGGATAAATATTTCTTAACAATTTTTTGCTTTATGTATTGTTGCATTATCTTGCTGCAGAATAAAACTATTGCCTGGCCAGTTATACAAAAACAGGAATTTTAGTGGACTCGGCTCGTGGATTTTTCATTTTACAAGCTTATGTCCTTAAAGTTAAATTCAATTAAACCTTTGCATCTGTTTCTAATTGGGCATTCAAAATCAGTTATTTCAAACAAGTATTTGTAGCTCAAAATTAGCTCCAAATAGTCAAAATTAGTCAAAATTATCACTTCCCTGTGGGGCAATATTGCAAAATCCAAAGTTTAAGCCCAAATACTGGCGTTTAACAAGCAGTTTACTTAAAGGACTTTAAGCGAAAATCATCAATAGTCCAGGCAAATTGTAATTTTTCTGGGACTTAAAAGCGGAAAAGTTGCAATTTTCGTGGGTGTTTGGTACCACCAGGAAAGCTTAATTTTGAATTTACACGGTTCTCACCCCCTTAACTTCGGCGCCATCTTGAATCAAAGGGTTAAATCAGTTTTTCGCTTAGGGGGCGTGTTCCAACATAACACCGTTAAGAAAATCGAACCCTACATGTTTTTTGGGTAGCTGAATCGGGGTTTCGCGGTCCTAAAATATGGGCGTCACCCTTAAATATGCAAAAAACACCCCTCTTTAAGGGTTTTTTTTTCGCGATAATTTCAATCATAATGAAAAATAATCCAATTAAATACACTTTTTTCAACATTTATTTGCGAAGGTGCTTGATTTATACTAATCAAGCCAATCTTTATGATAAGGGATAATCTAAAACGGTTGAAACCACCCCTAAATAAACTGCAAATAAAAAAAATTGTAAATTTTTTTTTTCAAGTTTATATTTCAAAATCGATTGTATGCGTATTGTCAGGCAAAAATAAATTATTTTCAACCCTTAAGGGGTTAAAACACAACCTACAATTTTAAAAATCAACTTTAAATAAAAAGAATTTGTAGAAATTGATTTCTGCATTTTGCGGTTTAATAAGTATCTATTATCAACTAAAAATTAATTATTTTCAACCCTAAAGTGGGTAAAACTACCCTTAGATTAAAGTTGAATTTGAAAAAAATTTGCATTTTTTTGCGAGTAAAATTTTATATTTGATGAAAGGAGTTCACCCAGGCGCCATACATTTATGGGCTAATTCTGAAAGTGCCGGCCAACAAAAATAAACTAATTATTTTAATAGATTACAACAAAATAAACATTTTTTATTATCACAGCAAAGTTCTCAGTCAAGTATCCGAGGTAATATTCAACCTTAAAAATCTGTGAAATAAAATATGGTAATGTTGCAGTTTAACCCCCTCACCTCCGATGACCTTGGAATTTTAATATGTTGTAGAGTTCAGCACGCTGATAAAGAATATATTTACATGTTGGGCGCGGAAAACATATCTTCACATAGTTTTCGGGCATTAAAAAATATAAAAAAGGGGTGATTCTCACGATATTGTAGTGCTTTAAAAATGTATTTAAAAAACCGTTTTTTAAACATTTTTAAAGCACTGCAATGTCGGTAACAGTGGCGGATTTAGGGGGGGGCTATAGGGGCTTCAGCCCAGGGCGGCAAATTTTTAGGGGCGGCAAATTTTCAAAACATTTTTTTATATTTTAACCGGACAACGTATATATGAGAAGGAATGATAATTTGAAACCACATGTCATAAAGAAGGTAGTAATCAGAGACTATTTACTGTACACATTTAATCCCAATCCTTTACGATATCCTTCCTAAACCAACCGTCGTGCGTAATATATTCGTCTGGAGAGCGATGTGTCAGATGGGTCTAAAGGCCCAATACACGAGCGCTCCATTATGGCGACACTACAATGTTGCCAGTCCATTGGATCCGGTCCAAAATTAGGGCACACACGCGATAGCGCCTGAGCCAGTCAGCCGATTGCAGTCGGTTAGACGAGCACAGTACTTAAATTTTGTTTTCACAAAGGTTGCATCTCCCTCCGACAAAGTGATAATGGTTACAAATGAATTTTATTGTTTTATTGCCCTCATAAATGAGCACATCGGAATAGAAAAATACCGCAAAAAAAAAACAAAATATCCGTTATCTCTGTTTTTTCATTTCCGAAATCAATATAAGTTATCGTAAAATATAACATTAGGAATATTATTTATTTTAAATGATTGTTGTTGATGGTGAGTTTATGTTTTTAAGGAATTACTGCTGACATTTTCCGTCACTGATAGAGAAAAACGTTAAAGACGAAGTGAGATTCCAGACCCTGAAATGTAATAAAAATTGTTTATCTTTAATCGGTGATGGGAAATGCCCGTTATAACTCTTAAATAACAAAAATAATATTTATTCAACCTAAGTTTAAATTTAGTTTTCACGTTTTTCGCGATAGGCTAGTATTTGTGTGGTATTGTTGTTAGCAGTGATTATAAAAACCTGGTTGATGGATGATGTAAGAGCGGTGGTGGGGCGGCAGATCTCTTCCAGCCCTTAGGCGGGAATTGTGTAAATCCGCCCCTGGTCGGTAAGTTTAAAAATGATCACTTCCACCCCCTTTGGCCCATTTCAACGTTACTTTTATAATACTACTCTTATAATACTTTATAATATTAAGCTGAATAATATTTTTGAGGTTAAATATAATTTCAGAGAATTGACTTAGAACTTTGGTGTAGTAATAAAAAATGTTTATAATGCTTAGCTCTATTGAAATAATAAGTTTATTTTTGTTGGCCGGCACTTTCAGAATTAGCCCAATCTGGGTGATCTCCTTTCATTTGGAAAATTAGTTTTAACCCCCTTTCTCCATTACAAGTTGAGAATTATACAGGGTGTGCTACGAAAAGTTACAAAGCGGCCGGCCGGCTGTGGGTAGGTTATGGATAGACGAACAAAAAATCGTATAGGTGGGGGGGGGGGAGGAAATCGGTTTAGCGGTTTAGCCGCTAGGGCGTTTTGAAGTTTTTTTTTACTGTTTTACATATCACCCTGTATTGTTGAAACCCTATGATCAGTGTAAGCAGAATACTCCCTCTCTTCTTTTCCCTATCTACTCCATTTCTCTGTCTTCTATAGTCTTCTTTACTTTTAATTTTACACTAGTTTGTAGTATTATTTATTTAAGGCTAGTTTAAGTTATTTATTAAGATTTCAAGTTTTGCTTTTTTTTGTTTGTTTTTTCTTTCTCCTTGTACTCTAAAAGATGTAGTTCTTGTGTACTTTCCTAATAAATAGATAATAATAATAATAATATATAATATACTCCCACCTATCTAAAACTGTAAAAATCAAGGATTTACCCTACCGACTTTCAGAGTAATGAGCAGGGCCGAAACTACAATGGGGCAACCGGGGCAGTGCCCCGGGGCCCCCAAGTTGGGGGCCCCTGGCAGGGGACGGAAAGAACTTTTTTATAACCCGATCCGCAACATATTGCAAAATTTTTTTTTCTTTATACCCAAACAAACTATTTAGAAAATAGTTATCTTTGCATGTGCATGAATGAAATAAAACACGCAGTCTGAAAATGAAACGAACTTATCAAAGTGGCGGTACCGTTGACATCCCATGACGGAATTCATTGCGCCAGGAACAAAATTATTGCCCCAAAATCCTCGAACGAGTTCTTGACGTTACAATGATTTTATTTTTTTATGTGAAAGAGTGTAAGTTCAGGTGTCAACCTTTGTACTACCAGTCCGTCATGTCGTTCACGTCATGGTGCATGACTAGTAGTAAGCTTAGCTCGAAAATATAAAAAGGATATGATAGGTTAAGGGTGTAGTCTGGAGGATGTACGAGGAGGAGGCAGTGAACCTCGCATTTGAACTCTTGGATGTTGTATGAGTTCATTTTTGTAAGCAGCCGGCTGAGCCACAACAGTCGAGGTTAGCAGAAGACAGCTTTGTCGGAGTGTTATGCCTCCTGAAACAAGAGAATCCCGCTACCCAGCCGACAAAGGCTGTGACGCAGGCAGTACCAGACAACCAGGTGGAATAAACAGGTGCACAGTCCGCTAGGTGACCGACTTAAGCGGAGCTTTGGTGCCCTGTTATTAACCAGTGACGCCGGCGGGTTGCCTTATTAGGGCAACCCACTGACATATAGATATGGACTGCTAATTGACAACTTTCAATGGCACCATTTTTCTCCAGAAGAAGAAGACCTTTTCTATGAAAACAACAATTTTTTTTCGAATTTAGGAGAAAATAAGTGATAAGATGTATGTTATAATTGATAGAAAAAATTTTCCATCATTATTTTTTATTTAGTAGCAGTTTTTTCGTTAAATAAATGTATTTTTTTTAAATATGTGAGGGTTTTTTCCCTCTGTTTAACGAACTTTTAAAAATAAAGAAAATAGAGAAAGAAGAAAAAACTCTATAGCTGTCTAGTTTTTTCTAATTATGTTTATATCGCTGACATGCACTGAACTGTTTTTTTATTTTAAAACCGATTAAAGTTCATAGGATTTTTGCGGGGGAGCGAGAGGTCAATAGTTTTTGGTGCCACTTTTTTGTATGGGATTTTGCTTATTTAGCAGTCCATATCTATATGTCAGTGGGGCAACCTAATAATTATGCTAGCAACGTGCAATCTTGCTTTTCCAGGCTCGAGTGACTGACTGATTATGAAGTTCTGTAGGAAAAATTTGCTGTGTTTGAGTTTGAGTGATGTTTGAGTTTTGAGGGTTTAGTAAGGGCAGAAGATGGTTCTGTGGGGAAAATTAGCCTTTGGGGATTTTAGTATGAGCCTTATATTAGTATGAGTCTGTATGTTCTGTATACAATACAGGGTGTTCCCTACTAAGATGCTAATCAGTTAAGGGGTGATTCCTGGATGTATTTGGAGAAAAAAATTGTTCTAGAGAAAAGGGCTATCGGCCCTATCCACTGAGACACAGAGTGTTTAAGAACAGACGTTTGACCAATTTTTTAATTTACTTAAACTTTAACTACTCCTCAACTATTAATCGTATAGCAACGTAATTAATAATTTTTAGAGAAATGTACATTCTTTATTTTGATATCAATAGCATCAACCTCAGTTACTCCGTTTAGAAGATGTGTAAGTTCAGAGTCAAAATTTTGTTTTTTTAACTCAAATTTCAACTAAAACCACCTTTTTCTCCAAAAAATACGTAAAATACATAATTTTTTTTCCAAAATTGGAAAGCTTGGACAATTTCCTATAAATAGTGTCCGGGCAATTTTTATGCTACGGCCTTTACTTTTGAAGACTTTAGAAAAAAACAATCCCGTGATGCACAAAAAAGGATGAAATAATTGTTGGTAGTTCTTTACAATACTAATCCAATCAGAATGGATTTAGAAAGAAGAATCACTTTTGAAGAGATATTTTTGTAATTCTTTACAGCAGTAGTTTCCAAACTTTATGGTACTGCGGCCCCTGTTACAAAAAAAAACCTTGCGCCCCCCAATAAAATATGTAAATCTGCATACTATATGGGGTGCGGTGCGCCATCTAGACCTTCGATATTTCAACATTGAATAACTCTGACATTTTTTAGCCGATTTTGACAAATGAGTGAGATTTATTTAGGATATTCTTTACCATTTATTTCAAATCAGTTTTTGAATACAATGCCGATTAAATGACCAACTCCATTCGATACGCAAAAACGAGCTCTTTTTCGGGCATCCTGCATAGCATAACATTAAGCAGCATTTCAGGCGTTATAGCAGCTATTTTGGCTCGTATGCTAGCTTTGAGTTCGTCAATGGTCTTCGGCTTGCTTGCATAAACTTTACTTTTTAAATAAGTTGCATTTTGTATGGGAAGACATGAAGATCCTGCTTCATAATCCTCTTTAGAATCGTTCTACTCACGTTTAACGCTTGAGATCGGCGGCGATACTTTACATATGGATTTTCGACAACACTCTCTCTTACCGCTTCAACAACTTTATTGGAGCGTCGAGGATGCGGTCGAAAGGGACGCTGGCGACTGGCTACAGACCCGTATTCAAAGAAATTTTCCACCAAAATACGCATTGCGTTGTCTGAAGGTGCCGATTTTCTACATATTTGTTACGATAAGGACACACAGTTTTCACAATTGAACGATTGTTTTCAATTTCAGCACTTTCTTTCGGTGTGAATTGGCTAAAGATAAATTGGCTAAAGGCGATGACCCAATGCCGACGGCGCGTTATACGCGGCAGGGGCTTCATGCGCGGTGACGTCCGGTGAAGGTTCATTCACTTAGAATATAGAACTACAGGAAAGGCCCTCGGGTATAAAATCCGTGTATGGGAGCGTAGTGAAATCGCTACCAGTTAACTCTCAAATTGGTACAATTTCTTGTTAGTTAACTGTCAAATTTCCCCGCGGCACTTTCTTTAAAACGAGTTTTTCTATAAAATTTATTTACAGTTTTTCGCAAAACTAATTAAAAAGAAGAAAGAAAGTTTAAAGAATTTGTTTTTAGTGTCATTGAAGTTGTTACGAGTGAATTTTCAGTGAAAAAAAGAGCAATGAAGTGTGCAGTTTGAATTTCACTACGCTAAAATTCTCCGAGGGCCCTTCCTGTAGTTTTGTATTCTAAGCATTCATAGCGTCAGGACGTCAAAAAGGTTGCTTTGATTTATATTCATGTATGGATTTTGGTCGTTATAAAGTTTTAATTTCGACAGTTTGGCAATTTTCAACGCCTGCCAACGCGCGAAAAGTTGAAAGTTGGTCGACTTTTGCCGTCGCTTGACGCCCCAAAGTCGTGAATGCGACAGCTCGATTTCAATTACACACAATCAAATATCGACGTCAAAGCGGGTCAACGCTTTGACGCCCGTAAACGCGAATAAAGTCGTGATTGGGCCACCGCCTTAAAGCTAATAATATTTTTTGAGCTAAATTTGATGTTTTAGTGATAGTGGGGATAGCCCCCTCTCGAGAACAATTTTTTTCTCCAAATACAACCAGGAATCACCCCTGAAAATAGATATTATCCACGTAGTCCAACAAACGATCTATTGAACGTCTGATGACGTATACAAGTCGCAAATGAGTATTTCAAATCTTTAAAACGGCGATATCTCATGTATATGATGTATAATATCTATCGCTATTTTATTTCATAGTTTTATTATTTGTAAACTGATTTTTATCATTATAGAAAGGTAATAATCTGTAGAATTTATAAAAAATATTTATTGACTATTTCAGGGCTTTAAAAAAACATCAAATTTAGCTCAAAAAAGATTATTATTTCCTTAAAAAAAGTATGTGCCAAACATTTTTTTTTGACCAAATGTTTTTCTCTCTTTTTACATGATAAAGAACAAAAAAAAAAGAGTCAAGTGCTTGCAACTATATTTAAATTTTGAATTTTTGAAACCGTCTAAGGAGTGAATTTTCGTACATATCCTCATATCTGTCTGTCTGTCTATCGGGGCTAATCTCGGAAACGGCTAATCCGATCGCGATGGAACTTTCACAGGAAGTTTCAGTAGTTTCTTGGGCATGTAAACGCTACTTTTTCACTCGGATCAGACTATCGGCAGCGCGTTCAAAAACCTTACTATGGTTAACCATGGTTAACTCTGGTAAACTTTTGTCGTTCAAAAACTTCGTGGTTAACTACAACATAACCACGAGCATAACTTTTTGGCGTTCAAAAACTCTAGTGTAGTAAAATTTTAACCCTACTCGGGAGCATAGTTAGCGATAGTTAAGAAGAAGAAGAATAAAAACAACTCTCTGACAGTTGTTTTAATGTTAAACACATGAACAAATTAAAGTGAGATTTGTGGGATTATTGCAAATAAATAATAAATGAAATAATTGAAGCAATTAGCGGGGACTATTTTATTTTTATTTTATTTTTTCTTCTTTAACCTGTAGTTAACCACGGTGCGTTCAAAAACCTCCATGGTTAAACATAAACTTTCGTGGTTAAGTGAAGTGATGCAACATAACCACAGCTTACCTCGTGGTTTACCATAGTAAGGTTTTTGAACGCGCTCCGGGTCAGACGGAAAACTTGGACCGTTAGTCGGAGGAAATTGAGTGGACACTTTTTTATCATTCCTAATATAAACCTGTAAGCTCGGAAATAGCTAATCCGATTGAAGGACTTTCACGGGAATAATGAGTAGTTTCTTAGCCGTGTTTAGCCTACTTTTTCACTCTGATCCGACTATCGGATCAGATAGAGATGCGCCGAATATGGGTTCAACGGAATACGAATATTCGGCAGAATCGAACATTCGGCCGAATTATTCGGTTCATTTTTGAGCTCTGTGGAAATATAGTTTGATAGCGATGACGTAAGAGGAATTTAAGGCTTCTAGTAAGACAACCATTAACAACAAGGGATAAATCAAAACCTGCTACGCCGCTTGACGTAACCGAACATTTCATTTTTTCTTAACAATTTAATAGATTTATTTCTCTTCAGATTTAGACAATATTTCAGGAACAAGGCAATGTTTGTATTTCTTCTTGAATATTTTTGAGGGAGAACCATTGGTAATAAAATTTCCTTCGACGTCTGAAGAGACCTAAACCATACAGCATCAGTGAACATTCCGACCATTTTCTAGTAAACTCTGCTTTACTTTGGCTATATTTTACGCCCTTCGATATCTCCTGGTTTTTCTCCATAAAGGCAACATGACAATCAAATTGTATCCTCCTTGTTATTTTAACTTGAGAATATAAGAATAATTTTAAATCACCAAAAAATTTTAAACAAAACAAAATTTTCCTACCCTCTCTTTTTATTTAAAGAAAATGGTCGCGTCACATAAAAATTTTCCGTGACAATAAGTGACATATTATCCATGATAAATGCAACTATAAATGACTTCGGGAATGCCCCACTCTCACTTTTGTTGCAATTGTCACTAAGGTGCTTATGAGAATACGAAGGTCACATGGTTTGTGAAGGTCAGGTGGTTTGTTACATTTTCCGATAGGTAACGTAACAATGGGAATAGGGGCCTGTTTGAATTGTAATTGAGCATATGAATGAGTCGGTAATTTTTTTAAATAAATAATGGTTACACAATGTAGTGTCTGTTTTATTTACAAATACTACCTATGTACGGCCTCTTTAGCATATGTTAATCTTAAATTAATACTATTTAAATATTCGGTAATTATTCGGCAAACTAACCGAATATTCGGCCGAATACGAACATAAAAAAATACGCCGAACATGCCGAATACGAATATTCGGCCGAACATTCGGCGCATCTCGAGATCAGACTGAAAATATGACTGGATAATCAAAGGAACGCGAATGAACTGCTGTCACTGTGAGATATTGTTCTTGCAATTGGCAGAAATACTATGGATCATCATGGTTCGCCCTCTCCAATTAGGAATAGATTGAAAAACGTCATTTAAAACAAAATATGAAACAAAATCAGAAAACTCAGAATTCATTACTATTCTCCTCAATATAGGAGATAGAAAATATTCTGAGAATAATGATAATAGTTACAGACACGGAAAGTTTGATGAGCGACATTTATGACGATATGCAGAATATCAGCTCAATAGAATATTCATGGTTGAGCAAAAGACATTATAGACACCGAGAAATGATAAAATGTGTATTCTTAATGGTTGTATTTTAGAAAAGATTCCTGGTCCCTCAACAACGTATCTTTCCGTAAATACCATATGCAATTCATATGAAGCATTAGCTTAATCCGGTAAAATTATTCAACAGTCGCCGGCTAACGCTGACGGTTATGGCTCAGCCGGCTGCTTCAAAAATGAACTCATAGAACATCCAGTAGTTCAAACGCGAAGCTTATTGCCTTCTCCTCTGCAATGCACCGGACTACCCTTAACCTAACATATCCTTTTTCTATCTTCAGATAAAGGTTACTACTACAGTCTTCCGCCGAACATAACGGCTAGGCATTATATTCGGGAAAGTTTTTTTTTCTTTGTTTTAAAACTATGGATTTTTTTTCGAATAGAACGCCAAATAAAATAAAACGCCTAGACAGTTCATTTAAATATGAAATTTTTTATTCTAAAATTCAATTATATTAATAAAAAAAATTTAACCTTCACATAAATATAATTTCAAATTATTCTTATAATTGTAAAGTAAAGTATTTTTCATTTCTGACTAATAAGATTAATTTTATTGGATCATTTATCTCATAAGCAAAGGATCCAATTTGAAAACCATTTTAGTTTACTTCCGCTACTGTTATAACACCATTTTTCTTTACGCGCAATTTTCGGCATATGAAGAATTTTCCCCATGACTTACTAGTTCTTCATCATTCTTATCTAAAATATCGGATTATGTTTTATTAATGAAATTATTTGTGGTATATAATTATTCAAAAATGGCGCAAAAGAGCTTTCTTTCTATTTTATTTCATGAATAAATTCAAAAAAACTTGTGGACACATCCTGCGGCAAAAACCAATCACCTTCTTCTTCATTTTCGAAAAAAAATTGGAATTATCAATTAAATCGCGATGTTCTTCAAGCCAATCGTCATAGTTAAAGTCAGATTGTAAAATTTTTTAAAACCCAGAATGAAGTCCATCAATCTTAAAATCTGCTTTAAGCCTGGTATGCTAGACTCAAGAAATTTGCTCAAGAAAACTTTTGTATTTATTTCCCTAAGAAAAAATGACAACAGTTCAGAAATTTTGACCGTTACTTATTTTCATTGGAGACATTACATAAATTGTTTTATGATTTATGTGAAACCCACCGCATGTTATTTTTACCATTTCGGATAGTTCCTTTCAATTTCAAAAACCACCTGACACGTCATATCTTCATGAACCGTTAAAATTTCTTCAAGAAATAAATACACTTATTTCTGGAGGAAAAACTAAAATTTGACCAAAAAAATTAAAAAAGTACGATATTTCTGGTGTTATTTCTTTTCTCTAGCATTCCGGTAACAGAAATTGATACAGAAAATATTTCTGAGCGATTTCTTGACCATATACTTTTCCCGAGTCTTCTAAAATACCAGCCGCATAAATAAAATAGTGAATTCATGACTTTCTTCACTGTTTTATGTGGACTCAAAGCAGAGTGGGCTCGAGGCACAAGAGAACCATGCGGCCGCTTGGGGCGCCATCGACAAAGGGGCGCCAGGATGAGGTTGAAGGACGTTTTCGTTGTGTTGAACCAAATAATTCCAAGTCTAAAAACTCCCACGGCAAGACTTTCTTCTAAAATATATCGCAGTCTCTTAAAATAGTCATATAGGTACAGGGTGTCGTCCAAGTCAAAATTTTGGTTTTTTTTTAATAAAATTCAACTTTAACTTTTTTCTCCAAAAAATACGTAGTTAACCCATATTTTTTTTCCAAAATTGGAAAGCTTGAACAATTTTTTATGAATAATGTCTGGACAATTTTTATGCTACGGCACTCAAATTTCTTGTTGGTGGGGGAGGGGGGGGAGCGCCAGCACCACGTTCCGCTTAGATCGAATAAATGGCTCGGGCCGGCCCTGACTCAAAGCAAAAAAAACATTTTTTATTTGTTCCTGCCTAAATCAACCTAAACTATACAACCGGACCTGGGGCCGTATTTGGTTTCTCGAGTCGATATCGACTTCTGTCGATAAATGAAAATTGGCATTTGGCAACACGATATCGACGACGTTTTCGTCTATTTAAGTGTCGATAAAGACTTTTGTCGTTTATTAAAAAGCTAAATTTATGCATACCATAAACTTTTAACAATTTATATTTTAATTAAATTTACATAGTTTGCTGCACTTGGAGTAATATCACACAATTTGATGGTTTTGTATGGCAGCGCTTATCTGTCGATTTGGTCGTAATGCCAAATATGAAACTTCGAGAAAATCGAGAAGCTTTTTTTGTCGAGTCGATCCATCGACTCGAGAAACCAAATACGGCCCCAGATTAAGAGTAGTTTCATTGGAAAAAAATGTAAGTTGTGATCATAACGGGCTACGGTAAAGGCGACATAATATTTATTCCAAGGACACCCGTCATTCCATCTAATTATTCATTTCAATTTAAATGTAACTAACTAACCAAACGTCAAATTGACCAGTGGCTGATCTACAAACGGGCCACTATTAGACCGGGAGATGACAGAAGTTCAAGCACGATTTTCTCACTCATGCCTCTTGGAGTAACGAAAGTTACATCAGAGATAAGTAGAATCATCGCAAAATTGAGCGGTCCCCGCGGTGCCAACATTTTTTAAATAAATTTTTATTTTGTCACAAATTGTTGCTTTCTTAAACAATTTTCTCCCTTCTGCCAATATTATAAAAAGATAGTTAAGCACAGACTTTATGATCGATGAGCTAGGCATAAGTGCAGCCAGGGTTCTAAGGGTTGATATGGTAGGGTGAAAGTGTAAAAAAATGTGGGTGATGTAGGTAATTTTCTCACCGCTGCCAATGTAAAGTTTGAAATTATGCAACTTACACAGTCCTTTAAAAATATTGGCATAAGGGCAGATAAGGGCTGAATGAATTTCGGTTCTGCAAAAGTTGATAAAAATTTTTAGCTTGGTTCTGTGATTTTTTCATTAATCAAACAAAGATCAACATAATATAAATAATTAAAAAATTCATTAGTTTGAATGGCATAAGTGCCTGGGTGGGCTTTTATACTTTAAAGTATCGGAATAGTTGTAGCAAATTTGTGGAAACATTGACAATTTTCTCACTTATGCCGTTTTGCATGTTGGTAGAAAAAGATGTTATAAACCAATATTGAAAGAGGCATAAGTGCCACAAAGGGCTTTATGGTAGAAAATTATTGAAAAAGTTTTAAAAATCTTAATATATAAAAACTACGTGGCGCGCCGGGTCCCAACTAGTTATATTATAAATTACAATTCAATATTAATAATCATCAGTATCATTATCATTACTATTATCATCTTCATAATTCTCATCGTCACATCTTCCATCGTATTATAAGGGGTACAGATGTCCACACGAAGGCGCAATACATCATAGAGTACTACCCAGCTAGCACAGATTTCAATTTGTAATAAAAATATGTTACACTTGGGTTGTAATCCTGTTTTTTTAAACAAATTTAGTCACATATCGCTTATTGTTTCGAATTAGCATTTTGCGAAAAATCATCCGGTTCAGTTACACTATAGTTGCAGTTGTTGTAAAAATGTTCCATAAATTTTGCAAAGAAAGATAACATATTTAAGTTAAATTAACATTATTAAAAACGTTATTGCATTGTTTCCTTTATAAAGAAGCGTTACAGTGAATTGTTAACCTTGCATTAATATTTAGGCACATTTTTGTATTACCAGAGCCGTGCGAGCGGTATGACTATCTGCAGCTGCGCAGGGCGTCAAGGCGCTGTAAAACACGGAACGACGAAACACGAAAACGGGAAACAGCAACGGCTCTTTTCAGGATCAAATCAGTAGTGTCGACTTATAATGTTGGCGATGTTCGTCTCAGGCCGAAATGTATTTATTCGATTTTTTTAGGGACGCCAAATTGAGAATTTTTGGACTGTACGGTTGGCGCCAAATATGCAAAACTGACGACATTAGTTTAGCGTTTTTGTTTACCAAAATCGGCGCACGAGACTTATTCTGAATATGATTGCCTAGGTGTGCAATTTGAAATCTAGCATGTGTCGGTACGAACATTAACTTCGGAAATAAAAGTGGGTTTCAAACGGACAGAAGAGAAAAAAAAACTAAAGGGAAAAATTAAGGTGAAATTATTTGCAAAAAATAATATATATAAATGTATAAAATTGCTTTATTGATATAACTTTCAACACTTCTATTCTTTAAAATATTCACTAGCATCTCTGTAAGCTTCATTCGTCTTATTTAAATATTTCAAAAAATGATTATCCGGCTTTGGATCCAAATCCAATATAGTAACTTTTGTTAAAAATGTCATATTTTGAAATTGATCTAAATAAAGGCTCTCCTTAAACCTGAAAAAAGTACATACAATAGTAATAAGGGCGTAAATTCATTTTTCATACAATGATATATCCTCCTTATTAACACATTGAAATGTTATCATCACGGAACAGTCCATAGCAGTAGCTCCAATCATATATTGTTCATTTTCGGTAAAATCCTGGAGAAGTTTGACATTTTTATTTAACATATCTTTCAAGTACCTGTATGTTGTCTTTGTTTCGTACGACTGCATTGCCATATATTGTAAATTAATCTGTAAAAATTTATTTAAATGATTAATTTTTAATGTTGAAATCAATTTACTTCGGATAATAACTGTAGATCCAATACTCTTTGTAATATACATTGTGGCGGAAGTTTGCGTTTTTCTAGGTTATATTTAAGATTGCTGAAAATTTCGTTAGGGTAGCTCTTTAACAGTACGTGAATAACTAAATCACGAAGGAGGTTTACATTTCTGGAAATTATAATTATTTCTAATTTAAAGACAGAACAAATATGTACATCAAGTTTTAATTAAAAACACAATTTTTTTAGTAGATAGATAAGCAAGTAATAGTTCACGACAGAGCCATACACAATTTTAATTTTACCAATATACGTATTTTTCGGTAAGCTCTTTATCTATGATCAGTAGTATTAAGTAACTAAATCGACATGCATTAACATACGATGTCTGTTCAAAAAGTAAGGTGAATTTTCAAATTTCGCGGGCTACGTACATTCGATTATCGATTTTTTTATTTTTTTATGTTGGTATACATGCCCCTGAAGTATGATAAAATATTCAGCTGTATTCATTGTTTACGTTGTCTGTGGCAGCCGCTAAGGTTAGACGTGTTTTGCGTGTTCGACTATTTTTTGCTGTCGAAAAAAATGGATTAAAGAATTTGCCTCAAATTTTCGATGTCATAACCATACACCCATGATTCGTCACCAGTTATGACCCTTTTAAGCAAATCTGGATCGTCGTTGACGTCATTGAACAATTCCTGAGCGATGCTCATGCGACGGTTTTTTTGGTCAAAATTCAGCAATTTTGGAACGAACTTCGCTGCCACACGCTTCATGCCCAAAATTTCCGAAAAAATTGCATGGTATGAGCCAACCGATATGCCGACATCCTCAGCAACTTCTCTAATAGTGATTCGACGATTCTCCATAACAATTTTCTTTACTTTCTCAACATTTTCATCGGTTTTTGATGTGCTGGGGCGATCAAGGCGAGGTTCGTCATTGACATCTTCTCGGCCTTCTTGAATCAGCTTGTACCACTTATACACATTTTTTTGACTCAGAGTACACTCACCGTATGCCACTGTCAACATAAGAGTTTTAAAGCACTTAATTCCATTTTTTACACAAAATTTGATGCAAATTCTTTGATCCATTTTTTTCGACAGCAAAAAATCGCCGAACACGCAAATCACGTCTAACCTTAGCGGCTGCCACAGACAAAGTAAACAATGAATACAGCTGAATATTTTATCATACTTCAAGGGCATGTATACCAACATAACAAAATAAAAAAATCGATAATCGAATGTACGTAGTCCGCGAAATTTGAAAATTCACCTTACTTTTTTAACAAACCTCGTATTTATCTCGTATGTAATAAGCTTGAAACATTTCATTGATAATTTACCAGAACTTGTAATTTGATATTCTAGTTATAAGGAGGGACTCTTAAATTTTATTATATAACTTTTGATAGTTTGCTGATAACGTAGCTCATTACAGTATCAGTACAAATTTATCATCAAAAACCAATTTTCCATATTTATGAAATGCTTTTAATTTTTATGATTGACTACTCATCCACCAGGGCTGACTTTTCATCAAATTGCTTAGTGTATTCAAACCATATTTTTTCGCTCTATATTAGGCCTGCCCAAACCGCCGCGGACATTTAATATTTATGAAGTTCGCAAAATATTTTTTTTGAGATGAGATAAAATGTTCGAATAATATAGGCAGTTATGTTCCAAAAATTGTTTGAATCTTTTCTTGAATGTTAATAATATTAAATATTATCAGTGGCTAATTTCTTATTCGCGAGATTTCCATATTATAAAAGAAATGTTAAACATTACGCAGTACCATTACTTGTGCCAGCTGGAGGCAGTGATATGTGTAGAGTTATTATATAATATATACGAAGGTTTTCAAAACATTTCGTGCATTGTGATAGATTAAGCCAAAGCTTGTCAACTTGGTACGACTTGCTGGACAAAATGGTATTGTTTGCCTATTAATCAATTGCATCATCCACCAAGAAACGTTATATGAAAACGATACTGTTAAAATAACTATTCTTATATGAGGCAGAAACAAAGCTTTCATTCATTCAGAAATGAAATCAAGGTTGGTCAAGGATTGTATTTTACTTTGCGAAAAACAATTTCTTTATTCCTTAATAAATTATATTATACCCGGGACAGACTAGCATCATTAATGACGAATATGACGTCAGAATGACGTAGACCCATATAAAAGATATGGAAGTAAAATGGAGTCTACGTCATTCTGACGTCATATTCGTCATTAATGATGCTAGTCTGTCCCGGGTATTACATATGATTCTACTGAAGTGAGAAACAAACCGCAAGATCCTAAATTATTGTCATGTGGCCCAGCATGAATTATATGCAGACCGATATACCTAAATGAGAAGCAAAATTTAGGCACTATCGCGTCACTTTTGCGCGGTACAGATGACTACACAGGTAAGTTTAATTTTCCATCCGGAGGTTGCTACCACAGACTTACTCGAAATTTGAATTTTTTCTTCTGTTGCCCAAATATTATTGCATTTGGCGCTTTTTAAACAAAATTTCAAGACGCACCACATTCAAATTTTTTATACAATACTTGTAACTATTTTGGTCTTAAAAAGAAGGTTGAAGTAAATGTCAATTACCTTATATTAAATTCGGCGGATGCGATTGAGTTTTAAGTAGGGTTTTTTTTGTTGAGATTTCTAAATGACTAAAAGCTACCTTAGAAAGTGCTTATAATTATATTATATTAATTTGTGTTACAAGAATCAACTCTTTTCCAAACGTAGAATTTAAGGTGTGAAAAATAACAAAGCTGATATGATAGCTTTTCAATACAAAGTAGAAGAGAAAAATTTCGATCGATGTTCAAGAATACGAATTTTTCTCCATTAGTATTTTATTTTAGATATTAAAATAAAATATGAAGGTACGAGACTAAATTTTGTTTTTATTTTAAACCTCATGCGTTTTCCCACATTTTAAACTAACTAAATTTTTTTAAGATATTGCCTCGCAATTACAAAACAGAAAAAAAAACACTTACCCTTCAAACACTGTTTTCTCAAGTGATTCTAAAGAATTCAAATGATCTCCGTAAATCAGCATTCCATTCCTATAAATACGTAGGTTGTTTTGTGGTTCATTGACAAGTGAATCGACCGCTTTCCTCATCCTTTCAACTTCACTAAAAGGGATATTTTATACACATATACATCGAAGACAACAAAAATCAAATTTTTACCCTGAAAATAAATCCATTGGACAGTAAGAACTTAATTTAGGAATTTTATGGCTTTTAAGCTGTAAAATAAAATAACTTAAACAAATTAGGCAACATGTTTACCTTGGTTTAAACGAGTACCTTTGAATATTGCTTGCAGCAATAGCGACATCTCCTCAAGCCCCTCAAGTCAAATAAATCTGGCAATTGAGCATCCTGCAGCATCCAACCCTGTTTTGGTTTTATTTCCACCGAGTATGTGTCTCCTGACGTTTCCTTCAATGTTAAACCAAGTAAATATGTTTCCCTGCAATTCAGAGTTTTGGATGCATAATTTATGGAAATACCTTCATAGTAGAAACTAGATTGTCTGGTAGCATGGTCGCATCTGGAAGTAAAATTCCGAATTGCCCACAAAATTCTTTGTCCAGTCTCTTGGCTATAAATTTTATAAAATGGACACATACTAACTTTTAAAGGATTGGGTATCAATTTATGGTTATGGATTACCTGGTCGATGTGGTAAGCAAAATCGATTGAGCTTAACGCGTTCCGATGGAGATATGCAAACAATTTTGGGCTCGTATGAACATTCTTCACCTAACAAACGTGTCATGAGCTTCATGTAAGCCACATGGTCCTCTGTATCCACTATAAACTCATCTGCTGGAATCAAAACAAATAAATCCGTAAATCCCTTCTGAAATTACTCGTATTAGTGTCCATAAAGCCGTACCCGTACTTTTCGTGCTGTCTGGGTTGGTTTTTGGCAAACGGAGAACTTTTTTATGTTCCGGCACTGCTACTACTAAATTTGAATTGCCCTCAGCTCTATATATCAACTGAATTTGGCTAAAATCCATTTTTCCGTGTTCAGATAGTGTCCTGGCACATAATTTCTGGAAGGGAAAAAATATTCAACATTGTAGTGTTTTGCTTATCCAAAGGATTAATTCTATCCATTCTGGGGTGATGCCTTCACTTAAGTTTTGCAACGTATGAAAGTATGAGGTATGTAGCTAACTAAGCTGATAAATTATATTTTCTAGCTCTTAAAGTTGAAGTTATTTTTTTAAATTTCTATTCTTTAATTTATTTTAGGACACTTTATACAAATTTTGCGCTGTGTAATACTTATATAAGGGTTCTTGGCTTAGTTATACAGGGTGTTTTAGACTAGTTCGACAGGGGCCTATCGGCACCATCCAAAAAGTACAGGGTTTTTAGGCAAAGACGTTTGGAAAAGCTTTTAATTTACTTACAACTTTAATATGTAACTCCTATGCCGATTATCGTAGAGTAACAGAGTTAGGCTTGTTTTTTAGGTTTTAACTTATAGCTTTTAACTTTTTATATTTTATTAGTAGTTTTGGACTTAATTCCAACGAAAATGTAAATGTATAAAAACATAAACTATTTTAACCTACTTCATTAATTCACTTAATACTAGAGGAACAACCCAGGTGGATGGCAGCGGCTGTGACACTGACTCGGCAACCTTCGTCCAGGCGTGAACCTTCCATGAACTTGAGTTAACGAACTCATGAAGAATTCATGGAAACTCGCACCAGTTGCTAGATTGTCGAGGACGGTCAAGGTGGCAGCGTCTCTGATGGCCTCCATCCAGGCGACGGACTTCCGTAGAGCAGAGTTAAGGAAAAACCAAGAGTTCCCGGAAGTTCGTACCACTAATCTAATTTTACTAACATCGAAATTTATTACTAAATCAAAACTAGAGCTAAATCCTATCTAAAACTTAGTCTAATCGTTAAAGCTTCTCAGTTGTGTCTCTAAGATCCGTGAGCTAAACCCTGACTTGCTTATCACAAGGAATGGATAATTTTTTTAGACTTCAGGTAGATAAATCCGCGTTTTCTTTGTCGATTTTATGAACAAATGCCTTATCGTAGAGACATTACTTACTTACTTAACTTAATTGCTCCTTTAATCCCTCATGGGACATAGGGCGGAAACAGTTGCCCTCCAGCGGACTCTGTTTTGCGCATTGTCGAGACATTGTCAGCGTGAAATTTTAAGTGAAGCCCGATTCGGATGCATGCCCTTAAGTATTTTCTTTGGAAACAGTAATCTTATCGATATAAGATCCCTCGGCCAAACGCAACAACCATAGGTCGAAATCGGTGTGATGATGGCTTGGTAATAAATCACTTTAACTTGCAGCCCTTTATTGTAAGAAAAGCCTTTCTGCCATGTGAAAGGCTTTCGTTAAATTGGCAAAAGCTATATAAGTTTTCCCAATTCCTCTGCACGTCCCGCGAAGCTGTGTTCATAGGAGTCCGGATTCGCAGTTTCTAAATTGATCTTCAATTTCCAATCATTATTGTAGTGTTTGATTATTTCGAAGTCATGTTACAGGAGCGTCTGGATTACTCCAATCTTTGGTCCTATTCTGTACATAATCAGGTTAACCGCACAAGGAAGTGCGAAAGGAATTGAACTCGTGGAGATATTAAAAAGAGTGGCGAATTTACCGCACTCGGTTGCCGACGATTTTGATATCAAAGATCCTACTTGATGTCAAGTTCCCAGTTTTGAGGACGAATTTCTTTTTCAAAATTATTCTTTAAATCAAGCATAGGTTATGCAACGGTATACGGGGCGTTCATCAAGTTCCAGTGCATGTCTAATAACAATTTCGACCCGGCATGAATAGTGTGATACACCGCCCAGAATCCAAACTAATTATCGGGAATGCATGTAGCAGTTACTGCCCGGCGATTACCTGGGTTTCTTTTGTCTTTATATTTTTAACGGAAAGGATACTCCATTGACGTTAAACTTTTTAAAAATGTTCTGAATACCATCCACACCCGACCATTGCCTTCTGTTCAAATGACGAAATATGAGATGGATTGTTCCATTGGACGTAAAGTTTATTTTTGCCTCGTTAATATCATTCGTTGAGCATATATTTTTTTATCTAACATTACATAGGCTACAAAAACTTACAGAACCCTACGCCTAATAGTCATCTTTTCGCATACACTACGGTCTAAGAGAACACTGGTAAACACTGTTTTTGTCACAAGAACTTTGTTATGATTTTTAATTGTGTTTATGTACCCTTATAACAAAAAGAAATATTATTTGGTTCCCATCACCCCCAAATTTTTGATACAGCTACATATTCATTTTTTACCTCATATACGTGATTTGGATCAATACATTGGCATTTTATCATGTAAGTCATTGTTATTTTTGTTTGACTGATATAAAAGGTATCACAACCAAGTCCAAACATACCGTCAAGTACGCAGACCGTAACCAGTAACCAGACCAATCCCACATAATGTCAAATTGTCTGTGTCAAAGCCTCCAAATCTATTAAGAAATCAGTAATCTGTTCCTACTGAAGACAAAAACGTATATGTGTAGAGCCACCCAACTTACGAATCAATTACTTCTAGAACCAATTGAAATTTATCTAAAAAAAACAGGCTAAGCTTTTGGGGTATAGATTAAACGGGCTGGACAAAACTTTCTTATTTTCAACACCGCGACGAATTGAAATCTGAGATGATTTGGTATATTGTAATAACATTTCCGCAGATATGATTCTATTAAATTTTAAATATGATTCAAGTCACTGGCGGTTGTTCATTGACTCCTCAAAATCTGTATAATGGAAACAAAATTCCTTCCATCAGTACCTGTAGCTCATGGTTCCAATACGAAAGAGACCTACGAAAATAAGAAATTTGTGGTGATTTTAAAATCATTGCTCTTCTGCTTGAACTGCAGCTTTGTTACATCATACATAACTGTTTTATTTACATGGTCCTCAAATACGGAAACTAATGAAGGATCAGAGAACATACACTAATTTTTTTTTTGCTATGTGGAAGACTAGAGCTCAGGGGAAGCCCTTGATCTTGAAATTCCTCCTGGAAATATTGTGTTAACCTCGCCAAATTTTTTAGGCAACCATAGGGCGGAAAGTTACAAAGATTTACTTAATAAATTTATGATCTCATACAAAGCTTTGGAATGTCCTTGGAAATACATATCCTTGACTCACATTTGGATTTCTTTCCTGCAAACCTGGGTGGTGCAACTGAAGAGAGAGTGGCGAGGTATTTCATCAAGACATTTCCGTAACAAGGACGCCTTATCAAGGGAAATGGAGTCGTGTTAGCTGATAACTGGTGGACATTTAAAAGAGACCTATCAGGAGCCTAGTACTAACAAAAACCATCAATATCTATTGTGCCTTAAACAATTCTTAGTTGTAATCTAATTTTAATGGTCTAAGTGTAAGTGATTTTCAAACTTTTCATGGAAATAATATATTTTAATGTCACAAAAAAACCTGACGTGTCAATTTTTTTTCATTAATATATTCTTGTTATGTGATCGTAGTACAATCAAAATTACATAAGTTTTCGTGTGACAAAAAAAAGTTTGAATTTTGCAGACCAGTCGAATTAGGCAGCAAAATTTATTTTCGCTAAGGTTAACCTTTTTGGAGTAAAATTATTAGCATCACAGTTTTGATCAGATCTGTTCCCTTCAGAATCGATTTATAAAATTTCGGATTTGTTTCTACTAAATCAGTTTCACCAACTTCTTCCACTAATAATTCTTGAACTGGATCATTGGCAGAAATTATAGTTGAGGAAGATGTAGAATACTCATCGCTGTATTACAAAAAATAAGATAGGCTGGTAAAGGAGTTCTAGAACGAAGAGATACCACAAGGAGGCACCAGAAGGGATTTCGGCGTAGATTTCTGTGTGCTTAAACGTAACAAACGTCTAGTTTTCAAATCTAATAGTGACCGGAACCTACCTTAGGAATTAAATCAAGATGTTATAATATAACGTTCATCACACATTTTCACAAGAAAAACCAGAACAAGAAAAGGATGACTTTTATGAAGCACTGAGAGTGACATATGAACGAGTCCTTCCTACGACATGATAGTTGTATAAAGCGACTTTAACCTAGAAGTGAGGAACATCTGTTCAAAAGGTCGTATTTCTGTTTTCAACTTTAATAATTAAACTTAACTTTAAATAATTAAAAAAAATATAGTTTTTATATGTATTTTTTTAAATTAAAAACCCATATCATATTGTAGTCTTAACCTTCACATGAATGTGCATTTAAATATATTTTAGCATTTTATTAATAGGAAGAAGCAGTTTTTTTCGATTTCTGTAAAGTCTGTTTATGATGGAAATACGACCTTTTGAGCAGATGCTCCTAAAGTGGGTTTCGAACCATATTATTAAAACTACATAGGCAAGTTCTCGTTGCCCGACGAGTGGAGCGATAACGGGAAGAGAATGGCTGAAGCCGCCATCATAAAGGGCCAAATACGTGAGAGCTCCATCCGACCACGTCACGCCAAAACAACAATTTGTATTCACTCGAAATTTTAAGTACATACAAATTTTTTTTTGGCGTGGCGTTGTCGGATGGAGCGCTCGTGTATTTAGCCCTTAAGAACATTAAAAATAGCTATCACCTGGTTCATCCATAAGAATATACACATTACATGCCCGTCACCAGATGGTTCTAGATAATATTAAACATAGTAGTAATATAATGGATTTAAGGAGCTACCGAGCGAAAGTGGCCACCGATCAGTACCCAGAGGCAAGTAGGTTGAGGACGAAAAATCTAGTGATAAGAATAGAAATATGAACAGCCCCAATTCGGTTTGCAATCAACAAAAGAAAAAATTACAGAAACAAATAAGGTATTAGGTACCCAGAAGAACGAAAGATGAAAGGCAATGGTTGGGAGATCAATGTAAAAGAAGCAGTCAAGACAAGGGCATTTAACAAGCAGTCCGAGGGAACATGAGAAAGTTATTGGGGGAAAAAACTTACTACTTAAAAAATAGAATCAGCCTAATTAAACAAAGTTACAATAATAAGAAAAGCTACAAAGGTAGCTGCACCACAGTAAATAGAGGAAAGAACTATAGTAGTGATAACCTAGAAAACTTTGTGCAGAGCAGAGCCTCCAATAGAAGTTGAAAATGCCATAGGAAAACTCAAAAATTATAAAGCTTCAGGTCCAGATGGTAGGAAATCAGGGCTCGACAAGAAGGGGAGATGCGATCTCACCAATGTTTTTTACTGATAAAATAAAACTGAAAATGCAGTGATAAAAGAATTGTTACAGGTAACCCTGAAAGCCAATTCCTAAACAGCAAAAGACTTGATGCTGTTCACACAACACAAGATAACAATTTGAAATCTCCAAAAAAATCTGTTCCAGAATGCCTGTAAGAGTTTACTTAAAGATAAATATGGAATTATCACAAGTTGTAAAGATAAGATTTTCACAATTAATCTTTTTAATATGTGTTAAATAGTTCTTCAATTTCCATATCTTGTACATACATATGTAGTTCATGAACATAATTAGAAGGCAACAAAGAATGCATTTGAACAAATCGAAGGTAATATTCAAGTCAAGGACAAGCAGTCAACACGTCAAGTTGGCAGCTTAATCTCGAAATGATTTATTCAATTAATTTTCCTTTTTGGAATGAATTAAGAAGATAAATGTAACAATAAAAACATAATTAATATTCGTTAAAAATAGTTTATTATCAAGATATCTGAAAAAAGATTTTACAACTAGATTTTAATGTTAAGGTGCAGCTCACCAGATTGATATCACTTCCACCGTACATTTACCGTAAATTAAAAACTCGCGGTAATTGAAAATTCTATCTAAACTCGATTTTAATTGAATCAAATCACAAAATTCACCGAAACTAGAAACTATACATAACCTATATAATTTTTATGAGAAAACAATCGTGAAGCTAGTGCTGGTTGATGTTCAACTTAACTTTGAAGCTCTTCAGAGCTTTTACAGGTACATTCCTATTTAAAATTTAATAAACTGTTGGAAATTTAAATCACATGCGAATGTTGGCATTTTTTTATAGAAAAGAAAAGATGAATGAAATTTAGAATAATTTGAGGTACATACGACGTTTATGATTAGGTAGAAAAGTTGAGTCGAGGTTAAGTTGACATTTCGACCACCGTATTTGATGTCGAGTTAAGTTCACTTTGGGTTGAACTGACATCAAAGCATAACCTAAAATTTTTGTGTGAAATTCTCATTTATAGATAATTAAAAAAATTTTAAAAAGATATAGGCCCCTATTCCCATAATCACCTCACTTTTTTTCTCACGTCATATTTTTTGTCACGTCACTTTTAAAGTGGTATTCTCATAGTCATGTGACAAGGAAAAAGTTAAGGAGAGAAAATGTCACAAAACTAGATGTGGTATTCTCGAAGTCATTTTTTGTAGCAAATGTCATTGAAAATTGTCATTTTTTATCACTTGGAATTTGCAGGTGACGCTTCGATTTTTTTAAAATGGATAGTGATAAAGGGTAAGAAATATGTTTTATTTTAATATTTTTGATGATTTAACATTATTCTTATATCCTAGAATTAAAATAACGAATAGGATATGTAAATAGAAATATTTCATATGTACATATATAGAACTACCGTTAGTTTTTCTACAGCAGGTGACTACGAGAATGCGAAAATTGGTTTGTCACATTTTTCAATGAGTGACGTGACTATGGGAATAGGGGCCGGAAAGTAATCAGAACGAAATAATTTTATATTCCTCTGCAAGCTACTTTACTTAGGCAGACTTCACGGATGGTAAACAAATAAAACAAGTCACTTCAATCCAATTACAACTCAATTCATATAATTTCATTTCTTCGCTTTCGATGATCGGATTATGACCACGCTGACAAGCTGAAAACCGATGGCGACTTCTTTTCTTCTTCTTGCTGTGCCACTGCCTTTCGTTTCGGCGATTTATCGATTAATCCGGTTTTTGGTATGAAAAGGACCATTTCGCGGTTCATAATTAGGGATTTACGTTGTAGTCGATAGATCAACTAGTCTGTCATGCATGGCAGAAAAGCGATTTACAACGTCGGCCTGCTAGACTGAGAGCTCGTGAACCCTCTGGGTAACGGTCTTTCTGTAAGGCTAGAAATTATTTCAGTGATAAGTCGCGTAGCATGCTAAGTACGGTAACCACAACCTGGCAGACATCAACCCTGCACGTCATCAGCCCTTATATTTTTCAAAGCGTAAATAAAATTAAAAAAAGTTGTCGCTGTAAACTTGAAATTTTAATATGATTTAGTTCATTCATTGCAAGGTAGAAAAAAAATTTACAGGCGATTTCGGTGAGCATAAGTGCCTAACAGGTGAATCGAAAGGTGTGCAGTATATGAGTTAAAATAAACTTTGTTCTGTAAAGTTGAAATTTATATAAGTATGTATATGTTGGACTAAGCGATTTAGAAAAAGTGGGTACAATGACAGGCGGTTCTGGCTAGCATAAGTCCTTGACAGGCGAGGTGAAAGAAGCCATAGGAGTGCGAGTGAGAGACGCAATATTAATGCTGATGCAAGAAAAAGATTAACCGGTGTGATTCAATTTACAAATTCTATTTCTGCTCGTCAGAAGTCACGATATAAGAACTACAATTATATCTCATTCAATGGACATTACAGTTTTACCAAGAAAAAATGATGTATCAGCGGACCTAAAAGAACATGCAATGAAGAGAGATTCTTCACAGTTATGGAGCTTCATGAATACCTTCGAAAAAAATTTGAATCTATTTCAATTAAATCTAGATGAAACTTGCTTGTATAATATTGCTAATGGTACAGTAGCTTCGAGCGCAGTACAGCATTAGTTGTTTATTTTTTTAAAATCAGGAGAAGAGTTAAAAGAAAAGTTTATTACCGAATGGAAGTAGATTTGAAGGAACAATTGCAGGTGTAAAAATAATGAACTTTGCCTCTGAAAAAAAGAACAAATATCACAGTCGGTGATATGGTTCATGAAATCCGTGGCCAACGAGATTTATTTGGTAACCTGTTAGCTCTGTCAATGCAATGGGGCTTATTCTCGTTGTCGAGTGCCGTGGCAGATGTCACTTCGACCCTTAATTGGTATTCTCATTGTCAATCTAAGTGACACCTGGCGACTAGATCGACAAACGTCGAATTCTAATTGTCACTAGGTGGAAGTATCAAGTGACATTTTCCTCGATACCTTTGTAGGTATCGACAGTTCTATTTTTAGCAAAATTGAAGCAGGAAAAAATTTAAACAAAAATTCTTTTGATTGTATATTCCTTAACAAATTATAGAAAATTAAAATAAATATATAAATTTTAATATTTTTGGTGTAAAAATAACAACAAGAAAACAATTCAAAGTGATGGTGGAGTTGATGCTGCAAAATTCGGAATCCGAAAACCAAAACACAAATGAACTCGTTTTATTTATTTATTTTTACAATTTTTTATGCTTTTTTCACAACAAACATCGCACTGTTAAATATGTCAAACTAATTTTTCAAATGAAAATGTGTTTCATTTCACAACGTTCCTCGTAGCCCCGTCACTCGCCAACGAGAATACCACATTCAAAGTGGCGTGACACCGCCTAAGACAAATCTCACTTAGGTGATTCGACAACGAGAATAAGCCCCAATATAACATCGATTTAGAAAAAACATTATCATAACCCATTACAATCGCTCCAATGACACTGTGTCATGAAGATGGTACAATGCATAAAACTCAAAAATCAGCAATGCTTGAAGTTTTAAAAGCAAATATCACCAATGGTGAAGTACCAGGACGGTTCAATGTTTTTATTTTTGATCGATTCTTTTTACTGCATACAATTACCTTGTTTATGCGTAAAACGGTCTTAAGCTTAAAATCGGCTTAAGGCGAATTGCGAAATTTACGTTCTATATTATGCATTAACTTAACCTTAATAACTAACCGGAATAGAGTGAGATTATTCTTTTAATGTAAGACCAAAATCAGCCATTTTGAGAACTCCTTACACATTTACACAATAATTCGTCTTAAGCTGCACGAAAATCAGTTTTTCTGAAATATCTCGTAAATTATCGGCTTTACGTAAATTCTGGCTAAGTAAAGTTTGCTCGTGAGATAAATCTGCATAAAAATGCTCATTACAAAATTTACATAGAACCAATGGTTTTCGAGATATGGGGCTGAGAAGACTCGGGCATCACGCTACATTCGTTTGAAGAAGAATGCAAGCAGCGTTTTTACATAGTGTCCCCAGTAGACCTAGTCCATTGGTTACAAATTATGATATAATTTTGTTGATTATCTCTCTATCTCTTCTATTTCCACTTCTTTCATATCGTCATCTTCCTCTACACTCCTCTCAGAGCAAATTAACGAAATGTGGTCGCCGTTATCATCGTTCAACTCAGGTTCAATGGTACATCCTCGGACATCGAATTGAGACACGACGGGCCCCAACAAGAGCCATACTCTACGGAACATGACAATCCTACTTTTCTGCATCCACTTCCCATCATCCCTCTCTAAGAAATGCCAACCGGAGATTTTCCAGAGGGTTCTCTTTATTTTGGGGTCACAAATAATTACTCAAAAGTCCACAAAGCAAACTGACCGGCTACTCATGTTACGGAGGGCTAAAGGTCACAAAAATCAGTTTTTCTTAAATATTTCGTAAATTTATCTGTTTTACGTTAATTTTGGCTAAATAACATTTATTCGATGGACTCTTTTTATAGGTAAATCTTAAGTACCGTTGTTACTACAACGATATACTAACAATTGACCGACTCAAGGAATACTTCCGTCAAGCTATTCGCGAAATAAGGCCACAACAAAATTTGGTTAACAGAATGAGCCGAATGGGCTGCCAAGCCAGCCGCCGCAGCCATTTGGGTGAAATTGTTTTACATAAATAATCGGAAGATATACTCTTTTTAATAAAGCAGCATTCACTGAAAAATATTAAATGGTGTAGTTTTAGTAACAATTTCAAAAAGAACCTAACAGATGGCCACCCTTTTATATGCACCAAAGAAGGCTTAAGTGGGAACTACAATGTGTCACTGGCGCTTGGTGCTGGCGCTCTTCTTGGTGCTGGGGCGTTCTCTGGTGCGCGCCATGTAGCTGATTGCAAATACAATGCCGTGGCGCTAAGTCATGCCAAGACTTAAGTTAGTCAAAATGGGGCAATGCAAAAAAAATTTCATTGGAAATTAATTTTTTTACAGGAAAATCCAATAATTGATTAAATACGAATGTTTTTTGGGGTACTTTTGACTTCAGCGTCTTAAAGGCTGAAATAGTGGCACTGGCGCGTGGTGCTGGCGCTGTAGCGCAAACTGTCGAAAGTAAAAAACGTAGCCCACCCACAGTGCAGCTACAATGTGTAACTGATGCTAGCGCTGTAGCTCACTTTTGCCAACTTTCCACTTTTGGTGCGCGCCAGTACACCAGCCAGTTGGGAATTTTGATAAATGAGGACGCTGAAGTCAAAAGAAACCCAAAAAACATTCGTATTTAGTCAGTTTTTGGATTTTCCTGTAAAAAATATTAATTTCCAATGAATTTTTTTGCATTGCCCCATTTCGACTAACTTAAGCCTCAAACAGAACCAATCCGCTCCATCCGTTTTTAAAGTCTTGGCATGACTTAACGCCACGGCATTGTATTTGCAATCAGCTACATGGCGCGCACCAGAGAACGCCCCAGCACCACGCGCCAGCGCCACATTGTAGTTCCCACTTTAAACTGTTGAAATCTTGACGGGCTTGCAATCTGATACCGTTTGGGATCTCATTGATAACGCTGCCACAAGCATACACAACAAATACATACACTCGTATAGGATAATGTATGCGTTGCTTCACAGCTTGTCACCCAGATTTCTCGAAAACTTCACTGTATTTTCGAATTCCGCATAGTTTCGCCGCTAGCAGCCATTTTGGGCCTTTTTTCAGATTCTGTTGATAAATCAAAGCATCCAAAGAAAAGCCGTTGAAAAACTGCAACTACTTGCTTTGATCTCATTTAATTTTTCATACAAATACATAATTTTAGCTCAGAATCAAAAAAAGGTCCATAACGGCCGCTAGCGGCGAAACTATGCAGAATTCGAAAAAACAGTGAAGACCAAATTTGTAGGAAATTTTATGATCTACAACTTTGTTCTTTTGATATTTTCACCAAAATGCGTAGTTTCTCCTCAAAATAGAGAAAAAGGAGGAAAATGGCGAAAAAACGCCTATGAAATATAGCCTTGAACATATTTCGTTGGGTAACCCATCACCGTTACTTTTGTTAGCATATTATTTATCATGAAAAAAAATTTCATTCGGTTACTCGATCGGTGAAGGTCGTTGTTCTACGGATCCTGACTATTAGCCAAAATTTACGTGAAACCGATAATTTACGAAATATTTGAGAAAAACTGATTTTCATGACCTTTGACCCTCCGTAACTTGAGTGGCCGGTCAGTTGGCTTTATGGACTTTTGGGAAATTATTTGTGACCCCAAAATAAAGAGAATCCCGCTGTAAAATCTCCAGCTGTATTTTTTTAGAGGTTTAGCCGTTTTTTTGTATAAAGTGACTGGGCTATAGATATTATTTTCGGTTAGTACTTTTCACCGTCTATTAAGGATTATGAGAAACCCCAACGTCATGAAGTACGAAACATCTATCTATATTATTGTGTTTCCATGAGCCAGGGTAGAGTTTTCGTTAAGTAAACAGAAAGCTTTTTCTCTCAAGTTCACTCGATGCTGTTTCCATGGCAGTTCTGGGTTGAACTGACAGATAAATAATTTCACATAATGTCGCCCTTAGTATGTGTGTAGTAAAGGATACTGAAACACACACATATGCAAAACCCGGCTTAATCGGACTGGCTCATAACCTTCTATTTTACAAGCCATGAACAAGGAAAATATTGAGAGCGAATTTCCGCTCAATCGGACTACAACTCGGTCGGTGTAATTTGGAGAATTTGGGAGAATTTGGTAGTCCGATTCTCTCAATTGAGATTCTTGTTCATGGCTTGTAGATATAGAAGGTTATGACTGGCTTCGTTGTGTTTACTTGGATTTAACGAAACTTTACTCAACCCCCGTTTCCATGGTCGCTAATCTGAGTAAACTCAGGATAAACTCTGCATGTAAACAAGCAAAGCTCTTCTCAGTACCCCTTAGGAGCTTTTTTCCATATTGAAAAAATGAAAATAGCATATATATCATCTATACCATACCATAGCCAAATAAAAGAAAAGATATTCCATTTCATACAAGACAAGTGTGCATGTCCTGTTCAGAGAGCTTTCATATTTCCTCCATTTAAGCTTCCTCCAAGCGAAAGCTGCCCCCGCTAAATCTTTATTTTCGGTGGCACTGTCAAGATATTTGAGTAAATCTAATCTGAAGAGACCCAGCTGGAAATGGAATCATACCAAGACTCATGACGGTAGCCTTTTTTGGAAGGCGAGAATTCCTTCCTTTTCGCATTCCGCTCCATGTTTTTTTTGTGCAGCCATGTCATTAGAAGGAATGAGTCGAAAAGCTCTAAAAGCTCATTCACCTTCCCCACGCATTCCCGGTAAGGTGTTTGTGATACGTCATCTTTTATTTCTTCCAATTAAGTACAATTTCTTACACCTTCTAAATATATTGAGAACCTTGGAAGATATTGCTTTAATCCTTTTATAATAATCTTTTAGATACACATTTTTATACACAATTTAATGGTAAATTGTATTAACTGAATAAAAACTGTACATTAATTACATATCCAAATTTGACCCTTCCATCCTACTTTTGTGGAACTACGAATAGGAACTCCTTCCTAAAAGCTTCTTGAGGAAGGCCCTCAAACTTTTCCCGCTAGGGAGTAAATGGAAAGGAAAGCGCTAGCGATGCATGGGAGCGTGGTTCTTGTAGAGCTATTCGCGTTTGCGCTTCTTTTTTTACAGGTTTTCCCATTTCCCTGCAAACAATTTCTCGGCTTTTCTCGGAGGCTCGCTTTCTCGAACCATTCTCAATTCGAAAACTGCTTGCGAAAGGTACGAGAAAAGCTTCAAAACCCACCATAAAAGCTTTCCTAGTACATTGGTTTCGATATCTTGCACCGCTTTTATTGCCTTCGAATTCGTTTACGAGTCGTTTACGAGCCCGAGTTCGAAGCAAGCTCTCGGTTTTGCGTGTCGTTCTCGAATCGTTTCCGAATGTAAATGTTTGCAGGGTTATGAAATATCGGCATGTACGAATGTGTATATTGTATTCTAGGCAAAGCCTTCTACATTTACAAGCCATGTACAACGAAATCTCACACTCACATTCAAATAAAATGGGACTTCAATTTATCTGACAGAATGGACTTCAGTCAGAATGGACTTCAATTTAGCTGTGAGAAAAGCAATTTTTTAACTTAGTTTTTGCAATAAAAAGTGGTAAAATATTGTATTTTATCACTTTTTACTGCGCACGGATTATCAGTGATAAGTTATTTAGTGATCTGAGTTTATAAATTGAGTGGTTAAGTGTATTTTAAGAGTGTTAATTAATTAGGTGACGTTTATGTTTACATTCGCGGTGGTTTTTTCGTGTTAATTTAGGGAAAAAATGTTGAATTTGTGTAGTAATGGAATTAAAAGTGAATTTAAAGTAGTTAAAAATTATTATAGAAGAGTTATTAAAAACATAAGTGCAAGTACTACCACACAAAATGAATAACAATAACTTTTTCACTTTTCCTTCACATTTTTCTGTACTTATGTTTTTAATAACTATTCTATAATAATCTTTAATCACTTAAAAAGCACTTTTTATTATATTACTACACAAATTCAACATTTTTTTACCTAAATTAACACGAAAAAACCAACGCGAATGTAAACAAAAACGGTCACCTAATCAATTAACACTCTAAAAATACACTTAACCACTCACTTCTTTTTAATTTTTTTTATTAAATCACTAAAGCACTAATCACTGATAATCCATGTGCACCAAAAAGTGATAATATACATTATATTTCACCACTTTTAAGTGCAAAAACAAAGTTAAAAAGTTGTTTCGTACGGCTTCGGCAATGTTAATTCCACAATTTTGGCACTTCATACACATACGTGCACATACCTGGGGCATGGCTTGTAAATGTAGAAGGCTTTGATTCTAGGTAAATTTTATTAAAGGGATTTGTTGATGGAAATAAATGTAAGTAAATAAGAAGGAAGCTATTAAATGCATTGTTTGATTTTTTGTTTAAATGATAAAAATCAATTACATATTTTTAGAAGTTTGAAGATTCTGTTTTTTCAGGTCTGACTTTTCGGTTTCTACTACTTTGCAAAAGTTAGTAAAACCGTGAGTATTGTGCGAATTTTGGTATTGTTTTGGCTGATAACAATGATTTCCGCGATGTGTTTATTTTGCAGATTTGCGAAAGTTTTATTTTGATCAAAGATTCACAAGCCAATTATTGCGTTTTACAAGGATTTCAAGATGTAAAATATCATATCATGAACAAATTTAAAAATATGAAAAGTGGTAATTATTGCTTTATGGGTATTTGTGGCCATTCTCACTTAATAGTGCAGCCAATACAAGAATTATATCTTAGGCACTAGGAAAAAAATCCAAATAATTTGAATTTTTCTTATCTTTATTATGATGTTCTACTGACATCCTGGAAAGTATCCTAGTTTCAGCGGTCACGTTTTCTTTTATTGGGGTAAATTTTAACTTGGCGCAATTAATATCGACAACCATTTTATTCGTAAAACGTGCGGGAAAGTTTCGGTGTCTCTCTAATACTTGTATTTTGTTGAAAATAAATACTCCTTTCCACACCACCGCAGAAGTAGAGTATTAAGCTCGTTTTTTTAAAGTGGTTTCCCCAGTAAGCCTAATCCACAAAAAAATTTTCGGCGTTGCATCCCTTACAGGCATTTATTTAGTCTTCGTTGAGTAAATCCGACATAAAATTGTATTTTTTAAAAGCAATTCTCCAATTTGCTATTCACGTGTCTACTCCTAAGAATTTGAGGTAAAATTGTATAATTTTTAGGTAGAATTGTATAATTTTTTGCTTGGAATAGTTTTTAAATGAGCTCTTATCTTTAAATTGAAGTGAATGCCACAAACAAAACAATTGACTCGATTATATTGCTAACTTCATGACCCTCATTAGTGACATCACCAATCTTCTGATCCTATACTGTAAAAATACAATGATCGTCATTATTATTTATGGTTTTGCCATCACTAAATGAGTCAATGACTATCTTCGTCACAATTCCTTCTATGGGAAGATATAGACAAAATTTTGTTCGATATAATTTTGCAAATGATACTATAGAAATTATATAAATATGGGTTGTTACTGAAGCCCCCTCTTGATCGTACTAAGGAAAGTAGGTTTTTAATTGGGTCTTGGTTAAATTTCGATGTCAGAACGAAATGTTTATTGGGAAACTCGTTTAATATTTCATAAGTTAAAAGAATAATGGATTTTAGAGTCAAAATCAATCCCACACTCTTAAATGTTTTGTTTTTGTTCTCAAATTAAATTGATTACATGTAATGTAGCATTTTAGAAAGATATTTCCTTGGAGTATTTGTTTGAGTTAATCCACACTTATACCAATTTCTACTAAAATGTTCTTTACTATTGAGACAATAGAACAATTTATTGAGAACGTAAGTAGAAAGTGTAACATGTATCTGATGAAACATTAGGGCTAAGCGAATTTAATTCCAAAGCAGTTTTAAGGGCAGCACAAACTGTGTTACTTAAAATTTGAAGAGCATAACAAACCTTAATTTTTCCCAAGTATTTGGCCATACATGTTTTGAAGTTAACTTCGGCACCATTCTAGTTCTTTAACACAGTTCCAACTTACTGTTCCATCTTCACAGTGAATATCTTTTACTAATAAAGTATTGATTTGAACAAATGCGTAACATCATTGCAAAAAAATTTCGATTATTATAATAAAAAAAAGGGTCGCTTTCCATTACTCCGAGAGAACTAATTCAACTGCGATTGTTAGAAGCCTAGTCTGAGGTTATATTTCGGATTTTAAGCCCAAGTTCACAACAGTAGTCGAAATTCAACTTAACTTTTTCGGCTAATACTTTACTGTTAATTGGTTTATCGGTGGCAAAAAAACTAATAATAAATTTCCAATTAGAAAATAAACCTCGGACCATAAAAACAGAAACATACTTTGCTGGTTATTTATTTCTAAAATCATATCTATCTACAAAACCAACTATTTCATCTGTTACCTGATCATATGTTAACTCTCTTCTAATATTAATTTCATCGAATATTAACACAGCGTGCCTCATTTCTTCATCCCAATATGAAACAATCTTCTTAAGGTTTTCTGTAGTCGTGTTATTAAAACCAAGATGAATATTTTTAATTAGTTGCCAACGATGCAGAGGTCAGAGATGGTAAATTTATGTTTAAATTATCTTTAAAATACCTGTAAGTTGTAGGAGATTTGTAATGGAAATTCAAAGCTAACGATCTTTCTTCATAACTCCATCTTTTTTTATTTTTCTTGTTAGAAAGTATCATAGTGCAAAAAGTTTTTGAATATTTAGTCACACACATATCGTTGTTTTGCAATGATGTGCACAACTCAAAAAATTTCAAATTTCGTTTTATTGTATAGAATACATATATGCATTATCTGTCTACTTTCATCCTGTAAAGTGACGTACATATTTTTAATTCTTCAAGTTTTTGTCAGATAGCGCCTTGATGTTTGAATGAAATTTTCTGAAATAACGGCACAGCTCAAAAAAGGGTAGTGAAATCTAGGGGATGACTGCGGTTTTTTGGTGCAATTTTATAAATTTATCGAAAAGCACCATAATTAATTAGTAATTGCATATCATAATAACTAATAACTCATAATAACTAACTAATAAAAATAAATAAAGTTTCTATTATTCAGCATTTTTCGTCTTAAAAAGTCTCTCCTGTAAAATTGCAGTTTTTTTAGTTATATGGAGCGGAGGCAATTAAAGAAGTTAGCGGTCTTTTGACTATTCCACTGAGATAGTTATTTCGACATATTCTTCCTTCTAGGTCCACCTTCTTAGTTCTATTTTCTTTGCTGCTTCTCTTCAACTTTTCTATAAGTTTTTTATATTTTCTTAATAAGTTTTTATATTTTGAGCGGTAGAAATTTACCGATTTCGCGGATTTTCGACAAAATGAAGAGGACAATTGGATTTCGACAGAAAGTTGTTACCTCAAATTCTTAGGAGTAGACGCGTGAATAGCAAATTGGAGAATTGCTTTTAAAAAATACAATTTTATGTCGGATTTACTCAACGAAGACTAAATAAATGCCTGTAAGGGATGTAACGCCGAAAATTTTTTTGTGGATTAGGCTTACTGGGGAAACCACTTTAAAAAAACGAGCTTAATACTCTACCTCTGCGGTGGTGTGGAAAGGAGTATTTATTTTCAACAAAATACAAGTATTAGAGAGACACCGAAACTTTCCCGCACGTTTTACGAATAAAATGGTTGTCGATATTAATTGCGCCAAGTTAAAATTTACCCCAATAAAAGAAAACGTGACCGCTGAAACTAGGATACTTTCCAGGATGTCAGTAGAACATCATAATAAAGATAAGAAAAATTCAAGTTATTTGGATTTTTTTCCTAGTGCCTAAGATATAATTCTTGTATTGGCTGCACTATTAAGTGAGAATGGCCACAAATACCCATAAAGCAATAATTTCCACTTTTCATATTTTTAAATTTGTTCATGATATGATATTTTACATCTTGAAATCCTTGTAAAACGCAATAATTGGCTTGTGAATCTTTGATCAAAATAAAACTTTCGCAAATCTGCAAAATAAACACATCGCGGAAATCATTGTTATCAGCCAAAACAATACCAAAATTCGCACAAAACTCACGGTTTTACTAACTTTTGCAAAGTAGTAGAAACCGAAAAGTCAGACCTGAAAAAACAGAATCTTCAAACTTCTAAAAATATGTAATTGATTTTTATCATTTAAACAAAAAATCAAACAATGCATTTAATAGCTTCCTTCTTATTTACATTTATTTCCACCAACAAATCCCTTTAATAAAATTTACCTAGAATGCAATATACACATTCGTACATGCCGTTATTTCATAAATGAGAAAACGCTAGCTAGCGCTTTCCTTTCCATTTACTCTCTTCAGATTAGATTTATTCAAATATCTTGACAGTGCCACCGAAAATAAAGATTTAGCGGGGCCAGCTTTCGCTTGGAGGAAGCTTAAATGGAGGAAATAGGAAAGCTCTCTGAACAGGTACATGCACACTTTTCTTGTATGAAATGGAATGTCTTTCCTTTTATTTTTATATGGCTATACTTATGGAAAGCTTTGAAAGTTCACTCCTATTCTCTCATATTTTCTCAACGTAACCCAGCGGGAAAAGTTTGAAGGCCTTCCTCAAGAAGCTTTTAGGGGCCCATTACACGATAGGTTTTGCTGTCAGTTTTTCCACAGTTTTGCCTACGACTGACGGAAAACCTAAGGCGGCCATTACACGTTCATGCAACCATCAAAAAATTCCATCAGTCATGATTAATGGAAATCAAAAAATACAGAGAATTACATCAGTCATCACCTTAGACGGTGGGTTTTCCGTCAGGCATAGGCAAAACTGTGGCAGAACTGACGGCAAAACCTATCGTGTAATGAGCGCCTAACGTCTAAGGTGTTGACTGACGCAATCCTCCGTATATTTTGATTTCCATTAATCATGACTGGTGGAATTGATTGCCGCTGGCATGAACGTGTAATGGCCGCCTTAGGAAGGAGTTCGTATTCGTAGTTCCACAAAAGTAGGATGGAAGGGTCAAATGTGGATATGTAATTAATGTACATTTTTTATTCAGTTAATACAATTTACCATTAAATTGTGTATAAAAATGTGTATCTAAAAGATTATTATAAAAGGATTAAAGCAATATCTTCCAAGGTTCTCAATATATTTAGAAGGTGTAAGAAATTGTACTTCCTTGGAAGAAATAAAAGAGAACGTATCACAAAGCCTTACCGGGAATGCATGGGGAAGGTGAATGACCTTTTAGAGCTTTTCGACTCATTCCTTCTAATGACATGGCTTCACAAAAAAGATATGGAGCGGAATGCGAAAAGGAAGGAATTCTCGCCTTCCAAAAAAGGCTACCGTCATGCTTGTTGGTATGATTCCATTTCCCGCTGGGAAGTTTTTGCCCAAGGTATGCTTTTAAGGAGAGGTTTTATGGTGTGACGTCACTGGTAGCCGATTTATGAAATTTTATTAGGAAATAAATTGTTTTTAAATTTTCACGTGAAAACTACTGCACCGATTTCATTGCAATTTTGCATGGTATACGATGGTACACCAGGTAAGAATATATGCTACCAATAATTTTAATGTTTCAATGCATTCAACGGATATAATGGTGTTTAATGAAATATATGGGATAACTCAAAAGCGAAGTTTCTGATATTAAGTACAATCTTTTTTAATTTGGTTTTACAATGGTTTTGTTTATTTGCAAGAACATTTAAATTTTTATTCTATTAAGTAAATGCAGCCTCGAAAAAAAAATTCCTTGCTTTTACATGAAGTATGTATTTGTACCATGGTTTTTGCATTTCGAAAAGCTTGAAAGAGTTTGAGCTCTTGAATCAAATATATGAAAATCGTCGAATCCTTTCGAAACATCATAAGGGATAATCAAAAAAAGTGCAAAAAAATTGTGCAAAAGTGACTTATTGTGGTTATTTGAATTTTTAAAATAAAGAGAAGCACACAAAATAGAAATTATTACGAACAGCATCGTGAAGAAATCGCTAAAAAGAGGGTATCGAGACAAACTCACGAATTGCAAGTGATGAATGGAAATGAAAGCCAAAATGCTACAGATTCTACCGGTTGTGTTCGTAGGCAACCTAAAGCATTTTTCAAGGCTGTCATTCAAGATTATTGTAATAATTTTATACCGGAAAAATTCAGCTTAGATGATTTGTGCAAGGAATGTACATATTGTTCAGGTTTAGGTTAGAGATTATGAGAGCTTTAGTTGATTAAGGGGTAACACCACTGTAGAGGTGCGAAAAAAGGCCAAACTTTGGGAATTAATTTAAAAAGTATGGAAAAAGGGATCGAAACTCTTTTCAGGCAATTGATCAAACACGTATTCAAGTGTAAAACAAAATTTTTTTATTGACTTTTTGTTATAAAATGGTGGCGCCACAGTCGTTTTTCGAAATCGCCTTTTTGGCCTCGACGGGTGGACGGATTCCTCCGAAAGTTGAAGACCTGGAACAAATTCCAAATAGTTTCCTAATCTATTTGACCTTGCCCATAAAAGTACGTAGGATTTTTTTTTAAACTTATTTTTGTAAAAATGGCGCACTTATAAAAAAAAGTGATTTTCGGCAAAAAAAAAAGAGCAGTAAATTGTTTATAAAAATTTTTTTACAACGAATCAAAAAACGGCTACGTACTTTTGTAAAGAATGCAATTGTGAAGCTACTGTGAAAATTTCAAACCGATCCCTGCAATATTCGCCGAGTAATCCATCCACCCAGTTCGAGAAACATGGTTTCCAGATAATCGCGCTTAAAGTTTTGAAAGTACTCTAATCTTTGAAAATTGTATTTTACCTTCACTGTGCGATGTAATGTAAAACACGTTTATTATTGTGTAGCGCACCTTGGTTGACACCTGGGGAACCCAAATAACCTTTTTGCTATAGCAGCATTAATTTATCGATAGGTAAAAGCAATATACTAGCAATAAGTCGGACCAACGCGTGCTCCGAGGCACCGGGGGAAAATCGAAAATTAAATCCTTCTAAATTATTTTTCTGTTATAGGACCAACTGCACATTGTTTTTGTGATCCTGAAGTATATTTCAATCCAAAAAAAAATTCCATTTTTTCAAAATCCTACAGTGGTGTTACCCCTTAATATTTTTCAAGTTGGGTTCTCAAAGTTGGCAATTCTACTGTTGAATGTCCAGAAGGAATTAAAAATACTCAGCATAGTATTTTAATGCCCTCTAAATTTATCTCGAAAAATATTGTTAGGTTTGGTGAAACTTTCACAACGCAAGATGTCCTTAGTATTTGTAAAAAAGCAGTTTTATGTCCTAAAAATTTCCAGTAGAATTTCTTAATACTTTGAACCCATCCGGTAGACCCCCACATTAGATAAATTTAAAAAAAGGTTGCATAGTTTTGTTACTACAAAACCTTTCTATTAAGAATGGTTTGTGTAATGGAACCAGATTAGCTATACGGGACTTTCGCGCGAATGTAATCAAAGCCGAGTGTCTTAGGCCATTCATACACGAGGGACCATGGTTCTGCAACCAGAAGCTTTGCGGCAAATTTTCTGAAAATACACGGAGCAACAGCGATGGAAGCAGCTTTTATGTTGCTACGTGATATTTGTTCGTATTAGTGAGATGTAATTTTTTTTATTTTAAAACAAAATGGAGGTTTTTTCACTGTTATGAAATAATTTATTTAAAAAAATTCACTCACTCACTTTGAATTCTCAATAATTAAAAGTTTTTTCCTATTATGTACAAAGGAGACTGGTCACAGCCCGTATAAAATTACCCCAGGCCCGGCGCAAAAGAAAAGTATCTCAGATTATCGGTTATAATGAGTATAGAAATTCTGTATAATTTTTATATCTGGTAAATGTGGCAAAGGTGTTAATATTGGCATTTCTGTTTATTCAGGCGAAATACCTAATATCTCCCTGTATTTTGTAACGCTATAACCTATTTTCATGAATAAGCAGAATACTCCCACCTATCTAAAACTGTCAAAATCAAGGTTCTACCCTATCAACTTCCAGAGCAATGAGTCGTCGAAGTCAAAACTTTGGTTTTTTTAACTAAAATTTCAACTAAAACCACCTTTTTCTCCAAAAAAATACGTAGTTAACTGATATTTTTTTTGCAAAATTGGAAAGCTTGGACAATTTCCTATGAATACTATGCTACTGAATACTGAATACTGAATTTACTTTTGAAGTTATTAGCAAGTTTGATGTTGAAATTTGCCTTATTTGGTGCTTATTTGGTACTTTTTAGCAAAGCTTAGGTGAAAAAGTAGTAAAAAGGTACGAAATATAGCCAATTTTAGCATTAAAATTGCTTATAATTTCAAAAGTAAAGGCCGTAGCATAAAAATTCTTTGGACCTTATTCATTGGAAATTGTTCAAGCTTTCTAATTTTGCAAAAAAAAAATATCAGTTAACTACGTATTTTTTGGAGAAAAAGGTGGTTTTAGTTGAAATTTTAGTTAAAAAAACCAAAGTTTTGACTTTGACGACTCATTGCTCTGGAAGTTGATAGGGTAGAACCTTGATTTTGACAATTTTAGAGAGGTGCGGTTTTGCGTACACTGATACCTTATTCATGAAAATAGGTCATAGGGTTACAAAAATACAGGGTGATATGTAAAACTCTAAAAAAAACTTCAAAACGCCCTAGCAGCTAAACCGTTACGATTTCACCTAAGCTTTGTCGAAAAGTACAAAATAAGCTGCGTTCCAAAATTCGAACAAAGTTCTCGCAAGCAATTGGCCTACTCGTTCCTACTTCTCAACAAAGGCATGAGTAGAGAGAGAAGCCAACTGCTCGCGAGAACTTTGCTCGAATTTTGGAACGCAGCAATAGAGTCAATTTTAATATCAAATTTGCTTATAATTTCAAAAGTAAAGGCCGTAGCATAAAAATTGTAGGACATTATTAATAGGAAATTGTCCAAGCTTTCCAATTTTGGAAAAAAAATATTGATTAACTATGTATTTTTTGGAGAAAAAGGCAGTTGAAGTTGATATTTTAGTTAAAAAAAACAAAATTTTGACTTTGAGGATTCTTTACTCTGGAAGTTAGTAGGTTAGAACCTTCATTTTTACAATGCTAGATAGGTTAGATTCATTAAAATAGGTTATAGCGTTACAAAAATACAGGGAGATATTAGGTATTTCGCCTGAATAAACATAAATGCCAATATCCACACCTTTGCCACATTTACCAGATATAAAAACTATACAGAATTTCAATACTCATTATAACCGATAATCTGAGATGCTTTTCTTTTGCGCCGGGCCTGGAGCCCCTATGACCAGTCTCCTTTGGGCAAAATTTTACTGTTTGAAAGTTTTTTTTCATCGCCAAAGCATTGATTTCTTATTAGTGTGAGTACATGCTTTCTGTGTTCGCAGGCCAAAGGCAGGAGCACAAAAATCTCCACGGGAGCACGAAACTCTCCACTTATTGCATCTCCGCACGCCTCCCTTGCCCGAAAAAGGCTTTTGCTCCGGAATCATGGTCCCTCGTGTATGAATGGCGTTACATGATCTCACAGAGGCAAGATTCACTTTATCCCACGGATACATCAAACGACCCTGGTCTTCCATTTAATTTCAAGCGTCATCAATTTCACCTGCGGCTAGCGTTAGCAATGACAATAAATAAGTCACAAGGTCAAACATTCGAAAAAGTTGGTATTTTTCTTGCGGAACCATGTTTTACGAACGGTCAGTTCCAGTTGTATACAGCTATCGTAAAATTGATGTTTCAAGCGGTCTAAAACAGGAAGTTACCCCTCAAGGAATTGTCGCTGAGAACTTGGTTTATAAAGAAGTTTTAATGTTATTAAAAAAATATACCAGGAGATAACCCTTCCTTTTTGAACCGTGCTCAAGCGATTACAAAATTCAAGTTCGAAATGATCCAATCGTAACTTCGGATTTGAGGAATTACCACTGTGGGCTTTGGGATAATTAAAATAATAATATACTCTTCACAATTGTGCAGGGGCCCGACTAGTACAAAACAAACATATAAATAAACTCTGTGATCTCCTACCTAAATGATAATTTATCGTGCCAACATCATGAAGAAGCTGATACAAAAATAATATATCACATAAATATGCCAAATGGATAACAATGTATCCGACGTTTTAATAAAATCGTCTGACAGACATTTTAATAGTAATGCTGGACTTGAAATTTGGCATGCATGTTTCTTTTGTAAGAAAGAGTTTTGCAAGAAAGGGTTTTGCAAAAATCGACTCCTAGGGGGGTTGCGGTGCGTTAAAGGTATAAAATAATAGTTTTTCAACTATAGCTTCTACAGAGCTCAAATTTGGTAGAGATGTTTCTTTTGTTGAGTAGGGATACGGTAAGAACGAGTTTTCCAGAAATTGACTAATAAAGCGGGTTTGGGGGGGGGGGGTCGAAGGAAAAGAGGAAATATTGAAGTTTCCTTCACATAAATTATAATGAATGGATCATTCTTATTGAAGATATTGTCATATTTATGTATGTCACGTAAACCACTCCTACAGCTCGGTCACGAGAGGCAAGATTGGTTATCAGTAACCGTCAATATCCGAATGAACCCGCTTTTCAAAACTAAATCAAGAACAGAAAGAAGTGTGTGTATGACGTAATATTATATAGTGTTATTTCTAATACTGGCCAGTTCTATTTTCTTGATTCACCTGGCGACTGGAAAAACATTTTTAATTAATTTATTTGCAAAAATTAGGAGTGAAAGAAGTATATGTATTGCTGTCGCCTCCTCGGGAATTGCAGCTACTTTAATTGACGGAGGTAAAACAGCACACATTCTGACTCTGTTAATTATAACATCTCCAAGCAAAGTTATGCAGTATTTGATTTTAAAAAATAAAGCACTATCAAAACCTACCAAACTACTTTTATTTCGCAAGTTTCACGGGACGAATTAATGGGTATATATGAATAAATTTCGCATAAACTTGTTTCAAACCGAGAAAGGAAAACAAAAATATAGTTGTGCCGGCACGCAGCCCCACAACCCCAGTGCTCAGTGGTCAACAAAAAGAAAACTGTATGCAACAATACAATTATAATTTATTGACTCTTAAATATTAACAATTGTCAAATTTAACAAATATAATTTAGCAAATCCAATCTAACTTCAATAAAAATTCAATATCAATTATTCAATATAACTATTTCAAATAAGAATCCAAATTCCAATATGATTTTAAATAAAAATTCAAATTTTCGATTATATGGTTCAATTGAATCAATTTTTAATGATAACGTTTAACGTTAATTAACCACGAGATAAGATTATAATTTCCAATCACCATACCACCAGTAAATTTTGAAATCGGGAAATGGATATATAGTCAATATAAAATCAAGAATTAATGTACTGGCTGGATGTAAATGGCAGGTAAAATTAAATGGATATGAGGAGGATGATTGGTTATGGGATTAAGTACCTCAGTATTATCAAATTGGTGTACTACCTTGTATCAAAAAGCTACAAGATACACCAAATTTATAACTGATTATAAGCTTGTATCAAAAAAGCTACAAGCATACCAAAATTAGTAAACTGGCTATAAGCTTGTATCAAAAAGCTACAAGCATAACCAATTTAACTTAACACCCAATTTCGTACCTTGTATCATAAGCTACAAGGATTGAATTAGGGTTAACAAAAAATTAGTTAAACTTGTATCGGAAGCTACAAGTCTAACTAATTGGGGTTAGTAAAATTCTAAACCTTGTATCAAATAGCTACAAGGTTTAACTGAGGTAATTAATGATAGTTATACTTGTATCGGAAACTACAAGTATAACTAGCGTGTTAGTAAATGAAATTTACTCTTTGTATCATGAAGCTACAAAGTGCAATTAAATCAAATGGAAGTATAATCGTATCAATAAGCTACGAATACAATTCCTTGACTTTTCGAAGTTGGGGTTTATAGGAAATAACTAGGGAAAATATGACGGGAGAACCTTACCTGCTGTGGTGACGGCTGGAACCAGAGAGAACGAAAATTTCATCCAGCAAGATTTTTGTTCAGTTGCGAACTTGACTAACGGTGTAAACCGGTTTGGTTGGTAACAACCGAAGTGGGGAACTTTCATTTGTGTGTGTGTATTGTGATTGATTTTGTGTTTACTTAGTATGACCACCTTCAAATTTCAATTGAGTGGAATTTTGAGTGAAAAATCTTATCTTTCAAATGGGTTTGAAATTTTATACGTAAAGCTAACAGGTATTATGTAGGGAAAATTGATCATGTTGAAGTAAGCAGCGGTTTTTTCAAGCATGCCCATGTAAGAGTACTTCAGGTTGCTCAGTTTTTTCAGCTGTTATGTCTGCGTCTGTTGTTGACCGTTGTCCATATTATTTATTGTTGTTATTGTTATTATTCTTCTTTGTTGACTGACTCCTTAATTTCATGCTCTTATGATGCTGTCAAAAAAAAAATAATAATTATGGTGCCCTACTGTGGCATGGTGATCGTTAGATTTCCCAACATATACTAGCTAGTAATCAATAAAATATATTTTACCGATTATTTTTATCTCCACGTAATGTCATTTGCACCATTGAGTTCACGTTACGTCTCTCACTCGCACCCCCATAGTATCTTTCATCTCGCCTGTCGAGGACTTATGCCTGTCATTGTACCCAGTTTTTCTTAATCGCTTTGTCAAACATATAGTATATAAATTTCAACTTTACAGAACAAAGTTTATTTTAACTCATATACTGCACACCTTTCGATTCACCGGTCAGGCACTTGTGCTCACCGAAATCGCCTGTCAATTTTTTTCTACCTTACAATGAATGAACTAAATCATATTGTAATCGGTCCGAAAATCGGATTCGAAATTTTCAATGTATTTACATGTTACAAGGTCCCAATAGTATTTTAAGCGAAAATTTGAGAAGAAATATGTGTGTGTTTGTGCGTACGTATGTGGTCATTTTTTCCTGCACGATTTCGCGCGAACCAAAAAAGATATCGACTTCGTTGAGGTGCCGTTAGAAGCGTGTTCAAAGAAATATGATCTGAAAAGATTTTCATAAAAATCGGTCGAGCCGTTTTTTACGACTTATGTGATTTTTGTACCAGCACGATTTCGCGAGAACCAAAAAAGATATCGACTTCGTTAAGGTGCCGTTCGAAGCATGATAAAGGACATATGATCAGAAAAGATTTTCATAAAAATCGGTCTAACGATTTTTTTGTTTGAACGACGTAAGTAATTTTTGTACCAGCACGATTTCGCGCGAACCAAAAAAGATACCGACTTCGTTGAGGTGCCGTGCAAAGCGTGTTAAAGGAAATATGATCTGATAAGATTTTCATAAAAATCGGTCGAATCGTTTTTTTTTGAACGAAGTTCGTGATTTGTGTACCTGCCCAATAAATTATCATAACATTTGGTTAAAGCGTTTTTTGTGTTTAAATGAAGATACTTCGGCAAGTGTGCTCCCACGAAATTTTCAATCATTTGTCCATTTTCTGCCATACATCTGGCTACACACACTTCACGAATAGATGATATCGTGACTAAGTATTTTGTAACGTAACGTCCGCATGAGTTGTTAAAGAATTAGCAGAGTGGTCACTATTTTGGTAGATCGTAACTCTAATAGCTGCAACTTCAGGTCCCTTAAATTTAACAATATACTTGTTAAATGTTTTGGAATAACAACATTTTCTTCATTTTTCATCCAAGTGTCAGTGTTAAAAGTAATACATTAGTTTTGTTTACAACTTCGTCATCCTAATCTTGTAAATATAGTACGCACATATCATTTGACACGAAAGTATTGATAAACAAATGTGACAAATGTTAGGTACCTATTATATATTGAATATTGTTTAATTATTATTAAAATATCCGTTGATAATATTCCACATTCATAATACTGGGAAGTTGATCTTGTGGACCGAAAGGGTCAAAACCACATCCCAACTAGTTTTATTTACACTTTAAAAAATATAAGGGCTGATGACGTGCAGGGTTGATGTCTGCCAGGGGGTTGGTACCGTACTTAGCATGCTACGACTCAACACTAAAATAATTTCTAGCCTTACAGAAAGACCGTTACCCAGACGGTTGACGAGCTCTTGGACTATGCGTCACATTGTCGAGACAATCGTCTTCGATTGAAATCAACGCCAAATGTGACTGCCGGGCATTACACATATTAGTACGAAGATAGTTTTTAATTAATTTCAGTTTGGAGAAGCTTCGTTCTGCAGAATTAACTCCAACTGGAATTGTGCATAGTACCCATAAGGCGATCACGAGATTGGGAAATTGGAGTGGATTTGTGAAGTGAGCATCTTTGTATTCATCTGACCGAGTGGATAAATACATAGATATTTCATCCTTTTGATCATTGCCACTAATGTCCGATACATTAGCTGTGTCCCTCTTCTACTTTTAAGTACTCCGGAGTAAAACATTAAAGGAACCCAAAATTTGTCGATATGATTAAAAGAGAGCAGGAGTAGTTCCAACTGCTCTGTGAGAGCAGGAGTAGATCCAAGTAAATACGAGTAAAAGGAACACGGCTTTTAGTGGCGGGATCGCGCAGCGTTTCCTCGAGCAAATGGCATTGCCCTTCGGTTGGCTTGAAACCTGTATCATTGATGCGATACAAGAATCCGAAACGCGTTTCAATGGGTTTAAGTGTTTTAAAACGTTCGTCGAGAGCATTTATGGCGACGTCCAGCACGAAATAATAAAATTCGATTGGAAAATTATCGGCCGGATCGGCAATAGGCTCGTCCCGACCTTCACAGCTGAAATGCTGAGAGCGTCGACGGCGGCGTACTTGATCTGCCAGTGGGAACTCTGCCGCAATTCCCATTTTTTCGGCGATAGCGACAGCTTTTGCATACAGCAAATCGTACGGCGTCGGCGCTTCGGCATGTGGATCGCGCATATTTACGAAGTGGCCTCGGATTACGCGTATTCGCTCTATGGCTTCGGCGATATCCATATCTACTGACTGTAGACATTTTGTCACTTTGTCGATGTGTAACAAGATATCGTTCCCAATTACGGCCGAAAACACATACTTGAAAGTTTGTAATTTGCGGGCGAGACGGCAATTGTGGTTGGCAGCTGCGTAATCACATGATTCTTCCGATACATCTGTGCATTCATACAGTGCATCCACAATCGCTGGCAAATGTTTTACCAAGGCTGATTCCACACGAGCGTACACACGACACGACAAGAGTCGGCTGCAAAGGTGGTTTATGGTGAAGAGGATGATTAAGGGGGATGGAAAACCGGCCCCTCTCTCACCCTCTTCACCATAAAGCACCTTTGCAGCCGACTCTTGTCGTGTCGTGTGTACGCTCGTGTGGAATCAGCCCAAGCAATCGGTGGCAGTATAACGACTCGACCAACGAGTGTCTGTGTCTGACAGTTTCTTCATTAAGCAGACTCCGTGTGCTTTTGCCGAATTGCCCACCGATTGGTTGATTTAGAGAAATGATTGTACAATATTGTTGTTTCGATCTAGAAAGTAGACATTACGCATTCGAAGGATAATGTACGGAATCGACTCTAGAAGGTTTCTTTTCCCTACTGGGTTGTTTTTGTGTCGCCTTTTTTTCATCGTTTGTTTTTTGTGTACATGCTGCGTGTGCTAATTAATTATTGGTAATCTATTGAGTTTTGTGCTTGATGTGTGTCTTCTTTTTGTTTATCGTCGCCGCTCATTTAAATTTTTGCGCTCATCGCCAAAAATGTCTTGTCTTTTGGCGGCTATCGTCTCCCATTTAAATTTAAATGCCGCCCTTGCCGTCGGCACGGCTTATTTATAAAATACTTATATTGTAAAAATTGAAAATACCGCCCTTCCCGAGTGCCGCCCAGTGCAAATGCACAGTCCGCACATATAGGTGGCGGCACTGGGCGAAATATCAACTCGACCGAGGTAGCAGACCTGAGTTGAGTGGACCAGTGGACCCAGTTTCAACTCGACTCCCGTTTACGACTGCGTTGAACCTAGTCATAAACGGGGTAAGTGAGAGCAACAGCGTGCGTCGACGGCATGAAGCGTCGGTAAAGGAACGGCAGTACCAGCGTTCAACGACGGCAGAATTATGATAGGCCGTCGCGGCAGTCAGTTAAGTTACGTACAGACGAGCAATGATTTTCAGCAACAATTTGCAGCAAGTATTTGCTTTGACGTGCCTCCAGGCGGTTACTCTTGGTGTTTAAATTGTTTTAAAAATTATTAAAAATGTTTTAAAAAAATTAACTACAAATCAAAATGTTGAAACAATAAAATGTGATGAAGTAAAATAAGAAATAAGATGAGGTGAACATTTAATAAATATTTATAAATATTCTTGAAAATAAAAATCTTTTGTTTTAATATTTTTTAAAACAATTTGAACACCAAGAGTAACCGCCACCGTGCCCAATTGGCCAACACGCACGCACGGTTCCGGAGCAACCGCCACGGTCCAGAATTAACCTCACTCAGATTTATTTGCGTCCACTCACGATTAAAGTTAAATAAAGATTATTTTACTTCTTTTTGATAACATTTTTAAAAATCCACACGCCGGGGAAAACGCGCCCTTGAACCTGGCTGGCTAATTCACCTGCGCAACTTGCTTACGATCCACTTTTGATACACCGTACTGCAAATAGCGCGAAACTTCTTTTTGTGCAATTAGCCAAGAAGTGTTTCGCCCGGAAACTTTGGTTCATTAAGAATTTTCCGGCGTATGCGAGGTCAATAAACTTAAGGAAAGATGGAATTTAATGGGCCGGTCAATTAATTTTTATTTAGCAGATTTAGGAAATTTAGGGAATTTTTTACTGAGTGAAATATTCTACATACTACCGACAATTTTGATGGCATTAAATTGAGAACTGTCAAAATATTTCCAATGCACATTCTAGTCACTTCCTTTTTATTTTTTATTTTTCTTTCACACACATTGCGTGTAGTGTGAAAGTAACTCTGCCTAATTTTATCATAGATATTAGCTGCGATGCATTGGGCGATTTACCAGTAAAATGTATCTGCCCAAAAACAAGAGCAAGGGTAGTTGCGAGTAGATAATAGCAGCAATTTTGAGTAGTTTATCAGTCCCAATGGATCGCAGCTATTACTTCTTTGCTCATTTTGACTTTTTCACTCCCATTGAAATTTTTATCAGCTGATCTCAAGGTTTTATGTGAAAGAGTCTAAGCTTAGGTGTCACTTACCTTGTTTATGCGTAAGGCGGTTTTAAGCTTAAAATCGACTTAAGACGGATTGCCAGTATAAACAGATTCGGATTCTCTTTCAAACAATTGAAAATTTCCTTTCTATATTATGCATTAACAGAACTTTAGTCACTAACCGGGATAGAGTGAGATTATTCATTTAATGTAAGACCAAAATAAGCCATTTTGAGAACTCCTCATACATACAAACAATAATTCGTCTTAAGCTGAAATAAATTAAGCTTGAGACGAATTTCGACTTAAGACTGTTTATACGGAACCGGATTCTATCTTAGGCCGCGATTCGACTTACTTATACGGAACCGGATTCTTACTTAGGCGTTATTCACAATGAGCGCTTCAAGCCTCAAGCCTCACGATTCAAAAATTTAGGATTATAGGATTTATGCACAATGATTCACATTCAAAGCTTCAAGTTGCAAGCTTCAAACGAAGCTTAAACTATGGTAAAAAAATTGAAGCTTGAAGCTTGAGGCTTGAAGCGTTCATTGTGAATCGGCCCTTAGAATATAGAACTACAGGAAGGGCCCTCGCAGAATTTTAGCGTAGTGAAATTCAAATTGCACACTTCATTGTTCTTTTTTCACTGAAAATTCACTTGTAACAACTTCAGTTACACTAAAAACAAATTCTTTAAACTTTTTTTCTTTTTTGATATTAGTTTTTTAAAAAACTGTAAATAAATTTAATAGAAAAACTCGTTTTAAGAAAGTGCCGCGGGAAAATTTGACAGTCAACCAACCACCAATTATACCAATTTGACAGTCGACTGGCTCGCATACACGGATTTTTTACGCGAGGGCCTTTCCTGCAGTTCTATATTCTAAGGTTTACACCATGGTCAATGTCTAGTAGCAAGATTAGCTCCAAGATAGATAAAGGATATGATAGGCTAAGGGTAGTCTGGAAGATGCATTAGGAGGAGGCAGTGAGCCTTGCGTTTGAACTCTTGGATGTTGTATAAGATTATTTTTTTTAGCAGCCGGCAGAACCACAACAGTGGAGGTTAGCAGGAGACGGCCTCGCCGTAGTGTTATGCCTCCTGAAACAAACGAGTCGCGCTAACCAGCCGACAAAGGCTGCGACGCAGTCAGTATCAGACTCCCAGGTGAACAAAGAGGTGCACCGTGCGCTGGGTGAAGACCCGACCTAAGCGGAACTTTGGTACCTTATTATAACCTGTTAAACCCGGGGGGATGCCTTATTAAGGCTACCACATAAATAACACTTGACATTTATTCACTTCTCAGTTGATTATTGTCAGCATTTCGACCGAACATAATTTGGGTGCGAAAAAAGTCTCCACAATACAAACGGAGACATCTGCATTAAGCCCGAAAAACTTGCGATTTTTCGTTTGAACAACATACTGCTTTACGAAGTCATAAGCGAAAATTTCGGTGGTACTTTTCACGTGCATTTTATAACATAGACTTTGCATAGGGAATTTTCATTTCGCTTCAACAGCATACTAGGCTTAAGCCAAGTTATAAGAATCTATTTCTGCGAATTTTCGATAACAGGAGTTTTAGTTTTGGGAAAAGGTGGTTTAGGTTTTTGGGAGTTTAGGTAGGGCAAAAGGTGGTTCTGTGGAAAACATTTTATTTGCGGTTTTAGTTTGGGCAATAGGTGGTTTTGTTGCCGAATCCACTTTTGGGGTTTTACTAACTTACTTAGTTACTTAGACGGCTCTACAACCGGGATCCCGACCTGGCCTCTCGCGACTGTTCTCTCCACCGGTCCCGATTTTAAGCCGATGACATCCAGTTTGGCATCCTTAAGCTCTGAGCGTCCTGGTCTACGCCATCCTTTTAGCGAAGTTGGGTCTCCCTCGCTGTTGCAGCCCATAGATCTTACAGCAGAGAACTTTCCGGCAAGTTCATCTTCACTCATACGAGGTAGATGCCCTGCCCACCGGAGCGTACCGAGCTTTATTTTCTTCACAACATCTATGTATGTCGCGATAGCGGTCATCGATATCGTCATTGTAGAGTCTCCGGAATCGTAAGACCATTGTCTTATATAGTAAAATTTTAGATGTTTGGTTAAGGCCGATGTACATTAATGCTAGACTGCGAAGCGGGGTCTCGTGCGAGCCTCGCCCAATACTCGGTCTCGTTCATACCTCGCGTTTCAATATACAATAGTGCCAGTGCGAGTCGTTATATATATATGTCAAATTCAATAAAATTTTATATATTGTTATATGTTTAAAAGTAATTTCGGCTCAATCTAGTAATTTTTCTATGTTTTCTCCATTAATTATCTGCATGCTGTTCGTATAAATAAGAAAATAAACACATATGATCTGTCATCGCATCTCGCTGCGTCAAAATTTCAATTTTTCGAAATTCTCTCATCTCGCATTATCATATCGCGTTGCATTGTACATTGCGGCATTTGAAAGCCTGCTATGGAAAGGTTTTGACAGCGCCTGCGAGACTCGTCTCGTTCTCGCATCGAAGTCTCGCATTAAAGGTGAAACCCCAATGTAGGCTTGGTTTGCTTTAGTGCTTTGCTTTGCTTTGAAATATCAAATAAACCAGTGCTTTGTTATGGGAAAAAACCAAATGACAAAGCGGCAAAGCCAAAGCAAAGCCAAAGCAAAGCAAAGCAAAGCTCGAAATGACCAATGTTCAATTTTTTGATGCTTTGTATGCTTTCGCGTTTGTTTAATATTTATTTTGCTTAGAGAAATAAATGTATGTAGAGGTTGAGAAAATTTATTTCATAAACAAATTATTTTTTTGGGAATGACATTAACTATAAATATTTAAGAGTTCAAAATTAATCTGAGACAACTATTTCTATATCCCATTTTAACAAATTTCTCGTAAATGTTTGAACAGTTATGCCATAAACCATTTGTGCTTCTTTATCACTCTACACAACAATAGATATTTACATTCGATCCTTTGTTCTTTTTGTGAAACAATAATGTCCATTCGAAAGGAAAAATTCCGCAAAATTCATACCTCTTACCTCTTTCGTGTACTATTTCTATTTCCTGTGCTCATAAAAAGCAAACTGTAAAGTAACTAAAGCAAAGCGTGTATTTGGGTTTGTTTTGTTTTGGCTTGTTGGGCATGTTTTGCTTTGGCACGTGGTACCTGAAAAGCTCACCAAGTTCAAGCAAGCCAAGCCTACATTGGGGTTTCACCTTTGTTTGCCTTAAGGTGAAACCCCAATGTAGGCTTGGCTTGCTTTAGTGCTTTGCTTTGCTTTGACACATCAAATAAACCAGTGTTTTGTTATGGGACAAAACCAAATGACAAAGCGGCAAAGCCAAAGCAAAGCAGAGCAAAGCTCGAAATGACCAATGATTAATTTTTTGATGCTTTGTATGCTTTCGCGTTTGTTTAATATTTATTTTGCTTAGAGAAATAAATGTATGTAGAGGTCTGAGAAAATTTATTTCATAAAGAAATTACTTTTTTGGGAATAGCATTAACTATAATTATTTAAGAGTTCAAAATTAATTTGAGACAACTATTTCTATATCCCATTTTAACAAATTTCTCGTAAATGTTTGAATAGTTAATGCCATAAACCATATGTGCTTCTTTATCACTCCACACAACAATATTTCAAATTTGCTTTCTCCTTTTTTACAGATACATTTTTCATACGATCCTTTGTTCTTTTTATGAAACAATAATGTCCATTCCAAAGGAAAAATTCCGCAAAATTCATACCTCTTAACCTTTTCGTGTACTATTTCTATGTCCTGTGCTCATGAAAAGCAAAATGTCAAGTAACTAAAGCTAAGCGTATATTTGTGTTTGTTTAAGGTGAAACCCCAATGTTGGCTTGGCTTGCTTGAACTTGGTGAGCTTTTCAGTTACCACGTGCCAAAGCAATGCAAGCCCAACAAGCCAAAGCAAACCTAGGTGGAGGCCCAATACCAGCTTTGTTTGCCTTACTTGACTTATGAGCTTTGACAGTTGAAATGAAATGAATGTTTTCTTATGGATGTGAGTCCAATGAGAAAGGCAAACAACGCCTTCAAGGCTTCAAAATTTCAAAATTGAAAAATGTTCAATTCTCTGCTTGCCTGGAAAGCTGTGACAAAGCTGTGTTTACTTCTGTCATTGGTTGTGAAATACGAATATAGTGAAGTAAATATACAAATAAAATATATCAAAATACTTATAAAATATAAATATTATAAACTCGGAAAATAAGGTGAGTATTTAAGAAATAATAGCAATAATTTATAATGAACAGCAAAACAATTAAATATCTTTTTTCAAGGATGTTTGAGGAAATCCTAATCAACGAAATGCAAAAGCGGCGGTGTCTTTCGGACAAGAGTTGTATTTCTTATAGAAATAAGATTTTACGGGATAAAGCGTGGGAAAAAGTAGCAAATACTGTGAAAGAATCATCTTTAAAAGATATTAAAATATTTAAAAGCTTTTAAATATTTATTTTATTTAAATAGAAACAGATTGCAAACGAAGGTGGAAAAGCCTGAGGGACAGGTTTTCCACCGAATACAACTGGAATAAGCAGCCTAGCGGTAGTGCAGCACGCGACAAGAAAATTTGGAGACATTTAGAGGCAATGATGCTCCTAAAGGATCAAATAACACCAAGAAGGTACATATTAACTATTAAGAATGAGTATTTAATTTCCATATACATATAACATCTATCTATCATATCTTTCACTTTGTAGAACTGTTTCAAATGTCACATGTGTCACTGATGTGGAAAAGACACCAGAACCAGAGTCTTCTAATTATCTTGCACCTCTAGACGAAGACTATATAATTGAAGAGATTTTCGAACAAAATGGAAATGATGATTCGCTTATCTCAGCAACACCATCTAGCAGCTGCAGAAGTTCCGCAAAGAAAACGAAATTGGAGGAAACATTTGTTAAGGTGCTAGATGATGTGAGTGGATATGTCGGATCGAAAATAAAAAAAGCAGACTCCATCTTAAACGTAATTCAAGACTACATTGATAAAGTAGAGGAAGAACATAAAATGCAATTTAAAATTGAATTATTAAATTTTGCACACGACAAATATGAAGAATATCAAAACGGAAATTAATATTAACACGAGAAATATGAAGAATATAAAAACAATAATTTTTTTATTTTTATTTTCAAAATTGAATTATTAAATTTTGTACACGAGAAATATGAAGAATATAAGAATATAAGAATAACGAGAAATATGAAGAATAGAAAAACGATAATTTTTTATTTTTATTTTTAAAATTGAATTATTAAATTTTGTACACGAGAAATATGGAGAATATAAAAGCAAAAATATCTCTTAAATTGTATGAGTCCATACATGCTCTATTTGAGGAAACACGAGACACAGAAGGCAAAGGTGTGATTTCCTGCCTCCAAGATCCTTCAAGAATAGTCCCTGTCGACGTATTCTGGTTGGATGTATAACGCATCATTTAATTTTATAAAGTTGTGAAGAACAACTGCCGCTTTTATTATTTTTTCAGCGTTTGTTGGAGCCATGCATAATGTTGTTCTTAAAATTCTCCACTTCGCAGTAAAGTATTCCAAAAGCATTTTCAATTATTCTTCTCGCACGAGAAAGTCGTTTGTTGAAATACTCCTTTTTCTCATTCAATAATCTACCAGGATATGGCCTCATTAGATATGGCTTAAGTGGAAAAGCAGCATCGCCCACAAAATAATATGGGAATTCTACTTCACTATGTGGCAATTGACATTTTTCTGGAATGTCTAGCTGTCCCTCATTAATAGCCTTTGAAAAATTGGAGAAATGAAATACTCCTCCATCACTCTGGCTACGATACGATATGCTCCGATATCAACGGCTACAAATTTATAATTGGCATCACAGACCCCCATAAAAACTATACTATACTGGCCTTTATAATTGTAAAAAAAAGTTCCTGAATGCGGTGGGCATGAAATAGTCATGTGTTTACCATCTATTTCCCCTATACAATTTGGCATATTCCACATATTATAAAAATCTTTTGCTATTCTTCTCCACTCTTCTTTATTAGGTACTGGTATGTAACATTCAGCGAGAGTATTCCATATTTCGCTACACGTCTCAAGAGTGATTCGTCGAAAAGTTGTTAATCCCATTTTATGTGTTAACGTGTGTAGTTGCCGGCTTCCACCATGCGCTAGATATCTAAAGTTAATAAATCGTTTATTATGTTTCTTATAATAATCTTAATAATTTACAGTAATGTAACAAACAATCTGCATTCTGATGAAATTGGAGTACGAATAGAGTTCTTTGTTAATTTTTCTTTCAGTAGATTGTGTAGAATATTGAACGAAGATAAATCCATTCTTACAGCCTTTCTAAATTGTACAGGATCTTCTTTTAAACGACCAAATGAACTTTCATAGAGACCATAAATTCTTCGGTTTAAATAAAGACTATTCACCCAAAACTTCCGGGCACTTCTAATTTTTCTCCAACATACGTAGCATTTATACACAAGAAATAATATGTTTAAAATATCAATTATATCTTCTAATTCCGCATCCATTTTTAATTTTAGATGATTATTTAAAACCACGATAATTTCTTCTCGCGCTCACCGATAACAAACTTCAAGCTTGTATTGGGCCTTTTCTACTGCTGTCAGGCAAACAAGGCAAAGCAACCGAAGTCTGTATTGGGCCCGCACCTTAGTCCAAATACACGCTTTGCTTTAGTTACTTTACAGTTTGCTTTTTATGAGCACAGGAAATAGAAATAGTACACGAAAGAGGTAAGAGGTATAAATTTTTCGAATTTTTCCTTTGGAATAAAATAATAAAATAAAAAGAGCAAAGGATCGAATGTAAATATTCTATTGTAGAATGTTTTTCTGCCATTCTCACTTTATAATTTTGAAGTGTTCGATGGGGTAGCTTTTTTCCGATGGGAGCTTAGACTACTATTAAGATGTGTTGAATTGAGTTTTGAAACTCTAGACATTTTCCCATAGCCTGCCTCATGGTGAAAATCCTATTTGACGTTCAGATATCCCAGTATTATTTTTACATCATATCTGAGCCGGCATTAAGTCCCCGTTCAACTACTCCGAAGAATTCTTCTTTTTCATAGTCCGCGGACTCTTCTGTAGGTGCGTGAACGTTTATGAGGCTTCTTAAATTAGCCTCGTACACGAAGGCTGCATAGCCTTTCGTTTATTGCTTTAAAGCCAATAATGGTAGGCTTCATTCTTTTGCTGACGATAACACCTACCCCTACCCCGAGCAAATGGGGATTTGTGTGACAGATGCAATATACGTCATACTCAGGTTTTTGCAAAACACCATCCCCATCTTCCGAATAGCGTCAATGTCAGCTTTATACTTTGACAGGGTATGACACACAAACTACTGACAACGTGGAATCTATGAAGAGAACGCACACAAGTAATTCTGGTGGTGAAGACGACACGCAGCTGAGTGATTTGGCCATTAAGGAAGGTTGGACATTAGTAAAAAAGTCAAGGAAAAAATCTTCAGGTACAAACAACCAACCTAGTTATAAGGATATTATTAATAACCCGAATAAACATAATTACTCTACTAACCCACTAGTTTCTAATGTTCACCAAAATAGATTTAATATCTTAAGCGATAATAGTACTGAAATGGATGTAAGTAGGGGTACTAACCCTAGTAAAGGCTTTCGGAAAAATAACTTTTCCACAAACCCAATTATAAATAAAGATTCTCATGATTTGTACGAGAGGTTCCAACCACCCATAGTTGTCAAGGACCTTAATACAAAACTATGCTTGAAATATCTAAAACAAGCAAGTATGGACTTCTACTTAGCCAGGGGTGCTAACAACATGACAAAAAATTTTGTTAAAAAGAAGGAGGATAAGAATAAACTCATGGACAAACTGAAAGAACAACAGGTATGCGGGTACACATATTCGGGGAGTGACGATAAACCCACTAATCTACTTATCAAAGGAATTTGTCGTTCTTTTGAGCCAGATGACGTTTTAGTGGAGCTTAGGTTAATGTTCCCAAATATCAAATTCGTAGAAATTAAAAGATTCGAGACGACCAACTCCAAAAGTAAAAAGATCAATCTAGATATATTTTTACTACAGGTAGCTCCTAACCAGGACATCAAAGATCTACTCAAACTCAATTATCTTGCCTGTCAGAGGATTGAGGTTGAAAGGCTTTTGGGTAATACTCCCATTCAATGCTTCAAATGTCAAGCCTTCGGGCCTAGGGCAAGTAACTGTCTCAACGTTTTCCGTTGTGTTAAATGCACACTAGAACACGAGCCGGGTAAATGCAGCATAATAAAAGGAATAGACGAGCCAAAGTGTGTGAACTGCGGTGACCCTCACACAGCTAGTTATAGAGGTTGTACTAATTACAAAAAATATATTACCAACAGAAACACGAGAAAGGAGCTGCGGACTGCAAAGAACGTTTCATCAGCTCCTCTTCCTCAGGCACACTTTTTACAAAGTGGAAGATCTTACGCAAGCGCAGTCAAAGGGGATAAAGTGTCTTTAGAGCAAAATACTGTAGATAATTCATACAGAAATAACTCGATGGGCATTAGTGCAATGCTCCAAAAAATTGAAAGGATAATGTCCGTCTATGTTAAGGAAGTGATGAATTGTGTAATCTCTTTAATTAACAAATAAATAATCTTTCAATTTTCTAAGTGCTGTTTATTTATATTTGAATTTGACACTGAGATAAAAACTTTAGAGCATAGAGTGAATTAGGGTAGAGGGATAAGCAACTACTATCCCAGGTACATATTTTGTGAAGGAAAAAATAAAAATAAGATTTTGTTAAAGCTATAATTCCGTCTTAATATTAAGTACGCATTCACACTTGTGGCAGGATTAGTCTTCTCACATGTTTCTAGGCAATAATGGTAGAGTTCACACGTAGGTTAGATTTAGTACGTAAGATTAGTTTGTCAGTGTAAAAGTTTTCCCATGGAGGTCCAATACTGTTGTATGCACACCGGTCGCAAGTGTGACATTTCCAAATTAATAATTGATAAATAGCTTGTCTGAAAGTTCATAAGTACATGACAAATGGATAAAAATTTTATTTTTTTGAATAAAACTTAAAGCGACTTCATTGATATTATTGTTTAACTACTGCTACACCACAATATGGGCTGGGGTAGCTGCAATTACGCCGATGTGCGCCCAACTACCCCGGGGTACGTACTCCAAGGAAAATGAAACGCACCTAATGTTCCATAGAAGTCGAATAAATTGAATTGAATTGTATCGACAGGGTATCGGCTAGATGTTGTGTAGCTCGAGTTCTGTACACTGTAAAAAAATATGTAAATTCACAGTGCAAATGAACAGTAAAATTGCAAATCATAATCTGAAATACTAATTTACTACACAATTATTGTAATTTTACTATAAATTTTGTAACTTCACATAACGAAATTGAGAATCTCCACAATACACAATGTTGTGTATTTTTCTAAATCGTTTATGTAGGAAGGAAATTACAATATTTCTTAGTATATTTATAAATGTTTATGTAGTAAAAAAATCCTAACACTTTGTACTGTAATTTTACAGTAAGAGACGTAATTTTAGAACATAAATTTTCAGTAAAATTACAAATTGGTTATTGGAATGTAAGGTTTAAATTTTTTCTCTCATGGATATAATTCGCAGGCAACAATTGAATACTAAGCATATATACCCAATTGTTTTTAAGTTAGGGCAGTTCTTGTAACAGCTAAGAAATGGTGAGCAAAATGCTATCTTTTTATGTTTAGAGAGTGGGCATAAACTATGAACAAAATTTGGCGCTTGGAAATATTTCAAGCAGGGCCAATCACATGGGCTGCACAGGGCGTGAATCTTCAGCTTTAGGGTTTTCCCTGTTCATCTCTTTGGTAAAAAGTTACAACATGAGTTTTGGAAATTTACAAAACTATGAAGTGGAAGCTCCAATACTGATTGTATTTTTACATCTCACAAATAATTTATATTTACTACACAGTTGGTAAACATGCGTAAAGTAGATAAGGAATATTCCTAATAATATACAAAACTACTTGTGAATAAAACTTCCAGTATTGTTTTTGTAAAATTACCACAGAAATTTTTTACAGTGTACAGAGTTCGTACGTTACATGAGAAAATTCTTAAATCGTTTTGCATATAACAAAACGAAAGTGATATGGATCAATCAGGCTGAATCGTGAATGACACGAAATAATTAATCACGTGCAGTTACGAACCAATTCAGTGTGGCTCAGTCTAATGAAATTTGTTGCATTTAGAACACCTGAGATTATGCTATTCAACGAACTCGACCGCCAATTTGTGTTGTTGCTCGACAATAGAAAAATATCAGTTTTTTTTATTTGAGACTAGTTTCTATAATTCACATTAGTAAAAATCCAAAAAAATTATCAATTCCAATAAACAAACTGAATTCAGTAAAAACATACAACACATGGTATCAAAATTTATCTGGTATTAATGAATATAAGCATCTGCCTGCAAATTAATATCCGTTAGTCCAGATCTGGTCTCAGAAAATCACCTGTTAATTAACTTCCAAGTTCATACCATAGTGACAGGTGTGAATGAAGCAAAACGTGAACAAGGGCTAAGGACGAGGACAAGGATATCCTTCAACAGCTTTTAGGAAAATTTGATTACAATCAGAACAAGGCAATTTAAGTCTAGTCACGTTCGAGTACTATCAGTTATGTGCGAGAGCCTGACGATGGAAATTTTAATGGAAACCTTTTTAGGCTCTAGCTTTAACATCTTCCGCACAGTACAACAGATCCTTTGAAAGATTGATTGCATTTTTTATAAATAGTTACTCCTGAATAAGAACTAATGGAAAATGGTGAATTTATTGAAACCTCCTTTCAGCTCAATACGTTCGAGTTTCTCTATTTAATTGTGATTACTACTTAGGTTTTCAAATTAAAAAAAGTAGACCTTCAAATATTTTGATGTATGTATTTACAAAAAGTTTTAATATTATGATTACATTTTCGGGTGCCGGCAGCCTAGGGGCTAAAGCAGAGGCCCCAGCGATTACCTGCCCTGAAATGCTGCAAGACATAGTATGGACCCTGTTTCCACAGAACATGGACAGCCTCAGGTAAGGGAGGAAGGTAGACATCCCAGAGGTAAGGGAGGAAGAAATTGTGGAAGCCGCGAAGAGGATTGCCGTTGGAAAAGCCCCTGGACTGGATGGTATACCGAACAGAGCGGTGAAGCTAGCAGCCACTGTGGCACCAGGTGAGTTCGCCCAATAATTCACAGCGTGCCTGAGGGAAGGAGTGTTCCGCGAGCAATGGACGCGTCAAACGCTTGGGCTCATCCCGAACCCGGGTAAGCCCCCAGGGGACCCGTCGGCTTACAGGCCGATGTCTTCTTAACACTATGTGCAAACTTTTCGAAAGGATGATATACAACAGACTACTCCCAAGCACCGTACACTGGGACGGATTGCCCCTTTACGACGACAAAAATAAAAAAAAAATTTACATTTTAACTGACTAAAACTAACTGGGATGCATTCTTAAATAACCACTCCATAATACTACAAATAAACAATGGCGAGATAATAACATAATTAGCTGGTAACACTCGCTAAACTTCCCCCTCTGCGCACGGTCAACGCGAGAATCAATTGCGCTCGAAATATCAACGGCTTATTACGCTTGTTCTGTGTTATTTTTTTGAAGAGTCGTGGTGAAGAGAAGTAGCGACAGGTATATATTTACGAAAATTTGTTAATGAATTAAAAAACTGATGTAGTATATAAGACGTTTTTCTAAGTATTAAATAAATGACTCCTACATACTGTAATTTCAAGCTATTAAAAAAAAGTTCCGCATAGTTCCATTTGAAGTTAAAATTAGACGCAATAAACATTAGTGATTTCACAAAATCCATAAAGCGGTCCCCATATACCCCCCTTGGTAAACAGACCCTTTTTTCTAGGTAGTCGTGGCGACTATACTACCCTACATACGACATCTACCTGAGATGAAAGTATAGATGTTTTCAAATGCCGTGACATTTGACGCATGTTGGGGTAAAAAGCTCTTAAAAATGTTTAAAAGCTGGAGATAATTTTTCTTCCTCTCTATTGAGAAATTAAGCTCCAAAATAGGAAGCGCACGCAAAAGAATTGTCAGCAATTCCCATATACTTTCCGACAACTTGTTGCAAATATTACGACGACTCTGTCTTTTTATTAGAGCTTCTGTATATACCACAGTGGCTTAAAAAATCTCAAACGAAAAACGAAATTTATATTTTCCTATTTGAATAATTGATAGAAATTTAAAGATCGAAGATAAATATTTCTTAACCGTAACCAGTGGCGTAGATGGGGGGGGATCAAGGGGATCAATCCCCCATGAGCGAAAATTATAATAGAATTGAATACAAGTCTTCGTATCTACGTATTTAAGTATACATGAAATTTCTTAAGCACCAGCTACCAGCACCTCTTTTGGCATTATGTAATGTGCAATTTTGTTTTTGCGCAATTATATAAAATCATCTAGATATGTTTTTGTGACGGCTGTGCATTTAAGTATTGTATAATTTCCGTGCTTCGAGCAGGCCGACCAATCAAGAGCCACGAAAAGGACGCTCACTATATATTGTGGATACGTCGAGCACATGTAAAGTAAATACAATGAGCCAATAGTGGCACCTCGGTTCCTAAATACTCAAAATTTTAACGTTATAATAAATCAAGAAATTTAATCGTTTTTCCAATTTTGGGTGAAATAACTAGTAGCTCATTTTAATTCCTCCTTAATATTTTGAAGTTTATAAAAATTGCCAAGTCAGTAAAAATATTAAAGTTCAAGAAAAGATTCTACGGGCAAAATTATGATAAACTTTAAGTTATAAGTTCGGGGAAGCTTTGCACTTCATAGATTGTTCTAACTCGATATAATACACAGTACACTCATTGCCTCTGGCAAATCAACAATTCGAAGGCGTTCTTTGGAGCGTTAACATTAATTTACTCTAGTTTATAATTGAGGAGTGTCTGTTCAAAAGGGCGTATTTCCGTTTTCAACTTTTTTTATTTTAAAATTATTTTGAAAATATGGCATAAAAGTCCATCGAGTGAGCCTAAAACTTATTCAAATGGAGCGTACTTTCTATATAAAAAATTCCAAAAAAATAGGATTCCAACACAAGGGCGTATTTCTGCATCTTGTGAAGGAAACGGTAATCCCCCATTTTTTTGGTGGCCATATTGGATCTATTGAGTATACTATATTATATTGTCATCGAAACTGAAGCTGTGTGCAAAATTTCAGTATGATCGGATTCACTTGAAGGTTCACTTAAAAATACGATCTGAATTTTCGTTTCATATAATTGTGACTGTAAGCGAAAGGAAGGCCCTGCTCAACAGCATGACTGTTACATGGAATATTTTTACATCATTCTAAACTAATTTTTGACGCTGATTTCAAATATATTATCAGTTTTTTTATATCAGCTTTAGTTAATGAATTATAAGGAAGTGTGTTTTTTTTAGAAAAAATACTCTCACCGTACTAAAATATTTAATTTAAAAAAACTGCAAACTGCACTGCACGCAGAATACTCCCACCTATCTAAAAATGTAAATATGAAGGTTCTACCCTACCACCTTCCAGAGTAATGAGTCATCAAATTCAAAATTTTGTTTTTTTTACAAAACTATCAACTTCAACTACCTTTTCCCCCAAAAATACGTAGTTAGTCAATATTTTTTTTCCAAAATTGGAAAGCACGGACAATTTCCTATAAATAATGTTGAGCAATTTTTGTGTTGCGGCCTTTATTTTTGAAGATATGTATTAGCAAATTTTGATGTTAAAGTTGGCTTTATTTGGTAGTTTGGTACTTTGGTATTAGAGCTCTAACACAATAGAAAATTTAATTTTAGCTCATAGTTATACCAGGAGTAGATAGGTGGACATAAAAATCTTGCTAAAAGGATTTTTGCTTTTGACAGAACCCCAAAAAACTTCACTGCAAGTATTTCCAAAAATTCTACTCAAAAAGGATTATTTCTGGAAGTGACTAATCAAAAGTTCGTATTTCTCACAATCCCGATCAAAAAGTCCTATTTCTAAACAAATAATTAAAAAAAATATAGTTTTAATGTGTATTTTTTAAAATAAAAAACCCATATCATATTGTAGTCTTAATCTTCACATGAATGTGCATTTAAATATATTTTAGAATTTTATTTATAAGAACAGGGGTCCTCAATTGTCAAATTTATTCTAGTTTATAATTGCAAAAGTGTGTTAAAATTGTTTTGTTTATTATCTCGGAATGAAGAAATTTTTACTGCCAATAAAACCGTTCGGCAAGTCTTGAGACGGTGAAAAACATAGAAATGCAGAATCATCTGCAGAATCAAGCGCGAAAACACCCCGTTCTGATGCATTAAATTCTGAAAATCCGATCAATCAAAATATACTAAGTCATATCCCCTCCCATCGCAAAAAGCTACCTACGCCACTGACCGTAAGTAAAATAAAAATGCGAAGAAACTATTTTAAACATAATTTATTCAAAAGGAAACACTTTTCTAATTAAAATTGAATTTTTATTTTTCTTGTAATTTTGTGAACCATTGTATATTGTTAAAAGTGAGCGAGTATTGACTCCTCCTCCTCCTTATCAAATCACTTGCTGTCATTTAATCAATCGCAGTCGCGATTAATTTTACAAATTATGAATGAAAATCGTCCTTTTTTATATATTTTTTAATTTTCAGGTTTTTGTATTTTACATACATATTTGCTACAGAAATAATTTGTAGCAATTTCTATTAAAAAATACGCAATTTGGGTTTTTAATACTTTGATACTAGGCTTGTTGACGTTTTCGGCCAGTCGTGTGCGCGCTTGTGCCAGGGGAGGTTATGTTGCTTGCGGCTGCGGAGAGTTCACAATTTATGAATGAAAATGCTCATGAATTTAAAAAAGGATTTTTCAGCATTTTTTTTTAATTATTATAAATTTAGGGATGAGAAATATTTCTCATAATTATAATAAAATTATGCTTATTATGATGGATAGATTTACTTGGTTGAGCAGGGTTTTTACATGTATTTAAAAACTCTGCTCAATACATATAAAGATAACTTAACTTTATTCATTCGGCATGCGCGCATCCCTTTCCAAATAATTTTGTTGAGTTTTTTCTGCGTTTGTTGCCTTTTTAAATGAAAAGAGGGGAAATGATAGAACAAAATTTATAAAATTTGGCAACGAGGTGCGCAGAACTGTTCGAATTTTTTGTGTCACGGAGTTTGAAAACATCTATACATACAAATTCGGTATTTCCGCTTTGCACGCTTAGCTGAGATGTTATGAATATCTGTTGCTTATCGCATATAAATTGGACACAAAACAATGACAGTCCAGTGGCAAGGAAGCGCAAGATAAATTAAAACAAAGAAAAAATAAAATAGCACAGGACTTTTACAGCGAAATGAATCTTGTTGTAGATCAACCAAAAGAAGGTGGTAGTAGTAGCTATGATGGTAATACACCACCGCAGTAATAATACTGGTTCATTTTATATTTATGCTAACATGCGACAACACAATCATGCAATAGAGTTAACCCTTCTAATTCAGAAAGTTCACTTCTTAGCTGGGCCAAGAAAAATTTACCAGCTCAGCACAAGTAGCACTGAGATAGGCTCAACTAAAGCATGCAACATATAAATTGAATATGCAATCCCGAAAGGGTCACACCTCACACATATGCGAGATATGACCCCCCAGGGATTGCACATTCGATTAAAACAGAAAGAAATGCAATACACAAACAAGCGTGCAAGAAAAGAGAAGAAACAGAGAAGCTTGCAAAGACAAAGAAAGAGTTGGACACGCAGGGAGTCACGCCACATTTAAAAGACTAGTATGCATGCTAAAAACACTCCTATTATTGTTAACGTTTAAAAGCATGCGATTAAGCGGTTCGTATAACCCATAGTTGGTGTTAGATGAATTAATGTACAAGAGAGGTTGACCTCTCAGGTTATAGTTATTCACTCTAAGGGTGCCTTCCATTTAGACACAGAGAGACACAGTGTTACACTGTGTCCGACACAGGAGTGTTCCATCAACGACACAGCTAGACACAGCCGGGAACAACTAAGACAATGCTACCAACCCTCGCCAATTGAAATGTGATCGTTAATTTATAATTACAACAATATTGTTTCATTTTTATGATTCCCAGCATTTATAAGATGTCGGGTAAATTAATTTAAAGAAATTATCAACATAAAATTTACGATTTACTTGCCAAACAAAAATAAAAACGAGGAAAGTGCGCCTTGGCGGATTTTTCATGAACTTATGTGTTCCATTTGGGCTTACACAGAACGACACAGAGCGACACGCTGTGTCGGACACAATTGTCTTTCTGTGTCTAAATGGAAGGCACCCTAAATGAAGTGCGGCCTCGTAAGAAGTCTGAGTCCACCTTGTCATTCAATAACCGATGAACGAATATAACGTCAGCGACCTCGCGACGCTTATGGAGAGAGCTCAAGTTGAGCAATTTAAGTCTGCTCTCATAAGGCGGAAGAATAAGTCATCCCACGGGAGGTGGCTGAGCGCAAATCGGACGAACCTCCTTTGAACTGATTCGATTTTACCAACATGGGAGGAGTAGTAAGGAGACCATACCCGGGAGGCGTATTCAAGTAAAGGCCTAACTAAAGATATGTACAAGTGCTTTGTGATAAGGGGGTTGTTGAATTCCTTGGACCATCTTTTTATAAATCCCAGGACTGAATTGCCCTTGGAAGAAATATAATTGATGTGGGTGGAAAAATCCAACTTACTATCTAACCTAACCCCTAGATCGATTACAGAATTTGCGCGGGAGACTTTTTTGTCGAGAAAAGTATAGTCATAAGTAATAACGCCACGTTTCCTACAAAAAGTCATGACTTCACATTTACTAATGTTAAGGACCAGGTTGTTGTTGGAACACCAAGAATAGAAGGAGTTTAGGTCTGCTTGCAGAAGTTTGCAATCTTCGGTACTCCTTATGTGGCGGTACAGTTTAATGTCATCAGCGTAATAAGGATTTTACCGTGCCTTAGCAGGGCAACAATATCATCAATTGATAAAATAAAAAGAAGAGGACCAAGATGACTTCCTTGCGGGACACCAGAGGACGCTTCAATGTTTTTAGATTTGGCTCCGCGGAATAGAACCTGGTAGGTTCTGCCGGCTAAATACGACTGGAACCATACCCCAAGGGCATGCGGAAAGCCTAATTTTTTTAGTTTGAGAACTATAATAGAGTGAGATAGCTTGTCGAAAGCCTTACTGAAATCTGTGTAAACACAGTCAGTTTGGTAGCCAGTGACAAAGCCTCGAACAGTGTGAGAAGAGAACTCCAGTAAATTAGTAGTAGTGGAACGAGCTGCAAGAAAGCCATGTTGGTTAGTTGAGATAAGTCTCTTGCAGATAGGGGCAATAGCAGAATAAATAATAGATTCGAAAAGTTTTGGTATACATGATAACTTCGCAATGGGTCTATAATTAGATATTTCGTTGTTACAACCCTTTTTATGGACGGGGATAAAAAAGAATTCTTTCATAAGGTTGGGAAGCGCCCTGTATTTAGGGATTTCTGAAATAAGCATAGCAGAGGAGACAGTAGGGCCCTTGCACAGGATTTTAGAACAGCAGGAGGAACACCATCAGGGCCGGACGAAAAATCTTGTGGAAGATCATTTATATGTTTCGAGATATCTTCCCTGGTTATAGACAGAGATAAGTATAGAGCCGTTTGTATTGCGTTGATATGTCGAGACGAGAAAGATTTGAGGAAGAACGATGCGAACTTGTCGCAGATGTCGGATGAATTAGAACTAACAGAGTTCTCGTATTGCATGGTGTTAGGGTAATTATCGACTTTTTTCTTAGAGTTGATAAATTGAAAGAATACTTTGGGATCGCCATACAGTTTACCTTCCATGTTACTAAGGTACTCCTTATAGAGAGCCTCGGAGAGACCATGGAATTGGTCATAGCAATTGAGAAATGCATAGAAACTCGCAGTGTCTTTTCTCTTCAGGTAGGTTTTCCAGAGTTTATTCTTCCGGTTTTTGGTGTGTCTCAACTCATTATTGTACCAGGGTGGGGTTGATCTGGTCAACTTTAGAGGCTCAATAGGTACACAGGATGCGAAGGTTTCATACAGGACGGAGTAAAATCTTGTTACGTCGTCATCCAACTCATTAGAGGAAAGCAAGGTATTGAAATCGATCGAAGTGAGCTTGGATGACAGTACTTCAAGGTTGGCCTTTTTAAAGTTAAAAGTAAAGGTTGACTCCTCCGGGATTAGCTTATTGTTAAAGGCAAAACAATAGCTGAGTAGGAGAGGATATAAACGACATATTATACGACATATACAGGGTGTTTCAAACCACCCGTGCCACCCAATTTTCTCGGAAAGTTTCGAATGAAAAAAAACACGTGTTCAATATTTTTTGTAAATCTATCTGACCATACAGAAATTGACTACCCACCCCAATCCCCTTTGAGGGCGTGAGGTAACTCTAAAATTGCAAATGGCAACCCTGTATTTTTTTCACGGATTCTGATTCTCCGAAAAGAAATATGAAAATGAATAATTTTTGGGGGTAATTTTGATTTTTGATGATTTTTGGGGGTCCGGGGGGGCTTCGGATAAAAAAAAATTTCAGGTAAAAGTTTCATATTTCTCTTCGGAGAATCAGAATCCGTGAAAAAATGGGGGTTGCCAGTTGAAATTTTAGAGCTACCACTCGCCCCAAAGGGGGTGGGGCAGGGGTCAGTCAATTTCTGTATTGTCAGATAGATTTTTAAAAAATATTGAACGCGTGTTTTTTTGTTTTTTTTTCAATCGAAACTTTCAAAGAGAATTGGGTGTTATTATTTTTGTCGTCGTAAATTTGCTATCTGTACCAGTGTGCGCCGAGGGGAAGGCGGTTTGTCGGAAAGGCATTTCGGGTTCAGGAAGGCTAGATCGACAACGGATGCTGTCAATATAGTGACTAGCCTTGCAAGGGCAGCAATGGGTGTGAATAAGAGTTGCGCATTGATAACCCTTGACGTGAAAAATGCTTTCAGCCCCGCGAGGTGGAGCAAGATTGTCGAGGCGTTGATAAAATTTGATACACCGAAGTATCTAGTGCGCATTGCGATAGAATTCCTTGTAGGAAGGACACTACACTGCGAGTCAAACGTGGGAATAAGGGAGTATAGGACAACTTGCGGAGCCCCCCAAGGCTCCGTCCTAGGCCCTCTTCTGTGGATCATCATGTACGATGAAGTACTGGTGCTACGAATTCAGCGAGAAGCGGTCGTCATTGGGTTCGCCGATGACTCGACATCGAGATATTCGCGAACGAAGCGATATGGGAAATAAAAACCTGGCTCGAGAACGCTGATCTGAGCACAAAACGCTAGCTGAGCACAAAACGGAAGTAGTGCTAATCACCAAGCGGAAAAAGGTGGAGTAGGTGACCAGGTCAGGTTATACGGTGTTTACATCGCCTCAAAAACACGTGTTTTCATCAAAATTTGGCGTTTTGGGCAAAAACACAATCGAAAACAGGTGTTTTCCATATATATCGAAAACAACTTGGGAACCTGTTTTCAATAAAAACAACAACGAAAACAAGAAAAGTGTGGAGAAGAACCCAATTCAGCGTTCAGCATTTACGCATGTCATTTTCCGTATCACACTTTTTTTTAATTCTCAGTTTGCCATGGAAAAAATTTAAAACGAAATAATTACGCCGTAGATATTATTTTAATTTAATTTTCCTAGTTTCGACAATTAATTTTTAAAATTTTTCAATTTTCGATAATTTTTTTCATCGAAAACCAATTCAGATTTTTAGTGATGAACAAGAACGGGCTTTAATTAAATATCTCCTCAAGGCGAGCGATATTTACTACGGCCTAAGTATTTCGGAACTACGGACTTTGGCATTCCACCAATATGGGAAATCCATTAAATGCAGCTACCCTGAGTCGTGGAATGAAAATTCGTAAGCGAGTAAGGACTGGTACTACCCGTTTATGAATCGTCATCCGAATTTATCGTTGCGCAAGCCGGAGCAGGTCAGCCAAAGTCGCATGAAAGCATTTTGCAAAGATAAAGTCGATGCCTTCCTCACCAACTTTCGTTCTGTGCTCGATACAATATCGTTTGAGGTCCATCGAATTTGGAATATGGACGAGACGGGGTTGCCCACTGTCGTAAAAGTTATTGCCCAAAAAGGCAAAAAACGAATAGGCACGTCTACATCAGCTGAGAGAGGAACAAATGTGTCGATGGCGTTGGCAGTTAGTGCAAGTGGTTTTTCGATTCCACCGTTTTTTGTTTTTCCGCGCAAAAATTTGAAAGCAACATATATGACCCAAGCAACTCATGGTGCGGAAGGCGTGGCGAATGGCAGTGGATAGATGACAGCCGAGGTATTTGTGCAGTATATGGATCACTTCATTAAGTTCTCAGGCGCTCGTGCGGCTCACCCACACTTTTACTGTTGGACAATCATACATCGCATTTGTCCATTGAAGTCATTCAAAAGGCCCTTGTTCACAATGCTATCTTTCCCTCCGTCTCCGTTTTCGGTCGTTTAAAGTGATGTACGCACGGAAGCATGATGATTGGAAGCGAGCCAATGTCGCTGTACTTTTCGATCTTCACCACGTTCCACTTATTGTTGACCAATGTCTTGATATTGCCATCAAACAAAAAAACATAAAAAGCGGATTCAAAGCATGCGGAAGTTTCCCATTCGATGAGAATGTGTTTGCTGAAGTTGATTTTATAGCTTCTGAAGTAAGTGGTGAGGGTCAATGCAGGGGCAGTGATGAAGAGATTGTGGATGAACAACGCGGCATTATTGTCACTAATGCTGATGTCGAGTCTGCTGCGCATGAAGAAGTCACAACGTCTGAGTCTTTGGCAGTGGCTAGCACATCTGGTACCATCTCGTCTGCTTCACTTACAGAAAAGTTGCGACAATGTGGCCCACTAAAACGAGGAACAGCAGCTAAAAAGTCCAATCGTGGTCGCAAGCCGATGAGGAGCGTCATTTTAACATCGACTGAATTTGTCACTGAATTGCGCCAGAAGGCTGAAATCAAGCGCAAAAAGCCAGGAAAAGAAAATGAAGCACCTGCACCGAAAACGCGCAAATCACGAGCACAACCAGCGCGACGTGATTCTTCAGACGATGACGATGATGTGGACTTCTGCATACTTTGCCTAGAATCAATGCCGAAGAAACTGACCAAAAACAATTCAACAAAATGCATTGAATGTGGTCGAGAGGTACATGCAAAATGTGTTCATACCTCCGCCAACACGTTCACGTGCCCAAATTGCGTATCTGATTGATCGTGCATCACCCTTTTTTTCATTTTCTCAATTAAAATTACTTCATTTGTCATTTCCAGTTATTTAATAAAGTTGTCCGCTGTCCCACGATTCTCCATAATTTTTTGAAATCTCGAAATCATTGATTTTTTGCAAACAATCAAAACTTAAGAGAAAAAAAACTGTAATGGTCAAAAGTTTCGTTGGTCCACGTAGAATACCATACCATATCACAATTTGCAAATTTTCTGAAATTTGTTAAAGATATCGAGCAAAATAAAAACGTGGCCCACGATTCCCTACTTTCCGCATAATACATAATAATATATAATAATATATAATAATATATAATAATATATAATAATATATAATAATATATAATAATATATAATAATATATAATAATATATAATAATATATAATAATATATAATAATATATAATAATATATAATAATATATAATAATATATAATAATATATAATAATATATAATAATATCTAGGCCCCTAGTCCGATTCTCGCCAAACAGTCGAACGAATGTTAGATCGAAAAAGTGGTAGTCCCATTCTCGATTGTAATGAACCGAGTCGATTGCAGTCGATGACAGTTCACGATTGCATTTAGATGGTCGAATGCGTGTGTTGTGTTTATTTAATTTAAACACCAACAACTTTCTTAAAAGAACATTGCCATTAAATTTCCTTCGAAAAATTCATCAAAATGACAGAAAATTCTCAGTTACAATGGCGGTACTTTTTGTTCGATTCGCCTGCGTTACAGACTGCCAATCTTTTTCACAATCGAATCAGCTTTCGATTGTCGATTGATTGACGAATCGAATTTCGTACTAGGGGCCCTAATATATAATAATATGTAATAATATATAGCGTCGGCTTAGAGCCGAACCTGCTAACTAACTTTAATGAAATTTTACAGCGCGGACAGAAAACTTCTAATAATTTATATTTGTAGCTAAAGTAAACCCAACTTCTATGTGAAAGACTAACGCTCAGAGGTAAAGCCCCTTTCTACTGTAGATGGTTCTATTATTGGGTGCAATGTCGGACAGCAAGCTCTAGTCGGAAAGATAGCTTACCTCTGGCTAATCACGTGAATCGTCGCGAATAAAAAAAACAAAACGTGCTTGGGTGAAAATTGGATTTTAAAAAGGGATAAGTGTGGAGCATCCAAACAAATTATATCCAATAGTGTAGGCTCCCATAACAAAAAAGGTGGCCCATCGAACACCTTACAATTATAAAGTGAGAATGGCTGAAAACATGTAAAAAAAGACCCGCCAGACTAGTAAAAATTTGTTAATTGTTATTTTTTATGAACTTTTGAATTTAGCTAAAAAAATTAATTTATTTTCCATAACACCAGCTTGAAATTTATACAATTAGTAGTAAAATGAATAATTTTTTTTAAAATTTTTGTGAGTTAAAATTGAATTTGGAAGGAAAGTTTCCGGTGCCGGTAACCTTATGGCGCATACACTAGAGCGGTAATTTAATCAGAAATGAATTAGAAGTTTTACTCAAATACGTGCTAGTAATATCACCAAACGTACATATATTGTAATTTTACGACATACACCTGTCAGATGTACAAAGGAAAAATAAATCGGGTTTCGGTTTTACAGTTATAAAAATACTTTGGTACACAACGAAAACTACGATTTTACCGTAGATCTTTAGCTCTTCAGTCTAAGGTTCTACCAATCGTTCATTTCAATTTTTTTTTATATTTAAAATTTTATCGAATTTTAATTTTTTTTAATGATAGATGAAAAGTAGGCTATTTTCGAATTCACATTCGAAACGAACACATGCGGCGCTGCATACTTCACGCCCCAAGCTTCACAGCTTTAAATCAACGAGAATTTATTAATGCTGCCACATTGACCGCTTCTTACTTCACGCTATAATGAAGTATGAAGCCAGATTGGAGCAATTTTCAAAATTTGTAGTATGCACGTAACGGAAAAAAATAATAAATTTTAAGAGGGAAAATGCGAAAATTTTTTTTAAATAAAATGCTAATTCGTTTTTGTACATATAAATGCCAATAATTCCGTCAAGTTGCCGTTGGTTTTTGCAGCTTCAAATGTAGCTGCAGCGGCTTCTTTTCATCGGCTTCAGCTTCATAAAGCTTGCGGCGTAAAATATGCAGCGCTGAATGCGTTTGGGCCTAAGTTTTCTAAAAAAAGCTTTCGGTAGAAAAAAAGGCATTTTCTTTAATTGAAAGTTCTTGTTTTCAGTTTTTTATGTGTTCCAGTCATGTAATATTACCATTTTTTATTGAAGAAAAAAATTTCTGTCATAATTTCCTATAAAGGGCGCTTAACAGAAAGTTGCATCGGGGCACCAGCACCGCTAGAGCCGGTCCTGTTCATAACACATAAACGTTAAGTTCATAGTGATAGAATGGAGATTTTCGCTGTAATTGGCACAATGCTCAGGCTTAGGGGATGCCAATAGGAAAGGATAGGTTAGATCGGGACTGTCTAAGCCCAGCTGGATTATATCGGCTAGGAAGAGGACTCCGTGGAAGGAGCAATTTATCTTATATGAATTTCACAGACCCTGTTTCAACCATTCCTGAACGATTTTAAAAACCCTCCCAACGATTTGCGAAAAAATATGGTGAAAAAAACCAAAATACTTTTTCCCGAAAAATACCTACTTAGCATATCACCCACAGAAGTCCCCTCTTCAGTTGTCACGTTTTATGATTTAAAAGATATTGCCTCCCTGTCTCTTGGGCATTTTAAGGATAAACAAGTCATCTAAGATTTCAGGAAAGTCCTTTTCATAAATATTCGAAAATCTAAAAATTTACATAAATGCGAAAATTATATCAGCATTTTTACATACAAAAATAAAATGAAACGAGTTGAATCGATTCACGCAGATACAGTTATACCCGATATGTATAACTATCGGCCTCGAATCTGTTGCTGTCACAACAAAAGGCGTTCAATAAGGAATTTCTTAAAAAAGTTCAACAAGTTCCGCCATTGACATCTGGGCTGGTTCCCCATTCCGAGCACGTGTCTATCATCCGCAAGGCTACGTCTGCAAAGTGTCGCGAATTACTCCAGTAACCAACCTCAATACTTGACGCAACCAGGTTAAATGGATATTTGGAATTTCCATATAAATGGAAGCAGGCGGAATGGATAAAATGGATAAAATCTTTCGCATTCGCATTTCCGCCGATCAAAATCAATTTCAAAGTTTATCTTCAAGCCACACCAATACACATATGCATGAACAGACACAGTCTCAGCCACAGTCGCACGCGAGCAATCAGTTCAGCTCGAGTTGGCTTTAAGCAAACTGCGGCTCCCGGTTAATTTCGCATTCTTTCTGTCTATTCCTGCTCCTTGACAAGGAGCACAAGCAGAATAAATTTTTGATGTGTTTGTGGAAACTTTGAATAAAAATGATACTGATAACATTTCAGAAAGGAAGAAAAACATCGAAGCAGTTTTTCACGCCGCCGCTACTGAAAATTTTGGTGTGGGTGCTGTATGTGCCAGGACCAAGGGGGTGATTGATGAATAGATGGGAATAACTAAGTGGAGCAGGGATCTGCCAGGAATTTCCTTAAAACTCTTAAAAAGTGACAACGAGGCAACAGATAGACTGGAAGCTGAGGGCTGTCGATGGAATTTGATGTATTATTCCGAAACCCGATGGGAAATTTAACGCGAATGTCATTTATCTGCCTTCTGCTGACTGGTACTTTAACACTTATTACGCTTATATGAACTAAAAATTTCAATCATATAAAATACTGGGTATTAACTTAGACGAAATGGTTTTAGCAAAGATAATCAAAACATGGAATTTCTCATCAGCTTTAAAGTGTCACAAGATTGATCTTTTTGCCTGTTTTTTGTGACTAAGCAGAACTCTAATTTAATTTAACTAATTTAATAAGAGCGGGTAAATAAAAACATGAATCAGACAGCGCATCGTCACCGGGACGTGACAATTTGGAATTCAACAACTCAGCAAATTCGCTTCACATGGTAAGGCTTATAGGGAAGAAACGAAGGAGAGGAGAGAAAGAAGGACGCACATGACGGAACTTTAACGAAATAATTTTCACTACCTCATACGCACATTTCTTTCTCTTCTCCACTGACATATAGGGTGCCTTCCATTTAGCCACAGAGAGACACAGTGTTACACTGTTTCCGACACAGAAGTGTTCCATCAACGACACAGCTAGAGACAGCCGGGCACAACTAAGACAATGCTACCAACCCTCGCCAATTGAAATGTGATCGTTAATTTATAATTACAACAATATTGTTTCATTTTGAAGATACCCAGCATTTATAAGTTGTCGGGTAATTAATTTAAAGAAATTATCAACATAAAATTTACGATTTACTTGCCAAACAAAAATAAAAACGAGGAAAGTGCGCCGTGGCGGATTTTTCATGAACTTATGTGTTCCATTTGGGCTTACACAGAACGACACAGAGCGACACGCTGTGTCGGACACAATTGTTTTTCTGTGTCTAAATGGAAGGCACCCATAGATATGGACTGCTAAATAAGCAAAATCCCATACAAAAAAGTGGCACCAAAAACCATCGTTGTCTCGCTCCCCCGTTAAAATCCTATGAACTTTAATCGGTTTTAAAATAAAAAAACAATTCAGTGCATGTCAGCGATATAAACATAATTAGAAAAAACTAGACAGCTATAGGGTTTTTTCTTCTTTCTCTACTTTCGTTATTTTTAAAAGTTCGTTAAACAGAGGGAAAGAACCCTCACATATTTAAAAAAAATACATTTATTTAACGAAAAAACTGCTACTAAATAAAAAATAATAATGGAAAATTATTTCTATTAATTATAACATACATCTTATTACTTATTTTCCTTTAAATTCGAAAAAAAATTGTTGTTTACATAGAATGGTCTTATTCTTCTGGAAAACAATGGTGCCATTGAAAGTTGTCAATTAGCAGTCCATATCTATATGTCAGTCCTCTTCTCCCTTCTCAGATGTAAACAATGACCGCGGTATACACACACAATCAAAGCTTTCGTAGCATTAAATAACGAGACTCAAATCTGATTTCCGCCGACTTCTCGAGTCTCCGTGCAGCACCACCCAAGGCCCCCATACACGGCCAAATTGGATGTATGTACATCGAAGTGCGGATGTTGTTGCAGCGTCGATGAGCCGCAATAAAAAAGAAAAAAAACGATCGGATTGGTTCATTTCTCAAGAAAAGAGATTCGGTTATTTTAAAACAAATTTATTCCGCCTATACTATACAATGCTAACTTAGTATCTACTGCTTAAATTTACGTTACTTTACTTCGTCAAAAAACCTAAATTCAAAAATAAAATGCAACTTACAACTAAAATTCCCTTAGTTGGAGCTGAAAATATAGATATTAGAATATACTGTCAAAATACTTCAATGAATTGGCAAATTCCAATGGGTTAGTAATTGGCAAACTCCAATTGTTAGCATTGGCAAACTCCAATTTACTAATATTCGAAATTATATCAAGGGAATGTATATCAACATTTGATATAATTTGTCCACCACCAACCAAGTCTTTGAAAAATCCCAAATTCTTCCAAGTCTCAGAAAAATAACTTTCAGTATTTTTTCTAAGTCCTTGACAAATCGTAAATTCTTCCAAGTCCCAGAAAAAGGAACATTTACGTATTTTTTCTAAGTCTAAAGCCTAGTTCACACTATCTGACGAAGTCATGATTTAACACAATACTATATGCTTTTGACTTTATGTGTGATTTAGCTGTCAAACAAATGGATGAAAACGTTGTTTCTGGTGTTATTTCTGCTTTATCAACATTTTCATTATTATAATTCTATAGAAAGTGCAAAAATAGAATTAAAAAAATTAAAAGAAAGATATGGAGTCGTCAATGGCTTCTTAGGAGAAATTCTGGCAGAGATATGACAGGTTTAGTTTTCAAAGATATGCAATTGGAAGACGAAAACAGTTTTCAAATTTTACGAGAATGTCGAAAAATACCCTTTCATAAATACAACCCCTTGTATTTTTAAAAAATAGCTACCTGCAACAACAATTGCATTGTACCGTACGGTTAAGAAGGTTATTAACCTTGCCATAAAAATAACTGCATCTGGACAGAATGTCGCCAAATGGGTTTTTTAAGCGACAATCTTACAAATGGGTCTTTGTTTTACAAACCGGACAGATTTTGACAAAAATAGACCGACACATTTGTGATTTGGCTGAACTTTTTTTAAGAGTTCTATATCGGAAATAAAGAGTTACGCATTCGAGGATTTTTATTTTGTGTCAATATTTTGGAAAATAGAAGGAATCGAAAATTTGAGAAGTTGGTGATTCTTTTAGCTTCGAAAAGCTCAAATGCAACCGGACTTATAAATTTTTTAGCCAAAAATCACCAAATTCTCAAATTTTCGATTCCCTCTATTTTCCAAAATTATTGAAAAAAAAATAAAAATCCTCTAATAGGTATCTCTTTTTTCGATATAGAACCCGTAAAAAAAATTTCAGCTAAATCAAAAATCTGTCGGTCAGAAAGTTGTAAAACAATGACATATATAAAATTATTTTCATATAAAAAAACCTCCACTTTCAGCTTTTCCGTATGACTTCAAAACGAACGAAAATAGAAGCAGATCTAATTTCTTTAAAGTCATATGCTTTCACATATGTCAACGCATAACACAGCCGCATATGTGTTTACACTGGGTGCCTTCCATTTAGACACAGAAAGACAATTGTGTCCGACACAGCGTGTCGCTCTGTGTCGTTCTGTGTAAGCCCAAATGGAACACATAAGTTCATGAAAGTTCGTTTTTATTTTTGTTTGGCAAGTAAATCGTAAATTTTATGTTGATAATTTCTTTAAATTAATTACCCGACAACTTATAAATGCTGGGTATCTTAAAAATGAAACAATATTGTTGTAATTATAAATTAACGATCACATTTCAATTGGCGAGGGTTGGTAGCATTGTCTTAGTTGTGCCCGGCTGTGTCTAGCTGTGTCGTTGATGGAACACTTCTGTGTCGGACACAGTGTAACTGTGTCTCTCTGTGTCTAAATGGAAGGCACCCACTGTCATTATTCTCGTTTTTGACTTAACATATGTGAAGTCATATGACTTTCTCAAATAGTGTGAAGTAGGCAGTTCGGTAAGGGGTTCGGTTTCCCTTTCTGACCGACAGATTATTGATTTAGCTGAAAAAATTTTTACGTTTTTTATATCGAAAAAAGAGATACCTATTAGAGGATTTTTCAATAATTTTGGAAAATAGAGGGAATTGAAAATTTGAGAATTTTGTGATTTTTGCCTTAAAAATTCATAAGTCCGGTTCTATTTGAGCTAGAACCTTAATATTTTATTCATTTTGAAGCTAAAAGAATGCATCTTTTTAAAGAAATAAATTCTATAGAAATTATGAACATTCATGTTGTTATAAACAATTAAAATATTTAAATGGTTTCTAACCATTGCCCCCACCTCGGAGAGAATGTTTAGTATAACCATTTTATTCTACTTCAAATTTTCTATTAAAGGCGCATTTTTAATTGATTAAGAAATTATTTGTTTAAAAAAACACGTCCATTTAGCTTCAAAGTGAATAAAAAATTAAGTTTCTAGCTCAAATAGAACAAGAGTTATGAATTTCTGAAAATGAATCTCCAAGCCAAAAATCACCAAATTCTCAAATTTTCGATTCCTTCTATTTTCCAAAAAAAATGAAATAAAATAAAAACCCTCGAATACGTAACTCTTTTTTTTCGATATAGAACCCTTAAAAAAAGTTCAGCCAAATCACAAATGTGTCGTTCTGTTTTTGTCCAAATCTGTCCGGTTTGTAAAACAAAGACCCATTTCTAAGATTGTCGCTTAAAAAACCCATTTGGCGACATCCTGACCAGACGCAGTTATTTTTATGACAAGGTTAATAACCTTCTTAACCGTACGGTACAATACAATTGTTGTTGCAGGTACCGATACAATTGTTGTTGCAGGTAGCTATTTTTTAAGGATAGAAGGAGTTGTATTTATGAAAGGGTATTTTTCGAAATTCTCGTAAAATTTTGAAAACTGTTTTCGTCTTCCAATTGCAGATCTTTGAAAACTAAACCTGCCATATCTCTGCCAGAATTTCTCCTAAGAAGCCATTGACAACTCCATATTTTTCTTTTAATTTTTTTATTTCTATTTTTGGACTTTCTTTAGAATTATAATAATGAAAATGTTGATAAAGCAGAAATAACACCAGAAACAACGTTTTCATCCATTTTCTTTTTTGACAGTTAAATCACACATAAAGTCAAAAGGTTTGAACGTAGAACTATAAAAGCTGTGATATGTTTAAATCATATGCTTTCGCATATAAAAAAGCATATGTCAAATCTTGTGACTTTCTCAGATAGTATGAAGTAGGCTTAACTAAATCTGGTTGTAAGCCCAACCAACAGTGTTGCCAACTCTCTCATCCGGAAACCACTAGATTCGAATTTCAAAACCACCAGAAAACTACTAAAATATTTTTCTTCTAGCCAAAAGTCACTAGATATTCCGCTAAATGCAAATTTCTTCAAACTTAACGTTCAAACAGGAAATAATAAAATTAATTCAACAAAATAATAATGTCTTTAATAATAATGCTCTAAAATAATAGTATTTTAATAACAAAAACAGCATAATCTCTATCGAATCTCTTAAAAATATGGGGTTGATTCATCTTCCGAAGTACTATCAAAAACGCTGCTGAATTCACTTTGAGAGGAATAAACTTCTTTCGTGCCAATCTGCTGTAAGACTTTGATAGGAATATCATAATCAATACAACATTTGCTTCCCCGTGTCAGACCTGCTCGTACAGTTAAAATTGACTTTAAAAGTTCCAACTTCATTTTATTGCGTTGCTTATTCTTAACAATATTCATTCGAATGTGGCAAAATAAGAAACGACATAGCAAAAGCGGCCAATTCTTCAAACCGAGATACTCCTGAAGCGTCTTTAAATTGTCGAACTTCATACCAAAATTTGTTTGAATTTTTTGTTTCAATCCATTTAAGAAGATGGATTTGACGCCACTGTTCGTCAACTTTGGCAATAAATTCTGGGGTTTTTTTCAAGTCTATCATTATGTCTGTAATAGCTGCCTTGTTATGATTGAGTGCATGTTCAACACTAATATAGCTGATGTTTTTCATAACACTTAAATTCTCTGGCAGTCTATTTTTCAACTCTTCAATTAGATTGATAATGAATTGAATACATCTATTACGGATAGATTCCTCGTCTTTTTCTGAGAGCCCCTGTTTTAACAACTTTTTCATTACCAACTCAAATCTGTATCCCAAATAACAAGTTCTATCTACGAAGTCTTTCAAATTCTGGGTAAAAATATTTACTCTCTGTGTAGATGATGTTATTTTATTTACGAATATAGCTATTAAATTTTCTAACTCGTCACTTAATTTGGTGTGATCGGCGTCTTTTGACTCGAATAATTTATTGACTCTATTTACGTCGGTCAGTATCGGATAAAGAAAGGCGATGAATGCATAATTGATTTCATCTGAATACATTCCATGCAATATTTCTGCAGTGTAACACCTGTCGTTTACTTTGGCTATACCGAAATACGTTTTCAATTCCAACCATTGCATGTATATGCGAGATACTGCCGATTCTATTGACAACCATCTTGTTTGGGATGACTGCACAGTTTTTAGCGGATTTTTCCCATCATTAATGGACTTGTAAAGATCTTTGTACGTAGCTTGTCTTGAAGAAGACCGACAGAAACAATCATAGGTCTCTTTAATTATAAATTCCAGATTTCTGGGTAAAAATTGTTTCGCAGCTGCAGAAACTGCTAGTTGCAGAGAATGGCACAAACATCGCACTAAAATTAAGTGGGGAACCTCTTCTTTTAGTTTGGCAAAGACCCCATTATTTACGCCTGTCATAACGGCTGCATTATCTGTCCCAATTCCCATCAAATTTGCCAAGGACAAATCAAACTGATCAAGTGTTTTCTTTATAGCTGAAACAATACCATCAGCATTGCACTCAGACAATTCAGCAAGATCTAAAAACGTAGATACAATCTTTTGATGGAGGTTACTGTAATAAATAACTATTACACCCAGATATTTCTGCACAGAAATATCGGTGGATTCGTCTATAATGGTTGGATAATGGATTCGTCTGTATGGTTGATTTTTTAAATCTTCTTTCAGTTCCTCCAAAAAATGTGGTGCTAATACATTTTTTATTATGCAAGCACATTTAGTCCGGTGCAGTTTTATTTTATCTTGATCCTTATGACTATGGTTAATAACCAGGAGAGGTCAATGGTACGTACACTAGTATGTGCTGCCGTGAATAATGCAAGCCTTGCTTCTTCTTTTTTTGCAATGATGTGGTCACCACTGGTTTAAAAGGTACCCTTGGTTGCGCAGTGACAACCTAAAAATATTAACGACATATTTTATAGCCGATAAAATCTACTGCAAAACAATAACACTAAATCACTAATTATAAGCTAGCCCAAAGCTAATCTTACTAAGAATATTTTAAAAATAACTAATGAAAATAAAGTATCGCATACCTGTGTATTTTGCACATGTTTTTTTGTTAATCCATGGCTTCTTAAATCTCTATAATGATTCCTCAAAATAATACTACAGAATTTGCATTTAGCTACTTGACCAGCGGAGCTATCAACAACCTGTAGCCAATCTTTTAGCACTAAGCCTTGAAGCCAAACATCTCGAAACTCCTGGGTATATTGTGAATTTCGCATATTTCGATACAATCTATTTAAGAAGAGTTTCACAATTAAATTTCTTCTTATTCTCGACTAATAAAATATAACCATTAAGGGGGCTGTCCCATTTTTCAATTTCAAAAAATCGATTTTTTTTATTACGGAAATCGATGCGTTATGGAGGAGGAGGAAGGTCTATTTTATGGTCCTGGAATCGACGATGACATGCAAGTTGAAACATGTAATCGTTATCAGCAAATTTACATTGATAAAAACTTCAAACGCGTTTTTCTCAAAACTACTTTTTCTCAACGCTCGTGCAGTTTTTCTCAGGCACTACTGAGCCGATTTCAATGTTTTTTTTAATGTTCAGAAACTCATAAACTAGGGAACAACATATCACTTTTTTGATATTGCAAAAATTTGATTTTTTATAACAATTTAAAGGGTTAAAAATGAGGTGAAAAAACGCACTTTTTCGTAAACTTGCGCCAAATTGCGAAAAAAGAAAATTTCAAAAAAGTGATATGTTGTTCCCTACATTCAATCATATATTTTATAAAAATGTTTCATTTTATGACTTCACATGACTTGGCCGTCGAGCAAACTTGGTCGCGGTTGAGATTGGATGGACGGCCGCCATTTTGTATTTCTTTAAAAATAAAAATATTTGTGAAAAGTTCATGTTTTCCCCTTCAAATTAAAAAAAAAATCACCAAAATCCGTTCGCTTATTGCCTCAGAAAAAATTGCCAAAAAAACGTTCATTTTCGGCCGAAAAAACGGGGCAGCCCCCTTTAGTCTTTATGAATTTCAATAGAAAAAAGTTAACTTTTAGAAATTAATTAATCTTCACGTTAGATCGAAACAACGTAGTATATAATTTGTTTATAAAACCATTCTTACCTGATATTTTTTAAATTATGAGAGTAATCCCTTACTGGATAATCCCTGTAACAATAAAACGTACCGTCCGAGACAAGTCGGTTGATAGGATAGAAAATAGAAGGAATGTGGCACGATAGTGGTCTTTGCAACCGAATTTTACAAATAGAAATGAAATAGTATCAAAAATAGCAGCTTACATACACTGCAAATCTCAGCTTTTGAAAGTGTTTTATTTCAAAACGCTTAAAACGTTTTATTTTGACGTCACCCATTTGGTTAACATTGTCGACACTTTTAAAACACTTAAAAGCGTTTAAAAAATGTCTACAATGTTAATCAAATGGGTGACGTTAAAATAAAACGCTTTAACCGTTTTGAAATAAATCACTTTCAAAAGCTGAGATTTGCAGTGTAGCTAGCATTGAAACTAACACCATTGCGTTTAATGCTATATTGCAAATATATACGCCGGAACCTTCATTTTAAGATGTTCTCTTTTCGTAAGTTTAAAGCGGTACCCAGCGGGAAATAAAGCAAGTGCTTCCACTGGAAGCTTTAGTGATGCGCTTCCAGAGTATTTCAAATCGGAAGTAGGTTTGATGCAGGCTGCGAATTCTCTTTGTCGCTGTGGTTTTGCTTTCATTTCAGTTTTCATCGGTCCGCGCAACTAATGAGTAGTGATTTGTGAAGGAGCATAACTGAAAGTTTTTGGGTGAATACCAAAATGTTCTTATGTGTAATGCTTAAAAATGCTCTGTTTTTATAAGTATGAAATATTTACTGTCTCTTCAGCTCTTTTCCTTCCCCTTTAATTAAAAAAAAGCTTAAAAGCTTCGCATATCCAAACAGAACCATAATCGCAAGTGCTTCCCGCTGCATCCATTTAACAAGCTTCAGAAGCGCGTTTAAGGAAAGAAAGGGGAAGCGCATCTTTCTGATGACATCCCCATGTAAAATTGCAATGAAGTGGAATGGAACAGGCAAGCACTCCATGCTTCCAAAGAAGCGATTTCACTGCCGTGTGGAAGCGCTCTTCTTCCCCACTGGGTAGAACTAGAGTATCTTAAATATGATATAGTATGATGGCTGCGATTGTAAATCCATACTTTTCTCTTAGCCCCATGGCACACTAGTCTAATGTAATTCAATTCGAACTGCCGATATTGTCAGTTGGTTGGTCAAGGGAGGGGTCAGGGTGAAGCATGCGCGAAAAGAGAATCGTTTCTATTTTTCAGTCAATTCATGAAAATGTTTATGCATATGTGACTGTCAAATCCAAGTAAGTTCATGCATCGAGCCGTGCCTTACCACCAAAAATATCCACTTGCCAGTGTCAGTTGGGTGGTCAAGGGAGGGCTCAGGGTGAAGCTTGCACGAGAAGAGAATCGTTTCTATTTTTCAGTCAATTCCATGAAAAATGTTTTTGCATGTGTGACTGTCAAATCCAATTGAGTCCATGCATCGAGCCATGTATCATTCGCCTTATCACCAAAAAAATCCACTAGCCACTAGATACGATTTTTGCCCACTAAAGGGGAGTGAAAACCACCAGTTCTAGTGGTAAAACCACTAAGGTGGCAACGCTGCCAACCAACCTAACCCAACCATTTACTGATTGAAGTTTGTTGTGGCTAATTTTAATTTGTTTATTAAAATTTTATTCTTTTTATGTTTTAATGAAGTTTGTTTTTCGTTTTGCCATTTTTAAGTTGCAAGGAAGGATGAGTGTTTTACCTTGTTGGTAACATATTTTATAATGTTTTATTATAAATAGACATCGGATTATATGCAAATGCATATTTTTTGTTAATAGAAATAAATTAATGGCACTTTAATCAAAACTTGTTTTGGATAATTTGCATTAATTTATTACAAAATAATTTTTGCATATTTTGCTTATTATATGCTTTTTGCATATTTGCATATTTTTTGCATATTTGCATATTTTTTGCATATAATTGTATATACTAATTTTCTTATTAAACCCAAAATTTCATCCAAATTTTATAGATCATTTTAAATTTTCGATCGTATTTATATTTCAATTCTTTTTCTTTATATGATGTGTGTTTACTTATGCATTATAACATGTACACTACCGTGCAAAAGTATTTGAGCAAGGGATTTTGTTTGGTTAAGCTGCAGATTACATTCTAGTCCGGGAGGCAGCGTTGCATTTTTGATGGTCATTTTTTTTAATTGATAGTTTAGGTAAGGCTAATAATAGAAGCAAGAGCCAATCACCAGAATCGCGGTGGGGGTAGTGGGGAGAAAATGTACATATTGTCACGACCCAGCTAGCACAAATTAGTAGCAGTGCAGTTAATATAACAAGTAAAAGAGTCGCAAGATAAGATATGTAAAGCAATTGTAGCTCCATTGTGACTGAAAAAGCAGATTTTTAACGTTTATTTTGCAACAACTTTGGTCGCAATGAGGCGACAAATGTGTTGTAGCAATTTTTAAATGAGTTGTTGCCACAAACTGAAGTTGCATGCAACAAGATGAAGAATGATTGTGACATCCGAAAAAGTTACTGTTCTTTTAGTCGAACAAATTTAATATGTGTTTGTAACAAAATATAAATCGCAGTTTAAGTGTGTTGCAAAACTCAGAGACATAATGAAATGAAATAGAAAGACAAGACATTACTTTAAAATTGAAAAATTGCATGATTACACCAACATTTTAAAACGAATATAAGTTTGTGACTTACCTCTGGAAAATTCACGCGCCACCCAAAAAATTAAAATTTGGTAAGCAATTGGCAATTTAGAAAATTTTCGAATGCTTAATATTAGTATGGAAATCTGAAAATTGTAGCTAAATACATTTTTTTAGGTTCCTAGTGTCATATTACACTGAAAATTATTAAAGAAAATATAAAATAATATATAAAATCGCATTTGATTTTTTCCAAATAAAACTACAGGGTGTAGGAAAAGCATAGAACAACGAAAAATATGGCGAACATAAAGCTTTTTCACAGATTTTATCCAAAGTTCTAGTAAATGAGTAAAAACTTCCCTGCAGCGTTCTTGTAACTAAATGAATTTTATAAGTTCGATCCGCTTTTTTCTTACGACATTAAATTGAAATCTGTGCTAGCTGGGGACCAGGAGCGCGTTCAAAACCTTACCGTGGTAAACCACGAGGTAAGCTGTGGTTATGCTGCATAACTTCACTTAACCACGCAAGTTTATGTTTAACCATGGAGGTTTTTGAACGCACCGTGGTTAACTACGAGTTAAAGAAACTGAAAAATTTGTGTTCCATAAAATAATTTCCGCTATTTGCTTCGATTATTTCTTTTGTGTCCATTAATTTATTTATTTGCAATAATCTAATGAATTCCCCTTTGCTTTGTTCATGTGTTTACCATTAAAACAACTGTCAGAGAGTTGTTTTTATTCTTCTTCTTAACTATTGCTAACCATTTTTGAAGTGAAAACTTCTATAGGCACGTTGGGCACTTTTTGGCCTGGGGAAAAAACTAAAAACTCGCGTCACGCGCACTTTTTGTGTGCCATCACGCGCACGTACCATCACGAGAGAAAAATGTTTCCTTTGGGGGTTTTAGTTTTAATTATGTAGTATGAATTATGTAGTATGAATTATATATTATATATTAAATATTATATATTAAATATTATATATTAAATATTATATATTGAATATTATATATTTAATATTATATATTTAATATTATATATTAAGTATTGTGTATTATGGACTATGTAGTGTACTACGTACTATGAGCTATGTACTAATTATTATGTATTAATTATTATGTTCTATGTGCTATGTATTATGAATTATGTAGTATGTACTATGTACTATGCACTATGTACTATGCACTATGTACTATGCACTATGTATTATGTACTATGTACTACGTACTATTTACTATGTACTGTATATTATGCACTATTTACTATGTACTATATACTATATACTATGTACTATGTATTATGTTCTATGTACTATGTACAATGCATTATGTATTATATACTATGTACTATTTACTATGCACTATGTACTGTATATTATGCACTATTTACTATGTACTATTTACTATGTATTATGTTCTATGTACTATGTACTATGTTCTATGTACTATGTACAATGCATTATGTATTATATACTATGTAATATTTACTATGTACTATGTAATGTATATTATGCTTATTTACTATGTACTATATACTATGTATTATGTACTATGTACTATGTACTATGTTATATGTACTATGTACAATGCATTATGTATTATATACTATGTACTATTTACTATGCACTATGTACTGTATATTATGCACTATTTACTATGTACTATTTACTATGTATTATGTTCTATGTACTATGTACTATGTTCTATGTACTATGTACAATGCATTATGTATTATATACTATGTAATATTTACTATGCACTATGTAATGTATATTATGCTTATTTACTATGTACTATATACTATGTATTATGTACTATGTACTATGTACTATGTTATATGTACTATGTACAATGCATTATGTATTATATACTATGTACTATTTACTATGCACTATGTACTGTATATTATGCTTATTTACTATGTACTATATACTATGTATTATGTACTATGTACTATATACTATGTACTATGTACTATGTACTATGTACTATGTACTGTATATTATGCTGATTTACTATGTACTATATACTATGTATTGTGTACTATGTACTATGTACTATGTACTATGTACTATGTACTATGTACTATGTACTATGTACTATGTACTATGTACTATGTACTATGTACTATGTACTATGTACTATGTACTATGTACTATGTACTATGTACTATGTACTATGTACTATGTACTATGTACTATGTACTATGTTCTATGTACTATGTACAATGCATTATGTATTATATACTCTGTACTATTTACTATGTACTATGTACTGAATATTATGCTAATTTACTATGTACTATATATACGGTGACCAACCGTACTGTATTGTACAGTACAGTACTCTTTTCAGTGTACCTGTCCTCTGAAATTTTTAATCTTTGAAAAATTGTAAAATGTCCTCTATCTACACAGCGTGCTGTATAATGTACTGTATTTTTGCAAACTATTTGAGAATAAAACAATTTTTGGAAGGAACGTGACAATTCTACACAACCGTGAAAAAATTTTTGAATGAAAGTTGCTCAACTTGGAGGGTGCAATCGTTTAAACACAAATCTGACCCCCTAGGAGAGAAATATCAAACTTTTGTTAGAAACATTTTTTTATCCGAAGCTTCTCTGTACCCTGAATGATTTTTGGGGACAGTTTTGATTTTTGATGATTTTTGGCGGTGCAGGCGGGCTTCGAATAAAAAAAAATTTAGACAAAAGTTTCATATTTCCCTGCGAAGAATCAGAATCCGTGGGGGTTGCCATTTCAAATTTTAGATTCACGCCCACCCCCTGCTAGTTTTTTTTGGTCTGCTTGTACTGTATTTCCTTCTCGGAAATATGGTCACCGTAACTATATACTATGTATTATGTACTATGTACTATGTACTATGTAATACGTACTATGTTCTATGTACTATGTACAATTCATTATGTATTATATACTATGTACTATTTACTATGCACTATGTACTGTATATTATGCTTATTTACTATGTACTATATACTATGTATTGTGTACTATGTACTATGTACTATGTACTATGTACTATATACTATGTACTATGTATAATGCATTATGTATTATATACTATGTACCATTTACTATGTACTATGTACTATTTACAATGTATGCACTATGTACTATCCACTATGTTCTATGGCCATAGAAATCCACACATTTGAAAATTAGTATGTGGGTATAAAGTTTAATCGTGCATTTCCGAAGCTTGGTTTAGCCTTCCAAGCGACTCATCGGATACCAAAAATGTATGTACATCGTTCATTATATTTATAGGAAGTTAGTAACTTCTTTTGACTGCATTAAATTAGTTATCCTTATCCTATTGTAATATTAAGATTGATTTGGAAATATAGACTGGCCGGCCATAGAAGTTTTCACTTCCAACGTGTGGTCCTACGCACACTCATATTTTTTTTTTTTTTTATGTGGAAGACTAGAGCTCAGGGAAAGCCCTTTGTACTGTCGACAATCTATTTTCTTCGTATAGAGCGCAATGTCGAACAGCAAGCTCTAGTCGATAGATAGTGAAGGGGTAAAATTTAACTACACCATGGTTAACCGCAGGAGTTTTTGAACGCCAAAAAGTTATGCTCGTGGTTATGTTGTAGTTAACCACGGAGTTTTTGAACGACAAAAGTTTACCATAGTTAGCCATGGTTAATCATAGTAAGGTTTTTGAAGGCGCTCCAGGCCCACCACTAGTCACGCAGCTGACTTACTACCCGAAAGGAATAATTTCAAAAACGAATCAATGGTATGAAATGACCAGCACACTTGCAACACTGCATCCCGGGCCAATACAAAAGTAGTTCCAGAGTAAGCGTTGCAAGTGACCTGGTAATTTCATGCCAATTGATTCCCTTCTGAAATTATTCCTTTCGGGTAGTAAGTTAGCTGCGCGAGTAGTGGTGGGCCTGCTCGTGACAATATGTACATTTCCTCCTCACCACCCCCACCAAGATTCTGGTGGCTGACTCATCTACTATTAGCCTTATCTAAACTATCAGTTACAAAAAAAATTAAGTGTCCGGAAAGAAATGATCATTTTTCTTATTCTATAATAATAGGAAAATCATAAATTTTCATAAGTATGTTTTTATTATAAAATTATATATTAAGTTACGTTTTGCATATATTTTGCATATTTATGCATATTTATTGCATATGCAGTTTGCATATTTTATGATGATTATTTGCATATTTGGATATGCTAGCTGCAATCGAATAAACAATCAAAAACCGACTTCAGAAAAACCAAAAATAATGCACAAAAAACCAAAAATAATGCACAAAAAAGGATAAAATAATTGTTTGAAATTCTTTACAACATTAATCCAATCAGAATAGATTTAATAAGAAGAATCACTTTTGAAGACGGTGCCAGCTAGTAGTTGACTTTCATTGCATTAACTATTGCTGCGAAAATTGTATTCATCTCTTTGTTAGCCTTATGCCCTTAATACATCACCCCGAAAACAGGTGTTGGCACCGTCTTCAAAAGTGATTCTTCTTATTAAATCCATTCTGATTGGATTAATGTTGTAAAGAATTTCAAACAATTATTTTATCCTTTTTTGTGCATTATTTTTGGTTTTTTGTGCATTATTTTTGGTTTTTCTGAAGTCGGTTTTTAAAAATTTATTTTATTTCGTACTTTTTAGTCCGTTAATTTTTTTTCGGGCGCAATATAAAAAAAATTATTTATTACTCAGCCGCGCGCCGTCGAAAAGAATTGAGGCAGTAGCTAAATAGTTTTTGCAGTAATGAATTTACGTATTTTCGGAGCAATTTAAAAAAAAACTTATTTAATATGAAACAAAATTCCCCAAAGGAAATTAAAAAGAAATATTTATTGTGTCGATTGAAAAAAAAATTGCTCCAGGCCAAAGAATCGAACTCGCAACCTCCAGGACGAGAGGCAAGCCTCTCAGTCGTTGTGCTACGGGAGATTGTTACAACAAGATGGCTAAATACGTTAATAAAGCTTTTCAGAAACTTCTTTAAATAGCATTTCATTCCAAAGGAATACTCTCTTACAGTCTGCATGAGTAGAGTATGCATGAAATTTCTCACCGAAGAGTTTGTAATTCTTTACAACATTAATCCAATCAGAATGGATTTTAGAAAGAGAAAAAAAGAAAAAAATTCGAACTACCCTTCGGGGTTTGAACCCGCAATTTTTACTTGCGGGTCAACGCCTTTGCCGATTGATCCACCGACCTTTTCTCGAGCACGCGACAATAAAGTAATTTGTTCGCTGCCTTTGAGAATACTTCTATCCGTTCAAGGTGTACTAATTTTACCAGTTTTTTACGCCTACCTTCGAACTCCTTTATCAGAATTTAAAAAAAATTGTACGGGACCACCGTGGGAAACTACCCTTTCAAACAAAAAAGAAAAAAAGCAAAAGAGTCATTGCGTTACAAAGTTATGCGTGAACAGGACCAAAAAATACCTACGCGTCGAATTGATAACCTCCTCCTTTTTTGAAGTCGGTTAAAAATAAACATATACCCAAATTTTGGGCCATTTATTTATATATTAGAAAGAAATGCATATAATCCGATGTCTAATTATAAACTAGCTGGACCCGGCATAACTCCGTTTTGCCCGCAACAGTTGGCCACCAGGCGGCTATTATGTCGTGCGCGTTGACGTTTAATTGTTTAGAAATTTTGTGACATTTCACATGTTACGGCGCAGCAGCACGTAACAGGCATCTTTAGCCACAACAAAGATATGGGCATGAGAGCCTAAGAAGCCCTAAGAAAGAAAAAAAATCCACTATGAAAAAAAAGGAACAACAACACAACATAAACAAACAAAAAAAACACTATTAAAATAAAAAATATATATATTAATCTAAAACTAATAAACCTACAACTAAATTATAACTAATAATAAAACTTAACACTAAATAAAACTAACAAATAAATTAAAATTAACTTATAACTAAAAAATGATCTGAAAAGAAAAAGAAGGTTAAAAAATGTCTGAAACAAATATAATAAAATATTATGGATGAAGGCACTTGGTCCAGGTGCCTTCCAGGTAATATTTTATTATATTTGTTTCAGACATTTTTTAACCTTCTTTTTCTTTTCAGATCATTTTTTAGTTATAAGTTAATTTTAATTTATTTGTTAGTTTTATTTAGTGTTAAGTTTTATTATTAGTTATAATTTAGTTGTAGGTTTATTAGTTTTAGATTAATATATATATTTTTTATTTTAATAGTGTTTTTTTTGTTTGTTTATGTTGTGTTGTTGTTCCTTTTTTTCATAGTGGATTTTTTTTCTTTCTTAGGGCTTCTTAGGCTCTCATGCCCATATCTTTGTTGTGGCTAAAGATGCCTGTTACGTGCTGCTGCGCCGTAACATACTCCCCCGCGTTGATGCGTCGCATCGAAATAAATAAGGGAAGGTTTAGTTTCAAAAATGATTTTAATTAATTCAATTTTATATGTACATATATATAATTCGTGAATTTGGTTCACCTACATCTAAATTTATTGTAACCCGTACAATTCATATCTTGTTTTGCTAAATTCATTAAGATTTACACCTACTTCTCCTGTAGCCCATACCATATTTGGGTATGGTCGTCCAAGATTTTTAGTTTTACCCGAGATTTCTCGGACAGGAAAACTGTATGCCGTTTCCTGCTTCTTCCCCTTATGACGGCATATGGGATTGACCGTAACTGTTTATATGAAATTTTAAAGTGTTTTCCGTCCACTGTCCATTTATCATACATTTTATCCTCTAACGAAGGTTTTATGTTAATTACGGGAGGTACATCTAGTGTGGTATCGATTGACGACGTAAGGGTATCCGGCAGATTTTTCCCTGGAGTGGGTGGCAGTTCCTGCTGCTGCTCTGTTTCTTCTACAACCGGTGTCTTTGGTCGTTCCGGAGTTTTGACGATTTCGTCGGCTTCCGGGAGATTTTTCCCAGGAGTGATTGGTACCTCGTCCACTGGTATTGGCGATGCTGAAGGTGTCCTGAGATACCAATCTTCCAGATCAGCATCCATGGCTAATTGCTCCATGTCTTCTTCCTCGAGAGGCCAACTACACAGAAATTCTAGTAAAGAATCTTCGTCTTGTTGGACAGTAGACGCATTCATGTTAGTGGCTTAAATGTATGTTTAAAGGTATCTGTAATAAATGAGGAATGATTATGATTTTGTTATTATGTGTTAGTGTGACATGACGTGAACTGCGGACGTACGACTCTGTAGTTAGTGATTATGTACGGACGTTACAAAACATGCAAATGTTTATACGTGTCATTTTATTAGAGGGCATAATTTCGTAATGGGTCGTTTAATATGATTCGTTTGTGTTTTCAACGTTACGACCCTCACCTGACCGTCAGGCCCTGGATGGATTTCCTCCACTATGCCAAGAGGCCAATCCGATGGTGACCTGTTTTGGTCCATGATTATGACTACCTGCCCTATCTGTAGGTTAGGTTGTTGTAATACCCATTTGTTTCTTTTCTGCAATTGCAGCAAATATCCATTTGACCATTGCTTCCAAAATTGTTGTACAGTCTGTTGGACATACTTCCAACGGTCCAGATATGAAACTTGGTCATCTGCCTCAGCGTCGGGCAGTGCCTTTATATTTCTTCCGATTAGGAAATGTCCCGGTGTTAACACCTCTAAATTTGAAGGGTCTGCTGATAGAGGACACAATGGACGTGAGTTCAGGCAGGCTTCTATTTGGATCAATAACGTATTAAGTTCTTCGAATGTCAATATTTTTCCCTCTGCGGCTCTTTTCAGGTGATACTTAATACTTTTCACGCCTGCTTCCCAGAGTCCTCCAAAGTGAGGAGCGGCTGGAGGGTTGAAGTGCCATTGTATGCCATCATTTGCTAATTCTTGGGATGCGCACCTCTCCGCTTCAGTTGTGGCCTTGTTGGCTGTTCCTCCCAAACGCTTGCTGGCGCCCACGAAATTTGTGCCATTGTCGGAATAGATATGCTTGCAAAGGCCTCGTCTTCCTATGAAACGTCTTAGGGCCGCCAAAAAAGCATCTGTGGACATGTCTGAGGCCACCTCAATATGAACGGCCTTGGTGGTCATGCAGACGAATATACAAAAATATCCTTTATATATTTTGGAGCCCCTATGTTTCGACATTTTGATGTCGATTGGCCCAGCATAATCTATTCCGACACTCTCAAACGGGTTTGTTTGTATAACTCTTACATGTGGTAAGTTTCCCATTGATTGAGTCGGTGCTGCAGCTCGATACCTAATGCATTTGACGCATTTGTGTATCCTTTCTTTTACGGCTGACATGCCGTTTATGATCCAATACTGGGATCGTATTGCATTTAACACCATCTGTGCTCCGCCATGTATCGTGTTGTTATGATAGTGATCAATAATTAGGTTTGTCACATGATGGTGCTTTGGCAATATTAGAGGATGTTTTGCATCATGTGGCAATGTGGAGTACTGCAATCTACCTCCAATTCTTATCGTGCCATCCTCTGCCATAAATGGTTGCAGCTGAAACAATTTACTTTGTTTCTTCACTGGTTTTGCGCCTTTTAGTTGTTCGTACTCCTGAGCAAAGGCTTGTCTTTGTACTAATTCAATAAGTTTTTTCCTTGCAACATTGATTTCTTCAGCTGACAGTTGCAAGGTACGTCTTTCCTTTAGTCGTCTGGCGTTGTGGACGAACCGGTAACAATATGCTATAACTCGTATTGTTTTTAAATACGCTGAATAGTTCATCCACCACTCATTTTCGGTTAATTGCATAGTCATCGTAACTTGAGTGACATTCTTAGCTTCCATAGAAGTTTGGAAGTCGTCCGGGGGTTTATGCGGCCAATCTTCTTCTGGTTTCCGCATCCAGCTGGGTCCTTGCCACCATGCTGTTAATTCTTGGATTTTTGCGGCATAACTCCCCTGGAAACTATGTCGGCTGGATTATCTTTTGTGTGTACGTATTGCCATTTTGTATCTCCCGCATTCTCATTTATTTCCACAACGCGGTTGGCTACGAACGTCTTCCATCTATGTGGTAATCCTTTAATCCATGCTAGAACGACCTTTGAATCTGTCCAACATCGCGTTTCTATGTTGCTTAGATTCATGTCTTGCTTTACCTGTCGCATCAGTCTGCTTAACAGTACTGCTCCACATAATTCGAGTCGCGGCAGTGACATCGGCTTAATAGGTGCTACCTTTGTTTTTGACATTAGTAATTTCGTGTCGATGGTGTTATCTTCCCTCGTTGTTCTGATGTAAATTACTGCTCCATATGCCCGTACAGAAGCATCACAGAAGCCCATCAGTTGGCACTTCGTAGTTGTGCTCAAGAGGTTAACCCATCGAGGTATTTTGATGTGTTGCATATGTGGCAACTGCTCCTGAAACAGGGTCCATTCGTCTTGAATGGTTTGATCCACCATCTCATCCCATCCATACCCAGCCATCCATATTTTCTGCATAATAATTTTTGCCAGAATGACGCATGGAGCGATCCATCCTAGTGGGTCGTAGAGTTTGGCCACTTCCGAAAGAATTTTTCGTTTAGTAGAAGCTGGTTTAAACTCCGCGCAATTTATTGCGTACGAAAAATAGTCTCCCACTGGATGCCAGTATATTCCTAATGCCTTAATTTGGTTATCTTCCCTTACTTGTAAGGGAAGCTGCAGTTCACGATCCTCGGCTGGGATGGAACTTAGGAGCGCTTCATGATTTGCGGCCCATTTCCGCAAATGAAATCCTCCTCCTTTCAATAGTTTGATTAACTCTCCTTGTAATGTTTGTGCTTCTTGCACCGTATCTGCTCCTGTAAGCACATCGTCCACATAAAAATCCGTCATAGCGACCTTAGCTGCTTCAGGATACAAGGAGTTATCATCGACCGCTAACCTTTGCAATGTTTTGATTGCAAGGTAGGGTGCTGAAGTGGTTCCAAATGTTACTGTATTCATTTGGTATTCTTGTATAGGGCAGTTATTACTTGCCCTCCACAGGATGGTTTGATACCTTCTATCCAAGGGGTTGACAAGGATCATCCTATACATTTTCTCAATGTCCGCGGTTATTGCATATCGATACTTCCGCCATTTTAGGAGCGTAGCAAATAATTTCGGCTGCAATGTTGGCCCTGTCAGCATTTGCTCATTTAGACTTTTCCCATTTGTAGTCTTTGCTGAGGCATCAAAAACTATGCGGACCTTAGTTGTGGTGCTGTCTTTAATTACAGCATGATGTGGCATATAATACCTTTGGTCTGCGAATCCCTTTGCTGAACTCATATGGTTCAAGTCGATGTATTCTTGCAGACATTTTTGGTAGGAGTCCTTTAGCTCTGTCCTTTGGGCTAGCTTCTTCTCTGACTGCAATAGCCTGGACATGGCTTGTCTCCTAGATTCCCCTAAACTGGGTGGATTACCGTCTTTAAAGGGTATCCGTACTTCATACTGCCCGTTCGGCTTACGTATGGTAGTTTTATCGTAAAATTCTTCGCACTGCTTTTCTTCCCCGGTGAATTGTCTTTCTTTAGGAATTTCTTCACATTCCCAAAACCCTTTAATTTGTTGGCTCAATTCTTCCAATGTTACGTCATGCTGCGTCGTAAATGCAGATAGACTTATATTTTTAGAAGGTGTGTTTGCTGATTGTACGTCACCAAACACGATCCAACCTAGTGCTGTTTTCAATGCCACCGGAGCCCCTTTCATTCCTTTTCGCAGACCATTCCTAATGATATCCGCGTATACACTTACTCCAAGGAGAATGTCTATTCGTCCTGGATTCATAAATTTTGGGTCGGCTAACTCCAACCCATCTATATGCGGCCAGTGCTTTTTTATTGTGCGTTCTGGTGGAAATATCTTGGTGATACTCTTAATAACATACGCATCAATGGAATTCTTATAATCTTTTGTAGTTGACAACAACGTAAATCTTGCCACCTTATTTGCGGTAGCTACTTGTGTTTCTGCCACTCCTAAAACACTTAAATTTGTAGGGAAGGTTTGCGCTCTTATTGATTGATACGCTGCTTCCGTAATAAATGAATTTTGTGAACCGGGATCTATTAATGCCCGTAACGTCAACTCGCGGCCTATACGACCCTTCACCTTTACCAGGGCTGTTGCCAACATTGTTTGTGTAACATCCTTAATATGGTTACACTGAGTTACACTCGTTTCGTTGACCGTGTTGTCCCTAGGTGAATTTGTTGATTTTTCCTGATCCATACGATCATGCAACAAACTATGGTGATTGTTGCCACACATCCTGCACGTGTATTTAGTGGTGCATTCAGCTGTACTATGATTTCGCAAGCATCTTTCGCATTGCTTATTTTCGGTCAGCCAGTCTCTTCTGGCTGCAACCGATAGCTTTCTAAACTGTTGACATCGTGTCAACCAATGGTTTGATCTGCACATAGGGCAGTGATTTGTGAAGTTTACCTTCTCAGGGTGGCCTGACCTTGGTTCATAGCCGTTCCTGTTCTGTCCTGCGGCTTTATGATACCTATAAGCCGTTTGGGACTTACCTTTATTGGTAATGTGAGTATCTTGCTGGCTTGTGTAGTAGGTTGTAAGTCTACTATGATTTTTGCCAGCTTTGTGCGGATTGTTCCCTGCTTTGTGCAGATGGATATCCTTTGTTGCCTCTAGGCTTCGATAACGTTGCTCCATGAACGTAATCAATTCTTTTAGTGATGGCAGCTCATCTGACTTTGCTATCAGTTGCTCCCATAAATTCCGTGTCTTTTCCGGCAGCTTTTGAGCTGTTATGAACACGAAAATGGGATCCCAACAGGCTATGTCTACTTTAAGTGCCTTTAAATTGTGCTGTATACGCTGCAACTCGTCCAAAGTTGCTCGTATTTCCCGGTAGGATTCCGTCCTAATTTTTGGCTGATTAAATAGAAGCTTCAACTGTGCATATATTAACAACCTTTTCTTATCGTACCGGTTGCACAAGACCTCCCATGCTGCTGTATAGTTTGCTGCGGTGGTGTCGAAGGAATCTAGATCCTTCTTAGCATCTCCCGTCAGACTACTCTTCAAGTAATGCATCTTATCGACCGTTGATAGTCGATCTTCATGATGTATGAGCGACACAAATCGGTCGTGGAAGGCTCTCCATGACGCATATTGCCCGTCGAACTTAGGGATTTCCAAGGTTGGTAATTGTAAAATTGCCTTGGGTGGCTCCACCTGTTCTCTTTCAGAGCTGGTAACTAACCCATCCATTAATTCTCCATAGAATTCGGAATAGATTTCTTCGAATTCTTGGAACTGGTCGCCTTCCGCGTATGCCACTACAGCGGCTTGGATTTTCTCATCCTTTATACTATCTGTATCTGCAGTAACTAGTTCTGCATGGTTTCGCTTAAATTGTGCCCATGTAGCTTTAATCGAATCTAACTTTCCCGAAATATAACCCTGGGTTCTCCGAACCACAGGCGTCTTTCTGTAGTTAGATAATGTTTGATTAAACTCTTTCTTTAAGGCAGTTTGTTCTTTCAGAGTACGTTTCATTTTGGATTTAGATTAATAATACTACGGGGTTAGACAATTAACAAATAATAAAATATTTGGACAATAAATAATTAAAGCAATAAACTCTTCTTAATTAGCAAGTTATCGTAGAGACTATACTTGTTTTGACCACGACCTATCCGGCTCGAAGGACCATGTTACGGCGCGAGACGCCGTAAATAAAAATTTAATTTTTTAAATTATTCAAAACCTGTAAAAAATCGGATAGGTCGATAATTCACACACAGGAGTGGTTTAAAAACAAGTATATTATCTCCTAAATGGTACAATGCTAATTAAATCTATTTTAATTCTAAATTTACGTTAATTCTTAAAAAAATAGCAGTAAAAAAATATAATTCAAATTTTGACTGAAGGTCAATTTTTCTTAATGCTAACTTAGGATTATACTCCAACTGGATCTATAATACCTGAAATTAACTTCTTGATTAAATTGTCCAAATATTTTCTACACACAAAAGCTCGGAGGTTCTATTCCGCTTATGGAAGAATTTCCCTTGAAATTACGCCGGTAAAACCTGACGTGACTGCCAACACTTGGCACTTTCTCACCGCAAATAGTGCCGTATAATATTTGCTTCTTGCAAAATACGTTAGCTCTTTGAGCTTGAATTTGGCCACTATCGCTGTAATCACCGCAAATAATATTAATGTGGGCCTTAACAACCACTTAGATTTGCAGAAGAACCTTCAGCGAGCTTTATTGGTCTATATGGTTCCACTCAAAGGTGATCTCAAATTCACCTGTGTTTGGACCCTTCAACAATTATGTTAGTATACCTTCTAGGGATATTTGAGGTATATTTTTACCTTCAAAAAAATCCCTATTTCAAATATTTATATTTTCTTTTAATTTTAATTTACTAGTGTCCCAGGAAGTTCAAGGTAATTGCAACCTTCGAAATTCCTTGTTGACACGTAAGAATATACAAATTCCTTTCTATTATGGAAATTAATTCCCTGGTCCGATGCCCAAACCAACATATAATATAAACTAACCCCCGAACCGATGGTGGAACCGATCGGTTATCTAAAACCCTAATTTGGCGACTAATGCCAGCCAAAGTTATAACAAGACGGTATCTACCTGTCTAAATTCTGAAAAGGAAATAAATTATTATATTATTTTTATTCAAAGACGGACTTTGCCTGTCTATAATTAAACTCTTTTTTTTTAACTGAACGGACTTTGCCTGTTCTTACGACGGTCGATGCCTGTCTGATATTGTATGTCGCTTGAAAATATTTGCTAATTAAAACTGGACGGAATGAGAAGCTCTGTCCTGATGCTTTGTACTTTATAGTCCAGGCGCATCGATCGAAAGTTCAAAGCTTGGGGGGGAGAAAGCTGTTATACTTGTTTTCAAGTGTTATACTTTTTATTTTTAGAACAAAACAGCTTTCTCCGATCGTGCCCCAGCTTTGAGCTTTCGATAAAACTGACAGTTCTACATGTCAACAAAATGGTGAGTAGACTTTGTTATTTTTTTTTGTATATTTTTATGTTGTGTTGTTGTTCCTTTTTTTCATAGTGGATTTTTTTTCTTTCTTAGGGCTTCTTAGGCTCTCATGCCCATATCTTTGTTGTGGCTAAAGATGCCTGTTACGTGCTGCTGCGCCGTAACATCACACGATGGTCAAATTTTGTTTGGTAAAAAAAGCCCTTCAATATATTCAATGTGATTCAACTGATTCATTATATTTTATTTGGTTTTGCAAATGTAGTTGAATTTAATGTGTAAGCTTGACAGTACATTCAAAATATTAAATTTAATAAACATTAATCGAAACGAAAGCGTTGTGTTTCATTCAAATCGTAACAATTCACGTGTCGGTAATCCATCCGCGTTACTTCAGTTCTTTATGATAAACGACATTTTTTGTATTGTTGTCTGGAGCATACACAATTAAAGCAGTTGGTTGCCGCGTTTGCCGACACGTGAGTACGCTACATACAATTGGCCATGCGAAAAACACGGATTCTCCAAATTCATGTTACAAATATTGAAGGATTGTCCCTGAGATTTGTTGATTGTCATTGCGAATGCTAATCGGACTGGAAATTGTAATCTTTTGAAATCAAAAGGAGTATTGGTCATAATCAACGGAATGCGGGGAATGAACACATTTCCCCCGAATATTTTCCTTTTAGAATTGTTGCTTCTATCAGATTCGGCATCAAATTCTTTATAGTAGTGAAACCTACGTAAATAAAAGAATACACATTTACCTAAAATATGAGCTTAATTTTGTTGTTTTACGATAATTAGTCTAGGAGTAATTGATGTTTAATTAAATTTAAAAAAAATTAATTTTTTTTTCTTTAACACGCTGTATTTTAGGGGATGACTTTCGTTTACTACTGTGTACAGATGTACAGTAAACAGTAGGTGCGCAGTAATTTCGCACGACTCTCAAAACTGGCAACTAAATTCGCGCGAAATTTTAAAATAAAAAAAAAATTATTCGCATGTTTATTTAAAAAATTTGTAATTTTTTTTTAAACTGAAATTAAATTTACTTTTTAAGAGGTTATGTTATTAAAATTGAGTCTGTTACTTTGAAAACCCCAATTCTGATATCGAACTCGTAATCAGCGACCCCGAAAACCCCCGAGTGAGATGTTTTGGTATCATTTACTAAAATTTTTGACTCTTTGGAGAGGTTATGTTGACCATATTGAGTCCGCCATTTTGTAAATCGCACTTTTGACACCGGATTCGTAATAAGCGACCCCGAAAACCCCCGAGTATAAAATTTGAGATCATTTAAAACACTTTTTGACTTTTGTACAGCTTTTTTGGATTTGGTTCCACTGTGCGGTTGGAACACCCTAACGCGCGTTTTGAATGGACTATAAATGTATTTTTCCGATTTTTCGAGTGGATTTTCCGACTTTTCCGGTGGATGTTTTGGGCCTAAACCTGACATACAGCAATACGAAGAAAACAGAAAAAGAATCATGAAAATTGGCCGAGCGGTTATCGAGTTATAACGTCATCGAGTTTCACTCCGAAGGAATTATGTATTAGATTTTTTCATCCTTGTTTCTTTTTAGGTGTTTATTAGGTTGAAGTTTTATTATGTTTTATGTTCGTTGTTGCCTTAGTTCTAGGTTATAAATTATTGTTTAGCATATTTTTGAAATGTTTTTAATATATTTTGAAATGTTTAGTTTTATTTATTTTTGTATTATTGTTTAGTTTAATTCGTGTTTTATATTGTTTATTTTGTTTTTGACATGAATATGTCTTATCCCTGGAGTCTATTCGAAAGAATGTGCGGAACAAAAATTGTGACTGTGACTAATTACTGCGTTTTGGGGCTGGGTCCTAATCTAGGTATGTTCGTAGTGGGGTAGCAGTGGGCCTAACAGAGGCCCGCACTAATGAGTCATTAACGATGGCATGATATTTTGTGCGCAGTAATTCTCAGTCTCAGAAACACGTGCATTTTCGAAAAACGTCTCAAATCATCACCAGTTAGACATGATTTATCATTGAAAAATTCAATTTCAAGTGAATTTTTAAGCATTTGTGAGCATTTTTAATACGTTTTATTACGTAATAGTTTTATTACGTAGCGGTTTTCACTTTTAAGCACGAATACTGTGTAAGTATCTTAAAAAAAAGAAAAATTAATCGAAAATTAAATTCATTTCATCTCAATAATTTTTATAAATCACTATTTTTCGGTAGGACCTTATGTTATCAAACCATGGCCCCTAAATTGAAAGCTCAAGTGATGCGGGAGTCCCGCCAGCATTAAAAAGAGTATGCATTACGCAACAGTGAAGAGTTTCAACAGTTACTGCAGGCACCATGTAGAGCGAATGTTACAGATGAGGAGAGGTTTGACGAATTTCTTAGAACGCGAACGGCCAAAAGCGTGTTCGACAAAAACAAAAGGAAGCGCTCGAAGAGCAACAATGTAATGCCGCCGATAAACAAATTGAATCTAATTTAATTGATGAGCCACCGCGAAAGATTTTCATCGACGAACAAGTCGCCGCTGATTTTGAATTTATTCGTCGATTCAAAGAAAACCGATTCGGCGTTTCTTGTGCTGTCTGCGATCGTCTTTGATTCGAGCGCGATTTGAAAAATGTGCCACAAAGTGCGATTGAGTTGATTGGAGAAAAATATCCTGACGCAAATCGGAGCACTATGCGCGTCTGCGGGACTGTTATAACGCGATCGCGGTCAATGGAATCCCCCGATTAGCTACGATCAACGGCTTTCGATATCCTCCGTTTCCATCTGACTTGCCATCTCTTGACCCAATCTCCGAACGGTTGGTGTCGCCGCCTATTCATGTCTACTGTGCCATCGAGAAGCCATGTCACTATATTTTTTGTTAGATTATTGTTTAGTTTATTTTTATTTTTAAATTAATAGTTTTTTTTCAGACATTATATCGGTTTTTATTAAATCTGTGTTGGCTTTTTGTTATTTTAGGGTTAGGTTATTGATTCTTATTGTTTCGCGCTGAAACATTTTCCCCCCTCCTTGATGCCTAGCATCAAAATAAATACTGCTACATTTATTTATCAATTCGAATTCAGTTTTATTTATTCATTTCTTTTTACGTTTTTTGTTCTTAATTCATCTTATTAGCTATCAGTTCAATTTTTTTTAAATGAAATAATTTCACGCTTAAATTTAAAGTTTATCGTATTGTCCTTTCCCTTATTTGGATTTTAGATTCACTATGGCGGTATAGCCTTGCCCAGGGTACGAAAATGCTCGCTCCGGAGCGGCTCATTATGTGGCTTTTGGCTCTTAAACGGCTCCCGGAGTAGAGCTATTTACTTTTACGTGGCACTCGCTCCGGAGCTGGAGCTAAAGTAGCTTTATTGACTATTGGCTCTTTCAAATATCAATACATAATTTCATATTACTGTTACAAGCAGTGTTGGGCAAAATCAAGCCCCTCGTAAGTACAGGTCTGGAAGCAGCCAGGCCAACTAATACTAACATAGCTGAAAACAGGCCAAAAATATTCTGACAGTTATGGAATTAACATGGCCGAAGCCATACGAAGCAATTTTTTAAGTTTGTTTTTGCACTAAAAAGTGGTAAAATATTGTATATTATCACTTTTTGTTGCACAGGGATTATCAGTGATTAGTGCTTTAGTGATTTAATAAAAAAAATTAAAATGAAGTGAGTGGTTAAGTGTATTTTAAGAGTGTTAATTGATTAGGTGACCATTTTTGTTTACATTCGCGGTGGTTTTTTCGTGTTAATTTAGGGAAAAAATGTTGAATTTGTGTAGTAATATAATAAAAAGTGCTTTTTAAGTGATTAAAGATTATTATAGAATAGTTATTAAAAACATAAGTGCAGAAATATGTGAAGGAAAAGTGAAAAAGTTATTGTTATTCATGTTGTGTGGTAGTACTTGCACTTATGTTTTTAATAACTCTTCTATAATAATTTTTAACTACTTTAAATTCACTTTTAATTCCATTACTACACAAATTCAACTTTTTTCCCTAAATTAACACGAAAAAACCACTGCGATTGTAAACAAAAATGGTGACCTAATCAATTAACACTCTTAAAATACACTTAACCACTAATTTTTTTTTAATTTATGGACTCAGATCACTAAATAACTTATCACTGATAATCCGTGTGCACTAAAAAGTGATAAAATACAATATTTTACCACTTTTAATTCCAAAACCAAAGTTAAAAAATTGCTTCGTACGGCTTCGGCCATGTTAATTCCACAACTGTCAGACGATTTTGGCCTCGCACAGACACAACCAAAAAGTCTGCTTCCAGGCCTGTACTTACGAGGGCCTTGGCAAAATTCAAGGTACAAACAGAACGGCACGGCGACCGTGCCGGTGGCCGTCGACGGATTTTAGATTCCGTCTTAGCTAACAGAATGGTGCGGCGCGGTCAAATTTAACGGAATTTAACGAACGACGGAATTGAAATAAACGAATTTGAAATTTTTAACGTAAATATAATTTCATGAGTACAGAATAAACTTTTTTAATTATTTGTTTGTAAAAATACATGATTGTTAATTGCAACTTTGATCTTACCTGGAATTAAAAATTTAAGTTATTTTCAATATTTTCATATTTTTTTTTTCAATATTTTAGTAAAGAAAAATTTACTTGGAATTCAAAAATCGAAGAATTGTTTTAAAAATTGGCTGCTATATAATATTTAGCCATTTAACGAAGATTACCCGAAACTTAAAAATTAAAGGGTTTGTTTTGAAAGAGGGTGGTTTCATGACCTCTTTTATGACATTACATTAGATAAATTTACCTGGAAGTAGAAAATGGGCGATTTGTTATTTACATTGGGCTGCTTAATGATATTTTGCGATTTACCGCAAATTACCTGGAATTTATAAATTAAAGGGTTTCTTTGGAATTGTTTTCCCATTTATAGGACCTGGCTAAAATCACTTAAATAGCTTAATTTTTAAAATTATTTTCTGTAAAAGTAATTTTTATTAAGTAGTAGTAGACAACCTTAACACCACAACCACCTGGTGTATCATACTTCATAAAGCGGGTACAAAAAAATCGAAGGAGTTCCGCAGTATGTCTATAAACACCCGTAGGTGAGCGTTTCATAAAAGGTATAAATATACATATTCATAAATAAATCACGAATACACTAGAAATCTGAACTAAAAACAACCTAAAGAAATAAAATATAGCTTGCCGCATAGATCTAATTGAGAAAAATCAAGAAAAACAAATTATTAAACAAGCACTTTTATTTTAAGCCATAGCACAGTACATAATCTATAAGACATATATTCCCCTTCTCTCTTGGATGATGTTATAACTTTCAAAGCCTGAAAGTACAAAAAATGTATACTACATCATTAGAAAGCAATAAAAAATACTTCTCACCTTTCCGGGTTTCCGCCTAAAATTTCTAGCATCACTATCTCCAGCTTGAATCCTCAGCATTTTTTATTTCAACTTTTATCTGACAAAAAACTTTAACTACAAAACTTTCCCAGAAATGAATGTAATAACTTAGTTTGGCTCCTGTTTTTCCTCAGCTATCACAACTACAAGCTCTGGTTCCGGAATTTTATAGTTTTTCCTCTAGGAAAAATACAAACATTTCAACATTCATTGTTTTTCACTAATAATTAAAGTTATAAGTTATTAGTATTTATTAGAAAATGAATAACATCACAGTACCTTGAAGTATCTCCAAAAGTTTAAATTAATGAAGTTCCATTTAATTCATCTTGAGTTGCTAAATAAAGACAAGAAATTTTTTTATCGTTGACTGTTTTGGTTTGATTTTATTATAAAAATTAGTTTTAATTACCTGCAACACAGTCTTTCTGATGCCCCATAATTTATAAATTACTCCTTTTTGCCATTATATAATAAATTGCATTAATTTATTTAAAATACTAAAAAAAATCACGAATTAAATTGAAAATAACGGCCAAACAGCGACACGACCAAATTGTCAAATTGCAGGCAGACAGCAGTTAAAAACAAAAAATGTGTGCTAAATGTATACTAAATCAGTTTTCAAAGGTTGGTATCACTTGGCGGCGGCGGCAGAATTCGGATTTGCTCTAATTTCACCGTGCCGGCCACCGCCTCCGTGTCATTATGTTAGCATATATGGCGGTGCGTGTATTTTAAACGTTTTTGCCGTCACGGACACCACCGCCGCCACGGTCGCCGTGCCATTCTGTTTCTACCTGATTGATGACTAGATTACGATTAAAAACTGTAGTCTGCAATCATGATTAGAGATTGACATTATTAATCAGAAAAGTAATCATTTTAGGCGATTGATGATTGATCAATTGTAACCGTAATCATGATTAAATGATTACATTTTTAGATTAAAAATTAAAATTTTCACGAGATGTTAAGTTTGTTGTCCTAAGGAAACAAAGTTGTATTTCTATTCTTTAATATTTGGTTTTTATCCATACCCAGCGGGAAATGTAATGGCTAGGTAAGCGAGGTGGTAATCAGCTGCACCCATTACCTTTGTGATGAAATAATAGGTTACTTTTATATAGGGATGTCCTAGGGCGGTAAGTGCTTACAGTAGGCATTACAGACGAGGACTTATTTCAGAGGTGAAATGTATTAGGTGAATACATAGATTACCATGTAAAGCCTGCAGAATAAATTACTGGCTACCCTTTTCATCATTAAAAATATTGCTTTCCGAAATTACCATTCCATTTCTGCTACATTTGGTGAGAGATTACTCGCAAGATATCTTTTTGATTTTATTGCTCATTGTTTGTGGTATAAATTAATCTTATAAAATTTAACGCCACTCTAAACGAATTTTGAAGACGGAATAAACTCAAGAAGAGAGGCTTCGACAAGTCAAACACAAAAAATTATAAAAGCACATCACATTTCCAACGAAAGTATTTCACAAGTCATTACTTAGTCGCTTACCTAGTCCTTACAATGTAAAGACCTTCATTTTCCTAAATTTCCAGTAGAATTTGTCGATTACCATGTAGGTGGTTACACAAATAATTAAAGAATTCTTGGCAGGGCCGTAGCAACCCAGGAGCTAGGGGGGGGGGGCTTAGCCCCCCCAGCGTTTTTCTCATACTTCATATATGTAGTTTATTTTTTTTAAATAATAACATTAATCATTTTTTAAAATAATTACTCTTTGTGATTTTTTAGTTCATCGAATCTTAAAAGAACGGTGTTCAGATATAAAAATTTAATCTATTAGTAAAATTATTTATTCTATCAGTCGACATGTAGTAATACGTTGAGGCCGCATGATTCGTGTCAAGGCCGAACACGATGATTCGCATCCTGCCGTTCCGGGCGGGAAAGTTGTACACGTTTTCCATTCCTTGGCGCACCTTATAGTCCAAGAGCTGACTGCAAAAAACGTGACCTATCGAGAAACAGGATGAAATATTTTTGAGTAATTCCAAGCTGTTTCTCGATAGGTCACGGAGGGCGCCCAAAAATTTTCCGGAAAATGCACATTCCAAACTTATGCACAGCTTCCGCCCAGGCACACCAAGATTTTTTTTTATAGTCGCTGTGAGTACTAACATTTCAAAAACATTTCATCCTTTTTCTCGATAGGTCACGTTTTTTGCAGTCAGCTCTCGCTCTATTATACAGCTCAATTTCATTTAGCAATTCCCAAGTCGGTCAAGGGCTGCAGCTTTTTCTAATTCACGATAGCTGTGAGCAGGGGCGTTTCCAGCCAACTGGCTTAGGGGGGGTAATTTTAAAAAAAGAAAAAACTTAAATATTTTTTTATCCCATAAATACAAAACAATCAACATCAAAAAAAAATTAAAAGTGCGTGTCAGCTCCGACGATTGTCTTAAACTAGCTGGAACCCATATAAATCCCACATTTCCGCTTCTCCTTACCATCTCACCAAAAAAACCTTGTTGATCCATTCTAAACCGATTGCTTAGAGAGCTTCAGGATACACTATGTTCAATGTTTTTCCATTTGTAGCTAGAATGTCAAGATTTTCCGATTTTCCAACTCTTGAACAACCTACATACAGTTAACCGATAAATGACACTTAGTTGGCAAAATTCGTCCGGTATATTGGTCCCACAATTTTGAATTTATAAGTTTTGATCATAAATTCGTTATTTGCTACCTTAAAAAACCCCAGTCACCGATTTTCATTGGGATCGGAACACAATTTGAAAATTCGTCGGCCATTTTGAATTTATAAGTTTTGACCAAAAATTCGTTATTTGCGACGTTATAAACCCCTAGATATCCACTTTAATTGGTATCGGAACAAATTTAACAAAATTCGTCCGCCATATTGGCACGGCCATTTTGAATTTATAATTTCTGATCATAAATTCATTATTTGTTACCTTAAACAATTTCAGATACCGATTTTCATACACACAATTTGCAAATTCGTCGACCATCTTGATTTTATAATTTTTGACTGCAAATTCGTTATTTGCGACCTTAAAAACCTCTAGATACCCACTTTCATTGGAATCGGAATAAAATTGGCAAATTCAACCATATTTCTGCTTCCATTTTGAATTTCGGTCATATACGAGTATACCCCATGTTACTCGCTGATAATAGAGCTTTCTATTGGCGACAGAATTTTTAAAATCGGTTCGGTAGTTTTTGAGTTTATCCGGAACAAACAAACAATCAAATCTTTTCTCATTATATAATAGTATAGATAGGCAAAGGAAGCAAATGAACCCATATATTTATTTATATTGATTTGATAAAACATATTACATAAATTTTCTTCCCTACTTTTTAGTCTATTATATGTTTTTCGCCATTTTGTGGTGGCCGCCATATTAGAATCAAAATGACGTCAGACAGATTACTGCATTACAATCGTCATACCCTTTCATTTGATACCCATACTGAGTGGGTTGTGAGGAAAAAAGTAATCCGCCATTTTGAATTTGGAATGACGCGACACAACTAATTGTATTCTATCTGTCATGCCCTTCCAATTGATGCCCATGTCGGTGGGTCGGGGAACACAATTGCAAAAATCGGGCGCCATTTTGGAACCGCTTCTTGATTTTTTTACAAAATGGTCAGATATTCAAGCAAACACAGATCAAAAATCTGCTGAAAAGATCATTCAAATTTGTGGGCCCTCCCCATCGTCCTCTCTCACCCTCTTCTTCATAAACCACTTTGCAGCCGACTCTTATCGTATCGTGTGTACGCTCGTGTGGAATCAGCCATAGCGTGCCATATTAGCGCGAGTCTCGGGTATCGGTCCCTTCCACGACTCTCCAGCAATTTTGGAAAAATTCACCGTCATATATCGCCGACTGGATTCACCAAAACTTATCTTGTTTATTTGAAATTGTGGTAATTTTTAAGAATAAAAATAAATAAGCGAACGAAAATTCTTAGGGAGGGTAATTACCCAATTACCCCCCTCTGAAACCGCCCCTGGCTGTGAGATAGGTATCGTCTCTTACGAAACATTTTGTCTTTTCTATTAACACAATGTTGATCGTTTCGTAAAATGCCGATTTCAGGCTGAAGGACGATTCGTTTCGTTCTCGCAGAGTTTCTTCGACAACAGAATCCTTTAGCATTGTTGATTGGCGTCGATTTCGAATTGGGCGAGGGCGCCTTGAAGCGAGAGCCGATTCTCTAGGGTGTAATTTCTTCAAAACTTTTGTTGCTTCAGAGTAGTATGTATTTCTCGAAAATATCTTACTTCTGTTCTCATTTACGGCTCTGATCGCCTTGAATCAATCTTTGCACACCGCCATTACACAATCCTGGAATGCGCACTCTTTTTTCCCATATATTTGTTGCCATTTTCTTAGAATGATGACGCAATTTTGATAGTACACTAGAAGGCGGCGCTTTAAAAAGGCCATAAAAAAGTGGAATGACCCTTTTTCCAAAGGATTTTTTACAATTCTCTGAAATTTTGAGAAAAAACTAAAATGAGTGCGCATCGAAGATTGTGTAGTGTGGATGGGCCATTAAGGATATCGTACGCAAAGCAGATGATTTGTGAGTGTGTATATTGTTGAGAGCTTGTACTTCATTCTATTATAATAATTATCTGTACTACCGACTGTACTGGCGAATGTCAAAATTTTTTAAAATAGACGCTACATTTAGTAAAATTTCTTTGCCCCCCCCCACGCGAAGCAGAGTAGATACGGCACTGATTCTTGGGTTACCAGAGTAACCACACGCTAGTTTTCCCGCTGGGTATGGCACATATTTGTATTAGTAGTTGTATTTCTATTCCCCAGCGGGAAAACTAGCGAGTGGTTACTCTGGTAACCCAAGAATTCTTTAATTATTTGTGTAACCACCTACATGGTAATCGACAAATTCTACTGGAAATTTAGGAAAATGAAGGTCTTTACATTGTAAGGACTAGGTAAGCGACTAGGTAATGACTTGTGAAATACTTTCGTTGGAAATGTGATGTGCTTTTATAATTTTTTGTGTTTGACTTGTCGAAGCCTCTCTTCTTGAGTTTATTCCGTCTTCAAAATTCGTTTAAAGTGGCGTTAAATTTTATAAGATTAATTTATACCACAAACAATGAGCAATAAAATCAAAAAGATGTCTTGCGAGTAATCTCTCACCAAATGTAGCAGAAATGGAATGGTAATTTCGGAAAGCAATATTTTTAATGATGAAAAGGGTAGCCAGTAATTTATTCTGCATGCTTTACATGGTAATCTATGTATTCACCTAATACATTTCACCTCTGAAATAAGTCCTCGTCTGTAATGCCTACTGTAAGCACTTACCGCCCTAGGACATCCCTATATACATAAAAGTAACCTATTATTTCATCACAAAGGTAATGGGTGCAGCTGATTACCACCTCGCTTACCTAGCCATTACATTTCCCGCTGGGTCTTTAATATTTGGTTTTTATCCATTGTGGCACATAAAGTACTAATGTTTGTAAGCAACATTTTTCAAGTGGGTTGGTAATTGAATATTTGATTGATATGAATCCGTTAAGGGTTTTGTGGTCAAAGTTTTAGAATTTAAAATGGCGGAATTATTTTGGAAATTGTGTTCCGATTGTACTGAAAATCAGTATCGGGGGCCTTTAAGGGCTCCAAATGACGAATTTGTGGTTAAAATTTGAAAATTCAAAATGGCGGACTAATTTTGGCAATTGTGTTCCGATTGTACTGAAAATCAGTATGGCCCATTTTACACGATGAAACACGAAACAAAAAGTTTCCTGCAAGCTTGGGAGAGGGGTGAGAGAGGGTGAAAAGGAACACGAAACATTACCATGAAACTTTTGAAGCAACTTTGCAGCAAACAGTTTTGACAGCTTCAGGTTTATTGTTGGTGTTTCTCTGATTTCTTTAGTTTCCCCTTTCGTAGGGGAATGAAGTAAAAGAGGAATTCAAAACAAAAATTTCCACCCATGTTTTCACAACAAAGCGAAAGGTGTATGTTTATTTTTACGGTAACATTTTTTCTATTTTAAAAAGTTGAGTAGTGAAGTGATTTCTGCTGTATTGATTACTAATGTTAATTACATTTCTTAATACGTAATAAAATTTAAGAAAAGTTTCAACAGAAATAGGGTGAGTGAAAATTTAAATTTACATTTGGCAGTTGTGAATATTTAAATTCACATTTGTCAGTTGCATTATATATCATAGTGTAATTACAGGTGAATATGGCAAAATTTCTTTGGACCAAGGATTTAGTTGAAAAACTAATTTTTGAATATCAACAGAAGGCAATATTATATGATCCAAAAAATAAAGATTATTGCAACCGCGAAAAGCGGGACAAAGCTGAGAGCGAAATTTTAAAAGTGCTCCAATCGTCTGATAAACGCGTAACAATTAATGCAATAAAATCAAAAATTAGAGTATTGCGCGTTCAATATAATAGAGAGGTGAGAATGGTCAAACAATCAAAAAAAATGGTGCAGGCGTCAATGATGTTCGCGAACCAAAACTCTGGTGCTTCAACCAATTGGCATTTCTGCAGCCGTATTGTGCCATGAAGGAATCAACATCCAATATTGACGATGTTAGTATTTATATCAAAATAACAGTAATGGTTGTACTTATATTTTATCTACAGATTGTAACCAATGAAGGTAATAACGAAAACATTTCTCCAGCTGATGAAGAAGCTGAACCTGCTGCTGAACTGTTATATAGCGATCAACTGTTTGATGAACAACATAGTCAGACCCCAAAACCAAAAGTAAGTATATATGAAACATATAAATATATAATTTTTAAATTTTTATTTAGAATTGCTTAATTTTAATTAATTGTATATAATACTTAGTTATCATCTAGATCTATTTTGCCTTCATTTGCAAAATAATTTGCAAACTGTTGTCTTACTTTTTCTGCCGATGTTCTGCTGCTGCTGTAAATATTATAGCTTTGTGTATTTGTGTCGTTATTATTCATGGATGTGCTAGGTTCTGTTATGTCTGTGTTTAGATATTTGTTGTCGGTATGAATTAAGAAGTTATGTAGCATGCACACTGCCTTTGTTACTTTTTCCACATTTTCTACATTTAGATTCATTTCTTTTCGCAGAATTTGAAATCTATTTGAAAGAATCCCAAAAGCTCTTTCAACATTTTGTCTAGCTCTTGACAATCGTTTGTTCAACATTTGTTTTTGGTGCTCTTTTGTCCTAAAGGGATAAGGCTTCATGATGTGGTTATGTAAGGGAAAAGCATCATCTGCTACAATTACATAAGGCACACATTTACCATTTCCTATAATTTTGTTTTTTGGGAAATATTGATCGCCTTTTATTATGACATCATTCAATTTGCTCTCAAGCAAAACTCCTGCGTCATTGGCTCTGCCATTTCTTCCGATATCCACAAATATAAATTTGCAGTCAGCATCTACAAGAGCCAATAAAATAATGCTGTCAGATCCTTTATAATTGTGAAAAAAAGCACCATCACATTTTTTTGATTGAAATGATATATGTTTGCCATCAAGGGCTCCTAAAAAAGGATTTCGTTAAACAATATAATTTGTTGCAAATGTACGTATTATGTATAAATACCTAAACATAAGGGAAATTGCCAACGCAGCATGAATTTTTCTGCAATCATTTCCCATTCCTCAGTAGTTGCTGGAAACTTTTAAAAAAATAAAATTAATTCATGTATTTTCTTCTTTTTTAAAAAAAAACTGGATTTAAAAGCGGAAATAGCAGAAACCCTTGCTCAAAGCAGGGCATTAATTAAAAAACAAACAAATAACTTCGATTGGGTTGGACAGTTGGTTGTCTCACAATTAAGTGAGATCAAAAACGCAACGGTAAGAAATAATGCTGTTTGGAGGATTCAATGCGTATTAAGAGAAGCAATGGAAAATGACCAAAACGCAGCAGTACCTAAAAGTACCCCTTCGCACCGTTGGATGAATATTTCGCAAAGCAAAATAAAAATCCAATCTGTGGAAACACTAAAACTACCATTTAAAGAAGGAACTGAAAATGCAAGAAGTCGACCAAGAGACACCTTACAGGAGCCGTTAGAAGGGATCTTCGATGAAGACGACTTAATTGTGGAGGATTATGATAGTTTGTAGTAGTAATTTACTTTTATATTAATATATTTTACGTTAATTTATTAAAATTGAAAATAATATATTTTGAGATATGCAATATAATGTAATTTTGAAGAATATTATTTTATTTTATGTTATATGTAATTTTGAAGTATTTTAATTTATTTTATGTTGTTATATGTAATTTTGAAGAATTTTAATTTATTTTATGTTATATATCATTCTGAAGTATTTTAATTTAATTTTTGTTATATGTAATTTTGAAGAATTTTAATACATATATTTTATTTTATATAACGAAATAAACTTACTTTCATATATGTATCTTTCAAATTTTTCCAAATCGCATCACATACTATTGGTATGTTCTGCGATAAAAAAGATACTGACAGTCTGCTTTGATATTCAAGGCTTCTATAACTTTCACCTGTAGCTAAATATCTTAAGGTGATAGCTAATTTTTGTTCGGCCGTCACAGCGTTCCGCATTACTGTATCTTGACGTTGCAAATCCTTTTGAATAAGGGATAACAGCAAGTTAAATTCCGTTTCCCCCATTCTTTGGTAATTTCTGTAGGACTGCAGATCTTCTGTTTTTAAATCTTTTGTTAAAAATTCGTAAGATCCCTTTTCATTTCGCCCTTTAATCCATTTTTTGACCCATATTTTTCTTTTGTTTTTCTTCATGGCCAAAACTTGCAAACCAGCAGCAGCTTTTAATAAATTGGATGCTATTAATCTGTGGTGACTACTTGATGCAACCTTAATTAAGTCATTTCCACATTTTATTAATTGCAAGACCATCTCGCATTCGTCGTCATAAGTGCACTCCTCGTTCAATTTTTCTGCGATCGCTCTAAATATAAAAAAAATATATACAAGATTATAATTTAAAATTACAAACTCACTTTTTTATTAATCGAAATTTTCACGTTTCCAATGAACAAAATTAATAACTCACTTGATCGCTCCAATTAAATTTTCGAATAAAAAAACCGTTTTAAAATTTCAGCTTGTCGCACAATCGAGCAGTTTGCTATTAAAATTTAAATATACGAAAAGGACAAAAGAGAAATGAGCTTAGAATAGAGAACTACAGGAAAGGCCCTCGCGTGTAAAATCCCTGTACGTGAGCGTAGTGAAATCCGGGTATCAGACAACTGTCAAACTGGGCTATTTGTTTGTTAGTTGACTGTCAAATTATAAATTGTTTTCTCGCGTTCGGTAGTGCATTTTCTTTGAAACGAGTGTTTTTTATCAAATTTACTTCGTTTTTTTTTCAAAACTAAATTAAAAGAAAAAAGAAAGTTCAAAGAATTTGTTTTCAGTGCGATTAAAGTTGTTACAAGTGAATTTTAAGTGAAATAAGAACAATGAAGTGTGCAGTTTTTGGATGTACGAAAAATTCGCTAATTCCGCGAGGAAAATCCTTTTTCAGGTAAGTGGGTAAACTCAAATACTTCCTAAATATATATATTACATATTTCCTTTAATAATTGTGGAAATCACTGAGCTAAATACTCGAAATAATGTAAATTTTGTGTGCTTGGATTTCATTGTTTACATTAACTAATGCCACCCAAAATTCAAGGGGATCAGCTGATTAGAATGCGTAGTGACGGCGTGTAAAAAGTTCATTTGTAGGGGCAAGATTTTATTTTAGTTAACTGATTATTTCAACTCGCTCTTGCCCCTCCTCTATTCCATTCGCTTTATCCGCTTGTAATGGACAAGCAACTACTAAAACGTGAGCACTCACACAAAAAGGATTTCACTACGCTAAAATTCGGCGAGGGCCCTTCCTGTAGTTCTATATTCTAAGGAAATGAGCAATAAATTTTGACGTCTTGTTTGCTGCAAGAGTTTACCCGTGTAGACACCGATGAAATTTTTGAGGAAACTCCAAAAGGGAATCAGCGATTGCAGGAAACTTTGTTTCGTTTCGTGCTTCATCGTGTAAAATAGGCCTATCGGGGGCCTTTAAGGGCTCCAAATGACGAATTTGTGGTTAAAATTTGAAAATTCAAAATGGCGGACTAATTTTGGCAATTGTGTTCCGATTGATCTGAAAATCAGTATCGGGGGCTTTAAGGGTTCCAAATGACGAATTTGTGGTTAAAATTCGAAAATTGAAAATGGCGGACTAATTTTGGCAATTGTGTTCCGATTGAACTGAAAATCAGTATCGGGGGGCTTTAAGGGTTTAAAATGACGAATTTGTAGTTAAAATTTGAAAATTCAAAATGCCGGACTAATTTTGGCAATTGTGTTCCGATTGATCTGAAAATCAGTATCGGGGGGCTTTAAGGGTTCCAAATGACGAATTTGTGGTTAAAATTCGAAAATTCAAAATGGCGGACTAATTTTGGCAATTGTGTTCCGATTGAACTGAAAATCAGTATCGGGGGGCTTTAAGGGTTCCAAATGACGAATTTGTGGTTAAAATTTGAAAATTCAAAATGGCGGACTAATTTTGCCAATTGTGTTCCGATTAGACTGAAAATCAGTATCGGCGGGCTTTACGGGTGCCAAATGACGAATTTGTGGTTAAAATTTGAAAATTCAAAATGGCGGACTAATTTTGGCAATTGTGTTTCGATTGGACTGAAAATCAGTATCGGGGGCCTTTAAGGGCTCCAAATGACGAATTTGTGGTTAAAATTTGAAAATTCAAAATGGCGGACTAATTTTGGCAATTGTGTTCCGATTGGACTGAAAATCAGTATCGGGGGGCTTTAAGGGTTCCAAATGACGAATTTGTGGTTAAAATTTGAAAATTCAAAATGGCGGACTAATTTTGGCAATTGTGTTCCGATTGTGCTGAAGATCAGTATCGAGGGCCTTTAAGGGCTCCAAATGACGAATTTGTGGTTAAAATTTGAAAATTCAAAATGGCGGACTAATTTTGGCAATTGTGTTCCGATTGGACTGAAAATCAGTATCGGGGGGCTTTAAGGGTTCCAAATGACGAATTTGTGGTTAAAATTTGAAAATTCAAAATAGCGGACTAATTTTGGCAATTGTGTTCCGATTGAACTGAAAATCAGTATCGGGGGGCTTTAAGGGTTTAAAATGACGAATTTGTAGTTAAAATTTGAAAATTCCAAATGGCGGACTAATTATGGCAATTGTGTTCCGATTGTACTAAAAATCAGTATCGGGGGGCTTTAAGGCTTCCAAATGACGAATTTGTGGTTAAAATTCGAAAATTCAAAATGGCGGATTAATTTTGGCAATTGTGTTCCGATTGAACTGAAAATCAGTATAGGGGGCTTTAAGGGTTCCAAATGACGAATTTGTGGTTAAAATTCGAAAATTCAAAATGGCGGACTAATTTTGGCAATTGTGTTTCGATTGGACTGAAAATCAGTATCGGGGGGCTTTAAGGGTAATGACGAATTTGTGGTTAAAATTTGAAAATTTAAAATGGCGGACTAATTTTGGCAATTGTGATCCGATTGTACTGAAAATCAGTATCGGGGGCCTTTAAAGGCTCCTAATGACGAATTTGTGGTTAAAATTTGAAAATTCAAAATGGCGGACTAATTTTGGCAATTGTGTTCTGATTGGACTGAAAATCATTATCGGGGGCCTTTAAGGGTTCCAAATGACGAATTTGTGGTTAAAATTCGAAAATTCAAAATGGCGGACTAATATTGGCAATTGTGTTCCGATTGAACTGAAAATCAGTATCGGGGGCCTTTAAGGGTTCCAAATGACGAATTTGTGGTTAAAATTTGAAAATTCAAAATGGCGGACTAATTTTGGCAATTGTGTTCTGATTGGACTGAAAATCAGTATCGGGGGGCTTTACTGGTTCCAAATGACTAATTGGTGGTTAAAATTTGAAAATTCAAAATGGGGAACTACTTTTGGCAATTGTGTTACGATTGAACTGAAAATCAGTATGGGGGGGCTTTAAGGGTTCCAAATGACGAATTTGTGGTTAAAATTTGAAAATTCAAAATGGCGGACTAATTATGGGAATTGTGTTCCGATTGTACTGAAAATGAGGATCGGGGGGCTTTAAGGTTTCCAAATAACGAAATTGTGGTTAAAATTAGAAAATTAAAAATGGCGGATTAATTTTGGCAATTGTGTTCAGATTGCACTGAAAATCGGTATCTGGGGGTTTTGAAGGTGGGAAATAACGGATTTGTGGGCAAAATTCGTGAATTCAAAAGGATGGACTAATTTTGGCAGATGTGCTCCGATTGTACTGAAAATCGGCCCAGGATTTTTACAGTTGTTTAATTTTAAAATTATGTTTCGTTTTTTATTAATTAATTATAAAAAGCGTTTTTTTAGATTTTTTAAATTATATATTGTTCTGTTTACATCTTTTGAGAGAGCTTGCTATTAGTATATTTCAGTTAGGCTTATCACAAGTACTTTTATTGCACTCATTCTCAGTGTTAATGCGTATTATTTTTATGCAAATTTTTTGGTTATTTCGGTTTACCATATAACGTAAAAAATACTTCAACATAGAAAAACCAATACCGCATTATTTTTGATATACAGTAAAAACTGTTTATAACGACATCGTTTAATGCGTCGATCTGGACATAACGACGAAATTATAAACCCGCATTTTACAATGTAGGTTTTCACTTGCTTCCTTATATTGTTTATAACGACATTGATTTTAGCGACGAACCGTTTAACACGACCAAGTTTAGATCGCAGTTTTTAAATAAGAATCGGATATAACGTCAAATTTAGAAAAATAAATGAGTTTTTCTTAACTTTTTTTAGATTATGTATTCTATTTTCTGTTTTCCGCATTGTGTATATTTACCGCGATAACGGGTGTTAACTTGGTGTATATTTTTGACATTTCTTGGTTGCTAGTGAAACTCTGCTGGTGTCTTTTGCTTGTGAGTCTGCTTTTGAAATCGAGTTTTAGGTACTTATATTTTGTGAATTTCACGGAAGCGCACTCCTTTTTACTGAGTTCTTTCGAACTATTTTCTTATAAGGGTTTTTTTGAGGATTTTTCAACTTAAAGCCGCTTGTTGTTTCTCGAGTCGAGAATGTATTTTTTTAATAAAGTTAGTTTATAAACAAAATCTATTCACAGTGAATATGGCTACAAAAAGAAAAGCTTTGACTGTAGAGGAAAAGGCTGCAATCTTATGGAGGCTAGAAGCAGGTGAAAAAAATTCGGTTATATCTAGAGAACTGGGAGTTTCACATTCTATAATTTCAACAATATTGAAAAATAAGGATAACATTAAAGAATTTTTGAAAAAAAAAATTTAAAAATGAAAAAAAACAAAGATTCGAAACATAATGATATTGATGCCTCTTTATTGAAATGGTTTTGTGAACAGAGAAGCAACAATGTCCCAATCAATGGTACAATTCTTTTAGAGAAGGCAAATCAATTTTCACCACGTATATATATATATATAAACGAAGCATTTTTTATAGGAATTATAAGTTCAACCTGTCGGTTCTTGAAGAGACACAGTTAAGTGTGTGGAGAATTGAATTTTTTATAAGTTTTATTAGTGCTAAGTGAAAAAGTCTTGTTTATAAGGAGTATAAAAGGTGTAAATCTAGCTAAGAAACCTCGAAGTGGTACTTTTGCCTAATGAATTTGCGGTCAGACGCGAAGAATTTTCTGGTATTTTTTTTAAAATAACTTCGGTAACGAAATTTTTCGGCATTGAACTAGGTGCGGAACACAATTTAAAATAACACTCCCGATTTTCACTCAAATTCAGAAAAGTTGGGAGCTCTTACCTTTAAATTGTTCTGGTTTTATATTTTTGAAAAGCCGGAAATATTGTGGTGTTTCCTCTTTTTTAATTAAAGACATTGCTCTTTCTCTTGTTATTACATTGTCTTCTATAAACTGAAAAATGGCTAAGTTTACAATTGCGAGGGATATAACGATGCATAACAAGCGCTTCTGTGTAAGGGGTCGAAAAGTTGATTTCAAAATCAATACCACGCCTGAGAATGTAGAGCCTTATGTATGGTTGAAGAGCGCCATTGACGATATTGTTCAGGAAGTTATTCTGCAACTTCAGCCTTAGGATTATGTGGGATTCACATTTTCTGGATCTAGTTTTAACGAAAGAGGATCTGGCTGGTTAAATTATAGGTTGGCATCGGAGGTCAAAACCAATGATATTTGGGAAATGATTGCGAAAATCTTTCAAAGCAATTCAGAGGGAATAAGCACGGATAACTTTTGTTTAGACGTAACAACAGTGCGCCTACCACAAGGCGGGGGGTAAAAACCGCGCGGGAATATATAACACCCACAGCAGGTGGTGGTTAAATGAGTTCCATCATATATAAGATCTTAAAATATGGATTTAGCAGTCATTTGGTATTTTTGATTGGATAGTAAAAGTCATTTTAGACGTACAGTTTGTGAGTGGAGTTAATGGTCAGCTGTTTGCTAAGGAGTTGGCAGTCTTACAACATGGAACAATTATGCCAATTTTATATTACCTCAAACCACCATATTCGTATAGTGAATTGTCACGAAGAGCTCGTTGGCAAGATGATTTCAACTTTAGCAAAATACATGGATTAAGATGGAATGGTGGAAATATTAATTACAACGAATTAGCCAACATACTGGCGAATTATTCAAATTCAACAATTTACGTGAAAGGACTGGAAAAGGAAAAATTTATTCAAAAATACCTTCCAGAAGCGAAAATGAACCAACTGGAAATACCGAAACTAGTCAACCTGGAAAATTTCGAGTCTTTCTGTATGATACATGGAAAATCACCTACTCTAAGATGTGCCGTACAAAATTGTTTTAATATTTATTTGTACATGCTAGTGAATAAATGTTTTAAATAAAAGAATTTTTTAGTTTTATTTTATTTATTTATTTGCATTCAAAATTGATCGTATCAAAAACAAGATTTGCAAACCTAAATATTCAAGATCTTTTTCAGTCCATTCAAAATTTAACTTTTCATTAAATTTGATCGTGATATTTTTGTTATCTCCGAGGGCCTCACGTTTTAATCTTTTATGGTCATTATAATCATCATTGTTGGTTATGCTACGTTTTCTTGTTTTTACTTTAACAAGATCAAAATTGGGTATCGAGATTTCTTCAATTCCAACACTCCATCCTCCGTCAAGTTTGTATGGCTTAGCCAGCTTATTGGTAAAACCTGACAATGTATTTTCAGGATAAAACTCTAAAGAATTATTACTTAAAAGACATACGTAAAAATCATTTTCTTTTATGTCCACAGGCATTTTTAAAAGTCTTTCCCAAGGAATCTTCGAAGTACTTTGAGGTTTATCCTTTAAAGTCTTCAAACGATCACTCTGTCTAATCTTGCGCACAGGAAATGAAAGCGTATATTTATCAGATTCTAGTTCAGGGGGTCTTAATATAGACTGCTTCTGGACTGGTTTTTGTTTTCCACTCTGTTCTAATTCTTTTATAACATCGTTAGCTTCATCGACAGTCATATTCAATGGTACAGTATATTGTGTTATACCATCTTCACCTGTAATTATTTTATAATCCTTTTCACGTGCGTTAGGTGCAGATATTGTTCTTAGTATTTTTCGTGGCGGCTTTAGCGTTTTTGCTATACCATTAGCTGATAATCGTCTTTTGGCGGCTGGTGATAAAGATCTTCTTGGCGGAGTTATACTATGTGCTTCTTCAAAGACTTCTTCTTCGTCTAGAAAATCCTGTGTTGTTGTTGGTGAAGTCTGTGTTGACACTTCATCTTTAAATATAAATTTCGTTTGAGTGGCACTATCTCTTCAATTTTCTTGTTTGACATTACGTTCACGAGGCAAGTATAAATTTGTTTCTTTATCAGGGGTTCGTCTAGATTTCCGGTTGTGGTTTAAAAATGAAATTAGTTGATTTCGATAGCTATACCATTTTTCTGAGTCATTCATGTCTTTATTTTGTAATATTTTATTCATTGCTCTATTAAAAATGGACTGACTTGCAGTCATTTCAATTTCATCTTTAAGTTTGTTGTAAACCTCTGGCGACAGAAGTAGCATCTTGTTAAGTCCATTATTTCTATGCATATTTTTCAATCAACGACCCGATAACTCCCGATAATACACTTCCTAATAAAACTGGTAAAACCCTCCTCTCTGTACTAGTATTTTACGTTGTTTAGCAACAGACCTCTTTGCGCAAATCAACTTACGCATATCCTTTTTATACCTACACAAAGAGTTGTAGATATTTCCATGCGGCATATGGTTACCTTTTAAGGTGTTGAGTGTAATTTCACAAAGTGTTTTTATAACCTCGGGGTCAGCATTTTGTATGATGGACTTTCTTAGATCTGGTTTAGCCTTTTTAAGAAAATATAGCATATGCTTGTTGTCCCTTAATCGTTTCATTCGTGATGCCATTCTTACTATGTAAAGAATTTTGCGGACAAAATCAGGTTACAAAGTGTTTATTAAATATATCAGTACGAAATCTTAAGACGTCGTTAATGTCTTGAGTTAAATGAATTAGCAAATACCCGTAAGGCATTTGAGTTATCTCTTTACATATTCTCACAAGTTCTAAACTATTTTCCGGGTAAATTTGTCGGGCCAGATGGGTAAATTGCCTTTTATCCCGGGGCTTTTTAAATACAACAAGATATTTACAATTAAGCGATATGTCACGACTGAATTTTCCTGGATGAAATACGTTTTGTGTCACAAGAATTACAGAGAAATTACGATGATGAGACCCCTTAGTGAATAGTTCACACACATGTTTACTAAACGCATTTAACATCATGTCATCTATAACAATCAACGTTGGTTCGTTTACATGATTTACAAACTCCTCTGGTATAGCATTAAAATATTCAATGTTCTGTACTTTGATATCCGGTGGGAGTGCACCGTGTTCTGCATTACACCAAATAATTTTTTTAATTTGCAGCTGTATAAATACCTGAATGGTATTAAGGAGATTTTTTATAAATGTTGTTTTCCCACATCACGAAGGCCCCGCAACCATCATCGTAAATGGGTGATTAAACTTGATCATTCCTGCTTTGTATATAAACTGATTATTCAACCTCTGGTATTTATACATTCCGTACAATAAGCAGAAGACAGATAATCAACGAACTGCATAAACCAGTTAGAAAAAATTTTAAACGCCGGCATGTCACTACCAAAGGTATAGATGATTTGTGGCAGGCAGACTTGGTCGCAATGGGCTCTTACTCATCAGAAAATCAAGGATTCCGTTATCTTCTCACTGTCATTGATACTTTTTCAAAATATGCATGGACACTGCCTTTAAAATCTAAAAAGTCATCAGAAGTTGTTAAAGCGGTGCGGTCGATTTTTAATACAGGACGCATTCCAAGAAATTTACAAACCGATGATGGAAAAGAGTTTTTGATGTGAAAACTTCTTTAGGCACGTTGGGCACTTTTTGGCCTGGGGAAAAATCTAAAAACTCGCGTCACGCGCACATTTTGTGTGCCATCACGCGCACTTTTTGTGTGCCATCGCGCGCACGTACCATCGCTTGAGAAAAATGTTTCCTTTGAGGGTTTTAGTTTTAATGATGTAGTATGAATTATATATTATATATTAAATATTATATATTAAATATTATATATTAAATATTATATATTAAATATTATATATTAAATATTATATATTAAATATTATATATTGAATATTATATATTTAATATTATATATTAAGTATTGTGTATTATGGACTATGTAGTGTACTACGTACTATGAGCTATGTACTAATTATTATGTATTAATTATTATGTTCTATGTGCTATGTATTATGAATTATGTAGTATGTACTATGTACTATGCACTATGTACTATGCACTATGTACTATGCACTATGTATTATGTACTATGTACTACACACTATTTACTATGTAATGTATATTATGCACTATTTACTATGTACTATATACTATATACTATGTACTATGTATTATGTTCTATGTACTATGTACAATGCATTATGTATTATATACTATGTACTATTTACTATGCACTATGTACTGTATATTATGCACTATTTACTATGTACTATATACTATGTATTATGTTCTATGTACTATGTACTATGTTCTATGTACTATGTACAATGCATTATGTATTATATACTATGTAATATTTACTATGCACTATGTACTGTATATTATGCTTATTTACTATGTACTATATACTATGTATTATGTACTATGTACTATGTACTATGTTATATGTACTATGTACAATGCATTATGTATTATATACTATGTACTATTTACTATGCACTATGTACTGTATATTATGCTTATTTACTATGTACTATATACCATGTATTATGTACTATGTACTATGTACTATGTACTATGTACTATGTACTATGTACTATGTACTATGTACTATGTACTATGTACTATGTACTATGTCCTATGTACTATGTTCTATGTACTATGTACAATGCATTATGTATTATATACTATGTACTATTTACTATGCACTATGTACTGTATATTATGCACTATTTACCATGTACTATATACTATGTATTATGTTCTATGTACTATGTACTATGTTCTATGTACTATGTACAATGCATTATGTATTATATACTATGTAATATTTACTATGCACTATGTACTGTATATTATGCTTATTTACTATATACTATATACTATGTATTATGTACTATGTACTATGTACTATGTTATATGTACTATGTACAATGCATTATGTATTATATACTATGTACTATTTACTATGCACTATGTACTGTATATTATGCTTATTTACTATGTACTATATACTATGTATTATGTACTATGTACTATGTACTATGTACTATGTACTATGTACTATGTACTATGTACTATGTACTATGTACTATGTACTATGTACTATGTACTATGTACTATGTACCATGTACTATGTACTATGTACTATGTACTATGTACTATGTCCTATGTACTATGTTCTATGTACTATGTACAATGCATTATGTATTATATACTATGTACTATTTACTATACACTATGTACTGTATATTATGCACTATTTACTATGTACTATATACTATGTATTATGTTCTATGTACTATATACTATGTTCTATGTACTATGTACAATGCATTATGTATTATATACTATGTACTATTTACTATGCACTATGTACTGTATATTATGCACTATTTACTATGTATCTACTATATACTATGTATTATGTTCTATGTACTATGTACTATGTTCTATGTACTATGTACAATGCATTATGTATTATATACTATGTACTATTTACTATGCACTATGTACTGTATATTATGCTTATTTACTATGTACTATATACTATGTATTATGTAGTATGTACTATGTACTATGTACTATGTACTATGTACTATGTACTATGTACTATGTACTATGTACTATGTACTATGTACTATGTACTATGTACTATGTACTATGTACTATGTACTATGTACTATGTACTATGTACTATGTACTATGTACTATGTACTATGTACTATGTACTATGTACTATGTACTATGTACTATGTACTATGTACTATGTACTATGTACTTATGTACTATGTCCTATGTACTATGTTCTATGTACTATGTACAATGCATTATGTATTATATACTATGTACTATTTACTACGTACTATTTACAATGTATGCACTATATACTATGTACTATCCACTATTTACTATGTATTATGTACTGTGTATTATGTATTATGAATTATGTATTATGTACTATGTACTATGTATTATGCACTATGTATTATGTACTAAATACTATGCACTATGTACTGTGTATTATGTGCTATATACTATGTACTAGGCACTATGTACTATGTACTACATATGGACTATGTATTATGTACTATTACTATGTGCTATTCACTGTGTACTATGTGCTATGTATTATGCACTATGTACTGTGTACTATGCACTATGTATTTTGTACTATGTACTATTTATTATGTACTACGCACTACGCACTATGTACTATGCATTATGTAATATGTATTAGGCATTATGAATTATATATTATGTAGATATTGTGTATTGTTTTTTGTGAATTATCTATTACTTTGTTGTTCTTCTAATTTTATTGGAACATTAACAATAAAATAAACTTAAATGGAATATTCATAAACAAAATTTCTTGATCCTTATCCTACTGTAATATTAAGATTGATTTGGAAATATAGACTAGCCGGCCATAGAAGTTTTCACTTCCAACGTGTGGTCCTACGCACACTCATATTTTTTAATAAACCATTTCGTCAGCTAATGAAAAATTACGAAATAAACCATTGTTCCAGCTACAGTACTTTGAAAGCCTCAATTGTAGAAAGATTTAACAGAACGTTGAAAAATATGATGTGGAAAGAATTCAGCATGAATGGCAATTATCACTTGATTATCATGTTGACCAAGTTAACAGACGACTACAATACAACAAAACATCGTACGATTAAGATGAGACCTGTAGATGTTGGGCCGCATAACGAAAAACGTTTATTATTATCTGTGTATAAATACCCTAAAATAAAATCAAAGCCGAAATACAAAGCAGGTGATTTTGTTCGTATAAGTAAACATAAACATGTATTCGAAAAGGGTTATACACCTAATTGGTCCACAGAGATATTTAAAATAAAAGAAGTTAAACCTGTTTACCCGACAACATATATTCTCGAAGATTACCAAGGAAATACAATTCAAGGCAGATTTTATGAACCAGAAATAGCTTCTGTTAAAAACCCTGACGTTTATTTAGTAGAAAAGGTTATAAAAAGAGGCGGTAATAAAGTTTTAGTGAAGTGGCTTGGTTTTCCATCAAAACACAACACATGGATTAATATAACAGACGTGATATAAAACCTGCTACATTCATTCAAAATGTTAAACTTGAAACAAGAATACGATCGTTTGAAAACATTCGATAATCTAGCACTTTGATACAGCAGATCAGCTAGCGAAAAGCGGATTTTTTTACACAAACATCAAAGACCGTGTTAAATGTTACTTTTGTTCTCTGCAGATAAATGCTATGAGTTGTGCATCGGATGTCGATTTCGACCATAGACATCGTTAACCACGCTCTGTATCCATGCTAATAGGATAGACGAATGCGGGCGATTCAAAGATCAGATATCACCACTTACAAAAAATCAAAAATCAAAAACGATTCTTTATACATCCAACACTTTGAAATTTTTAGGTGGTATTTTATTCGTTCTAGCAATTCATTATTATTTACACGTGGTTCATATCTGAGTAGTACTCGCGTAGACATTGGGAATATGATTGATATAATTCTGGAGTTTGTTTGAACTTTTTCTCCAAATTTACAATATTTCTTACGAAAATTACAATATTTTTTATATATTTATCAATGTTATGTACTGAAAAAATCCTAACACTTTGTACTGTAATTTTACTAAAGAGGTGTAGTTTTAGAACATAAATTTTCAGTAAAATTACAAAACCGTTATTGGAATGTAAGGTTTAAATTTTTACTATTGTGGTTATAATTCACAGGTAACAATGAAATACTAAGCATATAAACCCAATTGCTTTTAAGTTAAGGCCAGACCTTTGACTTTGTCAGGGTCTGGGCAGTTCTTGTAACAGCCAAGAAATTTTGATAGGCATTGCCTCACGTACATGCACTGTAAAAAATTTCTCTGGTAATTTTTTCAGTACATAACATTGATAAATATATAAGAAATATTGTAATTTTCCTACATAAACGATTTAGAAAAATACACAACATTATACGTCACACTCATGTAATTAACATTTACGTTATGCAGTATTGGAGATTTCCAATTTCATTTTGTGAAGTTACAAAATTTATAGTTAAAATTCACTAATTGTGTAGTAAATTAGTATTTCATATCGCGATTTGTGATTTTACTGTACATTTGCACTGTGAATTTACATATTTTTTAAAGTGTGCTTAACAAGGCATTGTGAGCAAAATGCTAATTTTTTATGTATAGGGAGTGGGCATTAACTAAGAATAAAATTTGGCGCTTGGAAATATTTCAGGCAGGGCCAAGCGCATTGGCACAGGGCGGTAATCTTCAGCTTTAGGTTTTTCCCTTTTCGTCTCTCTCTGGTAAAAAGCTGCAACAAAATTTACAAAACTATGAAGAGAAAGCTTCAATACTGATGGTATTTTAACATCCCACAAATAATTTATATTTACTACACAGTTGGTAAAAATACGTAAAGTAGATTAGGAATATTCCTAATAAAATATATCGCAAATTTACAAAACTGCTTATGAATAAAACTTGCAGTATTTTTTTTGTAAAACTACCACAGAAATTTTTTACAGTGTAATGCATCCCCTTTGACTTGCGCCTTAATTTCTTCTTCATGCAGCAATGAGTGATGATGCTTGCCGCACTTAAAGCACTTATTGCTGCTGGTGTACATCCTACTGTGATGTGGTTTTAAACAATTATAACATAAGTTTTGTTTCACTATGAAATTTCGTTTTGCAGTGGTGGCTAGACCCTTAAACTCACCGCATTGATACAATGGATGCTCGTCCTTGCACATTGGAGAATTCGTTGTTAACTTGCAAAGTCCGCCACCATGATTCCCTAAGCACTGGTTGCAATGCCCGTATATTTTTATCAGGTTATTCCTTGAGGCTGGGTCTTTGCGTTGAAGTGTATTGCAGTACTGAAGCAAATGGTTTGCCTTGCACATTGGACATCCGTTTTGTTCCTTGATGTGATAACTGCTGGTTTACGTTCGGGGTTTCTCTACTCTATTGCCTTCAGTCAAGGATTTGTTGCTGTGAATGTCCTTGGTAGCCTCTAAGCTTCGGTATCTCGTTTCGAGGAAGTTGAGTAGTTCCTCTAATGATGGCAGATTGTCAGATTCTGCTATCTTCTGTTCCCATTTATTCCTTGTGATGTCTGGCAATCGTTGCGCTGTTACACACAAGAAAATAGGATCCCAGTTGCCTGTGCTCACTTCCAATACCTGAAGTGAATGCCGAATACGGTTTAACTCATCCAGCACTATCCTTAAATCCCTGTAGGACTTCTGTTTAATCTTCGGTTGATTAAACAGAAGCTTGAGCTGCGCGTATATTAAGAGCCTTCTCTTATTATACCGTGTGCACAGAAGTTCCCAAGCTGACAGATAGTTTGCGGAGATCATGTCGAACGAGTTGAGATCCCTGCTTGCCTCGCCCGTGAGGCTTCCCTTTAAATAGTGTAGTTTATCGACGGGCGTCAGACGATCATCGTTATGGATTAATAATACGAATCGGTCGTGAAAAGTTCTCCATGCAGAATATTGCCCGTTGAATTTTGGAATTTCGATCGGTGGAAGTTTCGTTGCAATCCTTGGTGGATTTTGCTGTTCACTTTGAACTGTTGTTGCCGATACTTGTGGTGCGCTAGCGGCCATTGCGTCTCGCAGATCCCCTAAAAACTCAGAGTGTCACTTCGAATCTTGGAACTGGGTACCAAGGGGGTAGGTGGCTTGGTATGCAGTAAGAGTGGCTTGAGTTTTTTCATCTTTGATACTGCTAGCGTATATTCCACTTAGTAGTATATGATTTTCCCTAAATCCTTTCCACTGGTCTTTGATAGTTTCTATTTTCCCACTGACGTATCCTAGCGTTTGCCTGTTTTTTGGAATTCTATTGTAATTGGATATCGTCTGATCTAGTTGCACCTTGAAGTCAACTTGCTGTTGCAGTGCACTCCTTGTGGCGGCGATTGAGGTTAGTATTTTACGGACTTGTTAAAAAATATTTGGACAGTGTATGAAAGATTGCACAATATGAAAGAAGAAATTTGTTTGACTAACAACCAATCCAGCTCGTTAGGACCATATGTTCCAGCGTCGATGAGCCGCAATAAAAAAGAAAAAAGGATCGGATTGGTTCACTTCTCAAGAAAAGAGATTCGGTTAGTTTAAAACAAATTTATTCCGCCTATACTATACAATGCTAACTTAGTATCTACTGCTTATGTTTACGTTACTTTACTTCGTCAAAAAAACTCATATTCAAAAATAAAATGCGCTCTTACAACTAAAATTCCCTTAGTTGGAGCTGAAATATAGATATTAAAATATACTGTCAAAATACTTCAATGAATTGGCAACTTCCAATGGGTTAGTAATTGGCAAACTCCAATTGTTAGCATTGGCAAACTCCAATTTACTAATATTCGAGATTATATCAAGGTAATGTCTGTCAACACTTGATATAATTTGCCCACCACCAACTAAAACCCCCGAGCAGCAAAGTCTCCCAATCCTTTCTTGCTCTCGAGAATTTTTGCACACAAATTTTTTCTAAGGCTTTGAAAAATCCCAAATTCTTCAAAGTCTCAGAAAAATAACTTTCAGTGTTTTTTCTAGGTAGTGACAAATCGTAAATTCTTCAAAGTCCCAGAAAAAGGAACATTTACGTATTTTTTCTAAGTCTTTGAAAAATCGCAAATTTTTCAAAATCCCAGAAAAATATTTAATACAAAAAATTTCTAAGTCTTGGAGATTTATAAAAAAATCTCCAAGTCCCCAAAAATTCAACAACAAACAAAAAAAAATCAAAGTTTTTGAATAAAGGAGACTGGTCATATGAGCCCCAGGCCCGGCGCAAAAGAAAAGTATCTCAGATTATCGGTTATAATGAGTATTGAGATTCTGTATAGTTTCTATATCCGGTAAATGTGGCAAAGGTGTTAATATTGGCATTTTTGTTTATTCAGGCGAAATACCTAATATCTCCCTGTATTTTTGTAACGCTATAACCTATTTTCATGAATAAGGTATCAGTGCACGCAGAATAGTCCCACCTATCTAACACTGTTTTGAATTTTGGTTTTGGGAAAAAAATGAGACTGGTCATGGCCCATAGAAAATTACCCCACGCCCGGGGCAAATAAAAGTTATCTCAGAATTTTCATAAAATTAGGTAAAGTAAATCTAAAAAGTCCGAAATCAGTGGCAAACACATTAAAATTGCCTAGTCTTTGTTCAGGCTCTATTACTATAAATATACAGGGTACGAACAGTGACAAAACGGCCGGCTGTGGATAGGTTATGGATAGTCGAATCAAAAATCGAAAGGAGGGGGGGGGGGGAATCGTAACAGTTTAGCCGCTAGGGCACAGTGGTCGAAAATGCCAAAAAGCTGGCCAAAAGTCGAAAAATGAAAGTCTTATTTAGGAACTTTTTTTATTTTAACTTGTTAGGTTAGGGTACCAGGGATAGCATAAGACAAATAGAATCAATCAAATAGCGTTTCTTGCCTTTTAAAATCATTCTGAAAGTGGCCGTTGCACGCGTTGCTTGAAATAGCCTAATTAAGCCCCGCGGCAACCAATTATTTAAACAACCATAAAAAGTGTTGTGTCGCATCTTTTTAAATATTATAAAATGGATTATTCTCAGGAAAGTAAGTATAATTTAATAATATTAACAAGAATGCTCATTTGTTCACATATTTTTAACACGGTGAAGATTTCTTGCCCTATCTTTTTATCGAAAAAGTAAAAAAAAAATTTATATTAATAGACCTACAAAAAAAGTGCCACTATATGCCGCTCTGATTTTTATTTTATATTGTTTATTGACCCTTTGGCAAAAACATATTCCAAGAACTATTGCCCGAAGTTGCCCCTTTTTTTTTAATGCCACTTTTTGTGCCAAATTCTGCGTAATCCATGTTTTGTTTTTTTAACTTATTAAAGTAATTCTTAGATTAAATTGAACCGTTGTATCTTTGGTAATCAACTTTCGAGGTCAATTAACATTATAGTATATATTTATAATGTTTTCAATCCGGAGCAATTAAGTTTATGAATGAATTAGGGGTATTGCAACAATTTTGAGCACTAGTGAAGAGAAAGTCAAGTCATTATATATACTTATATATAGAAGATATTATATGTAATTATATATATAGATATTATATGTATATATATTGTATATAGATATGTATATATATTATATATAGATATATATATATATATATATATATATATATATATATATATATATATATATATATATATATATATATATATATATATATATATATATATATATATATATATATATATATATATATATATATATATATATATATATATATATATATAAATATAATAAACAAAATAAAAAACATAATAATAAATTCATTGTAATGTTGCAGATCCTGAAAACAGCAAGCACTCGTTTTCGTTAAGTAAGAAGGAGGTGTTCGACCTTGTACGAGAACATCTCAACGATAACGGAAGCATTTTTCTTACTATCGAGGAACACTGCTCAAATGTTTTGGGGTCGCCTTCTTCCTTGCGTTCAACCATAAGCCAGCAGTTGGTGAAATGGCTGCACAAGTTAAGGGCGAAGTGGAACGCAGCACACAGGACACTAAGCAGATTTTACAGTGACAATGCCAATTGGCTTAGTGGTGACGGCATCGTTATCTATAGTGCTGATAACAAAGCAGAGAATAAAAATTTTGGTCGCCCATCGACAAGTTTCACCGAAGCCAGTGACAGGACGAAGCGCAGAAAAACAAAGAACATCAGACTTAACTGCAATACTGAAGAACTTTCATTTGCTACGCACATGAGTCTTCGTGCTTCTGGGAAAGTAGCAGCCGCGAAAGTTGTTCAGGACGTTACAGAAGGAAGCCCATCTAGGGCATTAAAGTATAGAGCATCAATAGACAAAATCTCCGAGGACACCTTATCTGGTGCGGAAGGTTTGAGGGTTCTCATAGAGAGTAGGCTTACAAAAAGTCAGTATGAAATGACTAGGTCACTTTTGCGAGAAAGAAATTGTAGAGCCTTACCTCCATACGGTCATGTATTAAAAGCTAAACAAGAATGTTTTCCTGAAAATAGACATGTCACAGAAACATGTGCAGAGGTAGAGCTTCAGTCGTTGTTAAACCATACTGCATACCGAATTCTATTAGTGCAGCGCGAAGTCTTAAAAAGTGTGCCTCATGAAAATCTCAAGATATTGAATTTAGTCTGCAAATGGGGATGCGATGGTACTTCCGGACAAAGTACTTTTAAACAAAAATTTAACAATGATGATGGTTCTATGGATGACTCCAGCATTTTTTTTACATCGCTAGTCCCTTTGCAGCTTATATCATTTGATGAAAGCACGAATACACAAATAATTGTATGGAAAAACCCACGACCTTCTTCACCGAGATTTTGTCGCCCAATCAAAATTCAGTTTTTAAGAGAAACTAAAGCATCCACGAATAAGGAGGTTGATAATATTAAAGGGCAAATAGATAATCTCGTTCCTTATGAAACAATCCTGCACGGTATTCATTTAATAGTAAATTTCCAATTAGAACTAACAATGATTGATGGAAAAGTGTGCAATGCATTGACAGACATAGCGTCTACTCAGCGATGCTACATTTGTAAAGCTACTTCCAATCAGTTCAATGACATCGATGCAATTTTAAATTTGAAAAGCAATGAAGCTAATCTTTCATTGGGTATGTCCTCGTTGCACGCTTGGATTCGTTTATTTGAATTCTGCTTACATATATCTTACAAATCCCAGTTGCGAAAATGGCAAGCTAGAAGTGAAGAAGATAAGCAAAAAGTAAAAAAACAAAAGGAACTTATACAGAAAGCTTTTCGTGTAGAAATGGGATTGATTGTTGATCAACCCAAACCAGGTTTTGGTTCCTCTAATGACGGGAATACTGCGCGCCGTTTTTTTGAAAATTCAGCAAAATCGTGTGAAATAACGGGTGTTGACATTACTTTGGTTAAACGATTCCACGTTATACTCCAAGCAATTTCAAGTGGTTATCATATTGACGTTGAAAAATTCAGAGTGTATTCTTTAGATACAGCTCGTTTGTGCGTTAAATTGTACCCCTGGTACAACATGTCCACCACAGTGCACAAAATTTTGATACACGGACACGAAATAATCTCTGCTGCCATATTACCAATTGGGCAAATGTCAGAGGAAGCACAGGAAGCGTGTAACAAATATATTAAAAAGTTTCGACAAGATTTTTCCAGAAAATGTGGCAGAAAAGAGACTATGGAGGATATTCTGTCAAGACTTTTAATAAATTCAGATCCGTGTATCTCGAGCATGAAACAATATAAAAAAAAACTGTCGCGTACTATGTTACCAGAAGCTCTTTACTTATTAAATGAAACAGATTTTGAAGTTGGGCCATCTGATGAAGACCAGTGCCCAGAAGTTGTTTACGTCATGGGTGAATCTGACGACGAGAGAGTGATGTAGATAGTTTAAAAATAAATTTCTATGTTTTAACTGTATCATAGTATTTTTTAAAGCAATCCTTTACTGTGAACCTTAAGTATTCCCAGAACCCCATTTTCATTAAAAACTAATGGTTATATCAAATAAAATTAAACAAAAACACACCTTAATGATTCTACTCGCAATTTATTGGAATATAAAAAAAAAAAAAAAAAAATATTTCATATTCTCAATAATAAAAACTCGAATGCATTTCGATTTGATTTACAAATCATCATCAGCAATCACGACTGAAGTAACTAAAATTTGCGCTGATCCATAGTAGGCATTAAACGATTTGAAACGGTCCGGTGTTATAGGAGAGAGAACAACACCGACTCGATGTTGCCATTGTCCAAATTAACGGTGTTATTGGTTTTGTGGATATAGGCACTTTCATAGGCATCGAGTCTTCTCTCGTCACGCACGCTTCTTATCAACTTTACGTTGTCAATAGAAATATTCAAATGCATTTTCTCTATGGCGTGAGCTGCAAATGCCGATTTTGTTACTTGCCTCTGTGTTACACACTTCTCATGTTCGCTGAATCTTTTCCTAATTGAACGTCTCGTTTGACCAATGTAGACAGAATCACATTCGTTACAGTCAATCCGGTAAATGCCCGATTTTTCTAGTGCGTCTTTTTTGTCTTTTGTGCTACCAAGCAAATCACCTAGTTTATTATCACCTTTGAAAACTAATGTCATATTTTGTTCGTTGAAAGCAGATTTCAACTTATTGGTAATTTGTGGAACATTATTCCCAACAATAAAATTCACTTGTGAAACTGAATCTAACAATAAATTGGCGTTCTTAGATATCCAAGTGATTAAAAAACAAGACCATTCACTCGAATTCGCAATTTATCATAAGCCAACAAGTACAATGCGGGTTATAACCAGTGATTCTTATTGCCCATTTCAATACAAAAAAGCAGCTTTTCATTCAATGGCTCACCGCTTGTGTACGCTTCCACTCTCGATCGAACATTACAAAAATGAATACGATTACATCAAGTCAGTAGCCAAAGTTAATGGATATCCAACAGATATGATAGATCAAATCATTAAAAAACACTCCATGAGTGCAAAAAGGAAGAATTTGACAACTCTAATATCATGTTTGGATAAACCAGTAAAAATGAAAGTGTCGATCTCTTATGTTCCACAAATTACCAATAAGTTGAAATCTGCTTTCAACGAACAAAATATGACATTAGTTTTCAAAGGTGATAATAAACTAGGTGATTTGCTTGGTAGCACAAAAGACAAAAAAGACGCACTAGAAAAATCGGGCATTTACCGGATTGACTGTAACGAATGTGATTCTGTCTACATTGGTCAAACGAGACGTTCAATTAGGAAAAGATTCAGCGAACATGAGAAGTGTGTAACACAGAGGCAAGTAACAAAATCGGCATTTGCAGCTCACGCCATAGAGAAAATGCATTTGAATATTTCTATTGACAACGTAAAGTTGATAAGAAGCGTGCGTGACGAGAGAAGACTCGATGCCTATGAAAGTGCCTATATCCACAAAACCAATAACACCGTTAATTTGGACAATGGCAACATCGAGTCGGTGTTGTTCTCTCTCCTATAACACCGGACCGTTTCAAATCGTTTAATGCCTACTATGGATCAGCGCAAATTTTAGTTACTTCAGTCGTGATTGCTGATGATGATTTGTAAATCAAATCGAAATGCATTCGAGTTTTTATTATTGAGAATATGAAATATTTTTTTTTTTTTTTATATTCCAATAAATTGCGAGTAGAATCATTAAGGTGTGTTTTTGTTTAATTTTATTTGATATTATATCGATTCTACGTAGTTCGGTGTTTAAAAAATGTCTTTAACTAATGGTTATTCATTATTGATGATCACGCCATTTTGAAGCCGCCATTTTGTTATTTTAAGAAATAATATCAAATTCGTGATCAGCGACCCCAAAAACCTTTATAACTTTATTTTTAAACAATTATCTTCAATTATCAATATTCATGGTCGCCATTTTGAAGCCGCCATTTTGTTTTTTTAAGAAATAATATCAAATTCGTGATCAGCGACCCCAAAAACTTTTATAACTTTATTTTTAAACAATTATCTTCAATTATCAATATTCATGGTCGCCATTTTGAAGCCGCCATTTTGTTTTTTTAAGAAATAATATCAAATTCGTGATCAGCAACCCCAAAAACCTTTATAACTTTATTTTCAAACAATTATCTTAGTTTTTTCGACTTTTGTCCATCTTTTTGCCGATTTCGACCACTGTGGGGCGTTTTGAATTTTTTTTAGTGTTTTACATATCACCTTGTATTTTTGTTAGACTTGCAACGAATATTCGGTTATTATTCGGTATTCGGCCTATTCGGCTACTTTTGTCCTATTCGGCCGAATACCGAATATCTAGATACTATTCGGCCGAATACCGAATAGTTAACTAATATGCTTTGCTGTAATAGATAATTGGTAAAATGAAAATATTGATTTATTTTTTAATATTGGCCTCGATTGCCGAATCCGGTGGATCGGAAGTGAGTGCGGATTTGACTCTTTGCGATTCCCTAATCCGCCTTGTGTATGAAATCGTGAATTCACCAATCGCCGGTTCGCCAATCGAGGCCAATATATTTTTCTTATAATCAACTTCATTACAAAAAATAACAAAAAAAACTAATGGATGTCTATGCACTTGAATTATCGTAATTAAAATTTAGAAGTGGTAGATTATGATGCAGAAACACTAATTTTTCTGCATTGTCAGGCAGTAGTTTACTTCTTTTCTTCTCGTAGGCAATCCCAGCTTCTGAGAAAAACGCTCTGAATACACACTACTGCCGACAAATATTTTGCTGCAAGATTTATCAAATAGTACAGGTCAATCTGTCGTGAAAAATGGCTGTTTTTGGAAAAAATTACACCGCCGAATTTTTTTTCATACATCGTTAGTGGGTCATGGACAGAAGCTTAAATCCAAATTTGTGACCTCCCACTCTTTGCAGGTTTTTGTAAAACTCAAAAAGTTTTTGAAAGTTGAATCAGTGCACTTTAGAGAAAAAGTTTTTAAACAAAAAATGTAGAGGACATTGCCGTCTACAATTAATGTCATTGAGACAATTCTGTACGACTTGAAATGCAAAAAGTAAGTGGCGCTAAAGTATCAAAAAAGGTGTTTTTTCGCTTTTTCACACAGAAAACATTTATAATTTAAATGGAAAAGTTGTTCCTCTTCAAAATACAAACAACATTTATTCAAAACTTTTTTTTCTTTCGACATGCCGTTTTCGAGCTACAGCTTACCGAAGTAAGAAAAGTGTACTTTGTACAAAGCCTAAGTACGGTGCCGTTTTTCGTGCGTTGCTCACAAGTGATATAACATGCTTGTTTCGATTGATTAACAATTAAACTTAGTAATTACTTTTATTTAAGAAAAATTACAATAAACAATTAATGATTATAATCAATAATTTGATATTTTCAGTGAAATGTTTGGATAATAGTTCAAATTGTCCTAATGCATTGATATTAAATGATAAATTAATTTAAAAAAATTAATAATAATAATCATAATATTCATAAATTTTTCTTTCCAGTTCCAGTGATTCAGGTGTATAAAAAAATGCCCTGTACCAATTACATTATGTGTTTGTTTGACAACGATCGTAATAAATGCTTTTTTCTTGTACACAGTTACATTTTTGATCCAATTTACACGTTTTGATGATATGAAGTTGGGAGGAATAGTTTTATTGCGTGTCACTTTCAGAGAAAAACGCAATCAAAAAACTTTTTGAGTTTTCCAAAACCTGCAAAGAGTGGGAGGTCACAAATCTGGATTTAAGCTTCTTTCATGACGCCCTAACGATGTATGAAAAAAAATTCATTAATTTTTTCAAATCAAAAATACAGATTGACTGTACTAAAACACGGAAATTTATCTTTTCTTGCTTGCCACCATGTGTATGGATCAGTGGCGTAGGTAGCATTTTGCGATGGGGGCGATATGACTTAGTATATTTTGATTGATGGGATTTTCACAACTTAATGCATCAGAACGGGGTCTTTTCGCGGTTGTTTCTGCAGATGATTCTGCATTTCTATGGTTTTCACTATCATTTTGCCGAATGATTTTATTGGCAGTAAAAATTTCTTCATTCCGAGACAATAAACAAAATAATTTTAACAGACTTTTACAATTATAAACTAGAGTAAATTTAACAATTATAAACTAGAGTAAATTAATGTTAACGCTCCAAGGAACGTCTTCGAATTGTTGATCGCCTTCAATCCTCTCCGTTCTTCCTGATGTGGACACTTCCATATGATGTGTACAACATTGAACTCGTTGACTGAAAGAACGAAAGAGAACGAAGCCATGTGACCTTAAGCGTGCACGGCGATTCGATGGGAGGACCGAGAAACATACACGTCGATACAAGTTTTCCCGCCACGCGCTGACCGAATACTTTTGCCTAATATTCGGCTATTCGGCCAGAAAGTACACAGAATATTCGGTATTCGGCGTATGGCCGAATATACTATTCGTTGCAAGCCTAATTTTTGTAACCCTATGACCTATTTTCATGAATAAGGTATCAGTGTACGCAGAATACTCCCACCTATCTAAAACTGTCAAAATCAAGGTTCTGCCCTATCAAATTCCAGAGCAATGAGTCCTCAAAGGCAAAACTTTGCTTTCTTTTCACTAAAATTTCAACTAAAACCACCTTTTTCTCCAAAAAAATACGTAGTTAACTAATATTTTTTTTGCAAAATTGGAAAGCTTGGACAATTTCCTATGAATAATCTGGACAATTTTTATCCTACGGCTTTTATTTCTGGAGTTATAAGCAATTACAAAAATACAGGGAGATATTAGGTATTTCGCCTGAATAAACAAAAATGCCAATATTAACACCTTTGCCACATTTACCGGATTAAGAAACTATACAGAATTTCAATACTCATTATAACCGATAATCTGAGATACTTTTCTTTTGCGCCGGGCCTGGGGTAATTTTGTATGAACTGTGACCAGTCTCCTTTCTTGGAAAAAAATCCTAGCTCAGCTTCTTTGGAGCCAGCGGTAAAAACGCGCCAACTATCTAATTCTCTAACTAAATCTGGTTGTAAACCCAAGCAGCCTAACTGACCTGTTAACTCGAACCGACATTAACAAGTGCCCGTGCCGTCCTGGTCATCGGTTTATATAGCCCGTATTGCTATGCAAAATGGCGGTTCTGCTGCTGGAAAATTTTCTATCCTGGAACACACTGGCGATAGTAACTTTGGATAAACATTCCGTTCCATTTTACTTTCCATGCAGTCAGCTGATTGTCGCTGACATTTACTGATTGAAGTTTGTTGTGGCTAATTTTAATTTGTTTATTGAAATTTTATTCTTTTTAGGTTTTAATGAAGTTTGTTTTCGTTTTGCCCTTTTTAAGTTGCAAGGAACGATTGTGGTTTACCTGGTTGGTAACATATTTTATAATGTTTTATTATAAATTTTTTCATCCTTGTTTCTTTTTTGGTGTTTATTAAGTTGAAGTTTTATTATGTTTTATGTTCGTTGTTGCCTTAGTTCTAGGTTATAAATTATTGTTTAGCATATATTTTGAAATGTTTAGTTTTATTTATTTTTATATTATTGTTTAGTTTGATTCGTGTTTTATATTGTTTATTTTTGTTTTTTTGTTAGAATATTGTTTAGTTTATTTTTAAATTAATAGTTTTTTTCAGATATTATATCGGTTTTTATTAAATTTGTGTTGGCTTTTTGTTATTTTAGGATTAGGTTATTGATTCTTATTGTTTCGCGCTGAAACAGATGTACAACCAAAACTAACGATTGTGAGCCGGTCGGCCGCTCAATATTTGTTGCGCGCATGGGTTTGATCATAGCCTTCTCTATTAAAAGCCATAAACACTGCATGCCCACACATACATGAAAACGATTCGGTATTCCGGGTTTGCTACCAGATTGCTTGAATTAGATTGAGGTTATAGGGGATTTTTTAATAACAAAAATTTATTTCTTATTCAATAACACTTTAAGTTTTATTTATTAGTATTTAGAGAATAATTAGCTTGTTAATATACAAAAAATGTATAAAAAAAACGTTATCCAAATAGTTTAGATTGCCTTATACTTCAATATTTCGCGGGCAATTATACAGATTAAACATTTATCCTCTGATATGACATTTCCTAAACTGTAATGAACGCCCCACACCTGATCGTTGGGTAAAAATATGCATACATTTCCTTTCAGTGCTTGCCATTAGCGGAAAATGAAACGCAAAGTACCCATTCCAGGGACATAAGAATGACCTCTAGTTAGGGGGAAAATATAAAAGATTATTAAGGAGAAAATTGAATATTATCTTACACATCATATAACTTGGCCATCACCGGAAACGGAATCAGATGAGAAACAAAGGCTTCTTACCGACATTTCATGACCTTGCAAGGTCTGGGCAACTTTACCAGTTGCTACATAAAAAATGTTAATAATCCCATCAATTTTCCACGTGCTATATACTTCCCATCACGACTCTGTTGTAAATTAACACTAATTATAACTGATTTGATTTTTGCTTTCGTTTTTTAGACTTATACAGCGTTTACATCGCCTCGAAAACAAGTGTTTTCATGAACTCGTTTTCGGAAAACGAGTGAGGTGTTTACATCGCCTTCTGCTTGCGTTCGGATGACAGTTCGGATGGCATTTGAAGAGTTTATGTTGATATGTTTTACTGAAAACAAAATAATAGTAAGAAAATAGTTACTCAAAGATGTCTATTAAAGTTATTTAATAAATTGTAAATAAAGAAGAGAAGATTTGCAAAAAAAGTTTTTATTAAATAACAAAAATGACCAAATTAAAATAACAAATATCAGTTAAATAGAAAATGACATGCGTGTCCACACTTTTCTTGTTTTCGTGGTCGTTTTTATTGAAAACAGGCTCCCAAGTTTTTTTCGATTTGTATGAGAAAACACTTGTTTTCGTTTGTGTTTTTGCCCAAAACGCGATTTTTTGACGAAAACACGTGTTTTCGAGGCGATGTAAACGCCGTATTACATATGCAATAATTAAAGTAAATTTTCCGCTTTGGGAATCAAGAACTTGCTCTGCTTTTTCACTTTCAACACTATACAACCACACTTGACTAATTAATTTACCATTTTATGAGTTCCAAAAACACAAACTATAGTAAATTCCAAAGAACTACTAGTAATAGCTGAAAAGAATAAAAAAACAACATAAAACAAATAATGAAATTATTTTTTCCATCGGAACTTATTCCAATTGAAACCACCCCAAGCGAATATCCGGTAAGTTGATGCCGCATAGCAAGGGTTTTGTCGTCCTAAACATCCCAGACCTTAACTAAATCATCTAATTCCCCACTATAAATATAAAATCCCTACAATTATTCTCTCCGAAATAATTTTACCGCCTTCGATTTTAATATTTGCGTACATTTTGACGTTTCAGCCAGACCACCGACTAAGAGATACACAACTGGTGTTCATGGCTTGTAATGTAGAAGGTTATGGTTTGAGGAAAATCTGGATGTACATCCAATTTGACCGTGCATGGGGCCTTAAGACGGAAGGATGAAACCGGTTTTATGGGAGAGTAACGAAGAAGAGAAATGGGGAAATAGGTAATTTTCCCTGTCTTTCTTCATTTCTCTCCCATAAAACCCATCATTGAGACGCAGGCGACAGGGACAAATCAGCACGGTTTCTGTGTCTCATGCTTTTTAAGGGAGAACCGCGAATTGAAACGCAGAGCCGGAGGCGACAGGAGGCGCAGGCTTCACTACACTTGGGGATGTGGCACAGAAACTGTGTGACTCGTGCCGCGTAGGGACTAAAGGTCATTCGTGATGTTTGGGAATTTTTATGATATCAATTGTCTTTTATGTTATTGGTGCTTGTGAGTAATTTTTATACAGTGATTCAAAGCCAAAATAATAAATGAATGAGGATTATTTATTTTTGCTATTAAATAAATTTTAAAATTAACTTAAGACAGACAGAAAAATCATTCAAAAATGCCAACAACTTGCATAAATATCTAAGAGCATCGTCAAAGCAACGCATCACATCCATGTGAATCATCATTATTATTATTATTTATTTATTAGCGAATACATGTACAACGATTTTAATCTTAAAAATTAGTACATTAAATAACAGCATTGGTCAAACTTAAGTTAAACTTAATAAGGAAAAATAAAAAAAAACTTAAAAATAACTAAGTAAAAACAGGAAACAAAAAGAAAAAAGAAAAGAATAAAAATAAAAATTAAATAGAAATATAATATGTACAATAAAAAAAAATAAAAATTAAAAAATTGTATATTAGTAATGCTCTAATCAGCCCTAGTAGAAATAAATTAATTGTAATCCGGTTTCAGCTCCCAACATTGATAACCAGGAATCACCCCTGATAATATTAGCCACGTAGAAAGGATTTATTGAACGTCTGATGCCTATACAAGTCGCGAATGAGTGAATATGAGTATTTTAAATCTTTAAAACGGCGATATCTCATGAATGGCAATTTGTACAGGAAAATGTATAATATCTATTTTTGTGGATAATCGCATAATCTACAAACTTTGTGGAAACTTTTTTGTGATAAAACTTACCGTTTAGCAGATATTTGCCAAAAACTGATATTTTGACCTTTTGACCTTGAATAAAAATATTTGGCACCGATCGATCGATGGGGGATTCAACATTTTATTTATAATGATATTTGTAAGGGCGCAATTTTCAGCAACTTCCGAATTATCACCCATCTTGAGCTTTTTTCGTCTATTTTGACCGGACTATAGCGCCAGCTAATGTGCGCCGCAGCATAGAGCTGCGAGTTTAATTGATTTTACAATGCTCAGCAACGGCCGGTAAAGTTGCGGGAATTTTTTATTGAAAATATAAGTATTCAGCAGTGACCCCTGCAAATTTCAGCGACTTATCTCAAAAGATGGCGCCACACGATTTTTTTCAAAAAAAAAAATTATCTCGGCTCAAGAAGGTCGGAGAGCAAAAATTTTTTTTTGTAAATTTGTAGAAAAATGTCAGCTTTCGATTGGCAATGATGGCATTCCAATGTAATTAAAAATCACAAATATATTCATGGTTTTTTGGGGTATAAAAAAATATCGATCTTTTGACTGATTTTGCACATATTAGGGATCATTTTTTGATATGCGCATTAATTGCACATGTAAGCGCAACTGTTAAAGAAAATTTTGGTACCGGTAGGGTGTAAAAATATGATGGCCTGTATGAGCTATTGGACATTGAAAAAAACGCGTTTTTTTCGAAAAAATAGAATTTTGCAAAAATCTTGCAATATTTTGCAAATCTGTAAAAACGCTCTTATTCGACTTACATTGAACTACGCTTTCACCGTGGTTCGTTAAAAAATATCGTCTTTTCACGGAGCTACAGGTATTTCAAAAAATAGCGATTTTTAGCGGTTTTTTTGCAATTACTAATTGAGTTTGCAATATTTTGAGACCGGACCACGGCAGTTCGATCCGTATTAAAGAGTTACACAACTTTGCCATTAAATTTTTTTTTGTACAACACCAAGTTTCTTTTTTAAACGTAAAAAACTGTTTTTCGCTAACTTTGGGCGCCATTTTGAAAAGGACGCAAGCGCGTCATTTGTTTTAAAAATAGTTCATTGAATTCTACGGAAAATTTCCTATTTTTTACATACCTTTGTAGCCTGTTAATCGTTTTTGCAAAAAAACGCGATTTTTTCGACAGATTTACTGGACTATATTGTCCTTTTATTTTCAGCCGCGAAAATAGATAAGCCATTCTCACCAGAAGCCCGTTGAAAAATGCAGTCTTGCATTTTTCTCCAGTTTTCTTGTGAGAATTTAGGGCACGTCCATCCTAATAAAAATTAAGAACAGTAGTTGATTTTTACCATCAAAGCGGTCGCGTCGCGAAATTCCAGTTGCCAGTATTATTGTTTTTCAAATGTATTAGTTTGATTTTAACAATTGAAATCCTTAATGTAAGAATTAATTAATATCGAAAAGTTGTGTGTATTCTTGCTTTTCAAGTGTATTAGTTTTGTTGATTTTTTACAATTAAAATTTTTCAGAGAAAGAATTAATAATTATATCATAATTTGTTTTTTGAGTAAATAAATAAAACTATTTCACTTCATTCTTTCGAATGATGAATGAAGCTATGAATGATAATTCTAGCTTAATTTTAGATGGTACACGGGCTGCGAATAAACCTTCTTTAAAGAATGATCATTCGATGAAGCCCGTGTATCAAGGGTATAAATGAATAAAACTGATGGTTTGCTTATACGCGAACAGTCAACACGAAGTTTTCCATGCGAAAAAACTGGATATTCCAAATTCATGTCACAAATTGCCAAAGACTGACCTTGCGCCTTATTTATAGTAATCGCAAATGCAACATGAACTGGAAACTGAAGACGCGTGAACCCAAATGGCAAATCAGATGGAAGCTTTGGAATTCGTGGAATAAAAACTTCTTCACCTTTGAATTCCCCAGTTAAAATTGTTGCTTTATATAACATTGTCCATTAACTTTTTCGCAGCCAGCCTCGTACAGTCGTGGCTGATTAATATTACGAAGCATAATAATAGTGACTCCGAGTTTCAGCTGAAGGTGGTAATCCAGGTAAATCCAATGAATGTGGGATAATTTATCACATCTTCTTCATTGGTAACGTTATCTACAGACTTATACCACAGATAAGTAATATAAGTAATATACAGATAGGCGAAACGTGTTCCATGCTGCCGAAAGTGGTTAATCCAAGCAAATATTTAAATGTTGCAGCCATTTAGCTGGCTAGAGGTTTGCAACTTTTGGTTGAGCTCCAGCCAGAGACACCAGCGTACAAGGTTACGGTTGCGAAGCAAAATAGCTACGAGGAGCGGGAGTGGGTGGTACACACAGAAGGAAATGAATGTTGATAGTGACGTCAATCCTTCACACTCTTCGTACCTTTTTTGCTTTTCACACCGCTGCTATTTGTTGCTGGAATTGAACCAAAAGTTGCCACGCTCTAGCCAGCTACATTAAGACACTTGGCTGCAACATTTCTTTGCTACGCAAAATTTAGTTGGCTAGAGGAGGGAACAGCTGGCTAGCGAAATGTTGATAATGGGACACGATTTTATACAGCGACTGGGCATCTGTATATTACTTATCTGTGCTTATACGAAACCAAATTACCCGGTATTTTGAATTGTATAGTATAGCCAAATTAACATCTTTGTTCTACGTTGCCAAAATCGCTCTTTCGGTCAACCAAACATGATTTTCGTATTGCTGTGCTATGTTCGAAAATACATTTTCAATCAATTTTTCTTTGGTTTCTGTAAGACCAGAAAAATTTTCTTGCAACGTTATCAATCCAGTTTCGTCTACTGGCATTACGCCATTTCCAATACTCAACAATTGTTGTCAAAATTCACTTGCAGAGACATCATTTTGCAGTTGAACACGAACATTTGTCGAAAGTTTCAATGTTTTAACTGATCTCCATAAATATGACGTTTTAAAACAGGCATTAATTTCATCAGCTGGAGTAGACCAAGGAATAACCGGCAATGTTTGTCTAAAGTCACCTGTTAACAAATTTAAAGCACCACCAAACAGGCTCAGAATTTTCTCGAAGCTCTTTTATTGTTCTTTCCAAAGCTTCGACTGATTTCCCAATGCGTGTCATCTTCCAACAAATGCAATCGTTAACATGCTTGTCTATATGTTGCACACACATGTCCATCAACTGTTCTTAACTGTTGAAATGATGTTGTCCCACGAACATAGTTTAGTTCAGGTGAAAAATGTACGCAACCAATAGCAACGAAGCATTTTATCACGCGTACAACATCAAACACACAGGCTAACTGAATTACAAAGCAAAGTGTATGTGTGTAGAACAGAAATGGTAATGACAGTAGCAACAGTGAATGGACTGACGTACACAAATCAACTCTGAACACTTGATAAACCGGTTTTCAGGAGAGAAGGGTCAAAAGGAAGAGAGGGAAGTGTTGTAAACTGTTCAACAAAAATTTGTTGCGTGAAAACTAACACATGCACAAATGCTTCATAGATAAGTTACTCTTGGTGAATCAATACATCCCAGCTAGCACGGATTTCAATTTGTAACAAAAATATGTTGCACTTGGGTTGTAAACCAATTTTTTAAACAAATTTAGTCACATATAGGTTAAATTATTGTTTCGAATTAGCATTTTGCAACAATTCATCCGGTTTATTTATTTATTTATTTATTCATTTAGGAATGTGTACACAAGATACAAATCTATTAGAGTACAATATACAGGAAATAAAACTAAAAAGAAAGAGAGAAAAAAGACAGAAAATTACAAAAAAAAAGAAACAACGAAAAAAAAGAAAACTATTGAAAAACTTTACGAAACTAAATATGACTAAATATGATTTTGACCATTCACGAAAACACGTATGAAATTCAAAAGAATTAAAATTAACCGCCAGACAAATGCTTAATAAGTTTCCTCCTGAAAACCGCTGCTGAAGTGGCTCCCCTCACGGAGGGAGGCAAATTATTCCACAGTCTGATTGTGTGCAAGAAGTAGGATCGACAACCAATTCTGCTCTTATATGAAGGTATACGGAAGCTTAACAGGCGACGTGACTGTAACGGTACTATAAAACTAGCCAAGTATTTGGGATTACTGGTAAGATGTACCTTATAGAGTAGGCATAATGCATGTAAGTCAAGGTAGGACAAGAAATCGCAGGGGATGAGAAATTTGTGGTAAGTGGAAACATGGGCATTACGTCGTAAGCCAAAAGAGAATCTAATGCAGTCATTAAAAGCCACATTCAGACGACGCCTGCAAATGGCATCCAGGGCAATATAGCTCGAGATGCCGTACAGAAAATGCGGCATGATGAGGCTCTTTACCAGTCTTAGACGCGCCTGCTGAGGTAGGAGTTTACCAAATAACCATAACCTACGAAGTGAACTATATTCTTTACTAAGGATCAGCGAGACGTGCTCGCAACAAGTCAACCTCGAGTTCACCACAATACCCAAATTCGTAGCCTTATTCACAATACATAGCGGAGTATTATCAATCGTGATAGCATTTAGATCATGGGTATTAACTGAGTGACGGCTAATAAACAAGGCCACGGATTTTTTAGGATTGAGCCGAAGATAGTTATTAGACGCCCAGCTTGAGATATTTCGCAAATCATCATTCACTCTCTTAATGCATTCACCTAGTTTATCAGATGGAGATGAGGAATATACTTGGGTATCATCAGCAAAGAAGTGAAAACAGCAATTCCGGATGACAGAAGACATATCATTCGTGAATAATGTGTAGAGCAAGGGTCCAAGAACAGAGCCCTGCGGTACTCCTGATGGCACAGGAAGAAAAGACGAGTACTTATCATTGAACCTGATGCACTGCGACCTGTTGGAGAGGAATGAGGCGAGGAGAGAGATAGCAGAAGACGAAAAGTGGAAGAGAGCAGCAAGTTTTTACAGCAAGAGATTATGATTAACGGTGTCGAAGGCTTTTGAGAAATCAAGCAGAACCAACACAGCGGTCTCGTTATCATCCAACTTAGCTCGAATATCCGTAGTGACCTTCAGCAGTGCAGTCTCACAACTATGAAACCGCCGAAAGCCAGACTGGCATTCACACAGTATATTACGTCCATCAAGAAACAATTGAATCTGATCATACATAATCCTCTCAAGGACCTTGGACAGGTAGGATAGGATACTAATTGGCCTGAAGTCAGATATGTTGGAAGGAGAGGTTTTTTTAGGAATTGGCACAATAAAAGCTTTCTTCCATACACCAGGAAATACAGAGTGTGTCAAGCAGCAATTGAATATGTGAGTAACTGTATCGATCACATATGGTATAATAAGCTTGAAAAACTTAGGTTCAACACCATCAATACCAGTGGCATTCGAATGAACAGAGGTAAGAGATGCAAGCACTTCAGCTGCATCCACACATCTAAAGCTGAAGCCATCAAACGAGAGTTCAGCTCTCTGAACTGAATTAATGTCAGTAGGCATTAACGGTTGGATAAATGATTGATTCATAAGCTCGATGTCAAGGTTAAGGTCGCTAGTATTTGAAGGCCCAGTATGTATTCCAAGCTTACGTATATTCTTCCATACCTGTTTAGATGGGAGGTCAGAATTAAGTTTAACCGCATAGAACTCCCGCTTAGTCAGACGAATTTTTTTGTTTGCCATATTACGCACATACTTGTACCTACTGAAGGATTCAGTCGTTCTTAGCCGTCTGTACCTACGATAAAGGAGTTCACGTTCCTGGATTAGCAGTCTTACTTCGGCATTATACCAAGGACAATTATGGCACTCCGGCTTCTTACGAATTCGTTTGAGTGGCACACACTCATTGAAAACAGCTAAGATAAGGGAAGTGAACATCTGTACTTTCTCATCAATAGAGTGTAGACCAAATATCACGTTTAAAGGTAGATTCAGACATTTCAGGTGAATAGAATCATAATCAATATTGCTATAATCCCTGAAGGTGATGAATTGATCAGAGGCAGCTGTTGAGCATGAAAATCTCACAGAGAGAAACAGGAAGTCGTGGTCAAATAGGCTGGGAGGTGAAAGTTGACTCCAACGAACCACCCTTTCAACGCTCGAAGTGGCAAGAACATCAAGCAAAGAAGGCTGCAAGCAATTATTAAATGTTGGAAGAGTGTTTAAGATCTCAATGTCAACAGATTGGAGTAACCATTTGAACGTACTGCTTCTACGGTTTGACTTAAGCAGGTCAACATTAAGATCTCCAGCAATATGAATATCCCTATACTGCCTACTAAGCCTAGAGATAACGCTAAAGAGCTCCTCAGCATTTTCTTCGTTGAACAAGTTGGGCGGGCAGTACACAGAAACAAGCAAACACACGTCACCTGGCGTTTTAACCTCGACAACAATGAACTCGCAATGAGCACCCGTGGATTTGTAGATGATTTTCGACGGCAATGACTTGGAAACGTAGACAGCCACACCCCCTCCAACCCTGTCAGCTCTGTCATTACGATGAGTGATAAAGTTAGGTAGGTACACATAAGAACAAGGGATATCACCATTTAGCCAAGTCTCGCTGACCAGAAATGCATGCAATGCAGTGTTATCAAACATTTCTCTCAAGTCATCAATCTTGTTCCTCAAGCTTCTTGCATTAAAATAACATATGTTAAGCACATCCGATTTTTCTTGGGAGCAAATGATATTAAGTAGTCTACCCAAATCATACACAGAACCAGAAGTAGGTACTACCTATCTGTCAAAGGATCAGTAAAATAACAGCAGCCAATATCAGGAGGGCAACTACAAACACGATACTCAAGCAATATAAAACACAATATTGTAAACATCAACGCAGCGAAGTGGTCAAAGTCACGAAAAATATTAAACAAAGCTATATGCAAGCAAAAACTAAAATTAGAGTTTAAAAAAAAAAAAGTAAAAAAGTAAATGAATATAGACATAGCAAAAAATTAAATAACTAGAAAATTTTCTTAAAAGTTAGAGCATCTAGAGAATATTAAAATATTAAAACTAATCTTCAGCATTGACGTTATCACTGTTGACATTCACTCCAATAATTTCATCAATGGCATCCACAGAAGTTACTTTTAGAAGAGGATCAGTCTTGCTACGGCGAATGGGGCTACGTAGACTAGTCATGATTACTATGTAGTAAAACCGAGTTTTACGAAGAGAGACGTGAAGGGGCGGGGTGAGCATGCCGCCCCTTCACCTCCCTCTTCTTAAAAATCGGTTTTACTACATAGTAATCATGACTAGTCTATGTTGCCCCAATGTAAACAATACCGTGACGTGTAGTTACAGAGTAGATGGCCTTATTAAGTCTATGTTTGTTAGCTATATTGTAAATTCTCTGGTTATTTTTAGAGAGGCTCTCACAAATATATAATTTCCCATCGGAATTAAGCACGGTACTTATCTGACTCAATTTAACACCACCGGTACGATGAAATTTCCTAATGAACGCCGACTTTTCAGTGGTATTCGACAATTTTATCACCATTCTAGTCGACAAGGTTTTCCTCTTATTGCCGTTGTTGATGCTGCGTAAGAAGAATGCGTCCGTATATAAAGACAGCTCATGTCCAATACAGGTAGCAATATCAGTCAGTACTTTCTTAGGTTGCAGTGACTCAACATTAGGAATACCAGAGACAATTACATCACTTAGTTTCAGTTACACTACCGTTTTAATTTTGTTACGGAAAAACGAACTTGTTGTAAAAATGTTCCATAAAAGTTGCAAAAAAAGATGTCATATTTAAATTAAATTAACGTTATTAAAACATTGCGTTTTATAGCTCATCTCAAAAATGTTACTGTCTTGTAACTTTCACAAATAGAGTAATAAATTAGCAACCGTAGTGTAACTAAGTTGCGACATGTTTTTATCAAGTTTCTACTAAAACTAAATGTTCAAAACGCTGCAGTGAGGTTATTATTCTGTTGCAATGACGTAAGGAAAAAGGGAACCGAACTTATTAAATTAATTTAGTAACAAGAACGCTGCAGGGAGGTTTTTATTCCTTTACAAGAACTTTGGATAAAATCTGTCAAAAAGCTTTATGCTCGCCATATTTTTCTTCGTTTTATGTTTTTCGTACACTAAGCAGTTTTATTTGAAAATAATTAAATGCGATTTCCTATATAGTATTTTGTATTTCCTTATAACAATTTTCAGTGCAATATTACACTAGCAACTTAAAAAAATGTGTTTAGCTGTAGTTTTCAGATTTTCATGCTGAAATTAAAAATTCGAAAACTCTCTAATTTCCAAATTATTTTCCATATTTTCATTTTTCGGCTGGCGCGTGAATTTTTCAGGGGTAAGTCCACCCACATTCATCGACAAAATGGCATTCGCTTTAAAATTTTTGTGTACAAATCATGCAATTTTTCAATTTTAAAGTACATAATTGAGTAATGTTTTGTCTTTTCATTTTATTCCAATATGTCTCTGACTTTTGAAACACACTTAACCCATTTCCGACCGCGTTGCAAAAGTTCTTGAATTTTTTGAAATAAAGTATTTTTCTGGAGTAATTAGGGCTCCCTGATTCCAAATCCGCCTTCAAAAAAATTCCATCCCCACCCATTTTCCCGTTATCTTAAAAAACCAAATGTTCGATTAATCGAACGTTGGCGCTTATCCCATACCATAAAATCCCATACAAATACGAAATGTCAAATTTTCCCTCCAAATGACAGTATCTGTTCCATTTATATTGTGTTTTGAGCAGGAATAGACCCACTTGTAATAAACCGCGTTTTCTCATTTGTGTTTAGCAAAAAAGGTAAGAATCTAGTGTAATAGATTAATCTGATGTGTTATTGCGAGTGTTTGTGAATATGTAGTGTTCTTTGATTCCAGAATTGCAAAATGCCACGTTCAAAGAAAATTACAATGAAGGAGATTGAAGATATTATAGAGAGTTGGAGCGATGACGAAAATCCCGTTCAGTGTGTCAACGTACTCCCACCCGAGGTAGACGAACAATCGGATGAATAACTAATCGACGACGATTTTATTGCAATTAATTCGGATCCAAGTGCTTTGTCTGAGGTTGCTGGCTATGTAGAAATTGAGACTGAACGAAATAGTCATGAGGATTTTGGTTATGAAGAGATTGTAGAAACTGAGCCGAAGAGTGGGCCATCAACTATCAAATCGACTGCTCCACCTCAAAAGAAACTGAGAGTCAGCTACAAACCATTGAATTCATTTGGAACTCCAAAATGGTCCAAGAACAGAGGAAAGGAGCAGTTTCGTTATGATATATCGCCTAATGCGGCTCCGTTGGTCCACACTCAAAAAGAGCTGTGTGAAAAACTGAAGAATCTTTCGCCAATTCAACTTTTCTCAAAGTTTTATGATGGGGAGGCGTTAGACCATATCATGACTGAGACCAACCGATTTGCATCCCAGAAGAACATCGATTTTCATTTGGACGTAGTTTTATTGAAAAGATTCCTAGGGATTTTACTGCTATCAGGCTACCACACTTTGCCTTCTGTTGAGAATTATTGGTCTTCGAAGTTGTCAATGGGAATTCCAATGGTAAAACAGGCAATGTCGAGATTTAGGTTCACTCTCATCAAGAGGTATATCCATTTTGCCGATAATGATGAACTAGATCGTAACGATAAGATGGCCAAGGTAGGAACTACAATTTTCTTTATATTATTGCGATTCAAGTTTCCTAATTTGTATTTCATTGGGTTGAGCTTCGTCCATTTTTCAACACTATAAACAGAAAATTTATGCAGTTTGGCATTTGGGCAGAGTTTTTGTCCATAGACGAGCAGATGGTGCCCTATTTTGGCCGACACAGTTGCAAAATGTTTATTATGGGAAAGCCGATTCGTTTTGGATATAAACTTTGGTGCCTCTGTTCGTCAACCGGCTATTTATTCTCTTTCATCCCTTACTGTGGACAATCTGATGAATACAACAGAGAGGTTGGTCTTGGAGCTGATGTCGTTCTCCGCTTACTCAGCAACGTCGAGGCGCCTATGCATCACGTGGTATTTTTCGACAACTTCTTCACATCCTATTATCTTTTATGTTTGCTATCTGAAAAGGGATTCTGTGCCACTGGAACTGTTCGCTGTAATCGTGTAGCTGGTGGTGCTACTAATATGAAACCCGGAAAAGATTTGACTCGCGGCGCATATGATTATATGTGCGACTCTAAAAACTAGATCACTCTTTGTCGCTGGCAAGATAATAAGGAAGTCACCGTTGCTACAAACTACGATCAGATTCTTCCACTCCAGCCTGTTCGGCGTTGGAAAAAGGCAACTAAAGCTTCAAATAAAGGGCCCAGAGAAGAAGGTAAATTTGTCAATGTCGATCAGCCTGCTGTATTTCGCAGCTATAACAAAGGAATGGGGGCGTTGATCTCCACGACAACGCCATTCAAAATTACCGAGTCAACATCCGTGGGAAGAAATGGTATTGGCCACTTTGGATAAACACCCTGAATTCTTCTGCTGTGAACGCTTGGAAACTGCATTGTTTGGTCGCGAAATACAAAAACGAGAAGCCAATGAGCCAGAAACAATTCAAGGTGTCCGTCACTGAGTCTCTTCTGTTAACCGATGATAAAGAAGTGGATGATGATCTGGAGTTCCAGAGACTGCGCAACTTACCAAACGTGGTTGGTGAACACCTTATCGTCCGTCAGCCGGAAGGGAAATATCGTCGATGCCAGTTGAAAGGCTGTGGCAAACCAACAATTTGGATGTGCGAGAAATGTGGCAAACACATGCACTCGCCTTGTTTTAAACTTTTCCATGAAAGATAATTTATTTCCTACTACTTTTTTAAATTACAAATATGCACTTATTACTTTTTACAATTTCACTAATCATCTAAAATCACAAAAAAATTAATAAACAATTGTTTTTTTACTGAAATAATATTGTGTATCCACTTTATTACGATATGTTTCATTTGTATGGAATTTTATGATATGGGATAACCGCCAACGTTCGATTAATCGAACAGTAACTTTGACTCATACCTGTGCCATCCAGGTGCTACCAGGTGTTAATTTTTTGATGGCAAAAGATACCTTGGGCCTTTGGCTATAAGACCTTATCATTACTTTTCTTCTTTTTTTAATTATATATTTTTAATATAATTTACAAGAAAGGTCTATTGGCAAGGTATTTTTAAACCACGCCGTCCAAAATTACGGGCGGGGTGTGGGTGGCGGTAAATGTTATTTTCGAATAGCCAGAAGATCAAAGAAATATATGATACTAACTATCTTTCTGATATCATTTACCTTAATAGTAAGAAAAATTATTAAAAATGGACAAATTTCCCGTTCGATTAATCGAACACCGGTCGGGAATGGGTTAAACAGCGACTTCTTTCTTGTTACATATTACATTTGTGCGATTAAAAGAACGATAACTTTTCCGGATGTTCCAATCATGCTTCATCTTCTTGCCTGGAACTTCAGTGTGTGGCAACAACCCATTTAAAGCATAGCTACAACACGTTTGTCGCCTCATTGGGACCAAAGTTGTTACAAAATAAACGTTAAAAATCTGCTTTTTCAGTCGCAAAGGAGCTACAGGTGCATTACATTTCATATTTTGCGACTCTTTTACTGGTTACATTAACTCCATTGCTACTCATTTGTGCTAGCTGGGATGTAACCGAGAGTATGATAACAATCGAGAGTAAAATGTAAACGCACCCCAACACTATTGCTGCTACGTTTCGTCTCGCTGCTGCATTCCTTTTATCAACCCGATTTCAATGTAAGGCGAAAAAAAAATTTCTGAGTAGAGTGAACAAAAAAAGATCTCTGCGCAACTAATGGTGTGGCCACACTACGCGGTCTTGGGTCGTACGCGCTTTTGCCTTTTTTTTTCATATGGAGTTTTATGGCTTTTTTACGACTTTTTTACGACTTTGTCCATGGTAAAGGCCGTGCGGCCAAACAACGCGGACAAAAGGCTGTGGTTAAAAAGGTACATTGTGCGTCCACACACTATGAGCTTTTCAAAAGCGCGTACGCCGTTTCAAATGAGAATTGATTTTTTCTCACTAATGACTCAGAAAATTAAAAGATCACGCGCGCTTTTGGCTGGTCGTACGGCCAAAAGCGCGTGGATTTTAAGTCCGCGTAGTGAGGACGGGCCTTAAGTGGGAGAATCTGGGTAGGATCAATAGTATTCTTCTAGTCATACGACCAAAACGAAGATACTCATGGAGGTATGATGGACGGTCAGAGTGTAGAAGTTTATAAATGAATGTCATTGCCTTGAGCGATAAGTAAACATCAAACGTGCACCCCAGAACGGAGGAACGATATCGACTTATATGGTCAGATCGTCGAAGATTATAAACAAACCTTGTGCAATCATTGAAGGCTACATTGAGTTTGTCGCGACATGACGCATCAAGGGATGGAAAGACCAAGCTAGCATAAGTGAAGTATGGTAAAATTAATGTTTTGATTAGCTTGGACCGAGTACGAGTATGTTGTGCGTCACAGATTCATTCTTAGAATGAACACCCAATTGCCGCAAGTTGTTCCAGCCTGTTTTCAAAAGAAGAGAAGGATCAAGTTTACGTGCGTAAAAATTTCCTTTGGCTTCCTTGATTTTTGCGAAAATTAAATTCCTAATGCGTTTAAAGGACCTTTTAGCAGCCTCGGTTTTCACTTTAAGGAATCAATGATAAAGAAACTCCCTTTCAACTATAAGCGATTTAATTTACGATGTAAACCACGGCTTAGATTTTGCTGAAATAGTTTTGCTTTTCAGAGGTACATACTCTTCATAAATATCATGAAACAACCTGTTAAATTCGGTAATTTTGTCATCGACGTCAGTCATATTGAAGATGTTAGACCATGGTAGGCAATCCCACCTATGAATGAGACGTGTCTGGTCAATGTTCGAGAAATTCCAATTCCAATTCCAGTACGGGTTGTCGTAGGTGGAGGATTTACGTTAAAACTATGACATATGAACAAAATGTCATGATCCAGATAACTGAGGGGAGAGATTTGGTTTTGAAATAATATCTTTGGTTAGAAACACGTCCAGCAGGGAGGGTAACCTACATTTAAAATATGTGGGAAGATCATTAACAGGATTCAAAGCGAGAGAATTCATTGTATATAAAAATGAGTCTTGAAGAGTTCACTTGTTTAATAGATTAACCAACCAATATATTCTTATAAACACTGGATAGGTGCTCAAGAGTCTCGCTAAGTTCTTTAGCGTTAGCAGGGTTAAACATGCCTGGTGGTGAGTACACACAGACAAGAAGGAGTTTGTCAATAGATGTAGAAATCCGCTCAGATAAATTCAATTTCCGGCAGTTTAGATCAGCCAACGATTTTAGAATTTAAATATTCACGTACATAAATGGCAACACCCCCACCAACACCTCCTTGTCGATCATTGCGGAATAATGTGTACCCATCAATGGATACAATTGAGGAAGGGATACAATGGTTGAGCCAACTTTCGCAAATAAATAAAGCCTGAACCTTAGAATTAATAAATGCCTCGTTCAATTCACTTATTTTGGGACAGCAGGTATTGAAATCTTTGCTTTGCTGCAAACTAAGGATTTTGACAATCGTTCTCACCTGGTTTCCGTAGCTGTGTCATCTAAGCGGATGAAAAGCTCGAGAGAATGAGCACTGCCAAGAAGCGAAGGAAGGTTGTAAAAATGGGAAGAAGTCAAAGGGCATAGTTAAAGCATGAATAAAAACTGAAAAGAAACGAAACATTAGGGCCTCATACACGACAAGGTTTTATGCATACAAACAAGGCGTTCAAACAAAGATTGAGAATATGTGGCGAATTTGGTTTTTGGTTTTTTGATTATCACAAGTTTGTCCCAAATATCAAAATGGTTTGATTTTTTCGTGGTTTTATCTGACAGTTCTATTCATAAACTGAAAAACGTCCGCGAATTTGGTTTTTGGTTTTTTGATTATCACAAGTTTGTCCCAAATATCAAAATGGTTTGATTTGTTCGTGGATTTATCTGACAGTTCTATGCATAAACTGAAATCGTCCCCTCTGGTGTTGATTGTTGTGGTTCGCGAAAGCGGTCGTCTTGCTTCCTTTTGGTACACACCAGGCCATCCCTAGTGGAGACAGAGTATAGCAATCCCAGCTTACGTAGATTTAATGCCTCTCGCAATAAATTGCTGTTGGTAGGCGTAAAGGCATTCTCTAAAAGAAAAAGAAATTTCTTTAAAAATTGATATATAAACCAAAATAAAAAGTTCTTAAAAGTATAGCAAGTGAACAGCCTTACTTTCTTAACTTTTGTTTACTTCTTGTGCGATTCTTACCGCACGGTTACTTCTCTAAATGACTTTTCGAAAATTTTCGAAATTAAACTTCCACTTCACTTCCATTTTAGTAAATCTCATACATTCATATGCAATTGTACCTAATTTCACTTCACTTCACTTCCCATTTAGGGTAGGCCTTGAGGCGAAAAGATATAATGATGCAGTTATATCAAGGCTGTGTTCCGAAATATAACCCAGTATACAGGGCAGCGTTAATGACGTCTTTAATTGATGCCATATTTTACTTGCCTGAACCAGTGTGAAGTACTGGTAATCACAAAAATATAAGAGACTGGAGGCTGAAACAGTTTCAAGTTGTAAACTTTCGTGTGTGCTGCTGTTAATCCCAGCGTTAACGCTTGAATTTACCCTTTCTCACTGGACAGTATGCTGGGTGATTTTAGGGAACACGGCCCAAATGATGCGAGTATAATAAGATTGCCTTTAAAAGGAAAAGAAATTTCATTTGCCTTTTTGTTTTTAATAAAAAAAAACGACATTTAAACTTTATAAACAGATTCCGGCATATGTTTACAAGGAAGAAAATAAAAACCCTAATTTTTTTTGAAAGGTCAATTTCCCTAGGTCAATTTCTCATTAAATTACAAGAGTTTTAATATTTTTCGAAATTTGGATGTTTTGAAGGTAGGAAATATTTTTAACGTAACCTCGCCCCACCAGTTAAATAGCGCTTTTACTCACGAGTATTTCTTTTTTTTTGTATTTCTCTACGACCAAATAGAGCCGTAGATATTTGAAAAATAGTGTTACGATTCACTCAAAATGCACCAAAAATGCACTTTTATGCACTTTTCTCGCTATGCTCGCATTTGATTTTTCCAAACTTTTCGGGTTTGGACTCAGGTGCATGTAGGAAATGTTCTAATTACATCACTTTTCATTAATTTTTTGCTCTTTTTCTCTCTACTATAAGCTGAAAAAAATCTTTATTGTCTATTTAAAAATAATTGTAGCTGATTATAAAAAAAAACTAGTTGGGATGCGGTTATGACCCTTTCGGTCCACAATATTGACTTCCCATAATCCATAAAAGTTAACCTCATTTGGAACTGGTTTCATTCCAACAGTAGCAAAACTAATTAATTCAAGCTACTTGGCACACTTGTCGAAGTCTCTTCATTTAAACACAAAACATGCCTTGACCGAATGTTATGATAATTTTTCAGTACTTATCTTCGTTAGTACACTACGATCGGTACCTCAACGAAGTCGGTATCATATTTAGTTCGCGCGATTTTGGGCAGGTACAAAAATCACGAACTTCGTTCAAACAAAAAAACGGTTCGACCGAATTTTATGAAAATCTTTTCAGATCATTATATGTCCTTTAACACGTTTCGAACGGCACCTTAACGAAGTCGATATCTTTTTTGGTTCTCGCGAAATCATGCTGGTACAAAAATCACTTAAGTTGTTCAAACAAAAAAAGGATCGACCGATTTTTATGAAAATCTTTTCAATTCATATGTCCTTTAGTACGCTTCGAGCGGCACCTTAACGAAGTCGATCTCGACCGATTTTTATGAAAATCTTTTCAGATCATTTTTCCTTGAACACACATCGAACGACACCTCAACGAAGTCGATATCTTTTTTAGTTCGCGCGAAATCGTGCAGGAAAAAATGACCATATACGTACGCACACGCACACACACATATTTCTTCTCAAATTTTTGCTTAAAATGCTATTGGGACATGAAAAATTTCGATTCCGATTTTCGGACCGATTACAATAACTTCCTACTGGGAAGTTAATAATAGCACTTCATACAAGAACAACAATAACAGCTAGGGACTTTTAACAGACTAAAATAAAAATTTTGAGCCACTTATCCATGCATCTACAAAAAAAAGTAGGTGTGTGTACTTATGTACGCGCATTAGAATTTATAATTCTTTGACCTGATTTAAGACTAATTTTTAATTTGCATGCAAATAATTTATTGGGCTTTTTATTATTTGTCTGCGTTGGCAGGTGGAAGATCATGATGCCGACACGCTCCAGCCTGTCGGTTATACCGGATTCTAATCCTTACTAAAATCACCTACTAGTCAACCCATTCTCCGGCAGAGAGATGCCTTTTCAGCAATACGTCGTCAGCTGGATGAGCTTTTATCTACTTGCTAATACTACTGGTATTTCTAAGCATTACTCTCTTCATTTTGGTTTCTTTCGAGTTGCCTTCTGATGGAGCATATTTAGCGTCTCCTCCACTTTATTTCATACATCACCCGAAGTCACCATCTAGTCTATGATGTTCTCTGCTCTTAGCCGTGTCTGATCTGTCGCTTGAAGGCTAATATCGGGCATTCCAAAAGGACATGCTGTGTGTCCTCTACCACATTTAGAAAAGCAGGGGACAGCGAAGACATCTTGTCCGAACTGATGGAGGTATGCACTGGGACACACATGTTCACTCAAGAACTGTGTAGTCGTAACTCACCTCTACATGGTCTCTCGTGACACATCCCTCCACATTTGTTATGAGCCTGTGGGTCCATCGACCTTGAGTAGATTTACTCCACCTCCTTTCCACTACTGAAATAAACGTCACTTCTAAATTATGTTCACTTCCCTAGCTTCTTCTTCTAGTAGTTACTCAATTGAATTGAGCGGCTTTTGGTAACTGAAATATGATATGAAAAGTTTCATACTAACGGCTTTTACGTATCGGGTAAATACATCATCAATGGTGGTACCATATCACGTTGTTGAAACCAATCGATCATTATTCATGCTTAGATTTAGTTGCTCCTGGAGAAAGTTAAAGAGTGGACCCGAATCTTCGCCTCTGTCAAGAAACTCTCCTAAGGCTTTTTTGTATGGCCTTAATAATTGTTTCAAGAATTGGATTTTTAATTTCGAGTAATGTAAACTGCTATCAAAACTTGTAAATTTAGACTGTTTCACAGTTCTATCGTGTACATTTTGATATATGGCAACCAGCCTCCAGCTCGAACGTTTGATGGCTTATATTGAATTATTCAATGGAACTTTGTATCTTGACCCTTCATTGAGAAACCACGTTTCGTTTAAAAGTAAAGCATTCGAGTTTTGTATAATGGAATCGGTAAGATCCAAAAAGTGAGCACGAAGACTTTGACAGTTGAAAGTAATCCGTCTTTGATTTCAATCCGTTCCTTTGATTATGAGTCGTATTTCACAAGCGCAAAGTAAAGGTAGATGCGATCGCTTAACATTTATCTTTTTGTTGTTATTAACTGGAAAAGTTCCTATGGGTACAGCCATTTTCCTAATTTGAATAGCAGTTACATGTCCACGAACTTTTCTTTATTTTTTGGCCAAACTTTAGTGAGTTTAGGAAATCAATCTACATAAACCTTAAGTTCTCCTTTCAACATGAACTAATTCAGCAACAACGTCATTTACTAAGCAATCAAATATATCCATGTTTGTTGTAATCATATAAAAAACATTCGGCACAAATACAGTGTCATAAGCCAAGCCTGTAGTATCAATGAGAAACATTTTGTGTAACATAAGGCGTGCAAAAGTTGTGTCTTCTGCCGAAATAGTTTTATCTTGCGCGACACTTAAAATTCGATTATTGTGACAGTCTCTTTTTGTATTAAATAATCTGATCCCATGTGGACATTTTATTTCTGTCTCTTTAGCTAAAATTAGACTCTTTAGAATAAAATTAGTTTACAGTCTTCGAGTTTTGACCGTTCAAATTTTGGTCAATATTAAAAAGAACTGTTGGAGTCCGCGCCAAAAACTAGGCCCAACAATTCTCTGCTTCTACTGCTTGTAAATTGGAGTAGCTCGAACTGGTAGGAACTGGCGTAGATCTCCAATCAAAATAACATCTGTACCACCAAAGCTAGAACGGAAATTTTTTATAATCTGCTTTAATCGTGAGTCGACTATGTAAGTAATTCAGCCCCAATCATGCTTACTTCGTCAATGATTAACACTTTGACTTATTTAAATAGTGCTCTATATTGATGTGCTACTTCAGTAGGTACTGAATGGAATTGATGTACGAGTTACAGTATCCATCATTACGTGGGGAATCTGTCTATCATAGAAATAGTTTTATCACAAAAATTTTACCACATCCAACTGGGGCAGTAAACATTATTTAAAATGGACTACGGTTTGGAGTTAATAAACTCGAAATGACATGTAGCAAGAAATATTTTTCCTTATTGTTTGCCATTCTCATCAACTTAAACTCTGTATGAGGCATTCAATTCTCTCGTTTTTTATCGATAGAACCAAGTTTATTAAATACAGCCAGGTGAATTACCACTATGCATGTCGGAAATAGGGGTGCTATATAAATTTTGAAATCGAGTCAGTTTGATTCATGTTAGCAAACCCTTGCACTTTAGTTTTATCATCGAAACCATCGTTTCGACATAAATTTTTAATAATTTCAATGGTTTTTTTATATCCATGTTAGGTTCAAATTCTTTCTGTCTATACTGTATAATATATTTTTCTTTGCTTTATTTTCCAAAATAATAACAGTAAATATTTTGTATTATACATATATTTAAACTAATTTTTGATTGACAAATTATATTCAAATTCATTAGTAAAACAGTAAATAATTTTCGCTTGTTATTGTACAATTGCCATATAGCTTTATTATTATCTTGGCTAGTTTCACACGGGCCGACAATCAACTAAGAAAAATCTTCTGAAAAAGTTCCCCCGTGTGTAACTGGCCCTTAGAAACACTAGGACACGGATCGGTTTTCCCTTCATTGCCTCGCGACAGAACCCCTCACCCATCAACGGCTGCTACGAATCTTCCTTAATACCATGTTTCAATCGCAGGTGGAATCCTCCGATTTCGGCAAAAATGCGGATTTCGAACGAAATCTCAAGTGAAATCTGTTGTTTTTCGTATAAAATGAAAGCGCTCTACGGGGGAGATTTCAACGAAATCTCGCTCGAAATCTTGCTACCAACTCAGCATTAATACTCAGCATAGACAACTTGTCGGCTGTCATAATTTTTTGACAGTGCGATACATTTTTGAATTAATTTGCAATCGTTAGAAAGTCAGAAATATCGGAAAATAATGCGATATCAAGAAAAAGAAACTATAAAAGCGCGAAAAGTTTGTTTTCATTTTCACTTTAATATTGTTATGACAAGCGACAACTGTTTGATGCGAACAGATTTCAATTTCGATAAACCGTTTTACTAAAAACTACGGATTTCAAGTGCGATGGAAACATGGTATAAGCCCACAAAAAATAGAAACTTATTTCCCTCCTTAACCTCAGGATAAAAATCCTCTCACCCTTTGACATCGTAAACAGACATCGACTACGAATTTTCATGTGGCCATCAAGCCTGCGAATAGCTAAAGGATGGGAGTTAAAATGATTGCCCTCCATAGCCTCTACCCCTTTGCCTACAATTGTTCGCGTTGCATATTCCTCGGATTGCTGTGTTAACACATTCCTCGGATTCCTGTGTTAACACATTCTTCGGGTTCCTGTGTTAACACATTCCTACAAATTCACTCTCATAATATTTTCAAAACGCGCCTAAAGAAGTATGTATAACTTCAAAAATCAGATTTCTATCTATCTCTTCTAGTTTGGATCCAACGCGTGAGGGTACGCACAAGCAGACACACAGACACAAAGTCTGACAGACAGACGCTTTCTTTAGTTATTACAGATTTTATTTTTCCGGTAGTCGGTACCCATGTGGTATATTTTATTAATAAAAACCGGTTTACGTGTTTTAACCTTTATTTGCCAATGTTCAAGTACCGGCTGACTGGCAGTCTTGCTTACAGGCAAGGCAGTTACTCTAATTCTGTAGCTTAACTTACAGCTGTCTAGCTAAGAATGTATGTTTTGTAGGTGGGTGTTTCGATATATCAAATATACTTCACTGCGTGTAGGTGATTAGTACATATTTTATCATAAACATCAACACAGATTATTCCGCATGAAATCCAGGATTGGGCCTAAGGAAATAATTTTACATCACTTGGCGAATGCAAAATGCCGATATATTTTGTATGCCAAATCGGATTACGATAAAGCTTCTGCATGTAAAACAAGTATAATGTTTTGAGTTTTTAGTGCCCTAATATTTCCAGAACAAATTTAAACTTACAGCAACATTTCTGCGATTGCCCAAAATTTATTTTCTCAATCAACAGCTATCGGGCACCAAAGGCTTAAATGAAAAGTTACGCGGTAAAGTCCTGTTGAATTAAGTTTTTTCTTTGCATGTTCACATCCTTACGAAATGCAGGCGCCTCCTCCATACTATTTGTTCATATCTCTCAACTTCTCTCTGGAGGATAGTTCGGCATCCAAAATCCCAGCTTGGAAAGAGAGACATAAAAATTTTGCTGGTATTTCTGTGCTTGACTGACTTCCCTCATGTAGAGCGTCATATTTGCAGTCCAATCAGCCCCTTAAGATGACTTTCATTTTCTTTGTTCATCTTTATTTTGCTACAAACTCCCCCAACTCAAATTGTTAATGTGATAATTTTCCAGGGAGGCGAAGATGAATTTGTTGTTCATTCAGGTCTTAACGAGTATTTACTCAAAGATTAGGGCAAAAGTTCACCGTATGCTCTTTACGCTTTCTTCTCTAACGTCATGTTCAGGTTTGAAATGATTTGGCACTTGGCCTGCCTTCTTCCTTTAAGGATTCAAGTAACACTAAAAGTGGCCGTAATTTCATTTTACAAGTCTCACGAGGACGAGAGTATTAAACGATTTTTCGTGTGGATGAATTTGTTTTCCTGACATTTGCACAAGTCAGGAATTGGGCTGAGAAAATAACTTTCAGCACTCAGTTCCGTAAGGATGAAATATACTGAAGAGAACTGAAGATGGTGGTACTTACTGACTGTACACACTCAAGAAACTGGGGGTATTCGTTGTCTGTCGAATTTAATTTGTAATTCTGTTTGGCATTCGGCTTATGGCTGTTCCCTTCATTTCAGCTGTTCAGTAGGACAAAGAGTGCTTGACAGAATCAATTTAAAGTTTAACTTGAAGTGATTTCAAGAAGTTTCACCGAAATTGAAAGCTTTAATGTTTAAACACACCAAAGTCTAAGGCTGAAGAATGGTCGACACTTTTAAATTTTCTTAGGTTTTAAAATATACGGAACTTTTCGAGATTTTTGATGTCGTTTATCTTAAAAAGTTTCGGGAAAACTTTCCAGATTACTTTAAAAAAAGAAGTGAAGTTTAAATTGCTTGCAAATAAATTCCAGGATTATAGTAAGGATCTTAAAAGCGAATCTGTTAAGATTTTAAGAACAGTTTTAAATATTGAACTAGTGGCAGAAATACAAGATTTCTTCCTGAGAGCTTGTGTTGTTTAGAACTACCAAATTGTTGTTTGCTTACTAAGCCAGATTTGTTCGGATTAAGTCATCTGAAATAATTCAGTCGTGAGACCTTTTAATCTATAGCAATAAACATTAATTTAAGTAAATAAATTTTGCTAAGAAACTGAAGATACGATTTAAGAAATATTAAAGATTATATTTGAAAGAAGTAACGGTAATGTTCGCAAATGAATGCTTCACTTGCCAAATCGATTAACTCCACTTTTGAATTTTATTAAATCTTAATGTCAAAATAACTGTACATACTCAAAATAAATTGCTCTGATAATAGTCATTTAGAAGTGTTAATACTTTTTATTATCAGAGCAATTTGTTGATGATGAAGCTCCTATGCATCATAAATATGGACTTCAAAATACGGACCAATTGCTTCGAGATTTAGCTAATCCAAATTTACAATCCCTAGAAACACCAGAAGATGATGAGTGCTTGACTTTGGTAAAGGGATACGCGACTAAATTGAGGAAACTGGCAGAACAGCAATTAATGTTCGCCAATAAAGTAATAAATGATGCATTACTTGATGCTGAAATGGGTCATTTAACAAGGGCAGCTATCTAGTACACCCAACGCCAGCAGCTCCTCAACACAAGCATCATCCGTAGGTATACTGGGTGTTCCCGAATAAGATGCTAATCTGTTAGGGGGTGATTCCTGGATGTATCTGGAGAAAAAAATTGTTCTAGAGAAAGGGGCTATCGGCCCTATTAGACTACAAGCCCCCGGCAATTTTTGGGGGGTCATGTGACACAGCACGAATTATATGCAGATCGATACTCCTAAATGAGACGTAAACTTTAGGCACTATGCCGTCACTTTTGCGCGGTACATGTGACCACAGAGGTAAGTTGAATATTCCATCCGGAGGGGTGCTTTTTTGGTCAAATATTCTTGTACGGCAATTCTCATATTGATATATTATAAAAAAAATAAGCTCGTAGAACCTACTGCCGTACAAAAATAATGGTACTTGAAACCAGAAGATTTTTTTAATTTCTGCAAATTTATCCCCCCCACAAAGGTGATTTATTCCTGTACGGCATTTGTACATTTCGATTTCTATGCTTTCATAGAGTCATTGTGTGGCTATCCGGTACATATTTGGTGGTTGAAAGATGAGAAAATCCCGACTCAATCCGCTCCTAGATCAGTATCGTGCATGGTCATTGAAAACTGTACGGCACCGAGACCAAAATATTAGTCAACATTTAAACTAATTTTTAACAACTGTGCCGTCTAAAAGTTGTGGTTAATATACATATAAAGAAGCAATTACCAGAACTTGAGAGTTGAACCCTACTTTTTGGACACAAGCTCCTTTTTTCCAATACGGGAAGAAATTTTTCTACAACTTGTAACTAAGTATTATTGTTTTATAATATAGCCATCTATAATTAACTGTACCCAATGAAAATATGCATAAAAAACAAAACAGCAAAATTCAACAATTTGTAAGATTTTCCAAATGCTCTGTGCATTAGCAAAAAGAATAATGTTTCAATATTATTGCTGATTATAATTCTTCAAAGATAGAACAACGAAGAAAAACAGGTGCCGTCTATTTTCAGTTGTGCCGTCTAAAAGTTATGGTTAATATAATTATAAATAAAGAATTACTTGCATTTGCGAGTTGAACCCTACTTTTTGAACACAAGATCATTTTTACCAGTACGGCAAGAAATTTTTCTACAGCTTGTATGTAACTAACTACACCGGAAGGTAAAGAGAAGTATCCGGCGTGATAAAAGGCAGCAGATAAATTTGCAGAAATTGAAAAATTCTGCTGGTTTCAAGTACCATTATTTTTGTACGGCAGTAGGTTCTAGGAGCTTATTTTTTTATAATATATCGATATGAGAATTGCCGTACAAGAATATTTGACCAAAACCCAACCCTCAACCCTCCGGATGGAATATTCAACTTACCTCTGTGGTCACATGTACCGCGCAAAAGTGACGGCATGGTGCCTGAAGTTTACGCCTCATTTAGGAGTATCGATCTGCATATAATTCGTGCTGTTTCACATGACCCCCAAAAATTGCCGTGGGCTTGTAGTCTATATCCACTGAGACACAGGGTGTTTAAAAAAGACGTTTGACCATTTTTTTAATTTATTTAAACTTTAACTACTCCTCAACTATTTATGGTATAGCAACCTAATTAGGCTAATTTTTTAGAGAAATGTACATTCTTTATTTTGATATCAATAGCATCAACCTCAGTCACTCCGTTTAGAAGATGTGTAGGTTCAAAGTCAAAATTTTGGTTTTTTAACTAAAATTTCAAATAAACCCACCTTTTTCTACAAAAAATACTTAGTTAGCCCATTATTTTTTTCCCAAAATTGGAAAGCTTGGACAATTTCCAATAAGTAATGACCCGACAATTTATGCTACGGCAGTTAGTTTTGAAGTTATAAGCAATTTTAATGCTAAAATTGGCTCTACTTTAATCTAGGAGTCGTTTTACCCCCTTAAGGGTTGACAATAATTAATTTTTGGCTGATAATACCTATTCAACCCAATTTCAAGCAGAAAGCTGAAAAAAAAATTGTTGGAGACTTTATATATTTTTTTTTTCATTTGACCGTTTTCGTTTTTATTTTGTTCCGCCATCCGGGTTGCGTAATAGAAGGTGTGGTTAGTAGCATCATGTAAACCTTTCTTAGAAAGGACTGGCCCAATAATGTTAGCGCCCTCTTTCTATAAGAAAAGTTACTAGTGGCCACAACGATGTTAAGATCAAAACCTCCATAAATCCAGAATGGTTCGGGCAAGTAACTAAAGCTGGCTGACCATAATAAGCCTTTAAATATATCTAGAGACAAACTAAGAACAGGAAATGAACAGCGAAGAAGAAAATATTTTTCTATAGATTTACATTAGAACACCTTTAGAAATAGGAATAGTGAACAAAATAATATTATTATTATTACTACCTATTTATTTATTTGAGACTACAAAGATTAAAATTTTATATAATAGTACATTAATTAAAAATTTGGGAGACAGGAAAAATAACAAGGAGAGAAAAAAAAGAAAGTTAACAAGAGAAAAAAAAATAAAAAAATTGACAGAAGGAAATTAGAATTGCAGTAAAAGAATATGTAAAATAATAAAAATTAAACTAAAAACAATTATTTAAGTTTAGTATTCATGCTCTAAACCATGGGTGGCCAATCCAAATGTTGCCAAAATCAAAATTTGGTTTTTTAACAAAAATTACAACTTCAAGTACCCTTTTCTCCAAAGTTAACCTATATTTTTTTTCCAAAATTGTTCCTATCAATAATGTCCAGATAATTTTTCTGTTACGGCAGTTATAAGCAATTTTGATGTTAAAATTGGCTTTATTTGGTGCATTTTTAGCACATTTTCGTAGCTAGTGTTGCAGGTTTTCGTCAGAGATATTTATTAGTTGTTTATTTTTTTTAATAGCACATGCGCCCCCGCAATAAGCACGCGAGGATCGTGCTACAAGCATGAAAATCTAAAAATGCTTCCGCTACAGAGGTATGCCCGCCCCTGTTGCGGATATGAATTTATTCATAATCGATCATTCCAAACGCGATTGTCGTTTTACCAAGCGGTCCCCCAACTAAGTACTATCCACGTCTAATGTTGCTTGTCTTACGTAATCGAACGAGAACGGGTCTATTGAGTATGCTAATGGCACACTTTATGGTCACCAAGGTAACTGCTCGTTTTCTTCGTCCTATACAATTTCTTGTAAGAAGCTCCAATTTTTACTCCCTTTAGTCTAGAAAAGGACTATTATGTACGTCTTTTATTGGTAGCGGGCTACATTTGGAAAAGTAGAATTTTACTCAGGCGTACTGTGCCTGTTTTGGATACCATACAGGCGTTTTAACGCTGTGCGTGCCTGTTTCAGGCTAAGAACGGAGAAATTTTTACTCGGGAAAAGCGCTCAGAACTTTTTGTGCCAGACATCTCAAATTACAAAACTTTTCTTTTGTAACTCATTTCTTATAAAAACCAATTTTTAAATCTGAGGCCTGAAAATGGTTTTTAATTCATTATAGCCCAGTAAATCAATTAGTAGTTTCATTTGCAGATTTTCTGGAACTGTTTCAATAAAAATGTTAAAGAGAGCTAGCTACATTTTTTCTTTTTTTGGAAAATTCTAGTACAAAATATTTTGTTAAATCGTGTTGAATCTCGCTGGCCGCAAAATTTCCTGCGAAGGGCCGCGAGTTGGCCACCCCTGCTCTAAACAGTCCTAATCGAAATTAAATCAAAAAGATGCTTCCTGAAGATGCCCGCTGAATCGGCACGTTGTAATTCAACAGCGAGAGAATTCCATAAGAGAGCTGCGTGGACGAAGAAAGAACGCTGACCAATTAAAATTCGGAAAAGTGGAATGATCACACTATTGTTTCTAAATGACTGTGTGAGCTGCACAAACTGAATGAGATAAGATGGCTTACGATGCTGGAGGATATCATGAAATAGACTCAGAAGTGTATATTCACGATAGTCACTAAAAGAGCAGCCCATAACGGAATTAGAATAGGGCGAGATATGGCTAAAACGGCGTAATTTGTAAACAAATCGAACACAGTCGTTAAAGGCAATTTCTAGTTTACGGGCGCAGAAGGAGTCTAGAGAAGGAAAAATAGAAAGGCCATGCATTAAAAGAGGTAAAATTAGTGCCTTCACTAAGTACATACGGACAGTCCTACTGAGCAAGTTACATTGGAACCTAAGTTTCCACAGTTGCCCATATGTTTTACGAATGATGGAGCTAACTGCTAACATGATCGCAGCAGGTCATTTCTGCATTCAAGATAACTCCTAGATTTCTTACCTTCTCAACACTCACTAGAGGAACCCCATTTAAAGCGATAATGGAGAAGTCAGGACGAACAGTGGCAGAATGAGAAAAAAAGATGCAATGGGACTTCGAAGGATTGAGCAGTAAGTTTGAGGTCGACCAGGAAGAAACACGACGTAGATCAGCAGCAAGCTCCTCCACACATCTTTGAATTTGGTCGCTGGGCCCAGAGATATAAAGTTGCACATCATCGGCGTACATATGAATCTTAGAATGTTTTACTACCGAACGTAGATCCTTGATAAAGATGCTGAATAAGAGAGGACCCAGAATGGAATCTTGGGGTACGCCAGCACGAAGTGGAGCTATCGAGGAACTACAGCCACCAAGTATAACTTTCTGAGAGCGGTTGGTTAAAAAGCTATGCAAGAGTTTGATAGCAGAAGGAGAACAATGGACACGAGAGGAGAGCTTCTGCAAAAGCAGAGAGTGGTTGTCGCTATCAATGGCTTTAGAGAAGTCAAGCAGCAATAGGCAGCAAGCGTGGTGAACGTCAAGAGAGTTGCAGATATCAGTTGTAACTCTGAGGAGCGCAGTTTCGCAGTTGTGGTGCTTGCGAAAGCCAGATTGTCACTATGCTTCGAACTAAAAATGAGCAATGTCCTCGCAGCCGAAATTAAATGACATAAATTAAGTGCAATGATGCAAAGCAACGAACATGGTCAGGAAGCAAAAGCATGAAAGAACAAAGAGGCCCAAAAATAATTTAGCAGGGTTAGAACATGAAAACAAAATGAAAGACAAAAAAGCATTAATAGTAGATACTAAAAAGAAAAATATGCTTAAACTCTTTATTCTATTTGTATTAAATTTGAAATTTGAATTAAAATTGAGGTAACATACACAGCTATAGTATGATCTTACTTATTGTAATTTGTATTGCCGTTTTTGAAGTGAAAACTTCTATAGGCACGTTGGGCACTTTTTGGCCTGGGGAAAAAACTAAAAACTCGCGTTACGCGCACTTTTTTGTGTGCCATCACGCGCACGTACCATCACGTGAGAAAAATGTTTCCTTTGGGGGTTTTAGTTTTAATTATGTAGTATGAATTATATATTATATATTAAATATTATATATTAAATATTATATATTGAATATTATATATTTAATATTATATATGCATTAAATATTATATATTAAGTATTGTGTATTATGGACTATGTACTGTGTACTACGTACTATGAACTATGTACTAATTATTATGTTCTATGTGCTATGTATTATGAATTATGTAGTATGTACTATGTACTATGCACTATGTACTATGCACTATTTACTATGTACTGTATATTATGCACTATTTACTATGTTCTATATACTATGTACTATGTATTATGTCCTATGTACTATTTACAATGCATTATGTATTATATACTATGTACTATTTACTATGCACTATGTACTGTATATTATGCACTATTTACTATGTACTATACTATGTATTATGTCCTATGTACTATGTACAATGCATTATGTATTATATACTATGTACTATTTACTATGCACTATGTACTGTATGTTATGCAATATTTACTATGTACTATATACTATGTATTATGTACTATGTACTATGTTCTATGTACTATGTACAATGCATTATGTATTACATACTATGTACTATTTACTATGCACTATGTACTGTATATTATGCTTATTTATTTATTTATTTATTTGCTTTGGAAAAACCTGGCTCAAAATATATGCCCTCTACTTCCACTGAACAAAATTCATTCAAAACCGTTGCGGGCTATTTACTACGGCTGCGAGTTTAAATTTCTGTTTTTTCTGCAAAGCAAATAAGCATTCTACCGTCGAATGTGACAGTGAAATTCTAATTTCGAAAAAGAAAGACATGCTCAAGCGAGATGGAAGATGATTCCGATGTACCAAAAGAGGACACACTACTAAAACTTTTGCAGCTCGTGTTACATGTAGGAAGTGCAAAGGAAAGCACCCGTCTACCAAATGTGGTGAGCCAAATTATCTTAAAAGAATAAATAATAGTCAGAAAAATTTTAATACTATTGATTAGTATGCGAGCTCAACCAACTTTAAATTTGTGTGCCGCAGATAAATTTAATAAGCCCATTGCCGATGTTTATTTACAAACAGCCTGTGTTCACGCTTCGGACATTATTAAGTGAGTGTTATTCCATTTGGCTGCAATGAACAAACAGCTGCACAAGTATGTAATAGCATGCAAATGCTGATTAAGAGTCAATACAACGATAAATTCTTCACGTTAGAAGAAGCGGTGGAGGTACCAAACATCTGTTTAGATTGCCTGTCAATTCCTGATGAAAATCATTATTTATTTTCTGAGTTGCAACTAGCCGACGCTCGTCCAACCAATTTGCAACCAGAATCTTTAATAAGCACCTTAATAGCCGCCGATCAATAGTGGAATTTCATAGATGGTGAGATTCAACGAGTTCATGATAATTTGAAAGCCATAAAAACAGTGTTTTGTTGGACATTGCAGGGGAGAGTGACAGAAGGTCTGAATAGTACAAGTTTCAATACAATTGTATCAGTTTCTTTATACACAACATTTATTAACGAATTTATTTTAGAAAACTTTGTCATCTTGAGACACTAGGAATAAATAACGATACCGTTGACGAAAATTTTACCGACATTTATTTCAGAAATTGTATAACGAAATAAGGAGAACGATCATCATCTACAAGATAAATTGGATAGTAATAAATCTGGAGCTCTTTACCGTCTTTACTCGCTAACAAAAAAGTATCTCGAGGCGCTAGAAAGCTAGTGGAATATGATAATGCCATGCCTGATTTCATATCGTCAGGGTTTGGTGAGGAAGTTACACGTGATTTGACTCCTGACCGAATTTATTACCTGCCTCATCGCCCTGAATACCGTAACGATAAAAGGACAACAAAACTTCGTATAGTTTTTGACGACCACCTTCATACTGGATCGAATTTTTTGGTGGATATTTCAAAGATCTTATTGGACTTCCGCATGGGTCAAATTGGATTAATCGCTGATGTTCAGAAGGCTTTCCTTCAAATATTGCCTTATATGACCCTTTGGGATTGCTCTTGCAATGCATAGTGAGACTGAAAATTATATTTCTAGATGCCTGGTGTTTAAAACTTTATTGGAACTCCGAACTACCGAGCGATCTACTTCTAACTTGGAATCAAGGCTGTACCGACTTAATAAAATTAAAGGATTTACCTATTCCCAGACCTGTGCTGGGAGAAACCGACTCAGTTATTAACGAAATTAACATATTTGCTGACGCCATTGTACAGGCCTACGGATTATTGCGTATTTCCGAGCTACTGACAGGCATGGGCTGATTACGGGGTAATTCGTGATAGCCAAAACTGGTATAGCGCCTTTGAAGGAAGATGGATCGAAAGACTTAAGGAGTATCCACACACATCAGGGACGTGGCCGGGACGTTAGATTTTTTCTCCGGCCCGGACACGGACATGTGTGAACGAGTACACATAAAATGTACGCACCAATATTTTTTGAACCCCTGACGGAACACTAAAAAGTGTGGATACTCCTTTACTCGTTCACACATGTCCGCGTCCGGGGACGGGCTCGTTCACACATGACAGAACACGGCCCGGTGACGTCCCGGGCACGGCCCTGATATGTGTGGATACTCCTTTAATCTTACCGCGATCGGAGCTAACTGCTGCTTTATTTGCTGCTAGACTATGTGTATATCTCCATAAAAATGTGAATGTCACCTTTTAATCCCTATCATGGACCGATTCCAAAATAACTTTGCACTGGATTTATGGACACTCAAAAAAGTTGAAACCTTACGTCGTTAATCGTGTTGAAGAGATACGAAAACTTACAAGTTTAACCGATTGGAGATATTGTCCTGGAGCAGAAAATCCTGCTGATTTATTGACCAGAGAAATAAGGGCGGACAAGCTACGCAATTCCATTATTAGTCCGGGGAAATTAGCATTTAAAGGAGACAAAATTCGGAAATGAGAAACTTTTAAGAAAACAATTTCGGAATCACAAAAAACCATGGCCGCTGGAAATATAGCGGTTTTCCGGTGTTTTCCTTATATCTCGGTTTCTATAGGTCGTACAACCCCGTACAAATGCCCTAAATGTTGACAATGAAATTCTCTACAACTTTAGTTCTTACAAAGATGTTGACCCGATTAACCCTTTCAAAGTTATTCAAGGTCAAAGTTCCCAAAAATCACTTTTTGGCCAAAACAACACTCAAAAACTGGTTTTTTCGAATTTTTTTTTGATCAGTCAATACAAAACGTTTTACCTACAAAAAGCCCTTGTGTAATTTTTTCGAAAACTTAACCCTTTTAAAGTTTTCAAGGTGAAAGTTTCCGAAAATCACTTTTTGGCCAAAACATTACTCCAAAACTGGTTGTTATGAATCTTGACGGTAACTGTGAATTCCTACACCTGTCTGAAATTTTGTGAATCCCTAAAAAAAGGAATTTAATTAAGAAGATCACTTTCTTAATATAACTACACTTTATTGTTCTTCCCTTATTTTAATTTTATTAACAAATTTGTAAATTGAAGACACTTGCACTGCACGGTTTTTGATCGCTCACTTGACTACTCAGGGAACTGAAGAGAAGTGAAATTTTTTCATTTTACTGCATGATCTCGATCGGCTGGAATATTTAGTCCCGTTGCATTGACTTGATATGAATTTTTGCTTCCGTTGGATGGCATCTGTGTCAGGGATGATGAACCTTGAACCTTCGTTGTGTTTTATTTATTTCTTGTTTGTTTTGAGTTCGAACACTGGTTTTTTTCGAAAAAATCTTTGATCAGTCAATACGAAACGATATTGCCTACAAAAAGTACTGCTGTCATTTTTTCGAAAACTTAACCCTTTCAAAGTTATTCAAGGTCAAAGTTTCCAAAAATTACTTTTTGGTCAAAACATCACTCAAAAACTGGTTTTTTCGAAAAAAAAATTTATCAGTTAATACAAAATCTGCACAAGGAATTTTTTGAAATTTTCGTTTGCTCCCTCCCCACTTATGAGAAAATTGAATATTAGAGACATGTCTTGAAGGAAATTTAATGTACTTTCACGTGATATAAGGGTTTTTGTCCATAAGGTGTATTATTTTTCGTGTTGTGGGGGGTGGAAGTGGGCGTTTTTTACGTTTTCGGAGAAAGGCCAAAAAACTGCTCATCCGAAAATCAAAGCTGACTAGTGCATTTTGTAGAATATTTTGCCTTCTTTAATTTTGTATATAGTAGTCATCTTCGAAAAACGCATAGTTTTCGAGTTATAAGCAAAAAACAGAAAAATGTGGAAACATTTTCAGGTTTTTTCCTTTTTTCGTTGTGAAGCCGACCTCCTACAAGACAAAAAATTCGGATTCAGCACCCCAAAAAGCATAAAGAACCGTTGAAAAAAAAACTTTCGCAATTATGTTACGAAACCATCAGTTTTTTACACCGATTGACTGGACTAAATCAAGACTTTCGAAATCTGTGACTGTCCCGTTGCAAACTGGCCGACTTTATTTGGAAACGATGGAAGTTGGAGGAGTACCTTCAGCAATTAAGATCCTTACATCACAATAAAGTAGGATATTCTTTAAATCTTAAGCGTCGTTCAAGTTTATGATGCATCTGCACCTAGACTATTTTGGAAGCTAGCTGTTGTAGAAGTAGCTTTTCCCGGACGAGACGGCAGGGTTAGAGCATGTTTTGTCCGTCTTCCTAATGGGTAAAAGCTGAGAGGAGCCGTGCAACACCTATACCCAATTGAAATTATATAAATTTTGGTGGTGGAGGATGAAGAAAATAATATGCTTAAACTCTTTACTCTATTTGTATTAAATTTGAATTAAAATTGAAGTAACATACACAGCTATAGAATGATCTTACTTATTGTAAATTTTATTGCCGCTTTTGTAATTGTATGAGGCCTCCTCTCTTGATTTAACGATTACTACAATCAGTACTTGTGTGACCACCGAATAAGTTGTACCGAAGAAAAATACAAAGCTTCTTTAATCACTAGCAAAAACCCGCGTGCGTTGCAACGCCTTTTATTAAAAAAACTTATGTGTGCACAGTCCGGGATAGCAAAACCATATAATGAAAAAAATAACAAATCTTCAAAACATTATTTTGGTCACATAACTCGACTGTAGAATAATCTCTCGCAGCCAGTATTTCCGAACTCCTACAACATCCAAGAGTTCAAACGCAGGGTTCATCGCCACCTTCTTCAAAACCCCTCGAACTCCCATAACACTTAACCTGTTCCGCCCTTACTAAGCTCACTGCTAGACATTGCATCATGACTTGACTGTGGGGTGCTACACGGAGACTCAAGACGTACGAAAAACCCGGTTTTATAGGAAAGAAACGAAGGAGAGGAGAGAAAGGAGGACGCACATGACGAAACTTTAACGAAAGAATTTTCACCCAAAAATTTCCGGGGTGAAAACTAACTCATACGCATATTTCTTTCTCTTCGCTCTTCTCAGATGTAAACAATGACCGCGGTAAACACACACAATCAAAGCTTTCATGTGGGATGAAGAATTATTCCAAGCCCAAGGCAGCCTCGTGTAGCATTAAATAACGAGACTCAAATCTGATTTCGGCCGACTTCTCGAGTCTCCGTGTAGCACCACCCACTGGTAGTACAAAGGGTGATTCCTGACCTTAGCACTGCACATAAAAAAAATAAACAATTTAGAGCTGCTCATAAAAAATGTGTAACAACTTTTTTAAAATTCAATGTTGAGCGCCACCTATTGGAAAAATTTTGTGCTACATTGCCAACAATTATATTCAAAGCACGTCTCTCACCCTGTGCAGAACTTGCCTAATGGCGTCCTCAACATTTTGTCCGCCTTGTTCATGGTGTTCGATATATTCTTTGTTTAAATTATCATCAGACCCATCGATCATTGGCGGAGGTGGCCTTAATCCATAACCTTCACATTATTTCCGCAAATTGAAAGAACAATATCTTACCGTGACAGCATTTCATTCGCGTTCCTTGGATTATCGAGTCATGTTTCGGTCTGACCCGATAGTCGGATCAGAGTGAAAAGTAGACTAGACGCCAAAGAAGATACTGAATCATCCCGTGAAAGACCTAAAATCGGATTAACGGTTCCGAGCTTTGAGATTTACAATTAGAATGACAAAAAAAGTTTCCACTCGTTTTTCTCCGACCATCGGATCAAGTTTTTCGTCTGAACCAATAGTCGGAACCGACTGAAGCCTAAAACATGCCCAAGAAAATACTGAATCTTCCCGTGAAAGTCCCATCGCAATCGGATTAGCCGTTTCCAAGATTAGCCCGAACAAACACGCTTTTTTACATTTCGAAAGGTAGGTTGTTTTCATATACTGGCTGGAGCAATAAAAACTACGTTCAAAAATATTTTTTACTTTTTTAGTTCATTTTAATATAAAAGCTTATTTTTTAGTATTTTTTAACTATTTTTGTATTTTCTCTTTTTTAGTCTATACTATGTCTTCCGCCATTTTGTAGTGACGGCCATATTAGATTTAAAATGACGGCACACCGCTTACTATACTATACTCGTTACACGATTTCATTTGGTATGGGTATGCCGAAGATGTTATAAAGAAAAAAGTAATCCGCCATTTTGTGCTGGCCGCCATTTTGAATTTTGAATGACACCGCATAGCTAATTGTATTCTACTGGTCATACCCTTTCATTTGATATCCATGTGGGGGTTCTGGGAACACAATTGGAAAATTCGGCCGCCATATTGGAACCGCCATCTTGATTTTGTAACAAAAGGGTCAGATTGCATTGCCACGCGAACTATACATATGTGCAAAATTCCAAGTTGTTCGGTTATATGGAAGTGGGTAAAAATCAAGTTGCAAGATTTGTCGACATACATCCATACATATACATGCATACATACATATATACATTAAAAAATAGGGTAAATGTTCAGATTAACCCCTCCACGCCCGATTTTGATGAAATTTTTACACAAGGTACAATTCATTATGTACAACTCAGGTAGGTTAATAAAAAGTGTCGGTCAAGTCCCGTTATCTTGTAATTCCACTTCAAAGTACCGAAATTTCAAAAATTGAACAGGTCATAATTTCTATATTATTTCCCCAATATTGATGAAATTTATACACATTGTATATTTTGATGTGGGCAATTTATTTTTGGGGAAAAAAATTGGCACTCATGCACCGTTACTTATTTATTTAACTTTATAGCACTTAAATTTCAAAAATGCGGTAATTGCCAAAGTACACCACATCTTTTTATGAAATTTATATATAATGTATGTCTTTGTCAGTATAATTAAATGGTTTTAAAAAAACTGCGTCCTATATATCGTTTTTTTAATACATTTCTAAATCACGTCATTGTATGGGAGTATGAAATAGTAACTGCCACATTCGACTTTTAATTATTTTAAAATTTATATATTTCATATATTGGCAAGTATAAAAATGTTAATTTTCATATTTAAACTTTTTAATTATTTGAAATATATAAATTTTAAAACAATTAAAAGTCGAATGTGGCAGTTATTATTTCATACTCCCATACAATGACGTGCTTTAGAAATGTATTAAAAAACGGTATATAGGAGGCAATTTTTTTAAAACCAATTTATTATACTGACAAAGATATACATTATATATAAATTTCATAAAAAAATGTTGTGTACTTTGACAATTATCGCATTTTTGAAATTTAAGTACTACAAAGTTAAATAAAAAAGTAACGGGGCATGAGTGCCAAATTTTTTTTTCCAAAAATAAATTGTCCACATCGAAATATACAACATGTGTAAATTTCATAAATATTGGTGAAATAATATGGCAATAATTGCATTTTGAATTTTTGAAATTGAAGTGGAATTACAAGATAACGGGGCTTGACCGACATTTTTTATTAACATACCTGAGTTGTACATAATTAACTGTACCTTGTGTAAAAATTTCATCAAAATCGGGCGTGGAGGAGTTAATCTGAACATTTACCAAAAATAGCCTAAAACATGCCCACTAAAATACTGAATCTTACAGTGAAAGTCTCATCGCAATCGGATAAGCCGTTTCCAAGACTAGCCCGGACAAACAGACACACAGACAGACAAAAATTTTAAAAATACTGGATTTTGTTTTAATATCATGTAAATAACCATATGAGCTTAGAAAATGACAATTATTTTGAAATCACAGACAGACACTTCAATTATATTTATATATGTAGATTGCACCCGGATCTTTTTTCCTAAACCTCCCAATAAAGTCCCCCTTTTTTTTACAAATAGTCTTTATAAAATATATACAAAAATTCATACTTATTTCCAATGGAAATTCATTAACTTGTATACTTTGGGCATTCAATTAATTTAATTACTGTTATAATGTTCGTTTCCCTCTCCCTTTTTGGCTTTCAGCAAGTTGTGCTACTTTAATAATCAAAACACAAAAAACACATTCAATTGCTTACATTTACTTAATTATTCACTTCAATTCCTTCAATTTATATAACCCTTGGTTTATTATTCAAGAAAGTAAATATAAAAAAATATAAACACAAAAGTTTTTGGACGATAATAAAGTGTGCAATTTTTGGGGGCATTTATTTTATTTCAATTATTCAAAAAGCCGCGCTTCAATTATTTTTCGGATATTCCATCAAATTATTTATGCAAGGCTAAACTGACCATGGGAACTGCAACAGGGCAACGTAAACCTGTGAAAAAGAAGGCTTCAGGATAATGGGTAAATATTCTCCTACAATTAAATAACGAACAGAAAGGTAAAATATATTACGAATTTCATGACAGTTTTTGTACCAAAGAATTGGGAATACGGAGTTAGAACTTTTTACAATCATCGTGGGTTGATTTAATAAAAGTGTGATTTATTGTATTAAATTATTCCAAAGTGAAGGATAATTATTGTGCATAACATTTAACAGATTTTTGAATGCTCGATATATATATATACATATATATATAATGCGCTAAGGCTATTCTGATCCTTGGCAAAACAATTATGTTCCCAGTTTCTGATTTCCCCTTTTCTTTGCAGTTGCAACCTATTGTCTTTCCATCGCATGTCTGCTCGGCCTTTACTTCGTGTTGTGTTACTTCTAGCTAGGTTGCTATCAACTACTATCTTTGCCCCTCTAAAGTTTATTCTTTCAATAGGTCTTAGCCTTTGTATCTTTTGTGTTTTTATAACTCAAGCTATGCTTTGTTTACCTATTAAATCTTCAATTTCGCCATTTAATCGGTCTTTATATATTGTTATACAATACAGGACCTTTTTAAATCGCCATTGCCCATATGTGGGGGTAATAAATACTCAAATTGGCCACATCCTAATCGAGAGAAGACGGGCCATGAGTACCTATACTGGATATAAGAACATGCAAGGGAGATTAGACAACCGTACAAAGGAACACTCCAGATCAGCAATAATTTTCACGGACATCTGCAGAAACATAGATGGGAACCTATTAGCAGCCATCATTGGAAACGGTTAATAACATTTGTGAATCAGGTGAGAAACAAAGGCTTCTTATCGACATTGCATGACCTTCCAAGGTCTGGGAAACTTTACCAGCTGCTACATCAAAAATGTTAATAATCCCATCGATTGTTCCACTGGCTATATACTTCACATTAAGACTTTTGTAAAATAACACTAATTTTAACTTATTTCATTTTTGCTTTCGTTTTTCGACTTGCAATACTTAAAGTAAATTTTCTGTTTTTGGAATCAAGAACTTGCTCTGCTTTTCCACTTTCAACACTGTACAACCACACTTGACTAATTAATTGGTCATGTTCATAGTTCCAAAAACACAAGCTAGATTCCAAAGAATTACTAGTAACAGCTGAAAAGAATAAAAAAACAACATAACACTTGTTCACGTTATGAAATTAATTTTTCCATCGGAACTTATTCCAATTGAAACCACCCCAAGCGAATATCCGGAAAGCGCTTTAGTCCAGTCAAATGGTACATTCGCTGAACATTTTCTGAAAACAGCAATTTTTTTTGTAATGTGTAGGGGGGTTGGTTGGGAGTATAAAACCGAGTTTTCGGGATCCGGAGGGATGACGTTCGGCCGCCATCTTGTTTTGAGTGGTGAAAAATGGTTTTCCTTATTTCTCGGTAACCGTGAGTCCTACAGAATTTTTGTAAAAATTTTTTTTTAGATAATCAAATTATCTACAACTTTCGTAAATAATGTTTTGCCGAAATTTTAATAATAAAAAAGATATGGACGAAAAATGACAAAAATTTTTGGGGGTGATGAGCTTTAAAGCGCTATAACTTTTTGAAGTAAAACTTCTTTAGACGCGCCTTAGCCAAAAAATTTTACATGGAAGTGAATTGGATTCATTCGCGTCAGGCTCTCACACATTGAAAAATCGTTAGATTTTTCGGGTACGCTGGGCAATGGGGAGGACGGGGCACAAGGGGCGAAGAAACTTGAGTCTCTGTGTGGGTTGCATGGACTTTACAGCACAAATAGTTGTGTGTGCGCGGGTGACGGCGGGGTGGCCTGCGGCAGATTTCCACATAGATTTAAATTCTCCGCGCCGCCTGTTGTTGTGGCCCGTGTATTTTAAGCGTTTTTCCCGTCACCGTCGTCGCCACCCGCCGCCGCAAATCTGTTTGCGCCTTTATTTTTATTTAGATTAATAAATAATCGGTGAGAGCGAAATTGAAATTGATAACACTGCAAATTTCAGCTTTTCAAAGTGTTTTATTTTAAAACGCTTAAAACGTTTTATTTTGACGTCACCCATTTGATTTACATGGTAGACATTTTTTAAACGCTTTTAAGTGTTTTAAAAGTGTCGACAATGTTAATCAAATGGGTGACGTCAAAATAAAACGTTTTAAGTGTTTTGAAATAAAACACTTTCAAAAGCTGAGATTTGCAGTGAAATAATAAAAATTTTATACATATTGTCTCTGTTGTTGGTGTGAATATAATTGTTGTTATTGTTTCATGTTGTGACAAAATAGTTTTTGTAGTTTTATATGGGTTTTCCGTGATAATTATTAATATTGTCACTGTTGTTTGTGTGGATATAATTGTTGTTGTTATTGTTTCATGTTGTGACAAAATAGCTTTTGTAGTTTTTTATGCTTTTTCCGTGAATTGGAGGCAAATTTTTAAGCTTTTGTTTCGTGTATTATAATTATTAATATTGTGGCTGTTGTTGATTTAGTTATTTTTGTTTTGTTATTGTTATTGCCTATGCATGTAGTGACAATCTAGTTATTGTAACAATTACTTTAATATTTTCGTGTATTTGAAATTCACATATTTCAACAAAATTAAAAAAGTAAGTTAGCATAAATATGAATTTTTATATTTTTTATATATTAAATCGGAAATTTACTTTAGATAAGTAATCGTTGTTTATATATTAAAATAAAAAGTAAATCGGAAATTTACTTTAGATAACTAATCGTGGGCTGTGACCAGTATTATTTTAGGTATATTAGTAATTTAAATATGGATGCTAATCACCAAAATAATAACAATACTGAACGGCAAAATAAATTTGCCAGAGAGCGCAAATTGGAATTTCTCAAAAGAAAAAGGGAGCAGAATCAGCTGGAACGAGAAAATCTTTATGTCGACTCCAGAGAATTAGCAAGAGGGTATTCTCTAAGATATCGCGAAAAAAAGAATAAAAGGTACACACAACAGGATAATCTTTATCCTGTAGTACATCAAAATACTGATGTACAAATGCAAACTTCCCTCCCTCGACAAATTTCAGTACCATCAAAAATAAATGTTCATGTTGAGTCAAATATAGAAACTGAAGACCCTTGCGATACAAAACTAAAACGAAAGAGAGAATTAGCAAGAGAGTGTTCACGACGATACCGCGAAAAAAAGAAAAAACAGAATAATATTGATCCTGTCGTACATCAAAACACTGATGTACATATACAAAATTCGCTCCCTTTACTAATTCCAGTACCATCAGCAATAAAGGATATTCCAACGTGCACCATCATTCATGATTCGCAAATTCCAGGACCATCAACGAGAACCGATATACCAAGGATTATAAAGAACCGTGCCACAAAACCTCAAAGGCATTTAACAATTGCACCATCGACAAGTGCTACTAATTCTGGAATAGATTTTAGAAATCAAAGTGTAGAAAATGATTCATTTTTATTACTGTCAGAACAGGAAACCACGCCAGTTGCGTTAAGGAACAACTCTTATCACAAACATAATAATGCACTTGAAGAATTTAAAAAACAATTTACACTAAATAGTTTTGGACACCCTTGCTCAGTTTGTGACCGATTGTGGTTTAAAAATGATTTGAAGAAAATTAGCGATGGTAATATAGGACTTATACAAAAAATTCTCCCCGGTGTTCATGTGCAAGTGGTTAACGTATGCGCCTCATGCAAAATAACCATACGAAAAAATAGGATTCCACAAATGTCGGTATATAATGGCTTTAAATATCCTGATGTTCCCGAGAATTTACATAATTATCCGTTAGATATAGTTTCCGAGAGACTACTTTCTCCCAGAATTCCTTTTATGCAAATTCGTAGACTACGTCATGTTCAAGGACAGTTCGGTATTTATGGGCAAGTTATTAATGTTCCAGTTGAATTTAATACTATGGTCAACAGATTGCCTAGAAATATTGACGACGATCATTGTGTTTATGTAGGGTAATTGTGGGTGAGATGCCGCGTGGGGAGAGATGCCGCACTAGTAATATTTTATGTTCATTCAATAGGCAGAGCGAACTATTCTGGCACATTCGATGCCCCTTCCGTCACATGTTCTAAACGCAAGTGCCCGTGCGGCTGTCGCCTGCGGTGGACCTGTGTTGACTGTTTAAGTGAAAAAAAACGAGAAAAATTTGCTCGAAACTTTCGATGTACTTGTTTATATATGAAAATTGGCTATTGGTACACACGATAATCAAGGTAAGAACCATTTTTATAGTCGAGGATGCTATTTTTCTTCATGTTTTTAGAATATTTTGATATGATTTTTTATTTGTACCCAGGGCACTACAGTGCGGCGTCTATCCCACAAAAAATGGAGAGATGCCGCACTTCATGTTGTATACGTTACTTGTATACTTATATATACTAATTTGTGATATATATGGGTACTTAAATAGTTCTATATGTATATGCAATAGTTATATATGTCGGTCTACAACACCTCTTGCAGGACTTCCGACATCACCTTTAATTCTCACTTCTGATCCCACAAAAACTTTGGAAAATGTAACCCCTATACAAGAGACTCCTACGAAATTTTCAGAAAATACAAACCCCAACTCAGAAAGCATAAATCCATTAGAAGATACTCCAACTAAACTTTTGGAACACATAGTACCAATACCTTAACTACCAGCCTCAACTGCTAAAAGGAAACAAACGGCAAGCGATTTAACGTCTCCTGAAAATATAGATTTTAAGAATACCAAAAATTCATCTCTGATCAAAGGTACTAAAAAAATATTAAGGCGGCCAGATCAGAGAAGAAAGTAGAAAAGAAAGCAGAGAAGAAAAAAGAAGGAAACAAAGAGAAAGCAGAAGGTGTGCAAGAAGGGAAGAAAGAAAAATAATATGCACCTGATTCTATAGAAGATGACTCCAATAATTGTGTTGAGTGTGGAAAAATTATTTCCACACAGAGAGCAAAACAGACTAGATTAAATGTCCAGAATGCCGCAAATGGCTGCATGAAACATGCCCGCTTTATAAAAATATGTGCAATATATGTGGCCGGGATGAAATAAGAAAAAAAAATTTAAATAAAAAGAAATAGGCCAATAAGGCATATCTCCCATATGGTGCGGCAACTATCCCACAGATTGTGGGATAGACGCCTTTTTGACAATGATTCAATTTTGGTTTTTTATTTTTATAATGATTAAAAATTAATTTTTTTTTTGTGTAATTTTGAAGATTAATATCATTCCTTTTGATTAAAACTGTTTTTTATTTATATGCACTATTAGGTTTTTTTACAATAGAGTTTAACCAAAATGTGCGGCATCTCACCCACAATTACCCTATACATATTAAACGTAAAAAGATCCACAAATCTAGTTATTTGCATGGTTTAGTCAATAAAAGAACAATTAAAGAATGGCTTACTTATTTAATTCAAACTCCACTGTATAAAGTTTATGGAATTAGCGTGGATGAAACATTTTTCAATAATGAGGAAGTACTGATACATGATTTTGTTGACAATCAAAGAAAGAATATTGCAGAAAATCTTCTTATAGAAACTGAGTATGAAGGAGAAGAAGGAACTGAAAACGTAAGAGATAAGGTTGCAGAGAATATACCAATTGAGGAAAGTCTAACAGCACAACAGCAAACTATTTTGTGGAATGATGATCTGTATTTGAGAATAGCTCCAGGCGAGAGAAACCTTCCGATAAGCCTACTGTTCGATGAGGATGCAGAAGAATTGACGTTTCCTTCAATTTATCTTGGACATTTCCGACGTTTCCGAGAAAGTGTTACTGTTACTCCTTTCATGATAGCCACTAGCGAATTGAGGCGATCAGATAGACGCGGTGTTACGCCATACCATTTACTATATATGGCCATGAAAATCATGAGATTGAGAGTACGTGATTCTCTTACTGTAGCTTTCAAACACGTTGGCAAAAATACCAATATTACAAGAGACCAAATTCAGTCTGAAGATTACATTAACAATTGCCTGGAAAAAAATCTAGCCTTCTTACGATCCATCCCTAATTCTACTTGGTATTGGTCAAATAGAAAGAAAGACCTTTTCGCTATGATCAGACAACTTGGAAAACCAACGGTATTTTTGACTTTAAGCGCAAATGAAATAGGTTGGCCAGGTTTGATCAAAATTTTATATAGATTCAAAAATAATTTGGACATTTCAGATGAAATGATTTCCCAATTGCACTTCATGGAAAAAAGTACATTAATTAATGAAGATGCCGTAACTTGCGTAATTTATTTTAATAAATTAGTGAACGTTGTTATGAAACTACTGCAATCCAATAAGTGTAGTCCTTTTGGCAAATATCGAGTCCGACATTATTTTAAACGTATTGAATTCCAACATCGTGGAAGTCCCCATGCTCACATCCCTCTTTGGTTAGATAATGCTCCAGAAGATGCTTTAAATGAAAACTACAGTGATGCAGTCCATTTGATAGACAGTTTAATATCAGTGACTTCAACAGAAGCTTCAGCTAATATTAAATTACAAGCACATAAACATACCTTCACTTGCTACAAAAAAATTAGCTCTAAGAAAGCTGAAAACTGTAGATTTGAAGCACCCTTTATGCCATGCAAAAAAACAATGATTGTTATACCATTGAAAGATTCAGAAGATGGTTTCAATGATTATAAAAAACGATATGTTCAAATCCGTGCGAATTTAGAAAATGAAAATTATGAAGATATGGATGACTTTTACAGTCGCAATGGAATAAATTCTGATGAAGCATACAAAAACATTATCAGGGCTGGATAAATAGACCAAGAGTCTTTGGTAAGCGTAAACCAAATGAGAAATGGCACAATCCTTTCAATCCATTTTTGCTAAATATCGTTAAATCTAATATGGATATTCAGTTCATCACAGAAGAATATTCATGCGCAGCTTACGTGGTTGAATATGTGAATAAAGCTAATAGAGGAGTTAGTGATTTGCAAAGAAAGATTATTCAAACAATGAACGAACATCCAGAATTCGACATTGTTGAAATTACTAAAAATATAAGTGTTAATGTACTCAATCATACTGAAATAACGAGTCAAGAAGCAGCCTGGTATTTACTTCGAGAACCCATGTCAAAAGCGTCTATCGTCATTGTTTATATTCCAACTGTATGGCCAGTTGAACGGCAAAGGATAAGAAAGGCTATGAAGGAATTGGAAGAATTAGGAGATAACTCGACCAATATTTGGAAAGAAAATTGGTTTGATAAGTATGAAAAAAGACCAGAAGAGTTAGAGCATATTACATTAGCTCAGTTCGTATCAAAATATTCTAGAAGTCAGAAAGGAATTTATTTTGAGCGCAAACAATCAAGAGTAATTCTATATAGGCATTATGACCTTGCTATTGATTTTATGGAGTGTAAGCGTGAGATGGTTACTCTACATATACCGTTTCGAAACGAAGAAGAGGAAATTTTAGCAGAAATGAAATTTGGGTCTATATATGATGAAAATGAGGCTCTTATTTTACATAGAAGAAGAGAATTTGAATCGAACATTGACATAGAGAAAACCATGCAAATTTGTCACGAGCTATGCCGTGAAGAAACTTCATTAGAAGGACATGAAGTACAAGATATGGCCCGTAGATTTCCAGATCAAAATCCATTTCAACAATTGTATGATAATCCAAATGCCGATATAAATAGTGATATTCGTCTAGCCACTTTGAATAAACTCGATTCTATTGTAAAAAAAAAAGAAAATGTAATGACAAATGCTCAATTTTGTAATGCGATGAGAATGGCCAATGAAAAGCAGCGAGAAATATTATTACATATTATTTATAAATTATTATCCTCTAACGACACTCCTCTGCAAATATTCTTCACTGGGACAGCAGGATGCGGAAAAACTTTTGTAATTAATTTAATTATGGAGGTATATAATAGATATTCGGATAATGATGGATATTGTATTGCCTATATAACCTGTGCATCGACAGGGAAAGCAGCTGTTGCAATTGACGGAACAACAGTTCATACAGCACTGAAGATTTCTCTTTCTAAATTGTTACCATTGAGTGTAGAAGTCGCGCATCAATACAGGTCACTCTTTCGATATGTTAAAGTGATCATTATCGATGAAATCAGTATGATTGGAGCCGAACTATTAGCTCAAGTGGATTCACGTCTTAAGCAAATTACGGGTAATTTCAACGTAAACTTTGGAGGTTTAGATATTGTATTAATTGGAGATTTACGACAGCTACCACCGGTGAGAGCAACTCCAATTTACAAGCAAATTAAACAAAGAATAGCAGGACCAACTTTGTGGCGCGATCTTAAATTTTATGAATTGACACAAGTAATGAGACAAGCAAATGTGGCATTTTCGAATTTACTTACGAAAATCGGTAATGGAGAAAAACTCGAAAATAATGAATTAGAATTGATTGAATCGCGATTTTTTACAAGAGAACATGTAAACACATTGTGCCCACATGGAATGCGTCTTTTTCTATCCAACGACTCTGTGCAAAACTACAATAACTTAGTATTAAATAATGCACCAAGTAAAACCATTTCAGATATCTATAGCGGCTGCCTTAATCAAGAGCAGCAAACATTCGTTAAGCAAAAACTCCATAAAATGTCAACGATCGGTACTGGAGGTCTGCCATATATGTTAACGCTCGTTATAGATAAATATTATATTTTAACTACGAATGTAGACGTGTCAGATGGATTAGCTAATGGTGCAGTTGGAAAATTGTGTCACGTCGATAAGGATGAACATGGAGAGGTTTCTCGAATTTGGTTTGAATTCGAAAACACAAAAACAGGAGCCAAGCTTCGGAAGAAGTTATCTAGTTTTATGATTGAACATAATATCAATCGAAATGCTGTACCAATCGCTAGAAGAACAGGAACTATATTTTTAAATAACAACAAAACTTTAAATGTAAAACGAAACCATTTTCCCATCGTTTCTGCATGTGCAATTACAATCCATAAATCCCAAGGTGGAAATTTCCAGGAGATTGTGTATGAATATAATCGTTCTCATAGTCAACAATTAGTTTACGTTGCTTTATCAAGAGTAACAAATATTGAAGGTTTATATATTATCACTAAAGATGATAGTAATAGATTCTATCATGGACGAAAAGATGCCTCATCGATAATAGACCTGCAAAATGAATTCAAGAGGCTATCTTTAAACCGTGTTCAAACGATCACTTCTGTAATTTTAGATTTTATTTCAAATAGGCCAGGATTATCAATACTTTCGCTAAATTGTCAAAGTATACGTGCACACGTACAAGATTTAGACGACCAAGTTGTAAAGAAAATTAATGTATTACTTTTATCAGAAACTTGGATGAAAAATGAAGAACATGTTGATATTCCAAATTTTAATTGTATTGTTAAATTTAAGCGACCAGAAGTTGCAGCTGGCGGAGTTGCGATCTACCAAAATATTCAGGATTCTGCTAATATTTTAACATCTCATGCGGACGATAGGTTACCACAAACGGTATCGCTTAGTCATGATAAATCACCTATTGGTGAAATATGTGTAGGCAGATGTATGGCAGAAAATGGCCAAATAATTTTGATTGTTGTTATTTATGTGTCGCCACATAAAACTGTACGCGAGATAACGAACCCAGTAGGAAAAAATACAAGTGCTTTGCTGTGGAGCAAATATAAAGCAGTAAGAACTTCCTTCTGCTTCCTACAACAGCGGTACCTCAGCACAATCTCAGCAGATCATTTTGAAAGCTTTTTTACGAAACATAATAAAGTGCTGAGCTCTGCGGACATGCAATGTTAAAATAACATGAAGCTTCTTACGGAGGGTAAGCGCTTTGCTGCTTCAAAAAAGCGCTTTAAAAGGCTTTTCGAAGCGATTTTTTTCCTACTGGGAAATTCATACATGACAATCTTCTCATATACACTTCGGAAGGTTCAACGACAGACTTAACTATTTGTAATACAGATGTTCCGCTTCATACAAAATTTTGGCACCCGCAAATTGCTGGGTAGGATTTACTACATATCCTAAAGCTTCGCCTTAGGATACACATTCCACAAAGCTCTCCGCGCATTTCCCCAAGTTCTCTGTTGATAGACAAAGGAAGAGAGGCAGAGCATGGTGGCTACGGAGCTTCGTTCCACGTGGAAGAAATGTAGTTTTTCGCCTGCTCCACCTCTCACTCACTTTGCCATATCAGCCAGGCAGGATGGATTTTTTGATGTGAAACATCTTTGCGCGCGTGAGAGTAAATCTTCAAGGTCGGGAACGTTTTTTGGGAACGCTTTATGGGAACGCTTCGTCCAATCCAATTTTCATTCCGGGAAACGGAAGATCTGTATTGAGGAAGACAGAATAAGATGGAGATATTAAAAAAAAATAGTAGTACCAAAAAAAATGTTTATATGCCGCGAGCCAGACATGATGAGCCAGGCATAGGCAGAATGGAACAAATGGTTGAGTGGTTGCCTTACGACGTTGATATTCCAAGAAGTCGCGGGTTCAATTCTTGATCTCGGCATTTGAATTTTATTATTTATATTTCAAAGCTTTTATTTGATATTATTTCAAAAAGATATAATAAAACAAGTGCGCTATTTTTGCATAAGAGTTTAAGAGGACGTAAAATGACTTTTTTTATTAAATGTAAATTGCACAAAATATTACTGAGACAGTAAATTTCTTAACTAGAATTTACAATCGATTAATGAAATTGGTTATTAGCTAAATTTACTTGATTTTCTATAAAAATGGTTTATGGACTTAAATTACTTTTTATACGCTGGACTTAAATTACTTTTTATACGCTTTATATTAGTTTCACCTGTATGTTGTATATTCTATTTTGTATTTTGTGAAAGCCCTGCGTCTTACCCTTAAGCTAACAATGCCTATAGATTCCAGTGGTTGAAATCGATAATTATAGTCTTCTGTTTTGATTTATAGGCCTTTGCATGCGATGGACTAAATATATTTGTATGAATAAATTAAAAATTTGAAACTCAAATAATATTTATTTTGTAGCACAATAATGCTAACCAATTTTTGTTCGTTTGAATGAATTAATTTATATTATCGTGGCACCCCGAGTAAAAATAAATGATGGCCTTAGAACGGGCAAATACCGACTGTGATTGAAACATAGTCCTCCATAGGTTAACAGAAGGCTCGTTGCAGGACAGGACGGCCGTACAGGGGCGACTGACGGTGATACAACGGCCTTACAGTTCCAATAACGGCCATACCACGGTGGTACGGCGGCCGTATGGTTGCTATTACGGGAATACGACGGTGGTACAGTGGCAGCAACGTGGATATTCGCCCTCCTATAAGAAAATATATTTCACTGCAATTAAATGTTTGATTTTTTTCGGTTGTGTTTTTTTTTCAAGCCGTTAAATAACAAAATTTGCCACTAAAATATAAATCAACACGCACCACACACTACACGTACAACAAACCGACGACTGGCGAGCTCGTTTCTCTTGTGCATCGATATCTTTAAGTAGGATAAATCGAAAGAACCATTGTACATAACGAAAATGATGAAGTTCCCATAAAACACATTCAACAATACATTTGATGCAGATTCTTTTTTGGCTCAAATTTCCCGTCGAATGCCCGTTTCTACAGCTCAGTACTTGGCCTTTTAAATCTTTTGGTCAAATTTGGCCGTCGAAAGGCCGTATGTGCTCCCATTAAGGTTAAAAACTCTAAGGCCATCATATGCCCCTTAAAAAGCCAAGCGGCCGGTGTTCGCCCTTTATAAGGCCGTTTTTTATTTTTACTCGGGATTAAAGCAATTATGATCGCGGCGTTGATCAGACTGGGTATCCCCAAATACCTTGTGCATAGATTTCCTAACAGGCAAGACGCTGCACTGTGACTCCGATAATATAGATGCCCAAATAGAAGAGGACGTAAATCTAGCAGTAGCTGCATATCTATTTGATCCACAACCCTCAGCAAATATGGAGGTCACAAGATGAGTGGTACCATTCCCACAATGTACATTGGAACCGGGGGTATAAAACCAGGTCTGATGAGCATAAGCGTACCCAGCAGACTATTGGAAGGTGCCGCCTTGCCCCGCCGGGCTGCGAAATTTTGTTTCCGCGCTTAAAAAACAAATGCGGCGCGACTAAAGGCTCAGTTCACGACTGGCAGGCCCGTTTCTACAGGAATCCTTTAATTTTTGGACTCCTTGTCTGTAGGATAGTCCTTTTGCTAGTTTTTATTGCTCCTTTGTTACTTACTATTCATGTTGAATATGAAATCAGAAAAATTTACCATTAGTTAGTTTGCTTGTACGACCGCAGTTCACAAGTCTCACGTATTCCAAAATCATCTACAAATACGATAAGAAGCTTTCGAAATCATCATTACATGTCGCTTTGCCACGTGCAGGTTGTGTCCAAGGACTATGGCCTATTGCAAGTAGTAAATCGGTGAGTATAAAACTTACGGCTATTTTACATCCCAAAGGCAAAATTTCTGTGCGATAAGAGAGCTCAAGAGCTGCGTTTCCACTTTGCGTTTGTGATGTAAAATGGCCATTATTCTTACTAATTATTCAATTTAAAGAAAGATAAAGATCGCCAAAGATGTTTCACATCTTTCACGTGCACTGGGTACACGCGCTATTTATTTTTTCATAGCCATTATGGCAGGTCATGATTTTGTTTTTTTCTTGTTTTCAGGCATATATGAATATTTCTCCAATGAAATGGAATATTCTTTTTAGATAACTTTTCATGTTCAAGGCCATTTCGTTTCATTTCGCATTTCCCGGTTCTTGATAGTTGTTCCTGGCCTAAGATTTCAGGTGCGTGGGACATAATCTATTTGAATTGTATTTGATTAGCCAAGGCCTCAGGCGCAGGGCACCGCCGGCCGGAAGGATTTTTTAATTTCCAATTTTTTAATATGGTTATTTGAAATGGTGAATTGTCACAGGTCATGATTTTGCTTTGCATGCGGGCATATTATTTTTCCGATGAAATGGAATATTGTTTTTAGATTACTTTTCGTATTTAAGGCATTATGCTACATTTTGTTTCCGGCCGTAGATTTCAGGTATAATTTATACTTCGGAATCGAATAAAAAAAATGTTTTACAAATTAAATTTATGCCTTTATTTCTTGAGTTTATAAAATTGACCAACTCTAACTTAATTCTATATTAGTTATGCACCTAGCAGGTGGGTAATTATGCTGATTTCTAGATTCCTATAGATTGTGAACATCTTCATGGGTCAACCGTCTAGACCAGTGGGGTACGCGTGGGTACGCAGAAAATTCTAGGGGTACGCCAAATTTCTTTTCAAAGTACTTTATGCCCTCTTCTTGAATGTTTATTTTTTAACCCTTATTTTTTAAGGAAAGAAAAAAATAAATAGTTTTTATATCCATCCATACTAAACTAATAGATATGAACATTAATAGGAGAAAATAATCGTTAACAGCCTTTTTAAAACAAGCGGCTATCTATCTTTACTGGTGCACGGGGATACTGTGTCACGGGGCTACACGGAATACGGGTTTAAATATTAAGCAGCAATTGAAGCACAGCCTATTGTTGGGCTTGGCTTCCTCCAGCGTTCGCCTCCATTATTGTCTGCCTCCAGTTTCTCCAGTTCCTTATTCTTAATTGTGTTATGTCTTCCTCGACGCCGTCTACATATCTTTTCTTAGGTCGTCCTTGTTTCCTTTTTTCTGTCGGTAGACTCTCAGTGAATGTTGTCGGGCAGCAACTTCAGTTGGTAGGGAGGCGATGGTCGTTTTACTGTTGTACGATTAAGATACATTGCCTGTATCTCAAATCGTTCAGGCTCATCTCATGTCCTCTCCCATACAGAGCCATGAGAAACACGTTTCCTGCTTTGGCAATCTTGGATGAGGGATCTTTGAAAACATCAACGTCACTTGATGCAGTTTTTACGCGATATTTAGATCAGTTTCAATCTAAAATATATATTACATATTTCAGTTATCATAAACCGATTGTTTCGTTTTTAGGTTTTAATGTTAACAGAAATTCATAAAAATTGCTAGATAGCTGATCCCTTAGAATATAGAACTACAGGAAAGGCCCTCGGGTATAAAATCCGTGTATGGGAGCGTAGTGAAATCGCTATCAGTTAACTGTCAAATTGGTACAATTTCTTGTTAGGTAACTGTCAAATTTTCCCGCGGCACTTTCTTTAAAACGAGTTTTTCTATAAAATTTATTTACAGTTTTTCGCAAAACTAATTAAAAAGAAGAAAGAAAGTTTAAAGAATTTGTTTTTAGTGTAATTGAAGTTGTTACGAGTGAATTTTCAGTGAAAAAAAGAGCAATGAAGTGTGCAGTTTGAATTTCACTACGCTAAAATTCTCCGAGGGCCCTTCCTGTAGTTTTGTATTCTAAGGCTGATCCAGCCGCTGACGCAATGGCGTAAGCCGATCAAGCGAGGAAAGTAAGATTTAAGCAGGAAGCGGTTCTTTTCTAGGCAGGAGCTTCTAGGTATAGTTCTGTCCACCGTCCAATGAACCCATGGACACTTACGTAGCTAGTAAAGTAGAAGTCGCGCTAGGTCTTTGATCCGTAAGCCCCGTAAGCGGCTCTGGTGAAAACTTTTGAGGGGCCCCTTTTAAGGGTAACGTTGATGACGTCATGCAATAGGGTTGGTGAGTTTAGTCAGTAGGAATCTGACACTACCGTCTGGGTGCGTACCCCCAGCGGTGTCTCCTGTCTTAGGGTGAAAACACAAAGAAAGAAATGGATATCCATTCTTTGTGCTGATTGGCGCCGCTAGACGCTGTCAATAGGAATGCAGGCAACCTGCTTTCTTTGTGTTTTGACCCTTAGACAGGCGGTCGCAGACATTTCCTGCTGCTAGGCCGATGTAAGATTCTCACCCCCCTCGTATTAAAAAAAAACAACTATTATTATTGCATATTTCTCGCTTTTAATAAATCCGGCAGTTATTGGGCAACCAAGTTTTACTTCCAAAGTGTGGTTTTAAGCACACTCATATTTTCTTTATTATTGATTTTACATAAAAAATGCCTTAGAGCTTTTTTGTAGATAATTTTCTTGTGAATAATTTGATGTGGTCATCTATTGAATTAGGGTTGTTTTTGTAGATTTTAGAGCAATGCAAACGGAGAAGTTATAACAAAAGTTCTGCATATGCTTCCATCTATACAGGGTGTATACCGTTAAATTTACAAAGCGGCCGGCTGTGGATAGGTTTTGGATAGACGAACAAAAAATCGTACGGGAGGGGGCGTAAATCTTAACGGTTTAGCAGCTAGGGCGTTATGTAGTTTTTTTGGTAGAGGTTTACATATCACCCTGTATTTTTGTAACCCTAAGAGCTATTTTCATGAGTAAAATATCAGTGTACGCAGAATACTCCCACCTATAAAACTGTAAACGTCAAGGTTCTACCTTATCAACTTTTAAAGCAATGAGTCATCAAAGTCAAAATTTAGTTTTTTTTAACTAAAATTTCAACCAAAACCACCTTTTTCTCCAAAAAAAACCTAGTTAACTAATATTTGTTTCGCAAATTGGAAAACTTGGACGATTTTCTATGAATAATGTTCCGGCAATTTTTATCCTACGGCTTTCATTTTTCGAGTTATAAACAATTTAATGCAATAATTGGCTCTTTTCGTAATTTTTCACCTAAGCTTTGCCAAAAAGTACCAAATAAGAACCAAATAAGGCCAATTTGAACATCAAACTTGCTAATAACTTCAAAAGTAAAGTCCGTAGCATAAATTGTTAGGAAATTGTCCAATCTTTCCAATTTTGCAAAAAAAAAATTAGTTAACTAGGAATTTGTTGGAGAAAAAGGTGGGTTTAGTTGAAATTTTAGTTAAAAAAAACTAAATTTTGACTTTGATGACTCATTGGTCTGAAAGTTGATAAGGTAGAACTTTGATTTTGACGGTTTTAGATAGGTGGGAGTATTCTGCGTACACTGATACCTTATTCATGAAAATAAGTCACAGGGTTACAAAAATACAGGGTGATATGTAAACCTCTACCAAAAAAACTACATAACGCCCCAGCTGCTAAACCGTTAAGATTTACGCCCCCCTCCCGTACGATTTTTTGTTCGTCTATCCAAAACCTATCCACAGCCGGCCGCTTTGTAAATTTAACGGTATACACCCTGTATAGATGGAAGCATATGCTTTTGTTATAACTTCTCCGTTTGCAATGCTCTAAAATCTACAAAAACAACCCTAATTCAATAGATGACCACATCAAATTATTCGCAAGAAAATTATCTACAAAAAAGCTCCAAGTCATTTTTTATGTAAAATCAATAATAAAAAAGTTATAGCGCTTTAAAGCTCATCACCCCCAAAATTTTTGTCATTTTTCGTCCATATCTTTTTTATTATTAAAATTACGGCAAAACATTATTTACGAAAGTTGTAGATAATTTGATTATCTAAACAAAATATTTTTACAAAAATTCTGTAGGACTCACGGTTTCCGAGAAATAAGGAAAATCATTTTTCACCACTCAAAACAAGATGGCGGCCGAACGTCACCCCTCCGGATCCCGAAAACTCGGTTTTATACTCCCAACCAACCCTCCTACACATTACAAAAAAAAATTGCTGTTTTCAGAAAATGTTCAGATGGCCCTTTTTTTGCACCATTTTACTGGACTACTTCTGATGAAAATAATATTGAAGAGCTGTGGAGTACAACAAAGGGCGCTATAAAGCTACTGACAGAAACAGGCGCAAAGGCGGTGCGGACATTGGCTTCGCGGTATGTGGCGACTTTTCACTGACATGATGTTGCGGTGTCGAACAACGAAATCAAAGTGACAAGTGGACGTGATAGGAAAAAAATTGAAAAACCTGAATGATTTACATAAAATTTTTCTATCCTACAGGACCTGTCTTTGTTTTAGGTGCTAATTTAATTACCCCAATTTGGAAAAATAAAGATTTTCATTTAATATAAAATCCAACAAATTTGCTATCCCACCCAACACCAACACACAACTCCAAACAGATGCCCACAACCATCAAAACACGACTCAAAACACAAACATCTCTTGACATTACGCGGCGGCAACGCGCAAAGAGTAGAAAGTAAAGCAACTTGCGCGGTGTGTGCGTAGCGTAAATCAGCATTTCGTTAGTGCGCATTTGAATACACTACTTCTATTCTCTCTGTCATTGCCCGCACGGCGTTTGCGCCTGTTTCTGTCAGCAGCTTAATAACAGCAGCGGTTATGTCCAAAGAAACCAGCAACACTGGATCTCCGACACAACCTGGCAAAAAATAGAACGCAGGAGGGCCCTAAAAAATAATGTGAACTCTACAAGCGACCCGGAAAGACGCCACCAACTTGAGCGGGAATACTCCGAATTACACTGGGAGTTAAAGAGAAGCGTCTGGCGTGATAAAAGGCGGCAGATAAACGAGCTCGCAGAGAAAGCAGAAAACGCGGCAAACACAGGCAACAGTAAGGTGCTGTACCAAATCAATAAACAGCTCTCGGGAAAGCACTCTACTAAAAAGCATCCCCTAAAGAGTGCGGATGGAAGGCTGCTGTGCAGCGACGAGGAGCAGCTCCAAAGATGGAGAGATCATTTCTTCGCCGCCCTGAATGGTTCATTTCTACAGGAACCTCAAGAAAGCAGCAACAATGAACAACCAATAAGAATGTAACGGTCGCCTTGAGCACATAGGCCTCTGACGCACCTTATCATCCTAAACAATATTGGCGTAAGCGTCAAATTGAATCCGAATTGTTAACCCTCTCACACATCGTGTAACTCACATGTAACATGGTTTTCTGTTGCTTACAAGTTACAATTTTAATTACATTCGTTTTTACCGGAGACATTATCCATTTAGAAGTAACGTATAAAATTTCCACATTTTTCTACATACCTTTATAAACATCTTTTTCCTATTTTTTTTCCTATTTTCAACCGATGTAATATAAATATATTTTTTTTTAAGTAAGAACAAAGAATCATGTGTCAGAGGGTTAACCATTCGGAAAAAAATTACATGGCAACTACGCATTCTTCAAAAACAAAAAAATTCTTTTTCAAACTAACTTAACTGGCAACAACTCCTCTGCACGCCAGTTATATGAGTTTGAAAAAGAATTTTGGACCGAAGTTTTCTCGACCGAAGCCCCTGCGCAAGAAGCGCAGTGACTCGAAGAATAATTTTACCGCTCATCGCGCCGGAGCATCGAGAGAAATTGCCCAAGTGGCATGATCGAGGAAACGGATACGAAAACGCCAGAGACGGCTACCATAATGAGATTAGGCGATTTTTTTTGGAATCCAGGATAACGGGGTCCCGTCTGCTGGTTTTTCGGTGGAGAGGCGAGAAAAGATCTTTTCGGAAAAGGAAAGGAGTCAGTTTTGAGTCTAGAAGGGAGAGGTCGATTTTTTTTGAGGAAGGCGAGAGTGCGGAAAATGTGGATATAGTTCACATGGCGTACGTTAATTAATGTAGAAAAGGGAAAAAGCAAGATTCGGCACGTCGGCGCGGATATTATTGAATGTAAATCGCGTTAAACTTGTATAACATTTCGCGAAAGAGTTACTTAAAATCAATCCTAAAGCAGTCACTTAGGGAATTTACCTAAAGTCCAACGGGAGCCATTTTGGTGATTATCGAAAAAGCCTGAAAGAAGTGCGGGAAAAAATATACATATATAGTGATACGTAAATCTGGAAAAAATGTGGAAGTGCAAAATGTCCCTTAATTAGTCATGTGGAGTGTGGAAGGAGTGCCTTGCGAACAATGTTCGTAATAACCTTCAGAAAATTTGGTTAGAGGTGAATCTGGCGTTGTAGAGAAGAAAAGCCATTTTTGGAGTGTACTTGATGTTCGCGATCGGTTGAAGTTTGGCGGAATAAGTTTTGCTGAGGTTTTTGCCGTTACTAGTATAATTCGGCTTTGTGGGTGAAAACGTGCACCGGCTTAGGGACTGAACGTATACTCACAATAACTCAAGGAAGGAGAAAAGATAAGTATTTTTTTTGTTGACTCGAACCCTGCTTTGTACGCGAAGTAGACTGCAACCAATCTAGCGCAAGTTGCGATTTTCGGTTAGACAATAAAGTCCAAAACTTATAAATTTTCATTGGTACAAAAAATTATACCGTTTAACAAGTGATTAACGGTAAAAAGGGGTGATTCTCTCCCCCCCCCCCGCTCGTTAAAGTGAAAGTCGGTGGGATAAGAAAAAAAGAGGAAAAAGGAAACCAATAAAGAAACTGCCTAGAGGTGGAATAATTCATATATACATAACTTCTAATTTGAGAAACAAAATATTAAAAACATTAAAGAACATAGACACTTTTCGTATAGACTAGATGATAATACTATTATGAATTAATAACAGAAAAAAACAACAAAAAAACAAACTTTTCTTCATAACCATTAAGAATAATAATCAATTATAACAAAAAAAAAGATCCTCAACTGGGACATTAAGCTCAATTTAGATCGGTTAGGGTGTAATAAATAATTTGACGAAACAAAAAAAGGGGGGAAAAATCAAAGAGAACTCGAATTAATAACTTGCGGAGAAATCCTTCAGTACTAGACTCGAGTAAATTGTTTGGTTATACTTTGCTCTGAAATGTGGGCGATAGGGGTAGTTGCAGCAGTAGCGTAGAGAAATTTTCTATAATATTATTATTAAATTGTTCCGGCATCGCATTATATGGAAAAAAAATAATATCCCCTTGGCAGTTTTATCATAAAAATAAATATTGACGGTGGAAGAGAAAAGGAGATAGTTGAAAAGGAAGGGGAAATTATCGATATGTGTGTGATCGGAGGAAATATAGGGAAAAGGGGGTTGCTCCGTAGTTTTCGCCATAATCTTACACGAATTTCTTCAGTATTAAAGAGAAAAGAGGGGAGATATCTGATATAGGCTTACCTATTCAAAATTACAAATGGAGGTATAAATAATAGAGCTAAAATTTGAATAAGAATAATACTATAACTAAAAGAAATAAAAATTGAATTAAAAACTTCGAATAAATAATAGAGCTAAAATTTGAATAAGAGTAATACTATAACTAAAAGAAATAAAAATTGAATTAAAAACTTCGAATAAATAATAGAGCTAAAATTTGAATAAGAGTAATACTATAACTAAAAGAAATAAAAACTGAATTAAAAACTTCGAATAACTAATAGAGCTAAAATTTGAATAAGAGTAATACTATAACTAAAAGAAATAAAAATTGAATTAAAAACTTCGAATAAATAATAGAGCTAAAATTTGAATAAGAGTAATACAAAGATTACAGAAAGATACGACAATGTAATCCTTTCTGTGCGAAGAAAAAGGAAAGTAAAAATCTATGATATTCTGTCCCTTTCAAAGCATTTCCCTATAAAAATCTGCATGTGTGTATCCACAATTAAGCAAGTGTGGTGCTGCTGTCAAAAATTCTGCTCACACTGTTAAAAATTCTGGTATTCGGAAGAACAGCTGTTTAACGGTTTCGACCGTTGGAAATGCATGATTAATAATATATTTTTTTGAAAATTATGTATTTAATACGTTTTTAGGAAAATAAGTACGGTTATAACTATAATGTATTATAAATAAAGAAATTTAAAAAAAATCAACTTTTATTTAAAAGTTTTAACCGCTTTCTTCCTCGTTTCCACAGTTTCGCTACTTATTCCACAATTTTTTTATTTTTTTTTTCGTATTTTTCTAGTTATTCTAGTCAAGTTTTGTACTAGTGTCATAAAAAACATTGTGTTAGGAAGCTTTATAGCTTTTCTGTAGAAAAAGTTCTGACGGCTAGTTTTTTTATGTTGCGTTTGCAAAGCGGTTTTGTAATGTATTTTGAAATCGTGCGTGAATAATTGGTGAATATTCATTAAATATAATAGAAAATTATTACAACTGATGAGAAATCTACGATTTATCATTAGTTATAATTGTTTCCTATTATTTGCTTTCAGTGAAGTGAGCTCAAAATATATTTTGAACAAGTCTTAATTTACGGTGAAGTAAAAATTAGAAGTGATTAATAAAATTATAAGTGCATTCATTAGACGAACTTAAATAAGAAATAATGAATCAGGTGTGTGTTGTGCCAGTTTGTCGTTCTACCGACAATTTAAGAAATTTCCCCAAAAACAGAGACACGTAAGTATAATCATAAAATAATTCCACAATTTGCAAGCTAAATCTCCTCGTCAACCGAATCATATCTTCTATCTCACCGAAATGAGATTTAATTTTATCGTAAGACAATATTAGTGACTTTACACCGCCTTTATCAAATCAAACCGCCACAAAATTGTGTAAATGCTTTCCTTTTCACATATTAACTGCTTTTTTCATGTTCTTCACATTCTTGTCGCCGATCCCTGTCATTAATTTGGATATTTACTTTTACTTTTTATTCTTTATTAATACGTATCAATTTTTACATGAATTCCATAAACAAATTTGCGTTTTTCTTTATTTTTTTATTTTAACTATTTTTTACTACTTTCCTAGTGCTGCCTTATGGCTTAAAACTATAAATCGACTTGATCTGTTGAAGAAATACAGATCAATTAAAATTTGTACAAAACATTTCCAAGAGGAAATGTTTTCCAAGTCGGGAAGATTTATAGGAACAGCCATGCCAACAGCTCCAGACTTGGCAATGGCTAATATGATGTTCAACATTAGCGAACATGTTAAACTACAACATGTTTCGCCTGCTGAGGACATAGATTCGTTGCCGTGTTCTAGCTCCTCACTTGATCAGGTATAGACTTTCGTAAAATACTCGAACGGAAATGTAACACTAAGTATTTTCATCTTCTATATAGACAGTTACCGGTTCAAATCCGAAAGCACCAACCGACGTTGCCTACGAGAATGAAATAGATAAATTAAAAACCCAAGTCCGTTCACTACAAAATAAAGTAGCTGAACTTACTGATAAAAAGAAAATTTCTGCAAAAGAAAGAAAGAACAATGCCCTGTCGACCATTAGACAATATTTACCTAAAGAGTTTATAGAAATATTGTCGAATGCCTTATCAAACTCAGGCAGAATTAACGGAAGTCGATATTCAGACGAAGTGAAAGAAATCGCACTGAAAATTTATTACGCTTCTCCTAGTTGCTACAGCTACTTAAAAAATATATTAAGTTTGCCAACTAGGAGAACACTTGAGAGATTCACTGAAAATTGGCCGTCAACCCCTGGCTTCCATGATATATACTTCCAAGCCCTTCAATGTAAAACTAGAAATATGAACAACAACTCGAAAATGTGCGTTGTGTTGGCTGATGAAATGTCCATAAAATCAAATTTGTACTACGACAAGTCCAGCGGTCGAATAATTGGACTTCAGGATGATGGGCGGACTCGGCAGAATGTGACTGCTAAATATGCACTTGTCCTAATGGCCAGGGGAATAAACGAAAACTGGAAACAGCCACTAGCATATTTCCTTATCAGCAAAAGTTTTTCCGCAGGAAAAACTAGAAATTTAGTTTTCGAAGCTACACGAAAATTACGAGCTCATGGACTTGATCCAAAAACTTTCAATCTTTTCAACGGTTACTTGGGATTGATGCAAACAATTGCACTTTTGCCGTTGATAACAAGGAAATTGCTTTTATGTATGATCCACCACATTTATTAAAAAGTGTGCGAAATAACTTAATGGATCACAATATACTCGTTTGTGGTAAAAAAGTAGATTTCGAAGACATTGTGAAATTCTACAACTGGGATAGCACAAACAGCTTAAATCTTGCACCAAAATTAAATGCAAGTAACATGCGACCGAACACCTTTCAACGAATGAGAGTGTGTTTCGCCGCGCATATATTGAGTAATACAGTGGCTAGTGGCATTAAAACGCAAGTTGTTGCAAAATCAGCCTCTGAATCAGCTGAAACAACGGCTGATTTCATACAGAGATTTGATCAACTGTTTGATCTATTTAATGCCACAAAGAGAAAGCACTACAAACCAATGAAAAGGTGTTTCAATGGATCAATGAAGCAAATAAGCTTCTTAAATGACATGAAAAAATATATACAAACGATCCAAGTACAGAATCGTGATGGAAAAGACATTACGAAAACTGTAAAGTGCTTTAGAGGGTGGCTCCTATCTATTGAATCACTGAAATGGATATGGACTGATTGTCATAAAGACGGCTTAGAATCTCTAATAACGCGAAACATAAGTCAAGATTCACTGGAGCATTTGTTCGGAACTTTACGCAGTTATAATGGAAACTGCCTAAGACCAACACCGAGGGCTTTCATGTTCGCATTTAAAAAAGCCTGTGGTCTGAAGTTCCTGGAGGAGATGAGGAATAGAAATTGCTCAATACGCGGAGAATTACCCTTTGAAACAGGTAATTCAAACATCTTTCGCACTTTGGCGACGCCTATTTCTCCTCGCAATTCTGGGTCAATATTGGTTATTGACCCAGAATTCAAAGCAAAAGATTTTGCAGAAAATAATGCCATACATTATGTTTCCGGTTATTTACTAAAAAAGAGTAGAGATCATCACCATTGTCTTCACCCCGATAATGGTACAGGAAGCGAAAGCAGCACTTTCATTGCTTTTAAAGAATATGAAAACTGTAATTTAGTTGTTCCAACACGCGATTTTGTTACAGAAATTGAACAAATCGATAAGAAATTCAGAGAGGTGTTTAATGAATTGATTCCCTCGGAGAATATTGAAAGCAAAATTTTTGAAAAAGTTCAAGAGAACTATTCTTATCGATGTTGCGACAATTATGATGCTGCATATATAATTCGTCTCTTCATTAGAGTGAGAATTTACTTTCTCCTCAAAAAATATAATAAAATACTTCAAGAGCCGAATAGCCGACACAAAATACTGTCGGTGACAAATAGATAAAAGAATTATCCGAGAAGTATGCAGTTGGACTCCTAACATAGTTAGGAGAACTCCAACGTATGCTTTAAGGAAACGCTCTTGAAAATATGATTACTTGAAAGAAAGGCGAACTGTTTGGAACAATAGCTCTTTAAATCCGGGTTGGCATTCTGGGTAGCATTCGGTAGGCAACTCGGCACATAAATGATGTTAATTCAACTCACTGAAATATAAAATGGTTTGTATTGCAATACATATTAATAAATTTTAAATATATTTAATTACGGATGGACAACACGGCAAATCTTCATTCAAAACTTAAAAATCTTAGTATGTTCACTTGTTTTTCGTTTCACTAAATTACAATTTACACATTTTTTCTCTTCAATTTTTAATTTTTTGTAATTTTTGTTAACTACTGTAATGAATTTGTTATAAGTAAATATATGTAAATATAGCTGTACTAACAAAAGTTTAATTAAACGTTTATTAAGATTGCAATTTCTATTGTTGTTGTTGTTGTTGTTGTTTTTTGGTGGCTAGTAAAAAAAAATATTTTTTTTAACTAGCGTACCCCCAATGGGGTCCCTTATTGGTCATGACCAGATTGGGCCATAATGACCACAAGCTTTGATTGAAATAGTTTAATGTGGCCTAAAAAAAAAAAATTTTTTACACAAACAATAGTTTTATTGTCCCATGCATAAGGCCAAGGCAGCGGGGACTTCGTCAGAAACATTTGTTAAAATAATATTTGTTCTTAATATTTTTTTTCATAATTGTTCCAAGTTAATTTTTGTGAACAAGCTCATGAAGAACGTTCACTCTTGATTTGTCACAGATTGATGGTTGAAGTTGACAGTGTACAGCACAAAAAAGGTAAACAAGTTTCTTGGTGGTTAATACATAGAAAAATCCATCAACTTCTCTATTCATATACGCTCACCGGAATGGCGAGAGGGCGGAGCAACGGCAAACTACACAAACACATGCAGAGCTGGAAGTACAAGAAGATGGTACATGAATTCACACAAGCAAAATAAAAGTCCAGACGGCACAAAAAATTGCGGAGAAGAGAAATCAGTGCGTCTCTTTCGCACTTTGTGAAATAACATTTCTTTATTTACCCTTTCTTTCTTCGATTTTTTTTTTGTTTTTAAATTGAATTTTGTCTCGCTTGCACCTTGTCGAATGATATATTCACTCGCAAGGGAGCTTATGGGAAATTTTGAGAGTGTCGTATCTTTGTGGGTAATCTTTGGTAATACTATAACTAAAAGAAATAAAAATTAATTAAAAACTTCGAATAAATAATATAGTTAAAATTTAAATACGAGTAATACTATAACTAAAAGAAATAAAATTTGATTTAAAAACTTCAAATAAATAATAGAGTTAAAATTTGAATACGAGTAATACTATAACTAAAAGAAATAAAAATTGAATTAAAACTTCGAATAAATAATAGAGTTAAAATTTGAATACGAGTAATACTATAACTAAAAGAAATAAAAATTGAATTAAAAACGTCGATATAAATTAGTTAAATAAATAAAGTAATTAAATAACGAATATATCAATAAATGCGATAAATAAATACGGAATGATGGAGTAGAAACCCCCACGTATGTGTGGCCCACGGGATATGGATGCCCACCAAAGGTAAGTGCCGCCCACCCAATTTTTTTTGTCGGATATTATGTAGCCCTTAAGAATGACCTGGTGACCCGTGACCACCCTTTCTCTCTTTTCTTCCCCCTTTTTGCCCCTCTCGTTGGCCCTGGACGTTGTTCCTCCCCCTTTTCGCCCTAAAATTTTTATTGTTGTATAGGCACGAGTATTAACAGTATAACTGTCACCCCCTCCGGCATCCAGGCACCGCGGACCCCACCCCATCTGGCGAGCTAGCTAGCGCACCGCTAGTCGTGCCTGCAACCGGTGCATTGGATGCGTAAATTCGCGACACTTCCCCGGCGGTCGAACCGTCCGAGCCACCCTTTTCTTGAGTCCCCTTCCCCAAATTTTGTAATATGAGTCGTTTTGGCCTTTATGGCAATTTCACCTTCTTCGTGCCTCGGCACAAAATTTTCCCAGACAGTTACAAGAATCACCACTCGTGCACCATCCAATACAGAAATAGTAAGCGCAATTCATGCAATGGCCAATGGTAAAGCCGCTGGAAAAGATGGCTTCCCGCCAGAATTATTGGAAGCCGACTCAAGCCTTATAGCAGATGCGCTACAGCCATTCCTGGATATAGCATAGAACACCTGTACCTTTCCGGAGGATTGGACGGACGGCTAACAAAGACCTCGGAAGGTGGTGGCACCCGATTTGTCACTTCGGCCAAAACCCGAGAAGAGTCACTGCAGACGAACACCTAGCAGCTCTGTTAGCAAGTCCTAATCCCACCTCCCCGCGGTGCCCCCGGGGGTACTTCTTCGGAAGGAGCTAACGGGAGACGGTCGAATGGCGAGTTCTCTGCGCCACAAAACAGAGTTCTAAGTCGGTTAGCAACCCGCTCCTATAAAACACATAATTGCTACGAATCGGCAAACAATGCCTCGGATCCGGATGGACAACACGACGACGACCTTTGCTTTTCGAACCAGGAAACGAATCGGATCATGGAATGTGAGAACGCTGCTTGCTGATGGACGGCTGGATGAAGTCCTCAACGAGATGAACCGCTATAAAATCAAGGTCATGGGACTCAGCGAGACCAGATGGACCGATGCGGGGGAACATATCTGCCCAAACGGTGAGTCCTTCTTATATTCTGGGAGAAACGAAACTGAAAATCGTAGGAATGGCGTTGGCGTAATACTCACCAAAGAAGCCAGGTCCAGCCTCATTAGCTGGTCACGCTCCGACTGAAGACGCAGAAGATGACATCAAAGACGAGTTCTACATGCGACTGAATGAGGTTTTTCGCTCTATTCCAAGGGGAGACATCATTGTTTTGATGGGTGATTTAAACGCACAGATCGGCCCCAACAACACCGACCTTGAGCACACTATTGGAAATCAAGGCCTAAGCCAAGTTACCAATAACAATGGTGAGCTTTTCGTTGACTTCTGTAGTTCCCATCAACTCATGGTAGGTGGAACCTACTTTTGTCACAAGAAGATACACAAGGAGACCTGGGTATCGCCCGATGGTAGAACGAAAAATCAGATAGATCACGTGGCCGTCAGCCGCAGATGGAGAACTATTCTGGAGGATGTCAGGAGCTTTAGGGGAGCAGACACTGGAAGTGACCACCATTTGGTAGTAGCAACTATCCGCCTAAAAATCGCCGCAATCAGAAACGTTCAACGCGATGCCATAAACCGTAGACGTTTTAACGTAGACCTTCTGCGGGATAGCACTAAAAGGAGAGAATTTGCTGGAAATCTGCAACAAATCTTAAACCAGCAAACCGTTTTTGACGACACGAATATTGAAGAGCTGTGGAGCACAACAAAGGGCGCTATAATAACAGCAGCGGAAACAAGCATTGGTTAAGAAACCAGCAACACTGGATCTCGGACACAACCTGGCAAAAAATAGAACGCAGAAGGGCCCTCAAAAATAACGTGAACTCTAAAAGCGACCCGGAAAGACGCCAACAACTTGAACGGGAATACTCCCAATTACACCGGGAGGTAAAGAGAAGTGTCCGGCGTGATAAAAGGCGGCAGATAAATGAGCTCGCAGAGAAAGCGGAAAACGCGGCAAACACAGGCAACAGTAAGGTGCTGTACCAAATTACTAAGCAGCTCTCGGGAAAGCACTCTACTAAAAAGCATGCCGTAAAGAGTGCGGATGGAAGGCTGCTGTGCAGCGACGAGGAGCAACTCCAAAGATGGAGAGACTACTTCTTCGCCGCCCTGAATGGTTCCTTTTCGCAGGAACCTGAAGAAAATAACAACAATGCACAGCCAATAAGAATCGCCACTCGTGCACCATCCAAGACAGAAATAGTAACCGCAATTCATGCAATGGCCAATGGTAAAGCAGCTGGAAAAGATGGCATCCCGCCAGAATTGTTGAAAGCCGACTCAAGCCTCATAGCAGATGCGCTACAGCCAATCCTGGAAATAGCATGGAACACCTGTACCTTTCCGGAGGATTGGACGGAAGGTATCATAGTCAAAATACCAAAAAAGGGGGACCTAACAATATGTGACAACTGGAGAGGCATCTGTTTATTATCTACGGTGGGAAAAATCTTGTCCCATATATTACTATCTAGGATAAGAGAGGCAGTAGATCGAACGCTTAGAAGACAGCAGGCTGGATTCAGAAAGGCCCGCTCCTGCAAAGACCATATTAACACCTTGAGAATCATAGCGGAGCAGTCTACTGAATTCCGATCCCCCCTTTACCTTGCTTTCGTAGACTATGAGAAAGCGTTCGACTCGGTCAATAGGAGCTTTATATGGCGAGCTCTACGGAAACGTGGACTGCCGGACAAAATAATAGAATTGATAAAAGCTCTATACAACAATTCCAATTAACACCAAATTGCGGCTGTTCAACTCCAACGTTAAGGCAGTTCTTTTGTACGGTTGCGAAACATGGAAAGTCACCCAATTCATCACAGGGCGCCTACAAGTTTTCATCAACAGATGCCTACGTCGTATCCTAAAAATCCGCTGGCAAGATAGAATTTCAAATGAAGAACTATGGCGCCGTGCCGGCCAAGAAAGGATAGACGACCAAATCAGGCGAAGGAAATGGAATTGGATTGGCCACACCTTGCGACGCGAAGACGATAATCTAGCCAAACAGGAGAGGAGAACCCTATTATCAGAGGCCGCAACAACCGGGAGATCCTGGTCAGAGCTGAGAGCTGTCGCGCAAAACAGAGTCCGCTGGAGGGCAACTGTTTCCGCCCTATGTCCCATGAGGGATTAAAGGAGCAATTAGTTAGTTAGTTAGTAATGAACAAACTTCGGACTGCCGTGATGGATGAAGATGAAAGTTATGATAAATGTCAAAGCAACTGACGCGTTCATTGGGATGGTCATACACTTCATACGTTTAGCGTCAACGCAGAGCATAAAAGCGACGCATGAAACGCGTTCTATGGGCTGGCACCTTAAGAGAGGCAGTAGATCGAGCGCTTAGAAGACAGCAGGCTGGATTCAGAAAAGGCCGCTCCTGCATATATCATATTAACACCTTGAGAATCATAGTGGAGCAGTCTACTGAATTCCGATCCCCTCTTTACCTTGATTCCGTAGACTATGAGAAAACGTTCGACTCGGTTAATAGGAACTTTATATGGCGAGCTCTACAGCAACCTGGATTGCCTGAGAGAAAGAATTAATAAAGGCCCTATACAACAATTCCAAATGCAGAGTTCTTCACAGTAGAAAATTATCCGACAGCTTTGAAGTGAACTCAGGAGTGCGACAAGGATGCCTACTTTCGACATTACTGTTTCTTATAGTAATAAATGACATCCTTGTGCAACGCTCTAGATATTAGAACAGGTGGCATACAATGGGGAATGGGGATTGTTAGACCGCCTTAAGGACCTCGACTACGCGGATGATATCTGTTTGCTGGCCCACAGACATCAGGACCTCAAAAAAATGGTAAACAATTTGGCAACAGAAAGTAGCTCGGCAGGCTTAAGGTTAAATCCGACTAAAACCAAGGAAATGCGGAAAAATGCAAACACCCTTGAACGAACAGCGCTAAATAACCGCGACGTGGAACTGGTAGATCAATTCTGTTACCTCGGTAGTATTATTACCGAAAACGGCGGTACAGAAGAAGACGTCAGTTCCAGAATAAAAAAAGCAAGAAGCGCATATGCATGCCTGTTTCACATATGGAGGTCGACGGAGATCTCAATTAACACCAAATTCCGGCTGTTCAACTCCAACGTTAAGGCAGTTCTTTTGTACGGTTGCGAAACACGGAAAGTCGCCCAATCCATCACGGGACGCCTACAAGTTTTCATCAACAGATGCCTACGTCGTATCCTAAGAATCCGCTGGAAAGATAGGATTTCAAATGAAGAACTATGGCGCCGTGCCGGCCAAGAAAGGATAGACGACCAAATCAGGCGAAGGAAATGGAATTGGGTTGGCCACACCTTGCGACGCGAAACGAGAATCTAGCCAAACAGGCCCTTGACTGGAATCCGCAACGATCCCGTATAGTAGGAAGACCTAAAACAACATGGAGGAGAACCCTATTAGCAGAGGCCGCAACAACTGGGAGAACCTGGTTAGAGCTGAGAGCTGTAGGGCTGTAGGGCTGGAGGACGACTGTTTCCGCCCTATGTCCCGCAAACGATTAAAGGAGCCGGATGATGATGATGATGCCGCATAGCACGGGTGTTGTCTTCCTAAACATCCCAGACTTTAACTAAATCATTCAATTCCCCACTATAACTGTACAATCCCTAAAATTATTCGCGCCGTATTAGTTTTACCGCCTTCGATTCAATATTTCCGTACCTACATTAAAAGGTTATTTTGACGTTTCAGCCAGACCACCGACTAACAGAGCCAGACCACCGACTAACACATATACAACTGCTGTTTATGGGTTGTATTATAGGCGGTTATGGTAATGCCGGATCCACACGTTTGTCAAGGCTTGGCAAGCATTCGCAAAGTCAAACGTGTGGATAAGTCGAGTGTGGATTCTCGGCAAACCAAAGCAAACGTTTTCAATTTGCGAACGCTTGAAAAGGAAGTTTGCGGCAAGTGTTTGTGAGGCGTCCACACGTTTGTTTTAAGCAAGCGTTTTCAATTTGCGAGCACTTGCCAAGTCTTGACAAACGTGTGGATCCGGCATATGGTGCTGCCGTTCGTTTTTTTGGCGAGTGAAGTCAAGTGCAAAGTGATAGAATGCATTTATTATGTGATTTGAATTTAAAGACGCAAGTTGCGACGTTTTTTGTCAATATTTTAATTTTGATTTAATTTTTTATTTCGTGTTTCTTTCAGTTTTATTTTGTAGTTTTTTGTTTTATTGTTCACTAGCTGGTCCGACAGACCTTGTCCTGCCCAAATTTAAATAAATTTGTTGTAACCGTTTTGCGAGTTTGTGAATAGCTATTGGAAATGTGTAAACAAAGCAAAAATGAGAAAAGAACGTATTTCTGAGTGATCATTATATGAGGAGTGTCTGTTCAAAAGGGATTAAAGTCACCATAAGCCAATATAATTGCTTAGTCCTTAAGAACATACTACAGATAATATTATAGAGTGGTTTTGAGTACTTTTTTTTTATTTAGATGAGTATGAGTACTTGGTTAGATGATATTCCGCAGCGTTATGATTGTCGATCTGACTTTCAATTGGAGATTTTGAGGCGGCAATCCGGGCAATTCACGCGAGTTAAAAATTCGGGTGGATAGTTGAAGACATCATCATCTTAATATTGAAAAATGTTTTGGGAAAACCTTACGGATGAGTTCGATCTGTGATTCTGGGAGCTGGCAAAAATAGACGGGGAATGTTATGCAATCGACATGTCAACGGGGATTTTGCCATTGCCAATGTCCAGCAATTGTTTTGAAAATACTTCTCCAGATTGATCGCTTTGCAGTTTGACACGCATGTTTATACTTTACTTAAGTGTCTTGACGTGCTTCCACAAAAGGGTCGACTTCAATTATGCACTAAGTTCATTGGCTGGCGTTGACCGTGGAACCACTGGCAATGTTTGCCCAAAATCACCTACCTGCAGAATCATCGCATCAACAAACCGGTTTTGATTGTTTCTTAGTTCTTGCATCGTTCGGTCTAATCAGTGGCGTAGCTACGTGAACAGAGGCCCCGGAGCGAAAAAAAGTTGGGGTCCTATCTAAACTGGTTAGGTTTTATTTTATCAAGTAAAAAAACATTAATGCATACATATATTAAGGGTGCAAAGCTACTTCATCATCAGCTCTTTATCGCCCACTGCAGAGCATAGCAAAGCATGCTTGCTAAATGTAACGTAGTAAATAATAATAAAAAATACAACAATACCGAAGTGGATTACAATTAATAATATAGATATTAGGAGGCAATAAAACAAAGTAGATAAATATTAAAATGTTTATTATAAGTAAAAATAAAAATATATATTTATCAAAATAGATACATACTTCTCGAACGTCAATAACTAAAAGAAAAATAGAGATAGGCAGTCGGTTAGTCTGTCATTTTAATTGTTAAACTAAAACAACACTGCTTCGTACACAGTGGGAAAAAGAAGCGGCAAAAAACCACAGATCACAATCACAACTTAGTTAAAAGTATTATAATATAACATTACACCGGTATCTTTAGCTGCAATTATTGTCGAAGCTTCTTCAATTGGCTTCTCAACCGATACTGCAGTGACCACATTATCTTAGTCACTACCAACCGAAATATGTGGACCGGAAGTACTTGTAGAAGATTGACTAAAAATTTTTTGGCAATTTTTGTTTACTCACTTCTTTTTCCTGACGTTGTTTTCGGTTAAGCGCACCACTAGGTTTCTCTTTTTTTATCCATAATTTAAGTTTTCTAATTTATGCAATACCACATAATACCACATAATACCATTGATGTAAAAGGAAGGGGGGAGGTTTAGACGGTGCGCTACAGCCCATGTGCCTCACGAGCGTTTGTGGAACAAGAGAGAAGTGGGGATGATAAGAGGTACCACCCCACTTCTCCCTTTATCCACAAAGTTCGTGAGGCACATGCGCTGGAGCGCACCGTTGAAACCGGTTCTTACATCGAGTATTTGATAACTGGGCTAGATACAACTACACGCAAACACACACCCTCACAGATACTTTCCTATTCTGTAATTATTTGTTTTGATATTAATTTGCTGACGCGACTGTTTTTTAACTTCCCACTAGGAAGTTATTGTAATCGGTCCGAAAATCGGATTCGAAATTTTCAGTGTATTTACACGTTTCAAGGTCCCAAATGCATTTTAAGCAAAAATTTGAGAAGAAATATGTGTGTGTGTGTGCGTACGTATGTGGTCATTTTTTTCTGCACGATTTCGCGCGAACCGAAAAAGATGTCGACTTCGTTCAGGTGCCGTTCGAAGCGTGTTCAGGAAATATGATCTGAAAAGATTTTCATAAAAATCGGTCGAACCGTTTTTTTGTTTGAACGACGTAAGTGATTTTTGTACCAGCACGATTTCGCGCGAACCAAAAAAGATACCGACTTCGTTAAGATGCCGTTCAAAGCGTGTTAAAGGAAGTATGATCTGAAAAGATTTTCATAAAAATCGTCCGAGTCGTTTTTTTGTTTGAACAAATACTGGGAAGTTAATCTTGTGGACCGAAAGGGTCAAAAGCCACATCCCAACTAGTTTTTTTATGTGGAAGACTAGAGCTCAGGGAAAGCCCTTTGTACTGTCGACAATCTATTTTCTTCGTATAGAGTGCAATGTCAAACAGCAAGCTCTAGTCGACCAAACGCTTTGTTTTATCCGATGCCCCCTGCACCCACAAAAATCATCAAAAATCAAAATTATCCCTAAAAAATCATTCATTTGGGGGTGCAGGGAAGCTTCGGTTAAAAAAATGTTTCTAACGAATGTTTGATATTCTCTTCGGAGAATCAGATTCCATAAAAAAATTGGGGTTATCATTATTCACCAATAGTCAAAATTATCACTTCCGCGACACCAACTTTATATCAAATTTTGAAAAACAAGCTTTTATTATAAACTAAAAAATATTAAATAATAAAGTGAACTAAAAAGTATAAAATAATTTTTTTTAATCCACCTGTATATAACTACAAGTAAAAGCTTGGGGCGCTCAGTTTACAAATGTTTCAGACATTTTAACAAACATGCAAAAAAAAAATTATGATTTAACTAATAAATACGAAAATTAATTGGATACAATCTGATAAAGTGTGTTTTTTTATTTATTTTTTTTTTGATTTTAAAACGTTTTTATTAGCTCGCTTTCATGCCTGTCTGTTTGTCCGGTACAAATATTGCAAATTGATTTTTTGAATACTATATCTCCGCTTACCCGATCATGATGAAATTTTGCACACAGCTTTAGCTCCGATGACAATGTTATTTAATTTTTTTCCCTCTTTTCATTTTAAGCTTTATTTTTTCACTTGAATTGACGACACACAGCTAATAGTATTCTACTTATCATAAGCCTTCATTTGATACCGATATCGACGGGTTTTACAGTAAAAGGTAATGCGCCATTTTGTGGTGGCCGCCATATTGGATTTAAAATTACGTCACATAGCTTACTTTATTCTACTCGTAATAATCTTTCATTTGATACCAATTTCGGGGGTTGTAAAGAAAAAAGTAATCCGCCATTTTATGGTGGCCGCAATATTGGAATTACCATAAAATTGAATATACTTTATTGCATTGTCGTGAGAGCCAAAGGTTTGTGCCAAATTTAAACATCACCGGATGTCGGGAAGTGGCCGAAAAATCGCAAAATTCCCCTCACACAGAGAACGAAGTTAATATAAAGCTTGTAAAAAGAAATTTTGTTTTCAATTTTAAAATAAGTAAAACCAAATAATGCAGACGACAATATTTCATTATAGATGCCCCTTATAGTTTCATCATATTAATTAGGCTACTATAGATATTGTATTAATGATTTGTGCTTTTTAAGCCCTTGTTAAGAAATTGGACCTATTTTATTACGCTAGCGTAATATAATGGTACTTACACTTAATGGGGGGTACATACGATTTCTTTGTTTCTTCTCCAACAGCACCCACTAAAATTGATAGACATATCCTAGAAAAGCCAAGAAAGTTACCCGTGCTAAAGGAATACCCGTGTGCCGTGTGTGTCAGAGGTGTGTTGTAAAGCAAGTTCGGCAATAGTTTAGGAAAAATCGAATAATCACCACGAGTAACTTCCTCGTCTTCATTATGGCATATCAATTTATGTGTGAACTGATAGGAAGACACCAAGAGTAGAAAGAAGTACATTTCGTATGCGTTAGTTTTACGCCAAAAATTTTTGTTGAAAATATTACAACCTTCCCTCCTTTCCTTTTTACTCTTCTCTCCTAAAAAATCGGATCCACACACTTGAAGGGATATCCTAGTCAATGAATTTTTGATTTTAGAAGGCGGGGAGCTAAGGCGAATAAAACTACCTTGGCAGTATTTGAATAGTAATCGCCACAAACCTAGCCCCATTGTTCTTTTACAGAAATAAAGACTATTTCTAAAGAGGAAATTGGGCAGTTTGAAAAAGTTAAAGTGTAACTTATAAATCAAGGGATCTTAAGCGAAAGCGTAAGGATTGACATTTGTCTATTCAAGGAAAATGCTTAATCACTGTAATGAAGTCATCAGCGCTTTTCTTTTACCATTTACTTGCTTTCCATTTGGATGAAAAAGCTTTAGAAAAATCTAACGACATTTTAACTGGTTAATGAAGAACCTTCACTGCGGATTGAATGAGATTTTCGGAAGGACCTTGTTGCCGTAATGGAATTCAATTTGTTCTGTTTTGGGGTTTAATTGCGGAATACATACCAATGGACAAAGTGGTTTATAAGGAATTCGGTTTTTTGGAAGCTGCCGTATTTTAAGTAAATGCCAATGAAGATTTTCCTCAACGACGTTTAAGGAATTATTGGATTTTGCTTTACTGAGAAGGTATTATAGTATTTGTGGTGATTTTAGGATTTAATCAATAAATTTTTAAAAGCAATGGGAGTATGATGGCAGTTTGTACTAAGTGAATGACTTAGAAAGGATCGCTATGGATTTATTGTGAGTCATTGTGAAAAATTAATTCTTTGCATGAATTTGATATGTTCACACATTTTTAAAATGTTTAATTTCCAACCAGAAACATATATTCTTTCATAATTGAAACAAAAATATATTAATAATTATATAATTATTGACCGTGATAACTTGTTTATGTTATAGTCTGGGATGGCACGTAAAAAACTCAGCCATGTAATCTACATTTCATTTACGTAAATTACATGACGTAAATTACATGAAAAAATTGGAGTTCTCTACATGGATTTTGTAAAAAATGTAAAAGACAAAAGTCAAAGGCAAAGTAAAATAAATGCCCACGAGTTTCTTTGATGTTTCCACCGAAAGTTTGTTTCGGATGTTATTCTGACTGAATGTATTACCGTATTGGAAAAAAGCCGCTCGAGCTGCGCTGTTGATGCCGGAATTTTCAAAAACTTTATCGCAAATTTAGACAGCTCCTCGTGACCTTGTTGAGCAGCATAGTGGGCTTGATTGGTCACTTGTCGGCCAGAATTGCCATATGAAGTGACATATTTCATTTTTGAAATTCAAATGGCAATCGAATGACAGTTCGCAATGGATACACAACTCCAAACAAGTAGTTTTTTAGTTCAACATTCATTTTCGAAAATCATAAATTGTCATATTCTCATTCACTTTCGCACACTTCCCACTTTCAACAATCAGACTCTCAAATTCGCATTCACTTTCAAGCCGGAGGATTCAACAATAAGGCCCAATGTATGGATGGCAATCATTATGGTACGGAGGGGGACAGATAGCATGTTACATGAACCGCTAGCATGCAAAACGCTCTTACGGTCATTTTTACTTCTATATTCTTTGCTTTACACAGTTCGTCTGTGCACTAACAATGTAAATTGACCAACGTGATCAATACCATAAATACACTGTTTAGCACAGTCGTGCTATGTATTTTTTGGAGGTTTGGGAGTTTTTTTACAAAAACATAGTTATTTACATGAAAATTACGTAATTTACAGTTTTTTACGTAAATTACGTCCAAAACTCGAAAATCATGTAAATTTGCCATCCCAGGTTATAGTCAAGATTTCTCGAAAATGCCATAAAAAGTAACAGGCAGGTTGAATAATTCGAAAGAAATATACAAAAAATAATATAATAATTGTCTTAATATGATAAACCGAGATTAGGAATCACCCTTTGTACTACAGGTCCGCCATGACGGCCAGTGTGTAGTTGGAATGATAGAAGAGGATAGGATAATTTAAAAAAAGCCTGCAGAGTGCTCAAGAAGAAGGTTATAAACCTTATGCCAGGCTTACACGAATGACAAAAAATGACAATAGTCATAAACTCTTGACATTGCCATTTACACGGCGCAAATTATGACAAATATTGGCTTGTGTGGAGCTTTGTCATTAAATGCCATTACTTTATGACGAGTTATCATTTTAAGAATGACAAGAGCACCAAAATATACATTTACACGAATGACAGATACTGACGAGTCGGATAATAACAAAAGTGACAATTTGATTATGGTTTGCCGGTATTACACAATGTTCATAGAACATAATAGGACTTGAATTATAACAATATGTCATAAAAGAATGAGCAAGTTTTTTTATGACAAGTCATTAATTATGTACAAAACACGTTTACACGGCATTTACACGATGTCATAATAATGACAATTGTTTTTCGTCATTTTTAATGAACGAAATAATGACAAAAAATATACCCGTTTACATGATAATGACAATACGACATAATACGTTTGATATTTTGTATGTTTTAAGAGTGTGGAAATACTGACTATGGGCGACTGTGACTCTGTCTCTTCATATTCAAATCCTAGACTGTAGTGCGAAAAAAGGGACTACAAACTGTGCGAGTAAGCCGAGCGGGCTAGTCTTGTGGTTCGGTAATAGCGTGCCGTGCAAGCAGGGGGTTGTAATTTCAGTGGAACAGTCGTTGTGATCCATCCAATGGCGCTACAGCCCAAATCGAGCCTAGGACTCCTCTAGGGCATTTCTCTAAATTTGCCTGTCCCTTACAGCAGCTCCCCAGTTCCGGATGTTGAGCACTGTCTCTGCGTTAGCCGCCACAGAGACTATCCCTCTCCTCCTGGGTCTGCCTACTGGTATATTTCCCGAAATGTTTGATACCATGAGCCGTTTTGAGATACGGTTTTTTTTTATGTGGAAGACTAGAGCTCAGGAAAGCCCTTTGTACTGTCGACAATCTATTTTCTTCGTATAGAGTGGAATGTCAAACAGCAAGCTCTAGTCGATAGATAGTGAAGGGGAAGAGAGAAGTAGAAAGGTTGTCCTCCATCCTGATTACGTGGTCCGCTAGTCTCTTGATTTTTATAAACGTTGAGAGTTCTGGCTCGCCAAAAATTTCCTACAACTCGCTGTTGTATCTTCTTCGCCATATTCCACCCTCTCTCGTTGCGCCTATTATGCACCTGAAAAAAGTGAGGTAACTATGGAAATAGGGGCCTTTAATTGCCATGGTACATTCATCCCAAACAACGAACATGCAGTCTTGTAAAACTTTATGTTTGAGACTGTTTTTAGATATTTTGCATACGGAGAAATTTAATGTATGGTCGTCGCCCTTAGCATGTTTACAGCAAGATGCATATTGTGATTTGTTGCATTCTCGGCAGCGACCAGGTCATCTTTAAAAGCCTCACATTCCTTATAGTCCAGTCAAATAGTGCTGAATAAGGTATAAAACTTTAGATTAAACGTATCGTAATGAATGAATGCGGGCTCCTTTAGTGGCCATTAATATTTGTGGCTGCCACAGTTACATTCTCGTACTATGCGATGTCGCTAAGTCCGTAAAATCCGTTACTTTGTTTGGGGTACTTTATAGGTTGTTCACATTGTTGTCAGGTTCTGTTCATCGATGGAAAATTCTAATCGATCACTTAAGATTACTATGAAAAAAACTCGGTGCCACACGTTGGGAAGCAAGAATAACTAGTGTTAAAGCAGTCCGTTATCAAATTAGTGCCACTCATGACGAAAACTGATGTTCAAGCCTCTCATGAGGGCACTACTCTAGCCGATCAGTTAAAAGATTTCAGCTTCATAGTTTTATTGGTTGTTTGGTATAAGATACTTTTTCAGATTAATATCGTTAGTAAATCAATAGACATGGATTTCGGTAAGTGCACAAAATTGTTGAAAAAATGCTGCGCGTTTTTGGAAGAGTATTGAAAGGCGGGCTTTCAAAGCGCCATTTTAACAGCGGAAGAGTTGGCTGAAGAACTGGAAATTTAACCTGTATTTAAAGCCATAACAAGAATTCGCCAACCCGGTGAAACAAGCGATGAGCCTATAATTTCTGCAGAAAATAAATATGACTGTCGATTGGACACTACCTTAATTTCACTCAAGGAAAGATTTGAACAGTTAAATGAGTACTCCTAATCTCGGTCTTTTCTGTATAATGTAAAAAATATTCCAGAAAAACCTGACCTTCTCAAACTCTGTTTGAAATTAACTATAGGCTCGAAATCAGATCAGTTTGATGAACTCATAAGCCTGAAATCGTTTTTGCCTGATCAATATAATATTGTAACTCCTGTCTATATTTTAAATTTCATTCAAGATCGTAAGATACATGAACTTTATCCAAATGTATGAATAGCATTGCGTATGTTAATAACTATACCTGTAACGGTTGCTAGTGGGGAAAGGAGTTTTTAAAGCTTAAACTGATAAAAACCTATCTGTGATCGACAACTAGGCAACTTTTTCAATCGAAAATGAGATTGCGGAAAACATAGACTTCGGTGTATTAATAAGACAGTTTGCCGATAGAAGAGCAAGAAAGTAAAATTCTATTAGTTTTTTGTAAATAAATGGTTATTATTTCATTCTTTTCCTTATTTTATTTCCTCCTTTTTTCATATCGGTTTGTATAGCAACGTAGAAATCTCGACCAGGGGCGCTAGTAGGGCTAAAACCGGCACTGACCATAATTATCCATAGTATTTCTGCCAATTGACAGAACAATATCTCGCAGTGACAGCACAGCATTTCCTTCGCGTTCCTTCGATTATTGAGTCATGTTTTCGGTTTGATCCTATAGTGGGATTAGAGTGAAAAAGTAGCGTAAACGCCTAAGAAAATGCAAAATCATCCCGTCAAAGTCTTAACATCGGATTAGCCTTTTTCGAGCTTTGAGGTTTACAATTGGAATGATAATAAAAGTTTCCACTCGCTTTCCTCCGACTATCGTATCAAGTTTTCCGTCTCAACCGATAGTCGGGTCCGGGTGAAGGTAGCCTAAAACATGCCCAAGAATATACTGAATTTTTCCGTGAAAATCCCATCGCAATCGGATTAGCCCGGACAGACAGGCACAGCAATACCGACAAAAATTTAAATAGTACTTGGTTTTGTTTTAATTTCATGTAAATAACCATATGAGCTTAGAAAATGACTATTTTGAAATCACAGATATACACTCCAATTACATTATTGTAGAAGATATGCATGTGGTAAACCGCGCTTCTGCTATTCTACACTATACGTAGTCACAACAAACTGAATCGAAAAGTTTTCCTTTTGTGAGAAGATCCATCATTTTCTTTAGTTTTTGTGTAAAAACTCTTGCAACGATATCATGACGATCAGAAGGTAATTACCCAGTAGATAACACTCGACTAATTTTATCCGACTTAGGGTTGGTAGTGAATGTTATAAATAGATCGGGACGTCCATACTTTATTACATAACAGAATGCATCCTGGGTGCGCTCGTTCATATAGCGAAGTAAATCATTATGGTAAAATTACTAAGTTATCTGTATTTCAATATTGATTGATTGCGTCTTGAAGAAGTATGTAATTCTACATTGTGAGTTTTTTCTGATTAGTTCTTATAAAAATCAACCTCTCTGTTTCAATCTATGCATAGACACCTATCAAGTACTGATAAAATAATTATTTATAACAATGCAAATGATTGTGTTCATTTTATCGAACCATAATTCGATAACAATAGAATTGGAATGCGGATACTTTGTTATTAAAATTATGGTGCCGTATACTGGGATTGACTAGATAGACCGTAAAATTATATCCGTCTTGACCATAAACAAATATTAAGGGATATTGCAGAGCACCATATTATATGTGAGTCTCTGTAATTTGTTATCCTTTCTATGTAGTATTATGTCTCATTATCACATTGTTGATCTACCAATAGCACATAGATTTCATTTGTAGTTGGTTCATTATGGCGATCTCTGTGCTCTATTGTAGGTCGTCGGTCTTCATCTTATAATTTCATTCCAATTGTAGGCCTGAAAGAGCAATATTTAAATTTCCATTGTAGCCTAAGTAAATATTGATCGGACTATAGGCAACCCTAACCACGAAAATCGGACCAAAAAGAAAAGGCTTCATGTAGTACGAGCAGGATTTACTTAAGCGAACCTAAATATTTAGATAGAGCTCTTTGAGGTCTACAATTGGAATATCAACTGCAGCAGACATTTGGGCTTTGTAAGTATACATTGGTTGTATTTATTTTTCTAAAATATCACACTAGATTACTATGGAACAAATTAAATTTAACTCAGTAATTTTATTTCGTAATTCTGCTGTATGTTTCGATACGGGTTCGATACCTGAACGAGTTCTACCAACGCCTCGTAGACATCATCTAATTGACGAACTAATCGTTTTCTTTTAACGCGTCTATGCTACTTTCACTACTAGCTACTAGCTACTAGTCATACTAAGCTTTTTAGTGTCTTCTTTTCCAAAATAATAATCTTTTAATCGAACTGGAGAAATAAGCATATAAATTTTGAATAGTATCAAAACAAGAAATTGCCTTTAGAAACATACGTTTTTTCGAAATTCAAACCTATTAGGGGACGTCCATAAATTACGTGAGGCGTTTTTGGCGATTTTCGACTCCCCCTCCCCCTTGGTGAGATTTCGTGAGATTTGGCTCGACCTCCTCCCCCCCCCCCCCTCAATCTCACGTGAGATTTTTCAAATTTTAAAAAATTCCCAGTATTTACACTATTATGCGTATTTGTAGTGTAAATACGTTAATCTTGATTGCGTTAGATTTATTTAAAAAAACATAATTTGTGTTGAAGAACAGTACCACAAAATCATCCCAGCACCAACTCGGGATGCACCCAATATAAACTACAATACCTGTGGATTACCATTTAGCAGGTGATTCTGCCTATCCTTTGGAAATCAATCTCATAATGCCTTATAGGAATAATGGTTTCTTAACAAGAGAACAGAAAAATTTCAAATCTAGCTTGAGCTCAACTCCTGTATTTGTAGAGCAAGCATATGAAATTTAAAAAAAAATTTAGAATTTTACATTATATTGACATACGAAGGTTGACTTTGGCAAAACATATAATTATGGCATCCTCCATAGTCATTCATAATATTATTGCAAAGATGGCGATGTACAAACTTCGGAGCATTCTTCTATAGATGGCACTTTAGAGTAAAAAACCTGTGACTGAATGACCCAGGCCTTAGAAAGGCGGAGTCTGAAGTCACAGCCAACTTCTCAAATTGGCGTTTGAGCCGCCTGTACACCAGGATATAGATTCAAGAAGTGCTGATCTGTTAGACTTCCATTCTTCACAGCTCTCGATATTCATAACAAAAGGTTTTCAAAATCAATCTTGGCCTCTAGTATATCAGAGCAGATGGTTGTCGATTCAAAATTCGAATTCTGTAAGATGCTTAGATGACTAATTATGTCGCCTGATGTAAATGTCTGCCTTTTGTATAGTGACAATGCACCGCAGATAGCATGTGTTCTGATCTGACTGATGTGAAAAGAGCCGATTCCTAATATAATCTCTATGATTGCAGTAGGATTAAGTACATTATGCACTTGGGATCAGGGGCGGTTTCAGAGGGCGGTAATTACCCCCTAAGAATTTTCGTTCGCTTATTTATTTTTATTCTTAAACATTACCAATATTTCAAACAAACAAGTTAAGTTATGGTGAATCTAGTCGGCGATCTATGAATTTTTCCAAAACTGCTGGAAGGGACCGACCCGAGCCGATTTTTGATCGAACACTTTGACAGCTCTTGCATTGTTGTTGTTTTATTCTGAAATTCCCTTTTGCTCGCAAAGAGAATGTCTTAAACAACAACAAAGACAGTATGATTTGTTGCCTGCAAGTTGTTCCCTCATGTAGAAGCTCATACGATTTTTCACCGAAGACAATAGAGAGTTGACGATTGCAGACGACTCTGTCTGTCGTGTGTACGCTCGTGTGGAAACAGCCTATGTAAACAAAATGAAGTTAACTGCTCAAGCGCCAGCGGTGAGAAAATTACCTACTATCACCCACATTTTTTTACACTTTCAGCCTACCATATCAACCTTTAGAACCCTGGCTGCACTTATGCCTAGCTCATCGATCATAAAGTCTGTGCTTAACTATCGTTTTATAATATTGGCAGAAGGGAGAAAATTGTTTAAGAAAGCAAAAATTTGTGACAAAATAAAAATTCATTTAAAAAATTTTGGCACCGCGGGGACCGCTCAATTTTGCGATGATTCTACTTATCTCTGATGTAACTTTCGGTACTCCAAGAGGCGTGAGTGAGAAAATCGTGCTTGAACTTCTGTCATCATCTCCCGGTCTATTAGGTGAATAACATAACCTTCGAATTTTGAAGGCACCATCTTTTGCAAAATAAAATCATAACACGCTAATCATCTACTCCAAGCTGGGGTAGTTGGAACTACTCCAAAGTACACCGGTGTAGTTACTCCAGGAAACAGAAATACGGCTGTTGAGTGACTATTTGGTTCAGTTATTCATATTCATCACAGTTAGAGATGGTCATGCATTCAAAATATGCTACAGAAAAGCGAACTAGTAAAGTAAAATTTCCATGGAAAAATTGTCACAAACCAATCCATTTTCGGCGGTCTCAAGAATAGTTAAGGTGCTGTCAGACGTTGCAAGGAAAGCGCTTGCAGCGAGCATTTTGCTTGCTAAAAGTTATGCTCGCCACGTCTGACTAGCTTGCAAGTACTTTATGAAAGCATTTTACAACTTTCATGCGAGCACTCTCACTTGAAGTGCTTTCTTCGTGTGACTGGCACACATAGTGAAATTTAGCGAACTCTCTCAGAGCGAAACGCTTGCACAAGGGGCTTTCATTTGCATTTGCTGGACTAGCAAGCGTTTTCACTTTTAGCAGTAATAGTCCAGTCGAAACAGACTAAAAAAAGCTAAAGACTGAAGATAATTGGGAAGTTGCTGCAAATTGGCACATCTCTTAAAAACATCATTATTAATAAAATGTCGAGACTGACAGCCCTTCGGTCACCGGGAAATATTTTTATTCAAGATAATCGCTTAAACTGCATACATATTATGAAAAAAAAATATTGTATGTTTAAGACACCGTTTATGAGGCATGTAGTTGCAAAAAACTGCTTCTTACCTTTGATATTGAATAGTTTTTTTTACATAAGTCGGATTTTTGGGGACCTCTACCGTTTCATTTATAATGATGTTTTTAAGGTGTGCACCAATTTTCACCTGTATTACAATTATGCCGAGGTTTAAGGACGACTAAATTTTTAACTGTTCACGATAAAACTCACTATAGCTAGAAAACTATTCGAAATACACCATCATTGTGTATAAAAATAGTTTAGGTAATAGTTTGGTGCATCAGAAAAGCCAAAAAAAATATACTGTTAATAACGCATTTTTCTGAGATAGAAATCTGCCAGGTCAAGATGCAAAGCATCGATTTGAACCTACATATCTTCTAAACGGAGTCATTCAAGTTTTTTCTTTTTACACTAAATAAAAGAATACACATTTACCTAAAAGATGTTGCTTTACGATGATTAGTCTGGGAGTTATTCTAGTTTAAGTGAATTTTAAATAAAAATAAACCTGTATCGTAGTGGATAGTGGGGATAGCCGTGTTCTCTAGAACACTTTTTTTCTCCAAACACATCCAGGAATCACCCCTGAAAATATTAGCCACGTAGTCCAACAAAGTATTTATTGTGAACGTTTGATGACCTTTACAAGTCGCGAATGAGTACATATGAGTATTTTAAATCTTTAAAACGGCGATATCTCATGAATGGCAATTCGTACGGGAAAATGAATAATATCTTTTTTGTAGATAATCGCATAATCTACAAACTTTGTAACCACTGTTGCATACAATAGCGCACGCTGGCGTCGTAACAACGCCAATTTCATTTGAACTTGTTGAGACATATCCACCGATTGACAAAATAAATAATAAAACTGACTGTGCACTTTTTTTCACGTTCAATCTGTTACTCTCACAAAAAAGCAATAAAGAGGCTTTCTGGGATTTCATATACTTTTACTTGCTGTGTCTGACACCCCATGCAAGTGCTTTTGTACAAGTTCAGTAAAAGTACTTTCATGAAAGCGAATTTTCACTCGCACGCAGCAACGTGTGAAGCTGGTGACATATTCAAGCGTACATGCATTGCATTCGTTGACAGATAATATAGAAATGTGTGTATTCAAATACGACCTGACGAAATATTCCGTGAATGTTCCGCATGCCACGCAAATGTCGGGCTACTTTCAACTTTTTCTGCATTGCCGCATTCGACATAGGACACACAAGCATACACAACAAACACATGCGACTCGTTACTCAGATTTTTGGGCTATCTGTGAGAGCCGGGACGGAACGCAACCATGCAATTATGTGTCAGTGGAAAATCTCCGCATATCAGGGAGCCGCTGAATCAAAGCCTTCTGTATTTACAAGCCATGCACTAGAAAATTTGGCTCTCAAAATTTCCTCTCAATAGGACTTCAATTCTCTGAAGTCACGTTATGTTGTTAGTGTAATTTGGAGATTTGAAGTCCTATTCAGGGGAAATTGGCTCTCAATATTTTTCTAGTGCATGGCTTGTAAATACAGAAGGCTTTGCGCTGAATGCAATGCATGTACGCTTGTATATGTCACCAGCTTGACTGCAGTTGCGAGCGTCCGAAAATCTCTCTCTGCAAAGAAAAGAGCAAATAGCTCGCAGCAAGCGCTTTCCTTGCAACGTCTGACAGCACCTTTAACGTCTTTACATCAAATTTAAAATTCATCATCTTTATGATATTCTAAAATACCTAAGTCTCAAGGTACATTAAGTAACACTACACACCTGGAAGTTTGACTCCCACATGCACACCAGTATTTTTTGCCAGTAAGTATAAAATCCCTTTAGGATTCAACAGAAAAAATGACACTTCTCCATCATATACACAGTCTGCACTTAGTCAGAAGTATAAAGTAGTCTCATCTCTGTGTCCTCCAAATATATACGAGTATATCCATGGCTGTGTCTCTTATTGCAGAGCCCAAAAAGAAGGAGCAGGAAAAAAGGAGTAAAACTCTATAAATTCTCATTTTGAACTTAAAAGTTTTCGGTTGCTAGTGTTGGAGGTGAATGCAAAAAAAGGTTTTCGGCTATTTCTCTATGGCGGTTGAGCTCAACGTGGTCTGCATAGTAAGCAAACAAAAATTAATTTAAAGGATGAAAGTTGAGAGATGTGTTTCAGCCAGACAGGACATAGAACACATTCAAAGGATCTTTTAAGGTTTTTGATATCTACTGTCTAGTGCAGATATGGCCAGCATGTATAAAGAAAAAAATATTTTTTTGAAAGGAAATAAATAACAACTTGTGAACATGAATGCAGTTGCATTTGAAGCCTCAAACTTAATCCTTAGTGGTAAAAACACTTTTAGATTTTGGTTTTAAGTGGGTTTTTTTATGGCGAATTTTTCGGCTATAGAATAGAGAATTTGGAGGTCATCTAGAAATAGGATATTTTATGGCTTGGGAATATTTTATTCAAAAAGTTTTCGATGTTTGTCCTTATGAAAAGTTTTTTGTTGGGAAATTAGAAAATGAAAAAGTTTATGAAAAGATTGTATGACATTTCGTATGAATACATAAAATTAAAGCAAGAAAAAATTTTGGAAGCGAAATTATTTTTCTTTGTAATATTTTAAGTTTAAGTAATTTAAATAATGAAATTTTAATTAATAAAATTTGGTAAGATAGTTTAGTCTTGTAATATCTTCCTCAGTTGTAAAATTTCTTGGGTGTGCCAATAATTTTGACAGCCACTGTATGTACTACTGATAAACCGCAAAAATCGGAATATTCTTCAATCTTCAGAGATGTCGTAGTTACGTTTATTTCTAAATGCAGCTTTAACCAGTAGCTGTTTTTAAAGGAGCATTTACATCGCAAACGCATTGTGGGAACCCAAAATGGAGCTCCTCTATCACACAGAAGTTTGTATGCTGTTCTACCAAACATGTGAACATGCTCAATATCTTGGGCTTAAAACAAAGCCTTCTACATTTACAAGCCATGCCCCAGGTGTGTGCATGTGTGTGTATGAAGTCCCAAAGATACTTCAAAATCCGCGCTAAACAAGTGTTTTGCAGGTTATAGCTGCATTTATTATTAATTATTATTAGTTGAAAGTGAGTTTCTAAAAGTTTAAAAGTGTTTTTGTTAATATTAAAGTGCATAGGAAGTGTCCAGGATAAGTATCGTCGTTGGAAAAGGATTAACTAATTGCCCGTAAGTAATTTTATTATAGTTTTTGCATGTCTGTTTGTAAACAATTTTTAAACGTAAACAATTTAAGTTTTATTTTCATTTTTAATCGGACTAATTTGTGCATCATTGAGCGAGTTTACACGGGTATATCAAATAATTAAATTATGATCAATGATGCATAAATTAATCCGATTAAAAATGAAAATAAAACTTAAATTGTTTACGTTTAAAAATTGTTTACAAACAGACATGCAAAAACTATAATAAAATTACTTACAGGCAATTAGTTAATCCTTTTCCAACGATGATACTTATCCTGGACACTTCTTATGCACTTTAATATTAACAAAAACACTTTTAAACTTTTAGAAACTCACTTTCAACTAATAATAATTAATAATAAATGCAGCTATAACCTGCAAAACACTTGCTTAGCGCGGATTTTGACGTTTCTAACCGCACTTCTCACAGATAAATTGAAGTCCATTCTGACTGAAGTCCATTCTGACAGCTAAATTGAAGTCCGATTTTCTTTGAATGGGAGTGTGAGATTTCGTTGTGCATGGCTTGTAAATGTAGAAGGCTTTGGCTTAAAATGAAAACGGGCCTTAGTCATGCCTTTGTTCATATGTGTCTGTGCTGTTTTTTTGTCGACGGAGTCTTCATACCGTTGGGTTATATTATTTACGTAAATTTTTGTCAACAACGTCTTCACATCTTCGAGCTTTTGTTCTAAATAATTTTTTTTTTAAATATATGTATTTTAAAAAGTACTCGATACTGAGTAGTATCGATACTTCCAGCCAGATACTTTCTAGGTATCGATACCACGGTTTGATTCTGTTATTAGTACTTGGAATCGATACTAGAATCCGATAGTTCGATCCCTACTATGCATCTCTTACAAAATCTCTTACAAAAAATACTAAAATATTTTTTTAAAAACAAGCTTTTATTAGATAAACTAAAACATATTAAATAATAAAAAAAGTTTTTAAATATGCGTTTATAAGATGAACAAAAAGTATAAAATAATTTTTTTAAATCCACCTGTATGTAACTTTCCCTTCACTATATTCCGACTCTATACGAAAAAAATAGATTGGCGACAGTACAAAGGGCTTTCCCTGATCTCTAGTCTTTCACATAAAGAAACTACAGGTAAAAGCTTGGGGCGCTTTACGAAATTATATCCTATTTAATTTTCATATTTACAGTAAAACTCCGATTATCCGAATTAATTGGGAATTGGGGGAATTCGGATAATCAAAAATTCGGATAGTTGGATATACCTAGATTGGGAATCAAGCAAAAATTGAAATTGAAAAACAGAATTTATTAATTGGCCATAAATTTAGTAAACATAAAGTAATCCATCTACTGAAAAAATGTTGTTAAAGGAAATATGTGCAGCACCGATAATATATAAAAATAAAATCATATCGCACTCGCGCTCGCTGTTAGTTTCTTGATTCTAAAACTTTTACTATCGCCCTGAAAATCGATTCGGATAATTGGCGTTCGGATAATCGGCGTTTTACTGTAATAATTAAATCAATATTTTTTTCATTTTTGTTATAATATCTGAAACATTTGTTCATTAAGCGCTCCAAGCTTTTACTTGTAGTTACATACAGGTTGGATTAAAAAAAATAATTTTACACTTTTTAGTTCATCTTATTAACGCATATTTAAAAACTTTTTTTATTATTTAATATGTTTTAGTTTATCTAATAAAGGCTTTTATTTTATTGCTTTTTATTTTATTGATTTTTATTTTATTGTTTTTCATTTTCCACTTTCTAGTCTCATGCGCCATTTTTTGGTGGCCGCCATATTGGATTTAAAATGACGTCACACACCTTACTGTATTCTATTCGTCATACCATTTCATTTGATACATGTTGGGGGGGGTAGTTGTAAGGAAAAGTAAGAAAAACGGTAATTCGCCATTTGTGGCCGCCATATTGGATGTACCATAAAATTGAATATACTATATTTCATTGTCTTCAGAACCAAAGGTTTGTGCCTAATTTGAGCATCACCGGATATCGGGGAGTAGTCGAAAAATCGATCGCAAGTTTTGTCCCCCACAGAGAAATATCCGCCATTTAATGGTGGCCGCCATATTGGATCTACCATAAAATTGAATATACTGTATTGTATTGCTTGCAGGACCAAAGGTGTGTGCCAAATTTGAGCAGCACGGGATATCGGGAAGTAGTCGAAAAATCAATAGAAAAATTTGTCCCAAGCATAGAAAGAAGTTAATATAAAGTTTGTAACAAAAAGAAAATCGTATTTTTGATTCACTTTCTTGAAAAGAACTTTGTGCCTTATTCAAATTAACGGATTTATTTAGGGATAACAAAACAACAACTTTAATCTGACCAAAAAATCCATAAAGAACCAAAAAATCCGTAAAAATATCCAAACACAACAATGAAAATCGAACAATAGAATAATGGAATAATGAAAAATGCAATATTGACAAATACAAAATAGAACTTGATTTAATGTTTTCGCATCAGCCTGAAATTGCAGCGCGCGTAGCCAGCGCATGTAGCTAGCGCGTGGAGCCTTGGACATACACGCTGAGCATGTAGAATTGGACAGGTGTTAACTTTCATATATCATCAATGCAACCAAAACAAGATCTCTCAAATTTGAGAAAGATATCTCACCTTTTATGTATTCATTGAAACATTGTCATTCATTTATTCGTTCTTTTTCAGATCATTCAAGTTCAGGCCATTTCAATCAAGACCCGTACATTTGGTTCTTCGTTTATGGTTCATAACACGGTGCACAGTATCGCTGAACCAGTGCAGTACCATTGAACGACTGAACGCAACATTTACAGTAGATTTCGGATAATTACTTCAACCACTTTGCAAGAAAATTTGGGGTAATTAACCCGTATATGCAATTATACGAATTTCGCTTGAATACCTCGTCGAGGTAATAAAGAAAATTTCGATAAATACCTCATTCAGGTATTTATCCGAAATATGTACGCACGAACATACCAATTCATATAATATTTTAAGCAGGAAAAGAAAGGAAATTGCAACTCGTATAACTCGTAATTCATAGTCATATCGATGCAAGGATAAGACGCTTTTTTTCCGCGCTCCGTGCTAACACCGTTTAGTTTTTTACCACTTAAATTACGTTCACAGTTAATTCTTGTATACTTATTCTCAGTTGATATTTACTATTTTTTCACCTATAATGTCTGACAAAGTGAAACCTGTGGCCGGTAAAGTGTCTTCAATAAAGAATTCTCAATTTCCATCTCCTGCTATGACCAGAGGTGCTGCTCGGTCGTCAGCTGAAAGTAAGCAGGAAGGAAATTCGGTTGAAGAGCTACTTGCCGCCCTTGAAGCCCGATTTTCTAAGAAAATTGATGATTTGTTTTCTTCATTTCGGCTTACCGAGTCAAAAATCAACGATTTTTGTAACTCCATGTTGACCTTCAATGAGCATCTCAGCTCTATTGGTCACCGCCTAACGGAAGGACTAAAGTCCATGTGGGTTCTGGATGACTTTTAATAAGAAACCACAATACTTTATATGCACATTTATTTATTACCTTTTTAAATAACTTGGAGTTCACTGTTTGTATTATAATTTTATTATCACTAATAACTAACAACTTTCTTTTGAATACGTGAGCAAAATTGCGACTTGTCTCGGTGCCGTCTCAATGAGAAGAGGAGGACTCGTCAAAAAGATTTCGCAAAGCCGGTTGGAAATTAGTTAACTGTTTTTATTTTTGATTTTCGAAATCGAATTAAAGTTAAAATGTAATGGTTGATTGTGACGCAGAATTTTGATGCGCCACATCACTCCCCCTCATTGAGAAGAAACGCGACACAAGAAATAACAATCTTTGAATTCATTATAGGATTACTTACTCTATTCTAAGGTGTACCTAAGTGACTATGATATAATGTTTGACTGTGTTTAATTCAATTTTACGATTTAATTATTTTTGTGATTCTAAGTGACTTATTGCTATTTCTTTAATTCAATATAGTTTAAATTCATTTAGTTAAATTTGGATTCGAACTTTTGGTTTTGTTCTTAACCTAGTTACTCTATTTGGAGGTGCTAAATCTGGGTTAAAAAGGAATGCTGGTTTTAATTTATCTATGTTAATCATTTTCTCTTTTTCGTTTATTAAAATTTTGAAAACTTTGTCATTTCTGGCAAGTACTTCGTAGGGACCTGAGTAAGGTGAATTTAAACTACTTTTCTGGATTGGTTCTTCCATGAATACGTGTGAGCATGTTTTAAGTTCTTGCGGAACAAATATATTATTTTGCGTTCTAGTTCTTAATACTTGCGGTTTTGTTTTGATGATAGCGTCTTTGATTTGTCTAGCTAATGTAGTTGTAACTGTAGTTTTTGATTGGGTATCTGCGGAGATCAGTTCTCCTGGAAGCCGTAGGGACTGTCCGAATAACAATTGTGAAGGCGATAAGCCTATGTCGGTAATCACCGCTGAGCGAATTCCTAATAAAATCCAGGGAAGACTATGGTACCAATTCTTTGGTTCATCAGTTGCTCTTATAGCTGCCTTTAGTTGACGGTGAAATCTTTCTATTGAGCCATTGGATTGCGGATGATAGGTTGTGGTACGTATGCGTTTGTTCCCTAACAGACTAGAGATTTCTTTGAAGAGTAATGACTCGAATTGAGTGCCCTGATCTGTTGTAATTGTTGTGGGTACTCCGAAGAGAGAGATCCAATGACGTATGAAGGTGTTCGCTATCGTGTCCGCGCTAATGTTTCTTAACGGAATGGCTTCAGGCCAATGCGTGAATCGGTCTTTTATTGTTAGTAAGTAAGTGTGACCGTTAGATGGGGGTAAGGGTCCTACAATGTCAATATGTATATGTTGAAATCTACCGCTGGGTATTTTAAATTCTCCATAATGTGAATGTGTGTGGCGGTGGACTTTTGCTTTTTGACATGCGGTACAAGACTTGCTCCATGTGTTGACATCTTTGTTTATTTTAGGCCAAAAATAGCGAGCTGTAATTAACTTTCTGGTTGCTCGAATACCGGGGTGAGATAGGTTGTGTATAGCTTCGAAAGTAGTTTGTCGTAAGCTTTTAGGAACGTATGGCCGATTTTCTTTGGTTTTAGTTTCACACCAAATTTCTGTATTATCTGGAGGGAAAACTATTTTTTGAAGAGTGAAAGAAGAATTATCTTTAGCTTTATTTAATATTTCTTTTAATTCTTCGTCTTTTTCTTGTTCTTCTGCCCATGAGTGGATGTCTGGGTTTTCGCAGGGACTGATTGAATCTATGTGCGCTCTTGAGAGTGTATCCGATACTATGTTTTCCGTACCTTTAATATGTCTTATGTCATCTGTAAATTGTGCTATAAAGTTAAGATGATTGATTTGTCTCGGGGATTTCTCGGTTTTTGATCGTAAAACGTTTGTTAAGGGCTTGTGATCTGTGTATATGACAAAACTTCTTCCTTCGACGAAATGCCTAAAATGTTTTACAGCTAAGTAAATAGCTAGGAGTTCTCGATCGAACGTTGAGTACTTTTTTTCTGATGGCTTTAAACGTTTTGAGAAGAAGCTTAAAGGTTGCCACTCGTTGGCATTATTCTGTTGTAACACTGCTCCTACTGCATCGCTTGATGCATCGACCCAAATTGAGATGTCGGCTTGAGGGTTGGGATGTACTAGTAGTGTATATTTTTGAAGTTTTGCTTTTATTTCCTTGAAAAGTGTTTCATGTCTTTCAGTCCACTCAAAATTTGTTTTGACTTTTTGTTTTGTCTTTGAAATTTTTAACATGTCATACAGAGGTCCTGACAATTTGGCTGCTTCAGGAAGAAAACGGTGATAGAAATTTATCATCCCTAGAAATCGTTGTAGTTTCTTCATTGAATTTGGGGAAGGAAAATCTATTATTGCCTCGATTCTACTCTGTGAAGGTGCGATGCCTTGTTGAGTAATATCATGTCCTAAAAATTCTAATTTGTTGGTGCCAAACACGCATTTAGAAGGGTTTATGTTCATGCCAGCGGCTTGTAAACGCTCGAAGAGAATCTTTAGGAGTTCCTTATGCTGTTCTGCAGATTTGCTGCTGACGAGTATATCGTCCACGTAAACGAAAATGAATGGTAGATCTGAGAGTATGTTGTTTATGAAACGTTGAAAGGTCTGAGCCCCGTTTCTTACGCCAAAAGGCATTCTGAGAAATTCGAAAAGCCCAAAGGGGGTAATGACCGCGGTTTTATAGATGTCTTCTGAAGCGACAGGAATTTGATGATAGGCTCTGACGAGGTCAATTTTTGAAAAGTGGGTGCAACCGTGAAGGTTTATTGAAAAATCCTGAAGGTTAGGCAATGGGTATTTGTCCGGCGTTGTAACCGTGTTTAATTGCCGGTAGTCGCCGCATGGTCTCCAATCCGTGCAACCTTTTTTGGGGACCAGGTGCAATGGAGATGCCACTGGGGATGATGATGGTCGGCAGATTCCAAGTTTAATCATTTGTTCAAATTCGAACTTTGCTACCCTGTATTTTTCAGTGTTAAGGCGTCTAACCCGAGCGCAAGGCAGTGGACCTTGAGTATGTATGTGGTGAACAACGTTATGGTTGACCTGTATATTAAAGTCAGGAGGGGCCTTCAATGAAGGAAATGTATTTAAGATGGATCCGAACTCATCTTCGAAAGAGTATAATCTAGGAGAGAGTGCTTTGATGGTACGTGCTATACCTTCTACTGAAAGGGTAGTTTTCCTGTCTATCAATTTTTTATGGCGAACGTCTACTAAGAGATCGAACTTAAACAGAAAATCAGCGCCGATTATGGGGTGGTCAATTCCCGCAATGATGAAGGTATGATCAAAACTACGTCGTAGGTTTAAGTTTAATGACAAATGTTTGTTGCCGTAAGTTGTGATGGGAGTACCGTTGGCGGAGACTAAATTGTATTCCGCTTGGTAAGTTTTTCCCGAAATTAGTCGTTTGGGTAACGCGGATATTTCTGCTCCCGTATCGATTAAGAAATGGATTTTGAGATTTTTCTCGTATATGAATAAACGGCGTGAAAACTTATCTGACTTTGGAGCCGTGCCCGAGACAGATATTTTTAGTTTTTTGTGTCATCGCTTTTAGATTGATTATTATTGAATTCGCAGGGCTTTATACATTTTTTGGCTCTTTTTTTAAATTTTTGGTGAAACCAACATACGTTTACTTGTGGTTGTCTTGGACCATATTGTTGAAATCGGTGTCGGTTGTTAGATTGCGATCTAGAGAGTGAGCGGTCGTAAGATTGTGATCGATTCCGATGTCTGGACTGATGCATTTCGAGATTTTTTAAACGGTTTGATATTTCTACCATGGACTTTGTTAAATTTCTTTGAAAGGTGTCCATGTTACTGGTTGAAATCGATGAAATTTTTGTCGCAGAGCTCATGTCGAAAATCTTGTCTGCAATGTTAAAGATTTCTTCCAATGGTTGGGAGTCTTCGATTGCTATGACGCAGGCTTGCATGGATGGTGGTAATTTATTTATCCATAGCTTCTTTAATAGTGAGTTATTGACTAGGCTGTTTCCTCCTGCCAAGGACTCCATGTGCCTGTACAACTCGGAGGGTTTATAGTTTCCTAAATCTACTTTATGTAGAAGATCGTCTAATCTCCGTTCTTCTGAATCCCTAGTTCTTTGTAAAAGTAGCTTTTTTAAGTTTTCATACTTGCTTTGGCTAGGTGGGTTTAAGAGGGCATCAGCCACGATTTCCATCGTGTCTGAAGGTAACGATGCTACTAAATGATCATGCTTTGTGGATGAACTAGTTATGCCTTTGATGCGGAACTGGGTCTCGACCTGAATGAACCAGAGATCTGGTCGATTGCTCCAGAATGGTGGGAATTTTAGTGAAGATATGAAATGTTGGTTTTCCAAGTTTTCAGGTGAGTTAGCATTATCACGTTCGCTATTTTTTAAGTCTCGGTTATTGGCACTGGGTCCGGCTTGTTCTTCGTCGGTACTCATTTTGTTAAAATTGCTTTAGTGTTGGTTATTGGGAAGTAATGGTTTCGTTAAACCGTTTAATAAGGAATGATAAAGTGATGAGTACTAGACTTTTATAATAACGTTAAAATCTCAAGTGAGATAATCAGACGAAAGTTTGTGCGCGTGAAGGTTTAAAATGTTTAGAAACCAGCGGACGGAAAAAAAAATAATTGAGAGAGAGGAGAAAAAAATTTAAACACATTGAATTCATAAAATTTGTACGTTTATAGATTTGAGTAGTTGTACGATAGTATGTTCCTTGAGTTAATTTCCTTCTTGATTTTATATTATACTATTTGTTGCGCGCGAACAGAGTTGCAATAGGTCATGTGTGTTATGGACGTAGGGTTATAGTTGCCTATGGAAGAACTGATCGACGCAGATACGCAATATTCTTTAACTTGGTTTATTAAGTTTATTAATTTTAATACCGTTTTTTTTTGTTTTTAGATCTATTGTTATTTAAATTTTACTCTTTGTTGTTGTTGTAATACAATTTTGATTATCAACAAATAATTAAAGTAAATAAAATATTCCGAAAAGAAAGAAATGTCGTCACAATGTGCTAAGGTAAAATTATTACTGTATTTGGTTATGTTAGGCACTGCTATTATACGCTATGCTATCACTTTCCACAATTATTAACAACGAAAACTTTTAATATTTCTTACGAATGGAAAATGTTTGTTGTTATATATTTCATGAAAAAAATCAACCCATACGAAAAAATGTTGTCTATGCACTGCGCATATAATGTTATGGAAAATATAATATTGTTTTGTTCAAAAAAAAAAATATTTTGTTTGTTTTTTTTTTTAAAAAATAATTGTACAAAAAAATTTTTACGTTATCCATGTATTTATGTTATCTTTTAGAAAAAGAAAAGAAAATCTCACTCACTCTGTTCCTTTTACTTGCTTTTGATTTTTTGTGTGTTTTTTACTATTTAACCAGCATTTCTCTTGTGTTTCCCCTTACTATTTGACAGTTTTGTATATTTTTTATTGAATGTTATGTCATTTTAATTCCTAAAAGATAATAAATTTCCAATTTAATACATTTGTTTTTATTTATTTTTAATTTAAATTAGATTAAACAAAAAAAAAACTACTTCCATTAGAGCTCCTCGTGTTATTATTTTTTTTTTTTTTAATTGATGACTCTCGGTTCTATCGGGATGGGAAAATATTACTGCCTGTGTCTCCTTTATTTGGTTCGGTGCATTTAATAATCTGCATGTAATTGTTGGTTGGTGTCCGTTACTCCTCTTGTCTTCTTATGCTGATCTCATTGTGGCACATGAGTCTCGATATTTGCAAAAATTTTTTGTTTTAATTGATGAAGTTGATGGCACTTTTTATAATTTGATTTGATTAAAAAAAAATTTTTTGTAATTTGATTATTTGATTTAATTTAATTTAATTTAATGTTATATGTTTTAAATTGTCTTTGCACCATGTGTTTAACTGTTAAGTTTGGAACTGTCTTTATAACTGTAAAGTGTGCTAACGGTTTTCTCACGTTTCACTGTTATAGCTGTACTTTAGATTTTTTTATGTTTGCGGATAGTGATTTTTTTTTAAAAAGAATGCGATTAGAAAATTATTATTGTTTTTTAAGTTTTTATAGTTTAATTGTTGCTAGTTATGATGTATTCCGCATGTTCGCTTTTCTTTGTTCGTCGGACGTCGGGGTCACCATTATGTGGGTTCTGGATGACTTTTAATAAGAAACCACAATACTTTATATGCACATTTATTTATTACCTTTTTAAATAACTTGGAGTTCACTGTTTGTATTATAATTTTATTATCACTAATAACTAACAACTTTCTTTTGAATACGTGAGCAAAATTGCGACTTGTCTCGGTGCCGTCTCAATGAGAAGAGGAGGACTCGTCAAAAAGATTTCGCAAAGCCGGTTGGAAATTAGTTAACTGTTTTTATTTTTGATTTTCGAAATCGAATTAAAGTTAAAATGTAATGGTTGATTGTGACGCAGAATTTTGATGCGCCACAGTCCATCACTGAGCAAAACAAAAATCAGCTGGCCGATATCAACTAAAACATCGAGTCTCTGCATGTGAGAGTTTCTGAGCTGGAAGCAACGGATCACTCTGAAGACCTGCAAGTTATCAATTCCCAGCTAACTGATAACACACGTCATGTGGATGACTTGAGGCGAACTCAGAGGCTTAGTGATGTCATTATTCGTAGCATTCCCACCAAGCCAGACGACTCCCCGCTGAATATTGTCACTAACCTTGCAACCATGGTTAATCACAATATCTCCAACTACACCGAAGCATTTCGGCTCAGCGCTGGTATGCGTGCGAAGAGTGGACCGATCATCGTCAAGTTCTCTGGGCAGCGTGAAGCAAAGGCGTTTATGCACGCCTCGAAGGTAAATAGCAAACTGAAATTTAAACTTTGCGAGCTGGATGGCTTTACTGCTGATTCCCCTGTGTACGTGAACGAAAGCCTTACTGCGACCAACAGCAATCTACTGCGGGAAGCTTTAAAACTTCGCAAGTTGGGCTTGCTACACTCTGTCTCCACTAGGGACGGCCTTGTCCGTGTCAGGATTAGAAAAGATGGTCGTTTTGTCACCGTGCGAGATGCCTCCCAACTACCATGTCCATCTATTGAAGCACTGGAGTCACGTGCTTCTAGCGTTTAACAAGAACGATTTTAATTTGTCTCTTAAGTTTATTTATGTTTATTTTTGTTTTTTTTTTTAAGATTTTAAGTTGTTTTTAAGTTTCTCCTGTTTTGTTTTTTTTTCTAGTTCAATTTGTTTTTTTCTCTTTCTTTTCATTTGTACCTACTATTAATGCTTTTGTTCCCTTTCATTTTGTTTTCATGCTCTAACCCTGCAAAACTTTTTAGGACTATTTGTATTTGTTCTTTCGTGCTTTTGCTTCTTGATTATGTTCGTTGTTCTGGGTCATTGCACTTAATTTATGCCATATAATTTCGGCTGCGAGGACCTGGTGAGAACGTTGCTCAAAATGTTTAGTTCGAGACATAGTGGCTTTAACGCTTGCCTATTAAATTCCCGAAGTATTCGTCCCAAAATTGGCGAGCTGAATGAGCTTTTCATAAATTCCGGTGTACATGCTATTTTCATCAGCGAGAGTTGGCTCAACGATTCCATTCCCTCTTCTATTGTTTCCATTGAGGGGTACAAGTTATTTCGTAATGATCGACAGGGACGTGTTGGTGGAGGAGTCGCTATTTATCTGCGAGAACACCTTAAATCAAAAACCGTTGGGTTCTCTAAACTCCCTGGGATTGAATTCATCTGTGTTGAAATTTCTAGTTCTTCTTGTCTGTGTCTATTCTCCGCCTGGCATCTTCAACCCCATTAATCCTGAAGAACTTAGCGAAGCTCTTGAGCACTTATCCGCTGCATATAAATGCATCCTGGTAGGTGGTGACTTCAACGTCAACCTCTTAAGGGAATCTACCGTTCAAAATTCTTTTGTTCACTCGATTCACTCTCTTGGCTTAGATGTAACCAATGTTCTCCCAACCTATTTCAATTGTAGTGCACCCTCCTTGCTCGACATGTTCCTCACTAATGATATCAACTCCATCACCTTTCAAAACCAAATCTCTCCCCCCCGTTACTTAGACCACGATCTTTTATTCGTTTGTCATCGCTTTTGTGTTGACCCTCCTTCCGCGGTTACTCTCAACTATCGTAATTTCTCCAGTATTGACCGAGAACGACTCGTCCAAAGATGCCTTTGTCTGCCTTGGGCTAACATCTTTTCTAAGACTGACGTCGACGACAAGATCGCTGCATTTGACACTATGTTCCTGGATCTGTTTGATGAGTGTGTACCTCTGCGAAGTAAAACCTTATCAGCTAGTTCTAAACCTTGGTTTACTGCGGAAATTAAATCGCTGATTGTTGAAAGGGAGTTTCTTTTCCACTGGGCCAAAAAAGTCAACAGTGATACTGCTAGAAGATCTTTTAAGCGTATTAGGAATATAGTTGTAGCTAAAATTAAGGAAGCAAAGAGGAATTTTTATGCTCGTAAGCTTGATCCTTCCCTCCCATTGAAAAGGATATGGAATAATTTGCGCCAATTGGATACTCGTTCTAAAAAAGAAGCCACCGCCCCCAACCTCTGTCCTGAAACCCTAAACCAACATTTCTTATCTCGCCATTCGGCGGACTTGCCTTATACCCCCATCACTTCCTCCTCTGATGGCTTCAGCTTCCGTTGTGTGGACTCCCTTGAAGTGCTCACTGCCCTGAATTCTGTTAAATCTAAAGCGACTGGTAGTGATAACATCTCGCCTAGGTTTCTAAATTTTCTCATCCCTTGTCTGTTGCCCGTCTTAACTCATATTTTCAACTCCTGCCTCACAGTATCTAGGTTTCCCTCGTCTTGGAAGCTTGCTTTAATTATACCTATACCCAAATGCCCATCTCCTGCTAGTCCTTCTGATTTCCGGCCTATCAGTATTCTGGCTAAGGTTCTTGAAAAGCTGATAGCTACTCAAATCCTTGAGTATTGTGAGCGACGTCGACTCATAAATGTGTGGCAATCTGGCTTTCGCAAGCACCACAGCTGCGAAACTGCGCTCCTCAAAGTTACAACTGATATCCGCAACTCTCTTGACGTTCACCACGCTTGCTGCCTATTGCTACTCGACTTCTCTAAAGCCTTTGATAGCGTCAACCACTCTCTGCTTTTGCAGAAACTCTCCTCTCGTGCCCATTTTTCTTCTTCTGCTATCAAACTCTTGCATAGCTTTTTAACCAACCGCTCTCAGAAAGTTATACTTGGTGGCTGTAGTTCCTCGATAGCTCCACTTTGTGCTGGCGTCCCGCAAAGTTCCATTCTGGGTCCTCTTTTATTCAGCATCTTTATCAACGATCTTCCTTCGGTAGTAAAACATTCTAAGATACATATGTACTCCGATGATGTGCAACTTTATATTTCTGCGCCCGGCGACCAAATTCAAAGATGTGTGGAGGAGCTTGCTGTTGATCTACGTCGTGTTTCTTCCTGGTCGACCTCAAACTTACTTCAGCTTAATCCTTCGAAGTCCCATTGCATCTTTTTCTCTCATTCTGCAACTGTTCGTCCCGACTTCTCCGTTATTGCTTTAAATGGGGTTCCTGTTGAGTGTTGAGAAGGTAAGAAATCTAGGAGTTATCTTGAATACCAAAATGACCTGCTGCGATCATGTTAGCTCCATCATTCGTAAAACATATGGGCAACTGTCGAAACTTAGGTTCCATTGTAACTTGCTCAGTAGGACCGTCCGTATGTACTTAGTGAAGGTACTAATTTTACCTCTTCTAATGCATGGTCTTTCTATTTTTCCTGCTCTAGACTCCTCCTGCGCCTGTAAACTTGAAATTGCCTTTAACGACTGTGTTCGATTTGTTTACAAATTACGCCGTTTTGACCATATCTCGCCCTATTATAATTCCGTTATGGGCTGCTCTTTTAGTGACTATCGTGAATATAGACTTCTGCGTCTATTTCATGATATCCTCCAGCATCGTAAACCATCTTATCTCAATCAGTTTGTGCAGCTCACACAGTCATTTAGAAACAATAATGTGATTATTCCGCGTTTCCGAACTTTAATTGGTCAGTTTTCTTTCTTCGTCCACGCAGCTCTTTTATGGAATTCTCTCCCTGTGGAATTACAACGTGCCGATTCAGCGGACATCTTCAGGAAGCATCTTTTTGATTTAATTTCGAATAGGACTGTTTAGAGCATGAATACTAAACTTAAATAATTGTTTTTAGTTTAATTTTTTTTCTCATTACTTTACATATTCTTTTACTGTAATTCTAATTTCCTTCTGCAAATTTTATTTTATTTTTTTTTCTCTTGTTAACTTTCTTTATATTTTTTTTTCTCTCCTTGTCATTATTGCTGTCTTCCAAATTTTTAATTAATGTACTATTATATAAGATTTTAATCTTTGTACATGTTGTCTCAAATAAATAAATAAATTATAATTATAACTTTAAATTTTTTTTTAATAGAAAGAATTATTTAATTCATAATAAATAATATAAATAAAAAATTAGATTGCAGAAACATAACATAACTATATACTATAATAATAGCAAAAGAAATTCTTAAGTCATAAAAAATAAAGAAGTAATTCCTAGATTGATTTTTTAAAAAGGTCTGCAATTTTTAATTGATTTTTATTTTTAATGCCTCTTTTAAATATTTCTTCTTCACACTTTAGTAGGTCATCATGGCAGTAATATTAACTTAAATCAGTTATCTGTAGTCACCAATTGTAAAGTAAAATTTGCTAAACGTGAGTTTTACTCCCGCAAGCTTGATCCCGCTCTGAATTTCAAACAACTACGGTCAAATATTCGTTCTTTACGTTTTAATACTTCTGTAGCCACACCTTCTGATGTTGATGTAAATCTTCTCAATGCTTCCTTCATTCAATTTCCTCCTGATCCCACACTCTCCACTCCCTCGTACTTTCAATCATCTAGTTCACTCAGCACTGATGGTTTCAACTTTCGTTGTGTGGACTCTTGTGAAGTTCTTGAAACATTGCTGTCCATCTCGTCTAACTGTATCAGTTGTGATGAAATCTCTCCGCGATCTCTTAAGTTACTCTCTCCACTAATTCTGGAAACCATCACGCATATCTTCAATTACTGCCTGAAAACTTCTCAAGTACCCCTGATTTGGAAAAAGTCTGTGGTGATTCCATTACCAAAAAATTCCTCTCCAGTAGATATAACAGATAATCGCCCGATCAGTATTCTTCCCCTCCTTGCCAAAGCCTTTGAGAAAATTCTCTTCGGTCAGATCACGCGCTATGTTGAATATAAAAATTTCATTTCTAAACTCCAATCTGGCTTCCGTACAACCCATAGCTGGGTTATTCTACGTTAAGAGGTCATCTGATATTAGGCAGGGCGGCATTACAAAAATATTTAAAATTTATTTCCTTTCCTACATTATACTATGTAATCAGGTATTTTGTATGGTGTAGATGAATGGCCAGTCAATTAATCTACGTTTACCAGTATTTTAAGGGACCAGGGAAGATAATCTGTACAGGGTAGAGACATGAAGGCCAGGGCAGGATACCTTACTTTACAGGGGAAAGATAAATTGAGAAAAAAACCTCAATTTCGTAAGAATAAACTTTAATTATTCACACAAACATTATTACACACATTATTACATTACATTATTCACAAAAATACTTAACATCTGCTTACAAAAAATCACAAAAGTAACATCTTTTTCTAAAATAAAATAAACTTACTTGAATTTTTTCTTTAATAAAATTTTTAAGGGAAAATATGAGAATCAACGCTGTGATAAAAAGATTAAACTTAAACAAGAACTTCAACAAAAATAAAGATTAAAAAAATATAATAATTGAGATCACGCCTGAGATCACGCAAGATTTGACGACACGTAGTGTAAGTTTTGGCTGTATAATTTTCGTATAACGTATTTCGTTTTTAATTTCCCGGCACGCAGCCCCACAACCCCAATGCTCAGTGGCCAACAAAGGTAAGGATGTAACTAGGACAAACTTAAATTCGCTGACTCTTTTGATCTAATTCAATTTATTTTCTTTTAATTAAAAATGTATATCACAAATCTTCATATAATTAATTACACAAGAAAATATTTATATCAAGAAAATATATAGAAATATAGTTTAATCAAATTCATTTGGATAAAGTCAAGATCAATATATAACAAATTAACTTCTACTTAAATTTCATTTGGAGTTCACGATAAAGTAATTTGATTTATTAATAAAAATTCACTTAAGTTCACTTGAACTTCACCATGCCACAATAAAATAATATAAATTTAATATAAAGAAAATAAGTAACCAAACCTGTACTCACCTGATTCTACCAGCAGCAATTTAACAAAGGGAAAGGGATAATTTTGAAGGAATATGCTATGAATAATTGGTATTGTAGTAACACCATATAATGCTATTATTTGTTAGTAAAAGTCTTTATATCTTGTATCGACACAACAAGATATAAATGGTATTGGTAACAAGTTATATCTTGTATCGACACAACAAGATATAACTAGTGATTATATAACAATAACTTGCACAATGCTGCAAAGTATTGCTGTAAGTTAGTAGAGGGTTTGTATTTTATATCGACGCAACAAAATACAAACAAGGTTAGTACCAAGTTAATATCTTGTCTCGACACAACAAGATATAACCAGTGATTATGTATCAACAATTTGCACAATGCTGCAAAGTATTGCTGTAGGTTAGTAAAATATTTATATCTTGTATCGACTCAACAAGATATAAACAAAGTTAGTAACAAGTTATATCTTGTATCGACACTACAAGATATAACTGGTGATTAAATAGCAATAACTTGAACAATGCTGCAATTATTGCTGTAAGTTAGTAAAATGTTTATATCTTGTATCGACTCAACAAGATATAAACAAGGTTAACATGGTATTATATCCTGCATCGACACAACAGGATATATCAATATTAATGTAGCAATACCTTATACAATGCTATAAGATTTTACTCTGAATTAGTGAATATAAGTTGCATTTTGTATTAATGCAACAAAATACAATAAAGTTAATATGTTGTTATATCTTGTATCGACTCTACAAGACATAACTAACATATAAGTTATAAGTATTAAATATTTTGTATAGTGATATACAAGATATGATTTCAATTAATAAATAGTTATGTTTTGTCTTGACTCAACAAAACATAACTAAAATATATGTATAAGGGATAGAGGGAATGATGGGAAATTACCTGCTTGTGGAGCTGCTGGATCACAAGAGAGCGAAAATCAGCCGAGCCAATATTTTTATTCACTTGATTTTTTTTAAAATAACGGTATAAACCGGTTTAGTTGAGAACAACCGAAGTGGGGGTACAGTTGTCTGTGTGTGTATATGGTGTAAGTTTGATTGATTTTAGTGTGACCAAATTTAAATTTTGTTTGAGTGGATTATTGAGTGAAATTCAAGTGAATTTTTACATTTGCATCTTAAGTTAATATTAATTCTGATTTTTAATTTTTGAATATTATTATGAAATGACTTTGAGTTTAAACATTGTTATAACAATAATTCTTACTTAATAATGTTGAGGACTATTCATGTTGTACATCGTTACATAGAAAATTTTGCAGCTGGTTTTGTTCTTGTTCCTTTTATGTTGCTGATGTGTTTTCCATTGTTATGTTGGTGAATTTTCCCATCTTCTCATTATTGTTGTTGTAATGCTGGAATAAACAATAGTTATGGTGTTCTACTATGGCAAGGTGATGGTTCTTTTTGAACATACTCCCCCCCTTGAAACACTGCAAGTGTTTAAATAAGAAGCTGAGAAAAAAAACGTAAAGAAATAACTGCAATAGATGAAGTTCATATCATGTCATCTAGTCACACAAGAGAGAAATTTAATGTTTTACCGAATATGAATTCATGAGTGAAAGAGAAAACCTGAAATAATATTTAACTATGAGAATAAGTGAATCTCATTAGTTAAGGTAAAAGGAGACTATAATGTAAACACAATTTTATGGATGTATAATTTTAATGAATCCACCTTCCAACAATTTTACCTTAATGGTATAACCCCCACTAAAATGTACCCGACGCTTCCGTTTCCTTGATCGCCGTAAATCTTGGAATGATACCTTCACCGTCTCCGCCTGTTCCGTATTTCCATCGATTAAGGTGCAAAACAGCTCGTCTTCGGTGGCATCTGGAGGGACGATTTGAGTGGATCTGATTATCCGAATGGTCGGGGGAATGGAAATCTTGAGTTTACTCATCTCAGTGGTTATGTGAGTCACTCCTTGACCTTCCTCATCACTCCCAGTCAAGTCGATAACTTCCTGATTTTGGGTTACGGTACACTCTTTGATCACTTTCTTCACTTTGTCAGACATTTCTCTTTCGATCGACTCCTCTGACGTTTGGTTTCAACTAAACTCTTTCAAGTTATATCATGGAAATTTATATTAACATAACCGGAATTTGGTATACTTGATAACAGGCATGAACGGGTAAATTCAGCACTCATTGTCTCAATCTGATGACATGCACAATTTCACATGTTAATAGTAGATGAATGTCTGTCTGAGTGTTTGGGGGATTGGTCAGTATAGCAATAGTCCAGTGGAAGCTGTGTACTTATAACAAGCACAATCATTCTTTAGCATTTAGTATCATTAATATGAGGTGATATAATTTAAATAGGGATGATTAACGTAATGTTAACTAGCTGGCTCCTCGCCAGGTAATATGCACACTTTATGAACAGGGCGTTTAACGATGTTAGTTTGAGTTTTAATGGTTAAAACTCGTATCATACCATCGTTCCCAGCATGGACTTGAAGAATTCGTCCTAGCATCCATGAACGTGGAGTATTTAGGTGGTCCTTTATTACCACTAAATCTCCTACTTTAGGGTTTTCTAATTTCCTTAACCATTTTGGTCGATTTTGCAGGTGATTTAAGTACTCCTTGGACCATCTGTTCCAAAAGTGCCTCTGCAATGTTTGTATGTACTTCCACCTATCGACTGAATTGATTTTGATTTCACTAGATTCAGGAAGAGCTAACAGTGGTCGTCCTATTATGAAATGCCCAGGTGTTAGGGCTTGCAAGTCACTAGGGTCATCTGTGAGGGGTAGTAAAGGTCTAGAGTTTAAACATGCCTCGATTTGCGTTAGTACAGTTGCAAATTCTTCATATGTTAGGTTTGATTCTTGTAAAACTCGTTTTAAATGGTATTTAACGGACTTAACACCAGCCTCCCAAAGACCTCCAAAATGTGGAGCTAAGGGCGGGTTAAAATGCCAGTTAACTCCTTGCATTGTGAAGGTGTTTTCAACCTCTTTAAAACATTGTGCAAGATGTGATTTTAATTCTGAGTTGGCTCCAATTTGACCCGCAATCTGAGTATATGTCAGAACTCAAACCCCGACGGCTGATAAATCTTTTTAGTGCTGCTAAGAAGGCTGCCGTGGACATGTCTGACACTGTTTCCAGGTGGATTGCCTTTGTAGCCATGCATACGAATATACAAATGTATCCTTTGTAGGTCCTCACCCCACGGTACTTTGACATTTTTATCTGAAATGGGCCTGCAAAGTCAATTCCTACTTTAGAAAACGGGGCTGAAGCAATTACCCTCGATGATGGAAGATCGCCCATTAATTGAGGCCGTGGTTTTGCAGATATTTTAAAGCAATGAATGCATTTATGTAGGATTTGTTTGATGGCTTGACGACCCCTTGGAATCCAATATTCAGTTCGCAGAGTGTTTAAGACAAGCCCTGTCCCTCCATGAAGTGTTAGTTTATGTATATATTCGATAAGTAATTTAGTAAAATGATGTTTTGGAGGGAGGATTATCTGATGCTTTTGTGAGTTGGGTATCTCTGCATGCGTAAGCCTACCTCCTACCTTAATTAGGCGGTCTTCATCAAAATAAGGATTTAGCGAGAGTAGTGAACTTTGAGCTGAAACTTGCAAACCTTGACTTAGTGATTGATATTCTTTAGGAAAGATTTGCTTTTGAATGGAACGAATTAACTCAATTTTTGCATCTTGTAAATCTTGTGCGGTTAATTTTGGTGAGCTGACTAGACAGGAAGTTCTGAGCCTCTTGAGAAATCGTAGAACGTATGCAAACACTCGAATGAGTTTTGTGTAAGAAGAAAATGAATCTATTATATCAGAAGCTATGTATGAAAATAGGGAGCAGGGTGTACAATTTTTTCGCACTTCAGGTAAAGAAGTAATTATTGGGTTTGCACTTTTCGGCCAAGATGTTTCAGTTTCTTGGAGCCACTTCGGTCCGTACCACCATAAATTAAAAGTCTTTAGTTCATTTATGCTTAGACCACGGGAACCACAATCAGCAGGATTGTCCTTCGAGCGAACAAAATGCCAAGGGACTGATGGGAGTAATTCCTGAATTTGACTCACCCTATTTGCTACGAAAGTTTTAAGTTTGTGCGGAGAGCATTGAATCCAACTAAGTACAATTGTAGAGTCGGTCCAAGCAAAAGTCCTTACGGAAGAATAATTCAGCTCCTTTCGAACCTTATGTAGTAATTTTGCTAAAAGGTGTGCACCGGATAATTCCAGGCGAGGGAGCGTCATGAGTTTTACAGGAGCTACTTTTGTTTTGGCTGTTAATAAATTAACCTTTGATATACCATGCCCGTCAGTGGCTCTGACATAAACAGCTGCAGCATAGGCAGACTGTGAAGCATCAGAAAATCCGTGAAGTTGAATAGATGTAGTTGAATGAATTTGGAGCCACCTAGGTATTTGAATAGAAGGGATTTGAGAGAATTGATGTTGGAATTCTTGCCATTCCTTTTGAATGGATACCGTAACTGGTTCATCCCATGAAGATCCAAGGAGCCACAAACTTTGCATCAGAATCTTTCCTTTAATCACGTATGGTGATATCCACCCTAGCGGGTCAAATAACCCAGCAACACCAGACAAAATCTGCCGTTTTGTGCACACGCCAGACCTTAATTCTGGATGTTGTAGGGTGAAGTGATCTGCGGCTGGATGCCAAATCAGACCTAACGCCTTCACCTTTTCATCATGTGCAAAAGTCAATGTTGATTTTGATTCTCTTTTATCTTCAGGGATGGTGGCAAGGATGTCAACATTATTACATGACCATTTTCGAAGATTAAAGCCCCCTAAAAGGAGTAATTGGGTTAATTCTTTGTGTAATGAGATTGCTTCTGAAACAGAATGGGTGCCTGTAATGGCATCATCAACATAAAAATCATGGGTGATTACTTGTGCCGCTATAGGAAATTTTTTTTGTTCATCCTTTGCTAATTGATGAAGCGTTTTAATTGCTAAATATGGGGCAGAGGTTGTTCCAAAGGTTACTCGTGTCATTTGAAATTCTTTGATAGGTTCAAGAGGATTATATCGCCATAGAAGACGATGGTAGGGTTGATCTGAAGGGTGAAGATGTATCATTCTATACATTTTCTCAATATCCGCTGACATTGCGTATTTAAACCTCCGCCATCTAAGCAAAATCGAATATAGATCAGATTGTATGACCGGGCCAGGATGCATGTAGTCGTTCAGCGATTTTCCGTTGGAAGATTTTGCTGAAGCATCAAATACTACACGTACCTTTGATGTTGTGCTGTCCTTGAGAACAGCGTGGTGTGGCATATAATATGAAGATGAAGAGTTGTTTCGAGGCACGGGAATCATGTGACCTAAGTCCAAATATTCTTGGAGTATTTTTGTATAATCGGAATGCAGACTTAAATTTTTTGACAGTTTTGACTCAAGAGACACTAATCGTTTTAAGGCTAAGGCTTTAGAGGCTCCAATATCGGGAGCTTGGCCAGTAATGAAAGGGATTTTTACCTGATATGCACCTGAGGGTAATCTACATACCGATTTTTTATAGAGGTTTTCGCACTCTTCTTCAGCCTTGCTATATTTAATTTGCACTGGTGTTTCCTCAATCTCCCAAAAGGAACGCAATCTTGAATTAAGGTCATCTTCTTCCTTATTATCGTTCACTTGAACACTAAAGGATTGTATGGTTGACCTTTCTCCCTTTGCATCTACTGGACCAATCACTAGCCAACCAAAAATGGAATTCTGAGCAGCGGGAGTGCCAGCAGGGCCCTTAATTAACCCGTCTAGAATCAGGGTTGTGTATACATCAGCACCTAATAATAGGTCAATCTTTCCTGGCAGGTGGTAATGTGGGTCAGCAAGATTGAGATTGTCTAAATGATTCCAGTTTTCCTTCGGGAGATGTGAAGGTGGCAATAAATTTGTTATTGAGGGGACAACCAGTGCTGTGACGAACATTTGGAAGGAATTCTGTGAATGTATTGAATGTACTTCAAATTCTATTAGCTTATCTGCTGGTGTTTTTAACTCACATATACCGGAGACAGTAATTGAGGCTGTAGTGCTTCTTATGTTGAGCTGTTTGGCAGCAGTCTTTGTTATGAGTGATACCTGCGACCCTGGATCAATAAGGGCTCGTAGAATTATCTCACCGTTTTTTGTAGGAACTTTTACTATTGCTGTTGATAAAAGGGCCTTTTTCAAAGTTATTCTTTGCTTGGTGTTACCTAATAACTGCGTATTTAATAGCACGGTAGTCTCAATATTATTGTTTGTGGTTTGAACTTCACCTGTATTCTTTTTTGATGCTAATTTCGGTGGTGTTCGAACACCACGGTTCTTTTGTAAAGATGTACTTTGCATGGAACCATTATGTAACAAGGTGTGATGTCTTTTGTTGCATTTCCAACAATTAAATTTGCTTGTGCACAATGAAGTAGTATGTGAATTAGACAGGCAATTGATACAGAGGTTATTTGATTTAACCATCTGATATTTTTGTGAGAATGAAAATTTCTGGAATTTGGGACACACCTTCAATTTATGGTTTTCCTTGCAGCAAACACAAATGTCTGATGTAGTCGAGGCAAAATGTGTGAAAAATTTAGTGTTTGAACCACTAGATGGACGTTGTGGAATATTGGTCTTGTGGTCAGCTATAGCTTCTAGCACACGGAAACGTTTTTCTAGGAATTGTCTAAGTCTAACAAATGTAGGGAGTGCTGAAGCTCCATCAAGTTCGACTTCCCACATCCTGTGAGTTTCGGCAGGGAGTCTTTGGACAATCAAATATATGAGGAAAGGATCCCAATTTGAAGTGTTAATGCCCAAGGCATCTAGTTCAGACAAACACTCATTTGATTTATCCAACAAAGTTTTTATCGAATTAACTGACTCACTAGACACAGGCTTGAGATTAAACAATATCTTCAGCTGAGCATTAACCAATACTCTATTGTTATTGTATCTCTTTAACAACACATTCCACGCTGTTTCATAATTAGCATCAGTTACTTGAAATTTTCGTAACAGATGCTCTGCCTCTCCAGATAGTACTGACTTCAAGTAATGCAGTTTTTGTGCATCAGAAAGTGTAGGATTTTGATGCACTAAAGAGTTAAATAGGTCGTGAAAGGACCGCCAGGATTCATAAGATCCTGAGAAAGTGGGTAATGAAATCTTTGGCAATCGCCATAGATGAGTTGTCAAGGCAGATGAACTTATTCGCGTTGATTCGTGCATTGAAGGACTTGGGGGAGGAACTTGTTCCTCAAATTTGCTGAGGGCAGCTTTTATTGTTCCCATAAACTCGAAGTATTTGTCTTCAAGATGCAAATACGTTTCCTTGACAAAGTATTCACATGTTGGCTTTTCAACAAGTTTTGCAAATTGTAACTCAATTTGCACATGGGTTTTTTCGATCTGTGTCCAAAGGCCGCGACATTGTGATATTCGTTCCGTAATTAATTCCTTTGTTCTTTTAACCAATGCTGTCTTAGTGTAACCTTTCATAGCCTTGTTTAACAAATCTATGTATACCCTTTGCAACTCTAACGTATCATTAAAACTTGTATTGGTAGCCATGTCAATATCAACTTAAACCGCACAAATAAAATTCAAAAGTAACCAAATAAATTCAAAATTGTAAACACTTCAATATAAAAAAAAGGTAGTAAGTGGTAGTCTTTAGCTCTTTGTATAATTGGAGTTCAAAATACCTGTAATGTCAATAATAATATGTAAGCATCATGCTGCTAGAACAATAAGTTTATTTTGGTGAATGACACCTGGAAAGTAACTTAAATTAAAGTACTTTGCCTCGTTAAGATGATAAGGTTTACGCACAAAAGATAATAGATTGGTTATTAGAATATGATTATTCAGCTCGTTTAATGATAAAATTGATGTATATAACACCTTGTGATTACAGTGAATGAGAACCTTTGCTTCGAAATCTCAATAAGACTTGAACAATAGTAGAATGTAGAAAAATGTGATCATTAGTTCATGTAAGTATAGCTTGGAGTGTAAAACCTTGCATATGATTGAAGTGAGGGACCTTGCCTTCAAAATTAATAATGTTGAGAACTAAGCTCGAATAATTGATAGGTGTAAGAACCTTACAATTGAATTGAAGTGAGGTGCATTACCTCCAAATAATATAGTTGAGGATTAGGCTCAAGGATTGTTCGGTATAAGAACCTTATAATGAATTTAAAGTGAGGTGCGTTGCCTCCAAATAATATAATTGAGAACTAGGCTCAAGGGTTGTTCGGTATAAGAACCTTACGATGGATTTAAAATGAGGTGCGTTGTCTCCAAATAATATAGTTGAGAACACTAAGCGCAAAAAAAAAAAAATTATTAGGTATAAGAACCGCACAATTGGGGTTTGCATAAAAAAATTGAGCATATTCCAACAACAAAATAATAGTAACTGAACACTTGATTTATTTAAGCACAGTTTAAGAATAGTCTTTGTAAATTGGGAACTTGAAACAAAACACCTTGCTTTAACAATTAGAAACTCTTGAGCACTAGGTTCACATTAATGTTTAAACTTGATATGGTATGAAATGAGGATCTTTGCCTCCACTTAAAAAACTTCTGATTACAGAAGAGAGGCACTGTCACTGTAAAAAACTGAGTAAATTTTGACAATAATAAATTGTTAAACGTGTGGAGATTGATTGCCTATGGTGAAGCTATGCTATATCTTCCAAAGGCTGTTAAATTGTTTGACACTAATTCCTAACTTGACTGGGCACTGAAATTGGGAGCTAGATCCGGCTCGAAGGACCATGTATAATTTTCGTATAACGTATTTCGTTTTTAATTTCCCGGCACGCAGCCCCACAACCCCAATGCTCAGTGGCCAACAAAGGTAAGGATGTAACTAGGACAAACTTAAATTCGCTGACTCTTTTGATCTAATTCAATTTATTTTCTTTTAATTAAAAATGTATATCACAAATCTTCATATAATTAATTACACAAGAAAATATTTATATCAAGAAAATATATAGAAATATAGTTTAATCAAATTCATTTGGATAAAGTCAAGATCAATATATAACAAATTAACTTCTACTTAAATTTCATTTGGAGTTCACGATAAAGTAATTTGATTTATTAATAAAAATTCACTTAAGTTCACTTGAACTTCACCATGCCACAATAAAATAATATAAATTTAATATAAAGAAAATAAGTAACCAAACCTGTACTCACCTGATTCTACCAGCAGCAATTTAACAAAGGGAAAGGGATAATTTTGAAGGAATATGCTATGAATAATTGGTATTGTAGTAACACCATATAATGCTATTATTTGTTAGTAAAAGTCTTTATATCTTGTATCGACACAACAAGATATAAATGGTATTGGTAACAAGTTATATCTTGTATCGACACAACAAGATATAACTAGTGATTATATAACAATAACTTGCACAATGCTGCAAAGTATTGCTGTAAGTTAGTAGAGGGTTTGTATTTTATATCGACGCAACAAAATACAAACAAGGTTAGTACCAAGTTAATATCTTGTCTCGACACAACAAGATATAACCAGTGATTATGTATCAACAATTTGCACAATGCTGCAAAGTATTGCTGTAGGTTAGTAAAATATTTATATCTTGTATCGACTCAACAAGATATAAACAAAGTTAGTAACAAGTTATATCTTGTATCGACACTACAAGATATAACTGGTGATTAAATAGCAATAACTTGAACAATGCTGCAATTATTGCTGTAAGTTAGTAAAATGTTTATATCTTGTATCGACTCAACAAGATATAAACAAGGTTAACATGGTATTATATCCTGCATCGACACAACAGGATATATCAATATTAATGTAGCAATACCTTATACAATGCTATAAGATTTTACTCTGAATTAGTGAATATAAGTTGCATTTTGTATTAATGCAACAAAATACAATAAAGTTAATATGTTGTTATATCTTGTATCGACTCTACAAGACATAACTAACATATAAGTTATAAGTATTAAATATTTTGTATAGTGATATACAAGATATGATTTCAATTAATAAATAGTTATGTTTTGTCTTGACTCAACAAAACATAACTAAAATATATGTATAAGGGATAGAGGGAATGATGGGAAATTACCTGCTTGTGGAGCTGCTGGATCACAAGAGAGCGAAAATCAGCCGAGCCAATATTTTTATTCACTTGATTTTTTTTAAAATAACGGTATAAACCGGTTTAGTTGAGAACAACCGAAGTGGGGGTACAGTTGTCTGTGTGTGTATATGGTGTAAGTTTGATTGATTTTAGTGTGACCAAATTTAAATTTTGTTTGAGTGGATTATTGAGTGAAATTCAAGTGAATTTTTACATTTGCATCTTAAGTTAATATTAATTCTGATTTTTAATTTTTGAATATTATTATGAAATGACTTTGAGTTTAAACATTGTTATAACAATAATTCTTACTTAATAATGTTGAGGACTATTCATGTTGTACATCGTTACATAGAAAATTTTGCAGCTGGTTTTGTTCTTGTTCCTTTTATGTTGCTGATGTGTTTTCCATTGTTATGTTGGTGAATTTTCCCATCTTCTCATTATTGTTGTTGTAATGCTGGAATAAACAATAGTTATGGTGTTCTACTATGGCAAGGTGATGGTTCTTTTTGAACATTGGCCCTATTCTGATTCTCACTTTCACGGCGAGTGACAATCCAAGACACATTTTCAAATAAAAAGTGTAATGTAAAATTGTGTCTTGGGTAGTCACTCGCCGTGAAAGTGAGAATCAGAATAGGGCCCAATTAAAAGAATTTAAAAATACAAAGTGCCGAGCACAAAATGGTTGCATTCTTAAAGATTACAGAAACAGCTGAAGCTCTTCATTGTCAAGTGATTGGGAAAATGTGTATTTCCTGTAATTTGATGGACCTTCATAGTGCCACAGAAACCTTTTAAATTTTTGGTATTTTCAAGTTCCTTTTCTTTCTTTGATATGTCTTCGTCATCAATGGTCAACACTTTTATATTGGGACAATTTTTCTGGAGGGCGTTCGTTAAATCTTCCAGCGACGAAATGTCGTTCCCAGCTCCAACAAGTCTATCTGCAGTTCTTTTGCACGTCGCACCTACTCCATCAGGCGCGCCCTTGCCATGACCGGCTTCGTGGTAATTCCACGAAAATTTTATGAGATTTGGGTAAAAATCTCGTAATTTAGTTGCCAATGCGTGAAACATTATTTTATTACGGTATTGTGTGACCGGTCCATCACTTAGGAAATGCAAGTTTTCGATTTGTGCGGGAAGGTTATCGAGTATAGGCTGCAAATGTGCCCAAATTGCTGGTGGTGAATGTGACAAATTTTTTGATAAGGTGCAATAACAGGAGCATTGTAACTCTCCATTATTTTCTTTGGTGTACACCACGACCGTATGGATGCTTATTTGCTCTCTCGACCCTCCAAAATGGAACGATTGCACTTCTTCAGCGTATTTGGTTTTATAATTTTCACTGAAGTCAACATGAATAATAGCATCTCGCTCTGTCAATGTTTCCTTTTTTAATTTCATAGCCATATATTGATGTACAATATTGAACTCGTGTCGAAGTAAGATTTCGGTGTTACTTTTCAACTGTAAAATTAAATCTCGGGGGTATATTTGTATTGTGCTTTTTACGCACTTTCTAATTTTCCGCGTCTTGTTAGTTTTTACATCCACATAATCTTGAGGTACAGATTGCCACTTTTTATAGAGTAGTGGAATTGAATTATCAAATTCTTTGTAGCAAAGTGTTTTATTTTTACAGGTCTGACAATTTCTCGAAAGGCAATTTTCATTATATCTGTTGCAACAAATCGTATTTAGAAGACCAACGTAGTTTGACACTGATATTATCTTTGCTTGGTGTAGACAATTCAAAATTAAATCAATGTTGCTGTGCTTTACACACAGGCAAGTGTCACGTTTGTCATAGCGTGACTGGACAACCCAAAATGGACGAAACTTGCAGAAAAGCGCATAGGAAATTTTAATGTTGTTTTTTTTTCATGAAAAGCTTGTGTAAGTTTATTAAGGTGTCCAACATAACTCGCTTCTGTTTTCTTACCCCTTGTTTTGTTATAACGTCTTTTTTACCAGCACATACTCTACCGTTTGAATCTTCTTCCATGAAAATCTCAATCGTTTTTCTCAAAGTTATCGATTTTCTTCTTGTGTTTCGCTTTGCTTCTATTAAAGTTAATTTAGTTTTTCTTTTCTGAATAGGTTTTAATATCTTTTCTTTTTCTAAAACTCGATATTTTGAAACCAGTTTTCCACTTATCATTCTCTGAAACAATCTTTTCTCTTTTTGAGTCGAAAGATCGGAAAAATTATCTCTTAATTGTTGACAAAGAACTTCTCCATACAATAATTTTTTCTTGACAGTATCTCTCGATTTTGATGAATTAAGTAACGCGTTTACCTTTGTGCCTGGACTTTTCTGTATCTCCATATTATTTTGTTGTTTGGATCTTTGAAGTTTTTTTTTATAACATTGTATTGTTCATTTAAGCTTAGCGATTTGAGCTGCCTGTTTTTTTATTAATATATTTCTTGCTCGCCTTGCCTGGATCGATCTTCGTTGTCCAGCTTGCGCTCGTTGATTAATATTTTCATTAGGAGGAACTTCGTTGTCCGAACTAGGTGGGATTGCAGGAGCATTTCTAATATTTTGAAGAGCTAAACGTCGTCTCCGCTGTTTTGCCTTTTCTCTCCATATCTTTCTAGCTTTTCGTTTTTCTCTGGGTGTCATTTGGTTTACAGTCTTAATAGTTCCCTTCTCTTTTTTTCTTTCATATTTCTTCTTTTCCTTTTCCTTCTGTTGAGAATATTTTTCGGGATAATTTTTTATGCGTTGGTATCGCAATCGTTCTGCCACACGTTTTTTTTCAAGACGTTCTTCACGAGCTAGTTTTTTTCGAGGATCTTTTGCTGCTGCACAACGGTAGTCACCATGAAATAGAAACACTTGCTTTTTGTTTTAATTTTATATAATTTGGTTATATTTTATATAATCCAGGTTTTTAACATAAAAGATCACTTATTATAACTTTTATAATATCATTTATTATATATATATATATAAATATATGTCACTAGGTTCTTTACGATCACGGCCTTTTTACTTGCGTGGACTCTATAGCGTAACACGAGGAGAAGTAAGAATCGGAGATGCCGGAAATTGGCTAGATCACTAAACTTTAGAGTTCAGTGATCGAGGGTGCGTTCTGGCCGATCGTTTTGATCGTGCCGGAAGATGTTGTGTGACATTGCGTAAAGTTTAGTATTAAACTTTTACGCGGTCACCACATACTCCCCCCCCAGCGTAGCGTTAACGGAATGTTACCGCTTTAGAAGGCTTAGCTTCGTTGTCGCGGTCACAACCGAAGGCTGGTTTTAGCCTGTCAATAGATATTGACTTGGTTGTGCCGTTCAATTTGACGACGAAGTGTTTTCGTAATCGTTTGATTACTTCATATGGGCCCTCATATGGAGGTTCGAAAGGTTTTCGAACTCGGTCGACTCGTATGAAAACGTAGTCGGCGTTCTCCAGGGCTTCTGGCACGTAGGCATCCTTTTGGGCGGGTTGCCGAGGATGTATTGCCTTAATGTTCTGCATATGAGAACGAAGGCGAGAGAGGAATTCTGATTCTTCAATTGGATTTTCATCGGTTGTGATAGAAATCGAATTGGGAAGTCTCAGATTCTGACCGTATACGAGCTCGGCGGGTGAGCATTGTAAGTCGGTCTTGATTGCCGTGCGTATGCCTAACATGACAAAGGGCAAGTCTTCACTCCAATGAGTAGTGTTATCCCTTGCCATTAAGGCTGCTTTTAGTTGCCTGTGGAACCGTTCGACCATTCCGTTTGCTTGCGGATGGTAGGCGGTTGTCCGGATTCGATGAGTGCCGAGTAATTTGGCAACTTCGTTGAACAGTTTCGATTCGAACTGTGTACCTTGATCGGTTGTGATCTCAAGTGGTACACCGAATCGTGGGACAAATTCAGTGACGAATCTTTTTGCCACTGTAGAAGCTGAGATATCCCGAATTGGGTATGCTTCAGGCCATCGCGTGAATCTATCGACTATCGTTAAGATATAAGAGTATCCACGAGATGGGGGTAGGGGTCCCACTATATCCATATGGATATGGTCAAATCTATTATTTGGAAGTTTGAAAGCTTCCAATGGAGATTTGGTATGCCGTGAAACTTTGGACTTTTGGCAACCAAGGCATGATCGAGACCACTCATTGCAGTCTTTATTGATCGATGGCCAGAAGTATTTCTTGGTAACGGCTCGTCTTGTAGCACGAATACCAGGGTGAGAGAGACTATGTTCGGAATTGAACGCTAGTCTACGTAAGGAAGTGGGTATATAAGGCCTAGGAATGCCTATACTAGTTTCACACCACACCTGATGGGCAGTAAATGGTATTGGTGTGAGAACTAGTTTTACCCGTGAGCCGTTGCTGGGGTGTTCTTGGATAGACTTCAACTCTGTGTCACCTTGTTGAGCCTGAGCTAGTGTAGGCAGGTCGAAGGTGACCGAGTCAACATTGTCGGTTGCTAGTGAGCGTGACAAGTAGTCTGCGACAATGTTTTGTTTACCCGACACATGTCTGATGTCTGTGGTAAACTGAGAGATTAGACCCAAATGTCTGGTCTGTCGAGGGGATCGTTCGGTCTTTGTGTGCAGGGCGCGAACCAGTGGTTTGTGATCAGTATAGACCACGAAATTGCGTCCTTCAACGAAATAACGGAAGTGTTTGATCGCTGCGTAGATTGCGAGAAGTTCGCGATCAAATGCAGAGTACTTCCGTTCTGTTGGTGACAGCTTTTTGGAATAAAAAGCTAGAGGTTGCCACCTATGACCGTTAAATTGTTCCAATACGCCTCCGATTGCATAATCAGAAGCGTCAGTCGTTAGACTGTATTTTGCATCCTCGATTGGATGATTCAGCAGAGTTGCTTCGGCCATCGAGGTTTTAACCTTGAGGAATGCTGCCTGACATTCTGCTGGCCAGGTGAATACTTTATTGGCACGCGAGTGGTTGAGAAGTTCTCTCAAATGCTCGTTTATCGGCACCAACTGTTCAGCCAATTTTGGTATAAATCGGTGATAAAAATTCACCATTCCCAAAAACTTCTGGATCGATTTGACAGAAGTTGGAGGTGCGAGATCAACGATAGCCTGAACCCGATCGGAGGATGGAAGTATTCCATCCTTTGTGATGCGGTGGCTTAGAAACTTAATCTCTTGTGCACCAAAAACGCATTTCTCTAGCTTAATGGTTAAACCGAAGCTATCGAGGCGTTTAAAGAGCTCTTCGAGGTGAACGATATGCTCATCCTCGGTTTTACTGGCGATAAGTATATCGTCCAAGTATACATAAACGAAGTCGAGATCTCTCGTAACTTCGTTAATAAACCTTTGAAAGGTTTGGGCTGCATTCCGTAGGCCGAATGGCATACGGGTAAACTCATATAGGCCGAATGGCGTAATGAGTGCAGTCTTATGCACGTCTTCTGGGGCGATTGGTATGTGATGATATGCACGTACCAAATCAACCTTCGAAAAAATTGTGCAGCCGTGAAGATTCACGGAAAAATTCTGTATATGCGGGATCGGATATCTATCCGGCACAGTGACCGCATTAAGGCGACGGTAGTCGCCGCATGGCCTCCAATCATGTGAATCCCGTTTAGGGACCAGATGAAGTGGAGATGCTGCGGGGGACGACGAAGGTCGACAAATCCCCAATTGAACCATATGGTCAAATTCTAATTTTGCCACTTTCAGTTTCTCCGGATGGAGTCGCCGAGCGGTGACGAATGGTAATTGCCCTTTAGTCACAATGTGGTGTTGCACATTGTGTTTAACTGGAAGGTTAAAATTGGGCGGTTTTGTTAACGAAGCGTACTTCGTTAACAGCTCTTTATATATACCTGTAATTAGGCATGGATGGGATTCGGGGGTATAGTCGACTGTGGCGCACACGTTGATTCGAAAATTGGTGCGTTTGTCAACTAAATGTCGATATTCGAAATCGACGGACAATTTGAACTTCGTTAAGAAGTCCGCCCCGATAATGGCTTTAGTGGTGTCGGCTATGATAAAGTTGTGGACATATCGTCGGCGTAAGCCTAGATAAAGTTCCAGCAACTTTGTGCCGAAAGTTCGGATCAGTGATCCGTTGGCCGCATGCAGAAGGACGTTCGGGCTTCCGTTATGGGCCGGGAACGCCTTGGCGGGAACAATTGAAACGTCCGAGCCCGAATCAATCAGAAAATCCATCCGATTGTTGGTGTCACGGACGAATAGGCGATATGAGCGGCCAGTTATATGCTCGCTCATGTCGACCCCCTGCCCCTTTAGTTTTTTTTAGGGGTGGAGGCTCGTTTCTTCGCCGATTTGGCGCCACCACCATTAAAACTGCAGGGGGCTTTACAGGTGCGTGCTTCACTACCGTAACGGTAGTGGAAGTAGCACAAGCTACCTCTCAGTTTATTGGCCCCTGGTGGCCGATTGGCCGAAGGCTGTGAAGGACCGCCCTGCCGATTGGCAGGTGTTCGGCCTCTCGTATTTTGTGGGCTTCGCTGGCCTTTGACTAAAGTGTCCAGCTTGGATGTCAGCTTGTTGATGGCGCTTTCAAGCGACATCCACGGTGGCTCTGTATTGGCTGTAGTTGCGCGAACGGCAGCGGACGCGTATGAGGCGCCTCCGTGTGGAAGCACCTCCCATACCTTGTCCGCCGTTTCTGCCAGAGCTGCTAGCGATTGATCGCCCGCCGTGGCCAATGTGACCTGGATGGCCTGTGGGAGTCTCCTCTCCCACAGGGTCCGGATCAGGTCATCATTGACCGCAGACGATCCGCCGGCTAGTGCTTTGAGAGCCTGGAGGAACTCCGATGGTTTTCGGTCTCCAGGCTCTTGCACTGACAGCAGCTGCTCGAGCCGGCGCTTCTCCGAAGTGCCGTATTTCTCGAGCAGGTACTGTTTTAGTTCGTCGTAAGTGGAGGAGGCATGGTCTACAGTGCTAAGCCGCATCGCCGTTACCGCCTCTTCCGGTAGTGCGGCCATAACATTGTAGACCCTGCTGCTGTCCGACTTGTAGCCCGCCATCCTGAACATAATTTCCGCCTGGTAAAACCAGGAGGCGGGCTGGTGTGCCCAGAACTTCGGGATATCTAATTTTGACACCTTAGTGGCGTCGACTCCCGATGGTCCGGGTTTTGGTTCATTTACCTTCGGTATTTCATTGTGATCGTATTGATCCATGGACAAATCCTCGGTCCGTGACATATTGTAAAATTTCTTTAAAAAAATAACTGCGAACCCAATACCAAAACGAATCGGAATGTAAGAAAATGAAAACCCGTAAAAGAAAAACAAAATTTTTTAATTACCGTGTAGCAAGGAAAATATATAGAAAATAATTCCAAAAAAAAAATTGACTTCACTCTCGGTGCATCCGTAAAAAATCCATATAATATATATATATATATATATACTTATATATAAAACACCAAGGTGAAATTTATACAAAAGAAATTGACTCTTATATCAAGTCAAAACAAGTTAAATTTGAATCAAAACATTCTCAAATCTAAATTTGTGTAAAATGAATATTGGGGGAAAAACAAAAAAAATCTTCGTTATATATAAAAAATTCAAATGTTATATAAAAAAAAATTCAAATGTTATATAAAAAAAAATTCAAAATATGTATATAAAAAAAAATGTCGTTCAAAATATTTGTATGTATAATATAAAAGAATTGTTCCACAATTTTATTGAGGGAAAAAAAAAATATTAAAATTATCTGTTGTTCGTAGTCCTTCGATGTATTCTGAATCCTCTTTGTACGGTTTTTGTCTTTTGTTCGCTTTTAAAACAGGAAAAAAAAATATTTGTCTTTATATGTACACGCACAATTGACTGTTTATATTTGATTGTTAGTTATATGTATGTTTAATGGTTGAATGTTCCTTTATTATAGGAAGTAATATGATAAAAAAAATGAAAATGGTACTTCCCAATTAACTTTAGTATTCCGTTTGTTTGCTATTGTTGCTGATTGCCGGTATAATGGTGATAGCGTGGCGCCTTAATAGTTTTCTAATTCTTTGGTTCACGAGCCTCTGGCAGATCTTGTTTATTGGCAAGAATTAATGCTGGAACGCTTTGTATATTTGAGCACGTGAAAATCCGAGCTCGCTGAAAATTATTTAATACCGCGTGTAGCGGTCGGGGTCACCAATTTTGCTGCTGCACAACGGTAGTCACCATGAAATAGAAACACTTGCTTTTTGTTTTAATTTTATATAATTTGGTTATATTTTATATAATCCAGGTTTTTAACATAAAAGATCACTTATTATAACTTTTATAATATCATTTATTATATATATATATATAAATATATGTCACTAGGTTCTTTACGATCACGGCCTTTTTACTTGCGTGGACTCTATAGCGTAACACGAGGAGAAGTAAGAATCGGAGATGCCGGAAATTGGCTAGATCACTAAACTTTAGAGTTCAGTGATCGAGGGTGCGTTCTGGCCGATCGTTTTGATCGTGCCGGAAGATGTTGTGTGACATTGCGTAAAGTTTAGTATTAAACTTTTACGCGGTCACCACATACTCCCCCCCCATGTTCTAAAAAAGTGAAAAAGCTTATTCAAACATTTCGAAAATAAAATTAAATAATTGCTACATAGTATAAAACTCACGTAAAACAAAATTCATATACTAAGAAAAATATATGAATACTAAGAAAGCAGTAATATTTCACTTCCTTATCTACCCTGGACGTAAAGTCTCTACCCTGGCATCTCATGAGGCAGGGGAAATACGGCAGGGAAGAGACGTTTTCATTAAAAAACTAAGATTAATCAGGATAAAATATGTTGTAACGAAAAACCAAACCAACACGGTAAACTAAGCTTAAATTAAAGTAAATAAATATTACAAAAAAACTTTAAATGTAAATAACTAGTAAATAAAACTTTCCAGTGGAGATACTGCAATCACTGACACGTCCGAGTAAGCCGAGTGGCGTAGTCGAATTATCCGCTAATGAGAGCACGCGAATGGCACTCGCGACGTTTATTGGTAACTTCATTTCAAAACAAAAGCTCTGCCTACTGAGATTTGTAGTGTCAACGTATTTTGGCGGCATTTATAACGGACGGAAAATAGGCAGGGAAGGAGACTTAATATGAGGGACAAAAACTGATGTTTTTTTTTCAATAGAAAATTAAATTAATTTGAGAGTTTTTTTTAATATTCATCATTGTTATTTATACTGCTTTATGTAATAAATAACGCTTAGATGTTTAATGAATTAGTAATATGTTAAATTTTGAAGAGTTTGTTACAGAATAGTAAAGGGACAGGCCAGGATAGATACTTTTTTCTAGGTAAACATGAAATTATGACTAAACTAAGCTAATTTAGATATTGTAATTCATTGGTAAAAAAGTATGCTTTATTTATTATTAAATATAATTGATGTTTTCCGCAAATTTTCAAATTATGTATGATTTTTTCAAGTAGCCGTCGATAGTACCTCTTAACGTAGAACTACCCAGCTACAAAACTGCTTTATTGAAGGTAACTTCAGATCTTCGTTCAGTCCTTGATCAGGGTGATGTAGCATTACTAGTTCTTCTGGATTTCTCCAAAGCGTTTGACTCAGTAGTTCACTCGCGTTTGCTTTCTAAACTTAGGACATTCTATAATTTTTCTTCTTCTGCTATCAGATTTTTCTTCTCTCTTCTGTCTAATAGGCTACAGTGTGTTTGGCATAACGGAGTTGTATCTTCTTTCCTACCAGTACTTGTAGGGGTCCCACAAAGTTCAATTCTCGGTCCTCTCCTTTTCTCCTTGTATGTCAATGATGTTACTTCCGTTATTCAACGTTGTTCATTTCATATGTATGCTGATGATCTTCAGTTGTATACCTCTTGTCCTCCTAGTAAAATCAGATCTTGCATCTCTAAACTTAATGATATCCTCTCCCAAATAAATGAGTGGAGTTCTTCCAATTCCCTCAAATTAAATCTTAATAAGTCCAAAGCACTCATCCTTAAACGTCCCAATCGGTCCCTGGACAAATTTCCAAATATCGTCCTTGATAATATTCCTCTTCTCTTGTTTACATATCTTTTGACTCATCCTGCCGCCAACGTCTTAAAGTAGCATTTAATGATTGTTTGCGGTATATTTTTCACTTGAGACGTTCGGATCATGTTTCTGATATACAAAACTCTTTATTAGGTCCTGACATTTTTCGTCTTCTTGACATCATGGCACTCGTTCTCTAACATAAAGTATTTTAAATTAAAGTCCTTATACCTGCTCATTTGTCCATTATTGGTAGTCGCTCCTTCTTTGTGTATACAATTAGACTTTGGAATAGCCTTCGCAAACGCAATGCAAAAGATAGGCACAGCAGCATCTTTCAGAAAGCAAGCATCTATTTTTCTCTCTTCCTCTTCCTCACCTTTTTTTTAGTTTTTTTCTCTTCTTTTCTTTTCCCTATCTACTCCACTTCTCTGTCTCCTATAACTTTCTTTACTCTTAATTTTTCATTAGTTTGTAGTATTATTTATTTAAGGCTAGTTTAAGTTATTTATTAAGATTTCAATTTTTGGTTTTTTTCTTTCTCTTTTTGTTCTGTACTCTAAAAGATGTAGTTCTTGTATACTTCCCCAATAAATAGATAATAATTATAACTCATATTTTGTACTTTCCGCATGAACTTCTATCCTTATGTACTAGAAGACGTAATACGGAGATAATGCGCGTGTAGCTACACTGTGAGCTTCTCAAAAGCAGAAGCTAAAAAGTCTCAACTATAGCACGAAACTTCTCTTTTTCCAACTGACCATACAACAGTTTTTGTAATTTAAAATAAACAGAAACTTTGAAATTGATGTTTAATATGTAATTTTTTAGCGCATATTTTATAGGAAATTAACCGAATTTTTTCTTATATATTTTGCATAAAAGAGACATGAAAAAAGAGGTAATAATCCAAGAAAAGCAATTACCCGTACGCAATTAAAAGAAATTTCTATGTATAATTTAACACAGAACTAATTTTTTAATTCAATTTTGGGGTATTTAAGCATAAAAGGCAATTAAACGGTAAGGTAATTAGGCAGACTCTACGTACTACTTAGTGAACCAGTTCGTTTGGCTCGGTACACTGTTTCGTTGAGTCCGAACAAATCGTTCGCGAACGACACATCTCTAGTTCTATTTGTAACGTCGAGCTAATATAACACAGGCCTACAAAATACAATTTTCACTGCCTACTGCGTTCAAATACAAGAAGTGGTATTTAAATGTTAAAACTACGTGTAGTTTAGTGATATATTAGCTTTTGGCTTTGTAACTTTTAACAATCTTTTATTTAGAGCATTTACCAAATATTGTATTTTGTTAACAATCTTTTATTTTATAGCATTTACACTTTTTATATGTCTATTTCTTATACTTATACACTTTATATATTATTCCTTTATTTGGATATTTATTGAGGCTTTTGTATCGTTTCTTATAACTCGAGCTATATCTATTTTTTAATAACTCCTTTTTATAACACTTGCCAATTCAGTCAAAAAATTAATTATTTTTATTTTTTTTCCTAGCCTTGGCCGACTGGGTTTTATCTCCAGTCCCCTTGGCTAAGTAACCGGAAGTAGTAGGACGATGTCCCTACATACTCCCCTCCCAGCGTAGCGTTACCTGAAGTGTACCGAGCGAATCGATGGTGTTTCACCGTCTCGGTCACACTCGAAAGCAGGTTTCAGTCGGTCAATAGCTATCGACTTGCTTGTGCCGTTTAGTTTGACGACGAACTGTTTACGTAATCTTTTGATTACCTTGAATGGCCCTTCGTATGGTGGTTCGAAAGGCCGCCGAACACGGTCGGTACGTATGAAAACGTACTCCGCGTTTTCTAAGGCGTTTGGCACGTACACATCCTTCTGTGCGGACTGTCGGGGCTGTGTTGCCGACAGGCCTTGCATATGTGTACGAAGCCGTGTTAGAAATTCTGAGTGCTCAATCGGGTTCTCATCCGTTGGGATGGAAATTGAATTGGGGAGCCTCAGATTCTGTCCATAGACAAGCTCAGCTGGTGAGCATTGTAAATCGGTTTTAATTGCCGAGCGAATACCTAATAAGACAAAGGGTAAATCCTCACTCCAATGAGTAGTGTTGTCCCTTGCCATTAAGGCCGCTTTCAATTGCCTATGGAATCGCTCCACCATCCCATTTGCTTGTGGGTGGTAGGCGGTTGTACGTATTCTATGCGTACCTAGAAGTCTTGTGACTTCATTGAATAATTTGGATTCAAATTGCGACCCTTGATCTGTTGTAAGTTCAAGCGGTGCGCCAAATCTTGGGACATATTCGGTGACAAAATGTTTTGCCACCGTAGAAGCTGAGATGTCCCTAATTGGATATGCTTCCGGCCATCTCGTAAATCGGTCTACGATTGTTAGGATATATGAATATCCTCGAGATGGGGGCAATGGTCCAACTATATCCATATGGATATGTTCAAATCTATTGTTTGTTGTATTGAAAGTTTCATGTGGAGATTTGGTATGTCTCGAAACTTTAGATTTTTGGCAACCTATACACGATCTAGACCAGTTGTTACAGTCTTTGTTGATCGCTGGCCAAAAATATTTTTTTGTAATAGCTTGCCTTGTGGCACGTATGCCTGGATGCGACAAGCTATGTTCAGCATTGAATGCTAACTTTCTTAATGAAGAGGGTATATATGGGCGTAATGTACCCGTGCTAATCTCACACCAAACTTCATGAGTTGTGAAAGGAATTGGTGTGAGTATAAGTTTTACCCTTGAGCTACTGCTGGGATGCTCTTTGAGTCGCTGTAACTCCTTGTCACCTTCCTGTGCTTTTGCCAGATTTGGTAAGTCGAAGGTGATTGTGTCGACGTTGTCGGCCGCTAATGAGCGCGATAAGTAATCCGCGACAACGTTTTGTTTCCCAGAGACATGTCTGATGTCCGTTGTGAACTGGGAAATTAGACTCAGGTGTCTTGTTTGGCGGGGAGATCTCTCGGTCTTTGTATGAAGGGCATGCACTAATGGCTTGTGGTCCGTATAGACCACGAAATTTCTTCCCTCAACAAAGTACCGGAAATGTTTTATTGCTGCATAGATTGCTAGTAGTTCGCGATCAAATGCAGAATAATTCCGTTCAGCAGATGATAACTTCTTAGAGTAGAATGCTAATGGTTGCCATCTGTGACCGTTAAATTGTTCCAGTACTGCTCCGATCGCAAAATCGGAAGCATCAGTTGTGACACTATATTTAGCATCCTCAATAGGGTGAATCAGCACTACTGCTGCAGCCATTGCGGCTTTCACCTCGAGGAATGCTTGTTCACATTCTGCGGGCCAAGGAAGTTGTTCCTTATTTTTAGTGGTTGATGGACAATTGAGAAGTTCCCTCAAATGTCCATTAATAGGCACTAACATTTTTGCCAGTTTCGGAATGAATCGGTGATAAAAATTCACCATTCCCAGAAACTTTTGTATTTGTTTAACTGTTGTTGGTGTTGTGAGGTCATTTATTGCTTGGACTCGTTCGGGTGATGGTAGGATTCCATCCTTGCCGACACGATGTCCCAAAAACATGATTTCACTGACACCAAAAACGCATTTGGATAACTTTATTGTTAACCCAAAGTTATCCAGGCGTTTAAACAGTTCTTCGAGGTGAGTTAAATGCTCATCCTCGGATCTACTAGCGATGAGAATATCGTCTAGGTAGACATAAATGAAGTCCAAGTCTCTTGTGACTTCATTCATAAATCTTTGAAATGACTGGGCTGCATTTCTTAACCCAAATGGCATGCGAGTAAACTCGAACAGACCAAAGGGTGTTATAATGGCAGTCTTATGCACGTCTTCTTGTGCAATGGGGATGTTGTGGTAAGCACGCACCAAATCCACCTTTGAAAAAATCGTGCAACCGTGAAGGTTCACAGAAAAATTATGTATGTGCGGGATTGGATATCTATCCGGCACTGTGACTGCATTAAGGCGACGGTAGTCGCCGCATGGCCTCCAATCATTTGTATCCCGTTTAGGGACCAGATGAAGTGGAGATGCTGTGGGAGACGACGAAGGTCGACAAATCCCTAGTTGAACCATATGTTCAAACTCCAATTTCGCTACCTTCAGCTGCTCAGGATGAAGCCTACGAGCGGTAACGAAAGGTAATTGCCCATTCGTGACAATGTGGTGTTGCACATTGTGCTTAACCGGTAGGTTAAAATTAGGGGGTTGTGTTAACGAAGCGTACTTCGTCAACAATTCTTTATACCTGCCAAGATGTTGGCATTCAAAGCTCTCGATTCTGTACTCACTAGTTGTACAGACGTCAGTCCTAAGACTGGTCTGTGAGTCAACTAGTTCTCGATTCTTAAAATCGAGTATGAGTTCAAACTTCGTAAGAAAGTCCGCACCGAGTATAGCCTTGTTTGTGTTGGCAATTATGAAATTGTGGATGAACCGTCGGCGAAGGCCTAGGTTCAGTTCCAACAACTTCATGCCAAAAGTGTGGATCGTTGATCCATTTGCGGCTCGCAGAAGTAAATTAGGGCATGTGGTTTGTACCCTAAATGTGTGTGCTGGAACTAACGATATGTCCGCACCAGAATCGATTAAAAAATCGATTTGGTTGCGCTGGTCACGGACAAATAATCTGCACGAGCGCTTCTGCTGAGAAGCGCCCGTGAATGTGGCGACTCCCCGCCAATTTAATTTTTTGAGTTAGAGCCCCTCACCCTCCGGTCCTTTTTGGCCGCTGAGCCAGGACCCTTAAACACACAGGGTGGGGTGCACCGCTCTGCTCCACTACCGAAGCGGTAGTGGAAATAGCAGACCGTCCCCGGTAGCGCCTGCGCGGGTGATGTCTTGGGCACTGCCTCTTGCTTGGTGGGGTTACTGGTCCGCGCCGATGGGGCTTTCGGTTGTCGAACCGGAGAACGACCCCATTGTCGTGGACCAGTAGACCCTCTCGCCGACTCCTGTCCTTGACCCCGCCCTCTCCCCAACACTAGTGTTCGCAATTGCTGCACTTCGTGTTGGAGAGACTGCACGGTCCTCTCCAGTGACGACGAGGTTCCCACTTCGGCCACCTGAGCCTGGGTTGAACGGGCCGCAATTTCCCACACCGTATCAGCCAATTTCGACAGCTGGCCCAGGGACTGGTCCGCAGATGCGGCGAGCACCACCTGGATATCTCTGGGCAGCCTCCGCTCCCAAAGACCCCGGATGAGCTCCTCCCCATCTCCAAGACAGTCCCCGGCCAGACTTTGCAAGCCCCTCAGGAAATCTGAGGGCTTGCGATCTCCGGGCTCATGCGCCGCCAACAGCTGCTCGAGGCGGTTCCTAGTCGATAGTCCATATCGATCTAGCAACAGCCTCTTTGCATCCGAGTAGCTAGCGATGCTGAGGTCCGGGAACGCATGCAGCAGAATTCTCGCTGCTTCTGTCGGAATGGCGGCCACGATGTGGGATAATTTCGTCTTATCAGACGTTACCCCATTCAACCCGAACTGGGCCTCAGCCTGGTAGAACCAGACAGCCGGGTCGCTCTGGTGAAATTCGGGCAGGTTAAATCGAGCCGTAGAGGCTACGTCAACTTCTGCTCGAACTACACGTCGAGTCGGCCGCCCCTGCTCCAGGCTGGGCAAGGATTCTTCTAAATCGACAATGAAAGAATCGTCGTCAATATAATTCTGACTTTCCATTATATTAAATTCTGGCTCAATGCAAGTGAAAACACAAAATTCAAAATGAAAAAAAAAATCAACGCGAGTAAGTGAATAACACCAGGAGTAAGTGAATAACACAACGCAAGTAAGTGAATAACACGAAAACCAAAAAAAAAACCTCTTACACAAAATCAATAAATAATTACAGGGAAAATTACTTAACTTAATAAAAATTTAAACACAAATATGTCTTTTTATTTATTTAAATTGTAAAATTTATGACTACTTATCTTCCTCCGCTTGTTACCACGGTTAACTAGCTTTAAAATACTCCAATTTTCCACTGTTTCTTCTGGCTAAATCTTCCGCTGGTTCTTCGTTAAAATCCGTGCTGCTTCTTCGGGGTCACCAATATTAGCTTTTGGCTTTGTAACTTTTAACAATCTTTTATTTAGAGCATTTACCAAATATTGTATTTTGTTAACAATCTTTTATTTTATAGCATTTACACTTTTTATATGTGTATTTCTTATACTTATACACTTTATATATTATTCCTTTATTTGGATATTTATTGAGGCTTTTGTATCGTTTCTTATAACTCGAGCTATATCTATTTTTTAATAACTCCTTTTTATAACACTTGCCAATTCAGTCAAAAAATTAATTATTTTTATTTTTTTTCCTAGCCTTGGCCGACTGGGTTTTATCTCCAGTCCCCTTGGCTAAGTAACCGGAAGTAGTAGGACGATGTCCCTACAGATACTCTCACCTAAACAATTTTCGTACAAATGACTGATTTTAATAGTTTGTTTTTATCATTTCGGCAACGATTAACGTTTTTAATCGAAATTTTCGATATGCCTCCGTCAAGAAGAGTGTTACAGCGCAAGCCGTAATAATAAAAAATATTTATATTAATTTAATTTAAACATTACAAATTCTTCCAAAATTGAAGAATCCACAATATTTACCTTCTAGTCAATTTACCTGAAATTTACCAAATAGGTTGCTAAATGCAAAGACGAAAGTGGTTTAAAATAGTTCTATATTCTCTCCTACAAAGTACACTTCTAATTAACTCTAAATTATTCTAAATTCTACGTTACTTTAATTTTAATTCAATTTCAACGACTTCAATAAATGTTTTTAAATTTTTAATTATTCTTATTTCTATTTATTATAATAATCCGCCTTTCTCTCTTAATCTGAAAATAAACTCATTAGTACATCATTCAAAATTCGGCTCATCAAAAAAAAAAATATATTTATTTGTTTGTTTTTTCCACGCTCGTTTACTGGCGCGGTTTCTTTGTGTTGTGTCACTGCAGCGCCGGTCGTCTCCCAGCCGCTGCAACTGACCGATATTTGTGAATGCCGTTTTCTATTGTCGGCTAATCGTCACCGACTTAGGTATATACTACCTTGCGGTAATAATTTTGCAATACACAGGAATAAATGCCGCACAGGCAATTTTAATTCTTCTGTGTTACTACACGGTTGTAATTTCACAACACGTAAAATTTTTGTTCACGGGTTGAACTTCCTAAACAGATTTGGAAATTTTGTAAATCTCCTTGGACTTATTAATTACGTAAATGTACGTAAAATTGTATTATTTAATAGTTAAAACCCCTTTTTTATTCTCTCCGAAAAGGGAGTTTTTATATATACGTCGATTTAGCAAATTTTGCCGAAGCTTTGATGGTTTAACATCGACTTTCGACTCTGAAACCCTGTTTTAATTTTTTTTGTTTACTTTTGTCGGTTATTAACTTAATTCTGTGAGAGTACTTTACGATTTCTGTAAATCACGAATCGTGACTATCAGACACCGAATAAACCCGACCTCACGAATTAAGTTTAACGGTCGCTAATCGTGATCAAATAACTGACTAAATAAATCTTCAACAGAGATTCCTAAAACAGAAATCCCTGATATTATTTCTTATAATTGTGACCAAATAACTGACTTCAAGTTATTCTTCAACAGAGATTCCTAAAACAGAAATCTCTGCAATTTTTTTTTTTTTTGTAAAAGGTGGAATATCTATAAGATTCCCTTCACCAACATGGAACCCAAAAGGAACTAATTTTCACACATTTAAGTGAACGTAACAGAGAAATTGTCGGTAAAAACCCGACAGTTATCTAAGCCATAAAGGACTATCAATTAGGTTGTATAAGTCGAAATGCGACTTAAACAACATCCACCACCAACAGGTAAAATGCAAAATTTTATATTATTTTTATATTTTTTTTATCTATCTAACCTGCTAAAAACCCTGACAATATCTAAGTTTCCCTAGCTAATAATACGCTTGGTGATACGCCTTGTAGTTACTCTGACGATTGCGTCTGACCAACTGAACTTGCTTCCTTGGTCGCAGGAACTTTTATTCCTCGTCATCTCTCGAAGTGCAAGATGGCGCTCGGTAGAGCTTTTTCATCACGGCACGATCATTTCCCAGTGGCTCCAGTTTAGACCATTTTTTTTGACCACTTTGTGAATAAAGCTTTTGTGTAAGCTCTTCTTGTTTTACTGGGTGACGTTTGGTAAGTGTTTACTATTTATGTTTGTTATTAGTGGAATTATTTTACTTGAATTTTTTTTTTTTTAATTTATTTTTAGGAAGTAGCTGGAAGGAGAAAATGTGAGGTAATTTTTGTGTTTAATTTGTTTATCTAATATTTTATTTTTAGCCTGTAATTATATTAACCCTGACTCTGGTCGGCGTCTGTCAGGTTTGTTTGTTTTGGAGTATTGTTTTGTTTTTTAATGTCTTGCAATTTTCAGGCCAAAACATTCTCCCCCCCGTTGATGCGTCTCATCAAAACAGCAAATTAATGTGTGTCTATTTATGCATGTATCTTCGTTCAAAAATTTTTTTTTTAAAATTCAATATGTACACTTAACCTAATTTTACTGCATAATTCATTTCTATGACATAAATCCAATGTATACTTAGCCTAATTGTACTTCATAAATCGTTATGATATACATATATGTATGTATGTATACATATGCAATCTAGTAAAGAAAAATTTATTTATTATTTAAAGGTCTTTGGTTGCGGTGTTCCGGTCCTGCCGGTTATTAGTTTTTCTTCCAGGACTTCTGGCTTTATAAGCCGACCAGATCTCTCGACCATTCTCTGCTATCCTCAGCCTCACTTGATGCGTGTCACCTATGTAGACCGTATATCGTCTACGCGACTTCTCTCGAATTTTCTTAAACGGTATTGACGACCTGCTGATAAGTTAATGAAAATACGACTCCGTCCGTGGTGGTCATATAATAAAGCTTATCTTCTAGGCTGCGCTGTGGTGGTCTATATGGATGTTCCAAGATCGCTGGAACTGGTTCCGGTAGTGTGGGACCTTGGTCTTTAACCATTTGTACTTCCCTTTCCACGACTAGAGGGATTTGTGGTTGTGGTGGTGAGGATGGATCTGGTGGTCCCATTTTTTCCATGTTGCTGACCACTTCCGTCTCTTCATCAGCTTCCTTTGTTTCAGGGAGGTTTTTCCCTGGCGTGGTAGGTATGTCAGGTGTTTCAGCAGATGGACCTGGTGACCCTATTTCCCACATGTCGCTGAATTCTTCATATTGCTCGGCAATATCGTCCTCTATCAGGAGGTTTTTTCCAGGAGTGATGGGGATCTCTTGATCTCTAGATGGTGAGCCTGGTGGTGATTTTAAATCCATTAGATCAGGTGACGCCTCATCAATCAACCTTATTAACTCCTCATCACTCAATGGGCAGGTGCCTAACATTTGGTCTATTAATTCCTTATTAAAATGAGCATCCATGTTTTTTTTTATTTAAAGTATTATTAAATATGTTTCTGTAAAAAGAATAAAATTATGCTTATTATTATTGATATATATATATATAGATGGACTACACGAACATTATCAGAACATAAATACTGCACCATCATGCGGACAATGGACACAATTTATGTATCGGCATTTTTATGGTTGTGTTGGGTGTCTTTACTGTGGCCACCCTCACCTGGTTATCGGATCTTGGGTGTATTTCACCCCATGATGGTCCATGATGATAACTACCTGGCCTAGTTTGAGGTTTGGTTTTTGTGACAACCATTTGTTTCGTTTTTGGAGTTCTACTAGGTATTCCTGTGACCATTGACTCCAAAATCGTTGTAAGAGTTGCTGTATATGTTTCCAGCGATCTACGTATGGCACGTTGTCCTTGTATGTTGGTTCTGGTACTGCCTTGAGATTTCTTCCTATCAGGAAGTGCCCAGGGGTAAGTATCTCTAGGTTTGATGGATCGGCAGACAACTGGTATATTGGCCGGGAATTCAGGCAGGATTCTATTTGAACTAGTAATGTGGTTAGTTCTTCGAAGGTCTGTCATTGTTAATGCCTCTCAGGTGATGTTATACTTTTTACACCGGCCTCCCACAAACCTCCGAAGTGTGGAGTTGTTGGTGGGTTAAAATGCCATTGTATGTTTTGGTTGGCAAGTTCCTCAGCAGCCTGCGTGGTGGCTGTTCCGTCACGACACGGAAACCTCCTCCTTCGCATCCATCCAGGAATTTCTGAAAACACATAAAATATAATTTAAAACTAATAAAAACAAAAAATATAAAAAATTCTACTTACCCAGAAAAGTGACAGCTTCAGCCACCACTAACACATAGCCAACTCAGCAATTGATCTAAACATGGGAAGGAGTACTAAAAACAGCAAGTAAAGCATCGCCCCACTACAAATTGCCCCGCCAGATTGCTAGCTCCATTGTTGGCCCAGAAATAAATATCGCAGTAGCTGACTCAAAACTTCAGATCACTTTGGTCTTCGTTGCGATTCGAGCTCGAAGAAAATCCAGCTAGCAGCTAGTGATCTCCATCTGAATTGCATGCAACGAATCGAGTTCATGCAAAAATCTCCAAGTTTACACTCAACGTTCCGAGTTAGTGTAAATTTCCCCAGTAAAGTGCATGCAACGTACCGAGTTCATGCCGAATCTTCCAGGTACACTTAACGTATCGAGTTAGTGTAAACTCCCGATCCCAATATACACTTAACGTATCGAGTTAGTGTAAAATCTCCATCCGAATTGCATGTTACGCACCGAGTTCATGCAAAACCTACAAATATACACTTAACGTTTCGAGTTAGTGTGAATTCCTAGACCTCACATTTAATGTGAATTCCTAATTCCTAAACTCAATCTATTAAATAAACAAAACTTGAATTTTTCAGCCGAGTTCCGAATCGTGCTAAATAAACAGAGTCGTATAACCCAGCAGAGGAACTCCAGCAGCGCTTACAGTGGATTCACACGAGGGATAATCTTGCTGCTAGAAAGTCTCAAGCAACCAGTTGAAGCCGTACCGAGAAAAAGGATTGCAAAATTGAAGTGAATACATTTTTTCAGTGGTTTAAGTCTGATGTCTCGAAAGTGAATTACTATAATTGAATACTTTAGTTGAATTGATTTGCTCGTTAGCGTTAAGTTATTTTAAATTGAAATCAAAGTCAGTACACTCGAGTTAGACGAGAAATTGTATATGTATAAAAACCCATTTGAATTGAAGTAATAAAATTGGAAGTAAAACTAAGTGGACTTTTGCTCTTTCTAAAATCTCAGGTTGTAACCATCCACTGAGTTTGCGAATAGGCGTCAAGCCCAATCAGTGGCATCCTTTAGGACCTGCTTCATCTGAGACTGTATTTGTTTATTAGCTCCTACGAAGTTTGTTCCGTTGTCTGAATAAATGTTCCGACATAATCCTCGCCTTCCGATAAACCTTCTTAATGCTGCTATGAAAGCTTCTGTAGTCATGTCTGATGCTACCTCTATATGAATTGCTTTCGTGCACATGCATATAAAAATACAGAAGTATCCTTTATATACCTTCGAGCCCTTGTGTTTGGACATTTTTAGTTCAATGGGCCCTGCGTAATCTACCCCTACATTTTCGAATGGGTTCGCTGGCGTGATCCTTGCACTTGGTAAACTTTCCATTAGTTGTGACGGTGCTGTAGTTCTATATCGAATGCATTTCACACATTTAGAGATTCTCTCCTTTATGGCTAACATCCCGTTCGTAATCCAATATTGGTTCCTTATCGTGTTTAACACTAATTGTGCTCCTCCGTGGAGCTTTGTTTTATGGAAATGATCAATAATCAGATTGGTGAGGTGATGCCGCCGTTGTATGATCATAGGGTGCTAAGCGTCATAGCTTAGATTTGCTTTTTGTAATCTGCCTCCGATTCTTATTGTACCATCTCCGGCCATAAATGGGTATAATTTCGCTAATTGGCTATGCTTGTTGATCACTTTTGTGCTAGTTAGTTGCTCGTACTCTTTGGGAAACATCTGCTTCTGGGCTAATTGGACGAGTTTCGTCCTTGCTCCTTCAATTTCTTCGGCTAATAGCTGCGAGTTGCGTCGGTCTATTTTTCTTTGAGTATTATATATAAACCTATAGCAGTATGCCATGACTCGCAGTGTTTTTGTTAGCGATGAGAATTTCATCCACCAATCAGTAATGATTGGTTGATTTGTGATAAGAGTTTTGGTGGTTGTTTTGGCTTCAAGTTCTGTTTTCAAATTTTCCAGAGATTCCTTTGGCCATCTGTCCTCTGGTTGCCGCAACCAGTCAGGACCCTGCCACCAGATTGATGCTGTTTGCAATTTCGCTGGCATTACTCCTCTTGAAGCCAAGTCAGCTGAATTTTTCTTGGTGGAGACATAATGCCAGGATGTTCTTTCAGCATTTTCGCTGATCTCCACCGTTCTATTGGCTACGAATGTCTTCCACTTATTAGGCATGCCCTTTAGCCACGCCAGAACAACCTTGGAATCAGTCCAACATTTGCTTTGGATTTCTTGGAGATGCATGTCTAACTTGATTTGCCGGATTAATTTACTGAGAAGCACCCCTCCACATAGTTCTAATCGCGGTAAAGACATTGGCTTGATAGGAGCAACTCGCGTTCTTGCCATCAGCAATGTTGTTTCAATGCTTTCATCCTCCAAGACGGTTCTGATGTACACCACGGCTGCGTAGGCTCGTACGGATGCGTCACAAAATCCGATTAGTTGACACCTCTTATTTTCTATACTTGTTTTCAGCCATCTTGGTACTCTGAGGTTTTGAATGAAGTTGTTCTTTGAACTGGGACCATTCCTGCTGGATTTCTTGATCCACTGGGTCATCCCATTCGTATCCGTTCATCCATAATTTCTGCATGATTAGTTTAGCAATGACTATACATGGGGCTATCCAGCCTAGCGGATCGTATAATTTAGCCACTTCAGACAAAATTCTTCTTTTTGTCTTTGCTGGTTGCTCGAATTCTGATTCCTTTATCGCGTATGAGAAATAATCTGTGACCGGGTGCCAGTAAATACCCAGTGCTTTGATTTGGTTATCTTAAGAACGTCATCCACATAAAAGTCCGTGAATGCTTTTCTGGCTGCTTTGGGCCATTTTTTCCTTTCATCGGTGGCTAGCCTTTGTAGGGTTTTGATGGCTAGGTATGGTGCCGCCGTGGTCCCAAAGGTGACTGTTTGTAGCTCATATTCTTGAACTGGTTCTTTAGGGTTTTCTCTCCATAGGATCGTTTGATATTTTCTGTCTGATGGACTTACAGATATCATTCTGTACATTTTTTCTATGTCAGCGGTTACCGCGTATTTGTACTGTCTCCAATTCAATAAAGTAGCAAATAATTTAGGTTGTAATGTTGGCCCATTTAACATCTGCTCATTTAAGCTTTTCCTATTTGAGGTTTTGGCTGAAGCATCAAATACCACCCTCACCGAGGGAATACATCGATTTTAAAGAATCGATTGAGAAAATTTTAATTTACTTACAAAATTTATGACCGCCATACTGGATTAGCCGTCTTTAATTTTGAAATTTCAAAATTCGGGCTCGGTAGAATTAAAGGCAATTTTATGACGAATAGTTTACAAAAAAATTTTTAAGTTTCATTAATTCCAGGCTTGGGAATTATCGATTGTCCAAAAAATGAGCTATTTGCCCCACTGTGCGCCGGTCGTCTCCCAGCCGCTGCAACTGACCGATATTTGTGTATGCCGTTTTCTATTGTCGGCTAATCGTCACCGACTTAGGTATATACTACCTTGCGGTAATAATTTTGCAATACACAGGAATAAATGCCGCACAGGCAATTTTAATTCTTCTGTGTTACTACACGGTTGTAATTTCACAACACGTAAAATTTTTGTTCACGGGTTGAACTTCCTAACCAGATTTGGAAATTTTGTAAATCTCCTTGGACTTATTAATTACGTAAATGTACGTAAAATTGTATTATTTAATAGTTAAAACCCCCTTTTTTTATTTTCTCCGAAAAGGGAGTTTTCATATACGTCGCTTTAGCAAATTTTGCCGAAGCTTTGATGGTTTAACATCGACTTTCGACTCTGAAACCCTGTTTTAATTTTTTTTTGTTTGCTTTTGTCGGTTATTAACTTAATTCTGTGAGCGTACTTTACGATTTCTGTAAATCACGAATCGTGACTATCAGACACCGAATAAACCCGACCTCACGAATTAAGTTTAACGGTCGCTAATCGTGATCAAATAACTGACTAAATAAATCTTCAACAGAGATTCCTAAAACAGAAATCCCTGATATTATTTCTTGTAATTGTGACCAAATAACTGACTTCAAGTTATTCTTCAACAGAGATTCCTAAAACAGAAATCTCTGCAAATTTTTTTTTTTGTAAAAGGTGAAATATCTATAAGATTCCCTTCACCAACATGGAACCCAAAAGGAACTAATTTTCACACATTTAAGTGAACGTAACAGAGAAATTGTCGGTAAAAACCCGACAGTTATCTAAGCCATAAAGGACTATCAATTAGGTTGTATAAGTCGAAATGCGACTTAAACAACATCCACCACCAACAGGTAAAATGCAAAATTTTATATTATTTTTATATTTTTTTTATCTATCTAACCTGCTAAAAACCCTGACAATATCTAAGTTTCCCTAGCTAATAATACGCTTGGTGATACGCCTTGTAGTTACTCTGACGATTGCGTCTGACCAACTGAACTTGCTTCCTTGGTCGCAGGAACTTTTATTCCTCGTCATCTCTCGAAGTGCAAGATGGCGCTCGGTAGAGCTTTTTCATCACGGCACGATCATTGCCCAGTGGCTCCAGTTTAGACCATTTTTTTGGACCACTTTGTGAATAAAGCTTTTGTGTAAGCTCTTCTTGTTTTACTGGGTGACGTTTGGTAAGTGTTTACTATTTATGTTTGTTATTAGTGGAATTATTTTACTTGAATTTTTTTTTCTTTTAATTTATTTTTAGGAAGTAGCTGGAAGGAGAAAATGTGAGGTAATTTTTGTGTTTAATTTGTTTATCTAATATTTTATTTTTAGCCTGTAATTATATTAACCCTGACTCTGGTCGGCGTCTGTCAGGTTTGTTTGTTTTGGAGTATTGTTTTGTTTTTTAATGTCTTGCAATTTTCAGGCCAAAACAAAGAGGGTGCTTAAACAATCCGAACATATTTTGTAACATTTGCGATGAATATGTAGTGAAAAAGTGTCGAAAAACTATATGAGTTTGTAAAAAATGCGTACTTTGCCTACTTTCAGATACATATTAAGGACCTTACAAAGCCATGGATTCCAAATACGGGTTGCAAATTGTGTAGTGGGCATTTAAGACAATGGGTTAATGGAAAACGAACTATTAGTACCTCACAGGCCAGCCCTGAAGAAAGTCTTTGTAACGACATTGGTGGTCACAGGTTTCTATTTAATGTTTCTAGACCTATGTCTCTTATAAAAGGTCATTTTTCCCAAAAATTGGCCCGTGTCCGGTGTAGCCCTGTGACACAGTGTCGCCGTATCTCATGTATCCCCGTGCACCCATATATGGTGCGAATAGTGTCGCTCATATGCTATTTCACAAAAACTACACGTAGTATAAAAAAAATTTATATACAGTTGAAATCCATATAAAGGTAGAAACAGAATGGCACGGCGACCGTGGCGGTGGCCGCCGCTCAGAGAGTTTCCCATACATTTAATTTGTCCGCGCCGCCTGGGGAGAAATTAAATGTATGGGAAACTCTCTGAGCGGCGGCCACCGCCACGGTCGCCGTGCCATTCTGTTTCTACCTTAACTAACAAATAAAAAAAACAGTTAAGTCATGGCGGCACCAAAACCATTGTTGATCTGTGATAATCAATTGCTTAAAGCTTTGATTTATTTAACGAAATAAAGTAACGTTGGGGGACATCCATAAATTACGTGAGGTGATTTTGGCGATTTTTCGACCCCCTTCCCCCTTGGTGAGATGTCGTGAGATTTGGCTCGAACCCCTCCCCCCCTCAATCTCACGTGAGATTTTTAAAATTTTAAAAAAATTGTAGGATTTACACTATTATGCGTATTTTTAGTGTAAATACCTTAATCTGTGCTTGATTGCGTTGGATTTATTTCAAAAAACATAATTTGTGTTGAAGAACAGTACCACAAAATCATAACAGCACCAACTCGGCATGCACCCAATATAAACTACAATACCTGTGGATTACCATTTAGCAGGTGATTCTGCCTATCCTTTGGAAACCAACCTCATGGTGCCTTACAGGGATAATGATTTCTTAACAAGAGAACAGAAAAATTTCAATTCTAGTTTGAGCTCAACTCGTGTATTTGTAGAGCAAGCATATGGAATATAAAAAAAATTTAGAATTTTACAATGTATTGACATACGAAGGTTGACTTTGGCATCCACTGATTCGTTTTTAGAGAGTAACGACTTGACTGTTTGAATAGTAATGGTAGAGCCATTTATGACTCTGGAGATATACAAACTTCGGAGCATTCTTCTATAGATGTCATCTTTGGGTAAAAAACCTGTGACTGAATGACCCAGGGGGGTTATCCTGGAATGCGATTCGAAAGTCATGAAATTCGGAAATAAGAAAATGCGAATTCGAATTAAATTTTTCCGCCTGTTATCGGATTTCAGTCCGCGAGTAAAGCCATTGCCGCATGCGCTGCATTTATTTGTTTGTTTTAAAATATTCTAAAAACTCTTTAAATATTATTGAAACAATTTATTGTTCGCATCAAAATGTCAAATTAAGTTAAAAAATGAAGTTGGTTGGCTGAAAATAATTTCTTTTCGAAGATTTATCAGGCATCGCTACTTGCTTCCGTTTGCTTCCTACTTTCGTATGGCCTTAGAAAAGCAGAGTCTGAAGTCACAGCCAGCTTCTCAGATTGACGTTTGAGCCGCCTGTACATCAGGATACAGATTCAAGAAGTGCGGATCTGTTAGACTTCCATTCTTCACAACTCTCGATAATAATAACAAAAGGTTTTCAAAATCTATCTTGGCCTCTAGTAGGCATGTCAGAGCAGATGGTCGTCGATTCAGAATTCGAGTCCTGTAAGATGCTTAGATAACTAATTATGTCGCCTGGTGCAAATGTCTGCTTTTTGTAGTGACAATGCACCGCAGATATCATGTGTTCTGACTGATGTGAAAAGAGCCGATTCTTAATATAATCTCTACGATTGCAGTAGGATAATGTACCCAATGCACTTGAGATACTTAGGAGGGCATTAGGTTCTAGGTTTTTCAATTGAGCTTCTAGGCCTTTTTGTTTTGTTTCAGCTTAGACCGCCACACTAGTTCATTGTAGGGTCGCAATCTGTCCAAAAATGGTCGTATAAGTCAATGCATATATTACTTTCGCAGTTTTTCCCAGACCATTGTATAAAATGATAAGAATTTTTCAGCAGGTCATACACTCTTCATTCCCAGATATTTAAATTATTTTCTGTTCCAGTTGGATGGTATTTAAAACAGTGAACAAATACAGTGTAAACGGCAGTGCAAAATTTTTATACCCAATTGCTATTGAGTCGAAATATAGTAATAATATCACGTATACTTTTTATGTAATGGATTCATTATTCCTTCTCTATTTGCAATATGTATTGATAAAACCTTTCACCATGTTCATCTGATACGGTTCAGTGCGGTTCAAAAAGACGATTTTAAAGATTTTCTCATTTACAGATATTGTACTTAAAATTGAAAAAAACAAAAAGATATTAAGAAATATTGCAAAAAAAATTACAGAAAAATCGAAAATACCCATTTTGAGGGCTAAAACCCCCTAAAAAGTGGGCTTCTCGGGGTAGAAAATCGGTAGACTTTATAAGCCCTTACTAAGAAGCCTAAAAAGAAGCTCTCTGCCAATTTTCAGCCTGTACCTAATTATTTCCGCTATATCGCTTTTTTCGGCTTAATTTACCTGTACTATTAATTTAACCCAGTTTTCTCGCGATTTTACACTGTTTCTTGCGGAAAAAAAATTACGTGATATTTGCGGAGACCCTCCCCCTCCCCCACGTGAGATTTGGTGAGATTCGGCTCGACCCCTCCCCCCCTAAACACCTCACGTAATTTATGGACGCCCCCTTGTTGTAAATAGTCTTTTTTTCTAACTCGAGCCCCGGAAATGGTAGAAAGTCTAGAAAGGTCATCTGCCTATATCATACCAAAATTCCACTTGAACCAGGCTTTGATGTCCAGAGCCCTACGAACTAAATGGGAAAACTTTCAGACTGGCGAGAGCAAGAGCTTTAACATAGTTTTATACCCAGAAGAGTCCAAATGAGTGTTGGGTATGCGCTGGAGTAGGGTTACCGCCTGCCTATTTCTGCCAGTGTCTAGGTAGAATTGTTGGAAATCTTCAAAGCCTGTTAGCGATACAGTGGAATCCGCGGTCAGGATTTCGAAGTTTGTCAAAAGGACACTGGACAATTTCGCAACCGACGGTGCAATTATTCTGTCGCACAGTGCAATATAGGAAAGTAAGGTCAAATCGGAAAGATAAAAGACAGAAAAATTAAGTAATTCGAAAGCCAACACGTGATTTTTACTCCACTGGCTAATATTCAATGAGTGGCGTAATGACTGACCACAGACAGATGATAAGCTTGATGAAATATTTTCTTTTTTCAACTATTTCTGTGTCATGTTGACTAACAGTTCTATCCTGTATGCTTCCTGAAACCATCGAGTGTTTCGGTGTCCATTTCGGTGGACTGCTTACATATGTATCAAGGATTTTCGATGCTTTTGTAATGCTTCTCCCATTTTTTTCCAATTATCATAGCCGCTTGTAACAAACTTTTCGTTTTGCACGTAAGTTCTTTGTACAGAAGTTTCTGCAAACAGAACAGTAAACTTTGTCTTCATTGACACTATACTCAATCCAAGGAAATTCTTCATAATATTTTGAAGAAAAGCATCTAACTGTCGCCGATTTTTTCTCTCGCAAAATCTAAAATTGGCTTTGATGGACCAGTATGCTGTCTGATATTACCACTAAAACCATACATCGTGTGTTAACACAAATTTCGAGGAACATCAGCTAAGGGTCTGATTAAGTTGGAGCTGCGATAGATGGTAACAGAACTGTAACAAAAGATGTGAGTAGCGCGAATAAAGCAGTGTTACCAGTTTCTGATAGAAGCGCAAACAGAACATTGACAATATGACTGAGGAATCAACATCCATCTTGATACTAACGATACTAGCGGAGAAAAGTATCGCTTTATCAAGCTTTATCGCAGCTCTTGTCGTTGGTCACGACCAAAGCGTGAAGGCGGAAACATACTATTAAAACGCGAACCAACGCGACGTGTCGACACCCGACGTGGACCGTGCACATTACCAACACGCGATGCCACGACACATTTCTGAAGTAAAAACTGATAGCAATGGAAGCGTACGGTCGTGTTACGAATTTCAGAAATATTGAGTCAGATGAAGATTTTGACGAAGATTTAATGCAAATTTTGTGTGGATATGTAATATTAAAACGACTCAAGAAACAAAGGTTAACTAGACGTTACTGGGTACATGAAATAAATGAAAAGAGAAGTACGTTTGGTGAATATCATACTTTGTATCCAGATTTGCTTGGAGATAATGAAAGATTTCATATATATTTTCGAGTAACTAAAAAACAATTTGAAGAAATACACGAATTTATTAAAAATGATATCTACAAGAAAAGTAAAACATTCCGCAAAGCCATTAGTACAAAAGAAAGACTTGCTGTTTGTCTTCGGTAAGTATACCTAATAAACGAATTTAACTTATTATAACTATAAAATTTTATTCAATACTCCTATCAAAAAAACTTGTCAAAATATTCTCTCAGATTTGAACCAGCATCCTCCTGCGTTTCTTCAACTTCTACTACTGAAACTTCTTTTTGTACTGGCAGTGAATGATCATCATTCCTGTACTGAGTTGACATTGGATTTGAAATTATTTTATATGCTCTTTGGTTATATGACCTCACTTGGTTGGGTAGAACCCCAGGTGTACTAGGTCCGCTGCGCGGCCTCAAGGGCGTAGCATTTATTTTCAGTGTGTTTTCTTCAATCAATGGTTCGGAGATTATCGGAGTATTCAATATTCTTTCGCAATTATTTAACATTTTCATTTTCGAATCATGTTGTGATGTTATCTACGGAGTTATCTAAAAATGATTGTGTAGCGGGATCAAGAAAATAAAAACGCATGCAGTTGTCGTTTTGCGGTTCTTTTATTCCTTTTCCCAAAAAAATTAATTCAATATATTTAAATTCAATCACAGCTCAAACAAGTTAATTTTATTTATTGAAATTCACAATTTTTCTTAAATCTACCAAAACCTATAATAACTAATCCTCATTCAAATGTTAATCCTAAATCCAAAAATTATTTTCCGGACTGAACGCCTAAAAAGCTAGGCGTGACTCAGCCACAACAATTTTTGGTCCTACCGTCTAAATCTACTTGAAGCACTTCTTTCTTGATGATTTCCAAACAATCGAGCACTAATTCCGCACTTTGAAGATTTTCGCACAAGACTAACAACTTGTACCGCAGTGTCCCCTTTTTTATATGTTCTTCTTTGTATGGAGGTCGGTATACAGTGCACATCCTGCATCAAGCTGTTGTATTATAAAAATTTGAAATCATCCACCTGGGCTTTAATATTCTTCTAATTATTTTCCTCTTTTTTAGAATGTTGAATGATTTGCCTTTTCCATATATATTTTATCAAAACATACTTAGTTTTGAAAATAATTGCAAATTATTGCAGTTGCCTGTCATAATTGTACAGCGGTTATCCTGTATTTTTGATGATGTGCATTATCGACTCCTGTAATTTTGATGATGTGCATTACCGACAGCTTTGCTTCTCTTTCTACTATTGTTGTCCCCCTTTCTCTTATTGCCCTTATGATAATTTAATTTTTATTAAAATTTTCCCTTTTAGGGCTATTTTTTCATTAAATCTGGCATTGCTGCCCTTAAGGGACTTTATTTCCCAGCTGTTATTCATCACAAAACATGGATGACAGTTGTCAATCGTTTGTTTTAGTGTTGGTCGCGGGCGCGAAAGTTTTCGCGATTATTACGCGAGTGCGCGAGTTTCTGTTGCACCGGTGGCTGTAATGTTGACAGGTAAGTGTTTTGCTTGTTTATGTGCATGGGTTTCCTTAAAATTTATGGTTCCTTTTGCATGAAAACTAAGAAAATATGTTCATGCAGGTGGAACTGTCAAATGGACTTTAAAAACTCTTTTTCCAGGATTACCTTTGTGTTTTCTGTTTACATGTCTTTTTAAATTTAGAGTTTAATCCCTTTTTTTCATGTTTGTACCAAACAACAACTTTGGGAATTGAAGTTTGGTGAAATAATTGTAATATTTAGTTTCCATGTTGTTGTTGTTGTCTGGTTTGGGTTTGTTGACATTTTTTGTGTATAGTTTTAATTAATTCAATATTCCTTGTTTTTTTTTTCGATTAAATTCATTTTTATTTTCAGTACAAAATATTATATAATATTTATTAATAATTCTTAATATATTTCAGATTTTGGATTTGTTTTTTTTTTTTTTGGACTTTGAGTACCTGTGAATCCCCAGGTACAGATAAGTAGAATTCATAGTTCATATTTTGATTAAATTCAACTAATTTCTTTTTAGGGATTTTCATCATTCTCCCCCCCGTTGAACCTCTTGGTTCAACTTCTTCAATTTTTTCACGACGCCTCTCTTGTGGTAGTGAAAGAACTGTATCCTACCATCTGCCTTCACCTTCACGCGAACTTGATACTTTCCTGGCAAGTTGATGGTTTTTTCTTTATTTTTGCTTTTTTGGATGTCCTCGAAATTGATGCGTTGAAGTATCTCCTTCGTCAAGTATATGCTTACATCCTCCCTCGTGATGAACCGTTGGTGCGAGTTGTTTATGCGGGTTTGCAACTCGTTTAGGGTGGTTGTTGGTCGTAGCTTATTGAGCGATGTTTCTCTTGCCCCGTTGATGTAAGCTGGTTCCGCTGGTGTTGCATTAGTGTGGGATGTTCCTGCCTTGACCATCTCCTGCATCGGATGCGTTGACGACTTGTTACGCTGCTTTGCAAAACTTGGGGCTGCTGCCGGAGGTCTTCTCATGTCTTCATCATTCGTGCTTGTTTCTCGTTCAGGACTGGACGGGGGAGTGAAGTAGATGTCTTCCAAGAGTGTCAACACATCATTGTTGTAAGGGTCCTGGTAATACATCTGTAAGGAGAGTCTAATGAGTACTTTTTATAGGACAGACAACACAGAACACAGGAAGACGGACGAACAGGGATACTTGACATTTAGTTTCCGCCACCTAACGTGCCAGTATCGTCGACATCAGCATCTTTATCTAGCGGTAGTTGACACAGTTTTACAATTGGTCGCCGAAAAACGCCGGTCTGTGTGCGTATCTCAGCTACTCGGACTAAACCATCTGTTCCAACTATTACTCGCTCTATGACACCCATTGGCCAACGGGTTGGTGGTACGTTTTCACCCTTTATTAACACAACATCCCCGACTTGTAGGTTTCTTTCAGATTTCGTCCACTTGGGGCGATGTTGTAATTGATGGAGATATTCCTTTACCCATTTGTTCCAGAATTGTTGGAGTAACTGTTGACAATGTTTCCACCTCTTTGATGGTACAACTCGATCCTCCGTATAGTTGGGTTCTGGTATTGCATTTAGAGCTTGACCTATAAGAAAGTGGCCCGGGGTCAGAATAGTTGGTTCGGCTGGGTCGGAATTTATGTAACATAAGGGTCTTGAGTTTAAGCAACTTTCAATTTGCGATAATATCGTTGCATATTCTTCGAAGGTGCACGTAGCAGTTCCCAAACTTCTTTTTATGTGTCTTTTGATGGATTTCACTCCAGCCTCCCATAAGCCTCCGAAGTGAGGGGATGCTGGAGGATTAAAGTGCCAATTAATTTGTTTAGTGGTTAGGAATTGGCCAGCTGATTTTTCTGATTCTGCAATGGCATGTTGAAGGTCCTTGTCAAGAATAGATTTACTGCCAATGAAATTAGTGCCGCAGTCGGAGTACATGTCTGTACACAAGCCTCTTCTCGAAACAAACCGTTTTAAAGCCGCTATGAATGCCTCCGATGTAAGGGATGAAACTAGTTCAATGTGCATAGCTTTGGTTGCCATGCACACAAACAAACATATGTAGGCCTTTAACAATTTAGCCTTCCTGCATAAAGAAGATTTGATTGTGATTGGTCCAGCGTAATCGAGACCAACCTTTGCGAAAGGTCTTGTTATATTTACGCGTGCCTCCGGTAAATTTCCCATTAGTTGCGTGGTTGATTTATTGCGATGCCTGACACATTTGACGCATTTATGTATTCGACTGGAAATTGCGCGTCGAGCATCCAAAATCCAAAATTGTTGTCGACTGGTGGCTAGAACGAGGGACGTACCACCATGTAAGGTTTCCTGATGTAGTTTATCTATCAGTAGTGACGTAATGAAATGTGCCTTCGGTAGTATGATTGGGTGCTTTTGGTTAAAGGGTAGAGTAGCGTTATGCAAGCGACCTCCAACTCTCATTATACCCTTATCGTCTAAAAATGGATTGAGCTGCAAAAGCTTACTGTTACTGGGGAGTGCTTTATCTCTTGACAAATTTTTTAATTCTGACCAAAACTCTCTTTGTTGTACTTGACGGAGAATGGTCGCCTCCGCTTGCCTACGTTCATGGGCTGAAAGATCCGTTCCGGTTTCCTTCTCTTTGGGCTGTTTGCAGTTGTTGATGAAACGAAGAATACGAGCAACGATCCTCAATAGCTGGTCGTAGGATGAGTATTTGCACAGAATGTCATCTTCGATTTCAATTTTGAACGTTGAAGTTTGTACCTTCTTCGCCTCTAATTCGGTTTTTTCAAGCATGGTTGGAGTTTTGGGCCATTCGGCTTGTTCCTTCCTGAGCCATGTGGGCCCATGCCACCATAGCACGTTGTCCTTCAGTTCGGCAAGCGTTGCACCTCTTGACGCTAAATCTGCTGGATTTTGATCAGTTGGGACATGTCGCCATCCGTCACAGCGAGGCATGTTTTGAATTTCCACGACTCGATTTGCTACGTACGGTTTCCATCGGGATGGATGCTCCTTAATCCACTGTAGGACAATCGTAGCGTCAGTCCACGCGTACACCGGAGCATCGAATAATTCCATGTCGTTTATGGTGGTATTCATGAGTCGGGCAAGTAATAGTGCTCCATTGAGCTCTAAACGAGGGATGGTGGTTGGTTTGGTTGGTGTGACTCTTGTTTTGGCTGTTAATAGCGTGGTTGATATATGGTCATATTCATTTTGTGTTCTTATATAAATAGCAGCCGCATATGCCCTTTCTGAAGCGTCACAAAATCCATGTAACTGCACGGAAGTGGTTGTTGTGTATTGAATCCATCGAGGAATCCTTATGTCAGATACATTTGGTAGGTCGCTTTTAAATCTCTCCCATTGCGTTTGTATTGAATGTGGAACTGGATCATCCCACGCACAACCCGATATCCATAATTGTTGAATAAGTATTTTAGCTACAATCAAAAATGGCGCTAGCCAACCTAGAGGATCATACAGGGAAGCAACTGTTGAGAGAATTGATCGCTTTGTTGGTTTCTGCTTAAATGTCCTTGAAGAAAAGACAAACGTAAGGTAATCCATCGTGGGATGCCATTGAACTCCTAGTGTTTTTATACAATCTCTTTCACCAAAGGTCAGTAGTTCCTTGATTTCACAGTCTTCTGTCGGGAGATGCTCAATTGTCGCCGGGTCGTTGCTAGCCCACTTTCTCAATTTAAATCCAGCTGATTTCATCATTTCGATGTATTCTGTTTGCAGTGTCATAGCATCTTTCCTGTTGTCGGCTCCTGTCAATAAGTCGTCGACATAAAAGTTTTTGAATGTGGCCTTTGAGGCTAAGGGCCACCTAGTTTGTTCATCCTTGGCGAGCTGTTGCAGCGTCCTAATTGCGAGATAAGGAGCGGAAGATGTACCGAATGTCACAGTCTTTAGCTGAAAATCCTGTGGCTCTTTCGTATGCGGATGTCTCCAAATGATGCGTTGAAAACATTGATGCTTGGGATGCACCAGTATCATGCGGTACATCTTTTCTATGTCCGCTGTCATTGCGACCTTGTATTTTCGCCAGTTCAGTAACGTGGCAAACAACTTGGGTTGTAATACTGGGCCCTTCATCAAACAGTCATTTAAAGATTTGCCATTGGTTGTTCGACACGATGCGTCGAACACGATCCTCAATTTCGTGGTACTGCTGTCCTTAAACACTGCGTGATGTGGTAGGTAATAATAATGCGTGTTTGCTGTGGTAGACTCACTCATTTCCATGTGATCCAGTTGTATATACTCATCCATACATTTGGCGTAGTCTCTTGCAAATTCAGGGTTCCGGTCAAATTGTCTTTGCAGAGCGGCGAATCTGACTATGGCTTGTGCTCTGGAATCGCCTAGAATGGGTGTTTCGTTGTTGATAAATGGTAGTTCTACTTGGTATCTTCCGGTTGCTAAGCGTTTATGCGTCTGTGTGAAGTGAGCCTGGCATTCCGCTTCTTCTTGAGTTAGGAGAGGATTAGATGGATATTCTTCCATTTCCCAAAAGTTCCTTAGTTGTAGATTGAGATCATTGTCTGATGTGATCGTCATACTTGAAGAAATTGTATTGTGTTGTGGGTTGGTAGTTTGCCCGAGAAGTATCCACCCAAATAATGTGTTGATTGCTATAGGAGCGTTGACATTTCCACGAATGATTCCTTCACGTAAAATTTGTGCGTAGACATTTGCTCCTAACAATGCATCGATTTTTCCTGGCTTCCAAAACGTAGAATCGGCAAGCCGTAAGCCATGCACATGATGAAGATCCCTTCTGGAAATAGTGTGTCTGGGCAGAGGACCAGTTATGTCTTGCAGGACCAAAAATGTTTCTTCCACTGTGGGACCCTTTGATCCTTGAGCTTGTAGATGCAGGGTTGTTTCCTTGTGTGAGGTAGCCGCTGAGCTACCCTTGATACCGTGAATCGCAACGAACGACGGTGTGCAAATAGCCTTTAATCTCGAACAGGCCGCCTCTGTGATTATAGACGACTGTGACCCTGGATCGATGAGACATCGAAGAATGCCTTTGTGTCCTTGCGTGTCTTGCGCGATTACAACTGCGGTTGAGAGTAGTGCTTGTAGATTGTGGTTGATTACGAACGTTTGGGTGTCTTGTAACCCTTCAGTGCTGTGATTGTTCGCTTGATCTGATGATTGCTTGGTATGTTGTGAGCTTGACTCCTTTGGATTGTCTTTGTCTTGTTTGATCTGAGTATTAGGAGTATCCTCATGTAACGTTGTATGATGCAATTGGTTACACTTGAAACATCTGTTCTTGCTGGTGCAATTACGAACTGTATGAGTACTTGAAAGGCAGTTGAAGCATTTACCTGTGGTATGAATGAACTTGCGTCTTTCTGGTACATTCATGTTTCTGTAACGTGGGCATTTTGGTATAAAATGTTTCTCGTTGCATCCAGGGCATCTTCCTTCCCTTGTAACATGATATGATGTAGTGTTTGTCTTGAGCACATGCCTTGAAGGGTTGACCTTGTGACTGATTTGGTCGGAAATAGATTCCAATATTTTCAAACGCGTGTTTAAAAATGCCTTGAACTGGGAGACATCAGGCAAATCTTGCTGAGATCCTTGTTCTTCTTCCCATTCCTTGAGTGTCGCAAAGGGAAGTTTTTGGACCAACAGGAAGATGAGTAGCGAGTTCCATGATGTGGTGTCTACCCCCAAATTCTTGAGTTGCTGCAAACATTCTTCGGTAACGTCAACCAGTGATTCCCTTGCTTGATTCGTGCGTTAATTTGGGTTGATTCACCAGTGTCTTCAATTGATGATTTACTAATATTCTGGTATTCGCAAACCGATCCTTCAATTTTGTCCAGGCCGCATCGTAATCCTTATTTGATATAGGTGTATGCCGTAACACCAACTCAGCATCTCCTGTTAAACACGTCTTTAAATAATATAACTTCTGTGCTGGAGTCAGTCTTGCATGGTTGTGAATAACAGCCACGAACAAATCATGAAATGATTGCCACGTGTCAAAATTCCCGTCGAATTTTGGCAAGGCAATTTTAGGTAACGCTGTTTCATGGTAACTTGCGACATTTTGTGCTTCTGTCTTGGTTGAGCTTCGTTCTGTTATACTCGTTGTCTGTGATGTAAATTGGCGAAGTGCTTCTAGAACTTCACCCATATACTCTGAATATTTGGCTTCGATCTTACTGAAATTGTTCGCTGCAATGTACGGGTGTATGTCCTTTTCTGACTCTTGTTGTATTTGCATCCTAATCTCATAATCCTTGTTGATGTACTGTTTCCAGTGTTCCGCTAAGTCCTTGCTTTTTGTTTCATAGAAAGCTTGTGTACGCTTGGCAAGAGCCATTTTTTTTCCATTGTCGATTGTACTTTCCACTCTGGATCTCAACGTCTGTTCCTCCCTTAATAATGTATTTAAATCCATGCTTGTGAGGAAGGGAAAAAAAATTTGTTTACCGTAGAGGAACCCGTTCTATAGGACAACAAAGGAATCGAAGAACCGCAAACTAACTGCACACTGTTCCTGGATGGAACCACCAAAATGTGATGTTATCTACGGAGTTATCTAAAAATGATTGTGTAGCGGGATCAAGAAAATAAAAACGCATGCAGTTGTCGTTTTGCGGTTCTTTTATTCCTTTTCCCAAAAAAATTAATTCAATATATTTAAATTCAATCACAGCTCAAACAAGTTAATTTTATTTATTGAAATTCACAATTTTTCTTAAATCTACCAAAACCTATAATAACTAATCCTCATTCAAATGTTAATCCTAAATCCAAAAATTATTTTCCGGACTGAACGCCTAAAAAGCTAGGCGTGACTCAGCCACAACAATTTTTGGTCCTACCGTCTAAATCTACTTGAAGCACTTCTTTCTTGATGATTTCCAAACAATCGAGCACTAATTCCGCACTTGGAAGATTTTCGCACAAGACTAACAACTTGTACCGCAGTGTCCCCTTTTTTATATGTTCTTCTTTGTATGGAGGTCGGTATACAGTGCACATCCTGCATCAAGCTGTTGTATTATAAAAATTTGAAATCATCCACCTGGGCTTTAATATTCTTCTAATTATTTTCCTCTTTTTTAGAATGTTGAATGATTTGCCTTTTCCATATATATTTTATCAAAACATACTTAGTTTTGAAAATAATTGCAAATTATTGCAGTTGCCTGTCATAATTGTACAGCGGTTATCCTGTATTTTTGATGATGTGCATTATCGACTCCTGTAATTTTGATGATGTGCATTACCGACAGCTTTGCTTCTCTTTCTACTATTGTTGTCCCCCTTTCTCTTATTGCCCTTATGATAATTTAATTTTTATTAAAATTTTCCCTTTTAGGGCTATTTTTTCATTAAATCTGGCATTGCTGCCCTTAAGGGACTTTATTTCCCAGCTGTTATTCATCACAAAACATGGATGACAGTTGTCAATCGTTTGTTTTAGTGTTGGTCGCGGGCGCGAAAGTTTTCGCGATTATTACGCGAGTGCGCGAGTTTCTGTTGCACCGGTGGCTGTAATGTTGACAGGTAAGTGTTTTGCTTGTTTATGTGCATGGGTTTCCTTAAAATTTATGGTTCCTTTTGCATGAAAACTAAGAAAATATGTTCATGCAGGTGGAACTGTCAAATGGACTTTAAAAACTCTTTTTCCAGGATTACCTTTGTGTTTTCTGTTTACATGTCTTTTTAAATTTAGAGTTTAATCCCTTTTTTTCATGTTTGTACCAAACAACAACTTTGGGAATTGAAGTTTGGTGAAATAATTGTAATATTTAGTTTCCATGTTGTTGTTGTTGTCTGGTTTGGGTTTGTTGACATTTTTTGTGTATAGTTTTAATTAATTCAATATTCCTTGTTTTTTTTTTCGATTAAATTCATTTTTATTTTCAGTACAAAATATTATATAATATTTATTAATAATTCTTAATATATTTCAGATTTTGGATTTGTTTTTTTTTTTTTTGGACTTTGAGTACCTGTGAATCCCCAGGTACAGATAAGTAGAATTCATAGTTCATATTTTGATTAAATTCAACTAATTTCTTTTTAGGGATTTTCATCACATGTATAAGCTTATGTAATTGAAATTTGATTTCAGATTGGTCAGTTTTAGGTAACTTCTTTAATTGTTTACTCATTGATAAAAAGAAATAGTCATTTTCGTCCATGTCTGTCTATACTCTCTTCTGTCTCATTTCATGCGATGATTTCATTACATTGACCATTTCTTTTAAAACTTTGCTATCACTGTCATTTTTGTTGGTACGTCTTGGAGTAGAAGTTCTTACAGAAGAAGCACTTGAAGTAGAGGCCCTAACACCTGTAGAGTTTGGAGTAGGCGTACGAATAACAGAAGGTGAATGTGCAGATTGTCCCGAAAATTGTAATTCTGAATCTTGTGTCGAATCGTCGTCATTTATAATATCACTTGCATTAGGCGATAAGTTTGTAACAGTCTGTCTTCCTTCTAAGTGTGACAAAAGAAATTCCATTTGCTTCTCAAATTTCCATGGAACGATGGTATTTGCTGCTTGACCGCTCTTCTTGCGGCGCCTTTTTAAGGCATTCGTAAAGCAATTTCTTAGTTTTCCCCATTTACTTTTTACTTCTTCAACTGAAAAAAAGATAGGTAATGAATTTTATTTTCTGTTACAGGTTTTTAGCCACGGGTAGTTCATTCAGATCGTTGGGGTTCAACTATCGAATGGGTTTCAGTACCGTACGACAAATAGTGCAAGATGTTTGCGACGCAATCTGGAAAAACATGGGTCCAATATATATGCCAAAGCCTACACCTGCAATGTGGCAAGAATCGGAAAATGGTTTTAGAAATTATTGGAATTTCCCCAACTGCTGCGGAGCGCTAGACGGAAAACATGTGAACATTATTTGTCCTATAAATGGTGGTTCAAATTATTGGAATTATAAGGGAGGAAATTCAATTGTGCTACTAGCATTAGTAGATCCAAAATAAGATTCTTGGTTGTAGACGTTGGTTCATATGTTAAAAATAGCGATGGTGGAATATTTGAGAAATCAGCCTTTGGAAAATTATTACAAGATGGGAAATTAGAATTGCCTGCTGCTAAACCATTAACTCCAAACTCAGAACCATTGCCACATGTGATTGTTGCAGATGAAGCCATTTTTACTGCGGCCCTACAGCTGCAATGATGTACGGAACAATGAAACCAATAAAATATTCAATTACCGACTCATTCGCTCCCGACGTATAGTCGAGAATTGTTCTGGCATTCTAAGGTCAAGATGGCGTGTTTTTGCTGGTCCTATGGCAGTACAACCTGACATGGTCGACAAAATAATTTTGTCAACATGTTGTTTACATAATTATTTGGGCGCAGACAATTTGCCCTCAGACTGTGATCCAGTGAATCAGACCGAATCTACATCCTTTGAAGACTTAAATCCAATTCGTAGAAATTCCACACAGTATGCTTTTTCTGTAAGAAATAAATTCAAGGACTACTTTTGCCGTGAAGGCGCAGTTCCGTGGCAGCTTGATATGGTGAGGAGAGGAAGACCAAATTAATAATTGCATAGCCACAATTCCAAACAGTCGTTACAAAAGACGATTACTAATCTGTTTTTTAATAAATAATATTTTTTATAACTTACCGGGTGTATTCATTTGCGTCGCAATTTCCTCCCATACATTATTTCTCACATTATTATCCCTGTATTGGGCTAAACTCATGTTATATAAAACAGGATACCGCCAGAACTAATTCAATTAATTATTCCTCTGTCATTTTTGCCGAAGAAATACAAAAATAAAAAGCGATGGATACACGTTTTGCAAACATTCTCGAATGAATGACGCTTGAGCCGCGTCGGGTGGAGTGTTGACCACCACCATCGACAACACGTCAATCTGGAACTATGGGATCGGGTGGCGTCAGCGAGAGTCGCGTCGCATAGGGTGTTTTTAGTGTGATTCTGGTCTGAACAAATATATGGAAAATTTACGATTTGATTTGAATCAACACGCGTCGCATCACATCGGATCGGGTGGCGTTTTAAAAGTGTGTTTCCGCCTTGAGTCTCCGCTCCAATATAAACAGCTCTATTGAAAACCTTGTATTATCTCCGCTCCGCTAGCATCGCCGCTCTACTCGTTTATCGCAGCTCCAACAAAATCAGACCCTAAGGCCCTCCGCATACGAGTCGACTCATTTGCAATCCGAGTTGCATACGCAACTGTTTCATGACCTTGCCCGTATACGCAAGTGGGAATCCACACACGGGTCGACAGAAACGAGACCGATTTGAAACTGGTTGGCAACTGGTCGCGTGCGACTGTTCTTGCCGGTTGCAAGCAATTTCAGTTGCGTGGTTGCACTTGTAGGTGTCCAAGTTTTGTAGTCCGGCTAATATGTAACGTGTGTGACTAAAAATTATCTGGGAACAGAACACCGATTGATCCAAAGTCAGTTGCGCTCGTGTGTGGAGAAAGGTTTCATTTTGGTTGCAAACTGGTTGTGCGCGTGTGTGAAACTGGGATTACCAATCGGTCGACTCGTGTGCGGAGGGCCTAAATCGCGCAATTCGGTCGCGCGCTGTTCTAAAAGGGCCCTGTCGTGATTTTATTGCTTTTCTCGTTAAGTGACCCAATTTTGCAGAAAACAGATATTAAAATATTTTATAACTATTTTGTTAAATTCTCCTCAGCATTCAATTATTTCTCACTAACACATTGTTTTTTTACTTTTCTCATTTATCGGGCCTGTCATGAACTATACGGTATCATACTGAAAATGATAGGCCCGTATAATTTATCTATGGTTGTATTCTGTGTTAATATGTTACCTATGTATGACCTCATCAAAAAATTTTTTTTCTTCTGTGAGGAACTGGGTCCAAAGGTACTGCGGCCATTCATTTGGCATGTTATACTACAAACCTATACCTCATATATTTAGGCCAGCCCGCTTGAACAAGTTCAGCGGTCTGCCTAGTGGCTTGTCGCTAGACTTGCTTGCTCGAGCAGGGACTCCTCGAACAAGAAAACCCTGCTCCTCGCTATTGCGGGGAATTCACAGAGGACGTGGAGAGCAGACTCTTCCTCCTCCAGGCAAAGTCTTTCCTATCCTCCATAAGTGGTAATTTAGGGCGCAGTGCTCGGTATTCAAGCCAACAAGCGTTCTGACATCATTTCTACTGCGCCCCAACAAATCCTTGGCCGTGTTAGGAGAGTTAACCAGCCCAGGCGTGGACCTCCAGCGTCCAGTATGTTTCATCAAAGTCCGATCGACTAGGGCAAGCAAGCTAGTAAGTGCTCCGATAGCCGGCTCTGGACCGATGAATGCAATGTCGGAGCCTTGTTTAGCTAGGGCATCCGCTTTTTAATTGCCTTTGGAGCGCCGATAACCCGAGACGCAAACAAGGGTAACTTGATTGAGAACACCCAGCTCATCAAGAGCACGTTGGCAGTCTCAAACTAATTCAGACTTGGTCCTACGGCCCTAATTGCCGCTTGGCTATCAGAGAAGATAAAAACCCGTTCTTTTTGGTCGTGCATGCCAGTATAGCGTACACCTCTGCTTGGAAGGCAGGGTGTTTTCAATGATGCAAGTTGCTTTTGCAAACTTGCACGAAAGCAAATGACGTTCGCTAACAGCTTAAGCAACCTGTAAAAGCAAATAAAATGAATCATTGAACATAACTCACTATACGTCAAAATTGTCAGCTAATTACGTGAAATTAGTGTTGCCACTACTTACACTAATTTGTGTTGTGAGAAACCGAAGGCAAAATGGATAGAAGGAATTTAGAAACAGTAAGCGATATATGTATTATGTTTGTTTTCATATTTTACGTCAAAAATTTCAAAATATGGCCTACTTTGCCACGATGAGTTGTTTCTTTTTTTAACTGTTTTATACAAAAAATGAGTAAAACAAAAGTGTATGGTAGCACTGACGTGTCTTCTTCTTCAAAATTAGAAATGCAAGTATTTGAAAAAGCTTGCAAAGAATACAATCATTTGCTTTTAAGTTTTAATCATTGAAAACACCCACAGTTGCTAGGGTGCCTAAGCTTATCGGTCTGCTGAATCTGGGGCTTTCGCTCCAGATTCCGGGGCCCACACCTGCCTCTGTTTTGAAGTCATCCGTGTACCATACTATTTTTTGTAAAATTGTTTTAAGCCTTATGTAACATCACGGGTTTTTAATAAGTGATTCACTTTTATTGTGGGGTGGGCCAGAAGGATTCTGGGGTGGGCCTGGCCCACCTGGCCCCTCCCCTAGCTACGCCCATGAATGCCGACTTCTCTGATCGAAAAAAAATGATATCCTTCTTGCGCTTACAGGCAAAATAATTATATTTAGACAGGAAAAGAAGAAAGGCGCAGGACCATGGCTCTGCGATAGATTCAAAATTGGAAGCTTTAGCTCCTACAACCGCAATCCCAGCTGCAAACCAGCCTTGGAAATTGTTGCAGCATCCAAGGTAAGGGTCCAAACACAGAATTTATCACTATCTTCTTCAGCAGCTTCCGCTCTACAATTAACTTTATCCGCTAACTAATATTTGAAGTATACTTCCTATTAAACATTGCTACATTATGTTCAGTAAAGTGATATCTGAATATTGACCTTTCAAATCAAAGAAGAGCACTGCAGTTAAAAAGTCTGGAGTACGAACTAGCAAATGCAAGCCTGGCTTCAAATGCACTTTATATTCGTAATTAAAAAATGAATTCCGAGAAAAGACTACTCTTTGTTTTTCTCTTGGTAAATGCAACAAACATAATGTAATCACTTGCACTCAACGTCAAATCGTTTACGCAAGGCTTGACCGGCACATGAGTTCAGCATTTATCGCTCTTAAACACATGATTGATAAACTTCCTTATCTTTGGGTTCAACCAGTGTTAATTAATCCGCTCTCAAATCCTCCAGCCTCATTCTCATGAGCGTAATTTCTGATAAGAGTTGAGGAAAAATTTATGGAATTATTCCCAGCGACAATTTATAACTGAAACCTTCTCGGGCCACCATAAAGAAAATTAAATCCGTCGCATTGCAGTCGGAGCTCCACCAATGCACAGAAACGCACATGTGGAAATATGAAAAGTATAATTCATGTAAGCCCCATTTTCAGGCTTGTAAGCCAGAACAACATTATTTGTGTATGAAGCCAACCACAATAAATAATTGGGAGAGTGCCCGGCTCCAATATATTTCTTCGAATGTCGAGCAACAATTTCTCGCCCAAAAACAAAAGGAGAAATTGGAATTTAACCCTCTTTTGGTTTTCCTTCAGGATGAAGGATTTTCCAGCAATAAAATCGTTTTACAACTTTTACGTTGGAATTTTTTTTACTGTGAAATATTATTCCCCTGCCGTCAGCTTTATTCCCCATATGTTTACCGGGGATTTGTTTAATAAAAAAATTCAAGTTTATCCCCTGAACAATTTCATTGTCGGAAGAGTTTCCGACCTCACCGGGGACGACCTTAATCCTGTAACCAAAAAATGTCTGCCAGATGAGTGAGGACTTGCTCGAACACAGTGAAAAGTTTCCGCAAGTTTAGGAATTATTATGAAATATTTGCTACGGCCAGAGTGGGAGGGAAATGTCTTCGTTCACAGCAAAATGAATTTGAAAAGTTGCAAAAAAAGGAATGAAAGAAAAAAACCGAAGAGAATATTAAATTTAATAAAATCAGCTCGACCTTTTTCTTGCTTTGGATATTGTTTCAAAGTTAAGTCAAAAATAATTGAGTTTATTTCAGTTTATGTGCAGAGTTGAACTACTTATGTACGTATGTCAGTTTAATGGTGGTTATTCTGCATTTGATACAGCTTTACTCATTGAGGCTATTGTTGGGAGTGGAACATTAAAAACTTTAGTCATTATTGCCCCATAGCACATAAGAAGGCAAATCAACAGTATAGCAATTCAGTTTTCTAAAAAAAATATAAAATTTGAATAGTGTTCATGAACATACATTTTTTTATTAACACTATTACTCTCGACTTGGATGTTGTCAATATATGTATTTGTTAAATTAAAACTAGTGTAAGGCTAAGCCCACACTGCACCGAACAACACACAAACAAGTAAAAGGCGATTGTTTTGACTGGCTCCCAAAACACATCAAATCGAGTAAAACAAAAACAAAGCAAAAACATATTTGACGTGCTTGATTTAATGTGGGTTGTAGCCAGTCAATGCGGCAATGTCATCGGAATCGGAAGAAGAAAGTGATGTAGTAATGGCAACTTATTTTTTTTATGTGGTAGTTCCAAGCTCAGGAGTCACCCTTTGTACTAGCAGCCCGTTATGTCGTTTGTCACGTCACGGTGCAATGTCTAGCAGGAACGCGTTCAAAAACCTTACTCTGGTTAACCATGGATAACAATGGTAAACTTTTGTCGTTCAAAAACTCCGTGGTTTACTACAACATAACCACGAGCATAACTTTTTGGCTTTCAAAAACTCCCGTGGTTAACCATGGTGTAGTTAAATTTTAACCCTGCTCGGGAGCATGGTTAGCGATAGTTAAGAAGAAGAAGAATAAAAACAACTCAATTAGATTATTGCAAATAAATAATTAATGGACCCATAAGAAATAATTGAAGCAAATAGCGGAGATTAATTTATGGAAAATAATTTTTCGTTTTCAACTCGTAGTTAACCACGGTCCGTTCAAAAACCTCCATGGTTAAACATAAACTTTCGTGGTTAAGTGAAGTGATGCAGCATAACCACAGCTTACCTCGTGGTTTACCATAGTAAGATTTTTGAATGCGCTCCAGTAAGCTTAGTACGGGAGAGGAAGGTTAAGGGTTATGAGGGTTCGGGACAAGGGCGTTTCCAGCCAACTGGCCTAGGGGGGGGGTAATTTTAAAACTTAAATATTTTTTTATTCCATAAATACAAAACAATCAACATCAAAAAAAATTAAAAGTGCGTGTCAGCTCCGACGATTGTCTTAAATTATATACAACTAGGTGGAACCCATATAAATCCCACATTTCCGCCTCTCCTTACCATCTCACCAAAAAAACCTTGTTGATCCATTCTGAACCGATTGCTTAGAGAGCTTCAGGATACATTGATGTTCAATGTTTTTCCATTTGTAGCTATAATGTCAAGATTTTCCGATTTTCCAACTCTTGAACAACCTACATACAGTTAACCTTAGTTGGCAAAATTCGTCCGGTATATTGGTCCCACAATTTTGAATTTATAAGTTTTGATCATAAATTCGTTATTTGCTACCTTAAAAAACCCCAGTCACCGATTTTCATTGGGATCGGAACACAATTTGATAATTCGTCGGCCATTTTGAATTTATAAGTTTTGACCAAAAATTCGTTATTTGCGACGTTATAAACCCCTAGATATCCACTTTAATTGGAATCGGAACAAATTTAACAAAATTCGTCCGCCTTCTGATCATAAATTCATTATTTGTTACCTTAAAAAATTTCAGATACCGATTTTCATTGGAATCGGAACACAATTTGCAGATTCGTCGGCCATCTTAGATTTATAATTTTTGACTGCAAATTCGTTATTTGCGACCTTAAAAACCTCTAGATACCCACTTTCATTGGAATCGGAATAAAATTGGCAAATTCAACCATATTTCTGCTTCCATTTTGAATTTCGGTCATATACGAGTATACCCCATGTTACTCGCTGATAATAGAGCTTTATATTGGCGACAGAATTTTTAAAATCGGTTCAGTAGTTTTTGAGTTTATCCGGAACAAACAAACAATCAAATCTTTTCTCTTTATATAATAGTATAGATAGGCAAAGGAAGCAAATGAACCCATATATTTATTTATATATTACATATTACATAAATTTTCTTTCCTACTTTTTAGTCTATTATATGTTTTTCGCCATTTCGTCAATCGTCATACCCTTTCATTTGATACCCATTCTGAGGGGCTTGTGAGGAAAAAGGTAATCCGCCATTTTGAATTTGGAATGAAGCGACACAACTAAAGCTACTGACAGAAACAGGCGCAAAGGCGGTGCGGACATTGGCTTCGCGGTATGTGGCGACTTTTCACTGACATGATGTTGCGGTGTCGGCGGCGCGCTCCAACTTTGAACACAACAACGAAATCCAAGTGACAAGTGAACGTGATAGGAAAAAAATTGAAAAACCTGAATGATTTACATATAATTTTTCTATCCTACAGGACTTGTCTTTATTTTAGGTGCTAATTTAATTAACCCAATTTCGAAAAATAAAGATTTTCATTAAATATAAAATCCAACACATTTGCTATCCCACCCAACACCAACACACGACTCCAAACATATGCCCACCACCATCAAAACACCACTCAAAACACAAACATCTCTTGACACTACGCGGCGGCAACGCGCAAAGAGTAGAAAGTAAAGCAACTTGCGCGGTGTGTGCGTAGCGTAAATCAGCATTTCGTTAGTGCGCATTTGAATACACTACTTCTATTCTCTCTGTCATTGCCCGCACGGCGTTTGCGCCTGTTTCTGTCAGCAGCTTAATTGTAATTCTATCTGTCATGCCCTTCCATTTGATGCCCATGTCGGTGGGTCGGGGAACACAATTGCAAAAATCGGGCGCCATTTTGGAACCGCTATCTTGATTTTTTTTCAAAATGGTCAGATATTCAAGCAAACGCAGATCAAAAATCTGCTGATAAGATCGTTCAAATTTGTGTGCCCTCCCCATCGTCCTCTCTCACTCTCTTCTACATAAACCACTTTGCAGCCGACTCTTGTCGTATCCTGTGTACGCTCGTGTGGAATCAGCCATAGCGTGCCATATTAGCGGGAGTCTCGGGTATCGGTCCCTTCCACGACTCTCCAGCAGTTTTGGAAAAATTCACCGTCATATATCGCCAACTAGATTCACCATAACTTATCTTCTTTGTTTGAAATTGTGGTAATTTTTAAGAATAAAAATAAATAAGCGAACGAAAATTCTTAGGGGGGGTAATTACCCAATTACCCCCCTCTGAAACCGCCCCTGGTTCGGGAGGGTGTTGGAGAAGGTGGCGATGAAACCTGCGTTTGAACTCTTGGATGTTCTAGGAGTTGGGAAATACTGACTGAGAGAGGTTGTTCCACAATCGAGTTGCTCTATTTAGAAACGAATTACTAGTTTGTAGAGTGCGAGAAAATACAGGCTGCCGGTGGAGGGAGTGAGACGAGTGGGCTATGTCATGTTTAGTGAAAAAGTGGAAAGAAAGTTTTGAGTGCATCATTTAAATGAAAGATACAAAGGAGCACACTGGATCGAAGTTGCAAACTGACTGTGTGGCAAAGCAAAAACCAAGCAGTCATCACAGGCATGCTTTGTTTGCTTGCCTTCGTTTTTTTGCCCTGACTGGTTTAGTGTGGGTTGCTACCTTGGAATGCGTGTATATTTTGTCTGTTTGCTTTGACTGCTTTGTGTGCCTGTGTGTGCTTGTGTGGGATTGGCTATGCTTTGCATTTTCCTACCGTTTTGCTTTACTCAGTGGGGGTTGTTTCATTTAAACTTCATACAAATTATGCTGCGAACATTTTGGAAAACTGTTTTGTTTGTTTTGCTCTGACTTGTGTGAATTAGTAGGGGCGCACTAATTCTAACGTGAGGATTTAAATTTGAAAATTCTAAAAAATTGTATTCTTTGCTTTTGTTTTGCTCTGACTGGTTCAGTGTGGGTTCAGCCTAACTGAACCGGTTGATTTGTTGCAAAATGCTAATTCTAAACAGTAATATAACCTATATGTGACTGAATTTGTTTAAAACAACTGGATTGCAACCCATTGTAACATATTTTTGTTACAAATTTAAATCTGAGTTATCTGGGCCGGGGTAGCTGTTGTAGGAAAGGGACTCGACGAAATCGAGATATTCGCGAATGAAGCGATATGGAAAATAAAAACCTGGCTCGAGAACGCTGGTCTAATGCCAGCTGAACACAAAACGAAATTAGTGCTAATCAGCAACCGGAAAAAGGTGTAGACCAAAGCGGTGATAGTAGGTGACCAAGTCAAGCCCGGGCCACACATATCCGCACCGCGTCCGCACCGCATGACGGCCGTGTGTTGGGCAACACACGGAGGGAAATTAAACAAGTAAAATTTGACGCGGTGCGGACACGGAGACGCGGAAAAGTGGGGACTGACTGGTAAGATTTCACTTGTTTACTTTTTCTCCGTGTGTTGTCCAACACACGGCCGTCAATCGGTGCGGATATGTGTGGCCCGGCCTTCATCCGCACCCAGCCCGCACTTAAGTGTCTGGGAGTGATGACTGACCGAAGGCTCAACTTCGGGGTACACTTGGCGGGCATAGCGGAAAAAGCTTCCGCCATCAAGGCACCACTCGCAAGGATGCTGCTTAATATAGGAGGCCCCAGGCCAAGCCGACGCCTCCTCATCACAACAGTGGTTAGTTCGGTCCTATTGTATGCAGCGCCAGTGGGGGCAGCGGCATTGGAGAGAACGGGCAATAGGAGGAAAATAAACTCTGCGTATCGGTTAAGGGGTATGGTGTGCATTCCGTGCGACGTCTGACGAAGCAGCATTCGTGATAGCTCGAAGTACGGCGGACCCTGGCACGCAGCCAGTCCATCGCAATATGACAAAGGAAGTGGGACGAGTCTACTAAGGGCCGATGGACCCATAGACTCATACCAAATGTGGAGAAGTGGGTTATAAGGGAATATGGGGAAGTGAGTTATTATCTCACACAGTTCCTGAAAGGGCATGGATGTTATAGGTCATACCTTAACCGCTTCAGGTTGGACGATTCACCGTTCTGCCAGATTGTCCGGACGATAAAGAGGACGCGGAGCATGTGTTCTTTAAATGCCGGAGGTTGAGAACATCTTGGGTCATATGATAAGGTCGGAGGTTGTGTGGATAAGGATGGAAGTGGCGCTAAAGGCCATTTACCAGAAGCTTAAGCATTACGAAGCCCAAAGAAACAGAGAAAGGCAAAGAAATACAAGGAGAGATAGCAGCTAGGTAGCTAGATGGCTAGACTGTTCCGGCTCTGGTGAGCAGGATCCTTTTTTAAGGGTTTTGCCAGATTGAAGTAATGCTTTAACGGCTCTTACCGGTCTGGACTTGAACGTCATGCAAAAAAGGTTGGGTGAGTTTAGTCAGTAGGAATCTGGCACAACCGTCTGGGTGCATAACCCCAGCGGAGCACTCCTGTCATAGGCATGGAAACCTTAGATAGGCAGTCGCACACATTCCCAGTTGCTTGACGGATGTAAAATTCTCATCACTCCTTCGTAACAAAAAAAATTGCATCTCGCATTTTCTTCAAGGTTTCTGATTCTTCGAAGAGAAATATGAAACTTTTGTCTAAAAAATTTTTTTACCCGTGCCTCCCTGCACCCTCAAAAATCATCAGAAATCAAAGTTATCCCCAAAAATCATTCGTTTGGGTACAAGGAAGCTTTAGTACAGTAAATGAAGATATTTTACTTGCGAAAAATACTTAATGGCTCAAATTTTGAGGCGATGTTTGGCGACATGTCCTGAGTCTAAAACCGAGTTTTCGTATTCGAGGGGGTGGGGCAACATACAACCACCTGTCAATATGAGCGTAACTTTGTTCTTATTTCTTATCTTTGTTACCATCATAGAAATATAAACTAACATGGAACGGCTGTGTCGTGTAAAAACCCTGTACGTAAGCGATCACATTAAAGGTAGCTTGTTTAAAATGACAGCAATAGTATGCACAAGTGGGACACAAATTGCGGAACTGTCAGGGGTATCTTCTTGAGTGAATGGTGGCGTGCCAAGTCAATATGCCGGGGGCATAGATTTTATGCCAGGAATTTTAATCGCCCCGCTTTTAAAACGTCTCTCTTATTATTTCTGCATATTTTGGCCTGCACTGCCTGACCTCTACTAGCGAGTGAACTCAAACACATGAGGAATTGCGGTACGCTTAATCTGGCTTACAGCCATTCCGTGTTTAGTTTATATTTCTCTGGTTACTGTGGGGGTTCAGGGTCCGAAGAATACCTGGGGCCTCCATAAATATATTTTAATCCAAACTACTAAACGGTATTAAGTATAAGTACTTTATTCAAACTAAGTTACAAACTGGACAGCACGTCTGTACTTTTTGAACCACATGATGAGACTAACTCTTATCAGTCTCTACGGAGGTGATAGCCTGATCTCTACCTAACCGTTAACTTCTCTATAATCAAGCTATGGGTCGATTGCGACTCAGAATAATTATTTATTAATAATTCACGTATTTGTTTATGGGGTACGCCACAGTTACCATTTAATTACCGTTCATTTAAGTTCAGTAGACCAAATTGGTTGAAAATAAAATTATCTATTTTATAATAATAAAACCAATGCCGTAGGTTAAATAAATCAATTACAATGTCCGGTCAGAGGTCAAAAGTGAGGGGTGGTTTTGTTTTTTCGTAAATACCGTGAAATTGGAGAGCTTCAAAATTTTTTCATATATACTTCCTCGATTATATTTTATAGTACTTGAAATTACCTACAAAATGAGCTCTCTCACACTGTTCTACAATAAATAGTTTTCCATGAATCCAACGTAAAAATCTCAACTACTGGACTCAGTCTATCTTTTCCAAAATGAAAAAGTTACTCCATCCGCAATAGTCGTCCTTAGACAAAGCTTCTTCTACAAACTGTATGGAGTCAACAAGGACTACGAGTCTCTAAACTTTTATAGTTACAAGCGTTTTCTTCAATCTGAAAAAAAAATACTTTCAATCTAGCTTCCCTACCACCTACTGAAGATGCAGAACGCCTACATACGTATAGAGTATATCATCAGGTTCAAGAGTGTAAAGGGAATTACAAAGATCCGGAAGACTGGGGTTGGAAAAAAATGAAGAGCGTTTATATGCCCGTCGCCTGCGAAAAAGATCCGGCACCGCCAAGTTTGCTGAAACTTATTTCTTGCACCTGTAAAACTGGCTGTGGAAAGGCCTGTGGATGTTGAAAGCCTGGTTTGAAATGTTCTCCAATTTGTGAAACTTGTCGCGGAAACGTGTGCAACAACATAGCACAATATTCTACCTTGGAAAAAGATGACGATTTTCTTAACGACGACGGAGACTTACCGGCAAATCCTGAAGAAGATGAAGGTGATGAAATAGAAGAGGATCGTAGCAACGCATTCGATAGCGATGACGAATAAGAAAAAGGCAGAAAAGGTCCATCCAAGAAGGCCAAATTGGCATAAGTAAGTTGCAAGCATATTAACTACTTCAAAAAAACGCACTATAAAACAATAACAACTTAAACTACTCTTCTTTTCCAGGTAAACCAAAAAAAAACTTCCAATTCAGATCGAAGCACTGTGCTAAAAAACTTCTCGGTTCCGAAGTTTTGGCGAAGCCGTAAAGAACATTGAAATTGAGCATTCAAAATCTAAAGTTTCTCCTCACTTTTAACCTTTGACCGGCCATTGTAATTGATTTATTTACCCTATGGCCTTGATCTTATTATTATCTTAATATATAAAAACTACGTGTCACAATGTTTGTACACGCTAATCTCCGAAACCGCCCAACAGATTTAAATGAAAATTTGGGAATGCGCAGGGTTGGTTCCAGATTGAAAGATAGGATAATTTTGGTCCAGATAAGTGAAGCTGTTGTCGAAATATAGAGAATTTCAATGTTTCACTGATTATATTTAAGTTGGCGGGGCGAAAAAATATTTAATTTTAATTCTCATGTACATATAAAAAAAACCGTTAGCTTTAAAAAAGCACTCCAATTTTTACGAGTGACAGCATGTCGCGAGTTGCAATTGCTGGAAGACGACAATCTTTCTGATCTGACACTTACTGATGCAGCATTTGCATCCACGCCGAATAACATTCGTCAACTGTTCGCAATTATATTGACGACATGATACCCAACAGAACCATCGGTTTTGTGGGAAAAATACAAGAACGGCATGACTGAAGACATACTTCGCCAATATCCAAACTCTCGAACTTTTATAAGAATAATTGGTTTTTCGTTAATGGTTATAAATATTTGTTGAAGCGTTGAATTTTGAAGATTTGGATTAATTTTAAATGTCTTAAGGTTGGCTGCAGCGAGTCGGGAAGGCATCGTCTTTGTTTATTTACGCGCCGGAAAACAAAACCAAAAACATCGTTTACCAGCAAGTTTTGCAAAAGAATACATACATAGGTAATTTTGGTCACCCTTAATATGAAAGCTTATTGAATCTAATGTCTCCAAATTTTACAGAAATAAGTATTGGTTCTTTCCTTAGATATTGGGAATAGTTTGATTTTCAATATTTGCATTAATTTCACATGTTTTGACGAACACAATTTCGCAATATAAGAGAAAGTAAAAGTAAGTTTTTTGGCATTGCTTTTTCCAACTATAAAATATTTGTTTCATTTTTCAATTTAGTTTTATTGTTCTCGAAAAATTTTGTTATTGCAGACTTCTAGATTTAAATTAAAAAAAGCTATAGAAAATGGCCCTCGAATTTCGAGTGCTGGATGCTGCTATTTGCATTAATTTTAAATCTTTCAAAGTTTCATGGTTTTAACAGAATACGCAGGCAATTTTGGTCATAGTTCAAATAAATGTATTTTGAATCTAATGACTCCAACTGTTATAGTGTAACGGTCGGTTATTTACCGAAAAATTCCCCCTTTTGATGGTCCCCCCATCTATCGGAAATTTCAGGCTCCATAAATAAAATTACTTCACAAAAAAAATTCGGGGAAAATAGTTTTCAAATTCAAGTAGTCGGGAAAATAAAAATAGTTTTTGTTCTGGAAAAAAAAAGGATTTTTAGGAAGTTTCTAGAGGAGTTCGGAAGTCTGTGAAGGAAGGACGTCTGTTTTTATTAACGGGAGAAAATAGGAAACTCTGGGTGCCTTCCATTTAGACACAGAGAGACACAGTGTTACACTGTGTCCGACACAGAAGTGTTCCATCAACGACACAGCTAGACACAGCCGGGCACAACTAAGACAATGCTACCAACCCTCGCCAATTGAAATGTGATCGTTAATTTATAATTACAACAATATTGTTTCATTTTTAAGATTCCCAGCATTTATAAGATATCGGGTAATTAATTTAAAGAAATTATCAACATAAAATTTACGATTTACAAAAATAAAAACGAGGAAAGTGCGCCGTGGCGGATTTTTCATGAACTTATGTGTTCCATTTGGGCTTACACAGAACGACACAGAGCGACACGCTGTGTCGGACACAATTGTCTTTCTGTGTCTAAATGTGGGTGCCTTCCATTTAGACACAGAGAGACACAGTGTTACACTGTGTCCGACACAGAAGTGTTCCATCAACGACACAGCTAGACACAGCCGGGCACAACTAAGACAATGCTACCAACCCTCGCCAATTGAAATGTGATCGTTAATTTATAATTACAACAATATTGTTTCATTTTTAAGATTCCCAGCATTTATAAGATATCGGGTAATTAATTTAAAGAAATTATCAACATAAAATTTACGATTTACAAAAATAAAAACGAGGAAAGTGCGCCGTGGCGGATTTTTCATGAACTTATGTGTTCCATTTGGGCTTACACAAAACGACACAGAGCGACACGCTGTGTCGGACACAATTGTCTTTCTGTGTCTAAATGTGGGTGCCTTCCATTTAGACACAGAGAGACACAGTGTTACACTGTGTCCGACACAGAAGTGTTCCATCAACGACACAGCTAGACACAGCCGGGCACAACTAAGACAATGCTACCAACCCTCGCCAATTGAAATGTGATCGTTAATTTATAATTACAACAATATTGTTTCATTTTTAAGATTCCCAGCATTTATAAGATATCGAGTAATTAATTTAAAGAAATTATCAACATAAAATTTACGATTTACAAAAATAAAAACGAGGAAAGTGCGCCGTGGCGGATTTTTCATGAACTTATGTGTTCCATTTGGGCTTACACAGAACGACACAGAGCGACACGCTGTGTCGGACACAATTGTCTTTCTGTGTCTAAATGGAAGGCACCCTCTGTAACAGAGGCTGGATTTATTGGTGCTCGGATAGAGTCTGATTTTCTTTTTAGTTCGAACGGACAGTATAATTTTGGAGAAGCGATATTGCTGCGTCCCTTGGCCGTTTTGCAGTAGATGCCACCTTACCTTGGTTTCAAATCCAAGATAAAATAGAAGAACTGGCAGGAGAGCAGTTTTAGCTGGCTTTGGAGGACAAGCCGCAGATGCAATAACACACTTTTTTTTAACACGGGCTGTGTTGTGGATGGTGTAATTGAGGGTCTATCTCCCGGATTACCTGGGATACAAGTTCATGAAATTGGTGATACATCTTTAGGAGGCGAATCACTTGGAGGTCACGAGAATCCAACAGGGTCTCCGAAGGGGGCACCAGACGCCCCATCAAGTGCACGGCATGCTGGCGATTTAGGCCTTATAAGAACAAGGGAAGAAGGAAGCGCAACCTTTCGGTACAGTGTTCCGGATATTGAGGTAGGAGGTATAATTGTTAGATTTGTTGTTATAACCGAAGATACTGATGATTGTGGCAGAGTATATAAGGAAATATCAAAAAAAAAAAATTTTTATAGACTTAATGTTTCACTCAAATGTGTAATAGAAAAAAAAACGATATAGTTATTTATAGTAAAATATAAAACAAGAAAAAAAAACAGAAAAGGAAAAAAAAATCAGAATAATACGTCTAAACAGAGCAAAGTGTTAGTAAATCAAGGAAGGAAAAAGATACTTTTTTTTTGACATCATAACATTACTAATCGAAAAAAAAAAAAAAAAAAAACCCACCACAAGAATAAGCATACTACTTAAAATAATAACGTTCAAGAGCTACTGGAGACAGCGAGCCAGAGCGAGAGGGACTGGAGGATTTTTTGGGAGTTTTAAATTTTGTTCGGGGTTTTCAAAAGGGAATAACAAGAAAAAAAACACAAAAAGGTTACTGAAGAACTCAATAATTACGCATATTTACTTTTCTTTTTAAATACTTACGTCATATTCTTACAATTTTTTTAAAAATATTACTTATATATATTTACAATGACTTTTAAAAATTAAGAAATTATATTGATACGCTTACAACACATTACCCCTTTTCCAAGATATATTCACACTTCATTTTATCCTTACACATTCTTTTAAAATATTTGATTATTTTCATATATTATAATATAGGTACAATATTTTGTATCCATACTTTTAACATACTTACAAAACCTTAAAGTATAATATGGTTACCTTTTGTCGTTAGCACACACCTTTAATTATAATAATATTGCCTTAAATTATAAACATTATCAGGTGGTTTTTGTGTGTTGTACGAAACCAAGGAATCCTCGACTGGTACCAGCGCGACGATTTGTTTTTTTCCTTTCCGTTGTGGTATTGAAGTTCTTATTTGGTGGTAATTGTTGGTTGCATCCACATTACCTATATTGTACGGTTAATTTTTGTTTGATGTTCACGCAGCAAATAAGTAATGCAAATTTACCTTCGTTTTGTGTTAATTAATTATATTGTGTTAAGTTGTAACTATTATATAATATATTTGTTGTCAATTTCTTTAAATCCACGAGTATTACTAGGCATGACAGCCTAAGGGGGTAATGTATCCAGGATGGTTGGGTTGTGCTTCCTCTCCAGGGTTCTCTCTAAGTCGCGTTGAACATTTGCAGGTCCACCGGATCGTTGGGAACTTCCAGCGATGAATACCTTTGGATAACCTAGGACAAGAACAGTATGAAGAGATCTCCCTTTTAACTAATAGGTAAGTGGTGAATCATGTGTGTAGAGTCCCGGTCACACAACCCCACGCCCCCACCGGCGAGCTACCGTAAACCGTGTGGCCGGTTTAGCATCCCCTATAAGAACTCAGGAAACTAGGGAGGATGTGGTCTTACAAAATTTTTTATGTTTACCCAAGCACGAAGGCAGTAGCCTTGCTGTCAACAGCAAGGAGCTCCATTGTGCCGGTACAATAGGAATAGTTGGTTTTTCGTTAATGGTTAAGAAGAGTTTAATTTTGAAGGTTTGGATTGATTTTAAATGTTTAAACGTTGGGTACAGCGAGGCGCACCGGTTCCCAGCTATCCAAAATACAGAAAACAAGCGGTACATGGAGACACTTCACCTGTGTATGAAAATTCATATCTCGAAAAATGCCATGTCAATGGATGGTTTTTATTGTCTCGATCAAAATGTCAGATCCCTAATAGTTTCACATTTTGTTATTTGGAATCAAAAATATCAAAAAATTGCCTTTTTAAAACTCTCCCACTGTATATTAAAATTCATATCACCTGATTACTACTATTTTTTTATGGGAGCAGCATAGGCGGCCAGGTCCCAACTAGTAAAATAGATAATTTTATTTCCAACCAATTTGATCTATTGAACTTAAATGTACGGGCGATAGCAACAAAGAAAAAAAATAAAAAGAAAGTTGACATCTTCCCCCACACCTTCGAATACGAAAACTCGGTTTTAGACTCAGGACATGCCGCCAAACACCCCCCAAAATTTCAGCCATTAAGTATTTTTCGCAAGTAAATGGGATTTTTGTATCTTTATTTGCTGTACTACTTCGGATAGAAAAAATTTTCGGTCAAAAGTTTCATATTTCTCTTCGGAGAATCAGAATACGTTAAAAAAATACTGGTTACCATTATTCATTATTATTGACGGGGTGGGGGTGACTTTTATGTGCAAACTATTCCACCCTTTTACTCGAAACTTTTTTTACGAAAAACTATGCTTCAGGAAATATCGGACCGTTGCCGGACTTAAGCCGCACCCTGTATATTATTTTACACTGAAAAGTACCCAGCGCTACTCATACGTCCCAGGAACATGCCAGAACCTGGTTTCATGATCGTCCAAGGTATAACAGTATCTGAAAATCGGCTAAAACCTCCTAACTTTGCCCGAATATAACTTGGCGATTTGCGCATGTGGTTGGAAAATATTCACCGCCAATGCCTTAATATTTATTAGGTTTTATTTAAATAATCCATTCATCAACAGGACAGTACCATTAGTTATTTAAAATTCTTTAGATTTCACACACAAGATTAATATTCTTCAAAACCCCCGAGAAATGAGATTTGTTAAGAGATGCAAATGCAGTCCTACACTACACCATGAAATGACTTGAATATTGACCATCATTATCATGATGTTTATTGGAATCTTCTTCTGCTTTCCGCAAACTGAAGTTTGAGCGATTGCGCAAATGCGATTACGATCGGCAGTTCCAGTAACATTTCTTTTATAAATAAATTACCATCGGTCCATCCAATGGCACTAGTGCTGTGTTCGTTTTAATAAAAGGGTTTGTTAGCCAGGGTTCCTGATCTTTTCAAAATTTATAAACATAAGAAAATTATTATTTTTTGTAGCCCACTGTGGCTAAATAATTTCTTGTAAAAACAAATATTTTTTAATGCCACTCTGGCCCATATAATAAAACAAATACTATACATTTAACTGTTTTGCAAGAAATGTTAACTTCGGTAAAACTGAAATTGAATGTGCAATTTCGAAAAGGTCACATCTCGCATATTTTGACAAGTACGTTTTTTGATAACAGTTTGTTCTAAATGCTTCCCTGTACCTATTATGTTCAAAAAAGCCACATATCTAGCATTCGTTCTACTGTCGACGACATGGCGTGTCGCCAAATAATTTCGAAAAGGTCACAACTCTATATAACAGATGTTCCCTTTTGAATTTATTGCTTAACATAAGACCGTTAACCGCCATAATAATTTTGTCTCTTTTGTTCACGTGATTTAATACCGTTTCCGTATGGATTTTAGGTTGGAAAGTGAGCGATTGCCACGTCAATTGCACACTCTCCAATCTTAATCTCGTATAGAAACCAGTAGCCTGCAGAAGAAGATGTTTAATGAAAGACTATTAATTATCTTTAATTTAAGTTTATGTTTAATTTTAGATACCTAAAATAAAAGTTTCGCCTAATTTATATGGTTTTTTCTTTAATTTCTGTTTACGCAATGCCGTGAATCTCGAAAAGGGAATATCTCATCAATTTAAAATAACTAAATATGTATATAATAACGTTAACATCAAAATCTTTTTGTAATTTAAGTGGCCCCAAAATGTAACGCAAAAGTAAATTCTCTAAATATTATACTTTTTTAGAAAATAATTAGTTTTTTTCATTTCGTGAAAAATTTAAATATTCAGAGATGTGCCCTTTTCGGAATTGCATATTCAATTAAAAATGTTAGTCACTCCACTTCTGAATTCAGGCTTTGCCTCAAATTATAAACGTTCTTTTGGTTTTTTCTTCATTTTCCTCGTGTCGTTTTTTTATTAAAGTAAATCTGGGGCCATCAAGCTGCAACTATTAATTCAATAGTGGCACAGAAGAGTTTTGGTGCCAGGATTTCATCAGGGCTAATTTACGTGCAAAATTAGCGGAGGATTTCACCTGCACAACATCATCTCCCGGGAACCAGGTATACACACCAGCCAGTTATCTCTTAGCCCAGTCACTTTATACAAAAAAAGGCCAAACCTCTAAAAAAATCCAACTGGAGATTTTCCAGCGGGATTCTCTTTATTTTGGGGTCACAAATAATTTTCCAAAAGTCCATAAAGCCAACTGACCGGCCACTCTAGTTATAGAGGGTCAAAGGTCAAGAAAATCAGTTTTTCTCAAATATCTCGTAAATTATCGGTTTTTCGTAAACTTTGGCTAAGTAAAATTTGTTGCTGAGATAAATCTGCATAAAAATGTCCTCTACAAAATTTACGTAGAAACAATAGTTTTCGAGAAATCTGGGTGACAAGCTATGAAGCAACGCATGCCGCAATATCCTATACGAGTGCATGTGTTTGTTGTGTTTGCTTGTGGGGCCCATCTTGTCTCAATTCGATGTCCGAGGATACAACCATTGAACCTGAGTTGAACGATAATAACGTCGACCACATTTCGTTTTTTTTCTCTGAGATGAGTGTTGATGAAGGTGACAATATGAAAGAAGTGGGAATAGAAGAGATAAAGCGATAATCAACAAAATTATTTCATAGCTTGTAACCTATGGACTGTGCCTACTGGGGTACCATGTAAAAACGCTGCTTGCATTCTACTTCAAAGTTGGTGCGGAAACGAATGCAGCGCGATGCTCGAGTTTTCTCAGCCCCAAATCTCGAAAACCATTAGTTCTACGTAAATTTTGTAGGACATTTTTATGAAGATTTATCTTACGAACAAATTTTACTTAGCCAAAATTTACGAAAAACCGATAATTTACGAGATATTTGAGAAAAACTGATTTTCTTGACCTTTGACCCTCCATAACTAGAGTTGGCCGGTCAGTTGGCTTTATGGACTTTTGGGAAATTATTTGTGACCCCAAAATAAAGAGAATCCCGCTGTAAAATCTCCAGTTGGATTTTTTTAGAGGTTCATGTATAAAGTGACTGGGCTATCTTCCGTTTCTCCGATTCTTTTGTAATTGAAGATCCAAGGCAGACTGTTTTATCGACTGCTTCTAGGGTTTGTTCTTACACAGTTATATTTCTTCCAATTCTAAAACTTTCAGCTCACCTTTGTTTTTCTTCGTTGATGTTCAGGCCTATGCCCTTTGCCGTCTCTTTTGGTTTTACATAAGCCTATTTTACTGATAGAAAAGGCTTTCCAACGATGTTCATGTTATCTGCATCTCCAAGTAATTGTACAGAGTGTGTTGTTATTGACTCACTTTTATTGGACTGACTTTCCCTTATCACCCTTTTATAGGGCGTGGCTGAAAAGCATTGGAGCTAATCCATTTTTTATGTTCGTGAAAGTTGTAACGTCAGCAAAAACAGTTCAAAAAAACTGATCGCGAAAACCGTTCAAGACTTATGCTTTTATAAATGATTTTATAGAAACAATCAATTCAATAAAACAATATTTATTAAACGAATGCTAGAATTATATTCAATATTCTAAGTTTCTTCCAAATTCAAAATCAAACTTATTTTAAAGATTAACTCAAGAAAATCAAAATCAAAAAATAACTCGTATACAAATTCAAAATTCGCGTGCCGAACTGCGCAAGTTCGAGAAAATTAGTCTACTGAGCTTCATTTTTGCTTGATTTCCAATACATTTTCACATTTCGAAGTCAGGAAAAATAAAGTCTGATTTCGCCCAACAGAACCTGAAATCAAGCTTGAAAGTAAAAGCTCGCTCAAAAGAGAGTAATCAACTGGAATCGTGGAATGTCATTCCAGGGAGCTTTTGCATTTCTGAATTCTGGCGAAAAAGCAAAAACAATTTCAAGTACTGGAACTCGACTTTATGCTGTAAACATGCTAAGGGCGAAAATAGTTTCCACAGCGACTGGCAAAAACGAATAGAACACACAGCTTTTCTATGAGTATGAAGGGTGCAGCACAATATGCAGACCACTCGACGACGAGGTCGCCGAGAGTGGCGACTCAATCAATCCAAGTTCTATTTCGTAGCCGTCGCCCCTCAAAGTTGCCTGGGCGGTGTGACATGGGATTGTGTTGCTATTCTCGTATGTTCCTGTGCGCGTGTGTAGCATTCGGATGTCGAAGATGATTATTCTTGTGTGTGCTTTTTAATTTGTGTGCACCGTCGCCGTCGCCCTTAGCATGTTTACAGCATTAGCCGGTGAAGCCACTTATGCCGATTGAAGTGAACTTGATTAAACTGAGGCCGGTGAAGCCGGGGTATAACATCAAAATGTAAGAATAAAGAAAAGTATTTTTCCAATATATATAGCTCTGCAAGCTCGCCGTTATATCAAAAAATTCCCCTCATATTTTTCTTATTTGCTCTATCCACATTCGCTCTTCTCTGGAGCTTTTAAGAGAATTTACGATCGCTAGCTTTATCGAATTGACAAAGTTCACGATCTGTCAAATTTTAGCTTTTAATATTAAAGTGTTGTTAAATTTGGGGATGGAGAAAAAAGTGTTTTAACAGGCTAAGTTAAAAAATAATAACAATAAATAATAAGAATATCTACTAATTTAATATAATATAAAAAAATATAGTAATGGGCTTAAAACGTCTCCTTGGAGGACACCTTTCGTGATTGCAATTTTTTCCGATAATTGATTGTTCAAACGCAAGGAGATATTTGCTTTATCGTACATTTTTGCAATCGTTCTAATGAATTTACCGTTTATTCCTAGGGAGTTAAGTTTTTGAAAAAGTTTGTTATGCGGAACAGTATCGAATGCTTTTTTATAATCTACAACTATTGTGAAAAGGGGGTTTTTATTCACATTCAATTGAATATCAACTACGGATTTTGCAATAAAAATATTGTCTGTACAAGATCTTTTTTCTCGGAAACCGCATTGTTCTTCCGGAAGGAGGTTATGTTTTTCAACTAAATCGTAAAGTCTTTTTTTCAGCAAGAAGGAAAATGCTTTCAAACATGTATTTTCAAGTGCGATTGGTCGATAGTTGTTAGGGTCGTTCGTGTTTCCTTTTTTAAATATCAGTTTAATTAGGGAGTTGCACCAGTCGTCAGGTATAGTTTCTTGAGTTAAGAGCACATTAAACATGTTTTGGAGATAATGGGTCCAATTGGGTGGGAGGTTCTTGAAGCATTCGTTAGGAATTCCGTGGGGCCCGGCCGCTTTGCCATTTTTAAGACGTGATAACGCGAAGTTAATTTCTTCTAGCGTAATTTCTTTATCTAAAATTTTGTGGACATCCGTATTCGATATAATATGTATACGAGGTGATGGTTTATATATGTCTCGAAAATAATCGACGCAAGTTTGCAATGATATATCAATTTCATGGTATGGGCCTCTTTTTCTAAATTTTTTCACTGTCTGCCAAAAATCTTTAGCATTTTTTGTCTCTCTCAACTTTATTTTGATATTTTCGATAAAAGATTTTTTTGTTGAATTAGTTATATATTTATAATTCTTTTTTGATTGGTTATATTCAGGATAATAATTTGGGTCAAAGTTATGTTTACACAATTTAACAAACGATTTCTCCACTTCTTTTTTTGCATTAACACATTCTTTATTGTACCACGGCGATTTAAAAGTTTTTTTTTGCACCAAGGTGCCTAGTTGTACACATATCTGTTTCATTCATCGCGGTTTTAATTGCTGCAGTTAAGTTCTCAAAAAGTGCGTTAGCATCGTTAGAATTAAAATAAATATTGAAGTCGTTTGAAAGATGCTGGGTATATTCCAAAAAGTTTTTTTGGTTCCATCTCAGTGATTTAATATAGTTTTGATTTTGATTTTGGAGGTTTGAATTTGAATTAACAGGTAATTTTTTATCTATTTTAATTGAGCATAAGAAGTGATCAGAAAAGACAGAAAGATCTGTGAGAGAGAAATCGGTGACATTCTGCAAGCAACCATAATTAACCACGCTAAGTCAATCAGACTATTTCCCCTCTCCGACATATAAGTAAAACAGCCCTGAGCGTCCGATCTTGATCGACCATTTAGCACGACAAACCCCATAGATTCCATAATTTCAGTCAATTTCATTCCTCTCGGCTTCACAATCATATCACAAGTATTTCTAACATGAAACAAATGAGAATCATAAAAAATATAATCATTACAATCGTTATTAAGGTTCCCGATCCTCGCATTAAAATCGCCAAGACAAATAACATCTACATCCTTTTGTTCTGATAATGACATTTCATATAATATATTTTGCATTGAGTTTAAATACATTTCATCAAATTCCATTTGTGGTCTCCAATAAAAGGCTCCTATTCTAATACAATCTGATTTAAATACTATATCAATAATAATGTGCGAGGCTTTAGTCTCTTTAACAACATACGTATAATCATCGTTTTTTCTCAAAAATAGACTGATGCCTCCACTTGCTCTGCCTCTGGAGCCTGACTCTTTTTTAGCTAAAGAATAAATATGCAAATAATCTTGTACATAAATAGGTACATTAATATTTGACTCGACATATTGCCACGTTTCACTAAAACAAATTAAATCATTTTTTAACAATAACTCTTGTGACTTTTCATCTATTTTGTATAAGGTATTAAACCCACCCACATTCCAATAACAAATACCAAAGTTTTTATCTGCCAGATGGGAAGATTCAATCGTCCCCGCCGAATCCTATGTGGGTCGAGTATAGCGTGGAGTTGAACGTGGGTTTCTGACTCGCTTGTTTTTCTCCTGCATCTTGGATGCTGTTGATACCCTGGAGTCGAGCATCAGTCGAGCCACAACCTTCTATATTACAAGCCATGAACAAGGAAAATATTGAGAGCGAATTTCCGCTCAATCGGACCACAACTCGGTGAAATCACGTTATGTTGTTAGTGTAATTTGGAGAATTTGGGAGAATTTGGTGGTCCGATTCTCTCAATTGAGATTCTTGTTCATGGCTTGTAAATATAGAAGGTTATGGTCGAGCCCAAGATTGTATTCTTCCGCCTGATTTATGTGTTGAAGGAGAAGTGAGAGGGGGATACTTCACTTCTGACAGGTGCTGCATATCCACGGTTTGCGGCTCTGTTTGTGCCTGTTGTTGTACTTGGTGGGGATTAGACTGGGGAGAGGAGGGAGAAGGAGTGGGAGTAATCTCTGAGCTCGTGTTCGACTCAATTCGGGTGCCCGACACCTGGACATCGTCTGCTCCGTGAGAGTCTGGAGCATGGTTTCGGCGGCATCCGCCTTCCTTGAGTTCCTTGCGAAGTTCCTCGATCTCAGCCAGAGAACAGATTTGTAGTGCAGACTGGGATTCATCTCTCCTCAAAAAGACTTTTCCATCTTTATGCCAAGCAAATTTAATATCAAGTTCTCTCTGAATGTTTCTGGCCTCGTAGAAAATCTTTGCAATGTGAGGTGAAAGCGACTCGTTTATGTATATGGGTGACTCGCGTACCAAATTCAGACCTATACTTTCAGCCGTCAGATGTTTTTGTTTTGCTGCTCTCAAAATAGATTCCCTATCTAAATGACGAAGAAGGCGCACAATGATGATACCTTTTGTTTTCGTACGAAAGATTGAGTTTACCGCAACTTCTGGAATATTCAGTTTCAACGCATTCATGATTGCAATGAAAAGAACAAGTAGATTTTCACCACGGTTGTAGGGGATGCCAGTGATCTTTATGTCATTGTTCCGGTCACTTTGGAGACGAGTTTCATGGAAAGATTTAAGACGTTCGACTTCTCTCCTCAGCTCCTCGTTTTCCTTTTGCATCCGTTCGAGGGTTTTTTCCTGCTTAGCTGCTTCTTCCGTCAGTGTCTTCACATTCTTTTCTATCCCCTCGACAGAAGTCATCATTTTGTTTTGATTAACATTAAATGCGGTCATCTGTGAGGTCAAATTTTCCAGCTGGGTAGCAAGGTCCGCCATGGCTAGTGTGTTGCACGTGTTTCTACTTGTTAGTTTCAGTTCTCTACTCTATCCAGGAACAGTTAACAAGCTTCATTCACTAATAGGAGTCCCAAAACAAAGGAATCCTGTTTTGCACCGTTTTTCAATAAAATTTGCACAATATAACTTCACTAAAATTGGAATAATGATTGACACGCGGGAGCGCGCTCACGATGCGTCTGACTCGGTCAGTTGCTCAAAGCAAACTCCTGTCTCAAAGCAAACTCCCGATGAATTAGAGTTATGGTCTTCGCAGAACGGACAGCTAGCGCGAAGGGAGAGAGAGACGTTTCTCGCAATCTCAGCCGCTATTCTTAAGTCCTGCGATGACGATAGAATATACCACTCTTCTTACTCACCTATTTATAAGTGTATAATTGATGCGGATTCGAATGTAAACTACCTTAATTTCATTTCAAATATCAATAAGCTCAGAACTGTGGCACAATTACGACTGAACTCTGCCATTACGACCAATTTATACATTAATGCAGAAAAAATAATTCTCGACAAAAAAGTACCATGCACGTTCTGTAACTTGAACGAGCCAGACGATCTAAACCATGTAATATTTAAATGTCCGATCTTTGCTACTCCACGTTCCAACTATTTGTCCAAATTAATCACTGAAAACCAATCGTTGACCGCCATGTTATCAAATATTTCTGCGCAAAAATTAAAATGTTTATATTATTTTTTTATTGGATATGTAAATGTAAAAAGACTGATTGAAGATTAATCGAGTAATGTATAAGCAAACTCTCTTTGTAACGGAGCGAGACTCCTAACATTGTATAAATAAATAAATAAATAAATAAAATAAATAATAAAAAAATATAGTTTAAAAAAACTAAAAAATACGCTTTTATTTTAAATGAACTAAAAAGTAAAAAATAATTTTGAATGTGAAGTTTTTATTGCTCCAGCCAGTATATGGAAACAACCTACCTTTCGAAATGTAAAACAGCAACGTAGGACTCTTTACCTATATTCTTATTTTATTAACACAGGAACTTTTCGCTAGCGCCCCACGCTTTTTTACATTTCGAAAGGTATGTTGTTTCCATATACTGGCTGGAGCAATAAAAACTTTACTTTCAAAATTATTTTTTACTTTTTAGTTCATTTTAAAATAAAAGCGTATTTTTTAGTTTTTTTTAAACTATATTTTTTATTTTCTACTTTTTAGTCTATTATATGTCTTCCGCCATTTTGTAGAGACCCCCATATTAAATTTAAAATGACGTCACACAGTTTACTGTACTATACTCGTCATATACTTTCATTTGATACCCATACCGAGGGCGTTATTAAGAAAACGGTAATCCGCCATTTTGTTTTGTCAGCCATTTTGAATTTAGAATGACGCCACACAGAGCTAATAGTATTCTACTTGTCATATCCTTTCATTTGATATCCATACCTAGCGCGTTGTAAAGAAAAAGGTAATCCGCCATTTTGTGTTGGCCGCCATTTTGTGTTGGACGCCATTTTGAATTTGGAACGACGCCACACAGCTAATAGTATTCTACTTGTCAAATCCTTTCATTTGATACCCATACCGATTGGGTTGTAAAGAAAATGTATAGTTTAAAAAACTAAAAAATACGCTTTTACTTAAAAATGAACTAAAAAGTAAAAAATAATTTTGAATGTAGAGTTTTTGCTCTGCCAGTATATGGGAACAACCTACATTTCGAAAAGTTAAGAATTCAATTAATGAAGTTATTGATAAAAATTACACTGTAAATTACAATGTAAAAAAGCGTGGCCGGTAACGAAAGGTTCCAGTATTAATAAAATAAGAATATAGGTAAAGAGCGCCCCACGCTTTTGTACATTGAAGTAAGTTATATGTATGCCAGAGAAAAAACTCTACATTCAAAATTATTTTGTACTTTTTAGTTCATTTTTAAGTAAAAGCGTATTTTTTAGTTTTTTAAACTATACATTTTATTTTCTACTTTTTAGTCTATTATATGTCTTCCGCCATTTTGTGATCACCACCATATGAGATTTAAAATGACTCACACAGCTTACTGTACTATACACTTTCATTATTCCCATACCGAGGGCGTTGTAAAGAAAAAGATAATCCGCCATTTTGGGTTGGCCGCCATTTTGTGTTGGCCGCTATTTTGAATTTCGAATGACGCCACACATCTAATAGTATTCTACTTTCATTTGATACCCATACCGACTTTTCAGACTTAAAATAACTTTGACATATTTACTACTGATTCAGAATACACTTAAAGTTCGCTTAATTAGCATTTTTCACAGTTTTATAATAATTAAGTATATTACAATATTTACATATTTACAAATAACGTACACATAATATGTTTCAACGTGATTATTCACATGAGAAGAAGTAGGTGTTTTTTTGTTCCCTTATATTACTTTCACGGTCTTGCGCATTGAAGTTTAATCCTTGAATGAGCATTCTTTCTATTTCCGCCAATGCGTCAGTGTTGCATGCCCATGAGCTTTGAGCAGTCCAGTTACTCAATCTGAAGTCCATTTAGCGTTTTTACGCGACATAAAACAACGCAAGCTTGCCCAGAAGCAAAGGTACGAGGTCCCAAATAGACTACTGCATAATCCACAGTACAATCTTGCATCTTATGTACTGTCGACGCCCAACTCAGAACTACTGGCAACATGAGCCTTTCAACAGTGCCATAACTGTACTTGGCGGGGAATTGTTTTGCTATGGGCTTAATTACATGTTCGCCACCCTTGCCAAAGTTTACTCTAATAGGGAATCTTACTGGAAATTTCTCCCGCTAGGGGCGCCAATGTATTATAACGTAAACATGAAGTGACATTTGTCTCCGCCTGCCAGACAGTTCTTGGTTTTATTGTGATTTTTCGGTTATTCAATGATAAAATCTTATATTCTAATAAATATGCAGTGTTGTGTATTTGGATGCAATAATATTCATTTATTTCCTAAAGACCAAAAAGTACGGGAGCTATGGGAAATAGCTGTGCGTCGCAAATAGTTTAAGAGAACAAAACATTCAAGACTTTATCCAGATCACTTTAGATCTGAAGATTATAGGATTGAAGGATTTGAGACTGGTCAGTATACGAATATTATATTTTTGTTGCTGTTGCTGTTATATTGTTGTTGTTTGTTTACGTTATACTTCGGTGGCGCCATCTGAGCTTACCTTTGCGTAAGATTCCCTATTGACGGATGTCGGTGTCATACATTTGATCACGGCGGAAATGAGGCTAGATGATTTCCGAGATGAAACCAATGTTTCCATTGACGAGGCCTTTCTCCACATCAATGTTAGATCTCAACATTATTTTGGCACCTACAAACATTTTTAGATTGCTTGGGAGTCCACCAGTTTTATTAATGTCCCTAGGTATGACAGATTCTAAACTATTGCTCCCCAGGTTTCGAGTTGCATCAATAATTTGGTAGTGGGCCTTGATGTCATACATTCGAGTACCATTCCGTTCGAAATATTTAAGAACTTTATCATTGTGCTTGTTCACTTGGTCGTTTGAAGGATATAGGAGAACAGGTGGTTACTTGATAAAAGTGTATTAAAAAATTTAAAATACACTTTGAAATCCTCTTTTTGTTTTGTGTGTATATTATTTATCTTCTTACCCTATGTATACATTAATATTTGAACTGGTTTCCTAATTCTACTACTTTTCTTCAACTGCAGTTGCTTTTCGTTATTTTTATTTAAATCCACTTCGTGCTCTTGATTACTCTCATCTTTTTTTATTAACTACATTCTCATTGATACCTTTACCATACCATTGATACCTTTACCATACGTAAAATTTTCTTCCGCAGAGGTGACGTCATTACTACCCTAATACCTCTCATGAGACACCCTTATGGGACCTTAAATTCCAATTGATCAATTTGCAATCTTTGTATGGCTTGTAACTGCCTTCTATCCCGGCGTGGGCCGAATAATGGTAATAAGTACCTGTCTCTTAAACTACAACAGGGTTGCGCCCGGTGCCCTGAGGTGACGCTTGCGATGTGGCATTTTTACCATCCACATACCATTCAGCCCTCATCACCCCAACTAACAATTTGTCTTTATATTTTGAACGTAGCGACGTATTCTCGTCGAAATATGTTCCTATTTAGCAACCTACGTTACGTAATAGAGACGTTTGAGTTACTTCCATGTTTCGAAAGTGGTGCAGAGATATTCTGTGTTCGTGCCAGTATCTGTTACCAGTATGCACCCTAAAAGTAACATTTTATGGTTAAAGTGTAGTAACTGTGGCTTATTAATATGGGCGGTGCTATTATTTTGTTCCGTTTTGGTGTCATATTTATATCAAAACCTTTTTCTCTCATCTCTCAAATAAATAGTTATTAGAAAATGAGAATCAAAGAGCGAATTTGTAATACATATGTAGGTACATAAATTAGCCCATGTATGAAAAAAAATTGTAAAGACGAAACTACCCGTTTTTACATTTTGATAGAGAACAGATAATAAATTTATTATTGTACTTTTGTCTGATTTTTTAAACTAATATTTATGAACGAAAGAGATTTTTCGGGAAATGTTAGCATGATACTTCTAAAAATTAAAGCGCCTCAACTATTTTTAAAAATATAAAAATATATTTAGATTTTGAAAAAATATCGTTTTTTTTTAAAATTAAAAATATCATTTATTTTTAACATAAATAAATTCTCTGCTCAATAAATCACTGTTTCTACACGTACAATCAGTTTTTCATTAAAAGCATTTTAAATTTTTAATTTATTGCAAAGCAGGTTTTAAATCATCCGCCATTACTATGAATATAAGTTCATGCATGACTAAAAATATATTCAATGAGCGTTGTTAGTTCTTTTTGCCTAAAAAGGCTTTTCCATTGGGCAAAATTAACAAGTAACTTTTCAAATGCCCATTAAGTATTTGTTTCTACTTTTTATCTAAAACAATGAAATAAGTATACACAAAATTACTAAAATGGCACATTTCCCATTTTGTTACTTTAATACTTCCCATATGGTGGTAATTGTTCCCAGTTGCTGCCTGCAATGTTACTGCACTTTGGCGCTCTATAATCTGACAGTTCTCAAGCTGAGAGTTTAACTCTCTTGTATTGCAAGTTTTAAGTGAATCAAGTTTTTAAAAAAGAAATTATAAAGTAAAGAATAGTAAAGATGATTGGTGTAGACGCTAGAAAACGAAGAGCAGTCCCAGCATCTTGGGAAGCTGAGGGTGTTTTGTATTGGTCACAATTTAAAACATGCAAGTCAACGCTTAAACAAGAAAAGATCATTTTACATTATTTTAAAATTAAATACAGAATAATTAATAATCTTCCTTTTTAGAAAATTTAAAGCTCAACAAGAAAGTATTCCTAACGCAACCGAATTTCTAACATTAAATATAACCATATAAATTCTTTTAAAAAAAAATTATAATTACAATTTATTTATTTTTGCCCATTACTTTTATTTACGAATACATCGATTACATTAAGGGGTCCTTCTGGTTACATTTTCAAAAAAAAATTTTTTTTAAACATTTTTTTTTTCATAGAAAGAAGAGAGATATCGTTTTGAAAATTTGTAGGTATGTTTATTGACAAAACAGTATTACAAAAAAGATTTTTTTTGATTTTAAAAATTTTTTTTGTTGACATACGGATTTTTTTAAGAAAACATCAAAAAATGACGGCGGGCATGATTTTGGGCGAATGGATGATCTGAAAAAAACAAAAAAAAGGCAAATTATTCCTTGTTGAAGTGGCTATGGCATGAACCAGAATAATTTGTTTTTGTCAAAAAATTAAAAAATGGCGGCCATTTTTCGAAAAAACCAATTTTTTAGGGTGGAAAATCGGCTGAAAATCGGACAATTTTTTACCAATTAAAACGATTCTGGTTCATGCGATAGCCATACCCATAAATATGTACAATAACATATTCAAAAATCAGAACAATTGGTCAAGTAGTTTTTCTTAAATCGTGCCCGCCACCTTAAAAAACATAGTTTCTAGATAATCGCGTTTGAAGTTTTGTTAAAAAAAATTTTAAAGAAAAACTATATACCTTTTTAATCTGCCATGCCCGGGCCGTAAATAAGTCCTTCCTCCTGCTCATACTTCTCTTGCAGCCTAAATCGAAACGTTTGCAGGGTATAATATAATACTTCATAGTATAGAGTGAATCAGATCGAAGCAGATGTTAAAAAGGGGGGGAGTCGAGATTATCGAAACACAGCCGAGCGTCGAAAATTCTTTCTCACAGCGTCTCACTGTATACGTTCAAAAATAATTTTAGAATTACGATATCGCTCTAAAACCTTTTGTATCATGTTTTTGAATATATTTATTAGCAAAATGCGTAAAAAAAAATTTTCAATTTTTTGAAAATTTGTAACCAGAAAGACCCCTTAAAGCAGGGGTGGCCAACCCAAATGGTATCGCGGGAAACTTTGAAAATGCCTTATGATCCCGCGGGCCGGGGTCATATATTGGGTGATTCAAATTTAATTTAATATAATATAGGGAGAGAGTCCCAAAGCTGTTCTGCGAAGACAAGGAAAGAATGCTGACCAATCAACGTGCGGAAATGCGGAATTATAAATTATCTGTGAGGGATTGGAGTTAAGAATATCAGAATGTGAGTTAAAATAGGCAATAGACGAGGTATGAGCATTTTTAAGAAACTAGGTGAAATGTAATGTAATTGGTGGTGCAGGTTTTCGTCAGACAAGGTGGCGCGGTATTCATTTTACGTAAATTTCATTTTCGAAAAGAAACGATTCGCAATCACAACCTTTTGTCCCAGACATCTCAACTTACAAAACTTTTCTTTTATAACATAAAAATCATGTTTTGAAAGGGTTTTTCACATTCAGGTCCTCAAAAATATGTTAAACAATTTAGTAGCAGAAAGTAGTTCGACAGGCTTAAGGTTAAATCCGATTAAAACTAAAGAAATGTGGATACAGCGCTGACTAATGGTGACGTGGTATTGGTAGATTAATTCTGTTACCTCATTAGTTACGTCACTACCAGAATATATAAATCATATGGAGATCGACGGAGATCTCAACTAACGCCAAATTAAGGCTGTTCAACTCCAATGTTAAGGCAATTCTGTTGTATGTGCGAAATATTGAAAGTGGCCCAATCTATCACAACGCGCCTTCAAGTTTTCATCCTAAATAAAAATCTGCTGGCAAGATAGAATTACAAATGCAAAGAAACGATAGATGACCAAATCATGCAAGGGAAATGGAATGGAATGGCCACACCCTGCGAGGTTCAAACGTGAATCTAGCCAAAAGGCCCTTGACTGGAATCTGCAAGGAACCCTAGAGTTGGAAAACCTAGAATAAAGTGGAGGAGAACCCTACCAAAAGACGCCACAACAAGGAAGGCAACTGTTTCCGCCCTATGTCCCGTGCGGGAATAAAGGAGCAGAAGAAAAAGAATCCTGCACTCATAACACACTAGCTGGATGTTGACCAAAGAAGTGTACTTCCTTGTAAATATGCTTGTTTTCTCTGCTAGCTCCATGACACTAAATTTTTGTTGCGGATGCGGTATTTATATTAAATTGTTACCGAGAAAAACAATTACTTGGATTTTTATCCATCAACCCGGTCACCCCGAGAGCCAATTCTCTATGGCAGGCTATGAATTTTAATCATTGCTCATAGCTGACTCTTTTTTTTCACATGTTGGAAACTTCTAGCATAAAATATTTTGTTAAATCTTGTTGAATCTCGCGGGCCGCACAATTTCCTGCGAAGGTCCGCATGCGGCCCGCGGGCCGCGGGTTGGCCACCCCTGCCTTAAAGCAACATGAATTGAAATTCAATTATTACTATTAATTTTTAGAAAGAATGAATACAATTTTTGCTGTTTTGTTTTTATAAAGGAATAAAAGAATTTTTTTGTTAATTTTTTCTTCAATTATTTTCTCAATCCAATATTTGTTGCTCTCGACTATTAAGATTTTTTTGTTTTTTCACTCCTCTGTGAAAAGATGTACGTGTTTTGTATGGCCGCTTTTTGATTCTTAAAACGCTATAATTACAATCGCACATTTTTTTAATAATCTTTAATAATATTCAAATTGATTAGTGAGTGACAGACAAAAACGTTCTATGATGTAAACTGCAATATTTTGAGTGGGTTACTACAGAGAAACAATTTTGAAACAAAAACCAAAGCATTGCAAAATTTGAATACCAATATTAGGTACTTTTAAGACACTGTTTCTATTTACACTGATTTCCTAAAATGTAACGAAAGTGGGTAACGATTCGTAAATTAGACTAATTGTGTTCTTAAAAAGGAATTCATCCAAAATGGGCATAAAGATGAAACAATTCCTAGAAAAAAATGTCCTAAAGACGTCGCTGTGTCAGAAATTTAATGCAAGTAACATTTAGGCATAAATTGTTAGTTGGGACGTTTCTTGCCTTGGATTGGATAGAAACTCATAGTTCCCAGAATTAAATGAATTCTAGCACTTTCTGCTTCTTGGTTCCATCATCAGACTCCTTCATACACTTTCATTCAAGAAAAAAGTAATCCGCCATTTTGTGTCGGCCGCCATTTTGAATTTGGAGTGATGCCACACAGCTAAGTGTATTCTATTTGTCATACCGTTTCATTTGATGGCCATGTCGGGGGTCGGGGAACACAATTGCAACATTCGGCCGCTATCTTGGAACCGTCAACTTGATTTTTTTACAAAATGGTCAGATGGCATTGCCATCCAAACTAAACGTGTATGCAAAATTTCAGCTCAATCGGAAACCGGGAAGTGGCTCAAATTTAACTTCCAAGATTTGTTTACATAGTTACAAGTGAAGTTAACAAAAGCGTATTAAAAAGGTAACCCGCCATTTTGTGTTTGCCGCCATTTTGAAATTTGAATAACGCTACATAGCTAGTTGTATTGTACTTGTCATACCCTTTCATTTGAGGCCCATGTCGGGGATCGGGGAGCACAATTGCAAAATTCGGCCGCCATCTTGGAACCGCCATCTTGATTGTTTTACAAAATGGTCAGATTGCATTGTCACGCGAGCTTTCTTTCTTATTGCTCCTTTAATCCCTCATGGGACATAGGGCGGAAACAGTTGCCCTCCAGCGGACTCTGTTTTGCGCGACAGCTCTCAGCTCTGACCACGATCTCCCAGTTGTTACGGCCTCTGCTAATAGGGTTCTCCTCCACGTTGTTGTAGGTCTTCAGACTCGACGGGATCCTTGCGGATTCCAATCAAGGACCTGTTTGGCTAGATTCTCGTTTTCGCGTCGCAAGCTGTGGCAATTCCATTTCCTTCGCCTGATTTGGTCGTCTATCCTTTCTTGGCCGGCACGGCGCCATAGTTCCTTATTTGTGATTCTATCGGGAGCGCTTTACATAAGCCTAAAATTTTAAGTTGATCAATTATATGGAAGTGGGTCTAAATCAAGTTAGCAAGATTTGTTTTCATACTACACACAACATACAGGTGAAGCCAATATAAAGCGTATAATAAGGAAATCACTAATAACTTTGTGTTGATTTAATTGTTATGTAAATTTCTGTTTACTCTAATGTTTATGTTCAATGTTTGTTTATGTTAAATTTGAGGTTATGTTCTTGTTTACAAATTTGTTAATGTTTATATTTATCTATCTTTATCTATCTAAGTAACCAATCAATCGTAACTTATTTTAGGTTGTACATTAATGTAGGAGGAACAAGCCCTTGTGTTTCCTTGGATGACCAGACCTGGATGGCAGCAACGAAAAGGTGAGTACTATAATTGTTGAAGGATCCTTTCTAATGTCATATTTTTTTTGACTTTTAGGTGGATCTTAAACGTATCCCCTTGTTAAAGACCTTGCCGTTTTACGCGCTCTTCTACTACTGCATTTTGAGTCTTTAGTTTCACCAGTGAGTTATCCGTTTCGCATTTAATCAGTCATACCAGCTGTAAGCTGACTCCTAATTTCGATAAGATCGTTTTCGTATATTTTCTAGTACGCCATCCATTCACCCATTTCTTGATAGGCTACCATTAAAACTCCCGGCATTCTTTCATTTGAAGGTGGTACAACGTGTTCGAGCCATCGTGGCCTGCTCTATTTTTTGTGTAACTATATTTATTTCGTCATTCACTACTACAAGCTCTTCGTTAATTATAATGCACCATTCCGTTTGGTTAAACCTTACAGGGCAAATATTCTTTTTACAATTTTCCTTTCGAAACTTTTGTTTGGTCAATATCCAACATGAAATCCCTTGGCTACAATGGTAGAACCTTGACTTTTACAGTTTTAGATAGGTGGGAGTATTCTACGTACACTGATACCTTGTTCATGAAAATAGCTCATAGGGTTACGAAAATGCAGGGTGATATGTAAAACTCTACCAAAAAAACTTCAAAACGCCCTAGCTGCTAAACCGTTACGATTTGACCCCGATGTATCTCAAAACACCAATGCACAATCTCGATGTATTGCATCGAAATAAAACATCAATGTATTTTCTAAGTGGACATCCCTATCTTATACCCAGTACTCAACAATATCTTATCGGGACAATTGTTTCATGCTACCATTTCTTCAGAAATCTCTCTGTGTAGTGCAGGCCAGCTATATTTTACCAGTCCTGCGGATATGCTGTTCGTAAACGACAAGATTGTGTTTGAGTCTTTTTGTGTTTGCTAACTTCTTCCACGCTGGCAGCGTAGAATCAAATACTGGTAGGGTCTCCCATTCGGCACTTATTTCGCGATGCTCAATTCTCGTCATCACTCCAAGTCGCTTTTGGTTTCGACAATTGCTTAAATCCCACAAACTTCTCAGTAGACTTCCTAGGCCAGCTGCGCCCTTAGCTTTTTGTACTGCTTAGTTCACCAACAACATTCTTTTCGCTGGTTTCTTTTTTCGTCGGTGATCTCTTTTTCTTTCCTTCTAATCTCTTTGATTGCATGATTGTGCAAATCGATCATGTGTATTTTATTCAAAAAAGCAAATTTGTTCAAAATTACAACCTGCTTGACAAGTCTGCGCAAATCTTTCAACTTGTTTTGTATGCATGCTTATCTGATTAAAGGAGAAGAAGAATTGAATCGGTCATTTTAAGAAGGGGGCAACTCTAGTTTTTAAAATTTTACAGGGGAAGCAAAAAACTTCATACGCCGCCTTAATTTGAAAAAAATAAGTACAAACTTGTTTTTTCTTTAAAAAGGATGAGAAAAGAAAAAAAATTCATTTTTTTTCTTTTTGGTTATACAGGGTGTTTGCAATAAATATTTTTCTATCACGGAGATGACCCCTTTTCAAAATGAATTGGGTTTGCTTAAAGAAAGATCAGCGTTGGTGGTGGTTCATTCACAGATCTCGTCGTAAAATGGTTTGAAAGTCTCTGGAATATAATGTTGAAGTTTTTTTTATATCTTAAATTTTTTTATAATTGATTGGACTTTTTCCCTGATAAGCTATCCAGATGTGGGCTATTATTTTTAAGAGCCTTTAATAGGAAAAATCGTTCTTTCATTACATTATCGATGTATGGCTTATAAACTATAACCGCAGGTTCTTCATGATAGAAACTGAATTCCAAAACGATTAGAAAGTAATGGGTGGGAATACAGGGCTCGCGTTACGTTTCTTCTCTCTTCATATCCGAGAGATGACCCGTTTTCGAAATGAACATCGATGGCTCCCAAAAATAAAATGTACTTAGGTAAATAGGAAATTTACCATTTTCATGTAGAATGTCAGTCTTTACCTAGAGATTCATATACAAAGTAAAAAGTCAAAATTTTGGAGATGACCCCTTTTCAAAATGACCAATTCAATTAATGTATCAAAATTAAAATGCCGTTCGCAGAGGACATTTTTTAAATAGTCGATTGCTTTCATTCAAAAATGCAACCTACAAGGCACTACAGATTTACCTGACAGTTGCTCTTTTGCAAACATGCTTCAATCGGGCAAGCAACCATGCAATTATGAAAAAGCCCTAGGCTATAATTGTAGTTTTTTTTTAAGCTGGAAAAAATTCGCAATGTTTTATACGTGAATACTTTTTAATCCAATAGCATCTAAATCTAAAAAGTCATTGATTTTGTGGTATCACTTTCGCTTTTTTGCCATAGGAAAAAGGTATCAAGAAAAACAATAATGCTGGAGATGTGAAAATGTTGGTTACTTGAAAAGGTTGGTTGGCTTCACCGGAGCTTCACAAGTTCGAGCAAATTGGTGTACTGAACTTCCAGTTCAGACCTCCGTTCCCATACATTTTCACATAATGAACTCAGGAAAAATCAAACGTCAGTTCGCACAAAAGAGAGTAATGAATATAAATGTTGGAATGTGAGCTGACGTATTTTGGAACGGTACAATAATTACAAGGTTGGCTCATAAGGGTTCCGTGACCTCACGCAGGTCTTAACTCACAAGGGAAAAAAGCTTTCCGGTGACGTCACTCAGATCTTTTCTAATGTAAAAGGCGTAAAAGCTTTTCAAGATAAAGTATATACTATAAAAAGAAATTGCAATATTAACACCTTAGGCACAGTGAAAAAGTACTAAAAAAGTAAGAAAAAGAGCCACCTAAGGTTATGTCGAAAAGTACCAAATAAGACAATTTTACAATTAAATTGCTTATAACTTCAAAATTAAAGCCCGTAGCACAAAAATTGTCTGAACATTATTTATACTCCAAGCTTTATAATTTTGGAAAAAAAAAGTATAGATTAACTACGTTTTTCTGGAGAAAAAGGCTGTTGAAAGTGAAATTCTACTTAAAAAAACCAAAATTTTGACTTTGACGACTCATTACTCTGGAAGTTGGTAGGGTAGAACCTTCACTTTTACAGTTTTAGATAGGTGGGAGTATTCTGCGTACACTGATGCCTTATTCATGAAAATAGGTTATAGCGTTTCAAAAATACACGGTCATATAAGGTATTTCGCCTGCACAAAAATAAATGGCAATATTAACACTTTAGCCACAGTTATGGGATATAGCAACTATACAGAATTTCAAGTCTCATTATAACTGATAATCTGAGATACTTTTCTTTTGCGCCGGGACAGGGGCAATTTTGACCCACCTCCTTTCGTATTTTTTAATAGAAATTACTACAAATTATTTGTGTAGCAAATGTGTAAAATACAAAAACCTGATAATGAAAAAATAAATAAAAAAGGACGTTTTTTATTCATAATTTGTAAATATTTTAAATAATCATTAACCAGAAAAATTCACCTCCACTTAGCAATTCGTAGGCGGCGCGGAGAAATTAAATGTATGAGAAACTATCTCGCCGGCGTAGCTAGGGGAGGGGCCAGGTGGGCCAGGCCCACCCCAGAATCCTTCTGGCCCACCCCACAATAAAAGTGAATCACTTATTAAAAACCCGTGATGTTACATAAGGCTTAAAACAGTTTTACAAAAAATAGTATGGTACACGGATGGCTTCAAAACAGAGGCAGGTGTGGGCGCCGGAATCTGGAGCGAAAGCCCCAGATTCAGCCAGGGGCGGATTTACACAATTCCCGCCTAAGGGCTGGAAGAGATCTGCCGCCCCACCACCGCTCTCACATCATCCATCAACCAGGTTTTTATAATCAGTGCTAACAACACTATCACACAAATACTAGCCTATCGCGAAAAACGTGAAAACTAAATTTAAACTTAGGTTGAATAAATATTATTTTTGTTATTTAAGAGTTATAACGGGCATTTCCCATCACCGATTAAAGATAAACAATTTTTATTACATTTCAGGGTCTGGAATCTCACTTCGTCTTCAACGTTTTTCTCTATCAGTGACGGAAAATGTCAGCAGTAATTCCTTAAAAACATAAACTCACCATCAACAACAATCATTTAAAATAAATAATATTCCTAATGTTATATTTTACGATAACTTATATTGATTTCGGAAATGAAAAAACAGAGATAATAGTTTTATAGATATATATTAATGATATAGATATAATGATATTTTTTCGGTATTTTGTTTTTTTTGCGGTATTTTTCTATTCCGATGTGATCATTAATGAGGGCAATAAAACAATAAAATTCATTTGTAACCATTATCATTTTGTCGGAGGGAGATGCAACCTTTGTCAAAACAAAATTTAAGTACTGTGCTCGTCTAGCCGACTGCAATCGGCTGACTGGCTCAGGCGCTATCGTGTGTGTGCCCTAATTATGGACCGGATCCAATGGACTGGCAACATTGTAGTGTCGCCATAATGGAGCGCTCGTGTATTGGGGCCTTTAGACCCATCTGACACATCGCTCTCCAGACGAATATATTATGCACGACGGTTGGTTTAGGAAGGATATCGTAAAGGATTGGGATTAAATGTGTACAGTAAATAGTCTCTGATTACTACCTTCTTTATGACATGTGGTTTCAAATTATCATTCGTTCTCATATATACGTTGTCCGGTTAAAATATAAAAAAATGTTTTGAAAATTTGCCGCCCCTAAAAATTTGCCGCCCTGGGCTGAAGCCCCTATAGCCCCCCCCTAAATCCGCCACTGGATTCAGCAGAGCGATAAGCTTAGGCACCCTAGCAACTGTGGGTGTTTTCAATGATTAAAACTTAAAAGCAAATGATTATAACGCCTCTCAACAATTTCAATTACTGCTTCTAAATTCCTTCTATCCATTTTGCCTTCGGTTTCTCACAATACAAATTAGTGTAAGTAGTGGCAACACTAATTTCACTTAATTAGCTGACAATTTTGACGTATAGTGAGTTATGTTCAATGATTCATTTTATTTGCTTTTACAGGTTGCTTAAGCTGTTAGCGAACGTCATTTGCTTTCGTGCAAGTTTGCAAAAGCAACTTGCATCATTGAAAACACCCTGCCTTCCAAGCAGAGGTGTACGCTATACTGGCATGCACGACCAAAAAGAACGGGTTTTTATCTTCTCTGATAGCCAAGCGGCAATTAGGGCCGTAGGACCAAGTCTAAATTAGTTTGAGACTGCCAACGTGCTCTTGATGAGCTGGGCGTTCTCAATCAAGTTACCCTTGCCTCCAAAGGCAATTAAAAAGCGGATGCCCCAGCTAAACAAGGCTCCGACATTGCATTCATCGGTCCAGAGCCGGCTATCGGAGCACTTACTAGCTTGCTTGCCCTAGTCGATCGGACTTTGATGAAACATACTGGACGCTGGAGGTCCACGCCTGGGCTGGTTAACTCTCCTAACACGGCCAAGGATTTGTTGGGGCGCAGTAGAAATGATGTCAGAACGGTTGTTGGCTTGAATACCGAGCACTGCGCCCTAAATTACCACTTATGGAGGATAGGAAAGACTTTGCCTGGAGGAGGAAGAGTCTGCTCTCCACGTCCTCTGTGAATTCCCCGCAATAGCGAGGAGCAGGGTTTTCTTGTTCGAGGAGTCCCTGCTCGAGCAAGCAAGTCTAGCGACAAGCCACTAGGCAGACCGCTGAACTTGTTCAAGCGGGCTGGCCTAAATATATGAGGTATAGGTTTGTAGTTAAACATGCCAAATGAATGGCCGCAGTACCTTTGGACCCAGTTCCTCACAGAAGAAAAAAAATTTTTTGTTGAGGTCATACATAGGTTGTAGGTCATACATATTAACGCAGAATACAACCATAGATAAATTATACGGGCCTATCATTTTCAGTATGATACCGTATAGTTCATGACAGGCCCGATAAATGAGAAAAGTAAAAAAACAATGTGTTAGTGACAAATAATTGAATGCTGAAGAGAATTTAACAAAATAGTTATAAAATATTTTAATATCTGTTTTCTGCAAAATTGGGTCACTTAACGAGAAAAGCAATAAAATCACGACAGGGCCCTTTTAGAACAGCGCGCGACCGAATTGCGCGATTTAGGCCCTCCGCACACGAGTCGACCGATTGGTAATCCCAGTTTCACACACGCGCACAACCAGTTTGCAACCAAAATGAAACCTTTCTCCACACACGAGCGCAACTGACTTTGGATCAATCGGTGTTCTGTGCCCACATAATTTTTAGTCACACACGTTACATATTAGCCGGACTACAAAACTTGGACACCTACAAGTGCAACCACGCAACTGAAATTGCTTGCAACCAGCAAGAACAGTCGCACGCGACCAGTTGCCAACCAGTTTCAAATCGGTCTCGTTTCTGTCGACCCGTGTGGATTCCCACTTGCGTATACGGGCAAGGTCATGAAACAGTTGCGTATGCAGCTCGGATTGCAAATCAGTCGACTCGTATGCGGAGGGCCTTAAGCCTCGGCCACGATACGAGCGGCGAGCGGCAAAAAGTGAGCGGCGAGCGGCACCAGAAAAATTTAATGTCTTGAATTAGCGGCGAGCGGCAGTTGAGCGGCATTTTAGTATTGCCGCTCTACCTATCAACGCTCCCCGCGCGTATCTTGACCGGATTCGAGCGTTTTCCATATAAAACAATACAAAATAAAACTCAGAATCGCCGCTCTGCCGCTCACCGCTAGCCGCACGCCGCTCGCCGCTCGTATCGTGGCCGGGGCTTTAGGGTCTGATTTTGTTGGAGCTGCGATAAACGACTAGAGCGGCGATGCTAGCGGAGCGGAGATAATACAAGGTTTTCAATAGAGCTGTTTGTATTGGAGCGGAGACTCAAGGCGGAAGCACACTTTTAAAACGCCACCCGATCCGATGTGATGCGACGCGTGTTGATTCAAACCAAATCGTAAATTTTCCATATATTTGTTCAGACCAGAATCACATTAAAAACACCCTATGCGACGCGACTCTCGCTGACGTCGATGGTGGTGGTCAACACTCCACCCGACGCGGCCCAAGCGTCATTCATTCGAGAATGTTTGCAAAACGTGTATCCATCGCTTTTTATTTTTGTATTTCTTCGGCAAAAATGACAGAGGAATAATTAATTGAATTAGTTCTGGCGGTATCCTGTTTTATATAACATGAGTTTAGCCCAATACAGGGATAATAATTTGAGAAATAATGCATGGGAGGAAATTGCGACGCAAATGAATACACCCGGTAAGTTATAAAAAATATTATTTATTAAAAAACAGATTGGTAATCGTCTTTTGTAACGACTGTTTGGAATTGTGGCTATGCAATTATTAATTTGGTCTTCCTCTCCTCACCATATCAAGCTGCCACGGAACTGCGCCTTCACGGCAAAAGTAGTCCTTGAATTTATTTCTTACAGAAAAAGCATACTGTGTGGAATTTCTACGAATTGGATTTAAGTCCTCAAAGGATGTAGATTCTGTCTGATTCGTCTGTCTTCCTGGATCACAGTCTGAGGGCAAATTGTCTGCGCCCAAATAATTATGTAAACAACATGTTGACAAAATTATTTTGTCGACCATGTCAGGTTGTACTGCCATAGGACCAGCAAAAACACGCCATCTTGACCTTAGAATGCCAGAAGAATTCTCGACTATACGTCGGGAGCGAATGAGTCGGTAATTGAATATTTTATTGGTTTCATTGTTCCGAACATCATTGTAGCTGTAGGGACGCAGTAAAAATGGCTTCAAGGGAAAAGCTTCATCTGCAACAATCACATGTGGCAATGGTTCTGAGTTTGGAGTTAAAGGTTTAGCAGCAGGCAATTCTAATTTCCCATCTTGTAATAATTTTCCAAAGACTGATTTCTCAAATATTCCAATATTTATAATATTGAATTTCCTCCCTTATAATTCCAATAATTTGAACCACCATTTATAGGACAAATAATGTTCACATGTTTTCCGTCTAGCGCTCCGCAGCAGTTGGGGAAATTCCAATAATTTCTAAAACCATTTTCCGATTCTTGCCACATTGCAGGTGTAGGCTTTGGCATATATATTGGACCCATGTTTTTCCAGATTGCATCGCAAACATCTTGCACTATTTGTCGTACGGTACTGAAACCCATTCGATAGTTGAACCCCAACGATCTGAATGAACTACCCGTGGCTAAAAACCTGTAACAGAAAATAAAATTCATTACCTATCTTTTTTTCAGTTGAAGAAGTAAAAAGTAAATGGGGAAAACTAAGAAATTGCTTTACGAATGCCTTAAAAAGGCGCCGCAAGAAGAGCGGTCAAGCAGCAAATACCATCGTTCCATGGAAATTTGAGAAGCAAATGGAATTTCTTTTGTCACACTTAGAAGGAAGACAGACTGTTACAAACTTATCGTCTAATGCAAGTGATATTATAAATGACGACGATTCGACACAAGATTCAGAATTACAATTTTCGGGACAATCTGCACATTCACCTTCTGTTATTCGTACGCCTACTCCAAACTCTACAGGTGTTAGGGCCTCTACTTCAAGTGCTTCTTCTGTAAGAACTTCTACTCCAAGACGTACCAACAAAAATGACAGTGATAGCAAAGTTTTAAAAGAAATGGTCAATGTAATGAAATCATCGCATGAAATGAGACAGAAGAGAGTATAGACAGACATGGACGAAAATGACTATTTCTTTTTATCAATGAGTAAACAATTAAAGAAGTTACCTAAAACTGACCAATCTGAAATCAAATTTCAATTACATAAGCTTATACATGATTCGAAAATGAAAATGTTAAATAATTGCGAAAGAATATTGAATACTCCGATAATCTCCGAACCATTGATTGAAGAAAACACACTGAAAATAAATGCTACGCCCTTGAGGCCGCGCAGCGGACCTAGTACACCTGGGGTTCTACCCAACCAAGTGAGGTCATATAACCAAAGAGCATATAAAATAATTTCAAATCCAATGTCAACTCAGTACAGGAATGATGATCATTCACTGCCAGTACAAAAAAAAGTTTCAGAAGTAGAAGTTGAAGAAACGCAGGAGGATGGAGGTTCAAATCTGAGAGAATATTTTGACAAGTTTTTTTGAGAGGAGTATTGAATAAAATTTTATAGTTATAATAAGTTAAATTCGTTTATTAGGTATACTTACCGAAGACAAACAGCAAGTCTTTCTTTTGTACTAATGGCTTTGCGGAATGTTGTACTTTTCTTGTAGATATCATTTTTAATAAATTCGTGTATTTCTTCAAATTGTTTTTTAGTTACTCGAAAATATATATGAAATCTTTCATTATCTCCAAGCAAATCTGGATACAAAGTATGATATTCACCAAACGTACTTCTCTTTTCATTTATTTCATGTACCCAGTAACGTCTAGTTAACCTTTGTTTCTTGAGTCGTTTTAATATTACATATCCCCACAAAATTTGCATTAAATCTTCGTCAAAATCTTCATCTGACTCAATATTTCTGAAATTCGTAACACGACCGTACGCTTCCATTGCTATCAGTTTTTACTTCAGAAATGTGTCGTGGCATCGCGTGTTGGTAATGTGCACGGTCCACGTCGGGTGTCCACACGTCGCGTTGGGTCGCGTTTTAATAGTATGTTTCCGCGTTCGCCTTTAGAGAAAAAATCGGCGACAGTTAGATGCTTTTCTTCAAAATATTATGAAGAATTTCCTTGGATTGACTATAGTGTCAATGAAGACAAAGTTTACTGTTTTGTTTGCAGAAACTTCTGTACAAAGAACTTACGTGCAAAACGAAAAGTTTGTTACAAGCGGCTATGATAATTGGAAAAAAATAGGAGAAGCATTACAAAAGCATCGAAAATCCTTGTCCAGCAATCCTTGATACATAAGTAGGACACCGAAATACTCGATGGTTTCAGGAAGCATACAGGATAGAATTGTGAGTCAACATGACACAGAAATAGTTGAAAAAAGAAAATATTTCATCAAGCTTATCATCTGTCTGTGGTCAGTCAGTAAAGGTGGTTTAAAATCTGGCGCACCCCAGCAAAAATTCATTGCTACGACCGTGACCGCCGCGCCAATCTGTTTGTGCCTTAAATTGCAGCAAGTGATTTAATAAGGAAGAGCTTTTAAAGCTTTTAAACATTTTTAAGCGCTTTTTACCCCAGCCTGCGCGAAATGTCACAGAGTTTGAAAAGATCTATTGACCTCAGTAAGGAAGCTTTCAAATGTAATACGTAACACACGAAACTTTCTGAAGTGAACAATGCCGGTGAAGCCACTTATGTGGATTGAACTGTACTCTATTGAACTGAGGTTGGTGAAGCCGGATCCGCATTAACAAATTTCCCTGGAAAAAATTCGATGAAATTGTTTGTTTTCGTCGTTCGCAAACCTTAGCAAAGCTGGATTAGCGGAAAGTCAACTATCAGTTCTCGGCCCTTTTTGAATGTCTTTTTGATATGGGCGATTCACCGTAGGTCTTTTGTAATATTTTAAGCGATCCGCAATTTGAAGGCAACCTTTTTGTTAAACTTTTTTTTCCATTTTCAATTCGCGGAACGCCCTAAACTAAAGTAAGCTGTGGACACACTAAGTGACAGATGTGTCTCGAACTCGCCGTGGTAGTTCGGTAGTATCCTATAACCTTATTATTGCCGGTGAAAAAAGTTGTTGAGACAATGCACTATTTATTTAATTGCCATTTGAAATTTTTAAGTACATACTCTTTTAGCGCTATAAAATAATGTAATCTTGATGTACTCAAATTAAAATAAAATAAATATAAATATAAAAATGCAACGCTTTAATTGGCGTGGGTGGATGAAGAACCTCAACTCATGCAGATTCCACTTCCCCTTCCCCGAAAGGTGTTTTTTCTGAAAATCAAGAAAAGTGCCTGTTTTCAAACGCGTTTATTGTAGATAGGCACTAACAGAAGCTACAATTTAAGCCCTGAAACAAGTTTCTACGATAATTACAGCCACTGTAATTAAATGTCAAAAAATTGCCATATTTCGCGGTTTTTTTTTGCAAAAACCTGTTGGCTGATTTCAATTGTCCTATTAAAATTAAGAGCTCATGTTGAGTGACAATTTTTGTAAGGTGTCCAGCAACCAATTTTTCCGTGTCACTTGTAAAAAAAATAATTGATTTTTTTGACCCTCCCTAACCTACACATACCAAGATATATGCTCATCTATATTTAGAAAGAACGACCAAAATGTTGATTTTTTACAAAATGGCCGACAACTTGCATAGCGGCATAAACAAAGTATTCGATGTATCTAGCATGTTAAAAAAAATTTTTGACACCAGAAACATTTACTTATGTTTTGCTTGTCTCACTGCACTACTCGAAAAGTTCTCAAATTTACTTTAGGCTGCAGTTAAGTTCCAGGGTTTGGAAAGCAATTAAAAAATCCTTAACCTGAAATTTCCAAAATTCAAAAACAGTATCCAAAAATTAAAATTAAAAATGATCGTGAAAGACAATCATGACACAAGATTTCAAAGGAATACCATCTTAAAAATATTGACCACATGTGGTCTATTCATTCGACCTGACATAATCCACGCAAACAGCTTAAGTAGCTCTTACTATGTAAATTGCAATATCCTACAAAAACCATTGATACCATCTAAACCTCGGTGGTAGGTAGATTGCTTCATTTCCTATGAAATGAAAATAACTAAAGGATTCTTGACCGCAACCAAACAAACCGACGAATAGATGCCTGGCAGTTATTATCTGCTTAGTCTAAAGATGTACACACAAAACAAAACATTATCCAGATTATTCCAAACCAATTTCTGTATTTGATTATGCTCTAGTGCATACCGAAAATATTCAAATACTATGCAGGCTGAGGATATCTTGTTTATGCAAGCTTGAGCCCTAGAATGGAAACCTCAATTCCGTCGGCCGTATACCTACCTGTGTCAGTCAGGACTAAATTGTGAAAGGAATGTATGCACCTTTGTGTTTGCATTATAAAGTGATTTTTTTCTTCAATCCGGATCAAGCAGAATCGATTCCATCCAAGATTTGCATGCAAATGAAAGGGTTTCACACCAACAAACAAGTGAAGTCCTCTATAGTTCATTGTTCACATTTTACTTGCAAAATTCCTTTTGCTCAGTGCAATTTATGTCCCTTGTAAAGGCGAAGGACGAATGAATTATGCGCATTTGATTTTTGAGCTACCGAATTTTTTTGCAAATCATTTAACCTGAATTTTTTTTCTAAAACTGGGACGAATTTTTCTAAAGGAGGCCGTTGTTCCTTAAAGTATGCAGGAAATGACACCGAGGTTTTGGTTGATATGTTAGTGATATTTTGGAGAAGAATGATAGATACTATTAATTTTATATTGTAAAAAATATTTTCTTCAAACAAATTTCCTACTCCCTCAGCTTCAATTTAAACTTTAATATAAATAATTAGCTAAAATGAAAAAAAGATATGGTTTAAAAATACAAAAAAATACGTTTTTATTTTAAAATGAACCAAAAAGTAAAAAATAATTTTGAATGTAAAGTTTTTATTGCTCCAGCCACTTACTTAAATATAAAAAAAGCGTGGGGTGCTCTTTACCTACACCTATATTTTTATTTTATTAATACTGGAACCTTTCTCTTTGTTATAAACCAACCACCTTCGGAAATAAATACTGAAAAAAATGTATTTCATTGTATGTATTATTTTTGAAAAACCATTAAAAGGGGTGTAGGGGCGACCCAACAACATATAGGTGTTATGTTTTGACATCCCCTCCGGCGTTTTGAATGGACTAAAAAGCTTATACCAGGGGGCAGAAAGTTAGAACGAGATGGGTTTTTCAAGCGTTAGCTCCCCTGCTATAGTAAGTGTACAATAACCCAAATGTATCGAATTACTGTAAATTTTTAATACAGGACTGTTGGAAATTTTTCCCCAATGGAGGTAGCCTTTTCTCCTGAGCCTACGGATGCAGGCATAGTCGAGTGAGGTGACAGATGTCACTTCGACCTTAAATTGGTATTCTTATTGTCAATTTAAGAGACTCCTGGCGACTATATCTGCAAAGGGTCGAATTCTAATTGTCGCAAGGTGGTGTGTGAAGTGACATTTCCCTCGATATGTTTGTAAGTATCGGCAGTTTCATTCCACCGTATCCCTCATAGTCACGTCACTCGCCAACGAGAATAACCAGCAGAGACAGCATAGACCGTCACTTCGCTTTCCTTGTTTCTTCCACGGGCAAGTTCCTTAACTCAATTAGCACAAGCAAAGAAAACAAAAATGAGCCATTCCTAAACCTAATTTCAGCTAGATAAACTTCCTGAATTCCTAGTTTAGCTTCATAATGAAGCCTATGCAACGCTAATAATTTTGATTTTAAAAAATATTTTGCGAATTATTAATATATTTATATTTTACAGATTTATCAATAGTTCAACAATGTTAAATTATAGAACTTCTTTTTTTATTAAAATTTATTTATGAGTTTAATTAATATTGATATTGACAATATTGAATTATTTTTCATTGTGAACTATTTTTTTGTGAAATATTATAAAAGCTTTTTTGTAGTTATTCCTTTTTATCAAATGTAAATATGAATTATTTTTTTATTTTTAAAACTGTTCTAAAATGTGACAAAAATGTGAAATAAAAGACAAAGAAGAAGGCTCAACTTCCATAGAAAATTACCCAACGTCCGGCAGCTGAGAGAAATATCTGAAAAAATAGATAAAAATCAGTATTAATAAATGTCATACTTCCGGTTGACTTCCTTACTGGGTAACGCACAAAAAAATTGCTCGAAATATTCATTCAAGCGCAGTATACATATAGGTAGTATCTTAAAAAAATACTTGGCTTTCAGGCATGCAAAATACTTTAACGGCCATGTATTTCAGAGAAGAATCTTGTTCTGTATAATGACCATGATCCAAAAAAGTGATCTCTTCAACGGCTTACAACAGCTAACCTAACCTTACTTAAAAAAATAATTGTAACATTTGCAACTAATTCTTTCTGATGGTGAGGAAAGAACAGATTAAGTGGAATATGGTAAAGGTAACACTAGACCTTATGACTCATAAAGACTACTTCTCACATGGATCACTTCCATTAATTGTACTAATAGCACTCACCTCTTGAGGTATATGCTCTCGTAAATTCGGTCGTATTGGTAGAAAATGTTCGTTAGGGACATCTTTACGACGTCTTCGCAGCGATTGCTCGCACACAACACAGCGGTTGTTATCCATAACGAGATGAATTGTCACAATTTTAGAATAGGGCGGTAAGAATCCGGGTGGGTACTGCTACCCACCATACCCACATTATCCGCCGGCTAAAATAAATAACTGTCCGTTTGTATTACCTAGAACTATTTGTAGAAAATAAATCAAATAGGTATTTAAGGCCAGTAATCATAACATTACTTTTAAAAAATATTACTTCTTTACTATTTAGTATACTATAATTATTGTTATGCAACCGCAAATGAGTCACTATTGTGTTTCCTGGAATTTTTAGTCCTGTTCTAAAACTGAAATCTGCAGAATTTAGTAAATTATATACTGCCCCTGAATGAATATTCTGAGCAATTTTTTCGCAAGATAGCCAGTAAGGATGACCACTAGAAATATGTCATTCTTCAATACTAATTTTTAGCTATTTTTTGAGATACTTCTCTTCGCTGCCGGAAGTGGGGCATTTTTGAGCATTCTTCTTTAGCAAGTTTTTTTGTTTCCTTTTCTTTCTGTGGCTGTCTCTTTTTTTATCGGTTCCAGCTACAAACTTTTGATGGAAGAAGCACATCACTGTATTTTGTTTATTATTTTATTTGCATAAAAATAATCACATTAATTCGAATGGTCTTCTGCTCTTGTTAGGTCTAAATTTTTGACGTGCGCGTGGAAGGGACAGGCATAATCCTTCAAGAAGCATTCCATTTACTTCATGATCGATATCATTATTTTTTTGGAGGCTTGGGCTGTAGAGAAGAGCCATTGAAGAAGAAGAAAGTGAACATCATTTGTTGTATGTTTGTTTATCGTCATGAAGTTGTTCAGAACCACTGCCGACTAGACAATTTTTGTTGCAGAGGCAGGAGACATATTCATAGTCTGTCTCCGCCAGCGAGGACCGTCAATATCGTAAAAGCGTTTTCGATTGTATAACGTGCTCTCGACAATCTTTTTTTAAAATATTCCTTGTTTGCTTCCAGGCAATGACCTGGAAAAGATCGCATTATATTCCTCCGGAGGCGGAAAGCAGCATCTCCAAAAAATACTGTAAGAAAGGCAACGCACTTCCCGACAACTCGTTCTCTTTATTTCTTTTTCTGACAGAAAACTTTTCATAGTAATATAAATAGGAAATACGAGTATGTACTTAATTCCTTAATTTTTCATTATCCATTTTGTAATTTTTTAATGTAGATTCGATTTAGATATCGAAATGCGAATGAATATGTGTCAGTGAAAAGTCGCCACATACAGCGAAGTCAATGCACGCACGCGCACCCAAGCTCGCGCGTATCTGTCAGTAGTTGTATTTAGTATTTCTTTCCTTCCTTCTTGGTATTGCGTTCTACTCTTCTAGTTGGTAGGCGCAATTGTTTTTGCCATTTTCTTCGTCGTCCTGATATCTCTTCTTAGATCTGCCTTGTGGCCTTCTTCACAATTTTCGGAGGCTTTTTTAAGGTTTTCTATTTCTCTCCAGTTTGTTATGCGAAGGTTTCGTATATTTTTTAGAACGTCATCTATCCACCTATTTTTTGGTCGTCGTCCAATAAATAGGTCGAAAAAACGTCCTTCGTAATGGAAATTGTCCAAGCATTCCAATTTTGCAAAAAAAAATTTTAGTTAACCACGTATTTTTTGGAGAAAAATGTGGTTTTTGTTGAAATTTTAGTTAAAAAGGCGAAATTTGGATTTTGATGACTCATTGCTCTGGAAGTTGATAGGGTAGAACCTTGACTTTTACAGTTTTGGATAGGTGGGAGTATTCTGATACCTTATTCATGAAAATAGCTCACAGGGTTACAAAAATACAGGGTGATATGTAAATCTCTACCAAAAAAACTTCAAAACGCCCTAGCTGCTAAACCGTTACGATTTACCGCCGCCTTCCATACGATTTTTTGTTCGTCTATCCAAAACCTATCCACAGCTGGCCGCTTTGTAAACTTAGCGGTATACACTCTGTATATTGGCAAAAAAATACTTTTGAATCTACGTTTTTCGACACTTAAAGCGCCATAACTCGTGTAATATTAGCCCTACGTAAAAAATGATCATAAAAAAATTATAGATAATCGTGTGTTCGATTCGACTTTACACAAAAAAGTTCTAAACAAGAAACTTAAATCACTTATTTATCTACAAAAAAGATAATATATACATTTTTGTCGTAAAATGCATAGTTTTTGAGATATAGAATTAAACGCATTTTCCGTCACTGTAAGTTTAGCAAGAGGATGGGAATGACGCCATTTTAAATTTAAGCTTTTAAAAATATATAATCATTTGGTAAAAGAGAATCACGTGCGGTATTTTTCGCAAAGAAAAAGTACCTATTTATTGGACTACTATGATTCTTTTTGCTGTTGGTCTAGCATTGAAAATTCTTCTTAGCATTCCTTCTACCGAGGTTTGTATCTACAACATTTCCGAGCCATCGTAGCGATATTTGTGTAACTATATTTCTTTCGCCATACATTTCTTCAAGCTCTTTGTTTGTTCTAATGCGTCATTCTTTTTGGACCAAAGATTCTTCTTAGCATTTTCGTTTCGATCGTGTTATGCTAATTGTTTGTTTACTTAGTGTTAATGTGTAAAGTTGCTCCTACTCGATCTGGCAAATTGTCAGATATGTGCCGATTTTCGTAGGCAGATGCATGTAATCACTGTGACAGATGAAGACAGATGTCTGCCCTCAAAATCTGGCGCTCAACAAATTGGCAGGCGTCTGGCACACGTGTAATCAGCCATTTCCTCTATGTGGCAATTCTTGAAAATCATCTGTCAATCTGCTTAATAAATTTGATAATGGGGGCTATTCTGTGAGTAAAATTTTATCATTTTATGTTATGTTATGCCATAACATAAAAGAAATCTCTAAACCCCTATTCTGTCCGACAAATTTTATTTTTTTTTATGGATCATAACATAAAATAACGCTTCATAACATAAAATAATCTAAGAAGTACATTTTACAGGTATTTTAACCCATTTTATGAAAATGACAGACGGCAATTGACATTTGCGTGAAAGTAGTTTTAATTGAGTTTTGAGTTCAATTAGAAATTAATATGCCCAACGCATTAAAAAAATGTTTTTTGTCAGATACTGAAACAAAGTACGCTTTGATTTTGTTTGTTTTCATTCATAATTTTATTTGTTTTCATTTTCAACCGATCAGCTGTTCAAAACGTAATAGAATCCATAGCGGATTGTACTAAATATTTTATGTTATGTGTTCATAAAGGTGCGTTTCCTCTGCGGTCTGCAGACAGTGCGCGCACATAAAAATCTACACAAATAGAGCAAAAAACGAAAAATCTCAAACTGTGCGGAGACAAAGCTTTCATTGCGTATCCACTAAAATCTTGCAGGAAGCATATGAAAAGTCTCGAACTATGTTCTAAAGGACTGTGCGCGCACTATCCAGAGACAAGACTTTAGGTGGATACGACCTTGAATGATAAAATTCTTGTGTGCGCGCATGTTTTCCGATTTTAGGCTTTGTATTACCACGCTTCGGGGGGCAAAATCGAACCGTCACCTCCACGTGGTGCCCCCTGGATAACCAACTAACGACGGTAGTAGCGAGTGTGAGACGCTATATTCTCGCCTACCAGCGAAGGGCTAGCAACTCTTCCTGGCATTAACCTTTTGCTATGGAACCTACGGCAGAGCCTCGGAATGGACAGATTTCACGGAGACGACCCGGCAAACGTACAAAGGCCAACGATTTGAACTTATTTTCATGGAATGTAAGAACACTATACCAACCCGGTAAGTTAAAAATTCTCCTAGACGAATTGTTGAAATACAGAGTGGACGTAGCGGCCATTCAGGAGATGAGATGGACTGGACAGGGAATATTCGAAAAAAGAACACATAACATATTTTATAGCTGCAAAGAAAGAGACCACATACTAGGTACAGCATTCATTGTTCGGAAGGAAATAAAGCACCTTGTCATAGGATTTGAAGCCATAAATGAAAGAATGTGCAAGATTCGTTTAAGGGGCAAATTCTTCAATTATTCAGTCATAAATGTACACGCTCCAACAGAAGAGAGCCCGGAAGAAGAAAAGGAGATGTTCTACGACTCTTTAGAGAGAGTATACAGAAACTGTCCCCGTCATGACATAAAGATAGTCATTGGAGATGCCAATGCTAAAATAGGACGGGAAGCAGCGTTTCAGCCTACAATTGGAAAGTTTAGTTTGCACGAACACCACAATGATAATGGATTAAGACTTATAAATTTCGCCATGGCGCAAAATATGGTTATATCCAGCACCAAATTCCAGCATAAGGATATTCAAAAAGCAACCTGGAAGTCGCCAGATGGAGTAACCAACAACGCAATCGATCATGTCCTTATAGACGCGCGCCACCAGTCCAATGTGCTTGATGTGAGAGTATACCGCGGCGCAAATGTAGACTCTGACCACTTCTTAATGGGAACGAAAATTAGGGCCAGGATATCGACAATAAAAACAAGAAGAGGAAACAGAGACAGAAAATACAACGTGGCAGGATTGCAGGAAGAGCAAACTAGGGCTGATTATGAGAACCTGCTCAACGTAAGAATAAATGAAATTGGTCAAAACACACATGAAAACTTGAACGACCAATGGAATGACATAAAAAGAGCAGTGAAAAGATCAGCAGAAGATATTCTAGGTTTCGTTCAACAAGAACGAAGAGTAGAATGGTTTGACGAAGAATGCGCCCAGGTGACAATGGAGAAAAACCGAGCTTACCAAGTCATGCTAAGTAGGCACAGAACAAGAAACTCTGAAGAGGAGTATAAAGAAAAGAGGCGAGCTGAAAAGAGAATGCACAAAGCGAAAAAAAGGCAGTATTGGGAAGAACAAATGAAAAAAATAGAAGAATCAGCAAGCTTAAATGATGCAAGAAACTTCTACAAAAAGGTAAACCAACAACGGAAAGAATTTAAGCCCAGAGTGACAATGTGCAAGGATAAAAGTGGGGAGATATTAAGTAATAAGGACGAAGTATTGGCTAGATGGGCAGAGCATTTCGAGGAACTACTACTAATGAACCCAGAGCAGGAGCACATTGGTACCCGAAATGTGCAGAACATGAACGCGGACGATGAGAATGACAGCACAGCAGCCCCCACCATAGAGGAAGTACGCCTGGCATTGCGAGCACTAAAAAATAATAAGGCGTCAGGGTCTGACAGCATACCTGCAGAACTCATTAAGCAAGGCGGAGAGGAAACTATCCAAAAACTACATGAAGTAATAGTGGAAATCTGGAGACGGAAAGAAATGCCTGATGAGTGGAACGAGGGCATAGTGTGTCCCTTACACAAAAAAGGAGACCCTCTATCTTGCAACAACTATAGAGGAATAACGCTATTGAACACAACGTACAAAGTATTTTCACGTGTACTCTATATTAGACTACGACCATACGTGGAAAGAATATTAGGAGAGTATCAATGCGGTTTTCGTCCTGGAAGATCCACAACCGACCAGCTATTTGTACTCAGAGAAACCCTAGAAAAAGCTGTTGAATTTAACATAAACATCCACATGTTATTCATCGACTACAAATATGCTTACGATAGTGTGAACCGTAATGAGTTATTTGATGCTATGGAGCAGCTCGGATTACCTAATCACCTAGTAGAACTGACGAAAATTTCGATGAAAGATGCAAGGTGTAGAGTCAGAATAGATGGTGAACTATCCCCACCCCTCAGAACAAATAGAGGATTAAGGCAAGGCGACGCACTATCCTGCTTGTTATTCAACGTGGCCCTAGAAAAAGCAGTAAGAGATGCATCGATTAACACATCAGGGTGCATCTTCGATAGGTCAGTGCAAATATTAGCCTTTGCCGACGATATAGCTATCCTTGGAAGATCATTTGAGAGCATGAAGGAGACCTTTGTAGCACTTGAGCAAGCCGCAAAAAAAATCGGGTTGGAAATAAACGAGCACAAAACAAAGTATATGTACACAAAAAACGCCAGAAGTAGCAGACAGAACATAACGATAGACACCTACAATATAGAAGCAGTAGATGAGTTTGTGTACCTCGGCACGATTATAACAAAAGGTAATGATACATCGGCCGAAATCAGAAGACGAATAGCACTGGCTAATAAATGCTACTTTGGTCTACGCAGGCACCTGACGTCTAGAAATATATCAAGGAAGACGAAACTGGCACTTTACACGACACTAATAAGGCCTGTCCTACTATATGGTTCGGAAGTGTGGACATTGAAAAACGCAGACGAAGCATTGGTAGGAAGATTTGAAAGGAGAATTCTTCGTTCGATCTACAAAGGAATACAGGTTGATGGCGTTTGGAGAAGAAGATACAACTCAGAGTTGTATGAAATCAGCAAGATTCCAAACATTGTCAAAGTGATCAAAATAAACAGACTGCGATGGATTGGTCACGTCCAACGAGGTGCGGAACGGAACCCGACAAAGATAGTGCTGGGGAAAGTACCGTCAGGAAAACGCAGACCCGGCCGGCCTAAGAAAAGATATATAGATGACGTCGAAGAAGACTTGAGGCAGTTGGGAATAAGAAACTGGAAAAGTCGAGCCAGAGATCGAGAATCATGGAGGCGAATGCTGGAGGAAGCCAAGGCCAACAATAGGCTGTGGAGCTCCTGATGATGATGATTACCACGCTTCAATTGCTATTTGGTATATAAAAAAATGAACTTTGAGGACGAAAATTTAGCAATGTGCTCTGCAGCATTTATTATTGTCGCAAATGCAAAAAAAAGCGGAAGCACCGCGGTGTTGGGTGAGACCATATTTAAAAACCAGGGCTGAACAAGATGTCCATTCAGTATTAGAAAACTATAGAAAAACAAAAAAACTTAACTTTACTCGAGGCAATCTACGTCTCAAGCCAACCGCATTTGAAAACTCTCTTGAAAATGTCACCCTTGTCTGTACTAAGATGTTTTGTGTTTTCCGTATTCACTGGAAAACAAAAGATAGGCCTCAACAAGCAACTTCAAGCCTTTTCGAAGTCTTTTTTCAAGTATCCACTGCATTTACTTATCCGCCCACAGTCCCCGCAGAAGTTCTCCGCACCGACACAGAATATTTTTTAATGGATACGTTTTGTATCCACTGGAATATCGGTGTGCGTGTGTAGTCTCCGCACATTGATTTTGGTGGAGACACTTCGGCGAATAATGTATGGAGACAGTGCGGAGACAAAACTCTTGGTGGATACCCACCTTAAGAGACTTCATAAAATAATTTTAAGAAAACATGACAGAATACGAATTTTTAAATTTTTTTATTTTTTGTTATGAAGAAAAAATTTTATCATCATAACATAAAATAAAATATTATTTTATGAAAAATTACCGAATAGGGCCCAATAGCTGTGTTTAATGAAACCGAAAAAAGCGGAGCAGTTCAAAGTAGAGCAACTGTCAAAAAAGTGGAGTAAGAAATCTTGCCCGAAGTTGCTCCACCAAAAAATGTAGAGCGGAAAATCATGCTTTAAATTGATCCAGTGCAGGCTCATGAAACAGAAATCAGAGCAACTTCAGGCAAGTTAGAGCAACTGAATTGCTCATGCAACACATATTGCTGAGGTATCTCAACCTAGAGCAGCTCATTAATCACAGCTAATATATTGCTCAAAAACAACAAGACCTCGGGTGCAGACGGCATCCCCGCGGAGTTGATTAAATATGTAGGCCTACACTACAACAAGCGATTCACGAATTAATTGTGAAAGTATGGGAGCAGGAAGCGATACCAAAAGACTGGAAAAAAGTCATCTGTCAATCTGCTTAATAAATTTGATAATGGGGGCTATTCTGTGAGTAAAATTTTATCATTTTATGTTATGTTATGCCATAACATAAAAGAAATCTCTAAACCCCTATTCTGTCCGACAAATTTTATTTTTTTTTATGGATCATAACATAAAATAACGCTTCATAACATAAAATAATCTAAGAAGTACATTTTACAGGTATTTTAACCCATTTTATGAAAATGACAGACGGCAATTGACATTTGCGTGAAAGTAGTTTTAATTGAGTTTTGAGTTCAATTAGAAATTAATATGCCCAACGCATTAAAAAAATGTTTTTTTGTCAGATACTGAAACAAAGTACGCTTTGATTTTGTTTGTTTTCATTCATAATTTTATTTGTTTTCATTTTCAACCGATCAGCTGTTCAAAACGTAATAGAATCCATAGCGGATTGTACTAAATATTTTATGTTATGTGTTCATAAAGGTGCGTTTCCTCTGCGGTCTGCAGACAGTGCGCGCACATAAAAATCTACACAAATAGAGCAAAAAACGAAAAATCTCAAACTGTGCGGAGACAAAGCTTTCATTGCGTATCCACTAAAATCTTGCAGGAAGCATATGAAAAGTCTCGAACTATGTTCTAAAGGACTGTGCGCGCACTATCCAGAGACAAGACTTTAGGTGGATACGACCTTGAATGATAAAATTCTTGTGTGCGCGCATGTTTTCCGATTTTAGGCTTTGTATTACCACGCTTCAATTGCTATTTGGTATATAAAAAAATGAACTTTGAGGACGAAAATTTAGCAATGTGCTCTGCAGCATTTATTATTGTCGCAAATGCAAAAAAAAGCGGAAGCACCGCGGTGTTGGGTGAGACCATATTTAAAAACCAGGGCTGAACAAGATGTCCATTCAGTATTAGAAAACTATAGAAAAACAAAAAAACTTAACTTTACTCGAGGCAATCTACGTCTCAAGCCAACCGTATTTGAAAACTCTCTTGAAAATGTCACCCTTGTCTGTACTAAGATGTTTTGTGTTTTCCGTATTCACTGGAAAACAAAAGATAGGCCTCAACAAGCAACTTCAAGCCTTTTCGAAGTCTTTTTTCAAGTATCCACTGCATTTACTTATCCGCCCACAGTCCCCGCAGAAGTTCTCCGCACCGACACAGAATATTTTTTAATGGATACGTTTTGTATCCACTGGAATATCGGTGTGCGTGTGTAGTCTCCGCACATTGATTTTGGTGGAGACACTTCGGCGAATAATGTATGGAGACAGTGCGGAGACAAAACTCTTGGTGGATACCCACCTTTAGAGACTTCATAAAATAATTTTAAGAAAACATGACAGAATACGAATTTTTAAATTTTTTTATTTTTTGTTATGAAGAAAAAATTTTATCATCATAACATAAAATAAAATATTATTTTATGAAAAATTACCGAATAGGGCCCAATAGCTGTGTTTAATGAAACCGAAAAAAGCGGAGCAGTTCAGAGTAGAGCAACTGTCAAAAAAGTGGAGTAAGAAATCTTGCCCGAAGTTGCTCCACCAAAAAATGTAGAGCAGAAAATCATGCTTTAAATTGATCCAGTGCAGGCTCATGAAACAGAAATCAGAGCAACTTCAGGCAAGTTAGAGCAACTGAATTGCTCATGCAACACATATTGCTGAGGTATCTCAACCTAGAGCAGCTCATTAATCACAGCTAATATATTGCTCAAAAACTTTTCCGATTTTAGGCTTTGTATTACCACGCTTCGGGGGGCAAAATCGAACCGTCACCTCCACGTGGTGCCCCCTGGATAACCAACTAACGACGGTAGTAGCGAGTGTGAGACGCTATATTCTCGCCTACCAGCGAAGGGCTAGCAACTCTTCCTGGCATTAACCTTTTGCTATGGAACCTACGGCAGAGCCTCGGAATGGACAGATTTCACGGAGACGACCCGGCAAACGTACAAAGGCCAACGATTTGAACTTATTTTCATGGAATGTAAGAACACTATACCAACCCGGTAAGTTAAAAATTCTCCTAGACGAATTGTTGAAATACAGAGTGGACGTAGCGGCCATTCAGGAGATGAGATGGACTGGACAGGGAATATTCGAAAAAAGAACACATAACATATTTTATAGCTGCAAAGAAAGAGACCACATACTAGGTACAGCATTCATTGTTCGGAAGGAAATAAAGCACCTTGTCATAGGATTTGAAGCCATAAATGAAAGAATGTGCAAGATTCGTTTAAGGGGCAAATTCTTCAATTATTCAGTCATAAATGTACACGCTCCAACAGAAGAGAGCCCGGAAGAAGAAAAGGAGATGTTCTACGACTCTTTAGAGAGAGTATACAGAAACTGTCCCCGTCATGACATAAAGATAGTCATTGGAGATGCCAATGCTAAAATAGGACGGGAAGCAGCGTTTCAGCCTACAATTGGAAAGTTTAGTTTGCACGAACACCACAATGATAATGGATTAAGACTTATAAATTTCGCCATGGCGCAAAATATGGTTATATCCAGCACCAAATTCCAGCATAAGGATATTCAAAAAGCAACCTGGAAGTCGCCAGATGGAGTAACCAACAACGCAATCGATCATGTCCTTATAGACGCGCGCCACCAGTCCAATGTGCTTGATGTGAGAGTATACCGCGGCGCAAATGTAGACTCTGACCACTTCTTAATGGGAACGAAAATTAGGGCCAGGATATCGACAATAAAAACAAGAAGAGGAAACAGAGACAGAAAATACAACGTGGCAGGATTGCAGGAAGAGCAAACTAGGGCTGATTATGAGAACCTGCTCAACGTAAGAATAAATGAAATTGGTCAAAACACACATGAAAACTTGAACGACCAATGGAATGACATAAAAAGAGCAGTGAAAAGATCAGCAGAAGATATTCTAGGTTTCGTTCAACAAGAACGAAGAGTAGAATGGTTTGACGAAGAATGCGCCCAGGTGACAATGGAGAAAAACCGAGCTTACCAAGTCATGCTAAGTAGGCACAGAACAAGAAACTCTGAAGAGGAGTATAAAGAAAAGAGGCGAGCTGAAAAGAGAATGCACAAAGCGAAAAAAAGGCAGTATTGGGAAGAACAAATGAAAAAAATAGAAGAATCAGCAAGCTTAAATGATGCAAGAAACTTCTACAAAAAGGTAAACCAACAACGGAAAGAATTTAAGCCCAGAGTGACAATGTGCAAGGATAAAAGTGGGGAGATATTAAGTAATAAGGACGAAGTATTGGCTAGATGGGCAGAGCATTTCGAGGAACTACTACTAATGAACCCAGAGCAGGAGCACATTGGTACCCGAAATGTGCAGAACATGAACGCGGACGATGAGAATGACAGCACAGCAGCCCCCACCATAGAGGAAGTACGCCTGGCATTGCGAGCACTAAAAAATAATAAGGCGTCAGGGTCTGACAGCATACCTGCAGAACTCATTAAGCAAGGCGGAGAGGAAACTATCCAAAAACTACATGAAGTAATAGTGGAAATCTGGAGACGGAAAGAAATGCCTGATGAGTGGAACGAGGGCATAGTGTGTCCCTTACACAAAAAAGGAGACCCTCTATCTTGCAACAACTATAGAGGAATAACGCTATTGAACACAACGTACAAAGTATTTTCACGTGTACTCTATATTAGACTACGACCATACGTGGAAAGAATATTAGGAGAGTATCAATGCGGTTTTCGTCCTGGAAGATCCACAACCGACCAGCTATTTGTACTCAGAGAAACCCTAGAAAAAGCTGTTGAATTTAACATAAACATCCACATGTTATTCATCGACTACAAATATGCTTACGATAGTGTGAACCGTAATGAGTTATTTGATGCTATGGAGCAGCTCGGATTACCTAATCACCTAGTAGAACTGACGAAAATTTCGATGAAAGATGCAAGGTGTAGAGTCAGAATAGATGGTGAACTATCCCCACCCCTCAGAACAAATAGAGGATTAAGGCAAGGCGACGCACTATCCTGCTTGTTATTCAACGTGGCCCTAGAAAAAGCAGTAAGAGATGCATCGATTAACACATCAGGGTGCATCTTCGATAGGTCAGTGCAAATATTAGCCTTTGCCGACGATATAGCTATCCTTGGAAGATCATTTGAGAGCATGAAGGAGACCTTTGTAGCACTTGAGCAAGCCGCAAAAAAAATCGGGTTGGAAATAAACGAGCACAAAACAAAGTATATGTACACAAAAAACGCCAGAAGTAGCAGACAGAACATAACGATAGACACCTACAATATAGAAGCAGTAGATGAGTTTGTGTACCTCGGCACGATTATAACAAAAGGTAATGATACATCGGCCGAAATCAGAAGACGAATAGCACTGGCTAATAAATGCTACTTTGGTCTACGCAGGCACCTGACGTCTAGAAATATATCAAGGAAGACGAAACTGGCACTTTACACGACACTAATAAGGCCTGTCCTACTATATGGTTCGGAAGTGTGGACATTGAAAAACGCAGACGAAGCATTGGTAGGAAGATTTGAAAGGAGAATTCTTCGTTCGATCTACAAAGGAATACAGGTTGATGGCGTTTGGAGAAGAAGATACAACTCAGAGTTGTATGAAATCAGCAAGATTCCAAACATTGTCAAAGTGATCAAAATAAACAGACTGCGATGGATTGGTCACGTCCAACGAGGTGCGGAACGGAACCCGACAAAGATAGTGCTGGGGAAAGTACCGTCAGGAAAACGCAGACCCGGCCGGCCTAAGAAAAGATATATAGATGACGTCGAAGAAGACTTGAGGCAGTTGGGAATAAGAAACTGGAAAAGTCGAGCCAGAGATCGAGAATCATGGAGGCGAATGCTGGAGGAAGCCAAGGCCAACAATAGGCTGTGGAGCTCCTGATGATGATGATTACCACGCTTCAATTGCTATTTGGTATATAAAAAAATGAACTTTGAGGACGAAAATTTAGCAATGTGCTCTGCAGCATTTATTATTGTCGCAAATGCAAAAAAAAGCGGAAGCACCGCGGTGTTGGGTGAGACCATATTTAAAAACCAGGGCTGAACAAGATGTCCATTCAGTATTAGAAAACTATAGAAAAACAAAAAAACTTAACTTTACTCGAGGCAATCTACGTCTCAAGCCAACCGCATTTGAAAACTCTCTTGAAAATGTCACCCTTGTCTGTACTAAGATGTTTTGTGTTTTCCGTATTCACTGGAAAACAAAAGATAGGCCTCAACAAGCAACTTCAAGCCTTTTCGAAGTCTTTTTTCAAGTATCCACTGCATTTACTTATCCGCCCACAGTCCCCGCAGAAGTTCTCCGCACCGACACAGAATATTTTTTAATGGATACGTTTTGTATCCACTGGAATATCGGTGTGCGTGTGTAGTCTCCGCACATTGATTTTGGTGGAGACACTTCGGCGAATAATGTATGGAGACAGTGCGGAGACAAAACTCTTGGTGGATACCCACCTTAAGAGACTTCATAAAATAATTTTAAGAAAACATGACAGAATACGAATTTTTAAATTTTTTTATTTTTTGTTATGAAGAAAAAATTTTATCATCATAACATAAAATAAAATATTATTTTATGAAAAATTACCGAATAGGGCCCAATAGCTGTGTTTAATGAAACCGAAAAAAGCGGAGCAGTTCAAAGTAGAGCAACTGTCAAAAAAGTGGAGTAAGAAATCTTGCCCGAAGTTGCTCCACCAAAAAATGTAGAGCGGAAAATCATGCTTTAAATTGATCCAGTGCAGGCTCATGAAACAGAAATCAGAGCAACTTCAGGCAAGTTAGAGCAACTGAATTGCTCATGCAACACATATTGCTGAGGTATCTCAACCTAGAGCAGCTCATTAATCACAGCTAATATATTGCTCAAAAACAACAAGACCTCGGGTGCAGACGGCATCCCCGCGGAGTTGATTAAATATGTAGGCCTACACTACAACAAGCGATTCACGAATTAATTGTGAAAGTATGGGAGCAGGAAGCGATACCAAAAGACTGGAAAAAAGTCATCTGTCAATCTGCTTAATAAATTTGATAATGGGGGCTATTCTGTGAGTAAAATTTTATCATTTTATGTTATGTTATGCCATAACATAAAAGAAATCTCTAAACCCCTATTCTGTCCGACAAATTTTATTTTTTTTTATGGATCATAACATAAAATAACGCTTCATAACATAAAATAATCTAAGAAGTACATTTTACAGGTATTTTAACCCATTTTATGAAAATGACAGACGGCAATTGACATTTGCGTGAAAGTAGTTTTAATTGAGTTTTGAGTTCAATTAGAAATTAATATGCCCAACGCATTAAAAAAATGTTTTTTTGTCAGATACTGAAACAAAGTACGCTTTGATTTTGTTTGTTTTCATTCATAATTTTATTTGTTTTCATTTTCAACCGATCAGCTGTTCAAAACGTAATAGAATCCATAGCGGATTGTACTAAATATTTTATGTTATGTGTTCATAAAGGTGCGTTTCCTCTGCGGTCTGCAGACAGTGCGCGCACATAAAAATCTACACAAATAGAGCAAAAAACGAAAAATCTCAAACTGTGCGGAGACAAAGCTTTCATTGCGTATCCACTAAAATCTTGCAGGAAGCATATGAAAAGTCTCGAACTATGTTCTAAAGGACTGTGCGCGCACTATCCAGAGACAAGACTTTAGGTGGATACGACCTTGAATGATAAAATTCTTGTGTGCGCGCATGTTTTCCGATTTTAGGCTTTGTATTACCACGCTTCAATTGCTATTTGGTATATAAAAAAATGAACTTTGAGGACGAAAATTTAGCAATGTGCTCTGCAGCATTTATTATTGTCGCAAATGCAAAAAAAAGCGGAAGCACCGCGGTGTTGGGTGAGACCATATTTAAAAACCAGGGCTGAACAAGATGTCCATTCAGTATTAGAAAACTATAGAAAAACAAAAAAACTTAACTTTACTCGAGGCAATCTACGTCTCAAGCCAACCGTATTTGAAAACTCTCTTGAAAATGTCACCCTTGTCTGTACTAAGATGTTTTGTGTTTTCCGTATTCACTGGAAAACAAAAGATAGGCCTCAACAAGCAACTTCAAGCCTTTTCGAAGTCTTTTTTCAAGTATCCACTGCATTTACTTATCCGCCCACAGTCCCCGCAGAAGTTCTCCGCACCGACACAGAATATTTTTTAATGGATACGTTTTGTATCCACTGGAATATCGGTGTGCGTGTGTAGTCTCCGCACATTGATTTTGGTGGAGACACTTCGGCGAATAATGTATGGAGACAGTGCGGAGACAAAACTCTTGGTGGATACCCACCTTTAGAGACTTCATAAAATAATTTTAAGAAAACATGACAGAATACGAATTTTTAAATTTTTTTATTTTTTGTTATGAAGAAAACATTTTATCATCATAACATAAAATAAAATATTATTTTATGAAAAATTACCGAATAGGGCCCAATAGCTGTGTTTAATGAAACCGAAAAAAGCGGAGCAGTTCAGAGTAGAGCAACTGTCAAAAAAGTGGAGTAAGAAATCTTGCCCGAAGTTGCTCCACCAAAAAATGTAGAGCAGAAAATCATGCTTTAAATTGATCCAGTGCAGGCTCATGAAACAGAAATCAGAGCAACTTCAGGCAAGTTAGAGCAACTGAATTGCTCATGCAACACATATTGCTGAGGTATCTCAACCTAGAGCAGCTCATTAATCACAGCTAATATATTGCTCAAAAACAACAAGACATCGGGTGCAGACGGCATCCCCGCGGAGTTGATTAAATATGTAGGCCTACACTACAAAAAGCGATTCACGAATTAATTGTGAAAGTATGGGAGCAGGAAGCGATACCAAAAGACTGGAAAAAAGTCGTCCATACCCAGTAGATAAAAATCGGGTATCACAGCGTTCACCAATTATCGCGGTATAACGTTGTTGAGTACCGCGTATAAGAAATTCAACACTATCGTACAAAATAGTATGGCCCTACACTAGAAACAGTACCAGTGTGGTTTCAGTCCAAACTTGCTATCATAGCATAGCCAGAGTATAACTCTACAAAGCTTTGAGAGAATTCGGCATCCCCAATAAGCTGATGACATGACTATGTAGGTTGTAAACTTCAGATTATTTTATTTCCGGCAGACGAAAACAGCATTTATGTCAGATGAAAAATAACAGATCGGGTAATTAGCAAAACAGATGCATGACAAATATCTGACAAAAATGTGTCTGACAACTCTACGTTAGATGCAATCTGCCACAGGTGTAATCAGTAAGGCAAACATCGGTCTATGAAACTGGGCAAATATCTGGCAATTTGCCAGATCGTGTAAGAGCACCTTAAGCTTTAGACCCGTAGAGTAAAAACCATAAAAGAAGACGCCCGAGTGCACCATTCGCGCTGGCTGTTTGAAAGCGCAGCTTTTTCACTCAAACAACCAGAGGGATGGAAAGCTCGGCGTCTTCTTTTATGGTTTTACCTCTAGTGTAGACCTTACGGGTTAACGTGTCATATATGTATGTACATATATTCTCACTTTCCATTAGCTCGAGATTTCTTGTTTATTTTGAATTGGGACGTGTGAAATGAGGCTTTTTACGTCTACGATCGTCTATGATTTCAGATGAGGATGAGAATGATTTTCTGCGGTAGAATTATTCCTGCGGTAGTTAGAAAGGTTCTTGGGTTCATCTCTTCGTGGAATGGGCCAAACATGACGATGAGCAACTGTCAAAAAAGTGGAGTAAGAAATCTTGCCCGAAGTTGCTCCACCAAAAAATGTAGAGCGGAAAATCATGCTTTAAATTGATCCAGTGCAGGCTCATGAAACAGAAATCAGAGCAACTTCAGGCAAGTTAGAGCAACTGAATTGCTCATGCAACACATATTGCTGAGGTATCTCAACCTAGAGCAGCTCATTAATCACAGCTAATATATTGCTCAAAAACAACAAGACCTCGGGTGCAGACGGCATCCCCGCGGAGTTGATTAAATATGTAGGCCTACACTACAACAAGCGATTCACGAATTAATTGTGAAAGTATGGGAGCAGGAAGCGATACCAAAAGACTGGAAAAAAGTCATCTGTCAATCTGCTTAATAAATTTGATAATGGGGGCTATTCTGTGAGTAAAATTTTATCATTTTATGTTATGTTATGCCATAACATAAAAGAAATCTCTAAACCCCTATTCTGTCCGACAAATTTTATTTTTTTTTATGGATCATAACATAAAATAACGCTTCATAACATAAAATAATCTAAGAAGTACATTTTACAGGTATTTTAACCCATTTTATGAAAATGACAGACGGCAATTGACATTTGCGTGAAAGTAGTTTTAATTGAGTTTTGAGTTCAATTAGAAATTAATATGCCCAACGCATTAAAAAAATGTTTTTTTGTCAGATACTGAAACAAAGTACGCTTTGATTTTGTTTGTTTTCATTCATAATTTTATTTGTTTTCATTTTCAACCGATCAGCTGTTCAAAACGTAATAGAATCCATAGCGGATTGTACTAAATATTTTATGTTATGTGTTCATAAAGGTGCGTTTCCTCTGCGGTCTGCAGACAGTGCGCGCACATAAAAATCTACACAAATAGAGCAAAAAACGAAAAATCTCAAACTGTGCGGAGACAAAGCTTTCATTGCGTATCCACTAAAATCTTGCAGGAAGCATATGAAAAGTCTCGAACTATGTTCTAAAGGACTGTGCGCGCACTATCCAGAGACAAGACTTTAGGTGGATACGACCTTGAATGATAAAATTCTTGTGTGCGCGCATGTTTTCCGATTTTAGGCTTTGTATTACCACGCTTCAATTGCTATTTGGTATATAAAAAAATGAACTTTGAGGACGAAAATTTAGCAATGTGCTCTGCAGCATTTATTATTGTCGCAAATGCAAAAAAAAGCGGAAGCACCGCGGTGTTGGGTGAGACCATATTTAAAAACCAGGGCTGAACAAGATGTCCATTCAGTATTAGAAAACTATAGAAAAACAAAAAAACTTAACTTTACTCGAGGCAATCTACGTCTCAAGCCAACCGTATTTGAAAACTCTCTTGAAAATGTCACCCTTGTCTGTACTAAGATGTTTTGTGTTTTCCGTATTCACTGGAAAACAAAAGATAGGCCTCAACAAGCAACTTCAAGCCTTTTCGAAGTCTTTTTTCAAGTATCCACTGCATTTACTTATCCGCCCACAGTCCCCGCAGAAGTTCTCCGCACCGACACAGAATATTTTTTAATGGATACGTTTTGTATCCACTGGAATATCGGTGTGCGTGTGTAGTCTCCGCACATTGATTTTGGTGGAGACACTTCGGCGAATAATGTATGGAGACAGTGCGGAGACAAAACTCTTGGTGGATACCCACCTTTAGAGACTTCATAAAATAATTTTAAGAAAACATGACAGAATACGAATTTTTAAATTTTTTTATTTTTTGTTATGAAGAAAAAATTTTATCATCATAACATAAAATAAAATATTATTTTATGAAAAATTACCGAATAGGGCCCAATAGCTGTGTTTAATGAAACCGAAAAAAGCGGAGCAGTTCAGAGTAGAGCAACTGTCAAAAAAGTGGAGTAAGAAATCTTGCCCGAAGTTGCTCCACCAAAAAATGTAGAGCAGAAAATCATGCTTTAAATTGATCCAGTGCAGGCTCATGAAACAGAAATCAGAGCAACTTCAGGCAAGTTAGAGCAACTGAATTGCTCATGCAACACATATTGCTGAGGTATCTCAACCTAGAGCAGCTCATTAATCACAGCTAATATATTGCTCAAAAACAACAAGACATCGGGTGCAGACGGCATCCCCGCGGAGTTGATTAAATATGTAGGCCTACACTACAAAAAGCGATTCACGAATTAATTGTGAAAGTATGGGAGCAGGAAGCGATACCAAAAGACTGGAAAAAAGTCGTCCATACCCAGTAGATAAAAATCGGGTATCACAGCGTTCACCAATTATCGCGGTATAACGTTGTTGAGTACCGCGTATAAGAAATTCAACACTATCGTACAAAATAATATGGCCCTACACTAGAAACAGTACCAGTGTGGTTTCAGTCCAAACTTGCTATCATAGCATAGCCAGAGTATAACTCTACAAAGCTTTGAGAGAATTCGGCATCCCCAATAAGCTGATGACATGACTATGTAGGTTGTAAACTTCAGATTATTTTATTTCCGGCAGACGAAAACAGCATTTATGTCAGATGAAAAATAACAGATCGGGTAATTAGCAAAACAGATGCATGACAAATATCTGACAAAAATGTGTCTGACAACTCTACGTTAGATGCAATCTGCCACAGGTGTAATCAGTAAGGCAAACATCGGTCTATGAAACTGGGCAAATATCTGGCAATTTGCCAGATCGTGTAAGAGCACCTTAAGCTTTAGACCCGTAGAGTAAAAACCATAAAAGAAGACGCCCGAGTGCACCATTCGCGCTGGCTGTTTGAAAGCGCAGCTTTTTCACTCAAACAACCAGAGGGATGGAAAGCTCGGCGTCTTCTTTTATGGTTTTACCTCTAGTGTAGACCTTACGGGTTAACGTGTCATATATGTATGTACATATATTCTCACTTTCCATTAGCTCGAGATTTCTTGTTTATTTTGAATTGGGACGTGTGAAATGAGGCTTTTTACGTCTACGATCGTCTATGATTTCAGATGAGGATGAGAATGATTTTCTGCGGTAGAATTATTCCTGCGGTAGTTAGAAAGGTTCTTGGGTTCATCTCTTCGTGGAATGGGCCAAACATGACCTAGTTTACAAATGTGAATATATTCTAGAGGAGAATGTCAGGGCAAAAATATTGCGCAAAGTTGTAGCCAAAGATGAGGCATATTTCTTAAGTACCATAAGGGGAATATCGTCAGGGCCAGGGGATTTTTTGACGTCATGATTTTTGAGATACCTATATAACTCGAGAGTCCTGAAGAAAACTCCGTCCTCTGGAGGGTCGGGTTGCATATTCGGGGACGGGTTGGCATAGCAATTTCAGGTAAAGAAGAATTTGGGGCTAACAGAGATATCAATAAATCGGCCTTATAAATAAAAGAAAGTGCTGGGGAAGCTGTAAAATTCTTCTTGATGAAAGTTCACAAGAACCAGAGGTTTTTACTGCCTGCCGCCGGTATTGAGAATCTTACTTCTCAACCTGGAATTACAGGAGTTTCTCAACTTAATATACTCCCGATGAAGTACACTCTATAGGCGGTTTATTTAGCTCCAATTGCGTTATTACATTCCACATGAAATCATTTATTCGGTGTAGGCTTTAGATATTTAGGGGATTGAGGATAGAACAAATTTTCGATTTTCTTTATCTGTTTGATAATAATTACTTCTTGTTTTGTCAAATCCCATAATTTTGTGTAATTTTTCTAGGCCAGAAAATGTGACGGACGTATAATGCGCAGAAATTTACTGATAAAAACTTGTATTTTGTTCATATCCGCAAGGTTTCACTCCCAATATTCATGGATTTAATGCAGGAGTTAAAAATATGAAACATTACATTTCTAGACATTTGCGGCGATTTAAACACATTCCATAATCTCTTTAAAGCACCTCTAGCTTTTTTAATCTTACATAAGATATACTACCGACGTAATTGGACTTGTGCTCGTCGTCTATTATATCTACTATCTTTACGGTGACCATATTTCCGAGAAAGAAATACAGTACAAGCAGAACAAAAAAAACTAGCAGGGGGGAGGGGTGAATCTAAAATTTCAAATGCAACCCCCATTTTTTTCACGGATTCTGATTCTTCGCAGGGAAATATGAAGCTTTTGTCTAAAAATTTTTTTATCCGAAGCCCACCTGCACCCCCAAAAATCATCAAAAATCAAAATTATCCCCAAAAATCATTCAGAGTACAGGGAAGCTTCGTATAAAAAAATATTTCTAACAAAATTTTGATATTTCTCTTCTAGGGGATGAGTGGATGGAGGTGAAATTTGTGTTCAAACGATTCCACCCTCTAAGTCCTCTACCTGTTGTGTAGAATTATCACGTTAGTTCCAAAAATTATTATTCTCAAATAGTTTGCAAAAATATAGTACATTATACAGCACGCTGTGTAGATAGAGGACATTTTACAATTTTTCAAAGATTAAAAATTCCAGAGGACAGATACACTGAAAAGAGTACTGTACTGTACAATACAGTAGGGTTGGTCACCGTAACTATCTTTTATTATTACGTAATGTATTAGTGTTTGTAGTATTAATTCTCATGTTTACGCGAAGCATCTAAACCTTCTTAGAACTACCTTAACACTGGTTTTGTATGTGTAAACGGGTCTTAGCATTACTATCCCTAGTGTAGTTAAGGCTTAATAATACATAGTGTCAACTTACATTTATTAAGGAAAACTGAGTTAAGAGCCGCGCGTAAACGGATTTATAATGCTACACTCTACAGTGCATGTCAGTTGACGTAATACACGGTGCACAATTTCCCATTTAAAATTTGCTTTGCAAAAAACGCACTTCTTTTTGACAGTTTGATATTTGGTGGATAAATTCTAACGCGCGTAAACGCTCTTAAAACTGCTACTGATATCGATGTTAAGAGCTTAAATATCTTCACGTAAACATAGTCATTGATTTTGTCTCTGTAATTTATTCTTAAACCTGCTTCTAATGCACATAATTTCTAAGCTGTCTATTTTTCTTTGCAAATTTTCCCTCGAATGAGCTAGAAGTGCGATATCATCTGCATATTCGAGATTTCTAGCCGTTTTCCGATTCCCCATCGGATTCCTCTTTTCATAAAATTTCCTTTTATTTCTTTTTGCAGCAAGTTTGATTTTTTTGTATTACGCTGATATAATGTTTCCTCTTGTTTGGTATTCAATAATTTTCGCTTTAAAACGTTTCTTTCTATGATATTTTTCCATGTTTCGCCTGAGATCCATTCTCTCTTTTCCATATTCGGGGCTTCTTGACCCACCCCGCATTTTAGTTTACTTTAATGTAAATTTTCTTACATTCCTTTCTCAGTTTAACCACATTTAAATTTAAAGTTTTATATAGATGGTAAAGTTTTGGAGTACCTTTTCAATGCCAGTAAGTATGAAAAGATATAAGTCGTTTCTAGTTTTATTAAGCTAATATATGTTTGTACAGTATGTAAGCATTCATTAAGTAAATAAATGTTTAATGAGAGAAATCTGTCGATCTTAAAGCGTTAAAGATTAAGAAATAAAACCGATCATGAATGGGTCCCCAATCACCAATTTATTTTGAAAAAAAAACACAATATTTTTCATTGCCGTTCTGAACATCCCTCCAAAATCCACTAAAGCACAAAAACTTCCAAACAACAAATCATATTCCGGTTCGATATCTGCCACCCTTTGAGCAAGGAAACCTACGGAAGTATTTTATGAAAGTCGTACCTCAAGAATCAAAACGCCATCGCCATAACATTGAGCAGTTGATTACACGAAGACCGTGCCCTGCAATATTAGGGGAAAGAAAACCTCCAGCTATTCAAGATTTCAAACGTTGAAAAATGTCGCAAACAGAGGGATTGAAAACGGCAGGAGGGTCTATCACCGCACATCTGCCGACATCGGCGTGTTTTATGATCGGCATGTGAAGGGTAGTCACCTTTAAGGACGATATGTGAGAGACTGGAATACAGTTCTAGAAAAAACCGTTACAATTTTGTATACATACATCTTCGCTCCAGTCACACACTATGACAACTGGTGGTAGTCACTTGGTTTTATATTATTTCAAATAGAATCTCGCTCTGATAACACACTGCCAAGGCAACGGTTCGCTTGTTGTCAGGCATATCTTGACGAAAGTAGCGGGCATTGGGTTCTTACTTGAGACTCCTTTAAGGATGAGACAATCCGAGAAGTGAAGTTCTACCAAAAAGTAAAAAGGAAAAAATACACGCCAACGCCTTCAGTAGCATTTCGTTCTTGTCAGAATGGTTGTGCGGATACGTGGCACGCGACGGCACTCATCGGTTGCGAAGGGTGGGCCCTGAGCAGATGTTTCGAAGGCCTAATTTCTGGCACGAGGGTGTCCTATTGGAATTTTTTTAAATTATTCGAATTCATTCAAGATTTTTTTATGTACAATTTAAAATAAGAGTTTTTCCAAATTATTAAGGAAGAATTTTGGCGTAACTTATTGGGTGGGTTTTGTATTTGAATTTTGTACTATTTTTCGTTAATGTGGATAGTAATAATTGAAGTTCTTATGTGTCATCAGTTTGCTTTTCCTTTTATTATTTTTTATTACTTTAACTCGGAAACCTTTGGGAACATGGAATTATTAAATTTATTTTTTTGGCAGTTCCCTAATCATCAACAATGATAATAAAAAGATTTGTAGTTTTACGATACACGTCAACCCAGATTATAACACCCAGGTCATAAAATCCAAGGGTGCCTTCCATTTAGACACAGAAAGACAATTGTGTCCGACACAGCGTGTCGCTCTGTGTCGTTCTGTGTAAGCCCAAATGGAACACATAAGTTCATGAAAAATCCGCCACGGCGCACTTTCCTCGTTTTTATTTTTGTTTGGCAAGTAAATCGTAAATTTTATGTTGATAATTTCTTTAAATTAATTACCCGACAACTTATAAATGCTGGGTATCTTAAAAATGAAACAATATTGTTGTAATTATAAATTAACGATCACATTTCAATTGGCGAGGGTTGGTAGCATTGTCTTAGTTGTGCCCGGCTGTGTCTAGCTGTGTCGTTGATGGAACACTTCTGTGTCGGACACAGTGTAACACTGTGTCTCTCTGTGTCTAAATGGAAGGCACCCCAAGATTGGGCCGCTAGAGAATGATTTTCAATTGGTAAAATTTCGAACCGAATATTTTGTTTTGTAGGTCATATTAACCAGAGTAAAAATAATTATATAGAAAAATATATAATCATATATATTTATATCAAATTATATAAAATCTTATATACAATATTTCAACAGTTTTAGACGATTTTATATAATTGTATATAATAATATATAATAATATAGAATTATATATTGTATCATTTACAGTTCAACATAGGATGATATATAACTCTATATCATTATATAAAACTGTATATAAAGTCTACAAATGGATTTGTGCAATTATATCTGATCATATATAGCGATATAAAATAATATATAATGCCTTACAATAATTTTGATGAAATAAATATTATCAATTGGTAGATGGAGTTTTTCGGGAAAATCACATACTAAAATGCACATTTTCCAGTCGCACTCCCAAAGCTCAATCAAAGGTGGAGAAAGATCTCAAGAAAAAGGTGTGTGGCTGAAAAATGATGGGAAAAAAGTTATTATAGGTATGCTGTCAAAATATCTCATTATATCTGTTTTAGAGTTTAGCCAGGATCACGCTCTTAAAAATAACTGGCGCTACCACGATAAAAAGCATTTATAGAACATTCCATGTCTGAGCAAATCGGCGAAATAAAAGATATAATTGCATATATATAATTCTATACAATTGTATATGATTTTCCTTATTATATATAAAAATATATATTTCTATATAATTATATCGGGCCAAATTTCATATATAATTATATATAATTAATTTATATATAAATATATCCAATTATATATCTTTCTATATAATTATTTTTACTCGGGAACAGCAATGCCATGGTTTGATAGGCACGGAAGTGTTTACATTTTTGGCTTTCAAGTTTTTAATTAACAAACAAGCAAGCGTTTACAATGTCTTTGTGAGATTTACGCTGAGCTTTAACTTGAAGTCGCAGAAGGACCAAGAAGTTCATTCATATGCGAGAAGACTCTTCCAATACAAATCACCATTACTTTTCGAAAATATACGAAAAGCATTCTTCTTCTTCTTCGATGGCTCTACAGCCTTATTCGAGCTAGCTTCTTCGTCTAGCCTTCTTCTGCTCTGCAGCTTGCCTCTAGTTTGTTGTGTTGAGGAATTTTGCTTCATCAGCCTTAACACGGTCTTTCACCTTGGCCCTTGGTTTGCCAACTGGCCTTTTCGCATCTGGTAGTAGAGCCAAGGCTTTTTTCGGCATCTTTGAGTCAACCATTCTTTGAACTTGAACGGGGCATCTCTCAAGGCAATTTACATATCATCGGCATATCCTGCCAACTGTTTTGATTTGTTACGAAGGATTGCTTTCTAGACAAAGAATAAATAGCTGGGGTGTCAACCAATCCCAATGCTTTAAGCCTTGCTTGACTGGGAAGGACTCCGTCAGCACTCCTTGTATCCTGACTGTACACTATAACTATCTTCGTGTATAGCTGCTGACAGCGGTTTACCTCCTTACTTGATCAATTCTGCGGGAATGTTATTAACTCCTGGGGATTTTTTTTAAATTCGTATGGCAATTTGTCCTTCTTCTCTGGTGTCATCGTTATATTGTAGAGTGGTTTCTGGTAAGTGTGTGGTACTTCATTTGCTTCCAGCAGCTCGCTAAAAATGTTCCTTCCATCTTCGATGCGTGTCAATACAGAGCTTTCTTTTGTTCTTCAAATACCGGAGGAGGGTTTAAAGCATTTTTTTGAAGAAGTTTACTTCCTAGTGTGCTCTCGTGTTTTGTTTTGTGCACAGTTTTCTCGGCCCTTAGAATGTAATTACGAAAGAAATGTTTTTGCTGTTCTTCCCATTTCCTCGTATTGCAGTTTCTTGCTCCTCGTTAGTCTCTTTATGTATATTTTTATATTTTTATTTCTGGCCTCTATAGCTGCGAACATCCGCCAAGTTGATTACGTCAATTTAGGTCGGTATCATATGAACACTCATGTTCATACTGTAAGCCTTGGAGACGAGATGCCAAGCTTAGAATAGGTTGGCAGAGCCATAAACCGGCTCAAAAACAACAGGGCCTCGTGGAGCTAGTTAAATATGGATGGCCTTCACTACACCAAGCGAGCCAAGAGTTAATTGCACAAGTATGGGAGCAGGAAGCGATGCGAGAAGACTATCCTCTGCCGGGACATAAAAAGGGAGATATTACAACATGCAACAAGCCCGCTATGCTCCAAAGCGCGGCCAGGTGAGAAATTTCATAGGCCGATACCAGTGTGGCTTCACCCAAGGCAAATTAACAACTGATCATATTTTCACCTTAAATCAGGCTATCGAAAAATGTCTAGAGTATCAAAACTCAATTCAACACTTCTTCATAGACTTTACAGCCGCCTGTTATAGCATAGCCAGAGTAGAACTCTACAAAGCCATGAGAGAATTCGGCATCCCCAACAAGCTGACAAGACTATGTAGGTTTGTCATGGCCAATGTGACAAGCGAAGTAAATGTATCCGGAACACTGTTCGGACCAATCAACATCTATAATGGACCCCGAAAAGTGGACGGTCTGGCCTGGGCCCATCTCAACCTTGTGTTGGAGAAAGTAATCCAATTGCTGACTTAAGCCGAAAACACACTTTTCTGTTTTGGTGTGTCGTGGCGCTCTGTGTAGTGGATCTAATTCATAAATTTTATATGGAGCTGATTACATAATTATGGTGTGTTCTGGTGTGGCGCGTCCCGATTTGCGGTCACCACACACACCAAAACACAAAAGTGTGTTTTCGGCTTTGTGCAGAAGACATTGACATCATTGGAAGAACAACAACAGCTGTATAGGATGCTTTCACGCAGAATGAGCGGGCGGCAGGTAATCTGGGACTGGACATCAACGAAAGCAAAACAAAGTAAGGTCTGTGAAGTTGGCACCACGAAATGTGAATTTTGGAAATTTTTCTTTTTCATACGTTTGTCCATCGTTTGTCCAAGTTTGTCCATCGAAAAGTTTTTTTGTCCAGGCACCGTTAACAAGTTACAAGCAAAAACATTTTTTTGCAAATTTTTTCAACCAGCACACCAACTTTGCAAAAAAAATTGTTTAACCGCATAGATCGTTTGTCCATCGTTTGTCCAAGTTTGTCCAGCAGCTTTTTTTTTGTCCACTCACCCATTAATTATAATAAATAATTTAAATTTTTCAATTTTGTGAAGTTGGCAACCCCGATTGCGAATTTTGCACTTTTTCTTTGCGCGTTCGTTTGTCCATCGTTTGTCCAAGTTTGTCCAGCAGCTATTTTTATTTGTCCACTCAGCCATTAATTATAATAAATAATTGAAATTTTTCAATTTTGCGAAGCTGGCAGTCCCAGTTGCGAATTTCTCACTTTTTCTTTGCGCGTTCGTTTGTCCATCGCTTGTCCATATTTGTCCACGAAATAGCTGCATTTGTCCACGCGCCGATAAAATTTTATAAATTAATCAATTATTCGGGAAAATCAAATTGGCCATAAAAAAGGCGCATTTCGAAATTCGTATTTCTCTATTTCTGTAACCATTGGAAGTTCAATTTTATTCCGAAAAACCGACATCAATACGACACGAAATAAAGAAAAAAAACCAAATTAATTCACCCCTCGGAGAAATAACAATTGCAACTAAATTACTTAGTCGAAATTTTTTCGACACAGCCTGGATTTCGGCGAATCGACTCCGCACAGAAAATTTTCTAACACCGACTACATAATCTATTGCTACACTTCGGAGTAGTAGTTATAAATTTAAAAAAAATACGAAAACATATATTTTCATCACATTGCGTTTTTTAATTGCAGTTTATCCAGGGATAAAAATTGCCAGAATTCGTTTGTCCATTGCTGGAAATCTTTTGTCCAGGCACAGATTCGTTTGTCCATTGCTGGAAATCGTTTGTCCAGGCACAGATTCGTTTGTCCAGGCACAGATTCTTTTGTCCATTGCTGGAAATCGTTTGTCCAGGCACAGATTCGTTTGTCCATGCCAGAATTCGTTTGTCCATTGCTGGAAATCGTTTGTCCAGGCACAGATTCGTTTGTCCATGCCAGAATTCGTTTGTCCATTGCTGGAAATCGTTTGTCGAGGCACAGATTCGTTTGTCCATGCCAGAATTCGTTTGTCCATTGCTGGCAATCGTTTTTCCAGGCACAGATTCGTTTGTCCAGGCACAGATTCGTTTGTCCATTGCTGGAAATCGTGTGTCTAGGCACAGATTCGATTGTCCACAAACGATTTCCAGCAATGGACTAACGAATTTTGGCATGGACAAACGAATCTATGCCTGGACAAACGATTTCTGTACATGGACAAACGAATTCTGGCATGGACAAACGAATGTGTGCCTGGACAAACGATTTCCAGCAATGGACAAACGAATCTGTGCCTTGACAAAGGATTTCCACCAATGGACAAACGAATCTGTGCCTGGACAAACGATTTCCAGCAATGGACAAACGAATCTGTGCCTTGACAAAGGATTTCCACCAATGGACAAACGAATCTGTGCCTGGACAAACGATTTCCAGCAATGGACAAACGAATTCTGGCATGGACAAACGAATCTGTGCCTGGACAAACGAATCTGTGCCTGGACAAACGATTTCCAGCAATGGACAAACGAATTCTGGCATGGACAAACGAATCTGTGCCTGGACAAACGAATCTGTGCCTGGACAAACGATTTCCAGCAATGGACAAACGAATTCTGGCATGGACAAACGAATCTGTGCCTGGACAAACGAATCTGTGCCTGGACAAACGATTTCCAGCAATGGACAAACGAATCTGTGCCTGGACAAACGAGTCTGTGCCTGGACAAACGATTTCCAGCAATGGACAAACGAATTCTGGCATGGACAAACGAATCTGTGCCTGGACAAACGATTTCCAGCAATGGACAAACGAATTCTGGCATGGACAAACGAATTCTGGCATGGACAAACGAATCTGTGCCTGGACAAACGATTTCCAGCAATGGACAAACGAATCTGTGCCTGGACAAACGATTTCCAGCAATGGACAAGCGAATTCTGACAATTTTTATCCCTGGATAAACTGCAATTAAAAAACGCAGTGTAGCACGGCGAAATCCACGCTGTGTCGAAAAGACTAAGTAATTTAGTTGCAATTGTTATTTTTCCGAGGGGTGGATTAATTTGGTTTTTTTCTGTATTTCGTGTCGTATTGATGTCGGTTGTTCGGACTAACATTGAACTTCCAATGGTTACAGAAATACATAAATACGAATTTCGAAATGCGCCTTTTTTATGCTCAATTTGATTTTCCGAGTAATTGATTAATTAATAAATTTTTATCGGCGCGTGGACAAATGCAACTATTTCGTAGACAAATGAGCGCGCAAAGAAAAAGTGCGAATTTCGCAATCGGGGTTGCCAACTTCACAAAATTGAAAAATTTCAATTATTTATTATAATTAATGGGTGGGTGGACAAATAAAAATAACTGCTGGACAAACTTGGACAAACGATGGACAAACGAACGCGCAAAGGAAAAGTGCGAAATTCGCAATCGGGGTTGCCAACTTCACAAAATTGAAAAATTTCAATTATTTATTATAATTAATGGGTGAGTGGACAAAAAAAATAGCTGCTGGACAAACTTGGACAAACGATGGACAAACGAACGCGCAAAGAAAAAGTGCAAAATTCGCAATCGGGGTTGCCAACTTCACAAAATTGAAAAATTTAAATTATTTATTATAATTAATGGGTGAGTGGACAAAAAAAAAGCTGCTGGACAAACTTGGACAAACGATGGACAAACGATCTATGCGGTTAAACAATTTTTTTTGCAAAGTTGGTGTGCTGGTTGAAAAAATTTGCAAAAAAATGTTTTTGCTTGTAACTTGTTAACGGTGCCTGGACAAAAAAAACTTTTCCATGGACAAACTTGGACAAACGATGGACAAACGTATGAAAAAAAAAATTCCAAAATTCACATTTCGTGGTGCCAACTTCACAGACCTAACAAAGTACATGGTGGCCTCGTCTGCAAGAACACCTAATATTGGTCGTGGTCCCGCACGAGCACGAGTGTGAAGTAGTAAAATCATTTACATACATTGGGTCAATAGTAGCAGCCGACAATAGCATGGAACCAGAAATACGCGCACGGCTGCTGAAAGTCAACAAAGCCTGCTATAGTCTGTCAAGGCGATACGATGATATTACTGGTATTTTCTTATGCATCCAAGACGTGGGTGCTTAGCAGAAAGCACTCTAACCTCTTAGCCATGTTAGAGAGGAAAATACTTCGGAGAATTTGTGGGGTTTTGCCAGGAAGGACGATTCCGGAGACTCTATAACGACCAGATCTAAAAGCGCTATCGCGACATAGATGTTGTGAAGAAAATAAAACTCGGAGGGGCATCTAGCTCGTATAACAGTAAGATCTATGGGATCTGTTGGTTTCTATTTGAAATTGTTATTGAAACCACACCGTTCAATATTTTGCAATAAATGTTGTGTTATTGAAGAGAGTACATCTTCCGATTATTTATATAAAATTTTTTTATATGCATATGCCTTGTGCGGAAACTTTGAAGCACATTTTTGCCTAAACTGTTCGTTGTATGTAAAAAGTGAAAGATATCTTTTTCTTAGGGAATTTAATTATCTCTCATTTTCGTAATAACTTTAATTGCCCTCCCAGACATAGAAAGCGCGATATTCGCAAAAAACTGTTTTTTTATGAACTTTGACCTTGAATAATTTTTTATGCCTTGGTGATATCGTTCTCGATTTTTAACATTTTTTTTAAAACACCAAAATAAACAAATTAAAAAAAAAAGGATAAATTTTTTTAGATCAGAAAATACTAATTTGACTGGACTATTAACCCTACAATCAATGCTTTTGCAAACTTTTGTGCCGTAATGTTTTCGTATTCTTTTGATTATTTCCAAGGACTGTTGAGAATTGGATAGTAAAATCTAGTTGAACTAGTTGCCGATCTTTGTTTACATAAATAGATTAAAAATGAAAATAATGAATCTTCATTCTTCCAGAGGTTGTTTTGATTCTTGCCGCCCTTGGTAGTCTAGTTGTTAAGGTGACCGACCACTACATCTGAAGTTCGCGGTTAAAATCCACTCTGCAGCACTCACAGTTACAGAAAACATTAAAGACAGACTCATCCTCCTCAAGGCAAAGCCTGCATTTGGGTCCTCCGTCCTTCCTAGTGGCAATTTAGGCCGCAGTGTCCGGTAATCAATCCAACGAGTGTCCTGACAACATTTCTATTGAGTCCCTGCAATTCCTTGACCGCTTCAGGAGACGGCACAGGAAGGAACCGCCTAGAGTTGGCCAGTCCAGGTGCGGACCTCCTTCAGCACGCTGGTTTGTGCCCCAGTAGCCGCCTCCGGAACGATGAATACAATATCAGAGCCCCGTCCGTCTTTTCATTGCCTTTAAAGCCCCAGGACCCGGGACCAAGACAATGTTAACTACGTTGATAACGATCAGCCCTCCAAGAGCAAGTTGGCAGTCTCAAACCAAAATAGACTTAGTCCTACGAGACCTTATCGCCCTGATTGCCAAAGATCCAATTATTTTTGTATTCCTTTCTTGAGTTCTCATGAGTGCATGCCAGTATAGGGTACACTTCTACTTGAAAGACAGTTACTGGGGTGCTTAGGGTTATCGCTCTTCTGAATTTGGTGCTTTCACTCCGGATTTCGGCGCGCACACCTCTTTCTGTTTTGGAGCCATCTGTGTACCATACTAGTCCATGATGCGGTTTTTTTTCAAACAAATGCATAAAATGGGCAATCTTAAAAAATACCCATCATGAAATTCTGATGACCATAATCGATTAAATAAGTAAAGAATTCAAAAACTAATGGCAAAAATTGTTTATCATATGTTAAGGTACGATTCCGAACAAGGCTGCACACTTTAAACCGCAGGCGGCACTACTGGTTTGAATGATAAAATCGGCATCGGCCGCGTCGTCGGCACGGCATCGGTCCGGATACTGAAGCTACGTCGCTGCGCACGCCACGGCATCAGCCGGGACACTGAAGCTCCGTCGCTGGACACGGACATGTGTGAACGGTTCATATAAAATGTTCGCACCGATATTTTTTTGAGCCCCTGTCGAAAACACGGCCCTGTGACGTCCCGGACACGGCCCTGATATGTGTGGATACTCCTTTAAGGTCAATCAGGCTTAAAAATGCTCGTTTAAATAAAAAATATTGGTTAAGTCCATGGAAGTGTTTTTTTAAGGAAGTTAAAATGAGAAAGCCCCCGAAATTCAAATGAAATTCAAATTTGTTTAAAAAAACATCCAGGTGCTTGTATTGAAACACTTTGCACAAAAGCAATGCCTGAGCTTGGACCACAGTTGCCAATTAAAAAATATAATGGGTATGTACGGCCTTATTTTCAAAATATTATAGTCGTTGTTTGTCGAGGGATACTCCTCCAAGAATTTTTTATTCATAGTCGTTTAACGTTCATTTATGTTTAACGCATGGGTTTTCCAAAAAATACCATAACCAGCTGAAGACTCAATTATATCGTAGCGAGCGAGCTAGCTGTACGCGTAGTACATTGGTTTCAGCTCTATAGTCGTAAATCAAGCTACACTTTACAGTCCGAAAATTTAGAAAAACCAAACCTGAAAGAATTGATTGCACGGAACGAATGCAAACTCTTACAGCAACATCTACATCACATCGACACAGATCCTTATCCAGTATCGACATCAACAATGACCACAATCTAGGATTAGGTCAGATACTATGAAAATCTAAAACCATCCAAAATAAGATTACAAATAAGTTTCTGTAATTGGAGCTACTATACCTAACTATAATATGAGAAGACTTCACTTCTTTTTAACCTACTTAAAACAAACTACACAATGATCAATGTGCATTTTGAAAAGAGTGCAAGAAAGAATCGTTTGAGTTTTAAATTAAAACACGGCTTGAAGAAAAATCGTTCTTATTATAAAAATCCACTTTCTTTGATTCCTAAAATTCCTGCTAGAGCAAACAAAGCAAAGAAGCACAAAAACCACATTAAAAGCTTAAACAAAACTTAAGAATGATTTAATTCTCTTTTAACAAAATCGAGGCCGCAGATAACAGTTTAATCGAATTAGAAAATCCTAACCTAAATAAATTTTTCAATTAACCTGTAGCATGCTTCATTTGACATGCTTTAAAACCGATCACTATTAATTGAACTTTCCATTACGCTCCCACCCAAGTAATTTACGCCAAAATCGAATAATCTTCAAGCTTTGCTTCAGAAAATTTAATCAAAAACTTTTGTTTTCTTTTCTTTCGTACACAAGAATTTTGCACCTGCCCATCGTTTACTGACCTTCCAATAAAAAACTTGAAGCGTGGAACATAAAAATGACTTCAACAAATAATAGTACGTAAAAACAAAACAAAAACTGTTCAAGTTCAAGGTGACAAGTACGTTAGTTTATAGCAAGAGCTTCTGCGTTACGGGCGAGCGCGTGAAGCGCTTTTTAAAATGATGATTAGTTCCAAAGAATCTCAAAAACCTTGCAAATTACCTGGGCACTTCCTGTACGAATAAACCAGATTCTATGCTGGGTAGGTATCTCGGTTATTATTGAGTCATCCACAAGTGTGTAATCAAAACTGAAAGCCACGACAAACTCACTTACTCACTTCCATTCCTGCGAAAGATCGATCGGGGATCGGGATCGGGCTGAATGGATTCTTGGATGGTTACTACCGTATTCGTAACTTGGGGAGGCTGCTTGATACTTTGTTTTGTTTGGATGAAAATTGTTTGGGGCAAAGGTGATTCATTGAGATAATGCTAGCAATTAGTTACATATGTGCAAACCTAACTCTTTTGAGCAATTATTGGACAATTTACAATTTAGGATTTACATAAGTGTAACAAATATATAAACGTAAGCTTCTCATTCTTATTATTAGCAAATTTTTAAAGATGTGTAGATGATTTTATGAAAGTCGAAAGTTAGAAGTTTATGCTTGTTTGCTCATATAAATCGGTCAGTAAATATAATATAAGCACTGTTTTCAAATTTAAATAAAACCACACCCGAAGGAATTATCAATAAGGGGTGCATGGGTGCAGCCTCCCAGAAATCATAATCCTGATGGCCTGGAGCCATGTAACGGTTTTCGCATATAGCCCTCTATCGTATGTATGTACGTACCCTCCTATCTCACATCGTTCCTATGCCTTTCAGCTAAAGGAGTTTTACTGGAACCAGCGCAAGAATAATATAGCGAGACCGAAGCTGACTAGCCCACTGTCAGTGGTCGGGGAGTACCTACTTATGGTGGGACCACACTACGCGGTCTTGGGTCGTACGCGCTTTTGCCTTTTTTTTCATATAGAGTTTTATGACTTTTTTACGACTTTGTCCATGGTAAAGGCCGTGCGGCCAAACAACGCGGACAAAAGGCTGTGCTTAAAAAGGTACATTGTGCGTCCACACACTATGAGCTTTTCAAAAGCGCGTACGCCGTTTCAAATGAGAATTGATTTTTTCTCACTCATGACTCAGAAAATTAAAAGATCACGCGCGCTTTTGTCTGGTCGTACGGCCAAAAGCGCGTGGGATCTAAGTCCGCGTAGTGAGGACGGGCCTTTAGAAATAGTTGTGACCTCCACACGGGTGTAATAGACGTTGACAGGAAGTGTGATTGGGATAAAGGAAGTTGGCTGATTTTAAAGCAGTTTTGCTCAAATCCTCGGGCTCTCTGCTAGCCCATGCTGGTAGCGTCTAGGTTATCCAAGGCTTGATTTTGCCAAGCTGTTAGAAAGAGGACCTATCTAGTGGAAAGAAGTGACCCTGTGTTTTACATCCTCAAGAATGTGAGAAGGATGGTCATGGTGGGCCTCGGAAGTCTAGGGAGTAAGGCGCCTGGCTACCATACCAAGGTCCCGGATTCGAAAGCCGGCAGCACCACGGTCCTTCGCCTTTCCCACGTACATAACTTTCCTTCTTTCTTCTTTCCTCTTTACATTCCTGATTCCTCCTGTCATAGCCTTCCGCTAGCCCTTCCCCGCTCCACCAGTGCATGTCTTCGATATGTCATCGGTTGGTTGATGGGATTCAACTCGTTTCAGGAGGCATAGCACTCCAGCGAGTTGTTTCTCGATGCCCCAATGCCAGAGTCGCGAAAGTAATGGTTGGGTGTAGGTGAAATAAAAAAAACATATCACGGCTTGGTTGTGGCAGTTCCTTCCTTCACTTCTCTCTCTCCCTTCAATATCTTCCGACTAGAGCTTGCTGTCGTGCATTGCACTCTACACCTATACCTTTCCCTGAGCTCTCAGTCTTTCATATAAAAAAACAAAAGCAATGCACTGTCCAAGGGCGGATCCACCGTTGTGGGCACGATGGGCATGCCCACAACCCTAATAGACTTGTGACGTCACACTTTCACGGTGTATTAAGATGGATAGGCCGATGATATTATATCCTATGCCTTAATAAAATAAAAAAAATATGAGTGTGCTTAAGACCACACTTTAGAAGTAAAACTTTCTTACCCAACAGCTGCCACAAGTATTAAAATAGTAACCACCTAACCACGGTATACAGAAACAAGGTAATGTAATGGAGAAATGTCATTTGAGTGCTGACGTCACTTGGCACGCTCTTCCCATATAAAATCGGAATGGTGTTGTTGTTTCTACATTAGTGCTGACGTCACTCGGCCCGAAATTTCTACGATATTCGAAGCTGTCAGTCTCTGTTACATTACCTTGTTTCTGTATACCGTGCACCTAACAATATCTGGAGGTCTGTCGGATATACCTATAGTACGCTTTCAGAAAAGTAAGGCCAACGACAGATGCGGGAAGTATAGTGACGAGCCTACCGAGGGACTTGATACGGTACAATTTGAAAATATCGATATTTATGAATTCCTATTTACATTAAAACCTATAAAACGGACAAAGGTTTTATGATGACTGAAATATTTTCGATTGAAACTGGTCTAAAAATTGCGTAAAAACTGCATCAAGTGAGGTTCCATATGTCGTGGTACTTTTGTCAATATTGGGTCTGTTTAGACGCTTCGCTCCCAAGAACTTTCCTCACGAACTTTGTGGATGAAGGGGGAAGTGGGGTGGTACCTCTCGTCATCTCCACTTTCCCCTTCATCCACAAAGTTCGGACCTAGTATCTAATGAAAAAATAATATTGAAATCGCAACTCAAAATCATGGGGATTTCGTTGAAGTTTTGACCGAGTAAAATTGAACCTACAGAAGTGGAGATTGTCATGTATGAATTGGATTATTTCGCGAAAGTTTTATGCAGCGATACATAAATAACTACCATCAAATTCATCTCTCCTTTTTCTGCCATAGATCTGCCTACACACATTTCATGGTGATTTATCGTTACTAAGCGATGGCGTTTTTGTATATCTGTAAGAGGTGGTAAAACATTAGCGGAGTCCTCATCATACTCTTCATTTTTCATCCAAGTTTCTCATAAATATAATAGGTACATTCATTTTTTTACAACTTCGTCATCTAAATCTCGTACGTTCGCACCTATACTTTGCCAATTTAGCGAAAATATTGATAATCCTAGTCTATTCAAACCTGAGTAAAAATAATTTAGTTAGTTAATTTTCTTAAAAGCATGCCCGCGCCGCACCTAGGACGCATAGCGAACAAATGCGAATGCCGCACGGGTATGCACGCTCCCGCTACAGGCATGGCATGCACGCTCCCGCTACATGCATGAACATTTATAAATGCATCCGCATCGGCATACACGATTGCAAACGCGGGTGTTGTTTTACCAAGCAGTCCCCCAACTTACCTACTAGTGTTTGCCCCACGGCTTTGCCCACGTGGAGCTACACTGTACAAAATCTTGGTCAGGGCGACATATATTTTGTAAACATCTCCTTTGTAGGATTGCACTATATCGATCATGAGCGAGTTCATACTCCGACTCGCACTTGGCCGATTTTCGGGTGGCTGTGACCACAACCTTTTTTGAGGGCTGGATCCGCCCTTGGCACTGTCGCCTTTCGATGACCGGAAGAGGATGTGGAAGCGGTCAGCCTTGCAAAGGAGAATCAATTCCGATCTGCATTTTGCCTATATACGATTTCTGAAAGACAAGCCATAGACTGGCGACATCTGCTAGAAGAGCCGCTCACTGAAGATGGCCACAGCAATGAAGTCTTCGCCATATGAAAGGGTTCCAGTTCCATTCCCTACAGATAGAAAGGGTGAACGGTCTTCGAATGGTCCTCCTACTAAAGAAGAAGGTCAGAAGAGCCTTCAACCAGGCAATGAGATCAGATAACTCTGCTGCCTGGGAGAAATACCTACAAGACCAAGAAGAACAGTGGGGTACCGAACAAGGCTACAACATAGACATCAGCGAGATAAACGCCGGTTTGGGTCCAGCCCTGATGCATTTTGGACGTGACTGAGACGATAAACTAGCTAGGTGGGGGCAGGTGGACTTTTGGGTTACTTGGAAACATTACGTTGGATAAGATCTGCTGTCGATCTGGAAGCCGAATTTGACTCTTCATCAGTATAGGAGAGTATATAGAACATGGTAATCTACCCTGGCATTCACCATGAAGGTAAGGCCCACAATAGCATAGGCGCTGATTTAGTCACATAGAAAACTGTTAAGAGCTATACGGATAGCATGCAGAGTATGCGTGGGTTAGTGGAGCGTGCCGCCTTCAAATAATCACGACTGCTGCATCGTCGGAATCAATTCATCGCGAACTCGTCTTAGGTAAGAATTCGAAAATGAACATGACCAAGAGGTATAATAGAACCTTCAAAGATAATGGATCGTTCAATGAAGGGAGACAGAAAGACATACATTTTTTACGGACGGGTAACTGGCGGCAGAGCAGACTCGGGTCGAATTTTGAGTTTTTTGAGAGTATTTAAACCTAGACTACTCAGTTTACACCAAATAGAGATGCTAGTCTTACTACACGCGAGGAATGACCTAAATGAAGGCCTGTTGCAGGGAAAAAACATGAGGCACATGATTCAAAATCAAGAAGATTTAAAGAACGGGCTGCCTGACTATCCGTACAGAGACTCTACACAATTTGGCACCGGCAGTAAAAACTTTTGGTCCTTGGTAACAAAACTTTCTTTCATTTATGAAGCGGAAGTGATAACAGAAAACACATCCATGGCCGATTTATTGGTATCTCTGATAGCCTCAAATTCTTCTTTACCAGAAACTGCTATGCACCCCCGCACCAAGTATATCATTTTTTTAACGTCGGTTTTTAGCGTCGTGAGGTGGCCGATGTTGTTTTCGTTCATTAGCTCCGTAATGGAAGAGTTGATTCAGGTTTTCTAAGTCGCCGTGTGTCGTTTAGAGAGATCAGATACAATTTGAGAGGTCCACCCAGGCGCAGATCTAGAATTTTGTTTTTGGGGGGGGGGGGGGTCACGGAATTAAAAGTGGCGGAAAAAAATGTCTACTCCTAAAAAAAACAAAATTAACAAAACGTACAAAACTAACCGAATTTTCTGGTGGATTAAAAACAAACGAACTTTACGAAAACGTGCCCTAATGTGTTTTTGATAAAGATGCGCCCTTTCTTGCGAGTTCAGCTAACTTCAGAGTTTGCAAATCAAAACATATAAGGTCTGTTACATTTTCATTGGAGTGCGTACGCCAGCGTAGTTGGGTGCACATCGGCGTAGATGCAGCTACCAGGCCCGGTCTTAGAAAGCCAGGGCCCTAAGCACTTGACATAAGGGGCCCCTCATTCTGAAGCCATTTTGGAAATTTAGCACTAACACAAATACAAAAAATATAATATAATTTTAACAAACTGTAATTATTATAAATAAAAATCAAAAATAATATAAACTTTATATCATACAACTTCTTCTGTGCAAAAGAACAGCCTATAGATTGCATTATTTCTGATTTTATCTACATTATAGAGAGTGAATTTAGCCTGTTCTCTTCTATAGTAGATCTTAAATAATTCTTTACCCTCTTTAGCGCTTAAAATGGCCGTTATGCCGAGCAGTTTGACGCTGGTTTACACAACAGTATTCGGAGCTCAATTCCTACATTTGGATAAATCTGCCGTGCAAAGGACAAATGACCTATATGCATTATAGGTCAAAATGGCTTTGTATGCATTTTTTGATACAAAATATTCATATTTATTTAAAAAAAATTTCAGACTGATTGTACTTTTTAATTAAAAGTTCTCACCTTGAACAATTAATTTATTTGCTTCGGTTTCATGTATTTTGAAAACTTTGAACGCGTTTTTCTCGAAACGAGCTTTTTGCAGATAGGTCTTTTGGTTGGCAGCAGTGGCGGATTTAAGCTCGACTGCGCTCTAGGCCCCGTCCGATATGGCGCCTTCTTTGGTTTTTAGTGATACTTTTCGCCTTCACTTTTACAGTTTTAGATAGGTGGGAGTATTCTGCATACACTGATACCTTATTCATGAAAATAGGTTATAGGGTTACAAAAATACAGAGTGATATGCAAAACTAAAAAAAACTTTAAAACGCCCTATCGGCTAAACCCTTGCGATTTCCCCCTCCCATACGATTTTTTGTTCGTCTATCTAAAGCCTATCCATAGTCGGCCGCTTTGTAAAGTTAACGGATACACCATGTATATATACTAAACAGTAGAGGGCCTAAGATAGATCCTTGGGAAATGCCAGCAAAAAGCATGACAGAAGAGAAAATTAAATGGGAAATCCTCACCTGTTGCGAACGAGCAACTAAAAAGCTACATACATACATATATATGAGCGTAAGGGAAGAAGAAGGAAAACGAAATTGTGTGCAGAGTTTGCTTAAAAGGACGGAGTGATTGACGTCGAAAGCTTTGGAGTAGTCTAGTAAGAGTAGACAACATACCTTGCTAGCATCTATATATTAATAGGCAAAGCCATTTCCCTTTTCAACCTATTTCCAAAAATTGTGATCCTTTTTTAACCTATTTCCGGTGCACGTATCTTAATGAAACATGTATCAAAAGAAAGGTCTTTTATCATAGATGGTCAGAATATATATTTTATTCAGGTACGTCCATAAGGAAAGGTTTGAAAGCCAGGTAGACTTTTAACTATACTGAACATTTTTCTATTCACTGATACACTGTGCACGCGCTATCCTTCAAATTAAACGGAAAAAGAATACATATTTGAGGAGAATGCATACATTTTGTTTCGATTTTCTTTTTGCACTCACTGTTCATATACATATTCTCTCTTCACTCACATTTCCCCAGTCTTATTAAATTTCCTACCGCGACAGGATGTTCAATATCGTTCACAAAAGATAGTAGAGGAAAATTGTCATATGATAGTGATGTAGTTGGGAAGTTGGATTTTTTTATTTTTTTTCTTTACATATGGTAAGATAAAGCAAAAAAAAATCTGCACAATCGGGCCTGTGCTGCACGAGAAAATTACATAAATGTGCATTTTTTATGCATTTTGATTTTATTAATTTCTCCTGTTCTGTTGGTCGTAGAAAAATATTGAAAATTGACTTATCACATATCAAATAAACTTTTTTCTTTAAGCTTGGGCGAAAACATCACAATTTTTTAATTTTGCTCCAGTAGACAATAATGCAAGTTGAGATTGTCTTGGCCCATATTTGCACGCAAATAACTTTTCACTCTTTTTGGAGTAAGTAGAAAATGATCTCTCTCCAGAACAGCAAACAAGTTAAATCGATTTTTAAAATTTCAATGGTTCTTTAAATTTTGCAGCCTCTAAAATTTTGCCGCCCGTAACTTTTTGCCGCCCTAGGCCCGGGCCTCACCGGCCTAAGCGTAAATCCATCACTGGTTGGCAGAAATGTCCAAGAAGCCTTTTTCCAATAAGCATTTGTATAAGTTCAGTGACGATAACTCTATAACCTCATCCGACGACAAATGAGCTCGGAGGTGCAGACACTCGTTTTCCAAAGTCTTATCCAAATTCCCCGGATAGAAAGCTGTAAGGTTTCTGGCCCCTTCACGGATGTCTTTAGAGCCCACACGATGTAGTTTCGTTAGGAAGTCGAAACTTTTTGCTTAGCTCCTCATAAGCAGATCCGCATCTCCGTAGTTCTGCAATCAGCCTGTCTATAATGAAGTTAAAAATCGTAACTCTGAATCTGTCCCTGCCAGAAAGTTCGGTCTCGTTTTCTTTGACACCGTCGAACTGGACTTTACCCTTGCGTTTCCTCCGCATGTCATATGCATAGCTATTTTCACCGAATTTTTCAATAGCTTTCGACTCATAATGATCGAAGATAGTGCGAGTTCGGAAACGTCAAAAACTGCAGCAGCTATGCGGTCATACTGCAAATCAACTTGCAGTGAATTCGGAAACTCAGTCCGAGTCGAGTAAATGCAGCGTCAAAGCATCTTCAAGTTTTATGTGACGTTTCTGGACTCGTGATTGTATACGGAAAGCAGCAGTCAATATTTTAAAAGAAATAATGGAGAGCTGTTTTCAGTCTTAATTATGCATGTACAAGTGAAATGAGTAACTCTAATAATTCTAATTTAAAAAAAACCGTTAAATCTTAAATTAAAACGAAGTTAGAAGAACATTATTAAATCCCTTAAAGCAACTCCCCATAACGCGGGTTTTTCCTCTTTCGGCTATTAAACTCGACTTCGTTTTAGTCGAGTATTAATTAATAATTTTACTTCTAAATCCGACAAGTCCTTTTTTAGGTTTTTACAACGAAAAACATTTAAATTATAATAAAACCAGAATATAAAAAAATAAACCTACTCTGAAAAGTCCACCTGAGAATACATTTTTACAATCAGCAAAAGCAGCGCCACTTTGTGCACTGCACTATCTGCACAACTTTGCTGCAGGGCTACTTTTATACTGCGTTTCCGAACTCTCAACCTGCTGAGCTGCAAAGCTTTCTGCAACTCGTTGACGTTTCCGGACATCTGATTTGCAGTATTACCGCAGTTTGACGTTTTCGAACTCACCCATACTACCGGATTTCCTGAAGTCTTCTTGGCATGTTACCAAGGACTGATTAAGTTCGGCGATGGTACCCAGGTCGATTTTTACAGATTGCAGAAACTTGCTCACTTAGTTGAACCTTTCCAGGATGTCATTCCAGAAAAGGGCGAGAAAGCAAGTTTCCATGGAGTCTAATCAATTAAGAAGACCTGAAGCCTCAGAGCGCGTAGATGGTTTTTCACTTGTGTCATTGGCAATTATCGGCAGGCGTCAGCTCGAGCAGACCATCTTGTCTGAGAAAGACTCTTCACGACCGTTGAATTTGGCTTCAGTTTCGACAGCAAAATTTCCCATCTGTGTGTCGATACCGAAAAAAAATTGTACAATGACTGCAAAGTACTGATGAAAGATATAGCAGCTTGACAAGACTCGGCCGCACATGACCCAACAAGATTCAGCGAGTGAGCCGAACAGGGAACGAAAACTATCAGAGGACTCACTTGTTTTATTCTCGCTTGAAGAGCTATTGCTGGCGTTGTCATAAGACTGCCCCGGCAATTGGCGATATCCAAGTCGTGGTTTTTCAATGTCTCTAGAACGATTTTAGCCAGTGAGTGAGTGGGGCCTAGGCGGAAATCTGGGGCTGGCAGCTACACCAGCCCATACTGTGGTGTAGCAACAACTTCGCCGATGTGTGCCCAACTACGCCGGCATACGTACTCCAATGAAAATGAGACGCACCTATAGAAAGAGTATAGATCAATCTGTTGTTGACCTTGAAGATAATTTTTTAAGGTCTTTTTTTAATTTGCAAAAAGTTGGGTCGGTTTTGGTCGTTTGGTTATTTTTTGTTTCTGTTTATTAGATAGGTAATTTTTGTTTTTTAAACAGCGAGCGCCTTTAACCCCCGTGACCCCCCCCCCCCCTTTAATCCGCGCCTGGGTCCACCTCTCGTACACATCAACTCCTCTAACACCAATTACGGCCGATTTGAACCTGTTAATCGCATGTTAATTAATGTTAACAAAAATATTAATATTTTTAGCGTGAGCAATAGTAAAGATGTCCTTAAAAGGAGTCTTTTTAATCTCACGTGACTGTCTAAATGTCTTGCTCCTCCTGTTATTTGCACGCTTCTTTGGTGGTACTTTGTGATTGTTTTTTTTAACTTGTATATGTATTTTCGCATGCTTTAGTTGAGCCTCATCTCAGAGCTTTCTTGTGCTGAATTGGTCAATTTTTCTTGGCCCAGCTGAGAAGTGCGCCTTCTGCGTAAGAAGGATTTACTCTATTACAAAAAAAAACCACTGGCCTTATCCCCTATGGTAGTTAAGGAATGTGTCTCACCTTTGGCTACACCTCTGCGCAAACTTTTTGGCCTGTCATACTTCCCGGGAGCATATCCTTCTTCTTCTTTGGCGGCTACACAACCGACATCCGGCCTCTCGCAACTGTTCTCTCCACCGGTCCCGATTCTGAGCCGATGTCATCCAGTTTGGCATCCCTAAGCTCTTGGCATCCTGATCTACGCCATCCTTCTAGCGAAGTTTGGACCTCCCTCGCGAAGATCTTACCGTATAGCATATCCGGACTCTTAGAAACCAGCTCATGTTCAGCCCATTCTAAAAAAAGTTGAGTCCAACGATCTCTCTAACTACCGAACCATAGCAATTAAATACTTCAATTCTCTCTAAAATCATGGAGACAAAATTCAACAAAAAGGAAAATCTAGAATTTAACCAAATTATACGCGATAAGCAGTATAGCTTTAGACCAAAAATGTTTACTGTCTTCCGAGCACCTCAACCAAAGCATCCTTCGATGGTCAGGTTGATTTAGACATTTCCAAGGCTTTTAACAGAGTATGGCACCTTGATCTGTTGACAAAACTACAAGCTAGTGGTATAGACTTAGTTCTAAGGAACTGGATTAAGAGTTTCCTTTCTGGTCGTTCAATCAAGGTAGTATTGGATGGCGTCGAATTCAAACCCTACACCATTTCCGCCTGTGTTTCCTGTCTGATCAATTCTATCACCCGCAGTTTTCCAAATATTTATTAATGATCTGCTCTTAATGCCCTCCAACCCACTTCACTGCTAAGCAGATGACGGTACTCTGGGTTAAGTGCCAGACCCTACTTGTTTTCATTATCTTGAACTGATGTCCAATTCAATCAATCGATTCTTGATTGGGCCCGCAATCGTGGCCTCCCTTCTACATATCTCAGTAGACAAGGAGACTCTAACAGCTGACCCAACCCTTAACATCCTACGAGTAACTTTAACTTAGGAAATGCGTCCCAATGTCTTGGATTTCTTATGAGATGCAAACTTCTCCTACACCCGGTATCGCGGGCAACAATCTACAAGTCCTATATCCGGCCTCGTCACTAGTACAACTCATTTATCTGGCCTCACGTTTCAAAAACCATCTTAGCATGGCTTGATAAAGTACAAAACCGCGCCATAAAACTCATCGGCAATAGCGCTTTTCCGCCCCCATTTAATTAACCGCAGGAATATAGCAGCCATTTTGCCATGCACCGCTATTATTATAGTGACCGTTCCACTGAAATTACCGCCCTGCTGCCTTCACTGCAATATTCTTTCTGCAATACAAAACTAGCCCGCTTGGCTCACTCTCATACCTTACAGCTACACCGCACAATACGGTATATAAGTTCTTTTAAAAATAGAACAACTCGACTGTGGAATAATCAGTCAGTCAGTATTTTCGAACTCGTACATATTAGTATTCAAACTTAAGGTTCATCGACTTCTAATCGAGCACTCCACAAACCTCCTCGAAACTTTCCTATTCTTCAAAGCTTAGACATTGCACCATAACCTGAGCGACATGACTGACCTGACTGGTAGTACAAAGAGTGATCCGTCAAGTTGGGTTTTCCACATAAAAAAAAAGAAACATTTATTGTGGAGGACATCTACCTTTATTTAGTTTTTAAGCACAATTTTAGATTTTTCCCGCTTTAACTATTAACAATTATACTCAAATCTTTAATGTAGTATCCCCAAATATCAAGAACTTTGTCTTTTAATGAAATTTATTTTTAGTTGGGATTTTGCATATAATCAACTTTGATAAGGAGTGTTCATTGACCCTTATGACATCGCTTGCTTTTTTTAAAAATATCGCCCCACGAAACTTTCTGCACCAAAAAACCTTAAATTTGCTTCCAAGTTCTCAAAATTTACTTCCATTCCCAATACCGATTTGAATACCCAGATCCAGAGTTGATGCTGGTTTCTTACCTTTTGTGATCTAAACAAAGAGGTGAGCTTCCAGCTGGCACATACGTCATCATATGTGCCTTATGAGCCAGCCCAGTCAGCAGCTGCTTTTTTCTTTCCCCTGGGGTGAACGACGGCCATGTGTAACTGGCAGTCATATATATCGAGCGAAGACCGGCAACATAATGCTATCCACGAAATGCTGCTATCAGACCCATCACGGCCGAATGAACTAAGGTGAAAACTACGCGATAACATTTCGTACGCGTGCTGTTGACGCCAACGATCGCGGTCTTTGCCGGGTGCGGTTCTTGTAAGACTCGATTGGTTTCTGGACTTCAGACATGCCGTAGACTCTGTCGCGATTACATGCGTCGTTCTGGTTGATCCGTACTCACGTTTTGTTTACTTTCGTGCGCGATCAGTAGTGAAGGCTTCGATTTTGTGTGGTTAACTTTGTTTTGAATCTTTTTAAATAGTCACCAGAGAGCTCACCAAGGTGTGCGCTCACATTTTCTGAGGTAGCGAAGAAGCATTCCTCGATGATTTATCGTTCGGTTGGATCGGTGACGAATTCGAATGCGATTAAGAAGATTCCGCGAAGTGTTTATGATTAACTAAGTCTGGAATTTGTGTGTTTTTTTTCGTTTTGTTTTATAATACAAACAATTGTCCAGTAGCCGCAACTACCGCGATTGCAATAACAACAGTGCTTGTGACCTGAATTTTAATTGTGTAATTGTGAAAAAGTTTAAGTAGTTTACAAACTTGGGAATAATTTCAATGGAGGATTAGTTCACATACGATAATATAGAGATCAGGTAGGTTATACTCGTATTATACTTAACGGATCTTATATTGCATAACCGTTTAACAGAAAACTAGGGTTGTTTGTAATGTAACATCTGCCCAACTCCATCCCCTTTCGTGATTGTTTTTTTTGCTGATGTGTTTTTGTTATTGATATGGGATTTTTTAAAACGAATACCTTAGGGCTTGACAACGTGAGAATTATTTTATTTGGTTTAGATTATGATTTATTTACTTGATTGCTTCGAAAAAATTTATACTGAGTCATTGAAAATTTTATCGGCGTAAGCAACTTTAATATGAAATATCAGCGTTTGATTGACATCGATATAATGTTGATTTTGATTTGTGTGATTAATTCGCGGTATGTTTATTAATGTCAGTGCATATTATTGTATGTATGCGTTTTTTATGAACACAACTATCGTTTTATACGGGTAGTTTGTAATAACAAATGTCGAATTTAAAAAACAAAAGATATATTGAAATTAGCTGGTTATAAATAAATATATTTGATAAAATATCTTTTAGATTAAGTTAAAGTTTTCGTGAAGCAACATTAGAATACAATCGCATTGTGATTATGGTTGTTGGGAATTTTATCAGTACTAGACAATTATCCTTCGATTAAATATGATAAACGATACTGCTTAAAATGGAGAGTCAAGGAATCGTAATGTTACTAATCAAACAAAGTGATCCAAATATCAAAATATTGCAGCTAACTGTACTGCAATTACTGCAGTATGACACCTTTGTTTTTGGTTTTCGGAATCCACAATCTTTTTCCATAAACCTAATAATAAATGAAGTAGTTTATATTTTCTACTTCATACAATTTCCGTATTGCACATTATTAATTACTTTTAAATAAACCATCTTTAAACAAATATATGACTAGAAAAAAAGGAAGCAGGCATTACTTTTATGTACAAACTAGGAAACATGTTTTTTTTAGTTTGTGCTAAAGTTGCTTTTATTTTTATACGCTTTATTATTACTTATATTTTAGTACATACATATATGTATGTTGACATATATGTATCAGTTGCCAAAGTTAATGGATATCCAACAGATATTAGAGATCAAATCATTAAACAACACCCCATGAGTGCAATGAAGAATTTGACAACTCTAATATCATTTTTGGATAAACCAGTAAAAAAGTGTCGGTTTCTTATGTTCCACAAATTACCAATAAGTTGAAATCTGCTTTCAACGAACAAAATATGACATTAGTTTTCAAAGGTGACAATAAACTAGGTGATTTGCTTGCTAGCACAAAGGATAAAAAAGACGCACTTGAAAAATCGGGCATTTACCGGATTGATTGTAACGAATGTGATTCTGTCTACATTGGTCAAACGAGACGTTCTATTAGGAAAAGATTCAGCGAACATGAGAAGTGTATAACACAGAGACAAGTAACAAAATCGGCATTTGCAGCTCACGCCATAGAGAAAATGCATTTGAATATTGCTATAGACAACGTAAAGTTGTCACGCGTTTTGCGCGAGATTAAATGCACGGTCACCAAACCTATTCTTTTGTGCATTACCATTAAGCCATTACAGAAGTACTTCTTTGGTATTTAAGAAAACACTTAATAAAGAAGTACTTCCAAATCTACTTCCCAGAGTAAGTACATACGATTTTTCCTACTGGGTTACTGCTGTAGTTCAATGTACCTCTCAGAGGCTGATCGTACGCATTTGTTCACCGACGTCAGTCATTGTGAAGGTATTACCTAATGGTAGACAATGACATCTCTAAATTGGTCTGTCTCGTCTCGATCAATATTGAAAAAATCAAGATGTGTAAGAGTTTTCTCACATGCAGGATTGACATTAAAGTTTCACTACTCATTCTATTCGAACTCATGATAGAAATTCGAAAAATAATAAATTAATGATAGGATAGATGCTCCAGATTTTCATTAAGTTTTTGACGTTAGGAAGCCTCTTAGAGAGTAGTATGAACAGATAAGAAGAAGGTTATCGGTAGCACTAGAAATTTCGACAAAGTTTTTGGTATGACACAAAATTCTATAGATTTTTTAAGTAAAAAACTGTAGCTGAGAACTTAGATTCCTTGTATTGTCGACGGTTCTACCTAGAATGTAATATTCGGCTCTAATTGAAAAAATAGTAGAGAGTAGAATGAAAGAAATGCCAACGCAAACACACAGCGACAGAACGCTTCCTTTCGTGATCGAATGCTAGAAGTGCAGAAAACTAAGGACCATGCTGCTGAGTGGAATCGAAACGAGGTGCGTGTTTGTGCGTGTGTGTATGGCAGTCGGGCGCCCTAACTGCTAGTCTATCGATGCCGGCCAGTTTAGTTTATGGTAGTTTAGAGAATGAAATAGTTTGTTAACCCTTCATCTCTTCTACGGAGTGCCGTAAACGTGTACGTCATACCAAAAAAAAATAGTTTAAAAAAACTAAAAAATATGCTTTTATTTAAAAATGAATGCTTCACCTGTATGTTCTATCTTGTATGTTGTATGTTTCATGTAAACAAATCTTGCAACTTGATTTTGAACCACTTCCATATAACCGATCAAATTTTGCACATATTTATAGTTCGCGTGACAAGATATAAAACAATGAAACTAATATTTCAAGTTGTTTGCTTTATAAAAAAACTATTAATCAAATAAATTAAAAACAATGTGACACACATTTAAGTTTTCGTTTAATTTTCTCCTCCCGCAACTCAGATAGTAATTGAAACTTTTAATTCCCACGCGGAAGGGTTAATATAAGTTCAAGTAAATAGAAATTTCCCTACCGATTGCGGATGCTGACTATTGCGGAATAATTTTTTTACGGTCGCACTTTTTTTCAAAAACTTCTTGCATCACTTAAGTTTTATGATTCTTATATTATTCTCATTTCTTCCTCTGAATACTGTCTTTTTTTGCTTTGTGTATTCTCTTCTCAGCTCGTCTTTTCTACTCCTCTAAAGAATTTCTTGTTCTCTGTCTACTTAGCATGATTTAGTATGCTCTGTTTTTCTTCATTGTTACCTGGGCGCATTCAGTCTACTTTTCGTCCTTGTTGCACGAAACCTAGAACTTTTTCTGCTGTTCCTTTTATTGTTCTTATTGCTCTTATATGGTTCCATTGATGGTTCAAATCTTCGTGAGTGTTTTGACCATTGTTAATATCATTTATTCTTACGTTCAGTAGGATCTCATATTTGCCTTTCCTTCCATCCAGTCACATTATATTTTCTGTCGCCATACGGACGTAGCAACATGCTTGGTATGTTTTACAGAGGATTGATCCCAACCACCAAACCACGGACCACATTATCCCCCACGTGGAGTTGAGCAAGAAATTCAAAGTCAAAATTCCAAAAGATGGGAGTGGAAAAGCGGACACGTTTTAGCAAATATGGACACGGTAATCTACACAGACTGTTCAAAGATGAACTGAATCATGCGAATCACGAGAGAAAAGATAACTCTAGTAGAGGGAATGTTGCATTTTCAGCCAAACCGAGACATTGGCTCTCATTTCAACCCTGATCTCACCAAAACTAGTAAAGAAATGCTCAGATGACCACAGGAATATACAGCGGAGTGAGAGAGCTGATGAATTATAAAGTGGGGATTCGAATATCGATGGCTGTTCAGCAGAAGAGGTAGACCTCCCTATCAGTACGATTAAAAGACAGATTTACCTACACTTTCTTAACAATATGCAGCAAGGCCAAAAAAACTTGGCAGTCTTACAACAAAAACAAAACTGATAATCTCGTAAAACTATCCCGGAGGAACCTAGAGCTATAGCTGGGTATAAGGGACACTGGCCAATAGGAGACCATGCATCGAGAATGAGCTGAAGAGGTTTGCTAGGTAGCAACAGAGCACCCAACGAACTTGATACGGTTATTGAATGCTACAAAGTGGATCTAGAAACCTTAACAAGCCTAGTTGTCATGGGAATGTGTGGTATAAAAACGGCGCTAATGCGCTAATTGCAGGTCAGCACAGAGTATGGGGGCCCGCCACTTTAACCAACCAACCAATCCTGTCCAATTAATCTTATTTCCTGAATGACTGCTATGTCTACTCTGTATTTCCGCAATTCATCCAATAGCATCTTCAACTTACCGGGTTGGTATAGTGTACCCTCATTTCATGAAAATAAGTTCAAATCATTAGCCTTTGTACGTTTGGTTCTATCTTACCAACTTTGGCTTTATTTGATACTTTTCGACATAATAATAAGTTAATGTAAAAATATGAAATAGTACTAAAAATGTACCAAACTAGTTGGGTTGTGGGTGTGACCCTTTCGGTCCACACTATCAACTTCCCAGTAGGATGACTGTTGAGTATTATGAATGGATATTTTAATAATAAATATTAATATTTTATATTTAATATTTTAAAAATAAATTGTAAGAAAAAACCACACCAAACTCATACACCAGGTTCTTCAAACTAACACAACTCCTATACCCAATAGCAAAAATCTTGTAATATTAAATAGTATAATATTAATAAATTGTAAAAAATCTTGTATTAATGATATAATATAAACTATTAAGACCCGCACGGCGTTGCCCGTGTTTCTGGTAAAATAAATACATGAAATTTCCTTAAAAATGTAACCAACCACCAGAAATAAATATTAATGAAAGAGTATTTAAAAATAGGCCTTTATCCAGCAACTATTAGGCACATAATATAATTTCAAGAAAATATGTCAGACCACAGGGTTATTCATGCTATAAACTTTTTTGTGGGAAGCAGGCATTCGTATGGACTTTTAGTTAAATTAAACATTCAATAATCAAAAAATATTACACCGTGAAAGAAAACAAATAAAAGGTTTATACTAATTTAAGATTTAAACATGAGCTTTTGACGGTGATGGACAGTATATGCATGAAGTCACGTACTGAGGGAGTGTGACTTCAGACGGATATTGCCCATTATCAGACGTGTAATATGTTGCAGAAAAATTACATGTCTGACAATTGAAGAGGTTTTTAGAAAAACAGCATATGTCACTTTTTGCTCGAATTAAGAATTAAACGCCACCTGTTAAGGGAATGAGTAAGCTTTGTCGCTGTGTATTACGTTTCTGCAAATACATCTTGTGTCAAGAACTTCGCTACTAAAGTTTCTTGATTCCACCAAAAACAACAAAAGTCAGTTGCGTTTTTTTGTTCTGCTGAAAAACTTTGTTTTTTGACATATGCTGTTTTTGTAAAAAGCTCTTCAATTGCCTGGCCCTGGGGTCTCATCTGCAATGTCATTGACACCGGTTTTATTTGTTTACCCAGACGCCATCCCCTTCCCGTATTGCAGAATCACTTTTATTGGAATCGGAAAAATTGATAAAATTCGTCCGCCATATTGGCCCCGCCATATTGAATCTATAAGTTTTGATCAAAAATTCGTTATTTTCTACCTTAAAAACCCGTAGATACCGATTTTCATTGGAATAGGAATAATATTGGTAAACCCGTCGGACAGATTGGTGCGGTCATTTTTAATTTGTAAGTTTTCATCATAAATTTCTTATTTACAACCTTAAAAACCCCTAGATATCCACTTTCATTGGAATCGGAATGCAATTGACAAAATTGGTGCGCCATATTGGGCGGCCATTTTGAATTTATAAGTTATGATCATAAATTCGTTATTTGCTACCTTAAAAAATCTCAGATACCGATTTTTATTGAAACCGAACACAATTAGGAAATACATATTTGTCCCTTCATTTTTTTCGGTCATATTTTGGCGGCTTCGGTTTGAATTTCGAAAATCGGTCTTCGAGGTCTAATTGCTTTCTCGTGCCGAAAAACCTCTATGTACAAAGTTTCAGCATCATAAAATGTATATTACTACGCTTTGTAGCAAATTTTCCACGATGCTCTCCATGCCAGCGCCATCTAGGAGTAGCTTTAGAAAGTAACAGAATAGCCTATGTTCTTTCTTTTAATGTAAATAGCACATGGTTAAAATTTCATTAAGATCGGTTGCATGGTGTAGGAGCCTTTAACTATTTCCACAGCATACACCACGGAAGCTCTTTGAAGGGGCAATGAATTCACAAATATCTGATACTGGTAGCTTATTTTCGCAAAATGTTCATAAATTATTAGGCGAGGAAATATAACACAAAAATAGCCCCAACCTTAAATTTTTTGTGCAGTAAGTCGGATTGAGATGGGGTTTTTTGCATTCACTTCGTTAACTCGTCTAGAAACTTTGTGCCATATTTTGGTGTTGTACTTTTTTGAAATTGCATTGCTGCATCGAAAAGTGCATTCTTATAAGTGCATCTTTATGTAGACAAATCTTGCGACTTGATTTTGAACCACTTCCATATAACCGATCAACTTCAAATTTTGCACATATGTATAGTTCGCGTGACAATGCAATCTGACCGTTTTGTATTTTGCATTTAATTACCAATTTCCTTGCAAATACCAATTACCCTTTTCTTCCATTATTACTAATCTTAAGTGATAAAATGGCGGACGATGATAAGCAATCTGCGTTGATAAGTCCTTTGCACAATACAAACGTTTTAACAGATTTCTTAACTTCATATCAATATATTTTCGGAAAATTCATTGTACGTGTACAATTAGTTTTGTGTCGGCTCCAACCGTGCTTAATTCAAAAACCTATTTGCTTCGTTAACCCTGTCAGCAGTTCATTGACAATCCAGTTTATGCGAGAAATACATTCACATTCCTATGTGTAGTTACCTGTTAACCCTTTAATTAGACGCATCTGCACACATCGAAAGTTCTTGGAATATTTACAAAAATATTCGCTAAAAAACACGTGGGAAAAATTGATAAAAAAGCATTTTCCATGCGAATAATTATCATGAATATTATGCAGAAAACAAGAGAGAACCAAAATCAATACTACAAAAATGTCGTCTGTTCACTTGGAAACCTTTTTATAATACAGCAAATGGCAGGATTTTAAAAGGAGACATTTTGATTTATTCATTAGCATTTGACTCCCATCCAGCAATGCTCTTTGTACCAAAATATACCTAGGTAGGTGCCTGTCACTAAAATGTGTTTGAAATTTGCTTAAAATGGATTTTAATTGAAAATTCATTTCGTGAAGCGCATAGAGGCATGACTTCGACAATCCAACAAATTGTCCCATCTGTGCTACTGTGAATACCAAAAAGGCAGTTCTGCCATTCAGCAAGGCCTGCTCTCCCCTGACAGCAAGAAGAGATACCTTGGCACCCGCTCGTATTTCTACTGTTGACTACTAGCCGAGTGGGAGTTGGAGGAGTCAAAAGAAAGAAATTTTTGCACAACAGCGGAACAATAGTACCACGACTGAAGTTGGGGGTCGCTGGGGATCCTCTGGTCGGCGAATCTTGGAGCCGTCGTGATACTTTGTGCATGATAAGCTTCCGTCTATGGGAATGCAACAAATTGCAGAAACGACCGACGAGCAAGTGTAGTGCTTCATATATGCAATAAAGGAAATTGTTAAGGAGTGACTGTTCAAAAAAGCAAGGACACAAGCCACTATCACTGGGGCTTTGTTCCGAGGATTCCAGATTAGTAGGGCTCCAAGTAAGATGACAGGTAAATGGGCAACATAAAATTGTGTGTCATAGTATCATGCGCTAGGTTTCCGGGTTTTGCACAAAGGAACATCAGCCCTGCCCCCGACCGCTACTATTATTGGGAATAAATTGCCGGTGTGCAATGGTTCGACGGTGGGGCCAGCTCGGCTCGATTCTGCTATGGAAAATGAAGCTATTGCTGAATCGCCCGAATTGGTGTTATTTGTTGCCCGCTACTAATGCTTGTCTCGTCCAAGGGGTCACCGTCACGTTGTGAAACTTTCATTTTTTTTATTTTACTTTTTTTATTTATCGATTTCGTATGTTCTGCTGCTCCCTTGTGGCCAGTTATTTAGCGGTCAGCATTTTATGTGAGGACGACAGGGAAAAATGTTTTCTTGTATCTCATATTTCTATGCTGTCCACGTTTTCTTCGCATTGGACTTCTGCAGCAATCATTCTCGTGTATTTTATGCTGTATGGGTATTCGTGGGAGTTTTTTATGCATTTTTAGCCAATTGTTTGGAACAAAAATACAACAAGAATAAAATATTGCAGAAAGGTCAATTTGAAAAGTTTAAATTGATTTTTGTAGAACAATTTATTGCAGAAACTGGTCAAATTATAGCAGTTTATAATTGAGTCGGCATTTTCATTTAAACAATTGCTAAAAAAACAATAAATAAGACAATTGAAACTACAGCAATTAAACAATACAATACTCGTTTATATTCGAAAAGTTAAAACCAATTTTTGAAATTTAGTTAACTTCAATTTATTTTATGACTTTTGATTAATTCTTCGAATGGCGAAGTAACTATATATTTCAGAACAATCAGACACTTTCTCTTTCAGCAACCTTTTACAAAGGTATATGTGCGTATAAAAATTGCATTACCAAGTGGAAAGCCTGTAGCCTCCTTAATTTTGACCTACATATCATCATCATTTTCGTGTTTGACAAAAGATGAATATCCCTAGCTGGTATTCTGAGTATGCCCTAGTTGTATAGAGAGAACAGGACATTCAGTATGTGTACGGCTTTAAATCATAAAAGGGGCAAGAGTTATTTCTCTGCCTCTAGGTATGTTGTTACTCATAGTGCCACGAATGACAAATTGAAGTCATTTGAGTTATTTGCTTTAGACTTAGTCTTATCTACAATGTCATGTTATGAATAAGGCAAATAGCGAAATTGAATTTATATTGCAGAGGAAGATTTAAACCATTCGGTATTTGATAGCATGATATCATCGACGTGGAGGTTTAATATAAAAAATTTATTAGGGAAACATGTGTTTAGTCGATTATCACATAGTTAAGTTGGAATAGGCTCAATATTTATGTAGACTTTCTCTTACCGAATAACTCGGAATCGGATTCGGCGAATCTTTCCCCTGGGATTCGGAATGGGGAATCGTTTATGAATTTCGCCGAATCCCGATTCCCCGATTGCTCGATATGAAATTCACTATTAAAGTAATAGTCGGGGAAATTAGCAAAAAAAACGCACGAAAGGAGACAAAATTCGGAAATGGCGGAAAATTGGTCCACAGCTTCCTTGGGACTTTTTAAGAAAACAATTTCGGAATCACAAAAAAACATGGCCGCCGGAAATATAGCGGTTTTCCGGTGTTTTCCTTGTATCTCGGTTTCTATAGGTCGTACAACCCCGTACAAAAGCCCTAAATGTTGACAATGAAATTCTCTACAAAGATGTTGACCCGATTAACCCTTTCAAAGTTATTCATGGTCCAAGTTTCCAAAAATCACTTTTCGTCCAAAAAATCACTGAAATTGGTTTTTGCAAAAATTTGCGAAAAGTTTTCGAAAAAATGACCAGGGTGGCATTAGGGTAGGCAATAATCTTTTGTATAAATAGAACAAAAAAAATTCTAAAAAATCAGTTTCTGAGTAATTTTTTGACCAAAAAGTGATTTTTGGAAACTTTGACCTTGAATAACTTTAAAAGGGTTAAGTTTTCGAAAAAATGACAGGAAAGCTTTTTGTAGGCAATAACGTTTCGTATTGACTGATCAAAAAAAATTTCGAAAAAAACAGTTTTTGAGTGATATTTTGGTCAAAAAGTGATTTTTGATAATTTTGACCTTGAATAACTTTGAAAGGGTTAATCGGGTCAAGATCTTTCTAAGAACTAAAGTTGTAGAGAATTTCTTTGTCAACATTTAGGGCCTTTGTACGGGGTTGTACGACCTATAGAAACCAAGATACAAGGAAAACACCGGAAAACCGCTATATTTCCGGCGGCCATGTTTTTTTTGTGATTCCGAAATTGTTTTCTTTAAAAGTCCCAAGGAAGCTGTGGACCAATTTTCAGCCATTTCCGAATTTTGTCTCCTTTAAATGCTAATTTCCCCGGACTAGAAATATTCTTGATTACTATCTGTTAGAAATTTTGGTAATTAAAAGTATGTAACAATTTGACTCAAAATTTTAAAATTTGAAAAAAATTCCATTTTAGTTCTGGTCTTTGGATTTTATGTCATTGTGAAGAAAATTGTATTGACATTTTAGGATTCTCGTTTGTTTTAGTTTCAGTTTAACTTTTCAAATTCAAAATTTGGTTTAAAAAAATTACGTACACCTTTTAAATTCAATTATTTTAAAATTCATATGACCTTAGCTATGGCAACTAAAATATCTAAAGCTTGGGATTATTTTACCGTGGAACCAACAACTAGAATTCCAAACAAGCAAAAGTAGGGTAGACTGGGTACGGTTGAAACACAGGACGGTTGAAACAGAGTTCAAATCTTTCGAACCGTATGCAGTAGGCGAGGCGTGTAAGGAACGAACGAAGCGGCCCACAAGTCCGAACACGAATCTTAGTGGCGCGTCGCTCACTACACGTTGTGGTTGTTTATAGGAGGTCCCATTGTGATTTGATAAGCAAAAGTAAGTATTTTCGTACGAAAATTTTTGCAATTTACTATACTTTTCATTAAAGTGACAGTGTTGAGTGGTTTTGTTGTGTTTGAATCAATGCTTTTAGAACATGACAGCGTGTATTAGTATTTGTGTAAAATTAGTGTTGCCGTAGCGACAAAGTGTTTTGTATCCAATGGGGGCTTGGGGACGGTTAAAACACTTTTTGTGGGTACGGTTGAAACAATTTATTAATTTAAATTTCTTGTTCTGTAGATGCCAAGGGAACGTGCACGAAAGACCTCGCGGGGGCAGGTCGATATATCAAGCTACAAAGAGGCCTTTGAGGAAGTGAAAGCAGGTGCTTCACTACGAAAAGCGGCGGAGAAGCATGGAGTGAATCATTGTTCGCTTCTAAGATATCTACGAAAGCGAGATGCATCTGGTGGAGACGAACGTCAAGACATAGGGTATAAGGCACACAATCGTGTGTTTAATGAAGAGCAAGAGCGAGAGTTATGTAAGTATTTAATGCGATGTGCAGATATATATTTTGGCCTATCTACGAAGGACGTAAGGAAATTGGCATACGAACTAACCGTCAAGTATAATTTATCTCGACCTCGAACTTGGGATGACAACGAAATAGCTGGTGAAGAATGGTTTCGGATGTTTATGAGAAGAAACCGTGAACTGTCTGTACGTGCAGCTTTAATAAAACAATGTAGATGCTTTTTATAACAATTTGATGATTGTCATGGGCCGTTACAAGTTTGAGCCACAAGATATATACAATGCTGATGAGACAGGCATAACTACGGTCCAAAAACCCGACCGAGTAGTAGCTAGACGTGGTGCTCGTCAAGTAGGTTCTATAACTTCAGCAGAAAGGGGCACCTTAGTTACAGTAGCCTTTGCGGCCAATGCCATCGGAAACGTGATTCCTCCTTTAGTCGTCTTCCCACGAGTGCGTTACCAAGATCATTTTGTCAGGGATGGACCAGTTGGATCTGCTGGAGCTGCAAACCCCTCAGGTTGGATGCAAAACGAGACATTTATTAATTTCCTTGAACACTTCAAAAAACATACAAATGCGTCTCTTTCACATAAAGTCTTACTGGTGCTAGATAATCATTCAAATGGATACAATGTACAAGTTGCAAACTGTGGGCTCACGAAGAGTGTACAAAAGGAGATCTTAGTTATGTTTGCCATAATTGTGATTCCGAATGATCTCATACTTAGAATTTAGTAGTATTCAAAATTAATAGCATTGTTAGTAGAAATATTCTTTTAGTTTTTATTTTCAAATAATTTTACTATTCGAAGAGTTATAATTTTGTTTTAAAATAAATGCTGTTAATTTTTATTGTTTTCGATAAGATTTGTATTTGTTTCAATTGACCCCAATCATTGTTTCAACCGCCCCTGGTATGGGGACGGTTGAAACAATTTTTTTTTTTTTAATTTGAGTTTACACAAATTACAAAACACCGGGCACTCAAATAATACTGCAAATTGGTAGATGGAAACACGACCTTGAGTTTAACATGTCTCAATCGGTACTTAGTTCGGTAGCAGCGATGCAACGGACAATAATAGCTAAATTGTTTCAACCGTACCCAGTCTACCCTAAAGCAAACTAATTTTTGCAAATGGCGTCGACATGCCATTGGCCAGGTTTATGCCACGGACACTTTGGATTATCATTTTAACCGAAACGTTTGATATTTATTATCAGTAATAACCCATTGTTAAATAATGGAAAAAATATTAATAAATTATTAACTCAAGCGTGCAAAAAATATTTTATCGTTTGACATTTTCAGAAAGCCTAAAGTGTCACTTACCGGCAGTGCCACATGTTTGGTCATGCCAAAAAGCAGACCCACTTTGTCAGGTTGCGCCGAAAGTTCTTGTCGTATATGCCGCTTACAACATGTCAGTCAACTCCATAGTGTCCGCGACAAAAACCAGGTCATTGTGCTCCGTTCCATCAATGACGAGGCAACTGGTCAAGACGAAAACAGCACTTCGCGAAATATTTAAAGAATTTAAGGCGTTGAATATGACATTGGACTTTTCTACTGTAAACATACTTGTCAAGGCAATGAAAACCCGTAAAATTAGCTGTTGGGAATCTTAGTCGTGAGGACCCAAAATTTACAATTCGTGTTGAAGAAGCTTTCTGGCATTAACAGTGACATTAGTAGTAAACTCATACAAAATCTAGTATAATTTTCAACTAAAGATGCGCCGAATGTTCGACCGAATATTCGTATTCGGTATGTTTGGCGTATTTTTTAATGTTCGTATTCGGCCGAATATTCGGTTAGTTTGACGAATAATTACCGAATAGTATTATTTTAAGATTTATATAAGTTAAAAAGGCTTTATTCTGGAACCGTACGAAGGTAGTATTTTTAAAATAAACAAACATTACATTGTGTAACCATCATTTATTCATAAATTCAAAAATTTAAAATTATAAACAGAACTCAAGTTTTATTTAAAATCAACGTTTTTTCTAATAAACGAAAATGTTCGCTAAATGAAATTTACTATGATAGTCATCAACTTATCATCATTGATTCGTATCATAAAATTGAAATTAATATAATTCAAAGTTTGTTTAAAATCAACTAGACTCTTTGCCCTGTGACGTAACAATCTATTTCTTTTTTCTTCGGAAAATAATCTTTCGCTATACACAGAGTTAGCCGGAGAGGATAAGAAAATTCTGGCTAAAGTAGCCATCTGTTAATATACAAATCTTCATAAATCCATCATTCATATTTAGTCATAGGTTCAACCCAGGTTCATCCCAGGTTCAACCCACTCACTGGGTCCACTCAAGTAAACTCAACTCATATACGCGGGTTGAGTTGGAATTGAGTTGAAGTGACATTTGTTTTGTTTGTTTAGCATCCGTGAAGTTCATTTTGATGTAAAACTCTATCGGAAATCAGAAATATTGAAAAATATAGAAAAAAAATTAACAAAAAGAGGCTATCGTATCTAAAAATAAATGAGAATTTCGCACAAAAATTTGAGGTTATGTTTTGATGTCATTTCAACTCTATTTCATCCCAAAGTGAACTCAACTGGACATCATATACGGTGGTCGAAATTTCAACTCATCCTCGACTCAACTTTTCAACCTAATCATAATTGATTCAATATTTGGTACTTTTGGTTCTGGTATTTTTTTTTTAATTTTCACTCACAACTTTTTTCACTTTTGAAAATGCCAAACTTCAGAGGTTAGAAATCGGCGGATAAACTTATTGCCAAATCGAACTGGTATTAACTTTATCCGAGTACCGAAAATGCGCGGTCGGTGAATACTGGCTTTTATGTGTATGGAATGCTCATTTCCCCCCACAAAAATGAACCGAATAATTCGGCCGAATGTTCGGTTCGGTACATTTTTGACCGAATATTCGGACGAATATTCGTATTCGGTTGAACCCATATTCGGCGCATCCCTATTTTCAACAATACTGGTCAACACACAGAAGATCTGCAAAAATTATAAAATGCAATTGTATGTATCAAACCAACATCGACCGATGTTGAGCGTGTTTTTTCGGTATGTACTAATTTTTGAACAAAAGAAGATCGCGTTTTTCAGACCACTTTAAGCACTTGGTTTTTTGAAATACTATTATTTAATAATTGTAAAATTTATGGAAATTAAAAACAGTAACAGCTGTTTTTTGAAAACCACTGTTTTTGAAAAACCCTAATTGTACTTAATTATTTTACTATTCTTTTCGCTTTTTAACTATTCACGCAAATTTTTTTACATACACACACGCATGGTGTTGGTGTTTTTACGGAAAGGATGAGGAATTGCTAATTTCTTTAGTAGAGTAGTACAAAGAACTGTACTACATACATCACCATAACTATGCTGATGTCCAGAGAAGGAATAATATTTGGGAGGAAATAGGAGGAATTTCAAAACAATCAGGTGGGAACTGTGCAAAGTGCAAGCCAAAAATCATTTATTAAAATCATTTATTATTTGTTATTGCTATTATTGGATTTCTTTGCGTTCCTCTTGTAATGTTTGCCTACTTCCAATCAAACGAGCCGGTAAGTGTACGGGGTCAGGCATTCGTATGGACTTCAGATTTTCCAACTATTATCCTAATTCAGCTGACCGTGGGAGAAAGTCGGTTTAAAAGAATTGAGACCAACCAACGTAAACATCTTCGAGGGATACCTTTAACCGAGAGTCAAGGATAACATTAACCCATAATCAGTGCTATGTTTAAAATGCTTAAACATCAAATATTGTGAGACATGAGAATTTTTAGGCTTGGCAATTCTTTTCTAATCGTTTTTAAAATCACTGGGATTTTGTATCTCAACTTTGGCCCACGTTTTCGAATAAGGATATGTCTCCACTACCACAACCTTCTATATTACAAGCCATGAACAAGAATCTCAATTGAGAGAATCGGACCACCAAATTCTCCCAAATTCTCCAAATTACACTAACAACATAACGTGATTTCACCGAGTTGTGGTCCGATTGAGCGGAAATTCGCTCTCAATATTTTCCTTGTTCATGGCTTGTAATATAGAAGGTTGTGCCACTACTCAATGGGGCTACGTAGACTAGTCATGATTACTATGTAGTAAAACCGAGTTTTACGAAGAGAGACGTGAAGGGGCGGGGTGAACATGCCGCCCCTTCACCTCTCTCTTCTTAAAAATCGGTTTTACTACATAGTAATCATGACTAGTCTACGTTGCCCCAATGAGACTCACTCAAATATTGTTAAAGCTTGTTTGTATGGAAAATAAGAGCTTTCAGAACCATGAACGAAACCATCTCCTCTCATCTTAACCACATGACATTGTTATTGTTCAAATTTAACAAAAATCTTACTCAGATGAGAAGATTACTAATTCGAAGTATCTCGAGTTAAGACATTTTACACATAAGGATGCGGTGTAAGGTTATCAAGTTACCCCCCTTGTTGGATTTTATGTGGAGTGCCCTAGGATGATGATTGCTCATGCTCAAACTTACAATTTAGGGTTATATTACTTTCGTTTATGTTTACGGCCAGGCCCACCCTAACCACAGGGCTAAAAGGGCTGTAGCTCCGGGGTGCAAGCCTTTTCAGGGCGGCAATTTTTGTTGGGATTATATTTTTTTAGTTATTAGTTATTTTTATTTGAAATCTTTTCATTACAAAAATAATCAAATAACGTTTTCTAATGATTGGTTATTCGATATGGGAATTGGTTATGCAAATTTTAAACATGGTTTGAATAAAATTTACGAAGAGAACTTTCAAAGCCTGCAACAAAACTTGAAGCTGAGTTGTTGTGAAATGAGTTCAATTCACTGGAAACTGCTATCATGGTAGCTTTTTGGAGCAAAATATCAGAAATCATAGATAAAACTAATATAATCACAACTGAGACGAATTGGCCGGGCCCCAGCTCATAGGGTGCCCCGAAAATAGATTGCACGCCAAAAGTTTGACCTGTTCCGTTCTAGGCTGCACGAAGTAACTTAAGGTCTATTCGGAAATCAAGAAGCTACCATTTTTTCTGAAGCTTACCACGGAGTTTAAAATGTATTAAATATTTTTTTTAGTAAAAGATTTTTTGACATTTCAATCTCCTTAAAGGGGCGGAATCATACTTTAGCCTCCGGCCCCGAAAGGCTATGTGGCGGGTTTGACCGCAACTGAAAGTATTATTGAATTATACGCTTTTTAAAAAAAATCTGTACAGTCGAAACGAAATACAGAATCATTTAATTTAACCTTTACAAATCTGAAGGTATAAAATTGTCCGGATGTGATGAGTAGAAACGAATACGCAAAGGAAAAGAAAACAGTAATACGAAAATACGTCGAAAGTGAAAAAAAGAATTCCGCATAAATTCATATAACACACTATACCTTCATTATGATGATAAAGATAATTACGGCTTTATTATGAAGTTGTTTTAATTTCTAATATTTTAAAAAATCTTTTTAAAGTAGTGAAGGGAACATCCTTACGAATTGTTGCTTAACTAAAACGTCAAATCCAATTATTTTATATTAAAATGTAATTTACTTTTTCTAGTTCTGACACTTTTGTATAACTTTGCCGGCCACCCCGCTCCCCTCATACATACCGTGTATTTTCTTACCAAGAGGGCCGGGCGCATTATTTTTAGTAGCCGACGGACGCCGATAATCTTAGGACGGCCCTGTATTCGGCCTTTAATGATTGCGCTTGACCGTTCGTTAGTAAATCGCGATTTTCTCGGGTAAATAGGGCTGTAACTTTATTTATGGGCCGTCAGAAATAATGATTTGAGGTCGATTTTCGAGAAGTTTTTTCTCCATCAGATTTAATTGGATAGAATGATAGATTTAAGTGTAAATAACAATAAAATATTAAATATATCTCGGAAAAATTTATACTCAGGGGTTTTTATGGTCGCAGATTACGAATCTGACATCAAGAATGGGAAAATTCAAAATGGCTGACCGGAAATGGCGCGAAATTAAAGTAAAAAAGTGTTTTTCTCAGCGTTTTTTCCACGTCTCTAAATACGGTCTTCAAGCCAAAACTGGGCGTGCGCATTATAATTTCATTGTTATTTACACCTAAATCTATCATTCTATCCAATAAAATCCGATGGAGAAAAATCGAACTCAAATCATTATTTCTGACGACCTATTATTTTTATTTTATTCAACACGGGTCGGGGTTCTTCGGGTACTTGGGCAAATCTGGAAGTGGGGAATTTTTTATGTCCCTTGTTTATACTTTATTTCCAAACGGGTTGTATTTAGAGAATTGGAATGGCCATATTCGCTATAAATTCGTTATTTTGGACCTTTAAGGGGTCTTTCTGGTTACATTTTCAAAAAAAAATGTTTTTTAAACATTTTTTTTTTCATAGAAAGAAGAGAGATATCGTTTTGAAAATTTGTAGGTATGTTTATTGACAAAACAGTATTACAAAAAAGATTTTTTTTGATTTTAAAAATTTTTTTTGTTGACATACGGATTTTTTTAAAAAAACATCAAAAAATGACGGCGGGCATGATTTTGGGCGAATGGATGATCTGAAAAAAACAAAAAAAGGCAAATTATTCCTTGTTGAAGTGGCTATGGCATGAACCAGAATAATTTGTTTTTGTCAAAAAATAAAAAAATGGCGGCCATTTTTCGAATAAACCAATTTTTTAGGGTGGAAAATCGGCTGAAAATCGGACAATTTTTTACCAATTAAAACGATTCTGGTTCATGCGATAGCCATAAATGTGTACAATAACATATTCAAAAATCAGAACAATTGGTCAAGTAGTTTTTCTTAAATCGTGCCCGCCACCTTAAAAAACATAGTTTCTAGATAATCGCGTTTGAAGTTTTGTTAAACAAAAAATTTTAAAGAAAAACTATATACCTTTTTAATCTGCCATGCCCGGGCCGTAAATAAGTCCTTCCTCCTGCTCATACTTCTCTTGCAGCATAAATCGAAACGTTTGCAGGGTATAATATAATACTTCATAGTATAGAGTGAATCAGATCGAAGCAGATGTTAAAAAGGGGGGAGTCGAGATTATCGAAACACAGCCGAGCGTCGAAAATTCTTTCTCAGCGTCTCACTGTATACGTTCAAAAATAATTTTAGAATTACGATATCGCTCTAAAACCTTTTGTATCATGTTTTTGAATATATTTATTAGCAAAATGCTTAAAAAAAAAATTTTCAATTTTTTGAAAATTTGTAACCAAAAGACCCCTTAAAACCCCTGATGTCGACTTTCAATGAAATGGAAACACAATTGGCAAAATTTGTCGGCTATATTCTCACCGCCATTTTGAATTTATAAGTTTTGATCACAAATTCGTTATTTGCGACCTTAAAAACCCCAGATACCGACTCCCATTGGAATCGCAACACATTTTGCAAATGTGGCTATATTTGCGCGGCCATTTTGAATTTCGAAAATCGGGCGGTTCAAACCGGTCGAGGTGTATCATGGGAGGCCCCATCGACCTTCATACAAAATTTGGAAGTTCTGCGATGCCGGTGCGCCCACTATAGCGCACAAATCCATACATACATACATACATACCTACAGAAACAGAAACTTTCTTTTATTAATATAAGATCAATATTATTAAAGATCTTTACGGATTTTGTTCCCTTGATTTACTATTTTTATCTTGACATTCTTACACTACCAAAATTAAACCCAAAATAAAGTTTTTTCGACAGGTCGTATAAACTACTCGGACGTGTCAGGCAAAACAATAGGACCAAACGATAAAACAAGTTGACAGACATATCATACCATGTGGAAGCCTCATGAAACCGACTTGCTGTATTGTCATAAGCTGGAGTGTTGCTTTCATCAGTCTTATGGGAAGTCTTTGCCCAGTTTTTAGGAAGGAAACGCGAAGTAGAAATATTCTATATTCCGTATTACTACTTTAAAATTTCGAAATTCAAGCTCGAGGAAGGAACTGGAACATCTTAAATTCCCAAGTATTTTTTTTTAATGTTTTTAAAGTAAAAAGAAAAACTTCTAGATTCAAATCATAAATATATCATCATATTTTCCATTACTCACAAGTTTCTGTTCACCAAGCACCAATCGTTACTACTTGAAATTCGTTGCAGGACATTGGGATAAACTCTTTGGTTTTGTTTACATGTCTTCTATTAAACTAAAGTAAAAAAAACCCACCGTATGCATAGAAATGTATGGATTCGCATTAGTAAGAGTGGGATAGGAAGCGAGAAAATACTGAAACTTTATAATCAAAGTGCTACATCAAAGCATTGGGACATAATCTCCTCTTAACAGCATTCCACCGAGGAATCAACATCCCAATATGAATGGGGAACCCTTCCGGATAAAAGTTTTCTTTAGTTACAACTTTCTGGCATAAATAGAGCCAGGGATTCAGGATCTATCTGATTCGCAACTGTGCCATGGAGAATTCTTAATGTAATACCGAAGCTGGTTAGTCTAGGAGTGCAAGTCCTGGGTTATCTGAAATCTTAGAGTTTTTGCTTCTATGGTTGAATGTCTCAATTCACTCAATGGGTCCCGATGATAATCCTGGTCGGTCTTGGGTCAGAACATTTCGTATCACAGAGGAAGCATTGCTGTAGAGTGTAGGAGAAAAGTTGAACAATCCTTTTTCTCTGCAGGGTTTAATTTTTTTGTGTTGTTTTGGTGAATAGTACTTTGAATATATGAGATGAAACTATATTCGGGGTGTACTGTACTATAATAACATACAAACAAGAAAATTTTGCAAAACTCTTTGCTGCTAATGCTGAACATGAATAGACAAAATCCACTTTTGCTGGAAGGCTTAAAAACTATCACTTGAATTGCAAAATTGCATTACTGTCCTAGAGTGTGCTGCTCTGTATAAAATAATGCTTCCACTAACATTCAAAGTGAAATCTAGGCGTACAGCATGATGGGACCTAGTTCATTTTCTGGATTAGATTATCCGCACGGGCCCTATTTAAATGTTAAGCTGTCGCTGGAAGCCATCCAAGTACATGCAGCAGTCGGTTTGATAAAACCCACATAATTTCATTCCATTGGCAACTGCTGGAGAACATTGACTCTCACAGTATGTCGTCGGAGCGAGTTCATTTTCTATTATAAGTGCTTTGTTGGGAAATTTTCTCATTTTTTACAACAACAACAAAAGATGCTAAACAAGCAATAAATTCGATTTCAGATTTTATTTTTTTACATTTTTTTTGTGTTTACAGATGGCATTTCAAAGGAGTTATAGCAAAGTGTGGTGGGGGAGTTACCCGGAAAATCCGATTTATAACACCGAAGGAGGTTTCCATTCACTGGACAGCAACATTAAGTGGTCTGGAAATCTATCACGTATACAAGAAGCTGATGAGTCATCGAAATTCTGGGGGAGTCATGATAGCCCTGGTAGCTTAAGAAGTCAGGTAATGTTAAAGTTTGTGTGTATTATATCTTTAAATCATTCAATATCTTCCTTTTCGCTGGTTCATAATTAATTAATTCTAGCCGTTAATTCATTTCCTACTCTAAAATGCCACTAAATGCAACAAGCAATTACTGGTCAATCAGGAAGATCTCGTTTATATGTAAATTATGCTATCTATCAGAAAATTTTCTGAAGCTGCGAAATTTTTGTGAAAAATTCCAACATATTTAATTTTATTTCTACTACAAAAAGTGGTGATGGAATTATTTTGAGCAGTAATCGCCGCCGTAAGAAATTGTTTGTGTGTTATTTATAGAGCCATACTTAACAGACGATGCCATATTATTGTTTACATCAATTTCCTTCTTTAAACAAGTGCGAATAGTGTTCAGTGTAAATATTTTGAAGCTTATTGTGGGTATAACAGAATAAATTAAAGAATTTCAGTTTAAAATGTAGCACAAGCATTTTTAAATTTAAGAATAGATTTGCAAAACATATCATTCTGGAAAAATGTTGATAAAATTCGTACAAATCGCTTACACTCCGTACGTTACATTTTACTGGGCAATTCGCTGTTCAATTGATTTAATGTCTTGCAGCTTGTATAATTGTGTTTAATCATTGAAACAATTTATTTTCAAATTATCGTTATGGTTTTATAAAGTTTTCATCCTTCTATTAAGAAAAGTTTTTGTTTAGAACCAACAGCAATAATTAAATATGTCAAGTTTGAATCGACTTCAGTATCAATACTAGGGACCAAGAGCTGGCAACAAACCTAATTTTAAGTGTAAATTTTAGAACAAAACCATAAACTGTACTTTTGATAACTTGCATTTGATTCTCTCGAAAAAATGCGCTTCTCTTCCTTGCCGTGCTAGAGTACACACGCTACAGTGTTCGCGTCTTAAACCTTGTATATACCTACTATCTGAATTAATTCATATTAAAATATTATAACGTAGTGAAATTTGCAAGTGGTTTTATTTCTTTATTAAGCCCCATCCAACTCCTCAATCGTAATATACAATTTATCTAACTTTAACATACAGTTTTGAATGAAAGAAGAAGGCCCTACATTCTCTAGCTTATTTATTTATATTTTCAAATTTTATTCTCTCCATGAAATATTCGAAAAATGATGATGGAAGCTATAAACAACATGGTAGAACATGTAGTAGAACATACAATCCTTCCTCCAAAATCATATCCGCGCATATTATCTATCATTTATTAGTACAAATACGATACTAAGAGAATATCCATCTTCTCTGGGTATATTTTTACGACAAATATTTAATTTTTCCAACTGCCCGCTAAATCTATAAATTGAACTTAACGTTTAACTTTTTTACAATGGTGTTATTGTTACCCTTGGGTACATATAGTTGATTAACATTTTGCTTTAACACTGCTTAGCCTAATCGCAGGCAACCAATTTTTGTTAAGATCTGCATTGCTGGAAGCTTTACTAGTAACTAAGAATTTGTATACAAAATATTAATTGCTCAGTCTGATAAAACATCTAAGCTACTACTATTCTTCGATGAAATAATCGCGAATGTATGAGAAAAATTAAAACTAAAGGAGACGCTTTCAGAAAGATTTCAACGAATGACTCATTCTGTCGAGAGTGATTCGTCGTGATTCAATGTATAATTACTATCATAAAAGTTAAGTATTCATTTGATGGTAGTATTAAAAGTTATATATTCAGTACTACATCTGGCTGCAAAAACGTTAAGTCCTCGGTAAAACTTTTGAGCTTCAGTCTTCCAAATGTAATAAACTCAATTAGATTGCAGAGAATAATCCAACTAGATGTCAAATTATAAAATATACATTGTGTTTGCTAATCCTTTAAGGGGTGGGTCCTGTCCTGGACATATTTGGTGAAAAAAATTGTTCTAGAGAGGGAAGGGTTTCGGCTCTATCCACTAAGATACAGGGTGTTTTGCGAAAAGACGTTTGGAAAAGTTTTGAATTTAATAACTATTGTACTGAGATAGGCTCGAACATATGTTTTGCATCTGAAACTGCCAAAATTTTTCGTTTTTTTCCATTTTTCTCGGAAAATGCGTTATTAAAGTGACGATGACACACAAAACTATCCATTCGCTCAGTAGCCAACTAGCTAGCGAGTTGAACCCAGGTCTTGTTTTGTTTTTCCCACACTTTTCTGTTGCTCACTTTCTGCTTTGCTTTCCTTCTTAACTCCCTTTTGATAGCATGAGCTAAAATAACGATTCCCGCGCGAACTAATTCCGTTATTTTGTAGACATTGAAACCAAATAATGAGATACTCGCAGATAGTTCACTAGCAACTATGATGACACACGGCTAGTTTACTAGCTAACAATCCCACAAGCCAGAGACTAGCGAGTAAAGTAGCCCGGCTTTCAACTTTTTCGGCAGATTGTAAACAATCTGCCGAGAAAGTTGAAAGCCGAGCTACTTTACTCGCTACTCTCTGGCTTGTGGGCTTGTTAGCTAGTAAACTAGCCGTGTGTCATCATAGTTGTTAGTGAACTAGCTACGAGTATCTCATTATTTGGTTTCATTGTTTACAAATTAACGGAATTAGTTCGCGCGGGAGTCGTTATTTTAGCTCATGCTATGAAAAAGTAGTTAAAAAGGTTAAAGAGAGAAAATTTTAGCAAAGGAAAAACAAAACAGGACGTGGGTTCAACTCCCTAGCTAGTTGGCTACTGAGCGATTGGAAAATTTTGTGTGTCATCGTGACTATCGCACGAGCTGACTCGCAGGCTTCTAAACTCGCCGGCTACTAGCTTGTAAACTCGCTCAATGTCATCGAGCCTTTAGACAATGTTACGGATATCCTTACTTGGGTTGTCATATTGGTAATGGTCAGCCTATACATATAATTTAGTCAGAGGCCGAATTCGCTTTGTAAAATTCTACTCTGACCATAGCATTGTTATAACTTCTTTTTATACCACTTTTTACATTATGAAGAGATTTGAATTCAACAGATATAAGTTCGAGACTCTAGATCTGTTGCTGAATTGCCTGAAGCCGTAGTAGTATTGGGCTCTCCTTTTTTGCACGTTAGCCCAGAATTTTTTATACGAATTATCCAACGGATATACCAGATATTTGCTCCAGGATGTAATATCTTCTTTTTTATATACGAGGAGCATTATGTTTATTTTCCAGTATTAAGGCATCGCTTCCTGTTCCAATACTTGCATAGTCCTGGTAGAAACACTTGGTGATTCTAGTTCACATGCAAGATTCTCACTAGATGCTTATTTTTCCATGTGAACCCCTTTTTCTCTTCTGAGAGCTTGTATTCTTCTCCGAATGCACTTTTTCTATAAGACTACTGAATTGCGCGATACGTAGCTTTCTTACGTTCGGTAAGCAGTTTGCATTCATCATCGAACCAGTTGTTCTGACCTCTACCACCTCTGCCTAAATTGTAGGCGACTTGTCAATGATAGTATGATTGTCTATTTGGTATCTATTTTTCGTTAAGCCTCAGCATCTCGTCAACATGACTTACTCTATCCTCACTGAGAGAGGAGTTCTAATACGTGGTCGTTCGTGTTTCAAGCCGTTTCATTGCGTAGGGCAGCTATGTTGATTCGAGACATATTCGCGGATACAAAGCTTATCTGTTATGTTATACACATTTGAGTACCTACTATGCCTCCAAGATAGTGATTTTAGTCGAGTTTGGCGTCTCGGTACATCGGTGCCGTCAGCAGACCCAAAAGAGGCAAGGCGTGGATCAAAACGTGGTATTTGATTCTGACAAATCGCTTGTCGAATACCGGGATGGCTTATGTTCTTAAATTTGACTCGTACATGTAGGAGCCATAGTATTTCCTTCGTGTTAATGTTACCTACCACAAAAACATGGTATGTTTTATAAAAGCTGAAATATACGTCAAACCAATTTTTTCCAAAACGCTATTCTTTGTCCATCTCTTGGATGATTGTTTTATTAAAATTACATAAACATCATAGAGCTATTGTACAGTTCGGCCTCTGTACAGAGTGCAAATGTTCCATGAGAGAACGTTAGGACATTTTCCAGGCTTGTTATTGCTTCGGTAATAGCAGGTTTTTATGGGTGGGGCTATTGGTTTCACCATAACTTTATTTTTAATGGACTTGCACGATAATATTAGCCTATCTTCTAGTTTTTTCACTCAACGGTACCAATGGATTAATTGCTCTGCTGAATTTTACCTTACATATATGAATTTATTCTACAGAACAATTAAACATGGTAATAATAACGACTTTCGTTAACTTAGGCAGGAAAACTTTTTAAATTTTTTTTCATTGTTTAAAAAACATTAAAGCAATATTCATTTATGGGATTATGTCCGGTACCAATGCATCATTTGCACTTCTGATTCGTGTAGCAGCAAAAGTTTCTAGTTAGTACTATCCGCGACTTTCAATCAAGTCACTCAACTGCGGGCTTTAATATATTCTGTAAACTCATGTTGATTTTGGAAGATCTGTTGAAGCTCTTAATTTTACAAAGTTTTGCAATACTCGTATTAGTCGGAAAGTAGCTGCAAAGAAATAAGTCTTAAGTTAAACTCTAGAACTTAGAAAGTTTTACATTGTACATTGGCTTGCAGAGATACAGAAGTTCCATCCAAAATGTGTGTAAAGATGTGGTTAGAATTTATATTAAAATACAATAAATCGAAAAAAAACTGAAGAATTTTCTTAAACTTAATTCAATAATTCATATTTGCAATTCAGCTGTTTTTAAGACCTTTATAAATGTTTCACAAATATTGACTAGTAAGACAAACTTTGGTGTTTTTTATTATCTTAAAGCACATATCGCTGGTTTGCGAGAATAACGACGCAATTCAAAATTCTGTAAAATTAAACTAAATATGCCAAATGACAATCTTTGATAATTTATAGTAAACAGACACGCAACACTGATTTCGCGTCAACTATCGTTAGGAAGATAGATCGTCATTATTCATTTGAGACAAAACATTCTCGAGTAATTTATAAAAAAATTTAAAAACGTAATTCTCTAAAATCAATCATTTTTAGTTGCGTCACTATTCTCGCAAACCAGCGATATGATATTTTTATTTTATTTTTGATTTTGTTAAAAAAAAATAGTCTAACAAAACAATTTTTTTAGGACTCTGGATTTTCCGATAACGAGGAACCGCTTCGACGGGAAAAATCTCCAAACAAACAGGATAAAAGCTTTGGTTCCCCATCATCGACCAAAACAGTACCAACACCACCAACAATTATAAGAAGAAACCCGGTATTATCACCAATACTTGCATCCCATCGGAAATCAATGAGTGCACCATCATCCCCAACATGCGATACCAAAGACTGTGATGATATAAATCAAATTGATAGAATTAGTATTATCAACAATGCACCAATGCTGAATGAAATCCAAAGAGCGGGGTCCCCATGCAATTGCTCTACCCCAAAAGATAAATCCATTAGACGGAGAAGAGTAGGAAATGAAAGGACGCGTCGTAGTTTGCTAATTAATATGGAAAATGTAGATAATGACAACTCAACGTTTAATTTTAAGGATTATAACAATGAAACAGTGTATTTTGGTGCAGGAGAAGATGATAACAATAATTTATTTAAACGTTTTGAAAATAATGTTATTGAGCGTACTCCATTAAAATCTACTAATATGGGTACCCTAACAGCAAGCACTAGTACACCAAAAAATAGAATAGAAAATACTACTACGACTGTAACACTGCCATATCACTTTGAATATGAAAATGCTGCCCTAAACGGACATCCGCTTTCAGTACAATATTGGCTAGATGATCTAAGATGGTCCTACAATCACGAAGTAATGTCTACCCTTCAAACTAAATCAATTGCCCAAGAAGCTTTTCGTAATTTGAAAATTACGACTACAACTGTAGCCAAAATAATTCGCCAACTTCAAACCAGATCAATCATTCTTCAGGGAGAATTTGAACGTGTTGAGAAAAATCTACGCAGCGACAAAACTTCTAAGTTTCGAGATGCATTAGTTTCGTCCATGGATTTAGTTGAAAGTGTTCGAGATTTTTCAAAGACTCTCGAACGACGTAGTGTATTCTTTACAGAACATAGGGCAGATCGAAAGAAATTTGAAGATAATATTGAGCATATACAGCTTATAACCAAAGATCTTAGAGTATCTTTAGAAAAACAACACTATTTAGATACAGAGTCGCTTTTTGAGGATATTCAAGTTCTTAAACGCTACGTGCTGATAACTCTTCGACTGGTTTTCGAGAAGTTAATTAGCGTAATCATAGCTAATATTGAAAATTCAAAATGCGATCTTATGCTACGCGCCAATCTAAACATGGTAGCCACTCTATCAAATATCGATTATTCGGGATTTGCTTCATTGAATGATGCTTTCATAAAGAACGAGTCAATCAGAGTGTTCCTTTTAATTTGCCTTGACAACAAATTTTCAACGGTAAGAGCTTTAGCGTTAAGAGCCTTAGCCACAATTTGTTCATCAACGGAGTCAATACGGCAGCTTGGAGAGGCCGGAGGTGTTGAAATCATAAAAGATATCCTATCCTGTGATTCTGCCAATAACAAAAGAACAGAACCCGAAAAAAGAGAGGCTGTATCGCTGTTGACCCAAATCACTGCACCATGGCATGGGTCAGAACATAAAGTTTCAGGAATAAAGGATTGTGTTGAAGGTATCGTGGAAGGGTTAACTGGTACGTAAGCCTTTAATCATGATATAGTATTTCTAATAATAAAAAAACATTTCCTATTTCTCTCTCTGTTAAACAGATATTATTGAAAAAACCATTTGTTGTCAAACTCTGCTTCTTTGTGCTGCATCCTTGAACAATCTATCCCGTCTGGAAGTGACATCGATATACTCAATTATGTCAAACGAATCCGTGGTTAAATTGAAAGAATCCATTGAGAAACGTGGTCCTGGCGTATCGATTTTTCTTTATGTAAGTAAAATTTGATTTTTCGTTTTAAAAGGTAATTTCTTATTTGTGGTCATCTCTATTTATTTTCAGGAGCAAATTGTTGGAATGTTACATAATATGTCGGCCAATAAAAAGTGCCACAGTCACTTGGCAAATAGAAACATAATAAATTTCATCACGTATATCTTCCAGTCTCAGTTTTATGCGGAGTTCAATTCACGTGCTGAAAATGATGCTCACCGAAGAACTATAAAGGCGATATTACACATTTTCAGAAGATTAATCCACGATTCTGTTGTGGGACAGGAAATCCTTGAGCATAACTTTATACCGATTTTCTCTAAAATTGAAAGGAATCTTAATGCAGAGAATGAGTATACCAAGGATATATCCTTCCTAACACGACAGATGAATGAAAGTCTGTCTCATAAGTCATTCAACCGGTCACTTGAAGGTAGAAGTTCAAACAGTTCCACTTCGGGTACTAGATTTAATCTTTCTAGGCAGGAGAGCTATGTCTAGTAGTAGGTAAATTTAATCTGTTTTTGTGTAATTTTGTATTTAAAGTGTTTTTTATTGAGTTTTAATATATTTTATAAAGAAAATTATAATAAAATATGTAAATTTTTTCATACTTTGTTTGTAAATAAAACTAACAAAAATTTAAATCTTCATTAGTTTGTAAATTGATATATTCAGGCTTTGGTTTCATTAAGAATAGCTGTATTATGTCCTGGAAAAGCTTATCGCGATTTTGCCGGCGGATCGTGTTGGGCCCGCGTGGGTCGTCAGACAAACACCCTCCAAAAAGCAATTTGGTATTTCAACGAGGTGAAAACTACAAAATAAAATAAAATAATTTTTTTTTATCATAAAATAAATTTAATAATATTGTTGTAAGCGACATTTCACAAATTTTTCAGGAGAGGCAAAAAACAAATTGTACAATAAAAAGGCAGAATTTTGTACAACTTAATTCACATCTCAATGGATATAGTTGCTTTCTAATAATATGCATCTGTTGTATAGCCATAACATTCATTTTATTAAAAAAAATGTAGAAAACTATTATTTTAGTGGCGTTTATATCCTTAACCATTCCAAAAGATGACGCTTAAGACAACATTTTTGGCGTATACAACATTTTGGGGTAAGAAATTTGCGCAGTTTGGTGTATACAACATTTTTCTTTGAGCAGAATAGTAAAATCTAGCGATGGAAACAAAAGGTTTGAAAATAAAAATAGGTCTTTTTAGTTGGCATTTTATTAAAGTAGTAAGATTTTTAAGCTGTTTTATTTATTTCAAATATTTAATTAAATATCCCCATCTCTCGGTATCTGTATCTGCCAGCTCGTCAGGAACGTTGGATTCAGAGAGAATGCTTTTATATTCATGTTTAAAACGCTTCGAAATAATATGTTCCGATAACAACTGCATTAAATCTTTCTTTTTTTGTCTTGAAATATGTATTTTTCCTGAGTAAACCTGTTTAGGATTTACGAATATTGGTGAGGCCTGTGCGGCCTTTGATCGGCCCGGTGCGGCCTTTGATCGGTTCGGCAATTTCTTTAGGAAAAATGAATCTGTGGCTCACACCAGAAGCGGCGCGGGACGGCAAGGATAATATACAATACTATCCTTTTTCTGATTAAATTTTCAATAAAAGCATGAACGGAATCTAATGACCTGGAGCGCGTTCAAAAACCTTACTATGGTTAACCATGGTTAACTATGGTAAACTTTTGTCGTTCAAAAACACCGTGGTTAACTACAACATAACCACGAGCATAACTTTTTGGCGTTCAAAAACTCTCGTAGTTAACCATGGTGTAGTTAATTTTTAACCCTGCTCGGGAGCATGGTTAGCGATAGTTAAGAAGAAGAAGAATGAAAACAACTCTCTGACAGTTGTTTTAATGTTAAACACATGAACAAATCAAAGTGGGATTTGTGGGATTATTGCAAATAAATAATTAGTGAAATAATTGAAGCAATTAGCGGGGACTATTTTAAGGAAAATCTTGTTTTTATTTTTTTCTTTTTCTTTAACCTGTAGTTAACCACGGTGCGTTCAAAAACCTCCATGATTAAACACAAACTTTCGTGGTTAAGTGAAGTGATGCAGCATAACCACAGCTTACCTCGTGGTTTACCATAGTAAGGTTTTTGAACGCGCTCTTGGTCACAACTACGTTATTTTGATTTGTGATATCGACATTGCCTCTTTTTGTAAGAAGGCGTAAATCATTTCATTTCATTTGATTCCATCGCATTTGTTTTAAATATTTTAATAGACCAGCAACTTTTTTATTTAAATACTTTTTCCTGCACAGATAATTCCAACTGTTCTCAATATTGTTTATTCTCAACTAAATGTTATGATAATTGAATACAGAACATGTTTATCCTGTCTACTGCTTGATACAAACGATACAATTTTAGTATGAAAGGGCTCAATAATCAAAACTACATTGTTACAAACGTCAAATTTAAGGCTGCCAACCGTCCCGCATTAGGGGGGACAGTCCCGCATTTGCTTGTATTGTTCCCCGTTAATAAAAGCATCCCACATTGTCCCCCAAACGTCAAATTTGTCCCTCAAGTCCCGCATTTAGGTTTTGTGCACATAGTATACTGTGTATCAGGTGGAAAGGACTAAGGAGACGGAAAAATATTAATACATATGAACAAACATTTGTGTTTATGCACATGATTGCATATGTACATGCAATGTTTTTCCGTCTAGGTAGTACGTTCTCTTCGTATTCCCTTGGCATATTAAGCAAGCGGCCCATACACTTTCAGTTTAACCACGCAGTTTATCACGTGTGACGTCATGCGATAAATTGTGTGAACTGCCCGTTTTGAACTACATACAGTGCAAATCGGTTAACACGAAATCGTGGGGACAGGGCAAGGTTTTCGCGGTATCCGAATTTCGTACTAGCCGTTGGCTTTGAAATATGTTTATACATTGTATACAGGGTGTATTTAAACCTATACTATTTTTTCAAAATTAGAATACTTGGAGTATTTCCTATGAATAACGTCCACAGAATTTTTATATTTCGGCCTTTACTTTTGAAGTTATAAGCAATTTTGGTGTTAAAATTGGCTTTATTTGGTGCTTTTCGACATAAGATTAGGTGAAAAAGTACTAAAAAAGTCTAAGAGATTTCAAGTTTTTTCGTGTTAAACGATGAGCGTTTCGCCATAACAGAACAAATTCGCATGAAAAGTGCATTATGGGACCGGGACTGGACTTTTGTTTCATGTTAAGCAATATTTTCTGTTATCAGTTTTCGTGTTAAGTGAACTCCACCTGAGCTGCTGGACCCTCTTTTGCTCCGATAACTGCGCATACAACGAACTGGCGAACCCACAAACTTTCAGTTCAGTTTATTGTACATGTTTTTTACACAGCTCAAGTGCCCAGTTAAAACTGAGAGTGTGTGTGTGGGTAAAGAGAGAAATTAGACTGTAATTCGGGAGTGCGCAACTAAAGCTCCATGAGTGAATGTAGAAAAGTAAGATTGCCATGTTGATTAGCGTATGGCTCTTGTCAGAGCCAGTTGTGTCTCAATGGTATGTCCGAGGATACAACCGTTGAATATGAGTTCACTTCACCGATGATGACGCCGACCACATTTCATTATTTTCTCCTGAGTTGATTGTAGATGAAGATGACAATATGGAAGAAGTGGAAATAGAAGAGATAGAGAGAAAATCAACAGAATTTTATCATTAGGCCTACGGGGGACACCATGTAAAAAACGCCCCTTCCATTCTCCCGCAGAGGTGGTGCGGAAACGAAAGCAGCACGATGACAAGACTTTTCAGCCCTATATCTCGAAAACTATTGGTTCCACGTAAATTCTGTATAGGATATTTTTATGCAAAACGTTATTGCCTACAAAAAAGCCTCCGTGTCATTTTTTCGAAAACCTAACCGTTTCGAAGTTATTCAAGGTCAAAGTTTCCAAAAATCACTTTTCGCTCAAAAAATATCTGGAATAATTCGGAAAGGCCAAAGTTTTCGAAAAAATTACAAAAGGAGTATTTTGTAGGCAGTAATGTTTTGTATTGTCAGTTAAAAAAAAAATTTCGAAAAAACCAATTTTTGAGTGATTTTTTGGACAAAAAGTGATATCTCCGGCGGCCATGTTTTTTTAGTGATTCCGAAATTGTTTTCTTAAAATGTCCGAGGAAGCTGTGGACCAATTTGTAGCCATTTTGGAATTTTGTCTCCTTTGGTGGTTTTTTTTGCTAATTTCCCGGACTATGTAGGCTTATTTTATTTTTTCATGATCGCATAGAAAAACCTCGTTCCGTCCCCCATTTCGATTTAGGAAAGTTGGCAGCCTTAGTCAAATTGGTTGTAACAAGCGACTAGTTACAACTATTTTGATCTGCTTGCGTCGTTTGTAACAATTTCACTTTGTAACACGGGTGTTTATAACAACCTTCACAGTCGCTTGTTACAAAATTCGACATAAGTCTTCGTATTCTTGACAAAATGGTGGTATTTTTTGATTTTTAATAATAAATCATAGAAATTTTTGTTATGTACTTTTGGGGAATAGCCTCAAAATTCGAAAACTATAAAAAACTCGTTTTCGAAAAATTGACGCTTACAACAATTTCGCTTTCCAGTATTTTAATTGAATCGCTAATTGCAGAAACCACATGAGTCAATAATATCAAATTTTTGGGGAATTAAAAAAAAACTGATTATTTTTTAAATCTATTAAAATTATTTTTTTTGCCTGGTGAAGTTTGTACAACTACAAGTGTGACTTTATTTGAGCATTCAATTTATTTTATACTAGCAAAAAACCCGCGTGCGTTGCAACGCCTTTATATAAAAAAAGTTTATGTGTGCACTGTCCGCGGTAGGAAAAAAGTGAAAGAAACAACAAATCTGGAAAAAATGATTTTGGATACCTTTTATATGGTTAATTTCTATTGACAGCTTTTTGACAGCTGTCATTAGTCAAGACCCGTTTTTGACATGATATTCGTATTCAGCGGTATCGAAAACTTAAGGATGCCAAGTTTCACCTTGAACCGATGGAAATCAAGTGCTCAACGCTCGGCTCGGTTGAACCTATAAAAACGAAAACCCATGTTAAATCCCATTTAAAATTCAACCTGGGTGGGGGACGGTTTATAATTTTGTATTTCTCTTTTCGGTTAGCCGTTACACTGCCCCCTTCTTGCTTAGTGTTCGTCCCGAACACAGCTTCCGTCCCGTTCTTTCCGAGCGAACTTTTTGGATGCAATAGATGGCATCGTTTAACCTCGTGATGGCCCTTACCTTTTCTTTGTAATTTTGGCGATTTACCTTTTATTCGTCGAGGATGTTATAGGTTCACTCGATCGCGTGGAAACTTCACGGCAATAGGGGAAATGGCCAAGATATACTATGTTCAATGTTCTTCCATCTGGACCTAGGATGTTAAGATTTTCAGATTTCCCAACTCTTGAACAACCTACAGCTGACAGGGAAATGACATTTATTTGGTAAAATTCGTCCGCCAAATTCGCCCCGAAATTTTAAATTTATAAGTTTTGATCATAAATTCGTTATTTGCATGCAACCTTAAAGACTCCTAGACAGTGGCGGCTCCTGCCTCTGAAATTTGGTGGGGCTTGAAAAATTCAAAACAATGAATGAGATTCTCTTTATTTTCGAGTATTGATCGCAGTGCTCGGAAATTGAAGTTCCACCGAATTTCAACAGTTCGCGTCAGACCACGTTTGTTGCAAACTTCCATTAATAAATCTTTTCGTTAGGGAGAGCATGAAAAAAATGACGTAAAAGCAAATACATATATTAACGAAAAATATTGGTGTTTCTTTAATAACTGAGCATGCCTGCTTTAAGACTAAATTTAGGTGATGGGCATAACAATGCACAAAGTGTGCAAATGGATACAATTTTTTTACTAAAGTTTGAACCCCGGCTGTACTCCCACTTATTACAGCGCCACCATCATATGTTTGAGCAATCAATTTTTTTCTAAATTGTAGCATTTCAGCGCATTCTAAATCACATCAACTATACCTTTTGTGGTCAAAGGTCAAAATGTGATAAAAACCGTTCAACAGGCTTATTATTTTTTTAACGAAACATAAAATCAAAACCATTTGCGATTTACACGAAATATCCGTAGTTTCATCAGCTTGAGCAGATACAAAATTTGTTGCTTGAAGTTCAGATTTCACTTCATGAAGATAAACCTGTAAACAGTATTCAAGTAACTCATTTTGTACGGTTTTCGAAGTGTTTTTGCGATTTGATTATTCTTCAAGTAGTCGTCGAATGCGATATCTATTGATCTGGTATATGAACCATATCAAGAAATATCCCTCCATTACTACTTGATTCACGTTCGTTGTGTCCACGAAGAGCTACCTTGTGACCACCGCAAAACTTTAAGATATCTAAAATTCGACTTAATACTTGACAATTCTTTTTAACATTTTCATTATATTTTGCTATGGAACTCGCGTATCCTGAATCGATCTGTGAGAGAAAATTAACCGTCCCGAAGATTTGGTAATTTAAAATATTTTTTAAATGCGTAGCGCTCGTTTCAAGTTTTTAATTCGTTCCGATAAATGTTTTAAACCCGGGTACCGATTTCTGTCCAAGCCGATTCTCCTCTAAACCAAGCGCAAAAAAGCAAAACAATGCATTTTTCCTATACTAACCATAAGCCATTTCTTTTTAGAAACCAATCCAATGAAAATTTTCTACTTTGAGATTTTTCAGTACAAATTAATTTAAAATCAAATGGTTAATGTCGCAATTTCTAATTTTTCTTCTAATGACAACAAAGAAAATTTTTTCTTCAATAAATTATCTACGTGATTCATTTTAACCAAAAACAAAAATTAAATTAAATATAATTTAAGAAAATTATATATTAAAAAATGGAATATTAATATTTATTGCAAATAATTTAATAAATAATAATTTAATAATATTTATTGGCGAATAATTCAATATATATCTACCGCAATTCTGCAAGCACACACTTTTCATTTAAAAATCAACTTGTAACTGTCAGTTAAAATTCAATCTCCAATTAGCTCTGTTTCCAATAAAAATTTATCTTTTTACTGCTTTTTACTACATTTCTATCAAAATGTTTGTTACGGGCTGAATAAAATCAGCCCCTCAGGTATATAAAATCCATAAGTGTAAAAAAAGTATCAAAATGTTCGGCCAATTAGTAGCAAATGCAGGCAAAATTACTTTAGAAATATAATAAACAGAACTAAACGAACGAACCGACAACACTGTCATTATATGTTCGTGAGTAAACCCAAGAGAGCAAGAGAATCCACTGGCATGTGTCTTACGTCATTGAAGAGAATCCCAATGAATCCTAGGGCTAATAAATTTTAGCCCCGCTGGTAGAACAAAAGTTCATGAATCAATCGCCTTAGTCAAGAAACTTTGCATACAAAATGGTTCATCTTCGGGGCTGATTCAATGATAGCCTCAGAGGAGAGAATTACATGTAAATGGGTATGGAATTATGATTCGGCCAGATTATTTTGATAGAGCGAGTTGAGAGTTTTTCTTATTTTTTTTATTTGCTCTTTTTTTATACTTTTCCTATGAAGTTCTACTTCGAATATTTTTGTGCGGTATTATTTTGAATTTTTTTTTAGAAATTCTAATAAATTGCAAAGAAAATTTGCGTTGCTTTTTTGTAAAAATGAAATTAAATAAAAAATGTGTGGATATGATTTGCTCGATAATTTCTGGTGGGGCTAAGCCCCACTAGCCCCTAAAGACGAGCCGCCACTGCTCCTAGATATCCACTTTCATTGGAATCCGAATACCATTCGAAAATTACGTCCGCCATATTGGCACGGCCATTTTGAATTTATAAGTTCTGTTCATAAATTTGTTATTTGCTACCTTAAAAAACCCCAGATACCGATTTTCATTGTAATCGGAACGCCAATAGCTAATTCGTCCGCCATATTGACGCGGCCATTTTGAATTTATAAGTTCTGATCAATCATTCGTTATTTACTACCTGTAAAGTTCCCAGATACCGATTTTCATGGAAATCGGAACACAATTGGCAAATTTGGGTGGCCATTTTGAATTTCGGTCATTTTGTGGCAGCCATTTTGAATTTCGAAAATCGGGCTTCGAGGTGCATCATGGGAGACCCCCACGGATCTTCGTGCAAAATTTCGAAGCTCTACGATCACTGGTGCGCCCGCTATAGCGCACACATCGCACACACATACAGAAACTTTCTTTTATTAATATAGATTAAAGATTAAATGATCAAAGGGCCCCATAGTAAATTTAAATTTTTTGACTCATGTCACACTCATGTACACTCAATGGGAGTTTTCCTAAAGTGAATCAATAAAGTAAATATTGAAAATAACAAATAAGTAAAGAAGATATTAAAGTATGAATATGTATGTTGAACACAAGACAAGAACGCCGAAAAAAAAATTTTTTGCGCTATAAATGCATCGCTGATTGTAGAAACTTCACTCCTGGTGTTAATACCGCTTTACAATGTGAAAACCGTACAAAAGTCATTTTGAAAAAATATTGACTCATGGGGCTTCTGCAATCAGCGATTCAATTGTGTGCAAAACTTTTCTATTATTATTTATTATCTCATAGTTTTAATTGCGCTTTGCATTTTTGGAAATAAACACGAAGCCGGACACACTACAGCTGTGTTCCTTTTCTACTTTTAAGTACTCCGGAGTAACAAATTAAAGGAACGCAAAATTTGTCGATTTGAGCAAAACCTATATATACCTCTGTGAGAGCAGGAGTAGTTCCAAATAAATACGAGTAAAAGAAGGCAAAAAAGGAACACGGCTTATACTGGATACTGCAATAACATCTTGGAAAGGTACGAGAAACGTACCGTGCAGCATCCTCATTATAACTTTTCAAGTATGAGTCTTGTACAGAATTTGCAATGCTGTTTCAGCCTTTTTATCAAAAGAAGGCAAAGAAACAGACGAAAGCATTGATCATGACGCATTCGATGGCACATTGTCCACAAATCGCGTTGACAGACCAAGGGCGGATACGGGGGGGGCATGCCCCCTTCCAGAAGATATTTTTTCAACTTAAAAAACAAGACAGATGAAATAAAAATTAACACTTTTTATTTTGCGATTATGATTTAATTTGCTAAAGTCTGTTTTCGTTTTGAGATCAACAAATCTTTGGATTTCGTTTCTTCACATTAAATTACAATAAAAATTTACCGACAAATACTTCAAAGTATTATGTTCAACCGTCGATTTTTTTTCGAAGCAAAGCGGGCAATGATTTTTTGTATATCTACATTTATATCGCCCACGTTTTTTACAGAAGAGAATTTCGTTGTGTGTTTGATTTTTTTGCTATTTTACGTTTTGTGTTTAAACAGGGGCCCCACCAGTTGGTAATACTGAACTAGTGTCATTTAGGATGGCGCGTTTTTTGAAGCATCATAATATTGATGAAAAAGTTATCATTCAGTGAAAACACTACATTCGTGTAAGAATTTATTCAAAAAAGTCATTAAATAATTTAATAAAATTTATTACGGTAAAAAAATTCGGGGGGTGGGGTAAAAATCTTTTCAGATCATGCTTTAGTTAATATGCTTCGATCGGCACCTCAACGAAGACGATATCGTTTTTGGTTCGCCCAATTTCGTTCAGGAAAAAATTACTACGGATGTACGCATAAACACACCTACACATACAAAACATATGTAGTTCTTTTCATAATTATGCTTAAAGAAAAACTTTTGAAAGCAAAAAAGATCTTTACTTGATTTTTAAAACAAAATGTATTGAAATGGGCCAAAATTTTTGAATTTCCCGGTCCTAAATTCATTCTCAGTCCAGCCCTGAGTAAATGTCAGATCCCAATGATTGTCGTCTTCCAGCAATTGCAACTCGCGACATGCATATTGATATGTATTGAATATTTTACCATTGACTGTTCGTAAAAATTCGAAAGACCTTGGTCCTGGAACATTCAGCAACAACAAACGCAAAAAGTAACATTCACGTTGTTGTGGATGTACTGTGTATAGACGTCCCAATGTCTTTGCTTTCAATACGCGTGCAATAGTTGGATGTGGTTCGCCTTGTCGACGTGACTTCCATTTTTACATGATTTGTTCCATGAATAATAGCGAGGGACGTCGGTATATAACAATGTTGTTGCGAATTGTCCGAAAATATCAGGTTTTTGGCACAGTGCGAAAAATTCAGTAAGTGTAGTTTTTGGTAGCTGGAAAGCTCGTTGGAGAGCATTTCCTTCAGTGAAATATACACGTTGACCATTTTCAAGATGTACCGCAATCTGAGGCTAATGCAAAAACTCGACATTTATATATTTTCTTATTAACACTTTATTTAATCGCACCAATTAAAAGCTTTTACGCATTTTTCGGTGGAAGTATGTAAAGAACAATGGATGCTAATATTTTACAGGTTTCCCAATGTACACAAATATTTTTATTTTGTATATAAATTATATGTTCCTTAACTGGTGTGTTTTTTCGGGCTTTGGTAGTTATAGTGTACAGTCCATAGTACATAGTAAATAGTACACAGTATACTGTACATACTGTACACACTGTACACTCAGTACACTCAATACACTAATTCATATGTTGTCACTCGTAAAAATCGGAGTGCTTTTTTAAAGCTAACGGTTTTTTATATGTCTACATGACAACCCTACACATTCTTAAATTTTCATTTAAATCTGTTGGGCGGTTTCGGAGATTAGCGTGTACAAACATTGTGACACGTAGTTTTTATATATTAAGATTATGTATCTATATAAAAATGAAAAAATGTTCGCTAGTTAATCCGAGATATTTTACATGGAACGTATCAACGAAAAAATTCCAACGTCGGAAACAGGGAAAGCCTGTTCCTGAATACGTGAACGTAGATTCCACCGATGCATTGGGGCGCATTTACGCAATTCATCCGAGCAATGATGAATGTTTTTACCTGCCTTTGTTATTGGTTAATGTTCGTGGAACGACATCATTGGAATTTCTAGGAATGTCAACGGTGAGTTGTGCGCAACATATCGAGACGACCTTCATTGGGATCATAAACTTGCTGATGCTGTTATTTCGTCTACTGCGTATCAAATAATCATCATCAAAGCAATCAACATTTCAATGTGTTTTCCATCTAACCCACTTCATTTATGGAACGCATACAAAGACAATATGGCTGAAGATATTTTGCTTCGAATGTGTACAACAACAGTGAATCCTGAACTTGAATTTAACGCGGAGATCCACAAGGAGGCCTTGATTTCTGTAGAGGATATGTGTCTAAAGGTCCGCTTACATGGGCAAATGTTTGAGCAATAATCGCCGGGCCACAGTAATGAACCAATCTGGAGCAATTCAAGGAATTTAAGGCAACGACAACAAGCATCAATTTGAAAAAATGTTTTGCCACAACAGTATTGGGCGATATGGATCAACTCCAAGAAACTAGGCAATATTTTCATACACGAGCACTTAAGTTGAGTAACTATTGCTCGCTATGGACGACGTTTTTCTTCATAAGTCAAAAGCAAAAAAAGAAGAAAAGAGATAGACATATTTGGGTGCTACCTTTTTAGCAAGAAGAAAGCAATCTTCATTGTGTTGTGAATTAGATGATATTTTATTCAAAAACTTGACTCGAATGTCCCGAAGTGATTTTGAAATTGTTTTGGATAAAGTTGGCCCATTAATTACGTAGCAGAAGACCAATATGGGAGAACCAATTTCTGCATCGACGAAGCTTGCCTTAACCCTTCGTTTTCTGGCTACTGGGAATTCATACAAAAGTTTAATGTATTTGTTTAGAGTTTCCGATAGTTGTATTGCGAGATAGAAAAATTTACTTAAATTTCCATACCTACTGGATATTTGACAATTTGTGTCGACAACATTGAGCAATATGGAATATATGATGGAGAAATTAGAAACAATATTGCCGAACAATTGCCGCATTTCATTTTAATTGCTCCAGAATCCTTCACTAATTGCTCCAGATTGCTCCATTACAGTTGTCCGGCGATTATTGCTCAAAAAATTGCCCGCGTAAGCACACCTTTATAATGTGCGGCAATATATTGCACGAATTAAGGTGCGCTTACACGGGCAATTGTTTGAGCAATAATCGCCGGGAAACTGTAATGGAGCAATTAGTGGAGGATTCTGGACCATCATATATTCCATATTGCTTAATGTTGTCGACACAAATTGTCGAATATCCAGTAGGTATGGAAATTTAAGTCAATTTTTCTTTTCTATCTCGCAATACAACTATCGGAAATTCTAAACAGATACATTAAACTTTTGTATGAATTCCCAGTCGCCAGAAAACGATATGCATACAAATGTATATACATAATATGTGTATGTATATACCGGATGGAATGAAGTATGTGCCAGTATCAGGGGCCGCGGTACTTTTAATCCCAACAGCACACCAAAGAAGAAGAAAGAGAAGGCGATCTTAGTTGGGCTTATAAAGTCCTAATCGGACTTGGTCAAGTTAAAGGTCAATAATGTTCTTTATGATCAACTGAAAACTTTTCGAGGGTTGTATTTTACCATTTCTATAATTTTTGCAAAAATGCTTATCTGTATGCACAAATTAATTAGTCGTTGCTGTTTCTGATTTTTTAAAGTTCTCAAAAGCCAATCTCGGAAGTTGATCTGAATGCGATCCGAAAATTGGATAGAAATCACATCGCCAAAAGTAAATAATATTGTAATTTTTTGTTTTACACCCAAATTTAACGAAATACCTAACTAAATAATTATACGAACTTCAGAATACAAACTTTCCTTAATAAATTGCTCGGTTGTATCCATTTTAAATATATTAAAGCAGCAAACATCTCTATCAAATCGGTATCCGAGGAATTGAACAGGCATGCAATCACTCCATTTTAAAAGAAGCCAATCGGGATGGGATGCAATCGTTCATGACAAACTTTTACAGGATGCAGCCAAAAGTAATTGCAGGAGGGGGTGTGTTGATTCCACTCTTCTACATTGTTGGGATATGGTTGTGAAGTTGATAGACATCGCAGTTGATTTGCGATTTACTAGAAGCTAACTTTTTGCATAGTTGATTTGTTTCGATTGATGTTTGGCATTTAGTTTGATCTAATGATATTTTCCGAATTTTATTGGGTATCAACATGCTTAGATAATATAATTTGCTTTGCATTTAGTTTACGATAGCACAAGTTTTCCTATAAATATTAAACAAGCAACACGTCGAGTTAAGCTTCATACAAAATGATTATAATAGATTGTGATCAAATTCTATGTCGTCTACGGCGGGCGTACCGACTGCGGAAGACTTTCTCCACAGTCGTGTTGTTTTTATTGTGATATGTTCAGGCTAACTATGCCTGTTCCCAAAGAGCCCGTCACCGATAGTTTAAATGTAAATTGTTCTTGTTCTGTCGTTGGCGGTGGATTAGACTTAATTTTAATTCTGTCGGTATAACCCCTCCACGAGCAAAAGCTCTCTCATTTTTCCGCTCATTTTCGTATGTATAGATGTTTTCAAACTCCGTGACACAAAAAATTTGAACAGTTCTGCGCACCTCGTTGCCAAATTTTATAAATTCTGTTCTATCATTTCCCCTCTTTTCATTTAAAAAGGCAACAAACGCAGAAAAAACTCAACAAAATAATTTGCTTTCTGGGCTTCTTTTTATGTTTTTTGTAATTATTTTATTTTAATTTTTTGTGTTTAATTATTGTTATTTTACGGCGACAGCTGATTTTAATAACTTATTCAACACTCTAATTTTTATTTAAATAAAAAAAATAATACACTATTTTCTTGCACAGAAAATGTCCTCTGTCAATAATAATTTAAAATGGCGGTGTCGCGACCAACGACAAGAGTTGCGATAAAGCTTGGGCTAGTTTTCTCCGCTAGTATCGTTAGTATCAAGATGGATGTTGATTCATCAGTCCTATTGTCAACGTTCTGTTTGCGCTTCTGTCAGAAACTAGTTAAGACTACTTTATTCGCGCTACCCTTTGTCACAGCTCTCTTGCCATCTCTCACAGCTCCAACATAATCAGAGCCTGTTGGAGTCACTGTTTGTACTACAAGTCCGTCACGTCGTTCAAGCGATGGTGCATTGTGTATAGGCTAGTCGGTGAGAAGACGGTAAAAAATTAATTTTTTGTCGATAGGCTAGATTATTGTTGGAATCGCTTCGTTTTAGAATGTAGTTGAACACCTTAAGTTTGCCCACAAGTTGGTTGACCGCATAACTTTTTAATTAACTTATTTTGAAAAAAATAGGGACTTTTTCTGTATTTCTTTCAATATCTCCGTTCCTGCTAACTTTTAGTATAACATGCAAGCTCCTCGTTAAAAAATTCTCTAAAAAATAAGCCCTGTTAAAGGTCGCTATTAGCAACTCGCTAAGTGCAAATCCAATGTTTTCAAATCACGTTATTTTCACTATTTGTTTACTCGAAAACAACTGCACATAGAAGGCTGAAAATGGTCAAAAAATGACAACAAGAGCGGTTCATTGCTTTTTGAGTAATTAAGGATCTAATTTGTTTTTAACCTTAATTAACAATTGTGACATTGACCTCTCGCCTTGAGGTCAAGTATCATCAGACACTCTCCGCACGTCAGTTGGATGCGGCCTGCAGCAGTCCAGGAAAACTGATAAAAATCTTTATGGGTGTCGGTTTATCGTCAGTCCGTGCCTGAAAATCAGAACTTCTATCCAGTCTGAAGTTTTCTTTGACGCCATGAGTGAAAAAAAGTACACACAGCCGGAATTTATTTCTGGGTTGATAGATGTGTATATAAATAATTCCTGTTCGCCTGTGGGGAATCATAAGGTGACCTGCAGTCCCCGGCTGGTCAGGCGGTTGCCTCAAGTCCTCATCCCTCAGTCAGACTGTGTAAAGCGAGAAACACAATTGGAGCTTTTCTGCCAGCTTTTCGGCTACCTTGTAATAAAATAAAATTTTGCCGACAAAACTCGACGACATTCCCCCCGTTTAGCGAAGCACAGATCAAGAAAAGATAATGACAGCAGCAAGCTGAAAATTTAAAATTTTTTAATGCTCAAGCATTTCGGCTGACCGAAAATCTGAAGCTGGTATTGTGAGCAGATTAGTGGTTTTCCATATGCGAAAAACTTAAGGGGACATTCCGGTCAACTGGATTGAAAAAATTTATTTTTTTTTTTTTGCTTAATCGATAGATATAACCCTTAAAAATAACATACCGAAATCCCAAAACGATATCTTGAACATAAACAAAGTTACACCTCATTTAAGACGTGCCTCCAGCCGAGCGTCCGGCCGCGCTGTCGGCCGAACATGTCAAATCTTGTTTGATCGAATAGAACTGCTAATTATCCAGTATAAACGTGGCCTCAGAACATTCCGCGCTATTTTCCAGTTTGAGCGTCTATTTTCCAAACAGTAAGTAAGTGTGAAAAATTCCGACCATTTTGTAAGAAAATTCAGTCGAAACATGACTTAAAACTTCAGAGGCTTGTATCTCCGTTCGAATAATTTGTTCGCTGCGACCAAAATTCAAAGCAAACAGTCGATGCAATTTACCCTAAAATCGTTCTACTTGTTTGTCATACATGTCATTTCAGAATAGTAGACTAATTTTTTTTTTCTTTTTTTATTCAAAAGTTATAACAAAAATAGAGGTGAAAAAAAGACCGGAAAGATCACTTTTTTTTCAATTGTCCACCATTTTGTTAATTTTTCGAATTTTGAAAAACTGTTCTATTATTCTGAGCATCATATCATATAATTTAAGAAACTTTCATACTTTTTGATTTCAGGTCACCTGTGTTACCTAGAGTTTGGTCGCAAGCAGGGCGTGTTCGGCAAGAACGGCAACCTTTGATGGCTTGGAGGGGAGATTTAAAATTATTTTTTTTGATCCGACAAAATTTAATTGTGTACTTGAAGGATCAATAAAAGCTATAAAAGAAAGTTTACTTCAATTGCTTTAGTAGATTCGTAGAAAAAAATTCCTAAACATTGACCTTTTTTTTACTCAACTGACCGGAATGTCCCCTTAAGCTGGCAGAAAAGCTCCAATTGTGTTTCTCGCCTAGTGGTGGATCCACACTACGCGGACTTAGCTCATACGCGCTTTGGCCTTTTTTTTCATATAGAGCTTAATGACTTTTTTACGACCTTTTTAATGGCAAAGGCAGTACGTTCAAACTGCGCGGACAAAAGGCTGTGCTTAAAAGGTACATGCGTACGGCCTTTCAAATGAAAATTGATTTTTTCTCAATATGGGCCAAAAGCGCGTGGGATCTAAGTCCGCGTAGTGAGGACGGCACCCTTACGAAATTCCGCATTCGTTTGCTTGTTGGCGATTTTAAGTATAACAACGAAAGCAACATTTCGCAGGAAATATTCAGATATTAACTTTGGTATATAATATCATTTTAATTGGACGTAAATCGTCAGAAATTAAGCAAACCATTTAAAAAAAATTAGAAGCCCAGTAAATTTTAAATCTAAAATTTAGCAAAATAGTTTTAAAATATTTTATGGCGTTCCCTCAAAGTTTCCCTCACTTAGCGAGAACGTCAAAAAAATACGACGGGCTCCGTTCAGACTTGTGGTATAATCGCGAGACTAATTGTCTTCAAAAATTGTGTTAACACACGAAAAAAAATGATTGTAGTGACATGATTAGGCGAGTAGTGTGGAATACCTTGAAGAGTTAAAATACTTGGATTCAATTCTAAGTTCGCGTGAATAAACCCGCCGCATAACCTTGCGGGGCCTGGTGCTAAAATATCAATGGGGCCCCTTTAAGCTATATGGCAAACAATCTATCGATATATTTTCGGAGCCCTCTCTGACCAGGGCCAATTGGTCTCAGTTGCCGACCACTTGCGGCGGGCCTGCGTGAGACTGAATTTGCCGGCCACTGAAGTTGCGCTGAAGTTGCCGGCGCTGCGGAAGCTATTGTAAGAGATATAGGGACCACCTTTCCAACAAAAGTTGGGTCTGATACTCTACCGCGAAGGATTAAGCTTTACTAATACGAGCTAGATGTCCTTCCTGCCGAAGTGTACCGAGATTGCTTCCACCATGGTACAATAGTAACAAGGTAAGCTCATAAGGGTCGCGGAACGTCATTCAGATCTTAACTCACAGAGCAAAAAAGCTTTCCCTTCACGTCACTCAGATCTTTTCTAATGTAAAAGGCACCAAGGTTGACTCCATTGCTACTTGTCCAAAGTGTAGATCGAGAAATTTTGGATTGGCGTGAGAATTGGGGATTGGCCGTCGCGTGTCGGAATCTGCGCCAACGTTCGCTGGTACCCGCATTGGGATCAACGTGTAGAGCCGGTGTTATTGTGCCATGGCTTCTACTAACTAATGGTGGGACCACACTACGCGGTCTTGGGTCGTACGCGCTTTTGCCTTTTTTTTCATATAGAGTTTTATGACTTTTTTACGACTTTTTTACGACTTTGTCCATTGTAAAGGCCGTGCGGCAAAACAACGCGGACAAAAGGTTGTGCTTAAAAAGGTACATTGTGCGTCCACACACTATGAGCTTTTCAAAAGCGCGTACGCCGTTTCAAATGAGAATTGATTTTTTCTCACTCATGACTAACGCGCGCTTTTGCCTGGCCGTACGGCCAAAAGCGCGTGGGATCTAAGTCCACGTAGTGAGGACGGGCCTTTACGAGATAAATGTGGCTATAGCGCTCGGGTTTCTTCTCAAACCAGCTAAGATTTCGAAATATTTATTCTTGAGATGCCGATCGTGACAGACTAAAATAAGTCTCGTTGAACATTGCAACCGTGCTGTATACTGTTCCCAGCTACTATTATTGAACGCAGGCTGGTATAGGATTGCATTATTTCAATTTCATGCTCCTCGATCTTGATTAAATTAAATCGTTCCGCACCAGTCGCCATCTCTGTTTGCTTTCATTAATGTCGCACTGCCAGCTCACTGAATGTGAAAGCGCCCTGTACTACCAATGATGTCGAAATTTCTGCGGCAATATTCAGGCCCGCCACATCACCTTGCGGGGCCTGGGGCTAAAAAATGTTTGGGGGCCCTTTAAGGATTTTAAAAATCCAAAAAATCTTTGACAAAAAAAATTTGTGGAAACGTAAGAATAGGTTCATTCAGGGCATTAAATATAGATACCGAACGGTCGGTTCTTTATTAATCCAGAAGCTATCCCTGAGGGAAAAATTCGAAGCACTACTAAGGGAAGCGAATTCGGAGCGTTGTTAATATGCTCCGATTGGATCTTTAAGGAGTTGTATGGAACGAAGAAAAAAGTAAACATAGACCGGTTCCGGTTCGATGCGGTGGTCAAGCTGCATTTGAACACGGTTGGTACTTAGTTGGCGAACCGCTTGGTAAAACCGATGTCGCCACTCGCGTTTGGAAGGATGAAAACACAATTGCACAAGCTGAACAAAAATATAAAGCTTTTCGACAGTTTCTGCAGATGTTTCTCATATCCACAGGCGATATAACATAAATTGGAGGGTTAGAAAGTTTTTTCTACTATTGTGACTGCTTCAAAAACGCTTCTAAAAAAGCAGCAGTAAAAGGAGTACTCCCCACAACGATTATGCAATGATAAAAAGATATAGAGCTGGGAGGGGAAGGGCAACGCCCCAAGCTTTTTAAGGAACGTTCTACCTCCATTTCCCGCTGGGTAAGTTTTATCTTCTTCCTTAATACTCAATTCGAACTTATACTACTTCAGTGGTAGTAAAGAGACTATTTAAGGGCAAGCTAAATCTCCCAATCTAATTTTTGATAAAGGTCTTCAATCTGTTTTTCCTCAATTATGGATTGGCTTTTTTTTTTTTATGTGGAAGACTAGAGCTCAGGGAAAGCCCTTTGTACTGTCGACAATCTATTTTCTTCGTATAGAGTGCAATGTCGAACAGCAAGCTCTAGTCGATAGATAGTGAAGGGGAAGAGAGAAGTAGGAAGGACCTGCCACAACCACCTAACCCCAACCATTTCTATCGCGACTCTGGCATCGGGGCAATGAGAAACAACTTGCTGGAGTGTTATGCCTCCTGAAACAAGTTGAATCCCATCAACCAACCGATGACATGCGCTTGGTGGAGCGGGGCAGTGCTAGCGGAAGGCTATGACAGGAGGGAAGGTGGGAAAGGCGAAGGACCGTGGGGCTCTGGGGCTTACGTCTTTTTATTGTGATACCTATTGATGTTGCAACTGGTGAACGCGGTTTTAGTAAACTTAAAATGATATAAAATTATATAAGATCATGTATGGGTCACTCACTTTTAAATCATTGAATGATATCAATAGAACGAGAGCTGGAAAAAATATAGACGATGTCATCGACAACTTTGCGGAAATTAAAGCAATAAAAATAGTGTTTACTATTTAAATATGATGAGTAGAAGAACCCATATCCATACAAACATAATATAAAGTTTAGAGTGCTGCCGGCTTGGGTTTCAGACTCTAGATTAGTGCTTGTTTGACAATTAGAACGCAGCGATATGGCGGTCTTGACTTTTGGTGTTTCAAGATAGTTTCGGGGCCCCTAGACGATTAATACGCAGGGATATGAGGTTTTCACTTTTTGGGTTTTAATCTATTCTCGGGGCCCCTCTGGCCTGGGGCCCGGGGCAATTCGTCCCAGTTGCCCCCCTATGTGGCTGGCCTAACAATATTTGGGTAGATTTGTGGAAAGATGTCACACCTGAATCTCGGATCAGTTTTCCCACCGTCAGGTTGAAGAAGAGGCAGTTGATTGGTTTTGATAGACGTACTGGATATTTTTAGTTAACGTGACAAATTGGTATCAATCTTCATAGTGTTGTTAGGTCATTCCGAGTGCCGTGTTCTTTCAAGGCTTTGTAGAGTGATACCCTGAATATTTTATGATAAAGGAACTTGTTGATAGCTCAGTTCCTTTGGCTAGTTTCTTATATCTTCTGGAATTTTCTGCAAAGAAAATTATCTCCAAAAAAAGGGTATTTATCACGATAGAAGGGAGCAAAAATTTATCAACGCAAAACTCTTAATATGGGTACGGAAGTTGAATTATAATTCTTGTTTAAGAGGAAAATCTCTATGGTTTTCCCTACCCGCCAGCCAGGTTCACGGGCGAACGTGGCTTGGATGTGAAATTAATCTACACCACAATAACAATCTGTTGAGGTAGAAAATTGTCCGAACACCTATGCTTATGTATAAAGAAAAACAGTCAAAAAAATGAAACACACCACTTCAACACACGTTATAAAAATTTATTCTATTAGTTATTTTCAAATGTTCAATGTTACTTTAATTTTATTTAATTCCAAAAATGTTCAAGGTTATTTTATTTTTACGATAGTTACCACCAAAATTATATTACCAGAGTGAATAATACAAATCGTGATGTCGTGCTGATTTTCCTTGTTGAAGACTCCAACGGACAAGAAAGAAAACTTTCTTCTTCCCATCTTAATTTTATAGGTTCACCCTAGCGGAATTTTTTTCTAGTTGCTTCGAAGAGGTCATCGACCCCCTTCTATAGTTTCACTCTGTGTAGACTCGCTATCCCCTTTCCTCTTTACATATCAGCTGTTGACGTCTTCGTTCTCTCCCCTGTGCTCTCTTTTAGGCGTTGTTGATGGAGCTTTCGGTTGTTGTCTTTGGTGCGTTCGATGATGATCCTGCAGTTTCGCTTGTTGGTTCCAGATTTCACCGGCATTCGTTACTTGGGTTCTGGCGATGTGGTCATCTGACAGTTGTCATTTACTCATGGCTGTTTTTCGTTCGTGCGTGTTGTTTATTTATCGTAAGGGTTATTTATTATGGTGGAAGCCCGTAGCATGATGTCGAAGTACACGTTGTATAGGCCGGTAAGTTTTCCTGGATTTGCCCTTTAATCTTTTTCGCCGTAGGTCATCTCAGAACATACTCCCCCCCCCTGGCATCGCTCCTTAATAGATGCCAACACTATAGTAGAAGCTGAGTCCATCCTTCGTCCTTCTAAGGTTGGACCTGAAACAAAAAAAGAAGTGAAATGGACAGAAAGGGTTATAGCGCCCTGACTCGCTTTCCGGACTAGGGATTGGGAAGTGAGAATTATTAGGATGAATATAACTCTCAGGTAAGTGGATGATTTTTGGCTTATATTAGTTGAATGTTTTGATATTGTTTTTGTTTTTATTATATATGTATGTTTTTGTTATGTTTTGACTTCAGTGCGTTGGTTAATTTAATGATCTATTTAATGATTTAATGATATTGGTTTAATTTAATTCGGATTGTCGGTAGTCGACTGAAAGGGTAATTTGCATAGTTTTGTGATTGGACGTTTCAACGCCCGGTCTCTGGTTTTTATAGTTGCAACACGTACCAATCCGTCTATACCTCTAATATTCGCCCTAGAGCCCATTGGCCTGGTGGTAGGTTATCTTCTTTTAATAAGATTAGTTCTCCTATCTTCAAATTCGGTTGTATGTTGAGCCATTTTGGCCTCTGTTGCAATCGGCTCAACTGCTCACTCTTCCATCTTTTCCAGAAATTCTGAACTAATCTTTGCATTAATTGCCACCTCTCTAATCGGTTCATTTTTGTTTCCATAACTGATGGTGCTGGGATTGCCAATAAATTTCCTCCTATTAAGAAGTGGGCTGGTGTTAAAGGAGTGTAGTCATTTGGGTCTGTGCTTATCTCGGTGAGTGGCCTGGAGTTTAGGCAGGCCTCTATTTGAGTTAGAATTGTGTTGAACTCTTCGTATGTTAGAGTCATGTTCCCAATGACCCGTTTAATATGATGTTTTGTGGATTTAACCGCAGGCTCCCATAAACCTCCAAAGTGTGGTGAGGATAGTGGTACAAACTTGAAATTAATTCCGTCGTTTTCCAGTATAGTCCCGATTTCATCATTTATTTGCTGTGCCAGTTGTTGTTGTTGTTTCTTGAGGATCCGGTTTGCTCCCACAAAATTGGTACCGCAGTCGCAAAATAAATTTGTACATAATCCTCGTCTGGCGGTTAATCTCCGGAATGCGGCGATGAAACCTTCAGCACTTAAATCGGTGACTAACTCTAGAAGTAGTGCCTTTGTTGCCATGCACACGAATAGGGCGATGTATGCTTTATATTTTTTCGGATTTCGACACTTGTGCATCTTAAGCTCGAACGGTCCGCAGTAATCCACTCCGGTGTTGGTGAATGGGCGTGTCACTTGTACTCTTGAGGCAGGTAGGTTGCCCATCAGCTGGGTTTGTGTTACGGCTCTTTGTCTGTAGCAGGTCAAACATTTATGAATTATCTGGCGGATCACATTTCTGGCATTTAGTACCCAGTACTGTTGGAGAAGGACCTGCGTCATTAATTGTGTGCCTCCATGCATGGTATCGCGATGTACCTTGTTGAGAATAAGCCTTGTGAGATGGCTTTTATCCGGAAAAAGTATTGGACATTTTTGATGGGGTGGTATATCAGCATGTTTTAATCTGCCTCCAACTCGGAGAATGCCCTTGTCGTCGATGAATGGGTTTACCTTCAATATTCGACTTTGGCGCGGTAATGCTTTTCCTTGGCTGATTGCCTTGATTTCACATCCAAATTCCCTTTGTTGATTTTGTCTTATCCAATACATTAGCGCATCATTTAGTTCATCACCTTTTAAATACGTATTTCTTCTCTGTGATTGCGGCTTCTGGGCGTTGAATCTAAATCGTTTACAATATGCGGTCACACGAATAAGTTTTGTAAGCGAAGAATATTTTGATTCGATTGTATCGTTGTCGACATTAATTTGCAAATTTATAATCCTCCGTTGTTCAAGGTCCGTGTGTATTGATTGCTTTGTCTTCGGCCAGTGATCTTCCGGTTTCCGCAGCCAGTGTGGTCCATTTCACCAAAGCGTGTAATCTCGTAGTTCGGTTGGAGACAGTCCTCGAGAGGCACAATCCGCAGGGTTCTGCTTGGTAGGTACATGCTTCCATATGTTTTTCCCAGGGTGTCGTGTATGTAAGAGACGCTATTGGCGATGAAAGTTTTCCATCTGGTAGGATAACCGCTTAGCCACGCGATCACAATTTCCGAATCACTCCATGCATGAGTCGTGTGGAGTTTTTCCAATTTTAGTGCTGTTATCACATATCGCATTAATTTCGCAAGTAATGTTGCTGCGCTTAATTCCAGTCGGGGTAAACTTACTGTTTTCAGGGTGCCACCTTTGCTTTGGCAGCGATTAAAGTCGAGTGTCGATTTCCTTGTTCATCAATAACACAAAGGTACACGGTGTTGAGTCCTCGGGTTTGACAAAACATAAACATTGTTAACATAACATAAACATAAATAAAAATGCAAATTTATATCACTGTAACGAAACACCATTTATTATTTAACACTACAAAGTAAATTAAAACAAGTGAGATTCAAACACAAGATAACATTGAACACAACAACACAATCTGCAAAGGTCCTCGAGTTGCGCATAAACATCTTCTTCAGACTATTAAAAGATAGATTTGGACAATTTTCTGAAAAACCAAATGCATGAATTATCAATCTTTAAAATAAAAGAGAATACTTCCCTCTTAAAACCATCTAAAAAACATCCAATACTTAAGTTGTCAGAAAATAGTTGAAATCCCGTCGGCAAAATGAAGAATCTGAAAAAACAAACAATCAGGAGAATCTAAGATAAGTTCCACAAATTAATTACCTGGCAACACTCAACCTACACTCCGCCTCCTGAATGTCCCCGCCAAGGTCCAAATATTGCTGAAATTAATATAAATTAGATAACAAATATTCAAATGGAAAGAAACAAACTTACCATCAGATGTCAACTCCATTTGACATATGAAGAAAAAAAAGAGACGATCAGCTGTTCAAGTGACTACATAAACCAAATTATATACTTCGAAAATCAAAGATCCCCACCAATTTTATTGTTCGAAGACAAAATAAATATCGACGCATAAACAACGCCAAATCAGATCACTTCAGATCTTTAAGCGAGCTTGAGCTTATTAGATAAAGTAAATTTCGAGTTTTGAGATTTTTACTAAAAAAGTGATTTCAATCATACTCATAAATAAAAAGACTGTGTTGAGCTCTTTTTATTTCATTCCTAAAGGATCTATTGACGAGATTGAGTCAATATCCATAGAAACCCGAGTTGAAGGTTTCATCCTATCCTATCCCAGATCCGCTGATGTGCTTGAATCAGCATATATAAATCATAGAGGTCGTTGGACCTTCATAAATATTAACTCAAAATCAATTTTCTCAGCACAACCAGTTTACAAACGAATTTACGTGTATCACTTATCAGTATCACAGCGTTAGCAGGAAATTCCACAGAGGGCGACCCAGTGAAGCAACAAAACACAGCAGAAGCAAGGCAAGATCATATTAATCAAGTTCAAACTCCGACGAACAGGTGGCGTTTATTCAAACAATAATAAATCAAAGGTAGTTCATAATTTTAAAGGCAGTAATTATCGGCAGTTCTAAGATTAATATTATTGAATTTAATATTGAATTATACTGAATTAGATACTAAGAAAACAAATTCTTAGTCAGAAATAAATTAAAGATTGAATTATTCGAAAGTTATCTTTTATTGAATCACACCTTTCCGGCACCTTTTCTTTTGTCAGAATTAAAGTGATAATTCTGTACACACGGCGGCGGCATACGCCTTCATGGAAGCGTCTGAAAAACCATGTAATTCTGTTTTGATGTTTGTGTTTATGCAGTGTGTCCACCTGTTAATCTTAATGTTATCAATAGCCGTGTTTTTTTAATGAACTGTATAGTTCTTCCCCATACAAATCTGAAAACCCAGATTTTATCGAGGTTTTTATCCAGGTCTTGGGACATTTCAAAATTCCCTTTCTTTTCAGAATGTAGCATACTTACCGGCTGTCGGAAAAACGTCACTAAAAATAAAAACAACATAGAAGTGACGAGAGCAAATTTGAAGGCATGAGGAAACAAATAATTTATTTTTTAGAAATTTATTCATTATTTTCTAGAGGGGAATTCGTGTAACAGTTGTTTATTGACACGCAACTTCGGATTAATTTTAATATATTTAAAGCACTGAAGATGGCGCTTAGTGAAATTTCCCTTGTCGTTTTTTTAATGAACTGGATCGAAGACCTATATAGTTCATTAAAAAAACACGGCTAATGTCTAATAAACCTTCCCGATATTTTAGCCAATCAGCCTTGAGATCTTGCGGGATGTCCTCGTCCCAACCAAGCCCCTTCAACCACAGAGTTTGAATAATGAGTGTGGCTTGCACTATTATGGGCGCCAACAACCCGAGTTGATCGAAAAGTCTGGACGTCTCTGAAAGAATTGTGCGTTTGGTCCAGTTTGTTGGGTCCCGACTAACTGTGTACGTATAGGATAAGGTGTCGGTTGATGGATGCCAGAAGATGCCTAAGGCTCGTGTGTTATCATCGTAGGACATTCATTCATTTCATTCATTTATTTATTTATTTTAAAACTACTACATAAAGATTTATAATCTTATCACGCTAATAACGCATGTACTTAAAATTATAGTATGGCAATTTAATACAAAAAAAAATGAAAAAATATATTTAATAAATAAGATGTTGGGAGAAGACAAAATAGAATATGCTAAGAAAAAAGAAAAGTTGAGTTGAAGGAATATTATTGATTGGACAAGTAACTGAAGATACGTTTCCTGAACACACTTAATGACCCCGCATTCTGTATATCGGCAGGTAAACTGTTCCATAACAGAATAGAATGAACAAAAAAAGAAATCTGCCCAACTAAATAAGAGAATCTAGGTATAATAAATAGTATTCTTCTAGTCGTACGGCCGAGTTGTAGATGCTCATGTAGATATTATGGTCGATCGGAGTGTAGAAGTTTGTAAATGAATGTCATTGCCTTGATTGATAAGTACACTTCAAGGGTGCATCTCAGAACGGAAGAACGATAGCGGCTGATATGGTCGGATCGGCGAAGATTATAAACAAACCTTGTACAATCATTGAAGGCTACATTTATCACGGCATCACGCATCAAGGGAGGGAAAGATAAGGCTAGCGTAAGTGAAGTGCGGTAGGATTAGAGTTTTAATTAACTTTGTACGAGTGCCTGTGGGCAGAATGGAGGCGTACAGCCACAGGCGTCGCAAATTACCATATACTTTAGACAGGGTATGAGAAACTTGATCACAGCAAGTTAATTGTGAGTTCAGGTGGACACCTAGATTCTTAACTCGAAGTTGGTAGGGTAAGCGCGCGTTCATGAGAATGATAGGTGGAAGGAAGGAAGTGTCTAATTGGCTCCTATACATTGGAATGCAACAGGATTTAGAGGCATTTAGCAGTAGGTGGTTGGATAAAGACCATTGATAGATACGCTCTAGATCGGCATTAATGTTATGTACACCGTTCTCTACTAATCCAATGGGGCTGTTTAAATAAATTTGGACGTCATCTGCATACATGTGCAGTTTACAATTCGTCACGATGCTGCTGAGGTCATTTATGAACATACAAAAAAGCAAGGGTCCTAATATAGAGCCTTGCGGAACACCGCGCGTGATTGGTAAAGGATCCGAAATTGAATTTTGCAGCCAAACTTTTTGAGATCGATTATGTAAGTAATCCCGAATTAGGGATGCAGCAGAAGATGAGAATCTCATGTGATCTATTAGCTTAATTTCAAGAAGCTTATGGCTAACACTGTCAAAAGCTTTACTGAAGTCCAGGAGCACAAGAAAGGCAATGTCATCAGAATCGAGAGCCATCCGCAGGTCGGTGGTCACCTTCAGCAGTGCAGTTTCACAACTACTTCTTTTGCGAAAACCAGACTGTGCATGCGACAGTAGAGACAATGTTTCACAGTGCCCTTCAATTTGTCAAGACATTAGTTTTTCCAGCACTTTACCAAAGAAACATAATATGCTTATAGGGCGATAATCAGCGGGGCCTTTCAGGGATTTGCATTTAGGTAGTGCGATAACTTTTGCTTTTTTCCACTGTAGCGGAAAGTATGACTTTGTCAGACAGCTATTGAAAATGTGGGTGATATAGGGGAGGATAACAGGAAAAATTTGCTTAAGAAAGATGGGTGGGAGATTGTCTGGACCAACTGATTCAAATTTGATGGAGTAAAAACCTTTGTGGACTTCCGCGTTAGCCACATTTCGGAAGCTAAATAAATCAGTAGCACTTACAGATGGCCTTGAGCATTGAGGATCTTCACATATATTAGTTGTGGCAATAAAATAATTATTTAATTCACCAGCGCTAAGGCTGACCTGGGCTTCATCTCCACCACCGTGAATGCCAAGTTGTTTTATGTTCCTACAAAGTTTCTTTGCAGGCAAAGTAGGGCTAAGCTTAGACGAAAAGAACTGCGCCTTCGCTTTGCGGATGGTGAACGTTACTAAGTTTCTAACATTTTTGTAGGCTATTAAATTCGCAGCAGTTTTGTTTTTCTTATATCTACTGAACAAAAATTCTCTTTCGGAGATAAGCCGGCTTATTTGAGTGGAGAACCACGGTGGGGTTGAAGAGGACATGCGTTTTGTTTTAACTGGGGCAAAAGTTACGTGCAGATGGTAACACAGCGAACAGAAGTCCTCTAATTTGTCGTCTATGTCAGGTAGGCGGCAAATTCGATCCCAAGCTAGTAAGGAACATTCTTGCAGTAGCACTGGGATATCGATGGACTTGTAATCGCGGTAGGAAAATAATTTCTGCTGAGTGTTTCTAACTGTGAATTTTAAGGAAGATACAGGATGTCGTGATCTAGATAACTAGGAGGGCTAATCTGATTTTGAAACAAAACATTTTCTACGTTCGACACAAAAAAGATATCCAGCAACGATGGATTATTGGTGTTTGTGTGATACGTCGGAAGTTGGTTAACTGGTTTCAAGTCGAGCGTTTTGAAGAAATTGAGGAAGTTTTTAGAGAGTACATTATTGGATAAAATGTACACATTAAAATCTCCTCCAATTACGATATTCTCAAAGTTATGGGTGGCTTCGGACATCCAGACTTCCAATTCGCTAGCTTCAGTTAGCGAGAAAATTCGTGGAGGGCAGTAAACTACAGTGGCGAGACATTTGCTAAAACCACAGCTAACTTCAATGCTAAGAAACTCCAAAGCTTTAGTTGCAGATTCCTTAATTTTGAGAGACCTTAGATTATTCTTAACATAAACCGCTACTCCACCGCCAGAACGATTTTTCCGGTCGTTTCTGAACAGATTGTAACCATCTAATGACACGAGTTTTGAGGGGACATCCTCGCGTAGTGAGGCCTCAGACACCAGAATGACGTGAATATCGGATCCGCGGAAAATTTCTTGCAATTCAGCGATTTTATTACGCAAGCTTCGTGCGTTAATGTGGCAAAAATTCAAACCTTGAGCCCTACTTTGGAAAATCTTGAGCAGGGTTCTAATTTTGTTCATAAAGGTAAGCAGGCCCGGAAAGTTCCCGATGGAGGGTGTGGAAGCGTCCACAACCGGTTAGGGACGCATGTGGAAATCCACACACCAAATTGAGGATATTTCAGCCGATATTAGTGATAGTTCCACCCAATCGGTAGAATGGATTTTTGAAAAGAAACCATGAACGTTTCTCTCCTAAATCATTCGTTAACACAACAGCATTCAGCTATTCAGCAGCGTTTTCGCGCCAGTGTATTACAGTGATCTAACCTACCGATAGGATGGAACGGTTTCTACTATATCTCAACTGTGGAAGTATGAAGTATCCTCTATTATTATACTTAGTGGTTGTGATTGTGCGGGCATTCGAAATTGCAGAAGTCGTAGTCTGAGATAATCATGGGTAAACATATCTCGCTCAGCTCATTGAAAGTGTAAATCTGTGTTCACAGTGACATTTGTGTATTGTTGTGCGCGAACGTATTTGTCTCCGAGTTTCGATTTAAAAACCAAATATCTGTCCAAATGGCGATGCGAAAATATTTGAAGAAACCGCACGAGAACGATGCGGAGGTTATGTCAGCGTCTGGTCGAAATGTGGGTGATGGGATCGAAAATGTTCTTAGTACTGACAGGCGAGTTGTTACTGAAAATTTTTGGCCCCCCGGACACCCCTTTGGATTCACCCTTGGTAGCTCCACACCCGGAAAGATGACAAGTTTCCGGGCCTGAAGGTAAGTAATTCCTTAACCGAAGTCACTGAAATGGGGTAACAAAGTGGGTTCAGGACGTAGCACGGTTGAAAGCAGAAAAACTAAAAACATGCAACAATATTCCAACATTACAATAAAAAGAAAAAAACAAAAAACAACATATATATATGTATAAATAAAATAAAAAGCAATAAGAAAAAAATAAAATAAAATTAGAGTTCAAAAATAGCCTAAGAGAAATTGGAAAAAAAAAATAAAAATTAAACAGAAGAAAGAAAAAGAATAATAATTAAAATAAAAGCATGCATACGATACTCCCTCCACAAATAAAAGCGGATTGCCCCAAGTTCTCTAATGTGAGCCTGGTGATAACGTTTTATTGACGGCTTCGTTTAAATCAAGAGCTGATCTGCATATTCGTGGCTGCTTATTTTTCTCCAGTTGAACGTAAACGTAACCCCGACGAGTAAACACCGAGGCGACCAGATTCTTTTTTTTAAGGTCCCGTGCTGTGTGGAATATATCATTATTTTTAGTGGTCAGGCTTTCGTTGACATAGACAGGACTGTCAGACGAGAAGCCCAGATTTAGTTTCCTCAAAGCGAGGGTTCCGTGATGACGGGTCTTCTTCAGGAACTCCTGTTGCTCGTTGGCCGATGGGAACTTCACGATTAGTAGCGAGCTCTTTCGGCCACTTTGCGTCTGCGACTCCAAACGCCGTCGCTGCGGGGGCCGGAACACATTCACGCAAGTAAGGTTTGTACCACGATATTCCATGGGTAATGCTTCTAATATCTCTTTGTAGTTCGACGACCATTTTCGGAGTGAAAACCCACCTGCTTTCATCATATGTAGCAATTGATGTTGTACTATTAAGGCTTCTTCAACAGAATCGCATCCAGTCAACAGGTCATCGACATAAAAGTCGGCCGCTGCGGATGCTTTTGGGTATCTTGTTTTTTCGTCCATTGCTAGTTGTTGTATTACCCTTGTTGCTAAATAGGGCGCGCTCTTGGTTACAAATGTAACTGTCATCAATCGGTAATCCTCGATGGCCTGTTGAGGGAGGTCCTCCAAACAATCCTCTGGTATTCCGCATCACCTGGTCTGACTTGCACTTGCCGATACATTTTCTCCATGTCTGCATTGAAGGCAACTCGATGTTTCCGCCAACGGATTAACAAAGCGGTTAATTCATCCTGTATCACGGCTCCCTTGAGCATCATGTCATTGAGAGATGTACCACTCTCAGTTGACCTCGATGCATCGAACACAACTCTAAGTTTGGTTGTAGTACTTGTTTCTTTAAGAACTCCATGGTGTGGCAAGTAACTGCAAGTGTAGGCTGTTGTTCCATTTAGCGTTTGACGGTGTTCTTCTTCGGTTGATGTTACCTTCTCCATATGCCCCAATGTTAAATATTCATTAAGGCATGCAGAATAGTCTTCATGTAACTTTGATTCCTTGGCGAATCGTCTTTCCATCTGTTGTAGCCGTGCGACTGCAATGTTTCTAGATTAACCTAAATGAAGCTCTTCAGTTGCTGGTTTAAGTGGTAATTGAACTTCATATCGCCCTTCTGAGGTTCGCTTCGTAGTCCTTTGAAATATTTGTTCACTTTCGATTTCCTCATCTGTGTGCAGTACCTTGTCTGGCACTTCTTCGATTTCCCAAAATCGCTTCAACTGATCATCCAATTCAGCACGCACATTGAAATTTTGTACTTGAACTGAATCTTGTTCTTGACCTTCAACTTCTCCAGACAGGATCCATCCCAATTCAGTTTGTTGAGCTACAGGGCTTCCGTTTATACTCTTTATCAATCCATTCATTAGGATTTTACCATGAATGTCTGCTCCCAATAACAAATCCACCTTACCTGGACGATAATATTCAGGGTCTGCCAGTTCCAGTTTTCTTATATGTGCCCAATTCTGATGGACGATGGACTGCATTGGCACAACGTCGGTCAAATTTTGAAGTACCAGTCCAGTCACTTCTATGCTGTAGTCACTACTCCTTAAAGGTTTAATGCTGAAGTTCGTTCTGACTCTCGGGCAGCCAAGATTTGTATTTTCTAATCATGTAATCCTCGCGTTGATTGGTTGTCGCTTTAATTTTAAATCTGGCATGATGGTCTCTGAGATACAGGATGCTTGTGATCCTTGGTCGACCACGGCACGGACAACTTGTTCTCTCCCACTTGGTGATACGACTCTCACCAAAGCAGTAGCCAATAACACGTGATTTGAGTTGCCCTTACTCACAACATACGAACCATAATTTGTTGGGTTGATGCAATCTGTATGCTGCTCAACTTCCGAGTTTGATACATCCGCTGTGGGTATCGTTAGGACATTGACGCTAGATTGGGTGGTGCTTGACTTGAATGGTTGCTCTTTCGCACTATTGGTGGGTTGATGTGACCGAGTGTCAGCTATCCTCTCGTGCAGTAAAGTATTTTCTCGGTTTTCCGCGGTTTCACTGAAGTTTTCACAGATTTGCGATCGATTGATTGTTTCACAGATTCGCGATCGATTAAGCTAAGGCTTTCAAAAGTTCACAGATTCGCGATCGTTTAAGCTAAGGCTTTCACAAGTTCACAGATTCGCGATCGGTTAAGCTAAGGCTTTCACAGTTCACAGGTTTGTTTGTTCTCGGTTTCGATATAAGCTAAGCCTTTCACAATTTTTCACGATTTCGATATATGTAGTATATTCCGCGGATTGCTACCGATTTCTATTTTAGTTATCACTTCACTATTTCTAGCATACCCTTTTTTTGCTGGTTTTCATCCACATATTTACTGCCATCCGGCTCGAAGGACCATGTTGATAGCTCAGTTCCTTTGGCTAGTTTCTTATATCTTCTGGAATTTTCTGCAAAGAAAATTATCTCCAAAAAAAAGGGTATTTATCACGATAGAAGGGAGAAAAAATTTATTAACGCAAAACTCTTAATATGGGTACGGAAGTTGAATTATAATTCTTGTTTAAGAGGAAAATCTCTATGGTTTTCCCTACCCGCCAGCCAGGTTCACGGGCGAACGTGGCTTGGATGTGAAATTAATCTACACCACAATAACAATCTGTTGAGGTAGAAAATTGTCCGAACACCTCTGCTTATGTATAAAGAAAACCAGTCAAAAAAATGAAACACACCACTTCAACACACGTTATAAAAATTTATTCTATTAGTTATTTTCAAATGTTCAATGTTACTTTAATTTTATTTAATTCCAAAAATGTTCAATGTTATTTTATTTTTACGATAGTTACCACCAAAATTATATTACCAGAGTGAATAATACAAATCGTGAATTCGTGCTGATTTTCCTTGTTGAAGACTCCAACGGACAAGAAAGAAAAATTTCTTCTTCCCATCTTAATTTTATAGGTTCACCCTAGCGGAATTTTGTTCTAGTTGCTTCGAAGAGGTCATCGACCCCCTTCTATAGTTTCACTCTGTGTAGACTCGCTATCCCCTTTCCTCTTTACATATCAGCTGTTGACCTATATTCATCGTCTTCGTTCTCTCCCCTGTGCTCTCTTTTAGGCGTTGTTGATGGAGCTTTCGGTTGTTGTCTTTGGTGCGTTCGATGATGATCCTGCAGTTTCGCTTGTTGGTTCCAGATTTCATCGGCATTCGTTACTTGGGCTCTGGCGATGTGGTCATCTGACAGTTGTCATTTACTCATGGCTGTTTTTCGTTCGTGCGTGTTGTTTATTATCGTAAGATTTTTGGCTGCGGGGAACGAGAAGACTGAGGACGCGAGTGGTCGCGTTGTCGAGAACTTTTATTTTATATCAGTGTTAATTGAAAAAAAATTAAGTTAAAGTTGTTTATTAATAGAAAAGTGGCTCCGAAACTATTTTTCGATTGTTTTAAATAGCCTTCTGCCTAATTTTTAGCAAAATTCTGACTTTTAGGCTATTGCGTGTGATGGTGAAATTCCCGCTTGGGTCGCCATTTTGTGTGCATAGTTCCGTGGTTACAACTGAATTAAATTAAATTAATATCATAAATAATTATACAAGTATAAACTAAATTTTTAATCGCTAGTGAGATTAGTGAAAAGAAGAGGCCTTTCCCTCAAACAATCGATGTAGGGGATTGTCCCCAGCCTGATTTATCCAGCACCTCTATGGGGACTGCTCTAAACAACAGTCCGAGTCTAACAAGAGACCTAAAATTACAAAATTGAAGGAACTAGCGAAGGAAGAGAGTTTCGTAAAGGGCGTCCTATTCAAAGTCGACAATGAGTGGCCTAGTTTGGTGCCCCAAGTAGATAAGTTTGCCAACCTCGACAAAACAGTAAGTAACCTCATAAATTCCTGTAATAATGTACAAAAGAAGATTGCTGACGGTGTTAGTCAAAATATCAATTAACCTGACGTCCCTGCAGTGGACGATGTTAACCATTTGGGAACCACCGATGAACGAATGGACCAGATGGAAGACGATGTGGCGGCACAGGATGCCTCTAATAATGTTAATGACAACGAGGATGGGTGGACGCGGGTTAAGCAGAAATCCAAGCTGGCTAATAATGGTAACGCGAGCAACATTAATATAGGCTCTAACAACATCAACATTAACAACAGTAACAGCTTTTCTTTGTTACAACCAGAAAATTATGATGCCAAAAATATTCCTAACAGTAGTAATAAAGTTGTAAACAACCCTAGAGTTAATTCTATTAATAATAACAAAAAGTCTGATTTTGATAGGAATAACACACAATCTTTTACAAATAATAACATTAACAATAACAATGCAGGTAAGGTAACAACTGGTGCTCGCCGATTATCATTCATGACGTGAGTGTGAGGTATCTTTCTAAAATGATCCTCGTTTTGTATACTGGTTGTGAGTTCAAGATGGCGCGTACCCGTGGGGTCATGCAAAGTTTTCTTTAAAGACCGGGAGCACCAGGCTGCCTTTTTTGCTAAGCTTAATGCCAATAATGTTACCTCGCACACCTTCACTCACCCAGAAGATAGGTATGAGTCGTTGGTCCTTAGAGGACTTCATCCAGAATTTAAGCCTGAGGAGGTTCTTGAAGACTAATTTTCCTAATTTTAAAACTAAAAATGTCAAACGCTATGAGACATCATTTTCTCGTAGAAATGAAGTAAAACTGGATTTGTACCTGGTACAATTCCCACCCAATACCAATACCAATATGGTCAGCAGCGACGTTAAATTCATTCTACGGCAGCGCGTGTCTTGGGAACGTATCAAGAGTTCGGGTCCAATACAATGCCGCACGGTCATGCGGCATCCAATTGTAACAGGGATTACAGATGCGTAAAATGCGATGGTATTCACCTGCCTGGTCAATATCCTCGCATTCCAATGATGGACAATGAACCTTATTGTGTCAATTGTCGTGCCTTTGGGCATCCGGCCAGTTTTAATGGGTGCCCGGTCTATCTGAGACGTGAGGAGCTTAGAAATAAGATGAGGTCTGGTCAACGATTTCATGCCAATGTCGCTGCAGACAGCAATCAATTCCCCACGGGAAAAAAGTACCTTTGGGACCAAATCATTTGTAGACTGCTTTAGGAGCGATCCACACCCACAGTCCTCTTCTTCTAACAAACACTTTTCTGATGACTTTCACGAAATCCTTCACCCGGAAGAAACATATGGAATTCCATTATCTCAACTGCTGGATAAAATCCGCAAATTTCTGCCGAAACTCAGGGGTGTCAGTGGCCAAGATAGGAAGACGGCCATTTTGGGGTTCTATTTCACTCTTGCTGGAGAAGAATATTAGAACCCTAAAATGTGCGTCCCTGAATGTTGGCTCTCTGGTCTCTTCGGGACCTCCTTCATGTTAACAATCATGATTTCCTATTTTTACAGGAAACTCATCTGCATCCCAAGTCGAAACTCTCTCTTAGTAATTATAACCTTTATCGTAACGACAGCCTTGAGGGCACGGCCCTCTTATGTAAAAACTCCTTCGTATCTCGGCTGATACAACTACCCTTTTCTTTCTCCAATGTCTCGGTCGAAATTTCTCTCAGTTTACCGAATTTAGTATCCGGAAAAATGCTCCTAGTCTTGTAACGGTCGCCCTAAAACGACATTCTTAATTAATTTATCAACGTCATTTGCTGGCGTCAATCTTTTTTCGCTCCGTCGTTATTCCCCCAAAACCAGCGACATGGCAACTAAGCATTCTTCAAAAACAAAAAAAAAAATTCTTTTTCAAACTAACTTAACTGGCAACAACTCCTCTGCACGCCAGTTAATTTTTCCCGAATCCGTTCGCATACTTTTGCTATAAAACCACGAAAACGGATCGGAATGGAAGTGCCGTTGAGGCAATTCCAATTTTCGTCACCGAAGCCCCTGCGCAAGTAGCCACAGTGATACAGGAAGAAGAATTTTACCGCTCATCGCGCCGGAGCATCGAAAAATTGCGTGGCGGGGTAAACGAGGAGAGAGGAAAAGGAAAAACTGGAGCCGGAATTGAATTTGATAGCGGACGGCAGTTTTTGGGGGAATAAATGTAGTTTTTACAATTTTTCAGGAGTCGAATTTTGATATTGAGAGTGGACGGTATGATTTTTGAAAATCGGTTTTTTTCGGTTTTGATGTCCAAGATTCTCTAGGAATAAAAAAAAAAACGTTAATGCTGGCAAAATAATTAAAACTTAATTTAGGAGTTGTCGAGGAATAAGATGAACAGAAAAAAAAGTGGAACTTGGTGGAAGTGGAAAAGTGGGGAAAACAAAAACAAAATGATATATAATGATATATGTCTTAAGAAAAAAAAGTTATGTTTTTTATCATAAATGAAAGTCATTAAATAAAATTATAAATTCAGTTAAAAGGGTGCGCGTCAATACTCAAGTGGGGAGAGAAAGGAAAGTTTTTTTTAAATATACGGTGATTTCCTAACTCGTTTCGGTGCTACGGTATGTTGCGAAAACGGTTTTTTTGACAAAGTAGCGAAAGTGTTAGAAACCGATGAGGAAATTCACCAAGCGGGAAAATCGTGTTGGCCATTAAAAAGTGCACGAGAAAAAAAAGCTTAGTGCTTTCATTTATTTAATTATTATTGGAATTTACATGAAGAAAAATTTGGCAAGTGAAAAGGTTGTCGGTTTTATTTTTGTTGGTGTTTTTAGTGGGAATCTCATACTTAAGAGTCTCGTTCGAAGCGGCTTACTGAACGTCAATTCAACAGCTAACACAAATCTAAATACAAAAAAATATAAATAACTAAAAAAACGCGAGTTTCATTTAAACGTGAACTTATATAAATAGATAACATAAATTTAAGCTAAATAAATAACCTGAAATTAACTGAAATTGGTTTAATTAAATAACATAACCTAAAATAGGAATTTGATTTAATAAATAACATAAAATTTAAAATATATAAATAACATGAACTTATATAAACAGATAACATAAATTTAAGCTAAATAAATAACTTGAAATTAACTGAACTTGGTTTATTAAATAACATAACCTAAAATAGTAATTTGATTTAATAAATAACATAAAATTTAAAACATATAAATAACATGAACTTACATAAATAGATAACATAAATTTAAGCTAAATAAATAACCTGAAATTAACTGAAATAGGTTTAATTAAATAACATAACCTAAAATAGGAATTTGATTTAATAAATAACATAAAATTTAAAATATATAAATAACATGAACTTATATAAATGGATAACATAAATTTAAGCTAAATAAATAACCTGAAATTAACTGAAATTGGTTTAATTAAATAACATAACCTAAAATAGGAATTTGATTTAATAAATAACATAAAATTTAAAATATATAAATAACATGAACTTATATAAATGGATAACATAAATTTAAGCTAAATAAATAACCTGAACTTAACTGAAGTTGTAACGGTCGCCCTAAAACGACATTCTTAATGACATTAACAATATTAATGGAGTAAGACACCCACCCTGTCGGTGTGGCCCGCAGATTAAGGATGCCCTAACCCAAGGTAAGTGCCTTCCTCATACAATTGCATTGTCCGATATTATGTAGCCCACTGACGATGACCCGGTGACCAGGGACCACCCTTTCTCTCTTTCTTCCCCCCCTTTTGCCCCTCTCGTTGGCCCTGGACGTCGTTCCTCCCCCTTGTCGCCCGTCAAATTTTTTTATTGTTGTATAGGCACGAATTTTTTTTGGGTTTTCCCCAACTGTCACCCCCTTCTGCATCCTTACACCGCGGACCCCACCCCATCCGGCGAGCTAGTTAGAGCACCGCTAGTCGTGCCGACAACCGGTGCATTGGATGCTTTTCTTCTGCGATATTTCCCAGGCGGTCGAACCGTCCGAGCCACGTTCTTCGATCCCTTTTCCCAATAATTTTTGTAATGGTAGTCTTTTGGCCTTTATGGCAATTTCCCTCCTTCGTGCCCCGCCACAAACCTCCCCGACAGTTACAAATGGCGCCCAACGCAGGCTAGTGAATGTTTTGATTCTCTAGTCTCGGTATCATAGCTCGAATAGTCTGTTTATCATTTAATGATTATAATTCCCGTAGTTCCGACATCTCTTTTTTTTCAGTTTAGTTAATTTTCCCTTGCGAGCTATGATATTCATCGTAATAATTTTCAATTCATATTCGTCGATGATTAGTTTTTTTATTGTGGCTCAGGTCAGCGAGAGGAGCCAGGAGTGGACTTCCTTCCGTGTAGTGTTCTCTTTTCAGTCCAAGTCCCTCCGGCTTCTGGTAATATGGGCGAAAGTACTTACCGCGGTACTCTAGCCCTTGTCACCTCTGTCTTCTTCCTCTTTCCTATCTTTCTTCTTCTTCACTCATTTCACCTTTGATATCTTTCTGCGGTAGCCTCCCAATCTTATTTACGGTTCCTGTCATGGAAGCTCAAAGTCTGGTTAACAGGCGTTATATCGCCTGACTCTGTGCGAGCTTTCCCTGACAGGGACCATCACTCTTTAGTTCTTTTGTATAGTAGTATGGACGGATGTACACCTGGACTTCGGACCTGCCCCGTCAAGCTAACAGGCGTTCTAACGCCTGGCGATGCGACAGGCTCGACGTCCTGATATGCACCCGCCCCCGGCTGTTTGACCGTTCTGACATTTCACCTTCCTGTGTCTCAGCAGAGTTGCTGACCAGTTGTGGCTGGGTGTCAGAGCGGTCTCTTTTAGTACTCAAGGGAGGCTTCTATCCCTTCTTTCACCCTTTCTTCTTTTGTTGGTCACTGGGATCCGGTCATCGCTTTGGGGTTGCCGGATGTCAGTCAATGGGGATTCCTTGATGAAGATGGTGCTAGACATTAGCCTGGCACCACCCTCATCATCGATCCCGCAAGTGGAGGCACTTGGTGCTTCTGATGACGCGGATGCCACTCAGTCCTGTGTTCTGGCTGACTGTCATCGGCGCCATCAGCCACCGTAGCCTTGGGTATGGCATCCTTTCCTGGGGCCACACTCACCCAAAATATACATACAAAAAAAAAAAAAATTTGTTTTGTTTCTTTGATTCAAGTCATTTGGACTAATTTTTAAAATCATAAAACACATATACACACACATGCTTATATTACCATATAAAAAAAATACTAAATTTAATTTTTTTATATTCTTAAATTTGTAACTTTAACTTTTGGTTAGGATTTAGTTTTGTGCTATAAAATTTTGGGTGCTCTCGTTAAAATTAAGATAATCGTCACGATTTTTTTTGACTTGTCTTTTTATACGGTTTTTCCAAAAAAAAAACCCCCTTTTTTTGTATAACACCGATTTGAGTATTAACCCTTTAAAACCTCTATAGTCCCTGTATTAGACCCTGACTCGTAGCATGCCGCAAAAGAGAAACGATAAGGGGCAATTTGTCGCCGACGGCGAAGATGACGAAGGCAATGATAACTCTCGTTCTGAGGACGGCGAGTCGGAACTGGCCGCGGCGTTGATAGCGCTGACTGAGCAGGTTGTTGTGTACACCAGTACACCACCCATTTCCTTTAGACCCCATACATCTTCAAGTCGCAATTTATTTAAATGATTATTCATCATAATCTAATTTCATTTAACTTTATTTCTTTTAACTCCATAAATTGCGACTGAAGCAGAATAAAAAAGGTATCAAATTACTTTAAAGCACAAAGTTGCTTAAAAGATAAGCTCGTGCGACCGTGGAATTTGCAAGTTAGCAAAAATTAAAGTAACGAGGCTCCACGGTCGCCTCGAGAGGGTTCTTTCCAGCCAGTTCCGGCGGGATCCTCAACCTATAATCATTACTCGAGTTAATAAATATTAATATGCATTTTTCACAAGTTTTTAATAAAATTCTAAGTTGTTGAAAATAAAGAGTAATAAGTATTTTTCACAAGTTTTTAATAAAATTCTAAGTTGTTGAAAATAAAGTCTAATTAGTGTTTTTTTTGGAGAAACCTTTGATATTCCCGTCGGGCTCGCTCGTGTATCGACTGGATAGGCGATACAACATTGGTGGCAGCGGTGGGATGAAGCAAATTGCTTTCCCAAAAATCAGTTTTTGCCGGAAATCGGAAATCTTTAATTCATCATCCATCATTTTTGGTTCAACCATTACCAGCGTTATCACCGTTCAACCCAACAGTTATTTAGCTGAAATTTAAACTCATCATCCATCATTTTTGGCTCAACTATTACCAGCGTTATCACCGTTTTTTTTGGTTCAACTATTATCATCATTGTTCAAATACCATTAGCAGAAATAATTTACCACTGGAAACTGGAAGAAGCACAATATGTTTTACAGAATTTTATATGCGTAAGTTAATTTAGATAGTAGAGATACAGTAGTGAATAAAAGTTGATATATTGTCATACATTTAAATTTTTATATATTTGGTGAAATTTATTTTTTTATATAATCGGTGAGACATATATTTTTTATATAAGGTGGATACATTTTTTGATATATTCGGTGAAATTTATTTTTTTTTATATATTCGGTGATACCTATATTTTTATATAAGGTGGATAAAATATGCATTATTCCTTTTTATATGTTTCTGTTATCGTTTTATAAGTGGCAAATTTCTATTTTCCTTTTTTTTTATATGCATTCTGTTGTTATATTATAAGTGGCGTCAGAGTTGTTGTGCTTGTTGTTGTCTGGTGCTGCGATTATCTTCGAGATATTTGATTTTTCTTTTGTGTCTCTCAACTTTCCGAAATTTAAAACCTATTTCCTTTCGCATGGATGTAAAGTAGATGTCCCAAAAGGAAATAACAATTGGCATCTCTTTAAGAAGCGGAAAAAAACTTATGACCACCCCCACAAATCGAAACGCACCAGGAAGTTCTTTAGCCGAAGTCGAATTAGGTGACGACACCGATGAAAATAGAGAAAACAGTAATACTCGCGAAGCCGACATAACGGACAATCTTTCCGAACAACCTCTTAGTGTTAACATGACATCATCCTTTAATCTCTCTCTGGCAGTGAAGCTAATTCCGGAGTTCGATGGAAATCCACAAAATCTGCATCGATTCCTCCAAGTTTCAAAAATTCAAGAAGGTCGGACTTCTACCGAAACAGAAAAACGTGATTTTCTTGACCTTATTAAGTCAAAATTGACAGGGCGCGCTTACGATGTGCTTCTAAGGTACCAGGAGTACGACTCTTGGGAGACATTGCACCTGGCTCTGTTAAATCAATTTTCCTATCAAAGGCCAATGCAACTCATCCAGTCTGAAATATTTAATCTAAAGCAAGGTTCTAGAGAAAAGGTAAGTGAGTACGCCGAAAGAGCAGAAAAACTTCTTGATGAAATTAATATAGCTTCCATGCGAAATGTTGATAGGGAGGCTGGCCCAGCAATTCGTAAACTTAATGAAGAATCTGTCATGAATAGTTTTAAAACAGGCCTACTACAACCCCTCAAATTAATTGTTAGGGCAAACCGACATGATACCCTTCGAGCAGCAATAGATTTCTCGCTGGAAGAAGAAAGGTTGACGAGAGGCGATTACCAATTAGGCTCCCAATCAGGCCAAACCTACAAAAAAACTCTGCGTTGTCAATATTGCAAATCTCTCGGGCACGATGTGCACGAATGCCGGAAACTAGCCTTTAAGAATAACTCTAAACTTAATTCACCTACCACCCCAACTACTAACTTTCCTAAAATAGAGAAAAGGGTTACCAATATTAGATTAAACGAAGGAGAATCTAAATTTTGCCGTTACTGCAAGTCACAAGGACATGAGTTATCTGAGTGTCGCAAAAGACCACCCAACAATCGGAGAGAACACATCGATTCTCGCAAACAACAGGGAAACGAAAAAGTACCCGCTCCGAGTGGCACCCGGACCCGAGTACAAGATATAGAATAAGGTGCCCAAAGCTAAATTACGTTCTTCATCTCCGACGTGAATCACTCACTGAAGAGCCTAACATTCATCTCCGACGTGAATCACTCACTGAAGAGCCTAACATTCATCTCCGACGTGAATCACTCACTGAAGAGCCTAACATTCATCTCCGACGTGAATCACTCACTGAAGAGCCTAAAATTCATCTCAGAAGCCAAAATGTTCTAAAACAATCTAAGCAACAGAGAAAACCCACACTGAGTAATTCAATTCAAAAAAAGTCCACAATGAAAATATATCACTTTCGCGAAAATAAACAAACGTTTATAAGTGAGCTATCTTTAAAACTGAGAGAGGCCAAAACGGTTTTCAGTCTCACATTATTAGATACAGGCGCAGCCATTAGCCTGGTGAAAATTAACCATTTAAAGGGCGATGTAGAGGTGTTTACAGATCATGTCTCGGAAATACAAGGAATAACCTCCGATTCTATTTACACAAAGGGATTATGTTATCTAACGATCAAAATTTCAGAACAATTATTTATAAGACATTTATTCCATGTCGTTCCGCAAGATTTTCCGACTTGTCATGACGTCATTCTGGGACAAGATTTCTTTGATCACACAAAATCTAAAATAGATTATGAAACTAGAGCTTTTACCTTCAGCCTTAACAGGAAAAAAGTAACTTTTAAATTTGTTTACAAGGCGAAACCTGTTATCATACCTGCTCGCACAGAAAGCATAGTAAAATATGGCCCGGTCAGCGAACGCGAAGATATCATTTGCTTACCCTCTGAAATACAGCCTCAAGTATATACAGCAGGTGTCATTTCAAGACCTGCAAACGGATACATTTACCTGGCTGTCTTAAACACCACAGAAAGGGATGTTACGATCCCTGAAAATTTTCGAATACCACATCAACACCTGTCTCAATTCAAAATTTGTAACCTGAATAATAGCAAACTGGAAGACAGGATTGAAAATAGATTAAAAAGTCTAACTGACCAACTGCAATTAGAACACCTTAACTCGGAAGAAAAGAGTTCCATTCTGGACGTGTGCAAAGAATATAATTCTCTCTTCCTCCTGGAAGGAGACAAGTTGTCCTATACCACAGCAATCTCTCATTCAATTCGTACAGAGCCTAAACAAGCCCCAGTGTACACACGGCCATATAGATTACCCCAGATCCAAGGTAAGGAAATCAGTAGACAGGTAAGCCAGATGCTGGCTGATGGCATTATTCGTCACAGTACCAGCCCCTGGAACTCGCCACTGCTGGTTGTCCCCAAGAAGCCTGATTCTTCGGGCGCCCAAAAGTGGAGAGTCGTCGTTGATTTTAGGAAGCTGAATGAAGTAACTCTCCCAGATGCCTTCCCGCTTCCTAATATCGAGGACATCCTTAACCAACTGGGCGATTCCAAATATTTTAGTACCATGGACCTCGCCAATGGGTTCCATCAGATTGAAGTATCAGAAGAAGATAAACCAAAAACGGCCTTTAGTACGGCCTGTGGTCATTATGAATTCAATCGTATGCCCTTCGGGTTGCGTAATGCACCCCCGACATTCCAGCGCCTCATGAACTCTGTTTTGGCAGGGTTACAGGGTGTTAGATGTTTTGTATATCTTGACGATATAGTGGTCTATGGAAGAAATCTTACAGACCACAATCAAAAATTAAAGGAAGTATTCGAACGTTTATGGCAATTTAATTTAAAATTACAACCCAATAAGTGTCATTTTCTTCGAAAGGAAGTTCTCTACCTGGGACACTTAATTACTTCAGAAGGGATTAAGCCCGATCAAAAAAAAACTTCAGCTATAAGTTCAATAAAAGCTCCAAAAACCGTGAAACAGGTAAAATCATTTTTAGGCCTTGTCGGCTATTACCGCCGATTTATACCGCAATTCTCCAAGTTGGCAAATCCCCTCAATAAATTATTAAGAAAGGACACACCATTTAACTGGGATGCGCATTGTGACGAGGCATTCCAACTACTAAAAGAAGCATTGACTAAACCACCTATCCTGCAATATCCTAACTTTGAACTACCGTTTTTTGTAACCACAGATGCTAGTAATGACGCCATTGGCGCCGTTCTTTCGCAGAAGAAAGGCTCAAATGGAGTGGACCTGCCTATTGCATTCGCAAGCAGAGTTCTTAACAAAGCTGAGCGAAATTATTCTACTGTAGACAAAGAGGCGTTAGCGGTTGTGTGGGGAGTTCTACACTTTAGACCTTATATTTATGGCCGGCGTTTTACAATAGTGACGGACCACAAACCATTAGTGTGGATTCTTAACCATAAGGATCCCACTTCGCGTATAATGAGGTGGAGGATCAAATTGGAAGAGTTTGACTTCGACGTAATACACAAGTCAGGTCACTTAAATTCCAATGCTGATGCTCTTACACGCTTGGAAACAGCCAACGTCAATGTAACTACCAGGTCACAATCCCAATCCATTGCTAAACAACAGCAACCAATCACCAGCTCTAATTGTGAAGATCCAATCCCTATAAGGAATTCCAGTGATCATGAACATGAGGGAATAACAGAATTAATAAACGAAAATGAAATATCTCAAGTCCTTAAGGAGTACCACGATTCGCCAATCGGCGGGCACCAAGGAGTTGCGCGAACATTTAAACGAATATGCGATAAATATAGATGGCATAAAATGTTTCGAGACATACGAAATTATGTAAAATCCTGCGAGGTGTGTCAGCGGAACAAAATCTCCTCACGTCACAAGATTCCAATGAAAATTACCACTACTGCAAAGGCCCCTTTCGAGCAAGTGGCACTGGATATAGTCGGACCTCTTCCGACGTCTGAAAATGGCAACAAATACATATTAACCTTTCAAGATAGTCTGACAAAATTTATAAGTGCGATTCCTATACCGAATCAAGAGGCAAGCACAGTAGCGGAGTACTACGTTAGGAAAATCTTATGTGTCTTTGGTACCCCAAAGCGACTTCTAACAGATCAAGGAAGTAATTTCACTAGCGATCTTTTTAAAAGAGTTTGTAAACTCTTAAAAATACAAAAAATCCAGACTAGCCCTTATCATCCACAATCCAATGGCTCCCTAGAGCGATGCCATCAAACCTTAGGTAATTACCTCCGGAGTTATGCAAGTAAAGATCCTCTAAATTGGGATACATGGTTAGAATACGCTACATTTTGTTTTAATACGTCTCCGCATTCGGCTACTAAGTTCACGCCATATGAAGCATTATTCGGTATTAAGCCTACACTTCCCTCTTCACTCACTACAGCCATGGACCCAGTGTATAATTACGATGACTATGTGTTCGAGTTAAAGGCACGTCTTCAGAATGGGTATCGAATTATTAGGGAAAATAGTCTTATTTCCAAAGAAAGATCCAAGGAATATTATGATCGCAATTCCACCCCAGTTTGCTATGAAGTAGGAGATCAGGTACTCCTAGAAGTTAAAGGTCGTACAAATAAGAAACTTACTCCTATATACGAAGGACCCTACGAAATAGTAGATATTAAGAGCCCAGAAACTAGCGTCATTAAATTCGGTCGTAAAACTAAGACCATTCACAATAACTTACTAAAGAAATTCGTAACCTAGTTTTAATATATGCATTCCTCTTGCAGAGCTATTGTGTCGTGCACCATCATTTGTCAATCCAGCCCAATGGAGCTCCGTCATAAAATACTTTCAGCAGCAAATAACACGGGTATATACCTTGAAGACATGGGGGAACTTTTGAAATCAACGTCAACCTGGAAATTCCTTATACATCTAAATCTCAGCCACTTTAACCCCGAAATGGAAAGTTTAACGCCAGCGATGCAGGCTTTAGATCAATTTTGCACACTATCCCAAAACACACTTCCCACAGAGCATTGCAAGGTTACTATGCACATTTTGAATCAGACCTTAATAACCGTTGTTGAAGCTAACAAAATGTTAAACGAGGTTATGGGTGACAGCTCCGTCCCGGGGTCTCGCAAGAAAAGAGGACTTATAAATGGGTTGGGCAAACTCCAGAAATACTTGTTTGGAACCATGGACAGCGACGATTCAGAATACCTTCATTCCGTGATCCAACAGCTTACAATTAACGACGAAACATTATTCCATAGCACGGATAAACAGTTATCGGTTATTAGCGAACTAATATCTAGTTTGAATACTACCCAACAAAATCTAAATTATACTACCGAGCAAATTAATAAACAATTTAACAGCGTGACCTTTCAGCTAACGGAACAATCTCAATTGAACAAAAATCTTCACCTTTTCGACGAATATGCGAATATCCTCTCCATGCGATTGACCCAAATTATGAATAAACAACATGAACTCCTTGACATTATTCAGGAGGCAAAATTAGGCAGATTGGACAAGCATTTAACAAACTCTGACCTATTTATGGAAGCACTTAACGAAATGCAACTAGAATTGTTAAACAAATATAAGTTGCCAGTGAAAGCAACCAGATCGAATTTGCCAATTATAAACAAGATGGCTAGTATCAGACCTATATATGCTAAGAGTTTATTAGTCTTTGAAATAGTAGTACCCTTAGTTTCTGAAACCTTTCATTTGTTCAAAGTTACAAGCCTTCCGTCATTAATTAAAAATAAAACCTTCTACTATGTAAAAGCGGAAGCTGAGTATTTAGCAATTAATGAACTCACCGATAAGTATGTATTTCTTAGCTATAATGAATTTAATAAATGTAATAACTTCAACACTAGATTATATATATGTAAGAACAATTTTATTAGCTACAATAAAAATAATAATAACTGCATTATTAGCCTCAGTTTAGGTAAGCTAAAACCACAATCATGTGATGTTCAATTATTCCTTTTATCGCACGAAGTATGTTCAATCCCAAGCAAACGAGTTTCCTAAAATAATAAAAAGAACAAGGAAATCAACAAACATCTGAAAAACAAAACTTCACCAAAAACGGCACAATAACAAAAAGTACAAAATTATATACAATATATACATATTTATTAAAATGAAACTTAAAGTATTAACTTAAACTACTTAAATATAACTTAATTAATCTTAAACTTAAACTTAAACTACAAACCTAAAAAGAGAAAGAATTAATAAAAGAATCAACGCAAATATAATGATACAATAATACTCACCTGATGTTCTATAAGTACCTAAAATAAAGGAAAATGAATATAAAATTAATACAATGTCAAGCAAACATACTTACCTGGAGAATTGAAGACCAACACAGCCGCCTGAAATTAAAATCAATGAATTAACCATTAGAACCTGAGTTAACTATTAGAATTAACTATTTGGAATAAAGCATATGATACAAATACACAAAATTAAACATGAATTAATAGTAATATAAAATTTAAACCAAAAAAAATGTCACAACATGGAACACAAGATGACAGACAAGGCAACAACATATACAAGGAAATGTAAACAAACCTAAAATTTTACACGAATCACATGAATTACATATTATTCGCAAAATAAATATAAACTGCACACTAAAATTATAGTTTACCTGAAACGGAAACGCAATTAAAACCGAATATCAGGTAAAATTAGCTAAAAAGCAAACGACATAACCTCGCTTTCATAGATACACCAAGTTTAGTATAAAACACAAAACAATTGAAATTTTAATGCACCACAGATATAATGAACTACACAAAACACTGAATATATGTCAGTAGAATACTTACCTGAATAAAACTTGCACCTTTAGAAAACACCGCGAAACACATGCGCGCGAACCCGCGAAAAACATTAGCCGGCGCGAAACGTCAAACTTCATACATGTGCGTACTATGATACATCAAACTGATGTAGAATTTTACGGCGAATTCAACGGCAGTGCCAGAATGACGAAATATTTTATGCTGAAAAAGATATTTAGATAAATACATATTTACATAAAATAAATAAGAGGGAAAGAGAAACTACAAAATCATAATTAAAGCGAGACAGCTGTAAAATTTAGAAAATTCATGTCGGAATGCAGTGAAAAATGCCCTTCGCCATTTTTGTATGAGAAATATCCAATTAGACTGGATTTTAAAAATATTAGGGTATTTGATGTAAATGTAGTATGAAAAAATGCGCATGAATTTTTAACATATATTATGATTAATTGCTTTCTCATTATCGGCAAATGCTTGGAGAAAACAAATAATTTGTCAGTAAGGTTAATGCAGTTTTCATCAAGTTTAAGCAAAGAACCGTTGATTTTGGACTATAAAAGCCGGGCACAACTTGCATTCAGCACCCTTTTTTATTTTTGCAACGTGACAGTGTTCTCTGAAATACATGCAAGTAGCTGAGAATTGTCTGCTCGTTTTTCCAACAAGTCTGCATGCAAGCAACGTGGGACTCTTCAAATTTTTCTTAGAAAATTCTGCGACGAAAACATTGGCTTCATTAGTGGTGTGATAAGATACACCAATAATTTACTAGTACATTTTCAATTAATATTTTTTTTTGAATATTTTGTTTGGTGCTATCCGCAAATTTGTTTTTTTTTTATTAAACCAGTAATAATTATTTTTATTTATTTATAAGAGGCATAAGCTACGAATTATATTATTTTTGAAATAAACTTAATAAAATTTGAATGTCAACCACCACGTTTTATTCCTATTTTTTTTTACAGTGCAAATCGCTGCATTTTTTTTTTTGATTTGCATTGAACATTTGGTGGTTCCATCCAGGAAATACGTGGTGGCACATTCAAGTTTCGTTGATTTATTTTGGGTACAAGTAGCTTACATATAAACTACGACAATGCAGACAGTAGCACAATTATGCCGCGCACAAGAGCGATTGAGAAAGCGGTTAGATAAATTTATACAGACTGCCAAAAAAACAGCCTTAGCAAAAAGGAATTTAGGATACTACAAATCTAGGATCGCTGGTTTACAAGCAATTTGGGAAAAATTCGAAAAAAATGACCTCCTGTTAGACGCCGCGACAGCTCACGAATCCACGAGAGCTTCTGATGAGTATTTTGACTTGGATAAATTTGCAGATGCGGAAGCCAAATATTTTGAGTATTTGGGAGATCTAATGGATGGTCTAGAGAAGCAGCAAGCAATCTCAATACCAACTCCTTCCAACGTTCCAGCTACAGCACCAACTGTATCACAGCATGACATTCAATTACCCCGAATTAGTTTGCCAAAGTTTAATGGAGACTATGACCGATGGCATTCATTCCACGATATATTCGTGTCATTGGTTCATAGTAGCTCCAAGTAATATCCGGTGCAAAAATTGCATTACTTAAAAGAATGTTTAACTGGTGAAGCAGAAGCTTTGCTAAGACACGTACCAACTACGAACGAGGATTACGGGCCTGCTTGGACAAAGCTAAAGGAGCGTTATGAAAATAAACGCATTTTAGTCAATCACCAGTTAAAGACTTTTATGAACATTCCGAAACTAACAACAGAGACTACAAAGGGGATAAAGACGTTGATTAACACAACATCAGAATGTCTTCAGCAATTGAAGAGTTTGGATGTTGATACGAGTTCCTGGGATGCCATTCTAATTTATTTGATTGTGCAGAGGTTGCCTTTCATAACATTGAAATTATGGGAGGAAGAACAAGGAGCAAGCCAAACCTTACCCAGCTTAGCACAGTTCCAAACTTTTTTGAATACCCGATTAAGGATATTAGAGTCCATCGCCGACGTGCTTGTTACCAAACCTGCAGCGCAACCAAGCTCGGTTGCATCAACACGGAGCACACATATTCATCATACACGGAATCAAAATTCTTGTCCAGCTTGTCATGCTCACCACTTCATTTCCACATGCAAAAAATACCAAACAATGGACACCGCAGCCAAACGGAAACTGATACAATCCACTGGAAGATGTTTGAATTGTCTTTCAAGCCATCACATGGCTAGTGAATGCAGCAGCAAATACAGGTGTCGCAAATGCAATTCAAGACACCACACATCGTTACATGCAGACCTCAAGAAGGAAAAGGCCGGATCATCTGGATCCAATGAATCACACACGCAAGTAGGAGACAACATCCCAAGCCATTCTCCTACAACAACACAACTATTCTCAGCCGACGGTGCTGAAGGAACAAACTCCGTCAAAACCTTTCTCGCTCTGAAGAATCAACAGGCACTACTATCAACTGCTTTGGTAGTTGCTCACACTGAACATGGGGGACAACAAACACTGCGATGCCTCGTCGACCCTGGGTCCGAGTCATCTTTTATTACATCTGCTGCATGTAAACGATTAGGCGCCAAGATCTTCAATACAAAGGTATCAATTATCGGTATAAACACAAGCCCTGCAGGTACAGCTTATAACCAAATCAAGCTGACACTGCAACCACGGACGCCCAAGAAGACCACAGTCACAGAGGACTTCTTAGTTCTTGACGGGATTACGGACTCCCGCCCAACTAAGCCAATACAAAAGGAGGAATGGGAGCATCTCAAGGATCTAAACTTAGCAGATCCAACCTTTTGGCAACCAGGCAACATCGATGCTTTATTAGGAGCACAAATATATGCAAAAATTTTACGGAACGGTATCCGCCGTCAGCGCAACACAAGCCTGGTAGCTGTCAACACAATGTTCGGTTGGATCATTATAGGATCAACCAAAGCAACCCCTACAAGTCAAACATCCGCATTTACCATCCAAACTAATGACATTAATCTTAACGAAGAACTAAAACGTTTCTGGGAGATGGAAGAAGCAGCAACTAAACCAATCCTCAGCAAGGAAGATGAACTATGTCAACAAATTTATAACTGCACATACATACGCAAACCTAATGGAAGATATCAGGTAGAACTTCCATTTGTGAACAACCGCATGCCAGCATTGGGAGACTCCAGATCACAAGCTTTCACCAGATTTAACGCATTAGAACGACAATTTATTAAAAGGCCGCAGCTCGAAGATGACTACAAAAAATGTCTCGATGAGTACATTACCCTTGGTCATATGAAAGCAGTCAATCCACCTAGCAAAGAGGAGGAGCAATACTACATACCACACCACGCAGTATTCAAAGACAGCAGTACCACTAAGCTGCGCGTAGTCTTTGATGCATCTGCCAAGACAACGAATGGAAAGTCCCTTAATGAACAACTTTTAACAGGACCAACCATCCAACCTAAGCTCTGCGCAACTTTACTCAACTGGAGGAAGTACAAAGTCGTAATGAACGCGGACATAGAAAAGATGTATCGGATGATTGAGGTCCACCCAAAACATCAACCATTCCAACGCATAATTTGGCGAAATCCGCACACACAGCTCCCGCAGGACTACCAGTTGCAGACCGTAACCTTCGGCATGGCTTGTGCACCTTTCTTAGCCATTCGCACATTGCAACAGTTAGCAGAAGATGAAAAAGAAACCTGGCCACTAGCATCACAAGCTATCTATCATAACTTTTACGTTGATGATGTATTGACAGGAGCTGACACTACCAAGGATGCTAAACTTTTGCAACAAGAACTAATCAAAATGACAAGTTCAGCCGGCTTCACTCTGCGAAAGTGGGCAAGTAATGAACCATCATTGTTGGAACATTTGCCTCCAGAATATCGGGAACTGAAGCCTACATTAACTTTTGATACTAATACATCCGTAAAAACACTCGGCATACGGTGGCATCCTGCTTCGGATCATTTCACCTTCAGTATAACACCATTATGTGAACACACCAACACAACTAAGCGTAACATATTATCAGACATCGCATCTTTATATGACCCCCTTGGGTGGCTGTCACCAGTCATAATAACAGCAAAGATTCTAATGCAAACGTTATGGCTCACTGGTTGCGTTTGGGATCAACAGGTATCCAAGCAAATAGAAACCCAGTGGCATAACTTTAAGCGCGAGCTGCAGACTTTGGAATTACTGCGGATTCCAAGATGGGTTCATTATTCAACCGGTTCCAATATGCAATTGCATGGATTCTGTGATGCCTCGTCAAGAGCATATGCAGCAGCTTTATACCTGAGAGTTGAAAAGGATAATGGAGAAATTACTTCAACACTGCTCACATCTAAAACAAGGGTGTCTCCTACAAAGCCTACCACAATCCCTCGTTTGGAATTGAATGGCGCCGCGATTTTGGCTAGGTTGATAAAAAGCATCAGGCAGGACATGCAATTACCCGACATTCCAACATTTGCCTGGACGGATTCCACAATAACACTTCAGTGGGTAAAGGAACATCCGTCCAGGTGGAAAACATATGTCGCTAACCGAGTAGTAGAGGTTCAAGAGGTTATTCGCTACGACCAATGGCAACATATTTCTTCTAAGGATAATCCCGCCGATTTAGCCTCGAGAGGTTTATCTGCGTCATCATTAATAAACAACACTTTGTGGTGGCATGGTCCAAGTTGGCTAACAAGCAAGGAAACCCAATGGCCTAAACATATAGCTGTTACGGAGCAAACTGAATTGGAAGCAAGAAGGCCTGCCGTGACCAGTTTTTTAACTCATCTGAAAGATAACATTTTACTACGATACTCCTCCATCACTCGACTCACACGTATCATCGCTATCATACTAAGATTTAAACATAATTGCAAGCACCCTAAAGACAAACGCCTAACATACTTAACTGCCATGGAATTACAAGATGCAGAGATCACAATTCTACGACTCGTCCAATTAACCAGTTTCCCAAATGAACACAGCACCATGATTAAACATGGAACAGTATCACGCAACAGTCGTCTTCTGAAATTAACTCCCTTCCTTGACACTAATGGACTACTAAGAGTAGGCGGAAGGTTGCACAATGCTACAATGACATATAACAAAAAACATCCCATTATTTTGCCCCAGGATCATCCAGTGACCCATCTAATAATCGACAAAATACATCTAGATACTCTACATGGAGGAACATCTTTGGTGTTAAACACAAGTCGGGAAAAATATTGGATCCTGGATGCAAGAAGGTGTATTACCAGCAGGATACATAAGTGCTTCACATGCGCAAGGCTACGTGGTGAAACTGCAACACAATTAATGGGAAATTTACCCACACCCAGAGTCACCCCGAGTAGACCCTTTACTAACATCGGCATTGACTATGCAGGTCCAATTATCATCAAATCATCGACCATCCGTAACGCCAAACTGCAAAAAGCGTATATTTGCGTTATTGTGTGCCTAGCAACAAGGGCGATTCACATAGAATTAGTGTCCGATCTATCAACCACGGCATTTATAGCTGCATTAAAAAGATTCGTGGCTAGACGAGGACTATGCAGGAATATCTATTCAGATTGTGGCACTAACTTCATCGGAGCCCAAGCCGTGCTCGACAAGGAACTGAAACAAGCAATCAGGGAAGCAACACCAGAAGCAGCACATTTCGTCGCATCTATGGGAATAACATGGCATTTCAACCCACCAGCTGCCCCACATTTTGGAGGACTCTGGGAAGCAGGGGTAAAGTCCATTAAACACCACTTACGACGAGCCATAGGAAAATCAGCCTGCACGTTCGAGGAATACAACACAGTCCTTACTCAAATAGAGGCCTGTTTAAATTCTCGCCCGCTCTATTGTGTGCGAAATGACCCTGAGGACACGTTCGTTTTGACTCCAGGCCATTTCTTGATTGGCGAAGCCATCAACGCCATTCCAGAACCAATTGAAAATGCTAAACACATATCCCTGTCTCAACGATGGAAGCACGTTCAACAAATGGTAAAATCTTTTTGGCATATTTGGACGAAGGACTACTTACACCAATTGCAACAAAGGTCAAGGTGGCAGCGAGAGCAACCCAACTTGGAAGTTGGCGACATCGTGCTTCTCAAATCTGAAAATATGCCTCCAACTAAATGGCCTCTTGGGAAAATTGAAAGGGTTTTTCCTGGTCCAGATGGTCTCATAAGAGTTGCACAAGTAAAGACGAGCGACAACATATTTCAACGTCCAATCGCTAAACTGTGCCGTCTACCTGTTGAACGAACAGGATCTGAGGAACTAACATCGCCATGAAGTAGCAACCACAATATGTGTCGTCATGTTTAATGTAGTTTCGTACTGTTATGTTTTTTTGTCCTTTATACTCTGTCCTGCTAATCCTTCTATACTAATTAGATCATTACAGAAATGTCAAACTGCGACTATACAGAGGAAGACTTGGCAGCCGTGGAGGATAGCTTTTTATATTCATCTGGAAGCTCATCCCGGACTCCATTTCTGGATTTGGATTGCGAATTTAATTTTGATTTCTCTGACGATATTGTATCCAGTGAACCAGCTTCAGACGCACAACAACCAGGTCCGAGTCCCAATGTCAACCAATGGAAGAAACCTGCGATTCCAGTGCCGAAATTAGCAAAACCAGCTATCATCAATGGGAACGAGACGCACCATCTACATTTGCTGAGACCAACAAAAACCCTGGCGGAGCTAAAAATGAGAGCAAATAATTGCTTCCAACGATTTGTGACAAGGGAAGGAGAGGATTTATACCTTCCGAAAGCAGTGATCGACCGGATTAAATTCGATAAGGTACGAGCTACGAAGAAGAAAGAGTCAACCATCAGCTTACCCGACAGGTTTCAAGTTCGCCTACAAGTGAAAGCCGACGGTAGGATCATCTTTCATCACCATCATAAGCGCGGCATTGGAAAGAACAAGGATATCTTGAACGTATCCGTTCAACAGGCGGGAGAATGTTCAATCCCAAGCAAACGAGTTTCCTAAAATAATAAAAAGAACAAGGAAATCAACAAACATCTGAAAAACAAAACTTCACCAAAAACGGCACAATAACAAAAAGTACAAAATTATATACAATATATACATATTTATTAAAATGAAACTTAAAGTATTAACTTAAACTACTTAAATATAACTTAATTAATCTTAAACTTAAACTTAAACTACAAACCTAAAAAGAGAAAGAATTAATAAAAGAATCAACGCAAATATAATGATACAATAATACTCACCTGATGTTCTATAAGTACCTAAAATAAAGGAAAATGAATATAAAATTAATACAATGTCAAGCAAACATACTTACCTGGAGAATTGAAGACCAACACAGCCGCCTGAAATTAAAATCAATGAATTAACCATTAGAACCTGAGTTAACTATTAGAATTAACTATTTGGAATAAAGCATATGATACAAATACACAAAATTAAACATGAATTAATAGTAATATAAAATTTAAACCAAAAAAAATGTCACAACATGGAACACAAGATGACAGACAAGGCAACAACATATACAAGGAAATGTAAACAAACCTAAAATTTTACACGAATCACATGAATTACATATTATTCGCAAAATAAATATAAACTGCACACTAAAATTATAGTTTACCTGAAACGGAAACGCAATTAAAACCGAATATCAGGTAAAATTAGCTAAAAAGCAAACGACATAACCTCGCTTTCATAGATACACCAAGTTTAGTATAAAACACAAAACAATTGAAATTTTAATGCACCACAGATATAATGAACTACACAAAACACTGAATATATGTCAGTAGTATACTTACCTGAATAAAACTTGCACCTTTAGAAAACACCGCGAAACACATGAGCGCGAACCCGCGAAAAACATTAGCCGGCGCGAAACGTCAAACTTCATACATATGCGTACTATGATACATCAAACTGATGTAGAATTTTACGGCGAATTCAACGGCAGTGCCAGAATGACGAAATATTTTATGCTGAAAAAGATATTTAGATAAATACATATTTACATAAAATAAATAAGAGGGAAAGAGAAACTACAAAATCATAATTAAAGCGAGACAGCTGTAAAATTTAGAAAATTCATGTCGGAATGCAGTGAAAAATGCCCTTCGCCATTTTTGTATGAGAAATATCCAATTAGACTGGATTTTAAAAATATTAGGGTATTTTATGTAAATGTAGTATGAAAAAATGCGCATGAATTTTTAACATATATTATGATTAATTGCTTTCTCATTATCGGCAAATGCTTGGAGAAAACAAATAATTTGTCAGTAAGGTTAATGCAGTTTTCATCAAGTTTAAGCAAAGAACCGTTGATTTTGGACTATAAAAGCCGGGCACAACTTGCATTCAGCACCCTTTTTTATTTTTGCAACGTGACAGTGTTCTCTGAAATACATGCAAGTAGCTGAGAATTGTCTGCTCGTTTTTCCAACAAGTCTGCATGCAAGCAACGTGGGACTCTTCAAATTTTTCTTAGAAAATTCTGCGACGAAAACATTGGCTTCATTAGTGGTGTGATAAGATACACCAATAATTTACTAGTACATTTTCAATTAATATTTTTTTTTGAATATTTTGTTTGGTGCTATCCGCAAATTTGTTTTTTTTTTATTAAACCAGTAATAATTATTTTTATTTATTTATAAGAGGCATAAGCTACGAATTATATTATTTTTGAAATAAACTTAATAAAATTTGAATGTCAACCACCACGTTTTATTCCTATTTTTTTTTACAGTGCAAATCGCTGCATTTTTTTTTTGATTTGCATTGAACAAAGTATGGCATTCTATGTTAAAACCTAACACTTGGTTATTTTTAGTTCCAGAAAAAACTCCCTTAAGAATAAATTGTAAAAATACGGCTTATACAATAAATTTAAATTATACTGGTATAATTGAATTAGATCCAACTTGTATAGCCAAAACTGAAGAAATTACGCTTGAAGCAAAAACCAATATCGTAAATATGAAAACATACCAGTACACTTTTGGAAATGCTTTCGCAGATCTATTAACTGAACTTTCAGATATTCATATAACAATTAATAATGAAACTAATAGAAACTTTAAACAAATACATGCTGTTTAAATTTCGCGTAAACTCAAAGTAAATTTCTATATATGCCGGCACGCAGCCCCACAACCCCAGCGCTCAGTGGTCAATAAAAAAGAATATAAGCAACAATATAATTCTAGTTTATTAACTCTTTAAATTGTATACAATCACTTCAATAATAACACGTTAATATAAATTCAACTTCAAATTATTTAGTTCAGATTATAATCACTTCAGTAAAATTCAATTTTTTTAATTCAAAACAACTTCAATAAAAAAGAGACAATTTCAATTACGACTAAAGTCAAAATTCACTCCAAAAGAAAAAAAGGGAAGTACAAAAAAAATATTCAAAAAAAATTTATAATATCAATTATAATGGTCAATCACCATACCACCATCAGAAAAAACAATAAAATAATTTTCAATATAAATCAATTATTTAGTACTCACCTGGTCAAAATAGCAGATAAAGGGTAGGGGGAAGTTTAAGGGATTTGTTAAAATAAATACCTTGTTATTACAAGGTTGGAAATACTATCTGGTATCAATACTCTACAAGATAGATTTCAAGGTTATGAGATAGTGATATTTGTATCAAACGCTACAATTATACTAATTTCAATAAATAGCTATTACTTGTATCATAACTTTACAAGTTTGACTATTTGAAGTTAGTAATTTAATGAAACCTTGTATCAGACGCTACAAGGTTCAATTGGGGTTAGTAGATGTAGTTGAAACTTGTATCAAAAAACTCTACAAGTTCAACTACTTGGTTAAGTAATTTGTTAAACCCTTGTATCAAGAGCTACAAGGAATAACAAATAAAGTTAGTAAGTTTCCGGTTGAAACTTGTATCACAAAATTCAACGGTCTGATTATTAAATTATTAAATAAAGAAACCCTGATATCAAAGCGCTACCAGGAATAGAAATTAGTAAAGGTCGTTATACTTGTATCAACGGCTACAAGTATAATGAACCAACTTGGGAAATATAAAGGGAAGGAAAAAAATGTGGACGGATATTACCTGCTGCTGCGACGGCTAAACCCAGAGAGAGCGAAAAATTCAGCAAGCAACAATTTTGTTCACTTGCGAACTTGAATAACGGTGTAAACCGGTTTGGTTGATAACAACCGAAGTGGGGAACGTCATTTGTATGTGTGAATGTGATTGCGTTTGTGATTTGTTAGTGTGACCATCTTCAATTTTTAATTGAGTGATTCTTTGAGTAAAAATTAAAACCTTTTCTTTCTAAGTGAGTTTTGAGCTTATGTAACTTAAAGCTAATTTGATGATCTAATTCAACCAGCATATTATTATTAGGGTTGATTATGTTGAGGTAATCACCATTTATCAACCATAGCCATGCAGGGAGACCTCAGGTTGCTTAGTTGTTTTTCTTGTTGTCTGCTCATGTTGTTGATTCTTTGTCCATCTTTATGACCTTTCTCCATGTATCATTTGTTCTGTCGTCCTAAATTTTGAACCTGTTAAGGCTGTAATAAAAAATGGTAGTTAAAATGCCCTACTGTGGCATGGTAATCGACCAATTTCCAAACATACTCCCCCCCTTTGAAACACGGCGGACGAGTTTCAAAAAACAAATAAACGTACGGGAATTCAATGATGATTTAATTAATATAAATGACTTCGCAAAAGAGAAAACAATTGAGTGTCGCTGGTGAAAGCCCACTTCTTTTATCACTTACACAATGGACACAGGATAAATATATTTTGGGTTAACTGCCTAAACAACAAAGGAGAAGAAAACAACAGAAGTAGAGAAAAATGTCATGACGCCAAATAAACTTATAAGTTAAGGTGATAGGGGTATTTAAATGAAAATAAACAGTTTATTAAGATTGTATCACTTTAATAAGTCCTTCGTTAATTAATTTAATTTTAATTGTGTATCCGCTACTAAAACGAATCCGCCGTTTGCGCCTCTTTGCACGCTGCAAGGCCTGCATCGAAATTTTAACGGTTTCCACCTGATCTGTTTCGTCATCCACTAGGGTACAAAACAAGTCGTCGGTGGTAGCATCTGGGGGCACAATCTGGGTTGACCTTATTAACCGAATGGTTGGTGGAGAGGTAATCCTGAGCTCGCTCATCGCACTCGTGATGTACTCGATCCTTTCGACCTCATCATCACCTATTGTTAGGTCGATAATTTCTGGACTCTGACCTTGGTGATCTTCTTCACTTAAGTTGGTTGCCATTAAATTGTTGTCGGATCTGCAGTTTATTCGAGACTAAACTCCTTCATTAGAACTGAAGCAATTTATGTCCATATAACGGGATTTCATGCATTTGTTAACTGGCAAGAGGGCTAATCCAGTAATTCGCAGAGATGATCTCTTATAAGGCAAGATTTCGTAATTTGTTTTGTTTATGAAAATGGTTGGTGACAGCAATCCTGGGGTTTAATGATTGTAAGGGCGTTGATATTTGTAACGAAGGTTGACAGAAATTTAAAATTGTTGAAGGAACGCTAATTAGCTGGGTCTTCACTTGGTAATATACACACCTTGTGAATAGGGCGCTTTATAGTGGTGGTTTGAGTTTTGATTGTTAAAACTCGCACCATTCCGTCGCTTCCATAATAGACCTGAATAATTCTTCCCATCATCCATGATCGTGGAGTGCTCAGATGGTCCTTTACAATCACTAAATCTCCAACCTTGGGATTTTCTTGCTTGGTTAACCACTTGGGTCGGTTTTGCAAATGATTCAGGTATTCCTTGGACCATCTGTTCCAAAAATGTTTTTGTAATGTTTGTACATACTTCCATCTGTCCACGGATGTAATCTTAGTCTCACCAGGCTCAGGCGGAGATAGCAATGCTCGCCCTATTAAAAAATGCCCAGGTGTCAAGGCTTGCAGATCATTTGGATCATCTGTGAGGGGTAAAAGGGGTCTTGAATTTAAACATGCTTCCACCTGTGTTAGTGTAGTTGAAAACTCTTCATACGTTAAATTTGAATTTTGTAGGACTCGTTTTAGATGGTACTTAACACTTTTAACACCAGCCTCCCACAGACCTCCAAAATGTGGAGCTGAAGGTGGGTTAAAATGCCAATTAATGCCTTGGATTGTGAAGGTGTTTTCAACATCTTTAATACAATGTGCCAGGTGGGAGTCTAGTTCTGATTTTGCTCCGAGAAAATTTGAGCCGCAATCCGAGTAGATGTCAGAACATAGACCTCTACGGCTGATGAATCTTTGTAATGACGCCAAGAAGGCTGCCGTGGACATATCTGATACGGTTTCCAGGTGGATTGCCTTTGTAGCCATGCATATAAATATACAAATGTACCCTTTGTAGGACCTAACACCACGGTACTTTGACATTCTGATTTGAAATGGGCCTGCAAAATCAATTCCTACTTTAGAAAACGCGGCTGAAGCAACTACCCTTGATTCTGGGAGATCGCCCATTAATTGAGGCCGTGGCCTTGCAGATATTTTAAAGCAATGAATGCATTTATGTAAAATTTGCTTGATGGTTTGTCGACCCTTAGGAATCCAATATTCAGTTCGGAGAGTGTTTAATACAAGCCCTGTTCCTCCATGAAGCGTTAGTTTGTGAGTATACTCGATAAGTAATTTAGTAAAATGATGTTTCGGAGGGAGGATTACCTGATGCTTTTGTGAGGTGGGAATTTTTGCATGGGTAAGCCTGCCTCCTACCTTGATTAGGTGATTCTCATCCAAATAGGGAGTTAGCGACAATAGTGAACTTTGAGCTGGGACTTGCGATCCTTGGCTTAGTAATTGGTATTCTCTAGAGAAGACTTGTTTTTGAATGGAGCGAATTAACTCAATTTTGGCATTTTGTAATTCTTGTACAGTTAATTTTGGTGAGTTAGGTGGACAGGATGTTTTGAGCCTCTTGAGGAACCGTAAAACATATGCAAACACTCGGATAAGTTTAGTGTAGGAAGAAAATGATTCTACTATATCGGAAGCTATGTCTGAAAACAAGGAGCATGGTGAGTAATCTTTCCGCACCTCCGGTAAGGGGTTAACCATTGGGTTTACATTTTTCGGCCAAGATGACTCGGTTTCTTGGAGCCATTTTGGTCCGTGCCACCACAACTTAAAGGCCTTTAATTCGTTTACGCTTAAACCACGGGAACCACAATCCGCAGGATTGTCCTTCGAACGAACAAAACGCCAAGGAATTGACGGAATTAATTCCTGAATTTGACTCACCCTGTTTGCCACGAAAGTTTTAAGTTTATGCGGAGAGCATTGAGTCCAACTGAGTACAATTGTTGAATCGGTCCAAGCAAATGTCCTTACGGAGGAATAATTCAGTTCCTTCCGAACCTTGTATAGTAATTTTGCTAAAAGGTGTGCACCAGATAGTTCCAAGCGAGGGAGCGTCATGGGTTTCACAGGAGCTACTCTTGTTTTGGCTGTTAATAAAGTGACCTTTGATAAACCCTGCCCATCAGTAGCTCTAACATAAACAGCAGCAGCATAGGCTAACTGTGAAGCATCAGAAAATCCGTGAAGTTGAATGGATGTATTTGCACAAATGTGGAGCCACCTAGGTATTTGAATAGAGGGAATTTGAGAAAATTGGTGTTGAAATTCTTGCCATTCCTTTTGAATGGATGCAGTGACTGGTTCATCCCATGAAGATCCAAGAAGCCACAAACTTTGCATCAGAATTTTTCCTTTAATCACGTATGGCGCTATCCACCCCAGCGGGTCAAATAACCCAGCGACACCAGACAAAATCTGCCGTTTTGTGCACATGCCAGACCTTAATTCTGGATGTTGCAAGGTAAAATGATCCGCCGCTGGATGCCAGATCAGACCTAACGCCTTCACCTTTTCATCATGTGCGAAAGTTAATGTTGATTTTAGTTCTTTGTTCTCTTCAGGGATTATGGCAAGGATGTCAACATCATTACTAGACCATTTTCGAAGGTTGAAGCCTCCTAAACGGAGTAATTGGGTTAATTCCTGATATAATGAGATTGCTTCTGTAAGAGAATGGGTACCCGTAATGGCATCATCAACATAAAAATCATGGGTAATTACTTGTGCCGCTATAGGAAATTGTTCTTGTTCATCCTTTGCTAGTTGATGAAGTGTTTTTATTGCTAAGTATGGTGCAGAGGTTGTTCCAAAGGTTACTCGTGTCATTTGAAATTCTTTGATGGGTTCAAGAGGATTAGATCGCCATAAAAGACGATGGTACGGTTGATCTGAGGGGTGAAGATGTATCATTCTATACATTTTTTCGATATCCGCTGACATCGCGTATTTAAACCTCCGCCATCGGAGCAAAATTGAATATAGATCAGATTGTATGACTGGGCCAGGATGCATGCAGTCGTTTAACGAATTTCCGTTGGAGGATTTTGCTGAAGCATCAAATACTATTCGTACCTTCGATGTGGTACTGTCCTTGAAAACAGCGTGGTGTGGCATGTAATATGAAGGTAAAGATTTGTCGTGAACTACGGGTACCATGTGGCCTAAGTCCAAATATTCTTGGAGTATTTTTGTATACTCGGAATGCAAACTTGAATTTCTTGACAATTTTGACTCAAGAGAAGCTAATCGTTTTAAGGCTGAGGCTTTAGAGGCTCCAATGTCAGGAGCTTGGCCATTAATGAAAGGGATTTTTACTTGATATGCACCTGAAGGTAATCTACATACCGAGTTTGTATACAGAGTTTCGCACTCTTCTTCAGCCTTGCTATATCTTACCTGCGCTGGTACTTCCTCAATTTCCCAAAAGGAACGCAATCTTAAGTTGAGATCGTCTTCTTCATTAGTATCATTCACTTGAATACTAAAGGATTGTATGATCGCCCTTTCTCCCTTTGCGTCTACTGGGCCAATCACTAACCAGCCAAAGATGGAATTCTGAGCAGCGGGAGTGCCAGCAGGGCCCTTGATTAACCCATCTAATATCAGGGTTGTATATACATCAGCACCTAATAGTAGGTCAATCTTTCCTGGCAGATGGTAATGTGGGTCAGCGAGATTAAGATTGTCTAAATGACCCCAAGTTTCCTTCGGGAGGTGTGAAGGTGGCAATAAATTGGTTATTGATGGGACGACCAGCGCTGTGACGAACATTTTGGAGGAAGTCGGCGAATGTATCGAGTGTACTTCGAACTCCATTAGCTTGTCTGCTGGTGATTTCAACTCACATATACCGGAGACAGTGATTGAGGCTGTAATGCTCCTTATGTTAAGCTGTTTAGCAGCAGTCTTTGTTATAAGTGATACTTGCGACCCTGGATCAATAAGCGCTCGTAGAATTATCTCACCGGTTTTTGTAGGAACCTTTACTATTGCTGTTGACAAAAGGGCCTTTTTCAAAGTTATTCTTTGCTTGGTGTCACTTAATAACTGCGTATTTAATAGCACGGTAGTCTCAATATTATTGTTTGTGTTTTGAACTTCACCTGTATTAGTTTCTGATGCTAATTTCGGTGGTGCTCTAGCACCACGGTTCTTTTGTGAGGATGTATTTGGCGTAGAACCATTATGTAACAAGGTGTGATGTCTTTTGTTGCATTTCCAACAATTAAATTTGCTCGTGCACAATGAAGTAGAATGTGAATTAGACAGGCAATTGATACAGAGGTTATTTAATTTAACCATCTGGTATTTTTGTGGGAATGAAAATTTCTGAAATTTGGGACACACCTTCAATTTATGGTTTTCCTTGCAGCAAACACAAATGTCTGATGTAGTCGAAGTAAAATGTGTGAAAATTTTAGTGTTTGAACCACTAGATGGACGTTGTGAAATATTAGTCTTGTGGTCAGCTATAGCTTCTAGCACACGGAAACGTTTTTCTAGAAATTGTCTAAGTCTAACAAATGTAGGGAGTGATGAAGCCCCATCCAGTTCAACTTCCCACAGCCTGTGAGTTTCGGTAGGAAGTCTTTGGACAATCAAATATATGAGAAAAGGATCCCAATTTGAAGTGTTAACGCCCAAGGCATTTAACTCACACAAACACTCATTTGACTTATCGAACAAAGTTTTTATTGTATTAACCGACTCACTAGACACCGGTTTGAGATTAAACAAAATTTTCAACTGAGCATTAACCAATACTTTATTGTTGTTGTATCTCTTTAATAATACATTCCACGCTGTTTCGTAATTAGCATCAGTTATTTGAAATTTTCGTAAAAGATGCTCTGCCTCTCCAGAGAGTACCGACTTTAAGTAGTGTAGTTTTTGTGCATCAGAAAGTGTAGGATTTTGATGGACTAAAGAGTTAAATAGGTCGTGAAAGGACCGCCAGGATTCATATGATCCTGAGAAGGTAGGTAATGAAATCTTTGGCAATCGCCATAGATGAGTTGTCAAGGCAGATGAATTTATTCGCGTTGATTCGTGCATTGAAGGACTTGGGGGAGGAACTTGTTCCTCAAATTTGTTGAGAGCAGCGTTTATTGTTCCCATAAACTCAAAGTATTTGTCTTCAAGATGCAAATACGTTTCTTTAACAAAATAATCACATGTTGGCTTTTCAACTAATTTTGCAAACTGTAACTCAATTTGCACATGGGTTTTCTCTATTTGTGCCCAAAGGCCGCGACATTGTGTAATTCTTTCCAAAATTAATTCCTTTGTCCTTTTAACCAATGCTGTCTTTGTATACCCTTTCATAGCCTTGTTTAGCAAGTCTATATACACCTTTTGCAAATCTAACATGTCAGTAAGACTTGTATTAGTAGCCATCTCAAATATCAACTTAAACCGCGCAATTAAATTTCGAAAAATGACCAACTAAATTCAAATATATAAACACTTCAATATAAAAACAAAAAGGGGTAGTAAGTGATAGATTTTAGCTATCTGTATAATTGTATATAATACCTGAAATGCTAATAATAATTTTTAAGCACTATGCTGCTATAACAATAATGTAATTTTGGTGTATGACACCTTGAAAGTAGTTTAAATTAAGGTACTCTGCTTCGTCAAGATAATAAAGTATAAGTACAAAACAAATTGTTGATTGTTAAAATATGAGTAATCAGCTCGATTAACGATCGGTTCGGTGTATATAACCCTTGTGATTAAAGTAAATGAGAAGTTCGACTTCGAAATCTTAATAAGATTTGAGCAATATTAGTAGAATATAAGAAAATTTGATTACTAGCTCGTATAAATATAATCTGGTGTGTAAAACCTTGCAATTGCATTAAAATGAGGTGCGTTGCCTTCAATAAATAATGTACTTTGAGGAGTAGAATCAAGAAATTGTTTGGTATAAGAACCTTGCAATTGAATTGAAGTGAGGGCGTTGCCTCTAAAAATAATATAATTTGAGTGTTAGGCTCAAGGAATTGTTCGGTATAAGAACCTTACAATTAAATTGGAGTGAGGGCGTTGCCTCTGGAAAATAATATAGTTTGAGTGCTAGGCTCAAGAAATTGTTCGGTATAAGAACCTTACAATTAAATTGGAGTGAGGGCGTTGCCTCTGGAAAATAATATAGTTTGAGTGCTAGGCTCAAGGAATTGTTCGGTATAAGAACCTTACAATTAAATTGGAGTGAGGGCGTTGCCTCTGGAAAATAATATAGTTTGAGTGCTAGGCTCAAGGAATTGTTCGGTATAAGAACCTTACAATGGATTTGACGTGAGGTGCGTTGCCTCCAATTTTAATATATATTGAACGCTAGGCTCAAGAAGTTGTTAGGTATAAGAACCGTACAATTGTTTTGAAGTGAGGGCCTTGCCTCTAAAAAATAATAAAGGAATATAAATTGAGCACTAGGATTAAAAATTGTTAGGTATAAGAACCGTACAACTGTTTTGAATAGAACTTGAGCATAAGACGCAAAAAAAATAATAGCTAAGTGTGTAGAATCTTGCTATGTGTGAGGAACTCTGCCTATATGAGTAATAAGTGCTGGATCGTTGGATCAAGTAAGTACAATTCAAAACAAAATTAATCTTTATTGTTTAAGTACCTAAAGGAAACACATCTTCACTTTCAAATATATGTTATTTGAATTATAAATATCGCAGCAAACTAACACTTTATAAACAAAACAAGTTTTTAGGTTAAATATTTATGGGCAGTAGGTCATATAAATGTTGTGAAAATGTTATCTTGTACTGAGGAATTTTAATTTTCACTTAAAGGTTCTGATTACCGACAAGAGGCACTATTATCAGAAAGTATGAATAAATTTGAGCTCTGGAATGTTAAATAAAAATGTTAATTTGTGGAGATTGACCGCCTATGGTGAAGCTTAGCTATTCTTCCACAGGCGGTTAAATTATTGCTGGGTAGTAGTATTCCTAACCTGACTGCGCACTAAAATTTGGAGCTTTATCCGGCTCGAAGGACCATGTTTAAATTTCGCGTAAACTCAAAGTAAATTTCTATATATGCCGGCACGCAGCCCCACAACCCCAGCGCTCAGTGGTCAATAAAAAAGAATATAAGCAACAATATAATTCTAGTTTATTAACTCTTTAAATTGTATACAATCACTTCAATAATAACACGTTAATATAAATTCAACTTCAAATTATTTAGTTCAGATTATAATCACTTCAGTAAAATTCAATTTTTTTAATTCAAAACAACTTCAATAAAAAAGAGACAATTTCAATTACGACTAAAGTCAAAATTCACTCCAAAAGAAAAAAAGGGAAGTACAAAAAAAATATTCAAAAAAAATTTATAATATCAATTATAATGGTCAATCACCATACCACCATCAGAAAAAACAATAAAATAATTTTCAATATAAATCAATTATTTAGTACTCACCTGGTCAAAATAGCAGATAAAGGGTAGGGGGAAGTTTAAGGGATTTGTTAAAATAAATACCTTGTTATTACAAGGTTGGAAATACTATCTGGTATCAATACTCTACAAGATAGATTTCAAGGTTATGAGATAGTGATATTTGTATCAAACGCTACAATTATACTAATTTCAATAAATAGCTATTACTTGTATCATAACTCTACAAGTTTGACTATTTGAAGTTAGTAATTTAATGAAACCTTGTATCAGACGCTACAAGGTTCAATTGGGGTTAGTAGATGTAGTTGAAACTTGTATCAAAAAACTCTACAAGTTCAACTACTTGGTTAAGTAATTTGTTAAACCCTTGTATCAAGAGCTACAAGGAATAACAAATAAAGTTAGTAAGTTTCCGGTTGAAACTTGTATCACAAAATTCAACGGTCTGATTATTAAATTATTAAATAAAGAAACCCTGATATCAAAGCGCTACCAGGAATAGAAATTAGTAAAGGTCGTTATACTTGTATCAACGGCTACAAGTATAATGAACCAACTTGGGAAATATAAAGGGAAGGAAAAAAATGTGGACGGATATTACCTGCTGCTGCGACGGCTAAACCCAGAGAGAGCGAAAAATTCAGCAAGCAACAATTTTGTTCACTTGCGAACTTGAATAACGGTGTAAACCGGTTTGGTTGATAACAACCGAAGTGGGGAACGTCATTTGTATGTGTGAATGTGATTGCGTTTGTGATTTGTTAGTGTGACCATCTTCAATTTTTAATTGAGTGATTCTTTGAGTAAAAATTAAAACCTTTTCTTTCTAAGTGAGTTTTGAGCTTATGTAACTTAAAGCTAATTTGATGATCTAATTCAACCAGCATATTATTATTAGGGTTGATTATGTTGAGGTAATCACCATTTATCAACCATAGCCATGCAGGGAGACTTCAGGTTGCTTAGTTGTTTTTCTTGTTGTCTGCTCATGTTGTTGATTCTTTGTCCATCTTGATGACCTTTCTCCATGTATCATTTGTTCTGTCGTCCTAAATTTTGAACCTGTTAAGGCTGTAATAAAAAATGGTAGTTAAAATGCCCTACTGTGGCATGGTAATCGACCAATTTCCAAACAACATGCCGAAAACCTTAATCTAGACGGTATAAGCACTAGTATCAGAGAATTAAAAAGGATTTCGCTCAATAGAAAAAGTACAATGCCTACTTCGTCGATTACATTGTTGACCACTATTTCAATCATAACCATAGTAATAATTTTATGGTATGTAGTAAAAAGATGGATTAAATGTAAAATTAATTTAAATTGTAGCAAGAAAAATGAATCAGATAATGTTAATGTAACAATTGATACCGAACAATAATCAAATTTTTTTTATACATACCCTAACTTTCTTAACTTTAATATTTCATTTGTTTTTTTATATATTGTTTTTTAACCATAACTTACTTAACTTTTATATTTCATTTTTTTTAAATATTGTTGAGGTTCTAAGGGGGAGGAGTGTTGTGTACACCAGTACACCACCCATTTCCTTTAGACCCCATACATCTTCAAGTCGCAATTTATTTAAATGATTATTCATCATAATCTAATTTCATTTAACTTTATTTCTTTTAACTCCATAAATTGCGACTGAAGCAGAATAAAAAAGGTATCAAATTACTTTAAAGCACAAAGTTGCTTAAAAGATAAGCTCGTGCGACCGTGGAATTTGCAAGTTAGCAAAAATTAAAGTAACGAGGCTCCACGGTCGCCTCGAGAGGGTTCTTTCCAGCCAGTTCCGGCGGGATCCTCAACCTATAATCATTACTCGAGTTAATAAATATTAATAAGCATTTTTCACAAGTTTTTAATAAAATTCTAAGTTGTTGAAAATAAAGAGTAATAAGTATTTTTCACAAGTTTTTAATAAAATTCTAAGTTGTTGAAAATAAAGTCTAATTAGTGTTTTTTTTGGAGAAACCTTTGATATTCCCGTCGGGCTCGCTCGTGTATCGACTGGATAGGCGATACAACAAGGTTGCAGCCTTGCAACATGAAGTTGAAAGGCTGAAACAGCGAGGACCCCCAGAAGCGTCCCCGAATGATACCGCGTACAATTTTCTTCACCCTCACACATCGGCCGGGGCTGGGCCCAGTGGCATTCCTCCGCGGTCCGGTAGCATAGGCGAGCGCCCCCTCTACCGCCCAGAACACACCGGCCCTACCTACAGGCAGAAGTCGCCAGTCTTGAACTGGAACCTCAAGTTCACGGGTCGGCCGGGAGAAACCTCGGCAGAGGAATTTCTCTATCGGCTCGACACCCGAGCTCGAGATGATGACATATCGTCTCGGGAGCTGGTGCGGAATGTGGCCGCCTTGTTATCAGGACCCGCCGAGGACTGGTACTGGACTCAGTTCCGCCGACAGCAGTCCAACCCTTTGTGGGTGGATTTCAAGTCTGGCTTATTAGAACAGTTCGGAGGAAGGCAGACCGACCATCAAATCATCAAAGAAATGATGGAGACGAAACAGCTTAATCAATCGTTCGACGACTACGCCGCGAAAATACTAGCCCTGGCAAACCGCCTCTCGCGCCCAATGTCCTCCACGGAGTTGGTACACCTTGTCATGGAAAACCTGAATAGTACACTGGGTTCAGCCATTATAGGATCCACCTATGACAATATGCGCCAACTTCGCGAAGCGTGCATCCGCGTTGAGAGATGGCAAAGAGCCAAGAGGGAGGAGAGTCGCCATTCACACCGAGTGCATGAGTTGAACGACGTACCCCCACAGCAACCGGCCTGGCCCTATACAAATTATGCTAATGACACACCACCACCTGCTGTAGAAGAGATGAGGGCCGACACAAATCCGCGCCGCCCAGTCAATTGCTGGAACTGCCAGCAAGAAGGACACTCGTTCTCTGATTGCCCTTCCCCACATCGGAAAATCTTCTGCTACAGATGTGGGCGCCCCGAAGTCTACACCACTTCCTGTCCAGTTTGTTCGGGAAACCGGAACCTGGGTGCGAGGCCCCGGGGAGGTTCGCGCCCGACCTAGTCCCTGACAATCCCCCCTTCACACCTGATTTGTCTACCAGCACGTCCGACGTCTCTGACGGCGATGGGCCAACTATCATCGAATTCGTAAGCGAATCTTCAATGATTCTGCCGAACGGCCACCAACTCGCAAAGCCCCGCGCATACGGTCGTGGGCCCTAGAGAAGCGGGCACATACACAGAAGATTGTCGCCGCCGTGTTACATGAGAACGGCGATGATCGACCTTTCGTCAACGTGCGGATCCAAGGTACCAAGCTAACAGGCCTGTTGGACACCGGCGCAAGCATTAGCTGCCTGGGTAGAGGGGCAGAGTCGTTCCTCCAGGAAAACCCGGCAATTAAGCTATGTCGCTTACACGCCGATGTTCGAGTAGCTGACGGTACACCTAAGAACGTTAGCGGTTTCATCACCGTCTCCGTGTCTTATGGATCGAAAACTATAACTATGACCCTGTATGTAGTTCCTGACTTGTCCCAGAGTCTTTATCTCGGCGTCGACTTTTGGAGAGCCTTTAAATTGGCCCCACACATAATCGGGGAACTCCATCATACCCCACAACCGGATCCCGATTGCCATCCCCTTGAGGAGTCCCAACAGGAGCGACTGAACCAGGCCCGCGCGCGATTCCCGTCTTTCGACACCTGTGGACTTGGTAGAACACACCTGAAACAACACGTGATCGACACTGGCGAGGCGGTGCCTATTAAGCAGAGGCACTATCCTGTCTCTCCCGCCATTCAGGCCCTCATGTATGAGGAGGTCGATCGCATGTTGAGTTTAGGTGTGATCGAAGAGTCCAACAGTCCTTGGAACTCACCCGTGGTCCTGGTCCGCAAACCAGGAAAGGTCCGCCTCTGCTTGGACTCCCGCAAGGTGAATACCGTAACCGTAAAAGACGCCTACCCACTGCCTCATATAGACGGTCTCCTGGGCCGATTACAGGACACTAAGTTCATTTCCGCAATCGACTTGAAGGATGCCTTTTGGCAAATCCCATTGGAGGAAAAATCCAGGGAGAAGACTGCCTTCACCGTCCCAGGAAGACCGCTGTATCAATTTACAGTGATGCCGTTCGGGCTTTGTAACGCTCCGCAACGCATGTGTCGCTTGATGGACAAGGCGATACCGGGCTCACTTAGAGAAAATGTGTTCGTCTATCTGGACGATTTATTGGTGGTGTCTCCGGACTTTGAGACCCACCTCCAACTTCTGGAAAAGGTCGCCGACTGCCTTCGTCGCTCCGGGCTGACAGTAAATCTGTCAAAGAGCCGGTTTTGTGTCAAGGAAGTGAAGTATCTGGGGTTCATCATTGGCGATGGATCCCTGAAAACTGATCCCGACAAGGTGGCAGCCATTAGGGACTTCCCAGTTCCAAAGTCAGTCAAACAGGTGCGACGCTTCTTAGGTATGACGGGGTGGTATAGGCGCTTCATAGGTAACTATGCAAGTATCGCCTCTCCCATCACGGACTGCCTAAAAGGCGGCAAATTTGTTTGGTCCGACGAGGCCCATCAAGCCTTCGTGGAACTCAAGAAGTCCATGATGTCTGCTCCCTTACTGGTCACCCCAGACTTCACACGCCCCTTCTACATCCAATGTGACGCCAGCAAAACGGGGATAGGAAGCGTCCTCTTCCAAAGACAGGGCGATGAAGAACATCCCATCACATTTTTCTCTAAAAATCTAAACAGCGCCCAGCGTAATTATTCCATTACGGAACTCGAGTGCTACGCGGCGGTGCTGAGCGTTAAAAAGTTCCGGGCGTATGTGGAAGGGCAGCCTTTTACCATAATTACTGACCATGCCAGCTTGAAGTGGCTCATGAGCCAGACTGACCTAAACGGCCGGCTAGCGCGGTGGAGCCTAAAGCTGCAGGGCTTCCAATTTTCAATCGAGCACCGCAAGGGTAGTCAGAATGTAGTGCCGGACGCACTGTCACGAGTCGACTGCGTCGATGAAGTGTCCTTCTGTCGTGACGTGGACCTAACGTCCCCAGCCTTCAGGTCCGCGGACTACCAGCTTCTCGCTGACAAAATCAGCAGAGATGCTGAGAAGTTACCTGACCTTCAGGTTTCGGATGGTTACGTGTTCCACCGTTCGGCCCCACGAACTGGCGACCCCGAGACGGACGATCTGATATGGAAATTGTGGATCCCTACAGAATTGACCGATCCCTTGATCACGTCCGCTCATGAGCCCCCTCAAGCTTCCCATGGCGGTATTCACAAAACCCTTGCACGCCTTCGGGAAAAATATTATTGGTCCGGTATGACTAGCCAAGTCAGAAAATATATAGCGAGCTGTGAAGTATGTAAGGAGACAAAAGCTCCAAACACACCCCTTCGGCCCCCTATGGGCGAAGCCATGGATGTGTGCCGACCTTTTCAACTCTTGTACATCGATTATATGGGCCCTTACCCTAGGACTAAGAAAGGCCACACTGCTGTGTTGGTAGTGCTAGACGCGTTTTCCAAATTCTGTTTCCTCCACCCAGTAGTTGGCGAAACATCCAAAGCCGCCGTGAATTTCCTTGAACATCGAATCTTCCATGCTTTCGGCGTCCCCGAGGTGATATTCTCTGATAATGGAAGTCATTTCACTTCCAAAGAATTCACGAAACTGTTGTCCGATTACGGCGTCAAACACCAACTCACCGCTGTCTATTCCCCCAAGCCAACGCTTCCGAGCGGGTGAACCGTTCCGTCTTAGCTGCTATCCGAGCGTATCTGAAAGAAGATCACCGGGATTGGGACCTACACTTGTCTGCAATCGAATGTGCCCTACGGAGTGCACACCACACGTCCATTAACACCTCCCCTTACCAGGCCGTGTTCGGGTGCCCAATGATCCTGCATGGATCCGCTTACCCAGTACTGAAGGCCTTAGGTGCCTTGCAAGAGGGAGATATAACGGTGTCGCCGGCTGTAGATCGATGGCAGGCCCGGCGGGACAAAATAAAGCAACACCTGGCCGCGGCTCACACGAGACAAGAGAAACACTATAATCTACGCTGCAGAGCTGTAGAGTTCTCGCCCGGCCAGGTAGTTTATCGACGAACCTTCCCCGTAAGCAACAAGATCGACCGGTTTAGCGCTAAACTGGCAGACAAATTTATGAAGGCTCGCGTGAGGCGAAAGCTTGGGAGTGGGCGTTATGAATTAGAGGACTTAAAAGGAAAGCCGATCGGTATTTTTCACGCCAAAGATCTCAAGGCCTGACAGCCTGAGTAGCGGAAGGTGACCTCGTGGACCAAGGGCTCCAGACGGCGACTATGTGGTTTAGTCGGCGGACTGAGTCCTTGGGGCAGGAGATATCTTCCGGAAGAGACTTCGCGCTCAGAGGGACCTTCTCGACGGACACGCGCAGTCACTCCGTAGAGCAATCAGGCCCAAGACACGTTCTAGTATAACTATTGGAAGCGAAGGTGACTCCGAGTAGCCCTAATAAGGCATCTCGCCGGCCTAACCGGTTATTAATAGGGTACCCGTCGAGGTCCGCTTGGGTAGCTTCCCCAGCGGATGGTACACCTCCTTGATCTACTTGACTGCCTGGAGCCAAGCTTCATGTTGATAACTTCAGAGGTTGCCAGACCAACCCCCCCCCCCCCCCTATATGCCTATAGAGGTGACCCACGAGGCCGCAGAAATTCTCCCGTACCGCTTTGCCTTGGGAGGGGGAGTTCTTGGACACGAACGTTGCGCTGAATAATTCCAACTACCACCGCAGGACCACATCTGTTATGAGTATAGAGCCAACAACCTAGACACAATCCCGGCTCATGAGGCCCAAACGACCCTATAAGACGCTTGCCTAGAGACGTATAGGAGATATGCAGAGTACGGTTGTCCCGGACGGAACAAAACGTCTCCTGTACCACAACCCAGTAGGGAGCGCATGGTGTAATTGGCGATAAGGAATCAGATCGTGGCCGTTGACGAGCGCCGTTGTCCAAAATGATGCCAATACTTAAATCAATCTCGAAAGTTTTTTTTGTTTCTTTAAATACAAAGCTGCGATAAGGTAGTTGATGCGCTTAACACATACGACTTCAGCCTCGTCCATGGTCCCCCGAACCCAACCCCTCCGAAGGCATAGCGGGGGGGGGAATACACCCATCACCTTGTAACAGCCCGGCTCAGTCTATAGAGCATGAGACTCGATTTCAGGGCGTGGTTGAGCCACACGTTGGGCTAGCGATCCAACAAGGCCACCGTTTGTCTTTTTCGCACCCCCTCTCCTCTGGCGACATATAGGTGGCGCGTGTTGTAACGGTCGCCCTAAAACGACATTCTTAATTAATTTATCAACGTCATTTGCTGGCGTCAATCTTTTTTCGCTCCGTCGTTATTCCCCCAAACCAGCGACATGGCAACTAAGCATTCTTCAAAAACAAAAAAAAAATTCTTTTTCAAACTAACTTAACTGGCAACAACTCCTCTGCACGCCAGTTAATTTTTCCCGAATCCGTTCGCATACTTTTGCTATAAAACCACGAAAACGGATCGGAATGGAAGTGCCGTTGAGGCAATTCCAATTTTCGTCACCGAAGCCCCTGCGCAAGTAGCCACAGTGATACAGGAAGAAGAATTTTACCGCTCATCGCGCCGGAGCATCGAAAAATTGCGTGGCGGGGTAAACGAGGAGAGAGGAAAAGGAAAAACTGGAGCCGGAATTGAATTTGATAGCGGACGGCAGTTTTTGGGGGAATAAATGTAGTTTTTACAATTTTTCAGGAGTCGAATTTTGATATTGAGAGTGGACGGTATGATTTTTGAAAATCGGTTTTTTTTCGGTTTTGATGTCCAAGATTCTCTAGGAATAAAAAAAAAAAACGTTAATGCTGGCAAAATAATTAAAACTTAATTTAGGAGTTGTCGAGGAATAAGATGAACAGAAAAAAAAGTGGAACTTGGTGGAAGTAGAAAAGTGGGGAAAACAAAAACAAAATGATATAAAATAGGAAATTCAGTGTCTTAAGAAAAAAAAGTTATGTTTTTTATCATAAATGAAAGTCATTAAATAAAATTATAAATTCAGTTAAAAGGGTGCGCGTCAATACTCAAGTGGGGAGAGAAAGGAAAGTTTTTTTTTAAATATACGGTGATTTCCTAACTCGTTTCGGTACTACGGTATGTTGCGAAAACGGTTTTTTTGACAAAGTAGCGAAAGTGTTAGAAACCGATGAGGAAATTCACCAAGCGGGAAAATCGTGTTGGCCATTAAAAAGTGCACGAGAAAAAAAAGCTTAGTGCTTTCATTTATTTAATTATTATTGGAATTTACATGAAGAAAAATTTGGCAAGTGAAAAGGTTGTCGGTTTTATTTTTGTTGGTGTTTTTAGTGGGAATCTCATACTTAAGAGTCAGAGTCAAATCTAAATACAAAAAAATATAAATAACTAAAAAAACGCGAGTTTCATTTAAACGTGAACTTATATAAATAGATAACATAAATTTAAGCTAAATAAATAACCTGAAATTAACTGAAATTGGTTTAATTAAATAACATAACCTAAAATAGGAATTTGATTTAATAAATAACATAAAATTTAAAATATATAAATAACATGAACTTATATAAACAGATAACATAAATTTAAGCTAAATAAATAACTTGAAATTAACTGAACTTGGTTTATTAAATAACATAACCTAAAATAGTAATTTGATTTAATAAATAACATAAAATTTAAAACATATAAATAACATGAACTTACATAAATAGATAACATAAATTTAAGCTAAATAAATAACCTGAAATTAACTGAAACTGGTTTAATTAAATAACATAACCTAAAATAGGAATTTGATTTAATAAATAACATAAAATTTAAAATATATAAATAACATGAACTTATATAAATGGATAACATAAATTTAAGCTAAATAAATAACCTGAACTTAACTGAAGTTGTAACGGTCGCCCTAAAACGACATTCTTAATGACATTAACAATATTAATGGAGTAAGACACCCACCCTGTCGGTGTGGCCCGCAGATTAAGGATGCCCTAACCCAAGGTAAGTGCCTTCCTCATACAATTGCATTGTCCGATATTATGTAGCCCACTGACGATGACCCGGTGACCAGGGACCACCCTTTCTCTCTTTCTTCCCCCCTTTTGCCCCTCTCGTTGGCCCTGGACGTCGTTCCTCCCCCTTGTCGCCCGTCAAATTTTTTTATTGTTGTATAGGCACGAATTTTTTTTGGGTTTTCCCCAACTGTCACCCCCTTCTGCATCCTTACACCGCGGACCCCACCCCATCCGGCGAGCTAGTTAGAGCACCGCTAGTCGTGCCGACAACCGGTGCATTGGATGCTTTTCTTCTGCGATATTTCCCAGGCGGTCGAACCGTCCGAGCCACGTTCTTCGATCCCTTTTCCCAATAATTTTTGTAATGGTAGTCTTTTGGCCTTTATGGCAATTTCCCTCCTTCGTGCCCCGGCACAAACCTCCCCGACAGTTACAGTCTCACTTTATCTTCCCTCGAATGCTAGTGCTACTGATCTTTCTCAACTTTTGCTTAAGCTGTCGCGTCTCGAATCAGAGTATGAGGGGATACTTATAGGGGGTGATTTGAATGCCAAACATCCGAGTTGGGGTAACCCCTCCACTAATAGAAACGAAAAAATTTTGTTCGATTGGAAGCTAAATAACCCTCTCCTAGATTTTTTCTAGCAGGGGATGATACATGTTGAGCGATGGTCGGCTGGCACCAATAACACATCAATACAAATACGTGACTTATAAAACAGATTTTGTGTTATCTACCATGGATACGGTATTAAAGTAACTCTAGTTTATTATCACTACCTAATCCAAGCCTTGTTTCTTAAACGTACAAATACAAATGCGCCATTATACTAATAATTTTTTCTAGCTTAAGATCCTTGAATGTAACCCAGTCTGATTTTAAAATTTAAACTTTAAACTTTTAACTTAAACTTCACAAACCTTGGTGAACTTTACGCATATATTATATACTGTAGGTTAAGATATTAAACAATAAGATTTGCTAAGAATATAGACTGATGTACACTACATTAAGTATCACACGAAGTGCTCATTCTTTTATCTAGCTATAATCAAAGTAAAGCAATACAATGTTATGTGAATTAAAGTAAACTAAAATAATACAATGAGTTATCTCCTAGCACCCTTGGTGCAGCGGAACCTGTTTTGTGATATACAAATTCGTTACCTGAAGTAAACTTAAGTTACTACATTCTTTTATGTCATGAAGAACCTGAATTTAAAGTATTGTACTACCTAATTTTATCTTAATTTTGAATTTAACCTACACATAACATGCAAATAATCATTAAAAGAGCGTTGGTTTGGCAATGCCACCCCCCCCCCCCACACTGCTAAACACATTGTGTCTGGGTGCTGGGGTATCATTGCCACTTTCAACACTACTCTATGTCCTATCAGGGGATACTTAGGCCTGGGTATGTGTGAGGCCCAGTCCGCCATTTTAATTTTAATTCTTTTAGTTTTAAGTAATTTTGTGATATGTATTAGTTTAATTCTCGTTGCCAGCCTATTCACCTGGCTCATAGCCTTCTATATTACAAGCCATGCTCAAGCATTGCTCACACATACATGTAAGCAATTCGTAGACCGGGTGCCATATTTAGTTGCTGCACGGTAGCTGTCAAATTTAATGGAAAAGTCGCTGTCCGAATAAATTGTTTTTTGTTTTTTTGTGATTTTAGTGTCTTAAAGCAGCGAGCAATAATAACTTTATTGCTCGCTGCTTAAAGTGGGCCAAATGGCTTAGAACAAAAAAAACTTTATAATAATGAGCTTTAATATTATAAAGTTTTTTTTGGTAATGAAAAGTGAAAAAAAGTGAATTTATTTTTGCTTAGAACAAAAAAAAAAACTTTATAATAATGAGGTTTAATATTATAAAGTTTTTTTTGGTAATAAAAAGTGAAAAAAAGTGAATTTATTTTTGCTTAGAACAAAAAAAAAACTTTATAATAATGAGGTTTAATATTATAAAGTTTTTTTTGGTAATGAAAAGTGAAAAAAAGTGAATTTATTTTTGCTTAGAACAAAAAAAAACTTTATAATAATGAGGTTTAATATTATAAAGTTTTTTTTGGTAATGAAAAGTGAAAAAAAGTGAATTTATTTTTGCGAAAGGTCTTGTCTGAGTTATCTAGAAAGGTAAACAGATTTAATGTGGACCATAAATTATTGGATCGACATAAACCTGTACCGGCACCAAAGTACGAATCTAACCTCAAGGATTTAGCAAGGGCTATGAAAAGTAAAACTTTTAATTAAAAATACTTATTCTACTTGAGTTTACCAGGCAGGAGATTTAATATATGTTCTAGGTGGCGGTACAGCTGAAAATGAATTTGATCTTGAACTTGATTTTGAAACTTTACTCGCTTTTGAGGTATAAAATAAATGTTGGATTTCTTGCGTACAACATGATACTGCGGCGGGGACTATTTTTAGTACCAAGAAGCGTAACACCAAACATAATCTTTAGATCAATAGGCCCACAACAGGACGTGCAGCAAGCTCCAAATATAAATCAGTTATTAACAGGTAAAAAGCATAAAAAGTTGTTAAAATTTGACTTACTGATTGTATTTTCTCAGAGAAAGGAGGCATGCGAAATATTATAATAAGAGCAATCGCTCCAACAACGAATCAGCTAGTATCCCAGCCGACCACTGTAATTCAATGGAACAATGTTTCACAAATGAATAAAATCTATAATATTCAAATCCCAAATAACCAAAATCGGGTTGTGCATAAGCAAAACATTGCATTGGGAATTTAGGCACAAATGGTAAGAATTCTTGATTAAATTTGCTTTGACCATGTAATACATTCCTTGATTTTAGCTTCAGCATCTGTAAGTTATCCACTTCGGCAGATCAAACTTCAACCCGGCGGAATTCAAGTAACTAAGAAGCTAGACATCAGTTCTTTTACGTGTGAAATAACCGAAACAAACTGCTCACTTTACTTGGGTTTAAGTAGAAAAGAACTGGTTTTACTAAAATTGATATCAACACATTGCGAAATGCCGAAATAAAAAGTTTTGCTTGTGTAAAATTATTTCATCTCAAACAGCAATATTACCAGAAATTATGGTCATTTATAATGACATTGTACTTATAGCTTGTTATTTGTGTAATTGTAAGTTAAGTTAATAATATAGTTATTATAATATATTTTTCAAAATATAACTATATATATAACTTCTTTTCTTGTAGTTCTATTGGAGTAAATGTAATTGCCTTTCTATAAATTTCATTGATTCTAGCCATGCCTATTGTCTGGCTGACGACATCTCTCTATTCATATAGTTACTAGTTTTTGACACCCTCTGCCATTATTATCCCAAGATAGAGCTGACATGAAGCAGTTACATTGTGCACGATTGAGTGTATTAATCCTATAAATTCTTCTGCTGTATGATGCAATTATAAGGAATAAGTAGCGTAGCAAAGAAATGGTGACTTTTATCTTTTCTGAGATAAAAGAAAATACATCTCGGTTGATTGGACTGGAGCTGTTTCATTTTTCGTAATACTAGAATATTCTCTTTTTTAGAGGTTTTATTAAGACTATTGTACAGAAGAATTCTGGTCATTTAATCAAGTATTGGTTCGTCGCTGATTTTTCAATTCATTTATTTTTCCATTTAAAATCTTACTTTAATAGTTTAAACTTCCTAGACTTTGTTGCCATGTTAAAGAGTGTTCTTTACAATTTAAATAAGATTCGATGTGCGATCTTGTTTTTTTTCTTAAACAAAGATTATAAATAAAAAAATTCATAGAATTTAGAATTTTATGACATGCTTATCAGCAGTCGACCAGTACTTATTTAAGGTACCGTAGTTTTTCTGCACAATAGTCCTTATAAGTATATTGTATCTACTTCAGCATTTCTAGTGGTCGTAGGTGCGTGATCACATATATAGTAATTTTTTACAGTCTGTACAATTTTTTAGCACTGGTTAAATTGTTCTAATAGGTTTTAGCGAACATTTCAAATAAAATCTTTTATGGTAATTTCACAGACCAAAGATTTTTATTATGGCTGCTTAAGTACTGAATAAAAGGCAACAATAACACTTTAAGTTTTATTTCGATTGAACTACAATATTTGGCGGGAAATTAAACAGATTTAAACATTTATCCTCGATATGATATTTAAAGTTCCAGCGACATCAGAATGAGCTCTAGTTAGGGGGAAAATATAGAAGATGTTTAAGGAGAAAATTGAATATTATCTTACACATCATATACCTTCATGTGGCCATCATCGGAAGCGGTTAGTAACATTTGTGATTCAGGTGAGAAACAAAGGCTTCTTACCCACATTGCATGACCTTCAAAGGTCTGGGCAACTTTACCAGCTGCTACATCAAAAATGTTAATAATCCCATCGATTGTTCCACTGGCTATATACTTCCCATCCGGACTCTGCTGTAAATTATCACTAATTTTAACTGATTTGATTTTTATTTTTTCGACTTACATATGCAATACTTAAAGTAAATTTTCCGTTTTGGGGATCAAGAATTTGCTCCGCTTTTCCACTTTCAACACTGTAGGACGAAAAAAAGCAACTATCGAAAACTCACTAGTTAAATATCACGAACTAAAAATAATTAAGAATCTATACGACTAGTGAATTTTCGATAGTGCATTCGTATTAAAACATCTTATTTACATTAACATAAAATATCACAGTGTGAAATATATAAAAATAAATAAAAATTTTCACTTTTAAAAGCAAAACAAAATGGCATTTTTCACAGCCGTTGAAAAATTAAAATATATAAAATTTTTACTAAAAATATATAAATAAACATGCACTATATCATATAAATAAATATTAAAGGTCAATAATAATAAATTAAATAAAAAAATGACTTATTCACAGCCTTTGAACATAATTGCATTTAGTGTTGAAAATTCAGAAGCTTTCTATTGTTTTCTTTATTATAAGCTACATTAGAATTATCGCAAGTTTTAACGTCCCGTAAATTTTTTGTTAAATTGTTCAGCAGGATATTAGCTAAACGGAAACAAACTTCAATATACAAATCTTTCGATCTAAGACCGCATTGGCATTCAATATCTAAATCTACATCAAAATTTCCACCAGAGATACTTTGCAGTGTAAGGCAACATAATATATTTTTATGATTGCTTGCGTCATAAAAAACCCGTTTTAAATTATCGATTTTTAGGATATACTGAAGGATACTGCTCATGTGAAAAAGTAAAAATTTTACTTCTGGCGTTGGGACTGACAAACCTCCTCGTTGCAACGAGTTGAAATATTCATCGTCCGAAAAAGATCCTTTCTCCTTAATGAGCAAAGATTTACAAATGGCACATGACAATCTTTTGGCAATTGCATGAGACGCATAGCCTGCTGCATATAAATGGGAAGATTCATCATTAACTGACTCTCCCAGGTAATCTGAATCAAAAATTGAGTCGAATGTCGCGATGTTGACCGGTTCACTTAGTGATTTCTCTCCCGTGGTTTGAGAAAGATTATTAAAATTTTTTTTATTATGTACAAAAACGTTGTGAACACGAATTTTCTTTTCTGATTCTACAATTTCCGCGTATGAAACTCTATAAGTGCAACCCGACAAAGAGCGATATAAGCCGAACCGACGTTCTAAATCATCGGTTTGTAATTTACCGGATAAAACATATTTAATATTTAAGGTCGCGAGGGAATATTTAATTAAGTGCAAAATAGTTTGGGTGGTTGTGATGGCAGCTTCAAATGTGTCCCTGCTTAAAATACCGTGATTGCCATTATCTGCCGAGCTCTTCCAGTTTCCTAACCAACATATAAATTTAGTAAAAAATTCGAGCCTATAATCTGAAATATTATCAAAAGGTTTGGACCAGTCATTTCGTTTAATCATACCAACGGTAGAGCTTTTAACATTGACTGCGTCCCACCAATTTCTAATAATTTCACAAAATTCCGCGGTTTGGATCATATCTTCATTTGATTTTAACGCGGCGATAGTGGTCTGGTGGAAGATATTATCAACTAATTGAACATTTTGCCGTTCTAAACTATTCGGATGGATGGTTTTAAAATTCAATTTGCATGCTTTTTTAACTAAAAAGTTATGTTCTTCATTATATATTTGCGCGATATGGTCAAAAGAAGCGCTTTTGACTTCACCGGTATCGAAATCGGGATAGAAAAATGTTTTGCCGTAACTCTGCAAATTAATCCAATTGTTGCGAAAATTTTTAAATAAATGTACCGTGTCATATTGCAGAAATATATTTTCACCGGGGAAATTAGGATTCGGGAAAAAGTTTACACGATGTTCGCGTAACTTATTGAACATAACTTGATTCACTCGATTATTGTCTGATATAATTACCAAGACGCGGAATCCTAACTGCTGTACGAATTTAATAATGTCGATGGTTAATAAACACGTTTCGTCTCCAGTCAGACCGACAACTGGAACAAGACGAATAATTTCTTTGAAAGAACCGTAAATCGATTTGATCATGAATGCTAGTACAGTCTTAGCTGCTGAACTCGGGTTATTTTGTGCCATTCCTAATAAGTTATTGGCCTTGTATTCTATACCTCGTTTACCCAAATAAATTTCATCTAGTAAAAGCGCGACGTATTTCTCCCGATCATTTAAATTTTCTGAGATATGTTCGAAATAGTCCTTGTCATTGCTGGTGTTTTTATAATCTGAAGACAAATGCATCTTGGAGGAAATAGATTGCAAATATCTTCTACAGGGTAAAATTAGGAATTTCCTTAAAAGTTCGTACGCGGAAGCAGATTGGCTATATATGACGAATGCCATAATAACCGAAGATGGAGCATATTTTGGGTGTTTTCTTAAAAGTAATTCTACTTGGTTGCATAATATATCTACTTTCCCTTGATGTTGAAAATCATCTTCACACTCGTTAGCTTTTCTTAAAAAGTGACAAGCTTTCTGAAGATAATATTCCCGATTAGGAGTAAAAGGACTGGTGCTGTGGAGGTAACGCGATAGCAAATTAACGATTTGTGACCAAAGCACCAGCTTTAAATTAAGTGGCAAAATCCAACTTAAGTCTTTCGCGGGAATTTCTAAATTTTTCGCAATTACTTTAACTTTTAAAAATTGATTAATAATGATTTGGACCGAAAATTGACAAACGCTTTCCGAATTTGATTCGAGTAAGAAAAAAGTAATCTGTGTCTCCTCTTCAAATATGTACCATTTCTCTAAATTTAGTTCCCGAGTAAATTTTTCTTTGAAATCCTCAAAGGATTTGATGCAGTCGGCTATTAAAACTTTATTAGACATATCCTCAACTCGTGAAATAATTTCTTCTCTTCGTAAAGAAGGATCTTTGCGAGTTGTAGGTTTAGGCACAGTGTGGTATGATGGCTGATTCGGAAAAATGGACGGAATCGCCGTTTTAATTAAACGTTTGGTTAGGAGACCATCAATCGGTTGGACAAAATCGTTCGCGTGAAAATGTAAAGCACATACCACAGAATATTTCGTCGGTGCCCAGTCTTCCTATGGAGAGCTTTCACCCATAAAACTTTAATATTTTCATCTTTAGGGAATGAAAATGTTGAAACGGCGGGAGCAGTTTTTAAATAACTGTCGTAATTCGCGGTGCAACCAACAACACAACAACGACGAGGCATTCCGACTTTTTTGTTATGGAATTTCGCGAGGAAAGCTTCTAAATTTTCAAAGATACTAAACTACTAAAATAATAAAAATATTCAACAAATAAATAATAAAATAACTAACTACAAATAAACAACTAAAAAAATAAAATGAAAATGAAAAATTAACGTAACTTGCGTTTTTTGCTGAAGATTCCCTGTTTTTTCTCTTCCAGTTTAGACACACATTCACTGAAATTAGTTAAAAATATTTATTATAATTAGAATTTCACTAAAATTAATAATTATCACTCACAATTTTCTTTTTCCTTTCAATTTGTTTTCCTTTCCAAAATTTCGAGTTGAAGCACACTTAACCTATAAAAACAAAAAATTTTCATCGCTCGATTTAATTCATTTTTATTTTATTAATTCATTTTTCACTTCACTGATACTCACTTTTATATTTTTGCACTTCTTTTCAATAAAAACCGGTTAATATATTTAAGATTTTTTATAAAATTATTCGCGCCGAAATAATTTTGCGACTTCGATTTTAATATTTTTTCGTACATTTTGACGTTTCAGCCAAACCATCGCCTAACAGACCTACAGGTCTACGCACTAACACATACTCAACTGTTGTACATGGCTTGTAATGTAGAAGGCTATGCCTGGCTCCGTTCAACCACAAATGTAGTTGTATTTACTATTGTCTACAAGTAAACTTATTAAATAAGTATTTTTCTACACTCTTACGGTTGCCATTTGGCTAGTATTTATAGCATAATAACTTTGTAAAACACATGTATTGAATTGAATAAACTGAAAAGTAAAGTAAAGTTTATTATCGTAAGGGTTATTTATTATGGTGGAAGCCCGTAGCATGATGTCGAAGTACACGTTTATAGGCCGGTAAGTTTTCCTGGATTTGCCCTTTAATCTTTTTCGCCGTAGGTCATCTCAGAACATCTGTGAAGAAGTGTTGGATGGAGTTTAAAAACTATATGTAGACAATTTCCACTTGCGTTCCTCAGCGTGACTGATCTGTTGATAAGTTGAAATATCGGGCTAAAGGGGAACGAAAAATATTGTTTATGCGTTAACTGCGATATTTGCTGCTCTCTCTGATATCACCATTTTTATGTTCGCTGTACAGAATTTTTCACTCTGCATCGCTCGTACACAATCCCTTCACATAACCCTTTGGGGAGTGTTGACCGGTACCCAAATACTTGTTATTCGTAAGCCGATTTATGACGCAAAATTTTTCCATGTCGGGTTACGGCATCATAAAATTCCCATCAAACAATAGCGGGATGTTCAATTTTTTAGTTAACTAGCCATTCACCAATAAGACTGATGGATTGCAGGTAGACAGCATTAGATACGAGCACAAAAGGGTTAAAACCGCCAATATAGTGTGATCCTCTTACAATTAGCTCTATCACACGGGACTCTCCAAAAGATTTTGGAATATTTTTTAATAAAACTTAAATATTTCGTCGAAGTCAACTAAATTGTGTAAATCATTTCTTTTAATTTCCTGTAAAACATCCTATATAATATTCATATCAGAAGGTGAAGGTTGTACACTCACGTGCATGTGTTATTTTATCTTGAAATCATCCCAGAACCACCACCCAAACCATACACATGTTGTTTATATTTAAAAGTATAGAATTTCTCCCCAATGTAAAAATCCCTAGTACAAAAAAAAACGAAACGATTCGTCCTTTTTTCATAGCTACCAGACTGGTTCACAAATATTTGTGCTGTTGTGTGAATATTTTGCGGAAATTTAACTTGGACATAAATTGTTCGGTTGCCCGATTATTGAAGGAAAGCGGATATTGGGAGATTTTATCGTGTTGAAGTTTTGTAAGCTTTCATATACCACATGGTCAACAATGTGGGGCTTGAAGCGTTTCCACTCGAAATCACTGAGGCGTATATTTTTATAGGTCATCGTGAAATATTGAGTTGAACAAATACGTTTATATATATATATATATATATATATATTTATTCCACATATGTATGGCGATAATAAATCCCCTAAAAAGCTCTTAAATTCAGTATGTAAAAATTTGTTCGGGAATACTAGTCAAGTGTGAATTAAAAAATTGGATAAGTGCTACAATTTTCATTTTCTGATTGTAAATATCGTACAATGTAATACATTTCAGATATGCTATATGCATTGGCAATCAAAGAAATTTCCATCATGTTTGCGAAATACATTATGTTGTTATTCGGACATCGTTCATTGGTTCTAGCGGTGGAAGCTAATTTGTATAACTTTCAATCTTCATTCATCGGAAATTGTAAAGTTTTAACAAAAAGTCAAACAAAAAGTACTCCACCAATATTTTTCGATTGCCTTCTTATTTTCATCTGAGCTCATTGGTATGGAAGGATATGTAAATTTATCAAATTAAATTTCTTTTTTGTATCCAGAGATGAGTTTGTGGTTTTAATATTCACCACAATTTTTCCCTTTAATTATAGATCCAATATTGATTCTGGTGAAATTTAGGCAGCGAGCCAATTTTAAAGCTCCATCTACACTTCTCTTTGTAAAACAAATGCTTATACTAACTAACTAATTGCTCCTTTAATTGCTCCTTTAATCCCTCAGTTCCCTCAAGCGGACTCTGTTTTGCGCGACAGCTCTCAGCTCTGACCAGGATCTCCCGGTTGTTGCGGCCTCTGCTAACAGGGTTCTCCTCTACGTTGTTCTAGGTCTTCCGACTCGACGGGCTCCTTGCGGATTCCAGTCGAGGGCCTGTTTGGCTAGATTCTCGTTTTCGCGTCGCAAGGTGTGGCCAATCCAATTCCATTTCCTTCGCCTGATTTGGTCGTCTATCCTTTCTTGCCCGGCATGGCGCCATAGTTCTTCATTTGAAATTCTATCTTGCCAGCGGATTTTTAGGATACGACGTAGGCATCTGTTGATGAAAACTTGTAGGCGTCCTGTGATGGATTGGGTGACTTTCCATGTTTCGTAACCGTACAAAAGAACTGCCTTAACCTTGGAGTTGAACAGCCGCAATTTGGTGTTAATTGAGATCTCCGTCGATCTCCATATGCGAAACAGGCAAGCATATGCGCTTCTTGCTGACGTCTACTTCTGTACCGCCGTTTTCGGTAATAATACTACCGAGGTAACAGAATTTATCTACCAGTTCCACGTGGTGGTTATTTAGCGCTGTTCGTTCAAGGGTGTTTGCATTTATCCGCATTTCTTTGGTTTTAGTCGGATTTAACCTTAAGCCTGCCGAGCTACTTTCTGTTGCCAAATTGTTTACCATGTTTTTGAGGTCCTGGTGTCTGTGGGCCAGCAAACAGATATCATCCGCGTAGTCGAGGTCCTTAAGGCGGTCTAACAATCCCCACTGTATGCCACCTGTTCTAGTATCTAGAGCGCTGACAAGGATGTCGTTTATTACTATAAGAAATAGTAATGGCGAAAGTAGGCATCCTTGCCGTACTCCTGAGCTCACTTCAAAGCTGTCGGATAGTTTTCCATTATGAAGAACTCTGCATTTGGAATTGTTGTATAGAGCTTTTATCAATTCTATTATTTTATCAGGCAATCCCCGTTGCCGTAGCGCCTGCCATATAAAGCTCCTATTGACCGAGTAGAGCGCTTTCTCATAGTCAACGAAAGCAAGGTAAAGAGGGGATCGGAATTCAGTACACTGCTCCACTATGATTCTCAAGGTGTTAATGTGGTCTATGCAGGAGCGGCCTTTTCTGAATCCAGCCTGCTGTCTTCTAAGCGTTCGATCTTCTGCCTCTCTTATCCTTGATAGTAATATGTGGGACAAGATTTTTCCCACAGTAGATAATAGACAGATGCCTCTCCAGTTGTCACATATTGTTAGGTCCCCCTTCTTTGGTATTTTGACTATGATACCTTTCAGGATTGGCTGTAGCGCATCTGCTATGAGGCTTGAGTCGGCTTTCAACAACTCTGGCGGGATGCCATCTTTTCCAGCTGCTTTACCATTGGCCATTGCATGAATTGCGGTTACTATTTCAGTCTTGGATGGGGCACGAGTGGTGATTCTTATTGGCTGTGCATTGTTGTTGTTGTTTTCCTAAGGTTCCTGTGTAAATGAACCATTCAGGGCGGCGAAGAAGTAATCTCTCCATCTTTGGAGTTGCTCCTCGTCGCTGCACAGCAGCCTGCCATCCGCACTCTTTACGGCATGCTTTTTAGTAGAGTGCTTCCCCGAGAGCTGTTTAGTGATTTGGTACAGCACCTTACTGTTGCCTGTGTTTGCCGCGTTTTCCGCTCACTCTGCGAGCTCATTTATCTGCCAGCTTTTATCACGCCGGACACTTCTCTTTACCTCCCGGTGCAATTGGGAGTATTCCCGTTCAAGTTGTTGTCGTTTTTCCGGGTCGCTTGTAGAATTCACGTTATTTTTGAGGGCCCTTCTGCGTTCCATTTTTTGCCAGGTTGTGTCCGAGATCCAGTGTTGCTGGTTTCTTTGGACATAACCAATGCTTGTTTCCGCTGCTGTTATTATAGCGCCCTTTGTTGTGCTCCACAGCTCTTCAATATTTGTGTCGTCAGAAACGGTTTGCTGGTTTAAGATTTATTGCAGTTTGCCAGCAAATTCTCGCTTTGTGGTGCTCTCACGCAGAAGGTCTACTTTAAACGGTCTAGGTTTATGGCATCGCGTTGCAGGGGCGGTTTCAGAGGGGGGTAATTGGGTAATTACCCCCCCTAAGAATTTTTGTTCGCTTATTTATTTTTATTCTTAAAAATTACCACAATTTCAAACAAACAAGATAAGTTATGGTGAATCTACTCGGACATATATGACGGTGAATTTTTCCAAAACTGCTGGAGAGTCGTGGAAGGGACCGATACCCGAGACTCCCGCTAATATGCCACGCTATGGCTGATTCCACACGAGCGTACACACGACACGACAAGAGTAGGCTGCAAAGTGGTTTATGAAGAAGAGGGTGAGAGAGGACAATGGGGAGGGCACACAAATTTGAATGATCTTTTCAGCAGATTTTTGATCTGTGTTTGCTTGAATATCTGACCATTTTGTAAAAAAATCAAGAAGCGGTTCCAAAATGGCGCCCGATTTTTGCAATTGTGTTCCCCGACCCACCGACATGGGCATCAAATGGAAGGGCATGGCAGTTAGAATACAATTAGTTGTGTCGCGTCATTCCAAATTCAAAATGGCGGATTACTTTTTTCCTCACAACCCCCTCAGAATGGGTATCAAATGAAAGGGTATGACGATTGTAATGCAGTAATCTGTCTGACGTCATTTTGATTCTAATATGGCGGCCACCACAAAATGGCGAAAAACATATAATAGACTAAAAAGTAGGAAAGAAAATTTATGTAATATGTTTTATCAAATCAATATAAATAAATATATGGGCTCATTTGCTTCCTTTGCCTATCTATACTATTATATAAAGAGAAAAGATTTGATTGTTTGTTTGTTCCGGATAAACTCAAAAACTACCGAACCGATTTTAAAAATTCTGTCGCCAATAGAAAGCTCTATTATCAGCGAGTAACATGGGGTATACTCGTATATGACCGAAATTCAAAATGGAAGCAGAAATATGGTTGAATTTGCCAATTTTATTCCGATTCCAATGAAAGTGGGTATCTAGAGGTTTTTAAGGTCGCAAATAACGAATTTGCAGTCAAAAATTATAAAATCAAGATGGTCGACGAATTTGCAAATTGTGTTCCGATTCCAATGAAAATCGGTATCTGAAATTTTTTAAGGTAACAAATAATGAATTTATGATCAGAAATTATAAATTCAAAATGGCCGTGCCAATATGGCGGACGAATTTTGTTAAATTTGTTCCGATTCCAATTCAAGTGGATATCTAGGGGTTTATAACGTCACAAATAACGAATTTTTGGTCAAAACTTATAAATTCAAAATGGCCGACGAATTTTCAAATTGTGTTCCGATCCCAATGAAATTCGGTGACTGGGTTTTTTAAGGTAGCAAATAACGAATTTATGTTCAAAACTTATAAATTCAAAATTGTGGGACCAATATACCGGACGCAATTTGCCAACTAAGTGTCATTTCCCGGTTAACTGTATGTAGGTTGTTCAAGAGTTGGTAAATCGGAAATGTTGACATTCTAGCTACAAATGGAAAAACATTGAACATAGTGTATCCTGAAGCTCTCTAAGCAATCGGTTCAGAATGGATCAACAAGGTTTTTTTGGTGAGATGGTAAGGAGAAGCGGAAATGTGGGATTTATATGGGTTCCAGCTAGTTGTATATAATTTAAGACAATCGTCGGAGCTGACACGCACTTTTAATTTTTTTTGATGTTGATTGTTTTGTATTTATGGAATTAAAAAATATTTAAGTTTTTTCTTTTTTTTAAATTACCCCCCCTAAGCCAGTTGGCTGGAAACGCCCCTGTCGCGTTGGACGTTTCTGATTGCGGCGATTTTTAGGCGGAAAGTTGCTACTACCAAATGGTGGTCACTTTCAGTGTCTGCTCCCCTAAAGCTCCTGACATCCTCCAGGATAGTTCTTCATCTGCGACTGACGGCCACGTGATCTATCTGATTTCTCGTTCTACCATCGGGCGATACCCAGGTCTCCTTGTGTATCTTCTTGTGACAGAAGTAAGTTCCACCTACCATGAGTTGATGGGAACTACAGAAGTCAACGAAAAGCTCACCATTGTTATTGGTATCTTGGCTTAGGCCTTGAGTTCCAATTGTGTTTTCAAGTCCGGTGTTGTTGGGGCCGATCTGTGCGTTTAAGTCACCCATCAAAACAATGATGTCTCCCGAAAAACCCTCCCTGATGTCTCCCGAGGGAAAAACCTCATTCAGTCGAATGTAGAACTCGTCTTTGATGTCATCGTCTGCGTCTTCAGTTGGAGCGTAGCATTGGACTATCGTAGTACTTCTTAGTCTGGTACGTAGGCGCACGGTAAGGGGCGTCCATAATTTACGTGAGTGGTTGGGGGGTCGAGCTGAATCTCACCAAATCTCACGTGGGGGAGGGGGAGGGTCTCCGCAAATATCACGTATTTTTTCCGCAAGAAACAGTGTAAAATCGCGAGAAAACTGGGTTAAATTAATAGTACATGTAACTTAAGCCGAAAAAAGCGATGTAGCGGAAATAATTAGGTAAAGGCTGAATATTGGCAGAGAGCGTCTTTTTAGGCTTCTTAATAACGGGTTATAAAGTCTACCGATTTTCTACCCAGAGAAGCCCACTTTTTAGGGGGTTTTAGCCCTCAAAGTGGGTATTTTTCGATTTTTCTGTAATTTTTTTTGCAATATTTCTTAATATCTTTTTATTTTCTTCAATTTTAAGTACAATATCTGTAAATGAGAAAATCTTGAAAATCGTCTTTTTGGACCCGCACTTAGATTTCATTCACGAAAATCTTGGTGCAGATGAACATGGTGAAACGTTTTATCAATACATATTGCAAATAGAGAAGGAATAATGAATCCATTACATAAAAAGTATACGTGATACTATTACTATATTTCGACTCAATAGCAATTGGGTATAAAAATTTTGCACTGCCGTTTACACTGTATTTGTTCACTTTTTTAAATACCATCCAACTGGAACATCAAAAAAAAAGTACAGAAAATAATTTAAAGATCTGGGAATGAAGAGTGTATGACGTGTTGAAAAATTCTTATCATTTTATACAATGGTCTGGGAAAAACTGCGAAAGTAATGTATGCATTGACTTATACGACCATTTTTGGACAGATTGCGACTCTACGATGAACTAGTGTGGGGGTCTAAGCTTAAACAAAACAAAAAGGCCTAGAAGCCCAATTGATATAAACCTGGAACCTAATGCCCTCCTCAGTATCTCAAGTGCATTGGGTACATTATCCTACTGCAATCGTAGAGATTATATTAAGAATCGGATCTTTTCACATCAGTCGGAACACATGCTATCTGCGGTGCATTGCCACTATACATTTACACCAGGCGACATAATTAGTCATCTAAGCAACTAACAGGATTCGAATTTTGAATCGACAACCATCTGCTCTGATATACTAAAGGCCAAGATAGATTTTGAAAACGTTTTGTTATCATTATCGAGAGTTGTGAAGAATGAAAGTCTAACAGATCTGTACTTCTTGAATCTGTATGCTGATGTACAGGCGGCTCAATCGTCAATTTGAGAAGCTGGCTGTGACTTCAGACTCCGCTTTTCTAAGGCGATACGAAAGTAGGAAGCAAACGGAAGCTAGTAGCGATGCCTGATAAATCTAAGAAAAGAAATTATTTTCAGCCAACCAACTTCATTTATTAACTTAATTTGACATTTTGATGCGAACAATAAATTGTTTCAAGAATATTTAAAGAGTTTTTAGAATATTTTAAAACAAACAAATAAATGCAGCGGCAATGGCTTTACTCGCAGACTGAAATCCGATAACAGGCGGACAAATTTAATTCGAATTCGCATTGGTGGATAATAAATTGAATTCGCATTCAGTCACAGGTTTTTTACCCAAAGATGACATCTATAGAAGAATTCTCCGGAGTTTGTATATCTCCAGAGTCATAAATGGCCCTACCATTACTATTCAAACAGTCAAGTCGTTACTCTCTAAAAACGAATCAGTGAATGCCAAAGTTAACCTTAGTATGTCAATATATTGCAAAATTCTAAATTTTTTTTATATTCCATATGCTTGCTCTACAAATACGTTGAGCTAAAACTAGAATTGAAATTTTTCTGTTCTCTTGTTAAGAAATCATTATCCCTGTAAGGCACCATGAGGTTGGTTTCCAAAGGATAGGCAGAACCACCTGCTAAATGGTAATCCACAGGTATTGTAGTTTATATTGGGTGCATGCCGAGTTGGTGCTGTTATGATTTTGTGGTACTGTTCTTTAACACAAATTTTGTTTTTTTAAATAAATCCAACGCAATCAAGCACAGATTAAGGTATTTACACTAAAAATGCGCATAATAGTGTAAATCCTACAAATTTTTTAAAATTTTAAAAATCTCACGTGAGATTGAGGGGGAGGGGGTCGAGCCAAATCTCACGACATCTCACCAAGGGGGGAGGGGTCGAAAAATCGCCAAAATCACCTCACGTAATTTATGGATGCCCCCTAATAATCCTCTCAGAAACTGGTGACCAGCTAATGAGGCTGGACCTGGCTTCCTTGGTGAGTATTACCCCAACGCCATTCCTACGGTTTTCAGATTCGTTTCTCCCAGAATATAAGAAGGACTCACCGTTTGGGCAGATATGTTCCCCGCATCGGGCCATCTGGTCTCGCTGAGTCCCATGATTTTATAGCGGTTCATCTCGTTGAGGACTTCATCTAGCCGTCCATCAGCAAGCAGAGTTCTCACATTCCATGATCCGATTCGTGTCCTGTTTCGAAAAGCAAAGGTCGTCGTCGTGTTGTCCGTCCGGTTCCGAGGCAATGTTTGCCGATTCGTAGCAATTGTGTGTTTTATGGGAGCGGGTTGCTAACCCTCAGCCCAACCGACTTAAAACTCGCTGTTTTGTGGCGCAGAGAACTCGCCATTCGACCGTCTCCCGTTAGCTCCTTCCGAAGAAGTACCCCAGGGGGCACCGCGGGGAGGTGGGATTAGGACTTGCTAACAGAGCTGCTAGGTGTTCGTCTACAGTGACTCTTCTCGGGTTTTGGCAGAAGTGAAAAATCGGGTGCCACCACCTTCCGAGGTCTTTGTTAGCCGTTCGCACCCCAAATGCTTATATTTTAGTCTAAAGTTTAAATTCTTAATTATAATAAACTTGCGATTATAAAAAAGGATCGCGTGTACTGAGTGCACTAGAAAGATGTGAAACATCTTTGGCGATCTTTATATTTCTTTAAATTGTGTAATTGAACGTGCGAGTGGAAGAACAGTAATATTCCAAAAATACAAAAAAAAAAAGTTAAGATAGCCATTTTGCAATTTAATTGTAGGTCCATCGTTGAGCGGAAAATGAGTAATATTCCCGTCGATCCTGTCCGTTAAATAATGCTTAGGAGTTTGCAATGTGTGGAAGAAAGATAACATTCCAGGAATGTTAAGCTCAAAACAGAATTGCGATTGCGACGGCCGACTGTAACTGCGATTTATGTCATATTTGGACGAAGCAGCAAATGTATAACGAAATTGCAACCACAACTTTTATTGAGACGTGACGTTTTGCATATCCAAAAATTGTGTTTGAAAAAAATTATGTTTTGTACGCCGACTTCGATTTTGCGGCGCAGAGCCGCTGCAGTTGTAATTTCGTTATACAACGTTGTTTTACATTTGCGCTAAACGACAGACTTCGCCGTCCGCCTTCGCAGTCGCAATTCCGTTTTGACCTTTACTGTTCTTCCACTCAGTCGCTGTGCTCGCGTAGTACTCGCGTCTGCCACAGTGCTGTATCCCACAGTAGGCCGTTATTAATAATTCATTTGAGACATATGATAAGAAAAAATTGAGTTTTATCAAAAAAAACGTGATTTTTCGAAAAAATTAACGAAAAAATACAAAAATTCACGATTTTAGATTCTATTTTGGTCACCATTTTCAAGTTTAAAATTTTTTCTTGTTCACCATCTTAAGCTGCATAAAAATACCTACATTTGAAATAAAAAGGAACTTCATTCGAAGTGATGCACAAAAGTTATTGGCCAATCAATGTTCAAATTTGAGGTCAATTTTTGAGACTTGTATTAGATATTTTGACTTGAAATTTTAACTAAGCATTGTTCAGGTTATAAATATAACTTCTAAAAGTTTCATCAAATTTCACATAAAACGTCATCAAATTTCACATAAGTAATAACCAAAAAACCAAAATTTGGCAATTTTTTCAGTTTTGGTTTTTTTGAGGTTACGTGTGCATATAAAAATTTCATATTGTAACCGCTGAAACCCAATATCATAAGGAATAGCCTCAATTTTATTCGCTTTTTTTGGACCTACACATACCGAGAAAAACTCATCTATATTTAGAAAGTACGACCAAAATGGTAGTTTTTTCACAAAATGCCCGATTACTACTTGCGTACCGGCGGTTGCTCGAGGTAGAAAATGCCCATTTCGTATAGTATTCGATGTAACTAACATGCTACAAAAAAAATTTGAGACTGGAAACAATTCCTTATGTTTTGCTTTTCTGACTCCACTAGGACATACTTTTAAATCATGTAATAGAGTTATCCTTCTAATTCAGAAGGTACACTTCTTAGCTGGGCCAAGAAAAATTTACCAGGTCAGCACAAGCACCGAAAAGGTCACACCTCGCACATTTTTATATGCGAGATGTGACCCCCAGAGATTGCACATTCAATTAAAACAGAAATAAATGCAATACACAAAGAAGCGTGCAAAAAAAGTTAGTCAAGTGAGATTGAAAAGACTCCTTTTAAGGACGTCCTTACTAGTCACGGTAAAAACATTAATATTTTTATTCACATTAATGAACATTCGATTAACAGGCTCGAATCTGCCGTAATTCGTGTTAGAGGAGTTGGTGTGTAAGAGAGGTGGCCCTCTCAAATTGTATCCACTCTCTCTAAACGAAGCACGGCGACTCAGAAAACCTGAGTCGACCTTTCCATTAAGGAGCTGATGAACAAATACAACATCGGCCACCTCACGACGCATGCAAAGAGAGCTTAAGTTGAGTAACTTAAGTCGGGATTCATATGGTGGAAGAACTAATGGGTTATCCCAAGGAAGATGACTCAGTGCGAATCGAACGAACCTCCTTTGAACTGACTCAATTCTTCCAACGTGCGAAGAGTAGTGAGGAGACCAAACCTGGGACCCATACTCGAGTAATGGTCTGACAAGAGAGATATAGAGGTGTTTAGTAATCAAGGGGTTATTGAATTCTTTAGACCACCTTTTTATAAAACCCAGGACTAAACTACCTTTGGAAGCAATATAGTTAATATGAGCAGAAAAATCGAGTTTACTATCAAATCTAATCCCGAGATCTTTTACAAAATTAACACGACGGACACTCTCGTTAGAAAATGTGTAGTTAAAAATAATAGGACTACGACCTCTCCCAAAAGTCATGGTTTCACATTTACTAATATTGAGAACCAGGTTGTTGTTCACACACCAAGAGTAAAAGGTGTCAAGGTCAGCTTGCAAAAGTTTGCAGTCCTCGATACTCTTTATGTGGCGATACAATTTGATGTCATCAGCGTAAATCAAGATTCTACAGTGTCTTAGCAAGGGAACAATGTCATCAATTGATTGAATAAAGAGCAGGGTACCAAGATGACTTCCTTGAGGGACAGCGGAAGACGCTTCAATGGTTACCGATTTGGATCCAAGAAAAAGAACTTGGTAGGTCCTGTCAGCTAAGTAAGACTGGAACCATGCTAGAAAGGCTCGTGGAAAGCCTAACATCCTTAATTTAAGAAGTATAATGGAGTGGGAGAGCTTGTCAAATGCCTTACTAAAATCAGTGTAAACGCAATCAGTCTGGCAACCGGAAACGAAGCCCTCGACAGCATGAGAAGTGAACTCAAGAAGATTGGAGGTAGTGGAACGAGCTGCAAGAAAGCCATGTTGGTTTGTTGATACCAACCTCTTGCATATAGGCGCGATTGCAGAATAGATAATCGATTCCAAGAGTTTCGGAATGACAGACAACTTTGCAACTGGTCTATAATTCGATATTTCGTTCTTGCTACCACTCTTGTGAATAGGGATTATGAACGAATTCTTCCAAAGAGTAGGGAAGTACCCTTTGTCAATGGATTTATGAAAGAGGATTTTCAGAGGAGACTGGAGAACTTCTGCACAGGGCCAGAGGTGAAGTCAAATGGGAGTTCGTTTATATGTTTGCCAATATCAGCACTGGTAATTGAGAGAGGTAAAATATTCGACTCACGGTTAGTAAATATGTGGCGGAAATTGTTGTCGTTAGGCTGAAAGTCAGAAGGTGAGAAAGATTGACGAAAGAATGAGGCAAACATGTTGCAAATCGCAGGCGACTCACTACTAGACAAGTCCGTGTGCTGCATGGTATTAGGGTAGTTATCAACTTTTTCTTAGAGTTGACGAATTTAACGAAATTTCTAGGGTCAGTGAACACTTTATCGCTCATACAGCTAAGATATTCACGATACAGAGCAGAAGAAAGAGAGCGAAATCGGTTGTAACAATTTATAAATAAATTGAGACTCGGAGTATCCTTTCTCTTTAAATAGGTTTTCCAGTCTGTTCTTCTGATTTTTCAAATGCTTGAGCTCATTATTGAACCAAGGTAGAGACGAACTGGGTAATTTTTGAGGCTCATAAGGTACACAAGAAATCAGGGCTTCGTATAGTACGCCATAAAATCGTGCCACGTCGTCATCCAACTCATTTGCAGAAAGTAAACTGTTGAAATTAATCAAGGCAAGCTTAGATGACAGCTCACTAAAATTAGCCTTTTTGAAGTTAAAGGCATGGGATACCACCTCCGGACAAGGATTATTCTCAGAATTGAAGAAATAATTGAGCAACAGAGGAGGATGGTAATTGTCAACAGACGATATGACTATTGGACTGGGTTCAATAGTAATGTTGACTGAGTCCGTAAAAAATACAAGATCCAACTGCCTCCCCAACACATTAGTCACCCCACTCATTTGGTTCAAGCCGAGTGAGAATAGGGAATTGAGAAAACAGGACTCTTAAAGATTAAAGTTCCCTTCAAGGAGGTAGTTATCGTCATCTTCGACATATACCCATTGAATATTGGGTAAGTTGAAATCGCCTAAAAGTAGTAGTTCATCGCCGGTGTCCATCATACACTGGATATGATCAACACAAGAGATGAGAATATCATAAAGTTCTTACCTCCATCGTCAAGTGTGCTTATCATATCTGATGGGATATAGCAGCACAGCAGGTAGAGATTAGATTTAGAAAAGGAAATTTTGAGAGCGACAAGCTCAACGTCACGGTGGTTGGAGAAACTAGGAAGCGAAATTGGGTTACAATTAAGATGGCTCTTGCAAGCAAGAAGTACGCCACCCCACGAGCTTCCGAGTCAGTGTAACGGTCCCTCCGAAAGACTTGATAGGAGGAATCGAAGAGTTCAGCATTAAGAATGCCTTCATGGAGCCAGGTTTCAGTGAATGCTATGACATCGAACCCACTAGCCGCCGTTGCCTGAAGGATGTAGTTAGTTTTAGACCTGGTCCCCCTTACGTTCTGTTAGTAGAGGGAAAGCGTCTCGAGTTTTTTGGCATCAGCGGAGCGCTCGGAGTGGAAGCGTTTGCATGATGGGTTCGAGTACGGGTACGCGGGACAAAAAGCTTGGTAAGGGCACCTGCAGGCCAGAAACAAGGGTCCAAAATAGTCTCGGCAATGTCAGGGGGTGCAGACAAAACAAAAGAAGCAACAGGCTTGGAAGCCTTGCTGACTTTTCTGCACAAAAGCGTCCCAGGGTCTATAGATTTCATTCTTAAGTATTCGAGGATAGTCTCCACCTTACTTTCAGGAGAGAAACGCGAGATGAAGCTATCTAAAGGCCTCGGGACAGTAACCAGAGGGATACAAGGTCCCAGAGGATCAGCAGCTTCAGTGACCGGGGGATCACTCACTATTGGAGGCGAAGAGGGTGATATCGAGGCCGTCTCAGAGGTCGACTCTGTCACTAGAACGCGGGGCGAGGAACTCAAGGTGACACCATCACCAGAGGTGGCTTGACGACTTCGATCATTCCTGCGACTTTTACGACGCGCTTTAGGACCTGGCGCGATTGAATTGTTTTCCGCCGGTGTGAGGATAATATTTTCCGAGATAGAAGCAGCCGTGGAGCAAGGTGGGGAAAGAATCTGCTACCCTACCTGTTGGGCGCCATCAGGTACCGCCACCGCAGAGGGGGAGTTTTTCCTATCGAGGACGCTTTCAAATTTCAAAGAGAGAGAGAGTTCAGGACATTGTGATTTTGAACCACTGCTGTTGACAGCGATTCAGTATTAGCCCGAACACGCCTCGTACTCCTTTTAATATCATCCAGTATAGGATGAAGAGAAGCCGAGGAGTTGAAAGTGCAAGAAGAGGTGGCCACAGGATTCAGGTAGGCCGAATGTATGTCGTCAATCGATTCTACGGCTGTTGCAACCCGGGAAGAAATTTCGTGAAACTTATTCAACAAGGAACCCGAGTTGGACACAACAGAAGCCAGGGTGTCAGAGAAAGAGTCAAGCCGGACGTTGATGGCCTGGACGTTATCGGCTAGCATCTGAAAGTGCGCGATATTACCAGAGAAGGAGTTTATACGGCCAATGACTTTTTCATGTCCTTCGATAAAAACATCAGAGATGTCTTTCATCAACCTCAGCACATGACAGGGTCTTATGTCAGAGCATTCACGGCAAGTGGACCCTCTAGGGGCCGCCGAAGTGCAGCTGACACTGGCACTGAAGCAGGCAGAGTGAAAAACACCTCCACAGACGCCATCGCAAGAAATGTCATCTTGGACAATTTCCAAAGAGCACAGCTTGCAAAACTGGTGACCCGCCATCGCAGAAAGACAGTAAAAATATCCGGTCAAAAAATAAAACCCCAAATTGAAAAAAATGGTTAACCCCGAAATTGAACTTTTTTTTTTATAAACAAATTCGGCAGCTGATATAGGAAAATAGTTTGAGAAACTAGTGCTCTAGTTTAAAGTCGCTGATACCCTTAGGCGAATAATAATAAAGAAAAATGCTGAGAGCTTTTTTATTTGTGTCAAATGAACAAAATTATTAAAATGAAAATGAATGGCAGAAAGACTTGAAATACCTTGAAAAATATTCCGGCACACAAAACAAGGATCACAGAAACCAAACGAAACTAATTACCACAGCACAAGTACCAGATAACTGCACAAGCACTGAGAACATTTCTTTTGCACCAAGGCAAACCAATTCCCTATTAATTGCTTTTTATCAAAACAAAAGGGATTAAGTGCATTAAAAAAAGTGGTTGCCACAAAATTACACTTAAAAACCAAACAATAACGAGAAAAACACCAAAAACTTATCACTAACAAAAACACGGGCACCACTTTGTTATGACAGCTGAACGTCTTGTCTTGTTGTCATAAGTTGAAAACTGAGACATTTAATCATTCAAAACATGTGTGTTAATATCTCAACATTGTTATTTTCTCTTTTCTATATTCATTAAAAATGTTATCTTACAACAAGTAAATAAAAAACAGTTATGTATACCTATTTTTGAGAAAAAACTTTTATTGAGTGGAAGAAAGATAATATTCCATGATGCATTATAGTAAATATGTACAAAACTAATAATGCGAGTAATTTCCTATTTTGAGATAATATGCTGGACCCATAGATCTACAGATTTACAATAATACGTTTTTTTAAACTTCAAGTTTCTTTGATAAACAGTTTTTTTTAATTTCCCGAAAAAGATGTTTTTGGAATATTACTGTTCTTCTTCTCACACGTTCAATTAGTAAGGATAATTTTTCTGCTCACCAATTGTGTTGTAAATGTACTATTATCATTGGTGAGCCATGATGAAATGAAAGGTCAGAATACTACTTCCAATAAACCATAGTCCTTAGATCCTTGAGACTTGTGTACTGTGGTCTGTGTATTCGACAGGATTCCTATTCTTTCGATGATTGGAAATAATCTACTGAAAATAAACTGGGAAGCAAATGACTTCATTTGGAAATTCGAACGATTTCAGAAGATATTCAGGACCTGGACTTCAAAACTATGCTGGGAGACCTACATAAGCAAATGGATTGCCTTAAGGCCGATTTTCAGCGACAGCTAAAAGATCTTCATGGCGCTATTGTGAGGGACGTGCATCGAGACCTAATAAATGCTCTTGAAACTAAGGTCAATTGTCAAATAACAGAACTACGCGCCACTGTAGATGATATTGAACACCGTATTGATGCATTGGATGGTATTCCCAATTCACCGGGGAACATCTGTCTCGTTCTCAAAACTGTGCGCTTAGCTAAATATAACAGCGCCTACGATAACAAAAATGCAGATGCATCCATAATAATAAAGTGTGTTTTTGGACGGGATAAAAACTTTATATTAAAAGCAGCAGTGACGAAGATTAAAAATTCTCGTGCGCACCTGACTTTCCCGCAAAGTTATAATCGACTCCTCCAGCAGAATTTTTCTGCATGAAAGCCTTACCAAGTCAAATTATTATATTTTTAGGAAGCCTTAAGGCGATGGCCCAATGCCGACGGCGCGTTGTACACGGCAGGCGCTTATTGCGCGTTGACGTCCGTTGAAGGTTCATTCATGGCGTCAGGACGTCAAAAAGGTTGCTTTGATTTAAATTCATGTATGGATTTTTGTCTTTATAAAGTTTTAATTTCGACAGTTTGATAGATTTGCAATTTTCAACGCCTGCCAACGCGCGAAAAGTTGAAAGTTGGTCGACTTTTGCCGTTGCTTGACGCCGCTGGCGCCGCAAAGTCGGGAATGGGATAGCTCGATTTGAATTACACACAATCAAATATCGACGTCAAAGCGCGTCAACGCTTTGATGCGCGTAAACGCGATTAAAGTAGTGATTGGGCTATCGCCTTTACGACTACGACGCCAAAAAAAGCTCGCATCTGTTTTCTTCATTGCTGGACGTGTTCACGTGCGTAAAGAATTGAATGAGCGATCGATAATGATCTTTAAATTGGCGGACTTAGATCATTTGTTTGGAGTTCCTGGAGCTGATTGACAATAATCCATTAATTTTTCATAAATTCATTTGAGAGCCAAACAAAATGCACCGGTGTTGTCTACTGTCTACTGGGTACTTAACTCGAGGTGACCACATAACCAGATGAAATCTAGTATAAATTTAGTGTATTTTTTATTATTAGTTTCTTTTTTAATACTTATAATTGTTAATTTTATTTTATGTAGGACTTATTTTATTATCCTTTTTTGATTACTCTTTGGCCTAATAATCTTTCATGTGTTTGCTGATATAGTTAATTTACTTCTAGTAAGAAAATTGATTTTTTGAAGTTTCATACATACGAAAACTTATGCTGCTGTTTTTGTGTTCAGATAGTATGGTTCTATCTCTGTTTCACCAACGTGGCAACAGAAATCGGCAACCTCAAAGTAGGGCTCTACTCTACTTAACGGATGCGTAGACCGAAAAAAAGCTTTTAATTTCGTTAATTTTCAATATTCTAACGCCTATTAGATGCCACTTTCCCTGGTTTTTGCAGATTTACCTTGTTTTCGACAGTTTGAAAAATGCGTTAATTTTTTTTATTTCAAAAACGAAGTGAGGAAATGTTTGAAAATACATATAACTATCTAAAAGGCTATGCAGCCCATTAAATTGTTTCCTCTGCGACCGTGTTAAACATTTTACGTTTGACAGTTGTAAAAAGTTTTGAGCTTTCGACGAAACTTGGCGCATGAGTTTTGTACAGGGCCACTTTGTTCTTCCACTTTGATGTTGGGATGTAAACTCCCCTTAATGGTATGAAATTGTGTCACTTTAATGCTCAGACTATTCTCTCCAAGATCGATTTTCAATAATATTTCTCTCGATTTAATCTGTGTTTCCGAGACCTGGTTAAGGAATTATATTCCTGATACCTTAATTAGTCTAAAAGGATTCAAAGTATTTAGAAAAGATCGTGTTGGCAGGATTGGTGGTGGCGTTGCCATATTTGTAAATAAATCGACTTATGTTAAATTTGTGGCTCAATCAGAGGTGAACTCAGTAATTGAATACATATTTGTTGAGGCTTACTTCAATAATCAAAAATGTCTGCTTGGTACACTATATAAACCGCCCTCTACATCTAATTTGGGTCCCTTAGGGGCAGTTATTGCGGAAATAGGACACCAGTAAACTCACATAATAATCGGTGGCGATTTTAATGTGAATTATCTTGCTGACTGTTCAACAACTAATGAGTTTAGAGAGTTCTTACGGTCCTTTGATTTAGCCGTTGTGAGTTTCATTCCGACCCACTTCACGAAAACTTCATCCTCACCTCTGGACCTTTTTATTGTGAATGATCGCAAATCAGTACAATTTAATAACAAAATCTCTCTTTTTTGCTGTTAGATATTACATATTTACAATGTTAGAGACATACATAGAAATAAGTTGTCGCACATTTTTTAACTTTGCACATTTTTTAATTTTGCACATTTTTTTAATTTTGCACATTTTGCACAATTTGCAATTTCCAATATTTTTTACCTGCACGAGCCCGATGAAATATGATCGGCTCAATAATAATTTCACGTATCTTGCTTAATAATCTAATTTTGCCAATATTTGAATTTATGTATAATGCAAGTAGCTTAGTATATCGATAATGTAAGTAGAGTAAGAATTTTGGTTATAAATATCCGAATCCGGAAAATAAAGTCTTTCTAGTCAAGAAGCTTGAGAGTTTTACATCGTTAAAACCTTTAATCCTGTTGAATTAGTTTATGCAAGGATGGCGCGCAGCGGAAAGACCAGTCATATTACCAGAAACGTTGGAACAAGCTGAGTAGTAGAGATATACCGATTCTAAGCCGGCTTAGAACCGGCATAGGATTTTGGGGTGTCTGAAAGCTCGTCGTCTACGTGTACGAGGTGTTTTAGGTTTGTGTCTTGGATAAGGTGGACCCGGAGTGACAGGTGGTAATGGCGGAAAGCTCTTCCTCCACGTGCACAGGGTATTTTAGGTTTGTGTCTTGGATAAGGCTACCCAGACCCGGCATAGGACTTGGTGCTGGTGCAGGGTCCCCATGGGATTTGAGTGGGGTGATGGGTGAAACTCTTCGTGTTTGCCTTGGATGGAGATGATGCAGGAGTGCCGGTGGTTGCGAAAGGTTTTCGTCTACGTGTGGGGTTGTTTTGTGTCTTTGCTAAAAAGTGATGCGAGGTGTGAGCGCCATCTGTGTGAAGCTAGTTGAACTTCGGTGCCACGGCTTTGGGTCTTGGTTGGATGGAGATGATGCAGGAGTGCCGGTGGTTGCGAAAGGTTTTCGTCTACGTTTGAGGCTGTTTTGGGTCTTTGATAAAAAGTGATGCGAGGTGTGAGCGCCACCTGTGTGAAGCTAGTTGAACTTGGGTGCCGCGAAGGTGCGTTGGCCATTAGTGATAAGATGGCACCTGTCGCGAGATATTGTCAATGCTGCAAGTGTTGTGAAATTAAAAAAGTCAAAGTTGTGAAATTAAAAAAGTCAAAGCTGCGCTGCTCGGGCTTTGAACCCGGGTGATCGGCAGCTTAAGAGACCTGCGGGTATTGTTATTTAATTTGTGTATACAAGCGCTGAGCCAGCGATCGAGCGATCTAAAAAAAAATAGAATTTTCTTATTTTTTGATCATGCTGCGTGTGCGTGTGAATGGAAATAGCGATATGTTTTATGATGCGTGTGAAAATTAGGATATTAAATAGAACAAATATTATTTTTTATATTTGTAAAATCGTATAATTATTATTTATTACGCCACAATGGGTTGAAGAGGCGCTTTTTATTGTTTCGGATATGATGTGCATTTTATATATTTGTTTTAGAACCGTAAAAATTATGGTTTCCGCTTCCATTTTCAGCGTAAAAATTATTATTATAGTTAACAGGGGGGGCATCAATCTGTATGAACTTAAATATATGTTTTCCCATGCTGTCCAGTATTAATTACGTGGAAATTTTTTTTATTGTTGATGTCCTGTAAGGCTGCATCTGATAGTGAGTTGTACCTGGCTGGTAGCAAAATCTGATATTCTTCTAAGTCCAGGCGAATTCGAACGCCATACACCGTTTCAAGCCTGCTGGCAGATTTGATTTTGTATGGAGTTCCAAACTGCATATCAGACATCCTTAAGTAAGGCGAATATTCCAGACTTTTAAGTTCTGCTGCTGTATCCATGTCTTCTTGCTGCTGCTGCTGATGCTCTTGATCTCCAGGTTGTTGGGGTTGAACTGCTGTCGATCTTCTTCACAATCCTCATTATATATATCTCAATTTAGAAACATGATTGAACTTGTCCATGAATCCCCGCAGTGATGTGGAGCTTGGTCATGAATACCCTTGTCCCAAACCCTGATAAAAACGCGAGTTATGACTCATTCGATACTCTCCACGATCTTGAAAAAAAATGTTCTCTCGAAACATCATCATCATCATCATGAATATATAGCATCCCAAACCATGATCAAAGCGCGAGTTATGACTCATTCGATACTCTCCACGATCTTGAAAAAAAAAATTTCTCTCGTATACTACTTCGGTCCGCCATTAGTGATAAGACGTCACCTGTCGCGAGAATTTGTCAATGCTGCAAGTGTTGCGAAATTAAAAAAGTCAAATGATGCGTGTGAAAATTAGGATATTACAGTGACATGCGCTTTGGGAAAATCTTTGATTCAATTATTATGTATATAAGCACCTAAAGATTGAAATGTAAGGTTAGTTTTCATCTGGTTGCGGTGATGAGCGGTTATAAGGATTCTACCAGATTGCTTGAGGAAAAGGGTGATAAAGGAAGCAAAGTAAAAGAACTAAAATATCAGCTAAATTCTCTATCAATTAAATCGGTGCAATCATCATCATCATCATCTGGGAGTAAAGATACTTCTTCTTCTTCTTCCATACGATATCAGCAGATAAAAGATAAGTAAATATGAGCGTTCCAAAATTTCTCGAAGAATACTCAAGCGTTCTGCTGGAGGAGCATAAGGATAAAATAGAGAAACTGTACAGATATGTTCAAGAATATGAGACTGCTGGAAAAGTTAATTCAATACATGGAGTACATTACAATAACTGCCCATGGTCGAACGATAAGACAACCTGCGAACCGGATACATGTGGATGCTGTTTTGTGGAGCGGTACAAAAAGGCAGTTCAACGCCTAGTAAATTTTTATGTGAGGATCACCAAAAGCGGTTGCAGAGAATGCAGAAAAGGGTTCGATTTATACTAGCGCCAGAAGTACACATCATGCATGTATGGAATTTTGCTTATAGAGCTAGCCGCATGGGAAGATGGCATATATGTGCCCTTGATAGATGCAGATTTCAACAGAGAATCATCAATACAAGTAAAATCCTGGAACCTATATTGAACCAACATCATCGTGAGAAAATATGTAATACTAGATTTGAAAATAAAACAAATATGTTATAAAAAATGCCTTTTTTTATTTAACTTATAATACATCATTAGCATTTATCCAAGAATTATGTTCTGGTGAAAACCCTAGCCATTTAACATAAATTTGAACACCACTCTTTTTCAATATTTTTTCAACAAGGTAGAGATCCGGATGTTGAGCTTTCTGCAATTCTTTTTCATAGAACCCTCCTTTAATGGGGTTGCCCTGGTAGTCCTCAAGTTGATATGTCACTGGATTAGTCAGTTGAACTTTGGAGATTTTGAAGATTTCAGTTGTCCAGTTTGGTGTGTAGCCTTTATCAAATACATGTTTATATTTGCTTATACGGACGCGGTCTCCTACTTTATATGCAGATGAAGGGGCAATTTTGATGTGATTATAGGCTGTAGCTAGAAGCAACTTCTCATTTGCCCTATTGACATCACAAGGGCGCATTTTGATTGTTCGATGTCTTTTCGCATTGTATTGTGATAGCAGCTTTTTCACCATAGAAAACCATTTGTAGGATCCATTCATGCTAAATTCCTTCCACATCATGCTCTTTAAAGTTCGATTGAATCTTTCCACTATTGATGCCTTAAGCGATGTATATGTTGAGTAGTGGTTAATTTCATATTTGCTCATTAGCTGTTGAAAGTGTGAGTTGTAGAATTCCTTGCCATCATCTGTCTGCAAATTGTTAGGTGTACGTCCTTCTTTGAATATTGACTGCATCGCTTCTGTAACTTCTGGACCGGTTTTTCTTTTAATTGGCATAGCCCAGGCATATTTAGAAAATGTATCAATTACAGTCAGTAAGTAGCGGAATCCTTTGTTTACATGTTTATATGCATCCATTTCCACCAAGTCAGCCTGCCACAAATCATCCAGACCTTTAATGATAACTCTCCGTCTAGTAAAATTGCGGCGAGCAGGTTTGTGGAGCTCATTCACTACTTGCCTCTTACTCATAGACGCCATCTTGCGGTTTTTTAATTATACTGGAGAATATAAATTTTTCAATTTTTTCAATTTCACCATTTATATACAGCGTGAGATTTTGTACTGCTTTGCTCACGCTTTTCTGTATTTCATCATCAACATAGTTTTTAGTTGCAGCGTCAACCTTTTCTTTTGGATCGCCTAGGTTTTTGATTCTTTTCAAGGCAAGATCATAGTCGCCATCTAACGTTAAATTAAAACCGTTTCCTTTTGCCCCCTGTTCGCCTTTGGGGCCGGCAGCACCGTCTTTTCCAGGAATTCCAGGGGGCCGCGATCACCCACTGCCCCAAATTTTTGCCGTTTAGAAGATCGACCAAACTTGTCAACGCTCATTTCCGAAATGTAAATAGTTTATGCATGCGCGAATATTTATACTATAATGCCAGCTTCCCGCAACTCCTCAATGATTGACACTATTTCATTACTATGGCTATTATTCCCAGCTTGCTGTGATGCTACCAATATGCGGAGCCTATCAACTAGCTCATTGGGATCATCCCAATATATGTAGTCGACATTTTTCTTCGGAATTTGCATTATTCCCGTTCCAGTACGAGGAGTGCGAATCAACTTTTTTATAATGTTTTTATATTTGAAGCTATTTGTTCCTTTTATTTGCTGGTTTTCCTTAAAATCACGTCTGTAAATGCATGCATCATTTGCAATTTCTTGATAATTGCCCATATCGTACATTGAGTAACCTTGCGGCTTTTTCATAAAAAGTAGTTCAGCTAAGCCTTCAGTTATCTTATAATGCTTGCCGCCTATAAGAAAATTTTCTCCGTCAACTTTTAAGATCGAGTTACCGATATTTAGCATATCGTTGCGATAGTACACGCCATAAATTTTATCAATTTTCGTGCTATCATTTTCAAGTAGTTGTTTATATTTGTTTAGTATCTGGCCGGGCTCTTTTGTGGGGGTTACAAACTCTTCATCCTCATCATCATCATCATCAGAATAATCCCTAAGAGGGGTGCTAGGTGATTCCAGCTTTAAATATTTACGTGCAGGCGGTGTGTTTGCTTCTTCATTGCTCTCTTGTTTAATTTCTTCTTCTTCTTCTTTTGGTTCAAGTTTCACTGATGCTGCTGGTGTTGTGAGCTTTTTCAGCGTGGCGGTTATTGGTTTAAAGGTTTCCTCTAATTGAGCTTCTGATTCAATTTTACCAGTCTTGAGAGCTTTATACTTTCTGCGTATAGCATTGCGTGTTTTTACAATATCTTTCAACAACTTTTCATTCATGTTGCTAGACTGGTGGTTACAGCTACAATGATATACAGCTATGCTAATAAGCACTTATATACAAATCAGCTAGACATGCTAGACAAACCTCGTAGACCTGACCAGCTGATTAGATTGGCTTCTTTATAGACTCATGAAAGCATCAAAGCCTTTTCGATATCGACCTTTATTCATGGGGCTGTCCTTATCAATTACTAAGAATCCATATTTGTCTTTCCAACAGTTTGCACACGCCTTTCTGAACTTTGCAAATTCCATATCACTATTTACATGATCATTGTGTATATGCTTCAGGTTCAAATCATCTTGTTTGAATATGATTAGAAAGTTTGCATTATCGCGGATAAGATGCTTTGGTATATGTGTATATGTCTGACAGAGGTAAAAGCTATCAATGCCGTTATGCCGTCCCATACAAAAGTAGGCTCTAATATTATTTTGTTTATCGCAGGCCACATCATCAAAGATGAAAATTGAGTTTGGCTTTGCTTCCTCTGGCGGTATAACGTCACAGTTGTTAGAAAACGTATAATAGCCCAAGCCTGATATGTGAGCTGCAACTTCTCCTAAATATTGGTATTTCGGCTGACTTAGCGATTTTGAGTAAATGTATATATTCTCGAATCGCAGGCCGTTAGGATGCTCCAGTAAACTTAGCATAACATTTGTCTTGCCGCAATTCGATGGTCCAACAATAATTCCTCTTATACTGTTTGGCAGCAGCACTCCATGCTTCTTCTTCAATGCACTTGTAATTTCCACATCAGTATTTCTAACTGGTAGGCACGCTTGCTGCTTGATAAACTTCATGTTGAACACTAACACAACCCCTATAAATACCAACACTTTTATAGATTTTTATCAGTCTTGCTGTAAACCTATAAAATGATTGACCATAGCGAGAAGCGCATCATTCACCGAAAACCTACCGAGGGGAGAGGTCTATTAAACTCACTTATAAATAAGTTACCATTTGAGCTTCATCTCCCAGGATATCAGTACTGCGGTCCAGGAACAAAGTTAGCTAAAAGACTAGCACGTGGTGATCCAGGCATCAACCCACTCGATGCAGCCTGCAAGCAGCATGATATTGCATATCGCGATCATAAGGACTTAAGCGACCGACATATAGCTGACCGTATTTTAGAAGAAAAAGCCTGGCAACGAGTTACATCTAGAGACGCTAGCTTTGCAGAACGTGCTAACGCGCTATTAATAACAAACGCCATGAAAGCTAAAATCAAAGTTGGAATGGGCGCCAAGGCAAAAATTACCTGCTCGAAAAAGAAGAAGAAGAAGTTACGTCCATCATTTCGTGTAGCCGTTCGCAATGCTCGGAAAATTTTAAAGCTTAAAAAACCAAAAGACCTGTTGGAAGCTACTAAAATTGCCCTAAGTGCAGCAAAGAATGTTATCAAGGGAAAGAAAAAATCATACACTACACCTAGAGTGATACCAGTGCCTAAAGTAGGAGGTGTTTTACCGTTCCTCATCCCGCTTTTTGCAGGTCTTTCAGCCGTTGGAGCGCTATCTGGAGGTGCAGCAGGCATAGCTAAAGCTGTAAACGCTGCAAGCAGCGCACGTCAGGAGCGGCAGGAAGCGAAGCGTCACAATGAGTCAATGGAAGCTATAGCGCTAGGAAAACGCGGGCAAGGATTATTTCTAAAGCCATATAGGAAAGGACTGGGACTCTTCCTCAACCACCAACCAAAAAACTACTAAAGACGCTACCCAAAAGAGCACTCAATGAAAATGATCTGCGTAAATATGCACAGCATATAGCCCACTTTAGAGGAGTATTTATGCGCGATCAATTACCTAGAAAACCGTGGACAAATGAGAGCGGAATTATAAATCTAGATGTTTCATCTGGACCTGGAACGCATTGGGTAGCGTACAAGAAGAATGGAAATATCATAAATTACTTTGACAGTTTTGGAAACCTGCAACCACCGCGGGAAGTTGTAAATTATTTGGGCGATGCAGTCACATACAACTATACTGCTCATCAAAATTTCAACTCAGTGATTTGCGGCCACTTGTGCTTAGAATTCTTACATAGTAATGTATAAATAAAGGCCTTCAAGTGTAAACATAGACATTTCATAACAAGTAGCCATGTCGATAACACTCTCTCTTACTGGCAATACATCGGTTCTCACCGCCGAATACTTTCCTCCGTTGGACTTAGCTGGAGACTACGTTTGCGGATTAATTGATTTTCAAACATACAATTCTATACCGAATATTGACGAGAGCAACAATTTAATGCATGTGGGGGATGCATGTATCGAAATACCTGTTGGATCATACGAGATTGATGACATAGCAGCTTCAGTGCAGCAAAGTTTAAATAAGAGCGGTAGCAGCAGCAAGGCAGCAGTGTTAATAAGAGCAAACAATAATACCTTGAAGAGTGAAATAAAAGCCTCTGAAGTAATACATTTTGATAAAGAGCGATCTATCGCACCGCTGTTGGGATTTGGAAAACGTGTATTGGAAGCAAATATACTGCACACATCAGATCTACCAGTCAATATTATAAAAGTTAATACTATACGCATTGAATGTAACATCATATCAGGCTCATACATCAACAATAAACATGTGCATATGCTGCATGAATTTGCTCCAGCTGTGGGACCAGGCTATAAAATAGTAGAGGTTCCCGCGAATGTAATCTATTTACCTGTGAACGTCAAACGTGTAGGTTCACTCACACTAAAGCTCGTTGATCAGGACGGAGATTTAATAAATTTTCGAGGTGAAACGATAACTGTCAGACTACATTTAAAGCCTGAGAATGATAATCTACGACGACAACGGGAGCAATAAGCATATATACAGGATGAACTTCAGGGAAAACATTATTCAACCGACGACCTTGAAGCGAACAAGACGTCAACTGAGAGCTGATAATATACAATTTCTAAAATCAATAGGACTAAATTTGAAGCCATGAACAACATCTTGGACATTACTGAAGGCACGAGCCATGATAATAGCATAACAAAAATTGACTACCACACCTACTCATCGTTCACATCATCATTCAAAAATAGCGACGAAACCCGCATTCCAGTGCAAAACCAAGACCTGTATATCCTGCCAGCTGAAAGTTTCATATACATTGATGGAACAGTAACTAAACCTGATGGACAATATCAGACACTGCACGGCTAGTAAATAATGCTGTAGCGTTTCTCTTTGAGGAAATTCGCTATGAGATCAACGGCGTTGAAATTGATAGAACTCGAAATCTTGGAATAGCAACAACACTAAAAAATTACATATCATTAAACCCAAATGAGAGCCGCATGTTATACAACGCTAGCTGGTCGCCAAATGAATCAATTAGATCTGCCGATGGATTCTTCAATTTCTGCATCCCTCTAAAAACGTTGCTGGGCTTTGCTGAAGATTACAAGAAAATTATCGCCAACGCTAAACATGAACTCATATTAATACGAAGCAGGATGGATGAAGATGCAGTCATATCGCCAAAAGATGATGTAAACATTTCAATATCGAAACTTCAGTGGCGCATCCCCCATGTTAATGTTGCCGACCATGAGAAAATTGGTTTATATAAGATCATTGAAAGCGGCCGTGAAATACAAATACCATTCAGGAGCTGGGACATATACGAGTACCCCACCCTACCAGCAGCGACTCATCATACGTGGTCTGTCAAAACATCATCACAGTTGGAAAAACCCCGATATGTCATACTAGCTCTACAAACAAATCGTAAAAATGATAAAACGAAGGATGCCAGCAAGTTTGACCACTGCAAGCTGACAGATGTTAAAGTGCACTTGAATTCGGAATCATACCCATATGATGATTTGAACCTGAAATTTGATGCTGATAAATATGCTCTCCTATATGATATGTATATAAAATTCCAAACCTCATACTATGGACGTCAGTTCCAGTCGCTACTCTCAAGGGAAGAGTTTATGCGTGATGCTCCGATCTCGGTCATTGATTGCTCCCGACAAAACGAAACCATCAAAACAGGTCCTGTGGATATAAGGCTGGAATTTAAAACGTCGGAAAACGTCCCCGCCAACACAACAGCATACTGTTTATTGCTGCACGATCGAATTGTGGAATATACACCTCTAACCAACGAAGTCAGGAAAATTGCTTGAAATCAACAACAACAACAACAACAAATGGCTTTTCTTGCATAATACACCAAGAAGGCTGATGTGCTCTGAAAAATGTTTTTGTAATAATGGATTTTTTAAATAAAACAAATTTTTTATAAAACATTATATATATTCCTTTATTCATACTATATTTGCATTTTTGCACGTGTGTGTTTTATTCTACACCCAAGTCTCCTTGATGCTGCTGCTGCTGCGCTGAAAAATGTCCCCATGGCAGTGTGTCGATCCCGTTGTCCATAATGTGGCGTTTATCATCCTGTGGATTTAAAGCGATCTTTGTTTGGTTTAAAGTGAACACTTTATGGCCATATGAACGAATGCTTTTTTGCTCAGCTAACTTGCTTTTTGAGTTTTTCAAACATTCAATGTAATCGCTAATGTGCAAAGTTTTCGTTACAACGTTCTTCTTCACTCCTTTTGCTTTTTTCACCTCATCAACATCGTCTATTTTAAGGGCGTACATTTTTGACCTTAAACCTACAAACAATGTCATTATTCTACCATTTAATTCGTCTTTCATCAATCCAGGAACTTTTTTATTTGCTTGCGGTATATTATACTGGTTGTTCATAGGATAATCACTAGTATCAAACTTATCAATGTTTCTTTTCATTATATTGTATACATCAGCATTTTTTATTTCATATACTAATGAATCCGTATCCATGTACATTATTTTGCATTTATCAGCATCCAACTCTTTTAGCATAAAATCATAATGGAATTCGTATAGTGCTATTTTAGAAATATCGAGAATTGCCATGCCGATGTATAATGGTTTGTCGAATTTAACAACCAGTTTTCTTAATTCAACTGCTACTAAATTTTCATTGAATATTGTGCGACTATGGAAATTCGGTGCTGCAATGAGGTTTCTAGCACCATGCCGCCCCTCCCACTTTGTGCATAGTTTTATGTTTGAATATTTTCGCACATTTTCCATAGTTTTCCCAAAAACAGCATTAACCGTTTTCTTATATTGGTTCTTCTCATAGGCATTTTTGGCTTGTTGTCTTTTATTTGTATTTAAGTCTACGTATGGTTTAAGCCATGGTGATTGATTGAACTGCAGAATGCGATGAATTTTCTTGAGTATTAATCCATGAGATAAACATTGTTTCAGGTTGCGGTAATGTATGACATATTTTTCTTTGGTGTATAAAGTGGTTAAAAGTTTACCTTGTTTTGATCCTGGCGGTGTTGAATGAGTGGGGCAAAATGGAATATCTTTATGCAAATTATGCAGCTCCTTCGGGTATTCAAGATCTACCTCCAACATGTAGCCGATCGGCGAATTATCATCAACATTCATAACATCAACATTATCAATCCATTGAAAATTTCCGGTTGGAAGATGCTGCGACATGGCCCACCCATATAAATTATTCACATCGTAGTACATCAGATATTTTATTTCTTCATCCGGTTTAAATACATCCATATATTTATTGTTGGCTTCACTATATCTGCAGCAGCATTGACTGATTCCACCTCGGCAAGATTTTTCAATAAATAAGAGAATATCAACATCCATTATCCTTTCTAAGCTCACTTTCGTGTAGTACAGCATCGCAGCCCATGTATATCCAGGTAGTGTGAAGACGTGTGCCGGGTCAAGTTTGTAAGTCTCGAGTGCCACAGCTCTAAAATTTGTAAAAATATCTGCCAGCAGAAGAACATCTGTTTTTAAATACAAATCTGAATACTCTCCCAGGCTTTTAATGTTAAATTTTTCCCACACTTTTTGCGCATGTTCATAATCTTTTTCTGTTATCGGTTCATCAATCATTTTGTTATAAAAATGCTCCATGCCGGGTAAACTATTGCACTCCAATTTATCCCATCCATCGATGTAGTCATATGGAAAAACTCCTTTGCGCGTGAGAAGGTTGAAGCTTTCATCATCCAAGTCTTGCCACTGAACTTTTGTTATTTTTAATTTTTCCTTCGGCATCAATCCTGCTAATTTATCCAAAGATTCATCCATAAATCTATAGGAATCGATGAATCTCAGCTTGATGGTGCTATTTTCAATGTGTTTCGTAAATGAAATGTACCGCTCTTTGTTCAACGGCAAAAGATCCACTTTTCCTGGTATCGTTAATGCTACATCCTTGATTATGAAATGTGCATCATATCCTGATAAATTGTGGAAAATGACTGGGATGTTGCGGCAATCATTATAATTGAGGTTGCATCTGTTGTGTGCAGGTCCACGGTATTTGCCCGTGAGATGGCAGTGGTCTCTCACTATGATTTCATCACGGAGCAATAGTCCCTCGCATATATGACAGTATGGATGATTTAATTGAAAGTTTTTTTCCTGTGCTGATAACGGTGCTAGTGGTTTTATATCCTTTATTTTCTGCTCAGCTATAGTTGCGATTTCCTGCAGTTGTAATGTAAACCACTGAAGACATGTTTTTCCGCGATTTGATCGGTAAAATGATAATGAGTCATCGTAGTAGCAGTGAAAATATAATCCGATGCTATGAACTTCATGTTCTTGAATTTTCCTCGTCTTATCACCATCACTGTCACCATCGGTAATAGGTAGCAATATCGACTCCAAATCTGCATATACTGTAAATGGCACTGGGTTCTTGTAATTATAGTTTTTAAATCTTATATATTGCTCCTTGTGAAAAGCAACTTTACAGTCATTCACCTTTTCACACTCGGGCACGTGCGCTGCGAGTTTTTCCTCAGTAGTAAAATAAAATAAACATCTATCGCAGATATATTTTTTGTGACCCCATTTAGATGTCTGCCCGCTCACCAAACGCGATAAGTTTTTGATCCAACAGAAATGATAAACAATATCAATATCACTATCACCAGCACTAACACCATCATCATCATCATTGTCATCATCCTCACTGCAGTCATAATTTGATTTTATCATTAGCAAATTAATATGTTTATCTAATTTCTTCTTCGTTAAGTAAGCTGGAAGAGTCGTGTATGCATTTGTCTTCTCCTTTTCCAGTATGAAAACATTAATCGATAATCCATTGTTTATTTCAAAAGTTTTTATTTGATTCAGCGTAACCGGAAAGGTGATGCCACTCAAGTTCAGTACATTGCTGTAGTGTGGATACTTTGTTGTTCTATAAGCATGATCCCGAAAGTCCACTGGATACAAAGCTGAGACCTCTGCCCATGCAAAACATGCATTATCGCTATTCTTTACATTTATGCATGCATGCTTGGCTGCGATGCTTTGCGGCAATTTTATATAGGATGATCCCCTTAATGGTTCGAATTTGTTAATGTGCACCATTAAGTTCACTATCGCATGTAAAGCCCAACCACTATCTTTTTCCTGAAACTCTTCAAGCTGGGTTAATAGGTCCTCCTGCACGTTTTTCAAAAACCACACTTTCAAATCATCGGTGCTCGCAATAGCGCCAGTTTTGGTGTGTAAATATTTAATGTCGGTAATATTTTCACTGTCATTAACACCGGGCTTGATAAATTCACAGCTCAGGGTAGTTGAAGCTTTCACAAAATGATGCTTATTTAGCGAATTTCTTATCCGTGCTGTGAATAAAGCACATGCATCTGCCAAAAATCGTGCAGGATCAATGTGTTTGATGTTAACAATTGTACCAGTCCGAATCCTGACAGCAAATGCATTATTTAATTCAACCCAGCGTACACGTGCACTTCTTTTTTCACTTCTTCCTCCTTCCTGCACACCTGCTCCATGGTGGTTGCCATCAGCTTTCAGCAACACCTGCAGCCCTCTTAGTTGAGCAATGCAATTTTGGTAATGTTGTTTGATCCCAGTGCGCTGTTCGACCCTGCATGCTGCTTTAATTTTTTTAATGAATATACCACACGCCTTGACAATAATTACACTTTGCACAGTGTCTCCATCCCTTAAGCACTCTGCCGCTTGCTTTTTTAGCCCACTCATAATGCTGCATGTATCCATTTTAATAGTAGTAGTAGTGATTAATCACAAAAATATATTTTAAAAAACTAAAAAATACGCTTTTATTTTAAAATGAACTAAAAAGAAAAAATTATTTTGAAAGTAAAGTTTTTATGGCTCTAGCCAGTATATGTAAAAAAACCTTTCGAAATGTAATGTAATGTAATGTAATGTAATGTTGGATAAAAAGTTACAACATGTAATGTACGCTGTATTCACTATAAAAAAGACTTTCCCTTAACGTTTCACTTCGCTAGATGCTCGTTGCGATTTTAATAGTAGTAGTAGCAGTAATTCACACTTCACTTTACAATGTTGCTGCAGGTAGTGCCTTCTCGGTCTTATGTTTTCCGGGTTAAATTGTAAAGTAAAGTCTTAATTCTAAGGTTCCCTATTTATATTCAAAAACTTTCACTCTACTCTATCCCCACCTAAATTCCCCAAGTCACAAGTCAATTTTGCATGCCATCATTCTTTTCTAGGTCTTTCCCAATTTCCCCAATCTCGCACTTTGTCGCGGTGGCCGCAGCTTCGTTGCAGGTAGAACGATGGCAAGGGAATTGGGTAATTTGGAAAATTTCCGCTGACCTACTTTGTTTCACACATCGTCGCGGTGGCCGTTGCTTCTTTGCAGTTAGAACGATGGCAAGGGAATTTGGGAGAGGAACATTTTTTTTCAAGATCGTGGAGAGTATCGAATGAGTCATAACTCGCGCTTTGATCAGGGTTTGGGATGCTATATATTCATGATGATGATGATGATGTCTCGAGAGAACATTTTTTTTCAAGATCGTGGAGAGTATCGAATGAGTCATAACTCGCGTTTTTATCAGGGTTTGGGACAAGGGTATTCATGACCAAGCTCCACATCACTGCGGGGATTCATGGACAAGTTCAATCATGTTTCTAAATTGAGATATATATAATGAGGATTGTGAAGAAGATCGACAGCAGTTCAACCCCAACAACCTGGAGATCAAGAGCATCAGCAGCAGCAGCAAGAAGACATGGATACAGCAGCAGAACTTAAAAGTCTGGAATATTCGCCTTACTTAAGGATGTCTGATATGCAGTTTGGAACTCCATACAAAATCAAATCTGCCAGCAGGCTTGAAACGGTGTATGGCGTTCGAATTCGCCTGGACTTAGAAGAATATCAGATTTTGCTACCAGCCAGGTACAACTCACTATCAGATGCAGCCTTACAGGACATCAACAATAAAAAAAATTTCCACGTAATTAATACTGGACAGCATGGGAAAACATATATATTTAAGTTCATACAGATTGATGCCCCCCCTGTTAACTATAATAATAATTTTTACGCTGAAAATGGAAGCGGAAACCATAATTTTTACGGTTCTAAAACAAATATATAAAATGCACATCATATCCGAAACAATAAAAAGCGCCTCTTCAACCCATTGTGGCGTAATAAATAATAATTATACGATTTTACAAAAATAAAAAATAATATTTGTTCTATTTAATATCCTAATTTTCACACGCATCATAAAACATATCGCTATTTCCATTCACACGCACACGCAGCATGATCAAAAAATAAGAAAATTCTATTTTTTTTTAGATCGCTCGATCGCTGGCTCAGCGCTTGTATACACAAATTAAATAACAATACCCGCAGGTCTCTTAAGCTGCCGATCACCCGGGTTCAAAGCCCGAGCAGCGCAGCTTTGACTTTTTTAATTTCACAACTTTGACTTTTTTAATTTCACAACACTTGCAGCATTGACAATATCTCGCGACAGGTGCCATCTTATCACTAATGGCCAACGCACCTTCGCGGCACCCAAGTTCAACTAGCTTCACACAGGTGGCGCTCACACCTCGCATCACTTTTTATCAAAGACCCAAAACAGCCTCAAACGTAGACGAAAACCTTTCGCAACCACCGGCACTCCTGCATCATCTCCATCCAACCAAGACCCAAAGCCGTGGCACCGAAGTTCAACTAGCTTCACACAGATGGCGCTCACACCTCGCATCACTTTTTAGCAAAGACACAAAACAACCCCACACGTAGACGAAAACCTTTCGCAACCACCGGCACTCCTGCATCATCTCCATCCAAGGCAAACACGAAGAGTTTCACCCATCACCCCACTCAAATCCCATGGGGACCCTGCACCAGCACCAAGTCCTATGCCGGGTCTGGGTAGCCTTATCCAAGACACAAACCTAAAATACCCTGTGCACGTGGAGGAAGAGCTTTCCGCCATTACCACCTGTCACTCCGGGTCCACCTTATCCAAGACACAAACCTAAAACACCTCGTACACGTAGACGACGAGCTTTCAGACACCCCAAAATCCTATGCCGGTTCTAAGCCGGCTTAGAATCGGTATATCTCTACTACTAAGCTGGAGAAGGAATGGAGCCGCTTCAAAGACACCGATACCGCCATTAGGCAGCGACCAGATCTGCCTATGTCACATAAATATTTTGCGACCAATTATTATGGAACCATAAAAGAGGTTTTTCTGAAATACCAGGAATATTTCAGTGTTATGATATATTAGCCCGTAACCTTGTAGATGACCTGAAATAAAAATGCATTAGAAAGCCATAACAAAGAACATTATATGTGACGTACCTTGTCTCTGTCCCCTATGTGTCTTGAAACCGGGAGGCTGCTGATCCGATTTCTTTCCAGGTGACGACCAAGCCAGGGGCTCGAGAAGCCATCACCCCGGCGAACCTTAGGTTTCAGCAGACCCGTCAGCAGGAATACAGCGGGGATGAATCCGAGGCGACAATCCGCGATCCACCAGCGGAACCTCTCACAAGAGCTGTAGGGTCCCTAAAAGCGTCCCCAGTGGAGAACCTTAACGACAGTATTTAGATAAATTAAGACTTACCTGAATTGTTAAAAATCTTATAGATAGAGCGGTTGTAAGCGCGACGTAGGGCTTTTCCAACGATCCTAACCTCTCTAAAGTTAGCTAAGGATTCCTCCCAGAAATCCATATTCAGGGCGGTATGGTGGCAGGAAAACTAGAAATGTGGCCGGGGGCTGTCAAGCCCCACTTTATTACATGAAATTTAGGCTAGCCCGGCCTCTAGAATTTTTCCGGGGATGGAAAAGGGAATGCCCAGGACCCAGTGCGCCTCCAGAAATCGAAAATTAAATTTTATTAATAATATTATATTCCCGATTCCAATCGGGTTAAACCGATTGGAAGGCGCGCTGGAAATCCCTAAAATAGTGGGCATTTCTCCTTATAATCAGGGCCCCTGAAGCAGTCACTCTCTCAGTGGTGATAAAAAAGTAAGCAATACAAAGTGAAAACAGTGGAAAGTGCCCAAGAAAAGGGAGTTATAAGAAGTTATCCGAGAAGGAGGATCGTTGGTGGAATCCCTGCAAGTGCAAGTAAAGTTGAGTAGCCCAAGTTTATTTTGATTATTTTGTTATCAACATTTTATTAGATAGTTTATTTTATTTTTTTTTGGAATATTCATTTAAATTTACAGTACATTGTTTTTTTAATAAATGAATAGTTGAAAATAAATCTTTTCCTTCTCGTCTCTAATTTTAATATTTTGAATATTTTTTTTGTGTTAAGTGAAATTATTGTGGGTTCAAGCCCCACGCGTTTTAACAGGTTCGTAGACCTTAAAACTACGTGGCGCCCATTCTTAAGGATTTAATTTTACCCGGTAATTTTCCTCTTCGGACCACACCCTACGGCCGAGCCGTACGTGGAAATTAGCACGTAACAAAGTGGCGCCCAACGTGAGCTTAATACTATTAATACTATCTAAATAGGTTTTATGGAAAATTAAAAACTTCAAACCGAAGACAGAACCAAGGAAAAATATCTGAGGTGGAAAAGAATTTTTTTTTGTTTAAACTTTTTTTTGGTTACAAGAGTGGAAAAGAAAAATATTTAAAAAAGCGGTAAAATAGTGGTGGTCATTAAAAGTTGCATTTAAAATTCGCCAAGATCCACGAAAGGGAATTTGTCAAGTGAGGAGTGTCAGTTTTAGCTAACCATATTTAAGAAATTTTTTTTATCCCGTATCTCGAAAAAAAAAGGTATTAAGGAATAGTAATTTTGGTTAAAATGGCTGAATTTTCTTTGTGGCATTTGGATGGACAAGAGTGACATTTAGTTTAAAGGGCATCAGTCAACCAGCTGTTCAGCCAATCAGCTGTTCAGCCAGGCGACTCTCAAATATATTATCATTGAATTATTGTTGGTAGTGGTGTGAGAAGTAGGACAGAGTAAGGAGCGAAGCAACAAGTTGTTGGAGAGTGAAGAACTTTAAGTTAGTTGCAAAGCTCTAAAAGTTGTGGAACTTTAAAAGTTGCGAAACTTTGAAAGTTGCGAAACTTTAAAAGTTGCGAAACTTGTGACATTGCGCGCAACATTGAACGAGTTGCGCAACATAGTGACTGATCACGCCACTCATTTTTTTTTGGAACCACGCCACTCAATTTTTTTTGCCACAATTATATGTATGAAATAGGGATAACGGAGCTATGCATAGGTACTTACATTTTTAGTGGCGATAGAGAAGGTTGATGATATAAGGTATCCCTTGTAGTATAGGTTGTCTCAACCTGTTAAAAATCAATGGATTTTTCCTTTTTTTGACACAAAAAAATGCACACTAATTTTTCACAGTAAGACACCACCATTTCACGGGGATATTAATTAAAACTTTCCTTCTTCGTAGCCACTAAAGGAAGAACTATAATATCACTAAATCACACGAAAATTGTTTTTTCACTACCGGCACTCGAATTAAACGGGGTACAGCGTGTACCATAAACCGACCGACGTTACTTACTACGTACAACTGGCCCGTTCCGAATGAGATGAGACTATGAATGACCATCGAGTATAAGAGAATTATTTTTGGCAATATTATCGAGAGAGGATTAGATTTTTTTTGGCAAGGAATTATAAATTTTTGGGGAATAATCCACTACTAGGAGGTGAGGAAGGCTTACAACACCGGATTCTGTTTTTTTTGCATTGCAGCAAGCGGCCATTACTCCACTAGGAAAAAAAAAAGATTTGAAGTGATTTGTGGGTCAAGTTCATGCTTTTGTTGCCTTTGTTTTTTTTTGGTTTGGTCGATTGATCTTCAACGATATTAGCAACAAACTAAGTTAATCGGAAGATTAAACCAACCGATGTTTCGCTAGTAGGTTATAATATATTATATTTTCCAACAGGCGGTTAAAGTTTTTTTTGAGGATACTCAGGGCTTGGAAGTTGGTAGATAGTTGACACCTTGAATCTGGTTGTAGTTTTTTTTAGGATTCGATATTTTGTTTTGGATTTTTTTGATTTTACTATTTTTTGGGTTTTTTTTTGGATTTAATATTTTTTTTTCTTTTCTTGTTTTTTTGATTTTTGATTTTACTATTTTTGGGGTTTTTTTTCGGGTTCGATATTTATTTTTTTTTCTCTTCTTGTTTTTTTTGATTTTGATTTTGCTATTTTTGGAGTTTTTTTTGGTTCGATATTTTTTTTTCCCTTCTTGTTTTTTTGATTTTTGATTTTACTATTTTTGGAGTGGACTAGCTCGCCCGTGGCACTTTCTCTTTCGTTTTTTTTGTCGTTTTTTTGGGGCAGTTGCAGTTTTTTTTTTAGGGTTTGCGGCATTTTTAGAAATCGACATGATAATTAGAGGTTTGCCGACGGGTAAAGTGGAGGAAATGAGAGCTTCTCTCCCCTCGGCTTTAAAAGTGGAAAAGGAAGGCAAGATAACATTGGTCGAACCTTACCCCTTTTCTTTCGAGGAAGACACGCAAGCCTTAGATAAAAAGTTAAGCGAAATCACCACCCTCCAGGGAATCTTCCAAGGCGACTCGGAATCAAGTGAGTACAGGAAGCTAATGACAAAAATTGAGTGGTCTTCAGCTAGGGTGAATCGTATGAAGGCCGTGGATGAAGCAGAGAAGAAGGTAAAAGCTCGCATCAGGGCGAATTGATCGTGTCCCTAGGAACTTTGTATACGACGGCGGAAGGAGATGACCCTGACGACGAATCATCTGAAGCGGCCGCAGAGTTATCCCTCCCCGCAGCAGTTATGTCTACAAATAGGGCGCAGGCGCAGATACACAAATGGGGGATTAAATTTACCGGCGAGCAAGGGCAATCGGTAAGTTCTTTCCTGGAAAGAGTGAATGAAATGGCGGAGGCAAGAGGTATAAACCGAGGCCAGCTATACCGGTCAGCCCTGGATTTATTTGGAGGACGCGCGCTAATCTGGTACCGTGCAAATAAGGGGTCCTTACATTCTTGGAATGACCTGGTGAAGGAGCTGAGGAAAGAGTTCCTGCCGTCGGACTATGACGAGAGACTTCTGCAAGAAATACGTAGAAGGACCCAAGGGAAGGACGATGGGAATATACGTGGCCACGATGAAGAATATGTTTGCTCGGCTGAACGAGTCTCTCTCGGAGAAAGAACAATTAAGGATTCTTAGGAAAATCATCCATCCCTTCTACCAGACGCAACTGGGCTTGCAGGAGATTGAGACGTTAACGGAAATGGTAGAATTGGGGCGGAAGCTGGAAGCCATCAGATCATCAGCTGAAGCTTTTATCCCTCCCCCAACTAGGCGCAGCCACGCGTTATTGGAGCCAGACTTGGCGTATCTCGATGCGCGGCCCCAAGTGTTGGCCGCAATGAACGACTCCAGCCAACCCAGCAGGACGAGTACGGCAGATAATGAGAGGAGGTGCTTCCGTTGTGGACGCATGGGACACTTCGCCAGGAATTGCAGAGTTTTGAGATGTTTTGGTTGTGGAGCTCCAGGGACGGTCCGCTCGCAGTGTACCAGATGTCGCGAAAGGCCAACAAGCTCCGGTCCAAGAGAACAACAGCCCGAGCCTAGACGGCGAGCCGGGTAATCCGCAGAGAGCCGTAACCAGCGAGGATCCGGCCAAGCCTCAGCGGCCGGACTATTCTGCTAAAGTGGAGGTAATAGAGGTAGCACGGCACGAACAAGTGGATTATGTTTTCTGTGGTCAGGAAGACGATGTGCGACCTCACCTTTCAGTGAAAATCCTCGGCGTGGAATTTCGTGGGTTACTCGACTCAGGATCAACAACGACCGTCATCGGTGGGCCTGGTTGGGAGCTGTTGAAGAAAATGAAGTTGAGGACAACCAGCACAGCAAGGAAGGTGATTAATGTAGCCGACGGAAGGACTGTTGAGGTGTTAGGAAAAATTGATGTACCAATCGCCGTAGAAGGGAAAGTTAAGATAAAGGAAGTCCTGATAGTTCCGGAGTTGCCGCATAAGATTATTTTGGGGATAGATTTCTGCAGGGAGATGAAGATTGTGGTAGATTTCGTCGAAGACAGCTGGCAGTTTAGGGAAGAGGTCACAGAGGTCCGAGTACACGCCTTGGAGAGCAAGTCAAAGCTTCCGGAGAGACAACGAAAGGAATTGGAAGAGGTTATCGAGGAGGTAAAGCAGAAAATGGGGACGAAGCTGGGATGCACAAATATTGTGGAACACGCGATCGAAACGGAGTCGCCACCCATCAAGCAACGGTATTACCCCATTTCGCCTGCTATGCAGAAGGTTGTGAACGAGCAATTAGAAGAGATGTTGCAGGCGGGAGTGGTGGAACCTTCCAACAGCGCATGGGCCTCGCCGGTGGTGCTGGTCAAGAGAAAGGACGGGAAGTATCGTTTTTGCGTTGACTTCAGGAAACTGAACAAAGCAACGAAGAAGGATGCTTACCCCTTGCCTTTCGTCTCGGCCACGTTGGATAAATTACGCGACGCCAAGTACCTATCGTCGCTGGATATAAAGTCGGCTTTCTGGCAAGTTCCGATGGAAGCGAAGTCCAAACAATACACCGCCTTCACCATCCCGGGCCGGGGGTTGTTTCACTTTAATAGGATGCCCTTCGGATTAACCAACTCACCCGCAACATGGCAACGTCTAATCGACAGAGTGCTGTCCGGAACACTAGATGATAAAGTATTTGTATACCTGGACGACGTCATTATTGTAACTCAATCATTCGAGGAACACAAGAAGGTGCTGAAGGAAGTCTTGGACAAAATTTGCGAAGCAGGCCTTGTCATCAACTTCGACAAATGCTAATTCTGCAGGGCGGAATTAAAATATCTGGGATACGTGGTAGGAGAGAATGGACTGCAGGTTGATCCAGAAAAGGTACAGGGGATACTTGCTATCGCAGCCCCTCGGTCAGTTTCCGAAGTACGGAAGTTCATAGGTACAATATCTTGGTATAGACGATTCGTCCCTAACTTCGCCACCTTAATTGCGCCAATCACGGGGTTGCTGAAAAAGAGGACTAAGTTCGTGTGGTCACCACAGTGTGAAGAAGCCTTTCGGAAGGCAAAGGACCACTTAGTTAGTGCACCCATCCTCAATTGCCCAAACTTCGAATACCCTTTTGTGATACATACCGATGCCTCTGGCTATGGCTTAGGCGCAGTCCTCACACAGCATATCGAGGAACAGGAAAAGGTAATCGCTTACCTAAGCAGGTCGTTGAATCGAGCAGAACGGAATTATTCAACCACGGAGCGCGAGTGTCTTGCAGTACTGTGGGCGATAGAAAAGTTGCGGCCGTATATTGAAGGAACGAGCTTCACCGTCGTTACAGACCACGCATCATTAATCTGGCTTCATAACTTGAAGGATCCTACGGGCCGTCTAGCCCGATGGGCTATCAGGCTGCAACAATACGATTTTAATATTATACACCGGAAAGGTAAAGAACATCTACTTCCAGATTTATTATCAAGATCAGTTCCAGACGTAGATTGTCTCCACGACGACACATCGACATCACTCAAGTATCCCTGGTGCGAACGCATGATGGAACAGTTACGGAAGAACCCTGAACGTTTCCCTACTTGGAAGCTTAGCCTTGGCAGTCTCTGGAAGCACGTACGACCTAAGTATCCGGAATTGGCTTGCGAAGAGTTCGACTGGAAAAGGGTGTTGCCGAAAGCGGATAGGAAGAGCGCCTTGCTGTAAGCCCACGACCTCCCAACTGCAGGGCATGGTGGAGTTAAGAACACGTACGACCGACTTTCTCAGCGATTCTACTGGCCGAAAATGAAGACCGACGTCGCGTCATATGTAAGGCGATGTAAGACATGCCAGACTACTAAGCCTGAGCGGAAGAAGCCGGCAGGCTTGATGTCTTCCCGCACAGTCAGTAGCTATCCTTGGGAGTGCGTGTGTATTGACTTGATAGGGCCTTTACCCCGTTCCACACGCGGATATAAGTATATATTGACGGTAGTGGATTACTTCAGCAAATTCCCTTTACTTTTCCCTTTGCGTTCAGCGACGGCCCCACCCATCTGCCGTATCTTGGAGGAATCGGTGTTCATGATCTTTGGAGTGCCTAAAACTTTAGTATGCGATAATGGGCAGCAATTTAAATCTAAAGAGTTCAAGGCACTCAGCGCGGAATATGGCACGACAATCAGTTATACCGCATTCTATCATCCCCAAGCTAACCCGACGGAGAGAATGAACCAGAATGTCAATACAATGTTACGCGCTTACGTAGCTGACAACCACCGGACGTGGGATTTGTACTTGGCAAAGATTGGTTGTGCCATCCGAACCGGTACGCACGAAGGTACAAAGTTAAAACCGTACTTTATAAACTTTGGTAGGGAAATGGTAGTGTATGGGCGCGAGGCGCAAGGCGACAGTCAGGGAGAAGACCAGGCCGAGGCGCGGGCAAGGGCGTTGCGAGATGTGCGAAGAGACGTCAAGGCCAGGTTGATGAAAATGGCAGAAGCGACCAGACACACCTACAACCTAAGAAGAAGGGACCAAAGATTTTACCCTAATGATTCGGTTTTGCGCAAGAATTACGTTTTGTCCAACGCCGCGCAATACTTCAGCGCAAAGTTAGCCCAAAATCCGTCGGCCCATTTACGGTAGCGAAAGTGTTGTCGCCGTGGACGTACCAGTTGAAGGATTGTACTGGTAAGGACGCGGGTGTTTGGCATGCCAAGGACTTGAAGGTGGCAGATGGTAATAACTCTTCCTTTAGAGAATAAAAGAGCGGAAGTGAAATTGAATAATGTTAGGCTAAGGATATCTAGGCAGGGGACCATTAATTGGAGTAGGAATGAGTTTATAGAATTAAGAATCTAAAATCAGTTGAAGAGTTAAAAATTTATCGGAAGTTAGGATCAAGGTAATGAATAATGGATTCGAATTGATGTAATGAATTAAAGGATTAGTATAAGATAAGTTAGTATATTAGGTGAATTTTGAATTAAAGTCAGTGGAATACCATAGGGGGTTTAGAATGGGACCAAATTAATTCCTCGGCTAATAGTTAGGAAGTTAGGACAAGGGATTGACCCGTAGGGCGAGATTTTATTTTGTGAAAATAAAATCTCTCGAAAGGAGGGGAGGTGTTATGATATATTAGCCCGTAACCTTGTAGATGACCTGAAATAAAAATGCATTAGAAAGCCATAACAAAGAAAATTATATGTGACGTACCTTGTCTCTGTCCCCTATGTGTCTTGAAACCGGGAGTCTGCTGATTCGATTTCTTTCCAGGTGACGACCAAGCCAGGGGCTCGAGAAGCCATCACCCCGGCGAACCTTAGGTTTCAGCAGACCCGTCAGCAGGAATACAGCGGGGATGAATCCGAGGCGACAATCCGCGATCCACCAGCAGAACCTCTCACAAGAGCTGTAGGGTCCCTAAAAGCGTCCCCAGTGGAGAACCTTAACGACAGTATTTAGATAAATTAAGACTTACCTGAATTGTTAAAAATCTTATAGATAGAGCGGTTGTAAGCGCGACGTAGGGCTTTTCCAACGATCCTAACCTCTCTAAAGTTAGCTAAGGATTCCTCCCAGAAATCCATATTCAGGGCGGTATGGTGGCAGGAAAACTAGAAATGTAGCCGGGGGCTGTCAAGCCCCATTTTATTACATGAAATTTAGGCTAGCCCGGCCTCTAGAATTTTTCCGGGGATGGAAAAGGGAATGCCCAGGACCCAGTGCGCCTCCAGAAATCGAAAATTAAATTTTATTAATAATATTATATTCCCGATTCCAATCGGGTTAAACCGATTGGAAGGCGCGCTGGAAATCCCTAAAATAGTGGGCATTTCTCCTTATAATCAGGGCCCCTGAAGCAGTCACTCTCTCAGTGGTGATAAAAAAGTAAGCAATACAAAGTGAAAACAGTGGAAAGTGCCCAAGAAAAGGGAGTTATAAGAAGTTATCCGAGAAGGAGGATCGTTGGTGGAATCCCTGCAAGTGCAAGTAAAGTTGAGTAGCCCAAGTTTATTTTGATTATTTTGTTATCAACATTTTATTAGATAGTTTATTTTATTTTTTTTTGGAATATTCATTTAAATTTACAGTACATTGTTTTTTTAATAAATGAATAGTTGAAAATAAATCTTTTCCTTCTCGTCTCTAATTTTAATATTTTGAATATTTTTTTTGTGTTAAGTGAAATTATTGTGGGTTCAAGCCCCACGCGTTTTAACAGGTTCGTAGACCTTAAAACTACGTGGCGCCCATTCTTAAGGATTTAATTTTACCCGGTAATTTTCCTCTTCGGACCACACCCTACGCTGAGCGCGGTCGAGCCGTACGTGGAAATTAGCACGTAACATCAGCCAGAAAATTGCCTCTTTTGGTGAAGCAGACAATTCCGAAGAACAAGATGACCACAATGCAGACCACGACGATGCTGTTCCCACTGCCCAGGGGGTCCAACCCCAACTCTTCCCGCCAACCAAGGAAATTAGATCAATTACACCAAAGGTCCAGACCACCAAGGGTCACAACTCCAAGTTTGTGGAGCATCAATTGCCAGAAACTGCCAGCAGTTCCGAGTTAAGCAAGCTAATGCGGAAACAATGCAGCATAATCGACTCATTATGCCGTCATCTGCGCAAGATTGATTATTCTATAACCAACCGACCATACTACGACGTTACGATGCAAACCATAAATCGTTATTGGTCACAAATAGAAGAACTTCACCATCAAATGTGGGAATCCTCTTCCGACCCAACAAGGCAAGGATATAATATAGAAGCCTATATTCAACTAGAAGAACAGGTCCAGGATGCTATGGTTCAGCTCACCACCAAAGGGAAAAAGGACTCGTCCAACCTAGAATCATCGGCAAACTACAACAAGCTGAAGTTACCAAAAATTACAATCCCGAAGTTTGATGGGAACTACCTTACCTGGAGACAGTTTTACGATCTCTTCAGCCAAATGGTAGACAAAGAAGATATGGCACCATGTCAGAAGATGTGGTACCTAAAAACCAATGCGAGTGGCGAGGCCGAGAAGCTCATCCGGCATTTCACAATATCCGATGAAGGATCGTTACCAGAATACCAGACTTTTAATATCGGCACTTATAAATAGACTGCTCTCACAACCAACCTGCCCAGCTTATCACAGCTCTTCTATCTCCATTAAGGCTTTGCACGACACGGCAAAGGAATGCCTTCGTGGATTGGAAAATCTGGGTGTTCCCACCACTAATTGGGACCCCTTACTGCTGCATATATTAATACTCTCTAAATCTGAATCACTGAAATTTTCACTGATTTGCCCAGTGATTAAGAATTCACTGGGTTCCAGTGATACACACTTATTCATTCTGTTGAAAAAACTGATCTTCTCGTGATTGAAGATTGAACTGGGTTTTCAGTGTAAGATACTGACTGCTCCAGTGAGAGCAGTCTGTGGCAGTGTTGGGCAAAATTCAATCAGATTGATGACTAATGATTACGATTAAAATCTGTAGTCTGCAATCATGAGTAGAGATTGACATTATTAATCAGAAAACTAATCATTTTAGGCGATTGATGATTGATCCCCGCTTAAAGTCACGTGACAGTATTGTAGAAAACAAATCACTGGATTGATCAGTTATAAATCAAAATCACTGGTTACACCAGTAAAACCAAAATCACTGGTTCAGGCAGTGACTTAAGAATCACTGGTTATTTCAGTGACTCCCAAAGTCACTGATTCAATTATATGATATCCACTAATTTACAGTGGTTGACATTTCACTGATTCAATTAAAGGCTATTCACTGGTTCAGATTTAGAGAGTAAGGAAGTTAGATAGAGCTAGCCACACCTTATACGAACAAGGATTAGCAAAGCCTCGGGAGCTGCAAAGTGTGAAGGAGTTTTTAATATTCCTAGAAACCCGATTCAAATCATTAGAAGCGCTTGGAACCAAATCCAGATGCGGCGATGATAACCAAAGAAAACTGAATACCGTTAAATCAATGACATCCATTGTGCCATCTAAAGCGAACTGCGTATGTTGTAAGAAAGGAGCCCATCCCCTCTACTTCTGCGCCACCTTCTTGCGATTGGCGACGCATCAACGATTTAGTCTACTTCAACGACATCAGTTATGCATCAACTGTCTTCGTCCTGGTCACAACTCTTCTGCATGTACTCTCAGAGGCTGCTCCAAGTGTGACCAAAAACACAATACACTAGTACATAGCAGCTGCTCCACCAAATCCACCATAACAGCAGCTCCCAAGCCCAACCACCAATATCTACCGCCAGAATCATCAACCACAACATATAAGCAGGCGGATGCCACAACGCTCGCAACATTTAAAGATCCCAGTGACGAAAGAAGTTATGTTCTATTAAGCACAGCTGTAGTTCGATTAGTAGCCAGCAACGGTAAAAGCGTTGAATGCCGCACCATACTAGACTCGGGTTCCCAGCTGAATTTTCTCTCCGAAAGATTAATGAAAAAACTCGGAGTGACACAAGCCACATACCCGATGATAATACACGGTATATTCAACGTAAGGCAAGAAGCTCGCCAAAGAGTCAGTCTGCAACTACAGTCAACCTTGAATGGTTTCTCTACCAGACTGGAAGCCTTCGAGACCATAACACCTCAACCATCCCAGTTTATCGATACATCCAACTGGTCAATTCCACAGAACATAAAACTGGCTGATCCTAAGTTCAACCAGCCCAATAGAATTGACTTGTTATTGGGCGCCGGATTTTCCCATCATTTACTAGCAGTCGGACAAATAAAGATGTTAGAGGATCTACCCTTACTCCAAAACACAGTCTTCGGCTGGATCGTAGCGGGCAAAATAAAAAATATTGACCTCGCTACGGCGGCATGTGGCATCTGCAGCGAAGAAGAGCAGGTCAATCAAGCTATTGAGAAGTTCTGGAGACTGGAAGAAGCGGAGGAAACTATGCCACAATTGACGGCCGAGCAAGCAAAATGCGAAATGTTCTTCAACCAAACAGTACGTCGAAACCACGAAGGCCGATTTATCGACAGCCTGCCATTTGCAGAGGATCCAGGAAGGTTAGGCGAATCTCGGGATATTGCTTTTAGACGATTCTTGGCATTAGAGAGAAGACTATCTAAGAACCCAGAGCTAAGGAAACTCTATGTTGAGTTTATGCAAGAATGCCGTACTCTAGGGTACATGAAAGAAGTTCAACTAAATAACGTTCAAGTTCAAAGTTACTTCATACCGCACCATAGTGTACTAAAGCCAGAAAGCACCAGCACCAAATTGAGAGTGGTTTTTGACGCTTCCGCAAAAACTTTCTCCAATATATCACTGAATGATATTCTACAAACAGGACCCACCATACAGGATGAATTGTTCTCCCTTCTATTCCGTTTCAGAATGCCCCGGTATGTTTTCACTGCCGATATACAAAAAATGTATCGCCAGATATTGGTAGACGAGAAGGACCGAAATTATCAACTTATTCTGTGGCGTGACGACCCAAGAGAAACCTTAAGGTACCATCAGCTCTGCACAGTTACCTACGGCACAACAACGGCTCCGTACTTGGCGACGAAGTGCTTACAAAGGCTAGCACAAGAAGGAAGTTCACAATATCCACTAGGGTCAGAGGTACTCCAGAACGAATTTTATATGGACGACGTTATGACCGGCTCGGACAGTTTGCCTACCGCTATGGCAACTCAGGAGCAACTAACAAGCTTGCTCCTATCAGCAGGCTTCAAACTCAGGAAATGGTGTGCAATTCACTCCCAGTTATTGCAAAATATTCCACCGCCAGATCGTGAAATCCAAATAAATTTCACAGATGAAACAAAGGACAACAAAAAAACTCTGGGACTTACCTGGTGTTCCGTCCTCACATCGCCGATTCTAAAATTAGAAAACTGTCAAAAACAATAAATCACAAAATAATACCTGACATTAAAAGTGGCTCTTCAAAGAAGTTCCAGGACGAAGTAATAATCATTAAAATCCTCCTTGCAGCGTAGTTAATGGGCAGCAATGCAAAATTCGCACATCAAATACACCTAAAAATAGAAAACAAGACCATTTCAACAAAGTAAACAAAGTTCTTAAAAATACTTATCTGATAATCCTAAAAATGTAGCCCTTGGAACTCCTCCCGACTAGCACCCCACCAAAAACCCACGAAAGGGACCTAAAATATATACTAAATTAAGTAAATAAATAAAATGAAATAAAATATGCTTACCAAAAAGACAAACACCATTTGACATCTACAAGTGAAAAAGAGACCAGCTGATCGGTCACCATGCACAGCTGAAAGTACATAACCCGAGGTTATGTAACATCAAGCAATATTGCCATCCCCACTAAAGGCTATTGTTCAAAGTGAAATAAATACCGGCGTACAACCGAAGCCAATTTAGATTCCCTTCAATCTTTATAGTGTACTGAGCTATAAGATAAGAATTGTCCTGAGATTCTAGAAACAATATCAAGTTCGAAGAATCTGCTAGCGAATTGAACTAGCATTCAAGAACACAAGAATCTGCTAACGTTTTGATTTAGCATTCAAAATTACAAGAATCTGTTAACGCATTGAGTTAACGTTCTAAAAGACTGTATTAAATCAGTCCCAATAAAATTCCAAGATTGTCTTGAGATCTTGAGCCAACTATTTTATAATAACTAAAGTTGAAGTTTCAGCAACTATATCAGTGCCAACTACAAGCAATATTTCCACTAACTGGGCAGTTGATTGAAGGAAGGCAAAGCAACGCAGCATAATCAGCAGCAGGTTCCAAAGGGTCAAAGCGCAGTGCAACAGGCAGCATCAGAGACTATTTGGCAGATATCGAGCGAGGCAGCTTAAAGCACATCTCACAGCATTAAAGGCATTTTCCATCAACGTGAAGCAAGTCAGAACAAAACTACCAACATTGGGCAATATTTCTGGCAAGTTATCATTATTAAATTATTAAGAAGGAAATATCGTACAGGCTAACCAGAAACTTTAAAGAGTAATTTATTACACATATAGAATTCAAGTTACAAATATTAAAGTAAAAATAATAGTAAAATTTGCGATTTACATTGAATTATATCAAATCATTTTGAGGAAATCAACCATTATACGAGAATTGAATAATAATTGGATTATTGGAAAATCTATCTTTAATTGAATCACACCCTTCCGGCACCTTTTCTATTAAGTTCAGAAATTAAATTGCTAATTCTGAACACCTGGCTACCCAAATCAGATGAATTTTCCATTAAGACCAATTGGATGGAGCAAGGTCGAGTTACCAAAAGGACAATTGCCTCGGACATAGCTCGCTTGTTCGATCCCCTCGGAATATTGGCACCAGTAATTGTGACTTCCAAAATCTTCCTCCAACAACTTTGGCAGCTGAAGCTGGATTGGGATGCTGTCGTACCACTGGAAATTAATACTAAGTGGAGCACCTTTCGGGAGAATTTAAAGTGTTTGAAGGATATACACTTTCCACGACATGTTTTTTCTCATGGAACGCTAAAGAATATCCAACTCATGCCTTTGCCGATGCTTCAGAAAAGGCTTATGGAGCAGCCATCTATAGTCGCTCAGTTATCAATGATGGACGTATAATTGTACGTCTACTCTGTGCGAAGTCAAGGATGGCACCAGTAAAACAGGTCACGCTACCCCGATTAGAACTATGCGCTGCAAAACTCGCAGCAGAATTAGTCAACAGAGTTAAAACCAAATTACAACATAAGGATCTAGTAACCTATTGTTGGACGGATTCAGAGATAGTATTGGCCTGGCTCAACGCTAAGTCATGAAGTTACCATACCTTCGTGGCCAACCGTACAGCAGTCATTCAACAGCATAATATCCCGCAGCAGTGGAGTCACGTAGGTTCCAAGGAAAACCCTGCGGACGTTCTGTCCAGAGGTATAGCCCCTGAACGGTTGTCATCCTGCAATCTGTGGTTATACGGACCATTTTTCCTACATGGCAAGGAAGAAATAGGGCCACCCGCATTCACTCCACGGGGCCAAACAGAGGTGGAAAAAAGGAAAACCGTTGATCAGCGAAATTCCTTCCGGCGGCTACAACGAATACGCGCCTATGTAGTAAAATTTATTAGCTACTAGTTGGGAACCGGCGCGCCTATGCTGCTCCCATAAGCCAATAGTAGTAATCAGGTGATATGAATTTTAATATACAGTAGGAGAGTTTGAAAAAGGCAATTTTTTGGTATTTTTGATTCCAAACAACAAAATGTGAAACTATTAGGGATCTGACATTTTGCTGCACCCAAGGTTTAAACATTTAAAATCAATCCAAATCTTCAAAATTCAACTCTTCTTAACCATTAACGAAAAACCAACTATTCCTATAAAAGTTGGAGTCATCACATTCAAAATACATTTATTTGAACTATGATCAAAATTGCCTGTGTATTCTGTTAAAACCATGAACGTTAAAAGATTTAAAATTAATGCAAATAGCAGCATCCAGCACTCGAAATTCGAGGGCCATTTTCTATAGCTTTATTTAATTTAAATCTAGAAGTCTTTAATAACAAAATTTTTCGAGAACAACAAAATAAAATTGAAAAATGAAACAAATATTTTATAGTTGGAAAAAGCAATGCCAAAAAACCAACTTTTATTTTCTCTTATATTGCGAAACTGTGTTCGTCAAAACATGTGAAAATAATGCAAATATTGAAAATCAAACTATTCGCAATATTTAAGGAAAGAACCAATACTTATTTCTGTAAATTTGGAGATATTAGATTCAATATGCTTTCATATTAAGTGTGACCAAAATTACCTATGTATGTATTCTTTTGCAAAACTTGCTGGTAAACTATGTTTTTGGTTTTGTTTTCCGGCGCGTAAATAAACAAAGATGATACCTTTCCGACTCGCTACCACCCAACCTTAGGACATTTAAAATTAATCCAAATCTTCAAAATTCAACTCTTCTACAAATATGTATAACCATTAACGAAAAACCAATTATTCCTATAAAAGTTCGAGAGTTTGGATATTGGTTTGTTTGTCTAATTCTGCGAAGTATGTCATGCCGTTCTTGTATTTTCCCCACAAAACCGATGGTTCTGTTGGGTATCATGTCGTCAATATAATTGCGAACAGTTGACGAATGTTATTCGGCGTGGTTGCAAATGCTGCATCAGTAAGTGTCAGAGCCCAATGATTGCCGTCTTCCAGCAATTGCAACTCGCGACATGCATCTTGAAATGTATTGAATATTTGACCATTGACTGTTGGTAAAAATTCGAAAGACGTTGGTCCTGGAACATTCAGCAACAACAAACGCAAAGAGAAACATTCACGTTGTTTTGGATGTACTGTGTAAAGTCGTCCCAATGTCTTGTCAATACGCGTGCGATAGTTGGATATGGTTCGCCTTGTCTACGTGACTTCAATTTTTTACCTGATTTGTGCCAGGAATAATAGCGAGGGAAGTCGGTATATAACAATGTTGTTGCGAATGTCCGAAAATTTCAGGTTTTTGTCACAGTGTGAAAAATTCAGTAAGTGTAGTTTTTGGTGGCTGGAAAGCTCGTTGGAGAGCATTTTCTTCAGTGAAATATGCACGTTGACCGTTTTCAAGATGTACCGCAATCTGAGGAATTTTTTGCATTATGTATTTGTACGTTACATTTTTGCATTACATTTATATATTTTCTTATTAACACTTTATTTAATCGCACCAATTAAAAGATTTTACGCATTTTTCGGTGGAAGTATATAAAGAACAATGGATGCTGGTATTTTACAGGTTTCCCGATGTTCACAAATATTTTTATTTTGTATATAAATTATATGTTTCTTAACTGGTGTGTTTTTGTATAGTATACAGTCCATAGTACATAGTATATAGTACACAGTACACTGTAACTGTACACACTGTACATACATACACTCAGTACACTCAATACACTAATTCATACGTTGTCACTCGTAAATATCAGAGTGCTTTTTTAAAGCTAACGGTTTTTTATATGTACATGACAGTTAAAATTAAATATTTTTTCGCCCCGCCAACTTAAATATAATCAGTGAAACATTCAAATTCTCTATATTTCGAGAACAGCTTCACTTATCTGGACCAAAACTATCCTATCTCTTAATCCGGAACCAACCCTACACATTCCCAAATTTTTATTTAAATCTGTCGGGCGGTTTCGGAGATTAGCGTGTTCAAACATTGTGACACGTAGTTTTTATATATTAAGATATACAGAATCCTACGGAACATCAGAAAAACCTCCCATTAACTACCATGGAGCTAGAAGAATCTCTCCAAATTATCATACGCTCCATGCAAGTGGAAGAATTTAAGGATGAAATTCATCAATTAAAACAACATAAGGAAATTGCGAAAAACAGCGCTACTGTTGGATTATCACCATTTCTAGATCAAAAAGATATTCTTCGAGTAGGGGGAAGGCTGGAAGCAGCCACCATGCCGTACGATGCCAAACACCAGATGCTATTACCATACTCACATCCATGGACGAAACTTCTGATAATCGAACTCTATCAAGAAAACTTGCACACTGGCCCACAATCCCTGTTGGCAATTACTAGACAACGCTTTTGGCCAGTGAAGGGAAAATCAATCGCTCGATCCGTATATGAGCACTGGGTATATGGCAATAAAGTTAAACCAAAGTTGTTGGGTCAAAGAATGGGTAACTTGCCGCAAGATAGAATTCAGCCAGCTCGTCCTTTCATTAACACCGGCGTTGATTTTTGTGAACCTATCTGGATACACTACCGACTTCGCGGAAAACAGCCCAGAAAAGTTTCATCGCAGTATTTTGCTGCTTTTGCTTTGGAGGTGGTCAGTGACCTCTCAACCGATGCCTTCATCGAGCGATTCATCGCGAGAAGAGGAAACTGCCAGAAAATCTATTGTGACAACGCAACCAACCTCGTGGGAGCCCAGGGCAAACTGCAAGAGTTAAAGCAAGGCATCTACGCCAAAGGTGGAAGCGATCAGACCATTTCAACCTGCCTCAAGAAGGGAATACAATTCAACTTTATACCACCACGATCACCATACTTCGGAGGCCTTTGCGAGGCTGCGGTAAAATCAGCCAAACATCTAATGCAGAAAGGCATCGCAGCAGCATCCTTAACCTATGAAGAATTACAAACACTAGTTGTCGAGGTTGAGGCGATCTTAAATTCCCGACCCTTAACGCAACTGTCAGCGGATCCGAATGATTTCAGTGTTCTTACACCTGGGCACTTTCTAATAGGAGAACCAATGATGGCAACCGTTGATCCACACGCAAGTCCAATGAAGGCCAGTCTTTTAACCAGATGGAGATTAGTATCCCGTATCAAAGAAGAATTTTGGCAAAGATGGGTGAAGGAGTACCTAAATGAACTACAACAACGTTCCAAATGGAATTAGTGCCAAGATAATATTAAAGAAGGTACAATCGTCAGCATTCCGGAGGACAACTTACCAACCATGAAATGGCCATTGGGTCGGATCCTCAAAACCTTCCCAGGCAATGATGGAAACATTAGAGTAGTAGACGTGAAGACAGCATCCGGGGTATATCGGCGACCAAGCCACAAGCTAGCACCATTACCATGTAACGAAGACAACGTAAAGCAGTCTATGGAAGGCGACAACTGTGAAAGCAAAACTCAAGGAACCAAGAGACCAGAAGAAGATCCCACCAAGGCATCCTCCACGCCTAGTGAAACCGAAGCCCGCAGAAAAAGACTACGACAACCTACTGGCTCATCGTTAATGTCTGCTCTCATGATGTGTTTAGTTTTACCACTTATTCGAGGGCAGCCGGTTAACATCACCTTCTTCAACCCGCAGCCAGGATTGCACTTCGATAGTCTTGGAGTAGTAAACCTGATTTCAACAGGATGGAAGATTATTGTGTACTATGACATGCAACCATATTGGAATGAATTTGGTACCTTGCAACAGGGCATCCAAACATTGCAGCACTTTTGCAAATTAATGGAACCAGACGAGACCTGCCAAGCGGTCATTAGCCACTTCCAACATGTAACAGATAATGTGCTTCTAGAAGAACAGCGGCTGGTAAGATCAAAGCGAGGAGCATTCAATATAGTAGGGAATATAGCAAACTCCCTGTTCGGTGTACTCGACTCGGAGTACGAAGAAAAAATGGCCTCTACAATAGAAACTGTCAAGGGAAATGAGCAACACCTAATAGCATTATTAAAGAATCAGACGTCTATTATAGATTCAAACATAAACATCATAAGGAGGGACGAAATCGCACTAAAAAATAAGTTCCAAATGCTGGATGATCAATTCTCCACGATAGTCAGCTCTACGTCACAGAAGAGGAAACGTATAGAGCTAAGGTGAGCCAAATCGCCAACACAGTAGCAATACAGCTAACATTAATTTCTGCGAATTTACAACGCATACAAGCTGCAATCCTAGACGTTTCTGCCGCTGCACACCAAGGGAGTATTAATCCACTCTTACTGTCGCCAGGCCAACTGAAGAGTCAGATCGTCAACATCAGAAATAATCTTCCGTCCACACTGCGTCTACCAGCCAACCCAGAACATTTTCGGCTATTGTACAAGTTGATGAAGGTTAAGGCTCAAGTAATAAAAAATTATATGATCTTTCAACTAAATCTACCGCTAGTAAACATAGACCAATTTGAGCTATACAAGGTTATCGCAATCCCGGCACTGATCAACAACACAACAACCAAAATATACACATCCAGCTATCAGTCGGCATCGTGACAATTATTATCCCATAACGGAACAGGAACTGTCATCATGTGGGACTATTAAGGCTGGAAATTACGTGTGCAAGCAATTACATCCAGTTTATCATAAGGCAATGAACAGTGAATCGTGTGAAATAGACTTCCTAAACAATGTCCAAAGTTTGAAAACCTGTAGGCTCCAGAACATCAACGATAAGCAAGTATGGGTACAACTAGCTCAAGGCAACGAGTGGATCTTTGCAGTAAGGATGCCCACCCCCGTGAACATAGTCTGTGAAGAAGAGACGTATTCTACCATTCTACGAGGATCCGGAACCTTAAAGATGGAATCACCATGCACTCTCAAACACGATCTAGTTACCATTCGAGGCCATCAGCTGTATACCAACAACGTCAGAACGCCCTACACCAGCTTCATAAACAATCTGGTTAACATCTCTATCCCAAATTATCCCCAATGGACTCTGCGAAATAACACAGAATATCAACCACAGTTAGATGACCTGGAAGGGCTACAAGACAACCTTAAATTCCAGTTATTAGCTGAATTTTCATCCAGAATTGAAGAGAACAAGGTTCATCATATGGCGGTAGGATACTCCGGACTTTTCCTGATTGGTTTAATCATCATCATCGCGGGCATCGTGATTTACAAATTCCAAAACAAACCGCAACCTAAACCTAGACCCGCATCAAGACGCAGACAAAGTTTGGACTTCAATGTAGACCCCAGTATTTGTTGAACAATGTTCAACACGGGGAGAATGTTAGATATTACATATTTACAATGTTAGAGACATACATAGAAATAAGTTGTCGCACATTTTTTAACTTTGCACATTTTTTAATTTTGCACATTTTGCACAATTTGCAATTTCCAATATTTTTTACCTGCACGAGCCCGATGAAATATGATCGGCTCAATAATAATTTCACGTATCTTGCTGAGCAATCCAATTTTGCCAATATTTGAATTTATGTATAATGCAAGTAGCTTAGTAGGTATATCGATAATGTAAGTAAGAATTTTGGTTATAAATATCCGAATCCGGAAAATAAAGTCATTCTAGTCAAGAAGCTTGAGAGTTTTACATCGTTAAAACCTTTAATCCTGTTGAATTAGTTTATGCACTGATTCAACCAACAAATCTGTAGTCACGGTGTAACACCTAGACTATCAATACAGTTAAGGCAAAGAGCCTTACCTTAAACACTTGCTTTTCCAGACATGATTTGATTTTTATAATCTATAATCTTGGTAATTAGGAAAGCGGATCCAGCACTTTTACCTATCGTGACTTCTATCATGTAAATCATGATTGCTTGTTCGCCGAATTTGCTGAATTGAACTGGGATTACATTTATTCAATTTTGAATTTGGATGATAAAGTCAATTTTCTAGAATGTTTAGTGAAATACCTCTTCGATAAATTTATACCATTAAAGAATAGAAGCATAATTAATTCTATCTGCCCCTGGTTTACAACACGTATTGATAACCTAATATTGCAACGCAACTCAGCTTATAAACGATGGAGACGTTTTCGAACCTCTGATTGCTGGGAATTTTATCGCATTTTGCGTAATCGTGTTAATTATGAAATTCGTTATTCCCAAATCAACTATTATCGAAGTAAGCTTAATGTTAAATTACCAGCTAAAAAGCTTTGGAATAACATGAGGGACATTGGTGTAGGCAAATCGGAAACCAATGATATAGCCAGGGACCTAAATGAGCTAAATCATGAGTTCGCTCATTCCCTTGGAAACCGGCGTGCTGATGGACATGATGGGAGTCCTAATTACACTTGTCTCACTCATAGCGATCCTTTTCATGGGTTTTCGTTTATTTCCCAGCAACAAGTTATGTGGCAGTGTTAAGTCTTAAATCTGACTAAATGGGGCTTGGCGGCATTAATCTTAAATTCATAAAGATGATCTTACCAATAATATTGCCATATCTAACTCATTTATTTAATGCCGTAATATGGTATTCGACTTTTCCCAGTAAGTGGAAGCTGGCCAAAATTATCCCAATACCTAAAAAGTCAAGTAAGCAGGACTTTCGTCCTATTTCCATTCTTCCGTTCCTTGCCAAAGTGTTCAAAAAAACTCATGCACGAACAGATTTCGGAATACATTGAGGGAAATAATATTCTATCACCTTATCAATCTGGATTTCGAGCTAAACATAATTGCTCAAAATTTCTGAAGATATTCGGCAGGCGATGGTAGACGATAAACTCACTTCGCCGGTGTTGTTGGATTTCTCCAAGGTGTTTGACAGAGGCAGCCATATTATGTTAATAAATAAAATGAAATCTCTTTTTAACTTTTCTAACCATGCCTGTAAGCTTATAAAATCTTATCTTACAGACCGCCGACAACGAGTATGCTCGTGTAAGAAAATATCCGACTTTGTCAATATTTTCAGTGGCGTTCCCCAAGGATCCATTCTTGGGCCTTAATCTTGTCAATGTTTATTAATGATCTGACCAGTTCTCTGACCTTTTGCCGTTATCATTTATATGCTGATGACGTACAGTTATATATTAGTAAGCCCAAAGACCAACTTGAAGAAGCTGCTCGATCTATGAACATAAACTTAAAGAATACCTTTAAATGGGCCGTTCAAAACGACTTAGATCTCAATCCATCTAAGTCCAATTCAATTGTTTTTAATAAAAATCCACTTGATTTGTCCACACTCCCTAAAGTATATTTGAACAAAAACGTAGCTATTCCTTATAAAAACTCTGTTTGGAATTATTTTTAATCACACTTTAACGTGGGGTAATCATATTACCAGTAGTATTTCTAAGAAATACGTGACACTTAGGAAATTATCCATATCCGCATCTTACACTCCTGTTGCAACACGTGTTCTCTTGGTAAAAATACTTATAATTCCTGTTTTGATCTATGGATGTGAAATCTTCTGCTCGGTAGACTGCAATACACAGAGGAAATTAAATGAAGCATTTAATTCAGCGATTCGTTATTGTTTTATGCTTCGATTTTGATTACACTTCTGCATATGTAAATTCCGTCTAGGGTTGTACTCTTCAAAAGAACATAGATTTTCGTACAATTATCTTTTTAAAGAAACTGATTTTGTCCCATAAGCCTGACTATTTATTTGCAATAAATCATAGAATTAGTGAAAAACAATTCTTTATTCAACCCATCAGACTTTGGAACACGCTAGAAATTGATATTAAGAGAAACAGCACCATTCCCAGTTTCCGTAAGCATCTTTTTATACATATCTGTAGATAATTATCCAATTTGAGTCCATCTATTTAATTTAGTTTTCAATTTGTAATTTAGTTTTGAGCTTTTTTTTTATTTTATTACCTATTATTTTTCCTTCTTTTTCTTGTTTTGTTTTTTTTTTGTTTTTTTCCCTACGCAAATTTATAAGATGTACCTACTTAATTGTGTAGTTGTTATAAATAAATAAATCTATATATATATATAAATGAATGCCGTGTGTTAGTCCCGCAAAAACTCGAAAATGGCTCGATCGATTTCAATAATTTTTTTTTGTTCGCCTCAATACAGGGGTGGTTTTAGAAAAAAAGACATTAGGATAAACCAAAAGAAACAGCTGAAAAGTCTAAAAAATGGTTATTTTGGGATTTTTCACTTCACATCAGTTTCAATAGATTCATGGCCTACCTATTGTTTTACAGCTGCGTAAATGTGAAATTGTCATTAAATTGAATCGGTGTCATTTCTCAAAAACCCCTAGTTGCTAAACCGTTAAGATTTACGCCCCCCTCCCGTACGATTTTTTGTTCGTCTATCCAAAACCTATCCACAGCCGGCCGCTTTGTAAATTTAACGGTATACACCCTGTATAGATGGAAGCATATGCAGAACTTTTGTTATTACTTCTCCGTTTGCATTGCTCTAAAATCTACAAAAACAACCCTAATTCAATAGATGACCACATCAAATTATTCGCAAGAAAATTCTCTACAAAAAAGCTCCAAGGCATTTTTTTATGTAAAATCAATAATAAAAAAGTTATAGCGCTTTAAAGCTCATCACCCCCAAAATTTTTGTCATTTTTCGTCCATATATTTTTTATTATTAAAATTACGGCAAAACATTATTTAGGAAAGTTGTAGATAATTTGATTATCTAAAAAAATATTTTTACAAAAATTCTGTAGGACTCACGGTTTCCGAGAAATAAGGAAAACCATTTTTCACCACTCAAAACAAGATGACGGCCGAACGTCACCCCTACGGATCCCGAAAACTCGGTTTTATACTCCCAACCAACCCCCCTACACATTACAAAAAAAAATTGCTGTTTTCAGAAAATGTTCAAATGGCCCTTTTTTTGCACCATTTTACTGGGCTACATGTTTGAAAAAAATAGACTGTGGTTTTTTAAATGACCGATTCAATTATCATTAATTGTTATTACATTAAACATCGTTTTGTCTTTAAAAAAACTACCTTAGATATAGGAACAGAGACTGACAACTTCGAATATCGTAGAAAAAGGTGATGTCACCCGGCAACTTAATGAAGAAAACAACAACAACAATTTCGATTTTATAGACTCTGTATTTTTGTAACCCTATGACCTATCTTCATGAATAAGGTATCAGTGTACGCAGAATACTCTCAGCTATCTAAAACTGTAAAAGCGAAGGTGAAAAGTATCACTACAAAGCAAAAAAGGCGCAATCCTCTCTCCTCTCTGGGTGATTCCGCCACCGCCTCCGTGCCAATCTGCTTGTGCTTTCATTGCAACGCCGAGAATAACACGAGCTTACATAGGTCGTCGAAGTCAGTCAAATGCGCGCCGAGCTACTTCACGTGCAAACCGCATTGAAGACCAGCGAGCGAAGGATAATAAAAATAGTCGTATTGGCACGTCCCAATTAGTTCGAGAGCGACTGAAAATGAACATAAGTGAACAGATTCAGAATACAACAAGTTCGTGCACATCATACACAATGCGTTAATTTTACATGTTTCAACATTAGCGGTTTTAACATAATACATACGTAATTTTGGTCACACTTAATATGAAAGCATAGAATCTAATGTCTCCAAGTTTTACAGAAATAATTATTGGTTCTTTCGTTAGAGGTTGTAAATAGTTATATTTTCAAGATTTGCATTAATTTTACATGTTTTAACGTATGGCATCTGTTACAATTAATTCCCACATTAGGAGAAAATAAAAGTTGGTTTTTTGGCATTGCTTTTTCCAGCTATAAAATATTTGTTTAATTTTTCGATTTTGTTTTATTGTTCTCAAAAATTTTGTTATTGAAGACTTCTAGATTTAAATTCAAAAAAGGTATAGAAAATGGCCCTCGAATTTCGAGTGCGGGGTCCTGCTATTTGCATTAATTTTAAATGTTTTAACGTTCATGGTTTTAACAGAATTCACAGGTAATTTTGTTCATACTTCAAATAAATCCATTTTGAATCTAATGTCTCCAACTTTTATAGGAATAGTTGGTTTTTTGTTAATGGTTAAGAAGAGTAACAACGTAAAGGACTTCAAAAGTAAAGGCCGTCAGTGCCGCGGCCAGACAATTGGGGCCCTGTCCAAAGAGAGTCCAAAAAATATTTTAGCTTGCTTCGGTCGCGGATTTTCCTTCATAGAGACCCCGCTTCGCGACAGAATTATAGCCCATATGGTCGTTTGTGTGGCCCATAATCATTTGTTTGGCCTATTCAATGAAGTAAAAATGCAAATAATGAGTTCAAATAATTTTTATTGCAAAAAAAAATTTCGCTCGCGGGGCCTTGTGCAGTTCACACCCTGCACATATGCCAGCTGCGGCACTGGGCCGTAGCATAAAAATTGTCCAGACATTATTGATTGGAAATTGTCCAAGCTTTTCAATTTTGCAAAAAAAAATAGTTAACTAGGTATTTTATGGCGAAAAGGTGGTTTTATTGAAATTTTAGTTAAAAAAAATTTGACTTACTCGGGAAGTTCATAGGATAGAACCTTCATTTTTACAGATAGCCCGAGTAAAAATAAAATATGGCCTTACTACGGACGAAAACCGACCGTGGTTGAAACATAGTCCTCGGCTATATGGCGGTTATCAGAAGGCTCGTTGCAGGACAGTTCGGCCGTACACCACACACACACCGACGGTTTCTATATAATGCGATTAAACAAAAAATTTCTTTAATATACATCTATATAGAGATATTTTCACACACCCTAATGCAATCGGTTCCCCTGTAATAAATCAGACGCGTACACAAACGGACAATCGTAATCTCCTCATTTTCTTTATATTCAAGGCCGACACCCGGCAAAACTATAAAGTAAATTGGCGCAATTTAACTACTCAAAAAAGAAAAATGTTTGGGGGGGGGGGGAAAGTGTGACTTTCGCTCCCCAACAAAACTCAAAACTCACCGCGTATTTATTGAGAAAAACATCATGAGATCCGGTGCTCATATCTTCGATTTCGAACATTTTAAAATGTTTATCAACTCACTGCAATTACATAAATATTACTAAAATATAAATCAACACGCACCATACATTTCACGTACAACAAACTGACGACTGGCGACCTCGTTTCTCTTGACTCAGGACCATTGTACATAACGAAAATGATGAAGTTCCCATAAAACACATTCAACAATACATTTGGTGCAGATTCTGTTTTTGGCCCAAAATTTCCCGTCAAATGCCCGTTTGTACAGCTCAGTTCTTGGCCTTTTAAATCTTTTGGTCAAATTTGACCGTCGCGAGGTCGAATGTGCTTCCAATAAAAATAGTTAAAAACTCTAGGTCCGTCATATGCCCCTTAAAAAGCCAAGCGGCCGGTGTTCGCCCTTTGTAAGGCCGTTTTTTATTTTTACTCGGGAGGTGGGAGTATTCTGCGTACACTCATTCATGAAAATAGCTCATAGGCTTACAAAAACACAGGGTGGTATGTAAAACTCTAAAAAAAACTTCAAAACTCCCTAGCGGCTAAACCGTTACGATTTCCAACCCCCCCCAGAAACATTCGAATTGTTATTCGTCTATTCATAGCCTATCCACAGCCGGACGCTTTGTTAATTTTCGTAGTATACCCTGTATAAGAAATACACACAATCTATATAGTAATAAGCAAGCACTTTTTTGTACAGACTTATTAATCGACTTCCACTAAACCGATTTTGCTCAAACTGGTTAAACATGGGAGTCGGAGTCGTAACGGTGTGCACAAAACAAGAATTATTCATTTATCTCATTAATATCACTCAGAAATTAGTATTGTATTTCCCAATATAAAATGATAAAATGACAATAACAATATAAGGAAGAAATTAGGGTTAGCAGATAAACAGGCGAATATAAAAATTTATTATTAAGGTTTGTGAATCGACTAAATTTAAGCCTAGATTGTTTAGCGAAAGTTTGCCGTTCCTCCTTTAAACTTCGCTTTAAAAAAATCAAATTGGCATTTTAAAATTTTGTTTGTTTTTGTTTTTGTTTCAACAAATTAGATTAGAAAGAAACGCCTATACAATCTCAATACGGCAAGGAAAGTGACACATCAGGAGAGCGGAAAACAAAATTTAATGCCAACAGTCAACTGGCGGCAATAACTCGTAAGAGCCAATTTTTGAGTTGTGCCATTTTTCTTGGCGTAGTGCGATCAGCGTCATTCTGCTTAGGTTGAAAAGGTGTCTTACGAGTCTTACGTTGGAGATTTTTACCTTCCCGGCAAATTTTAATTAAAAAAATAAAATTAAATAATAAAACAAAGTGTAAATTATTATCAAAATATATCACGGTAAGCGATGGTGTTTTTTAAATGAAGAAATGTTTGTTCAAAGATGCGATTTTAGATGATAACGTAGTTTTTAATTATATTTTTTTTAATTAAAACAATTTTTTTCTTTTTTTTAGAACTGATAGAGAAACTAAAGAGTGGCAATAGTTCAATTAATTTATTACTGAGTTATTGAAATGCGTAGACGTCAAACTTTAAGCGGGCGGATTAAGAGAAAAGTAGGGAGAGAGGGTGGAATGTCGACCAATGGCTGATACTAGTATTTAAAAACGCGGAAACGCAGATGGTGGGTGAGCGAATTCAATTTAAGTAGAGACAATTCAGAAATTAATCTCAAGACCCGATTCCATTCCCAAATATTCAGTTCAGTTCAGTTTTTCTGTTCATATATTCACTTTTAGATATTACTTCTTATACCCAGGGCAGGCAACGCTTTTAATGTGCATTTTCTAAATGGACTCGAGGCGCCTAAAGTGCATTAAAAAAGCAGGTGACAGACACCATCTACTTGATATTAGGGCATTTTGATTAACATATGTTTTTTGACAGTGAAAACTTTGAGATTTTAAAAATGCAATAAAAATGGAAGTAATGAACACCAAGAAGAAAAAATACGCAATAAGCTATAAAGTATATATTAAAGATTTTATTTTAAAAAGTTTCGCATTAAGAAGACAAAAAATGTATAATATTAAACATGAACATTAAATATTTGCATGGTTATCCATCTATGAGAAAATGAAAAACTAAGAGAACCGCTGTAACGAACTCGATTAACTCGCTAATCATCAAAATATTTGGATGATTTTGGCTTGATGTTAATCATCAAAAAATTGGGTAATAACTAACAACTCCGGGCGAGACACTCCAGTTAACGATGATTAGCGTTAATTGAGAGTTTAAGAGCGCTGTTTGTTTTAGAATTTTTCTCAAACGATAACTCCGCAGTTGATATTTCATTATACACCGTTGTACGCCGTTGTTTTATGCAGTCGCAATCCTGTTTTGACCTTAGATCGACCGCTCAACGAAGTCGATATCATTTTGTTCGTACGATATCGTGCAGGAAAAAAATTACCATAAATGACATACACATGCATAATACTTCTTCTCAAACTTATATTGCAATGCTATTGGGACCTGCAAATTTCAAAATATTTTGAAAACTACGATTTTGATTTTGCATTACAATAATTTCCATATAAACTGGGAAGTTAATAAATCAAAAATGTTATCAAATCATGTTATCACATGAAGAATTTCGCATATCCCAATTTTTCCTTAAATGTCGAATCTTAGACCGTTAAAGTTACATACTTATATACATAGAAGGATGGGTTTATTGTTTTTCTGAACGTTTCATTATTTATTATCAAACAAGTTAAGATTTTATTTTCTCTTGGTATGAAACTCTTAAATTAATTTAATTATTTTTTCCTACCCTTTCCTTGGCCTTTTGCAAATATTTATTACAACCTCACTCGAGAGGAACTTGACCCCTTCGGCGGCAGGTGAGAACCATTTATTTAAATCCAAACAAATTATACTTATCCTTAGAAATATCTGCTTTATTTCCTTTAAAATTGCTAATTTCGAACCCATTAAAGACTAAATGTAGCCATAAAGGCCATTAATATTTCACTTTCAGAAAATCTCCTCCTTTGAGAAAGCAAACTTATGAGTGCTTTTTGTACCTGGGTTGTATAAAAATCAGAAAGGAGAAACTTGTATTTGTATGATGTTAGACATCCGCCCCTGCACATTCTCGACCTATGCCAGTTGGCATAGTTTCAGCAACAAGGTGCAGTGTAGGATATCTTATAAGCTGAGTAATGAATGTTCTGTCAGTAATAACATCTCTAGGAGTGTAATGAAGAGTACCTATCCTATCCTGGCCTTAACCTAAAGACATCCCCATTCATTCGAGAGTGTATTAGAGGCCACTGAAAGGAATGTTGCCATGGAATTTATTAATGTTTCCACATAAGGTTCAATTACAGCAAGAATTAACCTCAAAAGATAAGTGATTTATGCCGCACGCCTACAAGAATTGGACAGGCAGCACTGACTGAAACAGGTTGCTTGTAAAATGACTTTGTTAACCAACAGATTTACAGCAGATGAGGCGCTGAGAATTCAAGTTTGATTCATTACTGGGCAGGTTAATCTGCGTTGTGATGTCTGCAAAAGTGCAAAGGAGTTGTTCTAATTGGATAAACCTTCGACTGGTTTTTCTTGGGAGACAAGAATAGAGTGAGTGATAATTTTGTAACAGAATATCAGCAATATGATTTTTTTTAAATTTTTTATTTCTTTTATAGTATGGCTGTTAATTTTTTAGAATAAGGGTGCCTCTTCATAGTTTTATAGTATCCAAGGCGCGGCTACGATTGCAGTCAAAATACTAGCTTCAATAAAGAGCGAAAGACGAAAATTTGATGTTAGTATAAGTTTGTGTTCTAAAGGAGTAAATCGCTTATCCCATACAGGGTCACGTGTGTCATACTCTAAATTTAAGATGATATTAAATCAGTAATAGCAAATATTTGTGAATTATATAACATAACGAGAGAACAGCAATGTGGAGGATAACCCTATTAGAAGAGGCCACAACTACTGGGCGATCCTGGACGGAGCTGAAAGCTGTCGCGCAAAACAGAGTCCGCTGGATGCAACTGTTTCTGCCCTTTATCCCATGAGGTATTAAAGGGGAATAAGTGAAGTGGAGTGATAATATAATCACTCATTTATAATATATGTAAGCTTTCATTATATTACTTTCTATTTAATAAAATTTCAAATAATAAATTGTTTTTCAAATGGCACTTGCAAGAATATGTAGGTATTATAGTCATTTCGGTTCAGAAAATATTAGTTGAGATCATCGGTGCCACGCGGAACTCCATAGTTCAGTGATCTAGCCAATTTCCGGCATCTCCGCCATCACTCGAGTCAAGAAGGTTCTCATATGCACCATCCAGACATTTAGTAGATGGCGTTACTTCAAGAATCCGAAAGTATCATAATAATATAAAAGTACAGTGGAGTTCACTTAACACGAAAACTGATAACGCGAAATATTGCTTAACACGAAATAAAAGTCCAGTCCCGGTCCGATAATGCGCTTTTCGGACGCTCATCGCTTAACACGAAAAAACTTGAAATCCTTTACACTTTTTTAGTACTTTTTCACCTAAGCTTGTGTTGAAAGAATTGCTTATAACTTCAAAAGTAAAAGCCGTAACATAAAAATGTTCTGGACCTTATTCATACGAAATACTCCAAGCTTTCTAATTTTGAAAAAAAGGTTAGGTTAACTACGTATTTTTTGGAGAAAACCCCGTCAATTTCCAATTTTAGATAGGTGAAGTATTCTGCGTACACCGATACCTTATTCATAAAAATAGGTTATAGAGGGTCACAAAAATACCACTCATATTATTTTTTGTTCGTCTAACCTATCAACCGCCAGCCGCCCGCTTTGTAAACTAAACAAATACACCCTGTATACATATTTGAAAGCAAACGGTTAGTTTGGTAATTCGGATACCGCGAAAACCTTGCCTTGTCCCCACGATTTCGTGTCAACCGATTTCCACTGTATAGCATAAGATTGTGTGTGCGTACGTATGTGGTCATTTTTTCCTGCACGATTTCGCGCGATCCAAAAAAAATATCGACTTCGTTGAGATGCCGTTCGAAGCGTGTTCAAGGAAATATGATCTGAAAAGATTTTCATAAAAATCGGTCGAGCCGCTTTTTTGTTTGAACGACTTAAGTGATTTTTGTACCAGCACGATTTCGCGCGAACCAAAAAAGATATCGACTTCGTTAAGGTGCCGTTCGAAGCGTGTTAAAGGACATATGATCTGAAAAGATTTTCATAAAAATCGAGTCGTTTTTTTGTTTGAACGAGGTTCGTGATTTTTGTACCTGCCCAATATCGCGCGAACCAAATATGATACCAACTTCGTTGAGGTGCCGATCGAAGTGTATTAACGAAGATATGATCTGAAAATTTATCGTTTTACGGTGAAAATCGGCGTTTTTTGTGTTTAAATGAAGAGACTTCGGCAAGTGTGCCAAGTAACTTAAATTAATTAGTTTTGCTACTGTCTAATATACTCGTTGGAATGAAACCCGTTCCAAATGAGGTTAACTTATATGGATTCAGCCGAGCAATAGCTTCCCACGAAATTTTCAATCATTTGTCCATTTTCTTTCTTTCTTTCTTTCACTTCACGAATAGGTGATTTATCGTGACTAAGTGTTGGCGTATTTTGTAATCTAACGTCCGCATGAGTTGTTAAAGAATTAGCAGAGTGGTCCTTATTTTGGTAGAAAGTAACTCCAATAGCTGCAACTTCAGGTCGCTTAAATTTAACAATATACTTGTTAAATAAGTTTTGGAATAACAACATATTCTTCATTTTTCATCCAAGTGTCAGTGTTAAAAGTAATACACTAATTTTGTTTACAACTTCGTCATCCTAATCTTGTAAATACGCACATATCATTTGACAACCTAGCGAAAGTATTGATAAACAAATGTGACAAATGTTAAGGCGATGGCCCAATGCCGACGTCGCGTTATACGCGGCAGGCGCTTCGTGCGCGTTAACGTCCGTTGAAGGTTCATTCATAGCGTCAGGACGTCAAAAATATTGTTTTAATTCATGTATGGATTTTTGTATATATACTTGTTAGAAATGTGATTTTTTTAAATTTCATAGCCTGCCAACGCCAAAAAGTTGAAAGTTGCTCGACTTTTGCCGTCGCTTGACGCCGCTGACGCCGCAAAGTCGTGAATGGGATAACTCGATTTGAATTACACACAACCAAATGTCGACGTCAACGCGCGTCAAAGCGTTGACGCGCGTAAACGCGAATAAAGTCGTGATTAGGCCGTCGCCTTTAGGTATTATCTATATATATAAAAATGAATGCCGTGCGTTAGTCCCGCAAAAACTCGAAAATGGCTCGACCGATTTCAATAATTTTTTTTTGTTTTGTTCGCCTCAATACAGGGGTGGTTTTAGAAAAAAAAAACCATTTCAAAAAACCAAAAGGAACAGCTGCAAAACCAAAAAAATTGGTAATTTTGGGATTTTTCACCTCACATTAGTTTCAATAGCTTCATGGCCTACCCATATATTGTTTGACAGCTGCGTAAATGTGAAATTGTCATTAAATTAAATCGGTAATTTCTCAAAAACCCCAATTTAATGACAATTTCACATTTACGCAGCTGTCAAACAATATATGGGTAGGCCATGAAGCTATTAAAACTAATCTGCAGTGAAAACTCCCAAAATGAACATTTTTTAGATTTTTCAGTAGTTTCTTTGGGTTTTTCTTATTTTTTTTAACCACCCCTTAATTGAGGCGAGCCATTGTCGAGTTTTTGTGAGACTAACGCACGGCAATTGATTTTTATATATGTAGATAATTGAAAATTACACATACAACATTATCTTATTAACATCTTTAAGGTGCAAGATCATATTCTCCATTATTCTCATCTGGATTACCTTCAACATTTGTAGTATTTGTGAACATTGGGAAACCTGTAAAATATTAGCATCAATTGTTCTTTATATACTTCCACCGAAAAATGCGTAAAAGCTCTTAATTGGTGCGATTAAATAAAGTGTTAATAAGAAAATACATAAATGTCGAGTTTTTGCATTATGCCTCAGATTGCGGTACATCTTGAAAACGGTCAACGTGTATATTTCACTGAAGAAAATGCTCTCCAGCGAGCTTTCCAGCCACCAAAAACTACACTAACTGAATTTTTCACACTGTGCCAAAAACCTGATATTTTGGGACAACATTGTTATATACCGACGTCCCTCGCTATTATACATGGAACAACTCAGGTAAAAAAAGAAGCCACGTAGACAAGGCGAACCACATCCAACTATCGCACGCGTATTGAAAGCAAAGACATTGGGACGACTTTACACAGTACATCCAAAACAACGTGAATGTTTCTTTTTGCGTTTGTTGTTGCTGAATGTTCCAGGACCAACGTCTTTCGAATTTTTACGATCAAATATTCAATACATTTCAAGATGTATGTCGCGAGTTGCAATTGCTGGAAGACGACAATCATTGGGATCTGACACTTACTGATGCAGCATTTGCATCCACGCCGAATAACATTCGTCAACTGTTCGCAATTATATTGACGACATGATACCCAACAGAACCATCGGTTTTGTGGGAAAAATACAAGAACGGCATGACTGAAGACATACTTCGCAGAATTAGACAAACAAATCAATATCCAAACCCTCGAACTTTTATAGGAGTAATTTGTTTTTCATTAATGGTTATACATATTTTTTGAAGAGTTGAATTTTGAAGATTTGGATTAATTTTAAATGCCTTGAGGTTGTGTTCAGCGAGTCGGAAAGGCATCATCTTTCTTTATTTACGCGCCGGAAAACAAAACCAAAAACATAGTTTACCAGCAAGTTTTGTAAAAGAATACATACATAGGTAATTTTGGTCACACTTAATATGAAAGCATATTGAATCTAATATCTCCAATTTTGTATTGGTTCTTTCCTTAGATAATGCGAATAGTCTGATTTTCAATATTTGCATTAATTTCTCATGTTTTGACGAATACAATTTCGCAATATAAGAGAAAATAAAACTTGGGTTTTGGCATTGCTTTTTCCAACTATAAAATATTTGTTTCATTTTTCGATTTTGTTTTATTGTTCTCGAAAAGTTTTGTTATTGAAGACTTCTTGATATAAATTAAGAAAAGCTATAGAAAATAGCCCTCGAATTTCGAGTGCTGGATGCTGCTATTTGCATTAATTTCAAATATTTTAACGTTCAAGGTTTTAGCAGAATACACAGGCAATTTTGGTCATAGTTCAAATAAATGTATATATTTTGAATCTAATGACTCCAACTTTTATAGGATTAGTTGGTTTTTCGTTAATGGTTAAGAAGACTTGAATTTAGAAGGTTTGGATTGATTTTATATGTTTAAACGTTGGGTGCAGTAAGGGGCACCAGGTCCCAGCTATCCAAAATACAGAAAATAAGCGGTTCATTGAGACGCTTCATCTGTGTATGAAAATTCATATCTCGAAAAATGCCATGTCAATGGATGGTTTTTATTGTCTCGATCAAAATGTCAGATCACTAATAGTTTCACATTTTGTTATTTGGAATCAAAAATACCAAAAAATTGCCTGAATACTACTATTGGCTTATGGGAGCAGGATAGGCGCGCCGGGTCCCAACTAGTATATTATATATTTATTATTGTTTATTTATTATTAAAATATCCATTAATAATATTCCAAATTCATAATACTGGGAAGTTGATCTTGTGGACTGAAAGGGTCAAAACCACTTCCCAACTAGTTTTGTATTGTGCTCATAAGCTAAGGAATCTAAGGGAAAGCCTTCTTTCGGCATGCCACATGGGGTCCATACGCTGCATGAGGCATGCCCACTTTTAATGCTAGTCGGGGTAGAATTGAATAAAAAACAAGGCAAGACATGTGTACTTAACGAGAATGACAAGAGAAAATCACCAAAAATTTCATAGCACCGCGAAGGGACACTAAAAAAAACGAGATATATAACCGAAGAAAAAACGAGACTACTTCTGAAATGTAATTGCAACAAAGGTACAGTAATATAGATGCTAGGGTTTTCTACAAAGAAGTAAACACGATAAAGAAAGGATTCAAACCAACCTGAACCATAGTAAATAGAGAAGATGGTACTATAGGTAGTAGCATCAGGGGCGGCGCGTGTTTTTTTTGCGCCCGGTGCATTATGCTATATTACGCCCCATCAGCTGATCATATGAAAAAAACTTTTTTCGTCTGGATCGCAAGGACGAAGAAGCGGAAAATACACAAGGCACTTCTAACTTGGTAGCAATTTGCTTGACTTTTTCAATAACTTCCTGATATTTTGCTCTGATCGTAAATCTATAAAAAAAAACTGGTGTGCGTAGGACCACACGATGGAAGTGAAAACTTCTATGGCCATTCTGTATTTCCTATTCAATCTTAATATTACAGGAGGATAATGGTCAAACAATTTTGTCTATGAATATGAATGCATTTAAAATATTTTTTTTTGTGGACTTGGAAACACATTTTACTAGACAAGTCGTTCTTATTTAATTATACAGTCGTTATACAGGTATTTAAGCATTTTACTTTTTACAAAATTCTGGTGAAGTGATTTGTTATGCATACCATACATATTGCCAGCGCATTTTTAATTTTCTATCATTGACAAGAAATTCATTATTTCCGACCTTAAACACCTCCAAATAGCGATTTTCGGTGAAATCGAATCGTAATTGCCAAAATCGTACCGCCATATTGGCGCCGCCATTTTGAATTTTAAAATTTTGACCACAGATTCGCCATTTGTGACCTTAAAAACCCCCGATACTGAGTTTCAATGGATTCAGAACACATTTGCAAAATGCATCCGCCATATTGGCACCGCCATTATGAATTTTCAAATTTTTAGCACAGAATCGTCATTTGCGCTTATAAAAACATCTTGATACCGATTTTCAATATATAATCGGAACACAATTGCATAATTCTTCCGCCATCTTGGAACCGCCATCTTGATTTTTTTACAAAGTTGTCAGATTGCATTGTCATGGGAACTCAATGTGTGTGCAAAGTTTCATACAAATCGGTTTAGTAGAAGTAGTTAAAAAAGCTGTCGGAAGATTTGCACCAAAGAAACAAACAAACAAACAAATATACGAGGTCAAGCTAAATAAAACCATTAAAAAATCCATAATGTGCTCTAGTCTTCCAAATAAAAAAAAATAATATATAATCAAACATAAGAATATATAATACATAGTAATATAGTATAATAATTTATAACACTTAATACAAACTAAAACCCCCAAAGGCAAATTTTTTCTCACATGGTACGGTAGCGTGATGATGGTTCGTTAGCGTGACGCGAGTTTTTAGTTTTTCCCCGGGCCAAAAAGTTCCCAACGTGCCTATAGAAGTTTTCACTTCAAAAACCTTTTGTGGAATTTAAAATATCAACTGCAGCAGACATTTGGGCTTTGTAAGTATATTTATTTTTCTAAAATATCACACTAGATTACTATGGAACAAATTAAATTTAACTCAGTAATTTTATTTCGTAATTCTGCTGTATGTTTCGATACGGGTTCCCTACCTGAACGAGTTCTACCAACGCCTCGTAGACACCATCTAATTGACGAACTAATCGTTTTAACGCGTCTTTGCTACTTTCACTACTAGTATTACTAAGCTTGTTAGTGTCTTCTTTTTCAAAATAATAATCTTTTAACCGAACTGGAGAAATAAGCATATAAATTTTGAATAGTATCAAAACAAGAAGTTGCCTTTAGAAACATACGTTTTTTTCGAAGTTCACACCTATTATCAAACGATGCATCAATGAAGTCTGAGTTGAAGAGTTAATTAATGGAAAATTGTATGTTCTTTTTATATTTGCCCGGTATACCATTTACATAATTCGCGGCACAGTAAAATATTTTAAATTTCGTAACTTAAAAACAATAAACAAATTAATTCCAATAAAATATAAATATAAGTAACATAATTTACAAATGTATTACCTGAAATTAGTAATTTAATAATTGTTATTAAATCTAAAATATTACTTTTATAACTCAACATTTTAAATCTAATAAAAATATTTCACTCAATTTTCTCTTTATAAATTCTTCCAGAGAAACAGGCGCAAAACTTAAATTTGCACCATCAATAACTCGTATAACATAAAAAAAAATCTACATATTAATTTGTTAGATAGTCGCAAGATATTTAGAAATCGCAAGATATTTTGTTCTCATTTCGTTTATTTACCTCTTTGAACAAATCTTGGAACAAAATTTAAAAGTGCACCAACAGCGCCCCGAAGTTTATATCAATCACAGTAAACAGCAATACACAATACAGAGCCATCGGAACAATTTTTTCCTTTGTGTGAGTTGATATGGTGCATTTTACAAACATTTCAAAAAGTGCTCCAGCGTAGTAAAAATGAAATTATTATGTGTTTCGTCTCCTTCATTCCACTGGTTAATTCTGTATTTACATCTCACGTTCAAATTTGAGAACATCAGTAGAATGAGAGATTTTTCTCTCACTTGGTGGATATTTCTCCTGAATTTTTACTTCTGCTGATTCTCTGGACAGAAATTATATGAAAATCACAAAGCAAAAGTCTCCAGAGGAAGTAGTATGAGAGGAAGTAAAATTTCCAGGTTTTTTTTTTGCATGGAATTTGTGTTGTGTTGTTACATGAGTTGAAATATAGAATATTTTATTGGGAAAATAAACTGGAAAATTAAGTCGTGTTAATAAAAATGAAATCCTTTAATATATGAAAAGGATGTAAGAAAAACATTTTTAAACATTTTTTTTTTCAAAGTGTTAAATTTTTTTTAAAAATCTGAATATCTGAAATAGCGTCCCCGTCCAATAGCGCCCGGTGCAAGTGCACCATTCGCACCTATGAACGCGCGCCCCTGTAGCATCCTTGACATACTCGAAGTGTGGGAGAAATGCTTTAAAGGAAGAAGCAGACAAACGACGTACAGATGACCCAGAAAACGATACGCCAGACCCTGCAATAGGAGAAGTTGAAAATACCATTGTGAAAATCAAGCATCATAAGGCTCCAGGTCCAGATGATACACGCACAGAAATCCCCACAGTGGGGTGTAGTTATATCGTGCCTTACATAATTTCTTTTGCAAACTATGGAGAAGCAGAAAAATTCCGGAAGAATGGGTTTTAGGCACAATTGTCTCAGCCCACAAAACGGTGAATTTATGAACTGCAAAAACAGACCAGATTTTCATAATAGGCGTGTTTCTTTTTCCTGGTGTAGCTACACCGGTGTATTTTGGAGTAGTTCCATCTACCCCACCTCATATATTAGTGGCGGTTCGTAAGGTTCAGGATAAGGGAAGCGTAGGGTGTCAAAGCTAATATACGCCGCGAGCGATAAAAGTAAAGGTATCGGCGGCTTTAATTAAAAAACTGAAAAGTAACAAATATGAAAACAAATTAAGTAATTAACCCTGTTTCGGTCCGAAACACTGATTTTAATAATAACGCTAAAAAGAAAAAAAGGGATTAATTAAACACAAAATATATAAAACAAACATAACCTTAAAACTCCACTGGCATAACAAACATAACCTTATAACTTAAAATAATCGTCATCCACCCTATTTATTTTTACGACAACCTAAAAAGAAAAATAATTAGTTGACAAACAACCAAGAAAGATAATAATTATGACAAGTACATAACAAAAAACACTAATAATAACATAACAAACATTAAAAAAAACAGGTCTAAACAAAACAAGATATCAAGCCATAAAAACATAAGAAATATAATTTAACACACAGAATATAAGTATATATTACTAAATTTAAATTAATAATAATAACAATAATACTCACCATAAATAAAATAAAATAAAACATAAAAACCGAAATTAAAAACCCTTAACAAAAAAAACGAAACAAAAACAATGCACAAGAAAACTACACAAATGTCAAAAATACTTGTCAGAACAAACAGCTGACCAGAGTTCTAAAATTTAAAATATATACATACTAACGACAAACCTCGTCGTCATATTTTACGCATAGACCAGTCGAATGTTAGACCAAATTTGTGGTCACTATTGAAAGGTAGGGGACAGCCGGGCGAAATATAAACCCGAAGCCAGCACAGTGCGGGGCTTTTTTTCAGTACGATTCAGAGCAGTGGCATTGCCCCCAGTCGAGCTACAAAGTTTTTTATATTGCGATAGTTTCTTCGAGCAAGTGGCGTTGACCAATTAGCATAGGGTTGGATAGAAGACGAGTATTCACCGGCTTCTTTTTTTATAGGTTAGCATAGGGAAAGCAACAAATTATAATAAAATACCAATTAATATTAATAAATTACAACAAGCTGAAAAATTTAACTGACCTATTCAATTGAGAAATTGAATAGTTATTTTAAAGGGAAGATTTATTATTTTTCCTTGAGTGCAATTGCCTCAGGTTGAATAATTGATTTTCCTCAAACCTTGTTGTAATTAACTGGGAATTGGCCCGCAGCAAAATATTTGGACAAACAGTTGAAGAATTTATTAGTAAAAAATTCTAATCAAAATTGCATTTTAAGATAGAAAAATTGAAATTTTAAATAAAAAAAAACTATTTGATTTAGTAAAATTTTGCATTTTGTTGGATAAGTTAAGAAGAAAGCAATAAGCAATAAAGTGCTTTATACCGAACCAAAAAATCTTTTATTTTCAAAAACCTGTGACCTGATTCGCATTCTTTATAGTTCATATCGGCAACGGTCAAGTGACACCATTACAAACCCCATGCAAAAGTAGAAAGCCATACTACCAATCTATTTTGTTTTTATTTTAATATAATAAAATATAATATAGGGTGCCATCCATTTAGACACAGAAAGACAATTGTGTTCAACACAGTGTGTCTCTCTCTCGTTCTGTGTAAGCCCAAATGGAACACTTAAGTTCATGAAAAATGCGCCATGGCGCACTTTCCCCATTTTTATTTTTGTTTGACAAGTAAATCGCAAATTTGATGTTGATAATTTCTTTAAATTAATTACCCGACATCTTATGCTTCAGTTACTCTCAACGCTCGTGACGGCGACGGTGAAGCTGCGAAACATCAAACGACGCTGGCAAAATTCGTATCGGTTCTAAGTAGGCAAACTGAAAGCGTTCTCATTTTTGTTTATTGATAAACATTTTCAAATTTGAAATGCCTAAATGCGAATCGAATATAATTGTTCTCTACTTAACAATATTAACTTGTTATTTAGCATATACATGGTTAGAAAAAAGTAAACGTAGACAACGAATTAGACGATTTTATGCAAGAAAAGAAAATTTGGACCGAAATATACACGGTTATTTTAAAGTTACGTTTAACGCTATTAAATTGAATGAAGATGAATTTTTTAAACATACAAGAATGACCATTCCGGTTTATAATATTTTGCTGTCATTGGTGAGTTCAAAATTGATTAAAAGAAATTCATCTACTACTATTAGCGCTGAAGCACGGTTGGCAATAACTCTGTCGTAAGAAATGCTTTAATTGTATCATCATTAAGACTTATATCCATAATATTTCCAGTTATCTCTCTCAAGGAGTGTCCCACCAATATTTAGGATGGAGCTTTAAAATTGGTAGAACGACTGCCCGTAAAATTATATTAGATACTTGTGATGTAATATGGAATGTTTTGCCCCCTTTATATGTCTGTAAACCGAACATTGAAAATTACAAAATGATTGCTGAAGGTTTTAAAAATATATGGGATTTGCCTAATTGCGTTGGTGCAATAGATGGCAAGCACATTTCCATACAAGCTCCTTCCCATAGTGGATCCCAATATTATAATTACAAAAATGATTTCAGCATTGTGTTATTGGCTACATGTGATGCTCGCTATATTTTTACTATGATTGATGTGGGAGCATACGGAAGTCAAAGTGATGGAGGTGATATACATATAATATGAATTGCTTACAATATATATTAAACTGTTTGTGTAGGAATATTGGCAGAGAGCGAGTTTGGAAAGCAACTATTTGCAAAGAAATTACCATTACCGCAGGACAAAAATCTCCCAAATTCACAAATACAATTTCCTCATTTTTTTATTGGTGAACCGGCGTTCCCTTTAAAAGAGAATTTAATGAGATCTTACCCGGGAAGATGTCTTCCATTAGATAAAAAAATTTATAACTATAGAATATCACGGGCCCAGGTTGTCATTGAAAATGCATTTGGAATTTTAGTAGCTAGATGGAGAATTCTGCGTTCAAGTTTGAATTGTTCCCCAGAAAATGCAGAAAAAGTAAAATTAAAACGAATTAAAAAATGTTTTATACTTATATTTAACTTATTATTATAGATAGTATTAGCAACGGTAGCGCTGCATAATTTTATAAAACGTAATCAGTTATCGGCGCTTAAATATTGTCCACCGTCTTTCGTTGACTCCGAAGACACTTTAGGCAATATTAAGTTTGGAAGTTGGCGAGAGGAAGTTAATGTAACACCATCAGCAGTACAGCGAAATACATTAAAAATTGGTTCCAATAACGCATCCAAATATGCATTTCAGCTTCGTGATGTTCTAAAAAAATATTTGATTCATGAAGGAGTAATTGAAAAGCAAAGCAAAATAAAATAATTTTTTTTAACATAAATTTAATTCATTTGTGAACAAAAATAATATCCATTTATTAATAAAAATAATATAAATTGACATTTCCTATGTATATTTGAAAATAATTGAAAAAATGAAAAGGAATACAAGTTTAGAATATAACAATAAATAATAGGGGTATTCATTATCTGTGTTATTTGTGTTAAATCGAGAAACTTTCCTTAGTAAATGACTAAGGAAAGTTTCTCGATTTAACACACAGATCATGAATACCCCTAATAATTACTATTCACATTTCTATATTCGATACATCACCGTTTTTTAAATTTTCTAGCTGGCATTTGCACAAATATTCCATTATTTTTTCTTCTGCCTTTAGTCTATTAGCAGCGCTCAACCCAGTTAAAAGAACATCCACTCTTTGCGAAAATGTGTTTGGAGCACAACTTGAGTTGTTATTGGTTAGATATTTTTCTAATACACCTACAGTATTCACTATTTTCCCGCCAATTTCGTTGTGTAAGTCATCACATTTTCGTTTTGTACCTTTTTTCGGTATTTTCTTATTTTGATTTTCAGAAATATTGAAGAAGACAAACATTTGACAACAATACTCTCCGATGTAAAATTTAAAGGAGTACTGCTCGCGGATTTACCAGAGGAAAAGTTACCCATTGTCCTACAATATAAATGATATTTAAAAATACATTATAGGAAAATTTTGTCAAGTAATACCTTCTAGGCTGTATATGGTCCGACAAAAAACTTAAACTTTTGTAATATTCCCATTCTGGTTTAAAAGTACAGGCACTACCTGATGGCTGACTTTTTTTTTCCTTCCAAATTTTTGTGTACCTATCCCTTAAGCTTTTCCATCTCGTAATACACTCTGTAGCTGTAAGAGAATTAGGGATTTAATCCACTAAACAAACATACGTAGTTGAACTGCAATTCAAAATTTATTTTGCTTACCAGGTTGGTTCAATATTTGCCCTATTTTTTCCCAAATTTCAGCTTTTCTGGCCGAATTTTTGTACCCCCGACTCTTTTTGTTAAATAAAACCTCAAATTCTTTAATTTGCTCTATTAGTTTATCTTCAAAAACCATTTTACGTTTCCACTTGTTTTTATTATTCGTACATTCATCGGTAAATAAATGTCATTTTAATGCGGCAAAGCGTCAAAAAGTTGAAATAGAGTCAACTTTACACCGTCGTCGGCGCTGCCACCGTCATGTCGACGGCGTGTTTGCCTACTTTTCGTTATATTTTAATTTATTGTTGCAATTTCGCGTCTTCAGCGTCGCTAGCTTCACCGTCACGAGCGTCGAGAGTAACTGTAGGGTTATAAATGCTGGGAATCTTAAAAATGAAACAATATTGTTATAGATTATTAATTTACGATCACATAACACTGTCTCGCTGTGTCTAAATGGAAGGCGAACATGTAAGATATACATACAGAGGCGAACAGAAGTCAACATACACCATAATAAAATAGCGAAAATTCGTAATTTTCTTTTTATTTTTAAAAATTTTAAAAAATTGTGTTATCAGAATATAAGTACCAAAACAAATTATTTCTACAAAAAAAAATGACAAAAAAGTAAAATATACAAAATTCACAAATAACAAAAGTATACACTTAAATTTTTTTATTATTATTGTTTGTAGAAATAATTTCATTATGCAATTTCATTATAATGTTTTTGTACAAAAGATTGCACTTATTCATTTTGTAATATCACAATTTTTTTTATGCTATAGTTAACGAATTTTCGCTATTTTATATGGTGTACGTTGAGTTTTGTTTGCCACTGCATAACACAATTTAAAAAAATAATCTCTCTCTATCCCTTTAAATCATCTTTAAAGAGAATCATAAAAAACAATGGAAGCTACAAAGTTATCACCTTATTAAATACACAACTCTTGCCTCCCCATTAGAATAAACAATATATACAGAGAAAGTTCACCCATGATCGATCTCTTTTTTCTTAACTCAAACGAAAATTCATATTTTAGTAAGAGCCAAAACAAATTTCGAAGCAAAATTTTCAAAAGCAACTCCACAGCAGACGAAACCTGGATGGATAGAGAAAAGTTTTATATGTTCGACTTCTCATACGCCGGTATTCGGCTCCGACCGAAGAAGCTGCGTTTGGTTCATCTTCTGAGGGAGCTGTATGAAAGCAAACCTTTGCGTGAGTGTGAGTTCAATTAAATTGAATGTGTTGGACTTTTCACGTTGATTTTCGGTGCCAAAGAAGCTGGAGATATTACAGCTTCCCTCCAGCTTCATAATAGGTGTGTTCATTAGTTTTCAGAACCGGACAGAGCAGAATAGAATAGAACAGCAAGCAATTCAACGTCAAACACTTTAGAACAACTTAGAACAGAAAATCTAATGAACGTTTTTTTGTACTTTTTTGTTCTACATTTTCTGTTCTCATAATTTCATATAAACATCTGTCAAAACTAAGAAAAAACAACAACAAAAAACTCTTGTCCAAACTGTCCTGAAAAAAATATAGAACCAAAAAGTAAAACTTAGAACACTTTAGAACAACTTAATGAACACCAAACTAGAACACTCTCGGACAAAAAATAACAAGTTTTAAAACTAATGAACGCCAAAGCCTGTACTTTTCTGTTCTAGGATGATTTAGATAGTTCTAAGATTGACTAGTGGTCAGTCATCAGCGGAATAGGGGGAATAACATGTAGCATAACATGCACGTGCCGTAACTATTCCGGACTGGTGGAAGTGCGATCATAACCTCCTAGCGGTGGCCACTGGTAACTATCCTATGAGAGAGGATAGGCTAACATGATCGGGCTAGTCCCTTCCAAGTAAGGTTGGCGTGAGGCTAATAACCTCACCCGTAAAAAACAAACATTACGGAACGAGCAACATGCCTCGGATACTGGAAAAAACGACGACGACCACGGCAACGAAAAAGGCAAAATGATTTAAGAATTTTCTCATGGAACGTACGAACTCTGTACAGAACTCGAGCTACACAACACCTGGCCGATACCCTGTCAACATATAAAGCTGACATTACCGCCATTCAGGAGATGCGATGAACAGGGAATGGTGTTTTGCAAAAACCTGATTATGACGTATATTACAGCTGTCATTCGAAACACCATGTGCTCGGGGTAGGTTTTATGGTCAGCAAAAGGATGAAGCCTACCATTATCGGCTTTAAAGCAATAAACGAAAGGCTATGTACCCTTCGTGTGCGAGGCAAATTTAAGAACATCAGCCTCATAAACGTTCACGCACCTACAGAAGAGTCCCCGGATGATGAAAAAGAAGAATTCTTCGAAGTAGTTGAACGGGAATTTAATGCCTGCCCCAGATGTGATGTAAAAATCATATTGGGAGACCTGAACGCCAAAGTAGGCCGGGAGCCCGTATACAGGCAATATGTCGGCACCCACAGCTTGCATGAGAACACTAATGACAATGGGCAGCGAGTTATAGAGATGGCAGCAAGTAAGAACTTGGTCGTTGCAAGTACCAGATTTGCGCGTAAAGATATCCATAAAGCCACCTGGATATCTCCTGATGGGGCAACTCGCAATCAAATAGACCATGTGTTGATAGACCGCCGCCACCTTTCGGGTCTGATGACGGTACGAACGTACCGAGGTGCCAACTTCGACTCAGATCACTATCTTGTTGGTATGGTGCTCCGAGAGCGCATTACAACGCTGAAAAGCTTTGTATCCGCTGATCAGGCTCGAATCAACACAGCTGCACTCCGCAACGAAATGGCCAGAAACAGCTACGGTCAGGCGTTAGAACTCGCACTTAGAAGAGCAAGTCCTGGGGATGAGATGCCGGGCGTCGACGAGAGCTGGACCCGCATTAAAAATACTGTCATTAGTACTGCTGATTCCATCTTAGGCAGAAGTCGTAGAGATCGGAACGACTGGTTCGATAATGAATGCAAGCTGGCAACTGAACGTAAGAATGCTGCGTATCGAGCAATGCAGCAGTCTCAGAGAACACGAGCACGCGAAGAGAAATATAAAGAGCTCAGAAAAGAAGAAAAGAGAATTCACAAACGAAAAAAGGAAGCCTGGGAGAAAAATCTCGTTTGTGAACTAGAACGCTACAGAGAGCGACGGCCGCACCAGGCGCGGGAGTTCTACCGAAGAGTACGCGGTATGACGCAATTCACACCTCGTTGCACATACTGCAAGGACAAAGAAGGGAATCTGATCACCGATCCTCAAGGCATCTTGGAGCGATGGGAAGAGCACTTTCATGAATTGCTAAATGGCGAGCTAACTGAGGATTTCGAGGCTCCACTAATATCTGACGATAATGCTACGCTGTCACCACCAAGCTTAGCAGAAGTTAGCAGTGCCATCACCCGGCTCAAAAACAACAAGGCCTCGGGTGCAGACGGCATCCCTGCGGAGCTGGTTAAATATGGAGGGCCTACATTACACCAAGCGATTCATGAATTAATTGTGCAAGTTTGGGAGCAGGAAGCGATGCCAGAAGACTGGAGAAAAGGCATCCTCTGCCCGGTACATAAAAAAGGAGATATCACAACGTGCAGCAATTATCGTGGTATAACGTTGTTGAGTACCGCGTATAAGATATTCTCCGCCATCCTACAAAACAGGATGGCCCCATACGCTAGAAATATCGTAGACCAATACCAGTGTGGCTTCAGCCCAGGAAAATCAGTAACCGATCAGATTTTCACTTTGAGGCAGGCTATTGACAAATATCTTGAGTTTCAAAACTCAATCCAACACCTCTTCATAGACGTTAAAGCCGCCTATGATAGCATAGCCAGAGTGGAACTCTACAAAGCCATGAGAGAATTCGGCATTCCCAACAAGCTGACAAGACTATGTAGGGTGACCATGACCAATGTGACAAGCCAAGTAAAGGTATCCGGAACACTGTCCACACCAATCAACATCTATAATGGACTCCGACAAGGGGACGGTCTGGCCTGCCTCCTTTTCAACCTGGCGTTGGAGAAAGTGATCCGAGATTCGGGCGTGACATCAAGGGGCACAATCCTACACAAGTCCACCCAATTACTGGCTTACGCAGACGACATCGACATCATTGGAAGAACATCAACAGCTGTACAAGAAGCTTTCATCCAGATTGAGCGCGCGGCAGGAAATCTGGGACTGCACATCAACGAAAGCAAAACAAAGTACATGGTGGCCTCGTCTGCAAGAACACCTAACATTGGTCCCACAATCAAGGTAGAGGAACACGAGTTTGATGTGGTAAAATCATTTACCTACCTTGGGTCAATAGTTGCAGCCGACAATAGCATGGAGCCTGAAATACGCGCACGACTGCTAAAAGCCAACAAAGCCTACTATAGCCTGTCAAGGCTCTTCAAATCCAAGCATCTAAACATAACGTCTAAACTTTTACTATATAAGACGATGGTCTTGCCGGTCCTCACATATGCATCCGAAACGTGGGTGCTTAGCAAAAAGCACTCTAACCTCTTGGCGGTGTTCGAGAGGAAAATACTTCGGAGGATTGTTGGCCCCGTATGTGAGGAAGGACGATTCCGGAGACTCTACAATGACGAGATCTACGAGCGCTATCGCGACATAGATGTTATGAGGAAAATAAAGCTCGGTAGACTCCGGTGGGCAGGACATCTAGCTCGTATGAGTGAAGATGAGCCTGCTCGGAAAGTTCTCTGCGGTAAGACTTATGGGGTGCGACAGCGAGGGAGACCCAACCTCCGCTGGAAGGATGGCGTAGACCAGGACGCTCAGAGCATAGGGATGCCAAACTGGATGACATCGGCTCAGAATCGGGACCGGTGGAGAGGACAGTTGCGAGAGGCCAGGACCGGATCCCGGTTGTAGAGCCGTTAAAGAAGAAGAAGATTGACTAATAAACAAACCTAATTAGATGCAAAGCGCAAGACGGTTCTCAAGAATTGTAAAAACCTCAGCAAAGTTCAATTTAAGAGTAAATGACACGAAAAAAGTAGATATATGATTGTATCAAAAATGGATTATCGATTAGGACGAAACACCATCCTTGGTGATCGTAGAATGGAAATTGTAGAAAATTTTATATATTTAGGTACAATGCTCAAAGCAGTTAATAAGAAACCTAAACCTAAGCTACGATAAAAAGTATCGTAGCCGCAAATAAAATTTAATTCGTACTAGTCCTGATGCTAAGGCACCAAGAAAACTCAAGCCAAAGTAAAATGAGATTATATAAAACAGTAAACCGCCCAGTTCTAAGCGACGGGTCTGAGGCTTGGGCATAAAGAATATTAGCTCAAAATCTTCGAAAGGAAAAACCCAAGAATCCTGTCCTGTAAGGGTTAACCAAAATGAATGGAGCATTAGAAGAGAACAAACAGGAAAAAGAAGCGTAGGACGACCATAGGTGGATGGATAACGGGGGTTGAGACACAATACTGAAAGACAAAATACCGAAACCCGAAATACCGAAAGCCAAAATACCGAAAGTCACAAAACCGAAAAGACAAAATACCAAAAAGACATTTGACCATCAAGACGAAATACCAAAATGACATTTGACCGAAAAGACAAAATACCTAAAGGTCGAAATACCGAAAACAGCCCGAGTGTCCACTTCACTCGATGAGTCAAGGTTAATAAACTATGACTGTGACCACCAAAATGCCAATTTCGAAAATTTCAAATGTTTGGCCTAGGTGGGTCAAATAGGGTATCACTCGACTCAACTCGATGAGAAGAACACAACGGTACACATTATTAGTTGTACATTTGTATACTTCTCAAGTTATAAGATACTATACTATTCAAGGGCGGATCCACCGTTGTGGGCACGATGGGCATGCCCACAACCCTAATAGACTTGTGACGTCACACTTTCACCGGCTTTTGAGATAGACAGGCTGATGATATTATATATCCTATGCCTTAATAAAATGAAAAAAATATGAGTGTGCTTAAGACCATACTTTAGAAGTAAAACTTGTTTACCCAACAACTGCCGCAATTATTAAAATATTAGCCAGCTGCAATATGCAATTGATATAGTGGAGGTCTGTCGGATATATAGTACGCTTTCAGAAAAGTAAGACCAACGACAGATACAGGAAGTATAGTGACGAGACTACCGAGGGACTTGATACATGTACAATTTCAAAATATCAATATTTATGAATTCCTATTTACATTGGTGAAGCAATGGTTTTATGATAACTGAAATATTTTCGATTGAAACTGGTCTGAAAATCGCGTAAAAACTGCATCAAGTGAGGTTCCATATGTCGTGGTACTTTTGTCAATATTGAGTCTGTTTAGACGTTTCGGTCCCAAGAACGTTCTTCACGAACTTTGTTAATGAAGGGAGAAGTGGGGTGGTACCTCTCATCATCCCCACATTCCCCTGGAGATTGTCATGTATGAATTCCATTATTTCGCGTAAAGTTTTATGCGCCGATACATAAATAACTACCATCAAATTCATCTGTCCTTTTTCTGCCATAGATCTGCCTACACATATTTCATGGTGCTTTATGGTGACTAAGCGATAGCGTTTTTGAATATCTGAATGAGATGTTAAAACATTAGCGGGGTCCTCATCATATTCTTCATTTTTCATCAAAGATTCTGATAAAAGTAATACATTCATTTCTTTTTACAACTTCGTCATCTCTATCTTGTACGTTCGCACCTATACTTTGACAATTCAGCGAAAGTATTGATAATCCTAGTCTATTCAAAACCGAGTAAAAATAACTTAGTTGAATAATTTTCTTAAAAGCATGCACGCCCCGCACCTAGGATGAATGGCGAACAAATGCGAATGACACACGGGTATGCACGCTCCCGCTACATGCATGAACACTTATAAATGCATCCGCATCGGCATAGACGGTGTTGTTTTACCAAGCAGTGCCCCAACTAAGCACTAACGACGTCCAATGCTGCTTGACCTACGCAATCGAACGTGAACCGGCCTACTGAGTATGCTATTGGTACCCTTTATAGTCGCCAAGATAATTGACCGTTTTCTTCGTCCTATACAATTTTTTAAAGCCCCAATTTTAAAGGGAGCAAAAAGAAATGCAAAAAAGTTGTCAAGCTTTTTTAAATTCAACTTTGATCTAGGGGTAGTTTCACTCCCTTAAGGGTTGAAGATAATTTATTTTTGGCTAATAATACCTATTCAACCAAACTACAAGAAAAAAGCAGAAAAAAAATAAACCTGGATATCGATGAAATTATCAACGTCAAGTAAGCACCTAGATAAAATTATTTAATTTAAAATGTATACTAGCGTTTAATTTAATTTGATAACCTTTTAAGTTGTAAAAACTTCATCAAAATCGGTTCAGTAGTTTAGAGTCTAACTGTGACATTGTGATGTGCAAAAAAACGCACATTTACTTTTGTAATTTTCGTGAGCGAACAAACTAACATTTTACAGGTTAATTAATTTACCTACTAGTGTTTGCCCCACGGCTTTGCCCACGTGGAACTATACACTGTACAAAATCTTGGTCAGGGCGTCTAATATTTTGTAAGCATCTCCTTTGTAGGAATGCACTATATCAATCATGAGCGAGTTCATACTCCGACTCGCACTTGGCCGGCTTGGGTGGCTGTGACCACAACCTTTTTTGAGGGCTGGATCCGCCCCTGATACTATTGGTAAACACAAAACGTAAAATAGCAAAAATATCAAAGGCAAAACCAAATTCTCTACTGTAAAAAAAATTCTCTTCCGATCTAGCAAAAGAGCAGAAAATAAAAAATTCTCTTCTCTTCCTGATAGTGGCCCCTGTTTTTAGCTAGAGGGCCACTGAGGTTTACATGTTATCAGATTTTATGTGGTATCCTGCCTTTATAAAACTTCTCTGTATACAATATTATCTGTGAAAGTTATATTTTCGGATGTTTTTCCTTGTCTGTATCAACAACTTGAATTTTTAGACAATGTTCTTGTTTTGCTCTTGAACAGGCGGTATACAACTGACCGTAACCGAAACATGGTTCTGGTAAAAACAACCCTACTTTTTCAAAAGTTTTTTCTTGAGCTTTGTTAATTGTAATATCATAAGCTAATCGAACCGGAAATTCATGCCGAGAAAAATTGAATGGTAGTGAGGGATCGTTTGAGGTATCCAAAGAGATTCTTGGAATAAAGTGGATGGTACCAGATTGTGAACCACTTAGTATTTCAACTGTTATAAGATTTGACCTTAGGTCTCTAACAATCATTCGTGAGCCATTAAACAACCCTTTACTTATGGACAAATTTCTCAACAGCATCACTATTGAGCCCAGTTTTAAATTTAATTATATGGTGGAAGGCCAGAGGGGACTGTTATAACTTATATCGAAAAAAACAAAAATTAATCTTTATTTTCAAACATACTATATGATTTAAGAGAACAGCAGCAGTTAAATTTTATCAAGAATTTTGAAACTATAGTCTTTGTCTAGTTTTATTTTGTTCGAAATAATAATTAAAATGTACTTTTATTTATAAAATCAAAAATAATTGTTAAAAAAGACTTTTATTTTTTTCTGTCTTGCATAAAAGTTTCATTTTTCCAGTATTTCTATAAAAGTCTTTGAAGACTTTTATTTTTAAAATATAAAGATAAAAGTCTTTTGCAGAAAACAAATAACATAATATTATCGCGGAAAACCACACTATAAAAACAATCGTGATATTGTGCTTAATTGGTTAATATCAATTCACAGTAATCCTATGCTAGTAGGTCATATACATATACTAGCATATTATAGCAATACGAATATTAATATCGATTCTGGTTTCATGTTTTTGCCTGAATTCTAAAATGCAGAATAAATTATAAATGTTGAATGAGAAATACGAAATGAAATATATTACTTACTAGCTGGGACCCGGCGCGCCTATGCTGTTCCCATAAGCCAATAGTAGTAATCAGGTGATATAAATTTTAATATACAGTAGGAGAGTTTGAAAAAGGCAATTTTTTGATATTTTTGATTTCAAATAACAAAATGTGAAACTATTAGTGATCTGACATTTTGATCGAGACAATAAAAACCATCCATTGACATGGCATTTTTCGGTATATGAATTTTCATACACAGATGAAGTGTCTCAATGAACCGCTTATTTTCTGTATTTTGGATAGCTGGGACCCGGTGCGCCTCGCTGCACCCAACGTTTAAACATTTAAAAACAATCCAAACCTTCACAATTCAATTCTTCTTAACCATTAACGAGAAACCAACTATTGCTATAAAAGTTGGAGTCATTAGATTCAAAATACATTTATTTGAACTATGACCAAAATTGCCTGTGTATTCTGTTAAAACCATGAACATTAAAAGATTTAAAATTAATGCAAATAGCAGCATCCAGCACTCGAAATTCGAGGGCCATTTTCTATAGCTTTTTTTTATTTAAATCTAGAAGTCTGCAATAACAAAATTTTTCGAGAACAATAAAACTAAATTGAAAAATGAATCAAATATTTTATAGTTGGAAAAAGCAATGCCAAAAAACCAACTTTTATTATCTCTTAATGTCACATATTGCAAAATTTCGTTCATATATTCGAATTAAATGTAACAGATGCCATAAGTTTCATAGGGGAATTAATTGTACAATTATTTTCTAATGTTTAGCGTTCTTTTGTGCCGTGGATAAATAAAATTGCGATTCTGCACTTCTTTGAGCTCAGGGCTACACGGTGAAACAGTTTTCAATATTGTTGGAGAGTTTAAACTCCGTAAAATGGTGCAACAAAATAAGTGCTTGCCGTTTAATTATATGATCTTCAAAATTAAATTCTTCATAACCAATAACGAAAAACCAAGTATTCCTATAAAAGTTCGAGACGTTAGATTCAAAATGCATTTATTTGAAGTGTGACCAAAATTACCTATATGTATTTTGTTAAAATCACGAACGTTAAAACATTTAAAATAAATCTGCAATTGCTTGGTCCCTGGGTTCTCATCTGCAATGTCACTGACTCAGGTTTTATTTGTTTACCCAGATGCCAGCCTCTTTCCGTATTGCAGAATCCTAGACTTATACCTAAAAATTCAGAGGTGATGGGTTTCTTTCCTTCTTATCCATTATATATAAATCATCCCACATTTCCGTTTCTCCTTACCATCTTTCCAAAAAAAACGTTGTTGATCAATTCTGAACCGATTGCTTAGAGAGCTTCAGGATACACTATATTCAATGTTTTTCCATTTGTAGTTAGAATGTCAAATTTTCCGATTTTCCAACTCTTGAACACCCTACATACAGCTAACCGGGAAATGACACTTATTTGGCAAAATTCTTCCGCCATATTGGCTCCACAATTTTGAATAAGTTTTGATCATAAATCCGTTATTTACTACCTTAAAAACTCCCATATACCGATTTTAATTGGAATCGGAATACAATTCGCAAACTCGTCGGCCATATTGGTGCGGACATTTTGAATTTAAATTTTGATCATAAAGTCGTTATTTGCTACCTTAAAAAACCTCAGATACAGATTTTCATTGGAATCGGAACACAATTTGCAAATTCGTCGGCCATTTTGAATTTATAAGTTTTGACCACAAATTCGTTATTTGCGACCTTAAAAACCCCTAGATACACACTTTCATTTGAATCGGTTGCTCATATGAAAAAGTAGAAAATGGCAGGAATACCGGCAATTCCAACGAGGTATTGGTCGAAACTCTATGTCGTTTTATGTCCGCGATACAGCGGGTCAAAGGTCCACGGAGAGGTTTACGAATTTTTAGCTATTTAACAACTGAAAATGATAATTATGGGAAATAGTAGCTGAGAACCACCAGTTTTCACATTCTAAAAATAAAATTTTTGACGATAAACTATAATTATCAATCAGTAAAACTTTCTGACGAAAGAAAGGATAACAATCGAAGGTTTAAGAACCAAGATCCTTTTCCGAAATAGTGTGGGTTGAGTTTAGTTGACTTGGGTTGAATTTGGTTGAGTTTAGTTGAGTTTGGTTGAGTTTGGTTGAGTTTAGTTGAATTCAGTAGAGCTTGGTTGAGTTTAGTTGATTTTAGTTGCTAAGAGTTGGAATAATAGTTAAGTTTAGTTGAGTTGGATTGAGTTTAGTTGCTAAAAGTTGGGTTGAGTTTCATGTAAGGCTATGGCCATTATTGTTAATAGGTTTTTTATAAACAAATCACGTTCATAACATTCTCTTGTTCAGTGATTTACTAAAAAAAATTCAAGGTCAGAATGTCAAAACTGATGATTCTCAGTTAGTATTTCCCATAATTATAATTTTCCAAAGTAGTTAAGTAACTAAAAATTCGTAAACCTCTGCGTAGACTTTTGACACGCTGTATCGCGGACATAAAACGACATGGAGGTTTGACCAATACCTCGTTGGAAAGATATTTTCACTGCCCAAATTCCTGCCATTTACTACTTTTTCATATGAGCAACCGTTAACGAAATATTCCAAAAAAATGGAGCTATCAGTTATTTCAGGCACGTCCAGTGCGAACTTTGGCCTTGCATTGCTCGCAAACTACTATGGATGCCTCTAGCGGCAAAGACCATTAAATAAAAGAATAACTTTTGTTTTATAATGATTTGTATAATTCTATTATTATTATTAACTGCTATTACACTGTATATCACAATAATATAGTTTACTAATTTTCCAATGGTAATATGTATATATATATATTAGCAACGAATTTAGTTTGCGCGCGTGATTTCTTGACGTAGGGAGCCGTAGCGTTACACGAGAAGAATAATGTCTAGCGGAGATGCCGGAAATTGGCTATCTCTATAGGGACGATAGGGACGGGAACGGAAAGCGGCTAGATCACTGAACTTTGAGTTCGGTGATCGATGCAATGTTCCGACACGATCGTTATTGATCGTGTTTACCATTTCGGAATATGTTGTGTGACTTTGCGTAAAACTTAGTGATTAAGTTTGTACGCGGTCACCACATACTCCCCTCCCAGCGTAGCGTTAACGGAATGTTACCGCTTTAGATGGCTTAGCTTCGTTGTCGCGGTCACAGACGAAGGCTGGCTTTAGCCTGTCAATGGATATTGACTTGGTTGTGCCGTTCAATTTGACGACGAAGTGTTTTCGTAATCGTTTGATTACTTCATATGGGCCCTCATATGGAGGTTCGAAAGGTTTTCGAACTCTGTCGACTCGTATGAAAACATAGTCGGCGTCCTCCAGGGATACTGGCACGTAGGCATCCTTTTGGACGGGTTGCCGTGGATCTACTGCCTTTATGTTCTGCATATGGGAACGAAGGCGAGAGAGGAATTCTGATTATTCAATTGGATTTTCATCGGTTGTGATAGAAATCGAATTGGGAAGTCTCAGATTCTGACCGTATACGAGCTCGGCAGGTGAGCATTGTAAGTCGGTCTTGATTGCCGTGCGTATGCCTAACATGACAAAGGGCAAGTCTTCACTCCAATGAGTAGTGTTGTCCCTTGCCATTAAGGCTGCTTTTAGTTGCCTGTGGAACCGTTCGACCATCCCGTTTGCTTGCGGATGGTAGGCGGTTGTCCGGATTCGATGAGTGCCGAGTAATTTGGCAACTTCATTGAAAAGTTTCGATTCGAACTGCGTACCTTGATCGGTTGTGATCTCAAGTGGTACACCGAATCGTGGGACAAATTCAGTGACGAATCTTTTTGCCACTGTTGAAGCTGAGATATCCCGAATTGGGTATGCTTCAGGCCATCGCGTGAACCTATCGACTATCGTTAAGATATAAGAGTATCCACGAGATGGGGGTAGGGGTCCCACTATATCCATATGGATATGGTCAAATCTATTATTTGGAAGTTTGAAAGCTTCAAATGGAGATTTGGTATGTCGTGAAACTTTGGACTTTTGGCAACCTAGGCATGATCGAGACCACTCATTGCAGTCTTTATTGATCGATGGCCAGAAGTATTTCTTGGTAACGGCTCGTCTTGTAGCACGAATACCAGGATGTGAGAGACTGTGTTCGGAGTTGAACGCTAGTCTACGTAAGGAAGTGGGTATATAAGGCCTAGGAATGCCTATACTAGTTTCACACCACACCTGATGGGCGGTAAATGGTATTGGTGTGAGAACTAGTTTTACCCGTGAGCAGTTGCTGGGGTGTTCTTGTATAGACTTCAATTCTGTGTCACCTTGTTGAGCCTGAGCTAGTGTAGGCAGGTCGAAGGTGACCGAGTCAACGTTGTCGGTTGCTAGTGAGCGCGACAAGTAGTCTGCGACAATGTTTTGTTTACCCGACACATGTCTGATGTCTGTGGTAAACTGAGAGATTAGACCCAAATGTCTGGTCTGTCGAGGGGATCGTTCGGTCTTTGTATGAAGGGCACGAACCAGTGGTTTGTGTTCAGTATAGACCACGAAATTGCGTCCTTCAACGAAATAACGGAAGTGTTTGATCGCTGCGTAGATTGCGAGAAGTTCGCGATCGAATGCAGAGTACTTCCGTTCTATTGGTGACAGCTTTTTGGAATAAAAAGCTAGAGGTTGCCACCGTTGACCGTTGAATTGTTCCAGAACGCCTCCGATTGCATAATCAGAAGCGTCAGTCGTTAGACTGTATTTTGCATCTTCGATTGGATGGTTCAGCAGAGTTGCTTCAGCCATCGAGGTTTTTACCTTGAGGAATGCCGCCTGACATTCTGCTGGCCAGGTAAATACTTTATTGGCACGTGAGCGGTTGAGAAGGTCTCTCAAATGCTCGTTTATCGGCACCAACTGTTCAGCCAATTTTGGTATAAATCGGTGATAGAAATTCACCATTCCCAAAAACTTCTGGATCGATTTGACAGAAATTGGGGGTGCGAGATCAACGATAGCCTGAACCCGATCTGAGGATGGAAGTATTCCATCTTTTGTGATGCGGTGGCTTAGAAACTTAATCTCTTGTGTACCAAAAACGCATTTCTCTAGCTTAATGGTTAAACCGAAGCTATCGAGGCGTTTAAAGAGCTCTTCGAGGTGAACGATATGTTCTTCCTCGGTTTTACTGGCGATAAGTATATCGTCCAAGTATACATAAACGAAGTCGAGATCTCTCGTAACTTCGTTAATAAACCTTTGAAAGGTTTGAGCTGCATTCCGTAAGCCGAATGGCATACGGGTAAACTCATATAGGCCGAATGGCGTAATGAGTGCAGTCTTATGCACGTCTTCCGGGGCGATTGGTATGTGATGATATGCACGTACCAAGTCAACCTTCGAAAAAATTGTGCAACCGTGAAGATTCACGGAAAAATTCTGTATATGCGGGATCGGATATCTATCCGGCACAGTGACAGCATTCAGGCGACGGTAGTCGCCGCATGGCCTCCAATCATGTGAGTCCCGTTTAGGGACCAGATGAAGTGGAGATGCTGCGGGGGACGACGAAGGTCGACAAATCCCCAATTGGAACATATGGTCAAACTCTAATTTTGCCACCTTCAGCTTCTCCGGATGGAGTCGCCGAGCGGTGACGAAAGGTAATTGCCCTTTAGTCACAATGTGGTGTTGCACATTGTGTTTAACTGGAAGGTTAAAATTGGGCGGTTTTGTTAACGAAGAGTACTTCGTTAACAGCTCTTTGTAAATGCCGGTAAGTAGGCATGGATGGGATTCGGGGTTGTAGTCGACCGTAGCGCACACGTTAATTTTAAAATTTGTGCGCTGGTCTATTAAATGTCGATACTTGAAATCGACGCACAACTCGAACTTCGTTAAGAAGTCCGCCCCGATAATGGCTTTAGTGGTGTCGGCTATGATAAAGTTGTGGAAGTATCGTCGGCGTAAGCCGAGATAAAGTTCCAGCAACTTTGTGCCGAAAGTTCGGATCAGTGATCCGTTGGCCGCATGCAGAAGGACGTTCGGGCTTCCGTTATGGGCCGGGAACGCCTTGGCGGGAACAATTGAAACGTCCGAGCCCGAATCAATCAGGAAATCCATCCGATTGTTGGTGTCACGGACGAACAAACGATATGAGCGGCCAGTTATATGCTCGCTCATGTCGACCCCCTGCCCCTTTAGTTTTTTTTGGTGGTTGGTGGTTTCTTTGCCGACTTTGGCATTACCACCACCGAAACTGCAGGGGGCTTTGCAGGTGCGAGGTTCGGCCTCTTGGGCTTTGCTGGCCTTTCACCAAAGTGTCCAGCTTGGATGTCAACTTGGTTATGGCGTTTTCTAGCGACATCCACGGGGGCTCTGTGCGGAAGCACCTCCCATACCTTGTCCGCTGTTGTTGCTAGCGCTGCTAGCGTTTGATCGCCAGCTGTGGCCAATGTGACTTGGATGGCCTGTGGAAGCCTCCTCTCCCACAGGGTCCGTATCAGGTCATCATTGACCGCAGACGATCCGCCGGCTAGTGCCTTGAGAGCCTGGAGGAACTCCGATGGTTTTCGGTCTCCAGGCTCTTGCACTGACAGTAGCTGCTCGAGCCGGCGCTTCTCGGAAGTGCCGTATTTCTCCATCAGATACTGTTTTAAATCCTCGTAAGAGGAAGTAGCATGGTCTACGGTGCTGAGCCGCATTGCTGTTACCGCCTCTTCCGGTAATGCGGCCATCACATTGTAGACCTTGCTACTATCTGATTTGTAGCCCGCCATCCTAAACATTATTTCAGCCTGGTAAAACCAGGAGGCGGGCTGATGTGCCCAGAACTTGGGGATGTCGAGTTTCGACACTTTAACGCTGTCGACTCCCGAAGTTCCCGGCTTTGGTTCCTCTGTGTGCGCTACGTCCATGTTATTGTCCTCTGGTAGTGACATTTTATAAATTTTTTAATGTAAAAAAAACGAATGGATAAAAAAAAGGAAGAGAGAAGAAAAAAAATATAGAAATAATAAAAAAATGACGAGGAGTGATACCACAAACCAAAATTATAATATATATATATATGTATATATCACGAGGTGAAATATGTATGTACGAAAAAAATTAAGACTTAAAGCGAGCAGGAATAACTTAAATTTAAATCAAAGCAACTTAAAATCTGTGTTTGTATGACTTAATCAAGTAAAGTTGAATAGGGGAAAATACAGTTATTAAATAAAATTTAATTCAAAATATCCGTATATAAAAATATAAATCCACTGAAGAATGAAAATTATTAAATAGGGAACCAAAAATAGTTATTAAAAAAATATAGTTCAAAATATTTGTATATAATAAAATATAAATCAACCAAAGAATGAAAATATTAAATAAGAAACGAAATATAGTTATGAAAGAATTTAGTTCAAAATATTTATACATATATGTATATTGTATATAATAAAAAATATAAATCTAAAATTAATCCCACACCAGTTATTAAACTTAGCTTAATATTAAATGTATATTAAAAAGTAGTAAAGTTTTATTATTATTTTTTTTAAAAAAATATTTTTATTGTTATCTTGTGTGTATGTTCCCTCGAAGTTCCTGACTTCTTTTGTTAAATAGACTCTTTATCCAAAGCCTTTTGTCATTTCAGTCCACCAAAATGATATTTGTTTGCCTTCTTGTTTCGTTTCTCGTTTTTTTGGTTTATAATTTATATCGCATCGAATTTTATTTTTCAATAATTGACTGGTTGTTTCCCAGCTATTTCGTAAATGGCACGCACTTTGTTTACTGTATGTCGGTTGAGAGTAACTTTTTATTTTGTTTTTTTTAATTTTTTTTAATAATATCCTAGAACGAAACTTGAACACATTCTAGCATAAAGAAAATAATGTTATAGACTACATTTGCATGCAAACGTGTTTAAAAGAAAATGTTAGCAGTATTAAAATAAAAATATATTCATTTCTCTCCTGTTTTAGGGTCTGCTGGTTTATTATCCACGGATGAGCCACTTTTTTTTAAAACTTATTTATTGTCGGCAAATTAATGACACCACTCCGAGAACTTTCAATATATATCCGCGTGTAGCGGTCGGGGTCACCAATATGGATGCCTCTAGCGGCAAAGACCATTAAATAAAAGAATAACTTTTGTTTTATAATGATTTGTATAATTCTATTATTATTATTAACTGCTATTACACTGTATATCACAATAATATAGTTTACTAATTTTCCAATGGTAATATGTATATATATATATATATATTAGCAACGAATTTAGTTTGCGCGCGTGATTTCTTGACGTAGGGAGCCGTAGCGTTACACGAGAAGAATAATGTCTAGCGGAGATGCCGGAAATTGGCTATCTCTATAGGGACGATAGGGACGGGAACGGAAAGCGGCTAGATCACTGAACTTTGAGTTTGGTGATCGATGCAATGTTCCGACATGATCGTTATTGATCGTGTTTACCATTTCGGAATATGTTGTGTGACTTTGCGTAAAACTTAGTGATTAAGTTTGTACGCCGTCACCACACTACATAAGCGATAACAACGATTAAGGGCTCATTTTAAAGGTAATTACTAGGCCTTTTTTGTTAATGGGCAAAAAACTGCATTCAACCCTCACCACACGATCATGGTTGAACTTTGACCGACCATAACTTTGAGCCAAATCAACTTACAGAGCTCGTTGAGGGCTCATTTTTTAGATAATTTTATTCTCCACAACTTTGCCATTGATCATTCTCAGCTATCATTGCATGCAAATGAGCTATTTAATATAAACAAGCTCTTCCTCTTTTTCAAGATGGCGGCTTTTCCCAAGCCACTGCGACCCCACAAACTTGGTTTTATCATTGTCAGATGTACCCGAACAAATGCTACAAAAAAAAATTCCGTACCTCTTAAAATGCAATTTCATCCTCTTTTTTCGACTAATTTGACTGGACTATTTATAAAAAACTGGAAAAATAAAAAAAATCTTAAAAAGACTTTTATTCAAGATAAAAACAATTAAAGTCTTTTTTAACAGTTATTTTTGATTTTAAAAAATAAGTGTCTTTAATGACCTAAAACTTTTTTAGTCAAATATAAATGGTATTTTTGATTTAAAAAAATTACACAAACAGTGTAGCGCCATTGAAGAAGAAGAAATATCGAGTCTAGAGGATGGAACATTTGAAATATTGTTGTATCAATGACTTGTGAAAAAATACATTTTATTGATTTTCAAAATATAATTTTACAATGCTAAAAATAATTATCTAAGAATAAATTTGGCGTTAAAAATATGCTAGGAGAGGCCTTGTTAGATTCTTTGTATCATAAATTCATAACAATCTAAAAAGCCATATCAAATATAAAAGCCGAAATATTAATTAAAAATCAATACTGATTGAATGAATGAAATAAAGAAGTTATCCATCTGGCCAAACAATTTGCTCAATCCAGTATACATACGATGACATTCTAGTATAAATGCTTGGTACACCGCCAGCACAGCCTTGACCAAATGAAGTAACACCAATTATAAGCGGAACAATTTCATTAAATCTTTCAACAACAACTAAAATTGGTCCACCAGAATCTCCCTGCAAGAAACTCAAAAGCAGTGATTTTGACTTTTTAATTAGAAATAAAAAATAGTGTACCTGACAAGTATCCTTTGGATCAACAAGATCACCGGCACAGATTTGTGTTCTAGAAATCCCGCCAGCTATTTTATATCCAGGCTGATAGAAGCGCGAGCAAAAAGTATTGTCAAACAAGTTTAATCTTACTTTCAACAAATCATTTGATCTTCTCCCTTCTATTTGAAAGTATAGTGGTAAGTAAAATTAAATAAAACTTTAATATCATATTTTTACTGACCAAACTGTGTGTTACCATATCCCAAAGCGATGCCTTGTTGATGAATTATAGTCGGGGAAGTCCATAAACAAGCGGGAGTGTGACTAAAAAATGGGAAAATTAATTAATGCAAGGAAATTTTAATTTATAATAATCGGTTATTACAGAGATTTCTGAGAAAGCCTAAGAATGGCTATATCATGGTATGAGTTCTTCTTATTATAAAGCGGATGTGGAACCACGGCACTGATATTAATAGGAGGAATTGTGTTGTTTTCGTTTAAACTTACGCCACCAGTGCAAACAACAACTGCAGGCTTGCTATTTGTTTTTTTGAAAACACACAATGCAAATTAAATTTTCAATATAATTTTAAATAATTTTTAAAAGCTTACCCTCTAAAACTGGTGCAATGCGCAGCTGTTACAACAAAATCGGGTGCAACTAAAAATCCTCCGCAACGATAATCATACTGTTGTGTGTCACCTTCGAATCCAATTGCTGCCTGTCGAATAAACAATAAAGCAGTAAATTTTATTGTGTAGCCCTTTTAATGCACAATTGTTACCATAAAAGGGTATTCCCCTTTTTGAGTTTTTTCTCCGCCCAGAAGATTTATCTTAAATTCCGGATAGTATTCAGCGCAATCTGTTAATAAATAATTAAGTAAAATAAACTTTTAATAAAACTTACTTACACTTATCGGCAACTGCTTGTGACGCAGCTTTATTAATCAACAACAACCACTGAACAATAATTGCAAGAATAATAACTGACCGATGCATTTCAATATGAAACCACTTCACAATAACAACTGAAGTCAGATTGGCCGGAAATTCTTTACTTACTTATCTCTGCCGCGATATTCTTTTGGAGTTTTTTGTCTTTGATTAGACAAAAAAACCAGTTTTTTCATTCTTAAAACCGCAAATAGCGACGCTGAACCATCGTTGTCGAAGAGCTTCTCTCAGAGAACTCGTTTCGGCGCGATTATTTTGCCTACAACGACCGGATTGAATAGAGTCAGTTTTAATTTATTGATTGCAAAGCGCCGCAAACAAGTTCGCATTAATTAAAGCAAAAAAAATTTATAGGCAGCTATATTTAGAGTTCATAGTTTAACTTTAATTGAAACTGCATTGGTTCCGTACTTACTGCAACTCAACGATTTCTAAACAAACTTTTCGCTGCAACTCCCACTTATTCACGGGAGTTTTAACTTTATGTATTTGATTTCTTTTTGCTGGATTCTTTAGCTGCAAGCACAGCACATTTCTCCCGCGTACCATACGAGTTGGTTAAGCGACTCATACGGGATGTTCTTACCTTTAGTTGATCTATATTAATTTGAACCAACAACCAGGTAAAAACGAATGAGGTTTCTGTGTTGCAAAATGTTTATGGCATAACAATTCTGATAAAATCCCGTTTTTCCGGAATCCCGGAAACCGAATTACGATGGACATCCATATGCAGTTCATTGTTGAAACCGGTTGAAATAGATTCTGTCCCAAAACTGCTTGGCGGTAACTAAAAAACTGCGAGACTGTCATATCATAATTGGAAAGTTAATTTTTTCAATAGTTTGTAATTAAGGATGTGTATTCGATAATAGTGCAGTAATCCCACTACCATTATAACGCTTGCTTTACATAAGACTTCAAAATTTATCACGAAGAAAACAGGTACAAATAGCGACTGCTAATAACTTCAGGTATGCGACGGTGTTAGATTATTTTAATTATGTTTTCATCCAGTTTGCACACTTGCAGGAATATTCTGTAACACGCAAATAATAATTGCGCAACAAGTGCGCATTTGTGACAAGAATTGCGTTTTGTGATTACTTCGATAAACCAACCCAGTTTTGCATTGAGACTTTTGCGAGAAGGCAGTTCTGTATAAAGCCACGATTATGCGATAATTACATTGCAAATCTGAGCTTTTAAAAGTGTGTTATTTCAAAACGCTTAAAACGTTTTATTTTGACGTCACCCATTTGATTGACATTGTCGACACTTTCAAAACACTTAAAAGAGTTTAAAAAATGTCTACAATGTTAATCAAATAAGTGAGGTCAAACTAAAACGTTTCAAGCATTTTGAAATAAAACACTTTTAAAAGCTCAGATTTGCAGTGTACTCATATTCAAATTATAGTTATGATATTTAAAACAATCCATCAATTAAATCGTTAGAAAAAATATTTGAACTTCTTGTTAAAACCGGTCTTCAGGCTTAGAGAGTGCGTTTGTTGTGACAGCCTTTTATAATAAAAATAAATAGTTTAAAAAAACTAAAAAATACGATTTTATTTTATAATGAACTAAAAAGTAAAAAATAATTTTGAATGTAAAGCTTTTATTGATCCAGCCACACTGATAAAAAAATTGTCTTGATTCCAGCAATTCGATAGTCTTCGTTTCGTTGTCTTGAGTAGAAAAATTTTTCAGTCTTAACATGAGAATGCTGTCTCAGAGTAAGACACTGGAAATTCTTGAGCCAAGCAAAAGTATTTCTTCGCTCAATACTTACTTACTTCGACCAAGATATTTCTTTCTCGAACTAAGATTATTTAATTTTTTACTCAAGAAACTAAATTCTTAATTCATCGGACTTTTTTTGTTTACCGGACTTTCTCGCTCTAAAAATGTATCACAAACTATTAAGACCGATTTTAGAACTTGAATTTTTTTCAATTATAATATCATCGGTTTCGTAAATTTTTTAACTTCAAGTCAACTTTGGTCTTCATCCAAGACAATAAAACCAAGACTATGAGTATTGCTCATCCCGAGACAATTTTGTTTTCGTTATATCCAAAACATGAGTTGCTTGGTTCAAGAAAAAGTGCTTTAAGCCAAGAATTTTTTTTTATCAGTGCAGTATATGGGAAGGTTGTTCTCTTTCTTCACCTATCAAAATCAAGCTTAGAATGAAATTAATGAAGTTATTGGTAAAAATTATAAATATAGCTTACTTAAATGTAAAAAAGCGTGGAGCAGAGACTGAAGGAAGCTGACAATGTGATGTTGCATTGTACTTTTGTTTAACCGGAAGTTAAATATTCGGCTTTTTATAAAAGCTTTGGGTTGATATGTGACCGCGAAATATTCGTTAATGCGACAATTAGCATGTGGGTCGACTAGGTGTCGATGTTTGAACTCGATGGAAAGCTTGAGCTTCGTGAGAAAGTTTGCCTCAAGATTGGGATTCGATGTCAAAATGAAGTTCAAATAACTTCAAACTGAAAGTGCACATCCAAATGCTGCCATTATGATGTACTGGTACATGGCGTAGTATTCGGAGCCGGAAAACGGAGCTCTGTTGCTAATTTATTCCGAAGAAGAAAGTTTTAATTGACTTGAAATCGTAGTGGTAGCGACTTCAATGTTGGTTCTTGCGCGGTTCCTCTGCACCAACAACCTTCAGAACATTGTCTGCTATGGCGACCTGTTGCTGAAATGAGTATCTTGGTTGTTGCTACTGCCAACTGGACCGTTTATGTAGCGTATGCTCCCACAATCTCGCGATAAACTCCTTGTTGCCCACTTATGCCTTTAATGGCCGGAGGAAGTCAAAGGACTTTCAGTCACCGAGATCCTGGATCGGGACTGGACACACTCGCTTTGGTAGCAGCTATTATCAAACTGTCAAATTCTCCAAAACAACGGGAAGCTGCTATGATATCTTGGACATAAAAAAGCTGCTTTTTGTTAAACATATGTATGAGTATGAGTGTATCCATGCGATCCATTCCTTTAATTTATTAAAGAAAGATTTACCATTTGCATCACATTTAATGAATCCCATTACTTATTATTAATCATGAGCCCAAAAACAGCATTTGAGCCACTCATTTTAATTTTTGCCACACATGTAAATTTTACAATAGCTTCTTTCTTGCTACACGTGACAGGGCGAGCAAGAAAAAGCAGCTACATGAGAAACTGTTTTCAAATCTTGGACGCAGAATAAGCAGCTTCTTTAGCAGCTTTAATTCTGGACACGAAAAGCATAACAAAAGCAGCTAATAGCTGTTTTAGCAGAATAGTCCAGGAGGGATAATTTTTTTTTAAATAACTCAAGAACGATGCGAACTTGTCGCAAATCTCGGATGAATTAGAACTAACAGAGTTCTCGTATTGCATGGTGTTAGGGTAGAAAATTTTATCATGGTCGAAGAGCAACAGTATCCCCAAGCGAGCTGGGTTTCAAAGGCTGAACCTGAATCGACTTGAAACAATTGAGAAATTATTATACCTTCAATTAGACAGAATAGCATCATCGTCGAATTTTCTAATTCTTTCCGAGACGTTGATGAATAATGGAAACCATTTGGACATTCCAAATTTTGATATTGTAGTTCAATAAAAAAGACCACATACGAATACGAGGACTTGCGGAATTGCAATATATCATAATATAAATGACGGAGCCCGTGTTGTTACTCCACAAATAGATCTCAATGCACAACAACCTCTGGAATATTGTCTGTTCAGTCTTCTAAAGCGGGAGAAATATGTTCTGGTGAAAGCATATTGGACCATGATAACTGAGTTACAATTGTGGCAATTTACATTTCTCCCAACCAATCAATAAATACAATTATTCAATTCATCTACGAGAATTTAATAAAGTACACACCAGAAGTATCACGGAGTCTTAAAAAAGAATAGCTGACACAAAAGGCTGAAGAAGGTTCACTTCCACCGCGTGTGAACTGCACACATGATTTTTTTTGCAAAAACCTGTTGACCGATTTCAATTGTCGAAAACTGATATTTTTCGCCTTTTTAAGCGCTATTACGTACTATTAAATTTTGCACCTAAAACGTGAAAACCCCTGTTTTCGCTACTATTATTAACTTTTTTCCACTAGTTCCCTGGACCGAATTTATCCAAAACACATTCATTGAACTTCTACGATTTTTCTCTTAATTGCGTCAAAAAATCGCAGAGTAAATTTATTTCAACCTTTAAATACTTTTCCGCTATCCCTCCTGGACTAGAAGAAATCTTCCTCCGGCAGTGTTAGTATTGAGAGTAGTAGGCGATTTCTCTAAATTTTCATGCAAGACAGGCCTATATTGCCTTCCAAAAACTCGGGAAAATTGAATTTTGCTTATTCCGCTGGCTCCTTATGCTGGATTTTCATTAGTAGAATTAGTGGTAGAGTATATTGGGCGAGTACTAAATATCTTGTGAACTCGCCTAATGAAAACGTAAGTGGTAGTGTAGAGAACTTGGTTATAGTAGAGTAGAGTGGGATAGCACCGTGGTAAAGTTACTCTACCACTTGCCGTCCACCACCACTGCTTTCCACTCTACTCTACCGCCAGTATGCTAATGAAAACACTGTTGAGATAGTCGAACACTGTTTGTGTAAAAAGGAAGTGGTTTGAGGCAGAAACTACTTAATTAATAGAATTTTACAGTGAATATGATTGCCTATGGAATAGCATTGATTATAAAAATATAAGTAAACGAACATCTGCGTATGAAGCAATAGTAGCAAAGGGCAAAGAACAATTTGGTGTTGCTGAATTAAAACAAAAAATTAAAAACCTTACCTTCTGTACCATACTATTTTCAATTCAAGTGAAAACGGGCACTCTACCAAACTAAGTAGAGTTATTTTTACTCGGGAGGGCAGAGTTCTCATATAATTTGTTGACTATACTGCGAAAGATAACAACTAATTAATGATGTACTTATATTTTTAAAACATTTTTCGGCATTCCTGTAAAATATCTTATTTTCGAGTTGCTCGGTAGGGTAATTAGGGTGAAAAATGCTAGGAGCAAACGTGAACTGTGGCTTACCGTACAATACTGTTGAGCCGGACTTACACGAGGCAGTAGATTTATCCCTTACACGATGTAAATTCTACTGAGGCCTCAGTTTTTTTAAATGCCTCGGTTCAAAAATAATGTCCTACTGGTATATGAGCGTGTATCGAGATAAATGAAGCGAGGTGTGATTGTAAATTACTTAGTGGAGAGACATTTCTTCCTTCTTTTGCGGCAGTAAAATTTCCAATTTGAACTGCGGCGAGGTGAGATTGTAAACACGAACTGGAGAGACATTTCTCACTTCTTTTGCGACAGTAAAATATCCAATTTAAGCGAGAAACACAATTGGAGCTTTTCTGCCAGCTTTTCGGCTGGCTTGTAAATAAAATAAAGTTTTTCAGACAAAACACGACGACATTTTTCTCCGTTTAGCGAAGCACAGATCAATAAAAGTTAAATGACAGCAGCCAGCTGAAAATTTAAAATTTTTTAAAGCTCGAGCTGACCGAAAATCGGCATTTCGGCTGACCGAATATCTGAAGCTGTTGTTGTGACCAGATGCGTGGTTTTCCATAAGCCAAAAGCTCAAGCTGGCAGAAAAGCTCCAATTGTGTTTCTCGACTTAAACTGAGCCGTGGTGAGATTGTAAATATGAACTGGATGGAGAGACATTTCTTACATTTTTCGAGTGAGTGAGGCTTTGTCCTGAGCAGACAATTTTACATTTTTCGACGGAGTGAAGTTTTGTATTGAAGAGACAATTTCTTACATTTTTTGAGGTAGTGAAATTTTGTGCTGGAGACACATTTCTTACTTCTAGCAGAATTTCCAACTCGAAATAAGGAAAGGTGGGATTGCAAAATATAAATATATCGCCACGGACAACTAATTAGAAACAGTTTCATAAAAATTTCATTTATACACTTTTTATGTAGGAATCAAATTAAAGAATTCCCAGTCCAACCACCTCCTCTCAATTTTTTTTTAAATATATAATGATAGAAGGAAATAAATAACAATAGCATAATGAATTCCTAACATGATTGCTAAATAAAAACTTAAAAATGTATAAATGCAATTTTTATGAAACTGTTTCTAATTAGTTGTCAGTAAAAAGGCTCTTCCTTGGTATTTATTTTCTTTCTTTTTTTAATTTGCTCGTTTTTGCCATTTTGCCATTACAATAGCACCTCGCCTCATTTGAGGTATGACATTGTACTGGCTCAAAATAAAAAAGAGGCACCTCTTACAAACTCATTTTATAATCGTGTCCTACCCAACACTACCGTACAATGCAAAAATAATGTGGGTACAAACACACCATTAAACGAAATATAAAATGTTATTAAAGAAATTTCAAATTAAGTCAATTAAACACTCATTCATACATACATAGGAAAATATTACTCCAATCTTGAAAAATTAGCCAATAATTTAACTTTAAGCCAACTATAAAAAAATAAAGAAAAAAACATTTTCAAAAACAATATCTACTTTCAACTGAAAATAAATATAAACAAAAACTTGAAAATACCAACAACCAGCCTCTCCTAAATCTTCAACCACTGGGGCAGAGTTCCCCGGATGCGATTTAAGTAGGTACTGTACATTCCGCTCTTATCGCAGAGAGCAATAAACGATTCTCCTGACTCTGGTATGGTGCCAGTTCATTGTTTCTGTGATTTATATCGTGTCCCTATTTAAGGTTACCGTCCGTAACAAAAGCATCACAGCACCTTTCCATAACAAAACAAAAAAAAATAAAGATTCAAAGATAAATCAAAACAGGCTGCTTATAGGTTGCCGTTCCACCCTTCCTTAAAATTATATTTTCTTCCCGGAAACCGTCCTGGATGCCAGTATAGCCTGGCATAACCAACATATATCGTACTATAGCTCCTGCGTGCCGCCTCACTTGAAACATTCATAGCCCTTTTTGGCATGATTTACTTCCCAAAATTTTCGAAGAATATAAGACTTGTAACATCAGCGGTTATTTCTTCCTATCAGATTATGAGGTTGTTTGGCATAAATTGTTTGGGGCTCCTGGTTTTATGGTACAGTTAACATGTTTGGGTCTGGTACCCAAATACTCGTCGATAAATACACATAAATATGTATGCTATCGAATACACGAACTTTAATCTTCTTTCAGGACAAATTATTGTACATACTTGCAAAAGAAATTGGGGTATACACAATTTGTATTAAGATTTATTTGCTAATTTTTTGAGATTTCAGTAACAACGTTGCCCTGATTGTTCAGTTTTGAAATTGGCAGTAGTGGAATGGTAGTATTGGAAATAGAAGAAGCGGATGTTGGTGAACTTTTAATAGAAACTTATTTTGTATTAGATATTTCTTACGTTTACTTAACAAAATGGGCGAAAATATTTGAGCGAATTACATTCCGAAACATTTATTTACACTTAAGGACCTTAATGGTGAGGTCATGACATTATGTAACATTGATTTGAGTCGCTCAGAAGCCAATGTGGTTAAGTCCAAAAACACAGAATTGAGAAAATTCATGTTTTTGAATACATTCATTTTTAAAATTATTGGTTAATTAATTTGATCAGAAAAGTGTTTAGTCTTTACCGTAAGGGTATACTCTGCAAACAAAACAAGATATGTAAATAAAAAAGTAATGTTTTAGTAGAGCAAATGGTAGCATTTTAAAACTTAAGGACTTATACCTTTTGGCAGCGGAAAAAGATAAGAAATTCATGAAAAAATAATACAATAACATTTGTCGTTTTATTCATCATAACGAACATCTTCTTCTTCCGAGTTATCTAAATTTTGAACTCCAAGTCTTGTTCTTAATATGCTGTAAAGGTCATGTTTTACTGGAGGTATACAGGGTGCGGCAAAAGTCCGGAAACGGTCCGATATTTCCTAAAGGGTAGGTTTTCGTGAAAAAAGTTTTGAACGAAAGTTGATCAACTTGGAGGGTGGAACCGTTTGCACACAAATCTCACCCCACCCACTCACCCCCTCGCAGGGGGTGGGGGTGAATCTAAAATTTCGAATGGCAACCCCCATTTTTTTCACGGATTATATTCCACGCAGGGAAATATGAAACTTTTGTCTAAAAAAATTTGTTTATCCGAAGCCCCACTGAACCCCCAAAAATCATCAAAAATCGAAATTATCCCAAAAAATCATTCATTTGGGGTACTGGGAAACTTCGGATAATACAATTTTTAGAACAGAAGTTTAATATTTCTCTTCGGAGAATCATAATCCGTGAGAAAATATGTAGGTTGCCATTATTCACGACCACAATGGTAACCCCCCTTTTTTCACGGATTCTGATTCTTCGAAGAGAAATATCAAACTTTTGTTAGAAACATTTTTTTAGCCGAACCTGCCCTACACCCCCAAATGAATGAATCAGAATCCGTGAAAAAAGAGGGGTTGGCATTTGCAATTTTAGATTCACCCCCACCCCCCGCTAGTGGAGTGTGTGGGGCTGAGTTTTGTGTGCAAACGATTCCACCTTCCAAGTTGAGCAACTTTCGTTCAAAACTTTTTTCACGAAAACCTACCCTTTAGGAAATATCGGACCGTTGCCGGACTTTTGCCGCAGCCTGTATACTTTAATAAATTCATCATATCTTTTTTTGTTTCTTTTGAAATTGTTCTACAATTATGATACAATAATGGTTGATTTATATTTTTTAAGAGTGCTGGGCTACCTATTGTTTTTTTATGTTAGTTATAAAGGTATCATCCTCGTGAAAATTACATTTGAATTTAATACTTCTTTCTAGATCCCAGATCTTTTTGGTTTTATCCACAGCATATTAAGCCAATTGACTGTTACTCCACTTGTGGTTTTTTTCTGTTGGCAATGAAATCTTCCAATGCATTTGTGGAAAGGAAATCTTGGATGAATCACCACATGAATCACGGAACACATTTTTAATTAAAATATCTCGCAGGATAAAAAGTGGAATTATACACAATGGCTTCTGAAATTATTTACAACATATTCAGAAGCTATAAAAGAATGGGGTGCCTGACCAGTAGCGTACGCAGGATGAAACCATGGGGGGGTTTCACAAAACATATTTTGTACACATATTGGGTAAAAAAAAATTTTCCCATGTAATAGGATTATGTACTTATATTATATTTTATGTTATTTCACTATAAAACTAATTACCTATAGGTATATTTTTATCGCAATTTTTTTATTGAAAATTGTGAAGAAACTTAAATAATAATTTTTGACCATTTTTCGAATATCACAAAATGTCTTGTTTTTCTCCAAAAATCATGGTCTCGTGGTGTGCGCAAGACTTTAGACTTTGATTTAGGGCATTTTTACAATTTTTTTACCGAAAAGAAGGGAACTACTCTGAAAACTTGGTGGCGCGTAGTTTTTGAGTCAGAACATCGATTGGTGACATGAAAAAAAAATTTAAAATTCCTTTTTTTTCAAATTTTGTCCAAAAAAGGCCAAAAAATTGGCCAAAAATGCGTCCAATTGTTTTTTGCGTAATTTCATCTGAAAAGACGGAAAATTTCCTACAAAAATCTATATGGCCATCCCGAAACTCAGAGTTTGTCGAGAGCTATAAATATATGAGAAATACGTGATTTTTGAAAAATCGCTTTTTTTTCAATAACAGTTGTAACTCCGAAACGGCGCACCCAATTGCGCTAAAAAAATTTTTGGTATATCACATCGAGTTCACGAACATATTCCCAAAGTTTGAGAGATATTTATTTTTTTGCTATCCCGTTTGAAAAGAATCCACCATATATTATACATCGTTATTCGGAATATTTTTTTAATTGTTTAATAAGTTGATATATTTATTAATTATAATTTTTCCTATTATTATTGGAATCATGGGGGGGGGGGGTTTAACCCCCAGTAACCCCCCCTGCGTACGCGCCTGTATTGAACGCAAACAACACAACAGGTTTGTTTATTAGGTGGTAAAGACCACCTCGTTCACCAAATGTTACAATTTAATTGAAGCCCCAGGTGAAAAAGGGACTTCAAAGACACCCATTGACAGGTGTAAACATAAAAACATAAACATGGAAAATCACGCAAATTTCACTGCACCAAGCACCAAAACTGCACAAAAAACATAAAACATGAATAACTACACCAAACATAAAGCACTATAAGTACCTGACATGTCCGCAACAGGTAAAACTCGCGAAAAACACTGCGCGAACTCGCGAAACTTTACCGCACGCAGAAACGTCAAACTTCATTGACTCAAAACATATGATATGTTAAGTCGATGTAAAATTTGACGAGGAATTTAATGGTGATGCCCGAAAATCAAAATAAATTATGGTAAAAAAGATATTAATGAAAATAAAATTTACCATAAAGATAATGAGAGAAAAAAGGACAATAAAAAGGATTAAAAATGGAAAGAGATAATACTATAAATTCAAAAATTATTCGTTGATACTGCAGCAATTTAATTAAATATCCCAAAGGGAAATTTTTAGTACAGGATAAAAATTGAAGGAAATTTAACGAAATAATATTAAATACAGAAAAATAATGAGAATTACGATGACTAAAAATATTAGAAAAATATGTTAAATCAAAAGAAATAATAAAAAGGAGATATGAATAAATTTTTAAAACTAAGAAATAAATTTCCCAAATTTCCCAAAGGACGAAAATGCAGTCCAAACAAGAAAAACCGTTGACTTCGGCCTATATAAACCCGACGTCAGAAGCAATCGGTCTCTCTGTTCATCAGAAAGTCGCAAGAGGTAAGCCAAGTAATATATCCATTATACATGCCAATTGGTAATCGGGTATCACATGCTTGGTGCTGGTAAAAAATATTAAAATTCATTTCTACAAGTAATAAGTGCAATACATGCCAGACATATCCTGGTAATCGTTGACACTATATGCTTGTAATTTTCAGATAGTCAACGAGGGACATCCTGGACCAACATCATCAACAAAAAGATATTAATATTACTAAAGTTTAATAATTTTTTAAAAATAGTGTTTGAGTGCTACAATTTGTGAAAGAAACTAAAATAAAATTTGAATGTAAACTGACACGTTAAAGTTTTTTATTTACGTAATACCTAATTTTCCAATCAGTGGTATTTGCATTAAACAGACACCGACCTCCCATAAACCCCCGAAATGGCGTGCTGATGGAGGTATGAAGTGCCAATTAATCCTCAATGGAGCACTTATTTGTGGAATTTTATCCTTCATTTGAGTTATGTGTCGATTGTAGTCTTTGTCGATTGTTCTCCTTGTTCCAACGAAGTTGGTGCCATTGTCCGAATAGATATCAGAACACATTCCCCTTCGGCTAACGAATCTTCTCAAAGCTGCGTAAAATGCTTCTGCCGTCAAATCGGATACGACCTCGATGTGTATGGCTCTGACAGCCAAACAGATAAATATTTCCAGGTAGCCTTTGTACGATTTTTGTCCTCTACCCTTGGATGCCTTCATGTTAAATGGTCCACAAAAGTCTACGCCAACGTGTGTGGATGGACGAGACATTCTAGCTCTAGGGCCAGGCAAATTCCCCATCAATTGAGTTAGCGGTGCTGCTCTTTGTTTGACACAAGTTATGCATCTGTGTATTTCTTGTTTAATTGCATTCCGTGCGTTGACAATCCAAAATTTCCGTCTAATTAGTCCAATCATCAATTGCCTGCCGCCATGCAACGTTTTTGCATGCATGTCTCTAATTATAAGTGTCGTGAGAGGATGTTTAGGGCCTAGTATTATTGGGTGTTTCTCGGACCAAGATAGGCTTGTTGCTTCTAGACGTCCACCGACGCGCATAACCCCGTCCTTATCTGTAAATGGCGTTAAATTTTTTATTTTTCCTCTCTTTATGCTCCTTTCCGAACGTACTGCCGTTAGCTCTTCCTCAAAATCTTCAGCTTGGGCGTCCTTCACCCAGTATGTCAAGGCATCGTTTAGTTCTGAAGTGGTTATCCAGGGCGATGAATGAGTGTTGAGTCCCTTACATTTCTTTATAAATCGAAAACAAACACAGGAAACTCTCAAAAGTTTAGTGAGACTGGAGTATTTAGTTACTAGTCTGATACTATCTGCGTTGCATGAAATAGTTAGGTGCACCTTGATGTTCTTTCTCTCTTCCAACTGTGTATATTCAATTTCTTTTGGAGTTGGCCAATAGGTTTCTGAGTTTCTAAGCCACTTCGGTCCATTCCACCATAGTGAATGCTGCTCCAATTCTTTCGGTGACATTCCACGACATGCGCAATCTGCTGGGTTGTCTTCTGAAGGAACAAACTTCCAGGCTGTACAGTCCACAGTACTTTGGATTTCCGACACACGATTCGCAATGAAAGTCTTCCATCTTGATGGATGCGCCCTTATCCACGATAGCACTATAGTTGAATCGCACCACAGGTTAAGAAGAATTTTGTCTAATTTCAATGCCGTTTTTATACGTTTGAATAAACGAACCAACAGAACGGCTCCGCATAATTCGAGGCGTGCTAACGAGATCTGTTTTATGGGAGCCACCTTTGTTTTCGATGTTAACAGTCTTGTCATAATGTTTCCCGAATCGTCTATAGCCCTTGCATAAAAAACAGATGCATATGCACGAGTCGACGCATCACAAAACCCATGCGTTTCAATTCCATTCGTTGTCATGTGCATCCATCGCGGTATTTTTATACTTTCAATTTTTGTCAAATCATTTCTAAGATCCAACCATGCTTCCGCTACATCCTTTGGTACATCGTCGTCCCAATCGGTACCCGATAACCACACTGATTGCATCAAAATTTTTGATCGTATGACAATCGGTGCTAGTAGGCCTAATGGATCAAATAACCTTGAAATTTGTGACAGTAGTTTTCTTTTCGTAATGTGTTCAGAGTGTGCTTCAACATTTATTTTGTACGAGAACGCGTCTGTTTTAGGACACCAAAGCACTCCAAGTGTCTTAATGCCCTCATCAAATTCTATGTTGTGGATCTGACTAATTTCCTGATCTTCACTTGGGATGTTGTTCAGTAGTCTTGCGTCGTTCGTTGTCCACTTCCGCAAATTGAATCCTCCAGATCTTAACAATTCTATTAGCTCAGTTTGAAGGTTTGTCGCTTCAGCTATGGTATTGGCTCCTGTCAACAAATCGTCAACATAAAAATCTGTTTTTAGTATTTGTGATGCAGTTGGGAACTTCCTTGCTTCGTCATCTGCGAGTTTATATAGCGTTTTGATCGCCAGATAAGGTGCACAGGCTGTGCCGAATGTAACAGTGTTCAAGCAAAAGTCCTGAACGGTGGTTGTTTGTGACGGCCTCCACAGAATGCGCTGGTAATCTGCATCTTCATCATCTACAAGAATTTGTCGATACATTTTTTCGACGTCAGCGGTGAAGACAAACTTATGTTTACGCCATCTGAGAAGAATATCTAGCAGGTCATCTTGAAGTTTTGGTCCAACCATTAGTGTTTCGTTCAACGATGGTCCATGTGTGGTCTTCTGGGAAGCATCAAACACAACTCTCAACTTAGTGGTTGTGCTCTCTTTGAACACAGCGTGGTGTGGAAGGTAATATGATTCGAAATATATTTCGTTTTTTGTGTTTAACTTTACCTTTTCCGTAGACACTGGGATTGGACGCATGTGTTTTAATTCTTCATACTCTGCTATACATTTTGCATATTCGTCGTGCATCTGAGGAGCCTTGTTGAATCTGGATTCAAGATGATGGAATCGTCTTAGCGCTGTTGCACGTGAAGACCCGAGTGATGGACGCTGCTCATTTTTAAACGGTAATCTGACGGTGTAACAGCCATCGCTTTCTCTTTTTACAGTTTTTGCATAAAATGCTTCACATGCCTGTTCTTCCAGAGTCATATGTCGTTCTCCTTGAGCTTCCTCGATTTCCCAAAATTGTCGTAGATCCTGTTCCCATTTTGTATACGAATGACAGCTCACAATTCTATTGGTTGTAGAGGGTGATGAAATCTCTCCCGATAGTATCCAACCCAAAGTGGTTTGCTGTGCTACAAGATTTTTAGGTTTTAGTCTCATCAATCCACACAGCAATATTTTGCAGTATACATCTACTCCAAGAAGTATGTCGATCTTTTTTGGAGTGGAAAATTGAGGATCCGCCAAACGTAGCTGCTTCAGTTCCAACAAGTCTTCATCAAGTCTTAGTCCTTGAGGTGGTACGATGTTAGTTATAGACTTGATTATCAAAGCTGTTACCTTTACTTGAGTGTCATCATGTATCGATTTTATAGTGAACCTTGCTGAGCTTTTTGCTAGATCAATCTTCTGATCTCCTGCTCCGTAAATGTCGATGTTGGTGTGTGATTTTTCAGCCTTAATGTTTGTGCAAGGCGTTCTGTTAGCAGTGATACCTTAGATCCTTGGTCTAGCAAAGCACGCACCTCTACTTGTTGTCCACACGGAGAACAGATACGAACAAGTGCGGTGGCTAAAAGAGATTCCCGTGAAGAATTCCAACTCTCAACATGCAGTGAATTCGCCTCGCCCTTGATGGGAGTTGATTGGATGCTGGGTCTCAAAACTAAATCGTCAGATGTTGCGAGATCAGATGTCGTTGTCATGCAATTCTCTGATGTCATAATGAATCATTTTCAAAAATTGTTCACATACCCTTATGCTATGACTACCTGCACATAATGCACATCTTATTCCCTGTGATGTGTAGAACGACTGCGTCACTCCACTAGATTGTCTTGGGACGACATTAACCTTCTTGGAACTAGTGCCTAAAGCTTCAAGAGTCCTAAATTGACTTTCTAAAAACATCCTTAATTCCTGATATGTAGGGAAGGGAAGCTAGTCTTGGCTCCAATGCTTTGTTCCCACAAGCGTTTCGTTTCACTGGGTAATTTTTCGCTGATAACGTAGGTAATTATGGTGTCCCAAGAATCAACGTCAATATTCAAATTTCGCAATGCTTGCAAGGTTTCATTTGTAGTATCCAAAAGATTACGGATGTTGATTGCAGAATCCTGTGTATATGCTGTCTGTCCAAGTAATGTTTTCAATTGAGCATTGATTAACAATCTTTTATTATTGTAACGTTCATTTAGAGCCTTCCATGCTGGCAAGTAATTAACCTCTACTATGTTGAAGTGTTTTAATAATTGTTCTGCTTCTCCTTTAAGTGTCGATCTCAAATAATGAAGTTTTTGGACGTTAGATATGTTTTGATTATCATGTATTAACGTCACAAATAAATCGCGGAAGGACGTCCATTCGTTGTAATTTCCAGAAGTTAGGAAGATTGATACGTGGCAGCTTAACGCCTTCATGAACAGCGTGAATTTCTCTTTCAGTTTGTGCGGGGGGACTCGAAGTTGTTGCTGAGTGCAGCGTTTCGAATTCGTCCTTTATTTCAGCTTTTCCAATTATGTAACATTCGTGCATTTCCGTGAATATATCATCGTCAAAGTATTTGCTTGCCTTTTTGGATATCTTGTCAAATGAGTCCTTGACAGGAGCGAGCTCACGATGACGTGATTTAAACTCTTGCCAGAAGTCGTTCATGGCCTCCAAGCTCTCAGCAAAATACGCCTTTGTTTTCCGGACTTTCGAATCCTTTTTGAAATTCCGTATGCATTTCTCGAGGTTTTCAAAGTTTTCATATTGTTCCGCAATCAATAATTCGGAAGTCGGTAAATCCATTTCGATATTATTCGAGCTTGCACTCATGTATATAAAAATATATATAATAAATTGTTATGGACTCACCTTTAAAATCCTTGCTCCAAAGGCTTCAGCTCTATGAGCGTGGTGGACGGGTTGATTGCAGGAACTCCAATTTTTCCAATTTTACGGCCTCTTTTTCTTCTTTGGAATCACTAGCACCTTTCACTAGGTTCTTATTTTGACACTATTTTGAATTAAACAAAGCACAACAACTCCGGCACTGTTTCAGGTCTTGTGTCCGCTTCGCGAAATTTCTAAACACTGTTATATGAAAATTCAACACTGTTTTCTATTCAAATGTAATACTGTTGTTATACTAATCTCAAACACTATTTTTTTCTAAATACGGCCAAAATCCGCTTTTTAAAATAATTCACACGCTGTTTTGTGCACAATCAATTCCTCTTTTTTATCAAAATAAACACCTTTTTTATGCACGTTCAAACCGTTTAATCGAATTCGCACTTTCAAACTCTGTTTTTTGCCGAAATCCGGCTCGAAGGACCAAATTTTATGTTCATACAAACTTCCTATTTTCTTAAAAAATCTTTTTTCTCGACCCGTTCAAGAAACCGTTTGCGAGAGCCTTTTGTAGCACTATGTTTCAATCTTATTTTTAGCAAGAAAAAAACTCAATTTAACGAATTATGTTTATTAAAAAACTTCTTTATGATAAAGGCTAAAGGCCCAATCATATAGCAGAAAGGAAAACGCACCGAAACGAATACGAAATGAACTTGAAAATGATAGCGATTATATAGGTGCCTGAGCGAATAGGTTTTTGACATTTGTTGAAAAGTTCTGCATTGAGTGGAAGAGTTTTTCATTTTCGATAAATACATCTATTATAGAATTTATATAATTTATGGCGGATGTCGACAAATCACAAGAGAATCAAAATTTAAATTTGTTCACCTTGTATTGACTGCATTCTTTTAAAATAACTTCTTTTTCGCTCTTTCAACTACTTTAAATTGAAAAACAAACTGTCTGTCGAACTGTCAAAGTAACGGGCTGAATAGCTGAAACGAATACCGAAATGAAATAAATTTATATCTATCGTTCCGTTTCGGTTCTGATCGTTTATATAACTGCGTTCATACATTTTCATACGATTTATTTCATTCTTTTCGTTTCGGATCGTTTTCGTTTCTGCTATATGTTTGGGCCTTTAATCTTATAATAATTATCAAATTTCAAACTCTAAATTTCTTTAAATCAAATTTAAATCAAACTTCCAAAATCAAAAAAACTCGTGAAAAAATCGAACTCGTGTCTAGGCTCTAACGAAAAATTGAGAGAGCTATCCAAACATTTTCTCCAATTTATATATTAAATGCCTACGTGATTTTTGTAAGCTAGCCGTTACATCGAAAAATTCCCCTTATATTTTTCTTATTTCCTCCATCCACCATTTGCTCTTCGCTGGAGCTTTTAAGAGATCTTACGATCGCGAGCTTTATCAAGTTGATAAAGCTCACGATCGTCAGCTGTCAAATTTAGCCTCTGATATTAAATTGTTTTATCAAATTGTGTAGTGTTGTTGGGGAATGGAGCAATAAGTATTAAGGGTAAGTACGACTAATATTATTAATTCACTTTAATCAAAAATACGGAAATTTACTAAATCTTACTTACTAATTCTATGTTAATCTAATTGTTATGTGTTAAATGCTGTTTATACTAATGTTCATATTCAATTGTTTGTTTATGTCAAATGTGAGGTTATGTGCTTGTTTACATATCTGTTATTGTTTATATTCATTTATCTAATTTATCTAACTAAGTAATAAATTCTAATTTTAAATATTGAATTTTAGGTTGCATACTTCGTATTTTTGCATCCGGGTGCCCAGATTGTGGTGATGCAGCTGGTATCCAACTGTCCAACAGGTGAGTGTAATTATTCTGATGAATTTTTATTGATGAGTTCTTTTTTGCTTTTTAGGTGAAACCTGAACAGGGGCAAAATAAAAACCAGTCACTTCGTAATAAAATTGCCAATTAATCCTTGTTGGTTTCAAGTCTCTGAAGTACAAAACTGAAAAAACGAGCATAAAACAGTATTTTTTTTCATTTTAGTCCCCCAGACAGTCAACTAGACCAATTTGTATCAACTTTCGGAAAATATAATTTCTGATGTTATAAAAATACTCTGAAAAGTTGGTGTCAAAATATTGAACGCATTGGCCAAAATTGCATTTGTTATCTAAAATTTAAAATGCCCGCCATTTTATGCCATTAAGTCCAAAATGAAGGAAAAAATGATGGATCGTGTAATTTATGATACAACCAAATGTATGTAAGTGTATGTGTTTAGGAAAACAATTGAATGCAAAATTTGGTTGTGTGCGTTAACTTAACTTGGAGCTAACTCTAATGCAAACACCGTTTCATTTAGGTTACGTTTCCAATGCTGGAGCGGATCACAGCGAATTTAAGCTTCTTCTCGTTCTCTTTTTGATATTTCTCTCTCACACAGTACAACGCTTATTGCAGGCATAGTGAAGTAAAAGCTCCCTCCAACTGTATTTGTACAGAATAGTATCAGCCGTTATATCTGGTGAATGTCCTGAAGATTGAAGGCCCTTTTACATCCCAAGCGCAAAGTGGAAACGCAACGTGGATTCCACACCGAGAGAAAAGCATACAAATTTCTGTGCGATAAAAGAGCTCCAATTTGCGTTTTCACTTTGCGCTTGTGATGTAAAAGGGCCTTTAGTTCACAAATCGCCTGGGAAAATGTCTCATTCCTGATGGCTCACGCGTGCTAACAGAACTCTTCCTCTCTACATTGCAATAAAAGATCCATCTGATAAGATAATTGTAAGGATTTTGTGAATTATCATTAAATTCCCTGCACTCAGTCCGAGTACTAGCAGCAATAACTTGCCCGGCGGGAATAGGAGTTTGGTCAAATAAATATTACATTATTTAATAAAGTAATTGTTTTCATTTCCTACACTAAATAAGGCGGCACTAGACGCCAAATACAAAAGCTGGTCTACTAGCTTGGTTAAAACAACACCAACATTACATTGGTTCACATTAAAAGCCACCAAAGTTGCAAAGATGGAGGAAGACATTTGTGGGAATTAATGTCGAGGTTTCGTTACTTATCAACAGAGCTGATGGCTGTTATTGATCCGGTAATACAACGCAACAGTTACTTCGCCCATCCTGAAAATTACTTCTAGCAATGTTATCAGACTCTCTTCCTTCACTATCTTCCGACTAGCTTGCTGTTCGACATTGCACTCTATACAAAAAAAATAGATTGTCGACAGTACAAAGGGCTTTCCCTGAGCTCCAGTCTTTCACATAAAAAAAGGCTCTGAAAAGCATATAAGAGTATTGGATCTGCGCCGTATTCTAAAAGCGTGCAGTGAAAAAACACAAAACTTAAAGCTATTTCAGGTTCCAGACGTAAACATGGATGCAAAAGTTTATTACGATCTTATTAAATGGCAACTAATGTTACAGAACCAACGATCCTGACGCAAATATCGAACGAAGAACTTGAATCTCTTATTGCTCGAGGAGAGGGCAACAAAATAACTGTTTGGCGTTTACCTTGTCTTACTCAGGCAGTTGAGAGGTCCGTCGAAACTGTAACTGAACCTTCAGGAGGTCTGTTCACAAAATCAGCGCATGAAGGTTTCATTGTGCCTGTTTAGACGGTTCGCTTTGTCTCTCCTTTTGAGGCGCCCAAAAGCGAAAGTTGGTTTAGACGGTTCGCTTTGAGTCCAGTCGCTTTTAAGACACGTGGAACAAACGGAACGAGAACTAGGGTGGGCCAAAAAAAGCAATACTACTTCTTTTTAAGTAAAATTCAAAAAATTGTAAGAATGGGAGTCAAAACAAATGCTCGTTCAAGGAGAACCCTGGAAAATGAGATTTAAGGGTGCCTAATTATTCTTAAAACCATTTTAAATTAAATAAAATTGTTTTAGTTTATATTTTTATAATAAATGTTATAAATTTTGTCGACAGAAAAACAAAAAAAAACAATATTAGACTATACAAATTTCTTTCTTCGATCTCTGACTTATTCCGACTGACTACGAGAGTATTTTTTTTTAATTGTGTAAAAATAGTTTTTTTAATGTAAGGCTTTTATATTATATTTTAATTTTTTTATTTTATATTTTTGGCCCACCCTAGAGAACATATCCCAAAATATTGTCCTCCCTAATAAAAAACACGTCTGCTCATCACTGCGGCTGAAACGAAAATAAAATGGAACACAAAAATGATACAAAATGAAACTGAAACAGACAGCTGTCAGAAAAAGCGAACGTGAGTCGTCTTAAAATTGAGAAGCACTTCCTTCCCACCCGAATCCTCTCCGGATCAGCAAATTTTGTGTTGAAAGGTCGCGGAAGCGAATCGTGTAAACAGGCACATTAAAGCAAAGATTGAGTCTCGTAAACTTATGCCGAAATTTGATAGTAAAAAGGATTTTCGTGTAAAGTAAAAAACCTCTTTGCTGAAAAAAGACCTACTTACTTTTTATAACTTTATTATTTAATAAAATATAACCTGCCTAATAAATTAAGTTTCATTACATCTATCCTACAATAAATAATAAATAGTTAAAAGAGTTTTAAGAAATATGTAGGTATAATATTCAAATTTTCAGAATTTCAAGGTCAATCCGGAGGCAGAAAGTAATATCCGATTGTCATGAAATTTTCTGTATTAGTATTATCATAGACAAATAAAAGGAAAGATATTCCATTTCATACAAGGAAAGTGTGCACTGTGCTGTTCAGAGAGCTTTCCTATTTCCTCCATTTAAGCTTCCTCCAAACGAAAGCTGCCCCCGCTAAATCTTTATTTTCGCTGGCACTGTCAAGATATTTGAGTAAATCTTATCTGATGAGAGTAAATGGAAGGAAAAACGATAGCGATGCATGGGACCATGGTTCTTCGAGAGCTATTCGCGTTTGCGCTTGTTTTTTTACAGGCTTTCTCATTTATGAAATCGGCATATGTACGAATGTGTATATTGTATTCTAGGTAGGGAATACAATCCCGGACAATTATTTCAATCCCGGGATTTCGGGACTAAGGAGCACTGATCCTGGGATCCCGGGACTAGTCCCGGGATTTGCAAAAATTTTTAAGCAGCAATATAAATGATACAAAAAGTTCTAGTAAACAGAGAGAATGATCAGGAAGTCTGCGTTACTTATTGCAAGGGGATAATATAGATCAAGAAGTGTTTTTTGAATCGTTATCTTAAGTAGTGCAAAGCGTTCTAACATCGTCAAGAGGCTGTTCCATCGGGTGCGGCAATGTAGTAGCAATGACAATTCTTTATTGAATTCAGACTTTACGTATTTCTGTAAAACAGTATCGTTTTTTGCTGGCGATTTTTTAAAAAATAATATGATTTTACGTACTGCCTTTATCACATCAAGAATGTTAAGATCATTAGTTAAATTTAGTATTCCCTTCGTTTTCATCGATATTTAAACAGTAGTCAGGATGGTCTGGATCTTCGTCGTCATCATCGCTATCTAGAGAACATTGCCCCATGCTGTTTTTAAAACCTCAATATTTTCTTTTATGTGATGCCGGATGTTATCACTAAAATTCATGATTCGGTTGGGAACTGTTGCTGCAGTTTTCGGCAATTCTGTAGTATATCCTTTGGCCAATAGTAGCTGTCTTAGGTCTTTAGACTTTATAAAGATTCTAAACGGTAAACTATCTAATCATTCGTGACAAAACTTCATCTAGTGTGTCGTTTTCGCTTTTAGTTTTTTGAAAATAACCAATCATTTTCCGTTTTGCTTGAGTCGGGGTAGAACTAGGCGAAGATTCTTAATTGGATGATGGCCTGTCTGAAAATTTTATGTTGTGCTTCGTAGCTAAATGAGTGTGCAGTCCTTTTGTAGAGCCCCCTGCAGTCTTTAGGATAGATGGACACTTTCTACATTGAGCACTGTTTCCATTTGTAGCTACCCTAAAATGACTCTATACTAAATTTGGGTCTTTGTCTTTTTAGTGATTGCCGAAAATTGTTGACTCCAATAACGACATGACGATTTTTCATGCTATGCTGCTACTATTATTGTTACCTGTGAAAACAATATTTTCTTTTGATGGCCTTCACACAACACAATATAACTCTCTCAACCGTCTGACGCAATCACATTGCGTTTCCATTGGGGTTGGGTTCAGTTAAAAGCTCAATAAAACCTTTATTGTATTTCCATTGGAGTCGTTTTAACTTTTTAAAGCAAAGCTTTTAACTGTGCGTTTCCATTAAGCAAGGTGCGCACTGAGGTGGTCAGAAATTGGCGTGGCGGTAGTGTGGTGACTAAGTGGCAAGTGGAATATTTTAATCACACGGAATCAAGGGAGGTAGCGCGCATCAAGACCCCCAGCTACTAGAGTGAGGTGGATACGTGTATATGAGAGCGAGGGAAGAAGTCGCAGACGCTTACCTACCTACATTACGTGGCTTGGCAAATGGGTGGCAATTGCAATACTCGCAGTTGGGTTATCATGTGTAGAAGCTTTATTATTAATATTATGTCGATCCCGAAAGTCCCGGGATCGACAGTTTTAAATCCCGGGATTTCGATATCAAAAAACTTTCCGGGATCACGGTATTCGGGATGCCGGGATTATATTCACTAATTCTAGGTAAATTTTATTAAAGGGATTTGTTGGTGGAAATAAATGTAAACAAGAAGGAAGCTGTTAAATGTATTTCATTTTTTGTTTAAATGACAAAAATCAATTACATATTTTTGGAAGTTACGATTTTGTTTTTTCAGGTCCGATTTTCGGTTTCAACTACTTTGCAAAAGTTAGTAAAACCGTGAGTTTTGTGCGAATTTTGATTCCGTTTTGATTTATAACAATTATTTCCACAATGTGTTTATTTTGCAGATTTGGGAAAGTTTTATTTGGGTCAAAAATCCACAAAAGCAAATTATTGCGTTTTACAAGGATTTGAAGATGTAAAATATCAATCATATCATGAACAAATTTAAAAATATGAAAAGTGGGAATTATTGCTTTATGGTTACTTATGGACATTTTCCCTTAATAGTGCAGCCAATATAAGAAGTCTTTCTAATCTACTATATAAAACTGAACGTTTGTCTGTCTGTCTGTCTGTCTGTCTGTCTGTACGCAATAGGCTCCTACACCGTGTAACCGATCTTAATGAAATTTTAACCATATGCTCTTTACATTAAAGGGAAGAATATAGGCTATTCTATTACTTTCTAAAGCTACTCCTAGATGGTGCTGTCATGAAGAGCTTTGTTGAAAGTCATCACAGAGCTTTGAATTTTTGCATGAAGGTCGGTGGGGTCTCCTATGATGCACCTCGTAGCCCGATTTTCGAAATTCAAAATGGCCGCCGAAATATGACCGAAATTCAAAATTGCCGCAGAAATATGGTTGAATTTGCCAATTTTATTCCGATTCCAATGAAAGTGGGTATCTAGGGGTTTTTAAGGTCGCAAATAACAAATTTGTGGTCAAAACTTATAAATTCAAAATGGCCGACGAATTTGCAAATTGTGTTCCGATTCCAATGAAAATCTGTATCTGAGGTTTTTTAAGGTAGCAAATAACGACTTTATGATCAAAATTTAAATTCAAAATGGCCGCGCCAATATGGCCGACGAGTTTGCGAATTGTATTCCGATTCCAATTAAAATCGGTATATGGGAATTTTTAAGGTAGTAAATAACGAATTTATGATCAAAACTTATTCAAAATTGTGGGGCCAATATGGCGGAAGAATTTTGCCAAATAAGTGTCATTTCCCGGTTAGCTGTATGTAGGTTGTTCAAGAGTTTGAAAATCGGAAAATTTCGACATTCTAGCTACAAATGGAAAAACATTGAATGTAGTGTATCCTGAAGCTCTCTAAGCAATAGGTTCAGAATTGATCAACAAGTTTTTTTTGGAAAGGTGGTAAGGAGAAACGGAAATATGGGATGATTTATGTATAATGGATAAGAAGGAAAGAAACCCATCACCTCTGAATTTTTAGGTATAAGTCTAGGATTATGCAATACGGGAAGAGGCTGGAATCTGGGTAAACCTGAGTCAGTGACATTGCAGATGAGAACCCAGGGGCCAAGCAATTGCAAGACATGTAATTTGTAGCGTATAATGTCCATCACCGTCAAAAGTCCATTTCTAAATATGAAATTAGTAGATATAATCCTTTAATTTTTTTTTCTTTCAGGATGTAATAATATTTGTCGATTATTGAGTGTTTAATTTAACTAAAAGTCCATACGAAAAAAGATTATAGCATGGATAACACTGTGGATATGACATATTTTCTTGAAATTATACTATGTGTCTAATAGTTGCTGGAAAAAGCCTTATTTTAAAATAGTCTTTCACTAATATTTATTTTTGGTGGGTAGTTATATTTTTAAGGATATTCGTGTGTGTTTATTTTACCAGAAAGAACCATAACTTTATTACAGGCCACGCCGACAAAAAATATTGTCTGCCCCAGAGCTTTACAATAATAGGTAATTTTGGTCACACTGCAAATAAATGCATTTTGAATCCAATGTCTCGAACTTTTATAGGAATAGTTGGTTTTTCGTTACTGGTTAAGAAGAGTTGAATTTTGAAGGTTTGGATTGATTTTAAATGTTTAAACGTTGGGTGCAGCAAGGCGCACCGGGTCCCAGCTATCCAAAATACAGAAAATAAGTGGTTCATGGAGACACTTCAGCTGTGTATGAAAATTCATATCTCGAAAAATGCCATGTCAATGGATGGTTTTTATTGTCTTGATCAAAATGTCAGATCCCTAATAGTTTCACATTTTGTTATTTGAAATCAAAAATACCAAAAAATTGCATTTTTCAAACTCTCCTACTGTATATTAAAATTCATATAACCTGATTACTTTTACTACTATTGGTTTATGGGTGCAGCATAGGCGCACCGGGTCCCAGCTGGTGGCACTATAAAAAAATCCAAATAACTTGAATTTTTTTTACCTTTATTATGATGCTCTACTGACATCCTGGAAAGTATTCTAGTTTCAGGGGTCACGTTTTCTTTTATAGGGGTAAATTTAAACTTGGCGCTCTTATATCAAAAACCATTTTAATCGTAAAACGTGCGGGAAAGTTTCGGTGTCCCTCTAATACTAGAATTTTGTTAAAAATAAATACTCCTTTATTCACCACCGCAGGGATAAAGTATTATGCGCGTTTTTGTTAAAGTGGTTTCCCCAGTAATACCATGTTTCCATCTCACTTGAAATCCGCAGTTTTTAATAAAACGATTTCACGAAATCCAAATGAGTTTACATCGCATCAAACAGTTTTCGCTTGTCATAACAAAATATTAAAAACGTTTCAAGAAATTAAAATGAAAATAAAATTAAATTTTTCGCGCTTTATATTTTCTTTTTTTGATATCTCACTATTTTCCGTTGTTTCTGACATTGTAAGGACTGCAAATTAATTCAAAAACGTTTAGCACTGTCAAAAAATTATGACAACCGACAAATTTTCCATGCTGAGTGTTAATGCTGAATTGGCTTACTATTCAGCCAATTGATAGATTTCGAGCGAGATTTCGTTGAAATCTCCACCGTAGGGCGATTTCATTTTACATGCAAAACACGAGATTTCATATGAGATTTCGTTCGAAATCTGCATTTTTGCCGAAATCGGAGGATTTCAAGTGCGATGGAAACATGGTATAAGCCTAATCCACAAAAAAAATTTCGGTACATCCCTTACAGGTATTTATTTAGTCTTCGTTGAGTAAATCCGACATAAAATTACATTTTTTAAAAGCAATTCTCCAATTTGCTATTCCCGCTACTACTCCTAAGAATTTGATGTAACAACTTTCCCTTTTAGGATTGTATAGTTTTTTGCTTGGAAAAGTTTTTAAATGAGCTCTTATCTTTAAATTGATGTGAATGAATGATAATCTAAGATTTCTTTGTGGTGATCGTAACATTCATTTTCTTTAGCTAACCATTGGGAAAAATCAGATTTTTTACTTGTTCTACCATGTTCAATTATTTTGCTTTTTAAACCTTTTACTTCAGGCGTATTCTGAACAAATTTTGTGAAGATTTTTACAAAGATTTTACAAATATTAAAAAAATAATCAGTAGGATTTTTAAGTGCATCAAAATCGGTACTTTTTGAATAATTTTTAAAATAAATAAAACTTTCCGAAGGTTTTGAATATACTTAGCAGTTTCGTTTGGGTTTCTCATAATCTTATCGCATAATAAACACTTTTTCTTTTTTGAAAATTATGAAACCTACAAAATACCTTAAAGAAGTTTCTTCGTCAGACATCGAATTATCATTTGCCGCACATTCCGACAAATCAATTGACCCGATTATGTTGTTAACTTCGTGACTCTCATTAGTGACATCACCAACCGTCCGATCCTCTACAGTAAAAATGCAATGATCGTCATTATTATTTATGGTTTTGCCATCACTAAATGAGTCAATATCAATAGCTATAAATTGCTGACTATCTTCGCTACAATTCTTCCTTTGGAAAGATATAGACAATGATATTGCAAATGATATATAGGTACTATATGATATAAAGAAAAGATGGCTTGTTGCCCCCTCTTGATCGTTCTAAGGAAAATAGGTTTTCAATTGGGCCTTGGTTAAATTTCGATGTCAGAACGAAATGTTTATTGGGAAACTCATTTAATATTTCATTAGTTAAAAGAATAATGGATTTTAGAGTCAAAATCAATCCCCCCATCCAACATGTTTTGTTTTTGTTCTAAAATGAAATTGATTGGATGCAATCTAGCATTTCAGTAAGATATTTCCCTGGAGTATTTGTTTGAGTTAATCCATACTTATACCAATTTCTACGAAAAAGTTCTTTACTATGGAGACAATGGAACAAGTTATTGAGCTTTGAAAAGAAATCCGAAATAGAAATAGTAACTGATGTAACATTAGGGCTAAGCAAATTTAATTCCAAAGCAGTTTTAAGACCAGCACAAACTGTGTTACTGAAAACTTGAAGAGTATAAGAAACCTTCATTTTTTCCCAAGTATTTGGCCATACAAATTTCGAAGTTAGCTTCGGCACCATTTTAGTAGAACCATTTTTTTCTAAATTATAGAGTTCTTTAACACAGATCCACTCTTCCATCTTCTCAGTGAATATCTTTTACCACTAAAGTATTACGTATTAATTTGAACAAATGCGGAACATCAAACATTGCGATTATTATAATAAAAACAGGGTCCTTTTCAATTACTCCGAGAGAACTAAAGCAACTGCGATTGTTAGAAGCCTGATCTGAGGTTATACGGAGATTTTAAGCCCAAGTTCATAACAGTAGTCCAAATTCAACTTCACTTTTTCGGTTAATACTTTAATGTTAATGGGTTTATCCGTCGGTGGCAAAAAAACTAATTATGAACTTCCAATTAGATAACAAACCACGGGCCATAAAAACAAAAACATACTTTGCTGGTTCTTTATTTTTAAAATCACCTGTATCTACAAAATCAACTATTTCATCTGTTACCTGATCATATATGTTAACTCTCTTCTAATATTAATTTAATTCGATATCAACACAGCTTGCTTCATTTCTACATCCCAATATGAAACAATCTTCTTAAAGTTTTCTGTAACCGTGTTATTAAACCCAGGTTGAATATTTTTAATTAGTTGCCAACGATGCAAAGAGCTCAGAGATGGTAAATTATCCTTAAAATACCTCGAAGTTGTAGGAGATGTGTAATGGAAATTCTTGTTAGAAAATATCATAGTGCAAAAAGTTTTAGAATTTTTAGTCACATATGGCGCGGAGGCAATTAAAGAAGTTAGCGGTCTTTTGACTATTCTACTGGGATAGTTATTTCGACATATCCTTCTTTCTAGATTCACCCTCTTAGTTATATTTTCTTTGCTGCAGCTCTTCAACTTTTCTATAAGTTTTTTATATTCATTTAATAAATTTTTATATTTTGAGCTGTAGAAGATCAGCGATTTCGCCGATTCCCGTCTATTTTAAAAGAAAAGAGAAAGAAAAATTATAGCTTACTGGGGAAACCACTTTAACAAAAACGCGAATAATACTTTACCCCTGCGGTGGTGAAGAAAGGAGTATTTATTTTTAACAAAATACTAGTATTAGAGGGACACCGAAACTTTTCCGGACGTTTTACGATTAAAATGGTTTTTGATATAAGAGCACCAAGTTAAAATTTACCCCTATAAAAGAAAACGTGACCCCTGAAACTAGGATACTTTCCAGGATGTCAGTAGAGCATCATAATAAAGGTAAAAAAAATTCAAGTTATTTGGATTTTTTTATAGTGCCATTAGAAAGAATTCTTATATTGGCTGCACTATTAAGGGAGAATGTCCATAAGTAACCATAAAGCAATAATTCAGACTTTTCATATTTTTAAATTTGTTCATGATATGATTGATATTTTACATCTTCAAATCCTAGTAAAACGCAATAATTTGCTTTTGTGAATTTTTGACCCAAATAAAACTTTCCCAAATCTGCAAAATAAACACATTGTGGAAATAATTGTTATAAATCAAAACGGAATCAAAATTCGCACAAAACTCACGGTTTTACTAACTTTTGCAAAGTAGTTGAAACCGAAAATCGGACCTGAAAAAACAAAATCGTAACTTCCAAAAATATGTAATTGATTTTTGTCATTTAAACAAAAAATGAAATACATTTAACAGCTTCCTTCTTGTTTACATTTATTTCCACCAACAAATCCCTTTAATAAAATTTACCTAGAATACAATATACACATTCGTACATATGTCGATTTCATAAATGAGAAAGCCTGTAAAAAAACAAGCGCAAACGCGAATAGCTCTCGAAGAACCATGCTCCCATGCATCGCTATCGTTTTTCCTTCCATTTACTCTCATCAGATAAGTTTTACTCAAATATCTTGACAGTGCCAGCGAAAATAAAGATTCAGCGGGGCAGCTTTCGTTTGGAGGAAGCTTAAATGGAGGAAATAGGAAAGCTCTCTGAACAGCACCGTGCACACTTTCCTTGTATGAAATGGAATATCTTTCGTTTTATTTGGCTGGTATTATATAACGCTATGACACATTTTTATTACTATTAGAAGTCAAAAAAACATTTTTTTTCTCCATACTAGACTGATCCACCCTAATATACAGGGTGTTTGGCAGAAGAACCGTCAACATTTTTTGGTGGGGTCATTTGCTTGTTTTCACCGTTATGTCCTAAGGGCCACGGTATCTGAGAAATGATTTTTTTCGTTTTTTTACAAAATTACTCAAAATTTAACCTTAAAATCGTCATAACTTTTTTGTTTGTAGATATAATAGCATGAAATCACTTTTGTTATATTCTTCAATGTATTCTTAGGCCCTTCTTCCACGGGTCGACTGGCACGCGATTTGAGTATGATACGAGTATCATACGAGTCGCTGGGAAGTTTCCGCCATACATTTTTAGTTAAGTTCGTACACGAGTCGACTTGACTCGTTGTCAACGCAACGCGTCGGATACCAGTTGCACGCTACCTGCATGCTAGTCTCACGCGATTTGAGTATCATACTAGTCGAGTTGCGCGTCCGAACTTCGCCAGCAATTGGGTAAATTCCAAGGACTATTAAATAGTTGTACAGTATTTTTCCATTGCGTCAAGTTTGGAATTGTCATATACATTTTTATTGATATTTTATAAAATGAAGAAATTTTTTATCATCTCTTTCTGTTCCTTTGCAGCAAATTCCTTTTAATACAGGCATCTATCCAAAATTTTATATTCTTTGACAAAGATAAAGTAAGAAAATTGGAAGCGACGCGTGTACGAGAATTGGTCGCAAACGAGTAGTAGACCAGTTGTTGGTGCAAAGTAGAGTAGTAGTCGCGTATGATACGAGTCGACCCGTGGAAGAAGGGCCTTACTCTAAATCAATCAATACTTAATCCAACTGATATTAAGAAAAAAAGTTATGACATTTCAAATGCGTAAAAAGGTTTAAATGTTATGAAAAGTGTTTAATTTTAAATTCATTTTAAAAAGAAGAGCTATTTTGAATTTAGCTTTATTTTAAAAACTTCCTCAGTTTATCCCCTTTCCAACGGTGTGCTACATGATACAGGAATTGTTAATACTGTGGTCAAAATACGAGGTACTAGTTTGGTAGACCCAAGTTTAAGAAAATAATTTTTTTATGTTATTATGCTTTTTTTTATAAAATTTGTTCAAATTAACCGCCTAAACACATTTTACAGGCACAGTACCTTCTTACTTACGCAGTAGTTTCAAGTCGCATTTCTTGTTTAGTTTTTTAAATGCGGCATTACTTTTTTCAATTTAAATTTCTTTTGACGGCACCTCTATCTTGTACACTAATTCTTTTGCACGTCCCCAGATGTAGAAATCCAGGGGCATCAGGTCTGAGGACCGTGCAGGCCAAGAAATAGCGCCGTCTTTACCAATCCACAAGTTGGGAAATGTATTGCCTAAATGATCTCGGACCGTTCGTTGGTAGTGCGCCGGACAGCTGTCATTTTGATAAATAATAGGGACAACTTCTAAGATTGGCAGTAGCAGTTCCGGTAAATCGTTTTGGAGGAATTCTAAATAATTTTCTCCGTTGTGTGCGCCGATAACATTTCACCCAATAACACCTGCCCAAACATTCACACTAAATTTCCTATTCCTTGGCCCGCACGGTTCCCAGACCTGACGTTTTAGTCACGTTGGAAAAAAAAAATAACTTGGCTCCTGCGCGTGCTAGGACAAACTTTTGTTCTTAAAATTTATAACAAAATAGCAGCTTTTTAGATATGCAAGGGCGAACTCTCTAAACTAAAAATATAACAACATATTTGTTTATTTATGTCGCATATAAAAAGGTACGTGCCTAAAACGCCTCATAAATTCGATCAAAATTGTGATTTTTCAAAAATTCCAACGTGATTTCATTTGCAATTGTTTCTTAAGTTTTTTAAATGAGTTCCCCAATTATAAACAGATCTTAGAAAAAAAGGCATCATTGTTAAATAAGGTTAAAAAAACTAGATCGTTAATTACTCAAAAAGTAATGAACCGATCTTGCTAAACAATTTTGTACATTGCCGGGACCACATACACACCATCTTTACGAATTTTCAGCCTTCTACATGTAGTTGTTTTCCTGTAAACAAATAGTGAAAATAACGTGTTTTGAAAACTTTGGAAGCTAACACCCCTGCACCTAGCGACCTCTAACAGGGCTTATTTTTTAGAGAATTTCATAACGAAGAGCTTTCCTAATGCATATGTTATACTAAAAGTTAGGAGGAACGGAGCTATTGAAAGAAATATAAAAAAGCGCCTATTTTATTCACAATAAGTTAATTAAAAAGTTATGCGGTCAACCAATTTGTGGGCAAACTTAGGGTGTTTAACTACACCCTAAAACGAAGCGATTCCAACAATAATCTCGCCTATGGGCCAAAATTGCAATGAAAATTGCGATTGCGAAATAAATTTTTAATTACTTAGGCTGGCCTTGGGTCCCTTCCTAGCACCTCTGTTCTTCTTGAATTCTTTCTTACGAAACGCAGACACTGCTAAGCTTCCCTTGGGCCAACAGAGATTTGTTATGGTTCAATTACATCGCCTCAACTGCGACTTTCATATAAGACCGTAAATAAATCTGGTTGTACAACAATTAAACCATTAATTAGTTTAAATTATTGAATATAGACAACAACATTTTAAACTCCATAAAGAAAGCAAACATTTTTATGAGTCACATTACACATTTCTGAAAAAAATTCCACATTAATGATTTTATGGTGGTCATAATTAAAACATTTTGTTAAGATTCCTAATAATATGTTACCTTTGACCCAACACGTGTTTCAGAACTGCCCCAATACAACTGATATTTTGCCGTCATTTCTGTCAAAGTTTCCACAAACTTAGTCCTTACTGAGTAAAGTTATCCCTATTGCTTGTTCTTTTTTTTCGTATAAACTCTTAACCCAATTACAGAAGATAATAAAAGACCAGGATCCTCAGCTGTCGTAAAGTTTGTGATATATACTGACTCCGTTGGCAATGCTCGTCGTGTACTTCACTAGAAGGTCATCAATACCAATCATGAGTTTTAATATGAGACTAAATTAATATGTTAATTTTTGTTTATAAGACTATAATACAGGTATTTTTCAATTTTACCTGTATTTATGGGTAGTGCTTCTGCATGTATAGAGTTGAAAATATAGAAATTAAAGTGTAGCTTAGAGGCAAAGTACTCGTTCGTAGTGTTTTGATACGTTCATTATATGTACTAGATTGTAGCGTAGAAATTACTGAATGTCGGACTCGGAATATGCTAGATGGGTAAGATTTAATTTGTTAATAGCAATTCGACGAAATGAATTTACAAAAAAAAATTTTGCAACGTGGTGGAAGGATAACGAACAACACAACAAAATTTTGTTCTCTTTATTATGAAACAATATGAAACTTAATAAAAAAAGTTTCTGTATGTATGTATTTATGTATGCGCGGAGCACCAGTCATCGCGGAACTTCGAAATTTTGCATAAAGGTCCGTGGTGGTCTCCCAATATGTCGAAATTCAAAATGGCTGAATTCGCCACTTGTGATCCGATTCCAATGAAAGCGCGTACGGGGGTCTTTAAGGTAGCAAATATCGAATTTATGATCAGAACTTATAAATCCAAAATGGTCATGAAATTTTACCAATTGTGTCCCAATTCTGATTAAATTCCCAAATTGCCTGAATTGTCCAACTATTCGAAGAACCTTATTTACCTTATTTAACGGCAATATTTTAATGTAAGACCAAAGCAAATTTGTTGGTCTCGTTCTCCGGTCAGCTGTACTATGTGTAGGTTGTTCAAGGGTTTGAAAACCTGAAAATCTTCACATTCTAGCTCCAAATGGAAGTAAATTGAACATTGTTTATCCTAAAGCTCTGTAAGCAATCTTTTCAGAATTGATCAACAAAAGTTTTTGGAAAGATCATTTTTATTTTTGAAATACCAGATATTTAACTACAAAATGCCTGATTTTAGAGTAAAAATCCTGACAAGTAAAAGAGATTTTAATATTCTACCACTTTTTAAAACTTTATCAGTAACTTTAGTTTCTTTTATTAATCAACTACAGGATGTACAATATTGTACTGTACTGTATTTTAGTGCAGAATTAATATAAACCCGTAGAAAACCTCATAAAATCGGCCAAAATTGCAATTTTTCAAAAATTTCACCGGGAATTCATTTTTCAACAGCTTTTTGAATTTTCTAAATGAGTTTCCTAATTATAAACCGATCTTACAAAAAATGGCACCATTGTTAATTAATGTTAAAAAAAATAATTGATCGTTAATTACTCCAATCGTGATTAACCGATCTGACTGAAATTTTTGTACATTATCGGGACAATAAAGACACCATCTTAAAGCCCTCTACATTCAGGTGTTTTCGAATAAAATAATAGTGAAAAAAACGTGATTTAAAAACTTTGGAAGGTATTTGTAAGTTCCCAATTGCACCTAGCGACCTCTATCGTTACTAATTTTTTTAGAAAATTTCATAACGAATAACTTTCCCAATGCACATCTTATACTAAATGTTATCAGGAGCGGAGATATTGAAAAAAGTATAGGAAAAGTGCCTATTTTATTCACAATTAGTTAATTGAAAAGTAATGCGGATGCAGTCAACCAATTTGTGAATTGAAATTGGTGAATGAACTTGTGATTCACGCATTCAAGTTCAATAACAAGTTAAGGTTGCTATTGCTAATGCAACAAATCAAGCAATGTATAAATAGACAATACGAGAATTAAGAGACAGTTTGAATAAAGAACTCAGTATATACGCATTTCCTTTGTTGTTGTCTTGTCAAACCGCTATAAATTGTTGAAGTTGTGCGGTCTTCAACAAACTCCTTCATTTCCCCAATCTATTACCTAATCTGAGCTATCCAAGCGGAAATGTGAGGTTTATATATAACTAGGCGGAACCTGGCGCGCCTCGCTGCACCCATAAGCCAAAAGCCCTAATTATAATTGCCTTAAGAATCTTAAGATTCCGCGTCTAATTCTCTTCAGACTGGCTAACTTTCTGTCAAAACGTAATGAATCTTAAGCTCAGCTATAACTGCCTTTTGACATTTGTAAAAAGTAAACAAAATTCAAGGACCAAAAATTCCAATATTCAATATTTTTTCAACACAGATTTTTAATTTCAAATAATTTTTTTTATTATGTTCTCACTAATACTTTAATTTTCGTAAAACACCAAATTAAATATTAATGGCTAGCGTCAATTTCTTGAAGATTCTTTAAGATTCTACGACTTAACGATAGTTTGTGAAAGAGGAGGCCATTGTAGTTGGTAGTTCTACTCGCCATAGGAGCCTACAATATCTTAAGCGGTCTTAAAACCATTATAGTTAGGGTTAATTGTAGCTTCGTTTATTTTGCAGTTGAGGTGATATAAATTTTAATATACAGTAGGAGATTTTAAAAAACGTAATTAATGTGAAACTATTAGGGTTCTGATATTTTGATCGATCAGCACCAACGCTTCATTATGGACTTCGACTGTAATATTCATTTGTGGATTTGAAGTCGAGCGACGCATCCGATGTACAATATCATCCGCCATATCACCCTTAAATTTTTCCCATAAACCGATTGGATTCGAAGGAAAACATGTCGATATCACCATCGCGAATAACGTTCGTATTTTATGTGGATGGGATGACAGTACTACATGAGCAAGCATTTGTTCTCAATGTGGATCATTTTCAAACCATTGTAACTTTTGGCATGCTTCATGATATGTATGTTGCGCACACTCGAACACGGACTGTTCTTAAAGCTTTGAATGACGTCTGTCCACGAACATTAACTAATAACAAACCTAAATAAAAACATTCATGTTGATGGGATGCAATGCACTGTATAAAGTATAAATCCGCCTTAAAGCATCCGTCGAGACGAGATTCGGATGCCCTTCAGCTGGTGCTTCTTGTATGCGACGTTGGAATGCTTTTGAAGTTTGATTCTAAGTGTAATATCGTGGCATTTCAGAGTAAAGAAAAGCCCTTGCAAATTCATCAGCTTCGTACATCCCGAAGAAACTTGTCAATATGGTGAATGGTGGTCGTTCAGCCCACACAACATGCATACACACAATAAAATAAAAAACTACGCGACATGTAAAATTATTGTATTTTGAAAAATCACGCATTTTGAAATCTAGGATAATTTCCAGGTACCACAGCTCAAAAAGTAAAAGTGATGAACATCCGATTATTGAATTTGTTGTCTTTTTGGCTTCGAGACCTTTTATTTAAACCATAGCCTTCTAAAATCGGGCGCCAACAGCCGAAACTATTTTATTCCAAGTTCAGAGAATCGCGTCCTTTGCGAAAAATCCACTTTTTCCAACAAATTTGTACGGTAACTATCCGGAAATCACCTCCCATCGATCTGAAACATTGGGAATCGTATTTTTTTGCAAAAAATCAAAATAAAATGGATCTTAGTTCAGCAGTAATTCAGTCAGAGTAAAACAGAAGCAAAAGAATACAGTTTCTTAGAATTTTCGAATTTAAATCCTTATGTGAGAATTAGTGCTCCTCTCCTAATTCACACACAGCTCAGAGCAAACCAAATAAAACAGTTTTCCAAAATGTTCGGAGTACATTATGTATAATGGTTAAATCTTAGAATACACTGGTGGAAATTCGATTAAAAGAACTAGTGCTTTTGAGCTTTTCGGTATATAATACTTATTTATTCGAAAGCGTTATTTTCTAAATAAACAGTAATACTCCATTCATAAAAAAATCAAAATTATTTTACATTTGTCTCAAACATTTTTTAATAATAAGCCGTTAACACAACTAAAAAAGGAAATTCGATTAAAACCAACAGTGAATATTTAACTATTTAATTTATTTGAATTATTTCAAAATTAACCTTAGTAATGCGTCGATCCCCCCAATTTTTTAAAACCTCTACGAGACGTTTTTTCATAGACATTGCGAGCTTTTATAAAGTTTCTAGAGGTATTGACGACCATGATTTGCCGAATTTGATCCTTTAGCTCGGTAACACTGTTAAATTGTTTCCCATTGGAATAAACCATTCGAGACAATATTCCCCAAACATTCTCAATGGGATTTAGGTCGGGGCTTCGAGCTGGCCAATCTAAAACATCGATTTTTTTTGCCTAAACCAATCTTTTACCCTCTTCGCAGAGTGAATCGACTCATTATCTTGTTGAAAATAAAAGTGATTTTCATAAAAATTTTCCGACATGTTCACTAAACTAATTTCTAACAACTCCAAATACAAATCAGAATTACACTTTTTTGGTAGTCATGCTCTTTGGGATTTACCAGCAGCCCAAAAGCGGCCCAAATCATTACACCTCCGCCACCAAAATTTCGACACATTCGAATTTCCCGAGAGTTTCTCAAATCATGCCAATAGCAACGAAATTGAAACGCTTCTCGTCACTAAAGATAACGGTTTTCCATTTTGAAGTCCAATGGATATGTTTTTCCGCAAATGCCAATCTCGCAGTTTTATGGTGTCAAAGGTGGTTTTTTCAACATTTTCGTGAACTTTAAATTTTTGTCCTTTTTTAAAATTTGTCTTACACGCCTCGCAGACACAGGAAGATTCAAATTTCTCACTATTTGTGTGGAAGTTACGTTGTTTTTACAGACTTCACGAAGTATAAGACGTTTCTGATGGTCAGTTAATTTTTTTTTGTTGTCATATTTTCTGATCTGTCGGTAAATTTCGCCTCGGTTTACGTAATTCCAGATTGCAGTCACCGATCGATTTAATTTCTTTGGGGGCGTCCATAAATTACGTGAAGTGTTTAGGGGGGGGGGGGAGGGGGTCGAACCGAATCTCACCAAATCTCACGTGGGGGAGGGAGGGGTTCTTCGCAAATATCACCTAATTTTTTTTCCGCAAGAAACAGTGTAAAATCGCGAGAAAACTGGGTTAAATTAATACTACAGGTAAATTAAGCCGAAAAAAGCGATATAGCGGAAATAATTAGGTACAGGCTGAAAATTGGCAGTCAGCTTCTTTTTAGGCTTCTTAACCTTCACTCGGTGGTCAGCCATCAGCGGAATAGGGGGAATAACATGTAGCATAACATGCACGTGCCGTAACTATTCCGGACTGATGGAAGTGCGATCATAACCTCCTAGCGGTGGTCACTGGTAACTATCCTATGAGAGAGGATAGGCTAACATGATCGGGCTAGTCCCTTCCAAGTAAGGTTGGCGTGAGGCTAATAACCTCACCCGTAAAAAACAAACATTACCGAACGAGCAACATGCCTCGGATACTGGAAAAAACGACGACGACCACGGCAACGAAAAAGGCAAAATGATTTAAGAATTTTCTCATGGAACGTACGAACTCTGTACAGAACTCGAGCTGTACAACATCTGGCCGATACCCTGTCAACATATAAAGCTGACATTACCGCCATTCAGGAGATGCGATGGACAGGGAATGGTGTTTTGCAAAAACCTGATTATGACGTATATTACAGCTGTCATACGAAACACCATTTGCTCGGGGTAGGTTTTATGGTCAGCAAAAGGATGAAGCCTACCATTATCGGCTTTAAAGCAATAAACGAAAGGCTATGTACCCTTCGTGTGCGAGGCAAATTTAAGAACATCAGCCTCATAAACGTTCACGCACCTACAGAAGAGTCCCCGGACGATGAAAAAGAAGAATTCTTCGAAGTAGTTGAACGGGAACTTAATGCCTGCCCCAGATATGATGTAAAAATCATATTGGGAGACCTGAACGCCAAAGTAGGCCGGGAGCCCGTATACAGGCAATATGTCGGCACCCACAGCTTGCATGAGAACACTAATGACAATGGGCAGCGAGTTATAGAGATGGCAGCAAGTAAGAACTTGGTCGTTGCAAGTACCAGATTTGCGCGTAAAGATATCCATAAAGCCACCTGGATATCTCCTGATGGGGCGACTCGCAATCAAATAGACCATGTGTTGATAGACCGCCGCCACCTTTCGGGTCTGATGACGGTACGAACGTACCGAGGTGCCAACTTCGACTCAGATCACTATCTTGTTGGTATGGTGCTCCGAGAGCGCATTACAACGCTGAAAAGCTTTGTATCGGCTGATCAGGCTCGAATCAACACAGCTGCACTACGCAACGAAATGGCCAGAAACAGCTACGGTCAGGCGTTAGAACTCGCGCTCAGAAGAGCAAGTCCTGGGGATGAGATGCCGGGCGTCGACGAGAACTGGACCCGCCTTAAAAATACTGTCATTAGTACTGCTGATTCCATCTTAGGCAGAAGTCGTAGAGATCGGAACGACTGGTTCGATAATGAATGCAAGCTGGCAACTGAACGTAAGAATGCTGCGTATCGAGCAATGCAGCAGTCTCAGAGAACACGAGCACGCGAAGAGAAATATAAAGAGCTCAGAAAAGAAGAAAAGAGAATTCACAAACGAAAAAAGGAAGCCTGGGAGAAAAATCTCGTTTGTGAACTAGAACAGTACAGAGAGCGACGGCCGCACCAGGCGCGGGAGTTCTACCGAAGAGTACGCGGTATGACGCAATTCACACCTCGTTGCACATACTGCAAGGACAAAGAAGGGAATCTGATCACCGATCCTCAAGGCATCTTGGAGTGATGGGAAGAGCACTTTCATGAATTGCTAAATGGCGAGCTAACTGAGGATTTGGAGGCTCCACTAATATCTGACGATAATGCTACGCTGCCACCACCAAGCTTAGCAGAAGTTAGCAGTGCCATCACCCGGCTCAAAAACAACAAGGCCTCGGGTGCAGACGGCATCCCTGCGGAGCTGGTTAAATATGGAGGGCCTACATTACACCAAGCGATTCATGAATTAATTGTGCAAGTATGGGAGCAGGAAGCGATGCCAGAAGACTGGAGAAAAGGCATTCTCTGCCCGGTACATAAAAAAGGAGATATCACAACGTGCAGCAATTATCGTGGTATAACGTTGTTGAGTACCGCGTATAAGATATTCTCCGCCATCCTACAAAACAGGATGGCCCCATACGCTAGAAACATCATAGGCCAATACCAGTGTGGCTTCAGCCCAGGCAAATCAACAACCGATCAGATTTTCACTTTGAGGCAGGCTATGGAAAAATGTCTAGAGTTTCAAAACTCAATCCAACACATCTTCATAGACTTTAAAGCCGCCTATGATAGCATAGCCAGAGTAGAACTCTACAAAGCCATGATAGAATTCGGCATTCCCAATAAGCTGACAAGACTATGTAGGTTGACCATGACCAATGTGACAAGCCAAGTAAAGGTATCCGGAACACTGTCCAGACCAATCAACATCTATAATGGACTCCGACAAGGGGACGGTCTGGCCTGCCTCCTTTTCAACCTGGCGTTGGAGAAAGTGATCCGAGATTCGGGCGTGACATCAAGGGGCACAATCCTTCACAAGTCCACCCAATTACTGGCTTATGCAGACGACATTGACATCATTGGAAGAACATCAACAGCTGTACAAGAAGCTTTCATCCAGATTGAGCGCGCGGCAGGAAATCTGGGACTGCACATCAACGAAAGCAAAACAAAGTACATGGTGGCCTCGTCTGCAAGAACACCTAACATTGGTCCCACAATCAAGGTAGAGGAACACGAGTTTGATGTGGTAAAATCATTTACCTACCTTGGGTCAATAGTAGCAGCCGACAATAGCATGGAACCTGAAATACGCGCACGACTGCTAAAAGCCAACAAGGCCTACTATAGCCTGTCAAGGCTCTTCAAATCCAAGCATCTAACCATAACGTCTAAACGTTTACTATATAAGACGATGGTCCGAAACGTGGGTGCTTAGCAAAAAGCACTCTAACCTCTTGGCGGTGTTCGAGAGGAAAATACTTCGGAGGATTATTGGCCCCGTATGTGAGGAAGGACGATTCCGGAGACTCTACAATGACGAGATCTACGAGCGCTATCGCTACATAGATGTTGTGAAGAAAATAAAGCTCGGTAGACTCCGGTGGGCAGGACATCTAGCTCGTATGAGTGAAGATGAGCCTGCTCGGAAAGTTCTCTGCGGTAAGACTTATGGGGTGCGACAGCGAGGGAGACCCAACCTCCGCTGGAAGGATGGCGTAGACCAGGACGCTCAGAGCATAGGGATGCCAAACTGGATGACATCGGCTCAGAATCGGGACCGGTGGAGAGAACAGTTGCGAGAGGCCAGGACCGGATCCCGTTTGTAGAGCCGTTAAAGAAGAAGAAGAACCTTCACTCTGTGCATTGGGGTCAAATGGACCCCAGTCCATTTAAAATGCGATTTAAAAAAAATTGCGGCAACTAAAATAAACCGCCAACTAGGATTGCCTCAACTAATATCTTTTACATACAATACAAAAAATCCGAATCAAAAACTATTGTTTATAAATTGCTCACGACGGTTTGAAATAAAGTAAACGCATTTCGGTGCACTGGGGTCCAGCTGACCCCATATTTTTTTGAAAGCATTTTGTATGTAGCATCAGCTTTTTAGTTAATAATTTTGAAATTTCAAAGTATCAAGGAGCTCAAAACAAACGAATAGAATTCTACAGGGAATTGGGATGCAATCCTGATTCACTTACTCGTCTAGAAACTACTACATGAACTATCGCAGCCATCATAGAGCGCAAAATCAAGACGAGAATACCAACATGGTCGGAATTACGCGAATATCTGGAGACCAGATTCAGGACCTTAGAGGCCGTCAGCAAGCCAACAAACAAGAGTGAACACTATGAGAGCAATTCAAAGGGTGAAGATGAAGAACTAGAATATTCCACGTATCCAACAACAATGTACATATGTGGTTTATTCAAAAATTTACACTTCATGAGGAAATGCGCCAAATATCTACAAAGGAATGCGGATCGAAGTTATAGGGCAGTCAAGGTAAAGGAGCTTCGCATCAATTGTTTGGGAACGAGCCATCGTGTGTCCAACGTAGAGAAGAAAGCTATCAGAGAATCAGACCAATGCAACACCAGGATCGGCACTTCGAATCCACCATGTTTAAATAAAGAAGCCTCAACCAAACACAGTCAATTTCTCTCAGGTATCTCCTGATGAACCCCAAAAGTGTTACTGGGCACTGCATTATTCATCGTGGTATCCCCATCAGGACTACAATAGATATGTAGGGCTCTCATCGATCCTGAATCCCAATCAACGTTTGTACGAGAAGCAGTAGTCTAGAATCTACCACTCAGAAGGGAATCAGTACAAACAAGCAATCACGAATAGGGTCACGTTGCTGCCGAAGGCACGAAACCAACAATCAAAGATTATTCAGACACAGGCACTCGTGTTGAACAAAATCACGAACCCATTACCAAGTATCGAATGCTCGATTAAAGAGTGGGCCCATCTAAGAGGACTCGAATTGGCGGATGCAACGTTCCACAAGCCAGGACAAGCAGGCATCCTCTTGAGATCAGACATTTTCTCCGCAATCATCACGGATGGCGTAAATAAAGGCGCGGTTAGAACCTTAGTAGCTCAAAACACCTTATTTAGGTGAACCATCACTCGGAAACTAGAAATAAGGACTACTCTCGCGAACTTCTTCGCCCAAGTAAACTCTGATGCCGACCTAAAACGGTTTGGGGAGTTGAAAGAACCTCCCTCAAGACCTCCATGGACCAAAGAATAGACACGGTGCAAACATCACAGCGCCGACAACTACCCCAGGAGCAAGGATGGACAACATCAAGCTCGGCATCCATCCACGACCGAAAAAGACGAAGTCCAATCAGGCGAATTGAAAAAGATATCCATCAGAAGTTCAAAACAAATGGAAAAACGTTTCGTAAAAGATCCCTTTTCTGAAGACTAAATACGTCATACAGGAAAAGAAACCGTGAAATTTGTATTAAATCTGAATTTTCGTTAGTTATTTTTATGTATTAAACGCGAATTATATTTTGCTTATTTCATTTTACAGTATTTATAACTATGCTATTATAATTAGTAAAAATAAAAATAAGATTTTGTTTGTTTTCCTTACAAAATATATTAAAATTTATATGGGGTCTGATTGACCCCTATGCACAGACGCCGAAAAATTTTCAATGCACAGAGTGAAGGTTAATAAGGGGTTATAAAGTCTACAGATTTTCTACCCCGCGAAGCCCACTTTTTAGGGGGTTTTAGCCCTAAAAATGGGTATTTTTCGATTTTTCTGTAATTGTTTTTGCAATATTTGTTAATATCTTTTTGTTTTTTTCAATTTTAAGTACAATATCTGTAAATGAGAAAATTTTTAAAATCGTCTTTTTGAACCGCACTTAGATTTCATTCACGAAAATCTTGGTGCAGTATTAGATGAACATGGTGAAAGGTTTTATCAATACATATTGCAAATAGAGAAGGAATAATGAATCCATTACATAAAAAGGATACGTGATACTATTACTATATTTCGACTCAATAGCAATTGGGTATAAAAATTTTGCACTGCCCTTTACACTGTATTTGTTCACTGTTTTAAATACCATTTGACTGGAACATCCAAAAAAAAGTAAAGAAAATAATTTAATTATCTGGGAATGAAGAGAGTATGACGTGATGAAAAATTCCTATCTCTTTATACAATAGTCTGGGAAAAACTGCGAAAGTAATGTATGCATTGACTTATACGACCATTTTTGGACAGATTGCGACCCTACGATGAACTAGTGTGGGGGTCTAAGCTTAAACAAAACAAAAAGGCCTAGAAGCCCAATTGAAAAACCTGGAAACTAATGCCCTCCTAAGTATCTCAAGTGCATGTACCCAATCCTACTGCAATCGTAGAGATTATATTAAGAATCGGCTCTTTTCACATCAGTCAGAATACATGCTATCTGCGATGCATTGTCACTACAAAAAGCAGACAATTGGACCAGGCGACATAATTAGCTATCTAAGCATCTTACAGGACTCGAATTTTGAATCGACGACCATCTGCTCTGACATAAAAATTAACAAAAAATTGAAATTTCCTCTTTGTGAGCTGGATGGATTCACAGCCGACTCCCCAGTTCATGTTAATGAAAGCCTCACTCCGGCAAACAGCGCTATATTTCGGGAGGCGTTAAAACAGCGCAACCTTGGATTACTTTTCTCGGCCTCCACCAGAGACGGCCTTGTACGTGTTAGGAGGAGTAAAGATGAACCTTTTGTTGTTGTGCGAGATATCGACCAAATACAATGCCCTTCCGTCGAAACCCTGGAGTCACGTGCAGCCAGCGTCTGAGTGGACTATTTTCTTAGATATAAGTATTTTCTTCATTTTAAATAATTTTTCTTTTTTTCCTGTTTTCTATTTGTTATATTTGTTATATTTTCAGGCTTTTTCTTACGTTTCTTTGATGCCTTCTTTTAACTTTTATCTTTTAAGTTCGCCTTTTATCTTTATTTTTCTAAGTATGTATTCTTGCTCTAACCCAGCTCAATTTCCCTCCTACAGTTTCAGTTACCTAATTCTGCTTTCTGACGGTGTTCGCTGTTTCTTATTTTTGTACCCTACCAATGTCTAGCTTCAGTTGCGGCGACCGGGTGAGAACGATGGTCAAAATTTTAAGTGCGAAACATCGAGGATTCAACGCTTGCTTACTAAACGCGCGAAGCATCCGGCCGAAAATTGATGAATTAAGTGAAATATTTATTAACTCAGGTGTGCACGCCGTACTTTTTAGTGAAAGCTGGCTTAATCAATCCATTCCTTCCTCCTTGGTATCCATTGCAGGATATAAAGTATTCCGCAACGATCGCCAAGGGCGCATTGGTGGTGGAGTTGCTATTTATGTGCGTGATCACTTAAACTCCAAACCAGTTGCGTTCTCTAAGCACTCGGGTATCGAATTCATATGCATCGAAATCTCTACTGCTTCTGATAAACTCCTTCTTGTTTGTGTTTATTCTCCTCCTGGCCTTTTTAACCCTGTTAACGTTCAAGAACTCAGCGACGCGCTTGAGCTCCTCTCTCGTACGTACAAAAACATCTTGGTTGGCGGTGATTTCAACGTCAGCTTAATAAAGAAATCTACACTACAAAATTATTTTGTGTATACTATGCACACTCTTAGTTTGAATCCTATCAATGTTCTCCCCACATATTTTAACTGTAGGACACCCTCCTTGCTCGACGTGTTCCTTACCAATGATCTTAGCTCCATCATCTTTCTAAATCAAATTTCTCCCCCTAGTTACCTGGATCACGATATTTTATTCGTTTGTCATAGCTTCTTCGTTGACCCGCCTCCTGTGACCACTCTCACTTATCGTGACTTCTCCAATATTGACCAAGAACGCCTCGTTCAGAGGTGTCTTTGTCTACCCTGGTCTAACGTATTTGCTATGACTGATGTTGATGCTAAAGTTATTGAATTCAATCGGATATTGCTTGATCTATTTGATGAGTTCGTCCCTTTGCGTAGCAAAATGTGTTTAGCTAAATCTAAGCCTTGGTTCACCGCGGAAATAAAATCGCTTATTGCTGAAAGAGAGTTTCTTTATCGCAGGTCCAGAAAAGTCAGAAGTGCTCTAGCTATTAGATCTTTTAAACGTATAAGGAACTTAGTCGTCGCCAAAATTAAGGAAGCTAAGAGAAACTTTTATGCTCGCAAACTTGATCCCGCCCTTCCTGCAAAAACTATCTGGAATAATTTGCGTCACTTAGGCGTTCACTCTAAAAATGCAACCGCTGCCCACACTCTCTGCCCTGAAACTTTTAACCAATATTTTGTCGCCAGCCATATGGTAAGTGAGATTATTACCCCTCCTGTGGCTTCTCTGGGTGGCTTCTACTTTCGCTGTGTCGACTCCCTCGAGGTAATGTCTGCTCTAAAATCAATCAAATCTAATGCGACTGGTAGTGATAACATCCCTCCCAGGTTCTTAAATATGATCACACCTTGCCTCTTACCTGTTATTACTCACTTATTTAACGCTTGCCTCACTGTATCTAAATTTCCCTCGGCGTGGAAGCTTGCCTTGATTATGCCAATCCCCAAGTGCCCGTCCCCTACTTGCCCCTCGGATTTCCGGCCTATCAGTATCCTCCCTTTTTTGGCAAAGGCTCTCGAAAAGCTGATAGCGTCTCAAATACTTGAGCATTGTGAACTTCACCAAATAATAAATGTATGGCAATCTGGCTTCCGCAAGCGTCATAGCTGTGAGTCTGCCCTCCTTAAAGTTACTTCCGATATCCGTCAGTCCCTTGATGAGCATCATGTTTGCTGCCTGGTGCTACTTGATTTCTCTAAAGCGTTCGATAGTGTTAACCACGCCTTGCTTCTGCAAAAACTTTCCCAGCAAATAAACTTTTCCCCTTCTGCTCTCAACCTGATGCAAAGCTTTCTAACCAACCGTTCTCAGAAAGTCGTGCTCGGCACCAATTGTTCTTCGATTGCCTCACTTCATGCTGGCGTCCCCCAAGGCTCCATCCTCGGGCCTCTCCTATTCAGTATTTTCATTAATGATCTTCCTTTAGTAATTAATGACTCCAAGATTCACATGTACGCAGATGATGTGCAACTCTATATTTCGGCACCAAAAGATCAATTTGAAAGATGTATTGAGAAGCTAGCCGCCGACCTCCAGCATATTTGCAACTGGTCTTCTTTGAACCTTCTACAACTCAATCCTCTGAAATCCCATTATATCCTCTTCTCCCATTCTCCCACTGTTCGTCGTGACTTCCCTGATATTGCTATTGCTTTAAATGGAGTCCCTCTCGACTGCGTTGGTAGTGTGAGAAATCTTGGAATCGTACTGAATAGTGGTATGACCTGTTGCGATCACGTCAGTTATACTCTTCGTAAAACTTACGGGCAACTATCTAAACTTAGGCTCCACTGTGGTCTGCTCAGTAGGGCTCTCCGTATGAACTTAGTGAAAACTCTACTCCTCCCTCATTTAATGCATGGCCTTTCCATTTTCCCTTCTCTTGATTCCTCCTGCGCCCGTAAGCTCAATATTGCCTTCAATGATTGCGTACGTTTCATCCACAAATTACGCCGTTTTGATCATATCACACCCTATTCTAATTCGGTTTTAGGCTGCTCGTTTAGTGATTACCGCGAGTTTCGGCTTCTTCGTCTACTTCATGATATCCTTCATCATCACAAACCTGGCTACCTTCAACAGTTTGTGCAGCCTTCGCAATCTCTAAGAAACAATAACTTAATTATTCCACGTTTCCGCACGCTAATTGGTCAACGTTCTTTCTTTGTCGTCGCAGCTCTGCTTTGGAATTCTCTCCCAATTGATTTGCAACGCGTGGATTCAGCGCCCATCTTCAGGAAGCGTCTTTTCAATCTCCTAACTAATAGGACAGTTTAGAGCACGAACGCATACTTTTGCACTTTTCTCTTATGATTTAACTTCTTCTTTTCTGCTTTCCTTTTCTCTTTTTTTTCTCCTTTTTATATTTCTTCATCTATCCTAGTATTTTGATTTCATATTTTTTTTTTTATATTTTTTTTATATTTTGTTACTTTTTTTTTGTTTTTTATTATATTATTTTTGTATTGCTTTTTTTATTTTTTGCTATGTATTACTCTTGTTAGTTCCTCAGTTTTATCAATGTACTAGTTATAAGATTTCTATCTTTTGTACATGTTTTGCTTAATAAAAATGAATGAATACCTACTAGAGGCCAAGATAGATTTTGAAAACCTTTTGTTATCATTATCGAGAGTTGTGAAGAATGGAAGTCTAACAGATCCGCACTTCTTGAATCTGTATCCTGATGTACAGGCGGCTCAAACGTCAATTTGAGAAGCTGGCTGTGACTTCAGACTCCGCTTTTCTAAGGCCATACGAAAGTAGGAAGCAAGCGGAAGCTAGTAGCGATGCCTGATAAATCTTCGAAAAGAAATTATTTTCAGCCAACCAACTTCATTTATTAACTTAATTTGACATTTTTATGCGAACAATAAATTGTTTCAAGAATATTTAAAGAGTTTTTAGAATATTTTAAAACAAACTAATAAATGCAGCGCATGCCCAATGGCTTTACTCGCGGACTGAAATCCGATCACAGGCGGACAAATTTAATTCGAATTCGCATTGGTGGAGGATACCATTTTCTTATTTCCGAATTTCATGACTTTCGAATCGCATTCCAGGATAACCCCCCTGGGTCATTCAGTCACAAGTTTTTACCCCAAAGATGACATCTATAGAAGAATACTCCGAAGTTTGTATATCTCCAGATTCATAAATGGCTCTACCATTACTATTCAAACAGTCAAGTCGTTACTCTCTAAAAACGAATCAGTGGATGCCAAAGTCAACCTTCGTATGTCAATATATTGTAAAATTCTAAATTTTTTTTATATTCCATATGCTTGCTCTACAAATACACGAGTTGAGCTCAAACTAGAATTGAAATTTTTCTGTTCTCTTGTTAAGAAATCATTATCCCTGTAAGGCACCATGAGGTTGGTTTCCAAAGAATAGGCAGAATCACCTGCTAAATGGTAATCCACAGGTATTGTAGTTTATATTGGGTGCATGCCGAGTTGGTGCTGTTATGATTTTGTGGTACTGTTCTTTAACACAAATTATGTTTTTTTAAATAAATCCAACGCAATCAAGCACAGATTAAGGTATTTACACTAAAAATACGCATAATAGTGTATATCTTACAAATTTTTTAAAATTTTAAAAATCTCACGTGAAATTGAGGGTGGGGAGGGGGTCGATCCAAATCTCACGACATCTCACCAAGGGGGGAGGGGGGTCGAAAAATCGCCAAAATCACCTCACGTAATTTATGGATGTCCCCTTTGTAATCTTCCGCAAAGACAACTTCAAATCTTTAAAAACTTTAATTTTCGTTATTTCTTCAGGTCTGAGATCTTTGCCACGACCCATAATAAAACCTGCTTTTAAAAAATACCATTAAATTGCAAATTTCTACACTTTAATAAATACCCTTTTAAGAAAAAAAATAGAAAATCTATTAGTTACCAAAAAAAGGCGAATATTTTCAATCGAATTTCCACTTGCAATCTAACAAAATTCGGATATGCTTTTTTTTCACCAAATAAATGTGCAGCTCTAACTGTGTGAGCTCACACAAATATACCCAGTGGGAAAAATTTGGAGCGCTGTTCAGGGGAGCTTACTTTGAGCGCTGTTAAATATGCTTCCGAGGGAGCATTACCGGAGCTTTCATAAATTTTATAGAACGATGAAAATGAACGATTATATTAATGACCATAAAGGGTGGCATTAGCATACTCAATGGACCGGCTCTCGTTCGATACGAAAGAAAAGCAGCTTTAAAAGTGGCTAGAATTTAGTTGGGGGACTGCTTTGGTAAAATCACACTCGCGTTTGGAAAGGAAAAAGCAATTTCAAAAGATAAACAAAATAAAAGCTTTTCGATACCCGGATCACATATCCACAGGCGTCCATGAAAATTCTTTATTAAAAAGCTTTTTTATAATGCTCCTAGAACGCTTTTGAAGGAGCATAAAAACGTATGCTCCCTTGCAATGACATGCAATGTTAAAAAGTATATGGAACTGGAGCGTAACGGGAGCGCTGTAAGGTTTTTAAGGAGTGCTCAAACAGCGCTATTGGAGCCCTCTATTTCCCGCTGGGTAACAGTAAATTACTGAAAGGGTGTTGGATGATATGGAATACTGGGAAGTTCAGTGCTGCCATAACTATGTACAATTTTTGCTATTTTTCTTTCAAAAACCCGCTGTTTTAGTCGAATTTCCTCCAGTGTAGAGAAGATAAGGAACAGAACATCGCGTATATGTATATGGATTCGAAGGAAGTTCAAGTGCAAGACCCTCTCGCTCTAAAAGAAAAGAAACAACCATATGTTCATAGGTTTCATGCATCTCGCGAACAGAGGAGTACCGAAATTCGTTCACGTTTGCTCCAAATATTTTCAGCCAAGTGATGTGTTCTCATTTGTATGGTTGCTGAGAAACGCAACCCCTCCCGACTTTTGACTAAATATGATACCGCCATTGTCCTGGAGGTGCACAAATACTTTGGGAGTGCTGTGTAGAAAGGCTTCCCCGATTTTAATTAATTGCGCTTCCTGCTCTTCGCTATTCTAAAGCGTTAAATCAAGTCTTTCAAGTACCGCCCCCGGAAGTAGGGTTTTTCTTTGTGTTGGTGGTAGGCCCAATATCGATCAGATCAAGAAGAAATTATATGGAGCGAGGTAAAAGTTCGGGATATTTTTCCGTAAAAAGGGATAAAATAATATATTGTACCACTTTTAATTGCAATAGGAGGTGCTTTAGTGATTTAAATAAGAAAATTAAAAAAAATTGAGTGATTCGCTGTGTTTTAAGTGTGTTAATTGTGAAGGTGGCCAATTCTTCTTACATTCGCTGTGGTTTTTTCGTGTTTATTTAGGGGAAAAATATTGAATTTGTGTAGTAATTATAATAAAAAGTGCTTTTTAAGTGATTAAAGATCTTTATAGAATAGTTATTAAATACAAGCTTCAAGTACCATCACACAACATGCATAACAATAACTTTTTCAATTTTCCTTCACATTTTTCAGCACTTATGTTTTTATTAACTATTCCATAATAATCTCTAATCACATTAAAATCACTTTTTATTCGATTACCACATTTAACGCACTTAAAACACACTTAATAACTCAATTTTTTTTAACTTAATCACTCAGATCACTAAATAACTAATCACTGACAATCCATTGCAGTAAAAAGTGAAAAAAGTATTATTTTATGACTTTTTACTGCAAAAATATCCCGAAAACTTCTCGAATGGACTGCTTTCCATAATATTTATTCCGATCTGTCAAATTTTTGGGACCACCATCAGCTACATTAGTGTTAGTAGGCCCAGAAACTTCCAGGCCTGTAGTTGAGAAGGCTTGGTAAATGAAACAACCAACACTGCGTCAAACAAATCGGTAGGAAAGCGCAAAGCACAGGCAATACCACACAAGCTCACACAGGCACACATAGCAGTCAAAGCAAGCAGGAAGCAAGGAAGCAACTCACACTAAACCAGTCAGGACAAAAAAACGAAGGCAAGCCAACAAAGCATGCCTGTGATTACTGCTTGGTTCTTGTTTTGCCACACAGTCAGTCTTCAACTTCGATCCAGCGTGCTAATCTGGATCTTTCATTTAAATGATGCATCCAAAACTTTCTTTCCACACTTAACATGACATAGCCCACTCTACAAACTAGTAATTCGTTTCTAAATAGAACAACTCGACTGTGGAACAACCTCTCGCAGTCAGTATTTCCGAGCTCCTTCAACATCCAAGAGTTCAAACGAAGCGCTCATCGCTACCTTCTCCAACACCCTCCCAAACCCTCATAACTCTTAAGCTTCCTTTCCCGTACTAAGCTTACTGCTAGACATTGCACCATGACATGACAAACGCCATAACGGATTGGTAGTACAAAGGGTGACTCCTGAGCTTAGAACTACCACATAAAAAAAGAAGTTGCCATTACTACATCACTTTCTTCTTTCTACTCCGATGACATTGCCGCATTGACTGGCCACAACCTACATTAAATCAAGCAGGTCAAATATGTTTTTGCTTTGTTTTTGTTTTATTTGCTTTGGGAGCGAGTCAAAACAATTGCGTTTTACTTTTTTGTGTGTGCTTAGCCTAAAAATTTCACTAATCCCTAGTAAATTCGCCATTCGCATTTGATCGCTATGCTTGCTACCTGTGGGCGTGTGTGCTGGATTGTGTGCGTGCTAGTGCCTACCTGATGCATGCTACCTGCGGTCGAGTTTTATGTTTACTCGGGCCCTAGTAGACCGAGAGCCGACCGCTGAAAAACCTATGTTATCGGGAAGAAGAAAACAAGACCTATTGTAAGTAACATGAGAGATAGAAGAATACTTTAGAAGTGATGTGCTTAAGTGAGAAATTAGGTAATATTAGTGGTGGTTTTTTAGTCCAACCCTATGTTATCGGCAAGAAGGATAATTTTTTTTAAATTGATGATTAGACGTTATACTAACTAAAACTCATGGTGTGCCGCACTCGGTCCGTGGCGGAACCCCTGGCAGACCACCCTTTGTATAACGATTTTTGTATGAAATTTTTTTTTAAATCGCGATATCTCTCAAACGGTCACTCGTAGAGAAAAAATTGCTCAGACCTTTTTTGAAGAGAATCGCATAATCTATAATCCTCGCATTAACTGTTTTGTGATCACACTTACCATTTACGAGGTATTTGTAAAAAACGACTTTTTTCCGCAAACGATTTCGCAATAGGCGTTTCACACAGTGTTAGGCCTGCAGATCATCCCCATTTTATCGCCGAACTGATGGAAATGAGATAACCGGTTGAAACTAATTGCAGTCGATAGAGGATGGGAAAATGCATTCTTAGTTGATTTTGGCCGATGCTTGGACATTGCTAACATACAAAAAAATTATAAAAATGCATTTTTTTCGTATGCGCTGTTTGAACGAAATTTACATTTTATCTTGCCACATCTCAGTTAATATTGCAGATACCGATTTCAAATTTTAACATAATCTAGTTTAACTAATTCTCTAAATATAAAACTCCACATTGTAGTCGAATACTTGAGACAGTTTTCTGTAAATTTTCAGATCAAAATATCCAGCGGTTCAAAATTTACAGAGACATCACACTTCATGTGAACTACAGGTGAACTCTTGCAATATTTTAATTTTTTGTTCATTTAAAATATCGTCAGGATTGGTCAAACTTTGGAAAATTATTTGGACGCTTTCTTGTTGGCGTAATAAGCTGAAAGGTTTCACCTTACCTTTACGGTAAAAGCTGGCAGTATAATCACTGCCAGTAAATGCGTGAAAACCAGGCAAGCATCGGCAAAAATTAAAATTTAAAATTTCTGCTAATTTAGTTATAGGTACGTATTAATGCAGTTACTTTCGCCAGACCGTGTACGACAGCTTAACAGCCAAATTTCTTTGTCTAAAAATTTAAACATATTACCCAGTAATATTATTAATATATCTGTATCAGATGCTTTCAGGCCAGCCACATAGGGGGCGGCAACTGGGACGAATTGCCCCGGGCCCCCCGCCAAAGAGGGCCCCGAGAATAGATTGAAACCCAAAAAGTGAAAACCCCATATTCCTGCGTACTAATCGCCTAGGGGCCCCGAAACTATCTTGAAACCCAAAAAGTCAAGACGGCCCTATCCATGCGTTCTACTTGTCAAGGAAGCACTAATCTAGAGTCTGAAACTGAAGCATGCAGCACTCTAAAATATATGTTATGTTTGTATGGATATGGATACTTCTACTTATCATACTTAAATAGTAAACACTATTTTTCTTGCTTTAATTTCCGCAGTCGTCGATGACTTCGTCATAGTCTACATTTTTGCCAGTTCTCGTTCTATTAATAATATCATGCAATGATTTAAACGTGACTGACCCATACATGATCTTAGATAATTTTATATCATTTTTAATTTACTGTAACCGCGGTCACCAGTTGCAACACCAACAGGTATCACAAAAAAAGACGTAAACAAATCCATAATTGAGGAAAAACAGATTGAAGACCTTTATCAAAGATTAGATTGGAAGATTTGGCTCGCCCTTAAGTAGTCTCTTTACAATCACTGAAGTAGTATAAGCTCGAATTGAGTATTAAGAAAAAGAGAAAACTTACCCAGCGGGAAATGAAGCTAGAACACTCTTAAAAACCTTGGGGCGTTCCCTTTCCCATCCCAGTTCTATATCTTTTTTAACATTGCATGATCGCAGTGGGGAGCACTCCTTTTACTGCTGCTTTTTAGCAGCGTTTTTTAAGCAGTTACAAAACTAGAAAAACTTTTCTAACCCTCCAATTTATGTTGTAGCGCCTGTGGATATGAGAAACAACTGCAGTCTCGAAAAGCGTTATATTTTTGTTCGCCTTGTGCAATTGCCTTTTCGTCCTTCCAAACGCGAGTGTCGACAGCGGTTTTACCAAGCGGTCCCCCAACCGCGTTCAATATGCTGCTTTACCAACACATCGAACGAGAACGGGTCTCTGTTTGCAGTTTTCTTCGTTCCATACAATTCCTTAAACATCCAATCGGAGCATATTAACAGCGCTCCAAATTCGCTTCCTTCAGTAGTGCTTCGAATTTTTCCCTCTGGGATATCTTGGGTTGATTCTGCCAAAAGAAAGATGAGTGCTGAGCCCTAGAGCTAAGTACAAGGGCCTGTCTACATAAACCTGTTCCATTCTAGGTTAAACTATGTAACTATGTAACGTTGTACTGGTGATGTGTTGTAGCTGGCAGCCATCCGGAATTTGGAAATTTCTGATTATTCTCGAGCTGGTTGAGCCATTAGCTGGAAATGGAGCCAGCAGAAGATACAACCAGCGCTGGTAGCCAGCTAAGTGGAAACCCCGCTTTAAAAACCGACTGTTCGGTATCTATATTTAATGCCCTGAATGAACTTATTTTTAAGTTACCGCAATTTATTAAAGGGCCCCCAAAAATATTTTAGCCCCGGGCCCCCAAGGTGGTGTGGCGGGCCTGGATGCTTTTATCATTATTTTGCTATTTGTCATGCAGTTATTTACATGATATACAATTCTCGTGTCTGCTTCTTCATGCTTACAAACCAAATCTAATTCTTCCGTTAATATTATTTTATTATTAATTGATACAAATGATAAACAATTTTCTTCTACAGTAAGAAATATTTTTGGCTCGTAAAATCGAAGACAGTTCAGGATTTTGCCAATGATCATATAAAAATTTTACAAGACTTTCCTTAAATTTTTCATTGTTTAAATTTTAATGAAATCGCTTGGTCTTGTTTGAGAAGGGCCTTTAATTGTATGTTGTATGTCGATTTCTTCTCTACGTTGCGTTGTCTTTCCATATCTGTTAACGACGGAGAGAAATACCTGTCAAATATTACTATATATATATTTGTGATGCAATTGTGCTACAAATTTTTCTCAAAATGGATTCGGCTATTTTACCAAAAGTTTGAGGTACTGAAGGTCATAACCTCTGTAAGAAGTAAAAACCGTCAATAATATCTACATCTATTTGATTGGGAGCTTCAGGTTGTGTAAAAGATTTAATTTTTACCCTGTAACTGCCCTGCCCGTTGTGATGTTGAACAAACATTCAGTCTGGATTGTTGTGTCAAATGGGCGGGGGATAGCAGAAGCATTGCTGATTCGGCTAACCCCCGTCCAGGCGACGGGCTTCCATGGATCCGAGATATACAAAACATCAAGAGTTCATGGAAACCCGCACTATCTACTCCTCTAATAAACAGCTCAGGTCTTAAGGCATCTTAATACTAAAAGAGACTATCTGGACGGGGCCAGCGGAGGCGTTACTGCCTCAGGTGGCCCCCGTCCAGGCGACGGGCTTCCATGGATCCGAGTTTAACAGAACGTGGAAGTCCGCACCGTTAACCTAACTTACTTAACCTATATTTATTTCTACTGTAAAAACTAGAACTAGATCCTATCTAAGTCTAAGCTAATCCTTAAAAAACTAATCTATATCTAAGTAATAATAATCTATATTATTCTTTAGGGCGAATACGCAACATTTATACTCCCTCCAACCACCAGTACAGAGTACTAGCATTGGAGGCGTCTTTCCTATTTCTTTCCGAAATCCGCGTGATGAACCTCAGGAGATCCCGAACCTGCACTTCTTCTTGATTGAACGCATACCGTTTATCACTCGCGTTGCGTTTTTAGTGATAGAAGAGAGGAACTCTTGATCTATCTTGTACCAACTGTTTAGAATCCAGGTAGACAAATGCCTCTGGGGGAATATAGCCGCTTTCACAAGCTGCCTGTGATAAAGTGCGTTCGGATAGAACGCTCCCCGAATAAGAGGATTGACGCTCTCCATCGCTCTAGCGACGTGGTTTCGAATCAACTTGATTATGAAGTTGTCGATCCTATTAACAAATGCCTTGTCATATAGAACATTGTTGGCGTGGAACTTAGTGAAGCCAGATTCGGGTGTTCGATACAAGCTTAAGCACGCCTTCTTTCAAAAACCCGAAGCTTTTCCATATATGAAGGAGATATGTTGAACCATACTGGGCAACCATATGTCATAATCGGCCTGACTAATGCTTGGTAGCAGATCACCTTTACCAGTGGGCTTAGATGCCTGCTATAGAAAAGCCTTTTTGTCATGTAAAAGGCCTTGTTTGCCTTGTCAAGAGCAGAACTCACATTTCTATTGAAATATAAGTACTGATCCAGCCAAAGCCCAAGGTATTTCACTACTGATTTGTTTTCCAATGCCTGTCCAGCATTGTTCGAAATTCGGAAATTTTTCCAGTTCCTCTTCACATCGCGTGAAGCTCTGTTTAGAGTAGTCCGGAAAAGGATCGACTCACATTTGCTAAAGTTGATCTTCAACTTCCAATCACTACTGTTTGATTGTTTTGAAATCACGTTGCAGGAGCGTCTGGATAACTCCAATTCTCGGCCCTGTCCTGTACAAAATCAGGTCATCCGCATACGCCAGCGCGCAGCGGAGTGAACGTATAAGGTCACTCGTGTAGATATTAAACAAGAGCAGCGAATTTACCGCACCCTGTTGCAAACCATTTTTAATGTCAAAGGCCCTTCGCAGACTTGTCCATCATTTCAAACCGGTTTTAATATGAGTTCAATATTGCACTCTGGACTCACTTTTCTCCATAATTTTCGTATAACGATTGTAATGCCTATGTAGTAGTGCAACGATTGTAATGCTAATGTAGTACGTCACAGACCGAAAATATGCTTGTGCTAGTGTAATGGACGGTGAAACCAGAAAATGTTTGGGTGAACAAATGATGGAAAATGATGGAAGAAAAACTGTCTTCCTCGCGATCCCTTGCCTATAAAACCTTTATTTTAAGAAATAATACTTTGGAAAGAACTTTAACTACAATTTTTAATTATAACGAATTTAAACGAAACGAATTTTAAAGCTCCACACCGAACACATTAGTTGCTTTATGTCAACTGAATTAAGATTTCTATGTTAAATGAAAATATGTGAATGTCACGATACATTGAGGCGGATGCAACATAATATTGCAGCCGACTCCGCTTATAAAATCTGAGGACGATCAGTCTGCAGGGAACATGTTTATTCTTAATGTAACATGATACTTGTTGATAAAAATGCATCTTTCGATAGATAAAAAATGCACTTTTATCCCAGTAAGCATTTTTATATAACTCCTCCACCCCCAAGATCATTTGAGATTGATAAAATTAAAATTAAAATTAATGAGCTACTAATCGCTACATTGTTTTTAAATTCTATGTATTGAATTTCTTCTCTATTTTTAATGTTTTCGATGTTAAGATATTCTAATGACAGATTATTATCAAATAATTTCGTAAAATCCATGTGAGTGATAGGTATTATTACGCTACTAGTGAAGTTATCTATTTTATTTTTAAATACAAAATCTTTTATTTGGATCTTACAATTACTATACTTGATTACGTTATTATTCCGAATCAACAAACCTTGATTTACACAATTTTGTATTATTTCTGTTGTTGGCAAATTTTTTGTTACAATTAGACCGGATTTTAATTCTTCTATTGAGGATAGATTATTTATTTTTAATTTACATGCGTTGTTAACCCAGAGCGCATTTCTTATATCGTTACCATGAAATTTAAGATTTTTCTTTATAACAACTTTATCATCATTAATAGGTCTGTTCCAATAGAAAACCTGTCCTGACGTAGCCTGCGAAAACTTACTTGATTGGTGGGGGGAAATTGAGTCAAAAACCAGAAAAGTGAAGGAACGCTTTTTGGGCTGTTTCATGCTATTTAAGAAATGTCATTTTAATGTCAGTTGTGTTTTTCGAATTTTTTTAAAGTTTTTGGTGGCATTGTTATTATTTTCAATAAAAAACGGAATAAACTTGAAGTTGAAGTTATTAGTTTAATACATGACAAAGAAAGATATGGATATAAATCGCAAAAAACGAATTTTACAAGTGATTTCGTTAGAGGAAGACGAATCTTCGGGTGACGATGAAAACAGATTTTTAAATTATGTTTCATATCAAGATGATAGTGATTTACTTGTTAAAATAAAAAAAATAGGAAAAAGGAAAAGAATTTCAATCAGGAGTTATTGTGAGCATGTTGTCTCAAGTTATTGTCATGAAGAATTTATTAGACATTTTCGAATAAATCGGCAGCTTTACGAAAATTTATCTAAACACTTGGAAGCTCATAAATTATATGCCGATTTACGAAGCCATAAAAAACTTAGTGCTTCGAAACATATTTTAATATTTTTATGGTTCGCAGCTCATGAGGCGTGCTCTTTCCGAGATATTTCGGACAGATTTAATGTGTCCATATCAACAGTAAATCGTATTATTTATTACTCGCGTAACAATGTTTTTAAGCGAATTGTCTGGGGAAATAATAAAATGGCCTAATCAAGAACAAATGAAGGAAACAGCAACTTATATGGAAAGGAAACATGGGTTTCCAAAAGTTATAGGTAAGAAACGAAGAAATTGCTTATAAATTCATTTGCCTGTAATACGTTAAGATATTTGTTTACAAGGTGCAATTGACGGAACACATATAATCATCGATCCGCCCAAAAGAAATAAAGATGATTATATTGATCGCAAGGGACAGTGTAGTATCATCCTACAAGGAATTTGCAACGAGAAGAAGAAATTCATAGACGTTTTCATAGGATTTCCGGGATCGGTTCATGACAGCCGAGTCTTAAAAAATTCATTTATATACCCGAAATTAGAGACTCAATGCTCAGACTGTAAGTTATGGTAGTTTAATGATATGCATTATATTACATTTTATAAACTTTTTTAGATTATCTTTTGGGAGATTCCGCATATCCTTTGGAGGAACATTTGTTGACGCCGTATAAGGATAACGGACATCTAACCTCTAAACAAAGATTCTACAATACCAAACTAAGCTCTTGCAGGGTAATAATTGAGCATTCATTCGGGATACTTAAACAAAGATTCCGCCAATTATATTACTGCAAGCTGCGTGGTTCGGAGAGGTTATGCCACTTCATACGTGCATGTTGTGTTCTGCACAATTTATCCAACGAGGAAGAACTAAATATAATGGAAAGTGCTATTACAAGTCCAGATGAAGAACTTACAACTGATAATGGCATCAGACAAAGTGGAAATGCTAGGGCAAAATTGCAACGTGAATCCATCTGTGAGCATTTATGGAATAACCGATAAGTGGTGGAAATAAAAGTTGTGCACGTAACCATTTCAGTGTAATTAAGCACATTAAAATTTTAAAACTTAATTTTGTCACTTAAAATTATATAAGCATAAATATAACGTACATGTTAAGAAAACTTAATTATAAAAGCATAAATATAACGTACATGTTAAGAAAGCTGATAAAATGGAAATAAAGCATTTTAATTTTAAAATTGATTCGTTTGTTAACTTTTTGTACTTTTGGGTGCTGTTGTTTGGTCCAATTTATGGCACGCCCAGTGGTGCATTTCAAGATCAGGCGCCCTGGGCCTATGAAATTTGCCGCCCAATCAATTATTTAAAACTAGTTGGGATGTGGCTTTTGACCCTTTCGGTCCACAAGATTAACTTCCCAGTATTCGTTTAAACAAAAAAACGACTCGAACGATTTTTACGAAAATCTTTTTAGATCATACTTCCTTTAACACGCTTTGAACGGCATCTTAACGAAGTCGGTATCTTTTTTGGTTCGCGCGAAATCGTGCCGGTACAAAAATCACTTAAGTCGTTCAAACAAAAAAAACGGTTCGACCGATTTTTATGAAAATCTTTTCAGATCATATGTCCTTTAACATGCTTCGAACGGCACCTTAACGAAGTCGAAATCTTTTTTGGTTCTCGCGAAATCGTGCCGGTACAAAAATCACTTAAGTCGTTCAAACAAAAAAACGGCTCGACCGATTTTTATGAAAATCTTTGAAATTCATATGTCCTTTAATACGCTTCGAACGGCACCTTAACGAAGTCGGTATCTTTTTTGGTTCGCGCGAAATCGTGCTGGTACAAAAATCACTTAAGTCGTTCAAACAAAAAAACGGCTCGACCAATTTTTATGAAAATCTTTTCAGATCATATTTCCTTGAACATGCTTCGAACGGCACCTGAACGAAGTCGAGATCTTTTTCGGTTCGCGCGAAATCGTGCAGGAAAAAATGACCACATACGTACGCACACACACACACACACACACATATTTCTTCTCAAATTTTTGCTTAAAATGCTATTGGGACCTTGAAACGTGTAAATACATTGAAAATTTCGATTCCGATTTTCGGACCGATTACAATAACTTCCTACTGGGAAGTTAAAAAGGAAAACTATTTTATTAATGAAAAAGGATATACAAAAGAATACATATATTAAATATTTACATTTTTTTTGCGATGAACAAATTGCCTGAGAAATTTTGTAAATAACAATGCCATAATTAACGTATTTTCTTAATTTATTGTTCAAACATTTTTCACTTATTCAGAGAACCTAGGTAGTTTTTTATTATTTTGAGTACGGAATGTTATTTCTTCAAATCGTTTTGCTTTATAAATACGTTTAACCGCTCGTCGTGGCATAAATTTCGGGAAATAGACCAGTAGATTAGGCAGACCCAGGAGAAAGTGGATAGACTCTGTTACAACTTTACAGTTAAGTCAGAGGCAATGCTCAACATCCGGAACTGGAGACATGCTACAGGGGACCGTAAAACTTCAATAAATGCCATAGAGGAGCCAACGCTCGATTTGGGCTGTAGCGCCATTGGATGGATGGAACAAATAGGTTGAGCTGCCTTAAACTCATTTTGTTTTCATATGGCCTCAAGAATTGTTTTAAAAGAACACCTTCTTCTTGTAGATCATTCGCAAGTTAAATTGAATATAGTTTTTCGAGTGCTATGCCGTTAGCTCCAACTTCCGCTTCATGCATAAAAAGGCAAAATTGGCGGATACTGCGGCATATGAAGATTTGCGCTTCCTTAACTCGTCCAACAATTAGTCGATGAGGTATTTCACAATACTTCACCCTAACGGCACTAATCGTGTCTTTTCTGAATCTTAATAATTCTCCTGTCTTCGCTTCTGTATTCTGTTGTGGCTTTTTCTTACAAGCGTAAAGCATTAAAAGATTCCCTTTTTGTCCTATATGTGATGTGACTCCACCGTTTGTGTCGCCACATTGAAGAATTTTGTATATACATATAGTTTCCAATTATTTTAGAATAGATCACCAAAAGTAAGTTAATATAGCCGTTTCTAGATAATTTAATTGGGCTAATAGTACTATCGCTTGATTTTTAACCAAAGATTTTTCGTGGGCAAGGTAACTTTTTATAGATTCAAGAGCCGCTGTTCGCTCCAATATTTATTAAGGCTGGCACTGACTGACTATCGCATATGTAACAAATTTTTCACAGTTACATGCTTAGTAATTTTGAACGTACCTTTGATAGTGAACAAAAAAAGTATATATTTAGAGCAGTACCCGAAAAACTTTGTTGCTTTTGTGTAAGATTCAAGAACCGATGATCCCATAAAGTTTTAAGAATTTGCGGCGCAAGCATGCAAGCTGCAGATAGACATTTGTCTTTGATCTTAGCCAAATTGCTAAAATGGCCTTCAGATTGCCCTCTGGCTATTGTTAGTGTTGATATTCAGTATTTTGTAGGTGTCCATAACGGCTAGCAACCATGTCTTCTGCTTTGTGTTTGGCAGAAAGCAGAGGAATCGTTCAAATGGCTCTGCAATATCTTGAAGAAATCTCGCAACAAATGGAAGTTGATCTAGTTTTTTAAGTGATTTTTCTCCCAGTGACTCTCAGTAACGATTAGGTACTACAGACTTCCGAAGCTCAGCACGAAGCGAGATTTGCGCCGCCCCGGGCCACGGCCCTATGGTAAATACGTTAATGGGCACGCCACATTATCAACAAAAACATGAAATGTCTATATATTAGCGTAACACCCACTAAAATTGTAGTATCTTTAAGAAGAATGACTGAAATGTGGAACCAAAATGGGATCATATACAAAATGGAAACTGTTGCAGTCTACCACACAACGAAAAAAATAGTTTCAAACTCAAATACGAAATTAACCGCGTCCATAGAAAATTAAGGTTTTTCTCAGTCTTAGAAGCCCAAATTGTGTCTAAAACTGAGCCAGGATACATTAAAGATGAAAGACTGGGATTTGGAAGGACTGGGTATAACATTTTCGTTAAAATAATAAATATATGCAATGTTGAAATTCAAATATATTAAAATAAATTCAAGAACACTTAATTAAATATTATATAAACTTTAAAAAAAAACAAAAACACTTCAATATCTATCCCTATTCCCTATTAAAATCAAATATATTAGTAAATTGTAAAGGCACTTAAATGTAGCTCTTATTATATCTTATTTATTAATTCTCTTAAAATATTGTTGCGCTCTTGCATTATTTTGCATTTTTGTGTGTTTCCACTTCTTATTTCTTTAATAATTTCCTCGTGGAACCTCTCCCTTTGGTTTCGCATTTGCTGTAATTCGTCAAGCAATTCATCTTGCTTGCTTTTTTTGTTATTGGAGGAGATAGTTGGTAGTTTGATCTTATTGCGGGGGGGTTTAGAAGTGTGTCGGAGTCACTTCCCCCCGCTGCTCCAGACGTATCTCCCCTTGAAATTGATTCTTCCGCTCCAGTTCCTAATAAAAAAGGAGGGAACACCGAATCCCGGTTTGACAACATATCACTTAATTCTCTGCGAACATAAAAAATAAATTTAATAATGTAGAGCTTCGACAAAATTTTTATATTTTACCTCTCATAGGGACAAGTTTCCCTATTTCTTCCCGTTTTGCTATTATGGGATTTAGTCCTTTTAAAATTCCTTTCTAGACCCCTGTATTTATTTTCTGCCTGCAAGGCAGTGAAGAAATAGCCTTCTTCCCCCAATTTTTCGGCAATTGTCTGCCACATTTTTTTTTTATTTTTTAGTTTAGAAGATTTGCCTACTTTAGGCCGCATGCTATGCATTAGCGATAACAGCAGCTTCACTGCTGCATCAAACCATACAGTTTTTTCTTGACAATTTTCTTGAGAATTGTCTATGCCTGCAGAATTCTCAGGTGAATTATCCTGTGTCATCTACAAAAAAATTAAAATATATGAAATTAAGGGAATTTAAAGTTATTGCATTTGTTAGTAGCACGGATAATAAAATCAAAGTTTTTATACTCGTACCTGCGTCTGGAGACTCATCTATTATAGACGAAAAGTAGTCATCGGCTGCAGCTTCAGTTACTCGGTGCTCACCTCCACTTATATTTTTTATTAATTCTTCAAGATATTGTGGGTCTAAAGTTAAAAAATTATTATATTGTGTTAACCTTCATTAATTAATTTTACCTTCTTGTACTCTTAAAAAAATTCCAGGTGAACAATTTATTGTCATCCCTGCTCCCTCCATATTAAAATTCTTTTTAATTTTTATCTTTTTTTTGAATCTTTAAAAAAATAAATTTCTGCAAAATTATCACCTTATTGAAAAAAAACGTTATTCGCGGACGCTTCTGTTGTTTGCAAATACCAAATTGACAAGTATAACAGCTGTTTTTGACATGTTGAAAACGTCGTAAGATTTCACTCCACCTAAAAATCTCCTGCGGTTTCGTGGTCGAGGGGAAGTAAAAATTTCCCCGCTTTTCCGAGCATGAGATTCTATTGGAACAGGAATTGGGTGATTTCTTGGTCCCGCGGGATCCCGCATTCTCTATTGGAACAGACCTAATGTAAACGTTGTTATTTTGTACAATTACTTCTTCAATTTTATAATCTAATTCTTCATGTTTGTCATTTGGGAATGGAATCACTAATGCGTTAATAAGACTCACTTGTAAATTTAGGTATACTAATTGTAAAGACTAATGTTTCTTTTATGGTTAAAATGCAAGTTTTAATGAACGGCAGGTTAGTTAGGGATATATTGTAGAGAGTCTTTTCTTGTTCTGTAAGGATGTCATGTGGCAATACGTTGAGTCTGCTCATGAGTACGGTGTCTGTAATCTTTTCCAATTGTCTATTGATTAAGTTGATGTCGGCGTAAATTCTAATTATGTATTTAACTTTTTCGGCAAAATTTAATACTTGATTCGTTTCTTTCGTAATATTTGTAAGAAAGCCATCTAACTTTGTTTGTTGCTGGTTTACATGATCGACAACATGATTTAAATTTTTAATTAGGTCATTATTAATGATAACTTGCTTATTTATTTGCTCTGTGATTTGTTTTGCGTTTTGGTCCAAATTGTTTAGGTGATTGTATACTTCTGCAGCATCGTCATTGTCCATAGTGCCGACTAAATATTTCAGCATCTTTCCACCGATGTCCACTAGACCTCGTTTACGTCGATTCTTTCTATGGGTATGGGGTATAATGGTATCAAGCTCTAGCTAATAAATCATAATCATTTCTATCGGTTAAGTTTAATCTATTTATGTTAAATTCTATTGTGCCGATAATTTCTTCATACTCTTTGAGATTAATTATGTGCAATATTTTCGTATAATGAGTCTATTACTATTCGCTCAATTGTATCTTCCATCTTTGCAATTTCATTTTCGGCTCTTTGATGTTGTTCAGCCACACTAATGGTTTGTGGTCTGTACAAATAGAAAACCTTCGCCCGTACAAGTATGTTCTAAAGTATTTCACCGACCAGATTATAGCGAGCAATTCTTTCTCGATAGTAGAATACCTAATTTCGTGGTTGTTTAGTGTCCGAGACGCATAACATATTGGATGCTTGTTTTGGCTAAGTACAGCCCCAATCGCATAATTAGGCGCATCAGTAGTTAGTACGAATCGTTTATCAAAGTCTGGTCGTTTTAAAATTGGGTCACTAGTTAATAGAGTTTTCATTTTATTGAATGCTGATATGTATTCGGGATCGGATTGGTTAATTTTAAAGCCCTTTTTAACGACTTCAAAAAAGAGGAGGTTATCAATTCGACGCGTAGGTATGTTTTTTTGGTCCTGTTCACGCATAACTTTGTAACGCAATAACTTTTTTGCTTTTTTCTTTTTTTTGCTTGATAGGGTAGTTTCCCACGGTGGTCCCATGCAATTTTTTTTTAAATTCTGAAAAAGGAGTTCGAAGGTAGGCTTAAAAAACTGGTAAAATTAGTACACCTTGAACAGATAGAATTATTTCGAAGGTATCACAAAATTCTTTATTGTCACCAAATAGTTAAGAGGGACTTGGCGTAGCGTCTACGTAAAAGTCTACCGAACTAATTATTGCGGGTTCAAACCCCGGGTCGGGTAATGTGACTTTTTTTCTTTTTATTTCTTCTAAACTCATTCTGATTGGATTAATGTTGTAAAGAATTATTACAAACTCTTCGGTGAGAAATTTCATACATACTCATGTAGACTGTAAATCCTCGGCCACGATACGAACGGCAATCGGTGAGCGGCTCAGAATCGCCGCTCTGCCACTCACCGCCAGCCGCACGCCGCTCGCCGCTCGTATCGTGGCCGAGAGTTAAGAGTATTCCTTTGAATTGGAAAACTATTTATCTGCATTTCTGAAAGGACTTATTAACATATTTAGCCAGCGTATAGTAACACTCTCTCATAGCGCAGCGAGTTAAGTAACTACCTCTCGTCCGGCGGTTCCGAATTAGATTCTTCGGGCTGTTTTTTTCAATCGACTTTATATTTTCACAATAAATACTCTTATCTAATTCCTTCGGGGAATTTTGTTTCATATTAAATAAGTTTTTTTTAAATTACTCCGATAATACGCAAATACATTACTGCAAAAACTATTTAGCTACTGCCTTGATTCTCACACCACGCGCCGGCGGCGTGTCATACTTATCGTAATAAATAATTTTTTTTTTAAATTGCCCCCAAAAAAAATGAACGGACTAAAAAGTACGAAATAAAATAAATTTTTAAAAACCAACTTCAAAAAAAAAAACCAATACCGTGATGCACAAAAAAGGATGAAATAATGTTGGTAGTTCTATACAATACTAATCCATTCTGATTGGATTAGTATTGTAAAGAACTGCCAACAATTACTTCATCCTTTTTTGTGCATCACGGTATTGGTTTTTTTTTAAGTTGGTTTTTTAAGTACTTTATTATGGGGTATGCAACCTTTACTTAATAAATTTACGATAATAACCCGTAATACCGAGAAATTTCCTGATGCCTTTGATCGTGCTAGGAAGTTTAATTTTTTGAATAGCTTCTACTTTTTTATTATCAGGCTTTACTCCATTTTGTGTTATTATTTGACCTAGATAGTTTGTTGATGTATCAGCGAAATGACATTTGTCGATTTGGATTTTAAGGTTTGTTTCCCTCAATCTTTGTAAAATTTTTCTCAAAGACAATAAATGTTCTTCGAAGCTAGTAAAGAAAATTAGAACATCGTCCAAATAAACCACACATATTTTGTTAATGTAGTCATTTAACACGCGGTTCATTAACCTTTGAAATGTGGACGGAGCATTCTTCAGTCCAAACGGCATGCGAATGAATTTTGGCTGTTGAAAATGCTGTCTTTTGACGATTTTTGGGTGATACTTCAATTTGATGACAGCCTTTTGCAAGGTCAATAGTTGAAAAGTAATTGCATTTGCCCAATTTATCGAATAATTCTTCGATGTTAGGAATGCGGAATTTGTCGTCTATAGTCTGCTCGTTTAGCTTCCTATAGTCGACAACAATTCTCCACTTTTGTATTCCGGAATTGTCGATTTTTTTTGGTACAACCCATATTGGTAAGTTGTATGGGCTGTGACTAGGTTTGATAATTTTTTGACCCAGCATTTCGTTTATTTGCCGATCGGCTTCTTTTCGATGGATTTCTGGATACCTGTACAATTTACTGTAAATTGGAATTTCCGTTTTCGTATTGATTTCGTGCTTTATTTCATTAGTAAAGGAAAGGTTATCTTGATCCTTGAAAATTATGTCTCTATACTAGTTTAGGAGAGATCTTAATTTGTAGACATCTTTTGTATTAAGATGTTTAGAAAAACTTTCATTTGGAATAACAGTTGAGTTGAATTCATTACTAAAAACATTAATAGATTCGTCTCTATAACATTCTCTAGCATAGATTTCTTCCTCTTTGTTTAAATAGAAGGGTATTGAAGCGTTACGTGTTCTTATAGAGCGAGAGCTGGCTGCAAAAAACGTGACCTATCGAGTAAGAGGTTGAAATGTTTTTGAAATGTTAGTACTCACAGCGACCATAAGAAAATTCTTGGTCTGCCTGGGCGGAAGTGCGGCTCAAGTTTGGAATGAGCGTTTTCCGGAAAATTTTTGGGAGCGCTCCGTGACCTATCGAGTAAGAGCTTGGAATTACTCTTAAAATTTAGTATTCACGGAGTAAAACAAAAATATGTTGGTCTGCCTGGTCAAATCTGAGGCTAAAGCCTTGGCAGACCACTTTTTTTGTTGTAGTTTTGGGACCGCAACGATCGAGTAAGAGGTTCAACTGAAAACCAAATTAAAGTTGGAACATTTTTATTCTAGAAAACACAGGTCTGCCGGATCTTAGCCGCGGCCAAGTGCTTGGCAGACCACCTTTTATTTTCTGTTAACAACACAAACTTGAGGGACTCCATTTAGAAGGTTTTTCGATATTTTCCGTCTGAGCCTCCCAAAAATTATCGTTTTTTGCATTTTTCTCAGAAAAATGCATTATTAACAGTACTTTTTTTCTTAACTTTCTGATGCACCAAACCATTCTCTAAAATAGTTCCATACACAAGAATGGTCTAGGTCGTAGGTCGTAGGATACACAATTACCTAAAAAACAACTATGCAACTATTTTAGAGAATGGTTTGGTGCATCAGAAAGTTAAGAAAAAAAGTACTGTTAATAATGCATTTTTCTGAGAAAAATGCAAAAGCGATAATTTTTGGGAGGCTCAGACGGAAAATATCGAAAAACCTTATAAATGGAGTCCCTCAAGTTTGTGTTGTTAATAGCAAATAAAAGGATTTACAATTACCTAAAAAATAAGCCCAATTATGTTGCTCTACAATAAATCGGTGTAGGAGTAATTAAAGTTTAAGTAGTCATGAAACACTAAAATAAAAGGTGGTCTGCCAAGCACTTGGCCGCGGCTAAGATCCGGCAGACCTGTGTTTTCTAGAATAAAAATGTTCCAACTTTAATTTGGTTTTCGGTTGAACCTCTTACTCGATAGGTCAGTTGCGGTCCCAAAACTACAACAAAAAAAGTGGTCTGCCAAAGCTTTAGCCTCAGATTTAACCAGGCAGACCAACATATTTTTGTTTTACTCCGTGAGTACTAAATTTTAAGAGTAATTCCAAGCTCTTACTCGATAGGTCAGATAGAGCGCTCCCAAAAATTTTCCGGAAAACGCTCATTCCAAACTTGAGCCGCACTTCCGCCCAGGCAGACCAAGACTTTTCTTATGGTCGCTGTGAGTACTATCATTTCAAAAACATTTCATCCTCTTACTCGATAGGTCAAGTTTTTTGCAGCCAGCTCTTGGACTATTAGTAATCTTTCTTTGTAATCAATTATTGCATCTAAGTCTACCAGAATGTTATTACCTATTAAGCCATCGAAGTACTTATGAAAATCGTACTCTGAAAATTCTACATAGTAATCTTTTTCTTCATTAAATTCATTGAATATAGGGAATCTATATAAGATTTTTGTCTTGATTTTTCGATTAAGTACCTTAATTATCTTGTTGCTAGATGGAATTTTCCATTTTTCACTACAAATATTTGGGTTTATGATGCTACTTTGAAATTATGAATCTCATATCACGAATCCTAGTTTTTACTACTATACAATATAAGGTAGTCGTTTCTTGGTGTCAAGCAAAAATTTTGCTGGGATTGAAGACCATTATTAACTTCCCAGTAGGAAGTTATTGTAATCGGTCCGAAAATCGGATTTGAAATTTTCAATGTATTTACACGTTTCAAGGTCCCAATAGCATTTTAAGCAAAAATTTGAGAAGAAATATGTGTGTGTGTGTGTGTGTGTGTGTGTGTGCGTACGTATGTGGTCATTTTTTCCTGCACGATTTCGCGCGAACCGTAAAAGATATCGACTTCGTTCAGGTGCCGTTCGAAGCGTGTTCAAGGAAATATGATCTGAAAAGATTTTCATAAAAATCGGTCGAGCCGTTTTTTTGTTTGAACGACTTAAGTGATTTTTGTACCGGCACGATTTCGCGAGAACCAAAAAAGATTTCGACTTCGTTAAGGTGCCGTTCGAAGCCTGTTAAAGGACATATGATCTGAAAAGATTTTCATAAAAATCGGTCGAACCGTTTTTTTGTTTGAACGACGTAAGTGATTTTTGTACCAGCACGATTTCGCGCGAACCAAAAAAGATACCGACTTCGTTAAGATGCCGTTCAAAGCGTGTTAAAGGAAGTATGATTTGAAAAGATTTTCATAAAAATCGTTCGAGTCGTTTTTTTGTTTGAACGAATACTGGGAAGTTAATCTTGTGGACCGAAAGGGTCAAAAGCCACATCCCAACTAGTTTCTATAGGGGGATTTATTTCTTGTTACTGGGCTATTACTATTATCTAGATCAGTGATTCCCAAAGTGTGCGCCGCGGTGCCGTCTAAGGGCGCCACGAAATATTCAATTAAACAATTCGGCAATTTTCTTGGAATTTCTAATTCTCCCATTCCCAAATAATGCTTTGCTAGCATCATACAAAGTTGCATATAGAGTTGCTATCTAAGTGTAAAAAGGCCCATAACCCCGCAGATCAACTCATTCTACCAGTCGCCGTAGATTTAGTGAACATTATGATTGGCAATACCATTAGTCGCAGAATTCAGCACATGGGGGAGTATCCTAATATACAATTAATTGAAAAATTAAAAGGAAGTGAATTTGGATTGCAACTAGAGAGTCACGTTTCCCGGATTATTTTTGTTCCCGGGAAACGGGAAAAATAAGTTCATTTTTCCCGGGATTCCCGGGAACCCGGGAAAATGAAACATATTAGGAATTAGGAGTGAAATGAGAATTAGGATGAACAATTACTGTTGAAAAATAAATGAAAAACTCATTTAAGAAAAGATACAAGTAAATTTAATTCAAAAATATTAATAATGAAATAGTAATAAGAAAAATAATAATAAAAAACAATTATTTGAAACCAACAAACATAGCATGACTATTGCATTATAAAAAAACGTAACATAAAAAAATATTTCATTATAAACTAACATGTAATACGAGGGTGTATATACGAGGGTCGTCTCAAAAGTAAGTTCCACTATTTTTTTAAATCCGTGTGGTTGGCGGGAAAAGTCTGGGAGTCTCTATGGAGACTCCACTCGCTCCTACCGCTAAAACTCCAAATAAAGCGAAAGTTGTGGAATCCGTGGGAAAATGGCAAACGTTCTTTTGGGATTCCAAAGGGGTGTTGTTGATCAATTACCTGCGCCGTGAGACCACGATCACAACTACACGCTTTTGTGGGGTGTTGCAACAATTCAGAAAGGCGACCCAAAAAAAAGCAGAGGAAAGTTGAAAAAATTTTGATTTTCTCGACGGATGCTTTAGGGCGGATTTATACAGTGCATCCCTCCAACAATGAATGTTTTTATTTACATTTGTTATTAGTTAATGTCGTGGACCTACGTTATTCGAGCTTTAAGAACAGTCAGATTTTAGGATGAAAGCATTCAATTACAATAAATACCACTATAACAGCATTCACTTCAATGTTGTGATTGGCCCGGTCCAATGGATACTTTGTGCCAAAATTGTCATGCTTTAAAATCAAGCAACTGGGATGTGCAGTTCCAATGCCAACGGCTCCACCTGACCGCCTTGGCGCTTACGTGGATGGGAAATCTTCGTTGTCCAAATATTTCTTACAACTTATTTTATTTCGATATTATGAGTGCAAGGCGCACTGGGTTCCAACTAGTTTTATAGAAAACAAGAATTTCGACATAACAGTTATTTAATTTAAATATAAAACCTTGAAATAGTTAGTGTTTTCAAGATTTTTAGAAGAAAATTTGCGATTTCAAACAATAAATTTTTTCCCGGGAAATTTTTAGTTTTTTTCCCGGGAAACCGGAAATACATTTTCTTTCAATTTCCCGGGAAATCCCGGGCGGGAATTCCCGGGAAGGACTCTCTAATTGCAACTCAATGAGGCCACAGATAATAATAAGCGCGTTACGTACGGTTCTTAAATGGTAATTCAATAGTTGAAAACCTTCTCTTTTGTAAAAGTATTACTGGATTCTGGAAGTAGGCTGGCCGCACACATACGGTTTCCGTGTTCGGTTTCCGAATACGGAATTGCGGCGCGGAGACGTTCGGTTTTTGGCATCCTGAACGCACGTCTTGGCTTTCGAACCGAATATCAGCAATGGTTTCCGAACGCAAAATTTAAGAACGTGTGCGCTATGTAGAATTATTTGTATCAAATGCCTGAATTCGGGTGTTCGAGTACGGAAACCGAACACGGAAACCGTATGTGTGCGGCCAGCCGTGCAAAGGCTCAGGATTTGTTCGAGATCCTGAATATATTTCGCTGTTAAATGGGTAATCGCTTTTAAAAAGGAAAGTTTTCCAATTTTTGAAGAAAGTCAAAAATTTAGAAAAAAATCTGATGTATTGAGGGCGCCGCGGAAAAAATCCGATTATTTAGGGAGCCGCAAACCGAAAAAGATTGGCAACCTCTGATCTAGATAGTTAATTTCATTTTCGTTAATGGAAATGTCCATTGGTTCTCCACGGCTGTTGGAGTTGAAATTTCCTTGGGAGTACGCTCTGCGATTATTGTAATTAGTGTTTCTTGATTGTTCACTATTAGTGAAATTTCTAAATGAACTGTGTTGGATTGTTCTGTCATTGTTTGCGATATTAGCTTTCTGGTTATTATAGTTGTAGTTATAATTGTTTCTATTAGAATTTCTCGATTGACTACTATTAGTGTTTGTAAACCGATTATGTCGAATGTTTCTGTCATTGTCACTGTTATTAGTTTGTTGATTGTTAAAGTTGTGATTTGAGGTAAAATTTCTAAATTTATTAACAGTTATTTTTAATTTGTGAAATTTTGTATTTACTATTTGTGAGAGAAAAATATCCAAATTTAGCTAATAGGTCATGTGCATCTTCTAGGTTTTCAGGATTTTGACATCCAATAAGATTTTTCGCAAGTGGAGGTAAGTTTTCAGTAAAGTGTTTTAAAGCTAGCCTTTGGTTTGCGGCAATTTCAGCTTCTGAGTTTTCTCCGTTCAAAATATTTGCATTATTTTAGCGGCATAACATTGTATTAATTTTATTGTAAAAATTTTCAACTGTAGAATCACATCTACATAACTTTAATTCATCAACAAGGTCTACTACTGGCGTTTTTTCGCGGTGATTTTTTATTAACACGCGTTTTAGTTCCAACCATGAGTTTACTCTTCCATGTCTTATTATAGATTCTTTAGCTTTACCAGTAACTTTGTACCAAGAATAACAAGTTTATTTTCGTTACTTAAAGAGTCAAAAAGAGGTATTAGTGATTCGATTCTGTGTGAATACTAGATAAACTATATTTGTCACCGTTAAAGGGGGTTATATAACTTATGCTTTTAGCAACATACTTTAAAGTTTCTCTTTCCGCTCTTTTTTATTATGTATTATTATTTATTTATTTTTGTATCAAATTAAATTAAAGGAAAGAGGAAAAAACACAAAAACTAAAGTTAAATGCTTGCGTATCTTATCTAATATAAATTGTTTTTGTTTTATTATTTATTTGCTTATTGAATTTTATTTTTACTTATTTATTTATTGAATTAGTTGAATTTAAAAAAAAATGTATTCTAAATTAATTTATTTAGGAATACTGTACCTTATTTAAAAGAATGAATATTTCCATGTTTTTATTTTGTTGCTGTTGTCTTGTAGTCTTCGAGTTGAGTTGCAAATTTGTGAACGGTTGCTTCGTTGCTTCTCCTATTGGTTCTCCTATCGCTTCTCCTTAAGAGTTTTGTAAGTATTTGAAGGAAAATCACTTCCTCTTTATTATAATGCTGCGCTGCGAACACTTTTGGTCGAAGGAAAGATAACTTAACGATTTTATTCCTTTAATCTTGGAGATTGCTTCTTCGCGAACACTTTTGGATTTGAAATAAAATGTCTTCCTTATTAAAATGTTGCTTCTTCGCTAACACTTTTTTTCGAAGGAAAATTATCAATCTTATTCCTTAAATTTGCTTCGTTGCGAGCACTTTTTGTTTGAATGAAAATCACTTCTTTCTAAAATGTTTCTTCTTCGCGAACACTTTTTTTCGAAGGAAAATCACTTCTTTGTTATTAAACTTTGGATTCGTTCGTGTTTTCACCGATTTCAATGACCTTTTTTTCAACAACGTTTTTTTGTTATTTATTTTTAGTCAACATTTACAACTTTTTAGTATGTCGTGAGGCATGTTATTAACTAACGGAAAAAAAATTTTTTTAATTTTTCATCAACATATGGCCAATTTCTGGGAGATCTGATGACACCATGTTGAAAAACGGTGGCCATGATTTTTCAACTTTGAGTCATCTGAAACACAAAAACCAAAATTATTCGTAAATAGCACATAAATGGCTATAGCATGAACCTCAATTATGAAAAAATAAACAAAAAACAAATTGTGCAAGTTTTTGTGATTTTTGGTTTTTTTTTCATTTTTTTTAAGCATTAACTAGGTCAAATTATTATTAAACATTAATGAAGAATCAAGACTGAGGCTCATGCGATAGCCGAGACTTTTCTGAATATTTTAGAAAAAATTTGAATGAAATTGGCCCAGTAGATCGGCTGGAATCGTGGCGACGACCCCAAAAAACGCGTTTCGAGATAAACGCGTTTAAAGTTTAAGTTCGAAAAACACATCTCGTAGTCGAAAAAAAGAAAGAAAATCATCGTACCTTTAATCAGCGATGCCTGCCCCATACAATATCCCTTCTTCGTCCTGCGTGCAGGACGACGACGAATGTGAAAGTTGAGAAACTGAGAACGCTACGACAATGCGGCCGACTCGATGCGCCAATTGTGCGATTCGAGCGCTCGAGGCTTTGCGGCGTAATTCATTTTTCGGCCACTTCTGATACGCTCTGAGGTCAAAAAGGGTTTCTACTTTATTTCTAAGGATATATAGTGACTGAAAATGAAAAAAAAAAGAAATTCGTTTTTTTGAAAATTTCAAACCTGGCTACCCCCTTAAGAGTCAAAAAAATTTCGAAGCAAAATTTTCAAGAGCAACTCCACAGCAGGCGAAACCAGAGCAGAATACCAGAAAACGAAACCAAGAAAACAAGAGAATATGGTGGATAGAGAAAATTTGTCTATGTTCGACTTCTTATATCCCGGTATTCGGCTCCGAAGAAGCTGCGTTTAGTTCAGCTTCTGAGGGACCCGTATCAACGCAAACCTTTGCGTGAGTGTGAGTTCAATTGAATTGAATGTGTTGGACTTTTCACGTTGATTTTCGGTGCCAAAGAAGCTGGAGATATTACAGCTTCTCTACGTTGTGTTAAGCCTCGGTCACGATAAGAGCGGCGAGCGGCACCAGAAAAATTTAATGTCTCGGATTAGAGGTGAGCGACACTTTAGTATTGCCGCTCTACCGCTCTCCGCTCGTATCGTGGCCGAGGCTTTATTCTTTGTATACAGTAGTATGAATTGTACATTTTATATAAAAAAAAATCTGTACATTGCTTGCTTAGTGTTTCCAGATGAAGAAATATATTAAGATTTTGTTTTTGATTAATCTTAATATATTTAAATTAATTTTTTATGAAGTTGCCTATTTGGTCAAGGGAAGCAGTGCTTCCTTTGCTTCCAAAGAGGAACCGCCATTGTTGCAAATTAGGTTAGCTGTTAACAAGGTAAGTTGCAATAAATGTATGTAAGCGCGCTTCAGATAACTCTGATAAGTCGAAAGTTCCGCAAGGTACCCCTTGAAACTGGTCGCATATTGTCCAGTATACATTTCTGCTTAAAATAAAAAAGAAACTAGCTGCACCTAGCTGAAAAATATACAACAGAATTTTTCTTCATATTCATAATAAGTAATTTTATTTTTCAGGAACTCTGAAGCCAGACATCTTTTTACAAAGAAAAGATATTTTCTTTCTCGTAAAGAAAGATAAATTTAGTATTATTGAGGATCAGCGCCCTCGAGTTTCATGAAATTTGGCTAATTATTAAGTAAAAGCGTCCGCCATTTTGGATCCGCCATTTCGTTTTTTGGAAAATTGATAGCGGATTCTTAATCAACGCCCTCGAAAGCCCCCTATAATTAGTTTCATGAAATTTGGCTGATTATTAAAAAACACCGTCCGCCATTTTGTATCCGCCATTTTGTTTTTTGGAAAATTGATAGCGGATCCTTAATCAGCGTCCTTAAAAACCCCCAAGTACGAAATTTCATAAAAAAAACTACTTTTAGATGCTAAAAAGACTTTTGACCAGGTTTTCGGGATTCTGAACCACTGTGCGGGCCTACTAAACAAAAGAAACATCCCTACCAAATTTCAGGTCTGTAGAAGTTATAGTTGAAAAACTGTTGATTTATATTTTAAACAATCATGAGAAACAAATAAATGCGCAAGGCAATTTCTACGTTTGGAAAACAAGATTCTAACGAATTATTTAACAAAAGCTGCCCTCCTCCTACTTAACTAGGCTGTCCTCCAAATCATCTGCATTAACACTGACGATAATTGAAGATTTTTTCAAAATCTCTTCTGTTGGAAGGGATTTTATCTGTCGAAATATTCAAAAACACCAGTAGTGTTATGATATGCTTTCATACGTTTAGCTAAAGCAGTTAGTATATTGTCAATAATGACAATAAACACCTGAATTTCATAACGCTGCCCAGGTGTTTGATATTTAAGAAAGCCGTCGAATGTAGTTGCGGTGCTGTAATGGTCGTATTTTATATTTCGCTTGCTTCGTCTTGAAGTCTCATATTATTACGACTAGCTCGATGACAATATCAGGGAATTCCTCTGTTAGTTTTGCAGTGTTGTCAAGTCGCGTACAGTGCGGTGCAAAACATAATTTGTGGTGTGAACAACGCTTACTTTTATAAAACTTTAAATTATAGTTGAACATTTTCATACAAACTCTTTCGTAGTAAGTGTTGTACCTACACTGATTTGAAAAAATATTTTCACGCTTCTAATTTGATAATTTTTTACTGTCAGAAAGTGTTGGTGCGCGGCCCCTAAATGCGCGAGGCCCGCAGCATTTGCTACTCGTGCAACGCGGCTAATCCGTCACTGATATTACTCTGTATTTTTGTAACCCTATAACATATCTAAAACTGTAAAAATCAAGGTTCTACCCTGGCAGCTTCCAGAGTAATGAGTCATCAAAATTTAGTTTTTTTAACTAAAATTTCAACTAAAACCAACTTTTTTCCCATGAAATACCTAGTTAACTAATTGAAAAGCTTGGACAATTCCCTATCAATAATGCCTGGAAATTTTTTATGCTACGGCCTTTACTTTTGAAGGTATTAGTAAGTTTTCTGTTAAAATTGGCTTTATTTGGTGCTTATTTGGTACTTTTGGCAAAGATTAGGTGAAAAAGTACTAAAAAAAGTACGAATTAGAGCCAATTTTAGCATTATAACCCAGTGGCGTAGATAGGGGGGATCAAGGGGATCAATCCCCCCCCCATGAGCCTACGAAAATTATAATAGAATTGAATAAAAGTTTTAGAAAGTATACCTACATGAAATTTCTTAAGCTCCAGCCACCCTCACCTCTTTTGGCATTATGTAATGTGCAATTTTGTTTTTGCGCAATTATATAAAAATCATCTAGATATGTTTTTGTGACGGCTTTGCATTTACGTATTGTATAATTTCCGCGCTTCGAGCAGGCCGACCGATCAAGAGCCACGAAAGGGGCGCTCACTATAATTGTGGACACATCGAGCACATGTAAAGTAAATACAGTGAGCACCTTGGTGTGGCACCTGGGCCAACATATATTTAACACGACAAAATAAGAACACGGGCTCGTATATCCAAAACAACTTTTATTGGGTGCCTTCCATTTAGACACAGAAAGACACAGTTGTGTCTAACAAGCTGTTCCATCACCGTCGTGTTTAAATATATTTCACCCGGCGGTGCACATTTTTGCCGTTGATGGAACACCCTGTTAGACACACTGTGTCTCTCTGTGTCTAAATGGAAGGCACCCATTGACTATTATCATGTAGGGGCGACGTGCACTGGGAAACTGAATGATGGAGCAGTGCTCGTCGTTGCTAGAAGTACTCCTCTTCCGTTTGGTCGTGTTGGTGGCGGCGTGAAGTTGGTGGCGCTTTATCCGGAAGTCGCCACATCATTCCTCCTCGATGAAGATTCTTTGCTATTTCTTATGATCTAGTCCAACGGTGGGCAACCTCCGGCCCGCGGGCCAACTACGGCCCGCGAAAAGGTCCTATCCGGCCCGCGAGATCTTGAGAAGAAAGGAAATTATAAATAAATATTTTTCAATGTCCCGTGAGATTTACCCTACATTTTCTAAATAATTAAATTTTTTTGAACCGGCGCGGCGAGGAATTCTGCGAATGGGGTCTTGTGAATGACACTTGTGCGGCGTTTGGCTTAATTCGGGGAATCCCGGGCATAGAAAATATTTAATATTGTATTGATTTTGTTATACAAAATGTTGTCTGGGGTAATGTAAATTCTTTGAATTAAAAAATTGACTTGAGATTTTCAATGACTGATTCCCCCTTCTTTTGAGCTCACGTAATTAATGGATTTCCAGACTAAAAAATTACAGGTCACAAAAAAGTGTCAATTTACTACGGCCCGCGGAAAAAATTTAAAATTTATTCTGGCTCGCGTTGTAAAAAGGTTGCCCACCCTTCTAGTCCATGATTTTACTTTTTACTCATTTTATGTTAAAATGTTACAATGGTTAAAAGTGTGTTAGTTCATTCGTTTTTATTAATGTTATTGTTAATTCATTTTCATTGACTTATGTATAAGAGTATTGTTTGATGCATTTAGTTAAATTTTCAAGTTACTTTAGAATTCTTATGTTTCGTGACTATTACAATAACTAAAATTTAATTATTCATTTATTTTGTTAATGGTAGGGCAATTCTTAGGTTTCTTAAATATTACAATCATTGAAAGTGTGTTTGTTCAGGTATTCATTAATCCCCCCCCCCTTTTTTCGAGTTTAAAAATTGTTTTTTCGTTTAGTTATGACCTTAACGACATTTCATTGCTGGTCCCTCCCTGCTATTAATTTATTTTTTTTTCCTCATTTAAATCCGCTTTGGCACTAGCCTATTAGGATACTTATTTTAATAAATTTTTTTTACAATTGTTAAAAGTATTTTTTCATTTATTTTATAAGTTTTAATATGCAATTGTTTTCTAATATAGGCTTTTATATATTCTTATCATACTTTTCAAAATGCATGCAATTTAAAGTTGGAAAGTTACTTTTGGCTTTTTACTGGATCTAGTATTTGCGATGGTGCTGGAGGTGTCATTTAGAATATATGTTGGTTTCAATCTGTCTATGTTAATTAATTCTTCTTTCCCATTAATTAGTATTTTAAACACTTTGTCTTGTCTTGTAATTACTTCGTGTGGGCCTGTATACGGTGGGTTGAGACAATTTTTGTAAATGGGGTCTTTGACAAAAACATGTGAACACTTGTGAAGGTCTTCAGGGATAAAAACGCCATGTTGTTTTCGGAAACGGGTATTCTGAGGTCTTACGTCTAGAACAGCGTTTCTGATATCTGCGGCTGCCTGTGTGGTTAGTTTGGTTTCTGAAGGTGAGTCTGTAGTGACTAATTCTCCGGGTAAGCGAAGTGCTTGTCCAAAAAGGAGTTGGGCAGGTGCTACGTTGAGATCGCTTATCAAGGTTGATCGTAAACCTAAAAGAATCCAAGGGATGTTTTTATACCAGTTTTTAGGTTCGTTTGTGGCGCGTATGGATGTCTTAATTTGCCTGTGGAAGCGTTCTACTGAACCATTTGCTTGTGGGTGGTACGTGGTAGTGTGAATGCGTTGGTTTCCCAGTATGATTGAAAGTTCTCTGAATACAGCCGATTCGAATTGAGCGCCTTGGTCGGTTGTGATTGTTTTTGGTACTCCGTATTGGGCTACCCATCGTCTTATGAATGCGTCGACTATGGTGGTTGCGTTGATATTCCTGAGAGGGATGGCCTCAGGCCAATGACTAAAGCGATCCTTAATGGTTAGTAGATATGTGTAGCCGTTTGATGGTGGGAGTGGTCCGACTATGTCCATGTGGACATGTTCGAATCTCCCACGTGGTGTGTCAAAAGTTCCATGGGGTGATTTTGTATGTCTGTGCGTCTTTGCTTTTTGGCAGGTCAAACAAGTCTTTGCCCATTTCGTTAAATCCTTGTTCATGTTAGGCCAAAAGTATCGCGTGTTGATTAGCTTTTTTGTTGCCCTGATACCTGGATGCGATAGATTGTGCAAGGTTTCGTAAATGTTACGACGTAGTGGTTGTGGTAGATAGGGTCTATTAGTTTTTGTACTTGTCTCGCACCATACTTCGACTTGGTTCGAGAAATCGAATATTTTTTGAAGTTTGAAAGTTGTATCTTTTGTTTCTTTTGCATTGATCGCGTGGATTATTTTCTTTAGTTCGGCGTCTTTATTTTGTTCAGCCGCTAAAAGTTTTACGTCTATTTTGTCGGAAATATTAATTTCGTCGACGTGTGCTCGAGAGAGTGTGTCAGGGACGACGTTCTTAATTCCTTTGATGTGTCGTATGTCCCGAGTGAACTGTGAGATGAAATTTAGATGATTGCTTTGTCGTGGAGACTTTTCCACTTTTGAACATAGTGCGTTCGTCAAGGGTTTGTGGTCTGTATATACAATGAAATCTTTTCCTTCCACTAAATGCCTAAAGTGTTTTATGGCTAGAAAAATTGCCAGCAGTTCCCTGTCGAAAGTCGAATACTTTTTTTCGTTGGGTTTGAGTCTTTTTTGAGAAAAAACCAAGCGGTTCCCACTTTTCGGTGCTGTTTTGTTGTAGTGCAGCTCCGACTGCGTCGCTTGAAGCGTCTACAAATAGGCTGAGTTTGCCTTGTGTGCAAGGGTGTACAAGTAACGTGTGATTTTGTAATTTTTCTTTGATTTCTTGGAACGCTTTTTCTTGTCCCTCAGACCATATAAAGTTATTTTGGGTTGGCTTTTTTGATTTTGTGTTGGACTCTTTTAGACTGTCATAAAGGGGTCCTGAAATTTTTGCTATGCCTGGTAGGAAACGATGGTAAAAGTTTACCATGCCTAAAAAGCGTTGTAACTTCTTTATAGAATTGGGGGTTGGGAAATTCTTAATTGCCTCTATGCGTTCTTCTGATGGGCTTATGCCATCTGCTGTGATTTTGTGTGAGAGGAAAACTAACTCAGGAACTCCGAATGCACATTTGACTATGTTCACGTTGATTTCGTATTGTTGCAGTCTACTAAAAAGTTGTCTTAGATGATCTTTATGTTCTTCTGACGATTTGCTTGCTACTAGGATGGCATCCACGTATATGAAGATGAATGGTAGGCCCGAGAGGGCTTCGTTGATAAATCTTTGGAACGTTTGTGCCCCGTTTTTAACACCAAAAGGCATACGGGTAAACTCGAACAACCCAAAAGGTGTTGTTACTGCGGTTTTGTATATGTCTTCTGGTGCTACCGGGATCTGGTGGTACGCTCGTACAAGATCTATTTTTGAAAATATAGTGCAACCATTCAGATTGATGGTAAAGTCCTGAATGTTTGGTAACGGGTATTTATCGAAGATGGTTACTGCATTTAATTGTCTATAATCCCCGCAGGGTCTCCATTCTGTGCCACCTTTCTTGGGAACTAGATGTAAGGGAGAAGCAACTGATGATGCCGATGGACGACAAATTCCCAACTTCACCATTAACTCGAACTCGGCTTTAGCCGCGTTATATTTTTCCACATTGAGCCGTCTCGGCTTTGCGGAGGGTAAAGGTCCTTCTGTGTGTATCCGGTGTACTACGTTGTGTTTGACTTCTTCATGGAAGTTCGGTGGAGACCTGAGCGAAGGAAAGAGATTGAGGATGGACCCATATTCGTCTTGTAAGGCATAAAGCTTTGGTGATGTGGAGTTTGCTAATCGTGAGATACAGTTTGTTTTTAGAGTTGTTGTCTGATCGATTAATTTTCTTCGTCGAAGATCAACTAAAAGGTTGTTTTTATGCAAAAAATCAGCACCGATGATGGGATGTTCGACATTCGCTATTGGGGTGAATAAAAGTGCGTCGCAGATTTAGATCTAGTGCTAACTCCTTTATCCCATATGTTGATATGGGTGTCCCGTTTGCAGATAAAAGTTGTATGACCTGATTAGGAAACCCTTTTGTGTTAGAGGTTTTTGGTATTGTTGAAACGTCTGCGCCGGTGTCGACCAAGAAATACTTTTGGCTGGTTTCGTCGTACACGAATAGGCCGTGGGATCTGGTGTCTACTTTCGATGCCGCGATCGAAAGAGCGTCTTTTAGTTTTTTGAAAAACTACCGTTACTACTGGGTGAGCCGTCCCTTTCCTTTGGTCTCATGTCGCAGGGATTAATGCAATTTTTTGCTTTGGCGCCGTATTTTTGGTGGTACCAGCATACGTTTCTGTTACGGTGCGATCCAGATGATGATCGTGAGGAATTTCTACGGTTTCGTCGCGTTCTTTCAGTCGATCTCGATGTTCTTCTTTCCAATATTTTAAGACGGTTGGTTAGGCCTTCTATCATGTCGCACAGATTGTCAACGCTCCTACTTGTGTTCCTGGTATTGTCATTGTGAATGGCAGATATGCGTCTAGCTGACGTGGAGTCATGTATTCTATCAGCGATAGAGAAAATTTCTTCCTGCGTGTGTGTCGACTCGATTGTTATGAGGCAACCTTGGAGTGAACTGGGGAGTTTGTTCATCCAAAGCTTTCTTAACAAGGTTTTGTTTATCAGGCTATTGCTGCTGCCAGCTAGAGCCTCCATATTTCGAAACAGTTCGGATGGTTTGCTGTTTCCAATTTCCACTTGGTGCAGCAATGTATCCAGTCTACGGTCTTCGGAGTCTCGGCTTCTGCTTAAAATGTGCGACTTAAGGTTTTCGTATTTGTTGTCGTCCGGTGGATTAAGCAAAACGTCGGCCACTATCTCCATTGTTTCAGGTGAGAGGGATGCTACCAAGTGGTCATATTTTGTATTCGACGATGTTATTCCTTTGACGCGGAATTGTGTCTCCACTTGTAGGAACCAAAGCTCTGGGTGGTTGTTCCAGAATGGTGGTATTTTGAGGTATGCCACGGCTGCGTTAAAGTTCGCGTGTTCTGTGCGCTCATTGTTGTTGTTGTGGCTAGTGTTGGTGCCGCTAGTACTTGGGACAGATAGTTTTTCCGGTTCAGACATGACTGTGGATTTTTGCTAGTAATGTCCGTCGAATAGAATTTTAAAAAAAAGCAAATATTATAAGTGGATAAGGTGTGGGAATATAACCCAATATGGTTAGAAGAGTGGAAGATTTTGTAATAGGTGATAAGGGCAGTGTTGAAATGAGTGAATGTGCACCGTCTGATAAAGATTTGATATTGGTACTTTGTACTAATTGTAATGGGATATTATTGAAATGTAATTGTGAAGTTGAGGGTCATCCTCCAAAACAAAAGGAATGTATCTATTTATGTATATGTTTTTTGTTTTTTTTTCACCGTATACGTTGTCACGTTTACTTTTTGATTGGTTATGCTTTTTTTATTTTAACACTTTATATATTTAACACGTTATGTTTTAACACGCTATATTTTAACATGTTATATGTTTAAAGCGTATTTTTTAAGAAAATTTTACCAGGCCAAAGATTTATCAATTTCATAAGTAAGGAACAAAAATGCAAGACATGTGTTTTGTTTGGCAAGGAAAGAAAAAGAAATTAACCTTAAATTGTACTCACTGTGTGCTACGATTGTTATTATCTGTTTTTTTGTTATTACCGTTCTTTTGTTCTTTTTTTTTAAATCGTCTTCGGCTCCATCGCAAAATGTTGATATTTTAATCTAAAAACAAAATTATTTGAACCTGTTTTTTTTGAAATTATGTATAATGTTTGATTTGGTAAAGAGAAAGAGAAAAAAAATTTATTCTTATTGTTTAAGCGTTGCTTTTTTTTGATGATTTCCCTCGTTGTCTTTGATGATAATAGCGCTCTTTTGTTCTGATGTGTTTCTTGCTCAATGAAGAAAAAAAAACTTTTTCGTTTTTTTTCTGTGTAGTTGTGGGTTTATTGCCGCCAATTTATTATTTTATATATGCCGCTCCTCGTGGACTTTTTGGAAAAAAAATTTTTGTTGGTTTATTGCCGCCAATTTATTATTTTATGTATTCCGCTCCTCGTGGAATTTTTTGGAAAAAAATTTTGGGCACGTGTAATTTTCCTTTTTTTTGTTGGATGCTCCGCTATGTGTTGTGCCGTTAGCCACACTGTCTTTTGTATTATTTTTTATATTTTATTATTTTCGCGGTTTACTAAACCCGTCGGGGTCACCATTATGTGGCACCTGGGCCAACATATATTTAACACGACAAAATAAGAACACGGGCTCGTATATCCAAAACAACTTTTATTGACTATTATCATGTAGGGGCGACGTGCACTGGGAAACTGAATGATGGAGCAGTGCTCGTCGTTGCTAGAAGTGCTCCTCTTCCGTTTGGTCGTGTTGGTGGCGGCGTGAAGTTGGTGGCGCTTTATCCGGAAGTCGCCACACTTGGTTCTTAAATACTCAAAATTTTAACGTTATAATAAATCAAGAAATTTAATCGTTTTTCTAATTTTGGGTGAAATAACTAGCTATGAGCATATTTTATTCAATATTTAATATTTCGAATATTTTTTAATGTAGTAGAGTATCAAAATATGAGCTCCCTAAAAAATAGGACTAACTTTTGGCTTTGATTGTCAATTTAATTCCTTCTTAGTTTATAAAAATTGCCAAGTCAGTAAAAATATTAAAGTTCAAGAAAAGATTCTACGGGCAAAATTATGATAAACTTTAAGTTATAAGTTCGGGGAAGCTTTGCACTTCATAGGTTGTTCTAACTCGATACAATTTTATCGAGCACAATACACAGTACACTCATTGTCTCTGGCGAATCAATAATTCGAAAGCGTTCCTTGGAGCGTTAACATTAATTTACTCTGTTCAAAAAAGCGTATTTCCGTTTTCAACTTTTTTTATTTTAAAATTATTTTGAAAATATGGCATAAAAGTCCATCGATTGAGCCTAAAAACTTATTCAAATGGAGCGTACTTTCCATATAAAAAATTCCATAAAATTAGGATTCCAATCAAAAGGGCGTATTTCTGCAACGTGTGAAGGAAACGGTAATCCGCCATTTTTTTTGTGGTCATATTGGATCTATGAAGCTGAACTGAACTGAACTGAAGCTGTGTGCAAAATTTCAGTATGATCGGATAACCGGAACCCCCTCAGCAAAAGAACGTTCACTTCAAAATATGATCTGAATTTTCGTTCATATAATTGTGACTGTAAGCGAAGGTAAGGCCCTGCTCAACAGCATGACTGTTGCATGGAATATTTTTACATTATTATAAACTAATTTTTGACGCTGAGTTCAAATATATTATCAGTTTTTTTATATCAGCTTTAGTTAATTAATTATAAGGAAGTGTGTTTTTTTAGAAAAAATACTCTCACCGTACTAAAATATTTTATTTAAAAAAACTACAAACTGCACTGCACGCAGAATACTCCCACCTATCTAAAAATGTAAAAGTGAAGGTTCTACCCTACCAGCTTCCAGAGTAATGAGTCATCAAATTCAAAATTTTGTTTTTTAACAAAACTATCAACTTTAATCACCTTTTTCCCAAAAATACGTAGTTAGTCAATATTTTTTTTCCAAAATTGGAAAGCACGGACAATTTCCTATAAATAATGTCCAACAATTTTTGTGTCGCGGCCTTTATTTTTGTATGTATTAGCAAATTTTGATCTTAAAGTTGGCTTTATTTGGTAGTTTGGTACTTTGGTACTTTGGTACTAGAGCCCTAACACAATGGAAAATTTAATTTTAGCTCAAAGTTATACTAAGAGTGGATAGGTGGACATAAAAATCTTGCTAAAAGGATTTTTGCTTTTAACAGAACCCCAAAAAACTTCACTTCAAGTATTTCCAAAAATTCTATTCAAAAAGGCTTATTTCTTGACGTGACTAATCAAAAGTTCGTATTTCTCACAATCCCGATCAAAAAGGCCTATTTCTAAACAAATTAAAAAAAATATAGTTTTAATGTGTATTTTTTTAAATAAAAACCCATTTCATATTGTAGTCTTAACCTTCACCTGAATGTTCATTGTACAGCGACGGTAGTCGCTGAGCACGACCAGAGCTCAGCGACTGCTATACTATACATTGAATTCAAAATTTTCAAATTTCATTTGCATATTATTAATTACTGGGCCAACTAAACGGGATTCCCAGCTAGGACTAAGCTAATTTTGGGTCGCTCTTTCTATTGCGACTAGCAGCGAGTCTCAATTCGTTAAGGTTTTCGAGATCTCACGGTTGGATTTCCAAAATTTCCAGAAAGATTATCTCGCTTTCCCTATTATACGAAATATTGTATTACGGGAAGACAACATTTTAAAAACCGCGTCCACGCCTACTATAAATTGAGTTGACAATTTTCAAATTTCATTTGCATATTATTAATTACTGGGCCAACTAAACTGGGGTAAATCTACAGTATACTAGTACCCACATCCTTTTTTTGAAATTTTTTTCATTTATATATTTTGGCCGGTGAGTTCATTTTTCGATAAATAAATCGTTGCTCGCTTACCCCTTTTCGAGTAATGATTTTTTAAAGTCGTTTAAATTCGGTTAGAAGAAAAACGATAACCGCCATATTATTTAAAAGGCCGAGGGGGGATGGGGGCAGAGCCCTCAAAATTGTAAGGGGTAACCTTAAGCGGGGGAAATGTTAAAAGGAGGTTATGTGGGCCGAACTCCCAAAAATCGAAAGGGGAAATCTTAAAAGGGGGGTATGCGTGTTTTTCTATTGCACCTTTTGTATTAGAAGAACATACAGGATGATTTGTAGTTTAACGTTCACTGCTAATTTCGCTATTTTCCTGAATCCTTGCGCGTGTATACCAATTATTAGTAGAGAGCAAATGAACAAACAATTTTTATTTTTTCATATTATATCTACATGCAGCTGAGTCAAAAGCCGAAAAGTTTGGAAAAATCAAATGCGAGCATAGGGAGAAAAGTGCATAAAAGTGCATTTTGAGTGCATCGTAACACTAATTTTTCATATTTATACGGCTCTATTGATCGTAGAAAATTACAAAAAAAAGGATAATACTCGTGAGTGAAAGGGCTATCGAGCTGGTGGGGCGAGGTTACGTTAAAAATATTTCCTAACCTCAAAAAGCCAAATTCTCATTTTATTTGCTTTTTTAACTAAAAATGCATTAAATCATGAACGAATCAGTGGATTTTCTTAAAAATTAGAAGAAACATGTATTTTAATGTTATAAACATGCTACTAAATTTTCAAAAAAAAAATCATATTTATGTCCAAAATTGGTAATTTTCGAAAAAATATTAAATCATTGTAATTTAATGAGAAATGGTACTAGGGTAAACCTCTTTTTTTTAAATGTAGGGCTTTTATATACTTTCTTGTATATATGCCGGAATCTGTTTATAAAGTTTAAATAAATAGTACTGTTTATAAAGTAATAATAAATAGTACTAAAGTCGGAAGTAAAACTGCAAAGCCTCCTATAGGCCCTTCTAAAATTAGGAACTCCCCAGGAGAATAATATTGGTATGGATTCAGGAAAATCGGGAAATTAGCACTGATGTCCAACGTGAAGTTACAAATCATCCTATATGTTCTTCTAATACAAAAGATGCAATAGAAAAATGAAGTACGATTCTTATGGAATGGCAGAGCCCCATACCCCCTTTTGACATTTTCCCCTTTTGATTTTGCGGGCTGCGCCCCCTTCCCCTTTTTAGGGTTTACGCTTTCGATTTTGCGGGGCCAATGGCCCTCCGCCTTTTAAATAAGTGTCAATTTTCTGCTAAACGAATTTACACAACTTTAAAAATTCATTACTCGAAAACGGTAAGGGGTCATCCATAAAATACGTGTGGTGTTTTTGGCGATTTTTGAAGCCCCCTCCCCCTTGGTGAGATGTCGTGAGATTTGGCTCGACCCCCTCCCTCCGCCTCAATCTCACGTGAGATTTTTAAAATTTTAAAAAATGTCTACTATTTACACTATTATGCGTATTTGTAGTGTAAATACGTTAATCTGTGCTTGATTGCGCTGGATTTATTTAAAAAAACATAATTTGTGTTGAAGAACAGTACCACAAAATCATCACAGTACCAACTCGGCATGCACCGAACATAAACTACAATACCTGTGGATTAGTATTGAGCAGGTGATTCTGCCCATCCTTTAGAAACCAATCGTATGGTGCCTTACTGGGATAATGGTTTCTTAACAAGAGAACAGAAAAATTTCAATTCTAGTTACAGCAAGCATATGGAATTTAAAAAAAAATTTTAAATTTTACATTATATTGACATACGAAGGTTGACTTTGGCAAAACATGTAATTATGACATGTATAGTCATTCACAATATTATTGTAAAGATGGAGATAGATGGCACTTTAGGATAAACAACCTGTAACTGAATGACCCAGGCCTTAGAAAGGCGGAATCTGAAGTCACAGCCAGCTTCTCAAATCGGCGTTTGAGCCGCCTGTACACCAGGATATAGATTCAAGAAGTATGGATCTGTTAGACTTCCATTCTTCACAGCTCTCGATATTCATAACAAAAGGTTTTCAAAATCTATCTGGGCCTCTAGTATGTCAGAGCAGATGGTCGTCGATTCAAAATTCGAATCCTGTAAGATGCTGAGATAACTAATTATGTCGCCTGGTGTTAATATCTGCTTTTTGTAGTTTGTTTTGTACCGCAGATAACATGTGTTCTGACTAATGTGAAAAGAGCCGATTCCTAATATAATGTCTATGATCGCAGTAGCATTGGGTACATTATGCACTTAAAATACTTAGGAGGGCATTAGGTTCCAGGTTTTTCAATTGGGCTTCTGCTCCTTTTTGTTTTGTTCCAGCTTAGGCCACAACACTAGTTCAGCGTAGGGTCGCAATCTGTCTAAAAATGGTCGTATAAGTCAAAGAATACGTTACATTCCAGTTTTTCCCAGGGCATTGTATAAAATGAACAAATACAGTATAAACGGCAATGGCTAAATTTTTACAGCCAATTGCTATTGAATCGAAATATATTAATAGTATCACGTATACTTTTTATGTAATGGATTCAATATTCCTTCCTTCATGTTTATCTGATATTGCACCAAGATTTTCGTGAATGAAATCAAAGTGCAGGTCCAAAAAGAAGATTTTAAACATTTTCTCATTTACAGATATTGTACTTAAAATTAAAGAAAACAAAAAGATATTAAGAAATGCAAAAAAAATTGCAGAAAAATCGAAAAATACCCATTTTGAGGGCTGAAATCCGCTAAAAAGTGAGCTTCCCGGGGTAAAAAATCGGTAGAGTTCATAACCACTTATTATGAACCCTAAAACGAAGCTCTCTGCCAATTTTCAGCCTGTACCTAATACCTAATTATTTCCGCTATATCGCTTTTTTCGGCTTAATTTACCTGTACTATTAATTTAAACCACTTTTCTCGCAATTTGACTCTGTTTCTTGCGGAAAAAAAATTACATGATATTTGCCGAGACCCTCCCCCTCCCCCACGTGAGATTTGGTGAGATTCGGCTCGACGCCGTCCCCCCCCAAACGCCTCAATTTATGGATGACCCCTAAGCGAGAGACGATTTTTTTTCGAAAAATGAATTCTACGGACCAAAATACATAAATAAAAAAAATTTCAAAATAGTATTATGTACTGTAGATTTACCCGCCAACTTGATTGGGTTTCTGAAACACAATAAAACTTTGGCACAATTGACAATGAATACTGGCCCAAGAAACGACGATTGCGAAAAAAAGAAGGAAAGGGTTTTTTTTGTTATTGTGACTTTGCATGTGATAAATTCATATAGAAAGCTACAAAAAATAAACTTGTAATTTAAATAATAAAGAGTGTGTTTATCATAAGTTCTGTTTGAGAATCGGTGTTTTGCTTTTATTTTCTGTTTGTGTACATTTGATCCGATCTTCTAGATTGAATCTGGGTGGTGGTGGTACTGACTGGTGGTATTATTGTTTGAAATCCGTGATCCAGCTTTACAACTTCTAGTTGATATTTGCCGTGAAAACTACTTTCTAATAAAAACAACAAAACTGCAAGAAGTGAGTACGTTCAATAATTCTATCTTTTATTAAATTAAAGAAGATACTTCAGAGCCTCTGGCTTACATTTATAAAGTAGAAAACATTTCTTTTTCGATAGGTCTTTGACAGCATCAAATTTGGCAAAAGTTTAAAGTATCCAGTTCGCATTGTGCGCTGCCTAAAACCGCTTTGAACAGTACTAATACCGCTTTGAGCGCTGGGAGCGCCGAGTAAGAGCTCTTAAAGCGTTTATTTAGAGCGCTTTGAGCGCTAACAGAGAGCGCTTCGAGCGCCGAATAATATCAAATTTGCGACTTTTCATTACTTTTTAGAAAATGGATCAGTTTCTGGAAAATATAATACTTCGAGGAGAAACTCTAGCTAATGATCATATTCGGAAATTTGAAACTGTTCTTAAAAACTCTGGCATACATAGTGATATTGAGTACATATATCTTGACGAAATGCAATTACAGTTCCCCACAGCATACTTAGATTATCAGTGTTTACCAACAAAAAAATACATGATAATTCTGTACTCGATGGAAGGCCCGGAAACTTATGATAAAATTCTAAAAAGAAATAACATAGGCCATTTTGTTTGTGTTCTTTTTGACACAAACAATATTTATATCTATGACTCGGCAAGTGTAAAAAATTATTCCAATCAACTCAACCAGATTTTGCAAATTTTATTTCCATTTTGTTATTCTGAGATGGGAAATAAAGTGATTTATTCGCATGTTCAATGTCAGAAAAACGGGGTTGATTGCGGGATTTTCAGTATCGCCTTTTCCATTTCATTATTCTTAGGGTTTCGCCCAGAAATAATTGAATACAATATGGAGGCGATGCGACCACACCTATTGAGTATTTCTAGAGAAAAATCTATCATCCATTTTCCATTCCGTACTCTAACCGAGCATGAATACATTGATCGCCGGACAACTAAATATTTCAATCAACCGCTCGATGATAAAAATACACTTTTAAAAAGTATAAACGCACGCCCAGACCTCGCGAACGAGTACCTTGAGGACCAAACTCAGTCACTGACAGAAACCCTGCACACCAAAAAAGATTTTTTTTCAATTCCCAAGAGTATGAAACCAAGGGTATGAAATCAGAGTGTACACGATTCTAATATTCCCACTTTCATTCCCATATTAAAAGCAGACAAGGTGATGAAATCAGAGTGTGCACGACCAACAACATCAGACTCTTAGATTCGTGAATGATTCCGATATTCACAGTTACATTCCCTTATTAAAAGCAGACAAGGTAATGAAATCAAGGAATGCACCCCCGCCACAAAGATTGTTTTTTTTTTAATAATTAATATAAATATTTTAAATAATATATAAGCAAGTGGAATCCAATCGAATTAGATACGCAAGACCAAGAAGTAGAGGAAAGAGTATGGGTGAATTGGATGATTGGACGCTCACAGAAATTTATATGTATGTGCTAAGCATCAGTATCGCCGGTCAAAGGAGAAAGAGAGAACATGGTACATGTTTGTACGTTGTTCTGGACTCCCTCTAGCAGGCCGTTGTGTATCTAAAACACCTCTCTCTCTTCAGTCCGTTGCCTTTAACGCCAACTTCAAAACTGGATCAATCTTCTGGTCGGCGCGGGAATTTTTATCTTTCTGCGATCTCTCGACACGAGAGACCAAAGCCACCCGTGCCTTGATCAAATATTATCTATTACAACTCGATTTATAAATACACCTACAATATCTGACAAATCCATCAATTGGCTCTCAATATTTTTCTCGTGCATGGCTTGTAAACATAGAAGGCTTTGGTACCAACCATAACCTTCTATATTTACAAGCCATGAACAAGAATCTCAATTGAGAGAATCGGACTACCAAATTCTCCAAATTACACTAACAACATAACGTGACTTCACCGAGTTGTAGTCCGATTGAGCGGAAATTCGCTCTCAATATTTTTCTTGTTCATGGCTTGTAAATTTAGAAGGTTATGTACCAACCCGATATTTTTACGTATACATTTTATTACGCATACATTCTAACATCTCTTTACAATCTACACATGCTCTGTTCTACTGTTGCTTCCATTTGAATGGAAACATTCGAATAGGGGAAACAAGGAATATTTTCTGTTTCTTTCATACTCTTGTGTTTTTTGCATAAATTGTATATCCATCGCGCGTTTGTTAATATTTTTTTGGACTTTTTGCTTAATGTTATTGCTAATGGGCATATTCACACGTTGCCATAAGTCTGGTGAGAAAAACCGGTTTTATTCAGCTCCTAGCAACTCACACGGGGCGTAAATTATGGATAGTAAATTTGAATGTTTACAGGAACATTTAAATGTATTGCAGATGAATTTTACTTGTTAGAGAAAAACAGAGCTAAAGAATGCAAGAGATAGAAGTAACTTTTTATATGTGTGCTAGTTTTCACGCGTTTGGTTTTGCGTGAAAAATGTTTCGTTAAGTTCTTCCGCTCCCTTCCCTCTCTCATCTATAAAACCGGTTTTAGGCGCCATGAATATGCAATGTGTGAATAGGCCCAATCTCTTCTTTTCATACTTTAACTCTTTTACTTGTCCTTGAGCTCCACCTAATCACTCTTGTTATTATTGCTCGCTGATACTAATTCTGCTGTAATTATCAATTCCGCTGTGTAAAAGTTACGCCTGATTTCGTCGTCTATCCTTTTTTGGCCGCCATGGCACCATAGTTCTTCATTTATAATTCTATCTTGCCAGCGGATTTTTATAACACGGCGAATGATGGATTTACGCTTAGGCCCGTGAAGCGCGGGCCTAGGACGGCAAAATTTTAGAAGCTGCAAAATTTAAAGAACGATTGAAATTTAAAAATCATTTTAACTCAGTTTTTCTGTGTAGAGTATTTAAAATCTGAAGCTGTCGATTCGTTTGCTACTTTGCAAGAACTTTATAATTTTGTATCACCCTTTGGGAGATTTTGATGCAGCATACAAATCTAAGGCTCAAAAGCTTTTCTCAAACTCGTTGGTCTGCTCGACATGATGCATGCTATGCTTTAGAAAAAGAGTGGTCTGGAATACTTGATGCATTGAGCTTTATTGCAGAAAATACAGAAGAGCTATTATTGGATTCCATCAAATATGTCCCGAGGAATTTGATTCACTGGAATCTGAAAAAATTGTCCCATGAAGAACAGTGCCAGCGAACCTGTAAAGCACTTCATCAGCATATTTGAGGGAAAGATAAAAATTCCCGCGCCGACCAGAGGATTGATCCAGTTTTGAAGTTGGCGTTAAAGGCAACGGACTGAAGAGAGAGAGGTGTTTTAGATACACAACGGCCTGCTAGAGGGAGTCCAGAACAACGTACAAACATGTACCATGTTCTCTCTTTCTCCTTTGACCGGCGATACTGATGCTTAGCACATACATATAAATTTCTGTGAGCGTCCAATCATCCAATTCACCCATACTTTTTCCTCTACTTCTTGGTCTTGCGTATCTAATTCGATTGGATTCCACTTGCTTATATATTATTTAAAATATTTATATTAATTATTAAAAAAAAACAATCTTTGTGGCGGGGGTGCATTCCTTGATTTCATTACCTTGTCTGCTTTTAATAAGGGAATGTAACTGTGAATATCGGAATCATTCACGAATCTAAGAGTCTGATGTTGTTGGTCGTGCACACTCTGATTTCATCACCTTGTCTGCTTTTAATATGGGAATGAAAGTGGGAATATTAGAATCGTGTACACTCTGATTTCATACCCTTGGTTTCATACTCTTGGGAATTGAAAAAAAATCTTTTTTGGTGTGCAGGGTTTCTGTCAGTGACTGAGTTTGGTCCTCAAGGTACTCGTTCGCGAGGTCTGGGCGTGCGTTTATACTTTTTAAAAGTGTATTTTTATCATCGAGCGGTTGATTGAAATATTTAGTTGTCCGGCGATCAATGTATTCATGCTCGGTTAGAGTACGGAATGGAAAATGGATGATAGATTTTTCTCTAGAAATACTCAATAGGTGTGGTCGCATCGCCTCCATATTGTATTCAATTATTTCTGGGCGAAACCCTAAGAATAATGAAATGGAAAAGGCGATACTGAAAATCCCGCAATCAACCCCGTTTTTCTGACATTGAACTTTAAATATTTTAGCATTTTATTTATAGGAACAGGATTTTTTTTCGATTTCTGTAAAGTTTGTTTATGATGGAAATACGCCCTTTTGAACAGACACTCCTCAATTGGCAAATTTATTCTAGTTCATAATTGCAAAGGTGTGTTAAAATTGTTTTGTTTATTATCTCGGAATGAAGAAATTATTACTGCCAATAAAACCATTCGGCAAGTCTTGAGACGGTGAAAACCATAGAAATGCAGAATCATCTGCAGAAACAACCACGAAAACACCCCGTTCGGATGCATTAAATTTTGAAAAACCGATCAATCAAAATATACTAAGTCATATCCCTTCCATATCGCAAAAAGCTACCAACGCCACTGCTATAACGCCAAAAATAAAAGCCGTAGGATAAAAATTGCCCGGACATTATTCATAGGAAATTGTCCAAGCTTTCCAATTTTGCAAAAAAATATTAGTTAACTCGGTATTTTATGGAGAAAAAGGTGGGTTTAGTTGAAATTTTAGTTAAAAAACCGAAATTTTGAATTTGATTCGACTCATTAGTCGGGAAGTTAATAGGGTAGAACCTTGATTTACAGTTTGAGATAGTTGGCAGTATTTTGCGTACACTGATACCTTATTCATAAAGATAGGTTATAAGGTTACAAAAATACAGGGTGATATGTACAACTCTAAAAAAAACTTCAAAACGCCCTAGCGGCTAAACCGTTAGAATTCCCCCCCCCCATGATTTTCTGTTCGTCTATTCAAAACCTATCCACAGCCGGGCTTTTTGTAAATTTATATATTTTTTAATTCACATAATCTAACCCGTATCTCTTGCAGATTTTAATTGAAACGTCAGTTTATTGTTTTTCTTCTGCGTTGAACTTTGACTAACTTTATTAAAAGCTTTTGCTTTTTTTGGTGTCACTCAAGTACCATGAGAGCAGTCCCTCAGTTACTTGTAATTTAACATGTCAAAACAAATATATGTATAACGAAAAGTTACCATCAACATATTGTAAATAATCTAAAATTATGTTATCGTATTATATCAGTGTATTTCACCTCGGGCAAAACATGTATAATTACAATGTCTGTACTTTCGCCCTACCGCAGAGTAAATCTATCAACGAGTACAGCAATTTGAAATCATGCACAAAACCTAACAAACTCATCACATTGCGTAAACACATTTTATAATCGGGGTCATCACTACCTTGCGGTTCATTAAAAACAAAAAGCTAATATGTTTTCCAATTTTGTATAAAATTCCCAAGGATTTCATTTTTGAAGCAAAAAAAGAATTATGGTCAAATGGAGCCATGAGTATGTGAAAAATTTGTTATTCATGGCTAGATGACCTAAATTCTGTAATATCTTCATCATTTTCCAGCCAAAATGTGTAGAATTTTTTTAAAATGCTAACAAAACACTGAAATTGGCAAATCACGTTTTAAATGATGCTTTTAGCTATAAGCTTTTACATACTATATCTCTCCACACTGAAAGAATAATTTACCGGACATAAATATTCACTGTACTTAACAATGCCTCGGTTTTTATCATCCTCCAGGTGAACCCGTCATCAGTTATGCGGAGAGGAATAAGTTTTCTATACTATCTAGATTTCAGAAAAAAGCCTTACCCGACAGAAACAATGCCCCTGTGGTCTATTTGTCTTATTTTCTTTATTCAAAACTGTTTCTTTCCATGTCCCTGAAATCCATCACCGTTTTAACATAGGAAACTTTTTGACCAGCCCTTAACATTCTTTTCTCTTTGCGATCATAAAACGGCAATTCAACACATCCTTCCGAGACTGTTACCACCGAAAAAGGTGCTGAAAGCTTTTGTGGTAATACAAGAATATATAGAAAAATAGGTTTTGCCACAATGTTCACCCGCAAAGGGACTCGCAATACCTTTTAACCATTATCACAAAAAAGGGGGCAAATTATGGTGTGTTCGTTCCTTCAAAAGGACTACTAAAGTCTGGGGGATATAACAGCCAACACCATTTACATCCCAACGACTAATTTATTTTTGGTTAGCATAGGTCAGACCATAACTGTGTATATGGCAAAGTGGCCATTTTACAAGATTCCATAAAGCTCAAGAATTACTCCCACGTCTGGACTCGAACCTTTTTTTGGGAATTGTTTCTTTTTGAGGTGGAAATAAATCATATTTGCTATAAAATAATTATTTTTGTGGGTGTGGAACGTATATCGCTGGTGCAAACAACCATGGAATATTTGAAAAGGAGAAAAAAGTGTGAGAGTGAGGATGTCTGTCTGGCGGCTGATGACATGTCTAGGACGTGAGATGAAATTTTTCAGGAGTAATCATGAGATGTTAGACTGGAGACATATTAAATGCTATTCAAAGGGACCTGTTATCACAGGTACGAGTGGCCTTGATAAAATAAAATCCCTTCAACGAAAAACAATATTGATCCAGGGATTTAGTATGCGGCACGTTTATAGCGGGCAGAAAATCCGTTTTTAGAATAAGAAAAAGAAACAAACTAGGGATGAAATTTCCATCAATTACCCCCAATTTTCCAGTAGAAGACAAAATAAACTGTGGTATCCTGTAAATGCTTAAGTATTAAAATTCGACCTAAATTTATAGTATTCAAGGATGAGGAGGGAGTTTCTGACGTAGTCTCATCTGGAAGACGATGTGTTTTGTGGAGAAATTTTACAAAATCTCCTTTAACAGTTGACGTAATAAGGAAAATTAAAGAAAATCAGTTAAGTCACACTATTTATATATTGGTGAATATGGTTCTTGTGTTATATTCTAGTGTAACTCCATACTAGTGTTTATAAGAGCCTAGACTTTTAATGGATTATAATTACACAAATGCTCGGTGTAGCGCTGAAGTTGTGCCTTTCGTGCTATGGTTGGTTTAAAATCAGTGTGAGTGCAAAAAACCCCCTAAAATCAGACTAAAGCCCCAAAATTTAATATTATGACATTGTGTAAAATAGTAAGAATATGAGAAATGTAAATAATTTCTTTCTATCAAATTCGATCATTTACATGAGTTATACAGTTTAGTCGTAAACAACTGACCAACCCATTGTAAAAAAAAATATGTAAATTCCCATTGCAAATGTACAGTAAAATTACAAATCGCGATATGAAATACTAATTTACTACACAATTATTGTAATTTTACTATAAATTTTGTAATTTCACATAAAGAAATTGACAATCTCCAATACTGCATGACCTAAATGTTGATTACATGGATGTGACCTATATTTTACACAATGTTGTGTATTTTTCTAATTACAATATTTCTTATTTATTATTCAATGTTACGTTACTAAAAAAATCTTTATACTTTATACACTTTATACTGTAATTTTACGGAATGTAAGGTTTAAATTTTTCCTCTCATGGATATAATTCAGAGGTAACAATGGAATACTAAGCATATATACCCGATTGTTTTTAAGTTAAGGTCAGACCTTTGACTTTGGTCAGGGTCTGGGCAGTTCTTGTAACAGCCAAAAATTTTTTGATAATTTTTGATGCTTATGGCCGATGCACAATTAAAGCTTCAAGCTTCAAAAATTACGATTAAAGGGTTTGTACAATGATACAGCTTCAAGTTGCAGTGCTCAAATAAAGCAAAACTCAGATGAAGCTTGTAGTTTCAAGCTTGCAGGTTGATGTTTGCAGCTGGAGGCTTGCAGCTTGAAGCTCGAAGCTTTCATTGCGAATTGGTCCTTGCATGGTGAACAAAATGCTATTTTATGTATAGGGAGAGGGCATACACAAAAGTTTTGGAAATTTACAAAACTATGAAGTGAAAGCTCCAATACTACACAGTTGGAAAAATACGTAAAGTAGAATTGGAATATTCCTAATAATATATATTGCAAATTTACAAATCTGCTTGTGAATAAAACTTCCAATATTTTTTTTGCAAAATTACCACAGACATTTTTTACAGTGTAGTCACACAACGCGAGCTTACTGACATGTATATAATTGACTGGTCATCTGAAATATTTCCATACAAAGTCATGGACACAAAAATTATAGTCCTCTCGTTTATCCATAAGCCCCTTATACAGGCGCGGATATAGATTTTTGTTTTGGGGGTCACGGAATTAAGAGTGGCGGAAAAAAATGTGTACTACTAGAAAAACAGAATTAACAAAACGAAAAAAACTAATCGAATTTTCTGGTGGATTAAATACAAGCGTGCCCTACGAAAACGTACGCTAATGTGTTTTTGATGAAGACGCGCCCTTTCTTGTGAGTGCAGCTAACTTCAGAGTATTGCAGTAAAAAAACATTTTAATTTGCACAGTCTGGGGTATCCCCAGGAGTATTACTACGTATACATGCTGAGTTGAATAGTTGAGTTGAGGTTTAGATTAATTTTCGACAATCGACAAAATTCGACAAAAATCACAAACAAAACACAGAGATGCTGCTGTCAACTAAATTCAACTACTCAACTAGTGAACTTGCGTCTATATGCATAATTTCGATTCAACCCCGGTAGCAGAGATGAGTCAAGTTCAATCGACCCTCACTCAACTCAACTCGCGACTACATTTAGTTGGACCCGGGTTCAACTTGAGTTCAACTGATCATGTATCTTCTTCTTTAACGGCTCTACAACCGGGATCCGGTCATGGCCTCTCGCAACTGTTCTCTCCACCGGTCGGATGCATATGTGAGGACCGGCAAGACCATCGTCTTATATAGTAAAAGTTTAGACGTTATGGTTAGATGCTTGGATTTGAAAAGCCTTGACAGGCTATAGTAGGCCAGACCGTCCCCTTGTCGGAGTCCATTATAGATGTTGATTGGTGTGGACAGTGTTCCGGATACCTTTACTTGGCTTGTCACATTGGTCATGGTCACCCTACATAGTCTTGTCAGCTTGTTGGGAATGCCGAATTCTCTCATGGCTTTGTAGAGTTCCACTCTGGCTATGCTATCATAGGCGGCTTTAACGTCTATGAAGAGGTGTTGGATTGAGTTTTGAAACTCAAGATATTTGTCAATAGCCTGCCTCAAAGTGAAAATCTGATCGGTTACTGATTTTCCTGGGCTGAAGCCACACTGGTATTGGTCTACGATATTTCTAGCGTATGGGGCCATCCTGTTTTGTAGGATGGCGGAGAATATCTTATACGCGGTACTCAACAACGTTATACCACGATAATTGCTGCACGTTGTGATATCTCCTTTTTTATGTACCGGGCAGAGGATGCCTTTTCTCCAGTCTTCTGGCATCGCTTCCTGCTCCCATACTTGCACAATTAATTCATGAACCGCTTGGTGTAATGTAGGCCCTCCATATTTAACCAGCTCCGCAGGGATGCCGTCTGCACCCGAGGCCTTGTTGTTTTTGAGCCGGGTCATGGCACTGCTAATTTCTGCTAAGCTTGGTGGTGACAGCGTAGCATTATCGTCAGATATTGGTGGAGCCTCCAAATCCTCAGTTAGCTCGCCATTTAGCAATTCATGAAAGTGCTCTTCCCATCGCTCCAAGATGCCTTGCGGATCGGTGATCAGATTCCCTTCTTTGTCCTTGCAGTATGTGCAACGAGGTGTGAATTGCGTCATACCGCGTACTCTTCGGTAGAACTCCTGCGCCTGGTGCGGCCGTCGCTCTCTGTACTGTTCTAGTTCACAAACGAGATTTTTCTCCCAGGCTTCCTTTTTTAGTTTGTGAATTTTCTTTTCTTCTTTTCTGAGCTCTTTATATTTCTCTTCGCGTGCTCGTGTTCTCTGAGGCTGCTGCAGTGCTCTACACGCAGCATTCTTAAGCTGCTGACAGAAACAGAGAGAATAGAAGTAGTGTGTTCAAATGTGCACTAACGAAATGCTGTTTTACGCTACGCACACACCGCGCAAGTTGCTTTACTTTCTACTTTTTGCGCGTTGCCGCCGCGTAGTGTCAAGATATGTTTGTGTTTTGAGTCGTGTTTTGGTGGTGGTGGGCATATGTTTGGAGTCGTGTGTTGGTGTTGGGTGGGATAGCAAATTTGTTGAATTTTATATTTAATAAAAATCTTTATTTTTTCAAATTGGGGTAATTAAATTAGCACCTAAAACAAAGACAAGTCCTGTAGGATAGAAAAATTATATGTAAATCATTCAGGTTTTTCAATTTTTTTCTTATCATGTCCACTTGTCACTTTGATTTTTAGGTTGTGTTCAAAGTCGGAACGCGCCGCCGACACCGCAACATCATGTCAGTGAAAAGTCGCCACATACCGCGAAGCCAATTTCCGCACCGCGTTTGCGCCTGTTTCTGTCAGTAGCTTTACGTTCAGTTGCCAGCTTGCATTCATTCTCTACGACTTCTGCCTAAGATGGAATCAGCAGTACTAATGACAGTATTTTTAAGGCGGGTCCAGCTCTCGTCGACGCCCGGCATCTCATCCCCAGGACTTGCTCTTCTGAGCGCGAGCTCTAACGCCTGACCGTAGCTGTTTCTGGCCATTTCGTTGCGTAGTGCAGCTGTGTTGATTCGAGCCTGATCAGCAGATCATGTATACGTACTATACACGGATCATGTATACGTACTATATATTTCTAAGTTGTGGACCTCGAAAAACTTGTGCTACTTTTTTTTATAAACAATTAAAGTTGTTTTACCTCATTCTTCGCGCTTAAAATGTGAATTACTCCGGTTGTACAAGTCGGATCGGAACAAACTAAATACCAGTCTCTTGTTATAATTGCCAAAATCAACCTTCTTTTTTTAAATTAAAGGTCGCAGAATTCTCTACCAGATCTGACGAAAAAATGCAATTGTTATTATTTGAGTTATAAACAAATGAAAAAAAGTAACCAAAATTACTTTAAATTTCTCTTTTTTAATTGCATTTGAAAGGTGTCATCGAGACTTATATTTTGAAAAAAGAAATTTTCATTTTGGACTTAATGGCATAAAATGGCGGGCATTTCACATTTTAGATAAGAAATGCAATTTTGGCCAACGGGTTCAGTATTTTGACACCAACAAGGGCCGAAAGGAGGGTTTTAAGGACGAGTGCGTAAAGCCTCCGACGGCCCGAGATATGTACGGTATTTTTTTACTAGAGCTACGAGCCATATTTATTTATTGGCTAAAAACTTTGAATAACACTGAGTACACGCGCAGTAAAGTGTCGTTCTTATACCGCTATTTATATTTGTTGGTATGCATGGCTCGGCTGCCTAGTGACAGAATGCCTGGCAATCTGAGAAGCTCTGGGTTTTTTTCAAAAGTTAAAAAACTATGAAGAGAAGGCAGTACATGGTAACTCGAAGCGGAAGGTAAAAATTTTTACCACCCGCCTCGATACTTTACCGCTCGCTTTCTCGGATAGGTCTGGAAAACGCAATTTTCGGTGAAGAGAACATGCATGAAAAGAGGCATTTTCGGGGCATATGTGAAAAAAAGTATATTTTTTGAAAGTTTGATGCAAATTCGTCTAGTTGACTGTCTTGGGGACTAAAATGAACAAAATACTGTTTTTTTCTCGCTTTTTTTTCCAGTTTTGTAGGTTATGTATGTACTTCAGAGACTTGTAACCAACGAGGATTTAATGGCAACGATGACTGGTATTTAGTTTGCCCCGATCCGACTTATAGAACCGGAGTAATTCACATTTTAAGCTCGAAAAACGTGGTAAAAAAAATTATTTGTTTATAAAAAAAGTAGCACAAGGCCAAAACTATAAGAACTAAGAATATACTCCTGGTGATACCCCAAACAGGATAAAATCATAATCTTGCTGTATCCAGACTATACCTATCTCTTCATTTTTTGGCCTTTTTTACTGCACTAGAGTTTGCAAATCAAAACATAATAGAAAGAGTGTAGATCAATCAATCTTTTTTTAAGGTATTTTTTTTAATTTGCAAAAAAGTTCGGTCGGTTTTGATCGTTTGGTTATTTTTTGTTTTTGTTTTTTAATTGGGTCAATTTTTTTTTTAAACAGCGAACACGTTTGGGCGGGGTCATGACCCCATGACCCCCCTCCCCCTAAATCCGCGCCTGGCCTTATATCACCGAACTTAAATTTTTGCTAAATTTCGTGTTATGAGTTGGCTAGCAGAAACAAAATCAGCTAGTACCAAACTTGAAAAATGAAATTTGACATTCAAAAACTGAACACTTTTCCATTTCCTTAAATATTTTTACTCTTCACTTTCAATAAACTACAAAATACGACAACTTTTTATCTTTGCAGTACAAGAAGGAAGGTAAATAAATTTCTGACATGATTATAAGCGCAAATAAAAAAAAAACCGCCGCAACGGTTACACGCTCTTAAGCGGCCCACACACTCTCAGTTTTAACTGGGCAGTTGAGCTGTGTAAAAAACATATACAATAAATGGAAATGAAAGTGTGTGGGTTCCTGCGCAGTTTATCGGAGCAAAAGAGGGTCCAGAAGTTTAGGTCTGAAGTAGTGTTGAGCCGGACTTATACGAGGCAGTACATTTGTCCTTTACACGATGTAAATTGTACTGAGGCCTCAGTTTTTTTAAAAGTCCCGGTTCAAAAATAATGTCCTACTTGTATATGAACGTGTATCGAGATAAATGAAGCGAGGTGTGATTGTAAATTACTTAGTGGAGAGACATTTCTTCCTTCTTTTGCCGCAGTAAAATATCCAATTTGAACTGCGGAGAGGTGAGATTGTACACACGAACTGGAGAGACATTTCTCACTTCTTTTGCGGCAGTAAAATATCCAATTTAAACAGCCGTGGTGAGATTGTAAATACGAACTGGATGGAGAGACATTTCTTACATTTTTCGAGGGAGTGAGGTTTTGCCCTGAAGAGACACTTTTTTAATTTTTCGAGGGAGTGAGGTTTTGCCCTGAAGAGACAATTCTTACATTTTTCGGGGGAGTGAGATTTTGTCATAAAGAGACAATTCTTACATTTTTCGAGGAAGTGAGGTTTTGTCCTGAAGAGACAATTGTTACATTTTTCGAGGGAATGAGGTTTTGCCCTGAAGAGACAATTCTTACATTTTTTGAGGGAGTGAAATTTTGTGCTGGAGACACATTTCTTAGTTCTAGCAGAATTTCGAACTTGAAATTAGGCGAGGTGGGATTGCGAAATATAAATATATGGCCGCGGACAACTAATAAGAAACAGTTTCATAAAAATTGCATTTATACAGTTATTATGTAGGAATCAATTTAAAGAATTCCCACCGCCTCCTGTTAATTTTTTTTAAATATGTAATGATAGAAAAAAATCAATAACAATATAATAATTCCTAACAGGATTGCTACATAAAAACATAAAAAATGTAGAAATGCATTTTTTATGAAACTGTTTCTAATTAGTTCTCCGTGGCTGTACATTGTGGAGGCATATATTTCTTACTTACTCTAAGGCAGTTTAATGAATATTAGAATTAAACTTGTAAAAATGCACTTCATTGGTATTTATTTTCTTCCTTTTTTTAATCAGCTTGTTTTTGTCATTTTGGCATTACAATAACACCTCGCCTCATTTGAAGTATGACATTGTACTGGCTCCGACTGAAGTATGACATTGTACTGGCGCGCCTTAGCCTAAAAAATTTCCATGAGAGTGAATTGATTTCATTCGCATCACCCTCCCACACATTGAAAAATCGTCAGGTTTTTCGTATAACGCTAGGAAATGGAAGGAACGGGGCACAAGAGGCGAAGAAACTCGACCTCAAATTGACCCAACTAAAAAAACGCCCTGCGAAGACTTGCTAAAGGGTTAAAACCACCCCTACATCCAGGGCCGGATGAACATGAATGGCGGCCTGTAGGCATAATTGTGGCGAGAGCCTGCTCATCGCCGGTGATTTTCGAAAAATCGACGTTCAACTTTATACTTTTCTTTTTAATCTGGGGTGGAAATAATCAAGATCTTTTATTATAACGGAACACATTTACATTTATCAATAGTTTTGAAAGAGTTTTAGGTTTTTGATTTTTTCTGTAATCGCAGGATAACGCAGGTACATTTTTTACATTTTACATGAGATCTAAATGTGAAGAATAAAATTATATAACGCTAATTAGTCCAGTCCCCAACCGATATCACCTCTACTTTTTTTCGGAGGCGACCGATTTACTTGAAATTTTAACAGTAGGTAGGGAATGACTCAAAAATCAAAATCTACCAAATGCCAATATGCGCTTTTTCTTTGGGGGTGGTTCCCACCCCAACTCGGGGCTGGAAATTATTTTGGTCAAAATAACCCCGTTAATCGATAGAGAGGCTAATTTTAAGCAAAAAATGTGGTACAAACTTTTTTTGTAAAATTAATATTTTTTTCGTTATAAGCGTTTGAAAAGTTGCAATTTTCATTAAAAAACCCCACGTTTTCTAAAGCTACGGTTTCCTAGGAAAGCGGTGCCGTTATCTAGCGGACGTAAAGTAGCGCTGGGTGACGTCACTAAAACGTTGTCTATTTAACCCAGTAGGCGTTGGTTTCCTAGAGAGCGTTAGCCGTAAAATAGCGGTGCCGCCATTTGAATGACGGCCGTCACAGCGGTGGCAAACAATTGTGGAACGTTTTTTAGCGTTGACGGTGAGCGCTTTTTAAAGAAAACATAATTATAAAAATAAAATGGGCGAAAACAGTGCAACTGTTTGGACCAAAGAAAAGGATGAGATTTTAATTGATTTTGATAAAAATAACGAAGCCTTGTATAACATTAGAAGTAAAGATTACAGAAAGGCGCAGTTGAAACAAAATCTATGGAATGCAATCGGGAATACCGTTAAAAAATCAGGTTTGCATTTATAATCGTTTATATTTTACTAGCTGGGACCCGGTGCGCCTATGCTGCACCCATAAACCAATAGTAGTAATCAGGTGGTATCAATTTTAATATACAGTAGGAGAGTTTGAAAAATGCAATTTTTTGGTATTTTTGATTTCAAATAACAAAATGTGAAACTATTAGGGATCTGACATTTTGATCAAGACAATAAAAACCATCCATTGACATGGCATTTTTCGAGATATGAATTTTCATACACAGATGAAGTGTCTCCATGAACCACTTATTTTCTGTATTTTGGATAGCTGGGACCCGGTGCGCCTTGCTGCACCCAACGTTTAAACATTTAAAATCAATCCAAACCTTCAAAATTCAACTCTTCTTAACCAGTAACGAAAAACCAACTATTCCTATAAAAGTTCGAGACATTGGATTCAAAATGCATTTATTTGCAGTGTGACCAAAATTACCTATTATTGTAAAGCTCTGGGGCAGACAATATTTTTTGTCGGCGTGGCCCGTAATAAAGTTATGGTTCTTTCTGGTAAAATAAACACACACGAATATCCTTAAAAATATAACTACCCACCAAAAATAAATATTAGTGAAAGACTATTTTAAAATAAGGCTTTTTCCAGCAACTATTAGACACATAGTATAATTTCAAGAAAATATGTCATATCCACAGTGTTATCCATGCTATAATCTTTTTTCGTATGGACTTTTAGTTACACTCAATAATCGACAAATATTATTACATCCTGAAAGAAAAAAAAATTAAAGGATTATATCTACTAATTTCATATTTAGAAATGGACTTTTGACGGTGATGGACATTATACGCTACAAATTACATGTCTTGCAATTGCTTGGCCCATGGGTTCTCATCTGCAATGTCACTGACTCAGGTTTTATTTGTTTACCCAGATGCCAGCCTCTTCCCGTATTGCAGAATCCTAGACTTATACCTAAAAATTCAGAGGTGATGGGTTTCTTTCCTTCTTATCCATTATACATAAATCATCCCATATTTCCGTTTCTCCTTACCACCTTTCCAAAAAAACCTTGTTGATCAATTCTGAACCTATTGCTTAGAGAGCTTCAGGATACACTACATTCAATGTTTTTCCATTTGTAGCTAGAATGTCAAAATTTTCCGATTTTCCAACTCTTGAACAACCTACATACAGCTAACCGGGAAATGACACTTATTTGGCAAAATTCTTCCGCCATATTGGCCCCACAATTTTGAATAAGTTTTGATCATAAATTCGTTATTTACTACCTTAAAAATTCCCATATACCGATTTTAATTGGAATCGGAATACAATTCGCAAACTCGTCGGCCATATTGGCGCGGCCATTTTGAATTTAAATTTTGATCATAAAGTCGTTATTTGCTACCTTAAAAAACCTCAGATACAGATTTTCATTGGAATCGGAACACAATTTGCAAATTCGTCGGCCATTTTGAATTTATAAGTTTTGACCACAAATTTGTTATTTGCGACCTTAAAAACCCCTAGATACCCACTTTCATTGGAATCGGAATAAAATTGGCAAATTCAACCATATTTCTGCGGCAATTTTGAATTTCGGTCATATTTCGGCGGCCATTTTGAATTTCGAAAATCGGGCTACGAGGTGCATCATAGGAGACCCCACCGACCTTCATGCAAAAATTCAAAGCTCTGTGATGACTTTCAACAAAGCTCTTCATGACAGAGCCATCTAGGAGTAGCTTTAGAAAGTAATAGAATAGCCTATTTTCTTCCCTTTAATGTAAATAGCATATGGTTAAAATTTCATTAAGATCGGTTACACGGTGTAGGAGCCTATTGCGTACAGACAGACAGACAGACAGACAGACAGACAAACATTCAGTTTTATATAGTAGATTACAGATTATGTTCAAACTAAGAATAATATGTTAACTACTAATAGTGGATTAATGTTGTGCTGCATAATTATGTTGCCATTCAACAGCCCCTGGCCCGTTAAAGTAATCTTTAAATATTTCTCGAATATGAGTGTGATTCATTCTAGCACGGACATTGTGCGCTGTAATTGGGATTAAATTTTCAGTAGGTAATGGTAGTGCATCATCAACATGTTTTTGACCTGGAGCAAGTACTTTTGCTTCCCTTAAAATGTTGTGTAATATGCAGGCACATATAATCAAATTATCTGTAGCATTTGGAGCAGTAGCAATAGGCTGGAAAAAAAATTCTGAAATAACCACATAAAATACCAAAAGTATTTTCAGTTGTCCTTCGACTGGAGATAGTCGATAGTTACGATCCACTATTTTTGGGGGCCTTTATCCTTATATGTTTCCCATCTATGGCGCCGACGCAGTTCGGATAATTCCATTATGAAAACTAGTTGGGATGTGGCTTTTGACCCTTTCGGTCCACAAGATTAACTTCCCAGTATTCGTTCAAACAAAAAAACGACTCGAACGATTTTTATGAAAATCTTTTCAAATCATACTTCCTTTAACACGCTTTGAACGGCATCTTAACGAAGTCGGTATCTTTTTTGGTTCGCGCGAAATCGTGCTGGTACAAAAATCACTTACGTCGTTCAAACAAAAAAACGGTTCGACCGATTTTTATGAAAATCTTTTCAGATCATATGTCCTTTAACAGGCTTCGAACGGCACCTTAACGAAGTCGAAATCTTTTTTGGTTCTCGCGAAATCGTGCCGGTACAAAAATCACTTAAGTCGTTCAAACAAAAAAACGGCTCGACCGATTTTTATGAAATTTTTTTTAATTCATATGTCCTTTAATACGCTTCGAACGGCACCTTAACGAAGTCGATATCTTTTTTGGTTCGCGCGAAATCGTGCTGGTACAAAAATCACTTAAGTCGTTCAAACAAAAAAACGGCTCGACCAATTTTTATGAAAATCTTTTCAGATCATATTTCCTTGAACACGCTTCGAACGGCACCTGAACGAAGTCGATATCTTTTACGGTTCGCGCGAAATTGTGCAGGAAAAAATGACCACATACGTACGCACACACACACACACACACACACACATATTTCTTCTCAAATTTTTGCTTAAAATGCTATTGGGACCTTGAAACGTGTAAATACATTGAAAATTTCAAATCCGATTTTCGGACCGATTACAATAACTTCCTACTGGGAAGTTAAAAATTGAGTACTGCTTTTTTGTAGTTGATTGGTGGTGGGTGACGGTATAATTAACTCGAACAGTCTTGTGACAATCGCCTGGGCAACTTCTCTTACTATGACACTTATCCATGAATGGCTTACTCGATACTGGAAAGCAAGTGATCGAAAGGACTCTCCCGTGGCCAAATGCAATTCAGGTGTTGAATGCTGTAAAAGATGGACGTACATAAGAGATTATTATATTCGGCGTAGAGGGAAATCTGGCACTGGTTCAGGAGGAGAAGTAGCGAAGAAGAGGTCAGAACTGCTATCATTCTTTGATAGCACACCTTCATCACAAAGAAGCTCAATTACCAATGTTGTTGGAGATGATCTTGAAGAAAGTGAAATCACGGAGCATAGTCGGGATGACAATGAAGAAAACATATCTCACATTGATAATTCTGAAAATATTATAACATTCAATGTTAATGAACAAGATAATAACGAAAGGGATGGCAGTAAAAATGCATTTATGAGAGAAAAGAAAAGGAAAAAAATTTCAAACTCTGAAGAACGATTGCATTTGCTGAAAGAAATAGCTCATCGAAATGCGATTCCTGCTCAAAATGACTTGGATGAAACGGACATGTTCTTCAACTCCATAGCAAAAATTGTAAAACGACTTCCTCGTTATGAGCAAATTCAATTGAGGATGCAAATTTCTTCGTTGGTTGGTAAAGCAGAATTAAGAAGTATCTCAAATGAGTCAAGGCAAACGAACGAATCATCAACTCCGAGCGCAACAGGAATCACTAGTTTTCCAAATTACATGATTTCCCCAATAACCAATGAAACAAGTCATAACCAGCGCCAATTGTATTATGTTTCAGACACAACTATGACTACTTTAAGCGAGTCGCGTCACAGCAACGAGTTATCAATACCGAGCTCAACACCGAGTACTACCAGTAATGGTTCAGAATTTTTACTTACACCAGTATCAGATCAAATATGTAACATTAATAAAAGATATTAAAGTTATTGTAATAATATTATTTTATTGTTTGTGCTTCGTGTACTTACCTCATAAGTATACATAACTTTTCTTCTGGACATATTGGCTTTTTATGTCTATTATATGGTTTTGAAGTTAAAATATCCCTTATGTGATTTAGCACATAATCAAACAACGCTGGGGTTAAACGAAAGTATTGCCTGAATTTTTCTTTGTTGCAGTGCAGATGTCGACGTACTAGAATTTCAAATGCACCCTCCGTAGCACGATTTTTAAATATCTCACTTTCTCCCAAACGACAGTTTTCATCATCCGATGACTCCTCATCTTCCAAATATATTAATATTACTATATTAAGTTTACATATCTGGACGGCCGTTTTATTACGTCTACCGCTTCACGTCATATTACGGCCGCTAGATAACGGCACCGCTTTCCTAGGAAACCGTAGCTTAACACTTTTTGGTCAATAAGTCCAAAAATAAGCGTTTTATCAAAAAGCTTATAAAAAAACGAAGAAAATGGTTTTTGAATGAATGCTCTAGGTATAAAACAAAGCGAGTAATGATTGATCGAAGGGGCCCTATTTCAAACCAAATACTGTAACTGTCTGGGAAAATTTGTGCCGAGGCACGACGACGGGAAATTGCCATAAAGGCCAAAAGACTACCATTACAAAAATTATTGGGAAAGGGGATCGAAGAACGTGGCTCGGACGGTTCGACCGCCTGGGAAATATCGCAGAAGAAAAGCATCCAATACACCGGTTGTCGGCACGACTAGCGATGCGCTAGCTAGCTCGCCGGATGGGGTGGGGTCCGCGGCCCATGGGTGCTGAAGGGGTGACAGTTTAAAAAAACAGGAAGATTCGTGCCTATACAACAACAAAATTAAGTAAGGGCGATAAGGGGGTGGAACAACGTCCAGGGCCAACGAGAGGGGCAAAACAAAGGGGGAGAAAAGAGAGGGGGTGGTCACTGGTTACTAGTCATTGTAAAGGTTACATGATAACAAACAAAAATTAGTTGGGCGGCACTTACCTTGGTTATGGAATCCTAATTCCGCGGGGCCACACCGAACCGGGGGTGTATTAAGCTAGGTTTCCACTTGCACACTTTTCGAGTGGAAATGTAACATTCCACTAAGTGTAAGCAAGTTTATGAGTGTAAACACCAAAGTGTAGGTTTACATTTAGTGGAACGTTACATTTTTATATTCCACTTACACTCATAAGTGTATATATGTAAACCAGGCATACCACTTAATGGAAGCGAGTGTATTCAAAGTTGTCGCCACTTAAAAGTTTTCAAACCTATTTTGATAATTTCTGAGTGGAGCTGTACACTTTTTGACAACTGTTTAGTTCTTTAGGCTAGTACTTTAGTTCGGCGCTAAACGAAATTTTAGCGCGTCTCCAAACTTGTACCCTTTTTTAGAAAGATAAAATTCGACAATGTAGAATTGTAGAGAAAGTTCTTATTAACGTTTTTTTTGGGTTGAATTTCAACGTCTTCTTCGAAATAAAACTCCTCAAAATCCACTGGAAATATAGAAATATTTAAAACGTGTTTCAAAATATTCTAAACACACAGAATTATTTATTATTTTTACTATTTTTTCGTGCTCAAACTTTTAATTTAGTTTTATTTCCGCACTTGAAACTTCTACAACCGTAAATAACCTCATTTTTCTATTTGTTTTTTATCAATTGTTGTTTTTTCAACTAATTTAGCGTGAAATAAGGTGCCTGCACGATAAAAAATGCAGCTATAAATGTGGAGACTAACATTGCTGCCATCTGTTTTACAGAACTAGAAACGTCGATTTAGGGAGTATTTTAGCGGCGATCTTATTACTGCATGGCCGGTTTTACACGACCGGACACCGAACAGACAAAACGAACGAACAAAACCGGACCCTCTTTCAACCTCTTTCCAATAAACCCCAGTTTGTTCGTTCGATTTGTCTGTTCGGTGTCCGGTCGTGTAAAACCGGCCCATGCGCTCAAGATACCGCTAAAATTTAGCTTGATACATTTTCGCGCTAAATTTTGTATGGAAATTTAATTTAGAGGGGAAAAAGCCTAGTACTAAGTTCCCCGTTTTGGAGACGCGCTAAAATTCAGTTTAGCGCCGAACTCAGTACTAGGCTGGAACTTAGCACTAGGCTTTTCTGTGAAGTATTCATTCAAAAAGTATATTGTAAAGCGAGTTAAGAAAAGGGTTTGTGTTGCGTAATTTATCCATTAATATATTTCTTCTTTATAATTTGTTCAACAGAATAACCGAAATGAGTAAAATTGTGTGGACAAGAGATATGACATTGTCTCTAATAGAATCATTAGAAGAATCCACTGTTCTTTGGGATGTTACTTGTAAAGAATACAAAAATAAAATAAAAAGACATGAAGCATTAAGATTAATTGGAGAAAAATTAAATATGCCACCCGTGGAAATAAAATCAAAAATCACGAAATTAAGAACCCAGTATTCTAATGAGAAAAATAAAATGAAAAAATATAAAAGTGGTGCTGGAATATTTTTGTTATGTGTAAACAGTACTTCCATTTTTGTATTTACACTCAAAAAAGTGGAAGGAACAAAGTGTTCTTCTACACTTTTTTTCGAGTGTAATGCTACATAAGTTTATAAATGTAAACGTTTTCTACACTTTTGTGGACTTCCATTTTTCTTTTGCTCCACTTAAGTGTGCAAGTGGAAACCTAGCTTAACTCCATTAGCATGTTGTTCGTGTCAGAAGTCATTCAATTAAAATTTAGGTTCTTAACGTTTTCAGCTTATTTCATTAATCTTTCTTGGCTTTGATCGTTAGTTATGTAATATTTATTAAAGTATTATTATTAATCAATATCGAATTTTAGATTCTTAATTCATTTAAATTATTTCATTCATCGTTATATTTTGGGTCGTTAGTTATGTAATATTTATTAAAGTATTATTATTAATCAATATCGAATTTTAGATTCTTAATTCCTTTAAATTATTTCATTCATCTCTAAAAAACATTTTTTTTTGTTTTTTTTTGTCCTTAGTTCTCTTCTTCGTTGGTTACTTATTGATTTCAACCCCGTTTTGCTTTTTGTTTTAGTTATAATGGGCGGTAATAAAATAGAAAATCTACTTCACTAGTTATATGTTTATATTTAATTTTATGCAACAACCTTTGCTTATTGACGTTTTTCTATTAGATTTTTGTTTCGTGTTTGGTTCTAAAACTATAGCCTAGTTACTAAAACGAATACCAACATATCCTCAACCTTACATCAATAGTGATAACATTAATAGAAATTCTAATAGGAATAAAGTTAATATGTTGTTCCTTTGCTACATGCGTTCAACAAATTCATTACAAACTCATTAGGTAATTCAGTTATTAATTTTAATTATTTTAAATTAGCATTTGAATTTCTTAAAGAAACACAGACTCTCATTTATAACACAACCTTCGCTAATCACACACCGTTGATACCAACAAAATATCGAGAATTCTCTAACGTTTGTATTGTGCCAGTATTTATATATACATATATCCAGTTTACATAGTCGCCAAAATCATGAATTGAAGAGTGTTTTTGCGTAATTATATTTATATTTTAAACCAACGACTAACATGCCTGAGCTACGAAACAGGTGCAGACATCATGGATTTCTTTAGTTCCTCGAATGCCTTTTGGGCTTCGTCGGACCAGGCAAATCTGCCGCTCTTTAGGCAGTCAGTGATGGGAGAGGCAATGCTTGCATAGTTACCTATGAAGCGCCGGTACCATCCTGTCATGCCCAAAAACCGTCGTACCTGCTTGGCCGACTTTGGGAAAGGGAAATCCCTGATGGCTGAAACCTTTTCGGGGTCGGTCTTAAGTGACCCATCGCCAATGATAAATCCCATATATTTGACTTCTCTAAAGCAAAACCGGCTTTTGTTCAGGTTTACCGTCAGCCCTGAGCGACGCAGACAGTCTGCGACCTGTTCCAACGTCTGGATATGGGCTTCAAACGTCGGAGACACCACGAAGAGATCGTCTAGATAGACGAAGACACGTTCTCGAAGAGAGCCTGGGATTGCCTTATCCATGAGACGGCCCATACGCTGAGGCGCGTTACAAAGGCCGAACGGCATTACGGTAAATTGATACAATGGTCGCCCTGGGACCATGAAAACTGTCTTCTCTCGGGATTTTTCCTCCAAAGGAATCTGCCAAAAGGCATCCTTTAGGTCGATAGCTGAGATATATTTCGTGTCCTGTAGCCGTCCCAGTAGACCATCGATGTGGGGCAAGGGATATGCATCCTTCACCGTAACTGCATTCACCGTACCTTGCCGGGCTTTCGAACCAGGACCACCGGTGAGTTCCACGGGCTGTTGCTCTCCTCAATCACACCTAGACTCAGCATGCGATCGACCTCCTCATACATGAGGGTCTGGATGGCAGGAGAGACAGGATAATGTCTCTGCTTAATGGGCACCGCCTCGCCAGTGTCGATAAAATGTTGTTCTAGGTGTGTCTTGCCGAGGCCACAGGTGTCAAAAGACGGGAACCGTGCCTTGGCCTGGTTCAATCGCTCCTGTTGGGCTTCCTCAAGGTGATGGCAGTTTGGTTCAGGTTGAGGGGCTAACTGTAATTCACCGATAATGTGTGGGGCCAACTTAAAGGCCTTCCAAAAATCTATTCCTAGGTATAATGGTTGCGAAAGGCTAGGAGCTATGTAGATGGTCAAAGGCAGTGCACGGTGGCCATACGTCACAGGGACCGTGATGAAGCCCAGAATTTGGTTGGATGAGCCGTCGGCTGTCTGGACAGAGGTATGCAAACGCGTTAGCTGTGCCTCTGGGTGATTCTGGAGGAACGACTCTGCCCCTCTTCCCAGGCAACTAATGCTTGCTCCACTGTCCAACAAGCCAAGGACCGTTTCGCCCAAAATTTTTACATTGGCAAATGGACGCTCATCAGTGGCGTCAGTAAGTATCGTTGAAAGGACTCGCTTGGTGAGAATACGCTTCTCTATGGCCTTCTGGCGGATGCGCGCGATCTTAGCGTTGGGCTGTGCCACGCCGCTTTCTCCAAAGATTCGTTTACGGACCTGGTGGTAGTTGGCCCATCGTGGCATAAAGGAGGCTCTGGCCTGTGCTGAAGGGAAAGCCGGTAGAGGGGAGCGGTCGGGCTCAGAGGAGCAATATCTTTGAGCCTGGTCAACTGCGCTCTTCAGGTCGTTCCTGGATACTTTATTGAGACCAGCGTCTGAGGTGCTTTTCAGGTCTGTGTTGTACCCTTTTGGGGGACCGGCTTTGGAGGTGCTCGTCTGCTCTTGGTGGTCTTGATCAGAGAGGTCGTCATTATTTTGGGTATTATCTCCGGGTCCTTCATCTTCGTCGTCGGCGACAAATTGCCCCTTTTCATTTCTTTTAGGCGGCATGCTGGGAGATCGACTAGCCGGGGTGGAAAATGTTCACTAATGGGCGCAGTATTTAAGACAATCTGGTTTGGCTTCCCCCTTTTTTTGTTTTTATTTATATTTATATAATATTAACGAGCCATAAATATAAAATAAAAAGAGAAATACTTAAAACAATTAGTAGTCGAAAATAATTCAATTTTTGGCGCGAAAATTCTCAAAATTATCTCAAAACGAAATACAAATTTTCTATTTTGTGTTTATTTCTTCTAAATGAAAATAATTATTTTATTAAATATAAAAATGATTTAAATAATTTTATTCGAAATGAATTTCCATTTTAAGAGAAAAATAGAAAAAGATAATTCTAGAAAACCATGCATACACGCGGATCTGTCTCGAGAGAGAAAAAAATGCACAACTTCTGAATATATATATTTTTCTAAATGTTTTTTTTTATTTTATTTTTTTTTGTGTGTGAGTGTGGCCCCAGGAAAGGATGTCCTTCCCCAGGTTACGGTGGCTGATGGCGCCGATAACAGTTAGCCTGTTCTCAGGACTGTGTGGCATCCGCGTCACCAGAAGCACCAAGTGTCTCCACATGCGGGATCGGTGCTGTTCGTGGTGACAGACTAGTGTCCGGCACCATTCGCACCACCGGTTCCCCAGAATGACCGGATCCCAGTGATCACTTAGAAGAAGAAGGAGGAGTGAGCGAAGAAGATAGAAGCCTCCCAGTAGAGATAAAGGAGACCGCTCTGACACCCAGCCACAACTGGTCAGCAACTCTGCCGAGTCCCAGGAAGGTGAAGTGTCAGAACGGTCAAACAGCCGGGGCGGGTGCATATCAGGACGTCGACCCTGTCGCATCGCCAGGCGATAGAACGCCTGTTAGCTTGACGGGGCAGGTCCGACGTCCAGGCGTACATCCGCCCATGCTACAAACGTGAATGAAAGGATGAGAGTGATGGTCCCTGTCAGTGAAGGCTCGCACAGAGTCAGGCGGTATACGCCTATTAACCAGATCCCGAGCCTCGCTGACAGGAACCGTAAATAAAACAGAGAGGCTACCCCAGAAGAAATCGATAGATGAAGTTGTTGAAGAGAGAAGACGGATAGGAAAGTGGAAGAAACCGAGGTGATAAGGGCTAGAGTACCGCGGTAAGTACTTTTCGCCCATTAACCAGAAGCCAGAGGGACTTGGACGGAGAAGAGAATACTAAGAGAAAGAAGTCCACTCCTGGCTCCTCTCGTTGGCCTGAGCCACAAAATTAAAAAAACTAATCATCGATGAATATTAATTGAAAATTATTACGATGAAGATCATAGCTCGCAAGGGAAAATTAACTGAACTGCAAAAAAAAGATGTCGGAACTAAGGGGATTATAATCATTAAATGATAGACAGACTATTCGAGCTATGATGCCGAGACCAGAGAATCAAAAGAAAATTCAATTCACTAGCCACCGTTGGGCGTGGGAAAGGGGATCGAAGAACGTTTGCTCGGACGGTTCGACCGCCTGGGAAATATCGCAGAAGAAAAGCATCCAATGTACCGGTTGTCGGCACGACTAGCGATGCGCTAGCTAGCTCGCCGGATGGGGTGGGGTCCGCGGTCCATGGGTGCTGAAGGGGTGACAGTTTAAAAAAAACAAGAAGATTCGTGCCTATACAACAACAAAATTAAGTAAGGGCGATAAGGGGGTGGAACAACGTCCTGGGCCAACGAGAGGGGCATAACAAAGGGGGAGAAAAGAGAGGGGGTGGTCACTGGTTACTAGTCATTGTAAAGGTTACATGATAACAAACAAAAATTAGTTGGGCGGCATTTACCTTGGTTATGGCATCCTAATTCCGCGGGGTCACACCGAACCGGGGGTGTATTACTCCATTAGCATGTTGTTCGTGTCAGAAGTCATTCAATTAAAATTTAGGTTCTTAACGTTTTCAGCTTATTTCATTAATCTTTCTTGGCTTTGATCGTTAGTTATGTAATATTTATTAAAGTATTATTATTAATCAATATCGAATTTTAGATTCTTAATTCCTTTAAATTATTTCATTCATCTCTAAAAAACATTTTTTTTTTGTTTTTTTTTCTTTTTGTCCTTAGTTCTCTTCTTCGTTGGTTACTTATTGATTTCAACCCCGTTTTGCTTTTTGTTTTAGTTATAATGGGCGGTAATAAAATAGAAAATCTACTTCACTAGTTATATGTTTATATTTAATTTTATGCAACAACCTATGCTTATTGACGTTTTTCTAAAACTATAGCCTGGTTACTAAAACGAATACCAACATATCCTCAACCTTACATCAATAGTGATAACATTAATAGAAATTCTAATAGGAATAAAGTTAATATGTTGTTCCTTTGCTACATGCGTTCAACAAATTCATTACAAACTCATTAGGTAATTCAGTTATTAATTTTAATTATTTTAAATTATTATTATTATTATTGCAAGAGGCAGGAAGGCCTGAAGGCACAACCGACCAAGTTAAGCGCACACGGACCATAGATCCAAAAGGCGCTGAGGAATGGGGATTCTTAAATTGAGTCAGTGATGTCTAGAGATCTGAGAAGTGTAAAAAGAGGGCTATTATGCTTCTGATCAGGTTTTAGGAAGGATGAAAGTGCAGGATATTCACCGAAGATGTTTGCAGTTTTTAGACATTCAGTTAGAATATGTCTTACTGTGAGGGGTGGGGCATTGGGGCAATTGTTGCAGGTGCGGGGAGAGGATTTAGTAAAAAGATGTCCATGGGAGAAAAATGTATGACCGAGTCTGATCCTACAGAGCATACGTGCCTTAGGTCTGGGAAGATCTGGATTATAATGGGCCGGGGTTGGTGCGGGCGTATGGAAACGTAAGAAGGACGAGGAAGTATTCCATTTTGAAAGTGCTTCCATGTGAAGGGCGTTAAGAGCATAAAGGCGAAAGCAGGATTCTGAAGGAGGTATGATGAGTGAATGATTGTCGGACAGGGGGACATTTTTGGCCAAGCTATCTGCGGCTTCGTTACCTTTTATACCAACATGTCCTGGAATCCAGCAAATTTTTATGTGAATATTTTGTGAAAGTAGGCTCCGGATGATAGACGGAAGATAGCATTTGTTGTTTCTATTTCTGATGGCTAGTACAGAAGATAAATAATCGGTGAAAATAAGATGGTTGAGAGGGGTGTTTTGTAGAATTTTGACTGCTTGGAAGATAGCGAAAATTTCTGCAACCTGTGGGGAGGTGTGGTGGGCCAGGAGACCTGATTGTAGTAAGGACACCTCTTGATTTATTACCTTTGCCACAGCGAAGGCAACCTTATGATCGGATTTACTGGCATCAGTATATAGGGCTATATGTTCGGGGAATCGCGCTAATATTTCTTGGTGGAGTTGGCGGTAAATAACGGAAGGGGTATCTTTCTTGTTGAGGGGCTCAGCATCAGTGACAAAATGATGTGATAGGGGGTGCCAAGGAGTCAACGTATGCCAAGGATCGGGCGGATGTTCGGGTGTGGGTATGTTGAGTTGAGGTATAAGCAAAGTGCAATGTCGGAGAGCGGAAAAACTTTTAGAGTTGCTATTGAGGTAATTGCGAAGACGATGATACAGAGGTGCAGAAGGGTTTATGATGTGTTGTGAGAGTAGCTTGACTTGAACTTTTCGGACTCTCGCAGAAATATGGGTGAAACCTGTTTCAACGAGTAAGGAGTCGATTGGGGTAGAGCGAAGAGCACCAGTAGCTGACCTAAGGACATTGTTGATTGAGGTTTGAAGAGGTTGGAGAACGGTAGCTGACGAGTTACCATATATTGACAGGCAGTAACCAGCAGTGCCCAGGATAAGAGACTTACAGATGTGTAAGAGGGGGGCAATTGACAAGCCGTTTTTGCGAGAAGCTAAACATTTCACTAAATTATTAATTTTGTCCATTTTACTAATCACTGTCTTAATGTGCAGGTTCCATTTAAGATTTTTTGAGAAGAGGAGTCCTAAAATTTTTAATTGGTTAAGAGGGGTGATGCGGTAATCTCTGACTGAGATGGTGGGTACCATGCAGTTCCGTTTTCTGCAGATGTGAAGTAGTTCTGCTTTGTCCTTTGAAAATATTGCTTCGGCAGAAGAAGCCCAGTTTAGGGCTGTTTTCAGTGCGACAGTTAGCTTTTTTGAGACTGATTTGGGATTACCTGAGCTGAAAATTAGGAGGTTGTCAGCATAAAGATAAGAAGTAGTATTATTAATTTTATTTAAGCTGGAGCAAAGGGAGATGGTGTACAAGTTGAAAAGCGCACATGAAAGCGGAGAGCCTTGTGGAGTTCCATTCTGTAGCGGCATAACGGGGGAAAGGAAACCATTAACCCGCACTTGGATGGACCTATGGCTGAGGAAGTCGAGGATGAGGAATATGAAACTTTTATCAACTTTTAATTTTGCGAGTTGGTTAGCGAGGAAAGGAGCACTCAATCTATCGTAAGCCTTTGTCAAATCAAGGGAAAGGATGGATGTGTGTTTGCGTCGAGCCAGACTATCGCAGATGTCAGCGTCTAGAAGGTGTAGGAGAGTATGCGTGCCTTTTTGAGGAATATAAGCATGTTGAGAGCTAGAGAACAAGTTACACAGGATAGCATTTATTCTATTTGAGAGAATTTTTTCTAGAATTTTTGATAGGCACGAGATCAAGGATATGGGGCGGAAGTTGCTGACGCACAAAGAAGTAGAAACTTCCTTGGGAATAGGAACAAGAAGCGCGTGTTTCCAGGCGCGGGGAAAAGTTTTTTGCAGGAGGATAGAGTTATATAGGTTAAGGAGACGAAATTGGAAGGATATGGGAGATTTCCTGATTAATTCGTAGGAGATCTTGTCGAGCCCGGGGGTTGTGCCCTTGAAGGAGTTTAAAGCAATTTTAAATTCGCTTAAGGTAATACGATGAGAAAGTGTAACGGCTGTGTCACCAGGGTATCGCTGTATATCAGATGTTATATTTACTTTACTTTGCCTATGTTCAGTAGTGAAGTTACTGTCTGCTGAGTAGCTCGACCAAACGGTGGCAAACTCTTTGGCAATTTCGGGAGAGCTGGTGAAATTAACACCCCCTGAATGAACATTCGATATTAGCCTGATGGATGGCCCAACGGAAACCGCACGTACTTTCGCCCGAGCCTCCTTAAGATTGGTGCGGACGTCTATGGAATTCACAAAGGAAAGCCATGAGTCCGTTTTAGCTTTTTTAATTGATCTTTTTAAAATAGCTGAATCCAGACGAAACCTCAGGAAATTAGACTGGGAAGGGTGACGACGACAGAGCTGCCAGGATTTGTTTTTGGTTCTTATCAAAGTAAGGATCTCGCGTGTCATCCATTTGGGCTGTGATATGGATTTGGGATGACTAGTAGGAATGGAGACGGACGCAGCGCCACGGAGAATTTTACTGACCTTAGCCGCTTCCTGATCGACATTTTTCTAGACGGGACAGGTTGATGACAGGTCAGTTACTTTTGTGGAGAAAAGGTCCCATTTGGCTTTTTTCAGGAGAAAGTAGGAAACGTGTTTTGTATCAGCGAGGGGGATGCTCGAACGTATAATGATAGGAAAATGGTCACTGCCCTCAAGGCTGGCGTGAGTTGTCCAGCTAAGCAAAGGGCATATATTAGAGGTGCTAAAAGTAAGATCTATGGATGTTAGGGTGTTGTGAGTGGATAGATGAGTGCAAGCACCATTGTTCAGGAGGACAATGGGCTGATTATTAGTGATGAAGTCTTCGATTATTTTACCCCTAGTGTCGGTGGAAGGGCTGCCCCAACAAGGACTGTGGGCATTAAAATCACCACCAATAACAAAAGTGCTTGGCAGTTGATCGTAAAGATTTTGGAGGTCAGTTAGAGAGGTGCTTTGATCAGTTTCTAAATAGACATTGGCAAAGGCTGTAGGAGGGCAGGAGTGAATAAGAACACAGTTAGTCACAAGGTTTGTACGTAGGGATAGGTGAGTGTGGGATAAGGATTTGTGAACTAGTATGGCAACACCACTTTTCCTATTGAGATAGTTCTTATTGTAGTGATAGCAGTTATACTGACCAACGTGAGTTGGTCCTTCGCCAAGTAACAACTTAGTTTCCTGTAGCAGGACTATGTGCGGTTTGTAAAGATGTAATAAGCTTTGCAGATAGGGAAGATTATTGTAGAAGCCGCGAATATTCCATTGAACGCATATAAGATTTTTTATCGAGATCATTTTAAAAAGTAAGAGATGAAGAAAAAACAAAAAATCTATAGCTGAAAAAGCTAGAGCGAAGAACGGAAATACTTAGTTGATGCTTTCCAGTAGATCTTTTAGTGGGACTTTGGGTTTGATTTTGCGCTTTGTTTGTTGCTTTTTCTTTGGGCGCGATATGGCTTTAGAAGAAGGTGCGGAGGAGGCAGCGCAATCGGATTCAGATAGAGAAGAGGCAGTTTCCATTTTATCAGAGTCTATACCTTTTTGGGTTGTTGAGTTTGGTGAAGGAAGGGTAGGTTCGACAAAGTTAGAAAATGAGCAAGGAGTAAAGTTCGAGTTTGATTGAGACTTGAGAGTAGTAAGTGAGTGAGAGTGGTTGTTGAGTGAAAGGGATAAGTTGTCAGTAACTACAATTGCAGTAGATGAGCTTTTAGGATGGATGGAAGATTGAGTGACGTTTTGCGAGGATGAGGTGGATTTCGTTGAGGTTTGAGGCATTTCGAGTGAAACGGATTTACCAGAGGAAGTTGGAAGGGTGGGAGAGGATTGGGGATTGGATACTGTAGGTGCTATAAGGGTAGCACTTGAGGCAGTAGATGAATACGATATATTGGGATCAGTAGATGTGAGTTTTAGATGTTCGAAGTAGTGCTTTCTAGCTTCGTACCTGGAGCACTTGTATTTGGTTTGAATTTTGAGGACCTCTTTGGCTTCCGTATATTTTGGACAGTTATTTGCGGCAGATGTGTGTGAGTCCAAGTCACAGTTAATACAAAAGGTCCTGGTGCAATCGCCTTGATGAGGAGGGTAGCCGCATGTGGGGCATAATTCATTTCCAGAGCAGCGAGCAGAAGTGTGGCCAATTCTTTTGGCAGTTGCGACATCGCATGGGATTCGGGTAAAACTCACGCACTGTTACCAATTCAAAACCAATTTCAATTTTTTCGGGAAGCGTAAACCGATTAAAAGTAAGGAAAATGAGTCCGGAAGGAATATCTTTGTCCCCATCTTTCCTGGTGTGAATCCTCACGTCCGTGACGTTATACTTTGCAAGACCGTCAGTTATTTCCTTGGGAGAAAGGTGGGCTATGGAACGGCAGTAAATCGTGCCCCTGGTCTGGTTTAATTTCTCATGGTAATTTATTATGACGGGTATAGGACCTGCTAAGACTTTTGTTGCGATGAATTTTTCAGCTACCTGCTGGTTATTGCAAAGTAGCAGGAGGGAACCATCATGTAGCCAAGAAAACTTAGAGTACTGCTTGCTGATACCATCGACAGCTAGTTTTAGCAGAAAAGCATTTTCGTCTCGAAGGGTCTTATTGGGTTTGCCTGATTGAAGAGTAATAAATTTTGACGGATTTGAGAGTTGTTGGGAGGGAAGAGATGGAAAGTCGAAAAAGGTGGATGGTGAGGTAAAGGTAACAAGTTCTTGTTTTGAACGTTTTTTCTTTGGAGTCGACTGATGCGAGTCAGCCAAAGAAGAGAAACGGTTCGACCCACCAGGGTCCGGGCCCATGTTGGAGCTTATGCCCAAGATATGAGCAACGGACTTATTATTATTAAAATAAATAAAAAAGAAAAAATTCAATACTAAATTAAATTAAAATGGTACTTATCCTTTCTAAGCTACAAGCAAAAAAAGAAATTGAAAAAATATTCAACTTAAAAACCGAGTGAATCACTGACGCACAGTCAACAAAACAAAAAAAAAGCCACAAAAAAACTGGTTTGGATACCGTAAACAATGAAAAAATTCTTGAATACTTGGTACTCGACAACGATCACTGTTCACTGCAAGAGTTCACAGGCGACTGTATTTTAAATTAGCATTTGAATTTCTTAAAGAAACACAGACTATCATTTATAACACAACCTTCGCTAATCACACACCGTTGATACCAACAAAATATCGAGAATTCTCTAACGTTTGTATTGTGCAAGTATAGGAATCCAAAGTTTTGTTACCATTACCATGATTTGTACCGCCAATATCAACTCTCCCTCAATACCAAGTGCAACAATGTTTTTATGCTCAGTACAGAAAATTTTTTTTGATTATTCGAAATTATTCCGCTGCGGCAATAATGAATTTCGTAAATTATCAAAATCATAGTATATAAACAATGTCATTTAATTTATTATTTGTACTTATCGGAGGTTTTACTGCTATTTTTGCACTATTCGTAACTTGGTCGTCACAGTACAATCCCGCTTCAGCAGCGAATCATAATATACAAGGAAATGACGCGATTTTCCTCTTCAAACACAACCTTTTCTCCCTCACTTGAATATAGAAACGCACCATTTGCTGCGTTGCGTTTTTTCTAGACAACTTCAAAAGTGCGCCTTAATTTTTTTAAACTAAAACCGAAAAAAACTCGATCCCTACTTCCGATCTAATTGGTGTTAGTAATTTACACAGATTTCACCTGTATTGATTATTCCATTATTTCTCTTTTTGTTATTTCATGTGCATTATTTATTACTCTAATGTTATTTAAATTTTTGCAATATTTATTTCATTATATTTTTTGTTTGTTTTTTTTTCTCTTTTTTTTTTGTTATTTACATTCTTTAAATTATCATTATTATTTCAATTCTTTTATTTTTTTATTTATTATTTTATTCAGATTGAATTCGTTATTTCCTCCTTATTAAGTTAAATTTTTATTTTTAGGTAAATTATTCATTTATGCAGGTTCAAGTATTATTTATTATCATTCTATATTGACTTTAGCCAGTAGCCAGTAACCATTTCTCATATAAACCCCAAAAATCTTCGAACTTATATTCTCTCTTCGAAATATTGTAGGATCCCGATACAACAACCTACACGGCTATTTTAGCCACACTTAAGTGATCAATATGTACGCGTCGTTGGTTGAACCGTTATTCCTTTTCACTTTATTCAAAATGGCCTTATCTTCCCGGCTTTAGTTAACACGTTTTTTTATTTTTCATTTAATTTAATAGTTTTTTTTTCTCTATATCACACACTCTGTATTTTTATAATTGAATGATGGTACACGCTACGGACTTGATGATTTCAGGAAATCTAGTTAACGAATCGATTCTTCAAAAAAAAATGTGGATTTTCTTTTAACACATCGTGGGTTATCAACAAAAAAAAATCTCTTTAGAACTGATTGAACCGGTACGCGCAATTATTCGTAATAGAAAAACATCACTTCCTTAGACTCCCCAAGGCAAAAAGAAAATTTTTCGAGAGTAAAAAGGATCGCCGTTGGGGCTCGGCGGGAATGATGCATTCACGCACAATTGGGGTTGCCAGCGTAGTAACATTCATTCTTTTATCCTATGTATGCAAAGGCAAAAAGTATTTTTGTTTTTCAATTTTGGGGAATTGGAAATTTTATGAACTGCTTTATTGGTTAATATTATTTTTAGGTAGTACCTAAAGGAAGGAAATCTCTAGTGGAGGTCAGGACTCATATTTTCCCTTTTTGGGTCTTTTTGGGTGGCTAAGTTACATAGGGCGTACGTTACAATACTCAAAACGTTGTATTTAACGTCGAATAACGGAAAATCGATGCGTTTTTCGAGGATAAATTATAATACATTTTTTAAAGTGCTTGAAAATACCTTTAAAATGAACACTGATAAAGGTCATTTGCATGTAAAATGAATGAGTTATGACAAAGAAAAGGTGTACCGTTCAAATTTTTTTTAAAAAAATGATCAATAAAACTTATACCACTTCCCCCAAATTCAAATTTATCATGTTCTACGTAGGATTCACTTTATTTTAGAGATATCTATCGGATCTATATACTTTGAGCGATTTTCAGGGTGTATTTTTCGAATTGGGTACGATCAAAATGAAAAGGGGATTTTACGAATTTTACGATTTTACGATTTAATGAATTTTTTATTTCTGCGTTTATTTCAAAAAAACTCAAAAACTATTGAAGATACGTAAAAAACTGTTGAGTAAACAAAGTAAAGTAAGAGTAAATTTAGATTTTCTTCAACAACAATTTTGGTGTTTTATGTATTGCTGTAGCTTAAAAACTGACGGAGATATAGCGGATTGAAGTTTGCTTTATAGTGTAAGTACCGCCTTTGCTTAGCCCTTTGACCCTTCACGTTTTGAAAACTAAGGGTTCTAATATAATACAATTAACACAGGTTTATTGCCAGTGAAATAAACTAAACTAAAAAATTTACTAAAATACTTTCTGAACTTATAAATAAATTTGTGTGTCTCAAAAAGGGTAGACTTTGAAAAGGGTGGTAAGTAGATCCTAAATCAAAAATTTCATCAAAATCGGTAGCCTCCGAAAAAAAGTAGAGGTAAAACCCCATTTTTACGGTTGGGGACTGGACTATTTCTCTAAGGGTAGTTTTTAGGGGTTGAAAAATTTCTTAAAAAATTATTTCAATAGTACATAGGTCTAACAGGTGATATACATATAGGCCGAAAGAAAGATAATTCGATCGCGAATATTCGCCGATCGAAAGATAATTTCTTTGTCAAATATGATTTTTTCTTTCATTTCATAATTCTCAAAAAAAAATTTCAAGACAATGTGGTGGGGGCCTCCATTTGGTGGGGGCTCCGAGCAATGCCTCATTGCCTTGGGGTTAATCTGGTTCTGCCTACATTGACCAAAAATATTAAAGTTTGTAAAAAATTGTTTTTCCAACTTTATGCTTCAAATTCGATTGAATGCCTATTGTCAGGAAAAAATAAATTATTTTCAACCCTTAAGGGGTTAAAACTACCCCTACAATTTAAAAAAAAAACATTTTTTCTGCTTTTTCCTTGAAATTTGGTTGAATAGGTATTATCAGAAAAAAAAAATTATTTTCAACCCTTAGGGGAGTAAAACTACCCGTAGATTAAAGTTGAATTTGAAAAAAGGTTGAAATTTTTTTTTGCATTTTTTTTGCTCCCCAAAAAATTTTGTAAGACGAAGAAAACGGGCAATTAGCTTGATGACCATAAAGGGTGCCGCCAATAGCATACTCAGTAGACCGGCTCTAGTTCGATTGCGTTGGTAAACCAGCATTGGACGTCGTTAGTGCTGGGAATGGTCTATGCCGATGCGGATGCATCCCTGTAGCGGGAGCGTCCATACTTCTAGCAGGCGAATATTCCAATTTTCTTGCATGTGGCGATAGCATATATGCCTGGCCGGGAGCATGTATATCCGTGTGGCATGCGCATTTGTTCGCTATGCGTGCTAGGTGCGGCGGGTGCATGCTTTTAAGAAAATTAACGAACTAACTTATTTGTACTCGGGTTTGAATAGACCAGGATTATCAATACTTTCGCTAAATTGTCAAAGTATGCGTGCGAACGTACAATATTTAGATGACGAAGTTGTTTTGTCAGAAACTTGGTTGAAAAATTAAGAATATGATGAAGACTCCGCTAATGTTTTAACATCTCATACGGACATACCAAAAACGCTATCGCTTAGTCACGATCAACAATGAAATGTGTGTAGGTAGATGTATGGCAGAAAATGGACACATGAATTTGATGGTAGTTATTTACGTATCACCGCATAAAACTTTACGCGAAATAATGGAATTCATACGTAACAATCTCCACTTCTGAAGGTTCAATTTCACTAGGTCGAAACTTTAACGAAATTCCCATGATTTTGCATGGCAATTGAAAAAATCGTGTCGTCCCAACCTTCTGCCGTTTGGTCTATAAGCTTTTCACGTAATTGCAAGCATTTTTTATAATGACATTTTTGCGGGAAGTGGACTCATTTCTGCCGTTTAGTATGTAGGATCTTTTAGGGCTAAATAGCCGTTAAATACTAGTGGTAGAAATTTTTGACCATTTGCTGGGGCGTGGGGGGAGAAATGCCAACTTCAGCTAGGGGTGTGTTCAAATGGTTGGGATTGGGTTGGGTTGGGACGACACGATTTTTTCAAGTGCCAGCTCCCCTACTACGACAGACCATCCCCTATATCTATTGCATATTAGTAGCTGGTTAATATTTTAATAATTGCGGCAGTTGCTGGGCAAAAAAGTTTTACTTCTAAAGTGTGGCTTGTGTGCTACTCATATTTTTTTAAGATAAGCATTTGCGATTGATGAAAAAAAGCATTTCAAAAGGGAAAAATTATCGAAATTTTATTATTTTTTTTAACAAAAATTAGATAGTTTCAAGCTTTTAAAAACGAATTTAAAAAAAATTTTATTTATAAAAGTGTATATATGTCAGTGTAAAAATGTTTCTTATGAGCAGTCCATTCTATGCATGTCAGTGATAATAGATCAAGTAAAACTTAATTGTTAACGTAGCCAGCCGACAATTAAATTTTACCAATCCAAACAATCTACTATTTGTTATACAAGTTTACAAAACTAATTATTTAACTTGAGGCAAATCTGCACTCAAGTAAAAATAAAAAATTCTTATTTTAAATTACCTATTCATTTTTTTTTAATTTCAGCGTGTTGATTTCTTATTATAATATTTATTGTTGTTAGTTTCAATCGACCTATGCCATAACCATCTATATTTACAAGCCATGAACAAGAATCAATAGGGGTGTTTTTTTAATCTGTTGCAGCACAGAACAGAACAGCTTCCATACAAAAGTCTTGTCCCCGATAATTATCAAGAACACTATCCAGCACAAAGGGAAATTTTAAATTTCCCTTTTCTCACATACGTTTTTTAACTTGACAGTTGACAAATAAAGTAAAATGTTTTGTTTACTGAATGAAAAACAAGAAAAATTAATGGAGAGATAAATAAGACCGATCTTTATGCAATATTGGAAGAAATTAAAATGCCCAAAGCCGTAATTTATGTTAATAAAAATGAAAATTTCCTTGCCGTTTTTTTAACTTCCCAGTAGGAAGTTATTGTAATCGGTCCGAAAATCGGATTCGAAATTTTCAATGTATTTACACGTTTCAAGGTCCCAATAGCATTTTAAGCAAAAATTTGAGAAGAAATATGTGTGTGTGTGTGTGTGTGTGTGTGTGTGCGTACGTATGTGGTCATTTTTTCCTGCACGATTTCGCGCGAACCAAAAAAGATATCGACTTCGTTCAGGTGCCGTTCGAAGCGTGTTCAAGGAAATATGATCTGAAAAGATTTTCATAAAAATTGGTCGAGCCGTTTTTTTGTTTGAACGACTTAAGTGATTTTTGTACCAGCACGATTTCGCGCGAACCAAAAAAGATATCGACTTCGTTAAGGTGCCGTTCGAAGCGTATTAAAGGACATATGAATTGAAAAGATTTTCATAAAAATCGGTCGAGCCGTTTTTTTGTTTGAACGACTTAAGTGATTTTTGTACCAGCACGATTTCGCGCGAACCAAAAAAGATATCGACTTCGTTAAGGTGCCGTTCGCAGCGTATTAAAGGACATATGAATTGAAAATATTTTCATAAAAATCGGTCGAGCCGTTTTTTTGTTTGAACGACTTAAGTGATTTTTGTACCAGCACGATTTCGCGAGAACCAAAAAAGATTTCGACTTCGTTAAGGTGCCGTTCGAAGCATGTTAAAGGACATATGATCTGAAAAGATTTTCATAAAAATCGGTCGAACCATTTTTTTGTTTGAACGACGTAAGTGATTTTTGTACCAGCACGATTTCGCGCGAACCAAAATAGATACCGACTTCGTTAAGATGCCGGTCAAAGCGTGTTAAAGGAAGTATGATCTGAAAAGATTTTCATAAAAATCGTTCGAGTCGTTTTTTTGTTTGAAAGAATACTGGGAAGTTAATCTTGTGGACCGAAAGGGTCAAAAACCACATCCCAACTAGTTAATGTTCCAGGACAGAACAGAATAGAACAGATTAAAAAAACACGACAAATATTGAGAGAATTTCCCCTGAATCGGACTACCAAATCTCCTAATTACACTAACAACATAACGTGATTTCACCGAGTTGTGATCCGATTGAGGGGAAATTCAGCCAAATCCGCACAGAAAAAAAGCCCTGCACTAAGCTAGCTTTGGGTTTATATCTCCCCGGCTGCCCCCTCCATTCAATAGTGATGACAGATTTCGTCTAGATTTTAACTGGGCTGGGCGTTTAAATATGGCGACGAGTTATTTCGTTAGTTTATTTTAAATTTTAGTACTTTGGTCAGCTGTTTATTCTGAGAAGAGTTTTTTTTGACATTTGTGTACGTAGCACGTGAGTGCTGTGTTTCATTTCGTTTTTTAAAATGAGAATT